>OX335670.1:16332330-19227330 GCA_946894065.1 Acleris literana | reverse complement strand
GATATTTGTATCCCCAGGGATACGTCAGCCTGTAGTATGTAATTATAACGGTAAGCTGAGGTGAGTGACGTATCTGTTGTGAAATAACTGGTAAAAATCTGTGACTGTAGGTACGCCCCAATATATTTGACGTCGACTTTAGTTTTTTGTCTGGATTGCAGGTGCCTTCAACGATAGGAGAAGAGAAAACGTACAATCCATTCATGAGGGTTTTGGAACCCAGCGTTATGCAGTTTGCGAATACTACTGATGGCATACAGACCATGAGAGCCATCAGGATGAAGAAAGATTTCTTCAAAGGTTAGAGAGTTAACATTCTACGAGCATGTATTCCGCAAGGTGGGAACAATGTTAAATTTAGCAATTGTAATTTTGTAGCATCCTGTTTTCGTTTTCTTTTTGTCGGCAAGCATTTAAACTTCTTTAAAGCCGAAAGTAGTTTTATTTTATTAGATTGTTTGTACTTTAAGTTATTGAAAAATTGTTTTTTTTTTGTATATTTTATTGTTTTGGTGATATGCGCCGAGTCATATACCTACTGCCGTAATCAAACGCGGCTATTATCAAACCGCGATTAGAATAGGATTGAGCACATATTTCCGCTTTTGAATTACCTAATACATGAAATGACATTGTCAATGGTAGTGTGCAGCTAAACGAAAATACTTATTCCAATACGGTGAAGTTCTAATGCTTGGAAAAAGAAACATCAGATTATATTACTTCCATAAAATACAAATGCTGTAATTACTTTCAGAAATACCATCACAAATGATTGACACATAACACCATCGTCTGTATCATTACTTGGTACAAACAAAACTTAAAACGTGAAAAATAAGTGAAATATAATGGAAGCTTTGCCATATATGATACCTATTAATATTTATTTTAAAAGAAATGACACCACACTTAGCAAGAATAGAGTTGAAATACGTATGTAGTGACGTGACGGGATATGGTAAATTACTTATTAGTATTCTTTGTAAATGTATTATCTGTACGTGTCTTAAAGTATAAAGATATCATAGATTGACTTATGAAGTTATGACGGTACCTACTTTTGAGGCGTATTCTTATCGCGGTTTAATAATAACTCCATAGTAATAGGATAAGCATTTTGAATTGAATTTTGTTACAAATAGAGTATAGAATGCTTCGACGACTACATTACAGTTAGCCGCCTTCTTCGGTATTACGGCAGTATATTGACGCCACAATTGCCACAAAGCGTGATTATTTCCATAAGGGTGCGTACACAAAGCGATCCGTTTTACAGGTCCGTTATTTGATGGCGTATGTAGTTGTATGAGTGAGTTCACACCCAAAACAGTATTCTGGATCCAGTAAAAAAGAAGATAACAAGGTGAAAAGTTCCGTTAAAAAGGATCCTGTAATTAAAAAACAAAAAACCGCCTCCAAAAACGCAAAAAATAACTTCTTTAAAATTGTAAGCACCTAATAGGTTAGTCCAACTGATGTCGGCTTTTTGTTGAAAAGGTTGTGGTTTTTGTTTTTTAAAACATTTATTTTGTTTTATACTTTTTAGTGATCATAATACGCTGCTACGTAGTCCCACTTCTTAGTTGAAATGAAACTTTAAGTTATTTCAAGCGCGCCGCAAGCAACGCCGCGGGACAGTCATAGTCATATTTCAATAACCTCCTTTTTTGAAGTCGGTTAACAAGTAAATATTCTTCGTTGTAGTCGCTCAACTATCTTAATCGAGATATCTTATCGCCACCCTTGAAATCGGTACCGTTAAGGAGTTCCGGTGGCCATCTGTGGTCTTCATCATCAGTTCCACTTCACCAAATGATACTTTCTGAATGCAAATGCTGGACTTGTTACTAAAAATACTAAAATCGCTATATGTTTGCCTACAATATTTGAGGAGTTCCCTCAATTCCTCACGGATCCTCTCATCAGATTCAGATTTGGTGACAATGGGACCACCTCGAAAGTATACTCTATCAAACCAAATTAAAAAAGAAATCGGACGACAATTGACGGAGTAATCGGTGAACATACATTAAAAAAAAATACATACAGTGGAACGTATAACCTCCTCCTTTTTTGAAGTCGGTTAAAAACAGACGTTCTATGTGTACGCGCCCTAACGGACCCTGGGCCACAGTATATAAAAAGCTAAAGCAATAAAGAAACTAGGCCTACTTGCTGAGATAAATATCTACTCTCCGAATGATTGTTAGGGTTGTCCTCTTAATTTTTGTAAAATTGAAAAAGTTGTTTGTTTTTAGTTTATCTCAGTCTTAGTTAACTACTTAGTTCAAAGTCGATATCGGGGATTTGTGTGGTCCCCAAGATTATTGGTATGTAGGCTAGGTTATAAATGCTTAAAAGACAAATGTCGTTGCAACGAGCGGTAAGATGCCGAACGCATCGTGAACTCCATTTTATTTTAGTGCATTCGTAATGCAAACGAAGTCACGTGCTGGCTCAGTTTGGCCAGATATCGCCTATCTGGGGCGACAAGGGAGCTTCTATTGAGGCTTGAGGAGCCAGAACTTGTGTTGTTTACTTTGGTTCAGAAATTCTGTTTAAGACCTAAAATTAGTGTTTTTTAATATGTGATATGATAAAACTTAATAACTCAGAGCTTCCTCTCCCGACGATATTTTGCGTTTGAAGTGTGAGCAAGCTTCAACGTGTGTCACAGACGCGAGCCGAGTAAGTTCGTGACCTTTACCTAAGTACGCGGTTTTAAAGCTCGTGCGTCTCTCACTGACGCGAGCCGAGTAAGTTCGCGACCTTTAAGTACGCGGTTTTAAAGCTCGTACGTCTATCAGCCTTTTTAGAGTCATAAAATGAAAGGTGTTTGTGAACCGCTTACTTAAAGTCACGTTCTGGACTTTTTTTAATAAAAAACTCTTTGAATGTGATATAAACTATGTCTGTACTCTTAACATAAGTTCTGCTGTCTGACTCTCCGCAGACGAAGTCGCGGGCAGAAAGCCAGTTGATACTATAAAAAATATGCCCTAAAATATTTCTGACTGATTATAAATATGCCTTTGAATGTTATAGGGTGTTACGTTATGACTTTTGTACATTATAATCTTTTAATTATGGATAATAAACGTTAGAATTATAAAGCGTTATGACCTAACATTTTTATTACTTCCGATAGTTATGAACATAAATAATATAAAAGTCTGACTTTCAATAATCGAAACAATGAATGTATGGCAGTCAAAGGGATCCCAATAATTAACTCTATTAAAAATAAATTAATTCAATATTCTGTAAACAATCTTAATCCATGAATTCCATGATAGATCTTTAGAGTGCGGGGTTTGAGGTGCTGGTTTGCATAAGTAGTTACAGATTACAGAAATAGTTCAGTAATTATTTTGACAAACAAATTACTTAATAAAGTTTTAAAACTTGTGACATGAATACATTTGGGTGTGGAGTTTAAATTTTACTACTCTCCCCCCCCCTCTCTCTGACGCTTCAACAAATGAAATGTGTCCCCGTTAACGGTTTTTTAACATTCTTTGGACCACTAATAAATGTTTGTACATATCGTAGTTTTCACGGAGGAAGCATTTAAATAGTACATTGTTGCAGAGGATAGAAAATACGCGATTTTTGGACGAGTCATTTAGAGGGCCGAAACGTAGTTGAGGCCCTCTAGTGTACGAGTCCATAAATTGCACTTTCTACCGAGGCAGACATAGTGCTTTTCACAACTACTGAGAGGAAATAAAATAAAAATTCATATTCTAAACTCAAATTTTAATTCATGTTAATATGACATCACCGCCAATTATACCATAGATATATATTTTTTTAATCTGGACCCCTATGCTCGTGGCACTCGAGATTAATAAAATAACATGCGAGATGAAGATGTCAACTCCATATAAAATTGTATTTGTTTCGCCATATCTCCCATGTAATTTCATCTCTAGTGGTTCGAGATTAGGGGCCAAGTTTGAATTACATTTAAAAAAAAGCAGTGACATAGTTTTTAGTCTGTGTATCTTTTAGCAAAAATACACCTAATATTTGACGTCACAAAATGATGTGTTCTGATTGGTCGATTTAAATTTTTCATTTTAAGGAGCTATGTCACAAAAATTGATTGATTGATTTTCATTGGTTCTTAAAGTTGGACAACAATGTTCTCGACCAATCAGCAAACACGCCAACAAAAACATCCTTGGTCTGACCTTATAAGTGACGTTTTGTTCATACGCGCTTTCGACGCGTTTAAAACTTTATTCATTTGTTTGATATTCCCATGAAAACCATTTGTAAACACAAAACTGAGGCCGAGGGACCCAACGAGGTTAAGGGTGAAGACTGAAGACATACAAAAGTGCGCTATATCATAAGAATTGTCACGCGATGGCTGTAAAGGTCTTCAATCATTTGCCTGAGTGTCTAAGACAAATCACATCGATTGCAAGGTTTAAATACGAGTTATTTGTTTGGTTAAAAGAAAAATGTTTCTACTCCATTCAAGAGTTTTTTAACCTTGACACCAAATTGTTGACCTAATTAACAAATAATAAAAGATAAATAATAATTATACACAACTTGCTTGATGTTTATATAAGATTAGATTAAAGAATTATCAATGGTAACAATATTAGGATTTTTACAACTTAAGAATTTGCATGCTAGACATAGCTAAGTGTGTGCTCTAGTATCTAAAAAATAAAACCAATGTATTCCACACTTATTGCAAATAAATATTATTTAATTTAATTTCATATTTCATTTCATTTCATTTCATTTCATTTCCATACATTGAATATATAGAATTACTGAGCTAAAAATATTTGGTGACGTGAGTAGTTGTAACATTATTGTATATTGTAATATTATTTGCATTGAATAATCGCAGTATTAAGTAAGGCTCATAATTTTTCAATATGCTTAATTGCTAAATGTGAGAACCTGTAATTGGCTATGTGTTAAATTGTTAGTCTTAATTCTAAATTTTTATAGAGCTGTTGGTTTTCCATAAATAAATAAATAATGTCGCTCATTCGTCAAAAACTGACCATAATTATTGTAAGCCTGGTTTCCAATAAATTCTCGAATTATAATTATATTTTTTTGTTTTTCTGTTACTTATATTTACTAGGCCCTACCAGAAATGTGTTGAAGAATGCCAGTATGTACGCCAAATCGCTTGAAACTTTGTTATAAATAAAGAAACGTAATACTTTTTGTTTCATTCAAATAGACCCAGTAGTTTTAATTCTACTCAAAATCTTGGTCAATAAAATTAAACGGCGCGGGCTCCATCTTCCTGGAGGACCATAATACGGTCGCAGGGGTGAATAATAGAGAATGTCAGCCAGTTTAGATCTTCGGCTTACTGTATTTTTCATTAAAAACAAAAAAATGCTGTAAAAAAGTTATTTTGATACACCAAATAGTTTCTGAGATATCGAATTTTAAACTTCGTATGCGGCGCTCGAAACCCGGCGGCGGCGAGCGCTCTCGGATGATGACTTCATCGCTTAACAGCGGTGCGCGCCCTTATATGAGTAAGTAAGTTCACAGGGCTATATCTTTTTAACCGTAATAATTAACTACAAACGTAGTCTAAGACAGGTTGGATGACCGCATAAGAAGCCGTATACGAAATTTTGCCGATTTCACTGATTTAAGTGATTTTACAGACGTGATTTTACAGTTGAAATACTGTATTTCTACAAGTTTTAATGCACAAAACTAAAGATAATTTCTAATTTTAACGAATGTATGAGCTACTTTTTTGTTTTTATTATTTTATTTTGATTAATCGGCCTGACACCGGCGACTGTTATGTGAAAGAGGAGTCTGGAAGAGGTTTAGAATGTCACATATTCATGAACCGTTTTGAAGTCTTAACGGTATGAAAAATTTACAATGTATTGCTGTGAAAGTCGTCAAAAAAATGTATGAATTACTTTTTACCACGTTCATATAAATTTTTCGAGTAAAAAAAAAAAAACTTATATATTTTTATAGAAAACGGGCAAAAAATATTTTTGATTTCGGCTACTCAGAAATCTCGTTTAGGCGTAATGCTACTTTAAGGTTGCGATACAATTTATAGCTTTTTTATTTACACCAAATTGCAAGATAAAATATTAATTGCACGAATTCGAAAATGCCATATAATTGCCAAAAAGAAAATGGCGTAAGTGTTTTTTTGGTATTCTGCATTTATAAACACATATCGTAGCAGGTGGAAAGAAGTGGTCTCTGCCTACCCCTCTGGGAAACAGGCGTGATGGAATGTATGTATGTACGTATGTATAAATACATATGTTTAATCCGTTATACAGTACCGACATTTGAACAACACATTTAGTAATAACTTATTTTATTTGCATTAGCATTTTATTGCTAACAATTCCGTTAGCAATAAAATGTACTAAATGTAAAGGTACAATTTTTTAAGTGTGAAAAGAAATTATTTTCCGAAATCCCCGGTTTCGTTCATATAAAAGTTAATTAGCAACACTGAAACGACGGTGACGCCACCATGGAATTAGTAAGTACAGATCTCTAGTGAATAATCCTTTCAGCACATGTGCCGGTCACCCACTACTTCAACCCACTGCTCCTCCTCCTCTCGCATTAGTATTTATCATTCTCAGTGTCTAAATTTGTAACTATGTTCATTTCCTTAGTGTATGTTTATTTGAAGCCATAATTATGCATCTAAAATGGTAGATTCACATTTTTTCACAATTATTCACTACAATTTAGTTTGGATGAAACTATGAGGCCTAGAGGCACCATTTTGGTATTAAATTGAGGCTAATTCAATACCTTCGGCCGCGTACGAAACCGCAAGTTCGTAACCAGTTACGATAGAAGAATTTTTATTCTTTGTACGAAACTAGTTACGATCGAAGAATTAATCTTCCTTGTTGGAAACCTGTTACGATCGCAAATCTCTAGGTAGGTTAGGTTCGTTAGTTATCTTCATATGCCCGAAGGGCAAACAGACCAGAAATAGGAGCCCCGCAACGCGGGGCTCCGTCGAAACTGCTGAATTACGAAAAAAAAATCGCAATTTGTTTCGTACACAGAATAAAAAATCATCGATCGCAACTGGTTTCGTACAACGAATAAAAATTCTTCTATCGTAACTGGTTACGAACTTGCGGTTTCGTACGCGGCCGAAGGGTTGAAATACTCTACAAAAAAAAACTATATGATTTTTACCTAGGAGCATTATTTCAGCCGGTATGTTTCACTTTTTGAAGAAAATGCCAGGGTTGGGGCTTGCAACCTATGAGGGTTGTGATCACCAAAGGTGTCTCTTTCGATGGGTAAACGTTTCGTTCTGCCACCTCATGATGTAATTTTCAGTAAAATAGCGGTATGAGGGTTAACAAAAAATAATGTTCTTCCAGGCTATGCGACCGCAACCCACTATAATCCAGTGTTCCTAAGTATTATCTATTGCTGTAGTATCTATATGTCGGATCTGCCACCGTGTGAGATAAGGTTTAATGCAATAGGAGCTTAGACTACCAGGTTCCAGGTCCAGGTACCAGGTCTAAATGCTTTCGGCATGACTATTAAAAAATAAAGGTTAAAAAAACAAAAACCCGCCTTCAAAAAAATTTTGCTTTTTGAAGGCGGGTTTATGTTTTTTTAAACCTGTTTTTTATTTTTAACTTTTTAGTGATCATAATTAGGTATGCTGTTATTCTCCCACTTCTCATTTAATAAGAAACTATAGAACATTTCAATCTCGCCGCAAGCAACGCCGTGGGAGTCATAGTCATATATTTAATACCTAAATATGCTTCGTCATAGTCGCTCAACTATCTTAATCGAAATATCTTGTCGCCACCCTTGAAATATATACTATAACGGTTAGGAGTTCCGGTGGCCATCTTTGGTCTTCATCATCAGTTCCACTTCACCAAATAGTGCTTTACAAGAGCAAATACACAAGTTACAATGAAAAATACCAAAATTTTGAAGAGTTCCGTCGATTCCTCATGGACTCCATCATCAGATCTTCATTTTGATAAGAATGGGACCAAACGGAAAGTATCAGCTATCAAATAAAAAAAGAATCATCAAAATCAGGTCACCCAGTGGAAAGTTCTGAGGTAACAAATATAAAAATAAAAAAAATACAGACGAATTGAGAACCTCCTCCTTTTTTTGAAGTCGGTTAAAAAGAACTGAAAACAAACTTAATCTTAATTAAAAAAAAATACTCTGGTATTTACCACTCTATACCGATTATCACTCTCGCGATGCGACGTTCCCCCACGTTGTCTTGATGGGTACTGAGTCAGACTGAAGTAGAGAGAGATGACAAATACGAACATTTCCGAGAAAATACGATGTGATAGGATATTTCACTACATCTGTACCATGGAATTAGTAATTATCACAATTTTAAAAATTAACTTGTGCTACCTAGTTCACATTTCGTACTAAGAAAATCGTAACTTTTTAACATGGCAATTGTGTAGAGGGACAAACAAAGAAAAAGTAAGTCTCATTAGGCTCGTACACTTGATTACCACAAAGTCAACCTTCTGTCTTCACATATTGAGTTCAATTTTACTGGTCGCGATTTTGGAAGTAAGCATTCCAGAAGTACTTACTAATTCCATGATCTGTACGACGCCACCTTTCAGTTCACATATAAGTTGGTCGAGCTATATGGAAAACAGCTCTGACAATGAAGAACTGCACGCATACCTATCGTCAAACTGACACATATAAACAACTGACAAACACAATGAACTATCTAAAACTTGAAAAAAAATATGGGAATCTGAATAAAGCATAAATAATTTTTAGAACACCACGATATTACGATAGCATCCTCAGAATTCGCAAGGATTTTTTAAATTATCATCGCCGCAACAATGCTCGCTCGTATGGTAAACTGTTTACCTTTCAGCATATCTCAGCTATTGACAAAACCTAATTTACGGGGTAAGTTTCACCTAACTTGATTTAAGTACCGAGGTAAGGAGGTTATTTAAATGGAAAGCGATTTCATAACAGCTTCTGGTACTGATAATTGTTCCAGCTCTTGTAAGGAACCAGAAAAGATATCACTGCATCCCAGAATACCATGCGTTCAAAAAGATGGCAGTGCAAGTCCTCCCAGCGCTCCATGATAACTATATGTACTTGATTGCGGATGCGGCTTCGCGGGAGGCGGCTATTGTGGATCCTGTTAAACCTAAAACAGTGATGCAGGCGGTTAAAACACTTGGAGTCAATCTTAGTTCAGTGCTGACCACACACCATCATTGGTAATTTGTCATAACATAATATTGTTTTTTTATAGGTTTTTTAAAGGAGAGAACCTATTGTAATGTTTAGGTTGAGTAAGAGGCTTTTGTGATAAGCTTTTGAAATGTGTTTGGTGTGTGAGTGACACATTTGTGTATGTCATGGTGCGCTGAAATTGAATGGGCAAGCAAGCATCCTCTTTTATATGGAAAACGAGCCGGCGGCTCACTAGGAGGGCCGGCCAAGATGCATTACGCTAAAGAGTTTCTATTCGTTTCGTTTTTGAACATATCGCATCACTGGTACCTAAATCACGTGACTTTTTATCACGTCATCTACCATTGACGCGATTGGATTAAAAACTAAACGAATAGAAACGCTAGTTAGCGTAGTGCAACTTGGCAGGGCCTCCTGATGTAAGTTATGATTATGAGTTATAATATAACCACTGCCTATGATCACCCGCGTTACACGGAGAGGAATTTAAGAAGAGTGTATGCTCGTCTAAAAGAAACCGGTCAAGTGCAAGTCGGCCTAGGGTTACGCAACTACGCCTTATTTGTAGGAAATATTTAAAAAAATCCTGCTATTACTTGCTGGCTTCATCTTTTAGAAGCACCATTATACAGGACATGTCTACCGCTCTTTAAAGTAAACAGAGTCGTAATTTCGGTTTCTGTAGGTATAGTTCTGGAAATATGAATTGGTCGTCTGTAATCTGCACTAAGATCTTTTTGTTAATATCAAATAAAAGGCAATCGTAAAACTGCCGTCGTTCTTCAAACAGCACAGTGGGTTGAAAGGTTAAGGTTGGGTAAGGTTAGGTCCGGTAAGTCTTAACGCAGAAAAAAAGATCGCAATGTATATAACAGACGGCCAAATCATATTTCTGCTGTTTTGTCGAGAGACAATGTTTTACCAACCGTAATATAGTCGACGTCAAAGATATGTTTACACTTTAGTACGTTGTCACTTTATCCGCTGCTAAAACAATTTTATATGGTAGTTAAAACATGACGTTAAATAGACAAAGAACGTTACGAACGATGACGTTGACGTTAGAAGAGTGTAAACATAATTCAGACGTCTAATGAAAGCTTCATAAGCTCTCGACTGTAGTTACATACTTTTCCCATCCTCTATACTGCAACCAGCCCCCCCTTGATGATCTGATTCCAATTTAAGTAATTTTACGACCTTTATCTTCATTACTTTCTGAATAAAAAAATTGCCAAGGAAAAAAATAAACAAATTTTTAATGATAGATTTTGTAAAAATAATCTGAAAAATATATTAAAGGAGAGTACATAACGAACTTAATAGGAAACTATCCTCTTAGGAACCAATTAAGTGTGCTTAGACATGGGAAATACTTTTTTGTGTTTATAGTAATGGCTTCGGAACCCTACACTGGGCATCGCCCGACGATCCAGTTTTCCACCTTGTTTCTATGGAATACTCTCGTTGTCTGTATTTTTTTACTCAGCATGGACCTTCGAAAGCAAGCCTAAGTACCTACTCTTTCTCAAAGGCCTGCAGTGAATTTGTGGTTTCGCTGGAGTTGCAGGTGTTCATAAGTCGCAGTGACACATCAGATGATTCGATCCGCCTGCAGGGCACTACTTTGAAAATCGAAGCAATGACAAGTAACAAGGATGAAGCTAACGCAACTTCGGTTCGGACTTCAATTTTCAAAGTAACTACAATAAAAAAAACCGCCTTTACAATAAAAAAACTCCTTTAAGACAATGCTAACTTTGTTTTAAAATTGTTGCCTTAAGTTTTACTTGAGCACTCTCAATCGGTTTCTCGCTATTATACAGATTGATGTGTGTATTAACTACAGGGACCATGCTGGAGGTAATATAGAGCTAGTGCAAATGAACCCGAAGCTGAAAGTGTATGGAGGTGACGAACGCATCGGAGCACTGACACATAAAGTTGTCCATGACAGCAGATTCCATATCGGCGTTTTAAATGTGATGTGCCTTTCAACTCCCTGTCACACAGCTGGAGACGTCTGCTATTATGTCTCATCTCCGGACTATGTAGATGAGTCTGCTGTATTTTCTGGTAAAGTTAAATCATACTAATACTCGCCCCGAACAGTGACCTCACGATTCCCCCCTGACATCGTCAAACTCTTACCAATCCCGCTCATTCTACCAAATTTCGTAAAGAATGGATCATCACGAATGGATTACATAATTATCTTAGAGCCTCTATTCTAGGCAGTAAAAACGAAATCGTAGTTTGCCTGTTATGGTATTCTTATGACGTCAGCCGCCATTACTGTCAAGAAAATAAGGGCTATCAAAACGTTGACAATACGATAACAGATCAAATTCGCTATTGGTTTTACCGTGTTGAATAGAGGCGCTGTTTACGAAATGAAGTAGCCAGTCGGGCTTACATAATTATATAGATACTTTTTGCTATCCTAATACGTCATATTTCAACATAGATATTGTCTAAGAAAAATATGCATTAGATATCATTGACTTGATAGAAACAACATGCCGAGGATAAATGAAAATATTCGTAAATTAATTATAGTATCTTATTGTACAGAAAAAGGCATCTCGATGCGTCAACTCGCCAAAAGACATATTATATCTAAAGATAGCGTGCTAAAAATTTACCAAAGTTTCGGGAGTTAAATATAGGTAGGTACGCCAAAAAAAGCTGCAAATGGTGTTAAAAGCATGAAAATCGGAACGATTGATCTTCAGGCCATAAGAATCAATTTGACTCGTATAGCACGAAAAAAAAAGGAGAGGAGTTATGACGTTTTTTTTTGTATTGGAAAAAAAATCTGTTCTGAAACCTATCGTGTGTGGTATCTTATGAACGGACTTATAAGCCGATTCTGAAAATATATCTCATCATTATATCATTAATTGAAAAATATACCTAAAATGATATACAATAGCCTCGTATCCAACCCCAAGAAAGCAATTTTGAAAATATTTAAAAAAAAAAATTTTAACAAATGATTCAACCGTATCATATCTGGACGAGCCCACACAACCTATAAGCCTAACCTAGCCTAGCCTAACCTATAAGCCGAACGTCACGTTCAGTAGAAGATTCCCTGGCTCGTTGAGATCTATGTCTATCCCTATCAACTCTAAGACGAACGTCACGTTCAATAGACGATTCCCTATTTCTTCGCAAAGAATACTTTCTCTTCTATTACACAGCCTCATTTCCCATTCTTCTTTGATTTCATCATTAAGACGTAAATTGTTTCTATTATTATCCCTAGTTCTACGATCTATATTAGAACGATTTCTTCGCGTCACAGGTAATTCATTTTGAGTTTTCTCCTTAAAAAAAAAACAAAGCCTATTAACCCAAATCCACAAAATTAACTACCTGCTTCATTGATGGGACAAATACTAAAATAACACCAGCCAGGGTAAGGTAAGTAATATGCTAAAAGCATAAAAGTTAACATTTATTTTTAAATTTACAACAGGAAATCTAACTACCTACCCATTTTTCTAATTTGAAAAGCTATAATATAAATATAAATAAGTAACAAGAGAGCTCCGGTGCACGGTGGTACTAAAGGGCTTAGCGCCGCTATTATAGGCCCGGCCAAGCGTTTCGATAATACAGATTTAGGTTGCGCGTAATTTTGAATCTGCCATATCTTCTCAAGTATTTATTTAAATAATATAGTGTAAAGGAATTTTTTATCTACATTAAATGCCCAAGGAAACTAACGTATTTATCTGGATAAGAATAAATACTGAATTGGAGAAAATAGCTTCGCAAGTAACCTAATATTTTTTAATAAAATAAAGATAAAAATGGGTACTGTGAGTCAACCTTAGGAGATAGACATTTGCCATCGCGGATTTCTTTAGGTTTTTTAAAGAACTACAATTCTTCATAGTATTATTTTGATATATCTCTTAAGGTTTAACCAGCGTAAACTATGTAAGCGCCCGAAAATCGATTTTTAACGACTTGGTAAGAAAACAATTATATTAAAACTTAATTAGAATGAAATATACATATATACCATCCGGAATAAATTCTCTTACTGACAGTGAAAACCGTATCAAAATCCGTTGCGTAGTTTTAAAGATCTAAGCATGCATAGGGACAGACAGACAGCGGGAACTTTGTTTTATACTATGTAGTGGTGATGATAGTGATAGTGATGCAATACTCATTTTGCTATGAACTTTATTTTCTATGCAATCAGGTCCATTTTGGCTGGCCTAAATTTTAATTCAGATTTTTAAAGTTTTAGGATATTTTTTCCAAAACTGTAAAATTTGACAACTTCATATTATTTTTCGCGTAAGATGTAAATAATTATCTTTAATAATCAGGAATTTTGCGGATTTTTTGGTCCATAAACTTCGGAGATAAGGGGTGGAATGGTCATTTTTAGGGTTCCGTACCAAAATGGTAGAAAAGGAACCCTTATGGTGAGACTTCGTTGTCTGTCTGTCTGTATTTCACAACAGGTTACCTCGGCAAATACAAATGCTATCAACTTGAAATTTGGCATAGTTAGGCGGACTTGCGCGAACCAGAGTTAACCCTTAACCCAGAGTTAAGCGTCTACTTTTGTACGTGGTTTGCCGCCTAACCTCGGGTTAAGACGCTAACTCCGGTCCGCGCAAGTGGGCCTAATACAACTTGATTGCCCGCATCGGTTTTTCAAAAGGGGTCTATAATGGGAGGTTAAAAAATGAAAGTGGTTTGATTATAGCAAATGGGGTGTCATATGAAAGGACTCAATCTGCACATTTCAAAACTATTTTTATTTTAATTTTTTGTGATATGCTTTTTGAATTATAGCCAAAACTGTACAAAAAATTACCGTCCCCCCTTATCTCCGAAGTTTATTAATCGATAAATCTGAAAAAATCCTGACTTTTTAGGGAAAATAAAATAAAGTGTTAATTATTTACAGTTTTTGAGAAATAATAAAAAAAACTTTGGTAATCTGTATTAAAATTTAGGCTAGTCAAAATGGGCCTTATTGCATAGAAAATAAGTATTTTCTTTTGTAGTTACCAAGCATGTTATCTTAAATAAGGAACCCTCGGTGCGCGAGTCCGCCTCGCACTTGACCGGTTTTTTGAAAATTTTTGACTATAAATCAAAAAGTGCGTTAAAAAAATCATTTTTTTTAATGACACCTCGTTTGCTATAATCAAATCACTTTAATTTTTCATCCTTTTCAAATATTGACCTCCTGTTTCACAAGTAAAGCGCATTTGACGGATAAATTAAGCCCTTTCTCTTTCTTACACTTAAAATATTATAGACAAGGAGAGAGCCAACTATAAATGGCAGATAAATTTACTCGTCGATTGTGAAAAAGGCCCTAGGAAAAAAATAATAATATTGTTTTTACTAAAAACAAATGCGGGCAAGCAAGTTATACACCTATGCCAAATTTCAAGTTCTACTAGGGTTCTAGGGTTCGTTTCTGAGAAAGATGGCTGTAACATACAAATAGATAGACACCGAAATCTCAACATAAGGGTTCCTTTTTTACCATTTTGGTACGGAACCTTAAATAATAAAACAACAGAAATCATCATCTACTAGGACGTTGTCTATTCATAAGTGTAATTCTGCCATCCCACAAAATTTTTGTCATACGTTTTTAAGTACCGATGTGTGAGTGTGACGAAGAAAGAATTTATACTTTTGCATTGCAAGCCCCAGGATTTTGCTACGCCACCTTGAGGGCGCTCCCCACTAGCTGGGAAATACTGTTGACTACCACAAACTGATCTCCAAACACAATGACAGGTTTTAATTTCAGGCGATACACTATTTCTCGGAGGTTGCGGTAAATTTTTGGAAGGCACTGCTGATCAGATGTACGCAGCACTCATCCAAATATTGAGTCAACTTCCCGACGAAACCAAGGTGTTCTGCGGCCACGAAAACACGTTGAACAACCTAATCTTCGCTTCCTATATAGAACCTGAAAATAAAGCTGTGAAACAAAAATACAAATGGTATTCTGCAAGAAGAAAGGAGGGCAAGCCAACCGTACGTATTAAGTCCTAGCAGCATGGAAGCAGCAAGAAGCATAGCTAGGTTAACGTCATGTTTAAAATAAACTACCAGGGTTACACTGTACAGTCAGCATCAAATATATAGACACAGTAAAACTTTCAAAAATATTTGAACACGACTCTGCTGCGAGGGAAGAAGGGTGTATATATATTTCTGAAAATTGATTACCTAGTAAGTCAATTTGATATTCATCATCATCATTTCAGCCCGTAGTCGTCCACGCTGAACATAGGCCTCCCACTTTGATTTCCAGCGAGAACGATCCAAATGCGGCCAGCATCCACCGACTTCCCGCTACCTTTATTACTTGGTCATCTGTCCATCGTGTCGTGGCGGTCGTCCCACGCTGCGCCAGGTCGTGGTCTCCACTCGAGAACCTTTCTGTGCCAACGGCCGTCGATCCTTCGAGCCATGTGCCCACTTATGTGCACTTATGTGCCATGTTATCACTTGTGCCTACTAATTCGCTGAGCTATGTCGGTGACCTTAGTTCTTCTGCGGATCTCCTCAACTCTGATTCTATCACGCAGAGAAACGCCGAGCATTGCCCTCTGCATAGGTCGCTGAGCGATCCCGAGCTTTCTTATGAAGCCCGTGTCACATCCATCTGTCATCACTGGTAACACACACTGGTTAGACTTTCGTCTTAACTTTTGAGGCACTGAGGTATTTCTGACGAGAATACATTGCGAAGTTTCCCGATATTATTTGACATTATGTACAGGACGTACGTAAGCTACGTGTAAATTTTGACAATTAACTGATATTAGTATCCCCAGGGGTACAGTCAACAGCATAAATAAGTGATCATTTATGTACCTTGTCACATTAACGTCGTGTTTGAAATGTCATACAAAATTGTGAAACGATTGAAAGCGATAAGGTACATAAATGATCACTTATTTATGCTGTTGACTGTACGTCAGCCGGTAGCTATGTAATTATAACGGTAGGCTGCGGTGAGTGACGTATCTGTTGTGAATCTGTGTCTGTAGGTACGCCCCAATATACTTGACGTCGACTCTAGTTTTTTGTCTGGATTCCAGGTGCCTTCAACGATAGGAGAAGAGAAAACGTACAATCCATTCATGAGGGTTTTGGAACCCAGCGTTATGCAGTTTGCGAAGACTACTGATGGCATAGAGACCATGAGAGCCATCAGGCTGGAGAAGGATTTCTTCAAAGGATAGAGAGTTAATATTCTACGAGCATGTATTCTGCAAGGTGGGAACAATGTTAAATTAGCAATTGTATTTTGTAGTATCCTGTTTTCGTTTTCTTTTTGACGGCAAGCGTTTAAACTTATTTAAAGCCGAAAGTAGTTTTATTTTATTAGATTGTTTGTACCTACTTTAAGTTATTGAAAAATTGTTTTTTTTTTTGTATATTTGATTGTTATATTGATAAGCGCCGAGTCATATACCTACTGCCGTAATCAAACGCGGCTATTATCAAACCGCGATTAGAATAGGATTGAGCACATATTTCCGCTTTTGAATTACCTAATACGAGAGTAAATAATCAAAGGAAATGACACTGTCAATGGTAGTGTGGAGATAAATTAAAATACTTATTCCAATACGATGAAGTTCTAATGCTTGGAAAAAGAAACATCAGATTATATTATCTATATTAATAATTTCGTACCGGTCTACGATAGACTCAAACGAATTGCACATTGAAGAGCGTAAAAAATTAGTCGATCCGAGTCAACAAACAACTTATAGGCGGAAAATTCAGATTATCAAGTATTTTCAATATAAAAATGATTTATTTTATATATAAAAAATGGCGTTGCGAAATAAACATGTCAATGTCACAATGTGGCGTTGGTGTCACGCAAAGTTGTCACGTCATCACGTGCCATAAACTAAAAAAGATTGATTGATTGTGTCACAGGTGACACAGGTTCGTATTCCGTTCTCCATTGTCACCTCTAAGGTGTAATTGCTTTGATTGTGAGACAGAGACATCATAGTTATTTGGGTACCTAAATAAGATTTAGGGATGTATAATCTCACCTCTTCTGTTTAATGTCTACACAGAACTCATTATGAGAATCTCCCTCGAAGAGTGGACAGACGGTGTTGCAATCGGTGGCTTGAAGATTGCTAATTTAAGATACGCGGATGATACCACTCTATTCGCAACCAGCATTGAGCACATGAAACACCTAGGTACTGAGAAGAATTGAAACCGTCAGTCAGGATTTCGGGCTGAAGATCAACCGTAGTAAGACGAAGATGATGATCGTTGACCGTGCCAACAACAACTCGCCGGATGTCACAAAAATTGCGAACTGCGATGTGGTCCAATCATACATCTATCTGGGCGCATTAATCACCAATAATGGCGGCTACGTGGATGACATCAAGCGACGTATGGCTGTTACGAGGTCTGCCATGGGCAACTGAGGAAAATATGGAGAAACCGTAACATTACGAAAGCCACTAAAATCCGGCTTGTGTTTCCCATATTTCTTTACGCTGCGGAGACTTGGACCCAGAGGGAAAGCGAGAGAAAGAGGATAGATGCTCTTGAAATGTGGATCTGGCGAAGAATGCTCTGAGTATCTTGGACTGAGCATCGTACTAATGTATCGATACTCACAGAACTCGGCATAAAGCAGCATCTATCTTCTATGCTGCAAGCCCGCATCCTAACCTTCTTCGGGCACATATCTAGACATGATGAAAATTCTATTGAGCGCCTGGTGGTACAGGGTAGAGTTGAGGGTGCCCGTGCGCGCGGCAGATCGCCGATGAGGTGGACAGACCAGTTGAAAGCAGCAGTTGACCACCCCTTGCACGTTTGCACTAGGAAAGCCTCCACCCGAGAAGAATGGCGGCGAATAGTTAAGCGGGTTACCAAACCTGGAGTGATGACTACGACCACTCTGCCAAGAGTGTAACGACAGAGAAGTGAAATATCTACTTGTGGAATATCGATACATAGGTTAGCTATGAACGTGTTTGTGACACGTTTGTGATAATATTAAGACTGGGCCGATTTTTGCATACGATAGTCTTTAGACTGCACTGGTAATTTTTTTTTAACAAATTGCTTCACATCACAATCTCACAAGAAAAAAACTGCGTTTGTTTTCGTTAGTCAGGCCAATTTGTTTAGAGAACAGGATTTTCTATTTTCATTTTCAAAAGTAGTCCAGTCAGTGAGCACTTAGAATACCATTCAGTTTGTACTCCTCTCTCGCTCGCTCTAAATAAGAGAGTATGATAGCGAGTGAGAGACAAGTAAAAACCGAATGTTTTTTTAGTGCTTACGGACTGTAAGTACCTACCTAAGACCATAAACCGATAACTACAGAAGTATCACCTACATTTTATAAAAAAAATATTGGGACATTAGAATGAGTCTACATTTTACCCGAGCGAAGCCGGGGTTGCATCTAGTTACTTCCATAAAATACAAATGTTGTAATTACTTTCAGAAATACCATCACGTTACAAATGATATATCATAGATTGACTTATGAATATATTTATCTATTATAAGTCCTGTTGTGCTGACGGTACCTACTTTCGCAGCGTATTTTATCGCGGTTTAATAATAACTGCATAGTAATAGGATAAGCATTTTGAATTGAATGTTGTTACAAATAGAGTATAGAATGCTTCGACTACTACTACGCCTTCTTCGGTATTACGGCAGTATATTGGCGCCACAATTGCCACAGTGTGATTATATCCATAGCGGACACTGGACCTCAGTATATAAATAGCTAAAGCAGTAAAGAAACTAGGCCTACTTGCTGAGGTAAATACCTACTCTCCGATTGATCGTTAGGGTTGTCCTCTTAATTTTTGTAAAATTGAAACAGTTGTTTGTTTTTAGTTTATCTCAGTCTCAGCAGCTAGAAAAGTTAGATCAGTCAATATCGGGGATTTGTGTGGTCCCCGACAGCGAATCTGTTATAAGAATGAGAAAAATTGCCGCCATCTTGAACTTTTCCGTTATTCCCCAATTGCTTTCAAAATCGATATAATTTTGGGGATCAGGGCACCTATTCAACACAGTAAAACCCAAATCGTTTGTGATCTGTTATCGTATTGTTAACGTTTTGATAGCTCTTATTTACTTGACGGTAATGGCGGCAGAGTTCAAAACGTTACCATTTGGATCAAATACGGTCAAATACGATAAGGTTAAATAGGTACGATTTTGATTTTACCCCCTAGAATAGAGGCGTTGTTTGGGTTTAGTCGCTATCTTGGCATTCTTGACCTTTATGAGAATGGAGACCACATAGATCCCTATAAAAGTAATCCGTCGAATAAATAAAAAATCCAAGACCTATTATCAATATTATTAGCATGTACTTAGGGTTGTAAATGCTTAAAAGACAAATGTCGTTACAACGAGCGGTAAGATGCCGAACGCATTGTGAACGCCGTTTTATTTTAGTGCACTCGTAATGCAAACGAATTCACGGGCTGGCTCAGTTTGGCCAGATATCGCCTATCTGGGGCAACAAGGGAGCTTCTATTGAGGCTAGTGAGGGGCCAGAACGGAGTCGTTGGTACATGAAACAGCAGATCTTCAAGATGCGTTTATTCCGTCCGGCAGCGGAGGAGTCAAAATAGAAAAAGGAAAAAGGGGCTTGCAAAAATAATACATGACTTACACAGCCATAGGTATAGACAAAAATACATATATACATAGCTTAATATAGTAATTGTAGGGTGGACAAAATAATCAAAGGGTGGACAATAGTCCTGACTGATTCATCATCGTCCAGCCAAAACTACTAATACTAGAAATATGAAACGGACAGTATTTTCTTTTTGTGACGTAGAGATCCATTATGAAGGGATTTTTCGAAATTCAATCCCTAAAGGGATTAAAGGGGGTTGCAAAGTTTGTATGGGAAAAAAAATTTTCATGGTCAAATTTACTTATAACTTGATAGAAATGCTCTTCAATGAAAATAATTAGTCACGTATTTAAGCGATAACTAAAATACAACCCCTAGAGGGGGATGAAAGGGGGTTGCAAAGTTTGTATAGAAAAAAACTTTTTAATGATCAAATTTACCTGAAACTTCGTAGAAATGCTCTTCAATAAAAATAATGAGACGCGTATTTCAGCGATTACTAAAATTCAAACCCTGAGGGGATGGAAAGGACTTGCAAAGTTTGTGTGGGGGTTTTTTTTTATGGTAAATTTTATTGAAATTTAGTAAAAATGCTCTTCAATGCAAATATAATCTACCTACATATTGCCTTTTGTGTTACATACACAAAAGGCAATATACATAGACAAAATATTACTTTCGGCAATTCCAAAAAAACTACCTCTGAGTTGGTAAAATGGGGGTAGAAAATTGTATGGTAGGTATATATTTTTCAAGTGAGAAACATGGAAAATTTAATATTAAAGGGCGCGGGCGCCATCTTCCTGGAGTGACGTCATCGCTTAACAGCGGTGCGCGCCCTTATATGGGTGAGTAAGTTCACAGGGCTATATCTTTTTAACCGTAATAATTAACCAATTGAAATTTTCACAGAATATGTGTTATTATAAACTCTATCGTTTAAAATTATAAATTGAACAATAAATCAAATCGCAATAAAAGGGTTAAATAAAATTAGAATAATAATCAAGCACTTAATTTTGGGTTCACCGTACCTATTCTACATAAAAATCCAAAACATTAGTACAAAGAGTATGTTGATTGCTAAAGTGAAACATCCCAAAAATTAAAAACCAAGCTCGAGACGCCCGTAGCGGTAGGTATTCAACAATATTAGGTACCTATGATTCTATGAATTATTGTGCCCCAGCATGCCCAAGTATCACTGTAAATAAAAAATAACAGAGTAATAATTTGTGGGTTTGTTAATAAACAACGATAGATGGTGTCAGCATACCCTCCGAGTATGAAAAAGCAAGCGATTACTAATTTCGTGGATCTTAAGTAGGGTCTTGGTGGCATAATTGGTAATGCGCCTGCATCGGCCCGGAGAGCCAGAGGGGAGATGTAGGTTCGAATCCTGCCTAAGACCGACGAATTTTTTCCGCTTTAATATAGTTTAGAATTTCGTAACAGACGTTTCCGTTAAATTTAAAAATCTTTAGAGTAATAAAGCTCAAAAACAGTTCAACACTACCTACTTGCTACTTACTGGCAATGCCTAGACCTAGCTAAGTGAGTGTTGTATGCAGGTACCTACTTATACTTATAAAAATTAAAAGCGATGAAATGAACACGAAATATCGGAACTACTAGATTAATCAAATTAATGTTTTATAGTTTTATCTTTTATACAGTAGCGATATTAATTCTACTTTAACACGAAATTTGTAAAGCAAGGCCTACCACTAAAGTTAAGCAACCACCGCGTAAACATCGTGTAGGTAACTATTTTTTACCCGATTGCGTCAGAAGGAGGACGTAAACTATGAAGTTTAGATTATTATTTAAGCTTAATGTGACATCGAAATAAAAAGCTATCATAAAAAGACAACTCGTAAGTACTTCGGCTTCCAAAGTTAAGCAACTACAAGCGTAGTCTAAAACAGGATGGATGACCTTAAAACATCGTGTTGATAAAATCAGTTTTGTCACTATAAGTATTTGTAGAAGTTTTACTTGAGATTGCTATTTATTCGTAAACTATGAAAATTAGACTTAAAATGTCATCAAAATAAGAAGCCCATATAAAAAATACAAACCGTATAAAAATGCTAAAAAAATTGTATTTTTTCATGTTTCTTGTATGGGAACCCCTCTTGCGATTTGATTTATTGAACATTTTATAATTTTAAACGATAGAGTTTATAATATGACGTATTCTGTGAAAATTTCAATTGGTTGCTTATTACGGTTAAAAAAATATAGCCCTGTGAACTTACTCAATCATATAAGGGCGCTCACCGCTGTTAAGCGATGACGTCATCACCTGTGAGCGCTCGCCGCCGGATTTCGAGCGCCGCATACGAAGTTTAAAATTCGATATCTCAGAAACTATTTGGCGCATGAAAATATTTTTTTACAGCATTTTTTTGTTTTCAATGAAGAATACGGTAAGCCAAAGATCTAAACTGGCTGACACCAATGATATTTTATATTAAGATACGTCATCTGCGCGCAAAAGCGTTCCCCGCAAAGGAAGGTAAAAGGCCTCTATCGTTCAGTCGCGCCGTGCCCGCTGACACGCACGCGTCAAAAACCGTAAAGTTTTATTACCGAAATGCAACAAATATAAGTCATAAAAAAACCGTCTTGTGTTTTTCGAGGCTGCCGAAATTATACTGTAACTATAAAAGGAAGAAAGGATGTCTCATTTCATTCGTAAGTACCGTAAATATTTTTTACATTTTGTTTTACATCGCCATACTTTGTTTAATTTGCACCGGTGGCGTCACTGTCACCTGTGAAACATGAGATACACAATTAGATATCGCATGAGTGCGATAAAGACGGGTAGCTATATGGCAGCCATGAGCGGGCACGCCGCGTCATTCGGGTACGCAATTTGAAACAACTATTTATCTCTTTCTAACAATAGCGTTCGCTACGAATTGCCGTCTTTGTCTGTAGAAATATGGCAACGTAGCAACTGTCAGTAATTGGCGACGGTTTTCGAATGCGTTTAGTGTGAGCATAACGTATCTAAATATAAAATATAATTGGCTGACACTCTCTATTCACCCCTGCGAGGTATCGTCTTGGGTCGTCCCATTCGTTTTTTGTCAAGTTCTTAATTCGTCTCATTCTGATTTCGTCATCCATTCTTCATTCGTCACTTTCGCTGTTAGTCATTGTCATCTTGGGTCATAGTTGTTGTTTGTCTTGTTCTTATTCAGGTTCATTCGATGTTCGTCTCTTCTTCTTTTGACATGTTCGGTGTTAGTCTTTTTATTTTTTAGTCTCATTCGTTACTCGTCATCCCATCCCATTAGCAGTAAGTCACTTTCGTTTTTAGGTCCATTCATAATTCGTCTTGTTAGGTTTTCGCCTCAATTCACGCTTTAGTTATACAACCTAAGAGCTACGGTGCCACTGACAGACACGTAGACAGACAGGCAGACACATATCGCAGTCAAACTTATAACACCCCTCTTTTTGCAGGAGGACTTTGAGCCTGTCACAATAGTTCGAAAAATGCGGCGAACGCTTATGTCACTTTCATACATTTTGTCGATAACAAATTTCGACAACGGATATCGAAGCGTTTTTGTCTAGAACCCCAGATCACTATTTACCCAGGAGCTGAATTTGCTCGTACAAAGGAGTGGAACCCCCTGACTAAGTACTTATAGTAGACAATTTTATACTTCATAATTTTCGTAATTTCTCTTTTCGTGATTTTCGTGATTCTAGTCGCCTTAAAGAAAACAAGTCAAATTTCGAATATCAAACGGGACAAATAGTGGATGTGTCCAATAAAGAATGAGATCAATTCAGAAAAGCAGAGCCAAATAAGAAAAATACGAACTTAGAATAAGACCAAAGACGATAGGACGAATAACGAATGAGACTAAAAAAGAGATAGACTAACACCGATCATGACCAAAAAATATGAAGACTAATAGCGGAATGACCCGGAATAAGAAAAAGACAAATAACGAATATGACCAAAGACGACAATGACTACCACCGAAAGTGACGAATGAAGAATGGATGACGAAATCAGAATGAGACGAATTAAGAACTTGACAAAAAACTAATGGGACGAATTTTTGTTTTAAAAAAAAACATATGCTATTCCAGGTACAAATAAAAAAGTTATGTTTCGAGTAAAATTTGGATGTATAAGACTTGTGCCCTCATTTTATTATGGCCCTTTTCACTTTTTAAAAAGTTACAAGCTAGATAATAATGGAATTTGTATGCAACATAGCGTGCTCGCTACACAAGCCCGCAATGTTTTTTTTTTAATTTGAGAACTGTCAGTAAACTATGAACTACGCGTCTCAATATGTATATAAGAATGTCAACATTTCCGGACATTTTTGAGAAAAATCTATATGAAAACACTTTCCGTCCATGTCCATATTGTTTTTTAAAAGTGCTCTCTATTGCGTATAAAATCGAAAGGCCCATGAAAAACATCCCGTAAACCCAGCTTCTTGGGGCGCAGTGAGGGGCGGCGGCGCGGCGGGGCTCTGCGGAGCGGCGGCGGCGGGCGGCGGCTCGTTGTGCGTGAAACTATCTTAACTAATACTCGTATGACGAGAATTAAACTAATTAAACAAGCATTCTCTCCGAATTTGTCAATGGTTTTTAAAAATACTTATAATCATCTATTTGTATCATTTCCTCGCATTGTTTGAGAAAAGCATTATGTATGCCGCGGCGGAAACGAGGATTTCCTGACTCGTATTTTAGCAGGCCTCGCTGTTGCTCAGCCTGCTAACCACCTCGTCAGGAAATCCCTTACTTTCCGCGCCTAGGCGACAATGTACTATTTTAATACGCTGCATTTATAAATACATATCGTAGCAGGTGGAAAGAAGTGGTCTCTGCCTACCCCTCTGGGAAACAGGCGTGATTTAATGTATGTATGTATGTATAAATACATATGTTGAACCCGTTATACAGTACCGACATTTGAACGATACATTTAGTAATAACTAATTAAGCATTTTCTTGCTAACAGAATAGGTACAATTTTTTGAGTGTGAAAAGTTATTTTTTTTTTAAATCCCTTTTTTAAATTCGTTCATATAAAAGTTAATTAGCAACACTGAAACGACGGTGACGCCACCTTTCAGTTTACAGATAAGTTGGTCGAGCTCTAAGAATAAGGACATAAAGCATAGAAACCGGACTATAAGACCTATTTACTGATTCTTTGCGTCAGCTATCTTTCTCTACTTTTTAGATTACGTATTACATGAGAAAAAACGAAACAAAAAGTAGGCTGTTTTTTCTTCATTAACTGTCATTGTCACAAGGTTTTACACAGGGACTTCTTTGTCCTTCCTATAGGAAGGATTTGTCTTTCCCTGTCTAGATGTCCGAATACTATAGGTGCTTATAGGTCCAAATCACACCTTACTTGTGACGATGTACCAAATAACGAAAGAACAGCTATAGATTCATCTCTTTCCAACTCACTATGAAAACCATAAGTAAAAAGAAGTGAACCATAATGTATTTTCTGCTTATTTAGTACGGTTTCTATGCCTTTAGTCCTTGTTCTTTGGTCGAGCTATATGGAAAACAGCTATGACAATGAAGAACTGCACGCATACCTACCTATCGTCAAACTGACAAATATAAAATACGTTAGTATACCTTAGTAGTCTGTGAATATAAACAACTGACAAACACAATTAACTAACTAAAACTTGAAAAAAAATGGGAATCTGAATAAATCATACATAAATAATTACAAATTTTTAGAACAGCACGATATTACGATTGCATCCTCAGAATTCGCAAGGATTTTTTAAATTATCATCGCCGCTACAATGCTCACTCGTATGGTAAACTGTTTCCGTTTCGGCATATCTCGGCTATTGATAAAACCTAATTTACGGGGTAAGTTTCACCTTACTTGTAAGGAGGTTATTTAAATGGATAGCGACTTAATAACAGCTTCTGGGACTGATAATTATTCCAGCTCTTGTAAGGAACCAGAAAACTCACTGCACCCCAGAATACCACCCGTTCAACAGGATGGGGGTGCAAGTCCTCCCAGCGCTCCATGATAACTATATGTACTTGATTGCGGATACGGCTTCGATGGAGGCGGCGGCTGTGGATCCTGTTAAACCTAAATCAGTGATGCAGGCGGTTAGATCTCTTGGAGTCAATCTTAGTTTAGTGCTGACCACACACCATCATTGGTAATTTTTCATAACATAATATTGTTTTGTATAGGTTTTTTAAAGGAGAGAACCTATTGTAACGTGTAGGTTGAGTGAGAGGCTTTTGTGATAAGCTTTTGAAATGTGTGTGGCGTGTGAGTGACACATTTGTGTATGGCGTGGTGCGCTGAAATTGAAATGGGGCCGCGACCGTCTTCCAAGGATCCTCTTTTATATGGAAAACGAGCCGGCCACCAGGGGCCTGTTTTATAAAGCAACAAATTACAATTTACAGGTTACAAGTTTCCATTTGACACAACCTAGACCAATGACGACCAGCTATGTGAGCAGTGCTGCCAGTTTAGACTTGTAACTTGTAGCTTTATAAAACGTGCCCCATGAGGCCCTGCCAAGATGCATTACGCTAACTATAGAGCTAGCGGTACGCCAAAAGCATGATAATCGGAACGATTGATCTTTAGGCCATACGAATCGATTTGACCCGAAGAACGAAAAAAAAAAACAAAAAAAGGAGAACAGTTATGACGTCATCTTGTTTTTTTATGGGTTTTTTTTTTGTCCTGAACCCTATCCTATGTGGTATCTTATGAAATGTCTTACTAAGCCAATTCTAAAAATATATCACATCATTATATTTCAATCACTTGTTTTAAATTAAATTAAAAATCATTTTCAAAAGATACCAAGTTTGGGCTCTTCCAGATAATATACGGTTGAATTATTATTTGTAAAATATACCTAAAATGATATGTAATAGCCTCATATCCAACTCCAAGACAGCAATTTTGAAAATATTTACGTTTAGTATTTTTCTATTATTATTTTAATAGGTATTACAAAATGTGATAAGATCACAATTAGTTGAAACATGTATAAAAAGTTCAATTTTAGACACTGAGGATGATAAATACTAATGCGAGAGGAGTTTTCAATCATATTTATATTATTTATTAAGATTTACATATTTATTTTTGTTTAAAAAACAATCTATCAACTTAATATTTAAAAAGAAAGCATAAAACATTGGTGTTAATTGTGTTAATATTGGTGTTAAATAAAAATAAATATGTTAATACCATACCAATATTAACACAATTAACACCAATGTTTTATGCTTTCTTTTTAAATATTTAGGTAGGCCGCTAAAGTACCTAAATATTTTTTTGTGTTTGTAGTAACGGCTTCGTCCGACAATCCAGTTTTTCCACCTTGTTTCTATGAAATACTCTCGCTGTCTGTATTTTCTCACTCAGCATGGACCTTCAAAAGCAAGCCTAAGTATCTACCCATTCTCAAAGGCCTGCAGTGAATTTGTGATTTCGCTGGAGTTGCAGGTGTTTATAAGTCGCAGTGACACATAAGATGATTCGATCCGCCTGCAGGGCACAACTTTGAAAATCGAAGTTCGAAGTTACGTTATCTTTATGCTTTAGGTAGGGAGAGTGGGTTACAGTGGATCACTTTTTTTTCTAAGTCCTGCAATTCCAAAATTTATGGCTAAATGATTATTCATTGAAATTCAATTACAATATGGGTATCTAATCTTGAAAGAAAAATGCATTTATTGGCGAGTGTTACATAAACTTTCAAGTTATAGCCACTTTAAAATGAAAAGGAAAATTATCCACTGTGACCCAAGACTGGGGCACACTGAATCTATAGAAAAAATACAGTAAAAGACAACAATTTTCATAGTATTACCTATTTATTTGTACTACTCCCACCACCGCACCGACGGTATTTTATTATATAATCGAAACAGTATCATCAATATTTAGCAAATATCACTGTTAACGCAAGTTAAAAAAAACTTGAAAAAAAACAAACAATTCTCCAGTATGAAGTCCAATGTTGGTTTTCCTAACTCGATTGCGAGGCAATTTTAGCTACAAAAAGTAAGAATGAATTTTAGCTTCACGGATCACACTGGATCATCAGTCCACTGTGACCCAAAACGAAATTATCCACTGTGACCCATAGACCGTTATGAAACAAAAAATATAACTAAAAATAAACTATGTATCCCAAAGATAAATCAACATAGTTTACAAAAGATTTAAGACATAACAAGGGTAAAACAAATACCTAGTATTTACATTTCTTATTCACTTAGAAATAAAACAAATTTTTAAATCATGTAAAAATATACTTTCGTACTTACCAAGTGACCGGAGTATGACAGCTCGTCAACCCGCTTTGATACAGCGGCGGCGAGTAGCGCGGAGGAGAGGCGTATGGACGCTCAGTAACAACGCGTTTGTTTGTGTGCGTAAAGCGCAACACATGCTAAGTTATAGCAAATAATCCACTGTACCCCGTGATCCACTGTCACCCATTCTCCCTACTGCCAATTAAGTCTCGAATGACAAGTAACAAGGACGAAGCTAACGCAACTTCGCCTCGGACTTCAATTTTCAAAGTATAATAAAAAAAAACACTTTTACAATAAAAGCACTCCTTTAAGACAATAAAACTTTGTTTTGAAATTGTTGCCTTAAGTGTTACTTGAGCACTCTCAATTGGTTTCTCACTATTATACAGATTGATGTGTGTATTAACTACAGGGACCATGCTGGAGGTAATATAGAGCTAGTGGAAATGAACCCGAAGCTGAAAGTGTATGGAGGTGACGAACGCATCGGAGGACTGACACATAAAGTTGCCCATAACACCATATTCCATATCGGCGTTTTAAATGTGATGTGCCTTTCAACTCCCTGTCACACAGCTGGAGACGTCTGCTATTATGTCTCAACTCCGGACTTTGGAAATGAGTCTGTTGTATTTTCTGGTAAAGTTAAATCATACTAATACTCGTAGACATCAATTTCCAATCATTTGTACCAAGTAGGTATGGCGACCCTTTAAGGGTCTAATTACGTAATAATGAAAAGGATAATGATGGTCATCGCCGGTACCGGCGGCCCACCTGCGTGGGCGTTAATCGATCGTGTCGGATAAATTACGAAAGTCGAACGATTTGTAACACAAAAATACACACAGTAGCGTAATGCCATACCTGCGGCCTGGGTTTGGGCACCTCTGTGGGATGTTTGTGCATTGTATTATATTCGCCAAATAATGTTAAATTATTTCTATTAAAACTTGTTATATAAATCAACCAACAATCATTTTCGAAGGGTATATACTTCAAATATTAAGAAATAGTGAAGATTATACTAAAACTATAAATAGGGACTTAATCACGTAATAAATAAACATTTACTGTACTAATATTTTTTTTCAGGTAAATAGTCATAGTCATATCATTTATTGCATGTGCTACAATGGTGTTACAATTATTAGAATAGTCCAACATAAACCCTGTAAGGGCACAGCAATTTACAAGTTTATTAATTTACACAAACTTAAGCTATGTACTTACTTATAACTAATACTTAAGATCTAAAAATTCATGCAACGTGTAAAAGCTATTAGTTAGGTATTAGAAAATCCTTTAATTTTTTATAATAGTAGATTGTTCAACAAGGGACAAGCCATAATGACAAGAGATATTTAGCCACGCGAGCGAGCGAGCGAGCGAGAGTGGCTATAGTTCGAGTGTCATTATGGTTGTTTAGTCTCGTGTTAAACACTCTACTTTTCACTTTGAATGCGAGGAAAAAAAACGACGTTCACTGTCGGATTAGCCACGTAGCAAGAGTAGCAAATGCTACGGGCCCCGCGCATTCGGTGGCCCCGCGCACCCACGTCTAACCTCTAAAAAAGCGGCCTGTACACGTAGAGTTCGGACCGCGGGAAACGCCACGCGCCATTCCAATCTTCTTGCCGAACCGTACGTGTAAACGCAACTGTAATAGTAAAATAGTAAAAATGCACGGTTCGGAGCGAAGATTGGAATGGCGCGTGGCGTTTCCCGCGGTCCGATCTTTACGTGTAAAGGCCGCTATTCTCCTGTTTTGGTACTTACATCAGTATGCGTGTACTCATATCCATCAGGGTTGACGATAGCGTGAATAATCCAGTCCATATTCTCCAGCAGAATAACCTAAAACAAACCCCCACACAAAATAGGCGCTAATCTAAGTCGCCCAGTTGCAGAAAAGAGCCCGCCACAACCTGTAACCTAAAGCGAACCGGGGTCTCTTTATAGAATTTTCTACGGACCCCGTGCTTGGTCAATCCGGCACTGACGACGTTCTTTACAAAACTACAATATTGATTATAAGAAAGTTTCTTACTAATTCGTTCCGCGGTTTTTTCTTTTCTTTTATATTTTTTTTGTACAGTGCCGCTTTAAATGCTTGCATATTTAGCCAACAGGTTCAAACGTGAAAACTATTTTTATACTAGTTGCACCATGCATAATAAAATGAATTCATCCTTAATATAATTAAATATATTCATATTCGTAATTATTATTCGTCTTTCACGAAATTAAATCGTTTTTTTAAATATTTTTGCACAGTTGTAATTTTGAGGTTATTTCCATGGCCTAAAAATGATCCATACACAATCACTGAAAATGGCAATAAAGGCAATCCTCCATTCACAAACACTGTGATTGGCTGTTTAGGGGTTTCCAAAGTAAATTAAAAAAAAAAAACTTTAATCCCTAGAGATTAATAAGAAGCTTTAGTCCCGATGTGTAATATTTTAAGAGCATGAGAAGTGAAAAATATTTTGTCTTCTTCCATTAGTCTAATGGTCGGTGGTATTCTATTATTGTATATTTTTACCGCCATGTGATGAGGCCCTGAACTAACTATTTTCAAGTTAGTAAATGTGCTTAAAAGCTTGTTCCTTTGTCTTAAGTTATGCGGATTAAGGTGTTTATCTCTTGATCGATCAAATAGATTACGGTTCTTTGTAATAAATTTACAAATTTCAAATATATAAATGGATGTCAATGTGAAAATTTTCAACCGAGCAAAATGTGGTTTACAACTTTCCGTTTTCGTTATATTCACTAATATTCTTATACATCTTTTTTGCAATGTGAACAGATTTTTAGCACATGTGCTATTACCCCATAATATTATTCCGTAGCTCAGGCGAGAATGAGCATACGCATAATAGGCACAAATAGATGTTTTTAAATCTGTAATTTTTTTCAACTGATTTAGAGGTTATACAAAGTGGGAGAGTTTTCCTGACACTTTTTCAATATGGGCTTTCCAATCTAAGTTAGAGTCGATTTCTACTACTCGCAGTGTACACGATTTTACAATTGGTAGTTTGTGGTTACCATAAGAAAAAATACATCTAAAGGTGATTTCTGACGTGGTTTTATTGGAATTAATTTCGTTTTTGAATCATTTAACATTAGGTTATGATCTTTTAGCCAGTCTATTACATCATCAAGGGTCGTGTTTATTGCTTGCCCTAAATTAGCTGGTTTGATAGAGCAATCCGTTGAATGGGAACCTTGCACTTTGTGACTATGCGCTGAAACTTGGCACAGTTGATTCTTAGCGGGTCTTGAGTATATTCAGACCGGGAGCCATCGAGAGCCATGGCGCATTTAGTAGAGGGAGGGGGGGAAAGTTTGACGCTGCCGCGCTTTAATTGAATCAACATTTCTCTAAAACTATACATATTAGGGCATGCGATATATCATTTTCAGATAAATCAAAGATGAGGAATCTATTTTTCGAACAAAAAAAATGCACTTCCTAACAACAAAAAAAAGTAGAAAAGACTAAAATACATAATTTGTTATTTTTTATAATTACCTATTGTGCTTAAAAATAATAACAGAAATCTCAGAACAAAAATGTAGTTTTCAAATTCGCATAAACGTAAACATAACATATTACAAGTAAGCATCCTTGGCGGTTAAAATATTGTAATTATTGTATGTTTTATAATTTTCTAATAAATATTTCATCCCAAACATACTTACATAGAAATATTGTTTATTTCTACGTATTTTTAATTCGCGAAGATAACAAATAGAGGTAAGGAAGTACAATAAAACTTTACTAAAACTCCATTCTGTACCCTTACCACGAGTTACAATTACCGTACTCGCTAGCGATTCTAATGCTCTGTCCATCGCAGCACGGGTAGCACAAGTTGTATTTTCTCGCTTGTCGCTCAGTGCGTCTCTATAGTTACAGACTAGATAGAAGGGGAGATCCGAGCGATAAACAAGTAGCGGACAACATGTGCTAGCCGTGCAGACCTCGCAGTATTCTTATAGATTGCGAGGGACAGAACATTCGACTCGCTAGCGAGTATGCTAATTGTAACTCATTGTAAGGGTACTGATAGAGACGTTTCTAGTGTATCCTTTCACATGTCAGCTTTACCTAAACTTCGTTCGATGCTATACAAGTAGATAAGAGAAGTGCTTTTGAAGCTTGGGAAGCCTTTCCTGACCTAACTATAGGTTTCGAGTCAGCGATCGTGGGGCGCATTGAGGATTTGAGGAAGCTTCCATCGAAAAATACGTCGGAACATTATATAATCGGTCAGATTTTCTGCCTTTTTAAACAGATATAATAGGATCTCAAAGCTTAAACCAGAATATTGCATATCATTATAATTATTTCAGATCAGCTTCGCGTACTTCAGTAAATGAGTGCCGTAACCAAACCTACGTCTCTTAGTAAGTCAATCAGTTATTAAGGATAAGACCAGAGACTCCTAAGACTTGTCCAACTACAGACCAATCCACTGGATCAGTAAATGGAAAAGCACTTGTCAAGTAACGATGCACAATTTGGTCTTAGGCCGATTTTTTCCACGAAAAGTGCTTTTCTTTGCAGATAGTGCAGTAGGCCACCGACTAAAGCTGCTTTAGGTATATCAGCATTTTTTAAGAGGCATATATGAATGGGTGCATGTTTGGGGCCAGTTAGCAGTGTTAGCACCAGCTCAAAATCTGCTCTATCTGTCTACTTGAGATTGGACGAAGGTCAAAAGCAACTGGGAGCCAACAGTGATGGACTTGCCTGTTGCTGCAGAAGCATGTCTAGAAATTGTCAGGTGCAAATGCAAAAAACAGTGCCGTTGCTGGTGAAATGGTAAAAAAAGGCAGCTTAAATGTTCAGAACTCTGTCTGTGCAGTGGATCTTGTAATATATAAAATGAATTTACATTGCGTTACCTTTCATGTGATAAAACAGTACCTAAACCCTACTTTCACGGATGATAATGCATTGAGATTACCCTGACCCAAGCTTAATATTGTTTTTTCTCTCCCATGCGTTAACAGATATATATGATAAAATATATATTTTTAAAAACTACATAAGTGTACCTTTACGACTACATTTTTGTTCTGAGATTTCTGTTATTATTTTTAAGCACAATAGGTCATTATAAAAAAATAACAAATTGTGTATTTTAGTCTTTTCTACTTTATTCATTTTTTTTGTTAGAAAGTGATTTTTTTTTGTTCGAATAATAGATTCCTCATCTTTGATTTATATGAAAAGGATATATTGCATGCCCTAATATGTATAGTTTTAGAGAAATGTTGCTTCAATTAAAGCGCGGCAGCGTCGAACTTCCCCCCCGTCCCCCTACTAAATGCGCCATGGCTCTCGATGGCTCCCGGTCTAAATCTACTCAAGACCAGCTAAGAATCAACTGTGCCAAGTTTCAGCGCATAGTCACAAAGTGCAGGGTGTCGTGCAGTAATACCCTAGCTAAATCAGTGCTATCGCAGTTTATGTTAAATTTTTATTTATTACGCAATTAAGTCCCGATTTATAATTTTAGTATGTGTGAAAATCGTGTGGTTTAACAATGTAAAGATTATGTACTCAAAAATCAGTATTCTTACTTAAGTAATAAAACTTCTCTAAGATTCGGTATAACCCAGATGGGCTTATCAAAAGTGTATTTAGATTTGCCACGTTTGGTCCATATTTTTAGTTCTAGCAATTTGGTCTTAATATCTTTCAATAAAAAACCAAATAAAATAACAATGGCGGGAGCATTGGGCATACCAAAGCTACGTATACGTAGGACGTGCCCAAGGCTCCCTATACCCGAAATTTACAAATCAATTCTAATATGTTTGCTTTTATCAAATGTTTTACCTCAATTTATAGGATACTATTATCTTTGATAAACACATAATTAAACATAATCAAAGAAACTTAAGCCTTTCTGCAGATATCTATTATTTCTCTTCGAAATCACAACTTAATATCAAAATCAATTCATTAATTAATGGCTTACACTACACTCCTTGTTTAACAAGGTGTATTTCGCCAATGTCGAATTTTACAATCACCGTGAACTTATTAGAAACATAAGTCCTAGGATATCGCACGCGAGGACGATTGTTCGGCTAAAGAGTATTTACTCTGGTGGACTAAACAGAAGCACATGGGATTAGCTCCACTCGCTTCTGTCAAGTCCACAACTAAATATGTACTTTTCCACGCACGAAACCGTCGACCGCATGTGACACTGACTATTAAACGAAATGACAGGTGACATTTATCTGAGCGGTGTTGGTAGTTGCTAAGCTAAATTACCACAGTACACGAAATTTTATATCTACTATACGTCTCGAGTTACAAGGGGGTGCCCGAACCTCCCGACTGCTCAATGCACCCCTACCTCCCGTAGTGTCTTATCTTATTGTACAGAAAAAGGCATCTCGATGCGTCAACTCGCAAAAAGACAATAAAATATCTAAAGATGGCGTTCTAAAAATTATAATAAAGTTTCGGGAGTTTAATATACTGGGTGATATGCCAGGTCGAGGTCGCAGAAAAGGATGCGTTAAACCGGGATTGGACGAGGCAATAGTGGCGTCATTTCGTCAAAATCCATCGGCGTCTACGCGAGATAAGTATAGCCAAAAAGTTAAAAATTTCGGTTGGGAACGTGCATAACGCCAAAAAATTAAATTTTACAGACTAAGAAGAAACTTAAAATCCCAAAAAGAACTGCTGTCTAGCTTGAAAGAGCGAAATCTCGAGCTAAAAATTATCAAACAAGTTTTCAATTAAAAATCGCGACAAATGCCGCACGTTGTGTAGGACCGCAGTTTTATACGTGTGAGGCTGGCAAGGATATTACAGATGGGCATAAGTGCGTGGTTTTTGATTTTCACCCAAAAAGTCCTTGTATGGCAAGCCATTTGCTTGTGTGGCCTTACAAGTTCCAGCTTTTTCACTACGGGTACAATCAACGGCGATATCTACCGAAATGAGTGCCTGTTATGTATGTTAGATCCTGCTTATGATGCTTAGGACACTTGAAAAGGAAAATATCAATTATGTTCCGAAAAGCATGAACCCACCAAATTGCCACATTTATTTGTAATGTTTTTAATTTTGAATTTGTATTTTTTTTATATGTGATAGTTCTAATAATTTATATTTGTTGCTTTATTACCTTGTAATGTACTTTTAAGTATTATTGTATTTTATGTTTGAAAAAATGACCTTCTGCTGGAGTTTCTTGCGGCGCTTCTTCTCCGCAATGATGGTCTTGTCCGAAGCGCTAGTAGATTCACTGTATATTACCGACGTGTAAAAGAGCCCGTATGTGGCCAATTTACTGAATAAATATTTTGATTTTGATTTTGATTTTGCCCAGAATTTCGCCCGATTGAAAGATATTGGGCAAACATTAAGAGATACATGCTCAAGAAGGGTTCAGTAGCTGACAGTGATGCCGAATTCAAAAAAATATGGAAAGCAGCTGCTCGTCAGTACACTAATACTTCAATTCGTACGCTAATGGCAGGTGTTCGAATTTGCGTACAGATTTAATTTTGTTTCTTGAAATACTGTGCTGTGAGAAATAAACGATTTATTTACGAATGTCATCTTAGTTAACTTAAAGACATCACTTCGTTTGAACTTTATTAAAGCAAAAAAAAAATCGTCGGTCTTACGTATGATTCGAACCTACATCTCCTCTGGCTCTTCGGGCCGATGCAGGCGCATTACCCGTTAGGCGTGTCACCCGCTTAGGGGTAACACCCGACCCGACCGACATCAGTAGTGAGTGTCATCTACAGCAATTCGTAAAACTGTGGCAGATTGCATAACCACCACCAATAAAATTATATGATAAATATGTAAGTAACAATAATAAATGTAGGTGCCTGCTTGCCTAGTAAGTTTTTTCATTCAGGACCATAGAAAGGGTTTTTATTTGGTTATTCATGGTGAGCTCAAATAGGTGTCACGAGCAATAAATTGATAATTACAAATTTTTTCAGCGTACGGTCGATCGGGATTCCTGCAAAATGTATTTGTTATTATCTTTGAATTTAGCTATTTAACTGTCGCTATAGTCAGGGGATTCCCCGGAAATAGGCACGGCACCTGTGGTGTGGTTGGCTTGGGGAAATTTCTTGGCTTGTTTGTACTTACTACACCGTATCATACCATGACTGTAATAGGGCCGTGTCAGACAAAAAAATATTCTTTGTATTGAAAAGTATGAGACTATGCCTACTGGACCGTTCCGTCACCGACCAACATTTTAATACTGTCATAATTACCTTCCGGGCCTGATGAGTTCGTAGTACGGTCATGGTATGGTATGGTGTAGTGGGCAGAAACCTTTATGCCACCAAGACCCTACTTAAGATCCACGAAATTAGTGGTCGCTTGCTTTTTCATACTCGGAGGGTATGCTGACGCAATCTATCGTTGTTTATTAACAAACGACACTCATGTTTCAAGTTCCATTGAAATCAGCATAAGTACAAAGGGCGACTTCGTTCTAAATAAACATTTCGTTTGATCGACGAGAAATTCACCCCGAAAAGAGCTCTCACGATCTCCCCCCTAAACTCCATAGTTCCCAGAGCGTTCATACTTTGGAAATCGAAGTTATGTTTGCTCGATTTACGAGTAGGTAGTCTCGAATGACGAATTTTTGAATTTAGTGATTCGTGGAAACCATCCTGCTCATATGTATAAAATTACATTTTTATTAAATTACTATAAATAAAGATGCAATACATATTACTTGACGTAAATTAAGGTAATATTTACAGAATTCAACATTAAAACAATTAAAAGAACTAAAAGTATTTAAATTAAAATTAAACTGAACTACCCACTCATTAATTTTCTACTAAAATTACATGTTCTAATATAAAACGATTGTTTATACACCTATCTACTCAAGTAATTGTAGAACTAACATACAAAGATCCGAACGCCCGCTGAGTTGACTCTAATGGCCTGTTGTTTGATCGGTAGTTAAACTAACTAATAGTCAAAAAAACTTTACTAATGGTTAAAATCTCAAGGAAATGTGTCAAATTTTCGATTCCTTTTTCGAATTTTAACAATTAGTTGAGTTAACTACTGATCAAACAACAGGCCCTAAGCCCACACTTCATTCGGTCTAAATATGAATAAAAAAAAATGGTGAGAATATTTAGATGATTGGAGGTGTTGTGATTGAATCATGTAAGTACTTATAGACAGTGAATGGGAAGATAAAATTGATAACTTTCAGCATTCAAAATCTTGAAAATGTCTAGATACCTACTTAAACTTTGTAGGTGAAAATCAATCCCAGTTGGATTGATTTTCGCAACGTCGCGGCTTTTATTTTTATGCTAGGTGGGAAGAATAAGTTAAGTGAACTAAGGATCTAATGTTATTGACTGACATGACATCCTCCATTCCCATACAAAAAAAATATGTAATGTATTTAAGATAATATGGTTGGGAAACGCAAAAGAAAATACTCATTTTGTTATGAACGTTTTTTTCTATGCAATTAAGTCCATTTTGACTGGCCTAAATTTTAATTGAGATTTTTAAAGTGTTAGGATATTTTTTCCAAACCTGTAAAATTTGACTTCATTTTATTTTTCGCGTAAAATATAAATACTTATCTTTAAAACAGGAATTTTTCGGATTTTTTGGCCTATAAACTTGGAGATAAGGGGGGAAATGGTCATTTTTTGTACAATTTTGACTATAAATCAAAAGTACGTTACAATTTTTTAATTTGCAGATAGGGCGCTTTCATAATGACACCCCGTTTTCTATAATCAAATCACTTTTATTTTTCAACCCCCCCATTCTAGACCCCTTTTCAAATATTTAGAAAAATAATTTAATATTGATTTTATTAAAAACAAATGCGAGCAAGCAAGTTATACACCTATGATATTTCAAGTTGATAGCTTCTATAGTTTCTGAGAAAAATTGCTGTAACATACAAATAGACAGACGCCGAAGTCTCACCATAAGGGTTCCTTTTTTACCATTTGGGTACGCGGAACCTTAAATAATTAAACAACAGAAATCATCATCTACTAGGACGTTGTCTATTCTTAAGTGTAATTTTTGTCATACGTTTGTAAAACGTACGTTTGTTTGTACGTTTGTGTGAGTGTGACGAAGACAGAATTTATACTTTTGCATTGCAAACCCCAGGATTTTGCTACGCCACCTTAAGGGGCCTTACCCACTAGCTGTGAAATACTGTTGACTACCACAAACTGATCGCCAAACATACTGACAGGTTTTAATTTCAGGCGATACACTATTTCTCGGAGGTTGCGGTAAATTTTTGGAAGGCAATGCTGATCAGATGTACGCAGCACTCATCCAAATATTGAGTCAACTTCCCGATAAGACCAAGGTGTTCTGCGGCCACGAAAATACGTTGGAGAACCTAATCTTCGCTGCATATATAGAACCTGAAAATATAGCTTTGAAACATAAATACAATTGGTGTCATGCAAGAAGAAAGGAGGGCAAGCCAACCGTACGTATTAAGTCCAAGCATCATTGTAGCCAGGTTAAGGTAATGTTTTACTTAAAATAAACTAGGTACACATAGGTTACACCTGTACCTAAATAGTTTTAATAGCCCACATATAATAAGTCGGTAGTGTTCCGCGATCTGAATCTCAATAACGATAATGCCTATCTGTCTGTTCTTTGAATATATTAAACTTGACCATATTTCCTTGCGACTGTTAAACGTGAAAAGACGATTAGAAACAAAATGGTTGAATCTTTGAAACTCTAAAATCTTTAACGATTATTTTTTTCGTGGGTAATTATAATTTCTTAAACCTGGTAAACCATTCTTTTATTAAAAAAGTAATAAATAATTATTTGAATTTGATGCTGCAATCAAGGCGCCCGTAAACTATTTCCATCTCACGATCTTCGCTCGGAAGCACATAAAACTATCCCTTTTCATTTTTGTAAGGGTGTGGCATCGTGGCCTCGTCTTAACCGGCTGGATTGCAGCAAAACTTCAGTTTTTTTTGCTGCTGACGAACACTTAGGTACATTATTATAGTGTTTTTAGGATTTCCAGAGTCAAACCGACCATCGAGTGGTGAGACAAAAAAAAGGCGGCAAATTCAAAATATCCCTAGCTGGTGGTAACACGAAATGCAAAACTCTCTCGACTGGATAAGTAGGTACTCATAATGTCACAGCTTGTTTCATAGGTTAAATTATGAAGAATTTGAGAAAAATGCTTGTGTCACCACTACTCGCTGGTCGGACTCTAGGCACCCTTATAGTTTCGCCACGTCCGCCCGTCCGTCCGCAGCTTACCTCAGGGACTCTTTTAGGAAGCTGTAATTTGGCATTATACATATTAGTCACATCGACAAAGTGGTGAAATAAAATCTTTAATATTTTTTGTGTTACCTCCCCTACACGCGTAGGATGTCGTTGGATGGGTCTTTAAAAAATATTGCGGGTTTGTAAAAACAATTTTTCGATTAAGTGATCCGTTTGTGAAATATTAAGATTCTCTCCCCTCCCCCTACAGCCAAAACTACGAATACTAAAAATATTAAAAATATCTTAAAAATGTAAGCACGTGTAACGAATTTTTAAGGAAAACTATCAGAACTAGACTTGATTGGTTCCTGAGATACAGGCGACTGAAGTGTTTATGCCTACTAAAATGACCTAAGACCGCACCAAATAACTTTAAGTAGAGAATTAGTTCATACGTGTTGTTTTTCGAGATAGTTTTTGTGTAGTAACGACTTCGGAAGCCTACACGAGCACGGCCAGACATGCTCTTGCTCGGTTTTTTTTTTTATTCCTATGAGTCGCTCGCTTCACTAATTAGAATAGGGAATATGCATCGATTTTTTAAATCGCATTTCTCAACAAAATATGAAAATACCGTAAAAGAGATCAACAAAGGTGAAATTAAAATTAAAATCGGTCAAGAAATACGGATGATACAAGCATTTAAACCTGCCAATTAGACAGAGAGATCCGATGTGCACCGGTGACGTTATTGTGCAGTTCGTGAGTTCGGCCATATAAACTCCACGTAAAATACTGTTTTGCTAGAAAGAGATAGGAACAAATCTTTGTTGGCACAACCTTGGTTATTTTTATAGCTATTCAAAAAATGTTTTTTCTCACCTGTTTGTTACATGAATCAGCTTATATTGAAGCTGTAAAAAAACATGCATATTCCCTATTACCCCCATCGCTTTTACGTAGATACCCACTTAACGTAACAGTCCAACGTCAATTGCTGAGCCTTTGGCATATTTGGTAGTCTACGAAGCTACTATAGTGCCCGGCCGTTAAGAAGCCAAGCCTGACACCTATAATTCCAGTACAAAAAAAAACACAAAAACCCAAGAATAGGTTATAAATTGTACTGTGATCAGAGTTGGGCAAAATTTATCTTTTTACGAATAACCGCGAAGATAACTAAATCATTCGTTATTTGAAATAATCAGTCATTTCTTATTTTGAATTTATCTAGATGAGCTTTATTCTTATCTAGATAAATTATTTGGGCTTTTAAATAAAAGATTAATGTTAGTAGTACAGTCATGTAGAGCTAAATCTATACTAATATTATAAAGCTGAAGAGTTCGTTCGTTTGTTTGTTTGTTTGTTTGTTTGTTTGTTTGTTTGTTTGTTTGTTTGTTTGCTTGCTTGAACGCGCTAATCTCAGGAACTACAGAGGGCTCAGACTAGATGCACTACGCTAACTAACGTTTCTATTCGATTCGTTTTTAAACCAATCGCGTCACTGGAAGATGACGTGATACGAAAAGTCACGTGGTCTACCAGTGACGCGATTGGTTGAAAAACGAATCGAATAGAAACTTTAGTTAGCGTAGTGCATCTTGTCTGAGCCCTCTGGTCCTATTTGAAAAATTATTCTGTGTTAGAGATAGCCTATTTATCGAGGAAGGCTATAAGGCCAATCACGCTAAGACCAACAGGAGCGGAGGACCAAAGAATAATGTTTCAAAATCGGGTATATTTTTTCGTTTTGAGAGCTTCCGCTGCGTGCGCTGGGTAAACGGTTGAAGTTTCGCAAAAATCATGTATAACAGATTTTTTTTGTGTACCTCCCTTACACGTAATGTGGGGATGGTTTTTTTACATTACGATTTTACGAGCAATGTCAGTGTGATAGATTGACCCGACGTGACATTCTATATAAATTTATTTGATGTGAGCTTATTTCAATAACAAACGTGGTTTGTTATTTTCATCTAGATAATATATTTAAATAAAAGAGTTGACAACACAATTATTTGAAATTGGCGTTATCTTCGAATAAATTATTTTCCAATCATTTTTTATTTAATTTACCTATTCGGTAGAGAAGAGAGTTGCGTCTTCCTGGAGTGAGAAAACATTTAAGTAGCACACCGCGCCGATTTAGTATCCGATTTACAGCTTGGTCGGCGGGCAGACTGCTTCACGTCACGGTACTACGGCAGCACGTAATCGAAAGAAAGACACTGCGGTGGTTCGCATGGAGCTAATTTATTTATTATTATTATGGATACTAATAATATTAATCCAAAAGTTACTCTGGGGTGTGATTCTCTCAACAACGACGGACGGACGGACGAACGAGTGATTGTCCAAGCGGCGAGTTTAAGTAGTCCCGTTTTAGCGCGTGTATTCAATTTGGCAGCATGGCTTCTCGAGTGTATAAATAAAGGGTTCCTAAATGAGTATGCACGCGCTAAAATGTGTTTTGTTCGCTCGGACGGGACTACTTAAACTCGCCGCTGCGATTCGCTCGTTCGCCCGACTGTCCGCCGTTTTTAGGGTTCCGTAGTCTACTAACTAAGGGTTCGTAGTAAACTAGGAACCCTTATAGTTTCGCCATGTCTGTCCGTCCGTCCGTCCGTCCGCAGCCTAGCTCAGAGACTCTTAGTACTAGAAAGCTGTATTTTGGCATGAATATACATACCTATTAGTCACGCCAACAAAGTTGTAAAATAAAATATTGAAAAAAATTTTTTTTAGTGTACCTCCCCTCCACGTAACGTGGGGATGTTTTTTTTTTCTCGTCTGTCCCGTAGTGTGGGTTGTCTTTGGATAGGTCTCAAAATATTGCGGGTTTGTGAAATCAATTTTTCGATTAAGGTATCATAAGGTTTATGAAATATTAAGCTTTAAAGCGCTAATTTTTGTTAGAGTCAAGTGTCCCCCCTACAGCCAAAACTACAAATAGGTACTAAAAATCTGAAAAATATCGTAAAAGAAAGCACATATAATGAATTTATTAGAAAAGCTATCACGACTAAGTAGGCTTCATTGGTTCTTGAGTTACAAACGGTTTAAATGTTTATACCTACCGAAAACTTATTTGCGGTGTTGGTAAACTGACCGCGACCTGTGTCGATGTATGTGCCTATAGTGAGAGACCACGTGGCACATCCATATGTCATATCCATATCCATATGGTAACACACACTGGTTAGACTTGAGGCACTGAGATATTTTGGACGAGAATACCTTTCGAAGTTTCCCGATATTATTTGACATTACCGATATTAAGACGTAGGTAACTACGTATGCTACGTACAAATTTTGACACTCAACTGATATTTGTATCCCCAGGGATACGTCAGCCAGTAGGTATGTAATTATAACGGTAGGCTGCGGTGAGTGACTGTAGGTACGCCCCAATATACTTGACGTCGACTCTAGTTTTTTGTCTGGATTGCAGGTGCCTTCAACGATAGGAGAAGAGAAAACGTACAATCCATACATGAGGGTTTTGAAACCCAGTGTTATGCAGTTTGCGAATACTACTGATGGCATAGCGACCATGAAAGCCATAAGGCTGGAGAAGGATTTCTTCGAGGATAATAGTTAACATTCTACGAGCTTGAGTTTTCGCAAGGTGCGCACAACGTTAAATTAGCAATTGTATTTTGTAGCATCCTGTTTACGTTTCCTTTTCGACGGCAAGCATTTAAACCTTTTTAAAGTCGAAACTAGTTTTCTTTTATTAGACTCTTTGTACTCATAGTTATTGAAAAGTTTTTTTTTGTATATTTGTTTTATTGATACCTACTGCCGTAATCAAAGGCGGCTATTATCAAACCGCGATTAGAATAGGATTGAGCACATATTTCGTTATTGAATGAATATCTAGGTACATGAAATGACATTGTCAGTGGTAGTGTGCAGATAAATGAAAATACTTATTCCAATACCATGAAGTTCTCACGCTTGGAAAAATAAACATCAGATAATACCTATTAGGTAGGTACTAGGTACATACGTACTATAAAATACAAATGCTGTAATTACTTTCAGAAATACCATCAGACCATCACAAATGATTCACACAACACCACACCATCGTCATCAAAGCTGTCTGTAGGCATCATCACTTGGTACAAACAAAACTTATTAACGTGAAAAATAAGTGAAATATAATGAAAGCTTTGTCATATCGTCGGCGTAAATCGCAAACCTCGTAACTCAATCTGACCAAATTTTACAGGAGGCACAAAAAACGGCGGTCGACAAATGGAGGTCGGGAGTTGCGAGGTTTTCTATTTTGCTTTTTAAACGTAAACGGTTTATTTTTGGTATTTAAGAGTTTTTCCGTTACATGCGTTCAGAATAGTACTATCTAAAAGTGTAAAAACGTGATTTTCAAAAAAAAATGAGTTACGAGGTATGGCGATTTAGGCCGACGATATATGATATTAATATTTCTTTTAAAACAAACCAAAAACAAACACCACATTTAGCAAGAATAGAGTTGAAATATGTAGTTACGGGATATGGGCATTCTTTGTAAATATATTATCTGTACCTACGTGTCTTAAAGTATAAAGATATCATAGATTGACTTATGAATATATTTATTAATAATAAGTCCTGTTGTGCTGACGCGACGGTACCTACTTTCGAATCGTATTCTTATCGCGGTTTAATAATATCTGCGTAGTAATAGTATACCTAAGCATTTTGAATTGAATGTGGTTACAAATAGAGTATAGAACGCTTTGACTACTACATTGCTGTTAGCCGCCTTCTTCGGTATTACGGCAGTATAATTGGCGCCACAATTGCCACAAAGCATGATTATATCCATCCATAAAGGACACTGGGCCATAATTATTATAAAAGGAATTGAAAAAGTTGTTTGTTATTCGTTTATCTCAGTCTCAGCTAGTTAGTTCAATGTCGATACATATCGGGGATTTGTGTGTCCCCGAGAACGAATCTGTTAATAGAATGAGAAAAATTGCAGCCATCTTGAAGTTTTCCGTTACATTCCGTTACGGGGATGAATAGTCCCCAATTGCTTTCAAAATCAATGTAATTTTCCTGGCCTCTAGCTATCTATCTATTGTTATCGTTTTGATAGCTCTTATTTACTTGACGGTAATGGCGGCAGAGTTGAAAACGATACCATTTCGATCAAATACGATCAGATACGATAAGTTAAAATTGGTACGATTTGGATTTTACCGCCTAGAGAGGCGTTGTTTGGCCTCGGAGAACGATTCCATTAACAGATTTTTTAAAAATAGCCGCCATCTTGACCTTTAAAGTTATTCGACAGATTGCTTCCAAAATTGATGGAGACCACATAGATATTCTATACCTACTAGCAATCCGTCTAATAAATAAAAAGTCCAAGATTACCTACATAATGTAATGGAACCAGTAATCGACAAGGACCCATGATCGACACTTGATTTTTATTATACAGAAGATAAGGGTTATTCATTTCTTTTGCAACAATCAATTTAGGAACGTATGAAGTTTGAATTAAGAGTTAAGTGTCGATAACTGGTGCATGTCCGCTTAAAGTGTCGAACACTGGTGCCATTACGTTACCAAGATTATTAGCAATGTCGTTGCAACGAGCGGTAAGATGCCGAACGCATTGTGAATGCCATTTTATTTTAGTGCATTCGTGCATGCAAACGAAGTCACGTGCTGGCTCAGTTTGACCAGATATCGCCTATTCATCTGGGGCGACAAGGGAGCTTCCACTTCACCATTCTGTGGATTAAAAGGATGTAACCAGAGCCGTTTTTTCCATTCATCAATCTGGGCAAGTGCGATTCCCGGTCGACCACCTCTAGGGTGATACATGACGCGTAACGACCTGAACGCTGTAGGATTAGCTAGCTGCAACGAACAAGCCAAAATTTTCTTAAGTGGACGACCGCGAATCTTCATGACATCCCTGACTATACTTACCTAGCTAGACGTGGCGTGGCCGGAGCGGCCTCTCATCCTCGGTCGCGAGGGGCTCCAAACTTGACCAAGACTCAATAACTCTAAATAATACGATTAGTACCCAAAAAAAAACGCTAATACTGAAAGAAAAGGTCCTGCTGATGCGAATTCGTCCATCAAAATTACTCTACTAGGCTACTGCCAGGGCCCCGCGATCGCTAGGGCCCCATAACTCCTGTATGGTTAGAACAAATTGAATAGACTTCTTCCCCACCGACCAACTAGCATGCACAACTGACCAACGATGTCTATATCAAAATCAAATTTGACAGTGTCGAGGGAACTCCGCCCTCGCGGAGCTCCATGTCTTGGCCCTTCGGGCCAGCTGAAGATCTAGCATAACCTAAACCTACCTCATATTTATGATACAAATTTAGATCAGTGGAGCAGTGGGGAAGTGACTCTTGAATGTTCTCGCTTGTCGCACAGCTCGTCTATTACGTTATTGACTGGGTAGAGTGGGATTATAGAGCGCCAAACAAATCGCGGGTAAGATGTGCTAGCCATCCTGCCGGATCACTTACCAATATCAAATTTAAATATCTGTCAGTCATTGGGGACCCATTATCCTTAAGTGCCCTGGGCCTCCAGGTTGAAACCCTTGGTTAAAGATGGCCCTGGATGTAAGATGTACGCTGGGCCCTAAGGGGTGAGGTGTGATAAGGATACGAAAGACTAGTAGCCACTTCATAAAATAACCATTTATCTGTCGAGCTTACCAGAAGTACAATAGAATGACAGTTACCTTAAGAGTTTGGTCCCATCATTACCTCTTAACTAAATTACAATTGCATCACAATATTTAGTTCCTGTGATAGGAATGCTGACGAAGGTCCAGAGACTAGCATGCCTATTAACAACCGGGGCAATGAGGACAGCTCCCACACAGGCCCTGGAGATAATGCTAGGACTGAACCCTGTACACCTTGAAGTGGAGAAGAGAGCCACAGAACAGTGGTATAGAATAAAAATGAGCAGAGAGTGGATCGGATCCGAGATGGACAAGAGACACGCAAGCATACAAAGGGAGTCAATAGTGAGCATGAACATGCTCATGATTAACAACGACCTAATAAAGAAAAGGAAGATTTTCGACAAGAAATATAGAATCCATATAGGAGAGAGAGATAGTTGGGAGACAGAGATACCGGAACCCAGAGTGACATGCTTCACGGACGGTTCATGGAAGTCCTCAACAAGAAGAGTGGGGGCAGGCATTTATTACCTAGAAGCGAATGAGCATACAACGATACTACTAGGAGGCTTCACCAGTGTGTTCCAGGCAGAAGTGTATGCCATCATGAAGTGTGCACAGAGCCTCAAGGAAAGAAGCAATATAACGGGGGGCCACGTTATAATCTACTCAGACAGCCAAGCAGAACTAAAAGCGTTAGATAATCCAGTAATCAAATCCTCCCTGGTGCAGGAGTGCAGGGATGAACTGAATAATCTAGGCATAGCATCCAAAGTAACACTGGCATGGGTACCAGGACACAGCGGAGCAATAGGAAACGAGAAGGCTGATGAGCTGGCCAGAGCAGGGGCGGACGAACAATATCTGGGCCCGGAACCAGCACTTCCGATATCTTCAAAGGTAACGAAAGGAGTAAACGCCAGAAGAATAGAGACAAAGACAAATGAGGCGTGGATAACAACACAAGGGTGCAGACAATCCAAACTCATGAAAGGAAGGGTAAATAGGAACAGAACAAGGTATCTACTAAATCTTGGTAAGTACAACCTAAGTATACTGATAGGGATCTTGACTGGACACTGTCCACTCAACAGACATTTGACGGTAATAGGAGTCAAACAGGATCCTCGATGCCCACACTGCGGCAAAGAGGAAACTAGTGAACACGTTCTAGCCGAGTGTGTAATGTACTCGTCACTGAGACATCGCACATTCGGGGAGGACGCACTGTCAGCAGAGACACTTAAAAGCATTAACCTTCAGGACGCACTATTGTTCTGTACGAAAAGAAGACGATGGGATCAGTGTTGGATGGGAGCGCCGCAGAGCCAGTAACCTGAGGCTGGATCAAGGGGCACTGGGCGGAATGAATGGAGAGCCACTCGACCGCCCGCCTGCCTCGGCGGCGTCCCCACTCATCATCATCATCATCATGTTATGTAAAATATGGAAAAGGCTATAAATAAATAAATAAATGTAGTTCCTCTACTGACCACATCCCAGCATGTCAACTTCCATAATTACTACTCTTTGTCTAGTCCCTTAACCCTACCCTTACCTCCACCATTCTTTATTATTCAAAACACTCATTGTTCCAGTGAGTCGTGAATTTGGAAAGCGGTCCTTATAGGAACGGCGATTCTGGCATTCTGGTCATTTGGAGATATGGTTATTTTGAGAAATGGTGTCACTTGTCCTACCTCCGGCGAGGAAGCAATTTGCTATCAACCGGTTTATCGCTCAATAAAAAAACAAAAGATACAGATCCCGTAACAATAAAAGAGACGCATATTGCATATATTGATAGTTGATCGCTGGCTGTTTACACTGCCAGCGAGAACTCTCCCTCCAACAAAAGATGTAATTTCTGTGTCAGGTATATTAAGAGATGCGTATATTAATAGTTGATCGCTGACTCTACTTGCTTCTGGATCATCGTCGGCGGTGGGACAAGTACCTAAAATAAAATAACAAACATACAAATATTATAAATACATTATTATTAACATTAACCTAACTTAAAGCTGACAATCACAAGTGAAATAATGGCTAATGAGAGGCTGCATGTCACTGTTCCTTCTTTATGTATGCTGACATTTCTTCTGCATATTTTTCTTTTGATCTCTCAAACATAGCCACATATACCTGGAAAAATAAAAATACTCAACTTATTTTATGTTATTTGTGGTAGATGTTAACTTTACTTGTGGTAGATGTCAACTTAACCTCGTGCCGCCCAAGAAAAAAAAACGCGAGATTACCTAAACGCCCAGTGTGCAATGTATAAGCCAAACCATTTTTATGTCCAAACTGCCCATGAGTATTAATCTTTTTTTTTTAATGAAATGTCTACCTGGATTATGGCTTAAGTCTGGGCGGTTATGCTAAGTGTCACTTTGTACAATGTACTGTTTGTCACTGTGTACGTTGGGCGGCACGAGGATAAAGTTCTCTGATAAGTTGACTATGTTTCAACACTGGGTTAAGACACTAACTCGAGTTAGTAAACGTCAGATTCATACACAAAACCGTAATTTTAACTCCAGTGTGTCTTAACTAATGGGCGGACGACGGATGCAATTTACATCAAAAAAATGTCAAACTATTATTTATTATTTATTTATTTAACCAACAACAAAAATTACAAATAAACAAAAGCCCTGCAAAACTGTTTTAGTACAGTTTGACTGCAGGAAGACTTTAAAAGAACAGTACTATAATCTTACAAGGAAAGGTACCGAACTGTCCGGCTCCGATTTGGTTTAATTTGATGTATGTTAGAGAGTAGTCTAAAATAATAGACATGTATTTTTTTTAGCGGCCCAAACTCACCCGGTTCGGAGAAATTGACCTCCAAAGTACCGAAAAGTGACTAAACCCTCTAACTTCTATAGAGAATTTAAAAAAATAAAATGCTATTTTCTTACCATTTTTGATTATATGTTTAATAACATGAAAAAATAATGAGCACGTGTTTTGTTATATCGGGTAAAACTCATAATAAAAAAAAATACCCTTCAAAGTTATATACTTCTTATCGAAGATACACTTTATTTGGTATTTTTTCAAAACATTTTTTGCAGACCTTCGCTGCAAAAAATGTTGTAGAATTCTATTGTTGAAGTAAATAATCATATTATTTTCTTTATTAGATATTTTCAGTACATTTCTTTTATAGTTCACTATCTACTTATGTAGGGAAAATGCCTTCTCCACATCTACAGACGTAAGAGGGGCGTATTCGTAAAGTGATACTTCAGTTCTTTCTTAATATACAAAATATGTACTGATTTATGGCAAAAACTGCATATATTTTCACTCATAAATAGTAGTCGAAATTTAATAAAAGTCTTATCCATCTTGTGCTTTCATCACCATATTGCATCCGCTGTCCGTCCATTTGTCTTTACCCAGGGTTCAATTTTTGGTGCAAGTGGCCCTTAATGTTTAAACACTAATATAAGAATCTAGTATACTGCATTATCAAAACTGAATTAAAGCATTTAAGAATTCATGGACATGGACATGGACTTACGTAGCTTGATTGAGATGATTGTGCATTGTAACTTACATTGCATTACCTTGTAAAAAGGCCTTTGGGTTTGTAACTCTCACCGGCTCTCATATTCTTTACCCAAACCCTTAGACTTTTTAAGACCTCTTGCACTATTCTTGACACTTTTTCTACTTTTACAGAGCTGTTAATATAGTTCACCAGGTTAACCTCATAAGGCCCAGTGTGAAATAGGATGTACAGTCAGGGGCAATCCCGGTCGACCACCTCTAGGGTGATATTCGTTTGCGCGTTCGACGCATAACGACCTGAGCGCTGTAGGATTAGCTAGCTGCAACGAACAAGCCAAAATTTTCTTAAGTGGACGACCGCAAATGTCCCTGACTGTACATAATCAAGGCAATTTAATTTGAGCTGTTTTGCAATGGGAATAAAGTTAATTTTCCTATCTTTCTTAACTGAAAATGGCATTATCAAACAAACGTAATTGAACTGTATTGCCTTGCTGGTAGATTCATAGTCACATTTACAAAAACCTCCCTGTTTGTAGTATGGTGGACCTTACGAGGTTAATTAACCTTACCCTTTTATCTTCAGTAGATAATGCCCTCCATCTCGATGCTAGTTGTCTTGTAACCTCTTGTTTAGTTGGCTCTCCTCCTACTTCTGAACTAGTCTCAGCTACTACGACTGGTCGCTGCTCTTGGCAAAATTGGAAAAATGCATTACAAGGCTTCTTAGGAGCATTCGGGTCTCTTTCCGGCTGTAATATGGAAAAAATAAAATATAGTTTATTTTATGATACAATAACCAAACATTTTTCATAGATTTGAGCTACTTTTTGTCTACATGGTCATATATTTTTTACCTTATCTGCTTTACTTTTTCTCTTGGGACCTGGCTTTTTGCCCCCACCAGCATTTTGCTTCTCGGTCTGTTTTGATGCTGGTTGTGCCTTGACTGTCACCCGCGCCTTCGTCACAACTTCCGGTTTTACCTCGACCTCCACTGACGCCGTTCTGAACCTATCACCATGTTTGTCCAACTGCTCCACCAAGAGCTTGATATCTTTACGATAACGCTTTGTTATTTTCTTTGCTTCGTGTATTCTGCAATATCATTAAGGTTTAGTAGGTAAGTTGCATAGAACGAAATACGCAGACAATGAACAGAAATACGATTATACGGACCTATTGACTATTCTTTCGTTATCCTGCTGCAACACTTCACATCGCTCCAGCAAAAGTTGGTATTTACGCCTGTAAATCTCTTCCTCTGATGGTAAACTAACCATGTCATCAGAGTCGTCAGAAATATTAGAGCTCAATTGTTGTACTGTCATTTTAATTTATTTTACTGCATCAAGGTTCAGCGCGATCAAGTTTCTTTTATTTGAACTGTCACGCATGTCACTTCGGCCATGCCATTATCTCTATGTTGGTATGACAAGAAAAAAACAAAATAACACATACGAGTATTTTTTTTGGGTTGAAATCTATCTATAATAATATATATTAGAAAAGCTTGTAGCTTATAGGCAGAAAATCTTTAAATAGGTTCAGTTAATATCATCATATATAATGCTTCATTTTATTTTTATACTATTGTAGCGTTAAATCAAAACAAGGAAGTATAGCCGAGCCGCGGTTTTTATTTTCTCCTTGAGTGAGTGTTACTACCAAGAAGCGGTACTAAATATAAATCAAAATATCACACTTAATATACTCAAACGCCTCAAACATGTCTTTAAATGCTCAAATATGCTACAAAAACAGCCAATTGTGAATGTTGTCGGAATATTTTAAACCAATTACATTTAAGGCAACTCTTTGTTGACATGACACACACCTAAGGCCGGCCGAATACATACGTTTTCCGTATTCGTTCTCCGAATGCGGGATTCCGGTTTGGAATTCCGTGAGACTAGGGCACAGCACACATTCATTTTTCTTCATTAGGAATTTATACAGTCGTCAGTTCGGATAGTGATAGCGTGGTGAACGCACGACGATGGAGGACGATAATTTATTGGCAATAAAATAAATAAAATGCATTTATTTCAGATCACGGAATACATATATTGTTAGTATTACACACAGAACTTAAATAACTATGTTAGTACCTAAAATAGCGTATACTAAAATATGTCCGATACGGCCTTAGGCCGGCCGCACACATACGTTTTCCGCATTCGGACATCCGAAGGCATGGAATCAATGTAAACTACATTTACTGCCGCACACATTCGTTTTATTTCCGTACGTTCGTTAGGTACGTTCCGAATGCAAGCCGGTGCGTTCGGAGAAACCTAATGACGTCATGCGGAAAAAACCTTATGACGTCATGCGGAACGCAGCGCTTCCATACATTTTGTTCCACACATTCGGAAATTTCAATTCAGAATCGCGCCCGTGACGCGCGCATCGGATCTGTTTTCGTATATGCAATTTTAGGTATCATTTATGTACCTTGTCACTTTAAAGTCGTGTTTGAAATGTCATACAAAATTGTGAAACGATTGAAAGCGACAAGGTACATAAATGATCACTTATTAATGCTGTTGACTGTACTAAGATAGTTATTTAAGTTCTGTGTGTAATACTAACAATATATGGATTCCGGGGTCTGAAATAAATGCATTTTATGTTATTTTATTGCTAATAAATCGTCGTCCTCCATCGTCGTGCGTTCACCACGCTAACACTATCCGTACTGACTGTATAAATTCCGAATGAAGAAAAACGAATGTGTGCGCTAGTCTCACGGAATTCCAAATCGAAATTCCGCATTCGGAAAACGTATGTGTGCCGCCGGCCTAAACATCAGACAAGCCAAATCACATGTCAAATGATTTGGTAAATTTCAGTCAGTTCAGTTCAGTAATTAATTTTACTCCAATTTCACTTTGTTTAGATAAGGACAAACTTTCTGGAATTCATTTTGTTAGAACCCCTAACTATCCCGTAATCTGTGATTTGCTTTTAGTATGATTTAATTCGTTTCTCATTCTAAGTTTAGTCCCAAATATAATAAAGGAGGCATACTTAACAGTATTTATTAGGACACCAAGATGGGCGGGTTATTTGGGAAACATAAAAAGCCTGTTAGTAGAGTAACTGAGCAAGATAAGGCTGTACTACAGTTAAAACAGCAACGGGACAAATTGAAACAGTATCAAAAGAAAATAGAAAACAATTTGGAAAAGGACAGGCAATTAGCTAAAAAGCTTCTAGGGGAAGGTAAACGTGAAAAAGCGAAATCACTTTTAAAGAAGAAAAGGTACCAAGAACAACTACTACAAAACACAGATACGCAATTGGAAAAGTTGGAACAACTCACGCATGATCTCGAATTTGCACAGATTGAAATTCAGGTATGGAGATGAATTATTTAACTTATCTACTTGTAATCCTATAGGTGTAAGTGAACTCAATATGTTTACTGTATAGTTGCATAGATGCATTTTTAATTGAGCTCATTCATTTGACTTCAAAAACCTTGTTGGCAAAACCTTAGTGATGCTGCCATAATACTGCCTAATTGAAATCTCATGTATTGTCTTTAGTGGTGGTAGGACCTTGTGGGGTATGGCATCTCATCTTTAGACAATAGCAGCTTTAGGCGACGTTGATGTCGGTGTTCCCAAATGAACTAGCACAAAAAAGTTTCTTTATAAGATAACGATAACATTGATTGAAGAATGAAAGAGGCCTCGCAAATATAACGTTGCTGACGTGCATGTTTTAAACCTACCTCCAAGCACTAGTATTAACATTTTCCGGTGTGAAAATAAAATAACTAGTGGTTTGACTAGCATATAGGCATTCCATCGTAGTCATCAGAGATGCAGCATTTGCAGCCTTAAAATTACAAATATAATTTGGATCCCGCTTACCAGCAGGGCCTCTATTCTATGTTTTGATAGATCTTATTTACTTGACAGTAATAGCAGCTGAGTTAAAAACGATATCATAACATGTCAAAATCAATATTCTTTGGCATTTTGCAAGTCTGTCATGTTCAGTATGGGTGCATCTTTTTTTAGGGTTCTGTAGCCAAAATGGCAAAAATGGACCCTTATAGTTTCGTCATGTCCGTCCATATGCCACAGGCATTTTTGTGTTAGTTTATGTACCTGGAAACTTGTATTGTATTTTTGAATTCTGTTAGGAAAACAATATATTATATCGACGGTTGAAAGGAAAAACGCTTCAAGTGACAAAATGTAAGATATTGAGTGTGATACATATTCGTGATCAAAAAAATCTGTTGATTCCGAATATGTATATCACTCAATATCTTACATTACATTATGTCGCTTGAAGCGTTGTGCCTTTCAACCGTCGAATGTACCTGACTTGTCGAAGCGGGGTAATTGAACAAAGCAAACAAGGAAAAAAACCATCTAAGATCCAAAATATAATGGGATTACATGCACTTTTTAACAATACTAGGCGATTACAAGAATTGATAATCCATTGTAATCGCAAAGCATTTTTAGCCCTGTAGTATTTTGGGCAGAATTTACCTACCAAAATAAAATAAATTAGATTTCTACAAATAAATTAAATACACTTATTATATTTTCTTAACCTTTTGAACGCCATACGTCGAATACAAAATGTGCCACCCACACGCCAAACATGTTTGCTATGCTATGCAAATTACACCTTATTGCTACCAAACAAAGTCTCTTTTAATCTTGAACTCTTGTCGGCTATAGCCGACGTGGCGTCAGTGGCACGACTTTTAGTTGACGGCCAGAGCCAACTGTGGCGTTGAAAACTTTAACCCTGTCTAGGCAAATTTTTGGGAACAATTTTTAGAATTTTATAGAGACAAAATATAAAATTTATATCAATTCACTTGTCATTAGGAACTCAGAGTTTTAGGGTTGAGTGGATCTAGCTAAAGTGAAATAAAACACTACAAGCCCTATGTCCCTGAGAAGAGGTCATAGGATCCAATCATCATCATCATTATGGAAGATAGGAGGAATATCTAAGTTAAGAAAATGCATATTTTAAATTTGTTTCCGTTTTCAGGTACTTGATGGTTTGAAAACTGGAAATGTGGCATTAAAAAGCATTCATAGTATCTTGAATATTGATGAAATAGAGAAAATACTGGATGAAACCAAAGAAGGAGTTGAGAAACAGAGAGAGATAGATGATCTGATTTCTGGACATTTGACAGAGGAAGATGAGGAGGCTGTGGAAGCAGAATTGGAAGCTATTTTGGATGTCAGTGATGAACTTCCTGATGTGCCTAAGGAGAGATTGCCAGATATTGAAGAAGAAGAGGTAGAGAAACCTCGCAAAGTCAAAGACAGTCCCAGTAAAGTTGCCATTACTGCCTAAATGTGTTATTTTTCTAATAAGATTGTATATTTTATTTTAGCTTGTAAGTATATATTTTTCTGTACATGACTCGTATTGTTTTTCTTGTGTCAACCAGCACAGCTAGCACAAGTTGCCCGCGACTTCTTTGTCGCCCGGATCTCCCTTTCTATCTAGTCCGTAACAATAGAGACGCAATGAGCGACAAGCGAGAAAATACAACTTGTGCTACCCGTGCAGAGAACCCCTTTTTAGTCACTTTTGAAAGCCATATGGAAGCAAATGTGAGTCATCACGGTAGCAACAAGGTTAAACCTTTATTAAGCCCCTGAACATAATACTATCAAGAATTACAAAAATAGAGAACAATAATCTTTACATAGTATCAAACAAAGTCAATTCCTGTGTCCTGTTTCACGAAGCTACAAGTTACAAATTACAAGCGGAACTCTCTTTCTATCAAAAGGAGTTAGAAAGAGACTTCCGCTTGTAATTTGTAACTTGTAGCTTCGTGAAACGGGCCTCTGGTGTTTGCTCCTAAGTATGTATGCTTAGATCTTTCAAAGTATGCAACAGATTTTAATGCAGGTTTCATCAATAGATAGTGATTCAAGAGGAAGGTTTTTATGTATAATAAATTCTGGATTATGTATGGGTATTATCAACTAGTTTTTAGAGTTGTTGGTAATTCTGTGAGTTTATGTATGTATGTATGTATGTATGTATGGGTATTACAGAAAACTCGCATAAACTGAAGCAAAGCAAGGGTGTGTTTGTAGTAAATATAAAATATTAGGGGACAATCTCACACAAATTGATCTAGTCCCAAACAAAGCTCTAGGCTCATACTATGGGTACTAAACTTTCGACACTATTATATCAAGAAATACATAGAAAACATCCAGTACTCGAGAACAAATAATCATGCTCACAACAAATGTTTTCCCATACCGGAAATCAACCCTGGGAATGCTGTTTTTTTTACAGGTTTACTACCAACTAGGCTAACGCATCATCAGCAGATTAATTTACATTGTGTTGAACTAATAAAACACAATGTCTGGACTTCTGAAGTCAGGGCTGAATTACTTTTTAACTAGTTTAATACACCTTAAACCAGGGATCAATATCGGTATTAATTAAAATTGAAATATCTTCCTTAATTTGCATCATTTCCTCGATATTTTCGACTGTAATTTAGGTAATAACACTATTCTATTATATAAATTCATTGAAGAGCAAAAATGTTCAATAATATGCGAGATACCAAAATTGAATACCGGTATTTTCGTATGAAAATAATACCGGTATACGATTCCTGCCTTAAACACATTTAGCGGCAGGCTTATGGTCGCTTTTTGCTGATATACCAGAATTTAAAAAATACCAGACTCAATATACTGGAATCCCAAAACTTAACATCTAAATTAGGTAAGGTATTGTTGATTATCCTTACCTAATATTTGAAAGCTGGTGTTTTGGGAATCTGTGAAAGAGAGTAGGAAAGAGGTATTTTGGTAGTGAGCGCTTCTGATAACCACACCATGGGGACTAGGGAATGCAAATAACTGGTTATTTTCATACAAAAACCGTTAATAACATATATCATATCAGATACAAAATTTTAGCATGGCCTAAGCACAAAAGGAGCCGAGAAGAGAAAAAAAATATTATTTCTTATTTCACCTTTGACCACAATTCATCTAAATTATGACATATCCAGCTCAATTATACAGATATTTTAATAATAACACTGACAGGGTTTTACGTAGTGTAATTAAACAAAAAATACATTAAACAATCTGACAACATCTGAATAGTTGTTTATTATTATATCTTAAGAGTTATTACATAATTGCAGCTAGTTCCACACTATAGACCCATAAAGCAGACGCCGAAGTTAATTATCGCGAATTAGTTTAGCCCTAGGGTCGTCGGGCCTCATCACCACGTAGGTCATCTTATATCTTCGGTTGTCACCGTCATTTTTCAAGTAATTGTAACATCCCGCAGTAGCCAGGCCCATTCCCACAAACGCCAACCCTGTTGAAGCTAATATTTCAGGGATTTCGTTCCATCCTTGCTGTAGAAGTTGCCCAAGCGAGCGTCTTGAAGCAGCAGCCATTGTAATAGATCCTTTTAAAAATCTTATATTACGCAGATGGAAGGCCACCGAGAAATTCGAGCATTAAAATCCAAAGCAAACTTTTCTTCTTACTAAAACTGATATGACATAAGACATGACAGTCAGTAACAGTATGACCACAGATTTATAACCAAAGTATACTATGACCTTGACAACCACAGGTTAAGAGTATTTCCGATATAAAGTAAAGTACTCCCTGTACACTACGCAAACGCAGTATTCAAAGGCCGGTATTTCCGGCCTTATTTAATGGCGCTCTGCTCGATTTCTGACGCTCTACTTTGAAAATCGAAGTTCGAAGTTACGTTAGCTCCGTCCCTGTCACTCGCCATTTGAGACTAAATCGAGAGAGAAAGATGGAGCTAACGTAACTTCGAACTTCGATTTTCAAAGTAGGGCCTCTGGCGCGCCGCGATGAGGCGATATGAAATATAACCTACCGCTTTCGCAGAGACCCTTTGAATTTGATTTACTTTGAAAATTGAATAACAGTCTGTACAATTATTTAGAAACGACTCGTTTGTTAGTTAAAGAACAGAAGGGCTTCCGAAAAAATCAATGTAATAACATGGCAATCTTTGATTTAATACAGAAAGTTATTATGAATATGGATAAAAGATTGCCAGTCTCTGCAATGTATATGAATTTAACTAAAGCTTTCGACTTTGTAGACCATACAATTTTAATAAATAAGTTGTATCAATATGGAGTCAGGGGTAACATTCTCGAACTAATTAAGTCTTATCTGAGTGATAGGAAACAAATTACACAAATATCTCAACTATGCTACAATACTAAAAAAGAAACAATCTTTTCCTCACAGCCAAAAACTGTTCAACGTGGTGTTCCACAAGGAAGTATTCTAGGGCCCCTATTATTCCTAGTGTATATTAATGATCTGCCCAAGGTTACTAATAATACAATGGTCCTTTTCGCGGACGACAGCACCATTTTATTTAATAATATTAAAGGCAATAGGTACGAATCAGAAATAAATAACTCTAGAAGAAATAACAAATTGGATGGACGTGAACCGCTTAAAAATTAATTTAAGTAAAACTTGTATCATGAACTTTAATCAGAAACGTAGTATTTTACCTGCCATAAAAATCACCCATAAAAATAACTTAATATCAGAAACGAACCTTACAAAATTCTTAGACCTCACTCTAGACAATAATCTGACATGGAAAGCTCAGATTGAAAATGTTTGTGTTAAATTAAATAAATATTCATATGCACTGTACATGTTAAATAAAATAGTAAACAAATCAGCTGTACTAACAGCATATCATGCACATGCGTCTTCGACTCTTAGATATGGAGTTATATTCTGGGGTAACTCAACTGATCGGGACCTTGTCTTTAAAGCCCAAAAAAAATGCTTGCGTGCCGTGTGCAATCTACAACCTACAGAATCATGTAAACCATATTTCAACAGATTAAATATTTTAACTTTTCCTTGTCTGTACATATATGAAGTCGCTATTTTTGTTAAATGTAATGCAGAATTATTTCAGAATTTTAACAGCGGACGACACCGCAATAAAGTGCGTGCCATTTCAATGAATACAGCTCTCTTATCCAAAAGTATAATAGGAATGGCTCCAAGGATTTATAACTGCCTACCAAATGAAATAAGAGATTGTAAAAATATTATAGAGTTTAAAATATTGTTAAACAGATATTTAATTAAGAAAGGGTTCTATTCGATAGAAGAATATATTAATGACAAAGTCTAAGAGCTGATGTGCCATTACATTAATAATAATATTAAGCTGTGTGCATAAATTAATTTAACGTTAACAGTTAAGTTTACCTAGTCACTAATAGGTATTTAGTAATAAGAATTATATTATATTGCATGCTAGATACTAGCAGATTGTGACAGATCAATACATTTTATGTAACACCTTTTTCTACTCACTTATCAGCAATAAATGATTTGATTTGATTTGATTTGATTTGAAGTTCGAAGTTACGTTAGCTTCATCTCTTTCTCTCGATTTAGGCTCGGATCACGAGTGACAGGGATAGAGCTAACGTAACTTTGATGTGCCGTTACCGTTCGCACGAGTCTTGTTTATATCATTTTTGTTTTAAAGTTGTGTTTATACTCTCATGCCAAATTAACCCTTATTTATGAAATAAAGGAGAACCCAATATTCCCTTTATTTTTCGTTTTCTAGTACAGGGTTGGGCAGATTAAGTGTCCTAGTTTAAAATAGCCATAAAATTAAAAGAATAATTGAAATTTCAATATTGAACATGTTTTTAGATATTTTAAGTTTACTGTATATTTACAAAATTAATTCATGAGCTCAAATAGCTCTCCTTTAGTTAGTATAACTTTACGCATTCTAGGAAGGTACTATAAAATGAATTGCAAGCGGCACCCCCTTACTTATCGGGTATGCCATCCCATATCTTGACCAACCGATCCTTGAATGAATTTAAATTCATACACAGTGCCTCTAATCTTGCTAAGCATATATCCCCATGTCGAAAAGTCCAATGCATTCAAGTATGGTGAAGATCAATCAAGCCAATCTTCCCAAGATATAAAATCCGTCAAATTTGTTCGACACCTCTTGAGTCCGTTTAGCCTTATATAAGGCAGTCTTCTTGAAAGCAATAATAGTCGTTTGCATAAAATTTTAGGACATTTTCTAGCATATGACCATGCAACACGTTCTGAATATAGTAGCCTTGATTGATTTTGACTCCCCGATCATTGAACAGCAGTAGTAGCTTGCCTCTAGACGATATCGCACCTCATACCATGACAGCTGACGCACTTTGAAACCGTTGTATGGCTAATTTGTCCATTGGAATGTCCCTAAATGGGGCGGATTACATTATCAATATTATCACGCGATCCACGCATATCACGAAATATTGATGCGAATCACAAGGATATCCAAACATTTTGAAATCCGCGATCCAATATTAGGTGTACTGCCTTTTTGCTGAATTGTTTCGTCAAATTTTATTTGGCAACCAACTTTTCCCGAAGTTTTATTTGGCAAACCAATCCGTGGCATAAATAAGGGTTGGTCTCATTTCGTCTAAAACGCAACTGGTCTATGCAGTAACTCGTCTAATAATCATTTCGTCTATACATGTAATTCTCATGTCGTCTAAATTGCAAATGGTCTTATGTAGCACGAGGTCTAAAGCGCAGCTGGTCTAAGTAGCAAGTGGTCTAACTAAACTACACTACTGACCAAAACTAAACTAGTATCATAAATATGCGGTAGGTTTAGGTTATGTTAGTTTTGCAGCAGGCCCGGAGGGCCAACCACCCTGAATCAGAAACTTCAGATCCAATTAGACCGTGTCGACGGAGCTCACGACGGAAAATTTGCCCAAATAAAAATATGGGATACGTAGTTTGGGGAGTTAAGACTTTGTTAAATAATTTTCGTCGAAACATTAGTCTATCAATCAATACATTTGAAGAAAACATAATCGAAATCTTAAAATAATCCCAGATAATAATTTGTCTAACAATAATTTATAGTGGGCTGGCCATGTCTGTCGCAGAACCGACGAGAGGTGGAGCAGGAAGGTTCTCGAATGGAGACCACGCTTAGGCAAACGTAGTGTAGGTAGGACGCCCCCCGGTTAGATGGACCGATGACCTGAAGAAGGCAGCTGGCAGTGACTGGATGCAAAGGGCGGGAGATCGGGCGCTGTGGCGCTCCTTGGGGGAGGCCTATGTCCAGCAGTGGACTGCAACAGGCTGATATGATGATGATGATTCCTAGTAAGATATAGCAACAATGCAATCGCGGTAAGAAAATCATCGTCGAACGGTCGAATTCCATATTAGCTGCCAGAATGTTGGAAATAGATGACTAGCTTCTCTCAAGTTATTCCGAACGGATCGTCTAATAGCGTGATGCTTGCGATTATAGCCAGCGTTCGAAATTACGAAATACGGCTGTCACAGAGGTCATTAGTTGAGTAATTCTATGTTTTTTGAGAAACAAATTAATAAAGTTTTAATACTTGTGTGACATGATACATTTGGGTGTGGTGTTTAAAGTTCACTACTCTCCCCCGCCCGCTTCATCCCCCCCACCGTGAAATGTTTCCCCGTTAACAGTTTTTTAACATTCTTGGGACTAATAGATACGATAAAATTGTCAAGGACAAAAATGTTCCTTATTAAAATCTAAAAAGACAAGGTTATATGTAATTTTTTTTTTAGGGTCGGCGGTTTTCAAACTATAGCTTCAGGTACCAGCCACTAATATATCGCCTTCGTACTAACATCTCATACGATTCCATACAAATATGACTTACCAAAATTGACAACCAATCAAGAACTAATTGACCAATTGTATTGCTTTTATCGTTGTTCATTAAGTCGTCGAAGCATTTGAAAAACTATTACCGACGCGTTCATACTAATTTCTATGAACGCGTCAGCGATGGTTTTTTAAATACTTCTATCGTGAAAACTACTATATGTACAAACATTTATTATATACCATTTTGAACCTTATTTAATCAGCTAACGAACAACGATAAAAGCAATACAATTGGTCTATTATTTCTTGATTGGTTGTCAATTTTGGTAAGTCATAGTTGTATGGAATCGTATGAGATGTAAGTACGGAGATATATTAGTGACCGGCACCTGAAGCTATAGCTTGAAAACCGTCGATCCTACAAAAAAATTTACATATAACCTTGTCTTTTAGAATTTAATAAGGATTTTTTTTGTCGTTGACAATTTTTCGTATCTATTATAGTTGTCCCAAGAATGTTAAAAACCGTTAACGGGGACACATTTTGCGGTTGAGATGAAGCGGCCGTGGGAGGGGTAGGGAGAGTAGTGAACTTTAAACACCACACCCAAATGTATCATGTCACACAAGTTTTAAAACTTTATTGTTTTATATTCCCATACATTGAATTACTCAGCTACATCTTCTCATCTTACATTAACCGAATTAAAGGAACGTTTTGCCTCGTACATTGAAGGTTTAGAACCATGATGGTCGAACCAGCTCACCTCTGCGATGTTTCCGAACAGTTAGTCTACCAGATTATCATTAAAAATTTTAGGAAAAAGTTATTGAGACAGATTCTGGTAGACATAAATCAAACAAATGAAAGAGGCGTAATAGTTTGATTTTTTAATCTCATCATATCAAATTACCGAACATAATTTAGTACTTACTATTGTGTCTAAGGATTTAGTTTTCCTATAAATATAAATTAGCGTGGCACCATTGCAGATAAGTTACCATTTTTATTTGGCTCTGATATAATTTATCTCAATGATTCTTCGCGTCTCAAAATGACATTTCAATAACTAGAAACGATTCAAAATCGTTTGATTTTATCTGTTCAATAATAACATTTTTCCAGCCAGTGTTAAACATATCTTTAAAATAATTCTTAGCATAGCTAAAGGGTACATCTAATAATTTACACCTACACTATGTACAATTGAATATGTATAAGCTATTTTTGTTTACAAGCCGGGTTAGTGATCACGGAAGTGATTACAACACCACTTCATGCGGCGGATGACATTCTAATCCAAGCAATACATTTATAGATGGGAGTTTTCATTATAAGTGCACGTGGTCAGTTGCGTCACGAAAATTAACTATATTGCTATAAGACAAATGGTAGTACCTGAGACAATCTGTCTCGTTTATTAAACTTGAGATACCGCCTAATGGCGTATGTGGGCAGTATATAAATGCATGACTAATTTCGTGAAGCGACTGACTAAAGTAACCGCTTCTACTGTTAGTCTAACCATGTACTTTTCTTGAAAACCGCCCATACACATTTCTCGCAATTAAATACATCGATTTTATCACACTTGTACTGTACATACATGGCAAAAATAATACCTATAAGCATGATAATACAAGGACATGTATCTGGCAAAATAGACATCTAAAAATCGTAAAACTTTAATTTCACTAACTTTTCACCACTTAAGTATACCTAATATCTTCGGGAATCTGCGAGCTTTTATTCAAATTTGCTCTTGCTGTGACGTGGTCCCTGAATATTATTAGTTTTAACACCCAAATTTTTATTTAATAAAAATATTTGAAAATGTATTTAAAAAAAAAAAACATTTTTGTTATTGCCTCGTAGATAAGCAGTGTTTATATTTTTTTTAAACATTGATAAGGAATGTAAAACGCTTTTTATTTCAATGTTCCACACATTAAATATATTTTAGTTCAAATTCCATTTAAGTAGCTGTTAAATAATTCATCTTAATTACATTCTATGTACACAGTAAGTAAAATTATCCTGGTAACTGTGATTTTTATCATAGTCTTAAGGAAGATAACGGATACAATTTCGTATGCGGTAAGATACTGATGTCACAGACAAGCAACTTGGCCCGTCCAATATAACTTAATACCAACATATTTACACAAGTAACTTATTACCATTTATAGACATTGCTTAACAGACTGTGGGGGGATGTTTCCAAATAAACAGCTAAAAACTTCTAGTATATGGTTTTATAAGTATATAAATTTGCTATATCCTAACCACAATTTTTGTATGAACAGTATTTACAAATATCAGAATAAAACTAATAAAAAGTAAATGTATTATATCTACAAGTTCGTAGTAAATAAATGATGATGTTTTATCACAAATATTCAACATTAAGTTGATAAATATGGCGTAGCAGCAGTAGTGCAGAAATAGGACAAATATAACATGGTTTAAAAAAAAACTTAAATTGACGAATGGCCCCTGAGAAAAACTGGCTCGCCGTAATTTGTCCTGACATAAATTTAATAACTTTAAAAACCTTAATCGTGATTGTAAACTTTCAGAACTGACAGCTCGCATGAACGGCTCAACCGATTTCTGTCGATCCTAGCTAAGAACCACCTTTATGAAATTAGGCACAAAACCTGTTCTGGCACTCTGTCACGGACAGGAAACAGACAACTTATGACACTCCTTTTTTAGTCGGGAATTAAAAATAAGCTGTCATGATACAAACGATGTATGGAGGGCTTCGTAAATTTTGTAACGTTAGCTCAAGCCCTGCAACTTACCATGTAGTTGTCGACGGTAGCGAATATGTAAATCCCTCTTCTTTGTACCTCTCACAAAGTGTCTGCGCAGGGAGCCTGCCGTTTGGCCGAAATATGTTTGCCAAAATGTGTCGTTTCCCAACCGTTTCATTTGCCAAACCAATTTTTTTCCTGTAACCGTAAATATGTCAGGATTTATTTCAGTACCATCGTGAAGAACCCTATAGGTTAGGTTGGGTTAGTTTTTATAAAATCCTGATATATTTACGGTTACAGAAAACAAAGCGGGTTGGTTAAACGATACAATTTGGCAATCATATTTCGCCGAAACAAAGGGTAGCCCGTCTGCGAACGCTACACCGTGTTACTAAAACTTAGATTTTTTTAATTTACATCGTCAATTAAAATATAAATGAATAGATTTTCAATTATCTGATAACAAACAATAGCATATCATAATTTTAAAAGTTATGCAATATTTAGAATATGGGCATGTTCCACAAATAACCGTACAATCTAAGTAGTCAATGGAGTATGAATCTATTGTAAATAAGACACTTGTATTTTAATGTCATTGCAAGTCATAAAAAAACCACCATATATGCATAGCTCTTAATCTATATTCCAATGACTGTATTATCCAGACTTTTGTTGTGCTTGGGGCCATAGAAGGTATTAAGCCAAGTCAATGCTTTTACTTTAATAACATTAAGCGTATGCCACGTTTTCCAAGATGTTAGAGATCGAGCAACTAATTAAGGTAACATATCCAATAATTGGCATCCATAGTACTGGTTATTGCCACCTAGTGATTGTAGAATTATCACCTCTTGAAATAAAGTTCATGATGCCAGTAATCGGTAGGGTGCCAGCAATGGGACTGTCTACTCTATTATAGAGTAATGACCAGTGATCGGAAATAGGTGAGCTAATTTGCCTAAACTTGATGCATGTTCATTCAATAATGTATTCCCATCTCTCTCACGCATGAATGAATATGCGTCAAGTTTAGGCAAATTAGCTCTACCTATTCCGATCACTGGTAATGACCAATGAGGGATCAATGGTCGCAATGCGTCGTTACGCTAGCGATACAGTAAAATTACTCATTTTTGCGGATGTTTATAGGATACGCCCAATGAATAACCCAAGTTTTCGACCTCGAGATCCCTTGGAGGTCAAATTTAAAAAAAAAAAATGTTAAAAAAATATCAATCATTGTTCAGATTGTGTTGATTTTATTCGACTAGTTACCCTCGGTTTATACTCGAAAATCTAATGAAAGACCAAAATTGGACAGTTCCAATCTTGATTATTTCAACATTATTTCATAAAAATATGAATGAGAAATCGTGTAACCAGTAATATTAGGGTAAGTTTTATTGATAAACACACTTAAACCAAAATACAGTAATCACAGCGAATGTGCGCCGGTTGAGGTTAGGATTTTGGTCTAAATTAGATTTTATCTTATTTTAGATTTTCAGTTAATACTTAATTTGAAACTTGAACAATTTAAACTAAACACTTTTCGAAATAAAGTTTTATCTGTATCTTAGAACTAATTAATGAATTTGAAACCCGACTGCCTGCGCTATTTGATCAGTTTTAATTTAATACGTATATATTTACACATTTATGAAGCATGCTTGTTGAGACCTTTCATTTTGATACCCATGCCTAAATTTTTGATGAATGTGTTTTTTTCTTTCCAATAAATGTATTTTACAGCCGTCATATTAACTATCTACTATGTTCTAACAATGCTATAGTAAAAAAAAGTTAATAATGGTAGCTGTAAATACATTTATTGAAAAGAAAAAAGAAACATCTGCCCTATCAATAAAAATCCATTCACATGCCTTTAGAATTTAGATGATAACATGAGGTAAAAAATACATGTCATAATAATAGAATTTTTTCATGCCTAATAAAATATATCTAACCTACTATCAAAAAGTACGACTAATCTACCTACTATAAAGTGTTTTGTATTGTACTGTATCAATGAGAAACTTGCTGCCGGCACATGGGTGAGGACCAAAAAGTTGGACCACAGTTAAACATAGTTAACCATACAAACAACAAAGTCGAAAAAGTTCCGTTGTGCGACGAACAGTATCTCTACAATTGTATGGCTAATTTTCGTGTCACAAAGTTTCATAGAATATTTAATTGAGTGAGTTAGCGTGCCCAACTTTTTGGTCCTTACCCACATAAGTAATATTAGTCATAGTACAGAAGATTCTCTTTCTAATTAAAACGACTCTATCTTAATATAATCACATCACACTAATTCATTCGCACGCGACACGGTGCTAGAGTGCCAAGAGAACCACAATTAAAAAAAATAGTTTAAATTATCCTCGTAAGTCTCATCATACTACAAACAGGGAGTTTTTGAATCTGCCATCAATGCAATAAAGTTCAATAACGTTTGTTCGATAATGCCATTTTCAGTTTATGAACATAGGAAAATAAACCTTATGACCATTGCAACACAGTTCAAATTAAATTGCCTTGATTATGTACATTCTATTGCACACTGGGCCTTACGAGGTTATATGCAGACTATAAGTCTAGTAGTTGCTAAGTTATTTAGTTCGTCCGCTGAATTAATTTGCACGATATGACATGCTGCCGCCTAAACACCACAAGGGACTGCTGCTCGGAGTGATAATCACGTAAACAATTCGTTGACGAAGTATTAACCGGCAAACTAAAGTTAGCCTGCACGGTTGTATGCACTTTAAGGCATAGTTAAGGATCTACCAACCGTACACAGACCAGTTGTTGTATTTCGGTTGCATCGTCAGTTTTATTTAGACCTACGCCCTAAGAGGCGCGCTCCGCCCACTGCAAGCCCACTGCTGCTGGCTATGAAAGTACCTAAACCTCTGACATTTGACCCTCTCCTACTGACAATCTTAATTTGCCAGCAGTTACATTTCTATTATTTCTGCCCGTGTGTATAATAAAAATATCAATATGTATCACTCATAAATAAATATTTACTTGTAAGAAGACCGACTGAATTACCTAAAACTTTAAATTCCTCCTTTATAACAATTGAATTATATTGAAATATATTTAATGTTTAAATAAATCAGTTGCGTTCCGTACGCGCACAATAACACACGCACACACAATTTCATAGAAATAAACATACAATGATAAGGTTTAACAACTATTACTCGCTTACCTACTCGAGAGTCACTTGCACCTTCGCCGTGTGCCAACTCCCATAAAGGTAAATTCTGAACGATCCTTTTTGTTTTCTGTAGTATATAAATAATACTATTACTATGGAAGAATTATGTATGTTATGGAAGAATAGGATCCCTTTAACGAGAATATATAGGTTTTTATCATGTTGTATTCTTTAATTCCAATTAAATATTCAAAACGCCTCAATCGATTTTAATTATTACGATATCGTATGATTTATCTTGACTGACCAGTTGTCTTAGAATAGTTGAAGTAAAGAAAAGTAAGCCCAGGGGATGAAGAGAAAAAAAAAGTGTATTTCAAATATCGATACCTTAGTTCACACTTGTACTAATTACATTTGAAAAGTTATTGTAATTAGCATGTTTGTGCACAAATAATAAGTTCGAAACTTTACTGGCAAAAAAAAAACATTTAGTACGATTGTGCGCTAAGGTATCGATATACACATATGGGTATCAACCGAATGGTCTCATCAAGTGTTTATAAACATGTATAAATGTATACATTTCTCTGTAAATTAGCGCAGGCAGGCGATTTGTTAAATCATCATCTTAAGCTATTTAAGTTTCAAACCAGTCTATTTAAAGTAAGCGAACAAGGTGGAAAACTTGGATTACACAAAAATTGCGAGGTATCGGATCGCGCGGAACCGTTCTCTATGACGGGGGATGTCGTGTTTGTATCCTCCGGTGTCGGCTCGGCCGGGCGGCTGCTAGTAGTTGACGGTGACGGGGTGGTGCGGCGCCGCGGGGTGCGCGAACGACGCGCCCACGCCGCCCGCCGCGCCCGCGCGGACCTGCTGGGGTAACACGCGACAACTTAACATGACATAACTTGGCATGACACGATAGCCACGCTTAACCTTTCACGGTTCTTGACAGATAGCTTACAAAGATTGGACATAAATTATAGACGTTTACGTTAGGTTTTATAACGGGAAATATTTTTTCATAATCCATAAGCCACGAGAGCGGAGGCGGTGCGTTCCAAAAGCGTAGCAGAGACGGTTTTGTGTGGCGACGGGCTGCAACGTGCCGCCTCCGCTCTTTCGGTGAGTTTGAATATCAAAGGCTAAACCAGAGTAATATTTTTAGGGTCAACCGTTGCATTTTAACAGATGTCATATTAATATATAATTTTAACATTTTTTAATTAATAAAAACCATGTCGTATGATTTTGACCCACATCATTTATTTTAAGCTGTCGCTAGACACTCGCCGTTTGATGTGATGATAAAATTAACTTACTTGGCTAGTGATTTGCATAACGGTGGCATTCGCTTGTTGATTTTGCGCGACTGCACTTTCGGCTGTTCTAGTTTCCGCTGCTGGTCTGGAAAATATATTTCTAATAAGAATTTGTCCTTTGTAAAGCTTACGCTTAACACCACTAGTTAGTTGTTAACGTTGATGATAACTCCACTATTTTCTTCTTTATAAGTATAAGGGACTGACCAACAACTATTAACTAACTTGATGGTACAGCATACAATACAATACATACAAGCAATGTAATACATAGTGCTCGTGTCAGTGAGTAAGCAGTAGGAAGATCGAGCACGGATATACAGTGGTGGTCACATAATTAGGGACACTTGTTTCTTTCCCATACAATTGCCTATAAATATGACTTTTCAATTTTGACCACCATTCAAAAAGTTCTAAACTAATTTAATGTTTGGTTACACTCATCGTTCATTAATGAACTAAGGTTTAAATGTATGTACAATTCATCTCTGTTGAAAACGGATCTTTCATTTTATAAGGATTTGAAAAAATAAATACCTCGCGTTCATACAAAGTTGTAAAACTTTGTATGGACGGGTCCGCACTAAGTTTTTAAATCCCTATAAAATATAAGTTTCGTTTTTAACAGTAGTTCATTGTACATAAATTTAAACCTTAGTTAATGATCTAAAGTAAATTGTATTTAGCAATAAAATTGGTCAAGAACTTTTTGAATGGTGGTCAAAATTTAAAAGTCATATTTGTAGGCAATTGTATGGGAAAAAAACAAGTGTCCCTAATTATGTGACCACCACTGTATATATACACACTTTTGCACCTTATTTCAATGGAATAGGTGAAATATTGTATACATATACTTGTACTAACGGGTCGGCTTAAAGTAATGAGAATTACAACTTTGTTTTATTGTTTTATTAAATCACTTGTTAGGGTTATATAGCTTTTTATTATATCAAAGTATGATAATTAATCATTACAATGTAGCGAAAGGTCCCCCATCTTCAATTTTTCGTAGCTTTCTTCTTACCGTTTTCATCATACGTTGGACAGCATATATTTTTTCATATCTTAGTTAATTAGTTGTTTTTGTACCCTGCGCTTCAACCGAGTCTGTGATTTCGCTTCCCGCCCCACACTGTAAACGAGTCTACTGAGAATTACCAAAAAATCCTCCATTGGAAGAGCTATAGTATAGGGACGTTCGGAGGGTTTGAATCCTTCGGTATGAAGTGAACGTCACGCTCTTTTAGTCAATTCTGGGTGCTCCCTGCATAGTGATACTTTCTTCGCAACTTCCTGCACTTCTTTGGAATTTCTTTAAGCTGTTTCTCGGAATATTTGGGTGCTTTTTGACGCTTTAAGTGTTGAACATTGTATTTCTTTAAAATATTCCTTACTCAGCCAAGGGAAACATCATATTTTACAGCTAACTTATCTGGGACTCACCCACTTTGTTTTGTGCAAACTTTGCCACTTTCCTCCGGCCTCGATCATTAAGAATGGGTGGTCTTCCCGTTTTTGGTAAATCTTTATTCCTGATTTCAAGTTCCACTGCTAGATCAGACATTAAATTGCAAATGGAGGTACATTTTCAGCTTTGAAGTGAGAGACCACTTCAGATTTTTCACGCTGTCCAAACCGGCGCTAGACACGTTTACGTAATAACTTCCTCGCGGTTTTTTTTTATTAAACCAGCTAATCTTTTTTTTCCTTTTTAACAATATTGACATATTTTCTATTTATTATAGCTGTCAAAATTCTTTTTGTATTTTTTTTATTGCCTTCTATTGTCAATTGAATACCTTTTCATTACTTTAAGCCAACCCGTTATATAGGCTAGTGGTGTTTAAAAAAACAGCACTTCCAACCCCTCGCTCTACATATTTGGTACGTTATGATGACAAGGCCATTTTTTCGGTTATTATTCAATATAAAAACTTAATCTAATACATCACATAAATAATATTTTTTATGAATAATAATTTTATGAAAACAAAATAATTATGAACAAAAAAGATATGTGAAAGAATGCGCCCCCATTTTAAAAGATACTTTCAGAGCATGAGTATTAAAAATGTAGTGCGTCAACCTTTTGAACGCCACGGACGGCTTTTGCCGTCTACTGTAGGTCGTGCCACTGACGCCACCGTCGGCCATAGCCGTCACAAGATTAGAAGACACTAGATAGATATCCAACATGTTGAGTGACACATTTTGTGTGACGTAAAGCGTTCAAAAGGTTATCTTGTTCGTACCGCGTGTCGTTCTTGCGCTCGGGTTCAACGAGCTCCTTCTCGCACTTGACGCCGTCGCCGCAGTCCTCCGCCTCCGCCGCGCCGTCCGTGGGCTCGTGCGTGCGCCGGTGGGACGCCAGGTGCCCTGCAACATGCATACCTAATGTAGAATGTCCCATTTAGAAACTTTTCAGGTTTCGAGACCTGGTTCTAGCCACCGATTGCGTTAAGGTCGACAAGGTACCGCGGCAAAAACTAGACCGCGTCTCATACCTTTGCGTTGAGTTGCGATTTAATTGAATTTTAGTAGACTTAATTGCATCTAGGCCTAGGTTAGGATTCACCATTAGTTTTAAAATAATAAGTTAAAGAGGCCATGATTGGACATATTTTCTGGGCGGCGTATAAGATGCAACGTAACCAACCTACCTACTACGGAATATTCAGTCTATCACACCAATAAATCGCAAACGCTCAACGAGCCGAGGCTGCGGGTTCCTATGCTAAAACGCCTCGCGACGCTTTAGGAACAATGTTTAGTATGGGAATGCGCCGCCACTACCTGCTTCTTCTCTGTGAGTTTACCAGGTCTAGTTGACCGTTGATCATAGTGATGCTGACACGTTTAGTATCGGTATTATCAGATGTCGGATTTTAAAATATGAAATAATGATGTATGCCACCTTTTGTTAAATATTCTATAGCTTAAAATACATCAAATACAATTCAAAAGCACACACAGCTCAGTAGCGCCACAGTTTCACTCTCAAATCTAGTGCGCCTTTGGCGGGAATAGACTCAGGGATTTTTATTCCTGGTTTATTCAAACGAAGAAAAAACTAAGTAAAAAGTATATTTGGGGTTACTTTCCTTTACATTCTCTTAATAGCATTTCTCATTACTACTCATTGTCTATGGTGACTGATGACGCCATATTTGTTTGCATGATAAGACAAGTCCATTGGAACTGACTTTATATGGGTATTTAACACATATAGACGACTATATCAAAAACATGCAATCGGATTTTTAAAGTTTGCCTTTTACGTTACAGATACGGATGAGCTCACTTTAAACAGAAACAACTCGCAAATTCTAGAAGTCAGTGTAACCAATATCATCCCATGGGGTGTTACACATACCTTTGCACATGAAGTCCTTAGAGCAGACTTCGCAGCGGTAGGGCCGCGCGCCGCCGCCGCCCTTGTTGTGCGAGCGCTCGTGGAACAGCAGGTTGCCCTTGAGCGGGAACGACTTGCCGCACTCGCCGCAACTGAACGGACGCTCGCCGCAACTGTGCGACCTGCAAATAAATTTAAAATTCAATGCTATGGTTTTAAATAGGCTCACTTGGATAGGCAGAAACATTCGCGCTCTAACCTTTTCGAGCTGATATGATAATTTGATGCTGCGTTTCAATTTACGAAGTCGCGCCTCATTACCTAATTTTACGTACAGATTTCACGGATATCGCAACTGAATTGCTATTCATATACACATTCTTTTATTCCTTGTAACCATGGTGTTTACAAGATGTTATTTCTTAATTATAGCCAGTACAAAACTGTATAGAGCTTTACACATCTAATCTTCTATATATATAAAAGGCAAACCTGACTCACTGACTTAGATATCAACGCACAGCCGAAACTACAGTACCTAGAAACTTGAAATTTGGTACAGGGGTTCCTTAAATGATGTAAGTGAGCACTAAGAAAGGATTTGCCGAAATTAAACCCCCAGCGGGAAGAAATAGGGAGAGTAGCGGGAAACTAATTATATGCGTACGAAGTCACGGGCGTCCTCTAATAAAGATATATATTTTGTTGCAGAATTTTAATCCTTGCTAAGTTTACTAGATGGGTGAATCAACTTTTAAGGTACTCCCAATCTTTCGACATGTTTCACAAATTACATGTTTTTAGAAAAACTATATTTCCTAACAACGTGGCTTACACGTTTATTAAATCAGACAAATAGGCTAACATGTGAAATTATTTGATTTAACATAGAACAGCTTTAAATATTAATATAATTGGTAACGCAGGGGACGATGTTGTCCCTAGATTTTGTATGAAAAATGTGCATTTTCCCCAGAGTTACCAGGTTTTTCGAGGATTTAAAATTATTTGAGGTGTTTAACGCGTTTGGAGGTCTGATTTTAATATGCATACATTATTATTAGCCATAAGTCACCAGGAAAGTTTTAATACCGCAAAAGAAAAGGAGTAACTTAAAAGTTGATTCACCCAGATGTCTTTTTGCATGAGAGTGAGATCCTTTTGGCATAAACTAGACGTTTTGGGCGACCAGTAAACGACCACTTAACAAGTTTAAATTTGACACATAAGTAACTAATTTATCAATAACAAAAATAAGCTAGATGGAGGAATGACCTTTCTTCATACTATTTTGTGCCATATATAGTCGCCATTAATCTGGGATTTTTACCTATTTAATTAGTTGTCTTACCTCATATGCGCCACAAGGTGCTCCTTCCGCATGAAAGGCTTGGAGCAGACCTTGCACGCGTGCGTGGTGTCGCCCGTGTGCTGCTTGAGATGGTTTGTTAAGTGCTCTTTCCGTGTAAATGTTTTGTGACAAAACTCACAACGGTGCGGCGATTCGCCCGTGTGTATTCTAAGGAAAAATATGTATGGTTAAAATAAATTTAGCGCGAGAGCAAGATACTCAACTTGGCAAAGTAGTGTCAAAGAGTGGACTGGAATTGCTTAGATTCAAAATATGCACTGACTGACTCATAAACTGCATCATTTGTTTAAAATTTGTTCATAGGTTAATGCAGTTTATCAATCCGTGAGTATATTAAGCATCGCCATTCTAACATTCACTATTTGGGAGGGGGCACATTGAAAAATAAAATTATACTTGATAAAAATGTAAATCATACACAAAATTTCACTACTACAGTACACTGGAGTACACAAAACTTATATCAAAAGATCATGCGAACTTTTTTATGCAGTCTGGTCGTAGAACCATGTTAGGTCTTTAACCCTTTGGAGCCGAGTCTGTTGTAGTTATGTCAGCAGGTTCCAAAGGGTTAAATAGGTTTTTGCATGTACTTCATTTCCAACTATGAGCACCATTGGAACCAAGTTGAATTCCATTGCAGATAAATATTTGATCATTGGTAAAAACTTGGATTTTTCAAGTGCCATTGTGTCGCATATTTCCTTATATGAGACTAGTAGCCGCGACTCCACTAATGGCTCGTAGCGAACGAAGCTGAAGGCACTGACCTGACGTGGTTGGTGAGATGCTCCTTTCGGCTAAAGGTCTTGGTACAGAAGGGGCACTTGTGCGGCGTTTCGCCCGTGTGCAGGTGAACGTGGTTGGTGAGGTGCTCTTTGCGCGAGAAGGACTTCGAACAGTATGTGCACTTGAACGGCGTCTCGCCCGTGTGCTGCCTGCAATACGATGCGAATTACTTCAGTCTGCTTGTAGCACAAGGTTGAATAATCACGCCGTTTTAACCACCATCATTGTTTCGTCTTATAATTAAAAAAAAAATGTAATTACGATCTCTGTTTTATGTATGAAATTACTCTTTATGCCTATGTTTTTGTTTATATTTTTATTTTTATTTATTTATGTATGTACGGTGGGTGATCCATAAGTTTTGAGAATCAGTAAGAACCATCCACAAAATGATATTCTTTTAATGTGCACTATACCATGGCACTAATGAATTTTAAATTAGAGACAAAAATGTATACATTATTCATTTGTTTTCCTGTGATAGCTAAACAAAAAACATCTGTATGAACAATTTTTCAAGACGGCAAAAATAAGAGTTAGTTTTGTAATAATTTGGAGCTGTGTGGAAAAAGTTCTGGTGCACTAATAAAAAATATTGTTATTGAATATGAAACCTTGATTTATAATTATGATTTAAAGGATAAATAAGTTATCATTGCAGTGGTTTTTTTTTCTCCAGCTCTGTCACCAAAATTTAGGGTGGTTTTTTCGGCATTTCCCAGGATTATTAAGGCCTACAAATAAATACTGTGACATTAGTTTTTAGCAATAGAGTTCACATAATCTAGGAGAGTTATATACCATTATTCTATCATAGTTATGGCAAAATATTAAAAATAAGCTGAAGAAAAAAATTACGAATTTGCGGCAGGAATTGTGTTTCAGAGCCTTCTAATTGATAAGGGTGCTGCTCGTCGACCAAAGATCAGAACTGATAACCGGTCTCCCCGTTATTTAGCCTAACTTTCGACTACTACTTCTCATTCACTAATATTCAAAAACAACTACATAAAAATCTCGAGCTGGTGATGACTTAGTGAAGGTGCAAAATTTGACCATTATGACCTCCAAAAGTAAAATTATTCTTATAGTGATAAAATAAAACAATTGAATGACGATAATAAATGTTCGGAAATATAAAAAGTGTGCTCATTCCAATTAAAATATAACGATTTACATATCTCCCATTTTTAATACCGATTATCAAAACTTATGGATCACCCGTCGTATCTATTATATTTTTTATTTATTTGTGTACATATTTTATTTATTTATTTATGTTGTTATTGTATTGTATGTTTTTAATTATTATTTTAGTTTGCACCACCTGCCAATTTATTCTCGTTTATCTTTCACTTCTCTCCTTTGTAAGGTTGTCTGGAAGAACCGCCTGTTGACTCATTTTGTAACTTATTTTTTGTATTAACTTTCCATGTTGTTATTTATGTGGTGTTCAATAAAAATATTTGTATTGTCTTCAATATATTGACAATAATAATGATAAATACGAGCTATTGTTGTAAATAGAAGCAGTAGCAAGGGGTAGTTTCCATATAATTCAAAAGAATAGAAAACCCTCAATATAGATTGCGTATTGCCTCAATTGATAGCGTAGGTAAAAAATTGAGACAAATGTTATGATGGAAATTTCCATCACCATGCAAAGAAGGGTTAAGAGAATTCAACTTGGTCCTCGCCGCAACTTTGCGGGCAGGTTTATCCTGCTTTTACAAATATAAGCACAGCCCCGTTCCTTTTACTTATAAATTATAAAATACATCAATAAATTTTTACTCATGCAAATTCTAATCAGTGTCAGTTTTACTATAGAATAAATAACTCCTTTGTCGCCAATTTAATGCTGCCAGGTTTCTATGGAGACGAAAGAGACATTTCATCCCAATTACATTAAGTAATCTTATGTCAAGAAATCTGTCCTCAAACTACTTAATTTACATTTGTGTACGTAATTTACCGAAAGGGAGTTAGCAAGCTTAATTAACCTAACATGTTTTTAATTCGATTATAGCGCAATATACACAAAATTAAGAAGTGAGGCGCATCTTCATAGATTAAAAACACTACTCGGTAATAACTGTTTATATGTAGTTTGTTTTCAATACACGAAGCCAACAAAGTCAAAAACGACATAGCACGGTTGGGTTGAATAATAAGTATTGGGACAGGACTTCATGGATCGAAAACATTATATTAATATTATCAAATACGCACCGAACGTGGTTGACAAGATGCTCCTTCCTCGAGAAACTCTTGTTGCAATATGTGCAGGAGTGCGGCGCGTCGCCGGTATGCTGCCGTACGTGGTTATTCAGGTGCTCCTTCCGAGAGTACGCTTTCGGGCAGAACGAACATTTGTGCGGAGTTTCACCCGTGTGCTGTCTGCGCAACAAAGTACATTCCGATTTTAGTTAAAACAGCACACGACTAAACTAACCTAGAGCGGGAGGGATCGGAATGTACAATGCTGTGCTACTGGCTTCGAGGAAACGACACAAAATGACGTCTGACTGAGACGGCATGGGCAATTAATGTAATTAAGTTAGCTTACCTTGGATTTAATTTTTAAATATTTCATGCTATCATGCGTAATAGATCGAAATCATGCATCAGGAATATGTAACTACATTATTCGGAACCCGCGCAGTAGTTTGTAGCACAGCATTGTTTGTTATACATTCTAAGATAATAGACAAACCTGTTTCGTAAGGAATTTTATCCAAATCGAATCAGCAACCGGACCATCCCGCTTTCTACAAACTACTCAACCAATACGTCATACTAATTCCCGGTCGTCGGTATCTGACGTATGCTTACGTTAACTGAAAGCCTACGCCCACACTACACGCACACAGCGAAGCGCGCAGCATCCTAGTTCAACTATTTGTACCATGGCTTGTTACTTATATTACAGACGAAAACCTCTTTCCAACAATAAGCATTTAAAAGAGCACTTGTAATATAAGTTACCAAGCTTTCGTGATACCCAGTGGCCTTATCTTATTTGTCTTAATGCATCGCAGTTCGATTATTTTAATATTTCTATGTGTATTTTTTTTTCGGTATTGTTATAATTCCACCTAAGAAAAGAGTTAACCGTATTTATGACAAACATATCGCCCGGCTTGGCTAAAATTCATTTGGACCGATGCATGAGGACCAAGACACATCACCTTGGGGTGCCTGTCGTATCGCATAACGTTTTTTTCTCCTAAAAATGTTTGGCCGAGAATGTTTGGCATACTGTTGAATGGCATACTACTCGTTTGTCCTAATAATTTTTGCGCATACTCATTTAAAGTCCTAAAGCAAGTTTGTCCTAATATTGATAACTCTTAAATCTAATTACCTAAAGCATAATATTCCTAACGTGAATTGACCTAATAATTATTTTGCCTATTGTTAAATTGGCTACAATTACAGCACCTAAACTAAACTATGGTAGGCGTGAAGTCAGAATCGTTACGTATTCTACCTTCAGGCAAGTCAGTTTTCGGTTAATTTAGGTACGACGACGAGCGAAGGGAGGAGGAGTGTTAGGTAGAACTGTGACCCTAAAGAGTGAGCGAAACGCCAGAACCAACAAGGTTGACAAGGTTAGGTTTGTAAATAAAACATTTTAGCCCATTAATTAATTTTAGCACATTAAATATTAGGAATATTACAATTATGCACATCAATCATTCTACAGTTGAATCTTAGCCACATTAAACGATAGGACAAATAATATTAAGGACAAACGATAATAGGAGCAACAATTTCGGACGATCAAAAATATGCGGAACAAAGTGTATGCCATACGTTATTAGGACAAAAGACGTTATGCGACACAACGATAGGACTAATAATTGTATGCCATCCGATATAGACCCATCACCTTCATATGCCGTGTCCCATATCCGTCCCGTCCCCCGCTGTGCCGTGTGGCGTATCCGACAACAAGGGATATAATCGTGTTGTTTAAAATTGGACTTTACTAGCTTAAATATAGGATTCTAATTGGTTTGTAAAAAAACAATCTTCCATAGATAACATTCAGATTATCAAAACGCGAAACAGCTTTAGGGCGTTTAAACTTGGTCATGTGACACATGGCCCGATAGACGACGGGACGGGAACAAGTATGAGAGGCTTTTCGGCATCCGAAAAGTAAAGAAGGGAATCTCGCTTAAGATCAGCTTATTAAGGGCACCACAGATCAACAGCGCGTCGGCCGATATTGGCCTGTCAGTTCATAGTACTACTAGAACACAAACTATAAGTTAGTTTGTAAGTTTCATATTTCACAGATTTGGGACTGCAGGTAAACTGTTAGTCAGTGGTGCCTCAATTGTAGGACAATGTAAAAGTACGTACTGTAGCATTACCGCTACAAATCGCGTTGGTTCGCGTTATTTATTGTTTATTTATTTCGCCTTTTTCGTTTCTCAGCCTTTTTGGTATTGCGGACTTGTTCATTGACCGGTTAGAGTTTGTAATTTCTACTGACAGTTTTGAATTTTGAATTCGTTTTTGTTAGATCCGTTCCTTGTTTTGGGAATGTCATTCATTCTCGTACTCTTGCCTTGATACAACAGAAAAATTTAATAATTTCTAGTCATCCCAAGTTTCTCTATAACTGAAGCCAGCTTCGAATGCCGCGTCCGGCAATTAAGTTACATGAAGACATTTACTATTACGCCGTAGTCTCAATGGTGGGCTGAACGTTTTTGTGCTGTTGTCTTCTGTGTGTCCGGATAGCGGGTGAGTTGGTTTTTGTTGCCGAACAAGTCTTCACAGTCCTCCAATCTAAGGAAGCCTTTCTTCCGTCCTTCTCGTTCAATTTTGTGAGTAAAGGTGTCCTTTGCAGCACCTCCGCTTACCCCATATCTTCCGACTCAACGCTCCGACTGAAGATTTGGACGTCTGGATTCAACGTGCGGTTCGCCGTCAAGTTCGCTGGCAACGGGTCGTCGTCTGCGGCAGCGCCCGCAGGTTTTACCCGCTGCGACGGTTGCGACGAACGCAGGGAGGTTACATCTTCACACGGCGACAAGCAACGGCGGATATTCGCAGGACAGTTACTATATCATTGATTTTTACTTTTCCAAATTCTAATCATCATTCGGTTTCATTTTGGCTATAAATGTTATAGAATCCCTAGACCTTTTCTACCGATCAAAACCATAATTTGTTATCCCAGTTTTATAATACTTCGAACATATCAGTTTTAATCATGAAGCGCTTCTTGCATTTTAACAGATTCTTGTTGTTTTAGTTCGAATCAGAATTACCTTTAAATTGAATACAAGTTTTGGCCTGACCGTGTTCTAATGTGGTCTTTCACCCTTTATTAGGCAATGGGTTTTTAAACTAGAAAAACTTTATTATTGTGACAACCCGCAGACCGTTCTGTGTTAAATTGTTTTGATACGTAAGCTAAGTTCCGTAACAGCCTTGTGACCTTGTTTTTATAGTTACGTTGTATGTAGTTTGTTTTAATTTTATCATTGTGTGTTCTCCTTATTATATAACCTTGTTGAATTTCGTTCGGTTTTATTTTATTTATACAGGTCCAAATTTACGTGCTGATGGTTTTATCACAACCATCCCGTGTAGTGTTCCGTACCTTTTATTTTTATGGAGCGCTACAAAATGGCGCCCGAAGGTAAGTGATTTTTTCTATATTTACTTGTTTTGGTGATAACATTAATTTTTTTTTGTGTCGTCAGTGGAAGAATTGGTCATTCTGTCCAATAATTTTTTCCTTAACTACTAATCCGTTATGTTGTGTTTTAGATCTACACACCCGTCGACCTTTTTGCTGTTGTGAGGCTTTGGCTGCGCCTTGCATCTTTTCACCGAGGATTCGAACTTAATCCCTGGGAGTCTGTTTCTTGTTCTGATCTGTAATTTATATTGAATTTTTTTAAAAAAAATAGTGTTAAACCGTCCCATTTTAAAAACTGTGTTTTATTGGTTGCTAATAAAGATACTTGGTGTTTTTATTCCCTTCCCTTTCTGATGTTAGCTTGTAAGACGTAGGGCACAAACAAGGTAAGTCGCTTTGATTTTCTTCTACCATACCTTACGTTGTTTGTTCACAGGGGCTTCCAATCGTGTTAGAGTTCTAATCTTTTGATCGTTTTGTGTTTGTTGTTTTTCTCCCTCCGTGTAATCTTTAGAATGGAGTTGTCAGATTCAGCTATGGTGACGCCGCAGCGTTTGACCCCACCAGCTCTTCCTGTTAAGAACCCTGATGAGTTTTATGATTCACAAGATGCCATTGAGCCCACGCCTTTGACATGTCCGATGAGTCGACGTTGTTCCAAACAGGAGTCCCTCCTGAAGTGGAACATTAAGTTTGATGGTGAAGCCTGTGTTAGGGAGTTTTTCCAACGCGTTGAAGAGGAACAAGAGGCCCGAGACGTTCCGCTAGACTACGTTGTGCGTCGGTTTCATGAACTTCTTTCGGACAGTGCACTTAAATATTTTAGATCAATAAGGTGTCCCGGCTTGACGTATCATCAGGTCAAGGGGGCGTTCCTTCGCACTTTTGATGTCATTGATTATGACTTCAAAATCGAACGAGAATTGCGTCAATTGCGTCAGAAACCAACCCAGACGGCGAGGGATTTTATAATCTCTGCCCGCGACCTGAACTCCAAACTACGTGTTCCGGTTCCCGAAGCGGATTTGTTCACCATCGTGAAGTACGGCTTACATCCACGCTATCATCCTTGCTTAGCAACGAATTTATTGACTGATCTTGACGCGCTATTACATATTACAGCTAATTTCGAGGCTTTCCAGCCCCAGCATAGGGTTTGTGCAGTCTGTTCCTCTACTAATGTCGATATCGCCCAAAGTTCACCCCCATTATGTTTGAAGTGCAACACGTCAGGTCATCAATATCGCGCTTGTCCTGTTGTGCCTGGTCCTTTATGTTTTAGTTGCAAGCGTCCAGGTGTCATCACACGCGATTGTGCGAATTGTAATCCTCCAAAAAACGCGTAAATGGTGACGCACGCACACCCAATGTGTCACCAGTTATTGTTACTAATTCGCCAGACAGTCGATTATTCTTAGAAATTACTTTGGCAAAGTCCCGTATAAAGGCCCTTTTAGATAGCGGTGCTCAAGTTTCTTTGGTAGATGTTTTTTTGTTAAATAAGTTGGAAATCCCTTTTAGTACCGATTTACGCCCGACAGTTATTTCTGCAGATAGTTCTCCTATTGAGATACTTGGTGGTGTTGACCTGCCTATTTTTTTTAGAGGCGGCTGGGTTCAACACCCTTGTTTAGTTAGTAGGAATTTGCCTACTCAATTGATTTTAGGTATTCAATTTTGGAACCAATACGGCCTTACTGCTTTAATTACGGACGCTTTTCATGGCAAATATTCTGACAATCTTTTTGTACCTTCGGTTCAGAATAACGTTATACCCGAGGTTGCTTCTAATGAGACACGTTACGTTCATCCTCGTTGGACATTGTCACCTGATCAGGAAACTAGGTTGCAGTCGGTCATCGAACAGTTCAGCGATATCTCGTCAGATCAAAAAGGTCTAGGTTGTACCTCATGGTTGTCCCATAAAATCGTAACTGAAGGCTCACCAATAAGGCAGAGATATTATCCGCTATCACCCGTGAAGTTGAAGATACTTAATGAGGAGATTGACAAGATGCTAGAGATGGGTGTTATTCGTCCTTCCAAGTCACCATGGGCGAGCCCAGTCGTTATGGTTACCAAGAAAGATGGCTCCGTTCGGTTTTGCGTTGATAGTCGCAAACTTAATAGCGTTACCATTCGCGATTCGTATCCGTTACCTCGTATACAGGATATCCTTGATAACCTACGCGGAGCGAGATTTATCACGACCCTCGACTTTCGGAGTGCCTTTTGGCAGATACCTTTAGCCGATAACGCTAGTTGTCAGAAGACAGCATTTATTGTTCCTCAACGCGGACTTTTTGAATTTACTCGGATGCCGTTCGGACTTACCAACGCTGCTTCTGAGATGCAACGTCTTACCGATCTAATCGTTAATTTCGAATATACGTCAGATTCTGATGACTTTGTCTTCGGGTATGTCGATGATCTGATCCTCGTTTCCAAGGACTTTGAGAGTCACCTACGTCTCATTATTAAGGTTCACGATCGTCTTAAAGATGCCGGTCTGACAGTCAGCTTGAAAAAATGCGAGTTCTGTAAACCTGAACTAAAATATCTGGGTTATATCGTAAACGAACGCGGTCTGCAAACCGATCCGAAGAAACTCGATGCTATTAACGAATTTCCTGTACCGACAACAGCAAAAACTCTCAGAGGCTTTATCGGAATGGCGTCTTATTACCGTCGATTTGTGGATAATTTTTCAGCTATCATCGCTCCATTGACTGCCCTCATTGGTAAAAAGAAGGGTAGAGATCCTATCGAGTGGAATGATGCCGCCAACTCGGCATTTCTTCAGCTGAAGTCGGCTCTGATGAAGTCACCTGTCATGTCATGTCCTGATTTCACGCGTCCTTTTATTCTTCAGTGTGACGCAAGTTCGATGGCTTTAGGGTCTGTGCTTGTCCAGGAGATCGATGGTGTAGAGCATCCTATAGCATATTATTCACGTCTGTTTTCCAAGGCAGAAAGGAACTATAGCACCACTGAGCGAGAACTTCTCGCTGTGCTCGATTCTATTAAACACTTTCGTGGTTATCTTGACGGGGTTGATTTTACTATTGTCACAGATCATATCGCCTTAAAGTGGTTAATGACGTTAGATAATCCAAGTGGCAGGTTAGCTCGATGGGCGACAATCATTTCCCAGTTCAATTTCAAAATTGTTCATAGACGTGGTGTTCTTAATGTTGTTCCCGACGCACTTTCCAGAGCGCAGGTTGGCGTTATTTCTTTTAGCCGTGGTGGTAATCCGACCACCGATCCTTGGTATGAACGTATCTATAATGGTGTTCAAACGTCCCCCCAGATCTTTCCCGCGTATTGTATACGTGATGGCATGCTTCTTCGGAAAATGGCATTAGACGTTCCGTTAAGAGATAACGCTTGGCGTATTGTTCTTCCAGCTGAGAAGACTAGGGAAGCTATCCTCGAGATTCATAACAACTTCCCTAATGTACATCCAGGGGTGATGAAAACCTATTGTAAACTCAGGGAGGTTTATTATTGGCCGTCGATGTATCGTACGGTTGCGACTGTACTTTCTGATTGTCAAGTTTGTAAGGCGTATAAAATTGCTAATGGCACACCACATGGTCTCAGGTTATATCCTAGGTCAGTTAACGCACCACTGGACTTGCTCTCTATCGATCTTATTGGTCCCTTACCCCCTGCATATTATGGTTTCCGTTATATTCTAACTATGGTCGATGTTTTCACAAAGTTTGTTTGGCTAGTTCCCCTCAAAACCGTCAGTGCTCTGAATGTATCGAAAGCTCTGGAGTCGGAAGTTTTTCTTCGATATGGTACACCCCAAAATATCCTTTGCGATAACGCAACTGTTTTCCGCAGCACGGAATTTTCGCGTTTTCTGTCTGGTTATCGAATTCCTGGCCCAATCTTTACCCCGTATTATTCACCCCAGGCTAATGTGGTAGAGAGATACAACCAAAGTGTAATTACTACTCTGAGTATCCTGTTGGTCGATGACGATCGTAACTGGGCGAAGTTACTTCCTAAGGTTGCGCTATACTTAAACTCGTGTATGAATCTTGCTACTTCTTATACGCCCAACTTCCTTATGTATGGCCGTGAAGTACTATCCACGCATGAGCGTTATAATGTTCAGACTGTGGACCCAGGTGTGGAACACAGTCGGAACGAACGCGCTACATCGCTGGAAACTCTTCAGGAGGTCTATGCCAAGGTTTCGGACGCAATGTCTCTGGCCTTTCAACGTAACGCTGTTAGGTACAATCGCAACAGAGTTACGGTTCGATATAACGTCGGCGATGTCGTCTGGAGACGAAATTTTGCCCGGGCCGGTCAGGACGAATTCCTCGGAGGAAAATTCGCACCGCGTTTTATTAAGTGTACTGTCGAACGTATTATTTCCCCACAGGTGTTGGTACTTAAGGATGTGAATTCACCTCACAGTGGTAACTATCACGTTAAGGATATCCTTAAGTAATTGTTTTGTCATTTTCGTTTATTTTATTTTTTTTCCTCTTTCCTCCTCCTTTTTCTCCCTTTTCTCCCAAAATTTCCCAAAATTCTAAAGGTTCCATTGTGATCAACGTCTTCCCCCTTTTGGTTTTTTTGTTTCGGTGTTCTATTTCACATTTATTTTTATAATATTTGACGTACGATGTTCGTACATCTTTTTCCAATATCTTCTGCGTCGACTTTTGTTGAGGTAATTTTCCTTGCCGTGTTCACTTTTTTCGGTCTCACTATACTTATTGTTATTCAAAGTTCGAAGTTTGTTAATCACCTATCACTTTGTTCACGTTAGGCATTTGTTTGCCATCGTTTCAACTATAGTGCAATAACAGGTCTTGATACTTGTGGTTTTTCTCGCGCGAATTTCCAAGACGGAATTGTTTTGTTGGGCTATGTTACTGGGTCAACGATTATATAGTTTCCGGTAACTGTTTAATCAGTGATTTTGGATATCATAGCGGAATGGTTGGTCAGTAAACTTTGTGCATTGGTATGCCCTAGTTTAAGAGCTAGTGTCTTGGAATTTTCGGTTAGGGTACTTATCCCGATCGTGTTACTTGTTCTGTCATTTGGTATACCCAGTATGATAATTCGTTATACCATTATTTTTTGATTGATAGTTCTGATAGGCTTCTTTGTGTATATTGTGGTGGTTGATTTGTATAATCCCTAGTTTCTAGTGTTAGGATAGTTTGATTCAATTTTCGTCGCGGATATTTGTTAGGGTTTCTAGATGGTATTTGTAGTAGGTTATTTCTTGTCTTTGCGTAGGTTTGTAATAATGGTCTGTTAAACACATTTTTTTGCAGTTTTTGTTGGCTGACTGTACTAGGTGTAAGTTAGTTATAGAGGTGCTTTTTTCCAGCAGGCTGTATTATTAATAAAATAGTTTTAATGTGTTAGGCTAGATGTTTTAGGGTAGGTGGCTGCAGTTAGTCAGAATTAGTCCTAGTTTAGTCAGTCTAGTATCAAGATCGTTTCGGTTCAACTATACTAGGTGAGCGATCTTTGGTGTTCAGGTGTGATTTTCGTCGCGACTGTGGTTTTGTTTTTCATTTTAGGTTAACCTTATCAAGGTCGACTTTGACAAATGCTGTTTGTGTTTAACCTTTATATTTTAAAGTGTGTTTTTGGTGTTTCGGGTTCGATGTTTAGGGTTGTCACATTTGGAAATTTTAGGGTTGTCACTTCGATATTATTCTAGGGTTGTCACTTTTGGAAATTTTAGGGATGTCACTTCGATATTATTCTAGGGTTGTCACTTTTGGAAATTTTAGGGATGTCACTTCGATATTATTTTAGGGTTGTCACTTTTGGAAATTTTAGGGTTGTTACTTCAATATTATTTTAGGGTTGTCAATTTTTTGTTTTTTTGTTCTAGTGAGGGGATAATTGTAGCATTACCGCTACAAATCGCGTTGGTTCGCGTTATTTATTGTTTATTTATTTCGCCTTTTTCGTTTCTCAGCCTTTTTGGTATTGCGGACTTGTTCATTGACCGGTTAGAGTTTGTAATTTCTACTGACAGTTTTGAATTTTGAATTCGTTTTTGTTAGATCCGTTCCTTGTTTTGGGAATGTCATTCATTCTCGTACTCTTGCCTTGATACAACAGAAAAATTTAATAATTTCTAGTCATCCCAAGTTTCTCTATAACTGAAGCCAGCTTCGAATGCCGCGTCCGGCAATTAAGTTACATGAAGACATTTACTATTACGCCGTAGTCTCAATGGTGGGCTGAACGTTTTTGTGCTGTTGTCTTCTGTGTGTCCGGATAGCGGGTGAGTTGGTTTTTGTTGCCGAACAAGTCTTCACAGTCCTCCAATCTAAGGAAGCCTTTCTTCCGTCCTTCTCGTTCAATTTTGTGAGTAAAGGTGTCCTTTGCAGCACCTCCGCTTACCCCATATCTTCCGACTCAACGCTCCGACTGAAGATTTGGACGTCTGGATTCAACGTGCGGTTCGCCGTCAAGTTCGCTGGCAACGGGTCGTCGTCTGCGGCAGCGCCCGCAGGTTTTACCCGCTGCGACGGTTGCGACGAACGCAGGGAGGTTACATCTTCACACGGCGACAAGCAACGGCGGATATTCGCAGGACAGTTACTATATCATTGATTTTTACTTTTCCAAATTCTAATCATCATTCGGTTTCATTTTGGCTATAAATGTTATAGAATCCCTAGACCTTTTCTACCGATCAAAACCATAATTTGTTATCCCAGTTTTATAATACTTCGAACATATCAGTTTTAATCATGAAGCGCTTCTTGCATTTTAACAGATTCTTGTTGTTTTAGTTCGAATCAGAATTACCTTTAAATTGAATACAAGTTTTGGCCTGACCGTGTTCTAATGTGGTCTTTCACCCTTTATTAGGCAATGGGTTTTTAAACTAGAAAAACTTTATTATTGTGACAACCCGCAGACCGTTCTGTGTTAAATTGTTTTGATACGTAAGCTAAGTCAATTTTGCTGTTCAGGTGGTTGCAGCAAAATTGACAAAGCCACGATAGCATTCTGGCAATGCCGCAGAATGGTAGGTAAAACCTGGGGACTTACCCCCCAGATCACCCTATGGCTGTACACGTCAATTATAAGACCCATCATTAGCTACGGCGCGGTGGTCTGGTGGCCACGCACCAAACTATCGACCGTCGAGGCCAAACTACAAAGACTACAGAGGTTGGCTGGCATGGCAGTTACAGGATGCATGCGGACAACACCGACAGCATCGCTGGAAGTCATACTCGACCTGCCACCCCTACACCTCTTTATAAAGCAGGAGGCAGCCTCGACCGCTGTACGTCTCAAAAAACTAAACCTATGGAAAACTACAAAGGTGCCACACACCGAAATCCTATGTGAGTTGGTAAGTAACGACCCACTAATAGAAGCGGTGACCGACAGAGTGCCGAAGACATTTGTCTTCGACAAGAAGTACAAAATACAGCTCCACGAAGATCCCTGGGAGGGCCTGAACCCAAGGGAGGTAAGAATCTTCACAGATGGATCCAAAACAAGGTCAGGCTCCGGCTCCGGTACATTCTCGGAGGACCTGAACATACACATCTCAACACCATTAGGGGCCCACGGCACAGTCTTCCAGGCAGAATGCATGGGCATCATAGTGGCTACGACAGCAATAGAGGCACGGAAGGTAATAGATCTCCCGATCCGAATACTCTCCGACAGCCGATCAGTGCTCCAGGCCCTACAGAGCCACACCGTTACCTCAGGGCTGGTACTTGAGTGCCACAATGCCCTGACGAAGGTAAGTAAAAACAATCCCATCACACTACAATGGATAAAGGGGCACAGCAACTCACGTGGTAACGACGCAGCCGACGAGCTGGCGAGGAAGGGCTCAGAGATAGTAGCAGTGGGTCCTGAGCCCATATTGCCTCTCCCGTTCGGATGGCTGCGTAACAAACTGCGACGCTTAACCAAGGTAGAACACCAACGATACTGGAGCAACCTAAGCACCTGCAGGCAGGCCAAAGAAGCCCTCCCGACAATAAATCCCGGATTGTCACGGAAACTACGGAAGTTGAAAAGGACTCAACTTAGACTCGTAACTGGGGCAATAACCGGTCATGCCCTATTCAACAGACACTTACACACTTTAGGTGTTACAGACAGCCCCCTGTGCAGAGCCTGCATGACAGCGGAAGAAACCGCTGCCCACGTCATCATGGAGTGCCCAGAGGTGGCAACATACCGGGCGCGACACCTCGGACTGGTACCGAGGTCGCTACCAGAAGTCGTCGGCAACGTCAAGGGTCTGCTAGGCTTCCTGGTGGAACTGGGTTGGCAGGAGTAGTGTCACCAACCCTCTCACGCAAAATAGGCGCATATTTAAGTCGTCGAGTTGCGGAAAACAGCCCGCCACAACCTATAACCTATAACCTATAACGTAAGCTAAGTTCCGTAACAGCCTTGTGACCTTGTTTTTATAGTTACGTTGTATGTAGTTTGTTTTAATTTTATCATTGTGTGTTCTCCTTATTATATAACCTTGTTGAATTTCGTTCGGTTTTATTTTATTTATACAGGTCCAAATTTACGTGCTGATGGTTTTATCACAACCATCCCGTGTAGTGTTCCGTACCTTTTATTTTTATGGAGCGCTACAGTACCTGACGTGGTTGTTAAGGTGCTCCTTGCGGGTGAAGGACTTGGCGCAGTAGGTGCAGCGGTGCGGCGACTCGCCCGTGTGCTGGCGCACGTGGTTGGTGAGGTGCTCCTTGCGCGTGAACGACTTCGTGCAGAACGAGCACTTGTGCGGGGACTCGCCCGTGTGTTGGCGGACGTGGTTTACTGGAACAAACATTGTAGGTTTGATATTCGACGTCATTTCGTTAACACCTAGTACCGAATTCGTGTGTTGGATATACAGGTATACACGAATTTGCTGTAGGAAGGGTACTAGGTAACTCGATACTACTATTGCACCTCGTCGTGTGAAAAGTCCACTGTAAGACATACTATGAAAAAAAAAAATGGCTACAGTAATGTCATAGTATGTGCGAGTTAAATACTAAAGGGAAAGATTAATTCCTGTGATAGCCGTTTAGTTGAGATCTTTTGTCAAAGGTCCAGTATAATTTCTAAAGTACCTTCTATACAAAATAAATAATAGTCTGCATATTTTGAAGGAGGTCAAGAAGTTCGGTCCTGTGGTTCGGTATTATGTTAATCTTTCCCCATGTTAACTGTTGCATCTTTGGATCACTAACAAGAGTCGGCAAGCCAACGAGTTAACCTTATAGTAGTTATAATCCACGATGTGTCCCCCCACTGCCTTATTTTTTTTATGCATTTTTTTATGAGGTGGAGACAGCCGAGCATGCGGGTTATGTGATGAAAAGTAACCCCCACCGCCCATAAACACCAGCAACTCAAGAAGACTTGTCTGTCCGTTTCCAGTCTATTAGGGAAACGAAAGTTCTTTTCTTCAAGGCACCAATGTCATAACATTGCGGCAACCGTGTAATAATTTGAATGACGGCGGCCAACTCACTACAGGATCACCCCTTGATATAAGGGTGATTCCACGGGCGTTTCAATCGCCGTCAGTCCGCTGTCCTAAGTATTTAAGAAATAGGCGATAATATACTTAAAATTCGATCAATTGTGGCAAGAATTAAAATAACAGTATAGCTCTGTGTGATTGTTAGCTGCTTGGTGTAGCTCATTATTTCAATATTTATGACAGGGGACTGACGGCTGTTGAAACGCCCGTGTAATCACCCATAAGCTAGTAAGATGTGTATGGGTTCTTCCCTCCCTAGAAAAAATGGCGCATTTCTCATGGAACCGCGTATGTATAACTGACCTTATTTCTTAAGATAGAGAGTTAAATTTGCTTTGACTATCAAATTTCGCATGCGTCCTTTTTATTTGGAAGGGCAGTGTCGTGTACCTAGATGGTCTTTCCTGGTGAAGGCCTTGGGGCAGTAGCCGCACTGGAAGGGCGTCTCGCCGGTGTGCTGGCGCACGTGGTTGACGAGGTGCTCGCGGCGCGTGAACGACTTGGAGCAGTAGTTGCAGCGGTGCGGCGACTCGCCCGTGTGCTGGCGCACGTGGTTCAGCAGGTGCTCCTTGCGCGTGAACGTCTTCGAGCAGAAGTCGCACCGGTGTGGGGTCTCGCCTGTGGGACATGTGGTCACATACATCCAGCGTTTATTTACAATCGGAATTAAATACTTAATCCGTCAGGTGCTGCACGCATGTAAGGTGAAATTAAGTCTACGGAGTAGTTGAAATTTTTGGCCATGTTTTAAATTAAGTGGTTTAACAACCTTCTGATCATTGTGAGCAATAAATAGACCCGTTATCGAGCGGGCAGTTACGTGGCTACCTAACATTAGTGATGTGCAATGTCAATAAAAAACTTGAAACTGAACAATTTAGAAAAAAAAAATGTGAGCTCCCATACATAGCTACAACACGTCGAGACTTATTGTATTGCACATCACTAATGTTAGGTAGGCACCAAACTACCTGCTTGATAGCGGGGTCTAGCAATAGATAATTCTTTAGCACGATTTTTTTTGTTCATCACAAGTTTATTAGTTTTCTGTCCTATTGGTTCACATTGTGTATTAAAAAAAAAGTTTAAGTTCATTGTTTTTAACGACGCAAGAATGTTCTTATACAATTTTATTTTACTCAGTTATCCACAGAAATAAGTCAAGTGCCATTACAAACTAACCAAATGAAAACCGTAAAATCATAACAAAACATTTTAGCCATCCACATTTCTTGTATTTTAGAATTTGAACGCGGCAAATTTGCTCTCTTTTGCTTCATTATATTATTTTTTGTCTAGCCTTTTTAATTTATTGGGAAACCAAGCCTGCCACCAAGTTTAGCGTAGACACAGAGGCACTCTGAATGAAAGCTAAATACTGACCAGTATGCCACAATATGTGATTGGTGAAGTGTTCCTTTCGCGTGAAAGACTTCCCACAGAGTTCGCAGCGGAACGGGGTATCATTTGTATGTGATCTCATATGGTTGGCTAAATGCTCCTTCCTAGTATACTTCTTGCCGCATATTTGACAATGGTGTGGCGTTTCACCTATGGGGGTGGGGCAGAAAATAAAATGTTAACATTTAATGATGCAACTATGAAACTCCCAACAAATTATTATTCTCTTCGGCAAACTTGTCTCCCAACAAAATAAAGAAAAAATAAAATAATAGGTGTTAGTGTGGTTTAACGAAGAGAACTATAAGTTTGAGAGACATAACAATAATGTTAATGTCGCTTAAGTTTATGTGTTAGACTTTTAATTTATTCTTATTTAGCGTATTGGGTCGATAGTTGAATCATTCAAGTATTTTAATTTCTGCACCACCGTTACCACCGACCGGTGCAGGCTTGGAAGGTCCACAATGATAAAAAAAAATGTACAAAAAATTTGAACATCAAAGTGAATTTACAGACAACATCTACTATTAAATACAGTTGTTCTACGACAAATAAAAACAAGAACGATAATTTACCGCAAGTCACCAAGTTAATTTATTCTTAGGTAACAAATGGCAAATAATTGACTCTTGTTTGTAAATAATTAAGCTAGCTATGGTATACACAATACTAAACTAAACATGCAAATTAAAATTAACAATTACACCTTTTAGAATACATGCCAGTAATTCTTTAAAATAATGTTTTAATAACACTTTTCAAATTAGCTTTAGTGCAGTTACACAAACAAATTTTCCACTCAAATTTCCAGAACGGAGTCTTGCCCATAAATTGCCGGTTAAAAATACCGAGAAAAATTAACCGTGTAACTGCACTTTAGAACTGATAAAAGTAAGAAAATTCATAGAAATAAATACCTGTATGCCACATGACGTGGTTCATAAAATGTTCTTTCCTGGTGAAGCTTTTCTTACAGATGTCGCACCGGTGCGGAGTCTCTCCCGTGTGCTTGCGGACGTGGTTCACCATGTGCTCTTTGCGGGTAAACGTCTTGGCGCAGAATTGACATCTGTGGGACATGTTAAATTAGGTCCTCACCCTACTTAAGTATGCTCAAACTCAGAAAAAGTTTTTTTACTTAAATCGAGTGATTGGCTACTCGGGAAATTGACACCGTTACAACCGATCAATGCATTGCTTTTTCATTTTCGTACTAAAGGATCGAAACCGTGGATCGGATCGGCGGCTGTGTGACAGCTTAATCACATCCACACTTGATCAAGGATTCTGTCAACGATCATCCACACTATATGTATTATGTTTGACTGGTTTCCACTACAGACCTGTAAGGGGTCTCTCCTGTGTGGCTCCGTACGTGGTTGTCAAGGTGCTCCTTGCGCGCGAACGTTTTATGGCAAGTCGTGCACGCGTAGGGCTTATCTTGAGTCAACCGCTTGGCAGTTCTGTCTGTTGTGTCACCGGCTATAACACAATAAACATCCAAGAATGAGGTAACAAACCCAACATTTAAAACTTACTTAGCTACCGTTCTAATTTTTGTTATATTTTATGAATACTAACCAAGATGGCACTTTCCATGTCTTGATAATTCGACGGGATTAGCGAAGGCAGACCCACATACTTGACATGTGAAAGGCTTCCGCTCGCCGTGGTACCGTCTGTCAATAAAACCGGAGTCAATTATGTTGGTTTAGAGTAAAATACAACATGAGAAATTGTTATGATGTTCCTACCTATGAACTATGAGTTGATATCGGAATTGGAATATTTTTCCACAAATATCACAGGCGTGGTGTCCCGGGGAGTTCTCTTCTGCTGACATGGCGGCACTAGTGCCCGCTTCTACCTCCACTTCACCTATTACCTACGCAAAACAAATAATTCAAGGCAACAAATACAATGAACACCAAAATTAGTAAATGATTATCAAATCTTATGATTTTTAATAATCCCAACTATTTTAGTGATGTCTGTACTTTTAATTGTATCAGCAGAGCAAATTTAGGAAATGAGCACAAAATCATAGCAATCAAATTTAGTCGCTATTACTACCTCAATATACTACTGATTGCTATAAAATGTTGGCATAGTACACCACTCTCCACAATCAGTCACACGGATGAGTTGTACTTGTGTTTGATGCTCGCCTGATGTGGTAAAATGTACGAAAACCCGAATCAGAGCACCCGACATCCACGTGGTCTTGCCTGGGTTACCCCTAGAGTGTTTCTGCAAAGCGCGGAGCCAAAAGATCAGACTTCCTGTCTGGAGGCAGAGAGAGTCACGTGTGCGAGTGGCGCGAAAGAGCGACGAATTATGAGAGATCTGGCAGGAGCCCACTTATTTTGGTGGTCATTTCCTGTTTTAAGATTATTTTACTTTATTAGAATAATGTGACGGTCAATATTTGGTGGTCGTTTACTAATTTTGGGTATATTTTCTTTATTCAGGTAACAACATGGTTAATTCTGGATATCATTTTAAATTAAAATTAAGTGGTCATTTACAATTTTTAGTAATGAAAGGTATTTTTATGTGATTTATTTATTACTTAATCTGGTGAACCATTAAACATATGCCATAGCCAATAATTCAAGACAACTCACACACAACCAATATTTCAGATAATTTAAATATATACTCAAAATTAGCTTACTTTGGCTTGTGGCTGTCCATCAGCATTTAGTTTACCAAAAACTTCATGGTAGGCTAACAGCTGCGAGAGATCTTCTACATTGACTTTGTACATAGCATGCATGTCATGTTCGGAAGCCCCTGCTGATATCTTCACTACTGCATCACTCATCGCGCCTACACTCTGTTAAAAACACAAAAAATATTCAAGAGCCAGCACAAAAAAAAACAGCATTTGGAATCAGCAGCTGCATATAGACTAGGCGTAAATTTTCATTGGATGGTCAAAGTTGACACAATATGCCGTATACATATAGTTTAGAACCCTATACTTATTAATAGAGAATGTCAGCCAGTTTAGATTTTTGGCTTACCGTATTATTCATTAAAAACTAAAAATAGCTGTAAAAAAATCATTTCGATACGTCGAATAGTTTTCGAGATATTAAATTTTAAACTTCGTATGCGGCGCTCGAAACCCGGCGGCTAGCGCTCACGGATGATGACGTCATCGCTTAACAGCGGTACGCGCCCTTATATGAAAAACTATAGTTTACAGGGCTATAACTTTTTAACCGTTATAATTAGCTAGTTGAATTTTTCACAGCGTAAGTGTTATTATAAAATCTATGGTTTAAAATTGTACAATGAACAATAAATCAAATCCCAAGAGGGGTCCCCATACAAGAAACATGAAAATAAATCATTTTTATACGGATTGTATTTTTATAATGGATTCTTATTTTGATGCTATTTTAAGCTTAAATTGTAGTCTAATTTTCATAGTTTCCGACTAAATAGCAATGTCAAGTAAAACTGCTACAAATATGTGACAAAACTGATTTTATCAACACGATGTTTTAGGCGGTCACCCATCCTGCTATAGACTACGCTTGTACTTGCTTAACTTTGTAAGTCGTAATATTTTTACGAATTCGTTTTGACGTTACTATGGCAGCTATGTTTATCTATTATTTTGTATTACATAACTAACTGTCTGTCACTGACCGGCTTTTCTATTTGTAATTTTTGTCGAATAAGTTGGTTAAATAAAAATAGAATAATAATCAAGCATTTTAAATTTTGGGATAGTGGCAATAATGCCTAGACCTAGCAAAGCGAGTGTTCTAGGTATGTAGGTAGGTACGTCTATCGACTTGGTAGTGCCCGCGCGCGAAATTTGAAATCGATGAAATGAATACACGAAGTATCAGAACTACTGCTAGGTCAATCAAAAATTCATGTTTTATAGTTCACTCTTTTATACAGTAGCGATATTAATTCTAAATTAACACGAAATTTGTAAAGAAAGGCCTACCACCAAAGTTAAGCAACCACCGCTTACCTAAACATCGATCGTGTTGATTTAAACTAGGTACTTTTTAACATATTTGTAAGAGTTTTACTACAGTTTACTGTTTGGTCGTAAACTATATATGTTTGTATGGAGTTTTGATTATTATCTAAACTTAATGTGACACCGAAATAAAAAGCTATTATACAAATATTACCCGTACTTCGCCTTCCAAAGTTAAGCAACTACACGCGTAGTCTAAAACAGGATGGGTGACCGCTTAAAATATCGTGTTGATAAAATCAGTTTTGTCACATATTTGTAACAGTTTTACTTGACATTGCTATTTAGTCGTACACTACAAAAATTAGACTACAATTTAAGCTCAAAATATCATCAAAATAAGAAGCCATTATAAAAATACAATCCGTATAAAAATGCTAAAAATATTGATTTATTTTTATGTTTCTTGTATGGGGACCTCTCTTGGGATTGGATTTATTATTCATTGTACAATTTTAAATGATAGATTTTATAATAACACGTATTCTGTGAAAAAATCAACGGGCTACTTATAACGGTTAAAAAGTTATAGCCCTGTAAACTTAATTTTTCATATAAGGGCGCGTACCGCTGTTAAGCGATGACGTCGCCCCAGCAAGATGGCCCCCGCGCGCTTTAATATTATTGACCCAAATTTTAAACGTTCATAGAATCAAAACTACTGTGTCTTTTTGAATAAAATAAAAAGTAGTATGTTTGTTTATTTATAAACTTTACTGCTACAAAGTTTCAAGCGATTTGGCGTACCCACTGACATTCTTCATTTTAAGGATAGTTTACCTTTAAATCAATGCTTTTAAGGTCCTTTATTTCAGCGGGCAACGCGAAGTGGGTAGTTTCTATTTTGGAAGCACTTTTCTCGTCCTTGACCACGGCTAGCGGGTCGCCGGCGCTGGCCTCTATCGACGTGGTGCCGTCGGGGTTCTGCGTCACGAGGATGTTGGCTGGCTCGCCAGTCGCCTGCTCGATACGGACCACGTTTTCTAACACCTGTCGAACAAAGCCGTCGATGTAATTAAAGTACACATGTTGATTACAAATTCCACAATGTCCTTGAGCTACAACAGCCCAGGGATACAAAAGTAATGTAGTAAGTAAAAAAACATGACAGTACTGTTTATTGATAGATCCCTAAATTTCAAAGTTATAGTATGTCTCGGTCTAATTACAACCCTGCACTCCTTAGTCGGCTGTACCATCAAGTGGTGAGTATAACACAGCAAAATAATCCCTACACCATCTAGATTAGACGTATTGTGCCATGCCCCCTTCCCCACAGTCAAGTTCAACAGAAGAATAAATTAAAACAGGTTTGGCTGGTTGGCAACATAGAGTTTAACACTGACACATGGAATCAAAACTGGCAACCAGAGTAAGCACCAAGTTTCAGGGTAATAATTGGATCCTTTTCCAAAATTCACTCATCATAATCATAACTATGCCCCCACGTCATACTAGGGTCGCTACTGCACCTGCTGGCCGACGATCTGCTGCAGCTGGTGCACCGTGAGCGTGTGGTCGGTGGGCATCTTGATGGCTTCATGAAGTTCCTCCTTATCGACCAGCTTGCCTCCGCCAGGGTCCACAACTGTCACGATGCCGTCTTCGCTCACCGTAAGCTGAATCTAAAAACATATTTTTATACTTCTGTTATCAATTTTATTTTTTATTAAAATATGCTTTGTCATCATACTTACAAGTTACAACACAGAACTTGCCGGTCATACTATTAGCCATTAATTTCCATTATCATTTGGTACCAAAAGTATAATAACAAATTATTGTATAGATACCTAAATTAGAAATGAGTTATGAAACATTCTACAAATAGAATCTTAAGTAGACCTGCTCAAATTGTTTACAAACATTTTCATAGTTGCTGCGGTTTGTATTCTTGTTAATCAGCAAGAAAAAATTTTTTTAGCATTTGTATTAATGTTGATTTAAGTAAATTTATTGTGTTCTTTGATACATTTCTTCTTTAAATTAAATTTTAGAATGGAGACCACATGTGATATCCTTTTTTTAATTATTATTCGTGGGAATAACGATAATTGAAATCTACGCGAACGTAAGTCGCGGCCGGAAGCTATAAAATAAACAATTAAAAAAGCAATATAATAAAGAAATGCGTGGTATCAAACTTACCTCGCTGATCTGCCAACATGTTGATATAAAGCAGCGTGAATTACAGGAATGTTTGTGTTTAATAGTGCAAATATTATGAAATACAAGTGACATTAATTTAAAAATAAGCTGATTTTTACCTGCTGGTTCGAGTGGTCGGGTCGCGCAGCTGCCATCAGTTGTTGTTGCATGATGTGTTGCTGGAAATTATTATACACATTATTAAAGGATATATTAGATACAACACTAGTACTACAACATTACCAGATACTACCATGCTTCAGACAAACCCCAATTATCTCCACTTTTTATGATAACTGTTGCAAAACTTTCAAAATCACCATTTTTAACATCAAAGACTACAATTAACTTTAGTGCTAAAAACATAACATGCACATTTTCAAATAACTATAAAATAAAGTAAATCACTATTATAACTTATAATAACACAAGAGAATGTGATGGAGCAAACTAGAAACCTTAACCTTAATGGTTCATTGTTTTTCTAAATCTGATTAAAATATACCTAAATATAAAAGCTGCTAAAGTATTGAATGATGCAATGAAAGCTATAAATTTGGATTTTTACAAAAACAGGTAAGGCTAACTAATAAAGCTAAGTTTATTTTTGTTAAAATCCAGATTTATAGCTTGGATCATTCAATAATTTAGCAGCTCTTATGTTTAGGTATATTTTAATCAGGTTTTAAACAAATATACATTTGTAGTTAAGTGACAACCTTCTGTAACTAATTAACTAATTTGCTTCTCAGAAGTAGAGGTCATTCATAATTCTATACAAAAAATATTAAGTTCCAAATCAATGTAATAAGAATTCTCAAATGACATTCACCTATAAATAATAATAAAAAAAAACGTGCACAAACATAGTCATACTACATGGTACTTGTAGATATCAAAACCCATTAATAATAAACTGGAAAATGCATGTCATTACTTAAAAGAGCTATAAAACAAGAACAAACTAGGAATAAAAAAAAAACACACAAACCAAAGACACTGCCTTTCATTTTACATGCAAAATCAACCTCATACTCGAATTAATTAATTTAACTAAGATCTACATAACAGCAATGCATGTTTAGCATTCCCGCAAATAAACGAAGTGGGTTACCACATGATTTACCATATCAATGTTATGGTGTATAAACTCGACCCGGTTATTGGCTACCTGCTGGTGGTTGGTCTGACCCGAGCCAGCTGTGACATGAGCTGTGACACCCGTGCCCTGCTGGGTCGCTAGCTCTTGGTGTGCATGGGCCAATACATCTAAAGAACAAACAAGAATTCATGAAATTAAGAGTGTCCAGTAAAACACAGCATTTATCTCAGCATTAATCTGCCAAATTGTTGATGAAATTGTGCTTATGCAGGTTTTTACTTGTAGGTCACACACATAAGCAGCTTTGATTTACATTTTAAATTGCAGAAAATTAGGGCACTAGTTCATCATATTATTTATACAAGAAAATCTGCAACAGCGACATTTTGATTGACATCAAATAATTCTGACGATGTTGCTTACAATTCAAAGGTACTCAAAAAGTAGGAGATGCTCTGAAGAAAAAATATATTTTCTATACATCCAATAACTAACTGGGTTTTTAGAGATTTAGGTATGTTGTTTGCATAATTAGACAACTTTTGTCAACTGACTGACTTTGCATAATGAAGATGGTAATTATTATCAGATAGAATTTTAATGATAGTTACCATGGCTTTGCGTGGCAATGATTTGAGGTAACTGTTGTGCCGCCGACACAGTGACATGCTGCTGCCCTGTATGGTGCCCCAATATGATATTTGGGTCACCATTAAGAATGCTTGCATGGGCTTGACCAAGATCCTGAAAGGTAATTGATTATTTTTATTTATTCTGATTAAGCTGTTTTTCTTTGCAATTTACTGCAGTAACATAACCTAATATACAGGGTGCCTAAAGTGTCACCGAGCCTGTGGGTTTTAAAAAGAGAAGTTCAGAAAAAAATTAACTCAAATGTACAATATTTTAATTTATTACTACATACTTCATGAAAGTTTAAGGAAACTAAAAGGAAAAAGAGGAAGACCAAGAAGAACTTACCTAGACCAATTAAAAGAAAAAGTAGGTGTTGTGCTGTATTAGCGTGTTAAAGAGAAGGAATAGGAAAGAAATTACTCCATCAACAAGAGCAGAGCTTGTAAATAATGATGACATGATGAAAGCAAAAATAAATGTATAGCTAATTGGTTTGACTTTGTTCGTAGAAACCTCTAGGCCCTCAAGCTCATGGGCATCCTATAGCAACATTGAGGCACCCAACAGAAGAGCTATGGTTCTAAGATAATCATAACTCGTTATTTATTAAAATACCATTATATTTTATAAATTAAAAAATTCAATGCTATGCCAAACGAACAAATTCTAATTGGTGTTGTTGTAGTAATTGTGTAATTATGTGTAATTTAATATAATACCTGCACTGCTTTTCCATTTTCTATCCTTGTCCCCGTTGGCAAACCGTATACTGATACTTGCGGTATGGGACCCGGGAATAAATTTGTAAACACCCAGTATTTCGCGACACTGGACAAAGCCACATTTACCGCCGCCGAATTGACTCTGAGGTCGGTCGCAGACGTGGTCGGGGTCAGATTAGTAGTTTGCTGCTGCTGTTGTTGGGCATATTCGACTCTCTGAGTCTCAGACTGAAATTACCAACATAATTAACGTTCTAACACGAAAAAAAAACAGCTATGAATAAGCACTCAAAAAATCGCAAACCTCTGAACTTCCTGGGGCTTGGCCTCCACCCGTATTGATATTGTGATGCTCTTGATTCATTTTTAGTCCTTATAAACTATAAAACTAGTAACTTTCACTAAAATATTTACAAAAACACAACATTTCTAAACTTTACGTATCGGCATTGTCATAATTTGACTGTCATCGAAATGGAGGCGCGGGGGACGCGACGGGCCGCCATTATGAAACTTAGCACACAATAACATTTTCTTCAAACAACGTTACAAACTATTTAGTACGCGGAAGCATAATAATTGGGTTCACTTGTATAAAAAGGGCAGTGATTATTTACGATATAACAAAGAAAAGGCTATTTACGAATCTCACTAACAAGTTTCATCCTAATACACTTTTATCGTACGTTTCACGAATCCATCACACACAACCACCCACGACGAAAGTTATTATAATGACAATGCTGCCAACCTGACAAAAAGAACGTGGACCCAACCGGAGTTATCTGGCTTGTTTAAATTTAGATCTAATATAGTTGCGTTCATCATAATTGGAATAAACGATAATTTATTTTGATGAAATTAGACGATCAATTAGTTAAAATTCGCAGTAACGTAGAGAATAACAAGCAGTTTTAAAACTGGTGTTTACTTTTGCTGCAGATGGGCAATAGATGGCGCTACAGGCTAGGCTACTAGAACACAGTAGCGACAACATGTAGATCCTATAGGATGCGTTCTGAAATAACATTTTAGAATTCGCAGTTCGTAGTGTAAATATTGTAACCCAGCAGCGTCCTACTTAAGTGATTCGCGCGCGAACTAAGAAACGAATCGCGCGCCAGAGGCCCTACTTTGAAATTCGAAGTTCGAAATTACGTTACCTTCATCCCTTTCTCTCGATTTAGTCTCGAACGACGAGTGACAGGGATGAAGCTAACGTAACTTCGAACTTCGAATTTCGAAGTAGGGCTTCAGCTTAAGAAGATTGTGAAGCTAAAAATTTCCATACAAAATACGATAACGTTTTTCTTCCCTTAAACCTAGTCTATTTTTTTCGATTTTTGAATGGGATCCCCTTGGATCGCATAATTTGTTTTAGACTATTATTGTTTCGCATAATTGATTTGGAATAATTTGTATTGGCATAATAGTACTGTCGCATAATAATACTTTGGCCTACTCGTAATACTTTTTTGGCATATAACGCTATTAGAATAATTTCAGTTGGACTAATTTGTATTAGACTAATACACATTATGCATATTATTGTTTGGGCTAATAATTATTTGTTATACGTGTCATTAACCATAATTTCAGTTTTCTAAATGAATAAAATACAGTTTTGTTGTTACATATTAGGTAAGGTTAAATTAGGTTATGTTAGGTACATTAGGTTGGGTTAGGTTAGTATGATATCCAGGCGCGAAGCGCCCAAGCAAAGCAGAATAGGAGGTCCGCGAAGCGGACCTCCGTCGACCTCGCCTTAGTTCCTAAATATATATAACCACAAAACAAAACTAACCTTTTCTCGTAGTACGTCTACGAATTTCGCTATAGCAATTGTATTGCTATGTGCCACTTGTACATGACTATTTTTAGGACAATATTGTCATGCATTTTGTAATGATGCCAATTTATTATTATGACTTTTTGTATTTATGCTGTTTGACGTTAGTCTTCATGACGATTATGCTTTTTGTATTTATGCTTTTTAATTTTATGCGTAAAAATATATGCGAGAAGATGATTATGCACATCGCTATTTCGGCTAAAAGCAATTATGCGTAACAATATTATTACAAATCATTTTATGCCATCCAATAGAGAACCTTTTTGAATACCTATGTATGTAAGTATATGTATTTATGCAAAACTCTTTATTGCACAAAAATTTAAATATTACAATATTAATAATAAAATTAATAAACTAATGTACAAAGGCGAACTTATCCCTAAATGGGATCGGAATGGGAAAGGTATATGAGTAAAGACAATGCATTACATACATACGTTACATGCATACGTTTTAATTTCCAACAAAATATTTCTTGGAAAGAAACAAATAAAGTTAATAAAAATCGGAAATGTACAAACCTAGTTTTTCATAACAACTATAAAATAGGTATTCAAAAACCTTAAAAATCGGACTTGATTTAGAGGGTGAAAAACGTTATCGCCCGGAGCTTAGTATGGGAAAACTTTGACAGCTACGCGATTTATGCGTCGATTCACAATCGTCTTATGTCGGAACCCAATATTCAAACCGCGGATAGATAGGCTTACTTCGGATTGACACATTTTGTATGGGCAAATGTCAAATTTTAATCCGTAGTAAGGCTTATCTATCCGCGGTTTGAATATAGGGTTTGGCCGTTAGGCATCATCCTAATAGGACGCGATTGCGCGATCATGGCAAGTTCGCGCGAATTTTACTAGTAAAATTACGAGTACGAGTATGGTCGCGTCGCTTACTTGCGCGATGATCGTGCAATCGCGTTCTATTACGACGATGCCTTACGGCCGAACCCTATTTTCAAACCGCGGAGTATATAAGGCATACTTAGGGTTAAAATTTGACATTTGCCCTTACAAAATAATACATAATATATATTTTCTCAAAAATGTCCGGAAATGTTGACATTCCTATCTACATATTGAAACGCGAAGTACATAGTTTACTGACAGCTCTCAAATTAAAAAAAAAAACATTGCGTGCTCGCTACACAAGCCCGCAATGTTGCATACAAATTCCATTACTATCTAGCTTGTAACTTTTTAAAAACATCACAACACTTTTACATCCAAATTTTACTCGAAACATAACTTTTTTATTTGTGCCTGGAATAGCTTATGTTTTTTTTAAAAACAAAAATTGCGTTTCTCCGTGTCATAAACAAAAAGGCGGTAAGGAGTGATGGTTTTTTCACATGAAGTTTCTGTTTGTATGCATTTCAAAAAATGAGTTCAAGCGATGAAGATTTGATTCCAACACAAAAAATTTCTTGCGATTTTTGAGAAAAGCACTATATTTGCCTCGGCAGGAACAGCAATTGCGGGCTTCGTATTTTTAAACGGACTCGCAAGCTCGTCCGTTTAATCCAATACTCGGCCCGCAATTGCCTACTTCCATGCCTAGGCAATAATGTACTATTATTAGGACCGATCGATTTTTAGAATTGATCCATGTGACACGTGACATTATAATAATATGTAAAGCGATGTGCTACAGGGGCCCGTTTCTCAAAAAGTATTAGTCTAATAATATTTGTGTTTTGTCTCGTTTTTTACTTTTATTTACGAGACACAACACTAATATTATTAGACTAATACTTTTTGAGAAACGGGCCCCAGGACTTGCGCTTCCTTTAAAATAATTTTTTAACCGTCATTTGGTTCCGGAAAATTTCCTGCTAAGTGGAAAGGGGCCCGATTTGTACCAGTCTATAAAAAAGGTGAGAGAAATAATTTTAAATAATAGGCCAATAACTGATCTGGGGCCCTAGCCAAGATGCATTACTCTTACTAGCGTTTCTATTCGTTTCGATTTTAAACCAATCGTGTTACTGGTAGATGACGTTGCTGGTTGGTTTAAAATCGAATTGAATAGAAACGCCGTTAGCGTAATGCATCTCGGCTAGGGCCTCTGAGTACCTACTTAAATTCTCCAAAGTTTTTGAGTCCTTGATTTGTCCAGTCCTAACAAGCAATGCTAAAACATCAATGAGCATGGATTTCTCAGTGGTAAATCGGTTACGTTGAATCTTACATCCTTTTTTACCAATTTAACAGACAACATTGACAAAAAATATAAATCGATGTAATTTATACGAATTTTAGCAGTGCTTTGGACCGAGTCAATCACCGCATTCTCTGTCTAAATCTAAGGAGATATGGTGTCTTAGGATCTTTCAACAGATGGTTTGAATCTTAATTAAAAGGCTGTTCATCTAAAGTAGTTTCAAATGGTTATTCATAAAAAATATATAATGTAATCTCGGGCGTGCCCCAAGGCTCACACCTGGACCGCATCATATTTTCAACAACTTCAGGAGGACCTTAACCGAATGCAAACTTGGTGTACGCATAAATGCCACAAAATGTTTTTAAATCAAATTCTGCGGAAACAAAAAAACTTGTTCAAATATCTTACGCAATTAGGACATCGAGTGCTTGAAGAGGTGGAGCGGATGAGAGTTCTTCGAGTTGTGATAGATTCAGAGTTGAATTTTAGAGCTCATTATGACTCAATAATAAAGAAATCTCTAAAAATGCTTGGATTCCAAATACCTAATTTCAGGAACTTGAAGAACCAAGTTGAATATACAACGCGTTGGTCCGCATTCACCTCGAGTTTGGTAGTGTGACTTGAAATTTCGGCTATCACGTTTACATGGAACGCATTGAGCACGCCCAACGAGCCTTCACACGTCACTTAATTTTATTTTTAGCTCTTATTTGTGTCCTACTGCTGGGAAAAGGCCTCCTCTCTTTTCCTCCATTCCCAGGGCCGGATTAACCGTAGGCAGTGCAATTCTGGGGGCTCCCTATTAGACATTTTTTCGGTGCGCGGGGCCCCTAGGCAGTTGCCTAACCCGCATTATGGATAATCTGGCCCTGTCCATTCCTCCCTATTAAGTGTATGCTCCCGCAATTCGCTTCGAAAGGTATCCAAGTCACTCAGCTTACCTTGCGCCAAATCTAGACTACACAACCCCCCCCCTCGCCGTACCCGGCTTAAGTAGACCTTTCGGCCCCCCTTCCTTCCAATCCTCAAACCCTCGTACCTGTATCCCCCCTTCCATCTCCCCAATTTTCTTCTCCCTCTTCCCAAACCGAAAACAACAAATCCCCAACGCACCCGTAATCTTGTAGGATGATGCAATAAACAGTATAAAATCTTCCAACCCACTTAACCCCATCTCTAATAATCTCTGTTAAAAACTGTGTTTCTTTGTTCTAATGACCTCCATATGTTAAACCCAGAGCTAGCTTTAACCTTCAGTGTCTAACATACACTTAAGGTTAGAGTTAGCTATATTATAAGCAACCTCCTGACGCACGCACCACCCGACTACCTAACGGGTGTCGGTAGGACGGGGGATGGGGAATCCTGCGGCCTTCTAAACGGGGGAATGATTTTCTCTCCCGGCCCTTCAGCACAGGCTGGGGTAAGGCGCGCGATTCACTGGTCCCTCGTCAAATTGACACCTGCCCCCCCCATTAAATTATAGCAGATGTATAGGCTAAGTTGCAATGGAAGAGGTCACAAAAGAGGGCAGTGCTAGGAGACACGCGCAAAAATAGTATCTCCAGGCAAAAGAGAAAGCCTCAAAAAAGGGTAGCCCCACCCATAAAGATGGTATCCACAGCCACACAAGTGGTCTAAAAAGATCTCCGACCCAACCCTTTCATTGTCGGGCAAAAGAAAGGAAGCCCGTAGTCTGTAAGCATGCATGCGTCAGGATTCCCACTCCGCGACTCACATAGCTATAAGTCTCCCCCCCATCCCAACCCCCATTCCTATCCCCCCTTTTTGGAAAACCCCGCGGATATGTGAACGGAGGAAGGACTTTCTCCTCCGGCCTTTCAGCACTGGCTGGGGTAGTATCCGCGGGAATCTAAATTCTAGTTGGTAATAGGGGCATTGGTGTTTTTAGCCGGTGCGAGCCCGGCAGTACCTGGGCCCTCCATTTCCAGGTCTCCGGAAGGGATTTTCACCTCTGCCCTTTTTTTTCTTAAAGTAATTAAAGCAAAAAGCAAACAAAAGCAAGGACTTTTGTCTTTGGCCCTTCAGGCGATTACCAAAAAAAAAACTAGACTACAATCTGTGGAGCAGGAGCATGGTAGTTTTATTTTTCAAGAAGGGGGACAAAACCCTTCTCAAGAACTACCGCCCTATATACCGCCCTGTTGTTTGATCAGTAGTTAAACTAACTAATCGTTAAAAACCGTAACTAATGGTTAAATCTCAAGTAAATATGTCAAATTATCGATTCCTTTTTTTAATTTTAACAATTAGTTGAGTTAACTACGGATCATACAACATGCCCTTATAGAAAAAGCAATAGAATACTTAAGGGATCCTTCACTGAGTAAACGCACTGCGTTCAATACAGCTTTGTGATTGGTCCTTTTTGACCGACCTCTTGTTTATGAGACGATTTGAACCACCCTGTGCGCTCGTGAGCACTGTGAGACCTCATAGGGACGTTTGTGAATAAGGGTGTCTGTCTGTCTGCCGTTACTTCTCGCCGTTTTACAATCTTTTATTCAACTTGTTTTGTTAGTATGTAGCATGTAGGTACGTTATAATGTGGGAGTCTAATTTTGGAAGTTTATTTTTAACCAGTTCCCGTTATAGGATTTGGCTGAAATTTGGTACACAATGTAAACCCATAACCCACTGACAATGCAATAATAAAGTACAGTTAGAAAAAAAAGGTTGTCATAAAAGTGAAATGTTTAACAAAAACGTATTGTTTAATTACCTACGGTGAAGACTGAAAACGTTCTAATACGAAGTGTAGATTTTAGTTTTTCTTTTCTGAGATGATCGGATTTGAATACAAATTTGAATGTTTTGTTATGGAATAGATGTTTGAACATAACACTCGATTTTCTTTAGCTGCAGTCGGGTAAAAACGGATAAATAAATTGAACCAATTTACTTAAATCAGATTTTTGAAAACATAATTTTTCTTGTCAGCAGCTTTGAAACAACGGGAATCCCGTACAAATTTTCAACCCCTTTTTTCTTCCCTTAAGGATTGAATTTCCATAAACGGTTAAATTATATTTTTTTAATTCGTACCAGGAGCCAACATTTTAAATTTGATTTAATTTACTTCAAAAATGACGTATCTCCCATACAAACTTTAATCCACTATAACGCCCCTTTAGAGAAGAAATTAAAAAATTAATATGGTACATTTACAGCCTCATATTTATAAGCCTTAATGCCAAATTGCATGTTCGTAGCTTAAAAAATGACGGACCTCGATACAATGGTTCATCCCCTATTCCACCCCTTTAGGGGTTGAATTTCGAAAAATCCCTTCTTATTACTTGCTTACGTCAAAAAACATACGTACTGTTAAAGTTTCATGTTTCTAGCTTCAGTAGTTTTGGCTGGGCGTTGATGAGTGACGCGCATTCCGGTTCTCTCTTTATTAATAGTATAGATTAATGCAGGCTCTTGTAAATATGCTGCTATAGCATATTTTTTTTGCTCATCATTTAACTTTTCAATTGACGCTATGGTTTCAAATTTCAATATAAAGTCATCTAAATCTGCAAATCCGTTGTATCTCGTGTCGTGGCGTGTTGTATGTAAAGTGTTACGCTGTAAAATTGCTAATATTAAGAAAATATAACAACAAGATCCCTACAGCCGTTGTCTCGGGTGTTTGCGCAGGTTTCGACACTTCTACTAAATCCCGCCCGCAGTGCCGGCTCCCTTTTTTCTTGTTTCACTGATTAATTGATACTGCACACGTACTTATACTTGACATTTATTTACTTTCTTCCTCTATTTATTAACATAAAAACATACTTCTTAATGGGCTTTATCCACTCCGTAAACGATAAGAGACTGACTTTGTTTTCACAAACTAGACAATTCCACTATTATATAAATTATCGAATATATCGAATTACCGAATCTAATGTAATAACCAGCCAGTATAACTTAGATGTAGGCAGTAGGGAATGCAATTTAACCGGTTATTAAACGTTTTTGTATGAAAATAACCGGTTAAAACCGGTTATAACCGGTTATTTGCATTCCCTAGTAGGCAGCACGCTACAAGTAGCGAACCTTCACATTACCCTAAACCACAGGTCCTCAAACTTTTTTTGTCTCATAGCCAACTTGGCATATGTTTCGGTTTTGGGTGGACCCCCTCCTGCTTACATATTATTTACGTTATCACGTAAAAACTAAGCAAAGAAACCTTGGGGGATAACGTTGGAAGTCTAGTCGGCTAAAAATTAACACATTAAATGAGATCCACTATTGTGGTTCCCTATTTTCATGTCATCTTTTTATTTTTTCCGCTCACATGCCGTGGACCCCTTGCAGGTTGTCGTCGACCTCTAGGGGTCGATATAGACCACTTTGGGAATCACTGCCCTAAACCATCCTTAAAAATAAATCATACAACCGTAATTAATATTTTTCCTTTTTAGGGTTCTGTATCCAAAGGGAGCCGAACGGAACCCTATTAATTTGCCTACGCTGTCCGTCCGTCCATCTGTCCTGACTTTATAGAGCTGTATCTTTTGAACTGTGATATAAATAGCGGGTTTTTATTTCAGAATAAATGTGTTATTACTGTGGATTTAGGGCGCGTACACATAGCGATCCGTTTTACAGGTCCGTTATTTGATGGAGTATGTAGTTGTATGAGCGAGTTCACACCCAAAACAGTTTTCTGGATCCAGTAAAAAAGAAGATTACAAGGCGAAAAGATCCGTTAAAACAGGCGTGGTTCCAGCTTTCAGATTAGGGAATGGTCATTAACTGCTGAACGCAGAAGTTCGGTCAAGTGCGAGATAATGCCACACGACTATTTACTTTTTGACCCGTATCTACGAGTGCCGAAGGGGGTGGTCATGACGTACTTGACTACCCCCGTGGATCCGCCACTGCGTTAAAACGGATCCTGTAAAAACGGACGTTCTATGTGTACGCGCCCTTACTTACGATTTTTTTCAAAGAGTCTGAAATAATAATAAAGGGGTTTTAATTTTTATCGTATCGTAAAAATGGTCAAACATACAAGTATTACATTTGGTATGATTATATTACAAACCCTGATGAAAAACAACAAATACTAAAAAAACGTCAAGTGTGAGTTGGGCTCGCGCTCATTCGATTCGAAATCGAATTCAAATGTGAATGTAATAAACACCTACTCTGCGGCGGAACGGAACCCTCGGTGCGCGAGGCCTACTCGCACTTGACCAGTTTTTATTTATATTACACACTGAAACGTACATGAGATACAGTTTACCGCTTAATTATTTTAAGACTGTTTATAATGTGATGATGTGTTACCAATTCCGCACAGCCACAGCCCACAGACAGGCAACTCCCCAATTCAATATTTTGTACCGCACAATTAATTGTACAACTGCAAAAAGTACAATCCTGGCTACAACTGCTGCTTTGAATCAGTGCTTTTAATAATTTTAAGTAGAAACTAGGGAATGTAATTTAACCGGTTAATAGATGTTTTTGTATGAAAATAACCGGTTACAATTACAACCGGTTTTAACCGGTTATTTGCATTCCCTAGTAGAAACATAAGTTGCATCTTGATATTTTTGTGTGTTTGGGGGTTTGCATTTCGTGTCCTTTCCTTTCCTTTGACTTGTTATCGTATTGTCAACGCACTATAGCTCTTATTAACTTGACAGGCGGCCGAGTTAACAACAGTACGATACCATGTCAAAGGCAATAAAATATGGTTTTACCCAGTAGAATACAGGCCCTTGTCAAGTACCCTATTGTAAGCCATAGGTTTTTAATCTTGAATTAGTAAACTTTTCGCTTTTTAGGGTTCCGTACTTCAAAAGGAAAAAAGGAACGCTTATAGAATCACTCGTGCGTCTGTCTGTCTGTCCGTCTGTCGCAGCCGATTTGCTCCAAAACTACTGGACCAATCGAGTTGAAATTCGGTACACATATTATGTAAGTTATATAAAATTATTTAAAAAAAATTGAGATGCTCACAACAGGCCCTTTCATTTGACATGTCACACAATAAGGTTTGCAAATTTTTTTTTTTAATTTTCTAATTTACCTCCCAAAAGTGGCCGCCTTGTCCAAAATTCATTTATTTACGTCTTTGACTCACCGACTTACATATTTGTTACAAATTTCAACTCGATCGTTCCAGTAGTTTTGGAGCAAATCTGCTGTGAGCTGTGACAGATGGACGGATAGACGGACAGACTAACAGACAGGCATATGGTGTGGAGACGGAACCCTCTCCACGCGAGTCGAACTCGCAATTGGCCGGTTTTTTTACAGGTAGTTTACCATGTTAATAATCTGCCGTAAATCCACGTGTTCATACGCACGTCCCCTTCGTCATTTTTGTGTACGCATGTTTGCAGAATGCACATCCACATCGCTATACCTCGTATTCGAGTAGTTCCTGTCATGTTTCTAAGTAAACAGAACAAATTCTTCCAACGCCTCAGCTTGACGGCATTCATAACGTGACAACAAGAGCTCGAGCGCGAACATTTCGATCATACGGCACATTTTCGAATCGCCTTTTCTATTCGAAAACGTAATTTTGGTATAGAACCGTAAAATGGGGTGAATGGAGATTCGTGGGGTGAATAGAAATACAATCTAAAATAAGTCATAACTTGTTATTAATAGGAACTATTACTTACATTGACAAGTCTTTTGGAAAATTCCATTAAAATCTGTCTTATAATTACTAGAATATGCTTTATTTTAGGCTGTATTTCTATTCACCCCGCGAATCTCTATTCACCCCATTTTACGGAACCACAAGAAGGGTACCCTACCTGGTTGGTTGGTAGTGTTGGTACTTTGATTGTGATGTGACCCTGCCTGTGACGCTGGTGGTCTCGGGTTCGATTGCTGATTGAATATTTGTGTGAGAGCGCGATTATTGGCATCCTGGATGGTTTCAATGTAAGTTATTTATTTTTTCATACGTAGGTATAAGTTTGTTTACTGTTGTCTAAGTACCCATAGTTAAGTATAGATATACACAATTTGTGTGAGATCGGTCACTGGTTTGCATGTTTTGTTTTGTAAATTATTTTTTTACACGTTACTGACAGTATCGGTTGGTTTCGTCGTATGACCATTACACGTATACGAGTATAATGAATATTATGATTGCGAAAGTTTGTTTTCGTGTGCGTGTATAATACCTAAATTCGGATAAAATTTGGAATGGGTATAGCTTATACCATAGAGTAACTTTGTATATACTAACCCCCTTACTAATAAACGTTGAGTAATGGTGGTATAGCTATACAATGTTTTGTCCTTATCTGTCAAATTCAAATGTCACAATGACAGATAAGGACAAAACAATGTAATACAACGCATTTTAACAATGTAATATGAACCTCATAAAAGCAAAACAAATTATTCTTTATTTCCTTTGCACCTCTTCATTTCAATAGCCATATTATGAAAACGAAATACAAAGGGCGGTAGGAGGTGATGTTGTTAAAATTAGAAAATGAATACTTACTTACAATTGTGCCTTATCATATCAAGAATACGTAAGTAGATATCTAAATATTTTTCTGTATTATTTTCATTTTTAAGGGAAACGTGTGCGAATTTGATCGTTTAGTAGGTACTAGTTTGTTATTATAATGTCAAACGAACTTGCTTGCTTAGGAAGGAAAGTTCTTTCCAGGGAATTGTGCAAATCTTTTTAAATCACATCTTAAAAAATCTGATCAAGGGGGAAAATGGGTTTGAATAAATAAATACGTAATTAATGGACACCCCCTGATATATTCTTCTGCCAATGGCATTTTCCATCTTGGAAATAAGGTAATCTGTCTGTGTGTTTACGCTGTACGCCACCTTTATGTATAAACTAGCTTCTGCCCGCGACTTCGTCCGCGTAGAATTAGTAATTTTGCTATCCCGGGGGAACCGTGATTTATTTCGCGATTCAAGATAGCCCCATAAGAATAAATAATAACAACACGTAGAAGCGAAACTCCCGGCTCCCGACGCGTTAGATACCTACCTCCTGGCGACACCTGAGGTGTCTAGTCAGTCAGGGGCGTCAAACACGGAATATATATTAACCAAGATATTGATATTGTGTCTTGAATTAGTTTTCGTATTTGTGTCAATTTTAGTGTTTATTGTTGAACTAAGATAATGTTTTAAAAAGTGAACGACTATTTACGGCAAAATAATTAGAAATAATTGATTGAATGAAGGAGTTTTATGAGATAAACTTAATATCATCAAAAAGTATTACCATAATTTAACGTATATGTAAAAAACTCATTTTGCAACAATGTTTCCACGTTGAAGTAAAACATAAATAACATTTTGTGACTAAACTTGTATACCACATCCATAATCCGATTATAATATTTCGCAAGTGACAGCCCTAACTTCGGGCGCGGAAGACAGAGGGGCGTAGTGGGGTGAAGGGGGAAGTAGGTATTTAAAGCGCGGCATTTGGGGCCTGGTCAAAGGAGATTCGCTTCTACGTGTAGTTATTATTTATTCTTATGGTAGCCCTGTGTGTTAATCCAGTGTACATATAAGGAAACTCTATTCCTAATTGTATGTAACCAAATTCGTCCATCCTTTTTAGCAAAGAAGTAAGAAACTCGCGCACGTATAACCTTCGCATTTATAATATATGTAGTATAGGATGAGAATAGGTAGGTACTTACATCCAGCGCACAAAATCGCTCTGGCTGAAATCGTAGTCGATAAAAATACCCTCGGTATGTGAGTCCAACTCGCACTTGACCGGTTTTCAGTATTTGTTGTTTTTTTAGGATTTGTACTATGTATAATCATACCAAATTTTGAAGCTTGTGTGTTTTATCGTTTTTACAACAAAAAGGATTGCAGATTTTTTTATCACAATTTTGTATTTGAATAATACAAACTGACAATACTCCCTAACAAAGCAATAAGGACGAAGTTCTTCGGTGAGTGAGCGCATTGAGCGCGAGCGGGCTTTGCCGCTCCTATTCAAACTCCCGGCGTCCGCGACGCTGCGAAGAACTTTGTCGCTGTACTTTCATGTATAAACTAAAGACGCAAAATTTCACCTGAACGAACTATATGATTTAGATGTTAGTGCGTATAGTAGGTGTAAGTGCCCAATTAGTTTTTAGAGAGTAAAGAATAGTTAGTGTATTTAATTTCGGTAAAAAAAAACTTAACCTAACCAACTGTACTTGCTAGCGATGAGCTGTAATGTACTGGACATTACAGCTCATAGCTATGTGTTTATTCCCCCCCCCCCCCATTTCACCCCCCTTAGGTATATTTTTTTCACAATCGCCAAAAGTAATATTTTTTATTTATGTGTAGTAGCCTAAATACCAATTTTCACGTTTCTAACTTCAAAAATAACGAAACTCTCATACTTAAGAAATTCTACACCCTCCTTTACCCCTTAGGGGTAGTTTTTCCAAAATCGGAACAAGTTATATTTTTTATTTGTAAATAGCTTCTGGCCGCGACTTCTTCCGCGTAGATTGCGATGATGTGTTTATCCGGGCTTAATCCGGGGTATACCTAAGCTATCTCTATTTCAAACTTCATGCAATTTATGGATAATAGAAAAACTTTTACTCCCTCAGGAACGGTGCAATTTTCCGGGATAAAAACTTTCCCATGTCCTATTCCAGGGCCTAACCAATATGTGTGCCAAGTTTCATCCCGATCCGTCCAGCCATACCATAGCAGCGTGAAAGAGTAACAAACGTCCATACATACAAACTTTCACGTTTGTAATATTAGTAAGGATAAGGATAGTTTATAATATTAGTAAGGATAAGTACCCACTAAGTAATTAATAAAAAAAATGCTACAATTGACCGCTGTGTTTAACCGGAAGATGATTCAAGTCCCTGCAACTTCCAACCGTACCCACTAACAAACTTGGTTTAACTCTACGTTAACGTTCATCGCATTGGCCGGAACTTCGAAATTCAAACTACGTTCGTTCAGCCAGTTCGTCAGTAACAACCGTGAGTCTGGGCAAACCGCACGCCTCGCGACCCGATATCCGCGTAAACATTTACGTGCAAAACAATAACTTCGCATAAAACATAGAAACTCTATTACAGTTGCAATAAAAGTGCCGTTTACAACCGAACTTTTACGTGAATCATTCGCAAAGAAAACTTTGATTATAATTGCGAAAATGCACGCTGTTGTCATTTGTTTTGATTAAGAAACTGCCGGTCTAGCCGGTCATCCATTACAGGTATGTTCTTTTAAATTACCTCCTTAGTTCTTTTACAGTGTAATGGGTTAAAATAAGTGTTAAGCCTCGAGAATTACTGTGGTTTGTGCCGCCGGTTTCACGTAAACAATGATGGATGGTAAAAGAAATTTAATTAAAGTTGTTTTGTGAAATAGCGCTACCTAGTAACCAGCGAGGAATGAAAATAGTGTTAGATAAGTACAAAATGCGTTTTCTACAGCGAAGCATTGATTAATAAACGTGTATCGCGCACTATAAAGCATTGTTATGAAATCATTAAACTGTGGGATGGCATAATCAGCTGGGTGCAGTAGGTAGAAAAGTAGGTAGGAACTTACTTAGGTTATAAATTATTGTGGTACTCTGATGAAATTCTGCATAGTTTTTCTCCCGATTCCGTCCGCGTAGCTTTCAGATAAAGTTGATGCGATTGGTTATAGTTTTCAAGCTAAAAAGTAATCTTCTAACCTGTAACTAAACCCTTTTCGACTTTTGCAACTATTCAAAATATTCAAGTCAATATTTGTTTTTTTTTTAACGTGAGTATAAACAAACAAACATACTTTCGCATCTACCACAATAATGGTAATTTGTTGAGGATGCACTTTGTGGAAACAGTGTAGCTACCTGACTAATTAATTAATCTCCAAGAAAGAAATCTACTTTAAATGTTTTCAAATGCGAATTCAGCTCCATTTTGCCGCCGGCAATTTTTGTTTGTTTATCAAATCATCACCTTCCGCTCTAGGTAAGGGAGCAATCGTAGAGTTCAAATGGTCGATGACTCATTGTCATTGAAGTCTTTCTGGGTCCCCGTGTTTTATTCACGGTCTGATATTATAGGTAAGTACCTACCTACTCAGAAATCGTTCCGAAAACGCATTTACATGCAAATTAAAGTAGAAAAATAAGTGTTGTGGCTCAGCTTGATAGGTTTATTATTTACAAATGACCAATGAACTCTTTTTGTCGACTTAACCTTAATACAAAACAATAAAAATACTTTTTATTGGACACCACAAAGTAACCTACCGTTTTTTAAGCCTAAATATTTTTTGGTCGACTCTATTTATAATTCGCGGTTTGATTCTATTTTATGAAAGTGTTGCGAAGTAATTATTCTGCATATAAAAAAAAACTCAGATAACTTTTAATTAAGTTACCTCAATACTAAGGTTTTCAACCCTTAACATTTTTTTTATTAATAGAGCCCCTGCTCTATATATTCCAATTTACATTTTAGTTGGAATACTACCTAGGTATTTGTTATAATTATAAGACACCGAAGCGTGCATATACCTAATTAAGAAAGTGTTTTTCCCCGCTGAAATTTTGAAGGTTTGTCAATCAATAATGATAGGCCTTTAGGGTTACGAACTCAATGTTCTTTCGGGTTGCTGTCGCTGTTGAGCCTACAGTGAAGTCTACTCCGTATAACCCCTATTTTATATAATAAGACTTATTGTATTCCTGTTCCATAAAGTTTACCCCCATTGTCATCTCATGGACCCCCACTTATTATTTCCGCTCACATGGACCTCTTGCAGGTCGTCGTCGACCCCTGGGGGTCGATATAGACCACTTTGGGGATCACTGTTCTAAACCAATCAGGCGATTAACAGTTTCTTTGGTGATTTTCGTGATAATGATGTAAAAGTACACATAATGACAAGTAACCAGGGATTGAAAATTCGGTAAGATATTTACCTAATCTTTGCCGGCGGCGGCGTTGTTGTTCGGTTACGGAGGTGGACTCAATTTTAATTTATTAATACAATTCCCTGGATTTTTGAATAAATAAATTATGCCAGCATAAATCCATAATAAATTATTTACATTAAATATTTGAAGTTATTTTCTATATAATATACATTTACGAAATGTTTTATAATTTACCTACCTACCGGTAACTCATTTAACCTAACCTAACCTAACGTTTGAAGAGCAAATTGACGGAACGTTTTGTAGAATCCCGGAATCCCGATACTTATATTATTTAAATAATATTTTTAAGAAGCCGAAGCCATATTCGCTTAACTTTTTCCGGGATTTTGCCAACTTTAGGTAAATATCGTACCGAATTTCCGATCCCTGCTAGTAACGCAACTATGATAACAATTTACTAGAATCATTTCATTCAAACGGGTACGGCACAAGATGATTACACACTTGACTTAAGTAGCAGCCAATTACCTTCCCGTCGCACCAGCTCCGGGATGCAGTGTTTCTAGACCAACAAGGAATGAAACAACAAAGCTGTTGTTTCATTCCTTGTTGGTGTTTAGGAGTTGTTAGAAGTTAGTAATAACTGGTAATAGGTTAATAGTGAATTAGGTGACGTGATTAAATCAATTATGTTCGTTCACGATCTGACATTACACCCTGCTGCCTTCTAAATTTGCACCGAATGGCTCAATAAATAGATAAATAACAAGACGTAGTAAATCACTTAAAGTTAAAAGATGCACCGATGTTATATGTTGTGTGCCTAAAACAATTTAATGATACATAATTAATTAATGATCTTATTGTAACTGTTGTAATTTAATAAATTTATTAATAATATATCATTAAAAAAACCGGTCAAGTGCGAGTCGGACTCGCGCACTGAGGGCCTCATATTTAATATAGTATGCTTGGTAACCGCAAAAGAAAATACTCATTTTGTTATGAACTGTATTTGCTATGTCATAAGGTCCATTTTGACTAGCCTAAGTTTTAATACAGATTTTCAAAGTTTGTTTGTTATTTCTTAAAAAGTGTAAGTAATGAACACTTCATTTTTTTCCCATAAAATATAAGTAATTATCTATACTTCAGGATTTATTTAGATTTTTTGATTAATAAACTTCGGAGAAAAGGGGGGATGGTCATTTTATGTACATTTTTAGCTATAAATCAAAAAGGACATTACAGTATTTTTTTAAATAGTTTTGAAATGTGCAGATTAAGCCCTTTCATATGACACCCCATTTGCTATAATTAAACCACTTTCATTTTTCAACCCCAATTTCTAGACCCCTTATCACTTATTTGTAGAAATAATTTCATTATTTTTTTACTAAAAACAGGTGCGGGCAAGCAAGTTAGTACAACTATGCCAAATTTCAAGTTACAGCATTTGTAGTTGCTGAGAAAACCTGCTGTGACATACAGACAGACAGACAACGAAGTCTCACAATTTAATGACTTCAATTATTTATTCCCTAGTGAGTATTTTGTAATGTTCGGACCCGTTGATGTCTTATGTATAACGTATATCCTAAGTATAAAAAACCAAAATACTGTTGTTTTCCAGTGTTATACGACACACAAAAAAAGGTGTTTAGTAGGTTCTTAGAAATCAGCAAAAAACATGTACCTACTTCTTTAAACTTCTGGTGACCTCAAATTGAGTCACTCATGTTATTTCGCTTTCTTAGATGGATATACGATATATGTATGTAATATTATTTTTAAATTAACTTGATTACATTATGTAACGTGTAGTCGTGTATGATCCTTTTGTTACTAACCAAATGAGTCATGGTTATTTGAAATAAATTATGAGAATTAATTATACTTAATTCAATTATTATTCACGTTATACATTTCGTAATAAACCGCGTGGACGCATCACAGAGTTCGTCAACGTAAAGTTCCGTATTTTCAGTCACGAGTGATAAATATTGATGATTTATGCACATACAGACTTTCCTACGTTTGACGTAATCTCTCAACTGTTGCTACCGACTCTTGTTATCATGATGCATTGATTAATTCATTATTTCTTCGCTACGATTGAATTAAAACGTGCTTACAAGCCGTGGGCTAGCGCTGCACACGCTGTTACATAATCAAGAATAGAGAGCGGTGTGTGCCACAAGCTGCAGCGGTCTAGGGTCCACTGTAGAATTTACAATATAGAGTCTACACCAACGACCTGGCCAACGTCATTGTAGCTACTAGCTAATATGACCTGTGTTGAGGCGAGACCAAAGTAGTGGTTATTGTTGATGATGTAATGTTATTGTTATGTCTTCTACAAGGTCGTCTCGTCTATACCATTAGCTTCAGAAAAATTGTTTACAAAGAGATTATGTAAAGGTATTCAAATGGAGAATTTAATAAACAAGTTTCTATATCTGCATAAACTACGCAGTAAATAGAACTTCTTTCGCAATAGTACATTACTATAGAGGCCGGGACAAAAGGGGTTGCCGGCCGAAGACATATAGACGGCCGAGCAAAGCGAGGCCGGATAGGTCTGAGGCGGGCAACCCTAATTTCCCGCCGAGGTATGTATAGTGCTTTTCTCAAACATCAAACATAATAATAATTCATTAAAAAATTAAAACAAAGATTACAAAGTTAAATTACTAGGAGTGCATAAACATTAAAAGGAACCTACAGTGCTCAGTCATCCGCGCTGTGTCGTTTGCGCCCGCCTGCCCGCCGGTGCCCCGCAGCGCACCGCCCGCCTGCGATCTAAGTTGCGCTACGCACCCCTAATAACCTTTGTTCTCCTAGTACTTTAGATAAACATGCAAATGCTTTGGTTCGATGCACGGCTTAGTATATTAAAAAAAAAACAGCTATCTAGCCTGTCCATAAACACAGCCGCCATGTTAACACAAAAAAAAAAGTTTATTGTTTTTATTATACACGATTCCACTATGCAGTGGCAGAATGTCATGATGCCTGTGCCACAAATTTATGTGGAATAGAAATTAAAAAAGAGGACTTTGCAGGCCTAGGCCTGCAAGATTTGTATGAAATTCCATTATCGACCTTTTGTCCTAGCCGCACCTGAAACGTCATACTTCGCAGCCTATTATGAGTCACATAACGTCAACATTCCATTGCATGTTTGAGAAAAGTTTATTTATAGAACCGACATGGGTAAAGTTGGGGCTGGTACCTTATTTTACAGTCACAGAGCAATACAACGACTTGCAGCTATGATCCAAACACAATAGCTGCCTTTACACGTAAAGTTCGGACCGCGGGAAACGCCACGCGCCATTCCACGCGCCAGTCCGAACCGTACATGTTGTACTATTTTATTATTACAGTTGCATTTACACGTACGGTTCGGAGCGAAGATTGGAATGGCGCGTGGCGTTTCCCGCGGTCCGAACTGTACGTGTGCAACTGTGCAGGCCGCTAATGTTAATATGATATCTGTTTGTAAGTAGATGATTCTCCATTTACAACTGCGCGTGTAAAATGTTATTGTACTACGGAAAGTACAGTTAAGATACGGATCCAAAGGGGACTGTGTTCTACATAGTCACAAACCCTTTAGGAAGACAAAAAGTTACTTTTAGAAAAGTTAGTCTACCTAACCGGAACCAGGGCTCTATTATACTTGGGTTGAACCTAATTAGCAATTACTATTAGCATATTATTGTAATATCATTATGATAGGTAACTCTTATCTACTTGACAGTCAGGGCAGCCGAGTTAGAGACAATATGATAACATGTCGAAAGCAATAGGTTTAACCTTAATAGAATAGTCTCTGGCAGGTTATGCACAATTACAAAAAAAACATTACTAAATTTATACCTTTTGAGGTACCAGCATTGCATTTTATCGTTTATTCGACTGATATTACGGTTGAATTCAAAAGTTATTTTATGTCATCGAGTTCTAGTAATAGCAGCATGCAACCAACGTATGCAATAATGTTAAAAGATATGTTAGGTCACTTCAATAGAAATAAACTGCTTAACAGTAATTAGTTCGGGTTCACCAGAGGACGATCCACAACTGATGCAGCATCTGTACTCATTAAATATATATACAATATTTGGGAGAAATCTTGTGATGCAATAGGAATTTTTTGTGACCTTTCCTAAGCTTTCGATTGCGTAGATCATGCGACTCTTATATTAAAATTAGAACATTATGGTCTGTCAAATAATTCTCTAAATCTTATGTCTTCATATCTTAGTGACAGAACACAAACGGTTGTTGTAAACCGAACACACTCCATTGGAGCAGCTGTTAAATTAGGTGTGCCTCAGGGCTCTATATTAGGTCCTTTCTTATTTCTGGTCTATATGGATCTGGACTTACCACCCACGGTAGATAACCTTTGTGATATTGTGCTATTTGCTGATGATACTTCATTAATTTTCAAGGTAGACCGAAAATCCGTCGATCACAGTAGGATAAACGCCACGCTGGTTAAAGTACTTAATTGGTTCACTATTAACAATTTGCTACTTAATGCTAAGAAAACTAAATGTGTTAGGTTCGTTTTGCCTACTGTTACACCGGTAGAACCTAGTATATTTCTAAATGATGAGTGTTTGGAAATGGTGGACAAGGCGCTTTTCTTAGGGATAACTATAGACAAAAACTTGCAATGGAGTCCCCATATAGCAGTACTAGTAGGTAAATTAAGTTCGGCAGCTTATGCTGTTAGGAAAATCAGGCAACTTACCAATGTTGAGACAGCTCGCTTAGTTTATTATAGTTATTTTCATAGTGTTATGTCGTACGGTATTCTGGTTTGGGGTAAGGCAGCTGACATACAAACTATATTTGTGTTACAAAAAAGGGCCATTCGTTCTATTTACAACTTAAATTCGCGTGACTCATTAAGATAACTTTTTAAAGAAATTAATATCTCAACTGTAGCTTCTCAAAATATTTATGAGAATATTATTTATGTTATTAAGAATTTAGATTATTTCACCAAAATTTCGTGTCCGTAAGGTTTATAAATCATTTGTTGGTCAATGCATTCATTTCTATAATAAATTACCTGACGAAGTTTTAAAGTTATCCTTTCCAGTACTTAAAAATTACTTGAAAAAATCGTTGATGTCGAAAGCTTACTATAGGGTCGAGGACTATCTAACAGATAAAAATGCTTGGCCTTAAATTAAACACCTAAATAACTTAATAATAGCTTAGTGAGAAAAATATGTAAACATTGTATATTGTCTAGGGAACACAGTTTCTGAAGGAGAATGTATCGACACTTTTTATGTGGTTGTTTTGTTTTGCATAGTTATTATTTATTATTATTACTATTTATGAGTTCTTCTGAACATACTGAGTTGTGACACATTTTCCTGCTCAACTACGCATGATTTATATATTTTAATGTTATATTCATTGTTTTATATAATGCTAGGTTAAGTTTTATAATTGTATAAATAATATTTAAAAAACGACTGACTGCTGAGTTTCTTGCGGCGTTTCTTCTCAGCAGTGATCTCTTGCGAAGCGCTGGTAGATTTTTTGACGTGTAATATGCCCGTGCGGCCTACTTATTGAATAAACATCTTTTATCTTTATCTTTTTTTATCTTTTATCAACTAACGTAATATTTTGGCTTCGAATAATCTATTATAATATATCATCTTCTTAATCTGTATGTTTTTTATCCGGTCAATTTTATATTTGGCTATGTTGACGATTTTATTTAACCTCCATTACACCTATGGGTCTAACAGAATTTGAGTGGTTCTTAAATGACTTCTGTTTTATTTTATTGTTTGTGTGTGATGTTTACTTTACATCAGTAAATTGTTTTCGACTTTTACGTGAAGAAATCGGATATGTGATGGCATCCTTTGTTGAATCAGCTTAGGTCAACTTAGTAATGATTTAAGGACGTCGATAATTCAAGTTCAATCATTTACCTAGCTCATGAAGTACCTTGATCAAAAAGATACAACTGTTAAATAAGGTCTAGTTGCAACCACCATACTCAAGTTCAATTTACGAAGCCGCGCCCCACTAGTGAATTTCACGCACTTGCGCTTCTTTGTGGATGAAAAATACTTTGGCTAATAGTAGTAACACATGCATTAAAAAGGTATTCGGCTCAATTAACATTTACACCTATACTCGTTTTGTTTAGGTACGCAACAGTAAATTTAAACAAACAAAACCACGTGACTCTGGCAAACGGCCAATGAAAACTGTTTTGTCGAACTTTGACGTATCAGTGTTCTGCTCCTATTGGCTAAAAACTATATCACCTGGTTTTTTTTGTTAACATTCAGTAAAGTACCTAAAAAGCGAAGTATTAGTATAATGTAGGACTATATTCTACATCTTTTTGAAATTTGTTAGGAATGTACTAAATAAAAAAACATAGTTTCTATGAGTACTTTTCTTTACTTAACTTGCTGGTTTCGAGAGTCGTAAAATTTACTACTTGAGCTCCAAAATCAGAAAATTAAGCAAAGATTTTTAAATATTTAATCCGCTAATGAAAGCAACATATCTCTTAACAAGAACTTGCTACTATAGTAGCCCTCAACCAAACTGACGACTGGGGCCATAAAACCCTTGAGCTCGCGTTATCAGTTTCCCATTGTCTTGCATTGTCCTTGTCATTGTCCCTTGTATTGCACCTCACCCGAGTTTTATGGCCCCGGTCGTCAGTTTGGTTGAGGGCTTCTATAGGGTAATAGGGTATACGATACCGCAACTAATATTCACCAGTACTGCACACAAACTTATACCGGGGCTGCATGCCCTCGCTACAGCCTCCCCTTTGCACCGTAACATTAAACCAACCTGCTTACAATGGCTTCGAGGAGGACTCATACTTTAAACACGGACCTTGTGTTTACAAATTGTTGCATTACTAGCGATTTCACGATTGTTCGAACCAATTTGTTTGTTCTAATTATTCGGAATTTTCTTTGTTTCTTTGCTGTTATCGCATTTGCTTGCATGCAGCTGTTATAGAATTTCATTTTTGTTGTCTTTATTAGTCGCGGTTCTAACTTCAATTAGTGTCTTGATTAGGTAAAAATTTATTAATTATAACTAACGGCTTGCGTAATGTTTTTTTGCGTCTTTTTATGTTATTCGATGTGATTGTTTCCTTACTCATTGAAGTGACTGTCAAACTCCAAGGAAGAAAATAAGGCATATAACACATACGAGTATATGCCGCGGATAATAAACATGACGAATATATGTCTGTATGTGTAGACGCGGTATACAAAGGTTCATCACTTTCCGACTCTATTTCAAGCTGTTAAGGTCCCAAAGTGACGAACCTTTTGATACCGCGACTAAACATACTTTATTTTACAAATCGCAATATCTATATGCAAGGGTGGGATGCAACCACGTTTTTCACGTATTTGCCATCAAAATACTGTGTATTATTGTTTTGTCACTAGCAAGCAGAGTCCGATGTCATTTATTTAAAATCCTACGATTTATATCTTGTGGAACAATGTTATTTTCGACTTGACAGAAGCGCGTGGAGCTAACCTCATGTGCTTCTGTTTAGTCCACCAGAGTAAATCTCTTTAACCGAACATTTGTCCTCGCGTGTGATATCCATGGACTTGTTTCTAATAAGTCCATGGTGATTGTCTAAAACTCGATACTGGCGAAATACACCTTGTTAAACACAAGGAGTGAAAGCCATTAATTAAGAAAAAATAAATGTTATTTTCAACAGCAGAACACCTAATTATTTTCGAATCAAACCCTTCATAACGTTACCAAATTGCTTCAAAAATGATTTCTTTCACATAACTGATTAAATCGAATCAAGCTTTCTACTCACTTTAATTAACCTCCATCAGATCTATGAAATTACTTCCGTTGTTATGAAAAAATATGGGTATGTTTTGTTATCAGTGGCGAACAGGGACTCTACCTCAATAATTATTAGGCCCATCTTGCTTCTACATATATTATAAACATAATACATAATATAAGCAATAACAATATGATTACTAAGTAAAACAAATAGAAGAGTAGGTAGGTACCTAAGTATATTGTTTGTGTATTGCACAACTACGTTATAATTAAATTATATTCGTTAATTTCTAACTCTAATATAGTAGGTACAGTAAATAACTTTAATTGTTAACCCACTACAGGAAAGCAAAAAAATAATTTGTCTTTTTTTTCCGTTAACTTCTCTTTGCGCAACGGATTTTGAAGCGGTTTTTACCATCGCATCGGTTAGATAATTTTTCACGGAAGGTTTATATTGATCTATATTAAAAACCTTATTTAGTTTTTATGTAAGTAAAAAAAAACAACATTTTGCAACCAATCACACTCGTGCGAAGACGAGCCGGTCATTAGTAGTATTCAATACGTTTATTTATAAATTACCTTCTATTCCTCTTATATTGGCATACGATGGGTGTAAACACAGAGTGATTGTCTACATTAACGGTTCGTTAAGAATGGCCGCTAACTGTCAACAGTATTGATAATTACCGGCTGTTCCCATCTTACAATAATAAAGTTAGATAGTCTGATATAGTTATTTTTCTGCTGTTACTAGCTTAGGTACGGTCACGGTCTTTAATTGATTATCCACTATGGAACCTTTTCGCATAAAACCAACATGGGAATTAATCCATGTAATTTCTATCTCGTCACTTGACGCTGTCATTATGACAAGATTCTATGGTGGATTTAAAATTTTAAAGTCCTTGATGGTACCTACTTTCATGATTGTTACATTATTCGATTCGTCTTACATCTGGTTCCAAAACTGACATTTCCATACAGTTTAACACAACTTCTATACTTAAGACTTAATCTAGAGTCATAGTTTTCCAGTACTATAGTGCCTACTTATAGTATTTAAAATACTTTTAGATAAAAAATAGTACGTCATATAAGTGATTTGTAGTGATAAAATAAGTCATGTAAATATTTATCAGTTATTGGACAGTAATAATCTCCTAAAAAAATATTCTTCAATAACGTAAGAGCTTGCCCAAGTACCCTCAAAATAAGTTAAGCGAGTTAAGTTTACAGCGAGAAGCGAGTACTCGTTAGTATGTAGTCGTTCTATTCAAACACATGATGTCAACTAACACTAATGTTTCTCTAAAGTGTTACCAGTAGCCTCAATTTGCAGGTCTAATGAGTTTCAGGGCGCCAGCCTAAACGCAACAACGGTGAAAATTGCGCAGAAAACACGTCCTACCGCAGGAATTATTTAAAAAAGTTAGAAGCATCAAGTAACAATGTGGTATCTGTGGTCAGGTGGCTATTTTATTTTTAATAGGGATAGGAGAACTGGTTATAGTAAATGCGGAAGTTAATGATACCTTGTGATGGACAGGCCATGGTTCCCACGGTTCAAGAATTCCCTTATCCGGTTACACACGTGGATAAGACTGGCCTAAGATCAATTCTCAGATGTACTAAATCTATATTGAGTGTATAATTATAGGTATCTATAGTTTTTAGATCGCAATCGCGTATCAAAGAGTCGTAGGACCTTCTTACTCGCGGGTAAAATAATCAATAATGCAACCCTGATATCTAATTCACTTCTAACATATTCAGGCCAGGCCTTTGAGCTCTTGTTAATAAAAATATCTGTACGTATAAAACGGTTCCCTACTGACTGACAGACAATGCACTGACAGACAATCTTCGCTTTTGTAGTAATGTAGAGTGGGCGTCTTACTTACAATTAGAAATGGGATTTACTAGCTTCTGTCCGAGTTGACCATCCCACGGAAACAGTAATTACTGAATTAATTCAATTTATAAAATTTCAAGCTGTCTTCATTCCGAGTATCATCCGAATCCGTCAAGCCATTTCACACTCACACACTGACAAACTTTCTTATTCATAAAATTGGTGTGATTAGTGTATCTCAAGCCGTGATTATGATTACATACAAGTATTATTTGATAAACTCAACATGTTAACTATGACGATAATTGCACCGAATGCGTTAAGTTTAGGCTTGTGCCTAGTGGGTTAATCACACAACCTTCACTGTGGACCGTTTGCTTCCGTGCCGGATTTTAAAGTCACGACTTTGACTCAAAAAACATCAGATGCTTAAGTAGAGCTTGAATAATGATATCTTTGGTGTATTTACTCGTTTTTCAGTTACAATATGTTTATAGTTTTTTAATTTTTTAGCGGATCATGCAGCGGTCCTATTAGAAGTCGGTATTATTGGATCCAAATTATTGCCTACGCTTATTATTTAGCTTGAAGCACTAGAATAAAAATCGAATAGGATATACACAATTTTGACATAGATTTTGGAGCCTCTACTATTGTTTTATCTATTTATGACAAACTAAATGTACTGTTTTAAAACGTCTTTTAGGCCCGGGAAAAGTCCGTTAGACTGGCACAACCAGCACAACACAAGAGCGTAAGGGAGCGAGTCAGAGAGAAGTATAAATCCGAAGTTTGCATATAACGCATGTTTTGAAAACATTCACTTTCATGCAAGGACTTTGTGACTACAATGAGATCCAGCCATCTTATTCTAGTCAGCAAAATTCGTGCCATGTAGTAGAGACCGCACTCACCACTCATGCATAATACACCGCGATAATACGCCGTTCTAGGTGTCTAGAGAAAGTGATGGATTGCACCGGCATAAAAATGTTGTAGCTATACTTACTGTCCTGGTATAATCAAACTAAGTGAATGTTGAGCCCCTTATAATCTTAATTTTTCCGTGTTTGCAAGTCAATTTTGAATTAGGAGTTCACTTGTTTTGGTTTTGGTTAAGGGTAGCCTTATTAAGATGGCAAACTTAAGATTTAAAATGCACTCAATGTGACTGTATGTAAGCGTCTGGTGCTCAAATACATAGCAAGCAAACAAAGAAAAAGTGATGTTCAGTCAAAACCACCAGAGATCCAATAAAATGTTCTTCTAATATATTTTTTAGAACATTGTGCAAACTGTAGGTTATTTGTAAATAATAAAAGATGTCAAGTCAAGTATTAATAGGTTACCATTTTCTAAGTATTTTATGATTTATGATTAACACAAAAATATACTGTAAGATGGAAGAGAGATTATAGCGATAGAAAACCGTAACCTAATATTAGCTCGGAAATGTAACAACCATTAGGAAATAAACATAATTTTAATATATCTTAACCTGGACATTGTTTGCATATATATTTATGCTCGCAATTCTCTTAAGAAATGTGTTACCCGCAAAGAAAACTAGTCGGTATGTGCATTAACTTTACGTGTTAAGTTGTGCCTACACTTATCTTTGCAGCTTTCGGATTTATAGATTGTGCCATATTCACATAAATAAGCGTATTTCTATTTCGAGACTTAGTCCAGATTGTCTGACCTTAAAGAAAACCGAGAAGTTGGAAATGACGAGGTAAAAATAACATTATTTCTAGGTTATAAAATCTATTTACATATTAATATTCATAATTGATTTCGATTAGTCCTTGTGTCTTAAATGACTAGACTACCATTATACAGCGTGTTTTTAAACATAAATTGAATCTAAATATACCTTTTTAAATATTAACGAGTTGTCGAACTGTTAACTGTATATCTAATTATTACGCTGACCTCTAACGTAATAAGTATCATTAAACATGTTCTACCGCGAGTTTAAAAGGGGTAAAGAACAACTATAATAAAGTTGTGTTTTATTTTATTTGGAACTTTGTTTACGCATATTTACGGCTTGAAATCGAAGTAGACTTATTGCCCATTACTTTGAAACGTTCGCTACTTTTATATTCACAATTACTATGCCACAATGTCGCCAGGTAAAGAGTAATTACTATAGATAATTATAAGCAAGGATTATAGAAATATTGTACAAGCAGTTTCTAAAAGTTATCAAGGGACCTAGTCCAGATTCATAACGCTAAGTTAGCAATTTTCTAAAATCGACAATGTCGCGTTGACCGCTTACGTCAACTCCATACATTTGGGGTCTGTAGAAAACAGAAACACTAGCAGCATTGGCATCTTGGCTAGGCCTACTGTACTTAGAGCCTGAATACTGTTAATGTTTGTATTACGTAATGATACCCTCGCTTTCAAGACTACGTAGAAAGTAAGATGAATTTTCTGCCGATTATGTCCAGAGCACACGTTAAACTACTCAATTGGTTGACTTTGTTTTACTCGATGTATGATGATATATAACTTAACTTTACTACTTCAAGGTTAACTGGAAAATTAAATGCAACATACATTCCTACTTACAGTAGTTGATTAACTATATTTTTTAAGTTAAAAGAGCATATTAAAGTTTTTTTAAGCCTAATCTAACATAATCTGTCAATTTTTTTTTATGAACGGGTTAGGTTTGTATCGTCAGTTCGTAATTTAAAGCCTTTTATAGTCACTCGTGCGCATCAAGCTGTGATCCAGAGAGATTTAGACAGTTTACTGGTTGGTTTACTGCAGCGGCGGCTCCCAGGCGGCTGAAATCGAAAATGTGTTTCATAGGAGACCTAAATTAGGGCTCGAAGCAAACCTTCCCACCTAAATAAAATTTTCGAGGTGCCACTGGTATACTGCTCGACTCTAGTGCACAATGTGTTACATTAAACTTAATACTTACTTTTACTTGTCCGCTGTTTGTTTCTAACGATCTCAACGAAACAATCCACGCCGTCAACATTGCATTGTTAATGAACAACAAAGGATTACCTCTTCCAGAATTTATTACTTCAGTATTTACTTGCTCTAATTAATGTAAGCCTAGGAAGAATGTAATTAGGTACGTGGTTGTGGTGGGTTTGCTAATACTTAGCTAAGATATTTACAGTGGCAAAGAATCCGTTGGCGCAAAACAAATCTGAATTAGAATTCCGCCCATATTTTCACTTAGATCTCAATTAAAATTTATAAATAACAAAGGAAGTAAACTAAAAAAGGTACAGCAATATAGTTAATAAACATAAGCCTCCAAAAAAAGTCAACAACTATCACAATTTCACTGTTATCAAACTGTTACCCAATGGCTTAAAAGAGACAAAAACGAAAGTGAACATTACGTTGTCTGTGGTCAGATTCGGCACAAATTTTGTGGTCACGGTCAAATGGGCCGATTCCTTTTAAAATAATATTTAGTGTCTATTGTCTAAGACAGTAGACAAGAAGTGACAGTAATAATGTTTATTTTATGTGCACCGTCGCGTGCGCACTTCGTTACGAGCGCGATTAGCGCGTGAGTTTATGTAACGTCAGCGGTCTTCTTTGCACTTTTGACGTGCCTACCTATTACTTATTTGACTTCGTATGACTTATACGGCTAAGGAACAATTGGCGATAGTTGTGAGTCTGTACACGTACAACGGAACTCATAAAAAGAACATACATAAATTTTAATTCAATAGGCTGGATTAATGTATTTAATCACGTAAAATACGGTGAAAGTGAATCTGGTAATGATTGAAAATAACTGTTTAGTTTTGTTAGTCTAGCTATCATAATGTAGACTTACGAAAGCTATACATAGCCACTATTTACATTTGTGACTTTGAAATCGACAAAATGTGTGGAATTCTCTGACAATGACACCTTTGTTTGATATTCCGAGTGTCACAATCGCAGCATGACTATTAAGCGTATCTCGACGGAGTTACCTAAAACCCAATCAGCAGAACGGACTAATGGGTTAATTGTAACTAAGTCTAAGAAGTTAATGCTTGTTACTAACAGGACGTAGCAAATTAATCGGCCGGCAAATTATGTAAGTACATGGATAATAATTAAATAATTGCCTTCGGTTGCGAATCGCCTCGGCCATCAGGGAAACAATCGAGTGCGGTCGCAGTTACTTTGTCAGTTTATGTCGCTGGTTATTGGCGACGACCGCGCTGCGACCGCAAGGCTAGCTACATAATGCCCTATACGTGCGTTTCGACATCACGGCCATTGTGTTCAACAATTTAAAACAATCATATTATCAGGTTTTTAATCGAGGACGTCCACGAAATTACCTAGACAAATTCGAAAAAAACGACTGAACGACTCTGCAGTGTGTGACACGAACCCATTCAGGCCCTATTTCTTACCATTACAAGTGTTTTCCCAGTGGAGCTAGAAACCTGTTTTTTTACATAATACTTAAATCTATGACCACAAAGGTCCGTTAAAAAAACAACATTAAGTATATAAATAAATATATAAAAAGTTATTAATCATCTACATCACGTCTGACTCACTCATCAAAACCTATAGTGCATTTTCCGATGACCTCGAAATTTAGCATCACGGTCTCACAGCACAAGTTAAGGAAAAATGCAAAAATGACATCTTTTTAAAAAATAAATATATTATCTTATGAAAATGTATGAAACAATAACATCAAATACGATCAAATACGAATAGCCTAGCGATTAGATTGCGAAATATTAAATAACTCTTACTACATTATGTCACGATATTTGACTACCGTTCAAAAATTACTGATACCCCACCAAAAACATAAATGTAAAAAATAGGTTTAGTTGTAATGTGCCCCCCCCCCCCCCCCCATTATACCATTAACTTGCCGTTGGGTTCCATTAGTTTCCATCAAATTATCACGTTATGCCATAAAAGAGACCCTTGATATCTTATCGCAGATTTGCATACCATATTATTGCTAAAACGGTGCCAAATGTCTATCTATGAAATTATGAATCCATATTTATCTACATATTATGTATATTACTGTTTTTGCCCGCGACGTATTTATTATCGCTGTTCCTTCAGGACCGTCTATTTTCTGGGTTATAAAGTATTACATGTGTTAATCCAAGACGCGGTGCTGTGTGCCAAATATTATCCAAACCTATTACACAGTTTCCGCATGATCGAGTAACTAACGCAAATAACCCCGAGCATCTAACAAAATGTTCACATTCATGACATCTGGGATACGACTTCAACGGCGTGGGTTGCTTTATTGTTCGTATATGTTAAAGTGATCATTATCTTGGAAATCTTGGAATGTGCGTCTCTATTCACGTAGGTACCTACTTGCTACCTTATTCAGTGCCCGGCTCACTGAGTAACTTGTAAACTGGACTCGATTTTGGGCAATTGCATGTTTTAAAAACGAATAACTTAACGGTCGTTTTTAAATGTCGTAACATTGCTCTTAATTTCCATAACCTATTTATAGGTAGGTACCTACGCTTACGCAGCATAATCGTCACAATACTAATCGCGTGCCTGCTAAGTTAATTTCTCACGACTATGTCGAAACCCGATAGCGATCATGAAATAAGATGCGAAACTTTTTATCAGCAAGGTTTTTGTGCTTTTCTGTGGACTGTGAACAATGCAAAAATGTCTGTTTCGTCACGGAGTACCGGGCACACGTGCTTGCATTTTCTCAGCCACATTGTTTGGGTACCACAGTGATAATTGTTGTGTTAATGAAAGATTGTTAGGTCTTTTATCTGATTGAATCATATAAAGATTAACCCGTGCCGTACTCTAACCTATATTGGATTTTATTGCTTTATCAATACGTAGATCTCTACAAAGATCTTACAATAAAGTTCTTCAACTACCCTTCTTAATGTCGCTTTAATTGTCTTATAGTGACCAATGTATTTCAAACGCCTATAGAAGTAAAGTATCGTAAGCTTGATTAGATCTAGGGCATGGAAGCCTTCTAAATTCACTCTGCTCCACAACTTATTGTAAATAAAACAATATTTAGGCATTTATGGTTAAGCTGCACTGAAGCAACGTATATCTGTGTGTGATAAAATGGCCTCTTTCTCTAAACAACAGGCGAAATCGGCCGTTAGCTCAGTCAGACCGGGGTCACCGGGAGACAATTGATTCGGCGAGACGGTAAACAGCTTCCACTCCGTCAGAATAATGCATTATTAAAAGACAGTTTTACAAAACTCAACTGTAGATAACATAGAAGAATTTTTGCGCGTTTTATGACTGATTATTGACAAACAAACCTAAGGCATAGCCTTTGGCTAAATGCGCTTTGTCTTGCTCTATAGGAAGAAATTGAACCATAAAACGTAATTCTTGTTCTGACCCTGTTTCTCTGTTCTGCACACAAGTGGCCCTAATAGAATGAGACTTTACCCGCATCCGCTGCGTTACTAACAATATAGTGGTTAACTATTAGATAATGCAGATGTAACATGTTTTTTGGTATTTGTTGCAATATTACATATACTCGTATGTACAGATCTCATCGTCAACATACCTACTAATATACTTTTCTGATGGCGCAGCACCCCAAACATATGTAGGTAAGCTAAATAGTATTATAGTACTAAGTATCATTGTCATTTCCGATATATTCAGCAAGTTCTAGAAGAACTTAGAAAGCGAGAGGTTGAGATAAAAGTAAGTGGTTCTGGGTAAACATCTCTTACCTACGCGCATCTGTATTGCACTTTGGTTGCCGTTTTGAAACCTCCACCATCCCTGCACACTGCGTCATGTTATTATACATCAAAGGTAGGTATTCTACATACGGAAGTGGACGAGTACCTAGCTCACATCATGCAAATAAATTAGTTCGTCAATGGATGTGCGTGTGCGCCGCTGCATAATGAGGATGTCAGACCAACGCTGACTGCAGCTGGCACATCACAAACGTTGGCATGTTCATTCAGCAATTTATATACTATACCGTGGTTGACGAAAACTTCATTTATTTCATATTTTACTTAACCCGTGCTTAGGGAACGGGCGGGTAAGAACGATATGTTAGTTTTAATTATATTTATTTGCAACTTCATATTTATAATCGTTATATTAGTAATTAAGATCATAATTTTAAAATAAAAATTACATAAAACCTAAGGTATCAACATTGCACTTCCCGGAATTCTAGTGCTGTTTTCGTGGGAATATCAGTACGACCGCGTTCAGTGCGTCGTCGTGGTACAGTCTCGGGCGCATCTCGTAGTTTTTGTAAAGATCAAAGGCCAGTTTAATTTTAAAGCAGCAACGTAGCACACCAGCATTTCATCGTTAAATTAAATTTCTGTACAGTAATGCTTACAAACGCCATAAAAACCATATAACATTTAAAATTTACTGCGTTCTGATATGAATACTGCAGGCGTAAATCGTATTGTAGAACAATATCATCGAGGTTCATTGTATCGGTCTTAATAACGGTTATAATATTGTATGTTGTTTTTGATAGAGTTGCTCTCTAAGTTGAAGCTCATTCATAATTCTTCATTCATTCTCAATCGCAGTTTAATAGCACAATCCCATCCTCATAGATCGCAGTTTCAACATTTGAAACATTATACATTATGATTATTATGAATCTCACAAATGATACCAGCTTTATTTTGGTTAAACACGAGAGGCTAAGAGTGTAAAAATAATCTGAATTCTTAAATAGGGACATGTAAAGATTTACATAAAAACTTACCAGTAGGTAAGTATACCTAAATGTATTCTAGTAACATATTACCTGAAGTTTCTTTTACTCCTTCGAATGTTAGAAAATATAGGCAGGTTTTTTGTTTTTGATACTTAACACTATCCAAAATATTTAAAATTTTCTGAGCCTTAGAAAATATAAAGAGTATTCAAAACATTTATTCAGTAAATTGGTCACATGCGGGCTCTATTACACGTCGGTAATATGGTGTGATCTGATCTACTATAGCGCTTCATCATTAATCATCTAATTTCGCACTTTACGAGTGAGTGTATAAAAAGTAAAATTGTCTTGTTTGTAACCGGTTATGTAGTGGCCCCTTGGCTGATTAAGAGCTTCCAACCAGCGGGGTTCAATGGTCACCAGAGGGGGAACCAAATAGATCAAGGTAACGTCCTATATCCTTATTGTAAACCCATTTTCCTGCAACGTAGTGGCAGATCATTATCAAACAATCAAAACATTATAATATAATGAACAACGTGTTACCTACTTATCCTATTAAACATGAACAAGTTATTGAAATGGCGGTAGTGGCACCTTCAATTAGATATAATTAAGAAGTTTTATTAAAATGTACCGTGAGTTCTGTATGTTTAGTCACGTCTGCCGCTAAATAGTTAAAATAATGTTGCTTTTGTCTTTCTGTGTGTAGCTTCTATATCAAGGCGTTAATTGGCTATATTTCTATTAATATCTAAAATAGCATTGCCCGATATTTACCGAGATAGAAAATAGCGATTCTTATCGATTAACAAGTAAACTAAGCGGATTAATGCCGTCGCTAAATCACTCGCTTCCGCAGCATGTGTCGCCGGCGTTTCACACAGGCCCATGCGTCGTTTGAAACAGCCATGTTATTCTCTAACACAAACGCTTTGTATTACCTAACCAACCTAATTTGGCCCCTAAACACTCGCACCATGCGTATCGACTCGTATCTTTTTCACTGGTTCGCTAAGGACAACGTCTCTGCAACGGTGTTGGAATCATTCTGGAGGCGCACTTGCATATGTCTGTGTAAGCATAAACGTATGATAATTTTATGTGTATTTTTGTTCTGGTGAATTTTGTGTTAGCAACAGAACTACAGGGCTCTATTCTACTAATATAACTTTCTACTATAACTTTCAACATCTTTTCGTATTGTTTGATTGTAACTCAGACGCAATTACACTCAAGTAAATAAAATCTAATAGCTCGAGCTATCAGAACGTTGACTATACGATAACATGTCAAAAGTAAAATGGTTTATCGGGTAGAATAGAGACAAAATTTAAAAAAAAGCTGTTTAAGTTCGTATTTCATGCTATAAGTTTATAGAGGCGTGTGCGAACTTGCGACCCAGAAATGATAGGTACTTAAGTGTGGTCGTAATGCGACCTAATAGGTACTCGTACCGGCTACGAACGATGTCGTCGAGTGCTTCTTGCCGAATGAAATTCAGCAATGTCTTATTGTTTGCCTCGCAAGTTCAGAGCCGTGACCTCACCGATATAATCTAACATAACAAAGGTTTCACTCAATCGTTGCATTTAATGGACCTACCGGTTTTACTAGAAGTAAGAATACTAATGATTCTCGGCGATACATTATCGTTTGAAAAAGTGAAACAAAAAGCAAGCTTTAAAAGCCGACAGGTATTGTAGAAAGCGGAAGTTGACTGCAGCATCAGGACTGAAGAGTTTAAACTGGAAATTTAATGGATTTTTTTTGGCTTAATTGATATAACTACATATTCAACAGAAGAAAATCAATAAACCCTTAAAGCCCGTGGTTTTGTAGTTCTCTACAGCAGCATCAGAATTTAGGTATAGTATAGGTTATACACCGTGCCCGGGACGTACCCGAAGGATTTTAACCATCGATTCTAGACCCTATTTGGAGCATATAATGTGGTGTAACATGTAGTCCAATATCGCATAATTTCCGAGATTTTTATTATTTAAAAAATAATACTATAGTTAATTTAATTTGAACTTTGAATTTGAACCTTAACTTAAGGATTATTAACTGAGACACACCACATTATAGAGACCAATCCAACAGTAGTTGGTCAAGGTTTGGTCTTCAGGTCGAAAGTTACAAACAGACATGAATTTATACATAGGTACATACCTGAAAAACATTACCCTCATTTTTGGGCAGTCAGGTAAAAAGAAGTAATGGATAGGTATCGTTTCCCTTACCCCCTATAAATAATAAAAATTCCCAACCTTATAATCCCTTTATACCAGCATACAATTTTGGGAAACTACTCGTAGGTATTGATTTAAGATAAAATATGTTTATTCAGTAATTAGACCGCACGGGAACTTTTACACGTCAAAATCTACCTGTGCTTTTCAAGAGGAATCTTCTGAGAAGAAGCGCCTTCTAAGAAACTTATTTAAGCTAGGTAAATAAGAAACATTATTATTAGAAAGTAGAACCCATGTTCCAAAGATCAGACCCTAAACTGACAGATAGATTACAGAAAGCCTCCTAGATTACATTTTTCCTCATTGAAATCATTAAAGCTGAGTGATTACTACTCATTTAATAATTATAGGATTAAGCACTAACGTAATAAAAGTATTAGAATAACCGGTTCAGTCTAGATTCAAATCTATTAATCTGTTGTTTAAGCCTGCGGTTCATCAATTGTTTCTCAACCACAACACAATTAAACGACTAATTTACCTGCGAGCCGTCAATTAACTTCCCAGCTATTAGTAAACCCACTAATGGGTAATAAACATCAATTAAGCAAGACAATGTTACAAGCGAATTGGTTTTGATGGCAGCGAAACCATAGAACGCTCGTAATAAGATTTCTAGTCGAGCGCAACGCTTATGGCGATAGGCTTAGTAGATCACAGCCGGAATTCGAGTACGATTGGCTCTAAATGCCGAGTGGCATGTTCTACCCGTTGTGTTATGTAAAGAAAGTGTTTATGACATTGTTTACCAATGAAAATGTAAATCCTAGTATCACTAATATTATAAATGCGAGTGTTTGCGTGTTAGTTTGTTACTTCTTCACGCTGTAACTGCTGGACGGATTTGGATGGGAATGGAGATAGCTTATACCATGGATGTGTTAACATAGGCTACTTTTTTCCCGGAAAATTTAAATGAGCGATTAAAGATAGTAGAAATCTACTCGAATGAAATGAAGTGAGTTGTAGGGCGTTGTTCTTTGGCTCTATCGTACTCGGGATATTCTTATGGCTTTTGACTTGTTACCGTATTCTTAAACTTATGATAGCTTTTATTTACTTGACGATAATGGCGGCCGAGTTGAAAACAATACGATAACATGTCAAAAGCAATATGGCTACCGAGTATAGTAGATAACCCCTGAAAAGTCTGTATCGAAACAATGAATTCTGCGAAGTACTATATGACACGGAAACCTCGTTCATTTATAGGAATTTCATTCATAGCAGATGCAGATTTATCTAGGTGTAGCTGATTCGAGCGTGTAAATATGCGCTTGGGTATTTGTTTCGAGTCACTACGCGTAGCTGAAGATTCCATCGATACTATTATGCTGGTAAGACGTAGAACTCGCCGATAAACTCACTCGTTGTTAGAGAATAACACCCAGATGCGAAGCCATCGTTGAACAATGAAGCTGCCTTGGAAACAGTAACTTTGTTACAAACTAAGTACAAAGAAATTTAATTCGCTAGTTCTTCAGAAAAGTATTACAATACAAAATTATACGCTATTACTACTATCGACACGGCAACTGATTGACCGTACAGAATAATATTTATTATTTTTATCAAATTTATTAATTCTTCTCCATCTGTAGAAGAAGACAGTCGGTTATTATTTTGCGTAGTTTAACGTAAGATTAAGTATAGTTTGTTTGAGTAGGTAACTTAATGTAAACAAACAAAATCACGTGACTCATTATGCTAGCCCATCAAGGCGAACTACATTATACTCAAGTTTTTTTCTATAGATCGGTTTTGTTTATATCTGTGCTCTGTCTTGATTGGTTCATAATGAGTCACGTCACATGGTAATTTATTTAATTACCCACTCTGACAAACTATAGAACTGGCGTGAATTATTTCTGCATTTCTCTCTACTTGTATCGGACTTCTGGCATACATCGTCTCTATTAAACAAAACGGCCCATTATACTGATGAGCTCCACTTATGCATATGTGTGGAATGTGTGATAACATTGCTAAATATAACTAGGTAAGTAGAGTACAGTTCTACAAATTGTGACTAAAGAAAAGGTTGGGTTGAAAGGGAATGATTGAAAGAGTCACGACTCAGGCGCGCGCGCCTCTAGGCGTTTCTTTAGTTACGCAACCTACGGCGCCGGCACAGTTGACAGCAAAAGGTTAAACACGATGCGATGAACTGCAATGATGTCAGTAGTGTTGCAGAAAAGTAACTGATTTTATAATTATGTAGAGTGCGATTTTTTGGTGGTTTTCCATATCAGCAGCACGTGGAAAAGGATCTTTAAATCAGCTTCGTTACTTTAGTATTGATCCTTTTGCGTGGTGTGATTTACATTTGACTAGCATTTATCGTGTCCCAATACTCCCAAATTTGGGCAAAGACCTCCCCTTTGTTCTTTACTCATGATTGATTGAGACCAAGGTAGTCCGTTAACCAGGGATGTTATTCTCTTAAAAACGAGTGAACGCGGCAGAATAATAACAAAGAAATAACAGGGCAGAAATAACACCCCAGAACTCCGAGTTATCATGCCATTTTAATTTTATTTTACTATGTCCATCTCGTACATTCACGCCAATTGGTGGTCCACGTCCATCTGGCCCATCTATCATTGGGCAGACGTGTCCTACCCAGTCTGAAGCTGGCTCTCTTTTTCAGCTCTGTGACAAAGATAGTGTGCAAAATAAGTTTCTGTAATTTTATTTTTTTGATAATCTTTGTTGCCGACTATACTTTTTACAAAGTCATTGTCTGCTTAACAAGACCAAACGAATGAGTCCCAACACGGTGGGTCTGCCTTAAGAATGTCGGAGATCAGGTCGCCACCTTCCGACTACATCATCAGATGAGCTACATCATTAGATACTAGGTAGATATTGCATATGACGTCCAAAACAAACCGTAGAATCCAATAAAAATAAGGACTATATCATCGGATTCATTGGGTATCCTTTTTAATTCTACAACGGTTTTTGTGTAGCGGGAAACCTCAAATAACTGTGAGAAATATTTTAAAAATCTGGAACATCGGGACGCCTACATAGAATAGAATAGAATAAACTTTACTTCAGGCTACAAGGCCCATATTTACAAATACTTTACAGACTAACATATATAAAAATAATAAAATTAACACGACTACTTATACACTTTCGCGGTGTCTGCTAGCCGAAGCAGACATAGACGAAGTCGAAGACGGTTCGATGCCAGAATAGGACCCAATGACATACTTAAGCATATTCAAATAGAGACAAAAACGATAATCCTACAGCCCAAGTTGCAGATCGCAAGAGACGCAATGCATTTCAAAACCATTTCCCATTTAGGTAAATCTTGATGACTATAAAATAACCTAATTAAATGTTATAATGTAAAAAAATACTTACCTTTGCTTTACATGTATGGGAGAAAAAAAAACTAAGATTTTATTTTACAACTTTGTCGGCGTCATTCAATTGTCTCACTATGTCAAATTATAGCTTTCTATGACTAAAGCCCGATTTACATTGGCGAAGGACAGTGGACAGTGGACAGTGACAATGGACAGTGCAGTAGTGTAAACCGATCGGTGATCGGACATTAGCGAGTCAATTTGCTTTGCCAGTGGATCCAAATAGAATCGCTTTCTATTTTTCACTTCACTGTCCTCGGCAATGTACTTTTCACTATCATTGACCAATGTAAGTCGGGCCTAAGGGAATCTTAGCTACACCGGAGAAAGACGGACAATCGAACAGCAGCCAAAGGACGTGACGAAGGGTTCCTAGTTTGACTTCGGAACCCAAAAAACCGATCAAAAGCGTGTCATTGTTGCAAAAGTAAGCGACGGAAAAGTTTAAAGTGTGTTTACCATACGCGTCGTTGTTGACCCACAAATGACGACACACGGGTGGTCATCTTGCGCACGATTCAGATTACAATAGTCTCAAGTTCTCAACACGGAGATATAAGTCTCTGTAAGTCTAGGTTGAATAATAGAAAGCAAATAGATTTCTGTACACAAAAATACATGATTAGGAATTGAATAAGGGGCGGAGGTGGGTAAGATAATGGATGTGTTCTTTGCCAAACATTTCGCTTTTTGTCTATTCGACATTGGCTTAGCAATTTCTTTCCCTTTATTGGTAATGCAAGGTTAAGGCACAACCTAATGATAAAGATATAAATCAATTGCTATATCGATTACACTGTTTAAACCATCCATTTCATTCCTAAGGGCATTTCGGAAAATTCCACGAAGAATTATGTAACTATAACAACGTTAACAGGATATTGACAAAGTCTATAAATACGTGGCACGACAATGGTGTTATCATTGTAATAAAAAGTTTGAATGGTCAATCCAAATCCAATTATCCAATGTATTTCTTAGCTCTATTACGGCCTATAATGGAATAAATTGATTAATTGGAATATGAAACCAGTTATGATGACATTGATGACAATCAATACGCTGTCGTGACATTGGTATAAGCTGATGAATCAAGAAGTGTACGAGTAATAATGGTTGGGTGCAATTTCTTAGAGGAAAAGTGACCGTAATCGCCATTATCGCCATTGCTCAGTTCGCCTTGCCCCGATGACACAGTGGCCAATCAGGAGTAGGCTGAGATCTCAGACTGTGCAGGGCTGTCTCCATGTGACTTTTCTTCTTTTAACATTAGTTTTTCAGCTTCAGTGTCCATTTTGATAGCCTGGTAGTTGCAAATAGTGTGTTTATTCAAAACTCTTAATGTAAGGTTTTGCCTTTCAAGACTTGCAATTTGGTTGGTTATACTATGTAAGTGCATTATTATCAATCTATACGCATATTTAATTTTTAAGTATAGGCCAATAAAGGATGTAGTTAAACTCAATCTCAAACAGTAATATCAGCAGTAATGCAGGCGAATGTAAATTAATGGAATTCGAATATTAAGTTGGGAGGGTATTCGTTATAATCACTTGTCTCAGTGAGTATCATATTTCTTTTTATTGTGTCACTGTCAACCCTACCAAGTGCAACTGGTAACAGGCAGGACCGGCTCGACCACTTTCGAGGCTCGACAAGCTCGTCTTCGGAAGTTACATCACCTGTAACAACGTTCTTTAAGTACTTCATGCGCTAGCACACGCTACGTGCCAGTGCGCAGTGAGCCAATGACTGATCTAACGAAGATAACGCTTATGATGTTAAATTAGTATATAATGGACTTCGAACTTATTATTACTAGCGCTTATGACTAGGTTAACACATGTTAATGTTGCTTAAAATGATCATGCACGTTTTATGCAATGCAAGAGCATTTCGTCGTCATCTTCATCTTTAAGTAATTTTTTTTACTTCTTCTTTTTACTAGCAGTGAAGCATTTCATCTTAGTCCTCAGGGTTGGCAACGCATTTGGAGTCTTAGAATTGCAGGCTTGAGATTGGAGTCTTGAGAATCCAAATGCCTATGGGTCTCAGATCCCACTTACCTGCACGTGGCCTGACTGCTCTGGTGCCCTCTCCGAGCCATTTTTTTTTGTAAACGAAAAATTAAGCAACTTGATGAAGATGATGTCCGAAAATAATGTTGTTTACTTAGTAAATGTCGTATAAGTATTAGATAATTATGATGATATTCTCTTTCTGTCACTTCCTAGTAACATTCATCACTCTTCTTCCTCGCTCTGCAAAGACTCTTTTAGCAGTCTGTCTTTTACCTTTGTCTCTCGTCAAATCTTCAATTTCAAAAAAGAAAAACATAGTGTAACATTATAAACAAACCGACTCCCTGTATTAAAGAGGAGATTGTACATTCGACGTGTTTTTTTTTATTACATCCGTAGAGTTTTTTTTTGTAAATGATAGAGTTTAGATGGTGACAGTGATGAATGAAGGATTAAAGCAAAAAGGGATGAAAGTAAATGTTGCCAAGACCAAGGTCATGGTGATAGAGAAGGACGAGGAGATGACTGAGTGCGTGATAAATATAAATGGTGAATTAGTAGAGCAAGTGAATGAATTTGTGTACCTGGCAAGTATGTTTACAAGAGATGGTAAGTGTGAGAAGGATGTCGAGAGGAGGGTAAATGCGGGAAACCAAATTAATGGGGCCCTGTACTCCTTTGTGAGCAGAAGGGGCGTTTCACAAAAAGCGCGACTGGCTGTTCACAATGGAGTGTTGATCCCTACTCTGATGTATGGTAGTGAATGTTGGGTGTGGCAGGACAAGCATGAAAGTCGTATAAACGCAGTTGAAATGCGCTCTTTGCGTAGTATGTGTGGTGTGAAACTGATTGATAGAGTAAGGAATGAAAAGGTCAGAGAGAAATGTGGACTAAAAGAAGATGTAGCGACTAAGATTGAAAAGGGCATGCTTCAATGGTTTGGTCATTTGGAAAGGATGGATGAAAGAAGATTGACGAAAGAGATATACAGAGCAAAAATGAGTGGGAGGGTCGGAAGGGGCCGACCTAGGCGTACTTTTTCGAATCAAATCGGAGAAATACTGGAAAAATGCCGTATCTTAAGTACCCGAAACCGACGTGCATGCATGACTCGATGTATGAATGTGGAAGAAGCGAAAGAGATTTGTCAGGATCGTAGCAGGTGGAAAGAAGTGGTCTCTGCCTACCCCTCTGGGAAACAGGCGTGATTTAATGTATGTATGTATGTAGAGTTTAAGCTAATACGAAAGAAAAAAATATCTTTCGGGGTCGATCCCCGTAACGTTCGGAAACAAGGGAGCCCAATACAAATAATTTGCGAGATTTTTGCTTTGTTTTCATACAGCTGCATTTTGCATAGAAATGCTCAAATACTTAGTTTACATTTTATCAAGAATGTTTCAAAGTTAATCAGAAATTATTTACGATTTTACTTTATATGCTTCTGTTGCGAAATTCAAATAGCTCAGAAGCGATAAAGTTTTACCAATGTAGGTACGTAGGTATAACAGCAATACACATGGGTTGGATGTTGACGTAGAAAATAATAATTATAAGATATTTATAAACGAAATAGGTATTTTTTAACTTATACACGTTTAGCGCAGTCGATTCTAGTTTTCTATACTTTTAAGTATCGTTGTTGTCAATAAATAACTTTAATAAAATAATTCGTTTGTCTTTCCCTATTATCAGAATCTAGTAATGGATATGTTTATTGCATGAAGTTAGTAGGAAGACCAGAGTCCATGATCTTTACTTTGCGCAAAAATTAAGAAAAAAATCATACATATAATTTAAGCAAGTAGGTTCATGCGTTAATGTAAAACATACCTTAACAATCTAGAATGGCCGAACTGAAGCGCTAAAATGCAGAATTTATTTCTGTTGCACATTGTATTAAAACACCTGGCAAATCTGCAGTCAACGTCATGTCTGCTCGAAGATAATTTTAGCTCGGGTGCATTCAAAATAAAAAACTTTTCGAATAGAATAGGGCCTATTTATAGGGCCATAATGCGGTATTCCAGGCAACCTTGCCCACAGGGCCAACACAGAAGCTCTAGTAATAGCCGCGTGCGCGTGGGCGCATCTTTCTTTACTACGCGATTTGCTCAAAACATTCGACTCCCGCGCTCCGCCCGTAGCAGCGGATCGATTACAACAATATTCCTACTCGGTTTCGGGATCTATGACTTAAAACTCCTCGAAAATGGGTGTTTTCTCAAAGTGAATGTGACAGTGAGAGTTATGAGATATTTCCAGTTTTGTCTAGTGTTGTTGTGTAGGTAATGTATTGTTCTTATTTTCTTTTGAGTATTGTGTGTTTTTAAAATAGTTGAGACGGTTTTTTATTTTTGTATTGATTATATTTCAAGTGCGTATTAACTTAATAGGGAACTAATTTAGATTACTTTTGTTTTGGTTACTACCGGAAGTGGAGTGGTCATTGGGACTGTGGTTAATGTCTTATTTCACCGACGACTAACAGCTGTGACGATCAAACATTTAGAAGTCGACAACATGTACCTATTGATCAACAGTAGGTTGATCGAGATTAACCCGTCGTCTGTTAAACTGTTGCTTGAAACCTGAAATGCCGGTAAGAGGAATATAGGGAACTAGCGAGCGACCAGCCGCCGTGAGTTTTAACAACAACCGTACATAATCCAGAATGTATTATTCATTAAATCACTCTCGCTTCATCCTCTTGAATCACTCTATTGATGAAGACCGCATTGATATCCATTGCGTAGTTCGAAAGATCTAAGCGAACATAGACGGCGGAACCGACTTAGTTTAATACTATGTCAAGATTTCTAGTATTTATTACACTGAAGTGTATTAAAAAATAATGAAAAAACGGTTAAAACTCACGATTCAAAGCCGGAACGGTTCGACCGCTTTTTATCGTTACTTTCAACCGTTTTTAATGTATAATCATGTCTCATATCAGTTTAAATCTTAATTATATTCACAATAAAGTATAATACAAATGACTTACCCTTTCTTGCACGAAGTTTTTTCCTCAAAAAATGTTTAAAGGAATTCAACTACGAAGTTTACTTTTATAAGTATCTTCGTAAACTGTTATTATTATTTTAATTTCAATTATAGTTTTGATATATTCAGATTTTGTATTTTGCATGCCGTATGAGACAAGCATGTAAATAAGAACCGGTAAATTACAAGGCAATAAAATTGTAGGCAGCAGACTGCGCCTGCGCGCTCAAGGTTACCGGACAGATTGGAATTCTCAATCGGAAATTAAGTAAATGCTCAATATCAACATCATGGGTTCCGGGAAAACAAAATAAGATTTAATTGTATATTGTCTTCGCTAATGTAGAGTTTTAGACTCCTTATGGAGTTGCCATTTCAAACTCTATTTTGATTTTAAAGGGCGGTTATTTTAACCAGAAGTCTTGCTCTAAAAATCAAAGTTCAAAACTCCCTTAGCTCTTTCTTAAGGTAGGTATATCTTGTGAAGAAACAAAAGTGAGAGTGATAGAACTGGCACAGTATCTTAACCTCTTCATGCTTCTTAACACGCTGATCGTAATTAATCAATAACCACATTAATCACGTATCACGTACAATTATTAAAAAGTTCAACCATGTCTGACCTTTTTTCTAATTCTACGTAAACATTTCAAAACGCAATCGGCTTGGCGTGCAGTAAATAAACTGCCTGGTTAGCGATGTGGGTAACCCAACGTGTACGTATCGTGGATAATTTAACCCAAATGAAAGGTCTAGTTTGTCACTCCATTGATTCGGCTAAAGTGTTAAGTGCAAGCGAGGTCAATCCTGTTACAGCTGACTGACGTAACTTTATGTAATGCATAGCCTTATGGGCTAATTGGTGATTTGCTTAAACTTGACGTATGTTCATTCACCCGCAAATGAATAAAGTAGAGATATTGAATCAATGAAAACGTATTCTGATATCTAACTCAGCGTGTCGTGTGTGACACACGTCATGTGTAGGCAAATGACCACTACCTATTCCGATCTCTGCTAATCTATTCATCGATACTGATATTATAAATGCCAAAGTAACTCTGTCTGTCTGAAACCTTTTCACGCCTGAACCGCTGAATCGATTTTAATGAAATTTGTTAGGAGATATAGAGAGATAGGAACGCAAAAATGCACTAGTTATTCCCAAGGGAATCGCGATAATCGAATTCAACACGAACGAAAAGTAAACCTAATAATTATATTAGCAAGCCTTTACATAACTTACGTCTGTTAATTATTTTCCTACTGCTAGGTACGGACGTACGTTACCTACGCATATAATAAGATTCTTCTAAGAAATGTTTTATGTTTTTTTACTCGGCACGCTTGCAATCTAAAAGTGATTCTGATAAACGAGAGATTGCATTTGATGAGAAATTTACTTAGGTACGTACATTACACTTTAGTTGAATAGGCTACGTAGGGACGGGTGTGCTATTTTGAGCTTAATTTTCAGGATTATTGTAAAATGATACGAAGTAATTTTGTTTAGCAAACAAGACCTTTGATATGTTTTGTAAATAAAAACAAACAATTAAGTATGTGAATAACATCCCAAATAAAATTTTCTTGTTTATAAATTTAATTCAAAACACTAATACTAGATTTAAAATCGGTAGGTATTCCTTAGATAACAGCGACAGCAAAAGTGTTATCTTGCATACCTCGGAGTCATGACGAATCGCTTGAAACCTGTCTTCGACCTTGCGGGCCGGTACCTGTTACTCTCGTTTATTTATACCAACACTTGGTTTGAGTATAACGGAGTTACTTTAAAGTTCATCGTAAATGTGGCAAACTCAAACAAACAAACTGGGATATCGTGACTGTAGTGGCATTTGTGAGGACTAAGTACTTTATAAGTAGCTATAGCTTCCAATTTAACTCTCGCTTTTGTCACTGACGAATGTTTCCTGATACAACCAAATTAAATTGAACTGTAAAAAAACTTACGAATACCAAATTTGGAGCATTACGCTATAGTTTTCTCTTTAAAAATGTTTTTTTATTTATAATACTGTGCAGTGCAAATATGTATGGTAATATTGGTAATGCAATATTGCTTCTATCTCAAGAATCTTTTAATAAATGTAAACATATATACATGTATGTATGTATATATGCATCGGCTAAAGCTCTTAATTATCACGTTTGCCTTATATACGTGCCTCAAGATAAACAAGCTTAATATTTAGTCATTTATATTTTGATTTCGTTTATCTTATTTTTAAATATCTTACTTTCCGGTTGTTTTCATTCTAGAATTATTTAAACTAGAATATAATTCTCTCTATCGAACGCTTTCTTTCTTCAAATACCTATAACATTCTTGTGACTTTGTTATCTCGACCTTCTTAGGTTAACTTGCTACGTGTAGTAATTTTCAAACGATAAAAATCTGCGCGTTGCCGTGACGGGTTTACTACATAATTAAAACTAAATTAAATTCATATTTGCATTACATATCCGTTGCTTGTCAGCCTCGGCTCATTAGGAATTGGGCCATTGTCATTGCCATATTATTATGACTGCAATGGAATTTAAAAAACCTGGTCAAAAGCATACGAGTGTAAAAAACCCGGCGGCATTGGAGGGGAACGCATTACAGGGGTCGGTATTTGAGAGGTCATTTCGATTGCCTCGGAGTTGCTGTAATATCGATATTATGTAACAGTTTTCGAAAGGTCTTCAAAATTATTCGTATCATTTATCCTATACGTAGGCCTTGCGTGGGGCTATTTTCTACTTGGGTAAAACCATATTACCTATGACGTATTATCGTATTGTCAACGTTACGATAGCAATTATTTACTTCACAGTAATGGCGGCCGAGTTAAAAACAATACCATAACAAGTCAAAATCAATATTGTTTTACCGCGTAGATTAGAGGCCTTGAACTTTTTTTTAGTGACCTTTACTTGACTACTACTGGAAAATATTTCAGTGTGAACACTTTTCTTAAACTGATACCGTGTACCCTTACCATGATTTACTGTCATGAGGGGCAACTGTGCGCACTTTATTTTCAAACTAGTATCAAAATTAAACGATAAGCATGAATGGAAAATGAAAATTTGTATCTATTAAGGTAATAATTTATTAAGGTAATAATTAAATCAAGGATATATCAATAAAACCTTGCCACCTCGAAGTAAAATCGCCTTAATTCAACCAGCTCAAAATGCGCACACTTACCCATACTGCGGGTAAGTGTGCGCAGCTAGCGAAGTTTGTGGATTTTTTATTATACTAAGCAGACTGATTTTGATCAAACTTACCTCATTTTATTAAGACATAACATGCAAATGCAAAATTGAAGGCTTAAATACATTACTAACAGAAATAAAATTCATTTACGTAACACCTTGCCATAATGTGAGTTTTATCGCACGCTGCGCGCACGGTAAAACTCGCATTGTGGCCAGGTGAAGACGTAAAATTGTGTACTCATCACGGGCAGTAAAAAAGAAAGCCCTCTATCGCATATTTACAACCCTCGCCTACGGCTCGGGTCTCAAATACCTGCGATTTCGGGCTTTCTTTCTTTTACAGCCCTTGATAAGTAATGTACTATTACTCGTGTCGATTTTCGCCATGACAGCAAATTTTACCTTTACGGCACCGGATTCTGAATATTTTATTTTTCAAGTAAATGAATGATACCATCTGGGTTTTTCTTGCATAAAGTAATTCTATTCGTGTGGTTTCCGAGTTATAATAGTGCCACTCCATGTCTTCCCGTGGATGTCGTAAGAGACGACTAAGGGAATAAAGGCTTGTAGTACTGTTAGGCGATGGGCTTGCAACCTGTCACTAATACGCTGGTAAACATCTTAGCCTAATTGTGCAAATTGTGGTTATAGAATTATCAACAAGTTTTTAGAGATGTTTGTAATTCTGTAGCTCTGCCTACCCCACTCGTGGGAACGAAGGCGTGAGATTATGTATGTATGTATGTAATTCTACACCAACATATCTTTAATTTGCTTACACATATCACAAACTTCTCCATCCCCATTCCTATATAAAGGGGTTGCGCACACTTACCCGCTGCGCACAGTTACCCCACATGACCCTACAATGAGCTGAGCGAGTCGAAGCTATTCTTATAGAGTGCGAGGGACAGAACATTCGACTCGCTAGCGAGTACGGTAATTGTAAGTCATTGGAAAGGTACTGGTATCATTTTAAGAAAAATGTTCACACTGAAATATTTTCCATTTGTATCAAATATTTCGTGTGAATCGTAGCACTTTCCGCTTTCTTTTTGTCATTACCTGCCAGTCACTGTCTAATAGTAGTTATAACTCAAGCTTAGGCCGTTTTTAACGTCGATAGATACAATAAATAATGATGATGCAATTATATACTTACGTATACCTACTAATTTCTGACGTTTGACAATATTTAAAGCAGTGTAGGTATAACTTTCTAGCACAGTTAATATTTTATTAAGTTGTTTAGTTTTATTTTCGCAGCGTTTGTGAGCGTCGGCAATTAGCGAGTTTCGCGCCGTCAGGAACCAAGTTTCAGTTTGATTTTGAAATGTTTTCTCTAATGACCGATGCTTGCCCCTAATGGTGGTTGATGGCTATTTATGGACTTCACTGCGGGATATTAATATTTATTACTTTGACCTGTCGATTTTCTGCTTTATTATCTAATTAAATTGTTACGATATCTCAGAAGGGAAAGATAATTAAAACATTAAAATATGCCATGAATGTTTATTATCACATTTATCACAGAAGTTCAACTTATGATCAAAATATTACTAACCTTACTCGAAGACGTTCCGTTCCAGAGTGAGTCAAACAACCAACGGTGACCGACCGGAAGTGACGTAGTCATGTACTGTGCTATTCATAACGGAAGTAGATTCGGGGTTGCCATATTACAAAACGTTCGTTACAGTCGGCCATCCTCTAGGAACGAGTCTCTTCGTTCTAAGTTTACATTGCTTACACATGTGTTGTAACAATTATACATCATATTAAATTCAAATTGTTAAGCTAGGTATTCAATTTACGTAATTAATCACATACTGAATTTTAGTCAATATAGCGACGAGTTCATACGTCTATCATGCCCAGCTCAGGAGCCTATCACTACTCTATTAAGTTACTATTATCATAAATATAGCTATGAAGCGTGACGATGATTGCCTCTTATCCCGTCCCGCTATCATGGCTGCGATGCTTGGAACCACTCCTGGGCGGCGAGTTCCTACGCCAATCATGCCCGGTTCCAGAGCACCCTCACTAAATCATCACAGAAATTAGTTTGGAATTTGAACCAATCCTGGGCGGCGAGTTCATACGCCAATCATGCCCGGTCCGAATCCACTATATCTCGTTTTAAAAATCAAAAATACATTTTCCTTCTACTTTTAATATTTTAAGATTACACATTGCACATAATATATAAGTACCTACATAATTATTAAATAATATTATGAATTACATTATTTGTAAACAACTATAGATATAATTATTACTTTGCCGACAATGATGATAGTTGAAAGTTATATTATTTATACACTTAGGTTATATTGCTGTTTTTTTTTTTTTTTTAATTAATATTTATTATTTATCACTACTTTCATCGTCATCATTATCGTCACTTGAAGAGCAAGCCGCGGCGTTGAAACTGAGCCATGGAAATATTTTGTCTACTGCTACAACTGTCTCATATCTAGCCCCCTTTTTAGTAAGAGGAGTATCCTCCACGAGGAAACGATCGTTTGGTAAAAGCTTTTTAATTCTATATGGCCCTTTACATTTTGCTTCTAGTTTTTTTGATTGCCCTGGTCCCGTCACTATTGCTCTGGCAATCCTAACCAAATCACCTTCCTTGTAATTAGTGCTACGTTTTCTATTCCTATCATATCGCTGTTTCATTTTCCCCTGATTTTGTTGAATCCTCTCAGAGGCTTCAGATCGAATATCTTCTATTGTTTTATTATCTTCCTCAGTTACTTCAATGTCACTCGCTATTTCATTTAATATACCTTGAGATGGATTAGTGGCCGTTCTACCAAATAATATTTCCGTAGGCGTTTTCTTCGTTACGTCATGAACCGAGGTATTTAATCCTAACTGTACATCAGGAAGCATGTCCTCCCAGGTGTTTTTATTTTTATCATGCACCATGGAGCCAAGGGCAGCCAGAATCGTCCTGTTGTAACGTTCCACCTGCCCGTTGGCTCGTGGTGTAGCAACGGCGTTCAGAACGTGTTTTGTACCGATCGACTGTATGAACACTTTAAATTTCTTACTCGTGAAGCTCGTACCCCTATCTGTTATTAAACGGGCGGGGGACCCAAAATAACTAAAAAGAATTTTAAACGCTCTTATACTTTCTTTTGTCTTAGTACTACGAACCGGAAATAAGCAGACATATTTTGTAAAAGCGTCTACTGTGACTAAAATATATGTACAACCACGTCGACTTCTCGGGAATGGACCAAGATGGTCGGCGTGCAGCGTGTGGAAAGGAATTTCAACCTTTTGAATAGGATGTAGTAGTCCCTCTTGTGAACCCGCGGGCAACTTGTGATGAGCGCATTCGAGACATGCAGATACGTATTTCTTTATAAATTTACGCATTTTTGCGAACCAGAACAAAGACCGTATACGCTCGAAGGTCTTCTCAAAACCAAAATGACCTACGCTATCGTGGTTAGCTTTTAAGAGTTGCCAACGTACTCCTTTTGGTACAACCCACCTAATTACTCCGTCTTTTAACACACGAAATACTCGTCCATTTTTGACCGTATAATCTTTATGGATACCTACGACTTTAGGCGTTTCTGAATTTTCTAGAATGTCCTTGATTTGTTTGATTTCATCATCAGAGGATTGCACAGTGGAAATCCAGTCTTCGGTACTGACGGACAAAATATCTAGCGTATGTACTGGTTCAGCTTCCACTGATACAGGTCCTCTGCTGAGGGCATCAACATGGGACATTTTCTCGCCAGGGCGATATTCAATACTACAGTCAAACTCCAAAAACTGTATCCACCATCGGGATATGCGCGGAATGAGGTCTCTTTTAGTAAAGGTGGATCGCAAGGCATTACAGTCGGTGACTATAGTGAACGGTAGGCCAATAAGATATGAACGGAATTTACTGAGAGAGCTAACAACAGCGAGAGTCTCGAGTTCAAATGAGTGGAGTTTCATTTCGTCAGGTTGAGTTTGACGGCTATAATATGCGACTGGCCGCCAAGGGTCAGACCCCTTTCTCTGTAGCAAAATACCCGCTATTCCAAATTTGCTAGCGTCAGTGTGCAGTTGTGTCTCCGCGGTGTGATCATATAATGCGAGAACTGGCCTATCTGTTAGTAGTTTTTTAATGGTCTCAAACGACTGAGTCTCTAGGTCACTCCATGCCCAAGGTGTGTTTTTCTTCAAAAGGTTCGTCAAGGGCCTCGCTATCATGGCAAACCCCTTAACGAACCTTCTGAAAAAACTTGCGAGTCCGAGAAATCTCCTCACTTCATGCTGATTTACTGGGGTTGGAAATTTTGCCACAGCCTCAGTCTTTGAGAGTCCAGGCCTAATTCCGTCCTTATCTATCTCGAACCCAAGAAAATCGATTCGTTCTTGGAAGAAATTGCATTTTTCCATTTTAAGGGTAAACCCTGCCTCTCTCAACAGACCAAGCACCTCTTCGAGACGCTGAAGACCTTCTTCGAAGGACTTGGATGGTATTAAGATATCGTCCATGTAAATTACTACATAATTGACTTTAGATTTGGTAAGAACTTTATGAATCGCTCTCTGAAAGACTGCGGGAGCATTCGCTAGCCCAAAAGGTACCCTATTATATTCGAAAAGCCCATCAGGTGTAACGAATGCAGTCTTTTCGCGAGAATTCTCAGCTATCGGGATTTGGTGGTAGCCCGAAGCCAAGTCTAAAGACGTAAACAGCGACTGACCAGAAAGCTGATCCAACAAATCGTCTACGCGGGGTAAGGGGTAATGGTCTCTTTTTGTGCGGCTATTAAGGGTGCGATAGTCCACGCAGAGACGCCTCTCCCCGGATTTCTTTTTAACCAGCACGATCGGGCTAGCGTAAGGGGACTCGGATTCCCGCACGATTCCATGATCTATCATATCCTCTACCATATCCTGGACTAGCTTTCGCTCGGAATGAGCTAGACGATACGGCCTATAAACTACCGGGGAGGAGTCTTTCAGGTGAATTTCCATTTCAGTTACATTAGTGAATCCCAAGTCGTGCATTCCGGTAGAAAAACAGTTTTTATATTTATTGAGTAACTCTAAGCACCGACGTTTTTGGTCAACTGATAATTGATTGCCACACTTCGGATTCACAGGTTCCTGAGAAAGCAGTTCATCTGAAATCCGCAAGACGTTTTTGATATAACCTATGTATTTTGCTCGAGTAATGAGTGTGTTTTCCTTAAACTGTACGGGTACCGCGCCAACATTTTGAATAAGCAAGTTACAATCGACACCCTTAACTTGATATTCACCTGGCAGAAGGTAGTATTCCTGACCCACGCAACCTCTAATTGACCCACTAACGTAAATACTGCCATTGCAAGTAGTATCTGATTTAACTGGCACGGATATCATTTCACCTACGTTTACGACAAAGTCACTGGTTGTATATAAATGTAACTTGAAATCGTGATCTGGCTCCGTTCGTTTAAATTTAAGATTTGTTGGCGTTTTAATAATCGTCAAAGAAGGTCTCTCTGTAAAACTATGTCCAAGTAGGACGTTACAGTTAATTAAATGATCGTCTACTACGAATACCTCCACATTCTTTTCTAGGATGCCCTGAACTTCTATATCGGTCAATGTAGAGCCTAATGGCAGATATGGCACATTTCCTAATCCCCTTAAGTAAGGTCCAGTTACTTCCTTCCAAACCAAACCCATACTCAAAGCGGCATTTTTACGGACTAGAGTAGCCTCACTACCTAAGTCTACTTGACATACGATAGAATTACCATTAATGTTTATTAATATTTTGTATTTATCGTTTGCGTTTTCAGAAACTATAACCTCAAGGACGCTTTTATCCTTAGGCGGATTTTCCTTCAATTTTGGGCAATGTTGCGAGTCATGGCCGAGAAAATGACAATTGGTACATTTTACTACCGGTTTCGGGCATTTAAAACTGGGATGACCTACACCTTGGCAATTAAAACATCTAATAGGTGTCCTGAGACTATTGTTCTTAGACGGGCCACTGCCGCTGTCGGAGGATCTTGGGTAATTATTACTTGTAGGCATGTTACTAGAACGTTTATCGGTACGAAAATCTATCTGGTTTCGGTTGTTTGATTTTATAGTTTTAAGAAATTCTAGTACATCTTCGGGCCTATCGAATTTAGCTGCCTGAGCACCTACGCGTACTCCCCTATCATCAATCGCATAAAGTAAACAGTCCACCGCTTGCTTTCCAAATATTTTACATCGGTTTAAAAGATTAATCTTTGCAAAATAATACATCTCAAACGATTCTCCAGGGCGCACCCGTCTATTAAGCATATCTGTTAGTAGCTCAGCATAGTTCTCAGTAGCTGGAAACGATTCTCTCAACATGTCCTTCCATTCAATCCAAGTATGCTTAATTGAGGGTAAGCCCTGGTACCAGACCTTCGCAAGTCCAGTTAGTTTAGGCAAGGCATAATGAATCGTTTGTTTGTCACTCCAATTATAAATGTCTGAACACTCGTCAACTTTGTCAAGCCAAATGTTAATCGTTTGTTCCTTTAACATCGGGTCAAACTCAGGTACGACATTATGTAAACTTGCACCTGAGAATGATTCACGATCTCCCGATCTTGTTTTTAATACATTTAAAAACTCCTCAAATAAATCTGATGTTGATCTACACTTTTTATTATCTCTATTCTCATTTCGCTCAGGGGATATACGTTCTTTTGTTGGGGTTGTCAGGTGACGCTCACGAATGTGACGGTTGCTTTGCTGCGTACTTTTATTTGTCTGATGGTTAGGACCAGATTTAGACGTTAAAGATCGCATGTCACGCTCATCGTCATGAATTCGTGCACGTTCCCTACGTACCTCCTTTTCAAGGGTCCTCAGCCGTTCCCGTCTCCGGGTCAGCTCACGTTCCCGCTCCCGGAGTGATCCAGCACTGCTGGGGCTCCGACTCCGACGTCGACTGCGGCTTCGACTGGGCCGCGTGCGCGAAGCACGAGGATCACGACGACTGCAACTGCGGCTGCGTCGCGAGCCTCTTCGCAGATTCCCATCCGTATTTCTATCGCTCATTCTCTGAAACTCAGATCGATTTATGTTAGCTATTTTTAGTCATAACCTTAAGTGAGTTGTTTACGTAAAAGCATAAAAAAAATACATAATAAGATGCACCTGCTGATACGTTCATTACGTTACATTTAATAAAAGGAAACAAAAATAGACAAGAACGACAACAATAGAATATTACCTTTGGTAATTAGCGCTTTTTTTTAAAATATATTTTATTCGCTACATACGGTTAACAGTATTTATAGACACTTTAGCCATATTGTATACAAATTACGAATGTAATGACTACTATTTTTAATTTGAAATCGAGATTCATCTGCTAATCAGGTGCTTATTTTTATAATAACAGGTACTTTATCGGTATAGATATCACAGTTCTTTTGATCTTCATGCATATTTCAATGATTATTTATTTACAATCATAGTTTCACGTTATTTTAATGGCGGTCGAGCTTGTGGCGTGGTATGCAAAACAAATTATTTCGCGATAATCCCACTTCTGAGATGTTACGATATCTCAGAAGGGAAAGATAATTAAAACATTAAAATATGCCATGAATGTTTATTATCACATTTATCACAGAAGTTCAACTTATGATCAAAATATTACTAACCTTACTCGAAGACGTTCCGTTCCAGAGTGAGTCAAACAACCAACGGTGACCGACCGGAAGTGACGTAGTCATGTACTGTGCTATTCATAACGGAAGTAGATTCGGGGTTGCCATATTACAAAACGTTCGTTACAAAATGTAGATGAATGTTGTTACTTTGTGTTTTTCCTAAACGTTGGCCTCTGTGTCGCACGTGACGTGATTTCGTTTATATACGTGGGCTGCGGACCATTGATTTTTTTTAAATAATAATGGGTGGTACAGACTGTCAGCATATGAACTGCAACCCAGCTGCAAAATGGCAGTTCGAGGACAGTTCTGATGCAGTTGTTGTAACTGCATCAAAACTGCAAACCAACTGCGCAGTCCGCTTAGGTAGACTGCACGCCAACTGCAAGCGGACTGCACAGTTGATTTGTTCGTAGCCACTTTAGTTTTTTTGTATTACAAATGGGCTACATTTCTCACTAGAACAGAAAGCCAAATTGTAATGTTGAAGTGGTATTTTCAATGTATTTGATATACCTACCTAGGAAGTGGCTTATCTTTTGTATAAAAAGTGCTGTCATAAAATAAATGTCACGTGCTCATGCAAGATTAATTACTTTATAGCGTGATTTTTAATCAATCTGTTCAATAAATAATTTACTATAAAAACCATTTATGTTTACACTAATGACAATGTTATTGCTATAAGAATAAAACTAAGGAGTGTAAAATCTTTTGATTGTAACGCATTCGTATACACAATTTGACATTATGTATTAGAATTCGATGTTAAAGATATTATGTTCTACTCACGGCTACTTTTGAAGAAAAGTGTTTTTCGTTTAAAATTAGTTTTCTTATGGCTTTGGTAAACGTGTACAAAGACCACCTGATGGTAAGATTTAATAAAATCCAAAATGGGTTTGAATTTGACCTCAGTCTCATCTGGGATCTGTGCCCCATACGCATTAACATTCTCAAGACGACAATCTAAAGAATGCAATCCTAAGACCGCTAAATGCATTGCAAACCCTTTTTGTATTTTTTTTATTATAGAAAATGGGTTTGCTCTTGACTAACTCTTGCCCCTGGAGGACGAAGATTTTGTCGACGATGAAGCGAGTTCACCCAGAAGATGCCTACTCACCCTAGCTTTAAATTGGTTCGGATTGTATGCGCTCGGACATACCCTAAGTGTACTATACACATCGTATAGGTACATATCTCGAAGTATATTTTTATATTTTAAATAATTCAATGCAATAAGCATTTATATATATTTTTTTTTTTTTTGTAGATAGTTATCTAATTGTAATTATGATGACATGTTTGAATTGAATTAGTTAATAACGTTGTTTATATGATTCGATTGCAGCGCCCTTGCAGGGTTTATGTTTGGACTAAATATATTTTTAAGATCATGTATACACGTAATGCAATAAATAAATGAGTATGAGTATAGACTAAGATGGAACGCCTATATCCTAGTAATTTCACCGGTTTACCCATTTATTAATGAATATACCTAGAACTTGGCAACCTTGGCATCGTAGGTACTTATTTCATTTTGTGTAAAGTTGGAAACGATTGCCGAGAGATTCCCGTTGAGAAGGAAGGATGCTACTATTGCTACTAGCTCCAAGACAGGGACGAATTTGACTAATAAGAGCAATTTACACTGCGTAGGTAGTGATGTCTACCATACCAGTTGTTAACTACACTTAGTTGAGGTGTTTACTTATATCTGTGGGTCTACGTTTGATACCATTTCCAACGCATGGATGCCAACTGTTGGTTATTTTTAACCGACTTCAAAAAAAGGAGGAGGTTCTCAGTTCGTCGGGTTTTTTTTTTTATGTATGTTCCCCGATTACTCGAAGACCACTGGACCGATTTGAAAATTTTTTTCGTTGTTTGATTGGGTATACTTTCTAGTTGGTCCCAATGTCAACAGGTCAGGATCTGATGATGGGATCTTGGAGAAATCAAGAGAACTCCTCAAATATTATAGGCACACCTATAGCGATTTTGGTATTTTTCAATGTAACTCGTGCATTTGCTTTTGAAAAGTACTATATGGTGAAGTGGAACTTTGTTTTTTATTAGGGTTCCGTACCCGAAGGGTAGCCCAATGGGACCCTATTAATATGCCTCCGATGTCAGTCTGTCAGTCCGTCCGTCCTAACTTTAAAGGGCTGTATCTTTTGAATCGTAATAGATAGCGGTTTTTTTCTGAATATGTGTTATTAAGGCGGATTTACTAACAAATAAAAAATTAGAAAGTGAAATAATAAAAGGGGTACCAATACATGAAACGTTTTTTAACGAATTTTTATTTTTGTTTCGTAAAAACGGTCAAACATACAAGCGTCAAATATGATTACAGGAACCCTGATAAAAAACAATAAATACTTAAAAATGGTCAAGTGTGAGTTGGGCTCGCATTTTTTGAAATCGAATTCCAATCGGAATATAACAATACGTCGATGAAACTGCAATACCGCGTAACCAACAATTGCTAATGCCGCGTAACTGACTTGTGGCAAATTTTACAGGAGAGCATTAAAATTGAATATCTTTGTGTTTATTGAGGTTAGACTTACCCAAACGCTAAATAACTTTGTTAACCCCATAATTTAGCTATTTATTATATTAAGCATCTAAATTTACCAGTATGTATTTATAGCACTTACGCGGTATTACACAATTGAATAATACGTCATCTCTATACTTGTATGCACATTCGCGGAATTGTAAAAACGACATGATCTCTCGCGGTATCGACATGACGTGACTTTGGAGCTTTCTGATTGGTTATCGACACAGCTGTCAATGCCGTCTGGAGCCTATCACAGTGCTCTACCTACAGCCGCGAAAACTCAAATTTGACACATTTGTTAGTTACGCGGCATTAGCTATTGTTGGTTACGCGGTATTGCAGTTTCATCGACGAATACCTACTGTAGTGCAGTAACTCTCGGTGAGCGAGTCCAACTTAGCTATCTATTATCGATCGTTCGGCACGGCAGGCACGGTTAACCCACAAGTCCCACTTGGTGGTCTTGACCCTGACATCGGCAAAATCAATTTTGGAACGCAGCTCTGTGTTCCACTCCCGTCGTGTCTTCCTTTGTAACTAATTCGGTTTCTTTTCTTACAGGAACCTGGAGGCGGTATTCTACTTTCTTTCCGGGTGAGTTTACGAGTAGTTTTTTATTTCTTAATTAATGGCTTTCACTCCTTATCTTTAATAAGGTGTATTTCGCCAGTATCGAGTTTTAGACAATCACCATGGACTTATTAGAGAAACAAGTCCATGGATATCACACGCGAGGACAATTGGTCGGTTAAAGAGATTTACTCTGGTGGAGTAAACAGAAGCACATGGGGTTAGCTCCACACGCTTCTGTCAAGTCCTTACGAGTAGTTATTATCACGATGCTCATCGCGGTCAAACTCAAATGTCATAATGAAAGTCAAGGACAGAGCATATTTTTATGAATAATAGGGGTCGTGTTTACGACAGACCGCCATACACAGCGCAAGCGTACGTTAAAATTGAACATGCATAATTTAAAATGCGTTCAAGTTACAGTTTCTCTCGTGTACTCGTATCGTATCATAAAACAGTATTCACGATAGGCACTCGATTCGATGCGAGGCGTCACGTCCGAGACGTGTAAAAGAGGAGCAGCCCGCTAACTGCACCCGCGACAATCATGCGATCTCACGGCACGTCCCGATTGTGCTCGATTTATGTTTCACTTGACACTGTTTTATATGGATTATGGATGATTGTGATGCCTTAGGCATTTAAATGATGCCAATAGGCGAAAAAATAGATTTATGAAACTAGCTAATATGTTTTATCTACCATGCAATTCAAATACAGTGCAAATAGCTCTTATAATGTCGTTTGGGTTCGTTTAAAGTCGGTTAACTAGCATAAGAGCCTGTGATAGGAATAAGAGAGATAGATGTATGAACCCTACGGTACTCTTTATTCTAAACTACATGCGACAAAAAAAACGTTTTATACCTGATAAATAAACTAGCTATATGTTATCGCTTAAAACGATCAATTCTAGGCAATTATATGTACAATACAATACAAAAACACTTTATTGAATAATTACCACACAAATAATCAAAAAAGACAGACAAAAACATGACATTTATTAATTTTTTTTTTTTTTCATGTATAACTATGTTAAGTACTTCAAACGTTTACTCGAGGTGAAACTATTTTCTTAAAATATTTTTGGGCCATCTAAATTTAGATTACAGTTTCGATTTGCATCCGCTGTGTTTCAGCGCAGCTATAAGATAAACTATACTTGTAACGTTCTTGTAGTACACACGAAGACACGTATTTTTGCGTCTACGTCGTACGTCTGACTGGATTCTTACACGCGACCGCTTTAAACCAAAAATAGAGCCTTGGGTCAGCCGGTCGGTCATATTTGTCAACGTACAAAGTTAACCTTTCCGCCGTATCAGTTTCGTACTTTTCTAGAAGGTGCCCTTGAAAGAAACCCTTGTTAGCGGAACTTGGACGAGTATAACAAGGGACTTCCAAGTTTATGTTCATTGAAGAATTATTCCAAAGTCAAATCTACCTACGCACAGGAGGGTTACTACAGAGATTGAATTTGTATCGAGAGACCAATGGCCTGTTGTTTGATCGGTAGTCATCTCAACTAATTTTTAAAATTCGAAAAAGGGAATCGAAAATTTGACACATTTCCTTGAGATTTAACAGTTAGTTACGGTTTTTAACGATTAGTTAGTTTAACAACAGGCCCTAAATTTCGAGGAAATGTGTCAAATTTTCGATTACTTTTTAGAATTTCAACAATTAGTTGAGTTAACTGCTGATCAAACAACGGGCCTTAGGGCCTGTGGATTAAATACTTATATAGTTAAATAGGTACGTAGAAAACATCCACAACTCGGAAAAAAATATTTGCGCTGATCACACAAATTTCTGCCCTTACCGGGATTTGAACCCAGGACCGCTAGCTTCGTAGGCAGGGTCACTACCAACTAGGCCAACGCGACGTCAGAACACAACACAACATGACTACAACACTAATTTTAGTCCTGTAGGTATATATTGCATTAAGCCACGTCATATTCATAAATATCACTTATGTTAATGTGAATGTTGTCAGATTCTCAATGAGAACTATGAGAGAGCAAATGGTACGTCAATAAATTGACTACCTATTCCAAAGCTTATAAATATAACTATCTCGTCAGTATTGTACGAGTATTACTATTATTAGTTTATTATCGGCAATATTTTATAGTACGTACGTGTGTCTCAGTTACAGGTTACGAGTAAAATAGTAAAATTATCCAAATAGCCACGATTATTTATGTTCCGGTAGTAATACCAATACTAAAGTTGAACAAGATAAATAATTACATGAGATTATAGGTGAGAAACTTAAGTAAATGACCTCTAGCGTGTAGTTGTAACTCATCTGTATAGACCGTTCGAAATTGTATTATATATGTGCATTGTATTCCATGTATTTGTTTTGTACACAACTACATGCAGGAGGTCATTTACTTAAGAGGATTGTGAAGCTAAAAAATTCCATACAAAATGCGAAAACGTTTTTCTCCCCTTAAACCTAGTCCGACATTTACGATTTTTGAATATGTTGTAGATATCGTGAAAAACTATGTCTGTACGTTTTCCTTTACATGAAAATATTTCTTAGAATGAAAAAAATTGAAAAAACAAAAAACAGAAACGTACATACCTAGTTCGGTATAATAACTACAACATATTCAAAAATCATGGAAATCGGACTTGATTTAGGGGGTGAGAAACGTTAACTCCCGGAGCTAAATTTGTATGGTTTTTTTTTGACAGCTACGCGATTTTAGCGGCGCTTGCTTCACAATCCTCTTAAGTTTTACACCTATACCACTATTCTGAATGTTGGTAACGGTCGTCGGTTTTAATTAACTCTCATGTCCGACATTGAGATCATATTGAAATGGAATAATGTTTCAGTTTGTTGCAACTATTGCGGCTATTAGACGTTAGTCGTTTCTGACTTTTTACAATCAAAACCAACTAACTAACTAACTAGCTAACTTCTATAGCGCTATGTGCAGCTTTTGAAATTTACATATTTTGTGCATAAACATATGACTGTACAATACAGAACAAAACAAGTATGCATTATTGAACACCAAACAAAAAAAAAGACAAACGTGAAATTCAACGACATGGTTTTTTGTCGGAAAAGTTTTCGTTAAGCTTGCTTTTTCATTTAGCTTATCGATTGGTACTGAAGCTGTCTGAGAAAGCGAGATAGATAAACACGATTTCAACCAAAAACGATGTCGTAGCCTGAAAAAAAATGGTCGCTTCTAACAACATTGCTTTGTTGTGCATAAGCATCTTGATTCCATACGAGCCTGACGAGACGTTCTATGCATCAACTAAGATGTTTGCTGAATCACTAAAAAACGTGCTGTTGTTGCTATAGAAAAACTACTGTCGTATTATTTTTTGTCAATTAAGAGAAAATCTCTCTTTGTCGGCCTTAATTTTAATAAGTGTAGATTTATTCACTACCTATTTACTGCTGCAGCCTACCGGCAAATGATCGTACCGACCTGCCCTGAAGGTAATTGTAGCACGACATGACGTCAGCGCTAAATAAGTATCTCTCGTATGTACTCTAATAGATTAAAATCATATACTAGTAATTGCGACCCCGAATTTCAGAGCTGGGGGGTTATTATGAGATAGCTATGCAGTTCAGTTTACGCTGAGAGAAAAGGACAGACCTATATAACTGCTATAACTCTGTTCTTTACGCTCACCGTAAAATGAACTGCATAGCTACGGTATAATAACCCCCCCTGATTACTTTTGAACGTAACAACCGATTTCCATCAAACCTACCTAGTCTATTAAAAAACACCGCGTCCGAATTCCTCCATCCGTTAAGGATCTACGATGTCACAGACACACAGACTACAGGCGTATAAGACCCCTCTTTCTGCATCGGGGCATAAATGTCGTACTGTACAGAAACTTTGACTTTACGACAATTGCTATAGTGGATTGACGTAAGTTTACTAAAAAAAATATGGCATTGAGAAGGCAATCGGGCAGACAGGCCTACCTGGGGCACGTTTTATAAAGCTACAAGTTACAATTTTACAGATCTAAACCGGCAACACTGCTCAAATGGCTGGTCGTCATTGATCGAGGTTGTGTTAAATGGATACTTGTAACCTGTAAATTGTAATTTGTAGCTTTATAAAACAGGCCCCTGATGGTAAGTAGGATCTGTGACCCATAGACATTTTAATTCTCGAAGCTACAATTTAAAGAATGCATGTATGTATGACGTATGTTAAACTCTTTATTGCACATATAGGTAAACAATTACAAAATATTTTGTATAACTATAGATAATGTACATAGGCGAACTTATCCCATATGGGATTTCTTCCAGAATGCAATGCTAAGACCACAAACACTAGGATGGAATGCCTCTATGCTAGTACTTTCACCGGTTGTCTTATCCCTACACACCAATGTAAACTGTAATGTAAAATGTAATGTAAAATGCAATGTAAAATGTAAACCAATGTTAACTTAGCGATAGGTTAAAGGATTAAACGGTGGTCGCAATCCGGACGAACCTTGCACAAGGTTGTACCACCACTGAAATATGCATTTAAAGTCATTAGTAATTCAAACAATGTACTCTAAGCGACTTGCACAAGCCGTACTCGTCCACCATAAAATCATTTGTAATTTTCCGCCGTGACGTCATCATCAATGACTAGCCCGGTATAATTTTCTGGAAAGTTGACTCCGACATGTATGAGTGCTTCAGGAACACTGGTGCTTTCTACCGGCAATTGAGCCTTCTATCATTACAGCTGTTTATTCCTTTCATGGTTTGCTTAATACGAAAACAGTATTTGAACGGCAGTGTGATGTGCGACTAATAACATCTTGAACTTATAAGACGGTGACGATTAATCAGCAATTACAGCAGTGACAAGGTAAATTTAGATTACCCGAATTGCTAAAATGTTTTACTGGGTTCTTGAAAGCACTAAGTTTACAACAATTTTGTGTTTACAAATTCCATATTAGCGATCATAATGTCATCATACCAGACTTTTTTTTTAGATTTTTACATGCGTTATTGAATTTGTAGCCCTTAAACTACAAGCTAAGGAACCAAATTTAGATTACGTCAAAATCAATCTTAAAAGTCATTGGTAACTGATTAAGGGCCCTTGCACAGAAAATTTAACACTGGGTTACAACACTAACCCGAGTTAGTAAACGTCAGATTCATAAGAAAACTGTCATTTTACTCGAGTTAGTGTCTTAACCTAGTGTTAAATTTTCTGTGCTAGTGGCCCTAAGTGACAGACCAACTACAGTACGTACACTACTATTTCACAGAACCCATTAAGCAAGGCGTAGGCTTAGTTCGTTACGAGTTGCGAAAATGGCGACAGCCGACAAAATGGCTGACGGCTGTATTGGTTATTAAGCGCCGTGTCGCTTGCTTGATTACGGCTAACAACCGTCCCATGACGAGTGACGCGTGCACTTCGCGGAGCTTCCTAGACCAGTGATACGTACCAGGGTACCTATCTAAAAGAAACTTGTAAACGTTAGGGTTGTATTATTCTTGAACCTAAGAAGCTCGTTAAGATTATGATTAAAAAAAAAAACATGGGTAACTTGTTAATAATGGCTGTCTATTATTTGTGGATCAGGGTCTTCAATCGCTTTCTAGGAGTTCATAGGCCCCGTAAGAAACACAAGGTTTTAGGTTTCCATAGCCAAAGAATGCAAAGCGCACCCGTTACTACTAAACCTTTGTAAAGTCCCAGATAGACGGCCGAGTAAGTACGCGTACTTAAAGCTCGTCAATCTTTTTCGCCCGTGTTTACCTTTAGAAGTTCGTGTACTTAGGGTTACACACGAGCGAGTAATGTCACCAAGCCATACGTACGGCGTACTTACTCGCACCTCCATCTGGGACGTAAATTTTCAACCCGCTTGTCTGCTGTGTTTACTTGAAGGGGTTCTTCTTTGAACCTTTCCTAATAGGTACTTAACTGGTTGTTCGAACAAATAATTAAATTAACATAAAACAATACACTGGATTGAGAATATCCTCCATTTTTTTAAGTCGGTTAAAAATTGAAAAAAAAAAGAGGAATCTCAAAAAAGTTACATTATGTGTACTGCTAGCTCCAAAAAATATCACGTTAAATTAAACAATTATCCTTATAGTTGCAAATATTGTAATAATTACGAAAATAAATCAAATCAACTCATATTTTTCTCTCGATGACTTTGCTGTTTGGACATGTTTTTAACGAGACACTTATTTGCTTTGGTATTTATCGTATTCAATATTTACTCTTGCGTTTACATTGTGTGATACACGAAACCCTCGGTGCGCAAGTCAGAATCCCTGATTTTTGTGAGCAAGGCAAAGCGTCTATACAATGTTCTTACATGGCTGCCCTTCACGGTCTTCAGCTGACGTGTACAGCTGACTTGTTCTTGGAGTGTTTAATTAATCTTAGATCTTAACGCATTAGCTAATCTTGTAGTCAATTTTGCGTGTCAAATCTTAAACTTGGTTCATTTAATTAGCTAAACGTCCTGATGAAGTGTAAAGCGGAAAGCCAAGACTGCTCATTATAGCGCTACCAATGGCAATGTTGACAAGAGATGTCGATACGTTTCACGGTTGTTTTTATTCGAAGGAATATACAATTAATTTTGCATTTGATGTAGTAGTGTAAATATTTATTTTTGTTAATTGTGCAATTTTTAGGAGACCGCTGTAAAATAAATTTAAATGTGCTTATAATTACTATAGCAATGAATTATTAAAATATAATGAAATGTAACGACGGGGAGCGGTTAAGTTTACTCCTTCGGTTGATTTGTTAATTATCATATCCCAACTCTACTTATCAATGAATTCAAATTTAAATAACGTTATTTCTCAGATTTTTATAAAAAAGGGGGTTGGGTAAAAGTGTTGTCATTTGTAAAAGTCATATACATATTGTTTTAGGTCAGTGTCCATTCGTAAAAATGGTATATTTTAATAGATCTATTCAAAATAAACATATTTAATCAGATTATGTAACACTGTAAAGAGCATCGCAGCCGAGATATTGAGATACCTACAAGGGCGTACTTTAAGTACAAAACACTCAATACTTAAATCTTTAATACGAGTATCTTGGCTCCGATGTTATTAACCGCATTAAATTTTACATATTTAGCATTAAATTTTAAATTATTCATAGCCGCGTAAAAAAAACCTTTTCTTCATACAAACTTACCAATGCCCTTTGGTAATGTTAATAACTTATAAAACGGCAAAATTAGTAGTTGTTCAGGAAGCCTCTTTCTCTAAAATGTATCCTTCATATGTTGAAAAAAATTCGTTTATCCCAATTAAACTTGTTTTTTCTGGCTTTCATGCTTTCTCCCATATCTGTGGTACGGTCAAAGATGTGTAACGTCAAGAAGGGCAAGGCACAAAAGATATTATAAGCTTTTCCCGTTGTCTATTCTCCCTAATACTACATGAAGAGATCATAGCGCGTGTGCACGTACGGTCTCCGGTCACGCGTAATACTTTTTATGGAACCAACGGATTCCGTGAGCGACATAGGCTTAGCTACAATAATGACACTGGCACCCTTACCATGAGCTACAATTACCGTACTCGCTAGCGAGTCGAATGCTCTGTCTCTCGCACTCTATAAGAATACTGTGAGGTCTGCGAGGGACAGAGCTTCGACTCGCTAGCTACGCAAACTCATAGTAAGGGTACAGTATCAATACATTCGCAAACATACGTTTGTATAACGGTCCGCCCTTGGGCTAGGCTATACTTCTGAATCTAGAGAACAACAGATCTGTTTAAGTTTTTTATATTGAAGTCCCCTGGACTGTAAAAAAACCATGCTAACTTACTTCAAAGTACGAAGGCTGGTTTTTACATATGTCATATATGATATTGTTATAAACAAAGTTATATTTACAGTTGCCAGACACTTCCTGTGGGCCATAACTTTTGACAGACACTTTAAAGTTGTTTCGGCTCAAGCGCCTGCCAGCATCCTCCGAGCAACGAAACGCGAAGCCTAACCTAGCCTAACAGCTAACCTAACGTTTTGGGTGTTTTCGATAGCTTCGCGTTTCGTTGCTCGGAGGTTACTGGCAGGCGCTTGAGCCGGAACAACTTTAAAGTGTCTGTCAAAAGTTATGGCCCACAGAAAGTGCCTGGCAACTGTATATGTTTGTTAGTAATAATATTATATATGACATATGTAAAAACCAGCCTTCCTACTTTGACGTAAGTTAGCATGGGTTTTTTCCACCTTTGATACCTGCTACCTGTAAAACGGCCCCGCTTTCAGCTTAGCGAGTATCCAATCCTTTCTGTTTATGTTATATCACCGATCCTAAAAAAAACATCTTTCCTAAAATCACGTAAGTCTGGGGTGACTGGGATCTCATTCTATCATACCGGGTGACTTCAAATTGGTAAAAGAAAAACAATGTTCTACCCACATCTTCACTAAACTAAACCTCTCTCCTAAGTCTCTACTAATTTTAATTAAAGGTATTTTTTTCTAAGTTTTAATTTATCCCAATTTTTTTGGCTTAATTCGGTTACTCTACCACTATGTTTAAATTATGTTGATAGCGACGAGTGGCAGGTACGACAGTTACGTATTACATGTGGGGTAACCACACTTTAGGAATTTAATTATTAGATTTATTAAAAAAAAAAAAGAAATAAATGCAAACTATAGTTAATGAAGGCTCATTTAAACAATACAGTTAATGTAATATTTGTCATTAACTGAGCCACAACCAAGTGTTTTGCATTACCAATTTAAACTCATCCTGTATGGGCTGTACCTATAATTCTCTAGAAACTGCTTTTCACTTATTCTCTTCAAGTATTGCCTAGCCTTAGGGAGGACTGCTATACAACTGTTTGCGAATGAATCAATTGTGTCAGCACGAATCGATAAAGTACATATAGTAAAGTATCCCCTAATTGCTATTTCGGCCTCTCCCTTGTTGCCGTTAAAGCTATCGTTAGATTGTACGTATGTAGGTAAATATATTTGTTTTATCAGCTCTTTAAAGTTGTATCGTTATTGAGGACGCAATTGCGGTACATCACTTTTTCACATTGGCCATTCAAATGCCATTTCGATGAATGTGGGTTTAATGATTGGTGGTTTAATATGATATTCTCTTATTTGTTATTTCGTTTTGTCATTTATTCACCAACGTATATAAAATAAAATATAGGTTTTGAAACACTACTTTTAAATATAAATAAATATATTTTTAAGCCTGACTTTGCCTGGGTGGGATCAATGTGTTTATCATCAAAAATATTTTATAATGAGTTCTGTTAAGGCTCTATTCCTTGGTAATTGACGTCTGTCAGTCACTATCGTTGTGAAATCAGTCGATTGTAATATCTGAGATAGATGAATAAAAAAAGTCGGATTTTTTATTACAACTGCGATTTCTCTGATGTTGCGGTTTAACTGGCGGCACTGGTTACTACTATTACCTACAGATCCCTACGGCAATATTACGAGTAATCGTTATCAGTAATCTTTGTTATGAATGGTTTAGAGGCCGTCAAATTAGCAGTTATTGTTATGTACCTACCTCTAGTCTCAAATATTTTTTTCATGGCATGGACAAGGCAAAGGATCACGCGACACACGTAAGGTAAGTGTGCTCTGAAGCTTGCAAACATTGGACTCCCCAGACTTCAATCCTAACACTGTAAACGCGGTTACAAAACTACGTTAAAAACTAACTGCGCCATAACAAACGCTAGTAGGTAAATGCGACTACGTACGAGAAAAACTAATAATCGCATACGAGCATGTACTGTGGGAAGCCTCTTGTACAGTCAATGTCATAAATATTTTAACACTTTAGAACCTTGTCTATTTAACGTCATGTTTTAACTGCCATATGAAATTGTCATAGATGATAAAGTGACAAGGTACTAAAGTGTAAACATATCTTTGTCGTCGACTGTACAGGTTCCCTTCTTGATATCTTGATAACAAATCAATGGACTCAATATTTCATTTATTTTACTTCACTTTAACAATTATTATACATTGTATAAGGCTTCACGCGGTTAAGACTCGACTCGGTTGCCCTTATTTTAAAAAAATACACAGATTAATTAATTAGATGTTTCATACAAGTCAATTAGTCGGGATCGTAGTGAATCACATACGGTATCAGTTTTCACTTTCTTCGCTTCTTTCAGTTGCGTAAACTCCGAGGATGCATCGCGTGCGCACATCTGTTCCGCTTCCGACGATGCGCCGGAGTCGAGCCGTGTGAAAAAATCATCGTCGGTTACTCAGCCACTGTGTCAGTCGACACGCTATGAAAACTCGATTAACAGACTAACAATTACTACTTGATAATTGTACAAATAATTAACTCGTAACAAAGTGTAATAAATAGATAATTATTATAGCTATTAAATCGAAACATTTCCACGGAAAATACGTTGTTGCTGTTTCTTGGTGCACAAGAGTAAACGAGTACATTGAATAACTATTGTAGGTACTAGGATTTCCTGAAACACAGCAGTGTGTCTGGACAAGTTTGAAGGAAAAACCGAGCGACACTGCAGCGTGCAGCTAACACATTTACACGAACCTATTCAGGCCCTATTTCCCACCCTCATAACTTTTTTCCTGGTGCAGATGGGAACCTGATTTTGTACAGATTACTTCAGTTTATAATCTCACAGCCTAGTTTAAAAATTATAGTTCTGGCACTCACTAACCTGTATCATGGTTTCACGAATAGCTTACACCTAAAGGTAGGTAGGTACAGAAATGGCTAGACCTCGAGAATAATGTAATAAGCGTTAAAATACCTGATTTGTTTCAGTTTTGCTGAAAGTAAACCGCGATAATCACTCACGTGTTAAACATATATGTCGAGCATAAAAATTCTGGTTTAAAATTAGCTCACCTTAAAATTTAAAATTATTTTATTGCGAATATTCATTGGCTGATTTCTTTTCCGGAAGCGATTATGATGGGGCTGCATGGATTAAATGCATAATTAATTTGCTGTACGTAGGTTTGATTTATAAGCGATATCAACATCGCATTTGGAATTATAAAAAAATGGGATTTTGATCAATTCGGAATTATGACTCTTCGGAATTATGTAGCGTACCTGTTTAAAACAGATGAAGTATATTTTTAATTGGCAGGACTATTCGTATCAATAAATTAAAAGTTAATTTCAGTGGTAAAAACCCTGAAAAAGAACAAGTCCGGAAACAAAAAAATGTTTGGATATAATAGTTAATATCTAAATCCGTCGGTAAACAATCTCGCGATCTCTGAATACCCAGACAAAATTGTAGTGACTTGGTCACCGTTTAGTTATCACAGGGTGTGGGCGATGTGAAATAACTGACATCATGTATTCGATTCATCCTGAGGTCACTTTACGACGACTTCTAATGCCCGTTTGCACTAAACTTGGGTTAGGCTCGCCCTAGTTAAGATACACCTAAGCTTAAGAGCAGCCTAGCTAAAAAGAGTAAGAGTGGAGTAAGGAATAGCTTAGGATTAGTGCAAGCTAATTTTTTGCTAGGAGTAGCCTAAACAAGTTAGGCAAGAAATTAGGCGATTCTTAAGTTTAGTGCAAACGGGCATTACTCTTACCCCTCTTACTCTTTTAGACGAGATATTTTGTTTCTAATTTAAGTAGTTTGTTGCCATTTTGCTTCTATATAGGTAGATAAAAATGAAATGGTGTTCATCAGTGACCACTTGAGAACAGCTGGACATATTCGGCATTTTTTTTTATAGTTCACTATATTCCTAATAAGGTTTTATGGGAAAATAAATGGAAAAGTTGCCTGGAAAATGAATTGAACAGAATACATATAGAGATAGTCTGTCAGTCAGCTAGTTATTCGACAGAGTAAATAGATTGACGTACCAACACCCACGGGAGCGGTTTTCTGTAACAATATAATAAATCATTTCTATTTGTAACGCGAATATCTTAAATTAAGAAACCATTTTATGTCGACGAGGAATTTTATTAATAGCTTGGAAGCAATGTACAATGAATATCACAACCATTCAGCCAAGGAGATGCTAGTGACGTAAATAAGAGTATTAATATTGGTTCGTTAGATAGGTAATAAATAGTGTGAGACATTATGTGGGAGCTTCCAATTATTATTTTGCAATAACTCGTGTGTTGCCCCGCGTCCCTGCTGTTTCTTGTTAAACACGTTCATGGCCAAGGGCTCGGAATGGGGTCTATTTGGTTTGAGATTCTAACTTGTATTATTAATGGGATACAGCTGTCCAAGACTTACCAAATTCGAATTTTAAAGTTATGTCAGTGTTGAAGCTTACTTACTACAGACAGATTCTGTCAGGTTTGATATTCATCAGCATTCCTAGTAATGAATTTTGTATTGCGGAGTAGATACGTATCCTTATGTAATAGTCGTTACCAGAGAGCTTAATCCTTTGCAAATGCAAAGGATAAGACGCCTTTCTAGCGGTTTACATCATGTAGATTTGTTTGGAATGAGGATTATTATTGGAGGCAACTCAAACTACAATGTGCATAGTTATAAGAAAAACCACTCAGAAAAGTTAAGATTTAAAATCGGTGTCGACTAGTTTGACGCACTCTTATAAGTTTTATATAGCGTATGTATGATATGACACTCACTCGCTTTTAAGAAGTCATATTCATATGACACCCAATTTATTGAAATAGTTGCATTGGTTTACTAATTAGAGTGTAACGTCACGTTTTACACGAGCTGGTAAAAACATAGCCCTTCCTCTAGTTTCAAGCAGTCGAAAAAATATATACAAATATGTGTCGTCGTCACAGAATTCGTTGTTGTCTCAGTAAACAAACGGTCAGATAGTATTATGTAAACAGAGACAAATAATATCCCAGGCATTTACGCACGTCGGTGGGGATTATCGTTCCCGACAGGGCGACGACACCGCCACCTGTTGGCGTCGGCGCGTGCCAACAACACTTGACAATTGTAAACAACTACAATTCTTAATGTTCTATCTACAGTTGAATATAGATATGTTCAATAGTTAGTAAATAGCTATCTTTTCGATACATTCTAAAAGTGACAAGTTTATTGCGACGGCGTAATTATAGGTGGTCAGCTTTTTCTATTTTCGTAGGACAAAACCAGACAGGTTAAATACTATATAAATAGTCGTATCCGTTATAAATCTTATTAATTTGCGACCTTATTGTTAATAGATAAGGGTTGAATCTGAATGCTGTTTCGTTGCACGTAACCTCTTTTGACTTGGGTCCTGTTACTTCGACGCTATCTTGTTCTAATTCAGTAAATCCTTTGAGGATAACAGATTTTCACGCTCAATTGTCGTGAAAAAAAATCTTTAAACATATTTCAAGGACTGAAAGACGGGTTATTGGTAATGATTTGTTATCTTAATAAAGACGATAGAGGTTAACAGTATTTGGTTATAACGATTCGTATAATGCGTTTATATAATGATACTCTGTTGAGTCATTAGACCGTGAAGAAGTTTCAATCAAACAAACACACTTTCGTATTTGTAATATTATTAGAGATATGGATAAGGATGAGAAAAGGGATAGGCCTTAAATGTATGGAATATCAACAATCCAACATTTATGTTTTTACATGTTAGTTGTGTAATTCACACGAAACTCTCAGCAAGCATGGCTTATCTACAGGATTAATTAGTTTCCGTAAGTAAGTATGATAAATGTTTGCGTCTCCGCCAAGACTTTGATACGTCCTAATTAAGAAGAAGTAATGACTTCAAGAGTACGAAAACTGTGAACACCATCTTTAGACAAACATTTAATGCTTATTTAACTATTTTTTCGTATGCCATTTAAAAAAAATATTCAGCTGTACGATCCATTGTCGCGCTTTGGGATGTCGTAATCACACTGTATTGAAGTTTTGACAGCTCCTACTGTCGAGTGAACAAGAGTTATAATGTCAGCAATATGATTATGATATCTAAGCAAGATGGGCTAATACAATGTGAAATAGAAGCCCTGCTCTTATGATGAGAGGGTTTAGGCCTCAGTTCCAGGGGCCTAACGGGCCTCTAGCTAAGAAGTGGAACGAACTGTTTCGCAGGCATATTATAGTCAAACTCACAACATACATAAACTCACGCCTTCGTTCCCGAGGGGTAGCTACAGAATTACCTACAACTCTAAAAACTTGTTGATAATTCTGTAACCACCATTTTGCACAATTAGGCGAAGATGTTTACCAGCGTATTAGTGACAGGTTGCAAGTCCATCACCTAACAGTACTACAAGCCTTTATTCCCTCTAATAAAATAATCACTCTCATATTTTATTAGAGTAACAAGGTTCAAAAGTACAATAATTGTATAACATAAAATCAATATTATTGAATGTTCGAAATTTTACTACAGCGCAATATAAGTACCATGTGTATGTTATATTATAAAAGAATGTTAAATACGAATTGAATTTAAAAACACCCGAGTGTCGGAATGTGCACTATCTCGAGGCTATCAAATTGTGCATTCACTTACAAAGGCAGCATGCGAGATTTATTCGTATAAAAATTCTATTTACCTTTTTTTTCTTCTCGTTTCCTTCCGTTTGTTCAGATATCTAGTATTCTCGTGAACGCAGATTTCTCTGTTTATAAATGTAACTCTAGGTCAAGAGCTCGCGGTCTCGTTGGCTTCCTTCCAATCGAGAGGTTAACCTCAACTGTTTCTTATCTATGCAAAACGAAGAAAATCTTTCGCTTGCGTTTTTACTATGAAAGCGTACGATTTACGTGAACATTATTAGATAAGGGGAAAAAAGAGTAAAAAAGCTTTAAAATATCGTAAAGTGCTATTTTATTTTCGTGCTTTATTGTGATTTGTATGTGTTCATTTTTGAAAAGTAACTTTCTGTTTGACTTTTTGGTGTGGCCACATTACATTACTAAACATAAACCCGAAATTTTACGTAACGTAAGAATAATTGTTTTTTCTATCTTTTATATAGTTTGTTTACATTGCGTAAAGTAATTTCTGGGTGCCGGCGTCTTTTCGTTTTTCCATCTTATTTTGTTGATCTAGGACCTAGGGCACGTTTTCCATCACCTTTAATTATCCACTCGAAAAACTGAGACCAAGGGAGATTTTCTGTTAGTTGACTATATCAACCAAAGCTGATAACAACAGCTAGTTCTTTGGTGATTCAACTAACATCGTAGTTGATTTATCTAACATCTTGTCAGGCTCTTATGGAATTAAGACGCTTATGCACAACAATCACAATCTTGTTAGAAGCGATCAATTTTTTTCAGTGTTCTTAAAACCAAAATATTCTTCTATAAATACATGTAGGTACCAAAATCTATTGGATACACTATTGTTCAAATACAAGGATCCATTGTTAAAACGTTATTGTCAAAGACTACGTGTCAACAGCAGGATAACCGAGCCATAGCTCTTCAATATGACACGTTTGGAGCTCGCTAATAAAATTTAAACGGATCGTGACGTACTTAACCCATAGATGGCAAGTTTCTTAACATACTGACATATTCAGTGCCAACAACTCAATATCAGGACCTTTTTGTGTACAAACTACAGAAGGATTCGGCGGCGGGCGGTGATTGTGTTACCGGTTCCATATATATGTGCAAATTGTAATGTAAACGTTTAGACTCCTAGAAATATCGGGGCGTTTAAATGAGCTATAAATATCGGGGGACAATAACACCAATTTATCTAATCCCAAACTAAGCTCTAGGCTTGTACTATGGGTACTAAACAACGATAAACATACTTATATGTATAGAGAAATACTTAAATACGTAGAAAAACATCCAAGACTCAGAAACAAATACTTATTCGCGGTCATCACACAAATATTTGCCTATACCGGGAATCGAACCCGGGACCGCCAGATTCGTTGGCATGGTCATACTAGGCCAACGCATCGCCAAACGTTAGGTAAATTTTTAGTCATTATAACATAACATTTTATTAGAAAAATTACTGGCCAGATACGATAAGATATTGTTATTAATTGGTCTTTGAGTTTCTTACGGCCTTTCCTCAACAACGGTCTCCTCGCCCCTGGGAAATGCTAGTAGAGTCAGACGTGTAAAAGTGCTAATGTTTTATAAATTATAATTTTCACTGTTTTTTTAGGTTTCTAAGATTTCATTTTCTTTGTTATGTTTTTTTCACCAATACGCTTGTGTCAACTTACACAATTGAAACTAAACTCCGAATTCTCAGGGATGTTTTATTAGGGTGTTACTAAAAGACTAAATACTATACGTCTAACGCATAACTGGGTCTGTTCAGACTAATCTTTGGTTGCAAATCCCGTGTGTGTTTACGGTACGTCAAACGACGTAATAACTTCAGTCGGACGTCACCCTTGCTGTTGTCAATACGAGTCAATTGAACAGGTCACTTCAATTAAAACACACACGGGATTTGCAACCAAAGATTAGTCTGAACAGACTCAGTTATGCGTTAGACCTATAGTATGTGGAATTATATTATTCATTGGTATAATATGAGTACCTACAGTTTTAAGAGCATAATAACCTTTCTTTTATTTTGTTCTAAATTATAAATAATTGTTTTTCCTCAAACAACTACTAAATTCCTATGCACGAGTAATAATTTACTTGCATTTGTTATGGACACGTTCGGAATAGCAATAATTAAAATAAGCGAGATAAGTATTTCGCACATTAGCACGCATAACTAATAAGCGATATGCAAATTCAGTCATATTAGATTCGTATTAACGTCTCAACTCGTTTGCACTACGTTGTGACATTTTTATGCAAGTTAACTTATATTAGTGGTGTTAATTTACGCTAATGACTATAAGTACATGTAATAATTAATGTTAGATTAATAATAATAAAGTTATTATTTCTATAAGGGTAGCTTAAAATATAGTCTCAACATTTCCAACCGGTAGGTCAAGTGATTATGATTTGCTATAATTTATAAAGTTAGCAGTTGCAGGTTCGGGTCTCATTAGAGTTAGAAGCTAGTAAATACTAGCGTCAAACGGGGTAAGTCGAGATTAAGGGGTGAGTAGGGACACAACCTAAAGTCATAACTTGTTACAAATAAGAACAATTATTAAATGGACAATAACGTTACGTCTATTGGAAATAATTTCAGTCTTATAATTAGTAGCATATGCTTCATTTTAGGTTGTGTCCCTACTCACCCCGCTTTACGGTATATGATACAGTTGTAATGTCTCTACCAATCACGGGACTATGGGAGTCCCGGTGCTTTGAAAGGCGTAGATGGAGCCAAAGCCAACACGCAGAGGCCCTTTAGACAAATTTAATTTAGTAAAGTATTATACATATTACATGATACTGCTGTACTATTATTAAAGTATTACTTATTCATATACGAACAATAGTCGAAGTGTGCTTAAAATATGTTCTCTCTTCTTATCATGCATGACAGTTGAATTTGATGGAAAGGGACAAAGAATACTTTAACTAAAATGGGCTTATGGTGCGTTTATGAATAAGGGAGTTTGCCTTGTAATCTGTTACATTTTTCTTCTTTTCTTTATAGGATTAATAGTATCTAATAAGGCCGTTAATTATTAATTGGCATAATAAAAACAATACAAGTGGCGGCTTCAGTGAAGTGACCGATTGACGCATAATAAAGAGATCTCAATTATTCAAACAAGTCGTAGCCGTTACTTAATCACGCAAATGTCACGCACGATCAACCTTTACCGGTCAATTGCTTAAGCCTCGAATAGAGCCGCATGTATATCTAATCGGGTTTAAAAATGTATTATCAAGTGAATAAGAGCTTCTATAATATTGTTGTATAATATTCTATACGTATTGTTGACGCAATACGATTACGATACCGTGAAGTCATACAAATGTTCCTAGATCGCAATAATAGTCCAATTTTCTTTATACATTATCTGAAAACGATGATAACTTACTGCCCTATTATTGACACATGTGAATATCGTTTGATGTCATTATTAATTTTACTGGATGTTTTTTAATTCATGTATGATGGAAGTTGGAATAAGGAACATAGCTGCATGAGTTTACGGTATATATAGAGAGGCTCGAATTGTCGGTGATGTGTAACCCTTACCATGAGTTACAATTACCGTACTCGCTAGCGAGACAAATGTTCTGCCCCTCGCACTCTATTAAAATTCTGCGAGCGACAGAGTATTCGACTCGTAGCGAGTACGGTAGGTAACTCATGGTAAGGGTACTGGTACTCTCTAGTCGGCTCGACCCACAGGAATTGCGAAGGGAGGATGCATATTTTAATGCATCAAGTGGAGTTCTGAGGAGTACCTCAAGCAAGAGCAATAACCCAACAATTTTTCGGGTTACTGCTTGCCAGGATTCCCTTTCTTCACCGTACTACTCGCTATCGGCCATCTTTCCATCTCCATCACCTTGACGGTTGATAATAATAGATGAGCTCACTCTTTTCTCAAAGGCCGGCACCAGATCTGCGATTCCTTTCCTAAGGTGTAGCAGATGTTTATATGTGGTGGTGATCACTTTTGAAAGTGACTCGCGGGTTCATTTGCCTCTTCTAGCATGAAAAAAAAATGACAGGTCAAGGATGACATGGTTTTTACCGCCTAGAATAAAGGCCCTGCCGCCTTTACTGACAAGTAAATAGGTATAACCATAACATGTACCCTGGTTTATTAACTATTCGCGGCAGAAAGAACGGATCAGACTTGTACTTATATACAGTGTATAACTATGTCTGTATAATTTTTGTGGCATACGAATAAATATGAACTTATGATAACGTAACGTAGTATTTGTGAAGTTAATATCGCGCCGCGGACATCACAGTTTAGTTTGTTTTTACATGTATGTGCAAGTTTCGAACGAGCGTCAAATGACGAAGTCGTGCGTATGAAACCATTGTAGAGACACTACGTGGACTATTGCTCAAGTCATCCGAAACGTTTGTTGACGCAACGACCATGAAAAATTATAGGTATGTTTTCTGTAAGTTCGTTCGGTCGTTTTTGTGTCAATAAATGAATTTTCTTTATTCCTTTCTTTCTTTGCTGCTCATAAAAGTAAACTTTAGACTAAAGTTAAGTTTACGCTTTTGTTCTTTAATCAAGTTCTCTCTACTCCATCCAAGTAGGATTTGCTTTCGATATTCCCTTAGAATTGTTCACTTTTCCTACATAACAAGTACTTACCCTACGTCCATCTCGGGGCTATGAACTATCTCCATTTCAAATTGTACATCAATGAGTCAAGGTGTTGAAGACAGAACGAACGAACTAGGTACTTAACACAGTATAGCTTACCTTTAATATTAGTAAGGATTGGTCGGGGGTTGAAAAAGTATGACTAGGTACAGGGTTCTCTAGTCATACTTTTTTAAACCTAACTTTTAAATTGACTAAGATAGGTATCTACTTATTTCTTGAATTTCAGTCAGTCATAACCATAAGTCATACGCATATACATAAGTAATAAAACCATAAGAAAGAGCGGTAATAAAATCAAAGCGTGAAATGGGTGGCAGGTCAATTGCCTAAGGACTTCAATTTAGCGATAAGGTAGGCATTTCCCACAGATGCAATGTAAAATAACTAGATTATTTATAGTAAAACACAATATTTAATCAATAAAGTATATAAATCTGAATTAGACTCCATGATTAGATATAACGTTGCCATTTTGATTACTATAACAAAATGATCCAAATAAAATATGATGATGAATTTTGAATGATCTATGATGATGATGATGATGATGATGATGATGATGATGTTTAATTAGCCCATAAGCAATATAATATGTAGTATACTGAGAGGGATCCTGTTCAACGTAATGTATTTTTTTTCACTTTACATTTTTCTACTGTTTTTTCTTCTGTGTGCGTTGAACAAATATTTTCTATCCTATTCTATTTTATTAATCGCTTTAATGTTTATTATCATAATATAAGCAACACTCTGACTTTATTTTAATTATTTTTACTTATTTACTTTGACGATGTATGTACAATACTTAGTGGACAATCTGAATATAAATATGAATATGTAGGATACCCAACAGGACCCTGTTACTAAACCTTTGTTGTCCGTTCGTCCTAACTTTAGAGAGCTGTATTTGAACAGAAAAAAATGACGTTGTAACTTTAATATTTTGTTTTTTTTTTGTAACTTTTACATTTTGTTTTATGTCAAAACGGTACGAGTTATAAATACAATGTCACCAATTTTGGTGTGATTACTGTGATTATAATGCACACTTAAAACAAACCCAACAAATATAAAAAAAGTGTCAGATGGGACCCCTCGGTGCGCGAATCCGGCTTGCACTTGACCGGTTTTTGTAGTGGTCCTGCGTACTTCCTTTTTATCCTTTAACCTACCGCCAAGCAATAGTGTTCGCATTGATGTTTCGGTGTGGGGATGAGACAACCGGTGAAATTACATACAGGAATTCCATCTGAGGGCCGTATTAATAAACTAATCTCAACTCTAATGCTCGTCTCGAGATGTGTCAAAAATGACAATGTTTGAGTGTTCTATGGTTTGACGTTTACTTTGACGTATCTTGTCACGGGCATCTCAACCAAGATGAGTTTATTAATACGGCCCTTAGTCCTCGGAGTTGGTAACGCATTTACGGTCTTAGAATTGCAGTATTAAGATTCTAGTGTTGAAAATGAAAATGTCCATGTGTCTCATATCCCACTTACCTATCTACCTAAATACCTGCCTACTTACCTGATGGTGATGGTGGCCTGTGTGGTCGTTTGTCTTTTGCATGCCATAAAAATAAGGTTTTTTAAGAAAACCGGATCACGATTTAAAAAATAAGTATTCATAAGAATTACCCGAACATTTTAGCCCAGCTCGTGTTCTTACTTCGAATCGCACACTATTTCGGACGTTTTCACTAAATTTCCAAAACGTGACTTTGATAGAGATCGCCACTTTGTAAACCCATGTCCGTGAAACTAGAAGTGACAGTGTTTAGCATGCAGAGTGCGCCCGGCCCTAGCCGCACGGGTTATTAACCACCTGACACACTTCCAGCGAACACTGATATGGCCAATTAAATCTGATTGTAGCTTAATGGAATTGATATTACGGCTAAATGATACATAATCGTCCCGTCCAATTGAACTCGTGATTTCGAAATTGTTTTTGGCTTTCGAAAGTAATTGAAACTAGGCTGAACTGAAAACGTTTGTAATCCTTGGAGACTGTAAGTGAGTCATGTAAGCCAATGGGCATGAAAACAGCTGAAAAAATTGCCAGGTAAATCCAAACTTGGGACTATTTATAGTTGTTCTTAAAAAATATATCGGAAGAACTATTTTTTATATCATCAACTCTCAACTGCTTATTGGTTCGTATCTTATCTTTTTTGGTGCGGTCCTTACGGATACACTTCGACCCTATGGGATCTTTTGTGTAATTACCCCTCCTTTAGCGCTTAGTCCAATGCAGCCTCCACCCCTTCCAGAAAGCGGATAGTGAAGTGCAATGCAGTGTCTTGAAATCGTTTGGTTCTGTGTACAGCCACAACCGAGGATTTTCATTCTTACTCCGGCGAGGGCATCACATTCACACAGTAAGTGTTTCATTGTTCCCACCTATTGGTTCTTGAGTTATGGATGTTATTTATGTATTTATTTATCTACACGGAGGTTCGATTCCACTCGGTATAACCATATTGCTTTTGACATATGTTATCGTATTGTTGTTAACACGGCTGCCATTACTGTCAAGTATGGTTGGAAGCAGTATGGTTTTACCAATTACAATAGAGCCCCAGGTAATCTGTAAGATTAAGTTCCTGCACGTACGTGATAATTGTATGCAAATCGAAATCGTATAGGTATTATTCAATGATCGATACGATAGTACTGTGTTGGGTGTGCTACCCTCCTCGTCTCTGACTCAGGCCGCAAGGATCTCTTGTGAAACCTTCTATCACTACATTGTCGCCCACACGTAGCCCAATTTTCAATAATTTTAATACAATGCGAAGGTTTCTGAAATGCTAACAAACGCGACTTTGATATGATATTACCGTGAACCGTCATTGTCATGCCACTGTTACCTGAATGTGTTACGTCTATTGTGTCACCCGGACAACCAATGTCAACTATTCAGAAATATCAATTTGAATGAAGGTAACGATTGGTCATGATTTTTATTGTGTGGGGTCATTTCGATTAGGGCTTAAACATGTTTAGTTACATGAGTTGTTATGTTGATGATTTCTTCATCCTCTGATAAATCGTTCCATATTTTAAAAGGGCAAATAGGTTAATTTTGCCGTGTTAAGATTATTATTGTTAAGAATTTCAATATAAAAATTAAACCGTCTATCATCTACCTAACAATGATTTAGAACGTCGTACAAATTATAAAGTACAAAACTTGATTTTCGGCGCGTTTGTATTGTGATATTTTTTAAGCGCATTGACTGTTAAGTTTTGCTGGTAAGTTGTAGGGTCCGTTAAATTCTTAGGTTTCGCTTAGTCCTGGACACAGAATTATATATGATTTTATAAAACATATGCATGGTATGTCACAGATAAAAATGTCCGTGACCGCATGTTGAGTACACTATCCTACCTACCTACGTCAATGGATCTTGATCAATCGACTCTTGCCATCAATCCTTGTTTAAAATCGCTTTGCATTTTATTACCTATCATTGATTTGATTTACTTAGTCAAGCACGCGCTCAGTGCCTGCTAGTCAACTGCAGAATTTCAGAATAGTGCTCAGCAGTTCTAATTTATAATTACAATCAGAAAACCAGCGACGGACCGCTAAAGAAACTTAAAATAGTAGCGGTCTGCGTGGCCGTCTACGAGCTCCGAATGAACGCCCTGAAAGAACCTCATTTCCGCAGCGTTTTCTCAATACATTTCATTTAAATACTTTCCTTAAGTCATCTGAATACGGAGGGAATGTTTAATTCCGGCGCCTCACATCGCACGGGACAAGGAAATGCTTTCATTGAACCATTTGGGAGCCTCTTCGGTTGGTTTCGCTAATTTGATTTTGATTTACTATTAATTGGAAGACGTATTATGTGAATTTTGCAGTGTTGTTTCAATCACGCATTGACGGTGGAACGGATTGAAATTAAATTTGGCACACAATAATGAGAACATACCGCTTTTCGTGCCGCATAAAACGCAAAATTTAATAGTTTTAAATAAATAACCAGGTAAAATTTCGTTTTTAAATCAGTCATCGAAAGCTCAGTCTACAATATTTAGTTCTAAACAGCAATCCTCTGAAGTTACAAGCATGTAAATAAGTATGTTTATTTTTGAGCAGCAATAATCTAATCTGGAAATGACTTTATAAAATTGTAAAAGAGATTAACGAGTTTAATAAGAGAAGGGGAGAAGTTAATTACACAAAACGTTTCTGCGCGTTGCATTCTACGCTAAAATCCAGTAAATTCTAAATTACCTAACGGCTGATTATTCAACGAGTCAAACCAGTTAACACAAAGTAACACGCACTAAATAGATCAATTCACGGTTATTTACATAAATTGTAATGCATATTTTTGGCTTCGCATTAGAAAATACAGCGGTCACTGATTGCACCTGGAATACGTTTCTGATTACGTACCTGCACCAGCTCATTTGCAAGCCAAATGAAACTAGTTTGTCGCTGTATCTAGCACAAAAGTATTTTAGAATAGGTACGATATTACTTGTTCCTTTTACAAGCAAAATTATTCCTAGACTTTCTGGTTTTTTTCATCTTACTTACGGGAATCCGATGGCCGAAGGCAGTTATCACGATCTTAAGGGGAGTCCTACGTCTAGTAGTAGATGATTTTCGACTGATACGTGTATAATAATAATGATCATATACATATGAAGAAGCGATGGTATTTGTCTCGCGTGTTGTAAAAAAGTCATTTAGCAAATACGTACCTATCACGTAAACTACTTTTATTTGATCCAATTTGCTAACGATCTATCAATGTCTATTATAATCGATTAATAGCTAACATTCGTCTAGTAATCTTACTGAGACAGGAAACCATTTGTCATAGTTATACCCACAGCATGTGGCGTATTGCAGGACATTTATCTATCCAGGGTATCTTTCAATAGGAATATCGTGATTTTTACTTATTTTACTCACCCATTCGACTCGGTCTGGGCCGATTTCAAAAACATTGTACATAGTAAAGGACATCTAAGTTCTCAATTAAAATCCTTAAAAATATTCTATTTCGTAACGATAATTACTATACTTAAATCATAAATTACCCATGGTTAACTTTCTTTACGAAATGGAAAATATAAAGATTTTAATTGAGGCTTTAACTGTTCTTAACTATGTACAACTGTTTTGAAAATGGCCCGTCTAGGTGATTTATGCGGGTCCCAATATATTAAACCCGAATACATGTATACGATTATTTCTAGGTGAAATTTGACGCAATTTTACCATGCATACAGCGATGGTAAAGAGTTTAAATTTTACATTCCGCAACCGTCAGTTCAATATTAATCTAAAACAATCTAAACTAACCTCACCTAACCTTACCATAAGGCATGTTTTAGAAGTATGTACTGACACGGCTACATAAAATACAACAGTAGTATCATATTCGAATAATGGAATGCGATGGAAGTGGCCTATCTATACTCAGCATTATTAGATTAGGTGACACAAGGCTGAGGTAGAAAACTGTAGCCAACTATGCTATGTCATCAGACGAATGCGTGAACAGTCACAGCTCGGTATTGATGAGCCACTTGCCACTGTTCGTGTTTTGACCGTGTAAAGCAAATCGGGTTTATTGGGTTATGATTATGTAGTATACATTACTCGGCTAAATTATGAAGAGAAGCAAGTGTCTTAACTTCCATATGTTGTGATTGTGAGTATACCTTCAAAGATTATATTTTGACGACACTAATATAAAAAGTAATTTGAACATTTTAGAATCGGCGGAGGAATTAAAGCACATTATTCATTGCTCAATTTTGTTAATTATAGAAATGTACCCGCATCTTATTTTTCTTAAATAATTTCTTCAGAAGCCGCAGCTTAATTACCTGAACTAATTGCAAACCAAAATTGTCATATGACTGTACCGAATGGTTACTCGTACTGAGCAAGCTTATAGAGATCAACATTTTTCTATACTTTATAGCACCGAAAATATAAAAAGTTTGGCGTTTTGTGAAGAAGATTATTAATTTAAGGTGTCCTTTTAACTAATCGATGTTCCTCAAATACCTTTTACGGTTCCACCGATGAATATTTTTTTTTTATTTCACTGAAGAAAGATTTTTTTTTTTCATTTCACAAACATAATTTTCTACAAAACCGTTTATATTTCAGGATGTCTTACACGTCTACGACACAGTTTAGTTTAGGTTAGACTAGTCACTATAGCCAAATAAGACCCATCGCGGCGAAAAATTGCTTAATCGCAACAAAATATATCAGAACATAACAAGGTGCGCAAAAACATCTTGACTATATTGGCGGTAAAGCGTGTCTATATATTTTTGAGGACATTTTGTGAGCTACAAAATATTTGTCGGTGTCTGTAGGTACCTCGTCGCGAAAACAACATTCTGCAAAACGCAAAATCGGTAAAAGCAACTTGGTAAAAAAATGGATTAACCTGTCGTTTGGCAGACAGATTTTAATTGCAGCATTAAAATTCGTTTTTTTTATCTTTTGACAAATTAAATTAAATTCAAAGTCTTAATTAGAATGGCTGACGCACTAGTAGGTCAAAGGTAGAGGAGAGGTTAAGACAAAGAGGAATAGAAGCCTAGGACTGCATACATTTTTCACTGGCTGCAAAAACGCTATTATGCAGAACTGAGCCCCGTTTTAAGCACATGTGCATTATCAAAATATATTGCCCCATAATCCTAAACAAAATTACATTCCCGCTTTTATGAGAAAAATATAATACACACCGTGAAGAAATCTCTGGATATTACGACCACTGCCGTCGGACCGTAACGTCTTTGAGTATAATAAGGTAAGGGAAACGGAATTAATGCGTTTAAAACTGAGTTTTCTACAAAATTTGTTAGAAAACGTATCACTTATTAATTTCTAATTTAAAGTTGTAAAAGTTATTCAGTTGGTATGACGTAAGGTGTCTATATTTTGACCCTCCTTATAAAACTCATTGTATGAGTGGTATTCTGTCTAAAGTATGTTCCTATTCAGAGTGCCAATGACAATAACCAGTATACCTGACTGTAATTGTCTTTAGATAGGATGAATTAGTGATGAGAATAATGTTACCTCTAATTAGTTTATTAAAAAGGTTGAATATATATTCATCATCATCATCGTATCGTATTGCTGGGTGCGATAGAGACGAAAACCTCTCTTATCAATCAAATCTATCAAAACATCACTACATTTTAAATGTCAAAAATAGGTCGATTTTTTTTTTATGACAAGAATCTGTCAGTCTGATTGTATTTTCACGGAAAGTGCTTTTCATCAAAAAATAGAAATAGAGATTACTACCTCCAAATGGACATGAAGACAATGATTAGGTGTATTAATAAATAATATGACCGTGCTCAAATTTCAAAAGTACGTGATTATGGAGTAACAATAGTAAATTTATTTGTTTATAAGAGTGACGGAACGAATAGATCCCGACTATAAGTCATCAAGATTCGCAACGCATTTGTAGGCTTGAGATTGTCATCGTAAGATTGCAAATATGTATGAGCTTCAAGAGTCCTCTAGCCAACAGAGGTCGCCTGTGTGATAGTTTGCCTCCGCCCTATCATAAAAAATCTCTCATCATCGTTTTAGCCGAAAGATGTCTACTGTCAGCTTACTCCGGCTGATTTTCTGTCATCTATTCAGAATACCGTTTCGCTGTCGTGTTTTAGAAGATCTTGAAATTCCTGACATTTGGGTATGTTGGGGCGGAAAAGTTCTCGTGTGGCGAATACGTACCGGGAGGCGCAATGATGGCAGGCTTGCCACTAGGTGGAATGGCGATCTGATAAGGGTTGCAGGAGAGAGCTAGATGCGAGTAGCACAGGACCGATCACGATGACATCTTTTGGGAAGGCCTAGTCCAGCAGTGAACGTGTTTTGGCTGACATGATGATCATGACGACGATGAGTTATGATGAAGGATCAAGGGGCTGGAGGTATTGACTGTGATACATTGATAATGGAATAAAATAGTGGTAAACTATCCGGTTTAAGATAACTTTCAGTTTCCATAATCAATGAATTAAGTAAAAACAAACATATAACTAAAAAGGGCGATGATTACGTCATTTGTCGCCATTAACAAAAACAATCTTGAAATAACTTTGCCCACATTATATTATTTTTACTAACTTGGGATTATTTATATAGCCCGTAATAATATCTCATTGTTTGGGAGACAATACTATATCGCAAGATTCGCAAGGCATTGTCGATAACAGAGTAATTATAGCACAGTCCGCAAATGATTTCCCTTAATAGTTAATAACCTCTAAGTAGATATAAAGAAAGAAAAAAATAAAATCTCAATTCAGCCACAACATAAATAAATAAAAAACACATTATTACACAAAAACGTTGGCGGAAAGGCTCGTGGCTCGCTGATATTTTGCCAGGACAAAGCTAATTTACCTAAAGGAACCAGTGAAACGGGATGGATGAACCAAGAGGCATAATGGTATGTGTCAGGGTCAAGGAACATATTGTTTCCATACATTTTAAGGAGTCGTTGCGCTAAGGCATACCATAATGCATTCCTTAACTTAATCTTGATATACCATTTGCCTTTACAATTACAATTCAGTAACTTTACCCACCTAATTACCATTATAATGTTAGCTATCAGCTATATGGAGATGCGTAATATGTAACAGTTTTTCCGTACAATCATCTACATTCTACAATAATGTGTTAGTAAAAAAGCGTCCTAATTCCCATCGGAGATTTTTCCTCCTCATTGTCTGTAACGATGCACATGCATTGTCTAATCTAGTCTAGCTGGTAGTTAGCAATAAAACCAGTATGTTACATAAATAGAAACAAAAGAAAATGTGACATGATAATTCTTCCCACCGCACCGGTGTCGGTTTTGCTGTCAATTTTACAGGATGCTTGGTGTAGTGTTAGGACTTTGTTTCCTAACACTACACCAAGCACTAATACACTAATATTATCCTAATTCATGGTTCAATACTTTTGCTTATTTGTTCACTTCTATATTGTGTTAAGGTATTTTTTGATGTGAAGATTTAATAACATGGACCTATAAGCTACCAATTTATCACATTAAAAAAATTAAAAGGGCTTTAAGAATGATTTAATTAGTTTATCTTGCATTATAAAACCGTTTAAAAACACTTCATTTTAAAAAAACCTTCCGCGCGATACTCAAATTGCGGAAATGGTTTTATAATGTTCGTCTTGGTTTGAATTTCACGACTGTTGCCTCCTACTGCACGAACGAATAACTTATATTTTTCTGACATGAGGTTCCTAAACATCATTTTATTTTTATGTTTTGTTCATTTGTAGAAAAAATATTTTAGTAATGAAGCTCATCAACGAGCTATCAGCCGAATAGGTGCTCTTCTGCTATTGTTTACTGGCCCTCAGTTACTAAAGATATCATTGCGTGTTCCCACAGCTTATGAGGGTCTTTTACTTATATCTTTTTAAGTTGGGTATAAACAGGGTGTTAGCAAAATTGTGAACACGTATTATTTTCGTTTGACCATTAATTAATTACTTTTTTGCTTTAATGACCAAGACATATTTAGGTAACTGTGTCACAAATCCAAAGTTATAATTCATAACGCGGCATATTTAATACTATTGTCCAATTGATATGATTAAATCCAGCTTATGAAATTTAACCAGCGTTTGAAGTAAAAAAGTTTAAATGGTGGATTAGTTCTTGAACTACAAAACAGCAATTACACTTTATCAGTAAACTACTTACCTACAGCTAATTGCTCTCATTAGGATAACCAACTTTTGCCATTAATTATTCAGACGGTGTGTCCAATTGACGTTCTACATAACCCCTTTAATAATAAAATAAAGGGGACTGCTTACAAAAACACTCCCGAACTCTTTTGTAGTGTTTTAAAAGCTGCTCGTAACTGCACGTGCACTCGTAGGGACCTTTTATTAGACACGAAGGAGAATAGTTTAATAATTGAAAGGAACTCATTATGAACCATTGTTTTTATTTATTCTTCTATAGTCAGTACATACAACATAAAGTAAATATTATAATATGAAATACATACTAATAACACGGTAAGAAAGTTAATCGACCTTTAACCTCCACCAATATGTGTGTTTACCAAAGCAACAACTCGCTTGCTAAATTCAAAATGAAAATATATGCATTGATTGATAATTACGACAAGTAGGTACATTGTGATTTACAGTTAAAAAGATATTTCGTTTTTGAAAGCACATCTTATTGTAGCGTATTACCTAATGAGCTCTCTTATTAGCATCACTCGGGGTATTATTAAAAAAAACAGAAAGCGCCCACTTTTACAACTCAAGATATCCACCATAACTGTTATTTACGTTTGTTACTGTATAAACTCATATTATTTACTGTTAGTGTACTAAAAATGTATGGGATGAAAAACTAAAGAAGTGTCGCTAACTAGTGGATATTTTTGCAATGGGTAGCTCAGTAGCTCTCAATCCTCAGAGCGATTTGCAACAGCAATTCATCGGGCATGTCGAAATGCACTGAGCGGGGCAGCACTAATAGATACGGGGCTGCGCAGGGGCCAGTAATGAGCACTAATACATAGCCACGCGTGCGCACGGTAATCGCTCCATTGTGCAAAACGCTTCCCATACTACTTTCCTATTAAATAAGCCTGAACGCGACAATATTTCACTTGAAAACGCCTAGAACTGCTATGAAAACGTCCTCTTTTGAATACAATAAATCCAGTTATAAACAAATACGCAGTGCATTTTCCAACGTTAGCTCTCATCCAATTTTTTTGAAAGCTTTTCTTTACTAATTCCGTTTCCTGATTTGTCAGCGCGATATTTGTATTGTTTGCTCTCGGTGTCGTTTTGGCATTCTGCAAACTTTAACAAATGCCGAAATCAAAGTAAATGCATATGGTTAACGTAGGCCTAATTCCTAACAATTCATAATTCTTTATTCAGTAAGGATTATACATTGTCATTCAAGTTCAGTAGATAAATGCATTAAAAATAAATCATAAAAATAATAATATCAATAATTACAAAATAAATACAATCACTAAAATGTTAATATATAATAGGCGCGATTTGAAGAAGATATCTATGTGAATTCAAACAAATTTTGACATAGGTATTTCTACTGTGCCATTAGTGTTCGCCGAATGCCAATTATCTAGGCTCACCGATCCACTTCCACGCATACCACCCAAGTCTGAAAAGGCTGGTAGGGCTCATCAATATATATAGCTTGGTAAGAATAAGAATCCATAGTACTAATAACGCACCGATAAGTCATGGCGCAACCTTAGTTTTGTTTCATGTCAAAACATAACTACTGCTATAACTAACTAACATATTTACTTTTGAGTTATTCGGTTTAAAATCATCCGTCACCCTAATAGTTGATCGAAAATTCGATTCATATTTCGTAAAACTTGTCTAGATGATATTTTTCCGAATTTAAACTTTTCCCACTGCCTATTAAGAGTTATCATTAACAGATAAAACAAACAACGGAAATCTACAGTTGGTTTATTGGGCCATTCATTAGTACTTTTCCTGTGCCTGTGTTGTATTGTGCGCCATAAGTCTTGAATAAGGCCTACACAAACTGCATACATAAATGCCCTACACTCTCTTCATATACGTAACCTCATTATAAGTAAGTAGGAGAGTAAAATTAGCTATAAAAGTGAGTCTCCTTTCGTAGAATTTGCTATTTCCAATATTTAAGGTAGTTGCCGTTCATTTGGCGTTCGTTTTTTCCATCCTGTATAAATTATATTGTACACGTGGCCTTTGAGCTTACAACAGTACACAATTGTTTGCTGTTTAACAAAAGACTTTGTTTGATAAGAAAGCCATTTAACTTGCTCTCCATATCGCGTTTTTCAATTGTTTAAGTGAGTCAGAATTAATTGTTCAAATTATTAAAGTACCCGAGACCTAAGCTGAAATCGATTCGTTGCTCGATTGCTAAAGTTCTCTGAAAGTTAATATTAACAAAGCATCAAAAACCAATTTACTTTGTCACCATTGGTACCAATGTTTAATAGTAGATAGTTTAAGATCACCCTTCGTCAGCTATTTAAAAATATTTCTGAATGAGTTTTAATACTTTTAATATTAATGGAAGTTAATATTAAAACAATTAATGATGGTTAAGTCATTCCTTGGTGACCGATTTTTCATACACAAGTTGAACAAGTTAACCATCTCTAAAAGATCTATGAGCACGGCGGTTAATCACGCATAGTTACGATATTTCGTTACTTAAATACAAAAGCGACACAAATCAAAATGCGTTTGTGTTGCATTTAAATTCGGAATGCTATTTATTTTAGGTTTTAAATCAGACTATATTTGGTTTTGAGTTGTGGCGCTTTTGTATTTAAGCAGCGATTTAGAAAACGAGTTAACCATTATTTTCGGTGGTCGTCCTAAATACCCAAGATGGAATTTACCCTAATTGCTTTTCAAACCTCTTTGACCTGTATTCCTCAATCGGTTAACATTATAACAAATACGTCGCATAGCAAGATATCGATTTCAATCGATTCTAATTACTCTGACAGTTAATTAGCCCTAAATGACGTGGATACGTAATCATTATACTTGTTACAACAATTAGACGTACATTTTCTCGCAAGTTAATCGTAGGCTAATCGACCTCAATAATATACATTGTAGACAAATCAACAGACACCCGTTTACGACTAGTAGAATGCTGTGCTTGTGACACGTGGTAAGACCCAAGGGGTTATCGAGTATCACAATTATTTGACGAGTATCGTGATCTGCTTTATCAATGTTTTAGCCACGACGTAAATAAGTTTATTCTTTTATCCCCGACATTAAAGACAAGTGTCATAAGTTGAACTTGTGTAGGTATCATTGTATGTATGTGTTTGTCTGTGTATCTATGCATACATGACAGACACATGTGTCTGTCGCATCGTAGCTCCCATACGGATGGACCGATTCGGATGCGATTTAAAAAAAAGAAAGCGATGAACTTTAATCGGGATGGTTTTAGCTAGGTTTCATGACAATTTGTTGGGCCGCTTAAGAGATACTCTGAAATAAGGGGTGTTTATTATATCGAGGGTATTTTAACTGCTTAATAGCTATAATATACAAGTGTTATTTTTATATAGCTAAATTAGGGGCTAAAGCGTTTTGTTTTTCAATTTCCGAAATCATTTTTGTTATTTGCAAATAAAATAAAACCGGTCAATGAAATCCAAAGCAAAAGAGTAATTTTTTTGATAGCCATTAGTTGAAACTGTGACAAAATGCACGCCTATTTACATAGATGTGATTTTAGATTGTAGGAACATAACAGAATAATGCTGCCCCTCATCTTAGCCTTTTATTCCTTTCTTCTATTTACACAACAAATTCATATTTTTTTTTTATGTTTGCTTATTTACCTAGTAAATAGTGTAATGACCTTTTGTGATAGCTGATTACGTCGGGATTTTCACTCAGCATCGGTACGCCGAGAAACTTCGGAAAAATTATTTGTCTCTTTAATTCGAGTTCGTATTTTGTACATTAAGAGTTTTAGAAAGGGTCCATTACCTATTACAGGCTGAAGTCCATTTTAGAAATTGAGTTTTATTGACGATACTGTTTTTTTTAGCAACACTGAATTTTCACAAGCATAGTTTGTAAACTTGTTTGTTTTATTGATGGGTTATATCTATAGGGTAAATCCGGGATAGATGCCGCAAAGGGATAGGCGCCTATTTTTCAAAAACCTAACTTCCCAAAATCGCAGCAAAGAAATAATAGTCTAAATAGGGAGCGCAAGGGCCACACACCTCAGCCCCCGCAGGCCGTCGCGAGGAAAAGACGCGTCTCGCTTGTGTGTGTGAAAATCTCCGCGATGAGCGCAAAAAGTGCCTCAAATTTTCAAACGGAAGTATTTGCAGTTTCATAACTTTATAATGAGTATTAACTTCTGTTCTGTTTTTATTATATCAATATACTGGTTAATTAAGTGTACAACTATGTATTAATTATCGCTTTTTTGTATTTGGTTTAGATAAAAATTAAAAAGGCACCGTTCCATATCAGAAAGGATAGTCGCCTGAGTATACGTGCCCTTGGGGCATCTATCCCCCCCATACTCCTATATAAATACTCGTAGCATATGTGTTTTTAGCGTATATTGTTCATTTCCAAAGGGCATCTATCCTCCTTAGAATTTTCATGGTGGGGCATCTATCCATATATATAGGTAGGCATCTATCCTAAAAAAAAGGATCTTGCAAAAACTCAATTTGTACACAATCAGTAATTATTAGTTCAACAAAAACAAGCCGTAATGTAAGATTAACGACTAAACTAGCTATATCAAAAGGAAATATACATGGGAAATTGATAATTTTTAAATTAGGAGGCCTTTTCAAATAGTGTGGCATCTATCCCGAATTTACCCTACAGTTTATTAAAGTATGACGTAATAATTATGGGGTCTATTCTAAACCATATTTGACATGTTATCGTATCGTCAACATAATGGTAGCTCTTATTTCTTGACAGTAATGATGGCTAAGTAAAAAACAATACGGTAACATTTCCAAAGCAATATTATTTTACCGAGTCAAATAGAGCTTCAGTAGTAAGTATTTTTCATGATAGATTTTCTTTTAAATAATGGAAAAACATTTGTTTTACGTGAGCACTCACTACAATAAAGAGAGTAGGTACAAAAGCACAGCATGTTGTTTGCCGTTGGCCGTTACTAAATGGGTATTGAACTTTGACCAAGCGTCGTATTTCTTGAATGTAGGTATTCCGTTTTACATTCGGACCACATGACACCGCCTCGCTTGCAGTTGCAGTTGTGCAACGATAGATTTTGTTTTTGTTCGGTAAAATTCTTAGTGCAGCGAATTTTACTGACGCCGCACGTGGGCCCGGAGTTTTATATCATTTTAATGTACAGTTTTGTAAATAAGTATATCAGTTTATAATGTATTGTCTCTTTACTTATTTGACAATACGGTTAAGACTAGTTTGTAGTGACCCTGCCTGTAAAGATAGCGAAGCAAATATTTATTATTGGTTCCTGAGTTTTGGGTGTTTTCTTTGTATTTAAGTATGTATTTCTGTATATTTGTATAGTACAAGCACAACTGGGACTAGGTCAATTCGTGTGCCATTGTCCTCAAATATTTATTTATTTATTTCATGACTCTGAGTTATCTCCTAAAATTGTAATATTCAAAAATATTAATCTAAGTAATAATCCACGTATGACTACGTATACGTAAAGGCGCGTTTTTTGGTGTCGTGGTGCTGTGGATGCTTATCGGACAGATCTAAATAAATATTTTTCCACGCATCGTTACACAGTCGTTATGAGTCACTTTTTATATTTTAAAATCACTTTTACATAACATTAATAGTTTTTCCTTTGAAAATTACCAGGGGTTGGAATCGGTAGTGCTTATTAACCGTATATGCCGTATGGTCATTCAAGCGTGAGTAAGATGGGAATACGTTATTGAATGAAGATGCATCATGTTTAAAAGAATTACCTATTCCGACCACTGGAAATTACATAAAGTAGCTACATGTAAGTAGTACACGCTCTTTTAAAGTATTGAGTGCGTAATATGCTTGTTCTCTTGTTTTAATGTAAAACAAAAGAAGGTATAACGCAACCGCTTCGCGCGTGGCGCGCGCGTGCGATCGATCACGAAGTCATCCCCTAACGCATGGTTGTTGTTTCAGCGTAACAGGGTGGGCGCGCTTGCGCTGGCGGCGGCGGCGCGCGGCGTGCGCGCGCGACTGCAAGCGGTCGCCTCCGCCCGACCATGCGTGCTCGCGCAGTCGCAGCCCGCCGCGCCGAGCGACCGCGCGCATCATGCTCAACATGAAGCTCAAGGAGCGCCTCGCGCTCGCAGTCAGCGCCTTCCTCGTCCTCTTCACCCTCATGCTCATAGTCGACCTCCAAATGGACTATGGCATCTCCGGACACCGTGTCCCCCTCCATGGACGAGTCAAAATCGGCGACGATGCCGACAAAGGCAGATCAGCGTACATTGAGTTCCGGAAACGTTTCCTACAGAAAAGGTGAGGTGCTGTGATATTTTGTGTTTTTGGGTTCCTAAAGTGACTAATTTAAAAGTTAATGCGAGGGTAAGTTCCATAAATATTATTTTCTTATGTAAGTGTAAGTAGTAAGTACGCGATGTTATGCACGCATATACGAGTACCTCATTAGGTCGTCACAATGCTCTACAATGCTAACTTTATCAGCATGATGTCAAGGATTGTTTCTTGTTTTAAATTTTCCACAAAATAATTTGTTTATGCTCTATCTTATCTAAATCCAAGCGATGACCTTTCGAAACCAGATAATAAAAAAGACTTCGATAAAATACAATCGTAGATAAAGTAGAATTATAACACAATGTAGTTTAATCTCATCCATTAGCTAATAAAACAAAACATAATTGTATTTAAATACATTGGAACCAACATAAAAACTTCCCGTCTTATCTAGTTCTTAGTCAAATAAATAACAATATTCCATAATATGACCCATTTAAGGCCCAGATAAGTTATATGATTTACGTACCTTCGAATTTCGAGCAGGTATACCTAATCAAACGGCATAATAGTGAGTTATTAAAATACAATATAAAGCATTTATACTTTATCAATTAGATTATTATACTCTTACTATACATTAAAGCGCAAATCGCTACTTAGACGTAAATGGTTTAGTTTGATTTTGCCCCATAAAAGATGTTTGTCTAAGTACCTTAAGGCAATGTTATCATCTCCAATGAGCCGTTATCACTTGTTTACAAATTTGACAGCGTCTCAGCTGATAACGCTCTCTCAAATCGCTTCGCGTAGTTCCTCGTGGTTCAGTTTAATCTTATTGAAAAACATATCGGGCACTTTGGTTTTAAAATTAGAACAGTCCTAAAACTACATGGTGCTCAAATTATTAACTAGAAAAAAACTTGTTTAGTTTAATCTGATGAATAATAAATATTTATTTATATATATTAGTTCCTCATATTATTACAAAGGATTTACCCGTTGTTGATGCGATGTTTGTGTTGTAGAAACGTAAGGGTATTTAAGCTTTGCTGTAAATGTAATACAATTCAGTGACAATGTACGCGTAAAATATAACCTTTGAATTTTGTTGCTTGCTACAACGCACAGCCTTAAGAGGATTTTGAGGCCACGCTTAAATCGCGTAGATATCAAAAAAAAATATGCTAATTTAGCTCCGGGCGATAACGTTTCTCACCCCCTAAATCGAGTCCGATTTCCACGATTTTTGAATATGTAGTTGTTATGAAAATCTAGGTTTGTACGTTTTCTTTTTTTTATTGTTATTTACAAGAATACGTACAGACCTAGTTTTCCATAATATCTACAACATATTCAAAAATCAGAAAAGGGCTTGATTTTAGCTTTACAATCCTCTAAAGAACTCAACAGAGAAACAAACAAACTGCCAATACACTGCACCTAGGATTATATCGATAAGTAAATTCGCAAATGTTGAAATTTTCCTACAGATTCTCTCGGTAACTTTTACATAAACAAACTGGCTTTTCAATAGTGGCTTAAAATTAACACTTAGTACATGTTACTTTATAAAAATACTTAAAATAAATGAAAAAAAACCGACTAATAATGTTTTAAATTTTTACATGAAAAGAAAAAATGTTCTAAGTAACTAATTGAGATTTCCAAATATTTAGGAGAGTTCTGCAACTTGCACAGTGCTAACTGCATTTGTAGTAACATAGAGATACACTAGGTTTTTTCTTAAATCCTATCCCGGGTAACGAGTTTTAGACTTACAAACCCGCGCGCATTCTCTAGTGGTTTATACCTATTTAAGACCCAACTTACAATATACTTAACGCGTAAACGATTTTCGAAACCTGTCAAAATGTTGGAATTAGCGCGGCGAGGTGCTTATATTACAATTTTATACATATCCGACAACGATCGTATCATCGTTCCTAGAATGCATCTTGTTTATAGCTACAAAATATATACCTATTTATACTGCAACAGACAACAAATCCCACTGTGAATAATTGCACGGTGTAACATGTCAGGTTTTTACAGTAGAAATGCATTTGCATGAGTACGAGTACGTACTACAAGGTTGCTAGCTCTTGTTTCTGAACGACCTATATTTTATTTGCAACTTGAAACTTTGCATTACTCGTAAAGGACTGGAGATTTCTTACATTAACAATAAATAATGTGAATTGACTCTATTGCCAGATGTCTCAATAAATGTTTAAAAAACACAAGATAAAAAAGTATTGGAGAATCGATTTATCTTTAGGTTTTATCCAAAAGTAAAACAAGTGACAAATCTCGCTGTGATACGAAAAGAAATGGCCTCAATATTCCTTTTAAACGAGTTATCAGTGTCTGATAAAATCAGATCAACTGCCATTTATAGCAGACCGAATACAAATACTCAACGAATACTCTATAGTGCTAAACAATGTTACTTACATAGTATTGTGCATAGAGAAAAATAGTACGAATTTGTCTAAAAGCTGAGGGAGAATAGGAACGTACTTCAGACGGTTTACGCTATAACGATTTTAGTTAATCATCAATATATTAACTCTTCTCACATTAAGATACAAATCTTTCTAATGCGACAATGAGTTGTTTCTATTAATTTTGCCAAGAGCAGTAAGTTCCAATATCGCCTAATCACTTGACCAGCCTTTATTATTATTACTTATTGTTGTTCTTAAGAGTTTATACAATAATAAAACCAACTTTGACTTTTGTTGTATACATATTTCTATTACCGATTTTGAGATAGAGCAAAAACAAAATAAGGTCGTAATCTTATGGTGCTGGCTGTATTCTTTTTTGCGAAGTCATTATCTGCATATCAAGGCCATAATAAGTCCCAATCCAACACAGTGGGTCTACGTTAAGTACGGTCAACAACGTTAATTGTTGAACACCTATTGAACCCTGTCGCAGAAAGACAATCGTTAATTTAGTCTTACAGAGGTGATCCTGTCGCCATCTTCCGACTCCATCATCAGATCAGCTTTTTGATAACATAATATCGCATTTTCATCGAGTCGTTTTTTTATTTTCATACCCCCGATTAAACAAGGGGTGTTCAAAGTTTAACGCATGTATCTGTACAAGTGTAGCTCTATACATGTGGGTGTGTGTCTACGTATCTGTGTGTCTGTGTGTCTGTCTGTGGGAGTGGGAGGACTGATACTTTCGCGGTTTTTTTTAAAGAAAGCTCGTTTAATCATGATGGTTATTAGGTTACCGACGCACGTGTATGAAGAGGCTTATGAGTGTGGAGGAAACGAGCGAAGATTGTCTGGATCGTAGCAAGTGGAAGGAAGTGGTCTCTTAGCTCAGTAATTCTATGTATTCAAGCATGAGAATATCAAACAAATTAATAAAGTTTTAAAACTTGTGTGACATGATACATTTGGGTGTGGTGTTTCAAGTGGAATGTGCCCCCGTTAACGAATTTTTAACATTCTTGGGACAACTATAATACATACGAAAAAAAATGTCAAGGACAAAAATGATCCTTATTAAATTAAAAAAAAGATTACATGTTTTTTTTTTGTAGGCTCGACGGTATTCAATCTATAGCTACAGTTCCGGCCACTAATTTATCACCTTTGTACTTTCATCTCATATGACTACCTACAAAAATGCCTTACCAAAATTGACAACCAACCAAGAACTAGTAGACCAATTGTATTGCTATTATTCAATTCGTTAGCTGATTAAATAAGGTTCAAAATGGTATATAATAATGTTTGTTCATATCTTAGTTTTCACGATGGTGGCATTTAATAAACCATCGCTGACGCGTTCATACAAATTAGTAGCTATTTCATGACAATTAACATCTGTTTGACCGAAAGGCCAGCCAGTTCGGAGCAGACCCTTACAGGTTCTAAACTCCTGGGGTGTTATTCTCTTAAAAAACGGCGATCGGTCGGACGGACGAGCGAATCGAAGCGGCGAGTTTAAGTAGTCCCGTCCGAGCGAACAAAACACATTTTAGCGCGTGCATTGTCAATTAGGCCGCCTTGTACGTTCGAGAAGTCATGCTGCCAAATTGAATATACGCGCTAAAATGTGTTTTGTTCACTCTGACGGGACTACTTAAACTCGCCGCTTGGACAATCACTCGTTCGTCCGCCCGTTCGTCATTGTTTAGAGAATCACACCCCTGAGGGCTCAGACAAGATGCACTACGCTAACTAACGTTTCTATTCGATTCGTTTTTAAACCAATCGCGTCACTGGAAGATGACGTGATACGAAAAGTCACGTGGTCTACCAGTGACGCGATTGGTTTAAAAACGAATCGAATAGAAACGTTAGTTAGCGTAGTGCATCTTGTCTGAGCCCTCTGGTAACAGGATGACTAAGCATCCTCATTTGAATTATGAGCTAATTTTTATTTTAAATTTCATCGTAATTCGTCCAACCGTAGCACCGTGAAGGAGTAACCAATGAACTCACAAAATCTCGCATTTATAATTTCGATTAAAGATTTCGATTATGGTTATACCCTTGAGAACTTTTTAATTTTCCGGGATGAAAAGCAGCCTAAGTGTTAATCCAGAGTATAACCTATCTTTCTTTTAAATTTCGTCCAAATCAGTCCAGATATTGCAGCGTGAAGGTGTAACAAACTAACACACACACAAACTTCCGCATTTATAATGTTCGTAGGATTGGTAGGTTTACTAGTACTAACTACGTCTTGGTAAAAGTTCATTAATTCTGATATTCGACATGTTCTATTTCGGTAATGTAGATAAAAGTAATGTCGTCGCTTTAGCCGTATTAGTGATAGAGCCGTAATCAATAACTTTATCGACAATGATAGCAGTAAGAGTTTGTTAAATATTGCAAAATATCGAACCTGATAAGTACTAGGTATCGTATAATACTTTTTTTTAACAATTGGCATGGTCCGGCTGAAAATTGTAATAACACGCATTGCTAGAATCTAATGATTGTAATATAGTTATTTTTCTCAAAAATGTCTGGAAATGTTGACATTACTATCTACATATTGAGACGCGAAGGACGAAGTTTACTCACAGATCCAAAATTAAAAAAAAAAAACATTGCGTGCTCGCTACACAAGCCCGCAATGTTGCATACAAATTCCATTACTATCTAGCTTGTAACTTTTTAAAAAGTGAAAAAGCCCATAATAAAATGAGGGCACAAGTCTTATACATCCAAATTTTATTCGATACATAACTTTTTACTCTGTGTCTGGAATAGCTTATGTTTTTTTTACAACAAAGCTTGCGATTCTCCTTGTCATAAACAAAAAGGCGGTAAAGAGTGATAGTTTTTTCACATGAAGTTTCTGTGTATGCAATTAAAAAAATGAGTTCAAGAGATGAAGATTTTACTCCAACACAAAAATTTTCTTGCGATTTTTGAGAAAAGCACTATATTTGCCTCGGCAGGAACAACAATTGCGGGCTTCGTATTTTTAAACGGACTCGCAAGCTCGTCTGTTTAAAACAATACTCGGCCCGCAATTGCCTACTTCCTTGCCTAGGCAATAATGTACTATTATTTCCTTCTAATAAATGATCCAGTGTATTATTAGGGCGAGTGCAATTTTGCTACTACCTTTTAAAAAAAAACTATTTATGTACGTTAGAATTTCATTGTAAACGTATTATTTATAAAAAACACTAAAAAATAAAAACAATGGATGGACAGCCTAAGTAACTGCACTCTTACGTAAGTGCTTTGTCACTTTAACTTCATGTTTAAAATACTGCAGTAATCTTTCAAGGGTGTTAATGCGACAAGGTACAAAAGTGTGCAGCTACTTCTAAGGCCGACTGTTCACGCATGAAAAAAAATCCAAGCATCAAAAATATCCCAACATTATTTTGATATTTTCCAATATTACGCAACGCAGTACATTGCAAAATGTCAAAAACTGACCCCCTCACATTACATCAATGTAGTGAAGTACTAGTGTAATGAGGTAGTGGATTTGATTTGATTAGGATCCTACTGGAAGCCCAGGTCCTCCTTCACCGTACTTTTCCGCTTTCCTTCGTCTTTTCATGTTCTTCTTTGTTTCGCACGCATAAGCGACCCTCATCGAGCGGCACATACCACACATATGCTTATTGGCCAGTTATTATAGGTGTTAGTGCTTATTGGGGGTTTTACACCTAACTTATACGACGTTATATTTTTTTTTATTAAGTTATGTAATGCAAGACCGACCTTTCGGCTCGTGTAAGGGAAATAGTAGAAACAATAATATCGTACAACCAGGTACAACTACTGATAGCGCAGCGCCTTCATGCTTAATTCTATTTCTCTCGATACATTTGTTTCAAACTATAAATAAAGCTAGGTTAAATTTTCAGCGAAATAATACTTTTCACACTCCGTTAATTTTGGATATCGAAGGAAAACTCTGAGCAGACAAACCAGGAATTTGTGCAAAAGCTAAAAACTAATTCAATTTCGTTCGGAATGAGAACACGACTCTACGATGTTCAGGCGGTGCAGCCAACACCCAATATCCATACTGAATATAAGAAAGAACTAGATAATTTGCATACCGGCTCTTGGGAAATTATTACTTACTCATGTAACTGCATTTACTTAGCTTAGATTATCGTGAAAAACAGCAATACAAGCGTGGCGCAGTGCTTTATTTCGAAATTCTGTGCGACTGTGATGCATTGAAAACGTGTCTTTGGTTTTCTAACATACTCACCAGATAGGCAATGCTCTGATAATTCAAATCAGACACGTAGATATCGAGAAAAAAGCGTGAGAAAACGCGGTTATCTAGAACAAGTCTTAACATATTTGATTAATGTAATCTGCCAATTAGAATTACTCCATGAGAATTGTCAAAATATCAATTTCTTGTCCAGTGACCAGCATATATCTTAACCAACATTGGACTAAAATATTTCTGACACATCTCTATTACTGGAGGAATTAGATCTTGTTAGATACTTTTTGATCACAATATTTAAAATATAATTTTGGGTGACTGTAGGTCACTTACTAGTGTGGTAACTATATAGGTGTTAAATGTTAGTTTTCAAAAAAAAATATTTTTGGCCTGTTTTCAACATTTAACGACATCCGTCATATATATTTTTTAAACTGTTTTTTTTTAAAGATAGAACAATAAAGCTCGACTTAAAAAGTCTTTCGGGATCGGGTAAAGTTAGTTAGACTCGCATAAGACCGTATGAGAGCGTGAGAAAGATAAAAACCTGAAGGCATTTTTAAAAGCTTTGCACGGGGGCTCTTTTCTACTCGATAAAACCATATTGCTTTGGGGATGTATTGTATTGTCAACGTTTAACGTTGCTGAAACCAGCTCTTATTTACTTAGCAGTTATGGCGGTAATTAAAAACAATACGATAACATGTCAAAAGTACCTAATATGAGACGTTATCTATGAAAAGGGACCTTATTGTCGATGGAGCTTCCGCCATTATTAACGATGCTCCGATATAAATACAACGTCGCGTGGCGCAGTGCGGCGTAAGCGCCATCGACAATAAGGTCCCTTTTCATAGATAATGCCACTAGACAATGGTTTTACCGAGAAGATTAGTTAATGTACCGGGGCTCCTGGACACAGTATGCACTGATTACCATGAACCCTGACACATCACATATGTTTCTAAAGCATTGTATTACTTCAAGGGACAAAGTGCACTCCAAGCTCATATTGCGATAAGTACACCTTATCATCTAACTAAATAGTAGAAACATGCAATTATTTTCAAATACTGCAGTTTGAAAATAAATTTAAATATCAATTATACCTTCTTAATTCGGAAATGTATTATTATTAAGGCCGCGCCAAATTGGAATAAGACTTACTCCGAGATTAGTCTACCTATATAAAAATTCTGCGTTTAATCTAGGTGAGAGCTTGGCCCATAATTTCCGAAAATCAAATTTTATTGGTTGTTTAATTTCCATTCCCATTTTTCCCCGATCTTAATTTATCATAGTCGTGTTTTTTCACTGGCTCGTTTTTCCCTGACGCATTTTTACCATTCCAGAAATGAATTTGATAGTGTTGACGGGTTCCTATTTCTGCGCGGTTTGGCCCTTCGGGCCTGCTTCAAAACTAACATAACCTTAATCTACCTTGCCTTTTCGTCCTAATTATAAATGGAAAAAAATGTAATTGGGAGAATTTCGGATAGAAAAGTATGTTGGAAAAAAAATACATCGGGAAAAAATGGGAATGCAAAATAAGCAACCACTAAAATTTGATTTTCGGAAATTATGGACAACACTCAATAAAACTTACAGTACTCTAACCTGTACACATTATGAATTGCAATAAAGTATTGAAGTCACACGTCACAAGATCTGTCCTTAAAGGTGAAATTTGAGTGTCAGTAATTTTCCTCATTATTCATAAAACAAATAGAGGTTTAGAAGCGTCAGTTTTTATTCTACCACCCTATTGTCCACTAGTTGATTGCACGCACATTGTCCCGCCTAAAAACTCCATTGAGTGGCGGACTCGTATTTCGTTTGTTTAACATATTTGCGCAGCCGAGACGATGACAAATTAATTATTGTATTGTTCCAACACAAAAGCTGTCACTGACGTTTTTATAATGAAAAGTGTAAGCTACGTATTCATCGGAGTCATAATTTGGAAAACAACGTAAGACGGTAAAAATAAACTTTTATAGCTCTGTGATTAAGGTAAGGACTATACTCGTCATTAAGTTGTAAAATTATGTTAACAAATAATAAAACCTAGATAACGGATAGTTAAAAAAATATTTGCTATAGTTACGTGGTTACTTAGTTAGGACTATTAAATTTAATCTTTGAAATTTTCAAAGCCTTATTGTTGGGAAGTAAATACCTTGCAGGTTTGTGGTCAGTCATTTTTTAAATTACCATTTCCCACGACTTAATCCCCGTAGAACTACTCAAATATTATCCCATCGAATATATTTATTTATACCCTACATTATTTACTTTTCATCACGACAGGAAACGTGTTACATCTCTGATTGAACAAGACAGGTAATTATTTGAGACCAAGTCATTATGAGGTGTGTCAGTGATAACAGATTCGTCATCTTTATAAAATATACACTTCAACACTTACTAGGTTCTTGCGTAGAATATTTTTCTTTCGAGTCACGATTTACAAACAGCTTCTAGATTGTATAGTGTTACGATATCTCAGAAGGGAAAGATAATTAAAACATTAAAATATGCCATGAATGTTTATTATCACATTTATCACAGAAGTTCAACTTATGATCAAAATATTACTAACCTTACTCGAAGACGTTCCGTTCCAGAGTGAGTCAAACAACCAACGGTGACCGACCGGAAGTGACGTAGTCATGTACTGTGCTATTCATAACGGAAGTAGATTCGGGGTTGCCATATTACAAAACGTTCGTTACAGTCGGCCATCCTCTAGGAACGAGTCTCTTCGTTCTAAGTTTACATTGCTTACACATGTGTTGTAACAATTATACATCATATTAAATTCAAATTGTTAAGCTAGGTATTCAATTTACGTAATTAATCACATACTGAATTTTAGTCAATATAGCGACGAGTTCATACGTCTATCATGCCCAGCTCAGGAGCCTATCACTACTCTATTAAGTTACTATTATCATAAATATAGCTATGAAGCGTGACGATGATTGCCTCTTATCCCGTCCCGCTATCATGGCTGCGATGCTTGGAACCACTCCTGGGCGGCGAGTTCCTACGCCAATCATGCCCGGTTCCAGAGCACCCTCACTAAATCATCACAGAAATTAGTTTGGAATTTGAACCAATCCTGGGCGGCGAGTTCATACGCCAATCATGCCCGGTCCGAATCCACTATATCTCGTTTTAAAAATCAAAAATACATTTTCCTTCTACTTTTAATATTTTAAGATTACACATTGCACATAATATATAAGTACCTACATAATTATTAAATAATATTATGAATTACATTATTTGTAAACAACTATAGATATAATTATTACTTTGCCGACAATGATGATAGTTGAAAGTTATATTATTTATACACTTAGGTTATATTGCTGTTTTTTTTTTTTTTTTAATTAATATTTATTATTTATCACTACTTTCATCGTCATCATTATCGTCACTTGAAGAGCAAGCCGCGGCGTTGAAACTGAGCCATGGAAATATTTTGTCTACTGCTACAACTGTCTCATATCTAGCCCCCTTTTTAGTAAGAGGAGTATCCTCCACGAGGAAACGATCGTTTGGTAAAAGCTTTTTAATTCTATATGGCCCTTTACATTTTGCTTCTAGTTTTTTTGATTGCCCTGGTCCCGTCACTATTGCTCTGGCAATCCTAACCAAATCACCTTCCTTGTAATTAGTGCTACGTTTTCTATTCCTATCATATCGCTGTTTCATTTTCCCCTGATTTTGTTGAATCCTCTCAGAGGCTTCAGATCGAATATCTTCTATTGTTTTATTATCTTCCTCAGTTACTTCAATGTCACTCGCTATTTCATTTAATATACCTTGAGATGGATTAGTGGCCGTTCTACCAAATAATATTTCCGTAGGCGTTTTCTTCGTTACGTCATGAACCGAGGTATTTAATCCTAACTGTACATCAGGAAGCATGTCCTCCCAGGTGTTTTTATTTTTATCATGCACCATGGAGCCAAGGGCAGCCAGAATCGTCCTGTTGTAACGTTCCACCTGCCCGTTGGCTCGTGGTGTAGCAACGGCGTTCAGAACGTGTTTTGTACCGATCGACTGTATGAACACTTTAAATTTCTTACTCGTGAAGCTCGTACCCCTATCTGTTATTAAACGGGCGGGGGACCCAAAATAACTAAAAAGAATTTTAAACGCTCTTATACTTTCTTTTGTCTTAGTACTACGAACCGGAAATAAGCAGACATATTTTGTAAAAGCGTCTACTGTGACTAAAATATATGTACAACCACGTCGACTTCTCGGGAATGGACCAAGATGGTCGGCGTGCAGCGTGTGGAAAGGAATTTCAACCTTTTGAATAGGATGTAGTAGTCCCTCTTGTGAACCCGCGGGCAACTTGTGATGAGCGCATTCGAGACATGCAGATACGTATTTCTTTATAAATTTACGCATTTTTGCGAACCAGAACAAAGACCGTATACGCTCGAAGGTCTTCTCAAAACCAAAATGACCTACGCTATCGTGGTTAGCTTTTAAGAGTTGCCAACGTACTCCTTTTGGTACAACCCACCTAATTACTCCGTCTTTTAACACACGAAATACTCGTCCATTTTTGACCGTATAATCTTTATGGATACCTACGACTTTAGGCGTTTCTGAATTTTCTAGAATGTCCTTGATTTGTTTGATTTCATCATCAGAGGATTGCACAGTGGAAATCCAGTCTTCGGTACTGACGGACAAAATATCTAGCGTATGTACTGGTTCAGCTTCCACTGATACAGGTCCTCTGCTGAGGGCATCAACATGGGACATTTTCTCGCCAGGGCGATATTCAATACTACAGTCAAACTCCAAAAACTGTATCCACCATCGGGATATGCGCGGAATGAGGTCTCTTTTAGTAAAGGTGGATCGCAAGGCATTACAGTCGGTGACTATAGTGAACGGTAGGCCAATAAGATATGAACGGAATTTACTGAGAGAGCTAACAACAGCGAGAGTCTCGAGTTCAAATGAGTGGAGTTTCATTTCGTCAGGTTGAGTTTGACGGCTATAATATGCGACTGGCCGCCAAGGGTCAGACCCCTTTCTCTGTAGCAAAATACCCGCTATTCCAAATTTGCTAGCGTCAGTGTGCAGTTGTGTCTCCGCGGTGTGATCATATAATGCGAGAACTGGCCTATCTGTTAGTAGTTTTTTAATGGTCTCAAACGACTGAGTCTCTAGGTCACTCCATGCCCAAGGTGTGTTTTTCTTCAAAAGGTTCGTCAAGGGCCTCGCTATCATGGCAAACCCCTTAACGAACCTTCTGAAAAAACTTGCGAGTCCGAGAAATCTCCTCACTTCATGCTGATTTACTGGGGTTGGAAATTTTGCCACAGCCTCAGTCTTTGAGAGTCCAGGCCTAATTCCGTCCTTATCTATCTCGAACCCAAGAAAATCGATTCGTTCTTGGAAGAAATTGCATTTTTCCATTTTAAGGGTAAACCCTGCCTCTCTCAACAGACCAAGCACCTCTTCGAGACGCTGAAGACCTTCTTCGAAGGACTTGGATGGTATTAAGATATCGTCCATGTAAATTACTACATAATTGACTTTAGATTTGGTAAGAACTTTATGAATCGCTCTCTGAAAGACTGCGGGAGCATTCGCTAGCCCAAAAGGTACCCTATTATATTCGAAAAGCCCATCAGGTGTAACGAATGCAGTCTTTTCGCGAGAATTCTCAGCTATCGGGATTTGGTGGTAGCCCGAAGCCAAGTCTAAAGACGTAAACAGCGACTGACCAGAAAGCTGATCCAACAAATCGTCTACGCGGGGTAAGGGGTAATGGTCTCTTTTTGTGCGGCTATTAAGGGTGCGATAGTCCACGCAGAGACGCCTCTCCCCGGATTTCTTTTTAACCAGCACGATCGGGCTAGCGTAAGGGGACTCGGATTCCCGCACGATTCCATGATCTATCATATCCTCTACCATATCCTGGACTAGCTTTCGCTCGGAATGAGCTAGACGATACGGCCTATAAACTACCGGGGAGGAGTCTTTCAGGTGAATTTCCATTTCAGTTACATTAGTGAATCCCAAGTCGTGCATTCCGGTAGAAAAACAGTTTTTATATTTATTGAGTAACTCTAAGCACCGACGTTTTTGGTCAACTGATAATTGATTGCCACACTTCGGATTCACAGGTTCCTGAGAAAGCAGTTCATCTGAAATCCGCAAGACGTTTTTGATATAACCTATGTATTTTGCTCGAGTAATGAGTGTGTTTTCCTTAAACTGTACGGGTACCGCGCCAACATTTTGAATAAGCAAGTTACAATCGACACCCTTAACTTGATATTCACCTGGCAGAAGGTAGTATTCCTGACCCACGCAACCTCTAATTGACCCACTAACGTAAATACTGCCATTGCAAGTAGTATCTGATTTAACTGGCACGGATATCATTTCACCTACGTTTACGACAAAGTCACTGGTTGTATATAAATGTAACTTGAAATCGTGATCTGGCTCCGTTCGTTTAAATTTAAGATTTGTTGGCGTTTTAATAATCGTCAAAGAAGGTCTCTCTGTAAAACTATGTCCAAGTAGGACGTTACAGTTAATTAAATGATCGTCTACTACGAATACCTCCACATTCTTTTCTAGGATGCCCTGAACTTCTATATCGGTCAATGTAGAGCCTAATGGCAGATATGGCACATTTCCTAATCCCCTTAAGTAAGGTCCAGTTACTTCCTTCCAAACCAAACCCATACTCAAAGCGGCATTTTTACGGACTAGAGTAGCCTCACTACCTAAGTCTACTTGACATACGATAGAATTACCATTAATGTTTATTAATATTTTGTATTTATCGTTTGCGTTTTCAGAAACTATAACCTCAAGGACGCTTTTATCCTTAGGCGGATTTTCCTTCAATTTTGGGCAATGTTGCGAGTCATGGCCGAGAAAATGACAATTGGTACATTTTACTACCGGTTTCGGGCATTTAAAACTGGGATGACCTACACCTTGGCAATTAAAACATCTAATAGGTGTCCTGAGACTATTGTTCTTAGACGGGCCACTGCCGCTGTCGGAGGATCTTGGGTAATTATTACTTGTAGGCATGTTACTAGAACGTTTATCGGTACGAAAATCTATCTGGTTTCGGTTGTTTGATTTTATAGTTTTAAGAAATTCTAGTACATCTTCGGGCCTATCGAATTTAGCTGCCTGAGCACCTACGCGTACTCCCCTATCATCAATCGCATAAAGTAAACAGTCCACCGCTTGCTTTCCAAATATTTTACATCGGTTTAAAAGATTAATCTTTGCAAAATAATACATCTCAAACGATTCTCCAGGGCGCACCCGTCTATTAAGCATATCTGTTAGTAGCTCAGCATAGTTCTCAGTAGCTGGAAACGATTCTCTCAACATGTCCTTCCATTCAATCCAAGTATGCTTAATTGAGGGTAAGCCCTGGTACCAGACCTTCGCAAGTCCAGTTAGTTTAGGCAAGGCATAATGAATCGTTTGTTTGTCACTCCAATTATAAATGTCTGAACACTCGTCAACTTTGTCAAGCCAAATGTTAATCGTTTGTTCCTTTAACATCGGGTCAAACTCAGGTACGACATTATGTAAACTTGCACCTGAGAATGATTCACGATCTCCCGATCTTGTTTTTAATACATTTAAAAACTCCTCAAATAAATCTGATGTTGATCTACACTTTTTATTATCTCTATTCTCATTTCGCTCAGGGGATATACGTTCTTTTGTTGGGGTTGTCAGGTGACGCTCACGAATGTGACGGTTGCTTTGCTGCGTACTTTTATTTGTCTGATGGTTAGGACCAGATTTAGACGTTAAAGATCGCATGTCACGCTCATCGTCATGAATTCGTGCACGTTCCCTACGTACCTCCTTTTCAAGGGTCCTCAGCCGTTCCCGTCTCCGGGTCAGCTCACGTTCCCGCTCCCGGAGTGATCCAGCACTGCTGGGGCTCCGACTCCGACGTCGACTGCGGCTTCGACTGGGCCGCGTGCGCGAAGCACGAGGATCACGACGACTGCAACTGCGGCTGCGTCGCGAGCCTCTTCGCAGATTCCCATCCGTATTTCTATCGCTCATTCTCTGAAACTCAGATCGATTTATGTTAGCTATTTTTAGTCATAACCTTAAGTGAGTTGTTTACGTAAAAGCATAAAAAAAATACATAATAAGATGCACCTGCTGATACGTTCATTACGTTACATTTAATAAAAGGAAACAAAAATAGACAAGAACGACAACAATAGAATATTACCTTTGGTAATTAGCGCTTTTTTTTAAAATATATTTTATTCGCTACATACGGTTAACAGTATTTATAGACACTTTAGCCATATTGTATACAAATTACGAATGTAATGACTACTATTTTTAATTTGAAATCGAGATTCATCTGCTAATCAGGTGCTTATTTTTATAATAACAGGTACTTTATCGGTATAGATATCACAGTTCTTTTGATCTTCATGCATATTTCAATGATTATTTATTTACAATCATAGTTTCACGTTATTTTAATGGCGGTCGAGCTTGTGGCGTGGTATGCAAAACAAATTATTTCGCGATAATCCCACTTCTGAGATGTTACGATATCTCAGAAGGGAAAGATAATTAAAACATTAAAATATGCCATGAATGTTTATTATCACATTTATCACAGAAGTTCAACTTATGATCAAAATATTACTAACCTTACTCGAAGACGTTCCGTTCCAGAGTGAGTCAAACAACCAACGGTGACCGACCGGAAGTGACGTAGTCATGTACTGTGCTATTCATAACGGAAGTAGATTCGGGGTTGCCATATTACAAAACGTTCGTTACAATAGTGTGCTTCAAAACAAGAACTACTCATTAAAAAAATTCATTTTCATTTTACTTGTGTACAATGCTTGCCTACAAGTCTCGACTTCAGTATACTAATAATCGTGAAAGTTAATACATTTGTCTTATTAAATAACATTATGGCCAGTTTAAAGTTAACATAGTACAAAACACCTAAATAAAACTACCCGAAATAAGTTTTTGAAATTCTTGTCTTATTTTTTTTTGCCGCAGAAGCGGAATTAAACGCAGGTTTTAATTAAGGATTTAAACGTTTTTAGTTAATTTTAGGCTAATATCTTGTTAACTTGATAAACGCCGGGGCACTATTTTACTCGGTAAAATAATATCGCTTTTGATATGTTATCGTATTGTTTTTAACTCGGCCGCCATTACTGCCAACTCTGCCAAGTATTTAAATATCGTAACTTTGATGATACGATAACACGTCAAAAGCATCAATATTGTTTTAACTTTTAACCAAAGCCATTTTTAAACCCATAATTTTCACAAACATAATACCTATTGTTTTTTTATGATTAATTCGTACCTATGTTTAACGAATAAGACCTACACCTAATATGGAAACTAACTAACTATGTTAAGAATTGGGTAAGACAAAGTAAAATAGCCGCTCTGCCAGATAATTCTGATGCTGCCGTGGATTCTGTACCTACTCTAATTTAAAATAAAATGGTATAGTAGTAGTATGGTATAGTTTATTAGCATTTACTCGTATAGCACGTATAAGTGAACAAAGCAATCAGTATCCAACAGCTACACAAGTTCAAACACATTCGATATACGGTTATTATTTCCCAATTTATTAGTAACCACGCCCACGCACATTGAAACCTATAGCATGTTGACGTTTGAATTGGTTCGAACAAACACTTTTCCCGACCCTCGGCTAATGTTGTTATTGAAAATGAAAAGTGCCTCAGCCCTTTCATCGTCTTCTCCCCAGGAGAGTGCCGTGCGATTACAAATTACGATTGCTTGTTGTTTTGTTATTGTTACACAAAGAAATTGTATGTTCGGTAATTAAAAACAATTGTAATCTGTGACGAGAGTTCTCGATTTTCGTGATGGGCTTGATTCTGTTTAATAGGATTTGCTGTTACTACTCGTGTTTTCACTGCCAATTAAAAGGTTCTCATTGTTGTGAAGTCGTATTGATTCTTTGGTGGAATGATATTGTTTTGTTGTTTGTCATTTGTCTTGTTGTGTTGCTTTTCGTAATCAACATGTATGTATGTAAAGCATAAAAGTAAGTTATGCGGAAACAAGCTAGTGCTAATAAATTAAGTAATCAAACCAGCCGAACCGCCGCCCACTTGGATCATGTTTTGTTACAAAACGCTGGTAGTGCGTGTTTTATTGTACTTGTTTTCAACTAACTTAGCAATAAGTTCTGAGATTTATGCCAGTCACACAATAATTAATTTCTAAGGTTTCGCCTTTTATTAGATAAATATCTATGTCGTGGTGGTCATTGTGAGACTATTTTTTACATGTTTGCATAGCGATATAACATTATTTACTTGATTTTATATGGAGTAAGACCACGTTTATTTTAAACATTCCGAACAATATTCTTTAAATGCTTGGCCAATTTCGCATAATTTAAGTACTAGTAAAATTTCATGGCGTTAATTATTCGAAGTCTGTAACACGCAGTTTCTTCCACAGTAATGGCAGCAACGGGTCCCGAGAATACGAGCCCAGTGAGACAAGTGGCAGCGCTGACGCCGAGCCGCGCACTCCTGTACCGCCCACTGACCGCTACGATGATCTTCAAAAGATCCTTGACAACCAGCTGCGAGGAAAACTCGACGACAATGCGGTCATCGTGCCGCCGCAGCGGGACCTCAACGTGCTGCGCCCGGAGAACCCAAGCATAGCCGAGATAGAAGACCTAGAACCTAGGTAAGGATGTTCAAAGAGTCTAATATGGTGAAAAAATTGCATAATTGAGGAAGTGTGAAGGGTCTATTCCAGAAATTGACGATGATGATAGATGCATATTTTGCACTTACGTCTGAATGTATTTAAATGGTGATACTATATGCTCGAACTCATTTCACGCCATAAGAGCCAAGTACCTTGACATAGTCCAGTTAATATTAAGTGTATTTTCTCATGGAAAACATGTCGTTTGCTCCAGATCCAATAAAATTGATGTTCCGAAAGAATGCGTCCTCGTCGCTTGTACATTCCAAAGAATGTTAACGCACAATGTAAATACGTAATAACAGGAACGTTGAGCTTAATATTGTGTCCGTTAAGAAATATTAATTAAAATTGTTCCGCGAAAAACGACGCTAAAAGGACATTACAAGGAAAATTCTCCCAAGTTGCCGACAGCTGACATCCACAAGTACGATTTATGTAGCGCTCTGCAAGTCTCCAAATTAAATTGTTAGTTACTTCGCTCCTATTGCTGCAATTAAACTTTAATAACACGGCTATCGCGTCGAGGACGGTCCTGCGCAGCCTCGGAGGAAACGACCGCTGATGCTCCATTTGCGTGTTCGAAATAACTAGCGCGACCAGCATGAATGCCGTTTGCCGCGCCGCGTGTGTTGTGTACACACTACACCAACGCTTACCATGATTTATGGCTTGTCGATTACGTCAACGAGATTATTTCGGGATGTGTGACTTGACCTTTCAGGTCCAGTGTGGCATGATTGTACATGTCAAAATATAAATTGTACAATGTTGTTCCCGGTTTTTTACGCGGAGTTATGAAATTAAGGTTTCAACATTGGCATTGCTGTGCACTAAGTGCTGAAGTATGCATTAAAATCAAACAGGGTGGTCGCGGCCGGCCTCCAGGTAATTTCCCCAAAGTAAATATTAGACCAAATCTCATAGGAACATTGTGAAAAGAATGCTGGTGGAATATTTAAAATCGTTCTCGGTTCATAGGGTTTCCAAATTTTGGCATGGACATAAAATTAGGATCATACTATACTTGGGTGTCCTGCCGATTTTATACAGATCAGACAACACGACCTTTCTTTATCTTGCAAGGCAAATTTCGTAACCCCTGGAAAAAATCTTATTTAAAATCCAGTTACAAGGCGGGTCGCGATAGGCGCGGGTCTCGGACAATAAAACTAAATGGAATGAATGCATGATGGCTGCCTGAAACGCTGCTCGCGATATGAAGGCCCTCTTATGCCTAGAATTTCATGTCTCATAAGAAAGGGTCGGCTTGATACTGATTAATTTCGTACATTCTTTTCCAAATTGCTAGCTTATCCCTTGAAACGAGTAGTGCATATTACCTCATCTGACGGTATTCGGAACCTTTAATTTTTGTAAATCCTCAATACCGAAAAGTCGGGTCGTTATTGTAACGGGGCGACAGTGCTGGTCATTTCGTATTCCTTACGTCCATTTGTCCGCATCCGGAACAATCGGGCTTTTAGAATTTCCACCTGATGCCAGCACAATTCGCACCAAAAAGAGAGTCAATAAATTTTAGAGTAGCTGGCGGCTTGATTTCTAAATGCAGGTTATCGGAGCATGCCACAAATCGAGAACGCTACACGTAGGCTCCTTAGTATTCCGGGGCGCCGCGCCGTGTCGCCCGGAGTCCCGCACCAGCGCTGGCAAGCAAATCACGTCTACTTATGTGTTCCACGCAGCCAAAACCAACGTCGGCGTCGGAAAATCTTCGTGTAAATCTCGACATTAACGGCCAGGTTTACCAATATGCGGCTACAATGCTAAGTAGCTGCGAACCCAATGTTTTTTCAACAAACCAATTTGAATTTTGCTTCCACTTTGTTGTTACGATTGTACAATCGTACCGAGATACCTGCAACACTCATAGTTACGCGTACCGGCGTACCTAATCTACAATTTTATGCTCTAATGTTTGCAGTAAATTGTAGTGGTGAAACAGATGATTCGATTTAATCGATTGGCTATACATATACTCTTAAGTGTTTTGCGCATTGGGTTTATTGCCACTTCCACTTGAGAAGAATTTAAGTTAGGCACGTTATTCTGTTAAGTGTCTTTCAATTCGACTGACGAATCATTAACCGGCGAGTTAAAGTTTTCCCGTCAGAGCGTACAAACAACATTTTAGCGTGCATTCTCAATTGGGCAGTTTAAACGTCGCTTGTAGGAGCTTCGCGCCCATTCGGTTTTTAAACAAGGTAATTTAGGTAATGCACGATTTCAGTCGAGTATTCATTTTAATTTTCTTTTATTATCGTTACTATTTTAGTTAGGTAGGTATATGCGTTTAATTTGCCTTTTGGACTTTGCGTGAACAGTTTGGATATACTTAAGTACCTAAAGGTAATATAAAATAACGTATCTTAACATTGTTTGTTTTTGATAGAATACGAAGGTCAATTTTAAGATATCGATATAATCCGTCAATTAATAATAATAAATGTTTTTTCATTTTTATGAATGACCACACTATTCAAGATATGAATGCCAAGAACTAATTATTTAATTATGAAAAAGTTATTGCTCTATTCCTTCAAACAGTTCTAGTTATTTATGATCCATGTTATCAAGTGATATATAAGTGTTTTGAGTAACATTGACATAATATTCAATGTTTTGTAACCGTACTAGTTAATTAAATAAAATAAAAAAAAATATATGTACCCATAGAGAAGTTTGACGAAGTTCAAGATTATAGATAGATATTCTGCACATATATCAATTTTGGTATAGCAAGGCATTTGGAGATGTTTCTTTCTACGAGTGTTTTCAAAGCTTTACTTTATGTCTGGAATATTATATTGATGACGCGTTAGCGTAGTTGGTAGTGCCTACGAAGCTGGCGGTCCCGAGTTCGATTCCCGGATTGGGCAAATATTTGTGTAATGAACACGAGTATTTGTTTTTGAGTCTTGGGAGTTTTCTATGTATTTTAAGTATTTATTTCTCATCGTACTAACCTAGAGCGTAGTTTGGGTTGGGACCAGGGACCGGAACCGCTTAGCGCGAAAGGGGTTTTCGATATGGTATTTGATAGACTTGTTTTTACAAACCCCAAGGCTGCGCTAAGCCTATCGTCGAATTATTTCAATGAAAGGGCAACCAAACGATACAGTTAATTCGACTAAGCACTAACCCTATTCCAATACCCCATCACCTGTTACCCTATTCAAACTTAATCGAAAGGTTTCAAGCTGATGTAATCTCTATGCGCAAGAGTTTCGACTTATTATTGCACTACCCAACAATTAATAGGGTAGCGGCTAGCGGCAGGTAGTAGCCGCTTAAGTGAGACGGCCAGAATTCGCCCGAATGCGCAAAAAAGAGAGAGGCGATCAATGGGGTAATACCCAGTCAATGCTAAGTGCTTAAATATTAAACTACCGAAACCCTAATGAACTTGGTACGGATACGGTTAACTAATTCAAAGGAGTTAGCCCTAACTTTAAGGTAACTCAGTCATAGGGTAACCACATCGATTGGAAAACCAAATGATAGGGTTAGCCTATCGACAGTGTTAATCAAATGAAGGGGTTTTCCGGTCCCTGGTTGGGACTCGGTCAATTTGTATGAGATTGTCCCCTGATATTTATTTTTATTTATTTATTTATCACGAGTACATGAATATAAACCAAATAAATATAATTGTGACACATAGCGCAATACATCCAGTGCCGGATTAAGCAAGCGCGGGGCCCGTAGCGAATTGTATAAAGAGGCCCTTGGTTTGTTTTAGGTTATTCCTAAGTTTAGGGTGCTAAGTAAAATAGAGCCGGGTAGAAATACATATCAGGGAAACGTAGGTGCCCGGGGCCTCCCAATTAGGGAATGCAATTTAACCGGTTATTAACCGCTTTTGTATGACAATAACCGGTTAAAACCGGTTATTTGCATTCCCTACTCCCAATGCGCGGGGCCCGTAGCATTTGTTACTCTAGTTAGCTAAGTACGTGGCTAATCCGGTATCCTATCGCAAACACTAAAAACGTTTGCCAGCTGTTTCATTTGCCATAATTTTAATTTCCCATAATTTTAATTTTATTCTGAACCCAAAAACTTTTCAAAATGTTTGATGAGATATACTTGCAGAACCTGTAGGCTAGGTTAGGTTTGTTTTATAACAATTCAGGAAAGTTAAACGGTTTCAGAGAAAAATTACTTTCGGACAAATGAAAATTATGGCAAATTAAACAGCTGGCAAACGTTTTTTAGTGTTTCAGATAGGTAACCGGCTAATCCGCCAGTAGATAAGTCCACGCTAATATTATAAATGTGAAAGTAACTGTATTTGTTTGTTACGTTCTCACGGCTAAACCGATTTTGATGAAATTTGGAAAAAGATAGTTTGAACCTCAGAGAAGAACATTATGATATATTTAATATATTATACGTAGTAGCTGTGTCTGTGAAGCCTCTTATGTAGCCCTACTAGTTTTTAAAACTCATGAATGTAATAGCTTGTCATTGTTCCAGCATAAATGCTTCGCACTTGGAGCGGTTCCAGCTGAAGATAGCGCAGCATGAGCTGTACAAGAAAGGGGAGCCACTCGTTGACCTGGTCATCCGGGACATGGTCACCTTGCCGGTCCTGCATGCAGGTATACCATCATCAGACATCGGATGTTAGGGAGCTCATTTAACTAATTCGCTAAAGGGCGCAATACGGACTGGGGTGTGATTCTCTCAACAACGACGGACGAACGGACGAACGAGTGATTGTCCAAGCAGCGAATTTAACTAGTCCCGTCAGAGTGAAGAAAACACATTTTAGCGCGTATATTAAATTGGGCAGCATGACTTCTCGAACGTATAAGGCTGCCTAATTGACAATGCACGCGCTAAAATGTGTTTTGTTCGTTCGGACGGGACTGCTTAAACTCGCCGCTTCGATTCGCTCGTCTGTGCGACCGACCGTCGTTTTTCCCGACGGAGAGAATAACACCCCTGTTTACAGCCGTAAATTATTAAATACAGGATTTCTAGTCTAAGTCCTTATTTTAAGCTTAAGACTGGGTATTAAGTAACGTGGGCTTTTTAAAGGAAACAAGTATATCAGCAGCGCAAGACATCGGCGAGAACTTTAATTTTTAACCGACTTCAAAAAAGGAGGAGGTTATACGTTCCACTGTATGTTTTTTTTTTTATGTATGTTCACCGATTACTCGGCCAATTGTCGACCGATTTCAAAAATTTTTTTTTAGTTTGATAGAGTATATTTCCGAGGTGGTCCCATTGTCACCAAATCTGTATCTGATGAGAGGATCAGTGAGGAATTGAGAGAACTCCTCAAATATTGTAGGCAAACATATAGCGATTTTAGTATTTTTAGTAACAAGTCTAGCATTTGCATTCAGAAAGTATCATTTGGTGTAGTGGAACTGATGATGAAGACCACAGATGGCCATCGGAACTCCTCAATGGTACCGATTTCAAGGGTGGCGATAAAATATCTCGATTAAGATAGTTGAGCGACTACCTACAACGAATAATATTTACTTGTTGAAATATGACTATGACTTTCCCGCGGCGTTGCTTGCGGCGCGCTTGATATAAGTTAAAGTTTCATTTCAACTAAGAAGTGGGACTACGTAACAGCGTATTATGATCACTAAAAAGTATAAAATAAAATAAACGTTTTAAAAAACAAAAAACCGCCTTCAAAAACGCAAAAAATAACTTCTTTAAAATTGTAGGCACCTAATAGGTTAGTCCAACTGAAGTCGGCGACCACAACATTATCAACAAAAAGCCGACATCAGTTGGACTAACCTATTAGGTGCCTACAATTTTAAAGAAGTTATTTTTTGCGTTTTTGAAGGCGGTTTTTTTAAAACCACAGATTCACACCTCAACACTAAAAATGTATTCCAAAAAAGCCGTTACTACAAAAAACTATCTGAAACCAGCAAAAGAACGTATCTTCATCGCGCTTACGTCCTTGCGTAGAGAAGTTTTTCGGCAATAACTCAAAAACGGTATATCCGATCATGTTGAAAATAATTTTAGTTGAAAGTATTTATTAAGCGTTAACTTTGTGATTTTTTTCATAGATTTTAGACATACGGTTTACAAGATAAATGGGGCGGTGTAAATTTACCCAACTTTCGGAGCGATTATTTCCGAAAATGTTCATCTAATCAAAGGAACTGCTTAATAACCTTTTATAGTGTTTTCAAAATAACTGTCGGAATGATTTATGCTGAATTTTTTTCATCTTCCGTTACTTACATTTATGGAGTGCCCCCCCTAGAAATATTTATAATTTGTTATTTTTATAACTACCAAACTAAGTAGCAGCTGGGTTTATCAACTATTCTTTGCACATTTAAGTATGTCTTAATTATACAACACTGTTAAACCAAAGCCCGGTATAAACTATATTTTTTATCAATAGATTCATTGTCAGTACCTACAAGTGAAAATGTAGCTATCCAATTCAGAATAACATTTTTGCCAAAAATACTGGTAACTTAGGGGACCAACCTATATTTTCATACAAAACTGGGGACAACATGGTCCACTAAGTTACCAGTGAAAGAAGAAATTTTGATTGTTTAATAAATATATCTACTGGGTCATAGAATTCACTGTTTATCTGTGTAATAAAAACACACAATATTTTAAAGAAAACCCATTTAGTTTTTCTTTATACTTAAATGCTATACAAACTTGAAAAAAATAGTGTACAAAGAATAAATAGTTGACCCGGCTACTACAAGATACCTAAACTCCAAATTTTATTATTGTATTTTTTGAGTAAAATGCCTGCGACATACGGACATGACGATACTATAGGGTTCCGTTTTTGCCATTTTTGCTACGGTTCCCTAAAAAAAGGAATGAACCTACAGTATGCCAACATTACAATATTTATCAATAGTAATACTAAGTACACGTGAATGGACTTTCATTATGGGATACTTTAGGTTAGATTGTGTCAAAATAACAATGAGTTTCTATCAGGCTCCTGTTGCCGTAATTTAATCTAAAATATCCCTTACTGTAAGTAAATTCACATGTATTTAGCATTATGATTAATACTAGAAATCTAGTGTTCAACAAAAATTAATAAACGGTTATTATCCACTCTATATTACGTCTTCTCGCCAACTTTAGGTCATTAAGCTCCCTATTATTCGATCTCTAATTACCATAGTCGTGGTAGGGCCATGTGCCGGATCCGTCTGAATCACTACCATCATCTTGCCCTTTAACGTGCTGTCAGGGTGCGGCATTAGAATCGTTATGACCCGCTGATAAGACAACTTATTAAATGCCGAAGGTTTCCAGGGGGCCTAGTCAAGATGCATAACGTTAACAATTTTCGAAAATGTACAAAATGTATATAATTGACGCAAGCTGATGACAACAGTTCGCGTCGACCGCTTGTGTCAACTAATAAACTAAATTCCAAGTGGAGAGAAAAATAGGTCTACAAATACGGATCAAATACGCTTAGGATAAAAATAAATAGCACGGCGTGTAAACTGATAACGTACATAAGCAATAAAATTAAACTATTAAATAACATCGGTACTTAGTTTAGCTTGCATACATTTTAAGTATTTTGACCGAATTGTTCAAGTAAAAACCGTTGTTTATTTATTTTGGGAATACCTACATATTTTTAACTCTAAATTGAATAAAGAATTCCCAACTTAGAAAAATAATTTAATGGAAATAAAGAATTGTAAAAATGAAAATCCAGATCTGTATTGCACGTACCATTAAAAAGTAAATTATGCAAACTATCGGTGGTTGGGTTTAAGTTAGGTCGGTATTCTTGGAACGAGCGACATTAGCAGCATCCTTATTACCTTTACTCGTACTTTAGCTTCTTTCTAATTCGTTATGGGATTTTTCGTCCCGTTTAATTGTTTGTAAGGTTTATAATAGTGACAGTAAACACAAAATAACTTCGTCCAAAATTAGTTTGCGGCCAAATTACTTCAATGGAGTTTAGATTAAATTTAATCATGAGTACCTAATTATATATGTAAGAACAATGCTCGGGCTCCTTGGTCCGCAGCGAGTAAGCTGGAGCGGTATGTATATTAAATGAAGTCGGATTTGCAATCAGTTGTGGGGTTAGCGGTCCGACGGACAATAGTGCCACAACAATCTCGCCCTTTACTTCAAATTGGACTTAAATATTTAAACCAGTTAATTGGATTTCATTGTTGGAGAGACTTTATTTCATAGTTTGCCGTTTATTTTCAGTTCAGGTAGAAAACCTTCGAATTTCTGTGATCAAAATTCTCATATAATTTAAGGGCTTTATTTAGGAGCTGTTGTTTCTATATTAATATTATTGATATCTTTGACAGAGCAAAAAGAAGGAGGGACGCAGTTGAAGCTCATTATAGACTACCCTAACGGTATTCAAGCTCTCTTCAAACCAATGAGGTGAGTCGACTGACGAGTGGTTGTCATATTCAGTGAGACGGATTTAAGTCCACCGAGAGTTTTTCTCGTGTTGTCGGTAAACGAGTTCCGCTCAAGAGCGGTAGTTTCGAGTAGTCGTGCATGGTCCGGAGCTGAGTAGGGCGACTTGCGGAAACTTTCCCGAGTTCTTTCACACTCCGAGAAGGCGCGAGAGCCGTGTTCGAGTGTTGTGCGTCGGTTCCATTCACAAAACTTCCAGGCACTTCTTTTCACGCGATCGGCTTAGCGGCTTGTCCACAAACTTTGCCACTACAAGTACTATTAAACTACAGGTGCGACGTACACGAGTTTACCCCTAGTTTTATACAAGCCATTGTTAGAAACACATAAGACTTACAAAGAATTCTCCTTTAAAAATAACTTAATATTTTCGATCAGCATAAACGTCACGCAATATCATTTTGTAAATAATAGATGAAGTTTAGAAAGGCCACAGAGAACAATTTTCGCTGCGACAAAACAAAGCAAAAGGAATCCAAAAATCCACTCGAGGGGATTGCGTGAAATTCCTAAAGGAGTTGCATATCGAGTGTCAGACCTTTCAGCGTTTGACTTTGTTACTATTTCACTTTGCAAAAATTGGGAAAGAAAAGAAAATCGAAATGAACATCCGGGGAAATAAGTGGCCTAGAAATGGTAGGTACAGATGTCGATGGATAAGATACGTCCGCGCGTAACTCTCGGGTTACTTTTCTAACGGACGCAGTGGCTTACTAGGTAAATTATGGACTCGAGGGGATGCCCCGGCGACATATCAAGAGGCCTTAGAGGACGTCGTACAATTCACTCGGGACCGATAGATTACGAGACGCCGATAGTAGCCCTTTCGTACGGTTTTTCTATCATCTACAGCTACAAGATTATAGTAATCTTATTTTTTTAAAGCAGTTATGACATTATCTTCACGAAACGTTTAAAGACCCTGACTATATTTTGACTCTGGAACCTATTGTAATTTTGTAAAATATTCTATCGAACAATTTAAAGTTACTTTTGATATCGGTTCGAAATAAAGCGACGTTATCTTTTACCTAAACATTTTCCTGTTTACATTAATTTTATTTACCTGAAGAAGCTTGCGAAGGCCATTATTTGATATTTTACTCTGTGGATTTATTTCAGTCAGTTCCAATTTTTGTTACTTGCTTGATATTTATGTTAAGTGAATTGTTTTTTGCAACCGGCATCGTAGCGACCAGTCACGAATTGAATTACATGCTTCCACAGTAGATACCTAAAAATTTTAATAAATAATTTTTTTTTTAAATATATATTTATGCTGTTTGTATTTTTGTTAACGACTGAAGGTAATAAATGTCTGCACTGCTACCAGCATGCAAAATTTATTTCCAGTGTTTATTTTTAGGTTTTATATTTCACTTTAAAATTTGTTCCATTCCATGCCGTTGACGTATAAATTACGAATATACGGGTAACGCCTTTGTATATTCTAAGAAGATTATTCGATAACTGCACCCCTGGTTCGGGACAAAAGCCAAATCCGTGCGCTATCACACCATCGCTATCGTTTCCCTCTCCACTTTCACGCTACATTTGCAAGACAACTTAATAATCATTTTCTTTGAAGATTCTAATAAGTGTTTTTCATTTCAGATTTGCGCGAGACGTCCAAACGCTGCCAAATCATTTCTATTTCTCCGATTATGAGAGGCATAACGCTGAAATAGCGGCGTTTCATCTTGACAGGTGAGGGTTAATTGTGTTTATGTTGTAACTTTATGTTATAATTGTTAAGTGCATATCAGGGAGCTGATTATTTCGCAAGAGTCGCTGCCAAATTGAATAAGAAAATTGATGTTCCTAATGACACTTCATAATTAGTGTAATAAACAAAGTAGGTTTGCATTGTTAATACCGGCGACTGACCGATAATGACGTTATCAAGTGCTATACGAGTACTACAAATGTCACGGAACTTGAAGATTGATTGATTACACTTCAATGATGATATCTACTCATATTAAGAACGTACATCATATCATCGTTTAAAGTGCCTAGTCTTACTTTGTTCGATAATCTACAAACAGTAAAAACGCAGAATTTGTATATCCCTTAAAAATAAATTATGTATGTATTATAAAATAAAGTAAATTAACCATATACTCATTAAGAAAAACCATCATTTAAACCTAATTTACGGGTGCTGCCGGGATCGAGGCCAGGCGGTTAGGCCGCATAAAAGCGAACCTCCTGACAACCGTTTCGAGGAGTACTGCTTTCTGTGTTGAAAGGAAAGAAGAAAGAAAGAAATGCATTTATTTGTGACAGCAACAATGAACAGAGAAATACGCACAAGAAGAATGTAGTCACGAAATGGTCCCAACTCTGCGTAATGCTGGCATTTAAGTCAGCGCTGGTCTTCTGTTGGAAGTGTTGGAACCAGCAGGTGAAACCACGGAAACACTTACATTTTTGAACACAAAAACAAATAATTTTTGTTGGTCGAGACTCTTAGCTATAACTATTATTAATTACATGGCATCTTACATGGAATTACTGTTGCCATTTGAATCAAGTACTCTTACATAATCTCATAATCTGTCTCCTGTGCTCAAAATGTACATTATTGTTTAGGGTGTTGGGTTTCCGTCGAGCGATGCCGGTGGCCGGCCGGGTGCTCAACATGACCACGGAGATCTATGACGTAACGGAGGGCGACATCCTGAAGACGTTCTTCGTGTCTCCGGCGAACAACTTTTGCTTCCATGGCAAATGCTCGTACTACTGTGACACGGGACACGCTATATGCGGAAACCCGGATATGTTGGAGGGAAGCTTCGCGGCGTTCCTGCCAGCGTCGGATTTAGCTGAGCGGAAGGTATATTTTTTCTTTTTTCCTATTTTCTCTAATTTGTACACTTTAAGCAGTATTAACTTCTAATTACTTGAAAGACTTACGAGCGCGTCTGAGCTGTTCCGCTTCGCAAAGGATAGGGACGGATTCCAGCAGCTGATAGCCAACCTTCACTAATTGGAGAGACACTTTAAGAAGAAGAAGAAGAAGTTAAAAGAATCTTAGATTAAACACTATAGGCAAACAATTATCATTTAAAAAAAATGGTTAATGAATGAGGCGGTTTAATATCAAAGTTGAAGTATGATATCAAAATACTGAATCGTGCAGGAGCTCTGCTCCCAACCCAAAGTTGAAGTTTCATTCAAGTTACCGTACCTAGCGTTTGTTACTTGATTTTGTACCTGTTAAAGAGTGAGAGAGATAGGGCAACCAAAACTTTGAATTGCTTTTCCTTATATAATTAGTTAATTTCAGTTTTGTACGTTAAAACAGAAGAGGATGAATTTTCATTATTAACCGACTTCAAAAAGAGGAAGAGGATCTCTGTTCGTCGGAATCATTTTTTATTTGACACTAGCGACCAGCCCTCGCTTCCCTTCACTTTATTTGCGTTTTCTGTAATACCCGTACATAAACCAGAATTATTTTACATAAACGAAAAATGCGTACCTGATGGTGAAGACGGCATTAAGATGCGTTGCGTAGTTTGAAAGATCTAAGCTTATATTCAGAGGGACAGATGGTGGGGTGCAACTTTGTTTTATACTACCCTCGTGCCGCCCAAGAAAAAAAACGCGAGGTCAGCTAAACGCCCAGTGTGCAATGTATAAGCCTAAACATTTTTATGAACAAACTGCTCATTAGTTAGTACAGTAGTAGTTCACTGGGCGTTTAGTTCATTTTATTATTTTTTAAGTCTTGGCGGTTATGCTAAGTGTCACTTTGTACAATGTGTACATTGGGCGGCACGAGGCTATGTACAGATGTCACAGTAATATTTATCAATATCTTGGGTTTATTCTAAGGTGAAATAGTTATTTCTTACACTTTGCAAATTTCGTCTCGACATCGATATCAATTTTAGGATTTATGGTGCCCAATTTCGTAATCGACATCGACTTCTCGATTAACCTAGTTTATGCAATAGTTAGCGTAATTCTATATTCTTACACTGCTGATTCCGAACCGGCACAGTAACTTAAGTGTAACACTTCGTTACTAATCATGCGTATTAGCTTAATAATAGGGGTAAATCATATGGTTAGCTGTAAACGTCTTCTCCGGTGATTATTTTCTGTTCGGCCATCTCTAATAACATCCGTCAAGCGTCCGAAGTTCGAACTAATGTCATTATAGGTAGACATGGTTTTTACGTATAATTAAACTGTCATATTAGAGCCAAAAGTATGTAGTTTGAATAGTTAAATATAATACATTGATACAAACCTTGCGACCGCGTTTAGTAATTTAAATGATCATTCAACTCTTGCCCTGCTTGCTAGTATAGTTGGGGACACTTCGGATCAGTGATCTCTAATCTTAAATATCTGTCAAACTCGATCCTTGTTAGACTAACCGAGTTTGACGTTTATAAATTTGGGAGAATGAGTTGTGGATGATAATTACATCATCATGTGACCCTGGTCATCGTCAGCGTCTCAAGCCCATCCTCATATATTACAATTAGTGGGATAATTCCATGCTCAGTACAACTTACTCCTATTATCAGACTTTGTTATGTTATATTAACTTATATTATATCCAACAGTCTGTTTCATTACCTGATTTTTTTCTTTAAGATTGCTAAAACATGTTTCAAGAGCTATTCTATTGTCAATGCGAAATAATACACAATTAACATTTTAATAAGTAATAAAGTTTATGTTTGGTTTTTTATTGCTTTTGTTGACAAAGTGAGATTGTGGCAATAAGATGCGGGCAAGCAACAACTATGTCAAATATCAAATGAATAACTTCTGTAGTTGAGGAAAAAAGCTGCTGTCATACAGACAGATCTATAACAGAACTCTCACCATACGGGTTCCTTTTTAACAATTTTGGAACGAAATCTAAAACGAGAGTTTGTGTGATAGGTGTTATTTGTTTTATGTTTGCGTTCGACTGTCCGTATATGTATCTTCGTCTGTCTGCGGGATTCTTAACATCAAAGTTTATTTAGTAGTTTTTTTAAACTTATTTTTGTTTAAATTTGACTATTGCAGGTGTGGCGGCATCCATGGAGACGATCTTACCACAAACGAAGAAAAGCCCAGTGGGAGCTGCAGTCGGATTACTGCGATACGGTAAGTAAGATTATGAATAATGAATAAGTACACTAGTTATCTAACAGTTTCATTTGTACGAAAATTCATAAGTTAGAAATGTTTTACTAAATCCATTACTTTTTTTTAAAAGATTATACTTATAGAACCTACATATAGATTTGGTTTCATACCAATTCTAAAAAGAAAAACTGAAAAATATTTTTTAAGTTTAGAATATTTAGATAAATGAAACAGTTGGGGACGAACATTTTTGACTTGTGATAGGTAAACAAGTATTATATATTATCTTTTTTTTTGCTATATTGCTTCGACCTTGCACTCACGTGTTTAAGCATATACATCATTACCAGAGATCGGACAAATGGGCGTCATTACTCGCAATAATGTGGACATGTTTCCAAAGATGTTAATTATAACAACTAAGTTACATTATTTGATTTCATATCTGAATTTTAATTTTGCTCCTTTGCAAGACAGTAATAAATAAATAATAGAAAGACGTGAAGAGTGGTAATATGAATTTACTTAAGTTTGCTCCATTAACATCCGTGGATTGCGAAAGGAGCTTTTCACTTCATAAGTTTATTTTAGCCGTGAAGAGGAATAAACTAACCACGGAAAATTTATAAAAAATATTGTTTATTTGACTTAATAAATGTACACAATAAGAAGTCTTTGCATTATTTATTTATTACTGTCTTGCAAAGGATCAAACTTATTTTTCGGGTAGGTAATCATTGAATATAATTTAATTTGTTTACTTAATTAAACTCTTTAGAGTCATCCACATTATTGCGAGTAATGACGCCCATTTTTCCGATCTCTGATCATTACAAATAGATAACAATAGCTACTGACATTTAATTTTACAAATACACGATGACGAGTGAACGTCAATTTGGTTTAATTTTTTGCGTTTGTTTACTACTTTTTTATATCCAAACATTTAAGATAGGACAATTCTTATTAGATTATATTTAAAGACTTATTTTAAAGCGCTATCTACGCAAGGTGGCTAGGCAATGAATATTCAGTATTAACTAAACGTTTGCTCAAACCACTTTACAGTAACCAGTTTATATGGTGTTGAATTGACCATAGGCGCCACCTTTCTATTCTAGAACCATATTGTTGCAGCTTTAAGAGCGGTCGATAATTAAATTGGGACATTGAAGCCCTCATCAACGCCATAAAATCATGTGTTTACCTTTACCTAATACTGTTGATTTTACAATATATTAAAGTACCCTGGTTCTCTGTTCATTTTTACTGGTATAGTTAAGCCGGCTGAGAAAACGGTTTAATATTTGACGTATCAAATCTCAATCGAACAACAACACCATCTTAATCTTATTATATACTAGCTTCTGCCCGCGATTTTGTCTGCGTAGATTTCGATTATCGTTATTCTCTTGCGAACTTTAAAATTTTCTGGGATAAAAACTATCCTATATCCTAGTTATTCCAGGACCTAACCTATAATTTGTATGCCAAGATTCATCCCGATTTGTTTAGTGAATGAAGCGTGATTCAGTAATAAACATCAGAACATCCAAACTTTCTCATTTCTAATATTAAATAACATGTACGTATTTGTCTTTCATACTCAGCTGTTCGAATGTGGAGGTTTCCTCACCATTTTATTTTCTTGATTGAATGAGCATCGGTTAATGTACAATCGCCCAAAATTGTTAGGTTAGGAAAATTAATTTGCACACGGTAATCGCTGGTGTTCGAACACACTACCTTATGATCACGAATCGCCACCCTAAGTCACTGGGTCACCGACGCTCTAAGTATCAACTGTATGTTGCTCAGGTGCGAACGACGGCACCCTACGACTCCGGTCGCCGTCTGCTCGACCTCATGGACATGTCCATCTTCGACTTCCTCACTGGCAATATGGATCGACATCACTACGAGACGTTCAAGTGAGTATCTATGTATATTTACAAATATTTCAACTCAAATATACCCAAATTTGAACAACCTCTTCATAAATACATCATTCATAGGTCTGATTTCTCGATTGTATCTCTTTACGAACAACTCTTAAGTTGATGAAATTATCTTACGTCATTGTTACTTGTAGATTTCAATAGGGACCACCCACTGGGCCACATTGTTACAGTCTAATGATCAAGTCGCAAGCCCGATATTTTTTTCACTTTATAGGCGAGTATTTAACCACATTCTCATGACCGTCTAGCCCTTACTGGTGCTAATATCTGTCAAACAATATCACTAATACAGCATGTAACAAAAACCCCATATATTTTTCTATTCAATATTACATTAAATATTTTCCCTACCGCTTTGTATAAGTTGTCATTAACCATAATAACCATAGAAACGGTTCTGTGGTCGTACGGGATTTTGTTACGTGTCGTGTATGATCTCCTTTATCCCACTTCACTGAGCACGCTATATATTTTGAGCTACGTTGTTAATTCTAGGATGTTCGGCAACGAGACATTCCCCTTGCACCTGGACCAAGGGCGGGCGTTCGGCAAGGCGCACCACGACGAGCTCAGCATCCTGGCGCCGCTGCTGCAGTGCTGCCTCGTGCGGCACTCCACCCTCGCCACCTTGCTTAAGTAAGCCACGTCTTCTAAAACCTGGTGCTATGAGCCAGCTTCATATTATTCTCACCGCTTTACTTGAGTAACGCTAAAATCCTCACTGGCCATTGAATTATTTTTCAAATACCAGGATACGACATTATTCCTCTTATATCACCATTACACATTATGGTGACGATGATGATGACACATTATGGTATGTCTTTTGTTTCTCGTTTGAAATGAGAGGCATTCCTCTTCATTAGGTCCTCCCAGTGGTATATAGTATATCACTCTCTTCTCTGAATTAAGTATGCAGAGACACCTGGATCACGAAGTATCATGTATTGTATGGATTGCACTTGTCCCTCAGGTTTCACAACGGCAAGCCCCTGTCAACCGCGTTGCGCGAGGCGATGAAGGTGGACCTTGTGTCGCCCGTGCTGTGGGAGCCGCATCTGGCCGCGCTGGACCGGCGCGTGATCACCGTGCTCAACGCCATCCGCAAGTGCGTCGACAAGGCCGAGAACCCCAACCTCAACGATGTCAACGACATCGTATGACCACACCCCCTGATGGAACTCGACTAGAGTGATAGCGCGTGTGATAACCCTACAAATGAAGGTCTCAGGTGATTACCGCTAGCGGCGTCACGGTAGCTAGCTCTTACCGCTTAGACGTAAGTTTTTAGTGCCAAAGATAGTCCAAATGACATTGGGTGAGATTCATGTTTTGAATTCATTCCGCTGATACTGTTTAAGAGCCATTGTACATGCCAAAAAACTGACGATTTTAACATACGATCACGTGAAGACCATTGAAAGAGATATCATTGGAATCAGTATTGATGAAACGTGAGGTGTTCTGTATATATTGATCTGCGAGAGGGGTGCGGGGCTCGCGGGGGCTCGACCGGGCTAGTTTGTGTGTGCTGTGGTAATGCAATGCGCTGTACATAATAATAATGTAATGCAAATTAGTTGTAGGCGTTTTAAGTTTATTTGCTACGTTTCACTGACGTAATCTCTGTAGCTAGAAGCTCAAGAAGACATATCATGGTGGCGGGAAAAGCCGCGTGTGATAAATTGGCTGATTTTGTTTGACTTTATTTTGATAAGGTTCATTTTAGTTGGTTAGAGGCTTATCAAATCATGCCTGAACCAATGTATGAAATAATTATGTCCTCTTTGAATTTTACAATGCATTTTTGATCATCCTTACACGGTTTGTATTTTATTTATTTTGGTCCTTTAATACAAATTCAGAAGCTTTTTACAAAATACCGTGCTTTCTAAAAAAATAACGTTAGACTATCGTTAGTTAAAAATAATGATTTGAGTAGTTAGAAAAAAAAAGAAATCGGTTTGTAGATCTCGAACTGGCGTTGCACGTCGCAGTTTACGTAGGAATAAGTTTTGTTTGGGTTTTGTTCTATGCAAAATGTTGTTTGTTCCTGGTTTTGAGATAATTTCCCAAAATAAATCTGACTTTAGTTTTAAGATAACAGTCAAATTGTGCTTAGAGTGCATACGATTGCAGATTTATTTATAATTTACTTTATTCGTCAGCTTTGATTAAACTATCAAAGAATGTATTCATACAATACAAATTTGTGAACGTACAACTGAACGGAAGCGGATGCTCCTTAATATGTTCAGACATAATAAAATATACCTAGTTGTAGTATTATGGGAATATAAAGTGGTATATATAGTAATGCAAGCTTAATTATGTGCGACGCTGGCAATCGTTAAGGTGTAATTATATTTATTAAATTAATTATAAGAAAGTACTGCTGTGTTAGAATAAGGGCTAATTATATTGTTGTGTGGAGTATAAATGTTTGTCATAAAAGAAGTCGACTTGCCAAAGATGTACCTACATTGTTTAAAAGTGTAAAATGTTGTAAGTAGGTATGGACACATAATATAATGCTTTCAAAGCGTTTTCTGTTGATCGTTTGTAAAATAAAATTGAACTGATTTAACTTGACGTTTTTCCTCCTCTCTTTCCCAAAAATTTAATTTAACTCTTTAAGTTCTGAAATATCTGCTAAGTACATAATGGGGCTAATTTTAACGTAAAATACATGCATATACACCTAAGGATGGAGCCAGAGGAGCGTAACTTTTTGAGTTGTGAGTCGCTGCATACAAAAGTCTAGCAACACGGCTAGCACAAGTTGCCCGCGACTTGTTTGTCGCTCGGATCTCCCTGTCTATCTAGTCAGTAACGATAGAGACGTACTGAGCGACAAACGACAAGGGGGAAAATACAACTTGTGCTACGCGAGCTGATTTTGCGTCGCCGTGTGAACCAAACAGGAGTATTGTATGAAACCGAATGCAGCAGAAATTACGCGACTCACAACTCACAAAATTACCCCTTGCCTTTAAATTGAAAATAAATTGTAGAGCAACTATGAACTTAAACGCGGTTTTTTACGGCCAAAATTACAAGTTACTTGTTTTTAAAATTTACATTTAGTTCAGTGTTTACCTACCGATTTGTGAAGTCATAGTTTATAGTTCTGATTTTTTGTCATCCAATAGAAAATTAAATGGTATATTATTAGAATATCAGCCTTTAAATTAAACACAAATTGTAGATAAATAAATAGCGAAATCATATTTTGTGCTTATGAAGAAGAAAATTAATGAATATACAAGTAGAAATACGGTGATTGTTATTCGACTAAGCGATTTAATTAGGACAGTAATTGGCGATGAAAACATTGTTGAATTTCTCCTACGCAGTGTATTCATTCATTGATTTAATTTAAATATAAACAATGGCCGATATTTTATTGTCCGGTGATTAGAGGGATTGGTGAATCATCAATACAAAGAACAATGCTAACTAATAAAGGTAGCTTTTATTCATTAGACCTGAACAAAGTAATTAAAAAAAATAAGGTCAAAATCTCACCGTCACACAAATGGGCTTTGTCCTAAACAACGCTAAACTTAATCATAATAATATAGAGAAATAAATACTTACATATTAATAGAAAACATCGGACACAGCAAACAACACACAGACTCAGAAAAGAAATAATTGCGCTTATTAAACAAATATACGAAGCTAGCGGTAGTCATTACCAACTAGGCTAACCGCGTAATCAATTAATAAATATCATAAAGTTGACGAGATTACGCCTTTAACAAGGTAAGTACTATCGCGATCGTTAATTTGTGACCCATTTCAAGAAAAATAGGCTTGAAGTCGTCAATGTCATTAGAGATGCCAAATCATTTGTAATTTATAGGAGACTCAACCTTATTGTTGTAAAATGTCAGAATGACTTTGGACCTAACGTGGGTCCCAAATTTAAGTTCGTGACTGTACAGTACAGTCGAACTCAAAAGTAGCTGTAAATTTTAGTACCTTATCGCAATAACGTATTTAACTGAGAGTGATTTGAATTTTCATAATCGTTTTCATTTTGAAAATCAAAGGCTTTTCTGCATACAAAATGAAAACAATTGTTCCGCGTTGAAACCGATTGCGATTGCGAGTCCGTTAGGCAATAGCGACGCAGGTACTAAAATGTTCAGCTACTCATTAGTTCGACCGTATTTCTAATTCCAGAATTTCAACGGATTTGAAATAAATCCATACTTTAGAAGCCACTATTTCTCGTTTTTCATTCAATAACTTTGACTCGGTACTGAATGAAATTTGCTCAAGACCAAAGTGTTCTCCTGTCCAAAAAGTAAGTACTACTTAATATTGGCAAAAAATAAAATCGAACTACTCCTGCTCCACCAATCCCAAAATGCTCAGAGTTTGAATTAGACAGTTTTTTCGATGTAAATAGATGCTATTGGACGCAATTTGGCCAATACACGTGAATCGTTGCAATTAACGGTCCAAACTGTAGTTCCTTGGGTATTTCAGGTATCTCAGGGTACCTCAGGTTAGCATAGACAAAATCGGTATAATTTGTCAATGAAAATAAGGTCATCTACGTATCTGGCCAATTACGTTTCTGGCATTTTGCATCAGTTGACGCTATCTAGTCCACCGCATAAACCAGGGATTACAAATTACAAACGTTTTATAATTCGTATCCGTTAGAAATATGTTACTATAGTTCTACCGGGTACCTCATACGTATATCATATTGTATCTGTTAATAGAATGACTACTGCATCTGCAATAAACAAAAAGAAACACATAAAACTGGAGGCTAAACGAATTTCGCGGGTCAGTGTTCTTGACGATGTAGCGTAAAGGTCGCATAAAGCGAAGAAACACAAAGATATGTCGGACCCCCATAAAAACTGGAATATGAATAGTACGGAAATATTAGGATACCTATTTGCTATAACATTTTACGGCTGCAAGCCTGTTTTGTTGTTTATTAAACATTTTAACGGGGCCATAAATTTATAGTTTTATGCGACATGTGGAGTTTACAGAACAAATATTTGTGATTGAAATACGTGTATGTATGCGTAGGTTCTTTATAGCGATACATCTTTGATGAATCTTGGTCTTGGAAGACTATGTAGAAAAGAACTTCCTTCACTTAGTTAATTAATTAAACAATCCTTTATTTGGCATAATTACCGTTGTTGGCCGCAATTAAGACCATTCAAATCATTAAAGCAAGGTTATAAGCGTATGAAATATCAGCATTGTTTAATCTGGGCAATTAAGCAATTTCTAAATATTCAGATTAACCCTATTAATAAAAATTCCTTTTCACTACTTAGGCGCAAGATTTCTTTGGTAAGAACTAACATCTTCTTTCGTGAGAGATCATTTAAATTTAGTACAAAACATTAAATTAGCTAAGAATAAGCTAATTTAACACCACAGCGAAATCCGCTTAATCCTGCCTAAAATTATAATAATGCAAAAGGGCGTCTGTGCCGTATCCACGGTTCAACTCTTTAACCTCAAAAAGGTACAGTTATTTTTTGTTAGATTTCAGTAGCTGTTGGCTTTCGTATAATGCAACTTGGCTAGCCCTATAGGGTGGTCTATTAAGTATTAGTTATAGGTTATAGGTCGTGGCGGGCTCTTTTTCACAAGGTCTATTACGTTATAGATTGCTGGAGTAGGGCCGCAGCTATCATTTTAACCTTTTTTAACAGCATAGCTGACTGTCCTTTTTCCAAAATATAAAGATAAAGAAGTAAAAATGTTTTAAGTGTAGTACAGTCAACAGCATAAATAAGTGATTTATATACCTTGTCACTTTAACGTCGTGTTTGAAATGTCATACAAAATTGTGAAACGATTGAAAGCGATAAAGTACATAAATGATCACTTATTTATGCTGTTGACTGTACCGTCAACGTTAAAGATATGTTTACATTTTAACCTTATTCCATTGAAATAGGGTGCAAAAATGTAAATATATCTTGGACGTTGACTGTACAACTCACTGATAGTTGGGCGTTTGCGGCTTAAAATCCGCTGCCGTGCTGCCAACTGAGGCGTTCAAAAGGTAAACTCGTGCCGTCAGTATCCTTACCATGAGCTAAAATTACCGTACTCGCTAGCGAGTCGAATGCTCTGTCCCTCGCACTCTATAAGAATACCGCAAGGTCTGCGAGGGACAGAGTATTCGCCCGCTAGCGAGTACGTTAATTTTAACTCATGGTAAGGGCACAGAACGAACCGTGACCGTATCTCAGCAGATATGAGTGCGTCACTAACGAGTCCACGGGGCATTAAAGGTTGGTACTCCGTTCTCGTCACGTTATAGAATAACAACCGACGTGATGTAGTTCCCCTCGCAGCCCGGATATTGTCATTCCCGGGACGCCGCAATCTCCCAAATTGTATATTCACATAAAGAGTTTTCTCACGCTCACTCGCTGAATAACAATATTTCGTATGTCGAAATACTGTAGAGCTAGCCTAGCTGCATTCTACTAAAGCTAACGACTCTACATAGAAATCTGATAATATTTATGGAGTTGATATGGTAAATCGAATGCTCAAGAGTTCCCATCAATCCTACTGTAACACATACACGCGCGCAGTACATTCTGAAGGAGCGGAGCGAGTGGTCTACAGATATTTCTTACTCTTAGATAATGGTGTATATATTATAAATTAAATTAAATTTACAAAGGAGAATGACACTAATTTGAACCAACCTTTAAATTTCGGTAAAGTAATACCTATAAGTATACCTATTTTCACATGACATAATTGTTAGGTGCCATAACGATACGTATGCCATACTTTTCATTTTCCCTATTATCAGGTGTTATAAAATTGTATGCTATAAATTTTAAACGCCATAATAATTATTTGCCATAAAACATTCAGAATGCGTATTATGCGTAGTACTATAAAAAAAATCGGGTCTGCAAGGTCGCAGTTTAATCTAACACTCCTCCTCGCTTCGCTAGTCGTCGTACCTAACGGAAACCTTCCTTACAGCAGGTAGGTTAGAATAGGTAAGTTAAGTAAGTAATAGGTAGTAGTGCGTAATCCAGATTGTACCAGTACTTCATTATATCCACTGAAACACACTGATACAGTCTGGGTCTGCATTTTCCGAAATTATGGCAAATGAAGTGTTATGGCATACATTATTAGAGATTATGAACATTATAGAAAGTAAATATTATAGAAAGTGTTATTATGGTATCTGATATTAGTGAACATTATGATACTAGAGTATTATGGCATTCAAAAATTATGGTATGTGATATTAAGGAAAATGAAATTATGAAAATAAGGGATACGACACATTGCACTTTTTTAACACGAGGGTATAAAAATAGCTTCATGTCTCACTGTGTGAGGTACCTACTCCTACAGCGGTACAGTCACGAAATGACGTAAGTGACACACACCTAGAACCGTTTCATCGATTTTCATGGCTCAGGGCCTCTATTCTAGGGCTAAAACCCACGTCGACTTTGAGCTGTATTAGCACATAATAAGAACATATAGCATAGAAACCGGACTATAAGACGTACTTTGCGTCAGCTATCTTGCTCTACTTTTTAGATTACGTATTACATGAGATAAAATGAAACAAAAAAGTAGGCTATTTTTTCTTCTTTAAATGTCATTGTTACAAGGTTTTACACAGGGACTTCTTTGTCCTTCCTATAGGAAGGATTTGTCTTTTCCTTGTCTATAGGTCCAAATACTATAGGTGCTTATAGGTCCAAATCACGCCTTACTTGTGACGATGTACCAAATAACGAAAGAACAGCTATAGATTCATCTCTTTCCAACTCACTATGAAAACCATAAGTAAAAAGAAGTGAACCGTAATGTATTTTCTGCTTATTTAGTACTGTTTCTATAAATACTTGTTTTTAACTCGCCGCCATTACTGTCAAGTAAATAAGAGCTATCAAAACGTTGACAATAGACGATATGGTTTTACTGCCGAGAATCTCGGCCCAGGGTTTGTTTACGAAAACGCGGGGCGTCACGCGTGTCGTGCGGTTTGGCGTCGCGCGGCGCGTAGGGCGTTTTTTCCTTTTACACAGAGACGGCGCGTGCAGCGGCTCGCGTCATCCCACGCGCAAACACAAACATATGGCAATGTACGATGTTGTTTATGAACACGCGGTGCGTGGTGCGGGGCGTACAGAGTACTACATTTGTATAAACGATGTATGCAGCTGGCATAGTATCACGAATGTGACTTGATCTCTCTACTAAAGCAAGGATAATGTTTCGTCAAACCACACTAATGGCCGCACTCAGAGCCAGTCGGTAACAATTTTTCATACGCAAGTTTGAAAAAGGAACGTTAATTAGTCTCTAAAATGTCTCTTAGTACGGCGGTAACCTCAACACTGCAGTTATTTTTGTAAATTCCCATTCAGTTGACGGGTAATTTTCTCGAATTCTCCGTGAAAATCTTCCAATTCCATTGACTTTAAACTATGTTTTTACGCTATCATTTTCATTTCGCTTACGACGATACAAAAACGGGCATTCTCCTTTCAAAACTTAACTGAATAACACTGAGTAGTATGAGATTTATAGAGTAGCAGATTTATTATTATAGCCAAGTAGCTATACCTCTACACGAGATTTTTCACGTTTTAGTTCTAGTAAGTGTTCAAGTTTTCCTTTGTGCAAAATAGTTAAAATTCCGTTTGCACCAAGAGACTCGAAAAATATCTAAATTTTTCCACATATTAATAAATTAAGGTACTAAGTACGTTTCTTAATATACTTAGGTAAAAATATTAACACGGTATCGAAAATCTAAATATAGGTAAATCCCACTAATGGAAGTGCTACGAAAATCGCTACGCCTCGCCGTAGCACCGTAGAGCTAGTGCGTTATATTCCACATTATCTTATCCTCTTTTTATCTCGCACGGGAATATTATAAACTGCGGCGCCAACGAGAAATAATGGCGGCTAAGCACCTTAGTGAGCCCGCATTAAGTACCTCACTTTAAATATCCTGTTACCTTTTAATAAACCCTCTTAGAAAACAAATCCGATGAAGAACAAACATTAAAAGAAAATTTTGGAAAGCTAAATTAAAAGGAATATTTTAATAATTGAAAGGCTTCGAGAGGGAAATTATCGCGAGAGTCGTCGGCGCCAACAGTCGCGCACAATTCACTTACAATCGGCGACTTTCACTCCTTTCGCTGATTACAACTTCTAACGGCCTATCTTATTCTGATTCGGTTTTAATCAATTCCATTTACATAATGAAAGTCTATGCTTGAAAGCGGAATAAATGTTATGAAAATAATTCATTGATTCGAAATAATTTAAGATTGCTCTTATAATAAAGCTTAAGGACTTAACATCCATAGATTAATATTAACACATGTACTCGTAAGTACACATTCCAAAAAAGTTGATCGAAAAAAGCAGATATCGTTTGTCAAAGTTGTTGTTTGTTGAAATAAACCTTACTACTCATTTTAAAATGTCCAAGAACCGTCAACAATCCAACGAACTGGTGTGTTATCCTCTCAAAAAACGGCGGCCGGTCGAACGGACGAGCGAATAAAAGCGGCGAGTTTAAGTAGTCCCGTCCTACCGAAGAAAACACATTTAAGCGCGTGCATTGTCAATTATACGTTCGAGAAGTCATGCTGCCAAATTGAATACACATGCTAAAATAATGAGTTTTTTTCGCTCTGTCGGGATTACTTAAACTCGCCGCTTGGACCTTCACTCGAGCGAACGATCACCTTTGCTTGTTGAGAGAATCACAACCCAGTAACTTTCATCGCATGCATCTAATACTTCCCCGGTGGGAACTCTTTCGAAGTTACTTAGACAGCCCCCAACCCTGCCTCTGCTTTGGACACTGAACTATCCGTGGGATAGTTCTGGAAACATGTGCTCGTGTTAGGTATCTGTGTACGACTCATACAACTCTGTTTACCAACTAGTAACTTAGCGCGTTTTGGTTGTAGCTCAACTATGACTTCCTCTATCTATATGTATTATGTATATTGGAAGGTAGAAGAATGGTATCTATAATCCTTCATTGTTTTATCCATTTTGGCTGTAAAAAATTAATGCTATTTTGACATAATAATGATAAGATTAAACTTATCGTTTATGTATTCACTTCATTTCAGATCGAGTTGCTTGACTTGAATGCGCTTCTTTTTTAGGTACAGTCGAGTACATAAATATGTATAAACTTTAGTATCATGTCACTTTAATCGCTGTAATCATTTGTATATGGCAGTTTGAACATGACATTAAACAGATAAGGTACTAAAGTGTATACATATTTATGAACTCGACTGTACATAAGAAGTAATATTGTTTCCAAAATGATTTATCAACTATTTTAGAACCATAATAAAAAGTAAAAGTTTTCAATTTAATTACTCATTCTATTTTGAATTTATTGGATTTTTTCTTTTTGGAATACCAGTCTTCCAAAAAAGGTTTAGGTTGAGTGCATGTTCCGGGGCTCTACTCAATTGTATTGTCAACCTAACGATAGCTCTTATTTACTTGACAGTAATGGCGGCCGAGTTGAAAACAATACGATAACATGTCAAAGTCAATATGGTTTTACCCGGTAGAATAGAGGCCAAGCATGTTTAATGTCAATAGCGGCCTGCACACGTACAGTTCGGACTGCGGGAAACGCCACGCGCCATTCCAATCTTCGCTCCGAACTGTGCGTGTAAATTCAACTGTAGTAGTAAAATAGTAAAAAACCTACGGTTCGGACTGGCGCGTGGAATGGCGCGTGGCGTTTCCCGCGGTCCGATCTTTACCGTGTAAAGGCCGCTAATGGGTATGGACCAAAAAGTTGGGCACGCTAACTCACTCAATTAAATTTTCTATGAAACTTTTCCGTTGTGACACGACAATTACCCATACAATTGTAGGGACACTTTTCGTCGCACAACGGAACTTTTTTCAACTTCGTTGTTTGTATGGTTAACTGCGCTTAACTGTGGTCCAACTTTTTGGTCCTCATCCCAATTGCTTTTGCCAGTTACTTGAGAAAAGTAACTTATTTATTTTAACTGTACAGTCGTATTCAATTCACGCCCTTACCAGAACATTCCATAAGTTTTCCAAATTCATGTAAGGAATGCAGTTAACCTATTGGTGTCCATACAGCGCCGGTCGCTGATTTACGCGCGTCCGATGGCTCGCGTTAGCTGTGCGCTTGCGCTATTGTTTCGCGCGATTTATCGCCGATGTCGGTATGGGGCCGGAGGCACAACAATTCACTTGGACACAGCGCCTATTGATGGCTGATACGTAGCGAAATGTCATACAGAAGGCTTGATTTCCTCCGGCGACCATTGAGAAATAAATTTAGCATGATGACTACTTTTTGCACTGAAATTCTTCGCAATGCAAAAAATAAACATAAGATATAATAAACACAAGTTAGAGAGGTACTCAAAGAAGAAGAAAAGGCTCTGTACAATGAATGTCCTTGCTAATGAAAAACATAAGTTAAATATGATTATTATTTTATGGTATAAAAAGAAAAACGAGCTAGCGGATCACCTCATGTAAAGTGATACCACATGTAACACCATGAGAGAAAAAAAGTTAGACGATATTGTTAGAACTGAGATGCAAAGACTCGGGAATTGCCTTGTTACATTACATTACATTAGGAAGTTACAACTCTTTTTTTTTCCTATTGCGAGTCACAAGAAGTACCGTAAACCCGTACTTCGATTTACTATTTAAAAACTTCAAATGTACCTATGTTATGCAAAAACGCATGTTATTTGAAAGGTGTCTTCTGATAAGCAAATCTAATTCGTGATATCGAAAAAGGACAACATCTATTCTATATTTCTTCAGATTTTACGTGCTTTTCATTCAAATATTTAGTACCTATAGTGGTTTCGTAGTTTAACTTTGATCATAGTGTTTTTATTTGTTTTTTTTCTAATTAATCGAGTCAAAAAAAAAGAAAATCCGATTATTGCATATTTTTACTTTATTATTTATTAGGTAACTCGTGTTAAACGTTGAATTTGATCAATGTACCGACGGTTTACGGTACCTATTTATTGGATATTTTTTGCCCTCCTTAGGTATTTCTTTTACAATGTTAGCGAATTCTGCTCGGGAAAAGTCAGTGCCTACTGTGTATTTCAGCTAATTGTAGCGCACGGCATTGTCTGCTTATGCTTTATACGCGGACAACAAATGAGCTATGCGCTGGAAGTGACTTTGTGGAGCCGCTCATTTATCAAACCTGTACAAAATAATTCATCAGATCATTTACGGCATCAGCACCTGAATACGTGATGGGTTAGAACCATAATGGTCCGGGTCACCAAGATTACGGCTGGCGGTAACTTTAATTTGTTCACCTTGGACTATTCCGACTATCCCATATCGAGGGATATCTACATTAGAGTACCTGAGTATAAAACTGTATTTAGTTTAAAAATTTCGATCGTATCAATTCATCGAATTTCATTTCATCGAACGTTATTCTCTGCTGATACCATGATGTTTTCAGGATATCTTAAACATTAATTAAATAGGTAGGTTAGCTACGACTTGTGACTATTAAAAACAAAAATTCATGTGTTAAAATATGCCTTTCGATTAAATAAAATTTCTGCGTAAAGATACGATCGTTAAAAGGTGTTTTGATAAAACAATAGATACCAGTCTTGAGACTAGAAATGTACATCTTATCTTACAGATGGGCCCTTTCGGATACACTTCGACCCTTTAGGATCTTTTGTGCAATTACCCTCTTACACACTCAGCTGTTCGAATGCGCAGGTTTCCTCACGATGTTTTTCCTTCACCGTAAGAGCATCGGGTAATGCACTTAAGTTAGCAAAACTCATTGGTAGATGGTGACCGCGGGGGTTCGAACTCGGTACCTTACGATCACGAGTCGACCCTCTAAGCCACTAGGCCACCGACGCTCTCAGAAGAAGAAGTACATACTTTGATTTCAATAAATGGCAGAAACATCAACAACAAAATTTTCGAATCTTTCAAACGTATAACCGGCAGCAGTCGCACCAAAAACGCCGCCAGATATTACCATATTTCACAAAGTTAGCCCTCTCCGCCAGACCAATAAGTCATTTAAACAATTAATGTGTGCAATTAGGTTAGATAATGTGTATAGATATCGCCGGGGCGTCCCGCCGGGCGCGCTTTAATTGTCGATCCATCGCGGGGCAAGGCGCATTTCACATGGACACTAAAACTGGTCTGAAATTCACGGATTACTTATAAGTTACCATGGGGAAACTTTATCGTTTTTGGCGTGTTTCCGTATTGTAAACGTTTTGATAGCTACTTGCTTGCGCTTTTGGTGTGAAACTGATTGATAGAATAAGGAATGCAAAGATCAGAGAGAAATGTGGACTAAAAGAAGATGTAGTGACTAAGATTGAAAAGGGCATGTTTCGATGGTTCGGTCATTTTGAAAGGATGGATGAAAGAAGATTGACGAAAGAGATATACAGAGCGAAAAAGAGTGGGAGGGTCGGAAGGGGCCGCCCTAGGCTCGAATCTTAAGTACACGAAACCGACGTGAATGCATGGCTCGATGTATGAATGTGGAAGAAGCGAAAAAAATTTGTCAGGATCGTAGCCCTGCCCTCTGGGAAACAGGCGTGATTTAATGTTTGTGTGTTTGTATGTATGTATTTACTTGACAATAATGGCGGCTGAGTTAAAACTATACCATTACAAGTCAAAGGCAATATTTGTTTTACCGAGTTGACTTGAGACCTTAGGGCTCTTTCCTACTCGGGATGAATCTGATTGCTTTTGACATGTTTACGTATTATGACGGGATACTAGCTCTTATTTACGTGACAGAAAAGGCGGCCGAGTTAAAAAAATCCGATAACAATACGTGTAGAGACTAAGTAGAATCAGGCCCCTGAGGCTCTATTAAACTTTGTTTTAGGCCATCTTGCTATTAAATCGTCGTCATATGCGTTACGTCATATACTACGTTATTGTAGCTATTACGGTCTAGTGAATACGAGGCACCAAAACGTTAAAACTATGATTTTAATATAGAAGCAAGACGTCTGGAACAAAGTTATACCCTGCCAATAAAGCATTTAATTGTTTAAATAGTGTTTTTCAAATATTTTCTAATTATGTCAGAAGGGTTTGCTTGAAATGATGAAAACGCAGTTGTTGATTAGGTTTAATCTTAATAAGTACGTAGTGGTTGCGGTAGGGTTGGATCCCCAATTAATTAAAAACCCAAAATGATCAGTTTACGTAAAGTAAATTAACCCATTTTTGTAGTACGCTCGCCGTTTCGCCTTTTAAGTAGTATATTTGAATACTGTGATTGATAGTATTAAAGTAATAGTTTTTCAAAATGATTCTCGATCTTCCATTGATAAATAAATAATATTGTCTAAATTTTCTCGATGGTATATTGCCGCTACTAAAAGATAACCCGGGACTTAGTGAGCTATTTGCCATGAAATAAAAAATATTTCAATATACAAGTTCTGAACCCATGTTTACTTACATTACATTTTAGGACGTACGAGTACGAGTATGCTCCTTCCCTTTGCTTACAGTAGGAGCGATTCAGTTTTCGTTCGCCTTTGTTCAATTCAACACTGTTCTGGACTCAGCTTAGCAGTACAATAAAAAGAAATAAACGAACAAAGCACGGCGCTACGTGGCTTCGGTACTGACTGATGCAGGTCATTTTACGTTTTACTTGTTTATTTGCAGACTGCGTTTGGTTTCTATAGCTAACTTGAATTAGGCCAAACTAACCTTTATACTGGGCCACATGTAAGGGGGCACCGGTGATATATACAAACGTTAGGTATCAATAATGAATAAGGTCCGACCGAGACCGGTTTTTTAATAAGGTTTTATTATGGTTTTAACAAACTTAATACTCAAAATTGAAAAGTACATATTGCACGACAAAATAAAGCAATTTTTCGGCATTGTACCCTGTCAAAAATATTTAAATCGATTGCCGCGATGTCTCGGCCGCGGCCGAGAATCTCGGCCGTTTTGGGCCGAGACTGAGACCGAGATCTCGGCACGATTTTTAGCCGAGATTTGCCGAGACCGAGACCGAGACCGAGATCTCGGTCGGACCTTAATAATGAACACTTAACTCTTAATTCGATGATCACACTGTGATAAATTTATTGTTGCAATATAAATTATTAACCCTTTATCTTTAACATATCCTTCTTCGGGCAAGAAGAATAAGTTAATTTTAAAAATAAATAAATTATGTTTGAATTATATTTATTCGTAAGTTCATATTTATAATATTTAGATATTGTTATATTAGTAATTGAGATCAAAATTCGAAAATAAAAATGGTTCTTTAATTTATACTTGTTTTAAAAAAATTAACGTTTTCTCTTAATCGTCACAAAAATATGATCGTCGGCCTGGATACACTGAACAAGTTTATATTCAGTTTTTTTGAAAAATTCGGAAAGAGGAAAGGGTCAAATTGGGCACCTTTCCAATGGGAGTCAAGATGAACCGAAAAAAAAATAATTCAGATAGCCCGAACTCGGCCGGGGTCTTCCGTATCGCCCCCGGTGCTCTATTTTTCTCCTTTTGAGCTACCCGACACGATATGAAATTCACCTATACACCTATACAGTGTGTGGCCTAGAATAGGGGATAATATTTCACCTCTTTAGGTACATTGAAGAAAGGCTTAGGTTCAAGTTCCCGGTGCCGACTCAAAAATAAATACAATATTAAAAATCCAAATTATCAAAATATCTGAGAATCTAACAGGTATAAACATCACAAGGTATTTGAGTAGGCTTTCGGAACTAACTATTATTTAACTACATATTAGCCGTGCTTTTCTATTTCAAAAAGCAATATTCCTAAGTACTCCATATTTATGTGAGCACTGAAAACCAAATCCAATTAGTAAAATAGCGACAGTAAATAATTCGATGTCAAATGCGGATTTTTTAGGCTATAAATAAATAAAGCGATTGGAGATTTATGGTTATTAAAGATACGCGGCTGAGATACGCACCGGCGCGACTGATTTGCATAGAGATGTGTACCCTATGATATCTATGATAGCCTAGTCATTAATACTGATTGAGAAATGTAAAGTTTAGTTTACATTGAAATGTTAACTCCAAGCAAGATACATTCCTAACTTATAATATGTCATAAATATTTTAATCATGATTATAATATGACAACTGGACATTTTGCACGAGTACCTACTTCTAAAAGAGGTCATGAGTTTAAATTGTATTAGAAAATGACCTAGCCCTGAACTAACTCCAAGCTCGCTACACGGTAACTCAACAACGGTACGCTCTAAATTAATAATTACCTACCTATAAAGTTGAATAAAAAACAGCTTATGAACGTATAAGTAAAACGAACTATTTATGAACGCTCAGGCTGCCCTTGCTAGGGGACGTGACCTCTAGTTATGTTGGCAAGATCGCTACAAACTAGGCTAATAGGTAGGTATATCCACGTCGTCGAATAGATTACATAGGTATTATTTTGATTTTTCGTCAAATAATAATCCTTGCTTTATTTTTAAACACCGACAAAAAGAGGATTGTTATAAGTTTAACGTGTATCTGTGTATCTTTGAATGTGTGTATCTGCCTGTGACATAGTAGCTCACGGATATACCGATTTGGTTGCGGTTTTTAAAGAAAGCTAGTTTAATCGGAATGGTTTATAGCTAGATTTCATGAAAATCGTTTGAGCTGTTTCAGAGATTTGAGCTCAGGGGCAAGATGCATTATGCTAACTAGCGTTTATATTCGTTTCGTTTTTAAACTAATCGCGTCATTGGTTGATGACGTGATAAGAAGAGCCACATGATCTACCAGTGAGATATGGGGTCGCCATTAAATCGTTTTTTTTTTAAATAGTTATTAAATGATAAAATTAGCTAACCCTGCATTTAACGTGTTCAAAGCAAGAAACCAATTAAAAGCAAGATATTTTTCAAAAACTACTGCGTGACAGTAAAGCATACGTTTAAAATGATAAAACATGCGAACGATGTTTCATTTGAAGACAGGAATGGGCTCGGAACAAAAGTCGGTTCGGCTGGACTCGATTTATGGTTATTGAAGGCGATCCAGATATCCCAGGCTATCGGACGAGCCTGGAGCACTACGTTACGAGCTTCTGTGGGCTTCTGTGGTGTTATTTTTCATCCGCAGTGCCCAGAGATATTTAAGAGAAGTGACTCGTTCCTTTTTAGGGTTCCGAAGTCAAACTTAAAGTTTCACCAAGGAGAACATAGACCGGTTACCCTAACTGACTATAACTTTCCATTCGCATTTTTCCCCATTTGATTGTTTCTCCAATCGCATTTCTTCCCATTGTTTTTATTTATTAATTCATATTTTCCATTATGGGTTTTCCCCACTTGCAAGTTTTCTCAATTTTAAATCAATTTCACTGTGCCGACCAAGCTCCGCTGTTGCGGAGCTCCTATTTCTGGATGCTAGGGCCCTCCGGGCCTTCTGCAAAACTAACATAACCTAAACCTATCTACCTATTTCGACTTAATTACAATGGGAAATTATGACAGCGGGGAAAATCATAAACGGAAAATATGCGATTGCAAAAATTCAAAAATGGGAAATGCGATCGGCGAAAAATGCAAATGGCGAAATATGCGACTGGAAAGTTTGCTACACAGAATCAGTTTGACGAACCGATCTAACTATCGTGTTATTCTATCTCTTATTTACTTGGCAGTAATGTTGGCCGAGTTATAAACAATACCTTTAGGTTAAATGCGATTTCGATATAACCGGCTAGAATAGAGGCGCAGTTGTCTTTATTCTCACATGGAACACAACAATACGAAAACTGCTGCTTGGCGATAGGTAAGATGTTTGTTGTAGCAATCAGGACGGACCCTGCACAAATATGAGCACTTAACTCTAGGAAAGCGAACGAACGACACATAATAGGTACAGTGGTTTTGTAAAGTGTTTTTAACGCGTCCAATTAAGCCGGGAATACACATGCCTGTCGCTGGCACACTTGCATAACAGCACCTTGCACGTGCTATCTACTTTCATGTGTATACACTAACTGGCATACCTGTATCTTGCATGCTTATGGCACGTGTGAACGCGACAACTACAGGCATGCCTGTCTGGATAAAATTGCATGCAAGTTAACTTGCAAGTGTATTAACTGTGTGCCAGTCACTTGATCATGCCGTTAACTAGTATGCATGTTACTGTTCTGTTTTACAGGTATGTGTATTCCCGGTTTTAGGTGATTCGTAGTCGAAGGCGAAGATAAGGAGCTGGACGGGAAGCGTAAGAAAAAAATTAAGGCTGTACGGAATCAATTCAAAGTTATCATTATAAATTACATACATAAATAAACTCACCCCTTCATTCCAAGAGTGGGGTAGGCTACAGAATTACCAACAAATAAAAATTTGTTGACAATTCTGTAACCACATTTTGCACAATTAGGCTAAGATGTTTGCCAGTGTAGTAGGGAAAACGCTTAAAAAGTTTTTCTGCCGATAATTTACAAAAATAATATATAATTATGTGTTATTTTAATGTACAAAGCTTAATCAGTTTTTACTGGCAACTAACAATCTCCTCCGCCGCTAATATTGTATTACAATAGGTTCTTTGTAGACAAATAATATCATAATACTAAACCTATTTCTTCGATCTGCTACGAGTTACTACGGCGTAGCTTTCCGTAGCCCTACATTTATCGTAGTAAATTTAAATTCATGAATTAGTATGAAAAAGATTTGAATTTAAAACAAAAAATGTTTGTAAATAATAAGGATTACACTTAAATAAACATGATATGGACAATTGGACATTGATAAGCATCAGCAGTTATGTGAGTGTGACCGCAGGGTTACGACGACTATCGTATTGCATCGCTGCAGAAAATATTGAGTTTGCTTTTAAAAAGCAACGTTTTATTCTCATATTCCTTTCGAACAATATGTTAATATTTCTCCTTCAGCTTTTGCAATTTACATATAACTCTTTTCTTGGCTTTTCCTTGAATTCAAAGAAACTTGAACATAAGCAATAGATTGGGGTAATTCGATTTGTTGTTTACTTGACTCAACCTCTAAACTTGTTATAAATATTGCAATGCCTTTATTATTAATTACATATTTTATCTAAAAGTAATTCCAATGTACCAATTAAAAGTAGTTCTATTGATCGTCTGTGATTGGTTGATTATATTTGACAGTTCCGTTATCAACAACCAATCACAGACTAGTAGATAAAGTGGTGGCGGTAAAAGAGCTACAAGGACTCGGGCATTCGGTTTTCGGTCGTTGAGAAGTGATACTAGGATTGTTCTGTAAAACTTACTGTAACCATTATCAAAAGTTAGTTAATAAATTGACTTAAATCTAGTAAGCGTGTTTCAATGTACAAGAAACCTTTCCTACTGAGGATATAACTAAAGAGGTCCAATAAACTTGATACGAGTAAGTTACTGTTATGACTTGTAACGAAAGTATTTATAAGCATGCATGATTGAGTGATTTGATTTCGATCTACATAGTTTGAGCTTAAAACAATCAACTTCTCGTACCATTAGGCCAAAAATTATTTACATTCCATACATTTTCAGAATCGTTTAAATAAGTTACCATGCCTGGGCCTCTATTCTACACCCCTAATATAGTTAATATAATCCTTAACATTCTAAAACCTTATTGCCTTTGGCATGTTATTGTATTGTTAACTTACAATAGCTCTTATTTACATGACAGTAATGGCGACCGAGGTAAAAAAATACCATCAAAAGCAATATTGTTTTACCCTAGTACCTCTAGGATAGAGAAATTTAAAATTCTAAAAGATACTGTTAATTTTAGTCCTTATCTAAGAGCACTTTTTTTGGAAAACGTCCGTACCATTGAAACAAAAAATCTTGTTGAAACCTGTGAAACATAAAAACCATTTCCCCTTAGCTAACAAAAGCGCTCTCGATTTCCTTATCAAAGCGAGCCACGAGCCAGCGTTCAGTTTGGAACACCGAGCTCGATGCATCTCCAAGAAGCAATGCAATCTTAATTATGCACCGACGCAAGTTCGCCTTGATCACGGTTACACCTGTTTGCTTTTCATTCGTAAATGGAGTTGGCTCCGCTATGTTTGCAAGTTTCTCCCAAACTGACAATTTACCTGATTGTAGTCGAGTGGGATGTGCATTGGCAAATTCGATTTGGATATTAATTTGTGTGTGCTGTCGGCATCAATTACTAGCAAACGGATGATGGAGATGGAAATAGGTTGGCTTCTCAAGCTGGCATTTTGTGGAACTCTAAATATAAATTTTAGGTTGATATAAAAATTTAATCTTAGGTTTTGTAAAGCAGTTGTGTGTACTCACGGCAAACATGAAGCATGAAATATGTAGATTAATTCCTACTTTTGTAATGTATGTCTCGCAAAATATTGATCCTATAAGTATGGGTATGGTCTCATTCGGTTCTGCTCAAAAAATTACATGGAAAATGCCACTTCACTTGCCTAGTAAAATTTTCCCCATGACCAGACCCCCCCGATGGGGGTAGGACCCCTAAATTTTGATAGGACTCGGCAGGTCCTCATTTCTAGTGCCAAGATAAACTTATAAACAAAGTTTCATTGATGTAAGTACTTACAATGTACATAATTTGCCGCCAAACTGTTTTTGTTTAGTCTTACATTACCTGTATTAGTTTTTCATTCCAATCTGAGGTGGCATTCTTTATTCTCTTAGAAACAGCTCTCTGTCGAACGGTCTATCGAGTGAGCGAAAACATTCAAGCTTACTCGACGGGTACAGCACGTTAGCTAAGAATGCACGCCCTTAAATGTCGCATTTACGTTTCGGGACAACTTGAACTCGTCGGTTAAAAATTGGTGCGTCGGGTTCTAGAGCGAGTCGTAAAAGAGAATCACCTGCCAGGGCAAAACATAAAATAGTGGAATAAGTTCAAAAACGCAAGTTAAGCTAAGCCAAGGAGTCAGATAACATTAGCATTTAGCAAGGGAATCGTTATCACGGGTGGCTGGCAAATTGCTGGATCATATTGGACGCCACTTTATTTACAAGGGGCTGCCCGGCTGGTTATTTAGCAGTACATACATAATAATAAGAAGCCATGTAACAAATGTTTACATGTTTTTATCTCAAATCCGTTTGTTGTGCCGGAATTTCGTAAGGTGAGATAATTATATAATAATAAACGATTATTATTATTATTACGAGCCCATAATGTCCCACTGCTGGGCAAAGGCCTCTCTTCCACTCTATCGGATCTTGAGCGGTTTCCCTCCAGTTCTTGTCCCATGATCTCAACTCATCACTCCATCTCTTCCTGGGGCGGCCACGCTTTCTCTTAGCATTTTCCGGGAGCCAGTCTGTGGCTCTCCTGGTCCAACAATTAGGTTGCATTCGAGCAACGTGGCCGGCCCAGTCCCACTTTAGTTGGGCAGCCTTCTGAGCTACATCTATTATTTTTGTCTGGGAACGCAGCTCAGTATTCCGAATCCGGTCTAAAAGCTGAACACCGAGAATGCTGCGCTCCATCTTTCTCTGGCAAACCCCGAGTTTGAACCATTGCGCTTCAGTCAAAGACCAGGTTTGGGCTCCATAGGTAAGGTTAAACGAAAAGTAAAAAAATCGTACTTAGTCGACATTTAATAAATCGAATTCAAAAACCACGAATTTGTTAGATTACCTAAGTATTTTCACAAAATAATATTTTATACAAGTGAAATTTCACATCACGTTCTTTCATGATCGCAAATTTAATTACGCGTCTTTCTTCATTGTAGCGTTATTTAATATTCGTGCTTATTTTGATCACTGAACTCGTGGTGTTCGTTTTTCTGAAGAACTTGTCTAAAAAAAATATTGAGAAATAATCGTAACAACACGTTACTCGCAAGATGTCTTATTTACAAAGTATCTGGATGGCTGTATTTTTCGTATAAGTTCCCTAAAACAAAGTAATAAAATACTGAATTTAAATCTCATACAAAACAGGTCATATCTACAGTTGTTTGTATCCGCGGGCTTGTTTTGTGTTTTAAAGCCAAAATGTGGCATGGTCCTTTGCAATGGGGAAAAATGGGAATGGAAAAAATACGAATAGCATATATCACGAACATTACATAACGCAATATAAAAATCACAACACAGAAAAGCCATTAAGAAAATTAACGATTATGAAAGAACGTGAGGCCCTTGCCAAGAGGAATTACGCTAACTATGTCTATTCGTTTCGTTTTTAAACCAATCGCGTCGCTGGTAGATCACGTGACTCTTTGTATTCCTCCAAAAGGCTTTGTGTCAAAATTCGCTACTATGAAAAAATGCTTTTGTGACGATAATCTAACCAACCATTTTTACCCACGACGGTACGGAGACGGATGTGGCAATGTGGAGGTGAAGATATAGATATTCAACTACCTATGAACTTAATAAAAACCCAAGAATATCCGTCCTGGGCTGCGATTAAATGAACTAGTTTTTTTTTATAGTAATGTGAATAATTTGAGATATTTTATTGCTATACTTATTGATTATATATATTTCTGTTGAAATTATAATAGCGATGGCAGCCCCCGACGGATATTCTTGGGTTTTTATTAAGTTATTGCCACATCTAGTTATATCTTCGAGAACCAAATAGGTACAGTCAAGGAATTTAATTTGTGACCTATCTTAGGTCCAAAGTCAATCTGACATTCTACAACAATGACTTGGCATCTCTAATGACAATGACATCTTCAAGCAAATTTTCTTTGAAATGGGTAGCAAATTAACTTCCGTGACCGTACGTAGGGAAGTTCTATGAAAACTGATACTCTATTGTTTATATGACCGACTACGCGAGAGATCAACTCTCCTTATAAAAGCTTTTTACGTTAATTATCTCTAGTTAGATAAATTCTTCAAGTCTTTTAATTATTTTATCCTTTTTCAATAACGTTTCAACCTGCGCGGAATTTAAAAAAAAAAATTATTTCTGTTACCCTTTACCCGTTGTGATCACCTTAATATGTCTGAGTCTTACGGAAGTTTTATGTTTAAAACCTTTTTATGATTACAAATGTTTCTTTTTTTACAATTTCTTTCAGTTTTTCTTTAATACTCCAATTTTGAAAAGCGTGTATATAAAATCTATGTGTATTGTAGTTTGCGTTGTATTTTCCTTCCTCAAACATTTGCAATGGACGAGGATGGAAGTTTCCCGAATGGTCTCCGCCCGCCGCATGTGACGCCCTGCATATTTCACAAGTCGACGGCAGCATTTCGATGGTAAAAAAGCGCTAACATTGTATGACCTCCTACGTTCTTATTCAAGTTTATATCGTATTACTAGCAGGATATAGCTTTAGTTGTGAAGAGCGAGGTTTGTGGACATACGATGTTCTATTGTTAACCACGTGTAAATCTGCTACACATGCAAACTTGAGGATGTTGTTTTTTAAGTTATTGTAAATAGTGTGAGTGAATAAATAGGAAATTTTAGACAAGCATATGCCATCTAATACCACATTGTCGCATGTACTGATAAGAGTAAATAGATCTTTGATCGCATACCGTAAGTTCTGTTTAGGTTGTGATCGAAAGAAGGCTTTTATGCTTTTTTAACCGACTTGAAAAAATGAATAAGTATCTGTACTAAGTAATTATATATTTTTTGCTTTTCTGTAACGTTTTTGTAAGGCGTAATAGTTATAGTTCATTCGCTTAGATAGTGTCGCTACACTCACATTTACTTGTGGTTATTATAAAGAAATACGAATATATTTCGATGTAAAGTGCCAAATTCACTTGCGGGTGTTACTCCACAAGTGAATTTGGCAGTTTGCTTCGAATTATATTTGTATTTTATTACAATAACCACACGTGCGAGTGCGAGTGTAGCGACACTATCTAAGCGAATGGACTTTACAATAAAGTGTTCTTGTACTGTGTTGTATTGTATTGAAATGCGTCCATATATAGTTCACACGATCTGGGATTCTAGTGAATAAAGGTTAAAAGTCTTCTGCAGGTCAATTGAAAAAGGGTATAAGTCGGGCTAGTTTACCCGTTATACCCAAGAAGATCATATTCGCAAAATATCATACTAGCAAAACATAATATACGCATAGCATCACATTCGCAAAACATCATATACGCATAACATCATACTAGCAAAACACGATATTCGCAAAACATGATATTTACAAATAGTCCGGTTTTGTTATAAAATCGTAGGTAGGTTTAGGTTATGTTAGATGTACAGCAGGCCCGGAGGGCCAAACCACCCAGAAATAGGAGCTCCGCGGTAGCGGAGCTCCGTCGACAATGTCTAATTCATGTCTTAATAATAGTTATTTTTTGCTAATGTGATGTTTTGCTATTATGATGTTTTGCGAATATCATGTTTTGCGAATATGATGTTTTGCTTTTATGATATTTTTCAGAATATCATGTTTTGCGAATATGATATCCAACGACTGAGGGCACGTGTATGATTTGCAACGTTTTTTATAACGAGTTAAATTGTCATGTAACCATTTTCACCAGGACTGCTATATTTTTTAATTCCTTACGAAACTAGGTTTATTGTGCGTTTATGAATCAGGGGTTACAATTTGATAGCGCTTGTATCTAAAAAAATATCCCGTTAGAAGTTATAAATAAAAGCAAGAATCACATTTATACCTATCACATATATTTACATATAGGTACATACATACATTAAATCACGCCTGTTTCCCAGAGGGGTAGGCAGAGACCACTTCACATATATTTATAATCAAAATAAGGTTTGTACATCTATTTTCCGTCCCACGGAATAATTAATGGAGAATCAATCGCCGTGGCTACACATCAGCCTAATTGCTGTGTCCGCCGTCTGCCACAACACTAAACAAGCTATTTCTGTAACCAACCACTCTGCCTATAAATTATATTATGGGTACCTAGGTCTAATATTGAAAATTTACATGGAGCTGGTCATTATTAATTGTTAAGCGGTTTGGTTAAACTGTGATATGAGAAAAGGGTAGTTTTGTATTTGAAGTTTTCGACTTTCCGTCTGAGAGTCGGATACTTTCTGTCTATCGGTTTCAAAGCGGAACAATTGTTTTCATTTTGTATGCAGACAAGCCTACGATTTTCAAAATGAAAACGATGGCGATTGCGAGTGCTCTAGGCAATAGCCCCTCCAATCTTTAGTAGCCATGTTACACTTAAAGACAAACACAAACACACACACACACACACAGTTAGTTAGTTTTTTAAGACTATATATAAATATACTGATTATATATCACAGAGTATCGTCACAAAACCTGTAAAATGTTTTCAAATACATGATTGCCCGACTCTGGGTAGGTTGTGCCCCCACTATTGGGGCCTACCATCTAACGTCAAGGCGAAGCAGTTATGGTAACAGTACCAACTGCAAACACACGTCATAAAAAAAACCGACTGCACTAAAAAAACAACTGAAAAGCGAAAAACAAACTAAATAATGTATAGAAAATTGTAAGAGCAATGTACTTACTTATTGATATTTATAACAATATAAATTTAACTTGAATATTGGAAAAGGTAAATATCAATAAGTACATTGCTCTTACAATTTTCTATACATTATATAGCTTGTTTTTCGCTTTTCAGTTGTTTTTTTATTTCAGTCGGGTTTTTGTTTATTTTTAATAATTTAATTTATTTAACTCTTTTTAGTTTTTAGTAATAAAATAGTGGTTTCATTAATTTTTACTATATATGAGCTCTGGAGCTCAAATTTTTAATGTCGCGAAGCTACAAGTGACGAATTACAAGCGAACTCTCTTTCTAGCAAAAGTAGTTTAATTACTTAACATTTACGTATTTTTTTGACTTTCCTGTCAAAATGGTAGCATCAAAGTATTATAATGTATATATATTTGGAATGGGCTATTTAATAGCTTTCATTTGATACCCATACTGATATAATAAAATAAAAAAATTATTCCCCCTCCATTTTCTTTTCGCGGACGCTATATTGAAATATTATATGTCACTGCGGCAATTAATACGAATCGAATGACACCTCGTATGTTAAAATCCGCCAAGCAGTTTAGGCTGCAGAGCGTGCCCAGAAATAGACATACATACATACATACTAACATACTTAGATACAAACATACATACGCTTGAAAAACATAATCCTCCTTCTGACGCAGTCGGGTAAAAAGATGTCCCGCGTCCCGCTACTTGATTTTACGTATACGTCAATTCTAATGACGGGGTGAGCTGACGCGTGGATTGAAAACACTGCACTCCAATAAGTTTTTGGTTCGTCTTGTAATTAACTAGCGACCCGTCCTCCCTTCTTTTCAGTTTATGTGAGTTTTCTGTAACACCCTTACATAACCAGAATTAATCTTACTATATAAAGAGTGTCCCAAAACTTAACGTAGATATTAAAGGATAAGAAAGCCCTGAATATAGTTTTAACTTTTCAATGCTTCTTACTCGGGAACGGGTGCCGTTTGTGGGGTCCGGTCTGTTCACGTTTGCTAGGACTTGTTATTCAATCAATTATTCTTGTTATGGCTATTGACGTAGAGAACTCGTCATGTTGTTCTCATAGTCATTATTTTTATTTTTTGTTTAATTTTTATTGACCTTACTTACATTTGTAATAATTTTATTTTTGCTAGTTTTAAGAATTATTTATTACCTCATTACCTTATTATTACTTAATGCAACTTACTTTAAAGTATTATTAAGTATTTCTGATTTAAAAAATTACCGTTTGCTGGAGTTTCTTGCGGCGCTTCTTCTCCGCAAAGAGGGTCTTGTACGAAGCGCTGGTAGATTCAGTGTATATTAACGACGTGTCCTCATATGGCCAATTTACTGAATAAATATTTTGAATTTTGAATTTGAATCTGATCAAGGACGTTACCTTGCGAGACTCCTTTGACTCTCTCGGTTAAAAATAGCTATAATCTAGACACGCGGGAACGTGTCAAGCCAAGTTCAAAGCAAGAAAAGAGAACTGGCGAGCAGCACCCATGTAATATTTCATGAACCATTTGTAGCCACTTTTGAACCCCTCATAACTCAAAAACTATTTAAAACAAATACACAAAAATTGGGTTCATTGAGACCCTCTAGATAAACTAGTACCCCATATTTTATGAACACTTAAACGGTTATACAGGGTGTCTGGAAAACCTTTGGAGAAATTTTAACAGTAGATAGGGTGGATGATTTGGATCATCCCTATATTGGTAATTTTTTTTTTAAGTTAATATTTGACTGAGTTACAGGCTAATTTATCATCGCCTTTCCTGACGATGCTCTTAGTGTGCCCCATCTTAACTACTTCATTCATAACATGTGTCACAACGTACCTAATGTAAATAAACAAGTTGTTCCTTATCAACAATGTTTCTAATCATGGTCAAAAGCTCCATGGTGTTTAGAAAACCGACACATTATTCTGTAATGTGAATGATAAGACGGTCTCTGATAAGGGCTATTATGTGAAATAATTAAAAAATGAAACTTACGATTACGATTTTTACACGCACTCTTCTAACTTCTCTCACAGCTAAAATAGCACTTTTACTCGTACTTAAATCAAACTTCTTTAACGATCATGAATCATGAATTTATTTTATTGATTTGTACCACTATCCAAGGATTAATACAAATAAAAAACAATAATAAAACGAACATTAATTTGTGATTGCGCTTTTTCAGTTTGACATAGTAATTTTTTAAATCTTGTATCATTGAAAACTCTTTGTGAAAAGAGGTTTAGGATTCATTTGTAAAAATAAAACCGCTCCTAGGTACACGTTACGTTTTATCAGAATTACATTTAAAGCTGGCATCATACGCGTTGTTGAACTTGTTGAAAGATATTCGTATCCTAAAGAAAGAAAAACATAAAGGGATGAAGACGGGCGAGTACGTACGCCATACTTGAGCAGTTACACAAAAAAGTGTACCCAATTAAGGACTCAAATTAAGGAAGTTTAACTTTGTCAGTTTTGGCGGCCGTCAATGTATAGCTAATTTTCGTCACAAAACTGACAAAGTTAAAGTTCCTTAATTTCAGTCCTTAATTGGGTACACCTTTTCGTGAAAATGCCCAAATGTCGTGAAAGTACGGCGTACTTACTCGCCCGTCTATCACCCCTTTTAGGATAGCTTCGTAACAAGAGATCAACGTGGTGACACTCTGTGGTGACACTACAGTATTCTTAAGTAGCAACCATCATTTACTCAGAGACGTCAATTAAATTTAATGCTTGATTAAAGTTTCGTCTGACATTTTGTTTGCTATAGCAAGAGAATAAGACAACACGTTACTAAACAAGCATTAAACTTAATTGACGTCTCTGAGTGCGGCAGTTAATGGTGGTTATTTAGTTGGAAGTAATAGCTTATTAATCAGAAGGTTTCGGGCAAAAATTTAATCATGTAACCAAAGAACAATGCCAGATCCTGGCTAAAAACACTTAAAAAAAACGCCGCGGATACTAAGGATGTTGATATAACCTGTTTTTTGTGAGCACTTAGAAGGTGCTTCGTGTTTGAACTTGTGTCTCGTTCCCATACCTACGCTCTTATTAAGAGCGAGTGAGAGAGAAGTACAAACCCGAAGCACCTTCTAAGAGCTATCGTGCTGTACTACGTAAGTTTATCGATTCCATAGCCTGCGAAAGCTTGGTAAATTTGTTTCTCTATGGTAAGTGTCACATCATCATAAATTGTAATGAATTATGCGACAACCTTTAGAAGTCTATGAATTTATGGCTGTCATTAGATGTCATTGTTAAATTATGTTATTTTCAAATATTCAAGTCGTAATTATTTTTGCTGTAAACCAGTTATATAGACCACTTTAGAGCAGAAAACATTGGTAAATGGTTAGATCTCGACAAGACGGACGATATAATCACTCTTGGTAAAGCATGAACAAGAGATCTAGTGAATTTACCTTTAAAACCAGCTAGTGTTTCAATTGCAAAAATGAAAATACAGTAAGTTTCACTAAAATGAATCATAATTTTTTTAAATGTTAACTTAATTTTTGTTTACATGGGGCGTACTGTTTGTTTACATACCATGTAAATAACGTAGGTATAGTCTCAGGTCATTGACCTTGAATTTGGAGTTTTGACGTTAGTTACTACGAACGTTTGGAGTAGTATCAACATCAAAATGTCAAGGTCAAGATATCGGCTGCGATACATTAAGTAACAAAATGAATATAATTAAACCTTCTTTTTTTTTACCTTAACAGAAACAAAAATGAACCATACACCCGTGATCAGAATCGTGCGAACTATTTCCGCGCCAAATATCTCCAAAGATTTTCCAGACACCCTGTATATGTAGATATTAACGTCCAAAAATCTTTATTTTTATCTGTTTGACTGACATGTAGAGATTCCAGATGACCTAGAAAGTTGAAATTTGGCATCCAACTAGGTAATTGAGTATATATGTACATCAGAAAACAGTGAATTAATAAGATTTAAAAAACTAATAATGGATTATAATCAGAGGTCGGAATAGGTAGTGCTTATTAACCTAAACTTGACTCATGTTCATTCATGCGCGAGTGAGATGGGAATACGTTATTGAATGAAGATGCAACAAGTTTAGGTTAATAAGCACTACCTATTCCGACCTCTGATTATAATTATTAAGTAAAACTTAGCGCCTTGCAAAATTGTTAGAGCAAAATTTTGTTACAAAAGGTAATGAATGATAATCCGCCAAAAACATAAATGTGAAAATGGAAGCCAAGTTCAATATTATGATAATTTTATTATGCTGCGGTTGTCAACTTCATCGACAAAATACCTACTTGAGATGTAAGCGGGTGCCAAGTTTTGTAGGCAATCCTGAAATTTATTTACAAGAACGTCATCATCATTCTTAAGTAAATTTAAAAGACAATATTTTGTATTTTTTTCTGCTACAACAATGTTTGCTATTTAAAAGTATTACTTTTTAAATTTGAATAGTCGAATTATTTACACAGAGCAAACAAGTTATAATCTATTGAACCTCAACGTTGACCTGGCTAGTTTAGTTTTTACCGGCAAAACAAATATTTAGAAGAATAAAACTTGACAATATTAAAACTTACTTGAATATAACATAAATTTCATAAATTGATTAACCAAATATAAGATGATTATGTCACTTACGAGCAAACACACTTACACACATACATACCCATAAACGCAGATACACTTACGCACCCACTGACAAACGGCATACACAAACAATCGTAATATTAATTTAGTTACTTTCATGCTATACCTACGTGTATTTTACGTAAAACTGTCTTAATTACTTATAATATGTCTAATAATACTGTGACCCTCCTCACCGGGTCCTAAGAGCTCTGCCTGGTTTAGGTCCTGCCGGAAACATGAATGTTTTAATTTCCTTTAGACATTAAACTTTAATTTATTGATGTGCATCCTTTTTTATGTTCGTCGGGACTCAGGATATATTCACAAATAAAAATTAGAAATTATTTTAAAACATACATTTATACAAAATAGATACACAAATTAGTATTAAATAACGATTTATTCAGCATTTAAAAAATACATTCTTTAATGTGTAAACATACAGACGGACATTGAATACAAACATTTGCAATTAGAATTTCTGTATATAAACATGTAGGTATGTATAACATTTACAAAAATGGTACAAAACATTGAATACAAAATATTCTGGACTTACGTTAACGTCTAAGAAGTTATCAGAGTATAAGAAAATAAGTTAATTTAGTCTATACTTATAGTAAATACATTTGTAGCTCAGGCACTGATGATTTTAGATTCATTAAAAATGGTTTTTCAAAAATACATTAACACATATTTTTTGTGACCATAAAAAAATATATAAGTAGGTCTGAAGAAAAAAGGAAATCCTTTTTTGAACTTATAAACTACACTGGTTTGCGCTTTCACAAAACACACAAATACTCTTATATTCTACCATATTTCAAACGGTTAAAGCGAGAGAATTGGCTTCTTGCAGAATTATGGATGGATATATCCACTTGACAGCCCGGGGATACCATTGTAAGGCCTCATTTCCATCAACAATAAAACTTCTGCGGCAAATGTCGGGCACTGCTGTCTAACAACGACTTGCAAGAAATTTACAAGTTTACACTAAAGCGCAGACGTCGACGACGAAGAATTTTGACCTTTAATGTAGCGTGCCGCCGTATTACTGCAGGAAAACTGTTTACGATCCATGATGGCAACGGTTGATATGGCTGTGCGAGCGTGACAGCAATATCATTGTACGCGAGTGATAGAGACAAGTAATGGTGAGTCTATGTACACAATTCTTCGTGTTTGGCGCCCCACCATTAGCAGTAAGGCATTGTCGGACAGCAATGTCGGTCATTTCTCGCAACAAATATTTACTTGAAGGTGTTTTTGCAGCATAAGTAAAGTAATGTGGTTGGTAAAATAATATCAATGTTTTATTGACAGTATCAATAAGGTTCGAAGTTAAAGAATATTGATTTAACACTAATGCACTATTTTTCGAGCTAGACTGTCATGTGGACTTGGAATGGGTAACTCTCGAGGGCTATATTTGTACAATAAGCCTGCTTATTTCAGGTGCATTAAATCTTTGGGAACAATTGTGTTCGTTTCCGTAACATTACAACATCTATTTCTTAGCGCCGTATTTGAAGGGTTACTTTAACCACCTCGCTGCGTTATGATGGCGTCGAAGAGCAGGACGGCGGCGTTGATGATGGCCAGAGAAGCCTTGGCGAGGTTCTTGTTCACGGCGTCAGTCTTTGACATGCCGTGGAACCTGGAATCCAAATGAAAACGGTTTAGTTTTTGACCCTTTCTTTCTTTTGTTCTATTTTTTTTTAAAGTATATTCACCGATTACTCCGTCAATTATGATCACTAAAAAGTATAAATATAAATATAATATTTTTCAAAACTGAGGCCCGCTAGTATGTAAATTGAACCCTAGGGTTAACCCAGGTTAAATTATTCACGAATGCCACATTCATATGAGAACTGACAATTTTAACCTGTAAACCTAGGGTTAACCGCGGGTTAACAATTACGTGCAAGCGAGCCTGAGAGTAACAATTCGGTGTACATTGCGTGGCAGATATGAAGTCCACTGACATAGGAACATTTTTTCCTTAATTAATGGCTTCCACTCCTTGTTTTAAAAAGGTATATTTCGCCAATTTTGAGTTTTAGTCAATCAATTATTAGAGAAATAAGTCCATGGATATCAGAAGCGAGGACAACTGTTCAGTTAAAGAGTATTAATTTGACGACGCGTTGGCCTAGTTAGTAGTGACCCTGCCTACGAAGCTAGCGGTCCTGGGTGCTAATCCCGGTAAGGGCAGATATTTGTGTGATGAGTGCGAATATTTGTTCCCGAGTCATGGATGTTTTCTATGTATTTAAGTATATATTTCTCTATATATGTATTTATATCGTTGTCTAGTACCCATAGTACAAGCCTAGAGCTTAGTTTGGGACTAGGTCAATTGGTGTGACATTGTCCCCTGATATTTATTTATTATTTATTTAGTTACACTGCGCCGCCTTTCTAGGCCGTAAAAACAATATCGTATTTGACCTGTTACGGAATAGGATACTCGGATACTCAGATACTGCACGCCGTAATAAGTTTTCATTGAATTATAATATCGTACCAATGTTTTTACGATATTTGCAATCGTCAGTTTTACACCGTTGCCAATCTTGAGCCTCAATACACATATTGTTTTCAATCAACAAAGGCACGCGGAGTCACTTAAATTGACGTAGCTCGGTGGCGTCGATATACGTAGAATTAAAGTAAACAAAAAGTATTAAAATCACTATCATAATTGCACCGGCTGCTTAACCCACCAGCTAGAACACAACAGTGCGGAAACTGTTGCTTTGCGACAAGGTTAGCAATAATCATAGTATGAATACTAATAATGTTATACCTCACCTTCTAAGTAACTATATTCCCTCTGCAACTGTGGTGAATTTTTTAGAAACATTCTACTGAAGTGGAGTCTGTCAAAAAATCATTCGTCATTTTTGATAAAATATAGAAAAAATACCAATGGGTCAATAATAAGTATTGTTTATTTATTGCATAGCATGATTATTTAATTTTAATGCGGAATGAACTTGTATATGGGCTTTTAAATAAATAAATAAAATTAACTTGAATAAGATAAAAACATCTGGAATTTTTAACGTAGGTTAACATATAATGCCGCAAGTCGTTAGAAGAACGTACGCAAGTCGTTAGAAGCGATACAGAGCTATATCACGCTATACGGCGATTTTTTTTGGTGACGTCTGATAGAAAACACGTCTGTTGCAGAGGGGTTCTTATCGAAATGTTCTACATAAGTATAAGGTGAGCATTTTACGTACACTTCGTTACTTTTTTAATCCCAAAAGTCTAGGTAAGTAGCTAAAACCACATATATTACTTCAAGAAGGCTAATCTATATGTACGTATGTAAAGTAAATGGCCAGATTAATAAATTGGTAATAATTAGTTGTTAAGGTACCAGATTACAAAGAATACTTGACTTGAGTACTAGAGCACTTTATTAAGAGGAACTCAAGTGCTTAATTGATTGTGATTATATTAAGTATAACATGCATTTGGTTTTAGTTCGGCTTCTTTCTCACTAAGAAATTATCGATTAGAGGTCATGTGGTAACCATTAACGCAAGTTAAGATACGACCAGATATACTTCTAAAGGGCACCAATAACCAGACCTTCGAGGTTGGTTTAAGTGGATAGGTCATACCTACTCATGCAATACCGAGGATACTTCCTTCGGTCGCTACCCCCTAAGTAAAGTGGGTTTGCCTTCAAAAAATAAACACCAAATAGACATGTTGACTAACAGCTTAAAGCAGCTACTTTTTTATGTAATGTTAGTTTTTATGGAGATTTGGATGAAACTAGTTGTTGCCCGCGACTCTGTCTTCGTAGAGGTCGTTTATCGCTATTCCCTCGGAAATCGATTTTTCCAGGATCCTATGTTTTTTCCCGGAACTGAAGCTAGCTCCGTACAACATTTCATCGGAATCGGTTCGTGAAAGCGTTACATACAAAGTAACTTTCACATTTATAATATTAGCATGGACACTGACTGAACAATGACGTCGCAATTTTCACCGCCCCATTACATATTTCAACGTACATTGATGCAACCGCTCAACGTCAATGACTCAAAGTAAAAGGCGCGCCGCCGTGGATTGAAAATAATAAACTACTATCGACATATCTGTTGTAACCTAGCAGTTACAATCGGACCTAGTGGTCAATCGGTCAGCTCTGTCTGAGGCCCTACTTTGAAAATCGAAGTTCGAAGTTACTCCATCTCCATCTCTCCATCTCTCATCTCTCGAGTGACGAGTGACAGGTACTCAGTACAGATAGTTAATAATTTAGTGTTTCATGGTAACCACCCGTCAACGAGGAAGGAAGCTCACCTGTCAATGAGCAAGGCGCCGCTGGCAACGAACAGGCCCACTCCGACCAGCGAGTAGAAGATGTCGATGCGCTTGTGAGTCGGCGTTTGCATCAAGTAACCTGAAAATTTGTAAGGAGTTCGTCAATATATATTATTTTAGCATATAATTAAATAAAGGAATGATTACAATGGCACTCCAGTATTTAGGCTTGGTCCAGACCAAAACAGACTAACCATATCAGCTTTCCACATTCTCTCCCAACAATTTCCATGGACCAGTTTCTACGTATATCAAAAAATGGCCTAAGCAAAATGGTTTCCTAAGAGAAATGGAAAAACTGGCCAAACACAAAGGGTTCCGTACTATTCCTGTATGACAGCCTCCTTGATTATTTGTTGGTTTAGCGGCAATAGAAATACATACTCTGTGAAAATTTCAACTGTGTACCTATTACGGTTCATGAGGCGGAGGCTTAGTTATTAGGTATACGGTTCGTTAGGGTCGGAAACAATACTTTAGATGACGTCTTATACAATCTGCCCAATGATGTTTAACTGTTGATAATTTTTACGTCGTAATTTGGACGTGTATCGATGTGCGTTTCTTGTTCACATAGAGTTCTAGTTACGCTAACTGGTTCGATAATATAGGCCTTCAATAAACCTCTGCAGATGCATTGCAGAAAAATGTAGCTGATACTAGAAACTTGTGTTGGCACTACTAGTATAAAACGTTCACAGGTTGATGGAAAGGGCTGGTAAACCATCAAGTTTTCAAAGCAATTTGTCTCCGGCTATTACAGTTTTACTCTAACTTTGTATGTTAGAACAAGAAGAAGCCGCCTTTGGTTTCCGGCATCACATTACCATGAAAATGATAGTTTAAGACCCTTAAGAGGTAGCCAACTGAGCCCACCTGCAGCAGCGCCCGCAAAGACGATGAGGTACCCGACGAAGGTGCCGGTGACCAGCATACCAAGGTTCCGGTCCTCGTTGAAGCTCTCGGCGTGGATCGCCACGCATGAGCACGTCAGCGCCTGGAAGCCAAACAAGGGAATAGTTAACCTTTTGGACGCCTAACATGTTTACTATGCAAATTACACCTTATTGATTCGAAATAAAGTCTCTTTTAATCTTGAACTTGTGACGGCTGTAGGCGTCGTGGTGTCAGTGGCACGACTTTCAGTTGACGACCAGAGCTGTCTGTGGCATTCAAAAGTTTAACACAACTCTTTATTGTACATATCATGGAAAAGGCAAACAAGCACATTGGCTATCTTATGGTAAGTGGCCTCTGAGGGTCATAGACAAGAGGAAACAAGAGATGAATCACCAAGTCTAGAAAAACCTCGAAATATATATATGTAACGTACTTTTGACTGTTTTTCATAAAACATACGAGTAGCCAAGAATACCAACTTTAAAGAACACATTGCAACCTAGTCATCTGTTCGTTTCTTCGCTACAATAGTATATTTTTTTAAGTAAACTCTGATTTTGTTTTATTTCGTTGTGGCTCACTTCATTATTATTTTCCCTGAATAAAGCTCTTTATATTTGTACCTATGTATTTATGCATTTGTGTATTTTTTATTTACGTAATTATATATGTATTTATTTAAAGGATATTTTTTGTATATTTCGGTTGTTTCATTCAGATTTGCACCACTTGCCTATTCCTATTGTGTACTATAACCATCTTTTCCTTGTTAGGGTGTCTGGGAGAGATCGCTATTTAGCGATAAGACCGTTTGTGGACTCACTATATAATATTATTATTTTTGTTTATTGGTGTATGTGGTGTTCAATAAAGTGTTTTGTATTGTATTGTATTGATTATCAACAACGCAATGTTTTTTTTACTTATGTATTTACAGTAAAAAGCGTCAAATAGTTTTAGTAGCTCGCTCAATACAGTAAAAATAAGCTATAATGAAATCATAATAAAACTGGTAATTTGCCTGACTTGGCTCCGATAGCCAATGGCGAAGGTAAATTCAGTTTTGGGCTTTTTCAAAAAAAGTGCATGTATTTAGACTAAAACTTTTCCGTTACGTCACGAAAATTATGTGTATACTGCCCTCACACCCCAATATTTAGGCGGTATCCCACATTCAATAACCGAAGCAATTCAATCCACACTCATTAGTAAAATGGTTGCATTTGCTACAGGAGTTTTGTCTGAGATGCCGCTATTTATATCATATCAGTATAGTTAAATGTCGTGACGTAATGGAAAAGTTGCCATTGTTAATTTTAGTCCGTAACTACGTGCATATTTTTTTTAAAACGCCTAGTTTTACACATCAGATCTTACTTTACAGCCTTGGCCAAAAGTATTGAGCACCCCACATTTTCCTTTGTAACTTATAAATAAAGTATTATTTTCTAATTTCAAAAATACACAAATATGTAAAATATAAAATGTGTTTTTACATGTGCAAATTATTAGTAGATTACCATTTTGAAGTAGGTAACTATTTTCGTGTAAAATCTGAAGCTCGAAAAAATCGGGTTTTGCAACAAAATGATTAATTGTATTTTTTTCCACGGAATTACGCTTAACGTCAATAAATAAGTATGACTATTTTTTCCGATAGATATACAAGTTTCTATAATATAAGATATAAATGCACCTTTTAAAGTTTGACTTTTAAATGAAAAACGCATGGGTGCTCAAGACTTTTGGCCAAGGCTGTAATGTAATCATTCAAAAAATATGGGAGTGGATGATTGAAAACCTACTTAAACGTACTATTAAGGTTTTGTTTATCAACCCCGCCCTGGTACGCCGCCCTTTGCTGTTAAAAGCTTTGTGACCTGATTCCCCCTCCTTTGCAACGTCACTTTAACATATAGCTAATTGCATGTATGTAGGTACAAAGTGAAATACTGACTGTCACCGGCAGATTTAAATCTAAATTGGATACCGCAAGGCCCTACCCACAAAACATCACAAGTGTAATTAAATTACATCTTTTCCTAAGAATAAAGTATATTTTTTGTTAAGATGTAATTCTACTAAAGCTTTTATGGGATAAGTACTGGGATAGAATTTAATAACAATGTGTGACTACCTTTATGTCATCGCTGCGAGTATAAAAAATGTTGCAAGACCTTGCGTGCGATAAATATTTCAGACATTATTGGTAGAATTACGTTCGATTTATTTACTTTGTGGTCATACTGATAAGTGACAAAGTATATACGTCTTTTGTTTTTTCTTACGGCGTGAAGTTATCAATAATGTAACCAATGAAGATAAATTCTCGTTACATAAACGTATAATAAACTATTTTAGTTATAGTATGCTTTGTCACTTTCTGACTGATGCAAATGTCGCAATAATAGATAAGGGCAAAGAATAATTTAGTTATTGTGCGTTTATGAATTAGAGGGATATATTATGTGCTTATAGTATGTACATATTTACTTATATTATTTAATAAGGTTGATATATTTAGGTTCCGGTGTTAGATTATTTTAACAATATGACCTCATAGTCTGGTGAGTAAACAAGGTCCTTCGCTCTCAATAAATGAAAACAGACCACAAACGCTATGAGTCATACTATGATTAATTATTTACGTTAAATTAATGTAGATTTGTCTATGAATGGTAATGAGCTCATAAGTTCAAGGTTCCAGGTACTTATTTGTTTTAACGTTAAAATTGTCCGTGTAATACAAAAAAAATAACAATATTGGAAACGTGTTCAGTAAATGTCAAGTCATAGCCTCGTAACGCCCGTTGCAAAAAAACGTTAATTGAAATCGGAACAAGGTACGTACAATCAGAGTGTTAAAGTGAGTATTCGGCTGTTAATCGCTATTATGTATAACTGGGTCAAATTACAGCTTTGTAATACTAAGTCTAAGTCTCTGAGCTAGACCACGGACAGACGGACAGACGGACAGAGGGACACGCCGAAACTATAAGGGTCCGTTGTTTGACTTCGGAACCCTAGAACGTACGAGTTAATTGATTGCGGTCTTTCTTGAAACACATCGCACCTTCAGAACAATAGCGACCTAATGCAGACATTTTAAATTTCGAGTTAGGTCTCTATAATACAATATTTACGCCTTAAATTTTGTAAGCTGAAATTTTGAATTATTTCACTATTGTTCTGCAGGTGCGACATGGTCTAAGATCCGAATAGGAGAAGATTTGCACCGGGCTATTTATTCGGTGCAAAGTATTTTATATCAAATTTATAACGCTTAATAATATGTGGCGAATAGGTAGGCCGAAAATTTTCAGTCCAGTACTTCTATCATTAAAAAATATATTAAAAATGAACTTTTTTTTAAAATTGCAAATTCTTGTTAAATAGACAAATTACATACTAATCGAAAGTATGAAGTCTATAGAATATGCAAATGTTAGGTTTGGTGCAAATGATTAGTACCGGCTTACCTGTTTATACCTGCCTACCCAATAGTTTGGCGGGAAAAAAATAGTCAACCTAACGGTTGCATATTCTATAGGCTTCATACTTTCGATTAGTATGTAATTTGTATATTAAACAAGCTATTGCATTTTTTTTAAACAAAGTTACTTCAAACTTGTTTTGACATGCCGGGGTGTCAATCTCTTAAAACTCGTGGACGAACTGTCGAGCGCAGACGAGTTCACAGGCCTCAGATTTCGAGTTTTATTGCTCACGGAATCATTTTGATAAGATGACAGGATAACGTTACGTACCAAGTTCCTACAGGAAGCTGGCTGGAGCTTGTTCAGGGTCAAGTTCGGTTGGTACGAAAACTAACTGCCATACTTATAAAACACCATAAAGAGTGTTAAAAAATGTAAGTGTGTAGGTTAAGGGGCTCAACTTTTTCAGTCGAAAATGGTACCATATAATATAAGTATAGAAGTCGTTGGTGATGAAGTTTCTGCGATTCGGATATCTATATAATAAAGCGGAGAAGTCATTGGCACGTTTTAAGTATTTATTTTCATGGTATGAAAACTGTAACCAGCAGGCCTTTCGCGTAACTCACTCGCAATCACAATCGTTTTCATTTTGAAAATCGAAGGCTTGTCTGCATACAAAATTAAACCAATTGTTTTATTTTGAAGCCGATCGCGATTGCGAGTGAGTTACGCGAAAGGCATGCTGTTTACATCCGTAGTAAAAACCATGTAAAAACTCAAAATTCATACTACGATTAGAACAAATGTATTCACGAAAACTACTTAATAACCATTTAAAACTCGTCAAGCTATCTACCTACTTGACTAGGTATCTTAAAAATAAATTAGTGAACATGTTACCAGTGTTACGTTTGGAAAACGCGGTCAACAATTCAGGATACTCTCGTGCAGCCTTTATCTAGACTAATTACAAAACTATGTTACTTCGTCGTTAAGACAATGTGTTATTACGGACTGTTACTTCACCTCGTAACCAAATATTTACGCGGATATTTAGTATGTGTGCGCATCAACTTATTGGTCCTAAGTAAGTAAACATTACATGAATGTTCGAAAAGCGTGCTGTGAATTTTTATTTTTCTACTACATCCTGTATAAAGCTGATTGGCTACTACGTCACTTAAAAATGGATATTATAATTATTTGGATTTATAGGTACATAAACGAACTTCTCACATGGGGGATCTCTTTATATTTACGTCACAAAGTGTCAACACGAGCCAGCAGTAAAAGGGAAAGCGCTATAGCAGGTACATATTGCCGTCCCATTCACTACATAAAACTTCGCTGGTGAAGAACCTTCATAACATAATACGGTATCGGTCAGAACAGAAAACCAGTCATTGCCACAAAAACTCGTAAACAGTTGCATTGCGTGAGGGAGATGATGTCATTCCCGCCATTACCCACCACGCGATACAAATGCTAGTCGCGGAGCGTGGAGGTCGCTTTAATAGACCTCGCTCCTCGCGCTAAGGTCCCTTGCGAGGCTCATTGTTTACCAAAACCGCTGGGATGAGTGACGTCATCCTATAAATACAGTCGGCCTCATAAGTAGCAGCATACTTTTGTACCTCGTCGCTTTAACGCCTTTGACACATCAGTGCAAAAGTTTAAACATGACGTTAAAGTGACAAGGCACTAAACTGTGCAGCTACTTATAAGGGCGACCGTACGTACTTTAAAGTTATAAACATTCATGTTGTGTGTGTAAACTCTTTATTGCATCTAAACAATGTCAAAACAGCATATGTTTTTGCACTGATATGTGTAATAAGAGGACAGAGATGATAACTTATCCCATATGGGATCATTTACAGTTAACCTTGGAGTGGAGCAAATAAGGACCATGCAAGGGTTTATTCGTTTGTTTGTAGGTAATCACGTTCTGAAAAACGATTTGTTTTTGATAATCTTTACGGCACAAGGGCTCAATCTTGGCAGCGCAAAATCTATGTTACAATAAGTCTTTAAACAGGTTCAGGTAAAACCCGTTACGTAGGTGCATAACAGTGTAAAGCGCGGCGTGGCATGGCAATAAAGATTGCAGAAGTTGACTGCTGTCTTACTCTAACTTTTAAGTTAGAAAAAGCTAGTAAAATTGCAATCAAACTTCTGCAATTTTTATTGCTAATCTACGGCTACGGAAGGCCGTTTTAGGAATGTAGCTTATTTTGCCTTTGGGAAAACTTATTTTCATCCAGAATGACGATCAGCCTCAAAGGGATGAATATAGTTGTAATTACGACAAAAAATATAATTCTCTTAGTTTTTATCCATATTATACCTACCAATAGAATCAAAACATCGGCTACGTATTAAAAAGAAGAGCTCATGTTAATCTAACCAAATATATTCACGTGGTTTAGCCATACGCCTACGGATCCTTATAACATTGCATTTACTGAATAAATAAAAAAAAAAATTGTTTACCATCTTCTTATCAAAACGGACAAGTGCGTGTCGGGCCGCATGCAAAGGTCAAAACTATTTAAATGATGTTTAATGAAAAAGATAAAGCGGCCGCTTAATTAACTTAAAAGCGTAAAGTACCTATTTCAGTTATTAAAACTCTAATAGTCATGAAAATATTCATGAAATGTCAGCTTACAGCGTATGTTAGATATTTGGAACATGTGGTTAATTAAATAAGTAAGTAGTCACCCAACATATTTTGTTTTAATTAAGGCAATTCTAGGTACAAAGCAGGCCATTACCTTATTTCTGCGAAAACCCAAGGTTGCCTATTTGCTATCATCAAAATTCATATAGAAATTTTAAAAGATTTTATTCCCTAGGTCATTTATATCTGATTATGTCTCGTTACAGTATTTATTCCCACCTATTTACACTGTAAACTAGTGGGATTTTTTTTCTGACTTGTTCATATTGTGAACAGATAGCAAAATATATTTCTACTCATTTAGTAGAATGGGTTAATTAGCAAAATACTCCCACTAGGTCACAGTGTGATCGAACGGGTGTGAACAGGGCCCGTATTATGGTCGCGTTTATCGCGGTGGATAAAACTTCCGTCACTCTCGCACTATTATACTCGTCAGAGAGTGGCAGTAGTTTTATCCACATCGATAAGCACGATCGTAATAGGCTAGTAGGTGGGAATAGCCACAAATGTGACGTGTTTAGTATATAAATTGCTGATTATGTACGTATTTACGAGCAAGGTATACAATAATCAGCACAATTTATTAAAAATAATAGCCACTACAACCTTGAATGGGATGTGGATTTAACATATATTCACAGTAGGTTGTACTATCAATGGTACACCATCTATACATCTAAGTATGGACCTAATATCAACTTCTTAAGGTTAAGTATGTCATTGATTGTACTTGCTTTAATGGAGTACGCGGTGTAGGTTAATCGGATGGACGTGACTATTTTTTGCCGTGACCCAGGTGGCCCTATAAAGTGTCCCAAGGTGTGCACTATTAAAATCTAGAACTGTGAACCGTTGAGGTGCGACATGATAGAAGTTAAATTTTTGAATGCACTGGGTGTTTGGAAAAAGCATTTGCAATAGGTATAGACTACATTTTTATTGCACTATCAACTCGAAATATGTCAAAATTATTGAACTAAGAAAAGTTACAAGACCTAATAGAAACGATTTACTTATTTATGATGTTTGTCATCTACAGTTAACTAACTGGGTATGTCACTAGTTAGGTATACCAGTTATCTTTGTGTTGATACCGAGACCGAGATTATGGGGCCTATTCCCGTAGGCCGCCCGGCCCGGACCCGATGTTCATATCGCACGGAGTGTTTTGGTGGTTTTAGATTAGGCCACTGATTGTGATGTTTTGAAATTTTCGTTGTTTATTTAATCGTACAAAAATAAAGTATAATAACACACACTTTGACAGGCTTTTGCTAAAATTTACGTTGGCACCTCTTAATTTAAACGTGAAGAAAGAAGAATATTTAACAGGAATATTCATTGAATCCCGCAGACGTGGCGATATAGCTGACGTCATCACAATCGATTTTAGCTGGAGTAGGAGTGTCAAATACTTAAAATACTGACTGAGAGACCACCCACACGCACCCTATACTTATGAATCCTATAGTTCTCTAATATTAGAGATCCTAAGGCGATTACCGTATCTATTAAGTATACGAGTTCTAATAATAACTTCAATGACCCCGGCCACGAGGTTTCCTCCCTCATACGGAACCTGTTATCGCGACCTGCTTGCGGCGGCGTAGGCGTTGGTCCACTGACTCACGTCATGTCATAACCAAGAATAAGGAGTGACGTCATTTTAATAGACACAGCGGCTTAGCTGACCGATGATGCAGGATTATAGTAGGATCTGTCTTATTTGTTTTACTAATTTGTGTCATTCTTGAGCTATCTCTTAGGCAACTAAACAAATACCAAATTAAATGGTATCAAGATTACGATTAATAGTTATTCTTGTATACCAATATTAGATTTGGGTTTATTAATTACGTGAACAAAGTTACAATATAAATTCCATTCAATCTACTCGTATTTATAGTCGACCAAGAAGCCCCTTTTACGATTTTTCGACTCTATTTGTATGACGTTAAGTTCCAAAAGTGGTAAATGACTTCCATTCAACCAAATACAAGAATTAGTCATCAATGGACGGATCTCTGCATGCGGACAAAAATAAATTGTGAAAACACTCGAGTAAATGCAAATGAAATGAATGTTGTTGTCTACGTTGAATATTATTAAAAACTTGTTCTGAATACGGTGCATCATTCGTTAGTCATTTGTGTGTATAGCACGTGTGACTTTTAGAGAGTGCACAACGTTTGTTTAGTTGTCGTGAGGCATTATTTGCAATGTGGAGCCAAATGTTTACTAATTAAGAAAATTAAACATTGTTAAACAAAACAAAAACATGTACTTATACACCTATCGTATATCGACCTATGAAATAATTTAACAAATGTATTAAAATTACAATAATTTGATTGGTTGGCTATGACTTGTAATGAAGGTATCATAATCTAGTTTTTAATTCGACTACATGACACAACCGGCATTTCTACTATTGCCCATTACATTCTTAAGAGATTCCTAATTTTATGGATCCAGATATAGCCGAGCGTTAATGGCTGAACGCTGGGCTACAAAATTCTTTAATCCACGCCATAAATACCATAAACAAAAAATAGCACACGGCCAAACATCGAAAAAAGTAGATCATTAGATAAGGCGTGTTATCGAAACAAACATTTACAAATAATTTAGGAATCACTGATACGTGATAAAATTTCATAATCATGTAATTTGACTACAAAAAAACATTCAATACTAGTGGTATTTCTCCCGCCACTACTTTTATTATCTGCGCAATGAATTTAAAAGGTACTGGTTTTTGTTTTGAGGTTTAAGAAACTATAACGCGGACAACGAGTTGTTTCACCGGATTCAAAAAATTGCTTTACGATTTAAACTTACCAGCTCCAAAAACTTCACAATGGACAGTCTGCTGATGGCCATTTTGATTGTTTTAAATTCGAATTCGGAACACAATGTTTTGCTTACACGAGCGAAGCAACTGGGCGCGCACTCCGTAAGGGGGCTTGTGAGGGACTGATGCCTCGGCGCAGCAAGGCTGACGGAGGGGCAGGGATGAGGTCATACTTAATGTGCCCATAACTTTTATAAACCGGAAACCCATAAAATCACGGGCTTATTTAGGAACTACGCGTTTAACTCGACGAAAACATAAATATCCAAGGAGTTTAGATTTACGTCCGAAAAAACCGATAAGCGGTTTTACTAGCGCTGCAGCAAACATTTTTCAACGAGAATATCCATTGAATAGAGGATATTGTGGTGGCACTAAGGTGACGTAGTCGACGGAATAGCGAATCTTTCTTTACGACTCGACGGTGATGACGTCATGAACGACAAAATCGATGATGTTATAGACGAGCTACAGATGTTCTTAGGAAACTCGTCCAGTCTAGTATTTTGCATATTCGAGTGAGAGCGCTCAATGCACAACTATGATACGCAAAAAAAGAATAGCTGCGTTTAAATGTGTTAGAGGAAATGTGACAGTAAAATTCTTGAAACAAGTATGACAGTTAACTCATTTAATTTTGCCGTAGGCAATTTTGCACCTAGCAGCTACAGTTGTATAACAGTACAAACCTAATAAGACCTCGTAATTGGTGCGTGGCGATCTTTCCACTATTATAAAGGTATGTTGGTCTGCGTATGGGGCCGGTTGATAAATGTTGAATATGTTTGCAAATATCAGTGAGGCCTTTAAAAAAACCCGGCCAGAACATGTCAGACCATGCTCAGTGTAGGGTTCCGAAGCCGTTAACTTTGCCGTTGGAAAACTGTTATTCCCATACATCGATATAGGTCGCGGTCTGATTACCAACACCGCAAATAAGTTTTCGGAAGGTATCAACATTTAAACCGTTTGTAACTCAAGAACCAATGAAGTCTACTTAGTCGTGATAGTTTTCCTATTAAATTAATTATAATTATGTGCTTTAATTTACGATATTTTTCAGATTTTTAGTATTTGTAGTTTTGGCTGTAGGGGAGGGGGGGGGACACTTGACTCTAACAAAAATTAGCGCTTTAAAGCTTAATATTTCATAAAAGGATAACTTAATCAAAAAATTGTATCCGCAAACCCGCAATATTTTTAAAAGCTACCTGGAAGACTGGAAAAGAAGACGAGAAAAAAAAATACATCCCCACGTTACCTGTAGGGGAGGTACACTAAAAAAACTTTTTTTTCAGGATTTTATTTTACCACTTTGTTGGCGTGACTAATATGTATATTCATGTCAAAGTACAGCTTTCTAGTACCTACTAACAGTCTCTGAGCTAGGCTGCGGACGGACGGAAGGACATGGCGAAATTATAAATGAAATCTATGCTTAGGTAAGTTAAGTTAGCTCCATCTATTTTTCTCCATTAAATCTGACGACTTAATACCTAATTTAATTTAACGAAACCTTGACGAAACGCGTTAAGCTTGGTTGGTTGGTTGGTTGGTTGGTTGGTTGGTTGGCTGGCTAGTTGGTGGTTAAGTTTTATTTTACGATGGAATGGAATATGAGACCCATAGATATTTGTAATCTCAAGTCTATAATCCTAAGACCCTGAGAACTAAGATAGAATGCTTCTAGTCATTTCACTGGTGGTTTTGTCCCCACACCGTATCACAAAAAATGTTATCACTGCTGCTTGGCGGCAGGTTAGAATAAAGATATTTACGTCAAATATACGTGTATATATAGTATGGAATCATTGTAGCTAACCGTGTGACATACGACCGTTCGTACTATACGTACGACTGATAACCGGCTCATAGGTATAATTGGCACTGCTTACATAAAAGTAACAAATAATTCCATAAAATTAAATGAATCATAATTGTATCATCGGGCAAATTACGCACTTCTGAAGCTAACTCGAAGCGGACGTTTAAGCGGACGTGTATTACTCTATAGACATCGTCATATATCCCTACTTACGCTGGTCATAAGGCAAAGGTTTGTAAAGTTAGACGTTTGCTACTCACGCACGTACTTTGATTAAACTTGGTACACACAGGGCGTTCCTTAATCAGCATAAGATCCTCTTTGTGCGGCGTTTCTTCTCAGCAGTGATCTCTTGCGAACTGCTGGTAGATTTTTGACGTGTAAAAGTGCTCGTGCGGCCTCTTACTGAATAAAAGTCTTTTACATTTTATCTTTTTTATACCTAAATAAACCTATACCTTTCACTCAAGTACACTCGATGTCATAAATATATATACGCCCCTAAGCCACTGACAATAAGGTTTATGACACGATGGATTTGTACTTTTCACTGTACACACCATGTGAACCGTTGTACCTACCAGGGTTTCAGTATAATGGACACAAACATAAATGTGTAATATTCCCAAGAAAAACTTGGTAAATTCGCGACAAACCAGAAGCCGTGTAATATTCCCAAGAAAAAATTGGTAAATTCGCGACAAACCAAACCCGCGGGTACAGTTTAATGCTTTGTATACAATAACGCAGTGAACGATGATTAATTGGACATGCCTAGTCGGACAATAGAATGTCGTCACTAGATCCTATACTCTCACTACCTGGTTTGAATTCGAATAGTTTCTTTAGCATCACAAGTGGGCAGTGGTTTGCGAAAACAAATCATTTGGAAGTCAAGTGTGAGCAAACATGTGAAAAATTAAAAACAACAAATTCTATTTAAGATTATGAAACAAGTGTAGGTAGGTTATCAAAGTGAATTAATATAAAATGTAAGTCATCTAGGTTAACTTCATTATTTGAATTACAAACTACAATAAAATTAATTACCTGCATGTTACTTACAAAGTTAACTTTAGAACTATTGTTCTCTTAAACGGCCCAGCCGATTTTCTTGAAAACTAGCTAAAAAAAAAACCACCTCTAGAAACACTGCTTTCGAAAAAAAACAGTCAGGAACACACACACACACACACAAACACTTAGCGGTCAAACTTATAACACCCTTCTTTTTGCGTCGGGTCAGGGTTCAAAATCAAAGTGTACAACGTTGTCCAAATCATCCCAAGAGGCAGCTTATTGAGAATGTACTAGGCTATCATCATTGTTAAATCAAATATTCTACTAATTATCGAGTACCTACAGTGTATGTTTACGGCAACTAAGGTTATCACAAATATGAGAAGTTGGCTGACGACCTGTTAACGAAATAGTGATGACATCATGGAACCACTATTCGACAATAATGATGTAGGCATAGAGCTTCATGGCAAAGTTGGCCTTAAGTTGTGCGTTGTTTTTTTACTAAGTTGTAAAATACATGAGTAATAATTACTAATTCTGTTGGTATTTTTCTAATAAAATGGCACCGTGAACTCCATTTTGATATCTTGTTTGTATGGAATATTGAAAGCCTGGCTCAGAATGAAATTCATCCACCATAACCAATTTATTTGTTTTTAACACCAATGTCAAGGATAAATTAGTTATTTATATCACAGTATTACTTCATCCGTTTTAATCATGATCATGATTAACAAATATTGACCAGTTTTTTAAGTTGTGTTGTGTGATTATGTAAATTTTCTAACCATGCACTTCCCACACAGCCGTGTTTTTAAGACCCTCTGATCCCAATACTAGCCCAATCGTTGTACGCGCATCTTCCGAGGACGAGAGTTTAAGATTAGGGATAATGTCTCCCGTCTATCAGTTTGCCCAGTGTGGTATCATAAAAAAAAACGAAAATCTAGAAAATACCAAAGTAGACCACAAAAGTATAGTAATCGCCCCTTTGGTTGCTCCTGATCTATGGCATCAACATTATAATCATCATCAACAACAACAGCAGTATCATCATTATCATCATCATCATCATCATCGTCAACAACCACAGCAGCTTCGTCAAGAGATGAAGGATGAAGTAACGCTACATAATATAAACCGCTGAACGCTCTTGTTCCTGCGTACCTAAACCCATATATTAAAGCACGCACACTAGCAAACATAGGTAATATAATATGTATTCAACAAGTGCGTATACAAATTAAATTTTCATAATATTATGCAATAGCAACCTAGGACACAGCATATAAATCGATCGCGGAATCGATGTATCGGTGATTTGCTGTGTAACAATATCGATGGGCAACATATTTATATATATGTGAAACGTTACTCTATCTTTCTGCTAATTTGATGTGTTGAAATTTTACATGCGAACACAGAACAGCGAGGCATCTTCCTGGTTGAAGTTTACTAGTCTTCGAAGATGACAATGATAATTTCAAGTAATAGACTAAAGAGGTAGTTTTAGTAAACGTTTAAGAACATTTACTAATCTTATTTCTCGGCGGAGCTGCATAGTCCGCGCTGCATAAAGGCCGAGCCATACCGCTTGCGTGCACGTGCACGTGCGCGATCGCTTGCCACTGCGTTGTATAGTATGAATTCTCATTACGACATGTTACTATACAACGCACTGGAAAGCGAACGCGCACGTGCACGTGCACGTCACGCAACCGGTGTGGCTCGGCCTTAAGGCTGATCCCGGTACTGTATGCTTTAAGATACCAGCAAACATTATTTCGGACTACATTATTATGTTACCAGAAAGTCGGCCCTAACCTGATGTAAAGTGGTGCGAAAAGTACCGGTGGCCTCATGACATGTTAGACCGGTTTTCAAAGGTAATTTGTGCCGAAGGGCAAGGATTACTTGGAGTCAGTCGGTTGCTTTGATCCGCGCATTATTTTTTTGGCAAATTTTTGTACAAGATTTTTTTTTGTTTGAGGTAAAGGTTTGCAATCTTTATTAGCGTTACATTATGGGACCTAAGCACAGACACACTGAATGATGTTTACTAACTTTTATCTATAGAAATAAAAATAGAAATAGAAACATTTATTCGACGAACACAGAAAAAAAAAACCCCGCATAGGGGTATAGGTATACCCCGCTGATTAGAACTCGTTTCTTTGCTAGATACGAGGGCAGAGTGAGAAATCTGGTAAAAATCATATTAGTGGTATTTTTTCACAAATTCATTAATGTCAAGTTGTAATGCAGCCTTTTTGGAGGTAAATCGTAGATTTTCAGCCAGTTCGCACGGCTAGTTTTTTTTTGACAGCTATGAAAAACAAAACAATCACTTTGGTGTTTGCAAACATGGAGAAAAGTGAGTTTCGTGTTCTGATTAAACATTATTTTTTGCGAAAAAAAACAATTACGGAAACAAAAAAAAATTAGAGAAATATTACGGGAACACTGCTCCATCGATTAAAATTATCCACAAGTGGTTTACGGATTTTCGTTGTGGCCGTACAAGCACTGCTGACGCCGACCGACCAGGGATGATCACCAAAATCCATGACATCGTATTGAACGACCGAAGAGTAAAGGTTCGTGAGATAGCTGATATTGTAAGCATTTCAGACGAACGGGTTCGTAATATCCTTCACACTTGTTTGGATATGAAGAAGCTCTCCGCCCGTTTGGTGCCGCGATTGGTCACAGTGGATCGAAAACGCACTAGGGTGACCCTGTCAGAGGCATGTTTGGCGAAGTTTAGGTGTAATGAAAAGGACTTCTTGCGTCGTTTCATAACTGTTGACGAAACCTGGATTCATCATCATACACCAGAAACCAAGGAGCAGTCAAAACAATGGATTGCTTCAGGTGAACCTGCACCAAAGAAGGCCAAAGCAGTTTTATCTGCGAATAAAGTTATGGCTACTGTCTTCTGGGATGCTCGTGGTGTAATATATGTTGATTACCTTCAGAAAGGTAAAACGATTAACGGCGAATATTATGCCAACTTGTTACAGCGATTTCATGAAGTTTTAGTGGAAAAACGACCCCATTTGGCGAAAAAGAAAAACATTTTTCACCAAGACAACGCACGGGTCCACACTTGTGCCGTTGCTATGGCTAAAATCCACGAGCTGCGTTACGAATTGCTCCCGCCTTATTCTCCTGATTTAGCCCCCTGCGACTATTTTCTTTTCCCAAACTTGAAGAAATGGCTTGGTGGAAAAAGATTTGGTTCCAACGAAGAAATTATCGAAGATACCAATGCGTAATTTGAAGGGTTGGAGAAATCGTACTATACGGAGGGAATCGAAAAGCTAGAAAAGCGATGGACCAAGTGTATTGAGTTACATGGGGACTACGTTGAAAAATAAATATTTACTTTTACCAACAAAAAAAATGATTAATTTTTTCCAGACTTTTCACTCTGCCCTCGTATCATCTTTCACCGTTTTCTAATACTTCACGGATTTTATTTTAGCAATAAATCATGTTTAATCGTCGCTCTTTGACAGAAGGTGGGCAATCAAACACTCTTTCGTCTTTATTAACGATACCAAAATGGGATGAGGACTCTCGGAGTAGGGACAATTCGTACGATGGAAATATTCTTTTGACATCATAACCGTTAAATAAGATTATTTACAAAAGGTAACACAGAGATCCCACGCACAATCAACGCTTACATGGCTCAATCACAACAGAATCACCTCTTGGTTTACGTAATACCCTAAACAATTCGGCCTTCGCCGAGCTTTGATGTTAGTTCTCTAATTAATATGTACCGGTAAAGAATGGCGAACATTGAGGCTCTATTAGCCAGTGAGTAGTTACTGCGAAATACAGGGTGATCAATTCAAATGGGCACACTGGTTATTGGATTGGGCAGTCCGAAACGAAAAGAGATAGAGGAATTTATTTATAGCCATTATGCCAATTTCTGAAATCATCATTACGAACTGCAATACAAAACAAAAATTAAGAAGCAAGGATTTACACCCAATCTCGGTCGCGAATGCATTTATACTAGAGATGGGCCGACTAGTCGACGATTAGTCGGGAAAGCCGACTATTCGGCATGATTTCTAGTCGGTGATTAGTCGGCGACTAGTCGGCAAAAAATGCCGAATATTCGGCACTTTATTGCCTATAGGAAATATCGTCAAAAAATTTCCACACACGCGATTTTCTTTTCGACATAGTTATAAAAAGCACTAGGTAGTTCGTTTTAATACTATAATTAGGGTTCTAATTGTTTTTTTTTGTCGTGCAGATAAAACGTAAACAAAACTGGTCAAAACATGGTAGGGGTAGGTAACAAAGTGCGACCGACGAAGCGAAAGGAACGTTTCCGAGTTCACCCGAACTTAGCAAAATCCTACGATCGGCATTGCCGACTAGTCGGCCGATTAATCGGCAAATTGAAAACCGATTAGTCGGCCGACTGGCAAAATCCGTAGTCGGCCCATCTCTAATTTATACTTAATTCTCAAAATCAATGACATTGACATAGTTTTGGACTTCTCCATACTAATCCAGTTGGATTCAACCTGTATATTAATGCTTCCGCTAATTCGGCGCGTAGCGCACAAATACTCGGTTTGACTTATACTATAGGTAAGTCTTACTTCTAAGTAATATAGTGTTTTGCTTCCCTCTTCCACTTCTTCATTTTACCCGACTACCCAGAAAGGCAGGTAATGTTTTTGGGGTGTATGTATTTATCCATGTTTCTTTGTGACACCCTGTAGGCAGAACGCGGCGACGGATTTCGATTTACAATTTTTTTTAAAGAATGAAATAAAGAAGGGTGTCGTTATACATGATACGTTTAATATAAACGTGTTTTTATTTTTGTTACTTATATCTTAAAAACGGTAAACATACAAGCGTCTATTTTGTAGAAAACACTATAACATACTTATTAAAAAAAAACAAAGTGACTAAGATCCGATTTTCAAGGGTTTGCTCCCTTTGCTTAAAATTATATGTTAATTGATAATCAACAATTGTATCTAATATTTTTCTAGGTAGAAATATTTATAACCTGTAGATATATATCATTTGACTTCTGCCTCCGCTTTGATTTTACTTCGATGGGTATAGTTAATACGGATAAGATACCGCGATATTTATTGAGAGATTATGTTATATTTTTGTTTTTTCTCTGAATAATTGTTTTTTATAGCACAGAGAAGACAACGATCACCAATGCCACGATAGTAACGCGCTCAGGTCCATGGGTACATAATGCAACCTCAAGATTGAAATGACTTGCCAATCCTTAGTGCCTGGCTTACATTATTTATTTAACTGGTTCTGGTAGGTGATGACATAAAAACTTCGTTTTTAGGGTTCCGTATCTCAAAAGGAAAAAGCGAAACCCGTAGGCTGCGGCTCCACTGAGTCGAAGACGAGCGGAGCGGAGCGGAGCTGTGCCAATATTAACCAATAGAATCTAAACTAACGCACGCAAGACGCGCTCGACGTGACTGCATGCGCCTTCTATTGGTTAGTATTGGCGCAGCTCCGCTCATCTCCGCTCGTCTCCGCCTCAGTGGAGCCGCAGCCTTATAGGATCACTTTTTTGTCCGTCTGTCTGTCAAGACCCTTTATCTCGGGGACGTGGTATCGAGATGAAATTAAAACCAATACTTAGGTCTTCAGTCTTTTGAAGCATTAAAAAATCAAACTTCTAAGTTAACGTAAAAAAAGACACGGCCGTTTCTGCCGCAAAAAATGTATATTTCGACACTCAAGGGAATCAAAATTAATAGGGTATTTTTCGTTGACCTAGAACTGTGAAATTTGGCAAGTAATACCGTCGAATACCTACTACGAGTATAGGGAAAAACCTGAAAATTATACATTTTTAATTAAATCGCAAAAAACAGGGTTTTTATGCAAGAAACGGCGGTCCAAATTTTGAATTGAATTAATAGTGGCATGTGGGGTATCTTATGAAAATCTTATATACGGCACCCTCGTCGCACGAGTTCGACTCGCAAGTGACCGGTTTTTTTTAAATTGAGTAGTACGTTTAATCCACCATATTCTTTTGCTAACTACTACAGCAGGGTTGTGGTGGTGTTGATTAATGTTTAATATTGAATCGAATACTAAGAACTAAGATGGAATACGTCTATGCTGGGTATTAAAAAGACCCCGCACGGTTTACCTGTTCTGAGTTGTGCTGTTGGCTGAGAACCTTCAGGATTAACGCAGTGTGTATTTTAGCGTCATCTCAAACGATGCTAATTGGCGACTTATTACTCCACCAAGTCAATACGCACGAGAAGACATACTCATAACACGATCATATACTTAGTAGGTACTTACGCTACACATATACCTACTGCATATACTTACAATTACTAAGAAATATGATGCCAGCTTGCAGCAGACTTCGATGTTTGTATTTTGTAGTACGTCGAGTTCATAAATATGTATACAATTTAGTACCTTGTCATTTTAATCGCTGCGATAATTCGTATAGGGCAGTTTGGACATGACATTAAATAGACAAGGCAAGACTAAATATTTATGATACATATACATATAATTATGCGTGTATACATATTTATGAACTCGACAGTACTATACACTTTAGTAAGTTTACTTTACAAATTGCGTAGTATACCTAAAACCCTATAAAAAGTCGCTTCCCTTCGTCTGTCCCTCTTTATCTATGTACGCTAAGATATTTCAAAGTATGTTACGGGTCTGGATGCGGGTTTCGCCATCATATTTTTCACGTAAGATTGTATGTATAACAAATTCTGGTCTATGTACCTACAGGTGTTACAGAAAACGTACATAAAACGAAGCGAAGCGGGGTGGCTTGCTAGTAAATACTTATATATAATACTAGCGACCCGCCCTCGCTTCGCTTCGGTTTATGTGAGTTTCTGCAACTCCCGTACGTAAACCAGAATGTATTAAACCTTCTTTGAATCACTCTAACTATTGCTGAACATTGCATTAAAATCCGTTGCGTAGTTTAGACTTTGTTTTATACTATGTAAAGAAAATAAAAGGTATAAGTCATCACCCTGATAATAAATATTAAGTACGCTACCTAAATGTACATCATCAATACATCTGTGTAGGTACTGAATAAGGGCCAAATCAAAAACACCCGAAAATAACGTACGTTCGGTGCATGAGCATGCATGAGCAAGAATATGTTTATAAACCGGTGCATCTGGCGTTCTGTACCTCTAGTCTCTGCCTACCCCGTTGGAGACAAGCATGAATGTATGTATGTATGTATGTACTGACTACAGGGTTACGGTAATCGATGCTCTTGTACCACAAGGTTCTGCTAACTGAATGTGTACGAAGGGTTATTAACTCAAAAGATCCCACAGAGTTGAAATGTATTCGAGAAAACCCGTCTGGATAAGATAAGGTAAAGTAAGGTTTCTGACTGCCCCCTATATCAACATCCTGACAATGACAGGTGACAGGTGATATTTCAGTTTACATGGCACAGCTTATATGAATTCCAGTGATGTAAAATCTTATTAAATTTGGAATGTATACCGAATTGTCACATGTGACCTATCATTGTCACGATGGTTGAATAGGGTGCTGAGTCTCTATTCTTCTGGGTAATACCTACAATGTTACCTTTGACGTGTTATCGTATTATTTTTAATTGTAAATCGAATAACGATCAAAACGTTGGCAATACGATAACACACAGACGATAACAGGTTAAAAACATTACGGTTTTACTGAATAGAGACCTCAACCCAGTTCCCAGTGCTTGGTTGTTTCGCTTTAATTATTAATGCCATCTGTAGTCGTCTCTTAGAACTCCCAAGCCAATCAGAGAAATACTCACTGGCGTCGAACTGCCGCTGTTACGACACTTTCGGATTCTGTAATTCGAACGCTTTTCAACAGATGGCAGTAGCGGTGCGCTCAATCATGGGGGCATAACACGTACAAATTATAATTCGTGCTAATAATTTGTACTAGATGGCACCACCAGTATCATCAGGAATATTATTTTCTTCATTTCCGTTAATCAAGGAAAAGTTAAGCTTTTATTAATCAGATATACCTTAATTTAAATGCAAACATCATTCTTTACATAAATTTAAGGCTTTATTTTAGAAACTAAGAATGGCATTTTTTTGCGGTACACTGAACGGCCATCATTAGCTATTGAACTTGCTACGTGATATTCATTAGATCCGCTAGATGGTGCTTATACGAGGACGTTAGCGCCGACTTGTGTCGTCGCGGTCACTCCCGGTATAGATATTCAATGGAACAACATTTAATTAAAGCGTTTGTTATTTCTTATTCCAAAAATACGAAAGTTTATTTATTTTAACACCACAATAAATAACTTCCCAAGTATTTTTCACTATGCATTTGACACAAACAAAACTAAAAGTTATATTTCTTACTCTCGTGTTTTTCGTATCTGTCCATCATTCATTAGTGAAACAAGTGAACATAATTGTAGTTTGTATAGCTATCTATATGCAACTGCGACTATTTTTAACCGATTTAAAAAAAAAAGGAGGTTCTCATCTCAATTTGTCCTGTATGTATGTATGTTCGCGATTATCTCGCGTTTGGCTGAACCGATTTTGATGTGGTTTTCATAAAAGTATTTGTTACACTAAGGAGGTTTTAGTTATTTAACCGACATAAAAAAAAAAGTTTCTCAGTTTGAACTTTTTACAGAGTTACATTTTTTTTTTGGTTTGATAGAGTATACTTCCTAGGTAATCCCATTGTCACCAATCATGAGTCTAAATCTGAATCTGATGAGGGGATCCGTGAGGAATTGAGGGAACTCCTCAAATATCATAGGCATAGGTACATACAGCGATTTTAGTATTTTTAGTAACAAGTCCAGCATTTGCATTCAGCAAGTATCATTTGGTGAAGTGGAACTGATGATGAAGACCACAAATGGCCTCCTGAACTCCTCAACGGTAGGTACCTATTTCAAGGGTAGCGATAAGATACCTCGATAGTTCAGGTTCAGCAATTGTAACGTGAATGTTTAATTGTTTAAATATGACTATGACTTTCCCGAGGCGTTGCTTGTTTAATTAAAGGTCCAGCCACACCGGATGCGTGCGCGTAGACGTAACGTGCGCTTGCGATTTACACTGCGTTGTATAGTGACATAGGTGGTCACATTTGCCTACAAATACCTACCTATGACTTCGATTTAGACAGTCAAAAGTCCTTAAACATTTTTATTGTTAGTTACCTACATTTATCGTTACCTACCTACTTAAAAGTAAGATATAAATTAAGGACAATTTTATTGACTATTTTAGATGAGTAAAAATAAAATATATTTAGTGCACGGACCTAAAAAAAAGGACGTAACGTTGCCTTAGACAGGAATGAAGCTTGCAAGGTCGGCAATTTCGTTCGTTAAAGGTAGGTACACGAGTTACCGCATGCACACAGATACCTACACTAAAAACGCACGCAGTTTACGTGTATGCCAATTTGCATTCTTGACTCATGATAAGACGAGGAAACACGTCCGTATTTTTTTAGGTACGTACTTTAATAGTGTTCATAAAAGTTGTTGGTACAATGTTGTATGGACGCGTGACGCGTCATCACTTAGGTTCTTTAGCTTTTAAATCCCAATATAAACCTACTAGCTGTCCGCGCCCGGGCCGCCAATACTTAATCGATTACAATTTTTTCACAATCGATTATACATGTGCATCCTATTTTATTAGCATGATGATGATGATGATGACGATGGTGATTGTGATGGTGATGATGCTGATGGTTATGGTGATGAATTGATGATGATGATGGTGATGACGATGATGATGATGATGGTGATGAATTGATGATGAAGATGATGATGATGATGATGATGATGATGATGATGATGTTGATGATGATGATCAAGATGATGATGATGATGATGACGATGGTGATTGTGATGGTGATGATGCTGATGGTTATGGTGATGAATTGATGATGATGATGATGATGATGATGATGATGATGATGATGATGATGATGATGATGATGATGATGATGATGATGATGATGATGATGATGATGATGATGATGACGATGACGATGACGATGACGATGACGATGACGATGACGATGACGATGATGATGATGATGATGATGATGACGATGGTGATTGTGATGGTGATGATGCTGATGGTTATGGTGATGAATTGATGATGATGATGATGATGATGATGATGATGATGATGATGATGATGATGATGATGATGATGACGATGACGATGACGATGACGATGACGATGACGATGACGATGACGATGACGATGACGATGACGATGACGATGACGATGACGATGACGATGACGATGACGATGACGATGACGATGACGATGACGATGACGATGACGATGACGATGACGATGACGATGACGATGACGATGACGATGACGATGACGATGACGATGACGATGACGATGACGATGACGATGACGATGACGATGACGATGACGATGACGATGACGATGACGATGACGATGACGATGACGATGACGATGACGATGACGATGACGATGACGATGACGATGACGATGACGATGACGATGACGATGACGATGACGATGACGATGACGATGACGATGACGATGACGATGACGATGACGATGACGATGACGATGACGATGACGATGACGATGACGATGACGATGACGATGATGATGATGATGATGATGATGATGATCTTTTATTTTCCTTATAGGTGATGTGAAAAGCAGTATGTGTCACACAGTAGCAAAATTATTTCCACCTTGGGCGTTAACACTTGAATCCCTCACTACGCTCAGGATTCTATTTTAAAATCCCTCGCTACGCTCGGGATTCATTTATAGAATCCTTCGCTTCGTCACGCTTCGTTCAGGATTCAATGTACGCCCTCGCCATAAATATGTATGTCATTTTGCTTCCTTGATACACAAACTATTAAGACCTACCAAATTCCTATAAGTACAGTCAACTACAAAGATATGTATCCATGTTAATCTTACAAAATGAAGTAAATTTTCGTATGCCATTCTTAATTACCCTTCCTTCGTGACATTTCTAGTATCAATAAAACCTTACATTGTGATCGACTCGTTTAAAATGCAATAATTATGTATCCCGCTTGTTTCCTCTGAATTGATACTAGAAATGTCACGAAGGAAGGGTAATTAAGAATGGCATACGAAAATTTACTTCATTTTGTAAGATTAACATGGATACATATCTTTGTAGTTGACTGTACCTATCTATCTATATAAATAAAAATAAACAATTATAAAAATCGGTCGAGCCGTTTCGGAGGAGTTCAACCACAAACACCGTGACACGAGATTTTTATATAAGTAAATAGATCAGTTCGTTTTTAACGGAGGTTCAAACCGCATCAGTTTAGAGCTAAAGTACTTACGTAAATTATATATGTACATATATGTAATTATATATATATATATAGTACAAGTATAATAAATAATTATTCTGTTCTTTCACTTACTAGTCTAACTACGGCGATGCGCATCGTTTGTAAATCACTAATAAAGTGAATAAATAGATAGGCAAACAAAAGGTAGTTCACGCCAAAACTTGATCAAAAGGACCCAATATTTTTGCAAAGATATGCTTAAAGAATGTAGAATCAACGTTTAGTTTTATATGACGGCGCGCTGCGGCGGCGGCAATTCATAAAGCTTTGACAAAACTGCCATCTGTCGAACTGATTGCGAGGTTACGTGCCGTTCATAGCTTAGCAGACATTTCGATTGTGCTGCCACTGCTGGAGAAACCACAGAAACTTATAGTGGCGGCGGCTATCGACTTTAGGACGGCAACCATTTTCGATTCGCGACTGAGTATCTGCAGAGTATAGTAATCTGTGGCTCAATTCAGTAAACAAAATATATCAAAGTATAAAGAGGAAGAAAAAAAATCATCGGTTTAAAGGAAAAACTCACTTGTACATATAACTTACTAATAAGTTACCTAGTGAGTTTTACCTTTACACCAACGAAATATGTTTTATGAATTATGTTTCTATACAGCACTAGCGACATCTATATTCTTTTTTGCCTAAATATAGGCGCACAATCGTACAATAGTTCATTCACTGGGGCACACCACCCACAGTGCTGTGAAATTGTCACGGTGCAAAGCACAGAAAAACGTTAATCAAAAAAAAAGTTCGAATATATTTAGACATGACTAAATTTAAATTGTGTGGCCATCAGGTGGCCATATTTTTGGAACTTTGGGATGCTACCAATGTCATATGTATTTTTGTAGCTGAATATACTTGACTTGTAGACTCTATCACTTCATTTTAAGCGAACACATACAGGGCCGAGACAAGGCCGAGACTATACGGTAAAATCCATATTGTCTTTGACCTATTATCGTATCGTCAACGTTTTGGTAACTCCATTAGGTCTTCTTTGACAGTAATGGTGGCCGAGCTGAAAGCAATACCATAACGAGTCAGAGACAAGGTTTTGCCCTGGAATATGATGGTCGTGTTTATCAATGTGGATAAACGTGGATATTCATCACTTTCTGACCATTCCACCATTTCATTGACCAGTGAGAGTGACGGATGCTTTATTCACATTTATCCACCGCGATAAAACGTTGAAATCAAAATGCTAATTAACTAAAATAACGCTTATATTTATCAAAACTTTCTCTATTCAGGCTTTGGACCTGGACCGGCTGCTGGTATCGTCTTTTTGCGCGGAGCACACCGACAGCATCGCGTCGACGGCGAGCAGCACCGCGTTGGCGAGCGCGACAATCGCCGCGGCGCGCGAATGCGACTTGCGCGTGCACTCGGGCACGCCACGCCAAGAGTTCAGCGTCATCCAGCCGCACGCGCCGAACAGCATGCCACCCGTGCCCGACCAGATCGCGTCCACGTACGCGTCCGCCGCCGCCGACACCGCCTCACCTGCACACGATTTTGGAAAATATCATACGTAGCTAGACAAAACACGTAACTAGACAGCCATCGTGCAACATCTTCCAATATCCTTACTTTCTTCATCTTTACATTGACAGAAAGGCGGTACAGTTATCGTTTGCGTGTAGATTGCGTCCAGACAGTGGCGGACTAAGCCCGTCAGGAGCCCGGGCGGCAAAATCAAATGAGGCCGCCGTGCGTGACCGAGGTGTATATGTATACCGAATGAGGCACCACCACCATGAATCTGCCTTTTACTTACTGCGGGCTTATTATGGTCGTGTTTATATATGTGGAGAAACGTCTGTCACTTTGTGAGAAAAGTCCGCCATTGCGACCAGTAGATTCCTGCGACTTTCGGTCATCGTATACCGTATCGAGGTCTAACAACTTTTGAGCCAATTGTAAGTCGTCATTTGTACCTACAAATTAACTCTGTTTGTTTTAGGACGATGAAAAGTCTGGAAACTTTTCATAAACTGGAACATGAGAGACTCCGACCATAGGACTGCAGTCATTATGCCCGCCATCTGCCCTAAAAGGTTTTTATAATTAAAAATGTACTGTTCCATAGCTTAAAATGCGTTGACGAAATTGAACTGCATCCAAATCGGTCGATCTATTGACACAGCGTTACGGTATTTTTTAAGCCTTCTCCTTACCAGAACTTAAAGTGCCAACATTTAATTCTGATTATGATGTAGGTACTCTTTTCCAAATTACTACAAAGCCACTCAAGTCGCATTTATACAAACATATAAAAGCTGAAACACTTCATTCCGCATTCAAGTTTTTCTATTAAAGGGTTCATATGTTAACAACTATTAAATTATACCTTAATCATACGCTGGTGGTTTCATCGTCAAACTCCTCAGAGTCCAAGTAGGCCAGACTACAGTCGAGAAACATGAGGATCGCAGTGAACACGGAAAAGGAGCCGGCGAGGATCGCCGCCAGGTGGTCCCCGGTGCGGGGGTGCGGCGACTTGTGCAGGCGCGCGCTCAGCAGCATCCCCCCGGTTATCGCGAACAGCCCCGTGCCCAGAATGCCAAAGTATAAGTCCTGGACCAGATCCAGCGGCGCTAACAACATCTCTCCTAAAATGTTTTTCGCTATTATAATACGCAGTCAAAAGTACGGAGTAGCTTTTTGACTGGGGCAAAACATTTTAATTTGTATAAATGCGACTCGACTTCTAGTAAAGGTTCTGGTGTTACAGAATTCATTCAGTCAACACAATTGTCATCATATTTTTAACATCACTAATAAACGGATTATGACAGGGGTACATTATCATTGAATGAGTTTCCGACACTGTACTTTTTATTATTTACTCTTGCAACTTCCAACTGTTTGCGTTTGAATAATCATAAATCCCAAAGGAACGTTAGGGCTTAACGCATTCACTGCCGGTATTATTTTCCGAATTTTCCCCAGGTACATCGCATCTATTGTTTAATACAAAGCTCGTATACTGTAAGAACGCACATACGCGTTTAAGGACTGGGTAAAAGGCAGGAGAACGCGTTGCCAGCGTGAATGCATCAAATGAAATACCTACAGCCAGTAGTTAAATCCACTTACCTATAATTTCTCCGGAGAGTACAATGACGAAACCGACGTAAGTGCCAGAACAGAGAATAAGAGTCGGCACATCTGTCAAATCATAACTGTAGTGGTGTAGTGTCAGACACGCTACTGTGAGCATCTGAAACAGGCATCTAACTAAATGACAGAGCTTCAGGCATATAAGGCTCCGATTAAAGATAATGAGCCTTTACCATATGCCCTTATAGAGTTTATGTAAGGACAATGGAGCCATACTGTGAGCCATACATACATGAACAGCTCAAAAAAAAGACGAGCTTTACTGCAACAAATTTTAAATCTACAAATTGTTTCGACATTCGTCATAATGTATCGATGGAATATTTTATTGGAATTTCTGATTTTGTATAAACTTTTCTACAAAAGATTAAGAAGAAAGTAGTCATTATGAGAGCAGGAAATCAGTCTTTAGCGGAGACTTTATTTTTACAAAAAAAAATGCATTCGAAAACTACCGTGTCACTGGTGTGTCACCTTTTGCTACCCTTTCGTATTACGTTGTTAGTAGGAAATACTTACTAATTCCATGAATTTTATTAAACATGTTGGTATTAACATTATTTAATGTGTATTTTGAAATATATAACTATAAATATTTTTAATATCAAAATTTAATATCTAACACAATTGATAAATTTACATGACATCCAAATTTGACAGATGACACAATTAGCAAAAGATAGAAAAGCGTTTAGCGTGATGGTGTCAAAACAACTCAAACAAGGTTTTACTACAGCTTTTCATATATAAAGATTGAACATGAAAAGTTGTGTTCACTTGCTAGGTTTTTGATGGTCCAAACTTATTTTTTAAGAATTATCTCCAAAAACCACAAGTATGAGCAAATTTTTTTACGGAATGCTAAGTATTTCTGTGTCTTCTTAGTCGTACTATTTTTTTTCATCTCTCCGGTTCTTAGTTTGACTACAAAACCCTAAAATGGCTTGTTTTTAACCTTCAAAGAACCGCTAGAAAACCTGATTTCAAATTAAAAAAACCGCATCCAAATCGGTTCATCCGTTTAAGAGCTACAGTGCCACAGACAGACACACACACACTTACACGTCAAACTTATAACACCCCTCTTTTTTTCGTCGGGGGTTAAAAGAGGAGGAGGTTCCATATTCGGCTGTAGGTATCTCTTTCTTTATGAATGTTAACCGATGTCTCCGTCAACTGTGAACCTATTAAAAAAAAATTGTTAAGCAACTAGGTTTCACAAAGCGTATTTAAATAGTGTAGTAAGGATTATCCTCATTAAATATTGATAACTATCGGCCGCATGCAGTGTCTGTTAATGACGGTTAACACCCGTATTTATAGTCAAGACAAGTAATTACTTGAGTAAAAGGAATGACTAAAGTAACGATTTTTATATGTCAAACATTACTATTACTCAAGTAATTACTTTTCTTGACTATAATACGGGTGTTAGTCCTTTCTTAGCAAAGGTTTTTCATACACAAGTTTGAACAAGGAACGAATTACCTAAGTGTCTCTAAAATGTTTCTGAGTACGGCGGTAAGTAGTAAAAAACGCTTATTGTGTTACACACCGTAGTATCTTTACTAGTTCCTGAGATTTTCTACCTAAATATCTAGACATTAATAGTTGACGTGAGCTACGGTATAAAGGCATTATCTATGCACTAGTCGAGTTAGGGCAGGGCACGGATTGTTATTATTGAGTGAGAGCGCCGTCGACCTAAAAGTGCTCGGAAATACCGTGATCCACGAAAGTTCAAGGCGCTCCTGCGGTGAATAAGGATGCTGTTCTTATTTCTTTTTCAATAGATTTCGATTGGCCAATCAATGTAAGTGACTTTGCGGAATAGTTTCGCGCCTTAGCTGGTGTATTGTAGACCTCGGATGCGTACTAAAAGATTGGCTTCTTTTATTAACAATTCTCAGTTCTGTTTTTGTCTGCATTTAACCTTTAGATGAATAATATTAGAAAAACCAAGAGAAATGGTTCTAATGCACAGAAACGACACTTAAAATTTGTCTGCCTAGGTACAGTCGAGTTCATAAATATGTATACACTTTAGTACCTTGTCACTTTAATCGCTGTGACAATTCATATATGGCAGTCGGAGCCTTCAAACATGACATTAAATAGACAAGGTACTAAAGTGTACACATATTTATGAACTCGACTGTACCCCCTATTATTTTATCGAAACACCATTCAACGAACGTATCATTACGCGGAATTTTCATTTCTCGCCGTATGAGTTTATTTAAAAAGAAATCCATACTTAATATTATAAATGTGAAAGTGTGTAGGTTTGTCCGTCTTTCACGCTTCAACCACTGAACGGATCGAGATGAAACACAGTTCCCGAGGGAGCAGCGATAAACGACTTCTACACGGATGGAGTCGCGGGCGAAAGCTAGTGTTGTCATAAGTCTAACCTAACCTACCTAATGTTTAAGATATCCTGAAAACACCATGGTTTCAGCAGAAAATAGCGTTCGATGAAATGAAAGTCGATGAATATATACAATCGTTAAGTGAAATTCGGTTAAAAAAAATGGGTAACCGTCTGCCTGGATATTTATTCCACTTAGCTTTCAGTTCATCTTACTCTTTATCGTATCATATTGTAGACTTTATGGTTACTACCTTGTACTTAAGAGCTACTATAACATCAGCAATATAATTACGATATAAAAACTAGACGAGGCTAAAGCAAAAGTGGAATAGAGCCCCTGTCAATTTGTTAGGTACCTCCTATTTCCCGACTATTTCGATAATCCGCATCTGTTATATTATTTCAGTAACAACTCGTACCACACATTAGCTCTTAATTGCACACGTGTTGACACTCCGAATAAAAGCATTTTTATATTTTCGGACAAAAGAATAAAAACCGAAGTCGCGAGATGAGATATTACATTTTTAATTTCTCATTCAGCCGCTAGATTAATTTCGAGGGAAAACAGGCAACAAGAGAATTCAGCGATAATGAAATTTGTTTGATGGGATATTTTAGCATTTTTATTAAGGTTAAATATAAATGAGAACTTAATCTTAAATTATATATGTATACCTATACATATATAAACGCATATATACATATAGAAACAGGAACAGCGTAATTCTGTTGCGGCGAACAAAATGAAGTTACTGAGGGAGGCGATTCGCTGAAGGTAACTTATACATCGGTAAAAATTGGGTTTACCCTTGTTTTGGTGACACTCATTTCATAGAACGTACCTATCACTTCGCAGAAGTTTCGTTTTATAAAAAGCTATTTTCTGCTGAACCCTTGATGATTTCAGGTTATCTTGTGATGGTTACAAGCAGGGGTCGGACAAAAAGTGCGGATGACGTCAAACCACTTATAGGTGATTTCAAATAGTATTTTTGATTTTCATAATCAATTATTATTACCTGTGTGTTCACCGGGTTAGAATAGTGCCACTCCATGTCTTCTCGTGGATGTCGTAAGAGGCGACTAAGGGAATAGTAAAGGCTTCCAGTACTGTTAGGCGATGGGCTTGCAACCTGTCACTAATACACTGGTAAACATCTTAGCCTGATTGTGCAAAACGTGGTTACAGAATTATCAACAACTTATTTAAGAGTGCTTGGTAATTCTGTAGCTCTGCCTACCCCACTCTGAGAATGAAGGCGTGAGTTTATGTATGTATGTATGTATTTTGTAAAGCTACCGGAGGGTCAAAGTGAACTCAGGAGTAGCGATAGTACACCTGATATTTTAATATCCATAGGAACGCAGACTACAGGACAAGGCAAAGATATCTCTACACAAACTGAGCAATCAAGTGCTGCGATTGTTTTGGATACCGCGATTTTTTTTCCCGGTCATTCAATTGAGGAAAAAATAATCATTCAAGCATATTTTAAGTCTGTGACAACAATAATAGACTTGTTAGAAAAATAGTCATTAATCTATGCATAATTTCATTAAATAATAAGTATAATAACATCAAATTATCTTTTTTATTTTTACTAATCCTACCAACCTACTGTTCCCACCTTTGAGTATTAAACCTATTTATCTGAGGTTCCCACAGATTTGTCCTAATTAATTTTAAATAATCGTACCTTATGTGGCCCGTTTCACGAAGCTACAAGTTACAAATTACAAGCGGAACTCCTTTTCTAGCAAAAGGAGTTAGAAAGAGACTTCCGCTTGTAATTTGTAACTCGTAGCTTCGTGAAACGGGCCTCTGGTGACAAGTTTCGTGAAATTTATTTTATTCACTACATTACCCTACCACCTGTATTATTAATTCCATGGATTTATTTACGATTATTTTGTTACTTCATTAATACTACTTCGTTACTACATGTCACACGGAAGTTTAAATACAAACATCATCCTGTGTGCAAGATTAGGTACGTCATTTTTAAGTCATCCGCATTTTGTCCGACCCCTGGTTAAAAGTCTAACCTAACCTAACCTACGTGAATCATGTTTAAGATACGAAATGAACACGAAGTGCGAAGTGATACGTTTTATGAAATTAGTGTCGGTAAAAAAAGGGACACCGTATATACATAAGTACATCAATGTCCAATACGATTTCGAATACTCGTTAGTAAATAATCTGTGAAATTAAATGTCGATATTTTTAGAAGTAAATATCGGCATTTCCAGTAAAAGATAATGTAATTGTTTTTCTTAAAATTAAGATGAAAATTTCATGGTGTTTCTTTATTTTAAGATAGTATGTTACAGGAAATTATTTGTTATCGTTTACTCTTTCGATTGGCATCATAATAATACCTACAGGTGTTTTTTTTTCGCATTTGGTCCGTTCAATTCCAATGTGACGCTAGCAATTTTATTAAAAATCTTTGAATTCAGTATTATCTACTTACTTAAAAAATAACTTCCATACAAAAAATTGTCATATGTCCATTATACAAAATATCTTTGTGCCTCATAGATGTGGGACGCCCTGTATTCATGTACTACTTTATCAATTGTTCACTCGAAATAGTGACAATCCCGAGAGGTCAAATGAGCACGCATATCTTGGAAAGTAGAGCAAAGTGATATCGCTCCTTGGTCATCCCGCTGGACTCGAAAAAAGGACGGGACGTCCCAAAACAATCAAATTGTCCCACAAATTTTACGAGCAGGTCCAAATCAATTTCCAAGATTTTATTGTAGCACTGGACATAAAGTACAGTAAAGTTATCATAGTGATAATAAAGCAAATTCGTAAATAACTAATTTAATTTTATCATTGTACCTTTTTAATGTGGCAATAAGAAGGCAAACGAAGACTAATATGAAATGCCTCTATCCTAGTCAATTCACCGGTTATCTTATCCCTACACCGGAACACAAAAATGCGAACACTGCTGCTTAGCGGTACGATAAGGGATAAGAAACACAAGTCCCTAAAACCACTATCTGTTCTTGTATTGCTAATATTATTGCATTAATAAAAACACTACACAATTCTTACAATAGATAGATTAAAACCGCATTGATTGATGCAATAAACAAAAAACCAACAGCACGAGTACATTTCATGATGCAAGCTTTTAGATTATCCTAATACATACGCTCATCAAGCAAAAAATTACAGTCTGCCAGTCGCTCGGAGCTATATCTGGATTGAACTAGTTTGAGACATCCTCAAATAAATTATTGCTTGCAATTCAATTCTCAAGAGCGAACGTTGATTGCATTGTCCGCGCAAATTGTTAGAAGCCGAGGTATTGGATTCTCTCTATTTCTATTGAGGAAAATTTCTAATAACCCATTATTAAGAATTGTTTTCAGTTACGAAGGTTCAATACTAGGGTGAAAAATGTTTTAAAAAACAAAAAACCGCCTTCAAAAACGCAAAAAATAACTTCTTTAAAATTGTAAGCACCTAATAGGTTAGTCCAACTGATGTCGGCTTTTTGTTATTTTTTGCGTTTTTGAAGGCGGTTTTTTGTTTTTTAAAACATTTATTTTATTTTATACTTTTTAGTGATCATAATAAGCTGTTACGTAGTCCCACTTCTTAGTTGAAATGAAACTTTAACTTATATCAAGCACGCCGCAAGCAACGCCGCGGGAAAGTCATAGTCATATTTGAACAAGTAAATATAATTCGTTGTAGGTAGTCGCTCAACTATCTTAATCGAGATATCTTATCGCCACCCTTGAAATCGGTACCATTGAGGAGTTCCGGTGGCCATCTGTGGTCTTCATCATCAGTTCCACTACACCAAATGATACTTTCTGAATGCAAATGCTGGACTTGTTACTAAAAATACTAAAATCGCTAAATGTTTGCCTACAATATTTGAGGAGTTCCCTCAATTGCTCACTGATCCCCTCATCAGATACAGATTTGGTGACAATGGGGCCAGCTCGGAAGTATACTCTATCAAAACAAAAAATATTTTTTAAAATCGGTCCACATTTGACGGAGTAATCGGTGAACATACATAAAAAAAACACACACAGACAGAGAGAGAGAGAGAGAGGGTAGAGTATGATACAGTGGAACGTATAACCTCCTCCTTTTTTGAAGTCGGTTAAAAAGGGTATAAGTCGACTTAAATCGTTCTAAAAAGGGTATATACATAAACGGAGTATACTAGACTTAAACCCTTTTTCTCTTGATCTCCTTTTTCACTAGGTGTAGTTGTAACAGCTTTACGCTCAAAAAGTTACAGTTTAAATCTAAGCTAATCTAACAGAATGTGTCTTTATCTCGATAGTATCAAGAGAAGGCAATATCTTGGTGGAGATGCTTTACAGCTAACCCACTAAAGTATTTATAATGGTTTTCTAGGATACTACGTAAACTCACTGCGACCCTAATATGACTGACACAAGTTTAAGGTACCTACGAGTATTCTTAGTAAGTCTCAGTGCACCTTTTCTATGTCACTAATATGTATGTATTTATGTATGTAAACACTTTATTGTACAAAACACAGAAATTCAAATACAATATTTACAGAAATAGGAATGTCAAAAGTCGAACTTATACCTTTAAGGGATCTCTACCAGCTAACCTTTGGGTGATTGAGGAAAATAAGAAAAGTAGAACGTGGCAACGAGTAGTGATAAACATTTTACAGAAAATGCATGAACCAAATTGGACCTTATGAACCGACTAGTTAGATGGAACCGCACTTAGGGATAAAATCCTTTTATCAGTCTTGTGCGGCCGCTGAAAGTTCATAGTAAGCGTGACACGAACATAAAGTTCCGTTCAACTTTAACTTGCCTAAAAACGTACCGAGGTCGTTTTATGAGCTGTCAAATCCCAACAGTTCCAGGCTAAAAGGAACAGATATATATGACTTCTATAGCTCTATCCCGTTTTATTCACTAGAACTAGGCAGGCTTTAAAAGTTTGTATTACAGCCTCTGATCTTGATCGTAAAACCCGCGAATACGGATCACAGTATTGAAGGGATCGAGGTCAATCTCGTTATTGTGTCGGAGGACGAGAAATGTGAACGGTTCACGAATGTTCCGCGCGTCCCCAACCTTGTCACGAGACTGTTATCGTATTTTTAGATAAATGGAATCGAGGAAGTATACGCAAAGCGTATTGTTGATCTATAATCGTGTCAGAATAGGGGCAGGAAGCCACTTTTATAGGTCAAGAAGGATACTTGAGATATACATACGAGTATTTTTTACATTTAAATCAGCAATCCAATTTATGTACAGTGCTTCCATTATCCTAATAGCAATCGGCAATCTTTGTTTTTCTATGACACACGAGTGACAAATATACTGTCAGTTGCGAGCACAAGCGTGATAGCGATAGCCAGCCGAAAGCTATTAAGAAGCTGGAAATACTGTGTAGGTACATGTCGAATTAGTAATAAAAATCCCGGATCCTGATATCCTTTATATTTGAATCGGGGATTATTTACTTAAATATAAATAAATAAATGAAATAAATATCACGGGACAATGTCACACCAATTGACCTAGTCCCAAACTAAGCTCTAGGCTTGTACTAAGGGTACTAGACAACGATATAAATACTTATATAGAGAAATAAATACTTAAATACATAGAAAACGTCCAAGACTCAGAAACAAATACTCGTGCTCATCACACAAATATCCGCCCTTACCGGGATTTGAACCCAGGTCCGCTAGCTTCGTAAGCAGGGTTACTACCACCTAGGCCAGCGCGTCGTCAATCTATCTTTAACAAGAACAAGAACCCTCTACTTGAGAGAGGTTCCAGCCAAATTAACTTACGCAATATTTTTGTAATATTTGTCGCTTTTTGGTAAAAGTTATCGTCCTCTTACCATCAGTTCGATAGTGCAATAATTTACAGCGAATATAAAGCGAATCCTCCGCATAAATGGAGAGGCCTTGTAAGAATGAATTTTGTAAACAATAAAAGTATTTTGCAAGCGCTGAGTGCGAACGTTGAACAGTATCATTGAGATTGCGTGGCTATTGTACTTTGCCCGTGACTTTGCTCGCGTATGCTTCATTTATTTCACGAATATGAATTATGAAAGTAAGTTTGCATCTTTGTGACATTTTGACTGTTATACAGAAGCGATATTGATGAGGTTTTCAGTAAAAACGTAGATACAGTCATCCAAAGGAGTGGTCTTACAATCTTGACACTTTCTCTGTTGAAATGAAAATGCTGCGAAAAGTTGAGACGCATCTTAGCGAACTTATTATGCGGAATTCAACCTTAGTTTTGCATTTGGAGAAAAAATAGGCAAAATGTACAAGAGCCAAGTAGGTACAGAAGGTTCAAATGCGTACGAACTAATTTATAAGGCTTTTAGTACTACGACAATAGAAAAGGTTCTCTAGGCCAAGCTTAAAGTATTTAATTGCGGTACAGCGGGTGGCAACTAGAGAAGTTTCGACCAAAGTGTGAGCGAATTAGCTACTTAAGGGTTTAGTTAATTTAAGGTAATTATTCCGAATTATCTTACCAAAGCTTTTAGGCTAGCAGGTGAAATAGCTCTAATAGCATTAATATAGTTAAATAACTATAGTAATCCGATTCAGTAAGAAATTCAGGTGTGTAATCAAATTTTATTTGAGTCAACAAAAATGCAGTAAAACGCTCAGAAACATGCAGAGGTCACCAATTTTAAATTAATATTAAGTGGTAAAGCTAATTATTTATTACAGAAAAAAAACTGACTCCTCCAAAAAAACTCTTCTTCCATAAGTTCCAGAGCCTAGAGAGGATTCACAACGCAAACGTAAGCGATTTTCTAAAACTGACAAAATGTAGGTATAGAATTGACATAAGCGGCCGACGCAAAAAATGGATAGTCTGCTCACGTCAATCTAATACATAGTGTCAATTTTCAAAATTCGCTGAAGTTGTATACATTGCGCTGCCGAATACTCGTTGAAACTGTCATTGTCCCCACTTGAACAGCCTGTATATTTTCATAAAGCAGTATAAAAATAAACACATATCAAAACGCCTACAAACATACACAACATAATACTGAATTGTGTGTTATTCCAAAAAAATATACAATTACTATATTATACAGACAGCTTATGAAGCTGCATCCGATGCCAATGTCATTAATACACCAATTACCGTTGAACAGTTTTTGCTCACACGATAGTGTACAGGTTGTGCTTTTAAGGCTAAGTAATAAAAATAAAATGCTATAGCTGCTACTTCATAAGCTACTTATAACGATGACTAGTCACGGATGTAGCGAGTTCAAATGATAGTCATCACTTTTCTAGTCAACCACTTCATTTATTTAGCCACCATATAACCGTATAATAACCGCGTCAAGATACGAGAAATAAATACCGTCAAAATTAATCATTGTTTTTTGCGATTAGGTTCTATAGTGGAGCAACTATTTATGTTGTTGACCGTACCTTGTCGCTCGTAACGTCAAGTTTGCACTATCAAACCAAATTGTCAAATGAGTAAAAGGTAAAAAGTGTGACCTTTCTTTTCGCTACTCGACTGTACTCTCCGACTGCTATAGCAGCCCTTGAATTTGAAAATGACCGAACATAAAAATTAGGTACTTATTTTTTAATTTTATCTACTTATGATGTTGAACTTAATATTTTCACACGAAAATGCTATTAATTTGATTAACGGCCAATAAAGGTGCGACTATTCCATTTTAATCATTTAATTAGAAAACACAATGTATCATACATATGTAAAAAGTAGTTTGTTGGACAATTGGAATACGTTATTGGAATAAGGACATGTAAAAAATATCATTGTTTTTAGGTTTCGGTACTTAAAAGGCTGGCCTACTATCTACTACATTACTATCTACATTTTAAAAACTTTATGTTTTTGGTTTCCTACTGAACATTTATTACTTATAATACATATATCTACAATTTTTTTTTGATTTTCTTTCCTTAAATAGGATGTTTTATCTAAATTGAAAACTTTTATTTGGCCAACTGTTCTTCAAGTTACTGCACCTGACTCATATGTTTCGAACTTGTGACCTCTAGCGCGACGTCTCGTAGCGTTGTGGAAGACTACCTAGTGATTGTACCTCATTACTCGTCATTACGAATAATGAGGAAATGCATTATTATCCAAAATCCTTATTTTTATGCAAGACAACATTTAGCTACAATTTTTTTGTAAATATTTACATTCTTCTTAAATAGAAATGTGGTATGTACTTAGTTACATACCTCGGTATTGTCGGTATTATACACACCCGTCAAAAGTAAGAACAAAGTTTTTTTTATAATGTACCCTACTACGTCGGCGCATATGTCTATGATATTTTTATAATATATTCTATAGGTTAACACTACGCCACAGGAATCCTAAAGGTAAAATCCTATGTGTTTAATCCAATTAGTTTACAACGTTACATTTGGTCTATTCCGCAATATCCGCTCTTTTCCGAACACCATGTACTTATCTAAAATTCCGATCTATTGTTTTAACGCCCAGCGGCTGCAGCACAAAGTTTGCCTAAAAAAGGTGTTCTACATCCTTACAGGGTGTTCCAATGTTCCAATGTTCCTAAGCTCGAGGCGTTCGGATGCACCGGCCGATATCGGCACGCACAAGGTGAGGCAACCGAGAAAGGGCAAATCCGAGCAATATAAAACGAGGCACACCAATGCAGGTAGTATTCCGCTAACAGCTGAACATCGGAGAACTGGCTCAGCACCAAATTATTGTGCTCCAATTATGACCACTGCTTTGGTGAGTGGCTCCTTTGTAACCCAGTAACGTATCGATCGGATCGTGCTATTGTTTCGATCTAGGTCGTTTCCTGTAGGAGTATCTTCAAGTTGAAAATAGGTTTTGTATTCGAGCTGCGATTCAAAATTAATGGACCACAAAAAAATATGCAAATACAATCAACGTAACACAATAGCGGAATTTCAAGTTTTATCGGGATGGGAACGTCGTTCAATATCAAGCGCAATTGTTTTGGTTTGCATTCACAACGATATTCCCTTTCAACAATAGCTTTTGAGAAACTTTTTTTACTAATTGGTGGTTATGATGTTTCAGTTTACATTATCTTGCGCGGCGCTGATGGCCGTGGGGTGCTGCGGGCGCTTGGAGCAGCAATACCTCCCCCCTCATGTTGGCAATGGGGGTGGAGGCTTCGGCTCCCATGGCGGATCCAGCTCATTTGGGAGCTCCAGTGGCTCGTTCAACTCGTTTGGAGGCTCTAGTGGTGGATTTGGGGGCTCAAGTGCTGGAGCCAAGATCCCGATTATCAAATACGATAATGTGAACAACGGTGACGGCAGCTACCGTTTCAAGTAAGGAATGCATGTCAAACCCTTTACATTAGTCTATTGCTAAATGAGGAATTTAGTAGTTACTTAGCATAATTTGTGGCATGAAAAGGGACCTTATTGTCGATGGCGCTTACGCCGCACTGCGTAACGCGACGTTGTATTTATATCGGAGCATCGTTAATAATGGCGGAAGCGCCATCGACAATAAGGGCACTTTCATAGATAACGTCTCATTTGATGTTTGAATTCAGCTGTACCTTGCTCATTCTAAACTAACCAAAGCTAAACCTATGTAAGATTATTGTTTACTCCAACAGATGATCAATCGATCCCCGGCATACATATTTACCGACTTATTTAATCCCCATAAATTATGGGTATTTTTTTTGCCCCGCTGAAATTAACCAAATTAAAAATTAAAATCTTTAATATTTATTATACTCGGTCTAACTTATAATTTTTATCGACCATCAACAGCTACGAGACCGGCAACGGCATCTCCGCGCACGAGAGCGGGGCCCCCAATGCGCGCGGCCCCGAGGGCCCAGCCGTGACGTCACAGGGCGCTTTCTCTTACCGCGCCCCGGACGGCCAGCAGATCTCCATCTCCTACACCGCCGACGAGAACGGGTTCCACCCCGTCGGCTCCCATCTCCCCACCCCTCCCCCCATTCCTGACGCGATCCTGAAGTCCATTGAGTTCAACAAACGCAACCCGTCCTCGTAAGTCAACCGAAACTACTGATGTGCCAAAGGAAACTTTCCAAAATTGCGGAACATTTAATGTAGAAAATTTTCGGAAACTTCTCACAAGTTTGTATGGGGATTGAAACTTTCCGTTTCTTATGTTTAAATTTCCTATATTTCCATTGGAAGTTTAGGAAAATTTCTTAGAACTTTTCCAACGTTTTGGAAACTTTCCGCAACTTGCACATCAGTAACCGAAACTGATTTTGCTCTCTCATTTACCAACATCCTATATTGAACTTAATATTGATTGAGTTCGTTTTTATGGCCATACTATTCATTTTACTGGAAATATCTTGAAATTCCCAATTATTTGACTTTTCTTTTTCCAAAACCCATGTAATAATGAATCTAAATCACATTTAATGTTCAAATTGACTTCTTAAATGTTGTTTTAATTATTTAAGTTAGAACTGTTTACTTACCTACATTCATAATAACTAACGTATCGAGCTCTAAAAATTCGGGATTCAAACGTACTGGACCTAGAAGCTTTAGGCTTTAATTGAATATATACGTTAAGCAGCGGATAAGAAACTAGGATAGACATCTGTTTACGTATACGTAGTATGTGTTCAATTTTCAGCGAGGGCGCCTACAATCCCGGCGCAGGCGGCCACGGCGGCAACTCCGGTGCCGGCGGCTACCACTACTGATCTCACCACCCTCCGACCTCACTCGCCCACTCGCTGTGATACACGACGCTACCCTATTTAATTAGCCTAGGACATAGCTTTACGATGTAAATAAGCAGAGGATTAAAGTATATTGAGTATACGCCTATTTTTTTATTTATTTGTGAATATGAACATTAATTTTGATATATTTCTTCTGGCATTCGAATATGATTTATGTTAAGATTCTGTTCTCATCAGTCCGTGTCAGTCCACTGCAGGACATAAGCCTCTCCCATTGCACCCAACTCAGAGTGATTTTCAGCTGCTAACAGCGAGATCTTGTGCGATGAAAGCTAATAGGTAAATGAAAATAATGAATAGGGATCTAATGGTAAGAAAGGATTAATATAGGTTATCGGAGCCTATTTTTAACGTTTTACTCCTAATCTAAAAAGTTAGATCACCCAAGTTTACAAAATAATTAAATGAATACCTACTTGGGAGATCCTGGCAGGTCTCATTGGACGATGGAAGCGAAATGTACCGCCTACGAGGCCTTAAATTAAAAACAAAAGTCATTCAAATGTTGAAATTTCTTTTAGTTTAATTAGATAGGTATTTAGAACAACTCAACCCCTAAACTCCCCCCCCCCCCTTAACCTCGAAATGGTATTGAATAAAGGTTTGTAAAATATAATCTATCATACTATTCTGATGTTATTAATGTTATTAGTTTCAGATCAAGACGTAGGATGTTTTTACTGTAAGGTTGGATTTTTTGTAGTCAAATGCTATTGCGTTTATTATTTAATCGAAGACAATGGAATTCATATTGATAAACTTTTAGAATAAGTATATTCTATATTAATTAATGAATTTTTCCCTATATTTATAAATGTACCTAATCAGTTTATTCCGATACCTATATTTTATCACTTTTTTCTTCGTTGCTGTCTTTTTTCTCTATTTCGTTGACTGTTGGTACAACAGCTAGAATTTAAAAATAGTTCATGACTGGTTAACAATGGAAACAATATGGTAATATAAATAAATAAAGAAAACCGGACAAGAGAATGTCGGTTCCGACGTCGTTACTACAAACACAATTTTTGTTTTCTCAAATGTAGGTAGGTATGTGTTTTTTGTGTTTTGTTTTTATTTTAGCAATAGCCGAGTAAATGATACTATTATATTCTATAAAAACAACAAGTCCGAACGTTTTTTTTTTAGTTATATATTTGTTGCTGTCTTAGATGATTTTTAGTAGGTACGAGTATAAACACTTTACTCGCCTGTATCTCAAGGACTAGGTTTATTTCCTATGTTCAAAACTTGGCTACAAACCAATTTTACTGTATAATGAAAGTTATACGGTACATTTATCTGCATTATATATACATATATTTTACCTTTATTTCAGAGACATTTGCAATTAATTTATTAAATTTCATTTTGAAAATCGGTACAATCTGGCCCGTCAAGTTTAAAAACTAAAGCAGTTCTAAGTCTCTCGTTAACAATCCCCTTCTTACCGCCCTTGATGCACAATGTACTATTGTTATTACTTACTTGTTGTTTTGAATGTTCACATAACTCAAAACACATAAGAAAATTACACTTTTCGAATTCAATATTTCCCGGTCCCCTAAACCTAAAAATTTATAAAAACGTCTAGGTACATTTTTTAAGAGCTATCAGACGGACAGATGGACATGGCAAAACTATAAGGGTTTCTAGTTTGACTTAGGAACCCTAAAATCGCACCGCTCATAATTTCTAATTGATTATTTGTATAACTTACAGGACTTTGATAATACCTACTCGATTAACGTTGGCGAACATTAACATTATCTAACTTAACCTTTGTAAAAGCCTACAGGCTACTGTTAAATTGGCATTTGATCGTAGCAAGAGCAAATTGATATGTGGGTGATCACTAGGGTTAGGACTTTTAGTAGCATATCGTGGTTCTAGAATCCATAGGGTCGCTATTTCCTATATATTATAATACATATCACTTTGATTTTGACCTTCAGTATTTTAATATTTCAAAATTCATTTATTCATTAAACCTCTTAACCAATTTAAATGAGTTTGGGTATGGAGGATATCTCTGCTGCGAAAGCATTACAAATAAGCAAATATTAGTAGTTATTGAATAACCGAACTAAAAATGTATTTAGTTCATTTTGAAATATGACCATACTGAAGGTCAAAATCAAAGTGTCATGTATTATAATAATTAGGAAATAGAGACTCCATGGATTCTGGAACCACGATATGCCACCAAAATTCTAGTGATCACTGATCTCTTACGAACAAAAAAATATATATTAAACAAGTTTCTGTCAAAGGTTTCATTTTTGGGACAAGCTTTTGTTGCCGACGGTACTATTTTTCCAAAATCTTTATCTGTTTATCTAGACCAAACTATTGAGTCCGTACACGGTGGGTCTACGTCAATAATAGGGAATATGCATGGATTTTTAAATAGCATTTATCAACAAAATATGAAAATACCGTAAAAGAGATCACCAAAAGTGAAATTAAAATTAAAATCGGTCAAGAAATACGGATTATACAAGCATTTGAAAATGCTAATTAGACAGAGAGATCCGAAGTGCACCGGTGACGTCATCGTGCAGTACTGCCATATAAACTCCACGTAAAATTATGTTTTGCTTGAAAGAGATAGGAACAAGTCTTCGTTAGCTTATATCTTGGTTATTTTTATAGCTATTCAAAAATGATTTTTCTCACGTGTTTGTTACATGAATCAGCTTTTATTGAAGTTGTAAAAAAACATGCATATTCCCTATTGCGGAGATCCTGTCGCCACCTTCCGACTGCATCATCAGATCACCTCTTAGATACCATAATATCGCATTGTCATCGGGTTTACATATGTAGTCCATATTCTAGCCTATTCCGTTAACGGGAAGTGGGTCAAATTTAACTTGTAAGATTTGACCCGTACCTTCAGCCCAATATGGAACCCTGCCCACCATAGAACTGTGTCACAGTGACGTTATGATTCAAGTCGTAAGAAGTGTTAAACAATAGTACATTATTGCCTAGGCATGGAAGTAGGCAATTGCGGGCCGAGTATTGGATACGAAAATACGAAGTAAACATACGAAGCCCGCAATTGCTGTTCCTGCCGAGGCAAATATAGTGCTTTTCTCAAAAATCGAAGGAAAAATTTTGTGTTGGAGTCAAATCTTCATCGCTTGAACTCATTTTTTGAATAATTGAACACAAACATAAACTTCATGTCAAAAAACCATCACTCCTTACCGCCTTTTTGTTTATGACAAGGAGAAACGCAATTCTTGTTTTAAAAAAAAAACATAAGCTATTCCAGGCATAAATAAAAAAGTTGTTTCGTGTAAAATTTGGATGTATAAGACTTGTGCCCTGATTTTATTACGGCCCTTTTCACTTTTTTAAAAGTTACAATATAGATACTTAATGGAATTTGTATGCAACATTGAGGGCTTGTGGAGCGAGCACGCATGTTTTTTTATGGACTATCTAAATGTCGTTGGTATTGTACTTAGAGTTATATGTCATGTCACTGACGATGAGTCAATGACAATCACTACTAAAAATAATGGGAATAAATAGAAGTCGGGGGTGTTCGCTAGTTAAAACTGTTTATCATAGTTTTTCCACAATAATTACATCCAGTGGCCCGTTTCACGAAGCTACAAGTTACAAATTACAAGCGGAAGTATCTTTCTAGCGAAAGGAGTTAGAAAGAGACTTCCGCTTGTAATTTGTAACTTGTAGCGTCATGAAACGGGCCTCACGTTATCGTATGTCGTAATACTAATGGGGTTATCTACTTATTTTTAATCAAGACCATTTTAATAACCGCGCTGTATTGCAATTGAGCAACGATTTAAAAGGCAAAAAATCAATCGCATGGTTGCATAATATAAACTATAAACATAAATATAGAGAAGGTCGATGAAATAAAAATTCAATCCCTACAAAAAAGCAACGTCAGTGCCCCAAGATAACGGGGTCTAGATAGTACATACATTGCAAGTTAAATAATTAGCTTGACAAAACCACGCCTGTTATGATTTCAACTGTAAAGTCTAAAACAAGGTTTTTATGTCTTGTAGGTAATCATAATCTGTTGTAATGGTTATAAGAAATACTTGGGACTTTATTTATTACGCCAAATTAATAACAGTATATTAAAAAAAAACTTCTCTACGTAAAAACGTATTTTTATTGCCACTGATCTTTATTCATCAGTAATAAGCCGGCAAATTTAAGTGCAGATGGGAATAACCCGTGATGATGATGATCACGCCTTTTTCCTTTCCTTCCCAGAATATTTGTTACTAAATACTCGTAATTCTTACTTTGTATTTAATAATTATTTAATCTTGTATTAATACAACATGTTTAAATAAAAACCGATGAATTCGTTTAACGCTGCAGATGCAGTTTTAGGAAAGCATCGAAGTAAAATACCAAAAGAAATATCGTACTTGATTTTTATTAATATGCAATTAAGGCTCACACTTGCCAGATTATTACGTAACAATGTGAACTTTGGCTTCGATATGCTCATACTTGAATTAGTTACATGGGCTTTATCGATTTTATACGATTATATATTAATTATTCCACAATTATGCCATACTAGTTGATTCCATACACTATTGGCTCTTCAACGAATGCCATAATATCAAAGCTTTATGGAAACAAATGTTTCAACCGTTTCCAACGTTCAAACTATTATTTTCTTAGCTAATTTTGCCGAGTTTATATGTTGCATTAACAGTAGTTTAGCAATATGGCAATATTGAAGTTTACAAATTCGAAGTAAAGCTTAATAATTAATTTAGGTATTAATTTATAAGTAAGCTCGTCGTGGTCTAGTACCGAAAGTTTTACTTGTAATGATGGGTTATTCCCACCTACTTGCCTAGAGCTTAGTTTGGTACTAAGTAGGTTAATTTGTATTAATTTGGCCGTCGATATTTATTAGCTGTGTATCTGTGTCTCTCTGTGGCATCCCATAACAGATAGTAGGAGTCGGTATTATATCGTGTATCATTTTAATTTTAACTCTCTCACTTTCTCTCTCACACATTGCGTTAAAAAAGATATTAAGCTTAAATTAAACTGTTTGATAGTTTAGCGATAATAAAATGAGCTCCTTATCAAGTAAGTACCACAAAATCTAAGCTTGATGCGTTATTATTACTATTTTCAGCGAATTACCAATGTGCCATAAAAACTTATATACGCGGTATTTTACGTGACCCGTTACCACCGTCTGTTGCAGCAAAAATTGCTCTATGTAATATAATAATATTCTATAATATATCAAAATAACAAATTACCTTCGCCTCTTTAGCATCTTAAAATTTAATGTAAGTGTTGAAAACGAAGAACAGAAGTAAAACAAAGATAAAATCGAAGAACTCTGATATACTTATACATCGTAATTTTGCCATAAAACATTACTTCCCACTCTTAACTTTTAAATTACCAATTAGAAAACACCTCTTAACTTTGTCAAATGATATAAATAATTCAAAGCAAAAGAATTTGACAAAATCTACGTTGAAATAATGTCATCGGAACTATGTATGAGGATTCACGGTACGAGAGGACTTTTCTACCTAAGGTTGTAAGGCCGCCAAGTCACGCAGTATGGACTACATTCCAGACATGCCTAGCAAAAATAATGAGATTATGAAGCAATCTTTTGTTCAGGGTTTCGCTACACGTGAATTAAGTATCACACCATAACAATTGAACCACGCCGCACGCGTAATGTCATAGGTATCGACCGAAAATCGCAAGGTTACTAGAACACGAATACCAACGGGTAAAAAAACAATATAAAAACTTGCAGACATCAGAAGACATCATTCTGTCCTCGAGCATCAACTGAAGAACAGTTCAAGATTAATAAAATTTAATTTATAAATATTCAGTATTCAGCAATGAACTCGCTTAAGGTTTGATATAATATTTCTTTTTGGGGTTTCTCAATGGTATAAAGTACAACATAATGCCTTATGTCAATTGTGCTTATAGATTTTTATAAAACGTAATTTCATTCGCAGTAATTAGTTAGGTGTAGAATTTACTTGCTTGGATGCGGAATGGATGAAGGAAATAGCGCACCAACAGAGCCTGCAATTGTTGTTATCGTATTGTCAAAGTTTTGATAGCTCTTTTTTACTTGACAGTATTGGTGACCGAGTTAAAACAATAGCAACAGCTCAAATACGATTTGGATTTTACTACCTAGAATAGAGACGCTGTTCTAGTACCTCATAGTAATTCTATTCCATTACAGACAGTGGTATGTCTCGCGGTGGTGGCGGCGGCCTCTGCAGCCCACTACAGGCCTGCGCACTACGGAGGGGGCTCCGATGGCGGCTTCGGGGGCTACAGCGGCGCCTCGCGCGGCTTTGGCGCACAAATACCCATCCTGAGCTATGAGAACGTCAACAACGGGGACGGGAATTATAGATACAGGTAAGAACAGTAAAAAATAAACTTAAATTCTTTATCCCTAGAAAAACTGACATATTTAAGTAATATTCGTGTGGGTTAGACCATATTTTTACATTATATGTATGGTCATTCAAAAACCTTTCGGGGACGTGGCTTTACTCGCCCGAATTGTCAGATTTTAAATTATTTTTTCATATATTAATTCGTGTTTTGTCTTTGACATTGGTTTTAGTACCAAAAAGACACAATGCCGCAAAATATTTACTAGAAAGAAAACTATAGTCATTGCAACGCACAATATATAGTTTTAATCTCAGTGAAGTCCGCGGTAGGTAAATCGTCTACATAAAAACTTAACTCACTAATTTAAAACTTCAAAACACCATTTATTTTATTTTAAGAAGGATTACTAATTTAGCCGTTAAAATAAACTTAAAAATCCTGCTTCTGAACTTGTATTACTTTGCAATTTCTATTAAAAGTTTAACTATTACCTTTATTTACGTAGAGTGCCAAAATACTTAAACATACCGTTTATACTGCATAGAGCACACAGCTCATGTGTATTAAAAAATGTCTTCCTCCATGATGAAACTTCCGTATAACTAAGTTAATAAACTCTGGGGACTGTTAGAGAGAGCTAAGCATTATACGTGGTACTTAAAAGGGAAAAGTTTTAAAAGGTTCAGTCTTCCGAGAACATACTCGAGTAACTCGTAACATTTCATTTCACATTTGACACGAGTTGTAAATTTAACGGTTAATCAAGTTTTTTTCATAGGTATTATCAAGTGGAACAACCATATTCTCAAGTGGCACCCACCACATTTAGCAACGGTATTTAGATAAAAGTTGGATCATGTTGCCAATGTTACTCCTAATTTATTTCAGTCTTTTTTGCCATGGTCATATATGGCGATAGTTTTGTGGTCCAACTCTCATTGGTAACTTTAAAAAATTACGTAGCATTCCACCCCACCTCCACTTTTTATATTATTAACCTACTTACTTACCTTCTTAACTCCTATCATCTTTATTGATTATAAGAGAGAAATATAAATGTAATAATTAAGAAAAAGAATGATTGAGTATATTATAGAGATTGTAGATTATAGAAAGACATCCACTGCTACAAAAAGCTCTTCCAAAATTAGGAACTACTTGTATAACCTGACCTACGTTGTCTGCATAAAACATATTCCCGAGAGCTTCTCCAGATCTTTAAACAGGATTAGACTGTTATAGAATATCCCTTCGGGTGATTGAGCGTCCATCTTTGATATTTCAGCTACGAGACCGGCAACGGCATCTCTGCGCACGAGCATGGTGCCCCCAACGCACCAGGCCCCGAGGGCCCAGCCGTGACAGCGGAGGGAGCCTTCTCCTACCGCGCCCCGGACGGCCAGCAGATCTCCGTTTCCTACACCGCCGATGAGAACGGCTTCCACCCCGTTGGCGCCCATCTGCCCACCCCTCCTCCCATTCCTGAAGCCATCTTGAGGTCGCTGCAGTTTAACAGGCAGAACCCTACTTCGTAAGTATATTTTAAAGATAACGTTTTTGAAGGACCAGCTTTGCTGTGCGTAGCACGCACGTGCGTTGTTAAAATAATATTATTACTTAACCGTTTTATTTTCAGGGATGGTTCTTACAACAATGGACGCTACAACAGCAATAACGGCGGATATCAATACTAAATGAATCAAAGAAAGTGGTTACGTTATAGGACCCACGATGTCACTGCAACGCTATCAAAGCTTTTAATTTATATTTTTGGAATGTTTGCTCTGTTAATATGTTTTAATTATTATTTTTGGAAATAAAGTATATTATAAATTGGGCACAAACCTAAGTTTAATTTACACTCCAGTAAAGAATATAAATACGTACATTATTTTAAGAAAAAATACTTTACACGTTTACTTTTAAAACAAAAATACCTACTACATCAGCAATTACATAAGCAAGGCAATTAAATCCCGCGTTCAAAACCTCATATCCACTTAAAATCGAAGAATCAAAGCAATATAAGGTAACGTGTAGGGTTAGATCCAGCTTTCAATACTTAGAAGGTTATACTCGGTTACTATTTTATGCCGCAGACGGCAGCGGCGCGGCGGCGGCAGGACTAAACTTGGGTAATAGTTTCCTGCAACTTTCATGCAATTCCTACTCGACTATTCCGTGTTTGAATTTTCGATAAGCGGGAAAGGAACAGCGGAACTGATTAACGGGTCTGGTTTCGGAGAACTGAGTGTTACGTGAAATTAATATTATTCCAAGAATTCATTTATTGTTCGTTAATAAATCATTTCAATTAGCTGCGGCTCAGTTGTTAGATTGATTTCAGCGATGTAGGAAGTTGATAGCACTCTAAAAAATAATTGGGATTGGTAAATAAATAACTGGATTTGGACATGACTTTTGGAACTGCGTAGTTTACCAGGAGAAGAAAAAAAACAAAGCCCTCGTTGGGCGCCAATTATGGAAACTTCACTTAAGATAGGTACTTGGTGAAAAACAAGCTAAGTGAAAGGGGCTAGTTACTTATTTTAAGAAATGGTATCCTTTGCTAAATAAAAAAACAGAACGCCTTGGCAAACCCAACTGACACACATTTTTACGGGAGCGTTCGTGATTTAAGTATCTCACCAACGATATTGTTATTTGCCTTTATTCGGCTAAGATCACGCGGAAGAGGTTGGTTTCCAACGCTGTCTTTAAAACCTATATTAATCATATACCTTCCTAGGAGATCTTTATTTATCTATAGGTACCTATGCAAGACAATTGGACTCGATGCTTCTCATCGCCGTAATAAAAAGGACAGATTGCCACTTTTACATTAAACATAGAATGGCTAAGGTTAATTCAAAAAGCGAAGCGATAGAGATGATTGGTTAGGCATGAATAGGGCTGACTCTGCATTAGAAATTTTTAATTATAATGACTTAAATCCTTAATGCCCTTGCTGACCTACTCGTAGCTCTTAGATCAAAAGAGAGTACTAGCTTACAATTTAATAAGCAAAGCACTTTCAGCCCTCTGGGGCAACTATTAATGTCGTTTGTCCAATAGTGTTTTGGCATCAGAGCCCACTTCCAACAAGTACCCTATGTACTGTACTAACGCCTGCTTTATGTTCACTGCAATGAGATGTCGTTTAGGCTACTGTTTTGTATTTAATTTTAGGGGCTAACCTAACACGTTCCCTGTACAAACCTGTATATTAGACTGACCATTGTGTTTCTGGCAGTGCCACTTTTTTCGACAGTGGTCTCTTCTTGGGAAGCGCTGGTAGAGTCAGACGTGAAAATGGATATTTATCCTAATTAGCGTGTTTGGGTCACGGGTCTCGTACCACATACGTAGGGTATGCACAGTAAGCGAGCGTGGTAAATATTAAAACGTTATGAATTTTATATCGCTGCTGACAGATGACAAACGACAAACAATGAATAATAACACTGGCAGTAGATAGATAATTGGATTTTGCCCTTGCACCATAATAAACATAACCCTTACAAGTAGTACTATCTATGAGTACTTTGAGTCTATCGGTCTGTCAAGAAGACCCTTATTAACTAAAACGACCAAGGATATCGTGCTGAAATTAGAAATAGTTAGTTATGATATACTCTCAGTACGTGAACGGTTTTTTTACTACGTGAACGTGAGCACAGCCAATAAATCGCATTTGAGAGATATCTTATGTATCTAATAATTTAATAACATAAAAAGTACCTGCATAGTAGATGGATAAAATGAAACAGTAATTTTCCGTTGACCGCAACTAATAGACCCATAATACGCCATTAGAACATATAAACCAGAATCTTACAGCAACTACCTATATAATCCACATCATCGTAGAAAAGCAATTTTAATTTTAAATCGTTTATTTAGGGTTCTGTAGTTAAACAAAATGAAATGAAATGAAATGAAATACTTTATTCATAACAACGGTTACAGGTCAGTGTACATACTTATCACTATTATATATAATATGCATTATAATTATTAATTTCAGGATTATTAAATAATTCATTAAAACTAACAAAATGTCTATAAATTAAATATAATTATTTGTCTAAACTTGGAACGGTTACAGTTTCGCCATGATTATTTGGCCGTCTGTAGTTATGTCACCGTCACGCTATCTCAGTGATGATTATCTCAAAAATTGATTCCCCATATAAATTGAAACGGAACTTTACCACAGTTTGAGTTAGAGGAGACTCAAATATAATACCTACCTGCCGAAAATAATAGAAAATTACCAGTCATTATCAGAAATAGATAGTTAGGTAGTGCAAGTTAACGCGTAATGTTTTGCAAAAATAATCTTGTCTAACGCTATTGTATGTCAGTCTGTAGCTAAAGATACCTAGCACCTATTTCAATGTTCCATCTCGCAGCATCTGACTACCTTATTGGCAGCATCTTTGTCTCTACCTTCGACAGACATTTGAATAAGCCCTATCTCCTACTCCTATTGTTGTTTCATCTGTTGAATAGCGTCCTATATTACATAAACACCGTATTGTAAGTAGAAACGTAGTAAACGTGGTTTATTTATATCGAAGTGGTTCCGTCGTCACTTAGATTCGATCCAATTTCGTAGTCTGTTTACCAATGTTTATTCAACAAGAGGTAAACATGTATACGTACTATGATACTTACAAATTACAGTTATTTCATATAATATCGTGAAAAATTTATGTAACCATTTATAAACATCCCGAATTAAATTAATTATTTACACACCATTACTGCTAGCTAATAATATGGATGGTATGGTAGCATGTATGAAATAGGGAAGTACAAAGGTGAACTAATTGCTTTAAGGCACATCTTATAGCCAAGCCTTGATTGTGGAAAATGAGAAAAAAGTAGCATCTAGACATAAGTACAAAAAAAAATTACAGAACCTAGATGAACAAAAAAAGTAAAGAAAATGAAATAAAGTAATTAGAATTCGGTCAAAAGATTACCAACATAGTCTACTTGGTCACTAGAAACGTTTGAAAACCACTGTTCTTATATGAGCAAAATAAAGCTGTTTACGCGAAATGAATATCTTGAAAAATAGGACGAATTTAATATTTTACCAAAATTAAAAAAAGCTAATCGATTCAATACAAAAAATCAGTTTATTCAATTACCAGTATTATAAGTTACTTATGAACTACATAAATATCCCATATCACAGTCCATGCATCATGAGGTCACTTGACATTCTTAGTTCGAGAGTCCAGAACAGCATTTAGAAGCGATAGGAGTTACGGCCTGCGTTGTAGGCGCCATCATCTCTGGAAAAAAAAACATAACATGAAGGCATTGCATACAGTCTTAACATTCTCTTGCAATTGGCGGGCACAAAACTGACTCAGAAGATTTTTAAAACTGACGCTACTCGAGCGTCTCTATTTAACGTTCGTCTCTAGCTGCTAGGCAATAAGAGACATATTTACCGGAGGGTTTCATAGTGGCTCAACAATTATTATCCCTGATAATACTAAGGCAAGTAAGTTGAAAAATCGATGTGTTTACATTTGCAGAAGAATGAAAGCTATGGTATAATTACGAGGGGTTCTGCCTGTTGAACTCCAGCGACTTCAGAATGGCGTCCGGAATCGGGGGAGGGGTGGGCAGATGGGCGCCAACGGGGTGGAAGCCGTTCTCATCGGCGGTGTACGAGAGGGAGATCTGCTGGCCGTCCGGGGCGCGGTAAGAGAACGCACCCTCCGCCGTCACCGCCGGACCTTCCGGACCCTGGGCGCGTGGAGAACCACTCTCTTGCGCTGAGATGCCGTTTGGAGTCTCGTAACTGTGACAAGGCATAAGAACCTAAATTAGATTTTGTTACAATGAATCTGTTCTAATCGAAGCATGAAGAAGTTAAGAATCGCTTGACGGCCAACAACTAGTGTTGTCACTGAATACAAGCACCTGTATGTGAAATGTGTTGATGATGCCTTTAAGGAAAGAAAGGAGTAAACCTAACTTTAATCTGACCAAGGGCGAATCTAGAGTTGGTGGCGGGGTCATCGATGACCCCCTTGATATATTACAACACTTTATTATATGTGAATAAAATCACTTGTTTTGAGAGTATTTTGAGAGCTTGTGGTTCCTTTGTTGTTGTCCTTGCAAGGGCAGATCCTAAGCCGTATATACAGGTGTCTTCACATACCTGAAGCGATAGTTGCCGTCGCCGTTGTTGACGTTTTCAAAACGCGTGGCTTCGCCTGTGCCGCCGGTCAAGTGATCCAGGCGAGCTGCGGACACGGCGCCCACGACAACAAACAACAGTATCTGAGGAACCATGTGACGATGATGGATGGATTGTATGGTAGGATATGGTATGTACCTACGATTGGCAAAATGGAAATCTGATCCACCATAAAACTGTGTCACAGTGTCAATCAAATCGTAAGAATTGACATACCAAATGTGACTATGCCACATTTTTAAGGTGGGTCAGGGTTCCACTTTGTCTTTTTTACCTATCTAAAAAGAGTAGAACGTACGACTAGGCAAGTCAGTGAGAAGCGTCCTTGAAGTTCCATAAACTAAAAGCAAGCAATATTAAAATGTTACGTAGATGACATGGCACAAATATGACAAACAAACAAAAACTCTACGTAAACTTAATAAAATATACTTTGGGTAACGATCATCGTATTACTCGTACACATCATTGAAGGTGTTGAGTTTCGGCCAGAATAATTTTTAAAATTCTGGGTTGGTACGCTATTTGATTGTGTTATTTTTTTGCAAAATGTAGGTTGAAACCTAACAATAGTGCCTAGATAATATGATCAAAGTATCGAATAAGTTAATTGATGGTTCTTACCAGTTTCGTCATGGTTGTCAGGACGTGATAGTATTGTGTTCGGCGTCGGAACTCGCAGTGCAATCTCCGGGGATGTTCGACATTTTATATCGGTCGGATTTGCCCTTTCGGGAGGTTGCTTCACCTTGCTCGCTATTGTCGATATGCGATGAGCCTAGGTACGAGTTATAACATTCTAGCAGGCTTCCCTTTTGCCTGTATTAAACTGTTGTAAAATTTTATAATATCACCACATATTACTATACCTTATGAAAAATATAAAAATTTGAGAGATAATCATCATTTTAGCATGTTAAACTTATTTTATGATTATCTACAAGTAATTAAGGACGCAGGACAAAGGGGCCAATATTCGGGAGCGAATAATGATCCTTTATACAGACGAGTAAGTCACGAGAAGTAAAATATACTTTTTATGGAGTGGCCAGCAGCTAGGGTCACGTTGTATAAAGAAGTGTGCCGTTGGCATAAGGACCCATAGGGGCGACGGTGACCGCTTCCCTTTAGGTGCCCCATCTGCTTGTTTTCCTTTAATGGCTATAAAAAAAATCGTGCACGGACATCTCTGACCTTTTTAGTGAATATCACTGATCTTTTTTTTTTCAATGTAACATCTGAAAGAACTGCTGCTCGGCCCAGAACAAGCTTAGTATCAGTTACGAGTCGCTACTCGTTATCTGAGTCTTAGGATTAGATTAGATGGAATTGCACTTATTTATGGATAAATAAGCAAACTCTACAGGCCTCCTGTCAAGCAGAACTGTTTTTGTTTTTATTTTGTTATCATGACATTTTGATTCGTAAGGAATATGGAATTTTTTATCTGACATAAATACTTTTGTTTTTTGTTTTATTTTTAACCTAACCGCTGACTCCTATAACTAAGCCACTCATATATTTGCCTGTCTAGGAACGCGCCGGCCGCGGCTCCGCCCTGACACGTCGTTGTAAAGTGCTGTAAACTATCTCACTTTAGCCTCGTCCATCAAATAATGCAACCGACATCCTGAATTGATCTTATTTACGTAAACGTGCGATTGTAATTAACACAAATCTCTATGGGCGTGGCAGCTATGCAAATAAAGGTCAAATTGGAATTAGTAACAAATCAAAGGTCATTTACCGATATACTAAAGCCGGAATTCCATTGTTGCGCACGCTACGCACGAACACGCCACACGCAAGAGCCGTATGGATCAATTGACAAAAGGAAAGTTTAAAAAAAAGAGTTCTGAAAAAAATACTGAATTGTCTTTATATTTTTGTTATCTTACTATTTACTACTGAGAAATAAGTATTAAATATCATCAGTGTTTGCTGCGCCCGTTTTGGACTAGTAGTCGGAATGATGTCATTTTGTTTGTAACCGCGTTCGGCGTTACGTGTAGCACTAGCTGTGGCGTTTAAGCTCTTTGTCCATTAGCAGTTTTTTTTCTCAGAAAATAATGGTTTTTTTATAGTATGCTTTTGAGATAAATCTTTTTAGGATTCCGTACAAAAAATTAAAAATGAAACCCTTTTACGATCACTCCGTACGTCTGTCTGTCCGTCCGTCTGTCACCGACCGGACCGATTGAGTTTAAATTTGGTACACATATTTAAATTGATAACCCAAACACAGATGCGCAAAGTATTTTTTTTTAAATAAGGTTATTTTTAGTGGACGAATTAGGAAATTAAAAAAAAATGTTTTGCAAACCTTACTGTGTCATATATCAAATGAAAGGGCTCGTTATGAGGATCTCAAATATATTTTTTTTATTATTGTAAATAAATAGTTTTGATTTTATTCATCAAAGAAGACGAAAATTTACCATTCCCCCCTGATCTCCGAAACTACTGAGCCTAAAATTTTGAAAAAAATACGAAGTATATAGTTCTTTGCAAATAATAAAAAATAACGTATGTACGGAACCCTCTCCACGCGAGCTGAACTCGCACTTGGCCGGTTTTTTTTTTAAGTTCCTGTTGTCAATTGTTCTAGACGTGTGTACCGGCGTCATTCCTTTAGTGCGTGTGTCGCTGTAAGTAAATACACATGCACAACTACCTACACAAAATTTCGTATTCAGCTGGCCTTCTCATTGATACTGACGCCGACTGCGAAAACAAGATAAATACGAGCTTTTTCCCCCAAATACGATGTCGTGTGTCCATTCACTACATCGGGTCTCTGTTCCACGACTGTAAACTATATCGTCGATGAAACTGCAATACCGCGTAACCAACAATTGCTAATGCCGCGTAACTGACTTGTGGCAAATTTTACAGGAGAGCATTAAAATTGAATATCTTTGTGTTTATTGAGGTTAGACTTACCCAAACGGTAAATAACTTTGTTAACCCCATAATTTAGCTGTTTATTATATTAAGCACCCAAATTTACCAGTATGTATTTATATAAAGCACTTACGCGGTATTACACAATTGAATAATACGTCATCTCTATACTTGTATGCACATTCGCGGAATTATAAAAACGACATGCTCTCTCGCGGTATCGACATGACGTGACTTTAGAGCTTTCTGATTGGTTATCGACACAGCTGTCAATGCCGTCTGGAGCCTATCACAGTGCTCTACCTACAGCCGCGAAAACTCAAATTTGACACATTTGTTAGTTACGCAGCATTAGCCATTATTGGTTACGCGGTATTGCAGTTTCATCGACGATATTGCTTTTGACGTGTTATCGTATTGTTTTTAACTCGGCCACTATTACTGTCAACTAAAAATCTATCGTAACGTTGACGAGACGATATCAAATCCAAAGTAATATTATTTGCGTATTAGAATAGAAGCTCCTGTAGGTCGAGTATCTACTTAGTATCCACATTCATTTTGATACGAAGCGAATAAATACCCATGAGTGCGTCCGCTGCGCTGGCGCTGCTATGGAATTTCGGCTTAATACTTAATTTACATTACATGTATATTTCCGATAAAAAAAAATGTATTTCAACAACATATTTAGCCGGATTATATTCCCAGTAGGCCCTATTCATATGATTAAAATTGATAAGTACCTACTACCCAATTATACGTAAGATCTTAATGTCTTGCGGCAGCTTATGCTTTGCAATTGATGTAGCATATTAAAACTTGAATCTCCATATTTAACTTTGGAAGATACAAACAAAAGGTGCATTGGCAATTCATTTTTTCACAACTTATAACATCTCCAGGATTTAGTTTGAAATTATCTAATTTATATTAACCAAAACCTTAAATGTCTGATAATGTACCCTAAAATGTTTTACATGTCACAAAAATATATGTACTAAGAGTTAGATACTTTTACAACATTGACGGTTTTCTGGTGACATGGTGGTCTTGTCTGTCGCAATAACATTTTCACAAATACATGTCACGAATAAAAAAACATAATCACACATTGGCGATAACTACCCAAATATTTTCATTTCGGAGAGTGCGAAAGTGAAAGCAGGCAAACAATGTCAATTGCTTTGTCTCCATGTCTTTGATCAGCACAAACACATACAAACTTTGACTATGGTTATTATATTTAGCTTAAGTACCTATTTTTTTTTTTCATGTCAATATTTAAATGCGATGCGTATCCAGTTAATATTTTTCAGTTCAATAGAAAATCATTTTCCAGTAGTTTCAACTAAAGTGAACCGACCACTAAAGCAATGTTTACCAGCCGGCAGACTGCCAATGTTTTCTGTTAGGCAATAAAATATAATGCTAATTTGTACAATCGCAGCAGTGGAAGTTTTCGCACGTCCACGCGCCATCTTGTCTGACGCACGAGGTTTCGAATTGAAGCGACGTATCAAAACAAACACAACTAATATATATGGTAAACTATTGTAACAACCCCATATACTTACGGTGCGGCGGTTGAGATGTAAACAGACGCAAATGATAGTATTCTAATTTAAAATAATAATAATAACTGAACTGTTTAAACTGTCGCTTACGCAGGCCAGAGTTGTGTACTATAATATCGGCAAAATGGGACCCTGACCTAGAACTATGTCACAGTTACATTTATTTGACAATTCTTACGATTTGACTTATAACGTCACTAAGTTTTATGGTAGGTCAGGGTTTTATTTCACCGATTGTACATATAAAGGTACATAACTATTGTCAGTTTTCACGATACATAGGTATAATCTTTTATTATTTATTGCATTAATATGAATAGACTTTAGGTGAATTTCCACTTTTTTCACTCCCTCCAGAAGTTCTACTGATGTTGAATCGGGCTATTGCTGTACATTTGCTTGTACGTTAACTTTTTCTTTCTATAGGGAGTTTAGTAAAAATATGAGAAAACAATAGGCACGTGACCGATGCCAGAGAATCGGCTTTAAAGGGGCTTTTATGGATTAACTAATATTATAAAGTGTTATACCTACAATCAAAACATTACTCTCCTTCCTCGCAGTCGGGTAAAAAGAAAAAAATGTGCGTAGGTAGAACCTCTGAAGTAAGTTGTAGAACGCCGAAAGAACCACGATAACGAATTTTAAAGAGACCGGTAGTTGCCGGCAAACGCTTACTGCATAATAGCATCATCATACTCGTACTTAATAGAAATAAACCATCAAATTTGTTAGTTCCGTTCCACATGTTGTGTCGCTGGTAATGACAGCCTTTTAAGTTTTACATTATATATCAATTAACGAGTTACGAAATACATTTCAATCATACACGGATTCAACTACGTAGAAAATTCAGACCGTGTACACAGACCTACTTGTATGCATAATCACTGTTTGCATACTACAACGGCAAGACTCCAAGGAAAATAAACTTTCCCAAAGTGCTGCGCTCGCGCCGACACGCTGTCCAGTCCAGACGCCCCGTTTTAAAACAGTTCAGAATCAAAGAAACATCTCGAAATATACCTATTTCTGTTGCATTCAAATCACTAGGGAAAGTAGAGGACGGTGATACGGTTGATACTCTGTGTTTGTATTCGAGAAGCAGCAGATTTCCCGAGCGGCGACCTTCGTTCCATTTACCATCACGAAGCTACTCCAAATCAATTCCGGGAACCTATATCTCGGCACGGGTGTACTGAAAACATTACTGATTCACTAATCATTACAATTGTAAACCGAAGGGTATACTGGCCTGTTTGAATATTTCAATAAACAAAGTAGGTAATGGAAATAAATTTTTTTTAGGCACGCCTTTTATTTAGGCACGTCTAGGGACTTTAGAAATTAATTGTTTTCTTCGCTAACGTTATTGAGAAATCATTATCATGATTACAGTATTGGTACAGAGTAAAAGCTTTTAAATAGGTACTATATTCTGCTACAATTTACAATAAATTCGTATACGTAATGTTTTCATGAAAAAGAAAATGTGAGTACGCTTTTAACAGGATACGATAGTGACAACACTCCGCTAAATTATGATACGGTAGAATAGTTAAGTCATTATCCCAAGTTGAGGGAAAATACCTATTAATTGTCCCAGATTTTGTCAATACTAGATTCTAGGTACCTTATAAGAGTAGTTGAGGGAAACCAAGTTATAAGTGGGCAGGATCGGTTTATGGGTTAAAGAATCGCGGGGAATCGCGAGGTCTGTGTTCGGGGCGAACTACTTGTCAATTTATAATTACCTATAGTTTGAACAGGAAGCAAAACGGACGGTTATCTGCACGTAACCTAAGGAACAACGCCTGAACGTACCGTATCGGCTTTTTGGCGCGTCTCCAACAAAACAATCAGGCGCTACCGATACATTAACATCGGCTGATTTATCGGTTTTTTTACGTTTTGATCTTGTTTCATTGCATGTACTCGTAATGCGATTAAGCGTTCGTTGGTTCTTCGCACTTCGCGCTAGAAGGGCGTTTGAGGTTTCCTGATTGCATTTGCATGGCAACAAAGTGCTAATGGGACGTTGGTGAACACGCCTAGCAATGGTACAAAAGTGGACAATTTTATTTGCTAATAATAAAGTAATGTAGTCTACACTTATTTATAGTATTATAAAGAGAAAAGATTTGTATTTTAGTTTGTAATTATTACGAGTAAACCCAAAAAGTACTGGACCGATTTTTAATATTCGTTCACCACAAGAAATAGACGAATGCATGCATGTATGTAGGTAGTGAAATATTACTTAAGTACGCAAAATTAAAACCATTCTAAAAATAACGAAGCAAATATTTTAACTTAATACCTACAATAAACGCCAGTTTTGATTCAACAGGAATTCGAAGATAGGCGAAGCCTGGTAAGATTTTAAATTAACCTTAAAATAAATTGCACAGCGCTCAAAGTTTTAACTCTTATAATTATTATATACCTGTATTCTTAAATAACAATTCAGAAATAAGGCAATTTAATTACATCGATGAATTACTAATTCAGTTCAAAAAGCTCATCAAATCTTTCGGCGGGAAAAGCTCGGAGTACTTTAACTCGACTTAACCAAAGGAAATCCTAATTTTAATTTCATAAATGACTTTCACTGTCTTTGATAATAGCGGAATTAAATGTCAAAGCTTGTACCGTTTGTTCCCTCGGTATTTGAAACAAAGTCTTGCCTTAAGTCAGTTACAAATTTTACGGTTTAATTTTGTAACATAATTGATTTAGTTTAAGACACTTTAAGCGTGTTTTTATTTTATACCTTAATAAATATAACATATTTTCTCAAACACAATATGGTTTTAGAAATGGCAGATCGACGGAGGACGCTGTTTTGGCTCCTACGTCATTATTCACTAACGGCCGAACCCTATATTCAAACCGCGGATAGATAAGGCTTACTTTGGGTTAAAATTTGTCATTTTCCCATACGAAATGTGTCAAATCTTAACCAGAACTAGTAAGGCTTATCTGTCCACAGTTTGAATATAGGGTTCGGCCATAAGCAGACTGATAACGGTGACAGGGTGTCTTGCTAGGGATTGCAATTCGGTGATCCGGCCGGACCCGGCAATTTTTGGGAGCTAACGGATCCGGACCGGATCCGGTAAAGCAAAATTAAGTGCGAAAACACGCGTAATCCAGCACGGCACGCACGGAAGCTTACATAAAACAATATTACAATTAGAGTAAATCGCTGCTTAAATGCATAAAGGGCACATTCCAATCCAAAACCAAAAAACGAAACGTTTTATTTATTAGGTAAAATTCTGCCATGTTTTTAACAGTTATAGTATTCAGTTGGCTATTGTCGACGTTCTGCATAAAAGTCAGGATTGAAGAAGTACAACTCGGGAATTTACCATCTGTTCAGACTGTAACAGATACACAGGATGACGAGTGCGATGAAGACTCGTGTGTGACAGGCGAAGAACAAGGAACGACAGACATGAGTGTAATAATGGATCTACATCCCCTTAATCTTGCATCCGTCGAATAAGCCCCTGAATACAATTCTCTTCTGCACAGAGTGCGAAAAGTTGTGAAATTATTCTACAAAATATGACTTATATCTCCAAAAATATGTTAAAGAGGAAAGAGGTAAAGAACTAAGCCTCATTTTAAATTGTCGAACACGCTAGAACAGTCTATTATACATTAGTGAAAGATTTTATATACTAAAAACCTGTGTAGATAAATCGTTGATTGATATAAAATCTAACATAAAATTTACTGAAGTTGAGTGGTCAACCATTAAAGATCTCATTGACTGTTTGCAGCCATTTAAACTGGCAGTAGAAGCTATATGCAGAAGAGATGCGGCAGTTCTTACAGATGAGACATACTCAAAATTCATTTTTTGAAAAGCTGGAAAAACAAAATTCCTCTTTAAGCAATAAATTTGCAGTGACGGTAAAAGTAAAAAGTTGTATTTCTGGAACTTTAAATGATTTTTTCTTTACTGTATTTCCTTCGTTCCCCATATTACCCTAAAAAACTTGAGAAAATGGAAAATTTAGTTAATATTAACACCGCGACACCAATCCGGTCGGATCCGGCCGGATCCAGCCGGATTGGACGAAATCCGGCTGCATCGGGCCGAATTGAAAATCAGTCCGGTTTGCAATCTCTATGTCTGGCAGTTTTCTAGGATTTGAAGAAAGCATTTGACACGGTCTCTCCCACCATTCTAGTGCCAAAACTTGAACATATAGCGATCAGGGGGACACCCTTAAAACTAGTTGTTAACTATTAGTTACGTGAACAGTCGTCCGCAGAGGGTTAGGGTAGGTGTTTGTGTAATACGGAAAGAGTACATTACTTTTGCAGTCCCTCAAGGGAGTACTCTCGGTCCTACCCTCTTTGAGATTTATATAAACCCACTGACTGACCTTAAACCGAGAGGGGGAACATTTATTTGTATGGACGTGACACAGCTGACATTCTATTCCATGCAGTTGTGCTCACCTAGACAAAGTTTCGATCATTAAATACCTTGGTCATTGTGGACTAGCGACTATCTTGGCATCCGCACATAGAATAAACCAACGAACGAATCTGAAAACAAAACTGGATCTTTAAAATTTTAAGACAAGTCACCAATAAACCATTAAACTTTATAAAGCGCTTGTACGATCCGTGATGAGTTACTATTTTGTTGTGTGGGATGGTGCTATTAAGACTAAACTTCTACAAGTGAAAAAAGGGTAAAGATGCCGGTCGAAGGTTCTAACAATGAGAACATTTTATATTTTACTTGCTATCGTAAAACTACAAAAGCCCCTAACTTAAACCCTTCCTAATTAAAACGTATGATAAACGATGCTGTTGCTCCTAAACACGTTACTAAATCTGTTTTTGCCGAATGGCAATATACTGCACTGTCATCGCACCTGTAGGAAAGTACAATGAAATACGCGGCCTATTTAGTTAGAATCTAGAATTTGTTTCCGTATCCGAAGTGGCCGTAGAAGTGCTGTGTGTGTGACTAACTGCGTATCTAAGAATTCGGAATGTCGTCATTCCAAGTTCTTGATGGACCTATTTTGGACTTAATTTCCTGTAAAGAGGAATATTCGGCGTTCGCCATACGCACAAAATACTTCGTTTTCTTTTAGATAAGCATAAATAACCGTTATTTTACATACTTTTTCGCTTTAAACTAATTTAAAAACGGATGTTGAATCCAATAGTATCTTCTATAAGTAATCTATAGCAAGAATTAAAATATGTACATAGAACATTTCCTATATTATCTACGTTATTATGTTATTAAAGGAAACGTATGCGAATTTGACAAATTGAAATTATTTTTTATCGAGCTAAATTGTACTTATTTGTAAGCATACTGCTTTTGGCATGTTATCGTGTTGCCAACGTTATGATATCTTACATTTACTTGACAGTAATGGGGGCCGAGTTAAAAACAATACGATGACATGTCAAAAGCAATATGGTTTTACCTAGTACAATAGGGACTCCGGGTTAAATACTGATTATTATTTTTACCCGGATACGCAAAGTTTAACTGCCTATGCACGAACGCGTACTTATAGGTACCTTACTCATTTACATATCTTATCTTGGTTTAAAACCACAAAAGAGAAATAAGGTAAGTATGTCGATGAATTTCACCCTGCTTACGCCGGGGTAAAAATACAATACATTACGAATAACGACTCGCTCACCTTGACACGTTACAAAACATTCCAGTCGGACGCGACAAAACAATGCCGGTGGTGTCACATAACAATGTTTACAGATTCATTTTTGTTACAAATTTTCAGTCGAGTCTTCTTTGTTTTGCAAGCTGGGGCCCCTGCCCTATCAATAGGCAATTGGCTACTCGAATTTTCGCAATAAGCTTTTATAGGTAAAATAACAACAATATAGTACTTACGCCCTCGCCGTAAATATGTCATTTTGCTCCCTTTTGACACAATCTACTAATTGCTGGTGACTGTAAGTACATACGTATGTAAGAAAAATAGTATCCCGATGGTATTCCCCGCCATAGACTAGATGACATTTGTGTTTTTTTAATTAAACATTTTAAATTTTAGATCCCTATTCTTATGATTTTTTCATTCGAGATGAAAAGAACAACTGCATTTAAAGTATGTTTTGACAAATCTCTCTTGATTTTTTATTTCGAGAGAATTGGCACGATGTGTGAATGACTATTAAAGATAGTTGAGAGTTTATTTTCTTAAGGTATCTTAAAAGAACGCAAATATTTTACGCAATACAATGGTGTGTTCTGTCTGGTTGATTTTATTATTTCATTATATGGCGCTTTAATCCAAAACTGATTAATTGATTTTCATTGGTTTTCAAGGTTGGACAAGAATGTTGTAGACCAACCAGTAAAAAGACGTGATGTTTTGTGACCCAAAACCAGAGGGCCCTGCAAAGATGCACTACGCTAACTAACGTTTCTATTCGATTCGTTTTTAAACCAATCGCGTCACTGGTAGACCACGTGACTTTTCGTATCACGTCATCTCCCAGTGACGCGATTGGTTTAAAAACGAATCGAATAGAAACGTTAGTTAGCGTAGTGCATCTTTGCAGGGCCCTCTGACCATCTTTGCATTGGCAAAGATGAGATGAGATTTCCTATCAGTGTTGAGAAAATGTATTTTTATAATGTCGGGGAAGAGAAATGAAACAACTACTATATCCAGAACTACAGAGCAAGAATTCCCTTTCTTGGTTCGTTGTTACCACCTAGCGTATGATAATAATGAATTAAGTAGGTAAATGTGAAAAAATAAGTGGTCAAGCATTATGGCTCTTGAATATCGACGTAATTTAGTAACAACACTATTGGGTTTTGAAAGTCAATGATGGCACCAAAAGCTCGGATCCAAATCCTTTCATTGTATTTTCCTGATTTCTAACACGCTAGTCATTACTTTTTCTGCCCTAGCATTTATTTTACTGACATTATCTGCGGTAAGAGCTTATTACTAAATACTTTATAATATAAAAAAAAGCCCTGCACCACAAATGTGACACAGAATGCTCGGATCTAGTTCGTTTCCGCCCATATACTTAAATAAACACCTTTGCAAGAACAGGCACTCACGGTATCGAGTAGTTTGAATACAGAGAAAGGAAATGAAAATTATAATTAATTAAAGAGGGGGTGTTCTTTATATAGTGATGATTATTATTTATATTTGAGTAGTTTAGTTTAATTTTAATTTAAATACGTTTAGTTATTTTAATTGTTTTAATGATGAATACTGTAAATATTATGTTCAGTTAAAATGATGATATTAATTAATTATTATTTATCTTCGCAAATACCTAATACTTTCTTCATTTTGTAGCATAAAATCTCATTAACCATAAAAGTTATCGTTTACTTTGTATTTTATGTATAAAATCGTAACTGAGTAGGTACTTACTAAGCCAATTCAAATACCTCTGGATGCCATCATAATTTAAAAAAATCTAACATAATGCTCTGATCCAAATCGGACGCGGTGCCGAAACGCTGCACACAAAAGAATCAATTGCTTAAATATTTCAATGTGTTTATCTTTTAACAACAAATATATTTTCTATCCGAAGCAAAGGCAAGCATACATTTACAGAATGAAATCCACTCGCACTTAACTACTTTTTTGTTAAGATACTAATCAAGCTTACAACTGGCAGCAAAAAATGGAAGCGAAAGAAAGGCGCGAAGCAGCGCGGGCGCCGACGGCGATGACATTGTCAAGGTCGTTCGAGGCCGCGCTGCGCAAACGCATCCACTACCATTACACACTACACGGTTTTTTGTTACCAAGTAATTATTTAGATTTCTTGTCATTTAAATTAATGCGTGAAAGCCGCTATGTGACTGACGTGTATTATCATTATCACATTTAATGACCAACGTCATGTAAGTACATATTTATTATTACTTGTAATTATTATGAAACCATTTTCTCTAATAAATATTAATTTGAACTTTATACGATAGAATCCGTAAAAATATTCAATTGTTTATTATCTACATAAGTATTATATCATTTAGGTACTTATTATCTGCCTATCCTAGTTTTATCTGCACGTTCTACTATTCCAAGATATTTAGGTATAGCTCCAGAATGTTGATAACACACTTTAGAATATAAGTACAAATCTACGACAATAATTGAGCCAAGTATAAACTTATGCTACCACGGTCTTAAAACTTCCTCGGATTCGAAAGAAATAGTCCGAGAATTTTGTCCTTATAGCGATCACTGTACGAAATTTGGTATCGGACACAATCTCTCGTATAGACTAGGCTTTGGATCTCCATTCATTCTGGGATTCAGGGCAATGAGGTGGTCGATTCCTGTGCTAAGGAGGCCATATAAATTGGCAGTCTGGTCCACACCCAGTGCTACTTTTACGACCTCCTATCCTCTGCCAAATCAGACCTCGAATCTAACTGGCGCCAACAGTACGAGCGTTCTATATCGGTCAAAGGCCGTCATTATGGTCCCACCATCCCTTCGCTCTTTCCGCTTCGTTCCGCCAAGCCAATAAACAAACCAGATCTGTCTTTTGCAGATTGCGCATTGACCATACTTGTTCTCCCTCCCGCCTGCAAAGATGGGACATTGTTCAATCCCCCCTCTGTTCATGTGGCCTGGAGGAATGCACTACAGACCACATTATTTTGAACTGCCCGATTAGATCGGTTTCTTTATATATTCTTTTCCTTTAACCTTAAAACCCTCCTATTCTTCTCATTATCTAACAAAAAAGTTCTACATACTTTAATTAATTCATTGGTAAAGAAAAAAATTAACTCTAGGTGCTTTTACCCCCTTTTGTCGCTCCCAATTTCCATCTGTCATTCGACCTATATGTCTTAAGTGTTTTGTCTTGTCTAATGTCTTGTGTCTGTCTATTTCAGGTGCACAACACAAACGTATGTAACTGCAACCTCCATTTAGGACCAACAACTAATTAAAAACAAAAACTGGTTATACACCATGCTGCTGTGAGGTGTCATTAGCAGTAATACCTAGTTGCTAACCTAAAACGACCGGTTGCCAAAAACAAAAAGAATAGAATAGAATAAGCGAGCTCGCGGCCAACGATGAATTTTTGGTCAAACATAACTAATGTCACTAACATCGCCTAACATCCTAACCCTAGTTACATTTTGATATAGTGTGTACGCGCAGTGCAGCGTTACATAACCACAACAAGCGAATGCGTTGCGCAAGCCGGACCGTGTCCGGGTATCGTAACGGTGCGCGGACAACCCGGAATGCCGCCGATTTGACGCGGCGCCACGCGTTGCCTCATCGCTTCACATTGGCTTACGAAGGTCGAAGGATTGATGGGATGCCGTGGCATCATAACACTTGTAAAGTTGTTCAAAATCAGCAACGTTGCGAAACAGTTGACGCACGTGGGATTTTGAAGGTCGGAGGAATGCCTGAATCTGTGGTACCATGTACGTAGGTATGTTTTGCCCATGTAGTCGAACTGTGAAGAAACAGAAAGCTGAGATAATTGCTTCTAGTAATTTATTACGCTGTGTGATGTAACTGAGGGCCGCCATACTTAGAGGCCTTTCTTTTCTTTTAGAGACAATTAACCCTTAATAACACAAACATAAAAAAGTCGTCAGTTCGAATCCTTTTTGATTGTGAATCAGAGAATGTTAAGAGGATTGTGAGGCGCCGCTAAAGTCGCGTAACTATCAAAAAAATAATCATACAAATTTAGATCCGGGCGATAACATTTCTCACCCCAAATCAAGTCCGATCTCGACGATTTTTGAATATGTGTAGTTATTTTAAGGAACTAGGTCTGTAAGTTTTTGTTTTTTGTTTTTTATATTTGTTTCATTCTAAGAAATATTTTCTTAAAAGGAAAACGTACAGACATAGTTTTTTATGATATCTACAACATATTCAAAAATCGTAAAAATCGGACTAGGTTTAGAGAAACGTTATCGTATTTTGCATAATGGAAGTTTTCAGCTTCACAATTCTCTTAACTCATTCCTTTTTCAAAATTACTAAGGAACAACAAATATTTCGTAGTCTCAGTTCAGCACTTAAATTGATTTACCTTATAAATATTGTTATTAAAATGTTTGTAGAGCCTGATTGTTAAACGAATCGTAGCGTTTAACATATTAAACGTATTTGGCTTATTAAGAATAATGCCTGTAAATCCTTGGCTGGTATGAATACTAATTTTAACTCCATTGTGCTTTACATTGCTCTGCGCTTGCACTCTCTTGACACTTGCCCTTTTACAGCAAAAGTTGTTCATTTCCATTTATCGTTTTATTGTTTTTTTACGCAGGTTTAAATTAAGCGTCAGCTACCTACCAGGATAGCGAGTTGTTGTTTTGTGTAGCCTTGGAAATGGACTATGTAATTAGGGACCAGTGTTTAATAAAATTGAGATTTGTTCGAGCAAAATTCAATACCAAACGATATTCAAGACCAATAAGCATAAGTACCTAATGTTTGTGGGCACAAGCCAATGCGCCTAGTACTTGCCTTTTACGATAGCTAAGGACTTTTAAAAGCTGTCAAAATGTATGGTATTGATATAAGTGTCAGACGCTACGGTCCGGCCGGCAAGTTATGTCAACCTTTGGCTTTTTTATTTATTTCGGTGGTCGTCAACTTTCGCAGAATGCTACTTGTCTAGGCAGTTTCTTTTTAGTGATGAATCCTATTGGACCAATATGGTGTAAGGTAGAAGAGGACAAATGAACTATAGGTATATTTCATCATATCTCTTTTAGATATTGTAATTTCTTGAAATTAAACGCTGTGCAAAACTCTGCGAGCAGTTGAAATACACCGGGTAGTTCTCATTAGCCGCTCTCAAAGTGAAACTAGATGCACAAACCACGCCATATTCTCTGTGGACGTTCACTGGACAAACATTAGTTGATTGGTTTTAAGTTCAGCAGCAGAGCAAACAGAATTTGCATTCAGAACTCAAATTTAAACTGGATGTTGCAGAAACAAAATACTCATAATATTGGTGATTTTAGTTACATCATGACATTGGTTTCCACTTTGTAGCCCAAAGTGGAAACCAATATAATTTGCATTCAGAACTCAATTAGAAATAGATGTAGGTTACATAATGTAGCAGAAACAAAACATTATCGTTTATCAGACTTAAATTCGTTTCGCCTTTGCAGTATTTGTCGGTGCGTGACTTCAGTTCGAATCAGCAAAGTTCAGGCAATATTCCTATCACAATCACACACCTAGTTTAAAAGGTCTTCTCGCAAACGAGAACAATAAATATAATAGAGACTAAGGCGTGCAACTAAACAGTAGGTAAGAGTTTCAGAAGTATTTTAAATTGCAGTTATTAATTGATTTTTATATAAACTAGCTTAGGTGTCGAAATTGTTTTATCAGACTCCAAAAAAAAAGGAGGCGGTTCTTAGTTCGTCGATAAAAAAATGTATGTATGTTCCCCGATAAGACTGCTGGAACGGTTTTTTGTTTGAATGGATATACTTTCCATTGTTATCAGGTCAGACGATGATGATGGGATCCTGAAAATCTTCAAATGTTGAAGGAACACCAGCGATTTGGGTATTTGGAGTCGATTTATCGTTTTTAGGGTTCGGTACTCAAAGAGTAAAAATGGGACCCTATTACTAAGACTCCATTGTCCGTCTGTCTGTCTGTCACCAGGCTGTATCTCATGAACCGTGATAGCTAGACAGTTGAAATTTTCACAGATGATGTATTTCTATTGCCGCTATAACAACAAATACTAAAAACAGAATAAAATTTATATTTAAGTGAGGCTCCTATACAACAAACGTGATTTTTTTGCCGTTTTTTGCTCGATACCTATTAATAACGACAACAGGTAGACGCTTGAAATATTCACAGAATATTTAGTTTATATTCACTTTAACTTGGCCGTTTTTTTAAACATTATTATAAAGTAGTATAAAGTCATAAAATCCAAGTAAAAATTCGAAATGAAAAATTGCAGAAACAACGACAAAAAACACACTACAGCAATTTTAATATCATTTAAGATTAAGTTAGTACTAGGTAATAGGGTCATAATAGTAAGTTATAATTTTTATGTAATATTAACAAGACAATATATTGAAGAATGTTTCCACTCACGGTTGTTCCTTCAAATCAAAGGCAGAAACATAAGGATCTCAATGACTCATGAAAACGTTATGAATTTTACAACTTTAACCCAATTCTTAAGGTCTTTTTTTAAGGTGTTCTGATAAAAATTATGCTTACAGAGATTTGTCTGAAAAACAAAGAATTTTTTTCAATTCTTTTTTTTGCGTTTTATTTACTGAGAAAAAAAAATGAATATAAATTAGTGTTTTTTACGACTAGTGGTAGGAATGACGTCATTTTTTTGTAACTTTTTTACGTCACTAGCTGTGACGTAGAAATACCATTGTGGCGATTCAGCCAATAGCAGAAATTAGTTTATTTATTTTTACATTAAATAATTAATTTTAGAAATGCATGCTTTTGAGACAAAACGGTAACATATTTTACTTTAGAAGTTCCAGTTGTCATTTCCGAGTCAAATATAATAACTAATGGGCGGACGACGGATGCTGTATGGGGACGAAAGCACAAAATGGATAAGACTTTTATTAAATTTCCAGTACTTTTTATGTATGAAAATATATGCAGTTTTTGTTATAAATCAGTACATATTTTGTTTATTATGAAAGTACTGAAGTATAACTTGACGTATACGCCCCTCTTACGTCTGTAGATGTGAAGAGGTCATTTTCCCTATATAAGTAGATAATGAACTATAAAAGGAATGTATTGAAAAAAATTGATTATTTACTTCAAAAATAAAATTGTATTACTTTTTTTGCATTGATGTTCTCTTTTTTTTAAATTGTAGTCATATCCATTTTACGGATATCGTTCGACATTATTTGACGTAATGAGCACCCGTCGTCCGCCCATTAATAATAATAACATACCTATCTAATATGTAGTTTATACACCTAAAACCATTTAAAAAATGCCTGTCATCCCTTGTTACTCGTACTAGGTCCTGTTTACGATAAAGGTCGTTGCACCCTCTCACCAGCCTGTGGAAGTGTAGAAACAAGGTCAGTTTTAAATGCTAAATCATCGACGCACGATATTTTGCGCGTAAAGTTGACAGGGCGCGTCACGCTCCGCCCACGTCAAAGCACGCGTCATGCTGCCGACCGCCAACACTTTCGCTAATGAGCTCGCACTTCCGTTCCGAAATATCACGCGAAGGTGCAGCGGGCCACGTCCTCTTTGTTTATAATGGGTAAAAACAAATGAACACCCTTACCCTATTTAAAACGCGCAATAACTAACGTGTGCTTTATGCTGTTCTCATATGTCATTATGACATTTGAGTTTGACAGAAACGAACAAAGAATACTATAACTAAAATAGGTTCAACGTGAGTTTGTCAATAATTAAAAAGAAAATGTTGGGAGACCAGAGTGGTGTGACGATTTAAGAGAGAGAGTAACAAGACGAGATAAAAACAAATAAATAAATATCAGTGAACACCAATTTTTAGTAGTGGCAGGACCTTGTGCAAGATCCGTCCGGGTCGCTACCCCATCCATCCATCATCCACCTTATCCTACGAGTATAACTCACAGCCAAACAACAGTGTTCGCATTGTTGTGTTCCGGTGTGGGGATAAGACAACCGGTGAAACTACTAGCATAGAGGCAATCCATCTTAGTCCTCAGGGTTGGCAACGCATTGGCAGTCTTAAGATTGTATTCTTGACAATGCAAATGTCTATGCGTCACACATTCCACTTACCATTAGGTGGCCCTGTGTACTAGCTTGCCTTCTCCACGCCATAAAAAAAAACTATTCTTATACTGGGCTATGGATACTAGATAAAGATGAATAAGATGAAACTGGTAAAAGAAATACCAAACAATAAGTCATAATCATTCTCCTGTCCTTATACCAACTTATTTGGGTTCGGCGCAACATGTCTTTTCCTTGGGAGCCTGCCGTTTGGCAAAAATATGTTAGCCAAATGTATCGTTTCCCAACTGTTTCATTTGCCGACCCGATTTTATATAGAACTTTCAGGATTTATTTCAGTAATATCGTGTAAAACCCTATATTATTTTAACCCTAGGTTTTCTTTTTTTAAATCCTGGAATATTTAAGGTTACAGAAAACAAAGCGGGTTGGCATGGCAAATGTATCGTATTTGGCAAACATATTTCGCCGAAATTCGTCATCTCGGTAGTCAGTCACACCTTTTCTAGCCATATCATCTTTCACACAGTCCATCCATCGTTTGTTTGGTCTTATGTGTCGGAAGTAAATGCTGAAAGAAGGAGAAGAGTAATTTCAAAGACTGAGATTTGCTAGTGTCAAAGAGTATGTTTTAATACACTCGAGCAACGATAGAGAGACTTTCATATACACGTAAACACTGGGGCCAAGTGTGGCTTTATCATATGTTTCTACTACCTTCTGACATTTAGTTCCAAGGTTTCCTACATATTTATAACATAACATATTTATAACATTTGTAATAACTAGAACTTTAGATAAATAGCTCAATATTTATGACTTGTAAGTAGTTACTATCCTACATAAATGATACTATGATAATGACGCATGGAAAACGTCAGGGTACAGCTTTTAAGCCCTTTTCAAACCTAATGTACGAATAGATGTCAATTGTAACATTGATTGTAACTGACATTTATTTAATCTTACATAAGCACGTGTCGTGAGTTTGTCAACTTTGTCCAGGCGCTCTATTCTACTCTAAAAACGCTAATTGCTTTTGTCTACAATCTTAAGATTACAATCCTGACTGGCAATGCGTTGCCAACCCTGAGGACTAAGATGGAATACCACTGACCTAGTAATTTCACCAGTTGTGTTATCCCCACGTCTACTGCTGCTGCTGGCATATTAAAGTATAAGGTGATGATAGCAATCCGGACGAACCCTACAAAAGGTTGTAGGTACCATCACTATTCATATTCATATTCATTTTCATTTATTCATTGCCATCACATCGCACAGAAGTTGTACAGATTGGTGTTAGTATCTTTAAAACTTAATGGCCCTCTACACGATGGCCCATCATGGGTCAACGTTAGGGACGCAATTACACCTTAGAGGGAGCAACATATTCTTGCATCTCACTCTTACGCATCACTCCGTCCCTACATTGGCCCATGATGGGACATTGTGTAGGCAGCCATAAGTATATGTTAGTCCATGCGATACTCTGCAAGGGCACCATAATGTACCAGTGTGTTACATTCAAAGACTAAGTGTTACTTATACTTCAGTGATTTTCTTACTCAGTCGCTCAAATGCCAATGCTCTTGTAGAATCGCAGCAAGACGAAGACAATCAGTTAAACCGCAGTTTACTCTGCTGTGAAAAAGAAACGAACAAAAGAAATTACTTCACAAAATATCTCCTTCCAATACATCATATTATTATGTATGGGGTGCTCAAAATTGCTAAACGCAGAATTCGACTCAACTATTGTTATAAATGTTAGAGTGCGTTCAGATATACGAGTATTTGAGCACTTTGTACACCCTCATAACGTACTTAATATATCATGTGCACCTATATACGTATTGACCTTCATATGTTTGTAATAGTTAAGGTCATCCCAGAGAATCGTACTAATATTATATAAATGCGAAAGTTTGTGTGTTAGTTGGTAACTCCTTCACATTGCAGTGGCTGGGCGGATTTACATGAAATTTGAAATGGAATTACCCTATACTCTGGATAAACACATAGGCTCTTTTTCTTCCCCGAAAATATTAAAGTTTCTGAGGGAAAAACGATAATCGAAATCTACGCGGACGAAGTCCCGGGCAGAAGTTAATCAAAAATAATTAGATCCACTTGTATTACTCGTTAACATACACTATACAGGCTGATATTTAAATGTTGGGCACCGAATGCGCTGCTGCATTTAATTGCGTCTCGCAATAACTATTCCCCAGCTACTAACATTACACGTATGTAAATATCCGTTGTGCCCATAAATAGTAATAAGTTACGAGATCGTTGCGCCGCAGTCCCGTTAATAGAATCTTGAGCTGCATAATATTCGAATTAGTCATTGTCCGTCACGGCATTCAAGTGCTGTTATTATTTAAGTCTAAATTAGTGACCGTCCAGAGACAATGCTTGAAGATTTAATGCATATTTGACCTTGAATTTTATATTAGCTAGTGACATACATTACCGTTTTACCCCCGACGAAAAAGGGGGTATTCTAAGATTATCGCGTGTATCTGACTATGTGTGTACGTGTGTGTCTGTCTGCAGTGGCATCGTAGCTTCCGAACTGATGAACCGAATTGGACGCAGTTTTCTATGTTTCGGTATCGGGGGTTTTATCTTTCAATTCTTTCTCCCGCCGAAAGGAGTTCGATTCACAATTTCACTGAAACTTGTTTCAGACTCGGAGACTTGTGTATGTGAATACAGAAGAGATTTGTTTTACAGGGCAGCTAGTATTTTACTCCAATCTTTTGCATCTTCCAAAAGTTTCAAGCTCACTATAACCCGCGATTTTTAATATGCATACTAAAATAATACCTTACAAATACACAACCTATGTTAGTCATTGTTTCAGCTAAGTTGTACTTTACGCCAAAACAACACGCAAAAAACCCATCCAAAATAATAAATATTTTGTATAGATTCACCATTCAAGGCTGCACTCAAAACTGTATTTGTAAACATCATGTATCATGATACAATTCAATGTGTGTGAAGTGTTATACAACTTGTACTTGATAATGTTTTATGTTATGTATTATGTCAAACTATAATGAAGTAAACTTGTGATTCACTAGTCTCTTTTTTCTCAAGCACGAGCGCAATATTTAAGATTTTGCTTTATTTTTAGGTCTTAAATAAGAAGCGTTAAATGCCCGTGTTACATTGAATGCGTTACCTACTCTATATTACAGACATTAAAAATAACAAACATGGTCAATTAAAGTAGTGCAAATAGAAGATAATTAAAGTAATATGTAATAATAATAATCGATTATTGTCATGTATTTTTAAATGTCCTTTTTAACCGACTTCAAAAAAAGGAGGAGGTTCTCAATTCGTCGGGATATTTTTTTTTTTTTTTTTTATGTATGTTCCCCGATTACTCGAAGACCACTGGACCGATTTGAAAAATTTTTTCGTTGTTCGAATGGGTATACTTTCTAGTTGGTCCCATTGTCACCACGTCAGGATCTGATGATGGAATCATGGAGAAATCAAGAGAACTCCTCAAATATTATAGGCACACCTATAGCGATTTTGGTATTTTTCACTGTAACTCATGCATTTGCTTTTGAAAAGTACTATATGGTGAAGTGGAACTGATGATGAAGACCACAGATGGCCACCGGAACTCCGTAACGGTACCTATTTCAAGGGTGGCGATAAGATATTTCGATAAAGGAAGTTGAGTGACTATGACGAAGCACATTTAGGTTTAAATATGACTATGACATTCCCGCGGCGTTGTCTGCGGCGAGCTTGAAATGTTCTATAGTTTCTTATTAATATTTAGAAGTGGAGCTACGTAACAGCATAAATAGGATCACTCAAAAGTATAAAATAAAATAAATGTTTAAAAAAACAAAAAAACCGCCTTCAAAAAGCAAAAAATAACTTCTTTAAAATGGTAGGTAAATAGGTCAGTCCAACTGAAGTCGGCGTCCAACAATATTTTAACCAAAAGCAGACTTCAGTTGGACTGACCTATTTACCTACCATTTTAAAGAAGTTATTTTTTGCTTTTTGAAGGCGGTTTTTTTGTTTTTTTAAACATTTATTTTATTATTTGGGAAACAGTCGCATAAAGACAAGATATAACTATAGCCATAATATCAAACTTTTAATGTATCTTGGCAATAAATTAACCTACAACGTAAAATGACATCACCCTGTTTACTCTACTCCGCCGTTATTTCAGAAACTACTAAAGATAAAAAGTTGAAAAATACATATGACAGGTAAAAGAAAAAGGTCGCTCAAACAGTTAAGTTTTTAATGAAAACATAAGGCAAATAATCGTAGAGTAGAGAAATTGCAGCTACTTGCGCTAAGCAGCAGTTCGACTTTACTATTTATTTATATATCACCACCAGTCTATAAAACTTTTAGCTAGTTACAATATAATAGTTTTAGTCCGTTTATATTTTTTACAGCTTCTATAAAAGCTGATTCATGTATAAAGCAGGTGAGAAAAAACATTTTTTGAATAGCTATAAAAATAACCAAGATATAAGCTAGCAAAGATTTGTCCCTATCTCTTTCTCGTAAAACAGAATTTTCCGTGGAATTTATATGGCCGTACTACACGATGACGTCACCGGTGCACATCGGATCTCTCTGTCTAATTAGGATTTTAAAATGCTTGTATCATCCGTATTACTTGACCGATTTTAATTTTAATTTCACTTTTGGTGATCTCTTTTACTGTATTTTCATATTTTGTTGAGAAATGCGATTTAAAAATCCATGCATATTCCCTATGGGACCACTCTTAAATACAGGTGAACACAGCAATTGTTTGTATGAAGTAACAGGCAGTTAGTTACCCATTAGACTAAACATAAACTACTGGGTTTCTAATATTTCATACAATCTACAATTAGGTTAACTGTCATTAGAGTTTAAACAGATTTAACTAACCAGGCCCCATATTTACCTTTCAACCAGATACTAAAGTCATAATAGTACGAAATACGCCGTGAGGCCGATGCGCCAGGAAGGCGTCTCTTGCCGGTAGGGATGTCAAATTACATTATAGTGTAACCATTTTCTTAATAGCGATCGGCAATAATCGTTTTTCTATGGCACCTGAGTGACAAATATACTGTCAGTTGCGAGTGCAAGCGTGACAGTAATAGCCAGCCGAAAGGTATTAAGAAGCTGGGAATATTGTAATTAATTTTAGGGTTGTTGAATAACAGGGTGCATATATTTTTTTTAAATTTCAGTACAAATAAACAGTAAAATAAATCAATAAATATAAATTGGTCTAGTCCTAAAATAAGCTCTAGACTATAATCTATAGTACAAATAAAGCACTATAGTAGTTACTATATTGTGTACTAGGCAACAATATTAGCAATGTATATTGAGAAATATATACTTAAACAAATATAATACATCCAAGATTCGAACAAATACATGCTCATGAAATATTTACCCTTACCGGGGATGAACTCCGGGACTCCTAGCTTTGTAACAGGGTCCTTACCAACCAGGCTAACCGCGTCGTCTAACCGCGAACAGTTACAAAGCAACGTTGTAAGCTTTATAAGCGTACTATAAAATGATGTCCCTGGAACAGAGTATAAACGAATTGTATCTCTTTACTTACTTATATTCATTCTCTAGGATTTGACCATGACGTTGCTCACTGCATTCAAATTTTTGGGAATTTGATTAACTTTGCAGAAAAAACATCCTGTATTCTTGTTGACACTCCGGAAAATCATACCACTAAAATATGATAAACGTTAAACCTTGTGACAAAAAAAGGGATGGAATCATGAATAACTAATATAAAACTTTTATAGTACCATTTATTTCATCATTATGTTTTATTAAAAAAAGATAGGTTCCTATCATGTGAATATATACTTATAATATAATAGAATAGAAAAGTTTATATTAGATGAAGCCTTAATTTATGGCATTTGTGGTGGTAACATCATTGACTTTGACTTCTCGGTATACGGCCGAATGACTTATCTTAATGTCTCTTTAACTATTTCCATCTCAATAGCACTAAAAATCCATATATTATAATAAAGAGAGTTTACTCTTATATAGCTCTATTTAGTATTTAACGCCAAGTTTTTAATGTTCAACCCTATCCCAGAATCTCTGGCAGCCCTAGCAGCTCATCGATTACACGGCCCATCTCCATCTGCCCTAGATCTTTACACGATAACACAACTTCCTACTTGCTAATGTATCGCTTTCATTCCATTATTTTGGAGACGTTTCATAATACTCTCCATTAAAATTTATCAATTATATTCATTGGCACAAAATGCAATGCATACCGGGGGGCACAGATTTTGCTGTGGCACCGTAGCTCCTAGGCTCCTGGCTGAACCGATTTGGATGCGGGTTTTTTGTTGTTGATCAAAAGCAGGTTTCATGAAAATCTGTTGGGCCGTTTAAGAGATATCAGCTCTGAAAGAAGGGGTAAAGGTTGGGGGGATAGAGTTCCGTAGTCAAACTACCGAGTAAGTTAAGGGTCTCCCCAAACCTATCGACGCGGAATCGGCTTGAGCCGGTAAGAAAAAGTTTTATGTCCATGCAATAAGAGCGAAAACGACGTCGTTTCGTTCGCAACGCCGAAGCGGGCCGACCCGAGCCGATTGACGTTTGTTTCGCTCTTATTGCGTAAAATAAAGAGTTTTTTGATCAGCTAACGCCGATTCCGCGTCTATAGGTATGGGGCGACCAAAAAGCGTCATCAAATACACAATAATGTGATTGATGATTTTAATCTTCTTTTCATAAATGACACCATATTTACACCCACGTATACAAACAAGACGGTGTGATTTGCTCAATACAAAGTTTCTAAGCAACGATGTTTAAATAACAAAACCTATTCTATTCCGCGTTCATAATATTTTGATTCACATAGTTAAAGTAAGAACTATATGGCGCAGGAATATACTCGTATCTCAATGCATGGGTAGGTAAAGCAATGAAGGAATCAAGAGAAGTGACTTGTTATGTTATACTTACTGAGAAAATTCAATGAACCTAGTGCTGGATTTCAGACTGCTGTGTACTTCGAAAAAGGTCATAATTTCTGTTGCAGTCACGTTAAAAATGTAATGAGTCTGTTTTAATCCTTCCTCGCCCACGGGCTGGTGGTTAATGGTAATTCGTAGGAAGTCGCATCGTGTGTCCGTGGTGTCAGATTTGCATTATTTTGACTCCGTCGATCACGCTCGCTTCCTGTGAGAATAAAAACACCGGATTCGGACAATCTCGTATGATAAGGTCCTCGCACGCGAATCCCAGAAGCTGCTCCAAAACTATACAACATATTCATAAAATATTCACGGGCCATAATTTATTTGACCGCTATTTTAAGAAGTCTGGTTTCGATTCGGAATAAATCTTTAACTTTCGAACTAATGAGGACTTACAGTTGCTTAAGAAAACATTCAAATCAATTTGAAGTATTACCACAGTAGGTGTCAAGGCATAAACATTTCCACTGTTCTGGTATGCGGCGATGCATGTCGTCTTTTAGGCGCCAGCTCCTAAACTGGTATTAGGACAGGCCCGTTGGGTAGGTTTGCATGAGTTAAGATAAAACTTGTGGCGGCTCTCTCAGATAAAGGTCAGAGAAGTAACCACATTGTCTTGTCGCGAACGAGAAATTTTATTCAAAACCCGACAGTTAAAAGGAATAAAAACTATCTGCGCATAGCCCTGTGTTTCTCCGCAAAATCTCGGAAAAAACGATAAGATGTTGGTGACGCACCTTTCCTTTTTCATCCAGCGATAAAAAGTAAGATATATATTTTTAGCGCGTCATTTGATGAAGAGAAGATCGTATTTTAGGGGTAAATCCGAAAGATAATAGCTTATCACACGGAAAATAAATTACTTTTCAATTCGATAAGTATCACAAGAGTCAACGAGTAAAAGCGAGCAGGTATTATGTATTCAAATGGGGAGATTACAAAGGAGTTTGACAGTTCAATTATGACGATGTTGCGGCCTGTCGGAAAGTGGATAATTTAGGCCTGGGGCTGGGCAGGAAGCGGGATGAGCGGCGGAAGCCAGCCGCCCGAAGGCTTTGATCCAGACTAAAGCGAATTAGTTGATAAACATTTAGCTAATAAAAATTATAAGAGGAACTATAAACTGAAAATACATAGATAAGACGAACGGCTGCACAGGCTAACTGGTACAATGGCTTTGAGGCCTTTGAATATTATCAATCTTAATATTGCAGATGCATTGCCAACCCAGAGGACTAAGATGGAAGATCCTCTATGATATCTCTTTAGTCCCTTTACTAGCTGTGATACCCCAATAATAAAGCACTACAATGCAAGCACCGCTGTTTAGAGGTAGGTAGGTTAGCGATTAAGGTGCGGTAGCGATGTAAACAGCCTGCACAAGGTCCTATAAATACCCACGTCAGACCGATTATAAAAATAAGTTTTGTGTCTTGATTGATGGTCATTAGCATATAAAACAACTATTTTCTACTTGCTGTATTTAAGATGTTAATACAATGAGCTTTCAATGTAATTTGGCAGTACTGGTGACAAAAAACTGAACAATTTACCAGCCGTTAATTCGTAGTAGTTATTTACAAATTTCATACTATAATATTCAAGTTTCAAGTTTTCTTTTTTTCTAAGCTCATCAGCATTTGATATCAACCTTACAACATTTGATTTGGGCTTCAACTTGTACAGAATTCAATGAACGTGGCAATGAATGTTGAGTTAAATATTTTAAACTAACTTTTTCTTTTTTCGGTTTAAGTGTATCTCAGCCAGCTTTAACATTTCACGCATACTTGAGAGGATTCATAGCGAGCCGTGAGTCAGCACCAACGGGAGGCATATCCCCGAGTGAAACGAGTTCTTAACCAATTTGCGGTTAGCCTCCTCAATCGTGAATCAGAGGGAGATAAAAACCTTTTCCTTAAGACCAACCTGTTGCAGAGATAAATATAACAAGATAAGTCGCAGGCGCATACTTACTTTCTTTATAAGAAAAACAATATCTCGTGAAATTACCTACTTAGAATTTGAGATCACCATAAAATTAAAACAAAAATATTCCTTGTTTACTCTCATAGCAATGACAAGAGTATATCCAACAGGCGCACTGAAAGGTTTCTTTTCATCATTATTATCTTCCCCGCTGCTTGACATGCCTTAATCTCCTCCATAATCTCCTGCGCAACTTGCGACATTTAATTAGATTTAACCGCTCAAAAACTCAGCAATATTAGTGGATTGAATGGCACGGCAGGACTAATTGATAACAGTTAATTATTTCTCAATGTTTTATTTACTGATGAAACGCATTTAAATAAAAACTAGAAAAAATATAAAGTATACACACATACCCCGACTCCTCAAAAACCGTCCCCGTACAAATAACGTACTCTTGGTTATTTCACTATTGAAATCGAAGAAATCGAAAGTAAGTAAATACGAGTGACACATCTTAACATAGAATATCTATACTTAAACAAGTTATTAACCCACGGCTCGTGACTCACACTTCCCTAGAACTAAACATAACATTCACGCGCCGTTAAAAAAGCATTACCTAGCTAGGACACTAATCTCAGCACGTTCTACGCCATGAGGTCGATTCTGAGTCAATACTGTATTGGGACCAGAGAGCCTGGCATTTGACTGATATACGGTTCAATTTGGTTATCACCGCGAGGATCACTCAATGACTAATACGGAATAAGAGGGAGCTGACCGCGTTGTACATTCCTAATCAACGTTCGACTTTTGGAACATTGATATGCCGATCATTCAATGTTTCCAAAGGAAACAATTTTACTTAAGCAAATCTTTGACAATGCTTTACTATGGTATCAAAAAAGGAATATAAATTAAGACGTGACATCTCGACATTAGACTGGATACCTAACACAGAAGACCGAACTGAAGCAAGACCTCAAATCAAATTGAAAATTGCTTAGATTTAGTCTTGTTTAAGCTTAGTTTTAGTTTTCATTTTTGTTCTTCTTTTATTTTGAGTGTTTTACTTAATGCTCTTTGGTTACATACTCGTACTAATAAAAACAAGTATACTTAAAACATATAACGACACACACAATGACGCTAGACGCTAGACGATCAACAAAGAATGACCAAAGATTTGATTGATACATTAGGTATATGCCTTGTCTACGATGGTCTTCGTGCTTTCGACAGAAGCTTCATAGTCTTCAAGGTCCTTTTTAGGGTACCGTAGTGAAACTAGGAACCCTTATAGTTTTGCTATGTCCGTCCGCCCGTCCGTCAGTTACGTAGTTCTGCGTAAAGTTTCTTAAAGTTAAGAAGTTCTGCGCCAAACTTCCCTACACATACTACAAGTTATGACCTTGCACAAAGGTTAAAAAGGTCAAAACATATATCAATATGCTAACCTACCCCAGTTGAGAGCTTCCTAAAACAACGCGTAAAAGTTTCACCTAATTAATATCAATGTTGCCGAATCATGAATGAAATTGGCATCATAAGTAATTAGCAAACATCAATTTCCGCTAAAGCAGTACCTAACTCTATCTAGTTACAGAAATAGATAGCACGTTATCATTTCAATTAAAAAGTTCTAGGTATCAGGTGCGTGTATTGATTTATTAACGATACGAGATAGGGGAAGGTACATGATAGCTTTAATAAATGTAGTAACTTCATCAATGTAACACGGTGTGTTAATACGGTGCAATATTCGTTGATTTTCTATTAAATGGCCCTGGTATAAATTTATTGATACTGGAGGGCAAAGGACCTAGAAAAAGAGCGGAAAAACGATCACAGAGGCAGACAGAATATTTTCTATAAAAAGACAAACTTGGAAAGATTCAGCTTATTTCAGTCTGATTAAGGAGTGGACTATTTAATTCGGCGACCTTTAGCAGACACTGCCAAATCAACCGCGACCGCGGAAAATACCACCAAACAAGCCACAAAACTGCATATTATTATAAAAGTTAGCGATCGACGATAGTAATACAATACAATATAATAGTAGATTGTTAAACAGGAGACTAAAACAAGCCATAATGACAAGAGATGTTTAGCCACGCGAGCGAGCGAGCGAGCGAGCGAGAGTGGCTATAGTTCGAGTGTCATTATGGTTGTTTAGTCTCGCGTTAAACACTCTACTTTTCACTTTAAATGCGAGGAAAAAAAAATACGTTCTATACAAAAATTCTGACAAATTTGTTTCGTGGTTGTCAGTTTTTTGTAAAGTGACACAAATGCTTGCATATTTAGCCAACAGACACAAGCTTGAAAACTATTTGGACCATGCCTAATAAAATAAAATAATCCTTAATATACTTAAATAGATTCATATTTGTAATCATTAATCGTGTTTCACTGAATTAAATCGTATATTTTTTTACAGTTGTCGTTATGAGGTTATTTCCACGGCCTTAAAATGGTCCATACACAATCACTGAAAATGGCGATAATCCTCCATTCACAAACACCGCGATTGGTTGTTTAGGGGTTTCCAAAGTAAATTTAAAAAAAAAACTTGAGTCCCTAGAGTTTAATAAGGAGCGAGCAATAACAAGAAACTATGTTAGTTATTAGTAATGTATTTATCATTAATGTTATGTGTTTATGTTAGTAATGTATCTATCATTTCAATCGTAAGGGCCACTTGCAAGAAAAATATTAATCGAGTTTTGCTTTCGCTAAACTAAAGACGTAAACTAGGTTTGCTATCGTCATAAATAAAATATTATATTTCCTCCATGCTGTCGTGGAAGCAAACCTACCTTGTGAGTTAGTTTTAGTGTTAATTACTACTGGTTTCAGTCTGAAAACTGACAGCGTTGAGTTTTATGTCTATGTAACCGCAAATACTATGTATAGTTGAAGTCCTAAATATTTTTAAATAGTGATAATTAGTTTAGACCATAATTTTACTGAATTTATTTTACCATTAGAGGAATGGGCTTACCAAGTTCAACTGGCTACTTTTTAATATATATATTTTTCGAAGTTTTGAAATTTTTTCGGTTTTGAAAATATTTTTACTAAGAAGCAAAAAAATACACGAAATTATAACTATGATGGTGGTTGAGGTCTGTTATTTTTTTTTAAATATTTTAACAAAAACACGAGGTATTTACATACATATACAGTGAAACCATTTTCTTAATAGCGATCGGCAATTTTCGTTTTTCTATGACAAATATACTGTCAGTTGCGAGTAAGGCATGCTCCCGGGAAATCCCGGGAATTTCACAGGTCCTAAAGAACCGGTACTGAAGATTACATCCCGGTTCTCCCGGTTCTTTCCATAAATACCAAACAAATATCGTGGCGCGTATCACATATATCCAATTCACACCTGAGCGACGAAGCTGGCACAAGCGGCAACCTCGCATCAACATCCATCATATTTTGTGGCATATTTGCAATAATTAATCTCTAGATTTGTAAAAAGGAAGAACAAATAACTTTCTAGTAAGTATTTTACTTAATCAAGATATGTTTTTGTTGAAGAAAACGTGCATGATTTTATTGCATATTTATTATATTTAAAGTTTCCTAATGTTTTTCAATCGTTTTTTATCTCAAATGTCCATGATTGCGGTGATTTGAGGTAAAAAATAAAGAACCGGGAGAACCGCGAATCCCGGTACCGTCCCTGCTTAGAACCGGGAAATGGAAGTTTCGGAACCGGGCCCGGTACTGCATGCCCTAGTTGCGAGTGCAAGCGTGATAGCGATAGCCAGCCTAAAGCTATTAAGAAGCTGGAATACTGTACCTTCACGCCTTCATTCCCAGAGGCGGGTAGGCAGAGCTACAGAATTACCAAAAACTCTAAAAATTTAAACGAGGTATTTTTTGCAGTTTTATACTAATTGAAAGTGATTCATTCGATAAGTCCTTTCCTGGATATGTTTACGAATGATCAACAACAATGAAAAAATATGATGCATTCCAATTAAGCAATAACAGAAGCAAGCAACATTATCAAGAAATCTCACTCATGACTCATGAAGCAAATGTTTAGGCTTGATTTGCCATTTTAATAACTGATTACACATTCAGTTCCCTATTCAGTTAGTTGCTGCGCTTGCGGCAAGCTCCCTGATCTCCATACTAAGTGGACTCACGCCGAGTACAAGGCACATAATGTACTTAATTATTAAACTATGCATGATTAGCTGTTTGTTTACTGTTTATTCGGTGACTACAGTCAGTCAAATAAGTGGTCTTTCAATTTTGATACAATTTTCTATGAAATAAAGCCGACCCTTCAAATCAACAGACCCTTCTTATTACTCTAAATATTTTTTTATGTTTAAATGTTGTGTTCTAAATTTTAAACTATGGAGACTTTACGTAACCATAGTAAATTATCAAACTGGAAACATTTATTCACTTATGTTTTAGAAAATCGTTGCAATGCGCGATGCATATGTGAGTTACTCTGGCGGGGAAATGACCGAGGTTAAGCTGTTGGCGGTAAGTTCATTTACGTATGACGGACACCTGGCGTCGGTTTGGTTCGGGTGCCAGTCGTTTTATGGGATATCTCTGCCGTCATAAGCATATAAACAGTATGTCAGATTCAATTGCCAGAGTAGATTCAATCTTGTCCTCTTAGTAATGAGGTTGTGATTGCTACAGGAGTTTTATTTGAGATACTGCTATTTGGCTTAGCAGGGCAGATCTATTAAGATGCATTGACTTCGGTAGGTACTTAACAAATTACTAATACAAAAATACAATTAAACATAAATCAAAAGCCTATTAATTTATTTACATAATAAAAGGAGAGCGTACGTATCCTAATTTTGTAAAATTTTAAAAAAATACTTGAAATAGTGCCGGCTTAATATATACATGTATACCGCAACTCAACGTGTATTTTGCTACAATTAGCATTTATTACAAATAGAACATACTTTTTAAAATACCTCTAAGAATTCTGTTAGCGAACATAATCAGAGTTTAACGTGGTTTAATTGCAAGTACGGTTCGGAACTTTGGAGCAATTTAGAGCGCCGCTGAGGTAGACTGGCTTTAATTATCTCTGCCGAGGAGCACGTGGCCCCAAATTACATTAATAGGAACTGCGACAGCGAATCCACACATTTAATTTACCTCCTGTTCGGTTCAATTAAATCTTTAGTTTGTCCAATTCATATTAATGTTTTTTAGTAAGTTTAAGCCGTGTCTTGGTCCGCAATGTTTACCTAAAGAAACCTTACCTCGTTATGTCGCGGAACACTTAGTGTAGCATTCTATGAGTGAAAAATAACCTGAAGCAAAGCAATATTTTTAGAGATCATCGCCTACAAACAAATCTGAGAATAATTTTAAGTATGTTTTTATAATATCAATTTAACAAGACGCAATCCCTATAATTGCTAAATAGTTATGAGGAACCTTTGAGATGATTTCTATCTACGTCCAACAACACAACTCAAAAATTATAAAATAGTTCAAACTTTATACTTTGACATAAACATTGCGTACAATACAAAACACCCTGTACCTATAGTTGACCCACATTTACTTTAAATTCTATTAATGTTTTATACCCTGCATGTTGTTGCATCGGCCACTTGATTTGCGCTCAAACTTTTAATGGTCAGTTCAGGCCGGATGTTCTAACTTCAGCTGTATTTGTACGGCATTTAAAAATGCAGTTTAACGTATGAGAGCCACAAACTCCATATAGCGTCCGTTTTTATAGAAGTGAGGGAGGTTGGTACAGAACATGGTAGCGTGGACTACTTTGGAGTTTGGCCAGTATCGCCGATGTTCGAAGTTGTATCGCTAATCAATGAACCATTTAGCTCAGCTAAATCATTTTGAGAGATGCGTTCTGGATCGTAGTGATTATGCCAATAAACACAACAAAATTGACGCACACATGTCGTTGAGCTTGTATGACATGACCACTTGTTGCGACCACACTGACTCCTGAGGAGCCCGAAACATATCGAGCGATTTTCGACATTATTTACGTGAGTAACCGGTTGTGATCTGTTTAATATGTTACCACACCTGTATATCATGTATAGTCGAACTTAGAAGTAGCTCTACATTTTAGTATCTTGTCACACTAACGTATTAAATTGAAAGTGGTATAAAATTTAGTATATCAATAGCTACGTCAGGGCTCCAAAATGTACCACTACTTTTGAGTTTCACCGTTCATATGCGAACGGCAAGCTGGTGTGACTTAGGTCTTTTTTTGGTTTCGAATATTATTTTATAAAATTATTATGAGTGACTCATGTAAAGCTAAAACATTAGCACAGTTAAACAAAATTAAATACATTGTTCTAGGCCGGTATCTTGATTCTGCGGATTAAGTATCCGGTAAACATTATCGTAGTAAAGCTGTTCCCGTTCATTAATTAGAACATAACGATTTGGATACCTATTATACATATATTAAATTAATATCAGGGGACAATATCACATATGATCTAGTCCCAAACTAAGCTCTGGACTTGCACGGACTTGTTTTTGGTGGGTACTGGACAATGATAAGCATACTTACGTATATAGAGAAACACATACCTACTTAAATACATAGAAAACATCCAAGACTCAGGAACTAATATCTGCCCTTACCGGGATTTGAACCCGGGACCAATAGCTTCGTAGGTAGGGTCACTACCAACAAGGCTAACATGTTAGCGATATTATAGCAAATAAAAAAAGTTACCTACTAATATTATTATTTTCTTCTGCCCATATTTTCCATTTATTCGTTCCGTATTTTTTATCTTTCTGCAAATAACGTCATCAAATTGATGGACAAAAAGGAACTCTCCGTAATTATTGGACAATGGACAGGAACGGGTATTGTATTGTTAGAATTACTTATTCACTTGTAGTTATATCAAAATGTATTTATACATTCTAGATATCTATTAGATCTGTTGATCTTAGATCTAGATTTAAGAGAGGCTAGCTTTATCTTTTTGTGCAAGTATCCCTTATTATGATTTGGTAAATGGACAAAAAATATGACTAAAGGACAGCAAGTAGGGGAAAGTGGGGTAAAACCGGGACGTTAAGGGAAATATTGAATAAATTAATAAATTAATAGAAAAATCAATTATCTTTATTAGTTTTTGTTTAATTACTTAATAAAGAATATATTTATTAAATGAGATCACTGCTTTCACTGTCACACTCAGAAAAAATAATCAATTCCCAAATCTTATTTTTCACGGTTTTGGCCCATGTTTAGTCCAAAACCGGGTATACCTGTGTTTGCCTCTTAACAACGGTAGCATTGGAACTCGTCAAGTTCTTCAGGTTCCCAACCAGTACATCCCTCATGGGCCTATTTTTTACACTTAAGACATTGCACCTAAGCATCGCTTTTTCGTGTATTACCGTAAATTTCAGTACAATAAATGTTATTTGAAATCTTAATTGAGCTCTTCCCCATCTTTTGGGTAAAGGCAGCGTTATGATGGTCGAATTTAGGTAAAGGCGAGAATAGTTGGGCAAGGAGAACCAAAAGCCTTTTCTAGATGGTTCACAAATTCTCGTTTAATTATAAAAATACAGGCACTTAATAAGAAACCCTCCCTTAAGACGTTCCGCAGGTCACATGGAGCTAAGGCCAGATTGAAAACTATTACGCTCACGGCGTACCATTCTTCACGACCCAGTCTCTCAACCTAAGTCTAGAACAAGAGTGTCAAACATAGCGACGCACCTTCGGGATCTTACTCACAAACACCACAGTAGTTCTAATGGATACTCCGTTCCTTTCACCCGTCAATCGTACCAAAATCGAGGGAAAGTGAAGGAAGTTCGAACTATGATTTTGAAGTAGAGGCCCAGTGCCTGAATTACGTCAGAGTGAGCAAGACCATAACCAAAACCAAATCTTAATCTTATCATGTACAAAACCGGGTACTACCCGGTATTACCCCGTACGGTTTTGCCCCAGGCACCCCTATGAGAAACAAATAAATGAACTAACATGAAAACATGATGCAATAAAAATCTAAGTCTTGTTTGTTCAACCTTAATACATATTTAATCGTATATAAAATATAAATTTTACTTACCTTATGTTGCGAAAGAACGGTATGAATATGAATTCCATAGAATATTACATCAAGCACCTCTAAAATCTTTTTTCTTATTTTTTTTCTAAAAGGCGGCATGGAGACTATTCAACTTTTGTTGACAAACTAGCCAGGATGGTTGACAACTGTTGCCAAAACACGAGTAAATTTTAATATTTTTAAGTGGCCATAATGCCATGTCCCAGTTTTACCCCCATACCCGGTTTTGGTCTAAACTCCCCTAACTATAGTACAGTCGGCCTTAAAGTATCTGCACACTTTGGTACCTTGTCACTTTTGCGCTTTTGACGGATCAGTGCAGCATTTCAAACATAACTTTAAAGTGACACAGCACTAAAGTGTGTAGCTACTAATAAGGTCGTCCGTACCTTCAATACCTTCCCACGCAATTCCTCGAGACTACGCAAGCCGGCAACCTTGTCCGGCGCTGCGGTCTATCGCGAGGTAAAAGTGGAACTTTTTTTCACGTGACTTAGGTAATGCACGTGCCGCGGTGCGTGGGCGCTTGATAAGCTTAATGCCCTCAATAGCTTGGAAGCACAAAGTCCTAAGTGATCTGGATCGTAATATAACATAGAACCTTGTAATTCATGTATCTTAGAATGTTTGCAATCGAGTGATGTGCGTTGCTGTAGTTATAACATAAGGAGTCTCATAACTTTATATTACATCGTCAATGGATACGTTGATAGTTTATATTCAACTACAATGTAAGGGTTTTCAAGATATAAACACGGAAATAAGTGTTATTATAATACTGTGTAACAGGTACTTTTTTTTAGAATAGCATTATTAACTTTAAACTGCCTATTGGTCTATACATTTGAAAACTTCCAATAGTTGAGTTACAATTAACAAACAAAATGTACCTATAGAATTATTTTAAGTAGTTCAGGAATTCACCATTTATTTTTATTATTGTACTAATTTATACATATGTTACATTTGTTTTATTCATTATGTTTTTAAGTATGCTACGAAACACAGTGCTACGTCGTAGCATCTACGGTGATCTATCGTATCTACCAATGCATCGATCACTTGTATAATCCTCCTTTGTCGCTTGCTTCTCTACTAGTTAGAAAGGGATATCCGAGCAATTAGGTCTCGGGCTAACGCTAGCCGTCTTGCATGACGACAATGCAGAATGCACGCGCCGCGGCCGACGCGTGGCTGCCTCTTAAGGAGAACCACGTGAGCACACCACGTGACTTACTCTGCCCTCCTAGTTCAAGAACCAAAGCAGTTTTAACGCTCGTGCGTTAGTAATAAGGTTGAATTTGGGACAGGAGTTTTATTTGAGATACTGCCTATTGGCATAGGACTTGCGTCCTACGAGTATCCCGGCACGAGCACTATGGACACGGTATCGGTATCAAATATAATAACGGCTTTTGCAATTTCATATAAATATTAGTCTGCTAATTTAAGTTCTCTCCTTGTATTTAAGTTAAGAAAAAAGACCATTAAAATGAATTATTTGATGTATTTGCCTGGGATATGGGATATCGCCCTTAAGTTTGCAAAATTGTATTTATATCGTTATACTATATTTTGTGAGTTTAAAGCTACGTTATGTGTGCTTGTGCGACTCACAAAATATAAATTCGGAAAGAAAACCAAAACAGAATGAGAAACGGAAACACATTTTTGACATACTATAGAACGTAAACATGCAATACGCACGTCTGGTAATCAATGTACTACGGAGTGGAAATTAAGGGGAACTTCCTCGGATAATGAAAATAGCGTGTTTTGAGCGAATAATACTTTAAATTGTTATTTAGATGAAAAAGGGTCATCAATGTTATTTTGACCATTTAGGATCGTAAGATTGAATTTTCAAGTTTTTTTCTTAAATGGTTTCCTTAGATGTAAATTAGCGATCTTGAGTATTTATAACATTGTTTCGTTATCCTCCATGTTGCGGTCATCCACCACCCTGTATATTACAGATGTTTATTTCATAGAGTACTTTACCCTGCTGGCAACTGCGGGAAATCTTATAAACGGTTTAATTAACACGCTATGTTAATACCTCCGTAGAACAACCAATTGGGGTATCAGCTGTTTTTGTTGGGCTTTAGAGGACCCTCTTTAGCCTGCCAGGAGCAACAGGTATCGGGTCGTGACCCACTTGTGGGGGTTGTTTACCGCTACTAATGTATGGCTCCACTTAATTTTACCTAGAGTACTTATATTATTAGTATGATATATATTTAAAAACTGGAATTTAGTAAAATGACTTCTTAATGAAGAGACTTTGCCAATAAAATGAATGCGTCAAAAACCGTTTATTTTTGATTTATAAGAAAGATAAACAGAAACGCCTTTTTAAATCGACTTAGGTAGTTATTTGCCTATTGGAATATGTAACAAAGGAACCGCATTACTAACCCAACCCTACTTAGTTTGTTATATTCAAAAACGTGTAAATTTCCAAGTTTATTCTTTATCATTAGACACTGATGTGTGTAAGTTATTGCACTATGTTTTGAAAAACTTTATTACCGTTTTCCGGTCAATGGCTCGTGGGACGACATGACCTTTCTTTTTTAATACGCCGAGTTTGTTTTCAAATATCGTTCCCATAACAAGTGGTTTGTGGTGCAGTACCAACGATGTCAGAGTCGTTGTAATTTAGGTAAGAATGAGTAATAATCATCATAAATCGAGGAAGTACCTATATGTATAGGTACAAACCACTTTATATTAAATTGATTGCAAATCCCTTATGACAAGGCCGATAGCAATAAATGCACATGTTATCATTTATCCACTTTATCACATGCACTTAGTTGTCAAAAAGTTGTGTTGCGGAAAATTCTGTGATACTGAAAACCTAGGCTTATAAAAATACAGCCTGTGTGTTCATTATAATGTACCTATTTGACATAAGTAATAGGTTTACCTGTGCACATTGAATTTGACACTTTAAGTAGTTTCTATAATCGAATTGACCCATAGCTAATATTATTCAAAATATGGAGTTTTTAACGACTGTCGAAGTCTATAACTTAACAAAATAATAATTGCATTTTCGATTTGCGCAAAACCAAAAATGTGGGTATTTTTTAGGCTGTATACGGGGTTGCACAATAAAACTCGTTAAGACTGCAACATAGCACGCAGTGGCAGCTAGTCGATACGCCAGAAGTCAAAACACTTCTTTGGCCAGACTTCTCATGATGAAGGCCGATAGACCTTGAGTAGATTCTTTAGATTAATTCGTGTAGCGAGACTTGACGCGTTTGATCATCACGGTTATATCGTCTTGACTCGAGCATTCTCTAAGAGCTCTTCTGTCTGTTGCAGTTGAGATACAAAGCTGCGTCGCTTGATGTTATTCGATTTTATCAATTATTTTAACACAGTAATTGTCACTCTAATATTATAATTCAATTTTGGGATAATTGTTTCAATCACAGATTTGAATGAAATTTGGCACCCAGATGGACAAATTTGAAACTTTATCCTGGAAATATACTGGACAAAGTTACGGGCTAAAGCTAATTTAAAAATAAATTATTTGTCTATGTAACTATTTCATGTTTAACTACAGGAGATGTTAATTAATTAATAAAACTTCTGGTCACATCTCCTGTTCCACCCTGTATATTAGATTAGCATACGACCGACAGGCTCGGGCTAGTGAGCTGATAAGTGGTTAGTTAAAGGGCCCTATCAAAGTGCAAACAAGCGAGAGCGACATTGTCAAATTGGCAGTTCGCGCCCTTGGCAAAGCCTCTGTTTAGGCCGCCCTTCACACCGTTACGTACCTATAAAACAAACATAACATGGAATATTATTTAGCTGATTTTAGTTTAGTTTAATCATCATCATTATTTCAGACTTTCAGCCCGTAGTCGTCCACTGCTGAACATAGGGCTTAGTGTAGTTTATATATATTTAAAGGGGCTTCTAAACGGGCCATATTTTCACTGCAATATGTGGCCGGCAACTATTGGTGTCCCTCTCTTACTCGTGTGTTGGCGAAAGACATGATATGGCCCGTTTAGAAGCCCCTTAATACATATAGTTATTAGTTTTATAACTTTTTTTTAATTATGTCAAATATTGTTTACCGTTTATTATGGTACACTTATAAAAATTTGAGCCAACCAAAAGAGATTTTCTCTTAGTTGACAAAAAAATCATACAGTAATTCTGATGTTAGTTATATCAACCAAAGAGGATAGTAACAACAGCAAGTTCGTTAGTGATTCAACTAACATCTTAGTTGATGTATCTAACATCTTGTTAGGCTCGTATGGGATAAAGACGCTTATGCACAACAACCAAAATCTTGTTAGAAGGGAACAATAATTTTTTTTTCAGATATAATTGTAGAGATGCAGACGCAAATGTTCTTGTATAATGTAGGAATTATACTTGTTATCTGCAGTCATGCAATAAATATACTTTCATTTTTGATTGTTTTAACTGCGCAAGACATTTCAACACATACATATCTTCTAAATATTATCCACAGAAAGTGCTATGATTTAATTTAAATATGGCGCAATCTTGTATTACTAATGGATGAATAATTTTTATCATTGATTATGTATGTTTTATTGATTGTTTTAAGAATGGTGAAGTCATTTTCTTAATCTTTTAGGAAGTTATTTATAAATTTCTTGACTATGAAGAAAAATTATATGTATTGTCATTTGTATAAAGATTCGTCCTCAGAATCTTTTCTCCAATCAAACGTGTTTTTTAAACAGTCGCCGATGTGTTCTGTGCGCCTGGACAATTTTTCATGTATTGCATTCGCCTATAAATTTTAAAAGATTTGTATAGTCGAGATAATCGTTAACTTTCAGAGAATGAAGCTCGTCTGTATGATCTCCGATAACTAAATCGTGCCTTAGCAAAATATTTTTTGCTATGCACTACATCTAGAAGTTAAAGTTACTACTTCAAAGTCTTCAAAGAAAACTATGAACCCTCTTCACAATTTCTGTAAAATATATAAAAAAATATTTTTGCTATTACAGCATTTCTGCGAGCGATTATAATTCGAAATAGTAAATAGCCAACTCCAACCAGAATATCTCGTTTTACGGGCCGTGTATTGTAAAGTGTTCTTTTCCAGGATCACTAAACAGTACGTAGTTTTCGAAATAATATAACATCCTGTACAGTAGTATACAGACTACAATTTAATCTAATAAGAAGCAGCTAATCAGATCGCTCTCATTTAGGAACAAAGTGTGCATAGTTGCTCAAGTGCATTGTGGACTCGACGCGGACAATATTTCACACGCTCGCTGTTTCGCAAACGACGAGATCAAGGTTTATAATAAAATTAATGATGCTATGCTTAATAATTATAACAGAACTGTATTTGTACACAGTGGTTTCTTTATTTCATAAATTTCAATGAATTTTTAGTATAAATGTCAATATAAATATCCGACGTGTTAAGAACCTCACAAATTTATTACAGTGAAAGAGTGACAGAGATATATGACTCCTATAGCTCTATCGCTTTCATTGACAGGAACTTGACAAGTTTTAACAGCCTATTATTGGTCCTCACAGAAATTAAATCATTAGATGGATTTTATTTATTAATTAAATATAATATAGATAATATAGATTTTTGATGCGCAATATCAAGTACAAATGGCAGAATTAATTTCTAATGGTATTTCTTCTGTGGTAATGGTATTCTCTAGCAGTTGACCAAATCACCAGAAATAAACAGTGGGTGCACGAAAAAAATAGCTGAAATCTTACAACATAATTATCCTATGAGTATTTATTGCAATTTGTTTACAATGAAACTAGAGTCGTTTGCGAGGGATTGGCAAGAGTACCCTATGCCCTAGTACTATACGCGGCTGCAATAATGTAATTCCTCTCTTGGTGTTGCAGATGTCAATGAGCAGTGGTTATCACTTCGTTTGCCTCCCCTATAGCATAAAAAAACTAAGTAGGTATATTTCGTATCCTCATGTTTAAGCTTCACTATTCCTGGTAAAACAATGTTTGTGAATCTAACAGGCGCCTTTTGAACCTACAGCATATCAAGAAAGCTTTTATTTCGAAAAGTCCCGAGAGAAATGCAAATTTTTCGTGGAAAAGCCAGGCTAAAGCTAGTCGGAAAATATTCGATATGTATTTCTTTTAACTGAAATTTATTTTCGTAAATATTATTTCTCGTCCGTATACTATTGGCACCAACTTGTTTATCTTTTAACTACCGGTAAGAAATAATAGTTTATAATTTTCTACTACCGCAAAAGATGCTCTACTCGTAATAAAGATAACCAATGAATTAACAATTTAATAACATTTTGGATTTTTGTGATTTATTTAGTGTAGAATACTCGACCTTACCCAAAATTAACTTTTAAATTTTTGGAACTTATTTTCGTGGTTTCGAAGGTGGGAGTCTTATTAAGGAATATACATCCTTTTAAAAATGTTTGAATTTTATTCCTTTTTAATTGTAACATGTTTTGCTTCGAGCTATAGGGGGGAGTTCAAGAAGTTGGACATGATACTCGTCCTCGTAAATCACGAAGATAATTCTTTATTTCCATGGAATTTTTCGTCGTGCAACATTTCTCGAGTACTTCGTTTGTCTGGGTGAGTATGGCTCATTATTTGCGAACTACATATGCTTGGCATTTTGAATACCACGCTCAATAGTTTTCAAAATAACTTGTAACGCAAACAGAGGGGTTTTATAAGAATTATAAGTTAATTTGTGAAATAAATATCTAGGGACAATCCCACACAAATTGACCTCGTCCCAAACTAAGCTCTAGGCTTGTACTATGGGTGGGTACATATTAAGTAGACAACGATTATACTTAAATACATAGAAAACATCCAGCACTCGCTATCATCAGTCATCACATCCGGTGGATGCAGGTAGCACGTGACCGGTCGTTGTGGCGATCCTTGGGTGAGGCCTATGTCCTGCAGTGGACGTCGTTTGGCTGAAATGATGGTGATGATGATGATCATCATCACACACATATTTGCTTATACTGGTACCTAATAGAACCTGGTACGGAACGGTAGGCACGGTAACTACTAACTAGGCCAACGCGTCAGGGTGCTTTAATCTAGGTTTCATTAAAATCGGTAGGGACATTTTGAGTTATCAGCTGTGAAAGAAGGGGTGGGCATTTTATGGGGGGCTTCTTCTATTGAATAGTTATAACATATTATTAGAACGTACAAGATAAAAGGCATTAAATTCTCAGTTGGTTAAAAACCGAATGGTTTACAATCCGTCGCTTATTTAACCATAACGCTCAAGTCATTTTGACCAAGTTTACAAAACAGCAAAAGACAGTGTCTTTTTGCGCGCTTTTTTAATTGCACGCTGATATTTTGACCGCCTGTTGACTCACTACGTAATATTTATTATATTTTCTCGTATATCGGTTACTTGGTGTATGTGGTGTTTCGGTGGCGTAATGCATCTTGGCTAGAGCCTCTGGTCTCTTATTGGCCGAAGCATCTAGAATGTGTTTGGTAGATCGATGCGCAAAAAGTAGCTCTATATCTCATGGCATTTAAATGTAAAAACCGCTAATTTTCGACTCACGGTGTTGATAGATGCGATGCATTGTAAAATATCATCTCTAATGTAAAATTTTACCCTCAAGCTTTGTCTACCAAAAATGCTTAAAAACAGTTGATTTGGATTAGTCAGTACTAAATTGCTAGGTGAAATCCGATGATTCTGAATCCGGTCTGGTTACTCAGTGGTGTAATCACCAGCCAAAGCTTAACACTAATACTAGAAGCTCGGAGATATGATAACACACCCGGTGTTTAATAAAAAAACGCCCGTGATAAACATCCATATTATACGCGAATTGCAACATTTACAACAGCCACCCAAGCCTTTATAATCCCCTTTTGCAACATAATTTATTCTTGTGTTTGACTCATTCGTTTTCACGTTAACATAAAATTTAAATGACTATAATTTACCTACTTAACATGACATTGAGACACAAAATGCAGCAATGTATATCCAATAAGGTTAATTGGTGTCCATTGCAGTTCAGTTGCATGCAAACTCCATGTTTAAAAACTATATGCCAGTGGCGCCAGTTCTTTCTTGCTTAATATTTGGGAAAGTTTGTGAGGTTATTTAGTTGTTATTTATTGAATAACTCACATAATGTTAGTTACTTTAAAAGTAGCCTTTGCCAGCGACTGTGTCCGCGCGTAAGTAGGTTAGGTTAGGTTAGGTTACGTTAGGTTAGGTTAGATTAGGTTAGGTCCCGTGCTGGTGGCTCTCAAGTCACCATCCCGCGTCTTGCCGCTGAACGCGGCCAGGAGGAAGATAATATGTCTGAATAAATGTCCAGACATGTTAACTTCCTCCAAGGAAACCTCAACCATTGTGCCGGGGCCCAAGACCTGTTAATGCAATCCGTGGCGCAATGGGAAATAGACGTGGCCGTGGTCTGCGAGCCGTACTTTGTCCCCCCTAAGTCAAACTGGGTAGGAGACTTAGAGAGTACGGTAACAGTCCTGACACGAGCCGGCGCGGGTCCCCCTCTCACGGTGATCGAGAGGGGGTCGGGATTTGTGGCGGTTGGATGGGGAGAGTACACGATAGTGGGCGTGTACTTCTCCCCCAACCGCACCCTGGCGGAATTTGAGATATTATATACTCCGTCAGGGCAGCCGTAGCCAGGAGGTCGCCAGGGAGCATCCTTGTCCTCGGCGACTTCAACGCAAAGTCTCAGATGTGGGGAAGCCCTGCCACGGACCCCAAGGGAAGGGCCGTCCAGACGTGGGCCCTGATCTCCGACATGGACCTCCTAAATAGAGTGGAGGTCCATACGTGCGTGCGTTGGCAAGGCGGGTCTGTGGTGGACTTATCATTTGCCACACCGGCTGTCGCAAGCCGAGTTAGAGGGTGGAGGGTGGAGGAGGGGGTGGAGACCTTGTCTGATCACAGGTACATCAGATTTGAGATCTGCCCCCTTCTCGTGAGTCAGGCGCTCCCTTCTAGGGGCCCGAGCCGCTTTCCCCGCTGGGCAGTTGGCCGACTCGACCGGGAGTTGGCCGAAGAGGCGGCCATAGTGGAGAAATGGTCGGCCTCTGGCAACCAGGTAGCGGACGGAGATGCAGAAGAGCTTGCCGGCCGCATGCGTAGTGCCCTTACACGAATCTGCAATGCGGCTATGCCCCGGGCACGTCAAAGGCCGCGGCGGCCCCAAGTATACTGGTGGTCGTCCACAATCGCTGGACTTCGAATGGACTGTGTCCGGGCGAGGCGAGCCTATACCCGGTCTCGCAGGCGCAACGGGTTGGACCCTGAGCTGGAGAGCCGGCTGCGGGTTGCCTATCGTCAGGCGAAAAAGGCTCTGCAGCTGGCTATTAGCCAGGCCAAGACCCAGGCACGAGAAGAGATGCTGGCTGGCCTTGACAGGGATCCGTGGGGGCGCCCCTATCGCATGGCGCGGAGTAAGCTCGGCGCCCAGTGCACTCCGATCACGGAGACCATGCCACCGCTTCTCCTTGGCCGGGTTATGGAGGAGTTGTTCCCAGACCCCCCCGAACATACTCCTCCTAGGATGGCTTCTGCCTCAGGAGGTGACGGGGTTGAGGAACCAGATATCCCTCCCATCAGGGGGGGCGAGCTGGGGGTGGCCCTCGACAGGCTTCGCGGCAGGAGGACCGCGCCTGGACCCGACGGGATCCCAGGCCGGATCCTGGTTCTAGCCGCAGAGCACCTGGAGGAGCAGCTTCGGGCACTCTTCGACGCGTGCCTCCGTGTCGGACAGTTTCCGAGGGTGTGGAAAGAGGGCAGGGTGTGTCTTCTTCCGAAGTCGGGCCGACTCCTAGACGAGCCGTCGGGATACCGGCCTATCGTGCTGCTGGATGAGACGGCCAAGCTTTTTGAGCGTATCATCGCTGCCCGTCTCATCCGGCACCTCGAGGAAGTGGGCCCAGATCTATCGGAGGCCCAGTATGGCTTCAGGGCGGGTCGTTCTACGATCGATGCCCTGGACGCCTTAAAAGGCCTCACGATGGAGGCAGTCAGGGCAGGCGATTGTGTTCTGGCCGTCTCCCTGGACGTGAGGAATGCCTTCAACACCATCCCGTTTGAGACGTTAGAGGAGGCGCTTCGTTTTCACGGAGTTCCCCTCTACCTCAGGCTGGTGTTGGGTGCGTACCTCCAGGACAGAAAGGTTCTGTGGGAGGGCGCCGATGGTGAAGTCCATCAGCGACGTGTCAGTTGCGGTGTTCGACAGGGATCGGTTCTTGGTCCTGTCCTGTGGAACATTGGCTTTGACTGGATGCTACGGCAGCCGCTGCTCCCCGGGATGAGAGTCGTCTGCTATGCAGACGACACGCTCGTGACATCTCGGGGACGAACGTTTGAGGCGGCCGCGCGGCTGGCCTCGGTCGGCACGTCGTTGGTGGTAGAGAGGGTGGAACAGTTGGGCCTCAGGGTGGCGCTCCACAAAACAGAGGCCCTTCTATTCCACGGACCGCGAAAAGGGCCCCCTAGAGGGGCCACTATAACTGTCCAAGGGACGGTGATAGCGGTGGGGGCCCAGATGCGGTATCTCAAATGGAGGAGTACATAGGCTTCATGAATAACATCATCGATCTAGGTAATACAAACGTGGACAAACTAGACTCGCTGGTAGGTAAATCTTGCGATGGCTACGGCGGCTCTCCCTGGCGCAGCCGCAGGCAGAGCCTGCCGGCCTCGCCGTCCCCGGCACCGGCGCCGCGCCGCGCCCGCCCCGCGCCCCCCGCGCCCTCTCCGGCCCCGCTCGCCACGCCCCGCGCGCCCCGCCCGGCCGTCCGGGCAGCGCCGGGCGCGGGGCCGCCGCGAGCTCCGACGGCAGCGGCTGCAGCGCAGCAAGGGGACACTCCAAGCTGCGCGCCCGCGCCGCCCGGATCGCGCGCGCCGTGCGTGCCACCTACCGGGCGAGTCTCTCCCTCTCCCGGTACTATACCGACCCCGGTGTGCAGGACCGTCTTGTACACGGATGAAGTAGGTATCGGGTTGGGGCCTAAAATGGTAAAGTACCTCGGTCATACTCGTAATAACGTAGTAAACAACTGTTTACCAGGAATGTCTATGGACCACCTGATCTCGCGAATCTCTGCCGACACGTTCACTCGTGGGACAACGTTAGTAGTGTTATTAGGAAATAGTTTGGTGTTTAGTAAATATGACTTACTGAATTTGTCTGAGACCCTCACTGAAGTCAGCAAAGGTGATATAGATAAAATAATTATTTGTGCTTGTCTGTTTTCCCACAAATTAACACATAAATGTAATAGGAACATTGATTACTTAAACTCTATATTATATAAAATGACAATATATAATTCGAAAATATCGTATTTCGATACAAATAAATTTGTAAACAAGTTCGATTTGACGCGTAACTATAGTTATTTACCAAGTAGGTACTTAGATGAGTGTGCTAAGTTGTTAGCATATAATATTTTAGACCCCGTTATGACTAGCATAGCGAGCGATTGTAGATCGGAGCCTGCGCTGAGTTTTATTAGCGCTGGCCCCGTACCGGAGCTGCCGGTTGATTTAAACTGACAGCTTCGACAACGGCCGCGGCTGCCGTCGTCCGCGGCGCCAGTCGCGGCGGCCCCGTGCCTGCCCTCAGGCCGACGAACATTACAAATAAGTTAGGTAATAATGTAATAAATGTAATTCATCAGAATATACAGGGATTTTCTAGTAAGGAACTAGAAATTGGTTTGTTTATAGATAGTGCTAATATACACGTTTTATGTGTTACTGAGCATTTTCTAAAAGGGCATGAGTGTATGTTTAATTTTAATAATCATGACATTGTTAGCATGTTTGCTAGGCAATCTTGCAGTCGGGGCGGATCCCTGATTATGGTTAAACGCAACATTAAATGTAAGGAACGCAAAGATATTGTTGCGAAATCAATTGAACGTCATATTGAACTTGCGTGTGTTGAATTGGAACAATTTATTATTATTTGCGTGTACAGACCCCCTGCGGCGGATTACCGGCTTTTTGAGAACATTTTAGAAGATGTTCTTAGTTGTGTTTTTAGCACTAAAAAGTGTATTATTGTGTGTGGTGACTTTAATGTTAATCTGCTGGAGGAATCACCCATGTCTATTAACTTACTGAGTGCTTTTAAATCCTTTAATTTAGTAAATTTGTTCTATGAGCCTACTAGAATTACAGCAACTAGTGCTACGTGTATTGATAATATATTTAGTAATTTTGACCCTACTCGGAAATCCATAATCAACATCCTAAGTTCGGATCACTGCGGCCAGCAAGCTTCGTTTAAGGGGAAAACTGATAATGCGCCCCACGAGTTTATATTTAGACCAATTTCTAAAAATCGATTAGAATCATTTAATACTAAGGTCACTAAACAACTGAATTATATGACGTGCACTAGGGAAGATCCGGACAGTTTATGTGCTTCGTTATTTAAGTGTATTATTAAAGAATTCGATGCCTGCTTTAGTCTGAAAAATGTTAAAGCCAAGCAAGGTACGAAATTTAGTGCTTGGGCTACACCAGAAATTCATGAAAAGAGGTACAAATTGTATGAGTTATATGCTACTAGAGCTGTCGATCATAGGCCAGAGTTTCTAGAATACGTCAAAAATTATTCTAAAGAGTTCAAGCAGCATTGTGCTGCCGCGAAGTCTAAGTATTTTTCGAATAAAATTGGTAACTCTGACAACAAGATTAAAACCGTCTGGAATGTAATTAACACCGAAACTGGTAGAACTAGAATTAGAGACCCGCACTACAGCCTGCAAGTTGAAGATACTCTAGTAAGCTCGGACCTTGATGTAGCTAAACAATTTGAGCGGTTTTTTACGAACATACCCTTGGAGACCACTAAATCATTAATATCATCTCCTGATAAGGCTGAAATATTATTAAAATCCAATGTTAAGGAATGCACAAATTTGTTTAAATTCTATCATGTCACCTCAAAAGTTGTGATTAAAACGTTTAGGTCCCTTAATATAAAAAAGACTGAAGATCTTTGGGGCCTCTCTGTTTCAGTACTACACTCCATTATAGAGTCAATTGCGCCTTACCTAGCTTCTATGTTTAACAAGTGTGTCGATGTTGGAGTATTTCCTGATCTGATGAAACATAGTAAGATCATTCCCTTGTTTAAGTCAGGAGCAAAATCAGACCCCACAAATTTTAGACCTATTTCGATACTACCAGCATTAAGTAAAGTTTTTGAGAAATTAATTCTTAATCAAATATCCTCACACTTTAATCAATACAAACTACTTCATAGCAGTCAATACGGATTTACCAAGGGACGGTCTACAACTGATGCCGGTTCTAGAAGTGTGAATGCGGCTAGAATAAGACTGAAGGATGAGACACTGGAATTCGAGGATAGAACAGTATTTCTAGGTGTCACTCTGGACTCAAAACTGCAATGGAGTGCGCATATATCCACACTTGCAGGTAAACTAAGTTCAGCGGCTTATGCGGTAAAGCGAATCCGACTTACTGACGTCGAGACGGCGAGACTTGTGTACTATAGTTATTTTCATAGTGTTATGAGTTATGGAATTTTACTGTGGGGAAGAGCGGCTGACATCCAGACCATCTTTGTATTACAGAAGCGGGCTGTACGTGCTATATATCAATTGGGGTCTCGTGTTTCGCTTAGGGATAAATTTAAAGAAATCAATATTCTTACAGTCGCGTCGCAGTATATCTTTGAGAATATCATGTATGTACGCAAACACATACACGAGTTTAGGCATAACCGCGACGTTCATAATTTAAATACTAGAAATAGGGATAAGCTCGCTCTTCCAGGTCACCGTCTCCGTAAGGTAAGCACTTCGTTTGCAGGGAACTGTATACGTTTCTACAATAAGATACCATCTGATATCGTCAATATGCCGTTCAATAAATTTAAGTCTCACATCAAGCGCTGCTTGTTGGGTAGGGCATACTATACTATAAATGACTTCATTGGTGACCAAGATGTATTTAAGTAGTGTCTAGGCTATTACTTATTTAAGGTAATTTCTTAAGTCTAGGTTATTTCTGATACTTCTATCTTGATAAAAATGCCTTTAAGCAAACTGTGTATTCAAATACGAAATTGTATGTTTACTTTTGTACTTTATCTTTATTAGTTCTTGTGTGTACAAGACACTTTTAAATGAGAGCACACTGTGATGTTTCTCGCCGGACAGCTATATCACACAATATTACTTTTATGTTGTCCGGCAGCATGAGCACGTCATGCTCGCTCAAAGGTCTTTGCTTACGGCGGCGTCGTTGATCGGGTCGCCACCTTCCCGAACACATGGTTGAGGGAGGCGATGGCTGAGATATGCGTCATACTCGTGAACGGGTGCTGTTTGTGGGGTCCGGTCTGTTCACGTCTGCAAGGACTTGTTGCTCAGTTAATGATACCAGTTATGGCTTTTGACGTAGAGACCTCGTCGTGTTGTTCTCCTAGTCATTATTTTTAGTTTCATGTATTTGACATGTAATCTTGTTAATTTTTACATTTATTTGTAATGTTTTTAATTTTGAATTTGTATTTTTTTTATATGTGATAGTTCTAATAATTTATATTTGTTGCTTTATTACCTTGTAATGTAACTTACTTTTAAGTATTATTGTATTTTATGTTTGAAACAATGACCTTCTGCTGGAGTTTCTTGCGGCGCTTCTTCTCCGCAATGATGGTCTTGTCCGAAGCGCTAGTAGATTCACTGTATATTACCGACGTGTAAAAGAGCCTGTATGTGGCCAATTTACTGAATAAATATTTTGATTTGATTTGATTTGATTCGGCCTGGTACTGGACGGAAGGTGGGGCTTCGGGGCGCACTTTGCACAGCTCGCTCCGAAGCTGGTGAGCGCTGCTGCTGCCTTGGGTAGGCTTTTGCCCAATCTGGGGGGACCCGCCAACGCCTGCAGACGCCTATACTCCGGCATCATCCGGAGCATGGCCCTGTACGGGGCACCTGTCTGGTCAGACGCTCTCACCGCCAAGAACAAGACTCTCCTCCGACGCCCGCAGTAGTCATATCGGTGAGAGTGGCCAGGGCCTACCGGACGGTGTCTTTCACAGCGGCGACGCTGTTGGCGGCAGACCCCCCGTGGGAGCTTGCGGCGGTGGTGCTCACCAGGGTACATGAGTACCGGGTCGAGACGAGGAGGCGGGGCGACCACCCTGACGCTCTGGAGGTACAGAGCGTCAGAGAGCTCGCTCAGGAAGAGGAAGTAAGGAGGTGGGCGGAAGCGTTGGAGGCCCCCGTAGCCGGCTTACTTACGGTAGGGGCGATACAGCCCCACCTGCAGAGGTGGGTGGCCAGACGGCACGGTGTGCTCTCCTTCAGGCTAGTGCAGGTGCTGACCGGGCATGGCTGCTTCGGAAAGTACCTGCATCAGGTTGCCATTTGAGAGAGCACACCTAGGTGCCACGGGTGTGGCGCACTGGTCGATGATGTGCGCCACACCGTGGAGGAGTGCTCCGCATGGGGACCTCAGAGGTTCCTGCTCACTAACACCGTGGGCGAGGACCTCTCGCTGCCAAGCCTAATCAACACCATGCTTGGCAGCCGAAGAGGGTGGAGGGCGGTAACCTCCTTCTGCGAAGCAGTCATCTCGCAGAAGGAGGAAGCGGAGCGAGCCAGAGAGACCAGCGCCCTCGCTGACCCGCTCCGCAGACGATGGAGGGGAAGGGCAAGGCGGCGCTACGCGCACCTTCTTCCCCCACTGTAACAGTGCGCTGGCCGAAGGGGTCAGGGGACCCCTTCGTCCACCGGGGCGCACCGGAAGTCTGAGGGTGCCATGGTGAACCAAGGCTCCCTCCCGGAGTAGTTGGCGTCGAGGTGCCACAGCCGAGTGCGCTTGTTCGTGGTCGCGTGGCACCTCCCAGAAGGACGCAGATGGTTCACCGCTGGGTTTTTAGTGGGTATTCCGGCCGTTCTCGGTTGGCGAGTCCCACATAACCATCCCAGGTCCCCCTGGACCTGGGTGGTATGCGTAAATGCATTTCCCCAGCGAGAAAAAAAAAAGGTTAGGTTAGGTTAGGTTAGTAAAAGTAGCCTTTGCCAGCGACTGTGTCCGTGCGAAAGTAGGTTATCATTTTTCCTTAAGAATCAGAGTATTAAATGCGCTTATCCAAAATATAACCGTATGATATATAACTTTAGCCGCTCACGCGTGGTCAAAAGACAAACATCTACACAACCAAACATCACCACGAACTTTCACATTAATAGTAGGTAGGTATTAGAAGGATGGGTTATGATTGTAGAATTGCGATATTTCCATACCTCTCAGTATTTAGTGTTGGTTTAATGTGAGAGCGATCATGGATTACTCTCACGTGCGGAAGCATGTTTGAGACCCATTTCGACATTGGTCTAGATCGGATGAGAACAGCCGGTATAAATGATATTGAAGATCAAACAATAACAACAAAGCACGTGAAGACAAATATTAAACCATAGACGTAATTCTCTATTATTATTTGGAAAGGTTCTAAGATGGCTTGACATTTATTGAACGTGCATTGTGGCGTGAATGCGTTATTGAAATGGCATATAGTTCAAGTTTAGTCTTCGATAACCTTATAGACCAATGTCACACTGAGTCCTTGTATCTGAATAATACTTGATCTGCCTTAAAAAAAGTCTATTACGGTTTAGGATGTATTGGGTAAGTTATTCAAGCTAAGCCAAATTGGCTTCAGCGATTAGGACTATGCGAGTATTGTGATGTTTGTTTTTTTTGTTCTTAAATTCGAGCCCTTATCTTAATCGTATATAAACCAGATCGCGTTCGCGTTCGCTATATTATTTTTTCAAATGTATTATATTATAAGCGTAAAAATACCGACATCTTAAGCTTTTTCTACTAAGTCTTACATCATAATTTATATCACTTCACCAGTATTAGTCGTAGATGGTTTATTGGAAATAATTTCATAATAGCTAATTTGTGCAAAATGTGGTTACAGGATTATCAACAAGTTTTAAAGTTGTTGGTAATTCTGTAGCTCTGCCTAGTAGGCCTGCCTTGTACTTAAGTTAGCGATTGTAGCTAACAGAATTATTTCTGATTACGAAAAAAAACAACAGCCTGTCGCAATAGCAAGACTATTTCTCCGAGTCACCGCGTATAACAACACCGCCATTTCGCTGCCCGGGCAATGCAACTCCGTAAAATATATAAAATTATGCGTGATGGAAGAAAGTGGAGTCGTGACATCTGTCGGCGCTTTCGTGGATTACAGGAGAAACCGCCTTTCTACCGCCCGAATTATCCAATCGCCGATACGCACATTGTTTTTATGCTACTAACGTCTTATACGGCATATTATGTTCTATACAGGGTGTGACCAACCAATGTCCCCTAGATAATGAAGAAAGAAAATTTTACTTAAAGAATAAATAAAAATAACTGCATTCCGCCTGATATTATTATTTATGTATTTAAACTTTATTGCACAATACACAGAGTAGGTACAAATGGCGGACTGAATGCCTTAAGGCATTTTTGGGATATAGATTGCCGCAGCATCAGAACCAAAGACTTACCTTACAAAATTGTGTAAAATACTCAGCCTGATACTTAATACAGAATAAAGTTAAAAGGACCCCGCGGTTTAGACACGCAGTAAACCTCTGCCGCATCAGAACTTGAGGATCAAAGGTATCTATAGGCACTTCAAAAAGAGCAACGTTACCTCGCATTTCAAGTCCAACAAGCCGTTTAGTCTACAGGTCACAAAGAGCCAGACATGCATACGAGTACATACTCGCACAGGTACTGGATTACCCACATTCTTAGACAGTTGCGATAAGAATCACTCATTATCAGACACTAGGTCAATCTTGTTGAATCAATGTAGTCAAATATTTAACTAAAACCACCTAGAACGTAACACGATCAAAAGGGTGCTTACTGTTTATATAATATGAGCTCAAGTTAGTCAACAAGAATATGTTTGTCTTTGGACAGTAATTTAAACCACAGAACGGATACTAGATAAATCCTAAGTTTACACTGCCCTAGGCTAGAGACCGCAGGCACGTGAGGATCCAGGATTTCATCGGTCCATTACCACGGCAAGTGGTTCTAAATTGAGTGATGAAGATTTGGAACAAAGCAAGTTAAATAATAGCGGTTTCAGACTAGCGTTTTTTCTGCGCGATTTGCGCTCGTTTTGACATGTGCGCTTACACGACCGCTACATGTCGCGCTTCAATAAGACGTTAATTCCAGCGTGTTCGTTTGAATTAGTGTCTCAGATTTTCGTGGCCCGCGCGTCAACGGCCTTATAAGCGCGCCTACGCTCGTACGAGATTCGCGTGTGGCAAATTCTCAAATTCTAAATTTGCGCGTTTACAAGCGCACCTACATAAACGAGCCGATACGCGCTGAAAAAACGCTAGTCTGAAACCGCCCTAAGAGCTTATAAAATTCATTCAAAACTGTATTTCGTCAAAATACAGTTATTTTCAGTCTCAGCTTTTCCATTGGTATAAATTTAGCCAGTTTTGATTGAGTTACATGACTTTTTGATATGTTTTTATATAACGAGATTATTATTTGTTATATTCAAATATGATCCCTTTTTAATTGGGTTCATCTGTCACACTTATATACCGGCCTTTTTCAACTGTAACGAGGCAAATCCTTGTTACGGTGACGTTGTCAGTTTGTGTGAGTATATGTCATATAAATATAAGTCTTCATCGTCGTACCTAAGCTGCTCGGTGGTGGTGTATTGCGAAGTTCCGAATGGATATGACGATTAGAAGTAGGTTAGGTTAATAATTGTTATTAATTTAAGTATGCCTTATTATACTTAAAAAGACAAAAGCAAAATATATCCGAAAGAAACCTTAGCACTTTAAGGGATCTCTTTTGGGCGATTGAGAAATAAACAAAATATTTGGTATTGAGTAGACACGAGTAAGTATAAGATTTATGAAAAAGTTAAATTCATGGTTTTTTTCCGGAGTTAAGGATTGAGGAAAGGAGAACTTGGTGTCGACCAGGGATGTTGCGAATATTCGCATCCGCAAATGCGGAGCTTCCGCATAGATTTACATCTGCATCCGTATCCGCATCCGCAATAATCAATGCGGATGTTCATGCGGATGCGGATGTAATATAAGTCGCGACAAGAGAGAAATTGGGCGGGGATGGCGAATGGCGCGTGCCATTTGCACGTGACAATGACCAATGAGAGCGAAAAAAATAGTGACAAGATCCGACGCGTTTGTTGTGGTCCTAATATGAAAATTAGAAAGTAAAGTTAAAAAAAAATAGAAGCATTATACTTTATACTAATATTCATTAGCAAAAATGTTAAGAAATGATTTTTCATTGTTTTAATTCTTCATTCATATACTATATTAATATAAGATCTTAAAAATCCGCATCCGCGGATGTGTGCCTTCAAAAATCCGCATCCGCATTCACATCCGCGGATGTGAAAAAATCGGCATCCGCAACATCCCCGGTGTCGACATTGATTTTAACATTCTGCTGATTCGGCAATAGGCAGGTTAATTTTGCTGCTATTAATATCATAACGAAAAAGTCACGCATCGGGAAGGATTTCTACAGCTGATTGACCATTTGAGATACTCTTTGAAGGTATAAGATGTTTTGTTTTTCATTTCCCTATACCCCTTCTATCTACTAAGTTGTTCGAATGTGCAGGGCCCAGATTCTGGGCAGTAAAAACCATATATATCGTCTTTGACCGTTAATAAAACGAAAACTGCCGATCGCTATTAAGAAAGTGGTTGTATAGGTAAAAAACTTAAGTAAATGACCTCTTGCATGTAGTTGTAACACATCTGTGTTGACCTTTCGACATTCTATATTTGAAATTTGACGTAAATTCCATATTAGTTTTGTACACAACTACATGCAAGAGGACATTTACTTAAGTTTTTACCTATACCGTTCAATGGGTAATAAACAATGATATAATTAACATACGTATTTAGAGAAATACTGTATTTAAATAAATAGAAAACATTTAAGACTAAGTTATAAACACTCGTGCTCATCGCACAAATATTTGCCCCTACCGGGAATCGAACCCGGGACCGCTAGCTTAGTAGGCAGGGTAACTGCTGCGTAACGTATGCCTTTAGGACTTTCATTTTTGACTTGCATTAAAAAACAGAAATAGGTACGTACGTAGGCCTAGGAAAGTTGAATTCTTTAGGAATATTTGTATGAAATGTACATACCTATATTTGTCAAAAAAACGCAGAATTGGTCCACTCGGTACAGCCTCCTTCGAAAAAATCTTCAAAACAATTAAACACCCGTTAACAAAGTGTTGAAGCGGTTACGCCATTATTTAATTGGGCCAATACAGTCGTAATAATATCATAAACAGCTAACGACTCGAACTTTCTTCGGTTATCGTTATAGCTGTAATTACAAAAAAGCAGTATGTGACTATGAACTTTATACGCTGTACTGCATTTTGTTTCGTACTGCAGAATTACAATGTGTAATGCAACTTTGACACACTCGTACTCGAAGACTATTGACATAGTATTTTAAAGTACCTACACGTATACTTTCTTTTCGTTTCTAGTTAAACGAATAACCTCTTTATACATTCACTTCAAGTCAAGGAACCAACATAAGAACAATTTTTTATTCACAAATTTTACTCGATCATTTTTGCTTTTGTACATTAATTAAATGTCGGTATCAATGAACTCGGAAATTTTGATGAATGAACCCGGACCAAACAACCTTTCATCACTGTCATGAATTTTTAGGGTTCTGTGCAAAAAATAAAAAACGGAACCCTTATAGGATCACTCGTGCGACCGTCTGTCCGTCTGTCTGTCACAGCCAATTTGCTCCGAAACTACTGGACCGATTGAGTTGAAATTTGGTACACATATGTAAATTGATGACCCAAACACAGATGAGCAAAGTAAATAAACTTTTTTTTAAAATAAAGTGGACAAATAGGGAGATTTAAAAAAAAAAATGCAAACCTTACTGTATCATATATCAAATGAAAGGGATCTCAAATATATTTTTGTTATTATTGTAAAATAAACAGTTTTGATTTTATTCATCAAAGAAGACGAAAATTGACCATTCTCAGCCTAAAATTTTGAAAAAAATGCAAAATATGGTTCATTGCTTGTAGATTACAGGAAAACCTATAAGAAGACCACCAAAAAAAAAAAGTATTTTCAACTTGCACTTGGCCGGTTTTAATCATCCTATATACCTAGAAATTGACTTCATCGACACCAAAAGTTCGCTCCCTGCGAGTGACTGTACAGTCGATTGTACGACGATGGACTCTCTGGTGACACTCACTCTCACTTTCAAAGTGTCATTCTTGCGTTGCGACACTGAGAAAGTAATTTCAGATGTAATTTGTTATGAATATTCAATAAAGATATGTATAAAGGATAACATTGGATACAAATTTTAAAATCATGATGATAACTAGGGTTAGGACTTTTGGTGGCTTATCGTGGTTCTAAAATCCATGGAGTCGCTATTCCCTAATTATTATAAACATACCACCTTGATTTTGACCTTCAATATTGTTCATGTTTCAAAATTCATTAATCCGTTAAATCGCTTAATACATTTCTAGTTCGGTTTATTTATACCTACTAATATTTGTTTGTTTGGTAACGCTTTCACAGCGGAAATATCCCCTGTACCATTTTTTTTTAAACTGGCTTAGCGATTTAACGGATTAATGAATTTTGAATCATGAACAATATTGAAAGCCAAAATCAAAGTGGTATGTTTATAATTATTAGGAAATAGCGACTCCATGGATTCTAGAACCATAATATGCCACCAAAAGTCCTAACCCTAATGATAACCTGTCGATTGCCAAAATATGTATAAAATGTTGCGTAATAGTAATTTTGATTTGGCTGTCTTGAAGTATGTGTTTTTCTATTTAAGTACAGTCAACCAAGTTGATTTCTAGGCCACTATGGACTTTGTCAACGTGACGTTAAACACCAAGACATAGGAATTCTGTTATGTTTTGGTTGACAACGTCATTTTAACATAGTCCAAAGTGGCCTTGAAATCAAATTGCTTGACTGTATCTGTATTTATCCGTGTCTTATACCCATATAGTACGAGTACAAGCCTAGGTAAATACATAACTTAATACATGAAAACATCCAAGACTTCGAAACAAATACTTGCGCACATCACAAAAATATATGACAGGATTCGAAGCCGGGACAAGCTACCTTTGTAGGCAGGGTTACTATAAACACTTGCTAAGCGACCCACGTCGGCAAATGCAATAGACCATAGGGTTGTGTAGTACATGTACTAAGAGCCAAAAATAATTCATTTCCGTCACTGTACTAGAACGAACTATTCCGTGAAGTTTCTGCTCTTAGTTCATTTAGTACACGCGGAGCAAGAACCGAACATCGTGACACTGACAGCAAAGCCGGCCATTCATTCGGTTAAAGGAGCATGAACAGACCAGTTTGTTTCAGTGTACTAGTGTACTAAAAGAACTAAAAGACCGAATTAGTACATTACAGAGATTGTACTAGTTTGGAGCAATCCGCTCAGTGAACGAGCGCGCACAACCCTAATAGACCAAAATATGATGATTCTACATGTATATTATTGACTTTACAGTATTCCCAGCTTCTCAATAGCTTTCGGCTGGCTATCGCTATCACGCTTGCACTCGCAACTGACAGTATATTTGTCACTCGGGTGTCATAGAAAAACGATTATTGCCGATCGCTATTAAGAAAAAGGTTGCTGTACTCATGTAACAAAAGCTTTGAACTTAGTTTAGGACTAGGTCAATGCGTGAAAGAATGTCCCCTGATAATTTAAAATACTTTTCTCAAAAATGATCGGAAATGTTGACATTACTATCTACATAATGAGACGCGAAGTACATAGTTTACTGACAGTTCTCAAATAAAATATAGGTAGTTATTTGTTATACAAGGGGGGAAAGTTGTATTTTACCTGCGAGTGTTCATTTGAAACACGAGCTAGCGAAAGGAAACACGAGCTAGCGAAAGGACTCAAAAATATAATCCTGAGCGTAGCGAGTGTTTCAACACACGAGATGTAAAATAACTTTTCACCCGTGTATAACACAAAACTTTTCACCTCACTACAGCGAGGAAAATAAGCTCAATTCCGCATTTTGCACGGTTTCCCGTAATTCCACAGGTGTTAATACGTCTTTCGTCACTCGAATCACTCATTTTTAATAACAAAACAAACTAGAAAAACATGCGAATATGTAACGTTGACCCAAAGATGAAGGAAAACAGACGCCCTACTTTGAAAATCGAAGTTCGAAGTTACGTTAGCTCCATCCCTTTCTCTCGATTTAGTCTCGAAGGACGTGTGACAGAGATGGAGCTAACGTAACTTCGAACTTCGATTTTTAAAGTAGGGCCTATGCTTTACCACCTCTATGCTTTGACGGCTTAATTAAAAAGTTTTGACTTAAGTTTTTTTTTATTATTTCGGATGCGTTTTGTTCGCACATCGACTTACTTCGACAGTCAGAACATTTTATCCGTTTTTACAACAGAATGAAGGGTAATGTTGAATGCTGATATTTATGAATTAAAATAAAGTTGTAAGCCTGTATTTAGTATTTTTTACACGATGCAATTCATTAAATGTGATGTTAAAAATTCAGTGGTTTTAACGTTTTACGTTTTGTTAGCTGTCAAATATCACTAAAGCTGCCTTCAAATGTCAAAACTCTTTATTCACATGTGGATAAAAAGCGATTTTCTCAATAGATATCAAACAAACAAAAAGGGCTTTCCGAGCTAGTGAGATGAAAAAAAATTTGCGTGCTCGCTACACAAGCCCGCAATGTTGCATACAAATTCCATTACTATCTAGCTAGTAACTTTTTAAAAAGTGAAAAAGCCCATAATAAAATGATGGCACAAGTCTTATACATCCAAATTTTATTCGAAACATAACTTTTTTATCTGTGTCTGGAATAGCTTATGTTTTTTTAAAAACAAAGCTGAAAGGCAAGCTTTGTTTCCTTGTCATAAACAAAAAGGCGGTAAAGAGTGATGGTTTTATTTTACTCCAACACGGACTTGACAGAAGCGCGTGGCGCTAACCCCATGTGCTTCTGTTTAGTCCATTAGAGTAAATACTCTTTTACCGAACAATTGTCTTCGCGAGTGATATCCATGGATTTATTTCTCTAATAAGTCCATGGGAGTGTCTATAAATAACTTGACATTGGCGAAATACACCTTAACAGGAGTGAAAGCCATTAATAAAAATTAGAATTAGAATTAGAATACTCCAACACAATTTTCCAACTCGCAAAATCCAACTCGCAAGCTCGTCCGTTTAAACCAATACTCGGCCCGCAATTGCCTAATTCCATGCCTAGGCAATAATGTACTATTTACCGCCATTTTTGTCGTCAAGTCGTCGACTTCTGAACCCATCTTAGAGGACTTATGTGTTACGATATCTCAGAAGGGAAAGATAATTAAAACATTAAAATATGCCATGAATGTTTATTATCACATTTATCACAGAAGTTCAACTTATGATCAAAATATTACTAACCTTACTCGAAGACGTTCCGTTCCAGAGTGAGTCAAACAACCAACGGTGACCGACCGGAAGTGACGTAGTCATGTACTGTGCTATTCATAACGGAAGTAGATTCGGGGTTGCCATATTACAAAACGTTCGTTACAGTCGGCCATCCTCTAGGAACGAGTCTCTTCGTTCTAAGTTTACATTGCTTACACATGTGTTGTAACAATTATACATCATATTAAATTCAAATTGTTAAGCTAGGTATTCAATTTACGTAATTAATCACATACTGAATTTTAGTCAATATAGCGACGAGTTCATACGTCTATCATGCCCAGCTCAGGAGCCTATCACTACTCTATTAAGTTACTATTATCATAAATATAGCTATGAAGCGTGACGATGATTGCCTCTTATCCCGTCCCGCTATCATGGCTGCGATGCTTGGAACCACTCCTGGGCGGCGAGTTCCTACGCCAATCATGCCCGGTTCCAGAGCACCCTCACTAAATCATCACAGAAATTAGTTTGGAATTTGAACCAATCCTGGGCGGCGAGTTCATACGCCAATCATGCCCGGTCCGAATCCACTATATCTCGTTTTAAAAATCAAAAATACATTTTCCTTCTACTTTTAATATTTTAAGATTACACATTGCACATAATATATAAGTACCTACATAATTATTAAATAATATTATGAATTACATTATTTGTAAACAACTATAGATATAATTATTACTTTGCCGACAATGATGATAGTTGAAAGTTATATTATTTATACACTTAGGTTATATTGCTGTTTTTTTTTTTTTTTTAATTAATATTTATTATTTATCACTACTTTCATCGTCATCATTATCGTCACTTGAAGAGCAAGCCGCGGCGTTGAAACTGAGCCATGGAAATATTTTGTCTACTGCTACAACTGTCTCATATCTAGCCCCCCTTTTTAGTAAGAGGAGTATCCTCCACGAGGAAACGATCGTTTGGTAAAAGCTTTTTAATTCTATATGGCCCTTTACATTTTGCTTCTAGTTTTTTTGATTGCCCTGGTCCCGTCACTATTGCTCTGGCAATCCTAACCAAATCACCTTCCTTGTAATTAGTGCTACGTTTTCTATTCCTATCATATCGCTGTTTCATTTTCCCCTGATTTTGTTGAATCCTCTCAGAGGCTTCAGATCGAATATCTTCTATTGTTTTATTATCTTCCTCAGTTACTTCAATGTCACTCGCTATTTCATTTAATATACCTTGAGATGGATTAGTGGCCGTTCTACCAAATAATATTTCCGTAGGCGTTTTCTTCGTTACGTCATGAACCGAGGTATTTAATCCTAACTGTACATCAGGAAGCATGTCCTCCCAGGTGTTTTTATTTTTATCATGCACCATGGAGCCAAGGGCAGCCAGAATCGTCCTGTTGTAACGTTCCACCTGCCCGTTGGCTCGTGGTGTAGCAACGGCGTTCAGAACGTGTTTTGTACCGATCGACTGTATGAACACTTTAAATTTCTTACTCGTGAAGCTCGTACCCCTATCTGTTATTAAACGGGCGGGGGACCCAAAATAACTAAAAAGAATTTTAAACGCTCTTATACTTTCTTTTGTCTTAGTACTACGAACCGGAAATAAGCAGACATATTTTGTAAAAGCGTCTACTGTGACTAAAATATATGTACAACCACGTCGACTTCTCGGGAATGGACCAAGATGGTCGGCGTGCAGCGTGTGGAAAGGAATTTCAACCTTTTGAATAGGATGTAGTAGTCCCTCTTGTGAACCCGCGGGCAACTTGTGATGAGCGCATTCGAGACATGCAGATACGTATTTCTTTATAAATTTACGCATTTTTGCGAACCAGAACAAAGACCGTATACGCTCGAAGGTCTTCTCAAAACCAAAATGACCTACGCTATCGTGGTTAGCTTTTAAGAGTTGCCAACGTACTCCTTTTGGTACAACCCACCTAATTACTCCGTCTTTTAACACACGAAATACTCGTCCATTTTTGACCGTATAATCTTTATGGATACCTACGACTTTAGGCGTTTCTGAATTTTCTAGAATGTCCTTGATTTGTTTGATTTCATCATCAGAGGATTGCACAGTGGAAATCCAGTCTTCGGTACTGACGGACAAAATATCTAGCGTATGTACTGGTTCAGCTTCCACTGATACAGGTCCTCTGCTGAGGGCATCAACATGGGACATTTTCTCGCCAGGGCGATATTCAATACTACAGTCAAACTCCAAAAACTGTATCCACCATCGGGATATGCGCGGAATGAGGTCTCTTTTAGTAAAGGTGGATCGCAAGGCATTACAGTCGGTGACTATAGTGAACGGTAGGCCAATAAGATATGAACGGAATTTACTGAGAGAGCTAACAACAGCGAGAGTCTCGAGTTCAAATGAGTGGAGTTTCATTTCGTCAGGTTGAGTTTGACGGCTATAATATGCGACTGGCCGCCAAGGGTCAGACCCCTTTCTCTGTAGCAAAATACCCGCTATTCCAAATTTGCTAGCGTCAGTGTGCAGTTGTGTCTCCGCGGTGTGATCATATAATGCGAGAACTGGCCTATCTGTTAGTAGTTTTTTAATGGTCTCAAACGACTGAGTCTCTAGGTCACTCCATGCCCAAGGTGTGTTTTTCTTCAAAAGGTTCGTCAAGGGCCTCGCTATCATGGCAAACCCCTTAACGAACCTTCTGAAAAAACTTGCGAGTCCGAGAAATCTCCTCACTTCATGCTGATTTACTGGGGTTGGAAATTTTGCCACAGCCTCAGTCTTTGAGAGTCCAGGCCTAATTCCGTCCTTATCTATCTCGAACCCAAGAAAATCGATTCGTTCTTGGAAGAAATTGCATTTTTCCATTTTAAGGGTAAACCCTGCCTCTCTCAACAGACCAAGCACCTCTTCGAGACGCTGAAGACCTTCTTCGAAGGACTTGGATGGTATTAAGATATCGTCCATGTAAATTACTACATAATTGACTTTAGATTTGGTAAGAACTTTATGAATCGCTCTCTGAAAGACTGCGGGAGCATTCGCTAGCCCAAAAGGTACCCTATTATATTCGAAAAGCCCATCAGGTGTAACGAATGCAGTCTTTTCGCGAGAATTCTCAGCTATCGGGATTTGGTGGTAGCCCGAAGCCAAGTCTAAAGACGTAAACAGCGACTGACCAGAAAGCTGATCCAACAAATCGTCTACGCGGGGTAAGGGGTAATGGTCTCTTTTTGTGCGGCTATTAAGGGTGCGATAGTCCACGCAGAGACGCCTCTCCCCGGATTTCTTTTTAACCAGCACGATCGGGCTAGCGTAAGGGGACTCGGATTCCCGCACGATTCCATGATCTATCATATCCTCTACCATATCCTGGACTAGCTTTCGCTCGGAATGAGCTAGACGATACGGCCTATAAACTACCGGGGAGGAGTCTTTCAGGTGAATTTCCATTTCAGTTACATTAGTGAATCCCAAGTCGTGCATTCCGGTAGAAAAACAGTTTTTATATTTATTGAGTAACTCTAAGCACCGACGTTTTTGGTCAACTGATAATTGATTGCCACACTTCGGATTCACAGGTTCCTGAGAAAGCAGTTCATCTGAAATCCGCAAGACGTTTTTGATATAACCTATGTATTTTGCTCGAGTAATGAGTGTGTTTTCCTTAAACTGTACGGGTACCGCGCCAACATTTTGAATAAGCAAGTTACAATCGACACCCTTAACTTGATATTCACCTGGCAGAAGGTAGTATTCCTGACCCACGCAACCTCTAATTGACCCACTAACGTAAATACTGCCATTGCAAGTAGTATCTGATTTAACTGGCACGGATATCATTTCACCTACGTTTACGACAAAGTCACTGGTTGTATATAAATGTAACTTGAAATCGTGATCTGGCTCCGTTCGTTTAAATTTAAGATTTGTTGGCGTTTTAATAATCGTCAAAGAAGGTCTCTCTGTAAAACTATGTCCAAGTAGGACGTTACAGTTAATTAAATGATCGTCTACTACGAATACCTCCACATTCTTTTCTAGGATGCCCTGAACTTCTATATCGGTCAATGTAGAGCCTAATGGCAGATATGGCACATTTCCTAATCCCCTTAAGTAAGGTCCAGTTACTTCCTTCCAAACCAAACCCATACTCAAAGCGGCATTTTTACGGACTAGAGTAGCCTCACTACCTAAGTCTACTTGACATACGATAGAATTACCATTAATGTTTATTAATATTTTGTATTTATCGTTTGCGTTTTCAGAAACTATAACCTCAAGGACGCTTTTATCCTTAGGCGGATTTTCCTTCAATTTTGGGCAATGTTGCGAGTCATGGCCGAGAAAATGACAATTGGTACATTTTACTACCGGTTTCGGGCATTTAAAACTGGGATGACCTACACCTTGGCAATTAAAACATCTAATAGGTGTCCTGAGACTATTGTTCTTAGACGGGCCACTGCCGCTGTCGGAGGATCTTGGGTAATTATTACTTGTAGGCATGTTACTAGAACGTTTATCGGTACGAAAATCTATCTGGTTTCGGTTGTTTGATTTTATAGTTTTAAGAAATTCTAGTACATCTTCGGGCCTATCGAATTTAGCTGCCTGAGCACCTACGCGTACTCCCCTATCATCAATCGCATAAAGTAAACAGTCCACCGCTTGCTTTCCAAATATTTTACATCGGTTTAAAAGATTAATCTTTGCAAAATAATACATCTCAAACGATTCTCCAGGGCGCACCCGTCTATTAAGCATATCTGTTAGTAGCTCAGCATAGTTCTCAGTAGCTGGAAACGATTCTCTCAACATGTCCTTCCATTCAATCCAAGTATGCTTAATTGAGGGTAAGCCCTGGTACCAGACCTTCGCAAGTCCAGTTAGTTTAGGCAAGGCATAATGAATCGTTTGTTTGTCACTCCAATTATAAATGTCTGAACACTCGTCAACTTTGTCAAGCCAAATGTTAATCGTTTGTTCCTTTAACATCGGGTCAAACTCAGGTACGACATTATGTAAACTTGCACCTGAGAATGATTCACGATCTCCCGATCTTGTTTTTAATACATTTAAAAACTCCTCAAATAAATCTGATGTTGATCTACACTTTTTATTATCTCTATTCTCATTTCGCTCAGGGGATATACGTTCTTTTGTTGGGGTTGTCAGGTGACGCTCACGAATGTGACGGTTGCTTTGCTGCGTACTTTTATTTGTCTGATGGTTAGGACCAGATTTAGACGTTAAAGATCGCATGTCACGCTCATCGTCATGAATTCGTGCACGTTCCCTACGTACCTCCTTTTCAAGGGTCCTCAGCCGTTCCCGTCTCCGGGTCAGCTCACGTTCCCGCTCCCGGAGTGATCCAGCACTGCTGGGGCTCCGACTCCGACGTCGACTGCGGCTTCGACTGGGCCGCGTGCGCGAAGCACGAGGATCACGACGACTGCAACTGCGGCTGCGTCGCGAGCCTCTTCGCAGATTCCCATCCGTATTTCTATCGCTCATTCTCTGAAACTCAGATCGATTTATGTTAGCTATTTTTAGTCATAACCTTAAGTGAGTTGTTTACGTAAAAGCATAAAAAAAATACATAATAAGATGCACCTGCTGATACGTTCATTACGTTACATTTAATAAAAGGAAACAAAAATAGACAAGAACGACAACAATAGAATATTACCTTTGGTAATTAGCGCTTTTTTTTTAAAATATATTTTATTCGCTACATACGGTTAACAGTATTTATAGACACTTTAGCCATATTGTATACAAATTACGAATGTAATGACTACTATTTTTAATTTGAAATCGAGATTCATCTGCTAATCAGGTGCTTATTTTTATAATAACAGGTACTTTATCGGTATAGATATCACAGTTCTTTTGATCTTCATGCATATTTCAATGATTATTTATTTACAATCATAGTTTCACGTTATTTTAATGGCGGTCGAGCTTGTGGCGTGGTATGCAAAACAAATTATTTCGCGATAATCCCACTTCTGAGATGTTACGATATCTCAGAAGGGAAAGATAATTAAAACATTAAAATATGCCATGAATGTTTATTATCACATTTATCACAGAAGTTCAACTTATGATCAAAATATTACTAACCTTACTCGAAGACGTTCCGTTCCAGAGTGAGTCAAACAACCAACGGTGACCGACCGGAAGTGACGTAGTCATGTACTGTGCTATTCATAACGGAAGTAGATTCGGGGTTGCCATATTACAAAACGTTCGTTACATATGATATGTGTGCAATGAGATTTTATATTAAGATACGTTATGCTCATACTAAACGCATTCAAAACCCATGACCAATTACTGACAGAGACAAATACTACAATCCATAGCGAACGCTATTGTTAGAAAGAGATAAATAGATAAAAAGTAAGGCAATTTGCCTTTCTTTTTGAGGAACGTTTTTGCGCGCAGATGACGTATCTTTATAAAAAATATCATTGTATGTGTGTAGATAAAGTAGTGTATGCAACTGTACATAATTAAGCCTTAAAACACTCGTATGATCCTATTATGAAACTCGCTGACGCTCGTTTCATAAAACCACACTCTTGTTTTAATGCCTCTCATTATGTATCAGTTGCATAAACTACTATTACACGATACAGTGCGGCGATGTAATATCAATAAAAGCCTTGATAGGAACCACGTCAGTATCGCAACGGAAACAATATATGGATTATGACCTGTATTATGACGATGACCCACAAACGATAAAGGATTTCATCAAACTTTTATCATTAAAATTAAACGAAATCCCATGGATATTGCGCAGTTTATGCTACATATAAAACTGTAATGCCCAGTAATGCCTTCATCACCATTGGCCTTCACCGAAGCTGCTTTCTTTATGGGCATTTAGTTAACAGTGTTCTCAAAGGATCGTTTATACTGGAGAAAAGTTAAATTTTTTAGCATAGAGGGGAAAATTGCACTTAAGGGAACTTTTCTTTATGAATTATGCTTTTTCCTTTCAACGCCTGAAAGCTACTGGGCTTAAAGTATTATGTAGAAGGTGTCATAAAACAAAAGACGGGTAGTACAAGGGCACTTTGCTTTAACCCGAATGCGATAGAAATAGGGTAGTTTTTTCGAGTGTATATTATTATAGTGAAACTCAATACATTGCTAAGTTATTATTTATTAAGGATTGGATATCAAGTTTCAGAATCAAATATTATAGCTATTTTAAGCCAAGGGAGATAAAGGTAGGGGAAGATAGTATAGTATCGGACACATTTTAGTTTTAACGAATAAAGTCTTGAAATTGGAGACTTTAAATCATTTTAAATAATAATTGTGCACATTGAAGTTCATTTGTTATACCGTTTTGGTAAAAAGTATAATAACTTTATCGATAACCGATTTATATCAATTATTATTTTATATTTCTTTAGTATACTATCGGACATCATGCGATAGTATCGGACAGTATACTTAAAAGGCCAAAAAAATATTATATACCTAATAAGCGTGAGAATAGGTGAATACCTACTTTCAATAGATACCTTGCAAACATTTTCGTCAGGGCAGTTATTAGTAAAATTTAAGAAGAAAGTAAAATAACACTAATTCGTTAAGTATCGGACAGTTTGGTTTAGTAACGGACATCTTATTATTTTACTATTATTGTTTATTATTTATCGATATTAAGTTTTTTTAATTTAATTTATTCGTATGGCAATTCTGACTGATGGTCCGATGTCTTTAGTGTGAGGGCTCTTAGAAGAGCCTTTTATAGATTTGGATGCATTCGACATGATTATTTCTGTGTAGGGCTGTGAGGTCATAAAGACAAGTCCAGCCGCCAAGATTTGATTGCTCGTTAGCACCACGTGGCGGGGGGTAATCTTCCTGCGGACGTGAGCAACCATTCACCCCGGACATCTTATTATTTTACTATTTTTATTTGTTATTTATCGATATTAAGTAAGAGACGAATGTAAGTAGGTACGAAGGTAGGTAGGTAACAATACTGGTAATAAAAAGTCGACTAAACTTGTTGAGTATTGTTTAATTCGTTTAATTTTCATTTTTTATGTATTTATTTTTTATTTGAACTACCTACACAAGTACCTATACAAAATATCAGATCTGACGACGCTATGTCAAAATTTACTTGCAAGATTTGTACCGGACATCATCAATACATACTAGTAACTTGTAATAATTAAAAGTGTTAGGTACTATTTCATTTATTTTTGGGCAAGTCTATTATTATTCATTATTAACTTACGTGTAGTACTGGACGCGCGGACGTGTCCCATACTATATGAAACTTCCCTGTCCAATACAATACAACACGACTAACATTATAAAAAAAATAATTAAAAAATAACACGCCATTTCTCATTTGTTTTAGTATCATAAATTAAATCTGTATTAAACTTATGATACACTTGTAACGTGTGCTGTTTGTAATAACTTAAATTGTGCAGATAGTAAACAAAGCAAAAAAACTATTCCTTAAGTTGAAATTGTTTTATTCACACGAATCGATGTGGTGCGCGCAGGGGCGTCGGCAGGTTGCCACAGGCTGGTTCATCGCGTGTCTAGGATGGTATATTTTGCTTGTGCGTTCATAGAATGGCGCTTAGACGCGAAATAGAGATGTTATTGACATTGTCCGATACTATACACTGTCCGATACTATACTATCTTCCCCTAAGGTAAGGTGCAAGGTAGCGTTCTTCGCCAGTGTCATTAAATCCTTAATAACTCCCTAACTAATTAACATATTTAGGAAAAAACAAATCAAAAATCGTCCTGTATGCAAGTAGATGTGCGTGTGTATGACGCGTTTAGCCTAGTTCGAAGCAAGCGGTACTGGGTTCGATTCCCGGTATGGGCAAATGCTAGTGTGATGAGCGCGAGTATTTGTTTCTGAGGCTTGGATGTCTTCTATGGTAAGAATATTTATCGTTGTCTCGTTAAACCCTATATACAGCTTAGTTCGGGACTAGGTCAATTTGTGTGAGATTGACCCCTTATATTTTTTATCATTTATTTATTTATCTATATATATAATAATAATAATAAAATCTTTATTGTTCAAATATATACCTTTGTTAGTAATTGGAGCCATGGAGACTGCGTTTCACTGTGTTGCAGCCCCCAGTGGTTGCCCGTAAACATGTACAGTGAGTTTTTAAGAACAACAACAACGGAAAAATCTTAATAAGAAAATCATAAAAAAATAAAAAAAACATGTATCCATGCCTGATTCTTCAGACTAAACAACTTGACGGGTTTTGAAGTGTTCAAATCAAAAGAATTTATTTGTATAAAAGAATTTATTTGTATAAACATAGGTTAAATAAGATGTTATAGATAGTGTTGAATTGTTGAATTGAAAACCAATTAATTCGGCTCGCAATGTATCGGTAACAAGTTGACAACTGATATCTCTCTATAAGGTAAACATTACAAATTGAAATGAAACTAAATTTACGTGTCAGAAGTGACAAAAAAACTTTGCATTCTTTGCTGCTTGAGAAAATTTTAAAAAATAGTTACTTTAAATTACCAAGCGTTATCTTTTTATTATTAAATCATTAATAGTGCATAAAGCTATCGTTAGCTAAAATTTATGTTCGTATACACACTGTGTATACCTACCTCAGTAAGATTCAATGGTCCGCATCTTCAAATTCAATGGTTGAAATTTGGGTTTTTTGGCAGCAAAAAAATTACTTACCCGTGAGTGTCATTTAAAAGCTCTCAAGTTACGTATTAAGTATATCCATTTTTTTTATTGCTTACACTAAAACTGACAAAAAAAAAGGAATGCGATCCGCACAAAGGCGACAAGTACAAATATTTTTGTTCGGGCTTCTGTTTACTTAAAATAGGTCTTGTCCCGTATAGCGTGACTTCCAAAAGATAACGACAACCGCTTTAATAAATCGTGAATGAGTCGCACAACGATGTCACGTCAAATAATTATTTCATTGTTTTAGGCACTCCTCCGTAATAAAAATTACACAATCGATCTCCCACACACGACACAACAAACCAAGTTATCAAGCCATAACCAACGTTATAAACTGTTAGTGCGGTAATTGAAGAATTCGTACTGCTTCAGTTACGGCATTAACGCATAATAACAAAGAAAATAACCGTAGAATAAGATTAAGATCATTCTAGCGGTATTACATCCAAAGATAGCAACCAGAAAATTAATGGTTTTGTTGTTAATATGATATCTGGGTAATTCTAAAAAAAGTGGCACCGTAACCTGTCAATGAGTTTTTGAATACAAAGTATGTTAAATGTTTGTTTTACAGAAAAAGTAAAAACATTCATAGATAAGCACAGACCTTTTACATCGAGGCCAAGCCATTTTATTTATTTATTCTCCTTAATTTTGTTAAAAAAAAATGGTAGGTACTATTTTTTACTATAACCTGTCTTGTCCAAATGAGACATGTTTCCGTTTTTTAGGTCTTTGAACTATTTGTGTATATTTTATTATATATATTTTACAATATATTGCAAGAAGAATATTATGACATTCAATTAGTTATGATATGGTTTCAAAAATATATGCTTATATATCAATATTAACACACGACAGTTTGTCCGGTGATGTTTTTACTTTAACCTGTGTGTCCGTGATAGTGTATCTCACTCACATACGGAAAATAATAGGCACACCATAATCCTCGATAAACATTCGGCCAGTATGTGGCTCACCACTATACGAAACGGTTGGATACGATCTGTCATACTTTTGTGGAGATTAGTGATCAAATGCAGTAATCTGGAGTTTGTAACGGGTATGTTAACTTTATCTTGTCTCAATTATTTAATGTTAACGGTATGGGACGTAATTAACTAATCATTTGAACGTGGTATTCTGATGTATATACTTATATTACTAAGAGTGGAACGTTCAAATTATCACCGGTTTAAGAGTAAATGTCTTGTAAATCTACTTTTAACTTTAACCTGTGCAACTTTAACCTGTAACTAGCATAGATTAGGTTAGGCACAGGTTAATGTAACTCTTGGCGGGTTAAAGAGACATATGTGCACTAATGTGCAGGTTAGTGTGACTATTGGCAAGCTAAAGTGAATAACTATTTTAAATAATTTTATTTTAATAACTTGCATATAATTTCCCAGAAAAACTTTACAGATGCTTTATCAAGCAGTACCCATTAACAGTGATCTACCAAAGTAAATGTAGGGAATTGCTTTTTTAAAGTAATTTGTATTTTAATATAACTCTCTTTAACCTGAAAACTTCTCTCTTCTAACCTGTCTAATGAAACTTTCACCTGCATCTCAATATTTCAACAAGCCATAATTCTTATATTTTCATGTATATTCCGTTCCCTTTTATAATTATGTAACAATTGGAACACCAGGAAGCTTATTTTAAGCAAAGAAGGTAAAAAAACACAACTTTTTTTTTGGAGAAACTTTAACCTGTCCGTGCCACTTTTATTAGAATGACCCATCTACGTTAAAAATTTGTCGTAGCAATTCGGGATAAAGGATTGCATGTTTAGTGTACCTTGCAATGCGTTTTAATTAATATAACAAACAATACCCACTAACTAACCTAATCAAAAAATGTGCTACCAAGGCTGTCCACGAATAATGAACCCTGCCACAAGCAAAAATTATTTATAATTATTATTATCAAGTTTAAGCGTTAGGCGTGCAGAAGTATTATGTACGGCCTCTGCAACTCTGTATCTGATTACTAATTTCAAAGACATTACGGCAACTTATACGACCCGAGGCGAGGGCGTCGGTAGGATTCGCTCCGGATATGTCAGATGTGCATATTGGTGCATAATGCAGTCAATTTTCTTATTTGATTCGTGCGGAAACCGCCCGGCGGCGAAACGCAGCGCCCACGACCAGCGAACGGCCGAGCGAGCAGCGAACGCCATCCGAGTCATTCGACTCGAGACGCTCGATCGTACCGCGCGTTCCCAATCGCTCCTCGCCACGACTAACTTTACTCGCCGATCGACGATCGTGAATGAAGTGACAAAACAATTGAAGTTTGACACCAGTGACAGTTTTTTGTGTTGTTTTTGTTTTGTGACTGCACTTTGGACGTGATTTTTATTTTTATTCGGCCATTTTCTGGTAAGTGAATTTTAAATTGATTGCAACTTGTTATTTATGCGGCGGGAGCACGCCCTTCAGATCGCGAATTTCTTATTTAACTGATCGGTCAGTTTATCTCGCGGTCGTTGTTTTATTATCGATAGAAAATGACCATTTCACAGCTAATTAGCTTAATTAATACACTTCTATCAATTAATTAATTACTCGTGTAACATATTCTTGTAAAATAAGACTACGATTAATTTAAATAATTATAAACTTTTTAATAATTTCGGACTAGTTGAATATCGAGCGTAATTCGGGTGAAATGTCTTGAAGATCCGTCCGCAAAATACCAACAAAACCACGTACCTAATTGATCAGTCAAAAACCTTGTTAGAACATAACTAGAAACCAGTTTCCAACAGCGGGTACAATACTTGTTAATGACCTATTACACTTTTTGTAATAACTATTAGTAATAGAAATCATTGTGTTTTTGTGTTTTACTTCTCGCCGTCGTCGCGCGTTGAAGTCTATACTTAAGCGATCGGAAATGTCAAAAAATAACCATAATCATTTCATTAATTAGGTACTACTCGTCGGTAGGGATATATGGATGACATGTCACGTATTTGTTTAAAAGATTGCGGCTCAGCTTGTTATCGCAAAGTAAATATTTCGACTTGTGCTGCTGTTTACAATGCACATGTTATATTTCTATCAGTCCTTATTGGACTTCGGATTATAGATTTAGGGACAGGATGTAACGTTAAGTGTGTTAAGGATTTTTATTTTTTCCAATGACACATAGAAGCATAGGTAGGTGTATCTTCTTTGCATCCGGCAACACTAGGTTAAATCCTTTTGTAAATAACTTCAAGTAATCTTAAACCCCGTATTGCGCCTAAATTGTTTTTTTGTTTTAATTTAATAAGTCAGACTCATAATAACAAAAAACATTGAAATACCTAGCTATAGCTACCACCTACCCAGTTGACTACTACGTTAATTAAAATCGAACATTACGGAATAGTGCAATAAATAAGTTTAAACTATTTGAAAGTTTAAAAGATTTGTAACGCTGTCGTTTTATTTTGAATCCTCTTCGGCCGTACGACTGTCTTAACTATAATAACGATATGGTTTAACAAATGGACGCAAGTGGCACAAAACTGACCGTCGAGGAGATCCTTTAAAAGCCTATGAACAACCAATGGACGTCTTTGGGCTCATCTATAATTATATAAAAGAAGAAACTGACTGGCTGACTGAACGATCAACGCACAGCCGGAACCGCTGAACCTAGGGATTTGAAATATAGAAGGAATATTCCTTGGATACCCTAGGGGTGCACAAAAAAGAGATTTTTGAAAATTCATCCCCTAAGGGGTAAAATAGTGGAAGTAGCGGAAAACTAATTCTACGCGTACGAAATCGCGGGCGTCCTATAGTATAATGATAATAATCATAGGGTGACGGAACCAGTAATGGACAAGGAGTAATGTTGGACACTTGCTTCTTATTTTACAGAAGATAAGGGTTATTCATTTGTTTTGAAACAATCAATTTACGACCGTATGGAATTTGAATTAGGAGTTAAGTGTCCATTATTGGTGCCTGTCATCTAAAAGTGTCCAGCACTGGTGCCATCACCCTAGTTTAACACCAAGTGGAACAGATAGATCCACCACGAAAACACTGCTTATTGACTGACACATCCGTTATAAATACTATCAACTCTGAGATGCTGCGTAATATTATCATCATTACACTAGGTCATCTTAGTTCGCATCCTCGATCATCTGTTAGCGCGATAAAAACAATTAAAGCAGATGTGATGCGCAGGCACATGTCCCGCGGACAACAAAAACAACCGATGTAGGCCACTACAGCTAATTCCCAGCTATTGTTAACACAACGCCGATGTTTTGTAAGCCGGCGTTACAACAAAAGTTTATCCATAACATAAACGAGGCCGATAACTAAAATAATCTAACCATGTTAATATTATACCTACATACGTATATATCACGGATATATATATTTTTTAATAGTATCATAATATTAACCAAACGTTTGCCTATTAGATTGTTTCTACTATAAAAACAGACCATTACGTTCACATCGACAAAAGTAATATAATAATACATTCATTAATAACTCGTTTTTTTTCTAACTTTTTTTTAAAATTCTGTATATTATTAACATATTTATTAACATTTAAACTTAAGTGATAAAAAAACAATCCTACACTGACAGCGCATGCACCTGTTTTCATTTTACCGTATGATTCTGATGATTCTAGTATTCCTATTACATTGACCGACATCGTCATGAGAAAAGAAATGAACACGGTATGGCAGCTTCAAGCCCTCGCGAATGTCTTTTGTTTATTCTAATTTTATTGGGTCCATTCAGAAAGAAAGAAATCCAGTTTAACCTTAGTTTAACGCGTTAACATCTCGAAACCCAGTTAAACAATTGACATAACAATAATAATCGAAATGCAAACGCAAAATCTGGATCTGACCTGCGCATGAGTCAACCACCCTCATTCTTGCGGGGCTAATCGGGCATGTCTCACACGATCGCATGCTCGCTGTCACCGTTACGGTGATGACTGTCAACGAATATTGAACCGATCCCGATTACACGGATTTAAACTCTTGTCTGCATTTGCAAGGATCCATAAATTGGTTAATAAATCATCATTTCAAAACGATTTGTGTTTGTTTTTGCTTTGTGATTGGAACAAAAGAAGTAAGTACTTAAAGACTCTGGCAAAAAACGGAAAAGTAGGTACACAATGATCCAAATAAATAATAAGGGATAACAGAGTTTTAAATAATCCGTGACATACAAAGGGAACGAAATCTAAGTTTACACCTGTGTAAAATAACACTGTACTTGTACCAAACTCATACGATTATATTAGAAAATTTTTCAAACTCAATTTGACCCGCAAAGATAGAAATAAATAAGTTTCAAATAGATCTCAACAAGACCTTTACAAACTTTGGATGTCTGGAACTGATAAAATATAAAACCGAGAGAAGAATTGGACAAAAAGGACCGTCTACCTTTTATGACGATCCTGATTTTCCGATGTCGTATTGCTCAATTAAACGCCATGATTTTGTAATAGACACCAAAATAACACGATGTAAAATAGAGATTAAAGCCCCTTTTTTCGTCCATCTGTAGAGGTTCCCATGTTAATCCATAGAAGTTTTAATTTACACCGTTAAATAAACATCGGGTTTATACAACGCAACGAGCCTACCTGAATGTTATCTTTGAATTTTACCTGCTTAAAACGATAAGTAGCTAACGATGCTTAATCATTGTTTGACGAGTATAAAGCGATCTGATTACCAAATTGTATTGCAGTTAAGGGTTTCGTTCGCGTACGGCCGGCAACATGACACAATGGTGTCCGTGCCGCAGTAATAATATAAACCACCAGGCGTGCCGCGGTCGCATGGCACAAGCTTATGCAGATTGGTATTGTACAAATTAGGGTTGTTTTATTACATTTAAATGCTCGGAATTTGAGTAACCTATTAAAAAAAACAGCCGTCATAAAGCAAGGTAAGTAGAATTACTGTCTATCATTCCATGAAGAGTTTTCAAAATATTGAAGTGCACTTGTTGCAAAAACGAAGACGCGGACAAGGAGTCATAAAGAAATACAAGTATATTTTTGGGTAAAAATGTTAATTAATACCCTTGTGTCATAAATAGTGTCGTATTAATCGGTTATTCTTCAACGGTCGTGAATCAATCAATCGATTAAATAAGTTTTTTTTTTTTAGATTCTACTATATATTTTGGAACAGTCAATAAAGTTATCATTAAGTTATAATTTATTATTGTCGTCGATATTATTGTAGAATCTAATGATAAATAACTAGCCGGCAACTAACTTACTGTAGGTAGTCGCCATTTCAATTATAAACATCTCGTCGACTGTCTGGAATAATATTATGGGAAGATGACAATGGCAGCGGTTTATAAAAACCGCAACACGACGAACTAACTAGGTAGATTTTTGTTATGAGATAGGTTTAGACAAGAACGCATATTGTTTTTAACTGTCCGTGTGAAACTGGGGCGTGTCGCCAGTTGATCATAATCTAGATAGAGTGAATTATAAAAGAGCAGGTACTTCATAGTACCCATAGCTAAATCACTATATGACCAATTTGGTCTCAATGGGGTTAATACTAAAACTTCAAAGCAGGTCGACCAAGATGTAAGACACACACAAATGTGTCCCTTGTATGCGTGTACTGGTCAACTAGTGTATCTCCGTCAACAACTTCACTACGAAGTTTAGATTGGAGCATTACCCTACCTACAGGTAGGTTACGTATTGGCCCATTAACATTGGCCTGAGAGATTAGTCCAAGCTGAAAACCCGTCGCGAAATCTGCGCCCGCGGCGCGACCGACAAACCTCAGTCGATTGATGTTGAAAGCCTATCAAATTTTATGGTTAATTTATTTTATAAGTAGCTAATCAAAGTAAAGTAGTCGAGTATTATGTTTAAATCAGCAATGACTTTTAAAGTTTTTAATTAATATGAACATGATCGAATAAGGAGTTTTTGATATTTGTCAAGTTTTCATACTTCGGGAAATCTTGGTACTCGGTAATTCGATTTAGAAATAAAATTGGTCAAAGAGCTCAGTCCGGTAATTAGTTAATCGTTTAAGTAATCTCAAGACAAGCTCAATACAAGCATTTTTATTGTTTAAATGTATGTACCTACTCATATTTAACAACAACCATTAAACTTCCTATGCAACTAAAAGAGATATAAAAACCCTTTTAATGAAATTGTACTTACCTCAATTTTATGGGTTACCTATAAAATATTTAAGTTAGGTTAAGGAAAAAGATATGAACATATTATTCTTATATAAAGGTGCGCACTTTAACAAACCTTAGTCAATAACAAACACTCATGAAGTCATGATAGTCAATCAATTTTATACTTATAGGGGTCCTATTATCCACGATATAAGCAGACGAAATTCCGTCAAAATAAAGTTGATGTAAGTACGCGTCACGATAGGTAGTAAGGAAGCGTAAACATTCAAAATGGTGACTTACAGTGACATTTGTGTCCGTCTGCAAACCTAGTTGTAAGTAGGTAATTCAAACTAAAATAGCAATAAATCTTCATGAAACATTAACTAAGCGCAATAACTGCTGTTTTATTAGCAACCATTGCCAATAAATTGGTTCATAGACATTGTGGTTAAAGGTTCCAACTCTCCGTATATACGGTTTCGTACCTAACCACCGATATCTTAGGTTTCCAATTATCAGACGTCACTATGTAAATACCCTGTCACTGGTAATCAATCTGATGTGGACCTTATTGAGACCCATTAATCTTACTTCTCTGATACTTTTCGGTAATAATGACGAAAACCCATACTTCAACTCTGGATATGTTTTAAGCCAAAATTTTGAAACTTAACAAGCCAGCTAATTACTAGGACGAAGTAAAATTTCGTAAGACATTCGAGATGTACACAAACTATACACGTGTGTAATTATTCTCCAGTTTCAACAAGATTAATGAAGTTTGGAAAGGCCTTGTAAACGGATATAACATCAAAGCTCGCGGGATCGGAAACACCCGACGCACGCTGCGCTTGCGTTTCACATCGAATTATACTCGCGCCGGCTTTCGTTGCTTCATTAACAGTTAATGTATCTCATTCCTGGAGAAACAGCACCATAACATTGGCGAGCTAATTCTTATTCTCAGTTCCGCGTCGGCCTAGCGATCGTGAACTCCGATCTATTGGGAGCGCGCGGGAAAAGCCAACAATTCTGTCAATGCGATTTTTATGTAAGTTTTATGGATGATGTGAACCCGCGGCGACGGCAAGATTTTCCCGCGCCAGGTCGCCCCGCGCTCCCACGTCGCCTTCCGACTTCACCTCATGGACACACAATAGCTCGTGTTACTGCAATGCTTTTTTCACCATCTTTGTGCTTACATTAATCGTTAGCGTTCATCGAGAATTCCTGGAAGTGAAACTTATCTTTTTCTGGTGCTGTATAGAATGAAGATGGCTTCCGCGTACAGATTTTTTGCCGATAACGATATCAGTCCTTCGGGGCAGACGACGGCCTGATTCATTTCCGAACTGGAACGCGGCGTTTTATTCATTAACAAACCCGCTTGTGCAAACAACGTCGTACGACTTGATAAATTGTCGAGAGATACTTTCTTTTCGTGCGGGCATCGGTCAGCTTCCTCGTTAAACGATTATTTTTAATGGTTAGTTCCCGCGAAGATCGTGTCTGTCGACTGACGGTAGCTGGCCAGCTGTTAGTCTAAGCACGTGGCGACCACGCCCCGCCGGCTCCTCGCGCTTCTGATCGCGTGTGTAGGAAGCCAAAACTGATTTCACTGGGAACTGTGCCATCTGGGTGCACTAAAGGTGACAACCGGCCGACTTTAGGTTATTTATTGCACTTTTATTAACACGCAGCTCTACGCGACGTCTCCGGTGACTTCGTTTCTTATGTTGTGTTGTGGCGACTCTGGTAGCTGTGTGAAGGAACGCAACGAAATGTTTGAATGTAGCGTTAGTTGAACTGCGGCGTTCACAAGTAGATGGGTATCGCGTGAAGAACAGCGCTAGTATCGCGTAGATTTTAATTACAGGCCCATTTTCGCTGATAACAATCACGAGTGCGATTGTGCCGGTGGCGTACTGTGGAGCGCTTCGACCTCATGTAGCGAACAACGATTACCGTTGCGCGCTGTCATTTTTTCTTTATTTAATTCCGCGAAGCGCTGTAACGGTGTCGCGTCCATTTGTTTTGGTTACCGAGCCGCCGCCAGAGCCGCGTTACATAGTCCATTTAATGTTATGTCATTACGAGTTGTATTTGGCATACTTGCCAATTAATTGCTTCGTGAGACTTTGTCGCTGAAATGTTGATGACATAAGTGTAAACAATGCCGAGTGTCCGCGGGAGACAGTGCGACCGGTGCGTAAGGAATGCGCCGGCTTCACTGAAATTTGATTACTACGACGACGATGGTGCCTTTTACGCATTGTCGTAAGTAGCTGGCATTATTTAAATGCGACTACGATCTCGTGTTAACGATCATGGATCTGTTTTATAAACATTGGGTTTTTCTTGCGGATTTCATCACTAAGATAACCTTAGCGTGTCGAATAATTACCTATTGATTCTGTTGTTGTAATCGATCGTTAGATAAACACACGAGTGGTCGGCGGCTTGACGATGATGAAGTCACAACATCGACTTATTATTTTACACATGAAGGCCGACTGGCCGATAGTGATTAATTTCCTTTTCAATGCAAACACGAAGTAATCATCAAATGAAATGCAATCGTACTTGAAACTAATTTAATTTGCCTCGAATCATTGGTTGATGAATACAAATGAAGCTCGAATTGATTATCCTCCGTGGTTTAATGTGTGCACTGTGTAATTAGTGAAAACCGGACGATACTATACAGGTTTCTTAAAAACAATTATGAATATAAAATTAAACTCGTGTTCTTGTAATTATTAATTTGCTGCTCTTAAAACATAATAATAAATTAAAAATATTATCCTGTTTTTCATATGTATTCACTCACGTCTAACAACAATGTTTACGTTTATTTATTGTAAGCATAAAGAAGAACGTAACGTTATTTGGCGTTTAAACCTGTCAGAGTTATCAATTGTCCTGTCTGGCCTACACCAACTAACCTGTCCTTTATTTTTAGAACCCGGTTCATATTACATTAAAAAGTAATAAGCGTAACACACCCCGAGTGACAATGTCGATCCTTCAGTGTACTACGAACCGGCCCTTAATAAAAATAAACGAATCTGGCTGCTTTGTGCTCATCATAAATCATCCCATTCTTCCACTCTTCCGAGACTTTCCAACATTAAGGATGTTAACAGTAGTAAAAATTAATTATTTCACACCAACTACAGAAAAATACTTCCGCGTGTACAGTGCATTAATATTTATCATGACTTCGCTTATTTTTTTACACTTTACGATTAAAGTAACAAAAAGTACATAGTAGCGAGCCGTAAATCTCCGTCATTCTATACATATAACGTTCACAGTAGACACTTCCTTGTAAAAGTAGCTAACATGACTTGTCATTCAACTGGGTTCTTGTTTAACCAACAAAACAAGGAACAGCAATTATGCCTCAACCCAAATACGCGGTACTTTAAAAAAAATAAAGTATTTTTAACATTAACAACCAACGGGGTAGGCAGTAGAGACTATGGAATGCCATGGTGCAGTATTTTTAAATGGAGTATCTTCTGTCGTCACCAATTTTTACATAGTGAGACAAAGCACAATCAAGTTTAGTTTATTCGAAGAAGTCTATTTGTTCCGTTCTGTATCCTGCCTGAGGTCACTGTCACAAATTAAATAAGAGTTACTACGTAAGAGTTGCCATTGTTTTGATACGAGAACGTGTATGGTATGATGGGGTAAGATCGGATCGGGTCAAGACTTGATAATTCAAATTACTACTAAACTAACAAAGGTTTTCGATTCCTGGCGCTGCAGGCTGCGGGGCGCAACAAGATAACGCAGGCAGTGTATTGCCAGGAATCGAAAAGCTTTGTTAGTTAAGTAGTAATTTGAATTATCCGGTCTTGACCCTATCCGATCTTACCCCAACATACTTATATTTAATCGTGTTTCTGGAGTGTCGCGCCACCGAGCTGGTTGACCGGGCGCGAGTGAAATTGTCATGGGCAGGTGCTTCCTTCCTGCGACGGCAGTGAAGCAGCCACCCGTGTAATCTTTTCTAATCACAGTTATTGTAAAAGTTTAATGCTGTTGTTATTGTTAGAGCTTAGATTTACAAAAATACCAAAATGTCTGCGTAAAATTTTAGCTCTTTCACATACTCGTACTTATCATAAGAAAATGAGAACGAATACCTTTAAAAAACCAAGGCTATAAATAAAAGAAATAAGTATTTTTTTTGTAAGTTACGACCAATGACTCTAAATGAATACGAAGCTGGCCAGTTAGGTCTTAAGTACCACAACGTGAACAAGAAGTCCAAAACACTTATCTAAATTGATTCGAGATTTTAAAGTTGAGAACTTGATGATGTGGCATTGTCCTCATATTTATTAGGTACTGAATGGGTTACATAAAAATATGAACACCAACTATTACTTCTTCGATAGCTTGTAGGATTCTGGTTTAGGTATGGGATTTATACTTCTCACTTGCATGAAGTAAAATTCGCACGTCAAGTTGCACTTTTTATTGAACATCACCAAATATCGCCATTTCAATTCTAACGTAAACAAATCATAGAGGGGGGCAGAGACAAATTTACTATTTAAGGTCCATCTACACAACTCATAATGCCAGTTGGTGACACCAACATTAAATTTTTAACTTGCAGTTTTCTAAATAGTGAAACCGGAAGTAATTACGAAGCCGTAGCAATCGCTATCAGTGATAATTGACGTGTTTTGCCACGTCTCTTATCAAAAGTGAGTGTGACAAATGATTTCGCGCGAGCATTTATTATGTAGTTATCCGGAAGGCGTCGAGTCGAGTATGGGCGAGCGCAGGACCGGGCAGGCGGCGCGCAACGAAAGTGACAAGCGCAGTCGAAAGTGACTCGCTAGATTTATTTACACTTGATCGAAATAGACTCGAGCACGCCTAAACTGGTGTCCACTTAACATCTGTGGCCGGCGGCCGCCCGGCTAATAATAACGCCTCAAGCGAAGATCTGCCTCCTTCTACGGCAAACTAGAATGTACATCTCGCGACAGATGCAATTAACCGTGTTTTGCACAAAACATTTTTATTTCCTTCGAATGAATTGCTAATCGCGTCTTGTTTCACTTTTTATCGGAAACATGTGCGTATGCCCACTACTTTTTCTTGTATTAAAACAACATACTTTTTCGCGAGGTTGTCGAACTCCCCACTTAAACACTTAAAAGCCCCTTGTTTGTTAGTAAACAAAACATTATTTGGAGACGGCGGTGCGTGTTTGTGGACAAATTCTGTCTTAGTTTGATGTGTTTCCGTTTGAGTAGCGCTTGCACGGATTTTACAAACAGCCTCGCGTCGCCGGCACGCAATAGAAACAGGAAATCGAATTTCGCCAGAGTGACCCACAAGGGCCAATTCAATAAACCGGGACGTTCCGCTGCATCAAGTTAGCCTCAAAACGATAAGTTCGTAAATGGAGCAGCGGGTAATATCCCGATTATTGGCCGTGGGTGACTACCACTACGGCCAATTGGATAATACCAGTCGGATGTCGCACTCACTGCTCGATTAGGGACGGATCTATCGAAAAAACGAAAGCAACCGAAGGAAGACGTAAAGTGGGAGCGATTCCAGATATGTGAGGAATGTGGATTTTTCAATTGGTCGCACGATAAAAGTAAAACCGTGCGGGGGTCAAACATCGAAACTGTCGAGAGAGAAATGGAATGCTCCGTGCACTGAGATAATTTCGATTTCCTTTTATAGAAAGTAAGTTTATTCTGATAGTTAGATATCGTAGGCATGTTAACGAGCTGGCGCCGGGAACCTGTTGGCCGATAATACACGTAAGTCCGGGTTACTAATAACGCCGACGGGGAGCTCTGATACGCCGCATCACATTCGTCTTTACGGCCGATACCAATTTGCTTCACGCGTTCCAATCGCTCGTAACCAATGTTTTAATAGTGCAAATTATGTTTGCACCAACCCACTTTAGACCGAGATCCCACGCGGCATCGAAACAAACTGTGCAGGCATTTGAGGGATACAGCAAGTGCCAGCCAATGTAATGAATATTTGCCGTAATTACGTCAATAGTAACTGATAACAATACCCAGTATTTATTTAAACAATTGAAAAGCTCAAACACTTAATTACAATTGTACGGCTTTAGTAAACACATTTTATGTTTTTACGACTACACGTTTGTCTCATTGGGAATGAATAGATACGTTAAACCTATTTTTACAGGGTAACAAAAAATGTTGATGACCAAACACTAACCTCCATGCACATCAAAGTTTCAGTCGTATTGCACACACCGCTGAAATTTTAATGAGCATTTCACCGGGCCCTCGCCGGATGGGTCGCGATTCTGATTCGAGGAAGCCTCTAATTGGCGAATTGCATTGCGATTTCGCGTTTTTACACTGCTATCACTAAAATAACTAGTATTATACCAACCTGCTAGTACTAATTATTATGAAAAAAGGTTAAATAAATAAGTAGTGTCTAGTAAATCGAGGTGGCTGAAAGAAAAACAACAGGTGAAGTGTGCGTCGGGCCCCGCTCTAATAGGGTTCCGTAAATACGTACCTAATCTTTTTTTGTAACAAAGTAAAGCACCAATAAACTTGACCTCCTCAATCCAATCCTCCTCCCTCATGAAGAATATTTAACATCACGGATCAAAATATCCTAGTTATTTGTTATTTTGTTGGTTTTGGTCACAGCTGCAGCAAATACTGAAAACGCCGATTCAAAGACTTTGTGAATTTATTTGCATGAACCTTTTATGGAAAAAAACAGATGTCGAGTAGCTCCGAATAAGGATGCGGAACGGTAAAATAAAGGTTAGACACCCAACGCAACGTTACGACTGCGACCACCCTCCTAGACAGACATTTCTATACACATACTTAAGTACAGTTGTTGGTGCATTACACAAAGAACACTTCGCCGCCCAGGTGCTTTGCATGCATCTCTTTAGTTAAGTAACAAGAGGTACTTTAAGAGTGAAGTTTCAATACCGCCTTTAATAATTTAATTTAACACGGGAGCTATATCTTCGTCGACGTACCAGTTCCTTATATTTGCGGTTCCCTTAGGGTGGCTTGAAACGGTGGGTCGATCGATACCTATGACTGTTACCGGAAAGTAAATTGAAATATATGACATTTAAGGGCAAGGGTCTTCAAACCAGGCGAGGGCCGAATTCGGCCGGTTTTATCGCACTAACCAGGGGTTTTATTATATTCAGTAAAACAGTCGTACTATCGTACGTACTGTTTTAACTCGCCCGCCATTACGGTCAAGTAAACAAGATTTATCATAATGTTGACAATACCATGTCAAAAGCAATATGGTTTTGCCGTGTAGAAAAGAGCCCCAGGCTTCATGGTAGCTCACAGCGCGTTTAAAGAGCCTATGTCATTGCGATCAAGTAATAAAATAATCTATATTTACTTAGGTACTAACGCTCTTAATTATAATTGACAATGCCCAAAGCGGTGTCCTTTCGTTTGACCAAAAAACGTTTCACCAAACGATTCATTTCACAAACATATCATTTGACAAACCTTTATTTTTTCCAAAACTGTAAATATTTCAGGATTTATTTCAGGACCATCGTGTAGAACCCTATAGGTTAGGTTAGGTTTGTTTTTTAAAAATCCTGAAATATTTACAGTTTCGGAAAAAATAAAGGTTTGTCAAATGATATGTTTGTGAAATGAATCATTTGGTGAAACGTTTTTTGGTCAAACATTAGTGAACCTAAACGTAACTATACCAACGCTTTCGCCAAAAACGAAGTTATTTTCTTGAATTGCAGCAAACGCGGCCATTACGTCGGCTAGTCCTCGTTCGGCCGCACACAGACTCATTTGTCAGCCCCATGGCGATGGCGTACCTATCGTTACAAATTGCAACATCCCCGTGTCTCCCTCGAGAGCTTCCCCTGTTTCGGGTGACATGCGGGAGAGAAAACATCTGTGTGGTGAACACACTGTAGTCGCGGTTTGTGAACACTAAATAACTGGCCTGTCACCTGTTTGTTTTCTTCCGAAAAATATTCTAGTTAATGTAACAGTTTATACTTTTGTCCGTACATACGTACATACATAAACTAACTAGTGCATTTAATTGAGATGAAGTTATAGGTAAGTACCAACTCTTAAACAATCTGCAAGCCGCTAGACGTAAAATTAGATTAGGTACAGGACATGGCTATTGCAGGAAATTCACGCAATTATTTTCTAAATCATATGTAGGTACAATCATTAAATTACTTAGGGTTTTTCCAATTTTTCACTTTCAATTTTAATCCATGCATTCAATGAAATTAAATTTAATACGTACGTACGTATTAACGTTAGTCGAACAAACAGCAAGGTTTATACAGAAGTTTGTTTGACTGTTGACCTACTAAGTCACGTTTTGTCGGACGTATCGATTGCTGCAAGAAATTTAAATAAACTATGCATCAGTTGTGAACTAACGCATGTTACTTACTTAGGTAATTACATCTTTTTTTCTATTTTTTATGATCTAGACGGTGTGCCTGGTCCAGTTCTACAGATCGCTACATATCATCTTGACATAACACCATTTCGTTTACGTCTTCTCGTGATGATGTAAACATTAGTCGAGCTTCAAGGTAACATTTTTTTTTAATGGTACCGACCAATAGTATCGGTCTGTGAGAACTTACAGACCGCTCATACAATATGTAAATGCATGTAAGTATTGATAAAATATCCCCAAAGGAAGTAGGTCTCGTGCAGTAAATGAGCATAAAATATAACAGCGCTGTCAAAAGCACTCTATTGTCAAACATTCGGGCGCACATCAATCTACCTACAAAAAAAAAACATAAAGACTTCTAACTTAACGCTCCTAACAACACGCCAAAATTTTGTTAGTAATACGGATATTGATACTCCCTTTTTCATAAATATTTGTAGAATATCTGCACCTGTGGCAGAAAAAACTAAACTTCATATTTGAAACTAGTATTATAATAGAATTTAGTGGTGATGTGGTTGCACTTTGAATTATGATTGACAAGGCACCCTCCTCACGTCTAAACATCAATATTCGTCGCCGCACGGCCACTTCCGCAAGGATCTGTCAATTGTCATCAGGCAAATAGGAAACGGCCACACGTCGTACTCCTTTTATTTAAATATACAATTTTTGATTACATCCTCGAAATACCCGTGGGAGAAAACAAAGAGAAACATATTAGCCCTCTGTCACCTATTCATTTAAAGTTGCCTAAATAAATGGACACTGGTTTCATTAAAACCGTATAAGGGTCTTCACACATAAATTCTGCAAACATGGTTGATCAGATCATAATAAACGTGTAGGTACCAACTGCTGGCTTTCTTATATGACTATGTCCGTCACAAATAGATAATCTTCTTGAAAATGAGGAAGACTCGTACTCGTATAACAAATATGTTAATGAGTAAGAGTAGGTTTGTTTGATTAGCGAGTCCTATAGTTCCAAAAAGGGCCTGGTATTTTATCAATAACCGCTATTTAGAGGCGCGACTATTTCGCAACGGCGCACAATGTCGTGATCTGCCCCTGCTTAATTGTTCGAAAGGTATGGAAGTAAACAATCGCGCATTGTCCGGGCAACACAAGAGATCAGCAGAGCCAGACGGCTATAATAATTGCGTGGCAGACGTGTTTCACGCAGTAAAAGTTGAAACGAACAATAGGCTCGATGGCTATTCGATTCTGTGCTTTCCCATTCAGCCTGCCGGCCGACAAAAGGGCAGCTCATATTGATGGAGCTGGTCAAAATATTATCGTAGGCAATGGAGGTAATATTACATGGACGACGGACTTAATGAAGTCCCAGACTGTCGCTGTGCGCATGAGTTGACATACGAATAATAGCGAATATTATATTCTAACAACACTTTTCTTTCAAAAATACGCAAACTAGCGCAAATTTATGAATATAGGTGACTCTTTCGTGACTGACTGACTGACAGACAATTTACGGATAGCCTAAACGGATGAACGTTGGAACTTGAAATTTGGTGACCCCCGACGGGAAGAAAAAGGGGGAGAAGCGGAATTCTGATTCTACGCGTACAAAAAGCCGCAGGCGTTCTGTAGTTTTACAGCATTTTCTTAGAGCTCGAGAACTATCGATGTCTCAGCATTAATCGTCAATGCAATTTACTCACTTAAATTGAAATTGATATAAACTATGCCTAAAACTAAACAAGCATTCCTATTAATAGTTCTCGTGTACGTTACATCTCAAACTCACTCGATATTAAATATACATTCGTGCAACAAAGGAGAAACAAAATACGCTCCTATTTAAGTTTCTTAACACATCAATCAACATCATAACACCAACACTAAGTTCTAGATACATATTTACTCCCACGATTGTAAATTAAATATATGATGCAATTATAGCAAATATTACGTGAAAATAATCTTTTTCATGCATTTCATAACGAACGTACATGTTACATATTGTTTTTTTTACGAAAAGACAGTTACAATTCCACACTCCTGTCATCGCATCTTAAGATAAGCATATGCATGCATATGTTATCTAAATTACTTTTTCTATTCGTGTTAAAATGCTTTAAAGTGGAATCTTTAACAATCTATGGGTGAATACCTACATGGTTCACTCACAGGACGTGTTAAAGAAAAACTATGAAAAAACATTAAACAAAGCAAGAAGTATAAATTACAAACTCCTCAGCTCTAAAGATATTATTACTTCTTTGTAAAGGTGAGCAACACGCACGTGCATTTAAATCTTGTTAATTATTAATGTAATGATAATTGGTCCTTAGCTAAACGATTAACATTAAATCAACGGACGTACCCGTCAATTATGTGTTTACCTTTTCAAAGTGTTACAATACCTCTCGCCTACTGTAGTTGAGACAAACGAGCGCTTGGCCACACAAATTAAATATTTAGATGCGGTTTCGTTTAGAGAATGGTCGATGAAATATCGATTACTAACTGCAGTATTAATAAACACCATTCCGTCTCACTATTTTTCAATTGCTTTAATGACATTTTAAAATACGTGATTGAAAATAAACTGGCTACTTTCGGAAGATATCTTCAAAGCAATTACGCTAATTGGAAAGTCTTCATCTCATTCATTTGAAAATCCCTTTAGGGAATTCAATCTAAAACCGACTAAACCAGATGCATCACTATCTTATATTATCTTACCTAAGATTGTATCTTCAATAAGTAACCATTATGATAATAGTTCAAACAAGCCATTTATAGAGAATATTCTTAATTGGATATGGTTCCGAAGCATCACTCACCCTGCTGCCTATACCAGTTACCGCATTATTGAATTTATTTACCGAGCAAAGTAAATTGCTTTTAGACAGAAAGAAAACAGACGCCAAGGTACAACAAGGTCTGTCTACACCTGAATGCGGTTAGTCGTTTAACGTTCCGAGAAACATTCATTTCCTCCTAATGACACTCGCCTACAAGCTTTGCCCCTTCATTACTAATACGACCGATGACCTATTTCGTAGACTTACTTACAAAACTGTTTACCATATTTTTAATCGTAGATCAGAATTTCACTTTTACTAATGTTAATTAGATACAACTCCTTTTTTTTGGTAAACCGAGAATCTAGCTTCAGTCACCTCAAATCTACCTGCGAAGAAGATGGTCTCCGACGTTACTGACTACTATATTAAGATGTACCAATAATCAATAGCTATTATCTTATAGTAATCATGTACGAAAGCAGTAAGGCCAAGCCAATAGGTAAATAAAGGCTACCCCGACCCGCCGCGTCTAACTCTACAATATGAATCTCTGCGCTTCATTGTCAAGGTATCAAGGTGGCAGAAGTGAACAATTTTCCACGCTTCTGTGTACATATCGTAACGAACGATCGTGACTATGCTAAGAAGCAGTAACAGGCTTAACGTTTTCCAATACCAGGCTTCCCGATTTCCATGCACAATGGACCCGAATTGATGATCTAGGCACCGAATGTGTTATCGGCGTGCTATAAACAGCAAGAAATCGTCAGACGAGCGAGTTCGTGCCGAACGGGATTGACAGGTTTACGTCTAACGCCATTAATGCCGAGATTTTCCGGTCTCAATAGCAAATAACTATTTTTTGGCCTTAAAAAAGTAAATCATAAAAGTGTTTATTACTTCCTTATTAGTAAAAATTCGTTGGATGTAATTGCTATGTTATTGACCCAAAACGCTGATCGAACAATCGTTTTTTTAATCGACCTATTGTTTATAAACACATTAAAATATTTATAACCTTATATTCATTAAGGCTCTACACATAATCTAATCAACAATATCATCTTATTGCACAATAAACTGCGCGAAAGAAAACAAAACATTAATACGCTCGAAACATTACCAGCCTACAGTGTAACAACAATCCCTACTTACGTTTGTTTTTATTGTCACTTTGTAATTGTAGACTAATCGATTAACAAAGGATAGAAAGTAAAGGCGCGAACACACTGCATTGTCTCGTCGTCAAGGGACGTCATGGACGCGGAAGCTGCCACGTGACGTCCTGCCCGCGGCGGATTGTTAATGCTCGCATTTATTATTGCAAGCGAAAGTGAAAACTACGTACTTTGTAACGACATAATTCATTGTGAACGCTGCTTTATTATTTGACAAACTGCTTCACCAACAGCGTTTCTAAATTCTAAGTTTTGGTTATACTTAGTCAGTAATTTAACGTCATGTGAATCTTGATTCTGGCGCCTTTTCCTTATTTCTCAACATTTTTATCTTATCTTTGTAAAGATCTGTAGACACTTTCGAATACACTTTGAAGGATCTTTTGTTACCGTTTTTACACACTTAACTTATCGAATATGCCGGTTACCGCACAATGTTTTGCTTTCACGTAGGCACATCGGTTACTCTTGCTACGTACAGCATCCGTATACTAGGTAGAAAAAGGTCATTGTTACATGGCGACCGATCAAGATCGTACTCGGAACCTATTCTAACTAAATGCGAATCTCAGTCGAAAATAACGACAGAAATATGACTGTCGCCGATTAAAATTGTGAGTGATTTGCATTGACTTTCAAGTCAAGTAAATGCTAATGTCATGCAGTGACATAATGGCATTGTCCTCGTGTCGCAACTGAAGTAAAAGCGTCATGCGGTGCGGATGTGCTGTAACCCTACCTATTACAGCACCGAAGGACCTAGACCTATACTCGTACTAGCCTTTAGAAGAGAAACAAATTGATAAAACTCGATCAATCTATCAGACGAATACCATAAAATATCCCCTAAAAAAATAGTAAAAATACTCGCCTAATGAAGCAATGGAAATGAAAACCCTATTACTCGTATAGTAGGTAGTAGAAACATTACTTAACCTTTCTCTGCGTTCCATGAAACTATGACTTAAAAATCACACCGATCTTTACCTATAAGTTATAAGTATATACCTATTGCCTTTATGACACTGACCTTAATATCAATGAGGAAAGAGATTTATGCCGCGGGAACCAGGTAAATATGATTCACAAAAATTGCTTGTTTCTTATTAATGCAGAAATTCACTGTACTTTTAACTTCCATTAGAAACTTGAATTTAGACGGTAAATTAGTTTTATTGCTATCAACACGTGTTTTTACAACATTTATAGCTGTCGCATATTTTTTTATCATAAACCATACCCGACGTAAAGTAATTGTTAATCCATTTCTTTTCACTTTAACCGCGCATCGCCGTTCAATTATTAAAACGAAACTTTGTTAGCGCCGGGACGCCCAGTTACTGCCGATTCTTAAGGACTTGAACATCGATAAGTTCAGCTATGTTATTATTGAGGAACTCAAATGACTGATGGTTAACCAGAGTCAACTCACCGAGAGAGTAGGTACAATACGGCTGAAGGCCCTTATTAAACATGGTAATAAAACTGCGGGTACATAATAAGGTCCATGGCGTATAATATGTTCAAAATCAAATTCCTCAAAACATAAGCGAAAAGAATATTGTACGAGCAAATAAATATCATGGACATTTCAGTAGCAAGGTTTTCGTTAAAAGGTACACATTATTCCACAATATTTATGGATTATAGGGACAATCGAACAAGCACTTCTTCTGATCACTGTAACCCATGTTCACCTATCGAATAATAGCAAGTACTTAGTTAAAAACAATTGGCTCGATTCTTGAAGGTCCCTTAGAAACATCACACGTGTTACGAATCAAGGCTTTCCTAGCAATACCTCACTCCAACTAGGTTATTGGAAGAAATTAATTTCCATTTATTATAATATTGTTATTGCCGTAGCATTCGTAAGGTTTTCATAACGTGGACGGATATTTTTGAAAATATTCTGACTATAACAACAATGTGCAACAAAGGATTGAAAGAACTTGATTAAGTAGCTATTAAGTTGCCTTTTTAAAGGGTGATCCGCCACTTGGGATTTAATAGCCTCAAGGCCAAAGATTTGCCTTTTAGTCACGTGTTCCCACAGACTGTTTATATTCCCACAAGTAAAACATTTGCTTTGTTATTAGTTATTACATAGCTAAAGCCGCGGGGTATCTTCTATCTTATCCAGGACCGGTACGGCACGTACTACAAAGTTGGGACGTATACGCGCCTTCAAACCTTTATCGTTGTCCCTTGAACTTGTTTCTTTAAAAATATACAATGTTCACCATCCTTTTCCATTACGTAAAATGATATCTTTCAATTGTTATTGTTTAGATACTACGTTGTTTTGGTATCATAATACGTACCCGAAGTTTGTTACATCAAAATGGCTAAGGCGATACTCAAGACATACGCAGCCGTTAAAACCTAATAACATGGATAGCTTAGCTTAGACCTATAAATATTGAACAGCCTCAGAAATAATTGCCGAGGCTGCAAAAAGTGTCAGCGGTTCCAAGAATAGGCTAGGGTTAGATCGTCGGATAGCTCAAAAACAATGTATAGCATGTACACTCGCAAGTAGGCAGTATATCGCGGCGACACGACACGGCGCCGGTTGGCATTCCAGCGTCTGCGCGGGAGCAACTTTCATGAATAGTTAACTGACTAGTTTTAGTTTGAGCTAGGACCACGCTCCTCGTCACGTAAGGTAAACATAGGTTCAATCGACGATTTGTGCCCGCTGCACGCCGCCGGCAGCCCGGGCCTGCAATCGACATGGATAGTGATGGTTCGGAAAACCGCACGCAACGCGATGTTACGTATAAATATTTAGGTAGTTAAGTATGGATTTTAAGGAAAAGTATTGCTAAACTTGAGTGTATCACTTCACTATCACTTCAGACTAATTTGGTGGGGTCAGCAGGCAGGCCCATTAGTCAACTGGAACAATGCTAATTATGTGTCAAAAGCTGAAGTACAATATACCAACCTAGAACGAGTAGGTTAGTACTGGGTCTCTATTCTACTGGGTAAAAGCTATTGCCATTGAGGTGTTAATGTATGGTTTTTAACTCGGCCGCCATTACAGCCAAGTCCATAAGAGCTAACTATAGTAAATATGTCAGGCAATCCCAGTAGAATAGAGGTCCCGTACTTATTTTGATGCACGAGGTTCCATAAAAGTATGCTGCGTGCTTCGAGCATAGCACATTTACATACCTAGGTACTTATGAATAAAATAAATGTTTAAAAAACAAAAAACCCGCCTTCAAAAATGCAAAAAAATAACTTCTTTTAAAATGGTAGGTCAGTCCAACTGCATTCGGCTTTTGGTTTAAAATATTGTGGGACGCCGACTACAGTTGGACTGACCTACCATTTTAAAAGAAGTTATTTTTTGCATTTTTGAAGGCGGGTTTTTGTTTTTTTAAACATTTATTTTATTTTATACTTTTTAGTGATCCTATTTATGCTGTTACGTAGCTCCACTTCTAAATATTAATGAGAAACTATAGAACATTTCAAGCTCACCACAGACAACGCCGCGGGAATGTCATAGCCATATTTAAACCTAAATGTGCTTCGTCATAGTCGCTCAAATACCTTAATCGAAATATCTTATCGCCACCCTTGAAATAGGTACCGTTAAAGAGTTCCGGTAGCCATCTGTGTCTTCATCATCAGTTCCACTTCACCATATAGTACTTTTCAAAAGCAAATGCACGAGTTACAGTGAAAAATACCAATATCGCTATAGGTGTGCCTATAATATTTGAGGAGTTCTCTTGATTTCTCCAAGATCCCATCATCAGATCCTGACGTCTTGACAATGGGACCAACTAGAAAGTATACTCATTCAAACAACGAAAAATTTTTTCAAATCGGTCTTGTGGTCTTCGAGTAATCGGGGAACCATACATTAAAAAAAAATATCCCGACGAATTGAGAACCTCCTCCTTTTTTTGAAGTCGGTTAAAAAATACTTTTGGAATGTAAACTTTTACAGCAAATATTATATGGTTCCAACGGAAGAGCAGTGCTGGTTTTAACGCCAGCATAACGCTGAGTTGGAACCATTTCGTGACAACAGGTATTTTGTCTATGTCAGTATTTTTGTTGTTTTGTTTTTTCTGTTTTTTCTGTTTGTTACGAATAAATGTTTTTTCTTTCTTTCTTTCTTTCAAATAAAATGAATACTGTAATGAGTAATCGAGATATTTTGTATTAATCATCGATATTGGAGAGATATGGTGTGTTTTCACAGAAACCGCATTTTTACTATTAAATTTGAGGTGTAACACTAAATTTCAGGTGATAAGTAGTGATTGACTGCGTCATTGACTGCGTCATTTGATACTTCGTGCGTCGCAAAGTGTCAAGAAAAATGTTCCACAACAACACAACTACGAATAAAAATCTGTCAGTCGTGTTTATTGTACATCTGAACGTACCCATTCATATATCGATTAATAGTTTTAAGAACATTCCGTGTGCCCTAACAAGTGATTATTTAAAGTCACCAGTTCTACAGATACAAAGTTTATATCAATGATAACAAAAATTATGTCAAAATTTATTTACTTTGACCTAACACAACATATTGACATAGAAAGCTAGATAAATATATGTTAAGTTAATTGTTTAGAGATAAAATAATAATTAATGAATATTTAATACGGTACATAGGTTTAGTAAGTACATAATTGCGTACGTATCAAAGTGCAAGTTTATTAATTCTTATTGGTAGTTATTGGCTCAGTGACTGATATCACGTGTAAGTGGTTATCGCTGGTCCGACTGCCGGCATTCGAATCCTGAATCGATTGGTCAAGCTGAGCGTTTACATAATGCCATAACAGACGCAAGTGACATTTTCTCTTAGTTTATTTTTTCTGCGCAGAATAGTCTGGGTTTTAAATATGCTTGCGCACGCGCATACGCGCAGGTAGGTTCTTAGACTACTCCCTCTTGTACTCGATGGACGAATTATTAACTAGCGAATTTAAATTGTCCCGACACACCGTACAAACAACATACAGAGGGCGTCCATTCTCAATTAGGTACCTAGTTATTACCCGTCCAGTGAGCTCGATCGTATGACTTCGCTCGCTCGATGGGCCCTTCCACGGAGAGTCATTTTATGAGAAAAACACTTCGATCAACGAATTTCTGTTTTCATTGAAATAGTTTATTGCTACTGTGTTGGGCGCGGGTGAGTTTACGATGCACCACAATTGATATTATGATCCAAAATTATAAAAGTCTAAAAGCAAGCGAGCCTTGAAAACCAAATTCCTCTGCAGCATGATCGGAACTGAGTTGAGTTGCAAGTTACAATATTAAATATGCGATAAATTTCACATCTTTAAAACATTATATTGAAATCAACACTCAACCCTTAGTAACATCAGAATGTAAAAAACGAACAATAAAATATAGCTATTCTATTTTAACTCTTTTACATATTGTAACACTCCCAGGGTTAAAACGAATTTATCGATACCTCACACTTTAAAATCTGTCTTTGAAAAGCACAATAATATGACTATATAAAATAGTTATAATCAAATGTAAGAAAAGAAAAAAATACTTAAATATGTATAATTCAGAATGATATAACACAATTATAGAGTTCAATAAGTGTCCAAATGCGACAAATGCTTAACATCTCAATATAATTTAACTATCTGACACAGATTTTATAATTGTGTTGGAAAATTCGCAAACAAACAAAGATCGATTAAGAGGAAAATACCCAAGTACAGGTCAAATACGATATAATCAATCCAAACAATCGATAAAGGTTGTTATTAATTATTGACATCGTTAAAATTGTATCGCACTTTATGGAATGGCTTCAAAAGTAGGCAGTGGCAATTAGATTTAATATAAACACGGTCAGTATTTCATTCTAATGTTTGAGGGCATCTGTATAGTACAGTGAGCAACAAAAATAGGTAGAGTGGAAGCGTTCAAAATTATCTATTACACGATTCTATTGTCATGAGAATAAGAGCGCGCATAGATAAATTTAAGCTGTTCGATTGTCCACATACTTATGCGGCTGACTGTACATGAATCTGGAACTCGTTTAATTGCTAAGTATATAATTATAAAACTAAATGCAGTTCATTAGAATTTAATTGCAGCCCTACTTTAAGGTATACCCGTGCTGTATAAATGTATAATCTAACACAATTTACTTTTAAGTTTATGGGACAGTATGCAGTACCCTTACCATGAGTTACAATTAACGTACTCGCTAGCGAGTTGAATGCTGTCCCTCGCACTCTATAAGAATACTGCGAGGTTCGCGAGGGACAGATCATTCGACTCGCTAGCGACTACGGTAATTGTAACATGGTAAGGGTACAGACCATTTTCCATGGAAATTTCCATCTACAGTCAAATGCGTATATGTGATTTTCCCGAAGTTTACACACCTACATTATATTGGGACCTGACGCCATCGCAATATGCATAAGGAGCCTTATCATTTGTAATATATCTAAGGTCATAAATAAGTATAATTCTGCTAGTTATGTCATTATTATGAAGTAGGTACCTACATATAACAAGTAATAAGAACACAATCCTTTGATACTAGACTTTTTTTTTGGGATGCATGTGGAAAACGAGCGCACACGGCACCAGGATGTTTTAAGTAGGTAGGATCTGCGTCCCATAGACTCAAGATGCTTAAGACTAATCTAAAGACTGCAATCCTAAGACCGCAAATGCGTTGCCAACCTTGAGGACTAAGATGGAATGCCTCTATGCTAGTAATTTCGCCGGTTGTCTTATCCCCACACAGTAACACAGCATTACGAACACTGCTGGTTAGATGTAGGTTAAAGGATAATATTAAACAAGACCACGCTATTATCTATTTTAGAAAATCGTTAGGTAACTTGACGTTATGCATCTTGACTAGGCCCTCAGGATATTAATTGGAAGTGTAATTGAAAAGTAGTGTAGTTTTTAGAGATGTTTGTAATTCTGCAGCTCTGCCTACCCCACCCTGGGAACGAAGGCGTGAGATTATTATGTTATGTAATTGAAAACTAAGAATTTAATTTAATTACCGTATGCCATCATTATTATTTATCATGTGGACTTCGAGCATATCTCTTAACCTTTTGCTCTAATGATCATAATATTGACTGCCTGTAATTGTTTTTTTTAGATAATGTTTCATAACTAGCGATGTACATACCACACAAGTTGTTTTAGCTTCGTCTTCTGAAATCTGTAACAATGCCTAATGTAGGATTTTCACGTAAACAAGATGTTTATCAAGCGAAGGCTTTCAATACTCATATTATAGAGATTTGATCACTTCATTGGCTGAAAGTTAATCGAATGGTAACTTTCCCTACGTAACCTACGATCAGAAAGTATCACACGTACTAGTTTCTATATAATAAAATGTTACCGAGATAGCTTACAGTAATTACAAACGTATATACGTGACTAAATTGTGCGAACATTCAGCAATTGCTCTGGCAATAAACTTTAAGGCCGCAATCGTACCGAGAGCGAAGTCGGTGCAGTGCAAAGCGTTCCCATGCTAAAAACGCCTCCGCCACGCTGTTGGTACGCTTTTTACCCAACTGCGGAAGGAGAGTAATGCGTTTATCAGCCGTTATATGTATGCATGTATTTCATCATTGTTCTTTTTGAATGATCATTTAGGATTTATAACTATTTAAAGTTGGTTAGCAAAAATCTGGTTTTATAAAGCTTGCTTTTTGTTATTAGTAAGGAACGCGCCGCACCGCACCGCGCCTCCGCTCTCAGTGCGTTTTCAGCTTAATTGCTATTTCGGACTTCTCTCACATCTTTATTTTTTAATCAAAATCTATTTTTGTTCAAGAACTATTTAAATATGTTAATTTAGACCATACCGACCTCAGCTATCTCTTTCTCACAAACCTATAAAAGTGATAGATACGGACGCATTCAATGTAGCAATAGGAGCACAGTTAGACCACCTTGTACCTTTTAAATATTCGGATTAGACGGTAATATATATTTAGTTAGCAAATAGGTTGGTTCTGTTCTATGTCATCTTTGATTTGCACCTTTGAACAGCTGCAGTAACAGGTGAAATGACACATTTATGGGCACCTTATCGACCCGACCCCGAGTGGGAATGCGTAAATTGTTTACAAAACGCGTAACAAACAAGGCAGTCGCGGTCGGAGTATGCGTATTTGCTTTTATCGACAAAAATTTGCACACAATGTTTAGAAACAAAGAAGCACGATGTTTTGCTTTCACGGCTCATAGCAGAGCTGGGAATCATTGTACTGTTATTACAACGTGAACAATTTACCTTTTTTATGGTGACAACCGCTACTTTGCCCTGTGGGACTGTAAATTTAAAAAACCTAAACAGCAGTACCTACTTCGTACTTGACAATGTTTTGTTAAAATAACAGTGCCGTTAGTTATTCCAAAAAAATGTTGTTAAATTCATCAAAGTACCTAATGATATGTATCCTATCGCCTTAATACGAAAACGAAATATTATTTTTTCGACATTTATCTCTTAATGAGTTTAATTGTTATGCCACTATGGAACCCTGTTGCATAACGTTAATCATTCATTTAAGCGTAATTTCTGTCATGTGATTTGACGCTGTCATTATGACAGGGTTCCATAGTGGCATAACAATTAAAGTCCTTGAATGTACCATCTGTATAAATATAAATTTTCGTATCCATCTGGGTTTTGCCAGATTGGTCCATGTTTGGTTTGCAGAATGTCCAGGGATATTCCTAACACTTTCGATCTGACTGAGTATTGTTATGACTGGTGATCTGAATGATTATTTTTCATTCGCGTACGGGGAAAAATCCGAGCTTCGAATCGATTGCAACCCTACCCTAGACAGCAACGAGTATTTACTCCCTATGGCATGGGCAACTATAACAATAATATTATAATATTTGTCAGATATAGCGACAATGACGTGTAAAATAATGTTTATTTTATCAATAAATGTCTCGTTCTCATTCTCATTCTCATTCATTCAAGAAACCAGCTCTATCTGGTGGTATCCGGAATTAATGAAAATGATCCACAACTCGTAATTAGAACCCGGATACTAGCCTATCTAGCGTCTAATGATTGCTGCTGTTCTAGCGTGTTTTGATACTTATCAGTTTTTTTGTCATTACGGTATATGAAGGTGTACATACTATTTCTCAAGGATGTAGGAGGTTTAAGATTTAAGTACTAATTCCAAAAGCCAAACGATCCAATTATGGTTAGGCAGGCGTAACCTGCACCGTGATCACGGTCTTTGCTATATAAACGACTGAAACAAATTTATCATAAACGATAGCAAAATGTGCATTTTAAAAGTCACTAGCGTCATAAACAAAAACAAAACAATAACTTGCGAGAGTATTACAGCAACAAATTCAATGAAATGATTAAACCCTAGGAAAAACCCACACCCGTTTAATTATCAGCCGTACGGATCCCTTACCTTGGTCTTTGTTCCTGAAACAATCAAGTCTACAGCGGCTTGAGTATCGAATGAATATAGTCGGATTCTCGGGAGCCGGTCGCCGAGTCCAGTGTTTACCGCCATACAAGCCAATATTGACGTTGGCTTTGTCTACTAAATGACAGCTAATCTCTTTGTAAGAAATATTCTTTGTGCCTTTCATCATTGATTTTGTTTGTTTATGAAATCTGTCGTAAGATGTAAATATTGGATCCCCACATTTTTACTTTAATAGCACCTTTCTACGCCAACCTTTTACTTTTATTCACAAGTCGGTAATATATCAGCTGCTTAATAGAATTTACATCATAAACAAATCTTATAAAGTAAAAGCTCGTAAAGGGTCGATGCGTCCGAAGGTGGGCTCGGCTGGTCCACTTTCGTAGTCTAGAGCCTACTTCACGTTAGGGCTTGCTTACACCTGCTGAGTAATACGTGCGAGAAAATACACTGTTCTACTCAGATCTTGGATGTCACACTAGGTTTAATACACAGCAGTGCATTCAATGCGATCAAAACCCTTCATACGTGTAAACACTAAACGACTTAACGAGTGACCGCCTCACTCGCCCGACTGGACGGTCTACTCATACTAATGTAAACTACGCCTTAGTGTGCCAACCGCTGAGTCCACAGTGTTGTAGCCTCGTTACATCACTAGAAAGCGTTCCCGACAAATCATGTCTCTAGGACGTTCAAAGGGAACTGCAGCCACCATATCAACAAAGCGCCAGTTCAAAGCGCTCAGGCCGTGATGGATGTAATATAAATTGATTTGATTAGCCTGTTGGGAACAAATGTACTCATAAATGGGCCCCGAACTGGTAGAAAGTGGCCAGGATTAAAAGGCAAGGGCTGTTATCTCCGTGATGGACGGGAGAAAGTTTCAATGAAACATGTTTAAGACATGAGTCTTTAACGCAGGGCTGAAGATTGCAAATTAATTGACCATGAGATTCCTATAGAGCTATATTACTGTAAAATTGCTTTATGACATAAGTACATATGTTATGAAACTATGATGAGACTTAGATTTTTATTGTTCACGTAACGTAAATTATTGTACCATACAAATAACAACTGCAATACTTACTTTGCCACCTGTATTTAGATGTATGACAAACTATTTGTTTCTATTTAGAACTGTATAAGCTGGAGGATGAAACAGTTAGGGCATAAATATTCCATTTCTTTGCGTTTTATAAAAGGCATTGTAATGAGTTGTAGTTTTTATCTTGCCAACTAAAATTGGCCCGTGTCGGATGTGATATATTTACCGGAAACTTGTGGTATGCAACTTTAAACAAAGAATTAAGAATTAAAGTAGGCCTATAGACAAGTTGCGTAACTATCGAATGTTAGGTACTTACGTTTGTTACGTTAGAATAGTTGCATTAAATTGATGAAGGCTAGCATAACGATCTGAAACACAGCTCTAGCTTTTCAATCCCATGCAGTTTCTCCCTTCAAGACTGACCAAAAGTAGGTACACAAAACACTGTGAACCGAATCTGCGTAAAATATATCTGCTATTCGCAATCCGTCTTTGCAAAATGCGTTGTAATAAATAAATCTAAAGGTTTTTTTCCTGTTGGCAGGTCTGCACGGCGCCGGGCCACCACGGACGCCCGTTATAATGTGAGCGGCGCCCAGCGCTCGTCTCTCCCCAAGGTAAGCCTCCTTCACTCACTCGTTTCCCTGGTAGGTCTTTCTAGGCCCTTTGCATATGATATCGCAACGCAAAGCGGTTAATTGCTACAAGTAAATATGAAGTAACGCTAGCAGGCACTCCCTAAGCACCTATAATCATTAGTTACACAGCTAATACCTGAACCTGACTCTAGGTAGCGCAATAACAGACTTATACGCTTGATTTTCCTTTGAGATTTACCTATATTTTAACTTATACGGTTAAGACTCGTGTCGGCAAAGAGCTTTGGATTAAGTCGCATGCAGCTTTAGGACTGCACCCACGATCAAGTCCCGATACCGATAAGTGCTAGATCAAGCTCTAATGACCTATCATCACATGCGCACTTAAACGATGTATTTGATCATGAACGACGGCCGTCAGAATCACGCCCAGATAAGATGGCTTCAATACTGACGTAACCATAACTGCTTAGGTAGGTACTTGTTTGTTACATTGACTATTCTTCTATCAATTAAACAGAACGACTTATATCTGAATCGATCAAGTTAAAACTTTTTAGAAATAAGTCTATTGGTAGCGCCATAGCCTTCACGAAGGATTGTCACTAGATCAGCGAAACCTATCCACTTTTTCTATGGCATTCGATAAATTTTAATACCACCGGGAAATGGCAAACATAAACATCTTCATTACGTTTGATGTTTATTTCTTTATTGCCTACTAACATCTAGGTAGGTAGTTAAACTTTAGATCCTTTGACAGTTTCATACATCACAATCGTGTAAATACCGAAGTTACGAACATAAACGAGTTCTATGGCAACGCATTCATGTAACCTTTAAAGGTCTTGCGAAGCGCGTGGGTACGTGTTGTGGGCACCGGCGATGCACCGGCGGCCGTGAGACCGGCGCGCATCTTGATACAGCATGTGATTGTTATTCACCGAGGAAAGCAGTCGCCACGCGCTTCCGCCAAAGCAGACTACTTCCCTTCCAAAAATACGAAGACGATATTCTGGACGCATCCGTCACAGTACGATGCGTGCGACTTCGTATTCGCACACTCATTAACAACGACCATCCGTCCGTTTAGAAACGCTTTTAAATATTTAGACCGTAAAATTAACGCCCTACGATGCCATCGTCCCGCGACCATTTCCTGGACTGTTCAATGCTTTGTTATCTTATTAGACATCGAAACATTAATGTCCGCCTACGTAATTAGCTTTTACCGCTAAGAAAGACTGTTTACGTTTACTCAACTAAGAAACACGTAAAAAGCCCGCGCGAGAGCATTGAGGGCTATGATGAACGAGGGACTTTAAAATTAAAAGGGAGTTGAATGGGCTGTTTTATAAATAAACGTCAGTCGGCGGCGTCTGGTCGGAGCCGCGTGTCGGAGGTCGCGGGCTCGCGGCGCACACGCACAGCCATCGCTCCATTAATTTGCTTTAAATTGTTTTTGGACATTGACGGGCCCATCTGCTGGGAGCACAAACGAGAAGTCATTACTGCGTATTACGCCGCACTCGCTCAATTTACTAAAGCGTACGCATACGCTTGTCGATCGCTATCTAAACGTCCAAATCGGACAGTTGAAATTTATAACCATGAGACTGCACTTTAGGATAGACACCTTGAACTCTACAGAGGCCGAGATTACGTAGAAGATATTTAAATGTATGTACCTTACGTCTTAAACTGTCGGGTATCAGTCAGTACGATCTCTAATACCGAAAGTTAAGGTGTAGTAACGATAGTAAATGTCAAGCCACATGTTGACTGCACCGCTCAGTCAGTAGGTCGGCTGCCGCTCTCGGTAGCCGACGACACACTTGCCTACGAGAGTGACAAAACGTCGCGTCGCACAGCTGCAAAAACCAAATTGCAATCACTATTAATACTCGAGAGGCCGAAGCGTAACTTTCAAACATGCCCGCGATACTTTTATACTATCGTACCGTGAGAACAGACATTGTAACCTACCTGTGATACTGTGATGCATTCAATTTCCTTATAATTACACACAGATGCCGACCGCATTATTTTAATAATAGTTTTTACTTTGGATACGGTACTACATACACCAGGTGGTGCTATCAAAAACGTAGTCTCAGAGGATATCATAAATATTCAATGTACTGATTCCTGATTCGTGCGTTCGGAGGAACATCTACATGGAATATTAACGATATCCCTTTCCCATACTCTAGGTAAATACTTACTATACAATAGCTGTGCCGAAACACTAGCACATAAGAATAATTTAGCGGCAAGAATAGTATAAAGATAGGTATGTAACGTAATACAGTACGGAACCTTGATAGTTCGATCACTTAGAATATAGCGTTACTATGTCGCGCTACGTGCTTTGAGAATATTGACGAATGACAAACGCAACGAAGACTGTGGAAACAGAATTCTCATTAGTGTTATTAGTGTTCGTCGAGCGGCTGTAAGAATAAGCGGTAGCAAATTACCAGTGCTAGTTTAACGGTAGACAACACAAACGCACCTTTTTACTCATTTTAGTGATGGAAGATACTTAAAACTTAAGGTGAACTAGGTTAAAGTCCGGTTTTACGAGGTTCAAGTTCATTCGCACTTAAGACTAAACGACCTCCGAGCCTCAGACCAGCTTTTTATAAGCATGGATGCAAAATTTCAATAATTGTTATCAAACTTTGTAGCCGAATGAACCGATCAAAAACGGAGGCCAATCGCCGTCAGAACGGAAAGAAGATACCAATCTGACCTCCAGTGTTCCCCGCGTGCATACCAAGCTGTTTCTGAGAAACTACAATGTCGCGTAATCCGGAACCAATAATCGATGCGCCTAATAATCGATATCCTGAGCAGGTGACAGCTAGTTACCTAATATGCAAATCTGGCCGACATCGTGTCCGACCAGTTAGCGGGCAACACTTTCTCGACGCCATCGCTGACCATTACCATACAATGGACATTAATGGCTAACAACCTGCTTCGGACGATGCCTAGCCTGGAATATAAACTTATCACCTCAACGGACCGCGAAGAAACTATTAATACATTTTTGTTGTGTGCAAAATATGAAGGCACTCCTTGCATGCCTAAGATTCCTTAATGAAAAGTTTAGTGAAGAAAAATGTGACATCCAAAATATTATTACTTTTTTTGGTCCTAATCATATAAACCTTAAACGATTTGCTTTGGCCCAGTCCTTTTATCACTAGCAGCTGCACCATAACAAGGATATCCTTCATTTTAACTAAAGCGTTAATTAAAAAAGGCCTTCGTCTCGCAGTCATAAATCGTTGAATCGTATCCTTAATAATTTCGTTTGTGGTTTCGTGTGCACCTGCCAGTCCTTGGCCGGAGGGTGGGCCGGTGGGCCCAAGCGTGACAGTAAAAAGTTAGGAACGCACGATCCCCTAGCTATCAACCGACTAAATGTTGTTGATTCACGCACTCATATTAATTAAAGAAACATACCGAACACAATACGCTAACTCATAATAGGATACGACGCTGAATAGGTAGGATATGTCAGTCAACCGTGAGCATTATTAACGGTGCCCTTATCTCCAGCGGTTTAAAGCTTTAAGTAGTTCATACCCGCATCGAGTAAATATTCTGAGAACACTCGAGTCAAGTCGTTGCGACTGGAAAGCTATTTGTGTGCAACCCTGCGCGGGCGCACCTTAGTTTTGCCAGTGGCCGCGGCTTCTCGCTCGCGCATGCGTGTCAAGGTAGGGTTCAACATTCGAGGATTCGCAAAACATCCGAGTGGAATACCCGACGTCTGTTAAGAGTAAACAATATACCCAATAGTAAGACTGTCTACTAAACACTCTCAACCGACATTTTGCTTTAACACTTACCCTATACTAAACTGTATGAATGGTCAAGAAGCGTGTAGCGTTTGAAAGCAAAAACCGTTGGAATCACGACGCGTAACCGCATTGAAAACGGTGATATCGTCAAGATGCAAATTCTGGTTGATGGCTCGCGTTTCACAGGGTGTTATAGCACGGGCTGGGCTCGGATCAAGGACTCTTGGAAACGCGGTCACTCCCGCGCTTCCGCGTACGGCGGTCTGATGCGAGATCATTGCCAGATGCCGATAGAGACGGGGTCAACAGCCACTGCCCTTGTTTTGCGCACCAAATTAATTTGCCGACTGTACACAAACACCATAAGGTGCGCATCGCCGAGGTCAAGGGGACTAGTTTTCCATTATCGCTAAGTGACACGTGTTGTCACATTAGCATGTTACAGTTACCTTTACGAGTGTTATTCAATAGTGACATAATAGTTGATGCATAGGTACATGTTTGTTATTATTAACTAACGGTTACTGTCTTGTACTGCTACTTGTTTGTTTAAGTACCTACATACAAACGTTCATTGGTTTTGAACAGTTCAATTATAATTCAAGATAAAAATAATAATTACCTACTTTAAGGGCTAAAATTAACAGATTAGTATTATTTAAATTATATATCAATTAAATTTTGTATATAGTATTATCCAGTATATATATCCAAATCTTAATTTCTGTTTAATCATTATTACCTTATACTTATTGTTTCTGCATGTAGGTATTATCTTCCATTAGGTGAATCAACATTCAATTTGAACTGTAATCTCAGAGCGCTCCTCCGGTGAAGCGCTCAACAAAACAAAGGAATCGATGTTTATAAACATAGTCAACCGATACGAACGAATTCAAACAATTTGCTGTTATTGACATTATACCTAATATCCTTCCAAGTAAGAAGGAATCATTGTAAGCAACTTCCAAGTTAAAGTGAACTAACTTCACCTTTTAAATAACTCTCAACTTGCAAACATTAATAGAGCTTTCAGTAGTTCATAACAAAATGTTTGAACTAATTTCAATGTTTAGTAACTACGAATAGCGCTCAATAATTATAGAAATTCTATTGTTTTACTGGTTCCGGCAACATAACAAGTTGGCTGGTGTACGGAATTGTAAAAGTTTTTGCAAATAGAAACATGCGGCGCCGTCAACCAGCTAGGACGTCATTATGTTGATCTTCCACTTGTAACTTGTAATTTCGGCTTTCACTTTCTTATTACGCATACTTAGTTACAATTTAAAGAGATGGCATTCCACTTGGGCCTATATTCGTCATCGCAGTCGAAACATACCGATAGGTTGCAAAGCAGCTTGGACAATGTAGATTCCTGTTGAAGAAGCCGTGGATTAACATTCCATGTACCTATTTACGAAGCATACATAACTATTTTTGTTGTTCTTATGTCTCTTTCACTCTCATGTGCCCGCGTAGCGAGATGACAGGTGCAATACTTAGGTACTTGCACGGTCGTGATCGGATCGGCCGTGATGGATGGAACGCCGGCATAATTTGACATCCATTACATTGAACGTCTCAATAATGGGATCGAGGTGCATAATTCAAAGCGCTTTAAAAGTGAAGGCGAAGCTTAGGGTATTGGCTTTCACTTTCCCGAAAGATAAAGGGCCTCAAGGTCGAAAATGTGGTATTTGGAACACGTTCACCAGCCGTTTTTTTTTAATTGCGCAAAAGCTCCGGCTTTGCTGAATATATTCGTAGCCACTTTAGGTAGGTATGCTGTGGCGGACAACCGTCCCAGAGTTATTAAATTCTGTACGTGTATTTTACTTTTACCATGTTTCAAAGTTTTAATATAGGTAATTAACTATTTAAGTGTCATTTAAATCACTCCGCACACATCAATTGATCCTTCGTCACACCATGACGTTGCCTATAAAGCAACATTAAAAAATGAAATCATCAGAGCCACGCCTATAATTTTTACTCTCTTTAAATTACGCATAAAGACCTAACGCACGGAAATCGAAAGTGACTTAATGACAGAATCGGCAGACTGGTGTCCATGGAAGTAGGTCCAGTAAATACCTATGCAATTAATTCGTGCTCGAGCTATTGAACATTGAACTAATGGCTGAGGCCGAGCCTCGCTCCAGTTGACATCACTCTGGATCCGTGCATAATCATCTATCATCTCCTTGAATAATTCAATACAAGTTCCAATAATGCGACCTCACGATTTAGTTTCTTTTAATTGTTCAACAAGCGTTTGTGTTTTGTTTAATGTCGAACATAATTAAGATAACGACCTGTTCCACGGCACTATATACGACGGCAAAGGTCTCCAGAGCTATTATGTAACATTAACATCTACACGGTAGTAAGTGCTCACTCTAATGGGCAATCCGGTTACATAGATAGCTCATTGAATTCCGTAACAAACTAATCTTAGAAAATGCTTATTAGGAGCTTTATTTGATATCTCAAATACGGGTAAAACGACGCAAAATAAGTCTGCTGATTCATTGATTCACGAGTTTGTGACGTTCGTGAAATAATTACATGCACCTATATCAACACCGATGCGTCTATACCACTGTGACATGTTGATCATGTTTCCATTTTACTTTCAGGTGTTTGCGATGTGGTACGTGTGGTGCACGTTAATTCTGGTCTCCGGGGCTCTGGGGGCGGCGGAGGTGACGGAGGTGACAGAAGTGACACAGGCGACAGAAGCGACAGAGGCGACAGAGGCGACAGAGGCGACGACCGAGGCACCCACCCCCGTTGCTACCACCCGGGCGCCTTTACGCACGCTCGACCGTCAGGCCGCCGAGCTCGCTTGGCGCTCCTGGCTGCAAAGTCCTGAGAGCGGCAACCAAAACGCCCCACCAAGAAGAATCACCACCAAGTCACTCTTCATCACGCCTCTTGTCTGCCCTAAAGGACAAAGGCTCGACCGCAACGGATGTATCCAGGTAAAGCCCAATCTGTTGCAATTACAATATTATAAATTATAATGAATCTTCCCTTAATTATTTGTTTGTAGATATCTTCTTTTCCTCATAGGTAAGCAGTTTTGAAACTCTGTTTTAAAATCGAACCTTTAATTCCAGGTGGTAACAGTTAATAAGGATGAGCACGAACGCATACTCCTCGAGCAACTAAACGCTCTGTTCACCTCGCCTCCGAGCGGAGATGTGGTTTACGACTACGGCGACGAGGATCCGGGCCCGCTGCAGCTCACCATACCCATCGGTCTGGACCCGCTGGCAGCCCCGCTCCAGGCCCATGAGCCAGCCGCTGAGGTAAATTGACCATGATTTTAATAACAGCATGTAAAGAACCTTGGTAGTAATAAAATGTTCAAAAAAGTAACATTATCTTATTTCAAACCTTTTCATTACAGGCTCAAGAACAGCAACCCAGCTTTGTCCAAATAAACAAAAAAGACGAAGACCAAATTAATAATGACGCCAGCATAGAAGCTGAACTAGAACTCTTGAAACTACAACATTCTAAAAACCCAAACAACGGCACTGCCTCGGCAGGCTCGAGTATCCTGAACCACAACGTCTTAAACAACTTCTTGCCGTTGCCAGACAAGCCGAAACGAGACAGCCCCGTAGTAAATGAAACCGAAACTCTTCCAAACAACGTAACTGACCAAGGACAAAAGGAACAATTTTATGGACATGTTAATGTCGATCCCGTTGTTTACGGTACCGAATTCCAAAACCCGCAGTATGATGATTTACCTAAAGGTACTGAGGTGACAACTGAACAAACAAGTGAATCACCACCAGTGCAACCTAATTCTTCACTTGTTAATAATACCGTTGTAGAACAAAGCGAGAAAATTGAGAATTCATCCACTGTTATTAACAAAACGGACACCGAAACCTCGACAGAAAAACCAATTGACATCCAACTTCATCTAAACGAACACTTGACAAAGAATAGAGACCAAACTAAACTCAACCCTGAAAGCGAGTATTCAGACATCGGAGAGGCGATAAAACTTATCAGTCGCTACGCTGAAGTCACAACCGACGACAACTTTACCAAAGACCAAAAGAAAAATGCGTTAAAAGACGATAATGTACTTGGCACTCGAACTAAACTCCAACATCGCCGCAACAAACCGCTGGATCGGGCACAACCACTCGCACAACTACATGTTTTACCAGAAGAACACCAAGAGAAATTGCCACCTACTAATTTCAAGCCTAGTAATGACGGATATTACAGATATCCCTGGTCGAGCCAACATCCAGTGTCGCCGCCACCGGAGTATCCGTTTCGCCATTTACAAGATTACTGGCCTGATCGCAGCCAAATAAGAGGAGTGTACAACGGTGTGAACCATGAGAATCCCAGGCGGCATCATCATTCGTACCCGCACAACTACTTCCGACCGCACGGTTTACCGGCCGCGAACCGCGCAGGGCAGTACCTACGTCTGCAAGATACGTACGCCGGCCAGTCGCAAGGCTACCACTACCGGACCGCCGCTCACTACGGGAACCCGATGCGCTCGCACAACCAAGACCTCTACACCCTTCTGGGTCTGAGGCACTGGTTCAGCAGCGAAAGTACATCAAAAAGATAGCTTATTCATCCTCCATGCTAGACAATTCGATGTTACCCGACGACTTATAATGGAAGCTATGGATGAAATGTACCTAAAACAAACTAAAATCAAAATTACTAATCGCTCCAAATAGAGATGTAGAGCAAATTATATTAGCAAATGTACTTACATTAATTAATACTATCAGTTTGAGTTAAACATTTCTGTCAATAGCTTTCAATATATTAGCCTATTTATTTTAAAGCCAAATATTACAGTCATACATAGATAAGTTTTTATTAGCTGTTTAAGTTTTTGTAAATACGCCTACTTATATAATTTAAGTGTTTCATCTTGCTGAGTATTATCGTTGTTTAATTTAAATGTAAATTGTTTATTGATGATTAATCACTAATTTAATTTTATATTTATTTGATGTAATTATTTTGATGTTATTTTCGTTGTGAAATGTGGAAAGTAGTTCGATGTCTAGTAGCGCGTTTGGTGTTTAGTAGCATTGTTTAGTTTAGGTACGTGAAATTGTCCTGGCGCTGGCTTGCCCGACTTACCCTTTCAAGGATGATTCAAGGAAGTCTACAAACTGGCGTTTTGTAGTAATAGAGATAGATAGGGCCCTACTAATCAGCAATTTAGACTATAGGTTTAGCTTTAATGTTCAGACAATAAAACGTGAGTTTCAGTAGGTACCTATTTAACCCACCTGCAATAGAAAATATAAACTGGTGTCCTTGAAAGGGTCTTAGCTTTTATGTTTTTTTTTTTAATTTAATTGGTTCTTTCGAGCCTATAGCTGACTTGCCTCATAATTATAGCAATTGAATGAGATTGAAGGACACCTGTTCCTGTATATTTTAAGTTTTTAATGTATATTATGTATATTTTTCACACAATGTCAGTCAATGTGTCTTTTTAGTATTCAAAATGTATTAGTTTCGTTTAAAGTGTAACGTATTGTATAACTACTCATACTTTGTCTACCGAACTATTTACAAATACATATAACGATCCCACCAAAGCTTAGATTAAGTGTTTAGACTATCTTATTATAACGCATTGGTGCATTTTATCTACCTAATACATATAACATTAGAGCTACTCGAAGTTACTTGACGTAGAAAATTTGACGTATTTTTCTAAAGTAAATATTACCTTTTTATCACTTCACGTCAAAAATTATCTAGTAATATATTTTTAACTACCGAATAGCCCGTTAAGTATCACCACTTGCCTAATGTAGAGAATCGTCCAAATAATTTACTATACATTTTAAAATCAAAACTACACGGCCGGTCAATAGGTACCCTGGTAATGGAAATGTTACTTAAATTAATGTACCTACTTAAACAAAACTCCACATGATACAGGTAAATCAACCACTAGAAACAGAACATCATACTTCAACCCTTCATAAGAGCCATGTGGTTTGGTTTGTTTAAATTGAGTTAAGTACCTTAATAAATGGAGTATAGTCAAAAACTGACACTGAGCACCCTCTTTTCATTATTTAAATATTTCTAGTGGCCCATTTGGACTATTACAATACCTGGCGTCATAGGTTCCAATTATGTTATTCTATCCTTATCGTGCAATAAATTCCATTTAAGAATCAAAAGCCAGTGTCTTCTAAGGCCTCACTACACTATAGCTATCGTGGGCCAGCGTAAGGGGCGTAGTAATGCGTAAGAGTAAGATACAAGAGTATGTAACGGTCTAAGGTGTAAATGCGTCTCTTATGCTCGCCCACGATGGCCATAGTGTAATGAGGCTTTAGAAGACACTGGGATTTGATTCTTAAATGGAATTTATTGCACGCTAAGGAGAGAATATATATACTACTCAAAACAAAATAGGGGCCATTTAGTATTTTATATGTAACATGAAAATAACAATAGTTAGTGTTATTTTTTTATAAGGTGACAATAAAACAAAGCTTTTCTTTTCGTTTAGGCAAATTATTCGTTTAATTAAGTTAGCATTTGTTTTGATTATTCCAGATTAAATTAAATTAGTCCATCATCAACATAGCACCAAATAAAAACACTTCACAAAAAATAAAAAAAGGAAAGATAATTGCATATTTTTTTAAATCTTTAATAACGTGTATGTCCTCCTCGCTTGTTTATGCACTCCTGAAGCCTAGAATGCATGCTCTCAATCAAGTTCCTCACGTTTTCAGGTGGTATCTCTTCCCATGCACGTTTCAGAGCGTTAATGAGCTGCTGTTGGTTGTAAACCTCTCGCTCTCCCTCTCTAATCCTTCGTTTTAATTGGTCCCACAGGTGCTCTATCGGATTAAAATCCGGACTGTTGGCTGGCCACGGTAGCACCGAGATACCAGAGTTTTCAAGTTCAGTCCGAGTAACCCGAGCTGTGTGTGGACGGGCATTGTCTTGCATCAGGATGAAGTCAGGACCCACTCGCTGTGCAAAAGGAACCACATGAGGCCTGACGACTTCCTCGATGTAACTTTGAGCAGTTACGGTGCCCTGATTTAAGATGGCGAGCTCAGTTTTACCGTGTACGCTAATGCCACCCCAAATCATAACACTGGGACCACCAAAACGATCACTTTCGTGGATGCAAGCTTCCGAAAATCGCTCGCCGCGTCGTCTCCATACTCGAATCCGTCGATCGTCACTAAAAAATTTAACTTTACACTCATCTGTGAAAAGCACCGATCCCCACTGATTTATGTCCCAATTCAAATATTGCCGACAGAAACTTAGGCGACTTGCACGATGAACCCTAGTCAAAGGAATTCGTACAACACGTCGTTTAGACCATTACTGGTCTTCATGCAGCCGATTTCGTATTGTTTGGTCACTAACACGAGTACCCGTCGTAAGCCGTAAGCGATTTTGTAACTTGCGAGCCGTTACTGAGCGTTCTCGTCGTGAACTTAACCGGATGTAACGATCCTCTTGGGCCGTAGTCGCACGAACTCTGCCTGAACCAGGTCTTCTTGCAACACTACCAGTCTCTTGGAAGCGATTCCATGCATTTTGGATGGCTCTCCGAGAAAACCCTAGCGAGGAAGCCACAAACCGCTGCGAATGACCTTCAGCTATCATTGTGAGGGCCCTGGTACAAGTTATCGGGTCCATATGTCTTCGTAATCGTGGCATTATTAACACAACAGAATAAACTAGGCAACTCGACAAAAATAAATTACTCCTTTAGTGACATTTTAGAGAATACAACATCATTTAATGTCAAAGAATTCTTAACCTGAACTCGTTTTTTTTTAAATCCAAATTTTACTTGTATTTAAGGACAGTATTTAAATTTAAACACTAGCACTAAAGAGGCTTAAATAGCGAAGGATGCGTAATATCAATAATTGGAAATAGTTATCAATAGTTTGTGTTTATAAATTACGATTGAGCAGAAATATATAGGTGGCCCCTATTTTGTTTTGAGTAGTATAGAATATAGAATATAACATAATGGTTATCGTGTAGTGGGGCCTTTAGACAAGGCAATAGGTATATTTATTACACAAGCATTATTGTAAGCAATACCTTAAAAAATGGTTCCGTCTAGATGGGCTATTTTGCGACGCAATCATTCCGTTATACTGAGAGTAATTATTAATGTAATCACTTGAAGCCAGTGCTCGACTTGAAATATTTCGAAGGACACGATATAAACGCGCTTAAAAATTCCCTTGGTGCGCCACGACTCTGCATAGGCGAGGTGTATCGGGCACTTAGTTCATACCTTTCCAATAATGTCAACTCTTTGTTAAGTTACATAAGGCATATTTGAGCACATAATACTTCGTACCACATAGATATGCATGGTGGTGTGCGGAAATCTAAGAAAAGTATAGACTTATATTGGAAACCTTATTTTCACCCATGTTTACTTTTACTAGACTGTTCAAAAATCTGAATTTATCTTACCTATGTTATGGTCCTCATTTTCTACTATTCTAGACATGTCACATTTTATATAAAACTTGACACCTCGACGGCAAGGCGGTGTAACTTGCGAAGATTTGGCATCTTTTCAATTCTCCATTGCGACTGTTTTCGCGCTAAAAACAGCTTGCGTAGGTTTAGGCCGAGGATGTGCTACGATCGCACATCGCACAAATCTGTTTACTGTACAAATAGTTTAAGAATGTAATAAATAGCGAACTATTAATATAAAGTGCGATGTCATAGGATGGAACTAACATTTTATCCAATTTAAGATCGAAATTCAAAATATGTCCGATATATTTATTGGTACCATATTAACAACGTATTTAATGTTAGTTCTATGCTAAACACTGTCTAATTATATCTCTAAAATTTACATTACAATACTGCATTTCGATGAAATACAAGATTATAATTATCTGCCAGTATTTTATTATTACTGTAAATAATAAATGTGTTATATTAAAATTGAATCAAATGGGAAATTCGCAATTTTATTTTGTACACTATGAATAAAAACATCAAAGTTGCTGTAAAGACATTTTATTGAAAATATTCAAATATTTATGATCAAGTCAAAATATTAACTTGGTCAAAACAAGGTTTCTGCACTTGCACATACTTCGTCTTATTTATTTGAAATGGGTAACTTATCTGTAATGATGCAATGCTCACACTCCATACATCAATGATATTCAAATAACTACAGCAACATGATGACTTACATACAAGCAATTTGTACAAAATATCACAATAATAAAAATCTTACTATTATTGAGAAACATATACATTACTACCAGTTTATTTGGCCAATCATGTCTAAATGTCAAAAAAATAAATTAGAGTATTTTTTTTTACATAACATACATACAAAATTACTCACTACTACACATTCACTATTTATTATTCCTTGCTATAAAAGTTATTTTTAAAATAGATTCTACACATACCAACTGAGGGGCACTACAGAAGTATATGCAAGAGCAGATTGCTCATGTTGTTCATGATCCATTCATAAATTCAAATCAAATTACTATGAAATTACAATTTTATGTCATTTTTTGTTCTGGTGAATTCTTTGTCATTGGCCCTGCATCTTTCACTTACATTACTGAAGAAACTTATAAACTGGTATTTTTTTATCTTTCTCAAAGATATCAATTGAAGATAGCCTTAAGGAACGTGTAAGTACAGCGGACACAAATAACCATCCAAACTTGAAAGTTTCCATGCATCTCATCTGAACTCATAAATTTGGATGCTGTGTTCCGGAACATGACTTAAAGTCAAAGATTGAAACCTGGAATTAATAAAAAAAAATGATATTGGTGGTATTCCAAGTTTTGAACATCTAAAACTGTGACAAACAATACTTACACACTTAACACTTCTTTATCACAGAGCGTTGGCCTCATTGATTACAACAATAAGAATAAAATCAATACCCGTTATGTTGTAAACAAGAGGATGAGTCGCATATTTCATTTATTAATCAATAAGGCCCATGCTATGTTTTACATTAAAAAAAAACATTAAATGTAATAAATCAATGCTCACCACTCAGAACTTCGATGATAGTAATAACCTTCTATTGTGGCCGCTGACTTGTGGAAGCATATGTAGTAGAAACCAGCAAAAGAAGCACCATTTATATCCTTAATAGTATGGTCTGGCACTAAGAAGTGTTCTTTCCACCTCATAAACACGTAATCAGCCTTTGCAAGAGAGTCATAATCAAATGAATCAGAATTAAACGTCTTCAAATATGGAACAAACAAGTCGAATTTACTCTGAAAATTAAAGAATTAAACCAAATCCATTACAATAGAAATGAATAAAATATTGCCAAAAGGTCAGACTTGTAGGAAAATTTAAACAAATGTAAGTAGGCTATTAACATTCAGATTAGTTAGGTTAATAACCTATGAGATAAGGTAAGTACGTACATCATAAACGCAAAAAAGAATGATGTTATTTTTTGTAGGCATATTCTTTCTAGAAATGCACTAACATCTAATGAAACAAATAAGTGAATTAACAATCAAACTCTTAACTTAAAATTGTAAGAATAACTCACATTGTGACTATCTTATAACGTACTTTTGCAAACGGGAACCAACCCACAAAGATTTTGCAAACCGGAACCAACCCACAGTATTTAGCATGACAGTTGACATTTTATTACCAAATCTTTGTGGGTTGGTTCCCGTTTGCAAAAGTACGTCCAATTTGATTATGTTCAATTTACTGGCGGTGATGGCTCAAATGGCAAACTTAAATGACATTGTTTGACTTGCAATAAGAGATATCTTCTACATTTAAGTAAATATTTATTCAGCTTGTAATTATTTTACGTTTTTCAATTACTTACCCAATGTTTTCTATCAACATCTTCATCTGCATCCCACTTTCGTGTTAGAAAAGGATATTTTGCCGATATAATTTCACCATCAAAAAATGTAGTGAGTGTTGGAAACTCCTCCGTCAAACCTTTTATTTTTAAATAACCACATAAGTATGAGTTTTCTTCGTCAACATGCTAGAAAAAAGAAAATAATACATTTAAATACACAATTACAAATAAATTATGTTTAATTGCATTAAACGGAATACAAATACATTCAAATGTTATATTATGATGATGCTTAGGTTATGTGATAGCTGAATGTAAACCTAGGTAAACATACTACACTTTTATGGCGCTTTCTAGGACTAACCTGTAAGACCACCTCAACTTCATAAGAGTTGCCTTTGGACTTCTGGTGCCCTTGAAATTTTGAGCCATTATAGAGCAAAGACTTGGTCACGCCAGGCTGTTTAGAATTCGCAGGCGGCGGCGGCGTTATGTCAACCTTTACTGGCATTATCGTGCCATTAAATATAAGGTACTACTCGATGTTCTGACGCCACTAGGAACTTAATATCCAGCTGCACAGCACAGAGTTACAGCATAAAGTACATTTTACGCAGCAGCAGACAGCATCCAAGATATAGCACCTGACACCTGACAGTTTGCCCGTTTTCCAGTAGATTCTACAGAAACTAACACTATATTCTGCTACGAAATGTTTTTTCGCGTTACAATTACTTTGCTTTCTTAATTTTGTAATTTAAGTTTAGTAATACAACAGCTTTTTACTTTGCTAAAAAAATGACTGAGAAGAAAGGAGGAAGTGAAAGTTAAAGTTGGCATCACACTGCCGCGCAGTACGGTGTGGTGTGGTTGCAAGAAAAAGTTAAACAATTATTTATAAAAAAATATTAAAAATATTTAGTTACTACAAATATACCGATTCTAAGAAAATGTAAATAGCGTTTAAGTATTTGATTTATTATAGTTAGTATTTGAATTACGTATATTACTTTATGATTCGATTTAAATAATCGATTACTTGTATGGTAACTTTGACTAGTTTGACTTCATAATCTTCAACGTTCACTCACTCGTTCAAGCTAGTATTATCTACGTTGTCTATGATTAATTTATCATTCATTCATTCAATCAGAGGATTTCGTTTCGTAGTTCGGCGTAGCTGTGTTTCGTTTTGTGATATTGCATTTTCATCTAATATTTATGTTTAAATTCAACGTTTTGACACAATGATTTCTTATTTCATGTCAAAATGCATCCGTGTTAACAAACGTTATAAGTTCATGAACACTTTGTGATCTGCAAGCAATACTAGCAATATTTTCCCACATAATTATGGTTAACTGACGTTAGTCTGTGCATCCTCAATTATGGCAGACCCAGGTTATTACCACAGTGATTATATTCGGCACCCTGTTCTCTACGAACTGGGCGTCAAGTACGGAATTAAAACGGAGTGTATTCCAGAAATAGCTTTGCCCTCTAAACTGGAGGAACTCAAGGATGTGATACGTAGAGAGATACGTAAAGAACTCAAAATAAAGGAGGGTGCTGAGAAGCTACGTGAAGTAGCCACTGATCGCAGATCGCTCTCTGACGTCGCTAATATCGTGAAGAAAGCTAACGTGAAGCTCAACGAATTGAAATCGGATCTACAGGAGCTCGAATCGCAACTTCTGTTGTCTCGTGGTCAATCAACGCCAACGTCGCCCGAGGACCTGTCTTACGATGAAGAGATCATCCTGGCGTCGGAGGCGGCCCAGCAGCAGCGGCAGCTGGGTGAGGCAACAGCCGACCGCAAACTGGCCTCGCTCGAGAAGCAGCTTAACATCGAGCTTAAAGTCAAGCAGGGTGCCGAAAATATGATCCAGAGCATCACCAGCAGTAACCAGTCGCGCGACAAGAAACTCCTTGCTGAAGCACATCAGATGCTGGCTGACTCCAAGGACAAAATCGAGTACCTCAAACTACGCATTTCCAAACTTAGTAAACAGCAAAAGGGCGACATTGCTGGTGCAAATGGGGATGGTAGAAATTTAGACATGAGTGGTGTAGATCAACGACTTGATGAGAGAATTGCAGAGTTAAGAAATAGATTAAGAATTGAGGCAGCTGTAGTAGAGGGATCAAAGAATGCAATAAGACTCCTACAGAGTGATAAGAAAGTTACAGACAAGAAAGCTTTAAATGAAGCTCAGACAAGCCTTTTTGAATCCAGTCAAAAGCTTGATTTGTTGCGTAGGTCTCTAGATATGCGCCGTCAAGAGCTCCCTGCTGAGAGTGCAGCATTTATAGAATTAGGTCATGAGTTACGCAGTACTGGCTCCAGTCCTGGATATGTTAGTTTGTCTTCGGGTAGTGGATCAAGGGCTCAGTTTTTATCACCTGCTCCTATGATAAGCCCTTGTGTTCAAGTTACTGGGACACTAGAAGTCCGTTTGATGGGTTGTCAAGATTTGTTAGATGATGTTCCAGGGCGCACACGAAGAGATCCTCTGGCTAGTCCATCGGACCTGAAGTCTTTTGTAAAAGGGGTGACCATTCGCAACTCTATGAAGTATACATATAGCATAAAGGAAGACACGAGTAATGAGATAATGGCAGTCATGAAACTGGACAATCACACTGTAGCCCAGACGAGCTGGCGACCGTGCTCACAGCAAGCCTGGGATCAAAGGTAAACTGGTGTTATAAATATTATTTCATATCACCCTTGCCTATTTAAAACCATTCAGGTTTACTTATTAACTCTCATAATTTCTACTCTTTTTGTGTTACAAAACACAAGGTTGACTGAATGCTATTATTAGCATAAATAAATCATAACTAATATTAAACCATGCCCTACTATACTGGCAATTAATTTGCCAGAGTAGATTACTAGTTTGCCCTCATTATGGTTTGTACCTTTGCTTCCTGGAAATTTTATCTTTATTAGTCATATCTTATCAAGAACACATAATGTCTTAGTATGTGTCTAAGTATGACTAATTTACACCACAGTTAAGCTTACCCTGAAAAATGTTGCATAATAATCGGTTTGGAATGGTTTTTTCAGATTCACAATTAAGCTGGACAAATCGAGGGAACTGGAAATAGGTGTTCATTGGAAAGACTGGCGTGGGTTGTGTGCTGTAAAATTTTTAAGATTAGAGGAGTTCATTGATGACATCAGACATGGCATGGCATTGGAACTAGAACCTCGTGGACTTCTATTTGCTGAAATCAAGTTTTTGAACCCAATCATATCCAGAAAGCCAAAACTTCAGCGTCAAAGAAAAATATTTAAACAGCAAGGCAAGAATATACCTAGACCATCATATGGAGAAATGCACATCCCTGCTGTAGTGCTGGGCAGGCTTTTGAAAAGGTCATCTCCTTCAATACAAAGTAACATCCAGACAGCCCACATAACCCAACCGCAACTCAACTTTCAATTTGGTTCTGCTGATAATAAAGATGTTGAGAATCCAAATGCTACCCTTGGTGGCATGGCAGGGGTGCGACCCTTGGGTCTGCCTACTACTGCTACAGCACCACAAACTCCTGCAACCCCGCCTCCCAAGCCAACACTACCACCACCCCATGTCTCAACTTTACGTATGGAGAAAGAGCTTCAGGAAGCATTTGCATTTTTAGAAGATTCATATGTACGGGATAATTTTGCACCCAAAGAGCCTCAAACACCATCATGTGATACTCCATTAGTTGAATATCCACCCTCACCATCACCAAAATTGGTTTTGGAATTCCCAAGCAATGAAGATCAAATTATAGAGGTGACTAGTAACATGAGGATATCATCATCTCGCTCATCATCAGTTATAGAGACAATAAAAGAACTTGACTCTCGCCGTCAATCCTCTGGGGAAATGTCAATGGAGTGCTTTAGATTGTTGAGTGTTTTAGGAAGAGGTCATTTTGGGAAAGTGATATTAGCTCAGTACAGGTCTACAAATGAGTACTTTGCAATTAAAGCTTTAAAAAAAGGTGATATAATTGCCAGAGATGAAGTAGATTCACTGTTGTCTGAAAAAAGAATTTTCGAGGTAGCTAATGCAATCAGGCATCCGTTTTTGGTAAACCTGTTTGCATGTTTCCAGACTGAACAACATGTTTGTTTTGTGATGGAGTATGCAGCCGGAGGTGATCTTATGATGCATATTCACGCAGATGTGTTCACTGAACCCAGGGCAGTATTTTATGCAGCTTGTGTTGTATTGGGCCTACAGTATTTACATGAAAATAACATTATTTATAGAGACTTAAAGTTAGACAACTTACTTCTCGATACCGATGGTTATGTTAAGATTGCCGATTTCGGCCTCTGCAAAGAAGGTATGGGTTGGGGAGACCGTACTGGTACTTTCTGTGGTACCCCAGAGTTTCTCGCCCCTGAGGTGTTAACCGAGACTTCGTACACGCGGGCCGTGGATTGGTGGGGTCTCGGCGTCTTAATTTTCGAAATGTTAGTGGGCGAGTCGCCTTTCCCGGGAGAGGACGAGGGCGAAGTGTTCGATTCGATTGTAAACGATGAAGTCCGCTACCCTAGGACTTTATCATTGGAAGCAATAGCTTTAATGCGACGCCTCTTGAGGAAAAATCCCGAAAGACGTTTGGGATCGTCCGAAAGGGACGCCGAAGATGTTAAGAAGCAGGCTTTCTTCCGGAATGTGAATTGGGAGCAATTATTACTTCGTAAAGTAAAGCCACCGTTTGTGCCAACTATTAATAATCTCGAGGACGTGAGCAACTTCGACAGCGAGTTCACGTCGGAGGCCGCCGTGCTGACGCCGCCCAAGGAGCCGCGCCCGCTCAGCGCCACCGACCACAAACTCTTCCACGACTTCACCTACATGGCTGACTGGTGCTAGCCACCGACGTTCGTTCATAAAACTAATCTTAAACAAATTAGTAATATTTCAAATCTACAAACAATAAACCCCCATTGCCTTACAAGAGTGTGTAACATTTCTGTATTTTGATAATATTATCTGTTATCTCTACAGAAGAGTGTGTAGGTTGTCTTGTTAACTTGTATTTAGTGCAGTTAAAATGCAATATTTTATAATGAAATATGTAATTTAATATCATAAGTTAAAAATGCGATAGTGTATTTTTTAAAAGCGTCGTGTAATAGATTTATATATATGTAGTTATGAAATTGAATTTAATAACTTAGAATTACCTAACAATAATTTAAGGGAAGGCGTGTCAAATCAATATTACGTTCTCATTCACTTGTTTACTTTGTCAGTGAAATAAAGTTATCATCAATAAGAAGGCATGGTTTTAATTATCAAACAATGACAAATTGCTTATTCGCGGTAGCTCTTTTTGGCCGATCCTTTTAAGGAATTACTGCGACATTGTCTTTGTCCCTAAAGGGCGAAAAAGAAGTCTTAGTAGTTCCTTCAAGGGGACTGAAAATATGCCGAATTACTTAGCATTTAATGGCATAACTGATAAATTCAAAGTATGCTTAACAGTTTTTTTACCAATAATGTAAAATGTAATTCTCCTAGGGACAAAGTAAATTATAAAGTAATAATCTTCTTGAGAAATAGCACCCATAGAAATTGAAATTAAATGCAGTATTTGTGAACATTTTACTGGGCCATTTCTATCTGTTAGTATTACAAAAAGCAACAATTGCATGGGGTGGTCCCAGATTAAGAATAGCCCAATTCACGGTCCAGCATAGCCGCGCCCAGCAGTGTGACATAATCAGGTTGATTACATACAAGTACTGTCATGTAGTTAATGTAGTATCAATAAAACAGCCAACTACCATAATCCACTAATTAAGTTAAGACAATTATATTGATTGGCCAATGCCAATGTATCGTGGACCTAATCACCTAGATGTAATATAATACCCCCTGTGGTGGCACATAATACCTACTTACTCAACAACTGCTATGTAAAATGAAACAACAGTTATGGAAACATAAAATGTATATTTTGCAAATTAGCATTTATCTGGAGTTACTGATTATGGTTTATGTTTTATTATTTACAAAATGTTTTGTATGAACAATAAAGGCCTCGTGCAGTTTCATGTACAGTACAAAAACAACCATTTTACTCTTTACCACTACCGACAACCCTAAAGACCATGTATTGTATTTTTTACTTGTGTTTTCAAATACCTAAGTTATTATTATGATAGACCAACACTAGCAGAACCTAGCATATCATTCCGTTGTCTAAATATTTTCATGCTATTGTTTACATTTACATCTCGAATAAGAACTACTAAGTTAAGAGTAGTAAAATGCCTTTTTGTCTGCATATGGAATGTCGGCAGTAACACTTTCCCAGTGTATAAATAGTAATGATTTTACACAACAGTTTAGTTTTAAACATACATACTTTAAACTTAATGACTACATTTTCTTAGACTCAAAAGTAAAGTAAAATTAAATTATATTAACATTGTTAATAACTTCTCAAAAAAATTGTTTTATATCAAACTGAGTATTCAACTAGTTTCCATTTATATTTTAGAAAAATTATAGGTACCAGTTGCCACCTAATTGACTTAGTCATGCAATTAACATTCCACAAACTGAGATTGTAATTGGTATACATTTAAATTACAAACCATTATTTCAAGTTAAAAATAACAGACTGATCACACTACAAATATTTATATACACATTTCACACGGAGTTAATAGTCTCCAAAACGGTTTGTTAAGCTCACATACGAGAACCTTTTTGCTGAAGCACCTTGGCACGGTCCGTAGGCTCCACATCATTGCTGTTAAGGGAGCTGCCACACTCCCGACTGACTACACAAAGAAATTCCGCATGTTCATCATTACCATAATTGTACTGAGAGCCGATGTTGATGAGCTGTTCGAATTTCCACCCATCCGACATGGTCGACACCATTTGTGTTAGTTCCTCTTCATGAAATTGCAAAACCCTGTACACATGCTTTTTAGAGTCTTTCAACGGCCTTCTTTCTCTTAAGCATATTCTTTCTTTAACTAGTCTAATGAGCTCCGTAATGTTATAAAACTCCGCTTCCTCCAGCACTCCCTCCTCAGCGATATCGTTGTTGATAACCAGTTTACCATGTCGAAGATAATTTAATACCGGAGAGAAATACGTTGGATCCCGGTCTATCAAATAGGCGTCGGTTTCATCCTGAAACAATGCATTTTTTAGTGACCTGTTTATTCTTGTTTAATGACTGGAGAAGAAACTATAACATCTACATACCCTGTCCGAAATTAAGTCACTGTCCTCTTGAACTAATCGATACAAAAACGAGTTAGGATCTCGGGATAAGGTAGTTTTAGTGGTCATAAAATAAGTTCCTCCGACGTTGAGTTTGACCCATTGTTTACTACTCCGCCTTTCATTGTTAAATGTTTGTATATTTTCTTCTGAAAAATCACCGTCACCAACTCGCTCCGCCATGGCGTTCCATAAAACCACAGACAGAGTGCTAACATAAAAGTATAGACAATAACCTGCTGCGCTGCGATCTTCCTCAGACTTGACATACGTCAATTTTCATTGTTACCATAATAGGAATAATTTTCCCGGTATAAAAGATGTTTCAAAAATAACGAAAAAAGCAATAGCGGCCATGCCGGCCAGCCGGCCTAAAGCCGGACGGACAGCACAACGCACCGTTCCAACATGATCTATTAATTGAGACATAGTTCATAGTTTAGTTAAAAGATATATAGTATTTTTTGTCTTTGATAAATCTGGCATATAAATGACTTAATCTCGAATATATATGTATACAACCTAGATACCTTTTTGTGCCCCGCAAGAAGTGAACAAATTAGACAAAAATTACATTCGCCATGAAAGGTAGGGTCAACATCAAACTGTTTTTTTTTACTCTACTCTACTGTTTCGCTACGGCCACATCTACTCTATGGGCTTCGGCGGTTCCAAGGCGGTTCAGCGGTAGAGCTAATTTGCCTAAACTTGACGCATATTCATTCATGCGTGAGAGAGATGGGAATACATTATTGAATGAACATGCATCAAGTTTAGGCAAATAAGCTCACCTATTTCCGATCACTGGTGATCAGTGTATTGTGTTCATATTGTGTAAGCATCTAGCATCTCACAGATAAAGTCGCCATTAAGCTGGAAACAAATTATCGGACGCGGCTGACGGCCGCGACTTATAAGTATCTAGATAATGAATACACACAATTGTGCAAACTATCGGAGGTAAGCCGTGGACATAACCTTATGCTGACCTTGAGCGTTCGGACATCCGACAGAAATCTGGCGCGCTGGATGTTTTTGTCAGCCGAAAACGTCCGCGGACGGTATGCACGGGGTGCGGGACGCGTCAGCGCGCCAGAAGGACGCGGACTATGCGAAAGCTTGCACGTGCGTACCGTAAAAACAGAGAAACGAATTATCGAGTGTGTTCGCAACAAGGAATTACTGTATAATCTTAAATTAAAGGATTACAAAAATGCTTCAAAAAAGCGCCCGCACGCCACGTCCCGTTCGACTGCGCATACTTATCAGTCGCGGCCGTCAGCCGCGTCCGTCAACCGCATCCGATAATTTGTTTCCAGGTTTACACGGTCAATCCAGATCGTGATCCAACCAAGGTCGCGGATCGCAGGGGATTTCCAAAAATCTAGATAGTAAATATGTGATCCGATGTCGTCATCCCTAAAACCAACACATTACACAGTCAATCTGGATCGAGATCAACTGATCACGATCACGGATTGCGGTCTAGATTTACCGTGTAATTGCTGTCTAACTACTTTAGCAGAAAATATGAGACGTCAACTTCAACACGAATATTCGTCGTAACCCGCAGAAGTGGCTGCAGTGTTTGCCGTGCTGTCTGCTCTATTTGCTCGTCCTGCCAAATTTGCTCGTGAATATGAAATCTTCAGTCTAAATTCGTGATCCAAATATAAATTAAAGTCATTTGACTGACATCATCGTTTTAATTGATTGAATACGAGGTCCATTAATTTAATAGTAGTTTTAACTGTCCGTGAATGTGAACCATTATGCTACTTTTTATTATTTATTATTTTGTGTCGAACCTCTACTATTTATGGTAAAAGAAAAGTCATTTGTTTGACGTTTACATTGGCGTTCTTTTCGTCTTCGTTTTATGTGAAGTTGTATTCTTTCTGAATGAAAATAAGTCTAATAACTTTGTTCTTATACACAGTTTCAGTGATTACCATGTTATGCTGATGTAACAAGAACAGTAGAGCACCATGAGTAATAATTTAGAGAATGAGAGAACAATTACTACGGGAAAAATGTATCCCATTGATTTGGCACCACAAAAAATTACTATCGTGAAAAGTGTCTCAAGTTCCGATGTGAAAATGACTCACTTAATCACTAGCCAGCCGAAGACAACAGGCGCAGGTCAAATAATTACTCACGCAGGGTCAATGGGCCTGATCCGGCCTGCCACTCAAATGCTTGGTCCTGGCGTCGGTGGACAGGTAATGCCTTTTTCGGGCAATCAAATTCATTCAAAATTTACATTCCTTATTTTTTTGTAACATATTTCGTTAGTAAGTTAATAATAAGCTTCTGTACAGTTAGGTTTTAGTTATGTTGTTTTTGTAAACTACTTATTTTACTGATTCAAAATCATTAATTTTAGCAACAGATGATTGTGAGTGGGTCCCCGATTCTGCAAGGCACACAGATAGTCAGCCAAGGCTCCCAGCTTCTAGGTCAGAGTTCCCAGATCCTGACTTCATCTCAGTTGCTCGGGACTGGCCAGATCTTGCAGCCAGCCACACAGATCATCAGCCAAGGCACTCAGCTGTCTGTGCAAGTGTCCACCTCTTGCCCTAATGTGCAAGTCAGTGTTTCATCACCTGTTAGTGGAACTCAGGTCTGTAAAAACCATGTAGCTTGTTAAAATTGAACTTTTATAATTGTACCATACATTTCTACAGTAAAAACTACATAAATACACAGCAAATGTAAAGTAAAGCAAAACAATTATATCCGTGCTGTTACAAATCAATTCAATGGTCGGAATTTTCTTTAAATAAATTTCAAAAATATTTCTTTCTCTTCGTTTATTTCATTGGAAATTTCTTGCCTAGGACTTATAACGTGAATGATGTCAACCGTACATAACTATTTTCCATGCCATAAAGAAAATATAATCTAATCATAACAATTAACAATTAACCCCTCGTATACGGGAACTGTTTCAAAATTTGACAGTTTTGACTTGACCAGTCACGTGACATCAAACTCAGAAATCGCGGCCATATTGAATATTTTTATGTATGGAGCTATTTTTTGTAAATTTCAATAGTTTATTGGCTACACCTGCAATCCATTTTAAACCTAAGGTGCTATTTAAGAAAGTTTAAAATAAAATGCATTTAGGCAAGCAGGAAATTGGAACGGATCCGTGCCTACGCAGTTTTTAGGCTGGCACGGATCCGTGTCTAAGCATACGAAGGGTTAAGTATATATTAAGGTGTAAATAAGTATATTTATTTATATATATTTAAAATAGTTGCAATTTCATTCATAATAATAAATTCACAAAACAGCAAGCACGTATTTAATAAGTATAACAGTTTTTTTAAATATAGTAATCTGTTTGCACAGGTGTTGAATGTAGGCAGCTTGAGTGGGCAGTTGGTTAGCGGCGCAGGCAACCTTGTAGTGAGCTCGTCTGTACGCACCCTGCCTCCCAGCGTCAGGGTACTGCCGCCCCATCATAACACCAGGCCAAGTATGTAAACAGGGTCTATGCTATTTGGGTGCAATAGTTTTAGTTGATTGTAGCATTTTCCAAATTAATGTTTACTTGAAAAATTATACACTTTTGAATATCTGTGTAGATATTTGTCGCCAAAAGGCCAGGCTTCACTGTGCGCTAATTAAACCTAATCTATTTTGAGAAACTCCTCAAATTTATCATATTATTCACTAGGGCCCTCCGTCTTACTAAACTGATCTAGGGCGAGACCCCCGTCTCACGACGCGTCAGTAATTAATGACATGTTTCTATCAAGTCTTAAAAACATGTCAGTTTCTATGAACTACTGCTAAAGTGATGAATCATACTGTCCTCAGTGTTATCAAGCAGCCCGGGCGTGCTGGTAGGCAAGACCACTAGTCACGTGCCGCGCGGGCTCGCCGCCGGCGCCTCGCTCGCGCTGCGCCCCGCCGCGCCCGTGCAGGCTGCCTCGCAAGGTGAACATAACCCTTTTATCACATCTCACAATTAAAATTGAATTATAAAAAGCCATGTAAGTGGTTTCTTGGTGCGCCATAAGCCGCCAGCTACATGTGTGGCTTATGTCGTCACAGAGGGCGGTGGAGGTGCAGGCCGGCGCGTACCGCGTGTCGGCCGCCTGCATTCCACCACCCTCTCCGACGATATGACCAACTTGTAGCTGGTTGTTATTGGCGCACCACAGCCGATTTCAACGCTCTCCAGGTAACGCCAAAAACAACTGTGTAATTAATTACCTCTTTCTTCATTTGGGTAAAAATAGATGGTGCTATAAGTTATTTCTTTTGTCTGTTAAATTTAGTATTTTAATTTTACATTTATTTTCTCGCAACAAAAGTAAAATGTCTAAACATGTATGTCATTCGAACAATCGTATAGTATAGTAGGATAGCATTTGAATGTTGGTCAGTATGAACAGAAGGTATGGGATCTCATTAAATACAAACGACGTCCTCCCAGGTTGGGGCCAGAGTCGCGGGCCGCGCGGCGCGCTGGTGTACAACGCGCGCGCGCCCGCCCCCCGCGCGCCGCCGCCCCGCGCCGCGCCGCCGCAGGTCACGTCGCCGCACGCCACCGTGGCGCTGCCGCCCACCACCGTCCTCACGTGTGAGTCCCATCGTACTAATGTTATTACAACGCTGGTGTACAACGCGCGCGCGCCCGCCCCGCGCCGCCGCAGGTCACGTCGCCGCACGCCACCGTGGCGCTGCCGCCCACCACCGTCCTCACGTGTGAGTCCCATCGTACTAATGTTATTACAACGCTGGTGTACAACGCGCGCGCGCCCGCCCCGCGCCGCCGCAGGTCACGTCGCCGCACGCCACCGTGGCGCTGCCGCCCACCACCGTCCTCACGTGTGAGTCCCATCGTACTAATGTTATTACAACGCTGGTGTACAACGCGCGCGCGCCCGCCCCGCGCCGCCGCAGGTCACGTCGCCGCACGCCACCGTGGCGCTGCCGCCCACCACCGTCCTCACGTGTGAGTCCCATCGTACTAATGTTATTACAACGCTGGTGTACAACGCGCGCGCGCCCGCCCCGCGCCGCCGCAGGTCACGTCGCCGCACGCCACCGTGGCGCTGCCGCCCACCACCGTCCTCACGTGTGAGTCCCATCGTACTAATGTTATTACAACGCTGGTGTACAACGCGCGCGCGCCCGCCCCGCGCCGCCGCAGGTCACGTCGCCGCACGCCACCGTGGCGCTGCCGCCCACCACCGTCCTCACGTGTGAGTCCCATCGTACTAATGTTATTACAACGCTGGTGTACAACGCGCGCGCGCCCGCCCCGCGCCGCCGCAGGTCACGTCGCCGCACGCCACCGTGGCGCTGCCGCCCACCACCGTCCTCACGTGTGAGTCCCATCGTACTAATGTTATTACAACGCTGGTGTACAACGCGCGCGCGCCCGCCCCGCGCCGCCGCAGGTCACGTCGCCGCACGCCACCGTGGCGCTGCCGCCCACCACCGTCCTCACGTGTGAGTCCCATCGTACTAATGTTATTACAACGCTGGTGTACAACGCGCGCGCGCCCGCCCCGCGCCGCCGCAGGTCACGTCGCCGCACGCCACCGTGGCGCTGCCGCCCACCACCGTCCTCACGTGTGAGTCCCATCGTACTAATGTTATTACAACGCTGGTGTACAACGCGCGCGCGCCCGCCCCGCGCCGCCGCAGGTCACGTCGCCGCACGCCACCGTGGCGCTGCCGCCCACCACCGTCCTCACGTGTGAGTCCCATCGTACTAATGTTATTACAACGCTGGTGTACAACGCGCGCGCGCCCGCCCCGCGCCGCCGCAGGTCACGTCGCCGCACGCCACCGTGGCGCTGCCGCCCACCACCGTCCTCACGTGTGAGTCCCATCGTACTAATGTTATTACAACGCTGGTGTACAACGCGCGCGCGCCCGCCCCGCGCCGCCGCAGGTCACGTCGCCGCACGCCACCGTGGCGCTGCCGCCCACCACCGTCCTCACGTGTGAGTCCCATCGTACTAATGTTATTACAACGCTGGTGTACAACGCGCGCGCGCCCGCCCCGCGCCGCCGCAGGTCACGTCGCCGCACGCCACCGTGGCGCTGCCGCCCACCACCGTCCTCACGTGTGAGTCCCATCGTACTAATGTTATTACAACGCTGGTGTACAACGCGCGCGCGCCCGCCCCGCGCCGCCGCAGGTCACGTCGCCGCACGCCACCGTGGCGCTGCCGCCCACCACCGTCCTCACGTGTGAGTCCCATCGTACTAATGTTATTACAACGCTGGTGTACAACGCGCGCGCGCCCGCCCCGCGCCGCCGCAGGTCACGTCGCCGCACGCCACCGTGGCGCTGCCGCCCACCACCGTCCTCACGTGTGAGTCCCATCGTACTAATGTTATTACAACGCTGGTGTACAACGCGCGCGCGCCCGCCCCGCGCCGCCGCAGGTCACGTCGCCGCACGCCACCGTGGCGCTGCCGCCCACCACCGTCCTCACGTGTGAGTCCCATCGTACTAATGTTATTACAACGCTGGTGTACAACGCGCGCGCGCCCGCCCCGCGCCGCCGCAGGTCACGTCGCCGCACGCCACCGTGGCGCTGCCGCCCACCACCGTCCTCACGTGTGAGTCCCATCGTACTAATGTTATTACAACGCTGGTGTACAACGCGCGCGCGCCCGCCCCGCGCCGCCGCAGGTCACGTCGCCGCACGCCACCGTGGCGCTGCCGCCCACCACCGTCCTCACGTGTGAGTCCCATCGTACTAATGTTATTACAACGCTGGTGTACAACGCGCGCGCGCCCGCCCCGCGCCGCCGCAGGTCACGTCGCCGCACGCCACCGTGGCGCTGCCGCCCACCACCGTCCTCACGTGTGAGTCCCATCGTACTAATGTTATTACAACGCTGGTGTACAACGCGCGCGCGCCCGCCCCGCGCCGCCGCAGGTCACGTCGCCGCACGCCACCGTGGCGCTGCCGCCCACCACCGTCCTCACGTGTGAGTCCCATCGTACTAATGTTATTACAACACTGGTGTACAACGCGCGCGCGCCCGCCCCCCGCGCGCCGCCGCCCCGCGCCGCGCCGCCGCAGGTCACGTCGCCGCACGCCACCGTGGCGCTGCCGCCCACCACCGTCCTCACGTGTGAGTCCCATCGTACTAATGTTATTACAACGCTGGTGTACAACGCGCGCGCGCCCGCCCCGCGCCGCCGCAGGTCACGTCGCCGCACGCCACCGTGGCGCTGCCGCCCACCACCGTCCTCACGTGTGAGTCCCATCGTACTAATGTTATTACAACGCTGGTGTACAACGCGCGCGCGCCCGCCCCGCGCCGCCGCAGGTCACGTCGCCGCACGCCACCGTGGCGCTGCCGCCCACCACCGTCCTCACGTGTGAGTCCCATCGTACTAATGTTATTACAACGCTGGTGTACAACGCGCGCGCGCCCGCCCCGCGCCGCCGCAGGTCACGTCGCCGCACGCCACCGTGGCGCTGCCGCCCACCACCGTCCTCACGTGTGAGTCCCATCGTACTAATGTTATTACAACGCTGGTGTACAACGCGCGCGCGCCCGCCCCGCGCCGCCGCAGGTCACGTCGCCGCACGCCACCGTGGCGCTGCCGCCCACCACCGTCCTCACGTGTGAGTCCCATCGTACTAATGTTATTACAACGCTGGTGTACAACGCGCGCGCGCCCGCCCCGCGCCGCCGCAGGTCACGTCGCCGCACGCCACCGTGGCGCTGCCGCCCACCACCGTCCTCACGTGTGAGTCCCATCGTACTAATGTTATTACAACGCTGGTGTACAACGCGCGCGCGCCCGCCCCGCGCCGCCGCAGGTCACGTCGCCGCACGCCACCGTGGCGCTGCCGCCCACCACCGTCCTCACGTGTGAGTCCCATCGTACTAATGTTATTACAACGCTGGTGTACAACGCGCGCGCGCCCGCCCCGCGCCGCCGCAGGTCACGTCGCCGCACGCCACCGTGGCGCTGCCGCCCACCACCGTCCTCACGTGTGAGTCCCATCGTACTAATGTTATTACAACGCTGGTGTACAACGCGCGCGCGCCCGCCCCGCGCCGCCGCAGGTCACGTCGCCGCACGCCACCGTGGCGCTGCCGCCCACCACCGTCCTCACGTGTGAGTCCCATCGTACTAATGTTATTACAACGCTGGTGTACAACGCGCGCGCGCCCGCCCCGCGCCGCCGCAGGTCACGTCGCCGCACGCCACCGTGGCGCTGCCGCCCACCACCGTCCTCACGTGTGAGTCCCATCGTACTAATGTTATTACAACGCTGGTGTACAACGCGCGCGCGCCCGCCCCGCGCCGCCGCAGGTCACGTCGCCGCACGCCACCGTGGCGCTGCCGCCCACCACCGTCCTCACGTGTGAGTCCCATCGTACTAATGTTATTACAACGCTGGTGTACAACGCGCGCGCGCCCGCCCCGCGCCGCCGCAGGTCACGTCGCCGCACGCCACCGTGGCGCTGCCGCCCACCACCGTCCTCACGTGTGAGTCCCATCGTACTAATGTTATTACAACGCTGGTGTACAACGCGCGCGCGCCCGCCCCGCGCCGCCGCAGGTCACGTCGCCGCACGCCACCGTGGCGCTGCCGCCCACCACCGTCCTCACGTGTGAGTCCCATCGTACTAATGTTATTACAACGCTGGTGTACAACGCGCGCGCGCCCGCCCCGCGCCGCCGCAGGTCACGTCGCCGCACGCCACCGTGGCGCTGCCGCCCACCACCGTCCTCACGTGTGAGTCCCATCGTACTAATGTTATTACAACGCTGGTGTACAACGCGCGCGCGCCCGCCCCGCGCCGCCGCAGGTCACGTCGCCGCACGCCACCGTGGCGCTGCCGCCCACCACCGTCCTCACGTGTGAGTCCCATCGTACTAATGTTATTACAACGCTGGTGTACAACGCGCGCGCGCCCGCCCCGCGCCGCCGCAGGTCACGTCGCCGCACGCCACCGTGGCGCTGCCGCCCACCACCGTCCTCACGTGTGAGTCCCATCGTACTAATGTTATTACAACGCTGGTGTACAACGCGCGCGCGCCCGCCCCGCGCCGCCGCAGGTCACGTCGCCGCACGCCACCGTGGCGCTGCCGCCCACCACCGTCCTCACGTGTGAGTCCCATCGTACTAATGTTATTACAACGCTGGTGTACAACGCGCGCGCGCCCGCCCCGCGCCGCCGCAGGTCACGTCGCCGCACGCCACCGTGGCGCTGCCGCCCACCACCGTCCTCACGTGTGAGTCCCATCGTACTAATGTTATTACAACGCTGGTGTACAACGCGCGCGCGCCCGCCCCGCGCCGCCGCAGGTCACGTCGCCGCACGCCACCGTGGCGCTGCCGCCCACCACCGTCCTCACGTGTGAGTCCCATCGTACTAATGTTATTACAACGCTGGTGTACAACGCGCGCGCGCCCGCCCCGCGCCGCCGCAGGTCACGTCGCCGCACGCCACCGTGGCGCTGCCGCCCACCACCGTCCTCACGTGTGAGTCCCATCGTACTAATGTTATTACAACGCTGGTGTACAACGCGCGCGCGCCCGCCCCGCGCCGCCGCAGGTCACGTCGCCGCACGCCACCGTGGCGCTGCCGCCCACCACCGTCCTCACGTGTGAGTCCCATCGTACTAATGTTATTACAACGCTGGTGTACAACGCGCGCGCGCCCGCCCCGCGCCGCCGCAGGTCACGTCGCCGCACGCCACCGTGGCGCTGCCGCCCACCACCGTCCTCACGTGTGAGTCCCATCGTACTAATGTTATTACAACGCTGGTGTACAACGCGCGCGCGCCCGCCCCGCGCCGCCGCAGGTCACGTCGCCGCACGCCACCGTGGCGCTGCCGCCCACCACCGTCCTCACGTGTGAGTCCCATCGTACTAATGTTATTACAACGCTGGTGTACAACGCGCGCGCGCCCGCCCCGCGCCGCCGCAGGTCACGTCGCCGCACGCCACCGTGGCGCTGCCGCCCACCACCGTCCTCACGTGTGAGTCCCATCGTACTAATGTTATTACAACGCTGGTGTACAACGCGCGCGCGCCCGCCCCGCGCCGCCGCAGGTCACGTCGCCGCACGCCACCGTGGCGCTGCCGCCCACCACCGTCCTCACGTGTGAGTCCCATCGTACTAATGTTATTACAACGCTGGTGTACAACGCGCGCGCGCCCGCCCCGCGCCGCCGCAGGTCACGTCGCCGCACGCCACCGTGGCGCTGCCGCCCACCACCGTCCTCACGTGTGAGTCCCATCGTACTAATGTTATTACAACGCTGGTGTACAACGCGCGCGCGCCCGCCCCGCGCCGCCGCAGGTCACGTCGCCGCACGCCACCGTGGCGCTGCCGCCCACCACCGTCCTCACGTGTGAGTCCCATCGTACTAATGTTATTACAACGCTGGTGTACAACGCGCGCGCGCCCGCCCCGCGCCGCCGCAGGTCACGTCGCCGCACGCCACCGTGGCGCTGCCGCCCACCACCGTCCTCACGTGTGAGTCCCATCGTACTAATGTTATTACAACGCTGGTGTACAACGCGCGCGCGCCCGCCCCGCGCCGCCGCAGGTCACGTCGCCGCACGCCACCGTGGCGCTGCCGCCCACCACCGTCCTCACGTGTGAGTCCCATCGTACTAATGTTATTACAACGCTGGTGTACAACGCGCGCGCGCCCGCCCCGCGCCGCCGCAGGTCACGTCGCCGCACGCCACCGTGGCGCTGCCGCCCACCACCGTCCTCACGTGTGAGTCCCATCGTACTAATGTTATTACAACGCTGGTGTACAACGCGCGCGCGCCCGCCCCGCGCCGCCGCAGGTCACGTCGCCGCACGCCACCGTGGCGCTGCCGCCCACCACCGTCCTCACGTGTGAGTCCCATCGTACTAATGTTATTACAACGCTGGTGTACAACGCGCGCGCGCCCGCCCCGCGCCGCCGCAGGTCACGTCGCCGCACGCCACCGTGGCGCTGCCGCCCACCACCGTCCTCACGTGTGAGTCCCATCGTACTAATGTTATTACAACGCTGGTGTACAACGCGCGCGCGCCCGCCCCGCGCCGCCGCAGGTCACGTCGCCGCACGCCACCGTGGCGCTGCCGCCCACCACCGTCCTCACGTGTGAGTCCCATCGTACTAATGTTATTACAACGCTGGTGTACAACGCGCGCGCGCCCGCCCCGCGCCGCCGCAGGTCACGTCGCCGCACGCCACCGTGGCGCTGCCGCCCACCACCGTCCTCACGTGTGAGTCCCATCGTACTAATGTTATTACAACGCTGGTGTACAACGCGCGCGCGCCCGCCCCGCGCCGCCGCAGGTCACGTCGCCGCACGCCACCGTGGCGCTGCCGCCCACCACCGTCCTCACGTGTGAGTCCCATCGTACTAATGTTATTACAACGCTGGTGTACAACGCGCGCGCGCCCGCCCCGCGCCGCCGCAGGTCACGTCGCCGCACGCCACCGTGGCGCTGCCGCCCACCACCGTCCTCACGTGTGAGTCCCATCGTACTAATGTTATTACAACGCTGGTGTACAACGCGCGCGCGCCCGCCCCGCGCCGCCGCAGGTCACGTCGCCGCACGCCACCGTGGCGCTGCCGCCCACCACCGTCCTCACGTGTGAGTCCCATCGTACTAATGTTATTACAACGCTGGTGTACAACGCGCGCGCGCCCGCCCCGCGCCGCCGCAGGTCACGTCGCCGCACGCCACCGTGGCGCTGCCGCCCACCACCGTCCTCACGTGTGAGTCCCATCGTACTAATGTTATAACATATCTTTAACATGGTGGTTTTACTCATCATAATGCATATTATGAAATGGAGCTAATAATGAAATACCAGGGGAACTTCTCATTGATTTACTACATCTCGGACGGCGACTTTTTTTGTTAAGGGTGATGAAAGAGTAATTGTTATTAGGCTACTGTTTCTTAACCTAGTGTGTATATACAGTAGTGAATCGCATAATAATATGGCAATCACAAAGAAAAATAAAGAAAATCCGATTAAACAGCGTTTAAATAACTGGGATTCCTGCAATTGTCAATTTGGTGCATATGCCTAGATCTTAACTAAATAATATAACGAAATTTATGTCAAGAATCCGGGTGTATTTGCAATGTTTACCTTTCACCGACTTAGATAAGTATATTCCATGTATTATTTCCATTTGTAATATAAGTAAATGTAGTGGTATGTTTATAGCGAGTTTGTCAGGCGGCGTGATCACGAACGCCGTGCGGCCCGCGCAGCCGCGCGCCCCGCTGGCCGCGCCGCGCCCGCTGCCGCTGCTGCAGAGGAACTATCAACCGGCCAAGGTGAGCTGGCGCCTCCGTGTTGAGTGAGCTTATGGCTCGAAATCTGAGGACTAAATCAATTCCAACCAGAAAATTAAATTTTGTACCTAATTCGAACGTGCTGAATAATCATATTTTTTTTTCATACATACTTAGTTCTAACAATAACGATCCCAATAAAATAAAAATGAGCCTCACTCGAGTCGATCTGAAGTCATGCTTAACTTTTTTAGCGAGATATTGTATTTTTATTTCCAGATTTAGAGAAACATAGAAGTATAGCATTCCATTTTTTCATTTTAGCTTTGTAAAATTATAATTTCTCTAAATAATAATCTTTCTGATATATTCCAGCAGTTTTTTTTCTTTTTAGTATTTTCTTCACTGCAATAAGATTTAAAGAAAAACACCTCACAGCAAAGTTTTTTGCGTCTTTGAATTCACGCTACGCTCTGAATCTTACTAAGAACCACTGGTTTTTTTCGTGGTTCAACTTTATGGTCCTTCACCCGCTCCGGATTCCGTACCAGCACTCTGGCAATACCAACTTTGTACCCTTACATAAGAAATAATGATGTTGAGTACATTTCCCCCCCCCCAGCCGGCGGCGGGCGCGGGCGCGGTGGGCAACAGCGCGCCGCCGCAGCTGTACTACGAGGTGCCGCGCGCCGCCTACGCGCCCATGCCCATGTCCATGCCCGTGCCGCAGCGTGAGACACTTTCTTTATACGCGCTGCGCGTTCACTCAGTGGACGGATTTATTGCTTTGTATTGATTTCTATATAAACAAAAATGCCGATCCAGTGCACGCTGGACCATGTAAATCAATACAAAGCAACAAATCCTTCCGCTTCGTACGCTCCGATTCCGATCCAGTGGATGCGCGGCTTAACAGACTTGGATTGACTTGCATGTGTAATTCCGATGGCAATACGGTATGGAACCATTGGGCTTTGATGATGCAGAGGCGGAAGTCCGCCTTAAGGTGTCATTCCGGAGCCGACCGCAGACAGCAACGGTAGACGGCGGTAGCGCGCGTCGGACGCTTCCCGTTGCCGTCTGCCGTTGGCTGCGGAATGAGTCCTGTAGGAACTCCTCAATGGCTAATAGTAAGACCGTCGATTTTAAACTCGTTAGGCTGGTCTTTTTATATTTAATTAATTCAATTACAAAAACAGTCTTCAACAAGAAACTATTCCAAAAAGAGATTTTATCACATTTATATTAATATACACGGTGTAATCGTTAAGTGTAGCCAGCCGATTATTCCGTAAATATAACAGATATCAGAAGACTTTAAACTCAACTTTTTTTTTAATAAAAGTAGTAATATTAAAAATATGAAGTATAAACGCTCCCAAACTCATATAGTTCCTCGAGGCTGTAATTTCGCTACCGTAAGAGATACACTGTTTAAGATTGACAATTGAGTGGAAGCGCGTGGTTTCCGCAGTGAGCGTGGTGAGCGCGGTGCAGCCGCCGGCCGACGTCCGCCACGCGCCGCCCGCCGCGCTCGCCGCGCTGCCCGCCGCCCCGCGCCCCTCCATCCTCAAGAAACGAGACGCTGAAGGGTATGTGTATTGTCTTCTTTACGTGACTTCTGAACGAGTTCTTTGTTCCCTCGTAGAGGTTGAACGGATGGCCCGATTTAGGAAAAATATTTTTCTCAAAAATGTCCGGAAATGTTGACATTCCTATCTACATATTGAGACGCGAAGTACATAGTTTACTGACAGCTCTCAAATTTAAAAAAAAAAAAACATTGCGTACTCCCTACACAAGCCCGCAGTGTTGCATACAAATTACATTACTATCTAGCTTGTAACTTTTTAAAAAGTGAAAAGGGCCATAATAAAATGAGGGCACAAGTCTTATACGTCCAAATTTTACTCGAAACATAACTTTTTTATTTGTGCCTGGAATAGCTTATGTTTTTTTAAAACAACAATTGCGTTTCTCCTTGTCATAAACAAAAAGGCGGTAAGGAGTGATGGTTTTTTCACATGAAGTTTATGTTAGTATGCAATTCAAAAAATGAGTTCAATCGATGAAGATTTGACTCCAACACGAATTTTTTCTTGCGATTTTTGAGAAAAGCACTATATTTGTCTCGGCAGGAACAGCAATTGCGGGCTTCGTATTTTTAAACGAACTCGCAAGCTCGTCCGTTTAATCCAATACTCGGCCCGCAATTGCCTACTTCCATGCCTAGGCAATAATGTACTATTTCACGCTACTAGTCGGAAATGTGGCGAAAGATGGTCTGTTCTTGGTCCCCAAAACAATCAATAGTTGTACTTTGAATGAGCAGGCCTTCTATACATTGAAACTGGACAACTAAAACATAGTTGGTCTGTTCCATTGAGCAAGTCGACCAATCACATCGGTCCGCTGATCACTGATTCGACCAATCAGAACACGATTTGTACTGCATATGAAATTAAATTGGCCAATGAGAAGACGTTTTATTTTTTAATAATATTCATCCCTTCACGGATAGGCAAAGGAATCAGATTCCATACAGCCATATTATATCTGTTTTTAATTATCTGAAATATAGCTCTGACACGGTCAGAGTCGTCAGTTTAAAAACGCCTTTGAATGACTGGCCAGTAGGAAGGTATCGTTAAAAAATAAAAGTAAAAATTGGCGGGAGAGCGTAATTTTTTTAGTACGAGTAGTAATTGATTTTTATTTCCTCTCAGTAGTCGTGAAAAGCACTATGTTAAGCCGCGGCCGAAAGTGCAATAGATGGACTCATACTTTCGAGGGCCTCCGCTACGCCTCTGCCCTCGAACCAACTCGTTCATCTTTTGCTAACTTTCTAACCTCTACAACATATACTATTTCTCAAAAATGTCCGGAAATGTTGACATTCCTATCTACATATTGAGACGCGAAGTACATAGTTTACTGACAGTTCTCAATTTTTAAAAAAAAACGTTGCGTGCTCGCTACACAAGCCCGCAATGTTGTATACAAATTCCATTACTATCTAGCTTGTAACTTTTTAAAAAGTGAAAAGGGCCGTAATAAAATGAGGGCACAAGTCTTATACATCCAAATTTTTATTCGAAACATAACTTTTTTATTTGTGCCTGGAATAGCTTATGTTTTTTTTTAAAACAAAAATTGCGTTTCTCCTTGTCATAAACAAAAAGGCGGTAAGGAGTGATGGTTTTTTCACATGAAGTTTCTGTTTGTTTGCAATTCAAAAAATGAGTTCAAGCGATGAAGATTTGAGTCCAACACAAATTTTTTCTTGCGATTTTTGAGAAAAGAAGCCATGCATCCAACCAAAGCGTTTGCATAAAGGCACCAGATACCAGGAGGGCAGAAGTTATTAGGGGTGCGTAGCGCAACTTAGATCGCAGGCAATGAAGCACGGGGCCGCGCGCCGCGGGGCGCACCCGACACAGCGCGGATGACTGAGCACTGTAGGTTACTTTTAATGTATATGCACTCCTAGTACATATTTGACGTTGTAATTTTGGTTTTAATTTTATTAATTTATTATTTATATGTTTGAGAAAAGCACTATACAAACTTCAGCGTGAAGAGGGGTTGCCGGCCGAGCGAAGCGAGGCCGGATAGTTACGAGGCTGGCAAACCCACTTCACCTACTTCCCGGCCTCTGTAGTAATGTACTATTTCTCCCACATGCTCGGAAATGTTATAATACAAAATTAAAAAAAAACAAAGTTATTATTTACCAACGGCAGCGGCCGCGAAAATGTATGAAATTTCATTACGTACCTGGTGTTTTACTTTTTAAAACCATGTTTGGACTAGGATAATTATCTCCAAACAGCCAAACACTCGTGCAATCAAAATTCTTTCTTGTATATTTTACTTTTTAAATCTCATAGACTAAAAAGTTAAGCCTTTTCAAACAGCATTTACAACGTATTTAAATGTGTGTCAAATAGTTTGACTTTTTTTAAATAGAAATTGCGTTCATAAACAAAATAAATTGCCGAAATAACATAAACGCGTAATAAATGTTATAGTTTAAACTATATTTTATTGAAATTGAATTTATAAAGTTTAAATTTGTGATTTTATTTAATGCTTTATTTGAGTGTCATACTAAATCGTACGTTTCCGTTCTTTTATTTTCAAGGAAATGTTGTAACTGTGTTTAATATTATTAACAATTGTGTCAAATTTCCTCGCATTTTTGGAGAAAAGCACTATACAAGCCTCGACCGGGAAGGGCGGTTGCTGGACTCGTATATAGCGCAGCCTCGACTGCGTCTCGGCCACGCTAACTCTACTCGTCCCTCAACACCCTATTTCCCGGTCTGTGCAGTAATGTACTAATAAAACATAACCTAATCTCACGCCTTCGTTCCCAGAGTGGGGTAGGCAGAGGTACAGAATTACAAACATCTCTAAAAACTTGTTGATAATTCTATAACCACAATTTGCACAAATTAGGCTAAGATGTTTACCAGCGTATTAGTGACAGGTTGCAAGCCCATCGCCTAACAGTACTACAAGCCTTTATTCCCTTAGTTTACTAATAAGTACCTGGAAAACCGCTCGGGTTGGAAAACTGATTTCACGAAGATCACAACTTGACACATTTAGACCCCTTATATTGCAAATTTCATGCATCGAGTTTCCGAGGACGTAATTACAAATATATATTGTTTATAGGAGATTTAAAAGGAACTGTAGATTTCAAAGTATATAAAATGAGATTTAAGACGACGATATTATCAAAATACTACGCAGCAGAGGTTTTAAAGTTGGGTTTCGGTAGCTTTGTTGTTTGAATACAAGCTTGGGAAAGAAAAAGAATGAAATTTGCAATGTTATCCAATTTTTACCAAAAACGGTTCAACCTGCCTGTTTGGGTTTAACTCTTACGCTTGTATTTACTTACTCATCTTGGTAATTTCCAAGTTGTGATTGCACCCTTATTGAATCAACTTTAGTTTATTATGCCAGCCAATCACATAATCACATAGACCACAGATAATGGAAATAAGTAATCTTTATCAATACGTGGGTGGTTTTCAATGATTACCGAAGCGAGTATTTTCACATGCAATGTGTGTCAGATCGCCGACCAAGCCGGGCTTCGGGCGCTGGGAGGACGTGCCCACGGGCTGCGGCTCGGGCGGCTCCACCACGATGTCGGCGTCGTCGTCGCCGGCGCCCGACGACGAGCCCGAGCCGCCGCCCGACCTGTCCCCGCGCAAGAAGCCGCGCAAGCAGCTGTGAGTACCACTCAACTTTGGTATGACAGAGGAATAAAACAAATTACAAGTTACACTTTCATAAAAATATATATATATAAATTAGGCACTGATCCGGGGTCGATTTTTTGAATCTCGCCCGGTGACTAAAGTTCACCAAAGTGGCCGATTTCCACTCAATTCGTATTTCTGAAACTCACCGGTGACCAAAATTCACACGCCTATGATATCGAATAAGAGTGCCCTCACTCACTCGTAAACGAAATCACCTGTGAGTATTTAAATAATTACTTGCCACTGACAGCTGACAGTTCTGATAACAAACCGTCGTAACATGACATTAATAGATACTGACTACTAATAAATTGCTTATGACGAAAAACCGTTAATTTGGAAAAATCGGCATAGGACGGAACTCAACTGGACGCTTGTCTATGACAGAAACGGCAGGCTAGATGCATGTTGGTAGACAGGGTATAATACAAGTTTTGTAAAATAGTACTAATTTCAATGCCATCAGTGAGAATATTACCACTGGTGATTTCAAGATCATCAGTGAGATTCAAAAATCGACAGTACAGTTAAGAAATTCGAAAGGCGTACTTACCTTTTTCGCTGTTTTCACTATGTAACTAAACTATTTTGATGCAGGCTGACCAACGACGTGAGGCAGTGCGAGTACCCGGCCGAGGACGCGCCGCCCACGCCGCCGCCCGCGCCGGCCAACCCGCCGCCGAAACGTAACCGCTTTCACTATTTCAATTGAAATCTTTTTAGAGATTTTAGAGTTGTCGGTAATTCTGGAGCTCTGCCTAGCCCACTGGGAATGAAGGCGTAACGGTATGCATGGTTGGGCCCAGGTCCCCTGCTGAGCTCGAGCTACGTGTGCGGCTGGCGCGCCACGGCGCTGCACTTCGCGCGGCCGGGCGACGTGCGGCGCCGCGAGCCGCGCGCGCGCGACATGCTCGCCATCGCCGGCCAGCGCCACGTGCTCAGCACCGCCGACGGCTGGAAGGTGCACCACCTCACGGCGCAGATGGACGACCTGGTAACACATCACACACTATACTCCCTCAGGTTAATACTGTTTAATAGAAGACCGAACGACCGACCCGCTCCCGCTCTCTCGCCTGCTCGATGCGATGCGTGCCTTGTCTTACGAACTATATAGGCCTCATACGATGTTAACTACTTAACAGACGATTCGAGTGTTAACATCTGTCAAAATGTATTAACTAACAGTCGATTAACATTGATTAACATTTAACATCGTATGGTGAAATTTCACGTTTCATAGCAAAATAGCCAGGGCCAGGGGGCTCTCAAATAGCACTTCACATTGGGTGAATATATCCATCGAACATTCAAAATTACGCTTAGTTCGAAGTCAACATACGAGTAGTAGCATCATTCTTTACTTCACTTTGTGAATATGTATAACAGTATCTGTTTGCTCGGCAGGTGTCATTGGAGGCAGACGTCAGCGACCAACTGGCGGGAGTCCTGCGCGCCCTCGAGACGGTCTCCGGCAGGGCGAGTACTGCCTTGAAACCGCACTCTCACACCTTATTGGAACTGCTCAAGGTAACTTACACCCTTCATACTACTACAACGTATACTGTAGTATTAAAAAAAATCCATGCATCGCGTTTAAAATAAGAATACATTTAACGCCCACTTGCATAAAAAGGTCGTTATGAGTGTCTCAATATTCTTTAGCAAATAACAGTGAAGTAAAACACAGGTATACGTACGTAAGTAACTAGGAACGCATACCGGGACTTCATTCCACTTTACTTTAGCCCATCTCGCTTCTATGTCTTAATCTTAGTGTCGACATTACAGTAGCTCTTAACTACTGTACACTAAGAGCTACTATAAAGTTAAAACAAATCTTCACAGACAGTACTAAATGCCTATACAAAGCACAAAGCGCGGCGAAATAACCCTTATCTGCAAGTATGTAAGTTACTATTACCTTATATCAAAAAAGTACAAAGTGGATGTAATAAAACAATTTTATTTTATTTCAGGGTAACATTCAAAGGAGCAAAATAGTATGTGAAGGTATCCAGGAAGCCCGCGAGGATATTCTCCGCGTGTTCACTCACAGGAACTTCGTCGCGGATATTATCACGAGACAGGCCGACAAGAGGAGTTTCCGAAAACATAGGTCGCAATCATAACGTAAATCCCTGCGCTAACCTGATTGACCACACTCATTGGCCACTCCATGGGGTTGTAATGTAGATCTGAAAAAGTCTAAAGTACAGGCTATTTAGCGATGATTTTTCAATAAACCCCTGGTTGTAAGTGTGTGTAATCACGGACTGTTGTAGCGTAGGGTTGATGATTTGTAAATAGTGTAAAGATTGTGTACTTTAAGAATGAAAATGAGTATTAATTTTAGGTGAAGAATGCCTTGGAAAATGAGTTATACTTGTGATTTTGAATATAGAGATTAATAAAGAGAAATATTCGTATATAATGATGGTTTTTTTATTTAGATAATATAAGAACTGGGAAGTCAACTGTTTGATCACTTTCTCAAATCAAAGATTTTGGAGCCTTAGGCAGCCATTACACAGTCAATCCAGATCGTGATCCGACCAAGGTCGCGGATCGCAGGAGATTTCAAAAAATCTAGATAATATGTAATCCGATGTCGTGATCCGTCAATCTAACACGTTACACAGTAAAACTGGATCGAAATAACCTGACCACGATTACGGATTGCGATCTAGATTGGTTTTGTGCCCCTTTTACCATATTTTTGCTTGGTTTCTATCAGTCGAAATAATTTGAAAACGTTTTTAGATCTAAAATTAAACGAGGAATAATAATAAGCAAAGAAAAAAAGGTAAAATATCTGTAAAATTTTGAGAAAATCGTGTTTTTATGAAAACAAACTGACATTTTTGCAGTAATTTTCCAAAAAATAGCAGTTACTCAGTTAATGTTTTTAATGGGTCTAATATTGCTATCAATTATTATAAACCTAATTAATGTGAATACTATGCATTTTGTTTTATTTTTTTTGGGCTATTTGATCAAAAGTTACACCGTCACAAAATATAAGTGTAATACCCAAACTTTATTCAAAAGTTTAAAAATCAGTAAAAAAAAGTAGTGGCTAAAATAATTTAAAAAAAAATGTTTTACCGATAAATTACCCTTAACTTTCATCCCTTTCAATATATTGTACAGTTTATCGAGTACCACTCTGTATAAATCTTTTAAACTGGTCCATGAAGGGTGGTACTGTATCAAGGGTTATGATTTTTTATTAAACTGACAACATTGTGAGTGAGAATTGACAGAAGATTGAAGCTTGTATAATCTGTAGGTGTAGTGTAAGGTGTCATGTCATGTGAAATGTCAATCAGCTAGTCAACCTATTTATTTACTTGTGCTAAAATAACCTCAGTTGATTTAATATTATTGATATAAATCCAATTATTTTATTAAAACGATGGCGAGTAGCAGATTAGAAAGGATTGGTACCATTTTCACAAGGTGTGTATTATTCACGTTTTCTTTTTGAGACACTTTTTGAAGTTCTATTTTCAATTTTAAAATTCTTTTTTTTTTAAATTAAGCGGAAGTGTTGGAAAATCGCGGCAAAACGTTAATTATTAGCGGGAAAAGGGATTTAGATTCACTTTTCGCTTTAGTTCAATCCACGTGTAGTCTTGTCGAGCAAATACTTCTCGATACAATAAAATGTCTAACGCCAAAAAAGCAGCCAAGTCCAAGTTTCTAACCGAAGATATAACCGACTTTATGAACGATAGTGAATCTCCTAAAAATAAGAAAACCCAGAAGCGCACTAAGACTGATATAGCTGACGAGGAAGATATATCCAAATTAATTGGGAATTACCAGGCAGTTATGAAGCGAAGAAAAGTTGCTGCTAAAGTGGATGGAAGCAACACGAAACAGAAGGTTCTGGAAACTATGAGCTATCAGATAGAGTCAAGGTAAGCATGTAACTATTCGAAACATGTATGTATATAATACAGTGTACTTGGTAGGTATTAAAATGTACTTATTTTTTTATTTCAGACAACGAAGCAATGAACTCATGTTGAAAAACTTGTCTGAAGTTCTTGATCAGCATGATGCTGATTACAATGTGCTGAAAGAAAATGAGCAGAAGTTGGAACAGCTCACTGGAGCTTTTTTAAAATGCTTTCAACAAGCCAGTGCTGCACATAAACAAAAATTAAAATCTCTTCGAGAGATCCACAATACATTCAAAACTGAGTAATATATTTTATATTAATGTAAACATAATTTAAATGGATTTTTGTTAGTGCCATCTTTATTAAATCTGTAACTTTTTTTTCAGATGTGAAGAAATGAATGCTAGGCACAAAGCACAAAGTGAAAAGTTAGCTGAAGAACTAGACAAGGATTTAAAAACTCTGGAACAAAAACTGGTATCAGAAACGAAACGTAGTGGCTGGGAGACCCTGCGCAAAACTATTTTTCATGCTATGCAAAATGATTTGTAAATTAACAATTTTCACAATGATTGCATTTTATATTTTAGAGACATTCTTAGTAGATTATTTGTTGGATTTTTTAGATAGCACATAAGGTCTGAAATGTATTACAAATATCTCAAAACAGTCATGTTTTTATTTTCTTATAGTCCTGAATGATTACTAGTTATAAAAATAATAAACAATGATAACGGTTTCTTTGATGCTTTTATTTGTCAATATCATTTTCAATTATAGTTGCAGAAATATGCTGACGTGACTATCCAGGGGCTTGTTTCACAATAGTTACAAGCTTTCATTAAATAAATCCCTGGTGTTTCTCCAGGTGATGCACCTTTTGTTTAATACTCTTAAAACACGCGTATACATTAATTCACAATGATCTGGGTGTAGAATAATGCTTATATGCATTGCCAGCAGTGTATTGTTATTTCTTGATGGAAGTAATTTATTATTGTGCAAAAATACATCAACAGTTGCAAACAAATTATCATTAAATACATAGGAGAAATTGCCCTGCTATTGTTATCACCATGAACTTTATTTGAGACTAGCTTCTGCCATCGACTTAGTCCACATAGATATAGATTATTGTTATTCCCTCAGGAAAAGTAGCCTACGAGTATGTGTTAATCCAGGGTGCAAGCAATCTCCATTTCAAATTTCAATCAGCCAACCAGCCAGCGACCAACCAGCTGTTGCAGTGTGAAGGAGTAACAATCTAACACACAAACGATCTTTCGCATGTATAATATTAGTTGGATTAAATAGAGGTGAAAGTATTAAAATCACTAAGTATTAATGGTATTTTGGAAACACACACCACCCCACAGTTAGAAAGTTAGTTTCTTATATATAATACAAATAAAACCAATTTCTTTCAAATCCTTATCTTATGCTGATACACGCTGACCCTGTATGACGTTTTTTGCAATGACCCCTCTAACACAGTCAGGTGGAGCAGGTTTGGTCTTTACCTACTGTAAAACTTTATGTAAATTTAAGGAACTTTATCATAGCAGGCTAAAGTTATGCATATGGCAACAGTCATTTCTTATAGCTAACTATTTATCTTTCGGATTGTTTAGTTCCTATCCTGCAACAGGAAATAAATAAAATCATTTTAAATTTGTTACAGAGTTGAGGGTCTGATCACGCGAGGTGCGATTAAGCCTGACGAGAGACCTCTGTGGTTCGACATCTACAAGGCGTTTCCGCCGGTCACCGAGCCAAAGTTTGCGAGACCGCAACCAGAAATCAAATCCATTCGCCAAATCCTGTACCAGGAAGATGTCATAAGAGCGTAAGTTGCATGAGTTGTTAAAAATTATAAGGTTTAATAACTCCCTACTGACATTTGTTACTGTAGTTGCCAAAAATGTCAACGATTTTATGAAATATTTTGTTTTAGGAAATTCCACTCTGCGGGACACGGAATGGGCACGGTCAATATGCTCAGCCCCACAGGAGAAACTCATATAAAGAAGCTAGTGAAACAATACGAAAAGTTGAAAGCTGAAGGGGTCCCAGAAAGCGAGCTCGTTGGAAAGTCTGCAGCTGCCGTGGACAGCCACCGTCAGTCAGACGCTCCACCTGTCAAGAATATCCCCAAGAATCCAGAATCAGCGACAGCACAAGTTCTAGCAGAAGCCGACTTGAAAAATATTTTTAATGAAAATGTAAACGATCCGAAATAATTTAATAGGTAATGTTTTGTACATAGTTTTAGTGATAAATATAGTGTTAGAAACACGGTTCAAAAACCACTAATGGATTATTTTTTGCTGCTTACCTTACCAACTAGAAGTACAAAAACCGGACAAGCTATTTTCTATTTAAAGTGATATAGTGCTATGTTAGATGATTTTCAGTATGTGTAAACGTTTTAGTCGATTGTAACTCAAGAACCAATGAAGTCTACTAAGTCGTGATAGTTTTCCTTTTAAATTAGTTATGCTAAGGGCCTGGCCAGGCACATCACCACACACGGCGCGCGACGTTGTCAACGTGAAACTGCACGGCGCCGTAGAAAAGCACGTTGCCGCGTCGTTTAGATACACGGTGCCGTGTAACAAAGGCTCCGAGCAAGACATTCTACTTAATATTGCACTTCATTATGAAACACAGCACGTCGTGCTGTTCCACGGCGGCGGCGCCGCGCCATGGTGATGTGGCCAGGCCGAAACGAACGAGTTAATCGTCATTAAAGAATCAGTGCGGCCGTTAGTGACCCTGCCTACGAAGGTAGCGGTGTCCTGGGTTCGATGCCGGTAGGGGCAAATGTTTCTGTGGTTAGATAGGTAGAAAGATAGATTCATTTATTGGGCTATTAAATAAAAACAGAAAACACATGCATTTGACAATAGCCGAAACGGAGTGCCAGCTCAGCTTGTGCTGTGGCACGGAGCCGCAGCGCTGATTTTTAGCTGGACCCGTAAGAGATGGTAAGATAGCAAAAAACAACAAAAGAAATATAAACATAAAAAATATTCTGGACATACAATTAAGATAATAATACAATCTAGAACAATAATTATAAAATTACTACTGTTGAACATCACAACAAAGTGAAATAGCGCTCTAAACGCATTCTTATTTGCTTACATTCATAACTAAATATTAAACAAACATAAAAATAAAGAAAAAAATATAATAGTTAAACATAAACCACAAAGACAACCATAATATTATTACAAAATTTGATCTGTGCAACCGTCTATTTGTAGCTCTTTCAATTTGTTCTTGAAACTACTTACTTATGTTTGTTATGTTACGAGTCGGCGGAGGAAGGTTGTTCCAGATCTTGGTCGCTGCGTACTTGAAACAGCCCCGGAACGCTTTGGTATAGTGGCGTTGGAACAATGAGCGAGGCGGCCAAGTGGTTGAACTGATGAACACCTTTTTTTGCTTTAGTCTTGGCAAGTAGGTTTAGCTTGGAGCTTAGTTGGAACTAAGTACCTATAAGTCCGCGCGCGAGTTCCGAGGAATCGCGGGTTCGGAAGAAGACGGGTGTGCACCGCGCCGCATCGTACCCCGCCTGTCTCAGTACGAGAGTTTGTCTTATATCTAGAATCAGAATCAGAATTATTTATTTGTAAAACATAGGTAGAGAAATACAGGTGGAGAAAAAAATACAGCATGTATCACTATGTTTTGCCTGTTGGCATACAAATATTAATGTCACGTATATACAGTAACGTTTCAAAATAAAAAAATACAAGTACAAAAAAAAAAAAATATACAAGTGAACGAATAAATACTCATCAATCCTTATAATTAAATGTATACATGTCAATTGGCCAATAATAATAATGAATTTATAGATCGATGTCACTTAAAAAATCTTGCGTACTGTAATAACATTTTTTAATTAATAATTTCGTCAGGTTTTTCTTAAACGGTACAATGTCTAATGCTCTTATGCATACCGGAATTTTATTATAAATTCGGGGTGCAATTCCCAGTATGCTTTTTCGCATTAGCGCAGTTTTGCACTGTACGTTCTGCACCATGTGCTGATACTGTGGACGAGTAGGCAGCCTGCGTGTGTCTGTAGTTTTTATAAACAATGCCGGATTACATTTAACAAATATGGCAATTTCCAAAATGTACAGACATGGAAGAGTAAGTATTCCGAGTGATTTAAAATAAGGGGAGCAGCTGTGAGTTATTTTCAGGCTACACATTGCTCTCAAACACCGTTTTTGGGCTTTAAAAAAAATATCAGTGGACAATCTCACACAAATTGACCTAGTCCCAAACTAAGCTCGAGGCTTGTTCTATGGGTACTAGACAACGATAAATTTACTTATATAGATAAATACATACTTATGACATGGAAAACACCCAAGACTCAGGAACAAATACTCGCGCTCATCACACAAATATTTGCCCATACCGGGGATCGAACCCGGGACCGCTAGCTTCGTAGGCAGGGTCACTACCGACTAGGCTACCGCGTCGTCAACGTTACGTTAAAGGCTGTTTCTTTATCAGTAGAATTGCCCCAAAATATGACACCGTATCTCAATGTTGACGCAACAAGACCATGGTAGGCAACAAGAAGAGTGTGGTTGTCCACTATTTTTGACAGCTTGCGCAATGCAAAAGCTGACTTACTAAGCTTTTTACTTACTTTATCTACATGATATTTCCAAGTCAGCTGACTGTCAATATTGAGCCCTAAGAACTTAACTACAGATACGGTTTCTATTTTATTTGTTTCATAATTTATATTCATGTCATTATATTGTAATCGCTGATAAAAATGCATTATGTAAGTCTTAGTCAAATTGATTTTTAAATTATTGTTGTTTAACCACCGTATTATGTCTGATATTACACTATTTATATCACTTTCATACATAGCTGGGTTATCAGTATCACATTTTACAATAGATGTGCTGTCGTCGGCAAACAAGATGCCAGACCGATTTAGGAAGATCATTAATATAAATCAAAAAGAGCAAGGGTCCAAGTACATTACCCTAAACATCGATATCAACGTTTTTCAAAAGAAATACGTTCGAATATTTAATGAATAATAACTTTTATTTTCTGTTATTTTTTAAAACATAATTATGTAGCAGCTAACTGTATCTTAATTTATGCTGTACTTATGCTTAAAGAGGTTTATATTCTAAATAATGTCATAGAACCTTAATACTTATTTTGCATTCGAAAAAGAAACCAAATAGCTACATAGGTAGGTAACGAATGTCAATTTAATTGTCACACCAAATAAATATTAGTCAATGCGGAAAGGTAATTAAGTCATGTGTACAAAATTTATATGGAATTTACGTCAAATTTCAAATATAGAATGTCGAACGGTCTATATAGATGTGTTACGACTACCTGCAAGAGGTCATTTACTTAAGTTTTTCACCTATATATTATAAGAGATGTCAAAGGTTAACAGCAAAATCCATGGAACAAATTTTAGTAATTTATTAAACCTTTAATACATTTTTAGCGTCTTTCTTTTTGTTTATAAAAAATATAAGTTCAAAATACTAGATGTATTTGTTTGTATTTGTTTTTCTGCAAACCGTACTTTGCCATGAAAGTTGAACGTTGATACCGATGTTTACTTATATCATATATCATAAGCGTAATATTGACTAAATCACTGCACTAAATCCTGACGTCAGATTTCTAGAGATTTTACTGAGCTTTCGCGCGGACTGTAGGTCAATTTGTGGCAGATGTACCTTATAATATGTACAGTCAACATCATAAATAAGTTATCATTTATGTACCTTGTCCCTTTAACGTCGTGTTTGAAATGTCATACAAAATTGTGAAACGATTGAAAGCGACAAGGTACATAAATGATCACTTATTTATGCTGTTGACTGTACCTGCTTATTTTATTGATCGATTCCTAGTCTGGCTACGGGTATGCAGAGAGCTTCCATCTGCACCGGAATCTACTGATTACTTACCGGAACCGTTATTGACTGATATACTTCCCTAAGGTAAACAATTGACTCATTCTGTACGAACATTCGAGTTTATAAATATGTGTACACTTTAGTACCTTGTCTATTTAATGGCATGTTTAAACTGCCATACATGAGTTGTCACAGCTATTAAAGGGACAAGGTACTAAATTATACACATTTATGAACTCGACTGAACAAGCGGCCGTACTCGGTATAACTTGCACCATACATAAGTAGGCTGTTAGTAATCATCCTTATCAGTGAGATAAGATAAACGAGCCAAAGGAACACGCCTAGTAATATTGCGCTGTAACCCGCGTGCTGCTTCAGTGACGAATTTTCTGTTCAAAATATTGTGAGAGACGGTGGAGTGTTCCAAAATGGCACAAAGGAGGTCCCTGTTGTTTTACTTAGCAGCCATTTTGGGTACGTACAAATTTACTTTAACGTTTTAACTTTATGTGTAACACGGTCGTGAACACTTATCTCGCTATGGTTGCTTTGTGGTTGTGGCACCTGCCCACCTCGATAGGTATGAACTGACCCAATTAGCGCCTAGAGCATAATGTGCAATCGAACTGATTATGAGCTTTCTTGCAACCCTTTGATATGGAGTTATTTTCTGTGTCACCGTGAAAAATGGAATACTTATTTAATTTAATATTTACTTAATCTCGTCAGGCCCCGCGTACAAATAATTGTACATACGAGTAATACAGCCATTGGAATAAAGATCTATTGCACAGGAAATAAAATAGATTTTCCATTGTTTTTGACTAACAATCGAATTAGAAAATTGACTCTATGATATACATAAAAGGCTCATATTCCATTGACAAATTTCGTTGTATGGTGGGCCTGTAGAGGTATAGGAAAGTACTAACATGCATATGAAATGGTTATGCTACGGCTACGGAAAATCTCACACAAATTGAGCTAGTCCCTAACTAAGCTCTCTAGGTTGTACTTTGGGTATTAGGCAACGATAAATAAACTCAGTTTCATATAGTGATAAATACACACTTAAATACAAAGAAACTATCCTAAACTTAGGAATAAATAATTTGCCGTTACCGGGAATCGAACCTGGGACCACTACCTTCCTGGTCAGGGTCCACAGAGTTTAGTAGTGATTGAAATAAGTTGGGCAGACACCATTATTGACTTCATTAAAATAAAAATTCTCGTAAATAGAAATATATTTAAAAAACTATTCATAACAAATGGACCGTGTTAACTGAGGCGTGCAGGCCGGTTATTGTAGATGTTTTTTTCTATTTGTACAACTGATTCCGGTAGGGAAATGATGATGAAGAGGTATAACTAGGTACCTGGTACCTATTAGTCCCCGCTAATCGTACTAGGACGGTTATGTGACATATCACATAATCATAAATAAGGGAAGATGGAAATACCTATGGTCAAACAGTCCTTTTGCAATTTATGTTAACTTCACAGTGGTGCTGAGTACGCTTTCGCACGAGGCAGAGGCTAGAAGAAAAATTCTTCGAGGGAGGCGTGTGATGACCCGGACTTACTACCGTGAGTACATCAACTTATTCATTTCTATAGTGGCTAGAACTATAACAGTGCCTTTCTGCTATTATTCCCTACACTATCATGTCTTAACATTACTATGAGCAACCAAAGTACTTACGTCCGAAATGACGTCACACAAGCCAACTGAATCACCCGTCTAGGCAGTCTATAGTAAAGATTATACGGTAGGCATGTCTATATCGGAAGTGGCTGGATTTTCCTGTATCGTGTTCGTTTCGGTAGGGTACGGTTTGGGCTGACGAATTAGGTTCCTGGACTATACAGCTTGATCAGCCGTGGGTTGCAGTACGGTCTTGAACGTGGCTAGCCCGTTGCGGCGCCGTAATGTAATGATTTTATCGTATTGTAACGCACAACCGGTGTTCAACGGCTCAGCAAACCGTTTAGCATACCAGTCCGTGGATGCGGCAACACCAAAATACTATTAGTACACTGAGGGCGAGTACACATAGAACGTCCGTTTTTACAGGATCCGTTAAAACGGATCTTTTCACCTTGTAATCTTCTTTTTTACTGGATCTAGAATACTGTTTTGGGTGTGAACTCGCTCATACAACTACATACGCCATCAAATAAAGGACCTGTAAAACGGATAGCTATGTGTACGCGCCCTGCGCACTGTGGGAGCGCGTAGAACAAACGGTCGGACATGCTTGAAAATAAAATGTTTCACTTTCTTGCTGTTAAATGACTTTTTTGTAAACTTTAACGCTTAGACCATCATGTCTTATTATTATTTTTTCACTTATTTGCCTTGTTGGTGAATAGTACTCGAACAAACATCACTATCCGATAAACCCGTAAAACTCGACTATACTTCTAGGTACTATTTTAACTGTTGTGTAGTAGTTGAGGTCCTTTTTTTGATTTTATTACAAAGAATATATGTTTAAGTATCGCCACAACAAATAATATCTAGGTGTTTCATATTATAATTAATTATAATTGCTGTTTTATCATTCATGTAAAATTAAACTAGAAAGTCATGATTATAAAAAATGTGCCAAGCAATTCCAAGATACTAAGTATTACAAGTTATAAGTTAAAGATAATTTTAATACGCTGCATTTTAACCTTACCCGAACTTAGCCGAATTTTAGAGATATTTGCAATTGGAGGTCATTTTTCGAAAGCGCCTATTTAAAAGAAATAGCAATTTGTTTCTTTTTTTGCTATATAATCGGAAGACTATTCTTTTCCCCTATTAATATGTTGCTAAAAATGCACTATACTAGCATTTCGTTATAATTTAGAGGCCATAATAATAGCAGTTTATCTGCAATAAACAGTTTACTGTCGCGCACTCGCATGTCCGACCGGTTGTTCTACGCGCTCCCACAGTGCTGCGCCTCTATTCAACACGGTAAAAACAATATCGCATTTGATCTGGTATCGTATTGTCAACGTTTTGATAGCCCTTATTTTCTTGACAGTAATGGCGGCTGACGTCATAACAATACCAAAACAGACAAACTACGATATCGTTTTTACCGCCTAGAATAGAGGCGCCGATTCCGCACCGCGCTCTGTAGCATCCTAACGGAATACGTCCGTCCGGCTCGATGCCGATTCTATAGAATGCGAAGATATTTTGAAATGGTCATCTGCGAAACACGTTTATTGAAATCGGAACATATATATCTGTGTAATTTAAAGTTCAAAAGTAATTCGACAAAAAGCGTAGGTACCATCTCGGCACTCGACCGATTATTGGTTAGTTCCCGATTCGTCGCATTCTTGATTCGCCGGAATCTTTACACAGTATAAAACAAAGTCGCTCCCGCTGTCTGTGCGCTTAGATCTTTTAAACAGCGCAACGGATTTTAATGCAGTGTTGAGCAATAGAGTGATTCAAGAGGAAGGTTTTTATGTATAATAAATTATTCTAGATTATGAAAGGGTTTTACAGAAAACTCACATGAACCGAAGCGAAGCGAGGGCGGGTAGCTTATTTATAAATTTGAAAGTCAGAACTCTCGTCTCGACGAATCCGGCTAGTCCCAGTTGTCCGCAGTGTGAACAAAGCGGTGCGGATAACTGGGAATAGCCCGACGGAACTACCCGATTATTGTCACCATATACTTTATTGCAAGTCAATAGAGGCGATAATTCCACATTGACTAGTCGTCACTAACAAGTATTTTGGACGCGAATCATTGGGATAAGCCGCTAATGCACAGAATGGAGAGGGCGCGATGCGGCTTCCCATACTAAAAACCTCCTATTTACCAAAAGCGTGGCAAGTGGAGCGGAAGCGGAATCGCACGGCGTTTCCGGCAAATCACTATTTTGGACTATTACTGCTGCGTTCTTGAATTTTTTAATCTTATTTCAGGTGGCAATGCGATACCAGCATGGGCTATTAGTCTCATCGCCGGCATAGGAATGTTGCTAATCGGCGGCGTTCTGTACATAGTGATGAGGAAACTCGTCCTTTCTTCGGAGACTGGAACCATGAATACCTATCAGCCAGCACTGCAGAATGAAGACGTATAGAACAGAATGTTCTTTCAAAGGAACAACGTCTTCTCTAGCAGCATTTCAGAGACAGCCTATACCTATTATTGGCATTGCTAATCATGAAATCGTATTGGCGAAGACGCATATTTAAGATTAATTTTACATATTATTATGTTTTTTGTTAACACCAAGTAGTGTTTATTTTTTTAAGATTTACCTGTTTATTTTATCGAATAAAACCATCGACTCGATAAAATTAATTTTAATTTTTAGTTTAAAATACATATAATAATAATTATGGTAGGTATATGAAAATCTTAAACCGAGCAGAAACCTCGGAAAAACGTCACTTAAAGAGATTGTACTAATGAACAAATGAGAGAAAATGATTTCATGATAGTCAAGTGTTGACAGTTAAAACTCTCTGCGGTGGTATTTGTCGGGGTCGAAGTATGATGTAACCACAACGCGATTGCTGAACTTTCGTCCTGTAAGGGTCTGCTGCGCTTTCTGGCAGTCCGCGATGCTGTTGAACTCCACGAATACCTATGACAAAAGAGTTTGTTCGCGTCAGATAATCCAAATATATATTTTGTCCGTCAAAATCATTCTGAGCAAATTGTCATCTACCCAATATAATAAAGATAAAAGATTTATATTTTTGTTTGTCGCCAATACACTTAAAAACTACTGGACTGATTTTGAAAATTGCTTTACCATGCTATATTATCACTGAGTAATATTTCAAAGGGTTATTTGTTTACCTTTCCACAACCTGGTACTTCAACACCTTCAATAGGTCGAGGAATTTCTATACTGCGCACACAGCCATATTTGTTACACTCCTCCCTGAAAATAGCAAATATTGTGTCAAGTTTACAGTCTCTGCACATTTTAGACCAAATATTAATAGTTTAGATTTTATTTTTATTTACACTGGTGTGCTAATATTATTGAGTCAAGGACTACTCGCTCTACTTGCAATTAGGCAGTCCTTGGATAACCATAGTATCCAAAGTAAAGCAGTTGCTAAAGTAAAGTGTCTATAAGGTTAATATAATATAATAATATGTTATATCAGGGGACAATGTCACACCAATTATACTAGTCCTAAACTAAGCTCTAGGCTTGTACTATGGGTACTAGACAACAATATAAATACTTATTTAGAGAATTATATACTTAAATACATAGAACACATTCATGACTCAGGAACAAATATTTGTGCTCATCACACGGTAAAGCTAACTCCTGCAATTCTTTTGAGAGCTGGACTGTCAAGTAAGATAGGCGTACGGTCACTGATTTTCAACCATCTATGCTACTCTCTTGTCACAGGAAGATGCTGACTGATTATTCTTGATACCATTTATGTTATGTAGAACACCAATAAAGTCCATGTTTATACGAGGCCGGGTACGCACTTTATTAAATATCAAATGGCCTCAAATAGGTGGCCTGCATGCTTATTTGCCTTCTCCATACCATGAAAAAAACATGCACATCAGAGTACTCACTTGATATCCTCGAGAATGTCCTCATACTCCTCCTCGTCGCGCAGCTCGTCGGGCGTGACCATGTTGAGCAGGCACAGCACCTCGGTGGGCGGCCCCGCGCCCGCCAGCGTCAGGCCCGCCACCTGCAGCTGGACCGGCGCCGCGCCCGTCATTGCTGCAACACACATTCAATATTATAATAAATGTATGTCATCTACCTCGTGAAGAGTGTGCTGTGCTAAACCATGTACAAGTGCAGAGTCGCACGTCGACAAGTTCAAAAGGGATATGTGAGCGACAAACAATTCGCGGACAATGATGGTGAATGGTGATTAAGTTTTGACAAAGGCAAAGTTAAAGCTGTAACCTTTTTTTAACCTTTATTTTATGGAAACACCAACAAGATTACTTGAGAACATTAGTGATAGATTAAGTACCAATTTTAACAAATGATGTTAAATGTTAATCAATGTTAATCGACTGATAGTTCATACATTTTGATACCTGTTAATGCTCTAATCGTCTATTAACCGATTCAGGGCGGATGACACGCCAGGCGTGTCATCTAATGTGTTTAACGTGTGGCGGATGACACGCTAGCCGCGTCATCAATATTCTATGGCATCGTCCATTAGGGCGTTCTATTAAGAACGCGATTGCGCGATCATCGCAAGTTCGCGCCACTGTTTTGTGATATGACAGTTTACATACAAACAGTCGCGCGAACTCGCGATGATCGCGCAATCGCGTTCTATTAGGACGATGCCTATAGCGTATGGCACGCCTGGCGTGTCATGAAATAATTGTTCGCCGCCACAGCCAAAAGTTTTCGAAAATGGAAGACGCAAAGATTCGGTTAAGTGGTTAACATCGTTTGGAGAAATTGGTACTTAGCCTCTTTTTCCAAGCAAATACAAATGAACTTAAAGTTGACATGTCGATTATCTTACCTAATGTTGAATTCTTCGCTCCAATACTAGCTCGTTGAACAATAAGTTTCTTGTCTCCCAGCTGCATACCATTCAATCCTGCAATGGCCTAAAAATAGAAAGGGAAAAATAAGAAATATAAAAATGTTAAATGTTTATTTTTAATAATAATATCAATCATGTAATGGATTGTAAAATCAAACAATCCCTGCTGGATTTTGATACTGTTTGCTAGAGATCGTTTTGTTAAATTTTAGAGTGAAGGGCTATAGGTAATAGAAAGAGGTAACTATTCAGTCAGATAAAGAATTTTATTTAAACATAATATTACTGACAATGAATATTTGTTTCTTCATTCACTGTGGAATTTATACAGTTTTTGTGCAGTTACAGTTGTGCAGTTAAAGTGGTCTGCGGTTTGAAATGCAATGTTATGCTCGGCTTGGTTTGGCACAGTACGCCAGTTACACTAATAGTGAAGTATTGAGTCAGTAATAAAGGAGGGTTGAATATTTACCTGATCAGTCATAGAAATGTCCACATATTCAGCAAAGGCATAACCCTTGCTGAGGCCAGTTGAGGAGTCTTTCACTAAATTGAAAGCTCGGAGTTGCCCAAATGACATCAGTAGTTCTTTCACCTGTTTCATAACACATTGCATAAGGGCAAAATAAGTTACACACATCAAAAATACATTAATATTTTTAAAAATACAAAGTTTCTTTAATACACATAATAGTTACTATAACTCTGAGTGTTCCCATAATCATTTGTGGCTATATGCAGCTAACATTATGAATGTTATCTGACCTGTTTCCAACCGCATTTTAGAATCAAGTGTGAATGGAGGAGACTTGCCTTGAAGTGCCGGCGTCTCATTCAAGTACAAGACGTATAGGTGAGAATGAGAGACAACAGTGACACGCGGGCCGCGAATGTGCCAAATCTAAGCTAGGGAGGGGCAGAAAGCAAACTATGTCAGTGAGTTGTATAAGAAACCGTCGAGCGTGAAGCGAGCACGCTCGTCCATGCTAGGGTACCTGAAAATACCTGAAATGGACCAAAATAAATCGCGGCTCACTGCTGGCGCCACCGTAGCCCTGTCAACTGTTGAATCTCGCCCTGAAATGTCGCGGCTACCTATTGGGAATGGCTTTGAACTATCTATCATTTAATAACTTTTGCTCATTTTTTTGTGTTTTTCAATGAGGCAAAATTTTAAACCATTTTTAAATTTTATAAAGAACCCTACATTTAATTTTAAATAAGAGGGCATCATAAATAAATATGTTTTCTTCAAATACATTTAATATATGTTTTTTTGACCTGCAAAGTTTAAAAAAAAATATACAATGAATATGATACTGAACCAAATTATATGTAGAATAACCTGAGGGACACTAGATGGTAATTAGCATGATAAGGCAAGGACTGAAAATGTATGTACTGCATGTCTTCACGTCTCTCAATGACAAATAGCTGCATTAAGAACCGTATACCTAGAAACCTAAAAACTTAGATTTTAGATATTACAAAAATGCAACTTTTCTAAAAAAGTGTATAATATAATTTGCTGTTTAATAAAAACAATGAAAAAAATAATTATTGATTATTTAATGAGTAATTAAGTAAAAAGGTTCATGAAACATTCACTTATACATTGTTACCATTGAAAACTAACTTTTTATTTGAAGTCATTGGCTAAACAGGAAAATAAATCAATGTTCCACATAACCTCAAAAGCACCCTTACAAAAGCACCGTTAGGTTAATCGATAGTTTAATAATTACCTGATCTTCATTTAGATAGTTAGGCAAACCACCTATGAATATTTTGTGAGGGGAGTCTGGGACCACAGTACTGATAACACCAGCTGGAAACAAAATCCAAGTTAGCCATAGAGACAAACATTACCAATACACTCTTAATTTATTTAAGTGACACTAACCTGGAACATTGATGGACGGGTTCTCTGTGCCAGGCATGGGCTGGTAGTCATGTGGCCGTCTTATCTTTAAGCTCTGCCCTTTGAAATTTATTCCATCAAAAGCCATAGCCTGGGTAGTTTCATCTATTGACCTGAACTCAAGGAATGCAAAGTTTTTGTCCAAGTTTATCTGACATGCGAGGACTGGGTTTCCAGCAGCCTGAGCCAGCCCAGATAGATGCATCTGTTGATTAAAGAACTCCATTGTTTCCTCTTCGGTGACGCCGAAGGGAATATTGCCCACATACAATCTCCGCGCTTGACGTGTTATAGTGGAACCAACAACAGGCACGGCCGCCTGAGGTGTGTCCGCCACGATGTTTGCCGGAATCTGGCCGGCCGCCTGCATGGCTTTATACTGAAGCGGGGTGATGTGCTCAAAGCCGGGTGGAGGAACATCCCAGTACAGAGACGGCTTACGGCGACGGGACCTCTTCGTTGCTGTAGGAGATCGTGACTTGCTTTTCGGTCGCTTTTCTCTCGGGGCCGGGCGCTCTCTGGATCGGGATCTAGAGCGTCTTCGCTCTCGTGGAGAACGGGATCTGCGTCGGCGATCGGCTGAATAACAATTAGATGAGAAATTTAGGAAATAACTTGATAACTAACATTACACAGGTTATGATAACTACCTTTATCTTCACCCATCGTTGATACTTGATAGTATTAAACCTAAAAAGTAATAAATAAATTGCAATGCAGCGGTAGCGTTAGTCAAGTCAATTTTACTTCAATGAATCGCAAAATGGCGTCGCAAAGCAACGCATTCATTTCATTCGGCGATATGGTAAGGGGTGGAAAGAAGAATGAAGGGGAAAAGGGAAGAAAACATGACACTTGTCCGTTCAGAAAAGTATCTTTCAACTTTAGTTCACTGGAACAAAATAAATATTTTGAAACATTACAATAATTTACAATACAAGAAAATTACATTTACTGGTTAAAATGTTTGACCTTATGTGTGTGCAAATAAACAATATATTTTCATTCGCATTTAAACATGATTTAACATATTCATTTTTACGGCAACATTATTACTTATATGTCAGTAAGTTGTCAGCCAGTCCGGGTGGCGGCGGCGGTGGTGTTTTGCTTCATCGACTCAAAAAGTGAAAGTCCGAAATTTCTTAGTTTGTGTTTAAATTGATGATCTCCGATCGATGGCGCCATATGGTTCTAGTCGAGAAGCAGTATTACCAGTGTCGTGTATATACATAAAATAATGGTGCGATTTTTATTTTAGTTTTAAAGTTAATATCAACATAATTTTTTTCTATTCACTTTCAAGTTACATTATATTTAATTACTTTTAGGAACACCTTAAAAGTAATGGTGACCTGAGAAAGCGGGATGGGATTGTGAACAAATCTACGGAACAACTTAGTGATGATAGACTTGAGAAGATGTCTCAGAAGAACTCTTCCGCAAACTCGACAACCATTGGCTTAATTTTCATTTCACTGCTGCTTGATCTTTTGGCTTTTACGATGATACTACCACTTCTGCCTTCTCTATTGGATTACTATGATAAGGAAGAAGGCAAGGGCACCAGTTTGTATGCCACATTATTAGGAGCAGTTCAAAGCTTCCAGAAATTTACTGGGGCTCCTGAAAAATTTTCATCTGTTCTATTTGGAGGAGCACTTGGCTCCATGTACAGTTTTTTACAGTTTTTGACAAGTCCAATTATTGGTAGTCTGTCTGATGCTTATGGAAGGAAACCCATGCTCATGGTGTGCTTGGTAAGTTTAAATTTTTTATGAGTTTTAAATAAGTTCAAAAAAGGAGGAGGTTTTCAAGGTTTTTTTATTATAATTTATTAATGTGGCAATGAATAGACTATAATGTACAAACAATTGATGTTATGAAATAAATGTTTTTAATAAATGATAATCAATAGATTAAAATATTGATTAGATAAAAGTCAATAGCTTATCTCTGAGTCTGAATATCACAAGATTTGTTATGATAGAATGTTAAAATATTTAGGTCATTTTCAACTGAGATTATAAACACAATCAACATATTTATATTGTATCCCACTAGCGGGATTGGTCTACTTCTCTTAATGAGAAGGTCTGGAACATAGTTCTCATAGGACTTTGTGCAGATTGTAAGACATTTAAATTCTTAATAGTAACTTACATTGTCAGCATCCAAAGTTTCGTATGGCTCCTTTTTTCTTTTCCCTATTAAGATTGACTAGGTACAAATACATTTATCAAAATTTGCATTTTTATTCTTTTTTTCATAGATTGGAATAGCGTTATCCCATGCTCTCTGGGGATTAGCGAGTACATTTAGTGTCTTTGTTCTGGCGCGTTTCATAGGGGGCCTCAGCAAAGCCAATGTAAGCTTGAGCATGGCTGTTGTTGCCGATGCTTCCAATGAGAAGACTAGAGCAAGAGGAATGGTAAGATCAATAAATTAAATTATTATTAACACATTACCTGCTGTACAGATTCACCCTATGCCTTTAATCATTTCATTATATTCTAGTTTCAGTCATTGATATTTAAACCTTTTCAACGCCACAGTCGGCTCTGGCCTTCAACTAAAAGTCGTGCCACTGACGCCACGTCGGCTACAGCCGACAAGAGTTCAAGATTAAAAGAGACTTTGTTTGGTAGCAATAAGGTGTAATTTGCATAGCATAGCAAACATGTTTGGCGTGTCGGTGGCACATTTTGTATTCGACGTATGGCGTTCAAAAGGTTAATTTTGTAAATTTAAAATAAATATATTTAATATAAAATTAAATAAATACATTTTAAGGATCAATTTAGACCTCCAGCATCACACTATATAAGTTTGTGAGTGTTTGTTGTTCCTTCATGGTAAAATGGCTGGACAGATTTGGAAGAAATTTGGAATAAAGATACAGTTTTTTTTTCAGCCAGTAGCCGCTTCTACCCAGTTCATACAATTTTTACCCTGAGTGAATACATAGGCTTTTTTTATCCCAAAAACGAAACCACAGTTTCCCCGGGATGGTCGATGCAGACAAAGTCATAGACAAGCTACTAATAATGCCAAATAAATACAAAACCGGTCTAGCATAATAGATCCCACATTTTTTTGTTTATTCAAGTTTTTAAAATAAATTTTCTTTGGTACTTTTATGTGTACAGGTGCCATTAAGTATTTAAGGCTCATTAAAGTTTTTTGTTTGCTCGAGAATATTAGTTATTCATGCATGTAAAAATAGTGTAGGCAAAGAAAAAAAAAATTGATGAAGGTTTCATTACACTTGTACATTAAAAATCCTTTGTTTTTTATACAAATACCAAACCACAACAACTTAGATTATCTGATTCAGAATCTTTTAATAGTACAAAACTTAATAGTAGTATTTCTGTCTGTCTGTTTGTGCGCTTAGTTCTTTTAAAGTAAGTATCAGATGTTAGGTACTGATGCAGTTTTGCCAGAAGACTAGGGTTACTAGCCACCAGAGGCCCTAGACAAGATGCATTCGGCGTTCGTTATCGTTATCAAAAATGTACACACACACGTACGCACGCACGCACGCACGCACGCACGCACGCACGCACCCGCGCGCGCACACATACATACACACACACACGTCAAATTTCGTCAATTTTCGAAAATCGTTTACGTGAGCGTAAAGCAACTTGTCTAACCTCACAGGGCGGTTAGCTCTACTTACCCGAGGTTGTCGCTCGATAATCCCCCTCCACCCAATCTTTAACGAAAGAGACACAACTAAGACAGTGTTTGACAAAGGAGGAAATTTTCGTTTTGCTATTCATAGGTACAATCACCACCATTAATATATTATCCAAGAAAGCGCTCAAAAATATCTGACACGCTTTTATGCCTCTATTAGGTAGGTACAGGTAGGTAGGTCTAGTTAGATATTTTTCAGCCCAATGTTATTGTTGGTTGGTGACTGTAGGTACACGCGGGCTAGGAGCTCGTTTTCGTCTCCCTAGATTTGTTTAAATTGTTAGTTAGTTACGAGAAACTAACATAAGTGCATAAAAAAACTGCTTTATTCACAGGCATTGGTGGGTTTGGCGTTTTCAATAGGATTCATAGTGGGTCCCTGCGCCGGCGCCTGGTTCGCTAAAAGCGACGACGGCTCCTTCGGCCTGTGGGGGCAGCGGCCCGCCCTTTGTGCCCTGGCTTTGTCGCTCGCGAACATTGCTCTAGTCGCTTTCTACTTACCAGAATCTTTACCAAAGGTAAGTTTCATTTATGATGTTAACTATTACATTTCCTGGTCGCCGTATTTGATTGGGTACTTGTACGGTCTCACTGTCTAAAAGCAACGTTATTTAGCGACGGAAACGATCGCCTCATTAGGTGCACGAAATAGTAGTTCGGCAAAAAAGAGTTTGGCGTGGTGGATACCTAGAATGTTCCAAATTTTATATGTTTTACCACCTCATTAAGCTTCGGTTTTGTGTTTAACATAATGGATCTGCATGTTGCCAATTTCAGTCCAAACAGCAACCTATTTTTTCCTAACTCTTTATAGTGTGAAAATAAAATTTCTCGTCCAGAGAAGCCCTTATTATCATACTCCCTTTAGCGTCTGTTCTGGTTTAAGCACGAGGTAAGTCGATCGATTTCAGACGAATTTTAGTTTATACTATAGGTATAGGTATGCATTAGGTCGAAAATAACAGCTATTTTTATTATATGAGTTTTATTTTTTACAGGAGAAAAGAGCGCCTCTCTCATTCACCTTGGCTAAAACAGTGGATTACATATCTCCATGGCACCTGTTAAAGTTTACGGCCGTTAAAAACCTATCAGAACATCAGAACAAGGTGCTGTCGAAATTGGGCTTGATTTACTTCTTGTATCTGTTCGTATACTCGGGCCTGGAGTTCACTATTACTTTCCTCACGCATCACACCTTTAACTATACTGCCATGCAACAAGGGAAAATGTTCTTAGTTATTGGTAAGTTGTTTTGACTAATATTCTGCAAGCTAGCGGACGAGGCTGTCAAAAATGTCTTTTAGACATTAATTTTTGAGCTCCTTGTTCATTAGCTACTTCTGCAAACTGTACATCTACTGAATTTAGTGCTTCGGCTCTCATGGTTAGTTTTTGTTCTTATTCATAAACAAATCGAATAGGTTGTTTAAGTGTCGATAAAATAACATGTGGTCTCATGCTCGTGACAATTGCATTTGAAAGAAAACGCCGAAATGTATTTTTACTGCACTCAGTTTGACATGATTCCATAAGTAGAGGGGCTGCGCGAGGGGCATCTTCAGTCCCGAGCGGCGGGCGCTGGCGGGCCGCGTCTTTGTAGATTGAAAATATGGTGCGTTTCCACAAACGAAGATAATGACCAATCTGCACGGGTAGCACGTGTTCTTCGCGACTTTTTGTCGCTCGGATCACCCCTTCTATCTAATCTGTAACGATAGAGACGCACTGAGCGACAAGCGAGAAAATACAACTTGTCCTACCCGTGCAGATAATACAACGCACACAGCGTCTCACACGCAGTTTCAACAATTTAATAGTTCGTTTCTGTTTTACGTGTGTGTGGTGTGGAAAAACACCCTAAAATCCATTTCCTTTTTCATTCTAACGACGACGCCACTTCAATTTGTTAATAACTTACTTTAGTACCAATTTCACCAAACGATGTTAAATTTAATCAATGTTAATCGACTGTTAGTTCATACTTTTTGACAGCTGTTAACGCTATATCGTCTGTTAAGTGGTTAACATCGTATGGTGAAATAGGTACTTAGTGCACTTACAGTACACACAATCATGTCCGACGTCAAACAGTAACAAATCTTGTGTTTTTCTCTCTACTCAGTCACTGTTTCAACTATTCTCACGGTCTCTTTATGATGAATGGCCTTATTTCTTTCTGATCTGAGTACCTACTGCTTTGTGTGAGAACATTGTGAATAAAGTGGGTTAATAAAATTATCTATTGATAAATGTTAAGAAAATTATAGCTCATTAATAATTAGCGCCTCCTTGTTAAACTATACCTAGCGGTTATTATTCATGACACTAATAAAATAAACGGGTAACCGGTTAACTTATAACATGAGTTAATTCAAACTGCAAATTCAAACCTGTTTAATCATTAGTGTTATATATTAAATTGTGAAATATATTCATATATACTATAAGTAAACTGACAAAAATCAATCTGTAAATTGCAACGAGGACTAAACTTTGTAGCAACTGTAGCAAAGGAAGAGAAATTCGCTAACTAGTAGTCTAATAGAACCTACGAAATGTAATTAGGTGCTTCCGTAGGTTTAATTTTTCGCTGCTTTTTACAATTAACGTTACGTTTCAGATTGCATAACAATTGAGTACTTAGTTTCCTTAAAATTCGATTTCCTGTACCTAGATCAAGTTGCATTTTCTTCCAATCACATAAGATTGATCGACACGCTAAGTTAGGTACTAAAAATTGCTTTAGGTCGCTAAGTTAACTATTATACCAAATGTCTGAGCAGGTAATAAAATAACAACTTTAACTAAAATGAAGTAACAAAATCACATGACTCATTATGCTACCCAGGCGATGCAATGCAATCGATACGTGAGTAAATGCGATGATGAAAATCTTTAGTATCTGTGGTACTATATCTTGATAGGCCAGCGTACTAAGCCACGTGATTTGGTTTTTTTACATTTGGTCTATCACCTTTTCAGACCAAGTAGGTACCTAAAGTCCATACCATCTGAATTGTCTTATTTAGTACCTAAGTAAACATTTTTCCTCAAAATGCATCGTTTTTGGCTAAAACGGTCGTTTTCTGGTAAATAAACTAACTAAAGTCCGTTCCTATTCAGACTGCTAATGACAATAACAAGTATACCTGACTGTAATTGTCTTTAGATAGAGGTGAAATAGTAATGAGAATAATGTTACCTCTAATTAGTTCATTAACCATTAATTTGACAAGAATAAAAAAAGTCGTGAATTCAAACCCTATTTGATTTGAAACCAGTATAAAAAATAGTAACAAAAATAAATAAAAAAGTGAACATTATAGTATGTGCATTATTAGATACACTGCCAATTTAAGGGTTAAAAAAGTTGAATATATATTCATCATCACATCATCATCGTATTATTATGCTGGGTGCGACAGAGACGAAAACCTCCCTTATCAATCAAATCTATCAAACCTCTCTCAATAGGAACAGATTTTAGAGGCCACATTTTGGACTTCATTTTCCTGATGTTACATCATGGATCGTTTTTTTTGAGGGAGTTGTTGATTTAGGCGAAAAAGGAGCATTTAGCGGTTATAAAAGTGTTTACTAAATAAGACAAGCCAGGCGGTATGGAGTACATAGGTATCGGTCGATCGATGGCGAGTTAGGGATGTAACGTTCGTCCGGGGCAGGGTTGATAATGGCGGTGCTGCAAGGCGGCGCGGCGCGGCGGCTGGGCGCGCGCGGGGCGGAGCGCGCGGCGCGGGGCGCGCTGGCGCTCACGCCCGCCGCCTTCCTCGCCGTCGCGCTCGCCGCCGCGCGCGCGCCGCCGCTCCTGCCGCCCGCCGGCTGGCTGTGGCTGGGGCTCATTCTGTTCGCGCTGTGTGAGTCATACATTTCCATCTAAATAGTACATTATTGCCTAGGCATGGAAGTAGGCGATTGCGGGCCGAGTATTGTTTTAAACGGACGAGCTTGCGAATCCGTTCAAAAATACGAAGCCCGCAATTGCTGTTTTTGCCGAGGCAAATATAGTGCTTTTCTCAAAAATCGCAAGTTTTTTTTTGTGTTGGAGTAAAATCTTCATCGCTTGAACTCATTTTTTTAATTGCATACAAACAAACTTCATGTGAAAAAACTATCACTCTTTACCGCCTTTTTGATTATGACAAGGAAAATCGCAAGCTTTGTTTTTAAAAAAAACATAAGCTATTCCAGACACAGATAAAAAAGTTATGTTTCAAATATGATTTGGATGTATAAGACTCGAACACTCAATGTTTTTTATTTGAAATCTGTCAGTAAACTATGTCCTTCGCATCTCAATATGTAGATAGTAATTTCAACATTTTCATACATTTTTGAGAAATAGTTGTTTACGTGACGGTTGCGTAATGCTAATTACGCAGAGTCTAATACTTTATGTACACACATATTATAAGTACTCTAAGATGGGTTTAGAAGCCGAAAGGCAAATGATCAGCACGGCTAGCACAAGTTACGCGCGACTCGTTTGTCGCTCGGATCTCCCTTTCTATCTAGTCAGTAACTATAGAGACGCGCTGAGCGACAAGCGAGAAAATGCAACTTGTGCTACCAGTGCAGCATTACCTTATCTGTGGTAGTAGGTGACAGCGATGACAGCTGTAACGTAATTTTGAAATTACATTATCGAATATTGTAAGGTAATGAGATCCAAATTTGGAACATCTTCCAAAATTAACAGCTATCATCGCTGTCACTTACTAACACAGGTAATGCTGGTCGTTTCCTACGGGTTTTGAACGCATAATAAAATACACCTTGCCAAAATAGCAAGAAGTGAAAGCTATTTGAAGAGGACTTATGATACTAGTGTAGATAAAAAAGTTTATACTGTGTTTAATATATGTTATAGACGTTATAGTCGCGCAATTCTAAGGCCCGATTAGACAGTTGTCAACTCTGTACAAAGTATATGTTTAAAGCATGTTTTTGGTTATATTTTATACCTACTGCGTTGAGCTGTCGAACAAGTCGGACCTCTTAATTTGACCATAAGTAGATACAATATGGTGTCGTAAACATGTCTTTTCGTAAGTGACTAAATTAATAACTCTTGGACGTCTTACGATACGAAATAACTATTCGAGTTCTAGACGGAGGAAAAGATAGCCTTAAACTTGGTTCACATTTCATCAATGAAGCTTGGGTGGGCTGTGCTGTGAACTACATAAGACCTAGGCTCACCCTAAATAAAAAGATAACGTGCCTGAAGGCTAAGAGGCCATAGAAAAAAAACGTAGAGATCAGCCCCTGCAAGTAAGTTTGTTCGCAGCGACCGCGTTCGCCGTGTCGTGCATGACCTCCCTGGCGGCGAACCAAGCGCCGGGCGCGGCGCGCGGGGCGGTGCTGGGCGCTCTGCGCTCACTCGGGGCGCTCGCACGCGCCGCCGGCCCGATGCTGGCCTCCTCAGGTGGGTTCAGTGCCAACGACTCGAAATTGGCAACATGATCCAGTTTTACCCAATTTTATCTGATGCTTATCTAATTTGGTTGCCAGTTAAGAATATTGTGGTTCCCCCTTTCACCACATCAAAAACTTTTGCCATTCTATACCATCACAGACGTGCGAAACATGTTGTTTGGTCTCTATAGAACTCTGTCATAATGATGTAACGTTAAGTCGCAAGAAACGCAAAGAACCAATATGTTGTCGGCGCCGACTGTCTACGACGATCTTATTGTTTGACTAATCTATTAAAATCAATGACTAGAAGGAAATCGGAGAGAATTGCGCGTCATATTTACTAAATCGCTCATAGCAGAGTTTCTGTACTGTTTCACTTTTAACCGTTATATCATTTATAACCTTCAAATGCAAAGTAATACGTTATGAGAGCTGTCAGAGTTAGATACTTACCCTATCTCGAGCTGGCGTATAGGTACTGGAGATAACGTCATCGTTACTAGTATAAGATAAAATATTTAGATAAAATATTTTTCAGATGAATGGACTCGCCGCTATGCCCAACCCTTTCGTCTAGCTAGAACGTATCAATGGCCGTATAAAATACAGAGCCAAAGCAAGGCTGTATTGGGCTTGTAAAGTAGATAAATGTAATACCTATACCCAGGACCGGATTATCCATAAGGCGGGTTAGGCAACTGCCTAGGGGCCACGCATCGGCTTAGGGGCCCGGCATCCGTTAAGGGGCCCCGCGCACCGGAAAAAAATGTGTTTTAGAAAGCAAGAAAAGTTAAAAGGAGCCCCCGGAATTGCATTGCCTACGGGCCTCTGACATGATTAATCCTGCCCTGCCTATACCTACGTAATATTACTTAGTTCTTATCTACGCCTAGTTGTTGCAACCATCACTTGGACAATTTATAAGTGGTGGGGAATATCTTCCGGAAGATTTATATGTAGGTACAGTCACATCTAATAATATGGACACAATTAAACTTTCAAAAATATGTAAACACGACTCTACTGCAAGGGAATAAGGTTGTATATATATTACTGAAATCTTGTTAATGTATACATATTTATAGACGTGACCTTACGCTTGCTGTTCCCCGCGACTCCGTTCGCGTAGAATTGCGTTATAATTCACTTGGAAATTATTAAAATTTTCGGGATCAAAATTATCTTACGTAGGTACTTTTCCGGAACACGAGCTGTCTCCATAACAAATTTCATCGAAATCGATTGAGCGGTTTAGCCGTGAAAGCATAAGAGACGGACGCACACAGTTACTTTCGCATTTATAATATTAGTATAGATTCATTTGTACCGTTACGGTTCGTTACTTTTCGACTCTATTTCAATGCTGATAAGGTCCAAAAGTGACGAATCTTTTCGTACCTCGACTACACTTGCCGAACGGAGTTTATCTCTTCGAGTCTCATTCATAGTATAAATACAAAAAGAAAAATTCCAATTTTATAGTTCAAATTGGGATGGTTTATAATTAAAAGTTACATAGGCTTACATTATAATTAATTTAATTCTTAAAAGAAAAAAAACACGTTATCCCGTTACTTGCTTGTTTGAATTTTATCAAGTTAGGTTTTAAGGTCCACTAATTAGCTTCATCCGTGTAATGTTTTCTTTTCATAACTAGGTACAGTGCGATAGCTCTTAGGTGCTTCGGGTTTCTACTTGTCTCTCACTCGCTCTCTTACGCTCTTACTAAGAGCGAGTGAGAGAGAAGTACGAACCCGAAGTACCTTCTAAGTGCTCACAGACTGTATCTCTCGTGTTTCAGTGTATTGGTGCTCGGGAGCGGCGGTGACGTACACTATCGGGTCGATATTACTGGTTATCCCAGCTGTGATGTTGATTAGACTGAAAACATAGTTCCGCAGACTTTACACTGCCACTTAAAAGCAATAATTTAATCGTTAGGTTTTGTAATTCCATTGTTTATTAATTAGGTATACATTTTCTTGAGTATTATTTTTTCATATTTAACTATCATGTACCTTTGTAAAACATAACTGAACATTTATCTCGAATAACAGTATTAAATATCTTATTCTTGATTTCTGACTTTTATTTCCGTTACCTATTTATTTAGGTCATACATATTTTAAGAGTTTTATAAATCACGCCGTACATTTAACTGAGAGGTGAACAATTTCTTTCGCGGGTGTCATTAGCATTATCTTGTAAGGTTGGATAGGCAGGTCTCTAAAAACTAATGGTAGATGCCTGCGACTCCGTCTACGCAAGTCGTTTATTACTGTTCCCTTGGAACGGTCAAGTTTTTAGTGATTCAAGTACCCTGGTGTGCCGACTGGGACTGGAAGACGCCGACGACAACGACGATTCACCGTACAATTGCTTAATATACTTGACATTGGCAAAATTACATAACTTGTAGACGCCATTAAAATAAATAAACAAACAAGTACCCTATGTCTCCAGGCACTGATCCGTGAAAACAGATTAAAGAAATTAACAAAAGCATTCATATTATTAGTAAAGATTCAGAACAAAACCTGAATTGCGCGTACCTAATCAGAAATATTTATTATCAAATACCTACCTAAAGCAGTGTTTGAGTTTTATCTAATAAGACCTGAAATACTTAATTACTGTTCCACTCATTTAAATTAACAATTTTAAATAGCGTATAATCAATGTCAAGCTAATTACGAACTTACTTCCCCCATCATTTGCGCCACTCACCTACTTTTACATTCTTTTAGGCCGCATTTTACACTTGCAAGTTATTGCTGTAGGTTTTGAGACGCAACTATGAGTAAGAGTGAGTGGCAAATATCTGCATCTCTGTCTTGCATATAGCTTTGTTTCAAAACTTACAGCAATAACTTGCAAGTGTAAATGCGGCTTCACTCTCTGGTTGGCTTGTGCGAATGAACCAATCACTGTTGCATCACTAACTTTCTGAACGGTAATGTCCGTTGTCATGGCAACCGTTTGTTTTGACGCGACAAAAGTCATTCACCCGTGTACCCGCGCGCGTATTGCATACAAAATGCCATTATTTAGTAGCAAGTTCACCCCTAAAAGCATACCTGTGCGAAGAGTGGACACATCAGTAATAAAAAAAGAATTTGGGAGCGAATATGCAACGAGGGAACTTTCTTTAGACGTGACTCCTCCGAGACTGAAACTTGGTGACTTTGAGCTGAATTTCGAGGACGGGCTGTGGATACCAGGTAAATAAGATAAATACTTATAAGTACACCTAACATACTGATGCAAGATATTCGCGATAATATTTCCACGTTGCGATTCTAATAACTTCAGTTACACTCTCGCGCGAGAGACGAGACGAGCTGCGAGACGAGCCGCGAGACGCGAATATAAATGTGAACTCGTGGCTCGTCACGCCGGGCTCGCGTCGTGAGCGGTCTTTTGGGCACGAGTCAAAGGGGCTCGCGGGGAATGTGGGCGCGGTGTTCACACTCGCCACTATATTGATACGTTTACGCAAAAAACAAAAAATCGCGTTTTATTTTTATTTTATACTTTTTCCTCGAGGCGGTTAGTATTCTCTATATGCATTTGTATGGGCATGCGCTCTTATCTTATCTTATCTTATTGGCGGGGTCCTTACGGAAACACTTCGACCCTATGGGATCTTTTGTGTAGTTACCCCTTCCTTTTTTTAGCACGTAATCCAATGCAGCCTCCACCCCTTCCAGAAAGCGGATAGTGGAGTGCAATGGCAGTGCCTTGAAATCGCTTGGTTCTGGGTAGCCACAACCGAGGACTTTCATTCTTACTCCGGCGAGGGCATCACATTCACACAATAAGTGTTTCATTGTTTCCACCTCTTCGCCGCACATTCTACAATCTGTGTTGTCATAAAGGCCCATCTTTTCTAGGAGATGTTTAACCCCGAAGTGCCCGGTAAACACTCCTATAATATATCGGAGTTGTCTTCTGCTGAGTTTCCAAAGTTTATTGGTCCAGCTCTGGTCAACTCCATCTATGAAGAGCTTCGCATGCCCTAAGCCTTCCGTAGTTTTCCACTCTTTTAGGTGATTTACTAGGGAGTTATTGTTCAGGGCTGCTTTTATGGTGCCCGGTGATGGTGCCACAAATGGTTCAGGTCCGACGTAAGCGCCCTTGGACCCTTCCCTTGCCAGGTCGTCCGCTGCTTCATTTTCGGGAAAGCCTTCGTGTCCTGGAATCCACATCAGTTTCACCTTGTTGTGCCTACCAAGCTTGTTTAAGGCTTGGATTCCATTGTAGACTAGTTTTGAGTCTACTTTAGGCGCTGTCAGCGCCATAAGTGCCGCTTGGCTATCACTTAAAATAAAGATAGTTCTCTCCTGTGGAGGCCTATCAATATTCTCTTGTGTGCAGGCAATTATCGCATACAACTCCGCCTGGAAGACCGTTGCGTAGTTGCCCATACTTATGCTACTGTTATAGTCTTTGGCGTGAATACCCGCCCCCGTACCGGAGCTCATTTTTGAACCATCCGTGTACCATATCGCGTTGTCTACCTCTGATAGGTGAAACCCATCTTTCCACTTTTTCTTTCTTTCTTTCTTTCTGGAATATATACTTAGGCTGCATTTTATCGCAGCCCATCGTCAGTATTCTGTTTGGAGCAACATTGTGTGCCATTTTAGTGTGTCTGGTTCTAGGCGCTGCGTCGTTCCACAGGCCAGTCTCTTTCAACCTCTGCAGTGACTTGCATGCCTCAGACTGTATGGCGATATGCAGCGGTGGGAGGTTTAGTAGGACCTCCATTGCCACCGTCGGCGTCGTTCTGAATGCTCCTGTTATGGCCATACAGGCCACCCTCTGCACCTTAGTAAGAGAGTCCTTGCATGTCTTTAGTGTTGTTCTTGGCCACCAGGCCAAGCAACCATACATAATTATGGGTCTTACCATCATAGTATAGATCCACTTTAGTACTTTAGGGTTAAGGCCCCATGTCTTACCATATGCCGATCTGCACATTCCAAACACTCTCAGCGCTTTTGTTATCGCGTTGTCTACGTGCTTTTTCCAGATGAGTTCTTTATCTAGTGTGATACCTAGATATTTTACCTCACCTGACAGTTTTAGTACCTCGCCAAACAGCTTTAGCTGTTTCACATGTTTGAGGTCCCGTTTCTTAGTAAATGGAATCACTACAGTTTTGCTGGGGTTGATGGATACCTGATGGCTAATGCACCAACTTTCTACCTTTTCCAAAGCTTTTCCCATGATTTCCGATACTGTTTCCGGAAACTTCCCGTTAATAAGTATCACGATATCATCTGCATACCCAACAGTTTGTAGTGGGCCAGTGTTGAGTTCCTCTAGAAGAGAGTTTACCACCAGACTCCACAGAGTTGGTGAGAGAACCCCCCCTGGGGACAACCTTTTGTCGTAGTGGCGAATAGAACGTCGCCCAACAGACTTGACTTTATTAGCCTACTGTTTAGCATGTTGCCTATCCATTTACATATGGTTGGTTCAATGCCGTGCCTAGCAGCCGATGTGTTTATGGCTTCGAACGTAGTTCTATCGAATGCTCCCTCCACATCGAGAAATGCTGCGAGACAGATCTCTTTGTTCTCGAGGGCATTTTCAGCTTTATTCACTACAAAGTGAATCGCAGTATCCGTGGATTTGCCCGGTTGATACGCGCATTGCATTTTGTGCAGTGGATACCGCCTTAGAGGTCCATCTCTTATGTGCCTGTCTACCAGCTTCTCTAATGTTTTTAGAAAGAATGATGATAGACTTATAGGCCTGTATGATTTGGCATCACTGTAATCTGCCTTGCCTGGTTTTGGCAGGTAGATCACTTTTACAAGCCTCCAGACATGTGGAACGTGCCCGAAGGCCACGCACGCTCTGTACAGCCTGCTTAAATGCGGGACAATTATATTTGCGCCCTCTTGTAGTAGGATTGGATATATTTCATCCGGGCCCGGTGCTTTGTACGGTTGGAAAGTGGATACTGCCCACCTTATCTTGCTGTCGTCTACTACCTTTTTGGCAGTGTCCCAATTGTATCTTGTGGTCCGTGCTGTCTGCTCTGACACACAAATTGGTACATTGTCTATTTCGCTCTCTCGTATGATGGAGCCGGGAAAGTGTGTGCTACACATAACTTTCAGGGTATCTAAACCCGTTTCTGTCATCCTTCCTTTATCGTCCTTTATTGATGTTAATGGGTTTGACCTTGCTACTGCTAGTGCTTTTGTGAGCCTCATACCTTCAGGTATCGAGCCTATTTGGTTGCAGTGGTTCCGCCACGCACTCCTTTTTGCTTTTCTCACAGCTTTATTATACTCCGTGAGCTTGTGGGCGTAATTGCTAAAGTCATTTGTCGCCTTCGCGTCATTGAAGATCGCCCTAGTTTCGCTTCTGATGTTTTTAATACTAACCGCGAGGCGAAGCGGTGCGGGTTGGGTGCCGGGTGGGTCTAATGAGCTGTGACCTTAATAAAAAACTAAAGGATATGTCAAGCTCTCCGCAAGCAACACCGCAGGTGGTCTTCATCATCAGTTCTACTTCACCAAATAATACTTTCTGAATGCAAATGCTGGACTTGTTACTGAAAAAACCAAAATTGCTATGCCTGTTTGAGCTGTTCCGTCAATTCCTCACGGATCCCCCTTATCAGATACTTACTTATTGACTTGATGACAATGGAACCACCACGGGGTCCTCGGGAGTACACCTTATCAAACAAAAAAAATATTAAAATCAGTGCACTATTGACGAAGTAATCGCGTAACTAACGTACAAAAAGAAACATAACAGTCGAATAGAGAACCTCCTGTTTTTTAAAATCGGTTAAAAACGAACGAAACGTAACGTCTTAAAACCAAGACTTTTGGAAGCATTTCTGGAAGCAAGTCTCTGTGGGTACTAGTAAGTAACTAGTCAGCAGACAAGAGTTACTGAATTTTCGATTGGCCTAAGAATCTATCGTTAATAAACTGAATAAACTTGCTAACATTACGGTCCTCAAAGATATGTTTAAATTTTTTACCTTATCCCGTTGCAATAAGGTGCAAAAATGAATACATATCTTTTATGTCCACTGTACAAACACTGAGTTACTTACCAATTATTTCAGCATCCGGAAAAGCAGGCGCAGCCCACAAAGAGATAATCCGACTTAAGAACGAGTTAGAACAACTAGAGGAGGAGAACAACATGCTGCGGCTCAAGTTCGAGATCCTGCTGGACATGATGACGGACAAGACTGTGGAAGCCGAGCAGCAGGAGATACAGCGCGCTCAGAGCCTCAGCTCGCTCAAGACGAAGGGCAAGAAGCAGCGGTGGTAGCGTAGGATGGTACTTAACCACATAAATACTTATACTTTCACGCCTGTCTCCCAATGGCGTAGGATGAGTATGAAACGCCAGGTGCAGCGGTGTATGCATACAAATTCGCTTCCTCTACATACATCAACCTCTTCACGTACGTCGGTTAGGTTCGGTCGGTTTCATGCTAAGCGTTCATTTATAACAATTGACATGCTATGGCGCCAGCATGTCACTCGCTTGGTGACACACTTAAGAGAAAAAAATGATAGAGAAACGCGGCAAATGGTACACATGTAAAGTTTTGTATGATGGCGGTGGGCTGGCTGGCTGGTGTGACCTTATTATTTAGTAAGGTCACACCAGCCAGCCAGCTCAATGTAGGTAGACCTAAAAACAACCAGTCTAAAAAAAAAATATCTGTGAAAACATTGTAATACAGTGCAATGGCTCTTAAAAGTCATTCTGGTTTCGGTAATGTCGGTTAGGTTAGGTTAGGCGTTAGACTCTCGTCGAGTTGAGCGTAAGTATGAGAGCAAGTAAAGATAGGTAATACCTAACCCAAAGGTCCCTTAATAAATATATTGCACTATAAAGTATTGAAATGAATGTTTGTAAACAATGTCGTGGTTACATACCAGACAATTTGTAGTTGTGTTATTAAATGAAGATGAATCGTTGTTATGACGTCTCATTTGCTAAAGAGAATATATTTATTTATTTAATCTTTATTGCACAAAAACACAAATTAGAGTACAAAAGGTGAACTTAATGCCTAAGACTAGGCTTGTGTCGGTCAGGAACTAAGACCTAAAAGGAATGAATTCCCGTCACGGACCGAAAGGATAGTTCTTCGTAAACGATCTTAATCGGTATTCGGTCCATAGGTCAGTAGCAATCGTTATACGTATGAGCGAAACAGAGTGAACGAGTAAAGAGCGCATGGCACGGCACGCGATGTGAACGAGACCAATAGTACATACCTATTTCAAAGCGTGTTCTGCTCAGATCTCAAAATTTGGTCTGGACCTAAAGGACCTAAAGGAACTAAAAGACCGAACTAATTCCTTTGATCGATTGACCGAGACCGAAGCGCTGCCTTTAAAGACCGAGCGGGCACAACTCTATGGCATTCTCTACCAGCTGACCAACTGATGAAATAGACTTGTAAAGCGTAGGAGGTCCTCAGTTTCTATATTTATATCTTTTTTTTGACAATAATTGAAAGGAAAATATTTATATTAAACTCCTGTTAGCTCTAGTCATTTATGACATATACAACAACAAACACGACAAACTCTGCCAGCAATCATGACTTAAGTCAAAGGTTGTTAGTATTACGCGGCGTTAGATACCTATGAGTATTAAGGTGGTATCAACTAAAGCAAGCCTCATGTATAGTCTCTATATTATGGTGCATATGACAAGACAGACTGCAATATAAATCGAATATTAATCAATGGAATAACAAGCCAGTTCCGACCTGTCAATTACCACTTCCGACGGAAGAGCTAAATCGACGTACTCGGCAAGATAATAGTTTTACGCCTGAGTGGGCGCGCAAGGTTTCAATAAATGAAAGTCATGTTAACCAGTATAAATATTTACTTAAGTAACAGTTCTCTTATTGAAATACAGCTTTTATTGTAATTATGGACAAATTGGGTAAGAAATATTACGATCGATTAAGACAAAAGGTGCTATTCGATCGTTTAGAACACAGGTTTTAAACCTTACAATAAAAATCTAGTACACAGCAAACACATAGTCGAATTGAGAACCGCCTCCTTTATTTGAAGTCGGTTAAAAATACGATTTTATACGAAAGATAAAGCCTATCTAATTGATAGTTAATCCAGCGAGTTGCGGTACAAGGTTTATTAAATGGCAACAATTTCAAACAATTGTCAGATCTGGGCGTGACTCGATATTGATTCAGATATTATATGGTAAACCATCAGGGACTCGGTCTAACGAAACTAGCTGGTAATTTAAGATCAAAATGGCAGCATTTTTCATACCCTAATAAAGTACCTACTCTAAATCAGTTTTAAAGTTTAGGTTCTTCCTTTGAGAGGCCCCCTGCTCCCCTGTTGTACTTATGAAGCATTTACCTAGACCTAATGCTCGTATAATTTCTCAATCATAAATTCGAGTGCGGGGCACCTATCGCAGCACCGTTTGCCCTTCGGGCATAAGAAGCGACCACAATAGATTATGTTGTGAGTGAACCTGTTTAGGTTAGTGAAGCGTGGTTCAGTTCAGTTGTCGTTGTTGTTGGGGCAGCGGGCGCGGGTGTGGCCCTCCTGGCGACACCGGCCGCAGCGCCGCGCGCCCCCCGCGCCGGCCCGCGCGCGCCCGCGCGGCACCGTGGAGGTAGACGAGCCCCAGTCTCCTACGTCAATAAAAAATACGATAGATATGTGATCTGAGGCTTTCTTTATTACCGCCCGTCGTGGGTACAAAATTTTACGTCGTCACCTGGCCGAGTAGTATCTTGGTGGTGTGAAATATTTGACAATCGGAACGGAGTAAACGGTAACTTTGAGTGACTTCTGAATGTATCAGTTTAACCCTATTAGGATGGGGAAATTATTTCTCGCCGGGAAATCGAATCAGTCTTATCTTTGGTCTGATTGCAATAGTAAGAGTGAGATGCTTCCACAATAGAATAGAAGAGAAAGATATTAGACATACCGCCCCTCCCGCCGCCCCCGCCACCGCCGCCGCCGTCGCCCGCAGCGTCGGCCCACTGGAAGAAATTGCAGCGCGAGTTGAAGTCCTTTGGGCAGCCGTAAAACGGTCGCCCTTTATTCGGACCTTCCTTGTGCACGGTTATCCTAAAAAAAAACGTCTCATTATAACACAATGTATGAAAGTAAATATGTATAACATTAAAAGAATATTTCAATTCGTTATTATTTCATTTAAAAGTTATTTGCCTAAGGCATTTTCATATAAAGTATTAATGATGCAACAATACGTCATGATAAAACTTAAATGATTTTTTTACTTTATACATACTTTTTACATGGCAATCCACAATTACACATGACATTCTCGTCATTCCCTGGAAAGCTGTCTCTAGAAAAACTAGGGGTTATCCCCCATCCCCTAGTAGTGTTAGTGGTATTAGAGGAGAGGGCTGCATCGTTGCCCCACGAGTTAGTCGCCGGTGGGGTATCGAGGTGTGCCGCGGGTTGCGAAGTTTGCGACTCCGGTGCCCAGAGGAAAAAGTCGCAACCACCGTTCTCTTTACCAACTGAGCATTTGTAGAACTGCTTACCTGGAAAATAGGGAAAAGCCGTTTTTACACAATAGAAACAAATTGTTACTTTTAATTTGATTTACTGTTTCTGATAATAGGATAGGCAGCAATAACCAATAAAATAAGTTGTTAAAATTTATCTGAATAAATAAACTCCAATTAAGCACAGCATTTCGAAAATTAAGCATATGAGTCGAAATTCCACGCAAAGTGTAACCAAAGGGTTTTTATGGTGATAACGGATCTGTAACGTGGGCTGCCATGGTAATGACAATTATAGTATCGTTACTACCATGACTACCGCCATTACAGATATCAGTAATTGTGTTTAGCTACGCCAAGTGTACTAAATTCACCACTCGTATCTTAAGAGCTTTCATTGCATTACTAAAGTGAACTTACCAAAATTAGCGTTCTGTTTTCTTACAGTTAGCATAATAGCTGGCTGGTTACATGCGCACAAGACATTATTGTCGTCGCCATCGCTCGTTCGCGGCGTGGGCATGGCGCCGGCACTCGGCCTATTCTGACCTCTATTGCCAGCAGGCGGCGGTTGAAATTGCCTCGGCTGATTTTGGTTAGCATTCCTTATTTGATTTTGAGGTTGGTTCGTATTGGTCCAATTCTGTCGTACTGGCAACACTTCTACACTGTTTGTTCTCGGTATGCTGTTATTTGGCCTAACTGAGTTGTTATTGGTCCGATTAGAAATACTTATAGACGTGGCTGTACTGCTATTGGTTCTTGATGAATTACTGTTAACTGAACCTTGTGTTCTGTTCTCGGGCATTGCTTTAACGCTAGAAATGTTAATCTTCATGAGTTCTAGGAACGTGGCGTCGCATCCTCCGATGCAACAGGTGTATGGAGGCGGGTACAAATGGCTTATGGAATTGTTTCGCCATTCGAATTTGAGTTTTTTGTAGTTCGGTCCGCACTGAAAAAACCACTTGGTATTGGTGAATACTGTCAGTTCTTACAAAAATACTTTTTACCCTATCACTATAGGTATAAAATTGGGTTTTAATTGATTAAAAACTACATACTAAAAAAACGACTACTTAACGAAATTTGAACAATATGCCAACTTAACATTAACAAAACAACTAGGTAACTAAAGGTGAATTAAATTTAAACAAAACTACTAACTAGATGTGAACAAACTAATAATAAGATAAACGAATACATTGGTTAGATCATTTCTTAAAATCATTTATTTCCTGAAGCGCATTTTCCAATCACGTTTTTTCCCATTCATGAATTTTACCACACGCGTTATTCGGTTTTTTTTTCCCGAAACAGCTACAACGGAATAGATGCGTGTGGTTAAAATTACGATTGGGGAAAAATGCGAATGGAAAACGAAGGGAAGAATAAATGGGTGTGGTAAAATTCATGAATGGGGAAAAACGCGATTGGAAAATATCCTTCAGGAAATAAATGATTTTGAGAAAGTATCTAACAAGTCTGTGAATAAATCTATGCACTTACGATAGAGCAGGTTTCGTTCAAGACTTGTATCGCCTTGACTATGGTGGGGAACCAAACGGCGTTCTTGCAGTTGGGGTACGACAGGCAGCCGATGTAGAACTCGTCGGCGTTGTTCTTCTTCTGACGCACCGCCATGTCAGAACCGCATTTTGGACATTTTAACGCTGGAACAAATTTAATGGATGATGTTGATGTATAAACTACTACCTATAGGTGCACAAAACTACTACAGCTATACAAAACTAGCTTCTGCCCGCGACTTCGTCCACGTAGATTTCAATTCTCGTTATTCCCTCGGGAACATTATTTTTTCGTGATAAAAAGCCTATGTGTTCATTCAGGGTATAAGCTATCTTCATTTCAAATTTCATCCAAACCCGTCCAGCTGTTGCAGCGTGAAGGAGTAACAAAGTAACACAAAATTACGAATTTATAATTAAAAAAAATACTAATAAATATTATAATAAGATAGGTAGGATTACTAACTAAAAACTAGCTCGTCTTTCAGACTTTTCGTATGAACCATTTTTTTTTAAATCCAGACAAAGTAATGCCACTGCTATTGATTATAACGGCCAAGTTATTTAGTGGAGAATTAGAATATGTGTAGTACCTGACGGCATGTCGACGGCGGCGTCGGCGGCGGGAGCGTAGGGCGCGGGCGGCTCGCAGAACCGCTCGGCGAGCGCCGCGTCGATCTTGTTCGCCTCCTCCGCCACCGTCACGTACACCTCCTTATACCTGGCTACCTGACAACAACACGCTTTGGAGTTTCAACACTTTGACCTATGTTCCAAAATAAATGTTTGTGGGTTGAAATAATACATTTTGATGCAAGTCCGGAAAGTACGTCATTTTACATAAGTCCCGAGGTGTCTTGGTCTGAGCTGCAAGCGATCACAACGTTTTTCAATACATTTGCGAAAAAAACACAATGAAACATAGCTTAAATCTCGGAGACTGACATAGGACATACTTTTATGCGGAAAATTGAACGGTTCCCTAGGGAATAGCGATAAATGGGTGCTACGCATTGCGTAAAGAGCCTTCTAGACGATCGTCAACAAGCTTTTCTGCAGAGGTGACCTTGTTGGAGGATTGGTTGGTGACGCCGTCGGCGTGCCGTCTACACGGTTGGCAACAAGCTCCCGATTTCAGTGTGATTTGAGCCTGCGGACGTCCCGGACCGAAACTAAAAATGGGTCCCACACATTCAAAATATCAAAAAGTTGGAGTTATAAAATATTTTGTTTAAATAGCATTAAAAAATAGACTTATTACTACAAATTAAAGGTTTTGTTGCCTTTATACTTAAATTATAATTTAGACTAAAATAAGAGAGAGATGTAACGTATATTTCATTGTATGCAACGCATCATTATTTTTATCAGTACAATTTTAGGAGTAAATAGCTTATAATATAAACTACGTATCGTACGCACTCCCGCCGTCGCCGGCTGCCGCAATGCATCTGGCTCGTGGTGGTTGGAAACAAGCGTCTACACGGTTGACGACGCGACGGCGGGCGCCGACCGCTGTTGGCAACACACGCCCGTCGATGAAGGTCATTGAAGGTCAAGTCGGCGAACAACTGTCTACACGGCAGAAATGGCACACCGACGGCGCCACCAACCAATCCTCAGACAAGGTCACCTCTGCAGAAAGGCTTGTTGACGACTGTCTAGAAGGCCCTTAAATTCCGAAAGGTGAAAGATGTTCACTACTAGAATCTTCCGGATCTCAACGATAATGGAGTTATCGCACTCGCACCTTGTAGGCTTGTAGGGTGCTTATATTTTTATATCTTAATTACCTGTTCTGCCAACACAACATGCGGCTGCTTCCTGCCTTCGCTAATAGCCTTCAGGTCAGCCTCCAGCTGAGCGCGGAGATGCGGCTTGGATATCGTGAGCCCCATGGCGTCGTAGCCCTCCACGAGCCCCATGCCCAGCAGGCCGGGCACGAAGTGTATGGCGTCCGCGAGCGCCACGTACGAACGGTTCTTTATTGTCTCTATGTGCTCTGCGTGGGTTGCGTCAGTGCCTACGGACAGTTGACGTTTGTGTTCTCAGTTACAGGTCGACACACGTAAAAAGAACTCCGAGCGGCTAGTAGAGGGGATATGTTTGCGCATGTTGTCTACTAACAAACCAATCATAGATAAGAGTGTATTACTGGGAACCAATAGCGTGGCAGCAAGCGAAGCGGTTTACGCTCCCCCCGCTGCGCCCACCAATTTGGTCCGTAATTTGCTCACTGCGCAGGTAAGTCGCTCAGGGCTCTTTTTACGTGTGTCGAACTGTACCGAAAATTACTATAATTTGTAAATGGTGTTCTTTTTTTACATATTTTATTGACATCTTTGAATAGGCCTTTGCATAGCAGGCAATCACATAGGCTAGGTAAAGACAGGTGTTGGAAATGTTAATTCTTATAATATGTCGATTGGTTGAATTTATGATGACTGATAAAAAAATCGAGCAGGCTAATAAATAATACTTCCAAACATCTTGAAATCAATCCACTTCTTATCTGAAACAGAATTTACTTACCTATTCCATGTTTCTCCATGAGCGCTATGAGATCTGCTTCCGTTAACAACTGCGGTGGTTGCGTACTGCCTTCAACCATGTCTATACTCGTTGGACTAAACGTTTGGCCCGTCTAAAAGACAAAACATCTTGGTATAAGAGGTACAAAACAATACAGTTTTAAGTGTCTATTCGACTTTAAACCTTAACACTTACTTCATAGACATGAATTTCCTTTGACGACCACTTATCGTATGGGTAGACTTCTAGGTAGTTCCTCGCGGTAATCATGAGCCCGTTGGCACTGAACTTCTCGCTCGCCACGTCGATGACCACGGTGGTCTCCTGGCCCTGGGCGTCCTTGGAGCAACACGCGAGAAACGAACGCACTATGAACTCGTATAGACGTTGCTCATTGCCGGACAAACCTATGTAACAACGGCGGATTAAATTAAAACATATAAAAAACGCCCTTAATTTCGTACCAAAGATTCAAACGATGCGCGTACAGTCAACAGCATAAATAAGTGATCATTTATGTACCTTGTCGCTTTCAATCGTTTCACAATTTTGTATGACATTTCAAACACGACGTTAATGTGACAAGGTACATAAATGATCACTTATTTATGCTGTTGACTGTACCTTCTTAATATTTGGAAAGCGCTAGTTTAAGTGGCTATGGATAGATAGCTTACCCAAGTGAAGCTTGTTGGGGTTGATTGCATATTGATATAATATGTAGGATAATGCAGATATATGAAACCGTAATGGACTTACTATTTGTGTACTTCGTAGGGTGTATTGGAGGATGAGCTTTGTCACTTTTGTTGCCCTGTCTTGGCGTTGGCCCCCCACTGTCCATGATCCCCTGCGCGAATGAACCCCAATTCGGATCCCCAGTTTGGAGCCCCACCAGTTGACCCAAATTCATCTCTTTGGGGTACTCATTAGTCTCAGTTCTGGGGTAGCTGATAAAACCTTGGGTGTACAGTTTCTCAGCTAGCCGCATAGTTTCTTTGGCATTTATTCTTAATTTCCTTGATGCTGATTTTTCTAGTTCCTAGAACAAATTTGGTGTAGGGACTAACCATAGTAAGTGCCCTAAGTGCATGTTACTGATGCTTTTTAAGAATATTTTTAAAACAAATTGGTCAAAATAAATGATTATTTCATTTATCTGTGTACATTGCCTGCTCATAATGTGACTTACCACTGTGTCTAAGGGCAGAGGTCTCCACTTGGACTTGGGTTTTGTCTTGACCTCGCAGACCTTGGCCTCTGGGCTCTCCAGGCATATGTCCTGCAGCACCTGGCACGCCTCCTGGTCGAACAATCGCATCCGCTCCCAGTTGAAGTCCACACTCAGGTTGTTCATTGTATGGTTTACTAAAATTATTGCATAGTACTGTTTATTTTATTTTTAACAACTTAGAGCAAAAGTCATGTTACAAAGATATTTTGATGATATGTTGACACTTTAGGTAGGCTGTGCAATGTAAATTAATTAATATTATAGGGTCCACAATAAGTTATACTTATCTTATTACTGTACATATTAACATAAGGTAACCAAACATCCTAATTAGAACATTTGGGTATTGAATAATGTACATAAATTACAAATAGCATAAATTCTTTAAATTATTTTTATACTTCATACATATGTGGATCAGATTTTATTAAACAAGAAAAACACTTTACATTATAAATAGTTTAGTCAACCTTTGATTTTCCAAAATGGTTCTGCTACAAAATTCTCAACAGCCCTATATCTCTCCACCACAAAACCGAGGGTAGGAAATTGACAGGACCCATAGCTGACTAGGCTATCTGCTAGCTTGCTTGGAAAGACTTTCTGCAACCGCAATGTTTGAAATCTTGTGAAAGCAGCACCTGAAATCATTAAAATAAAACTTTATTAACCTACACAATAATGGTAAGGTAATTTTTTAAATAAGGTAATTTATTCCATTACTTAAACATAAAATACATACTTGGTTTTCAACTATGCATGCATGCATTAACAATTTTCTCTACAACAAACCTATTCTTAAATCCAGCTCTTGCCTCACATCTACAGCATCACTAATGTTTTTATTCGGCTGCTCCAAGTTCTGCAAAGCTCTCTTTACGGACACTGAAGTAATCTCTGAGAACTTAGCCCTAAATATTTGGAGATTATTTTTGATGGCTGTGCACACTTGAATTATTTCAAAGCCTATATTTTCACCTTCCCTATCACAATCTGTCCATATAATAAGCCCCTGGCAGTTACGAACCTCTCTTTCTAGAGTTTTCTAAAACCAAAAAAAAAATACACAAAATATATTATACTAGCTGTTGCCCGCGACTCTGTCTGCGCAGAAAAATAAAACATAGCCTATGTTCATCAGGGATAATCTAGGATTCTAAAGGTGAAAGATTTTTTTTTCAAATCGGTCCAGTAGTTTCGGAGCCTATTCAATGCAAACAAACAAACAATCAAATTTTTCCTCTTTATAATATTAGTATAGATTAGTGTATATAATGCCATGGTGTTAATGACCAAGATTATAAGTCCCAAAATTATTAGGACCATTATATATTATTATTATTACCTTGGGCATGTGTAAACGTCAAAACTGATGTGTAAAAAGTAAAAAACATGCAAGTTCATGTAGCTCTGATTTTATAATTTTATAATAAAAAATATTATTCACCTTTATTTTTTCATAATTATCAGGACAATATTTAAAAACTGGTGCATCAAAGAGAGCCAATGGGCTGCAAGACTGCCAGTGCTTGTATGAACCTACAAACTCTAATGCTAAGAGATGACCAGATACAGATGTCATCACCATTTCAGCCTTCTGGCGATTAACTTCGGCTTCAAATTCATAGATTTTGTTGTACTGTGACAATCCTTCACGCTGAAATCAGTATTATAGTTAAAATAAAAATAAAATCTCTTATAACCCAGATAAAACTTGTTGTAGAAGTACTTTAACAGAGTCCATAGAAATGAACTTATTTACCCTTCTAGATGTTCCTCGAGATAAGTGCAAAGCGATGTTTTTTGCTGCATCGTTTTTTTCAGCTACGTTTAAGTATTTCATCCTTTCTGTTGCAGAAGTGGAAAGTAAAAGTGAGCATTGATTGTTTGTACACAAGCCGATAAATCGCCGCTTTAGGTTATACCCGCTTCGGAGTAAAACTTTCATACTTGAATTATTACTTCATAATAAGACACTTTAAATGTTACGATCTATTTAAATATCTCTGTATCCCACTTCATTAACTACTCTGAAAAGGAAATAATATAACATGTAAATAATATGAAAAAAGCAAATAACCCATCCCGCGCGTATTTTTTTTACTATTTGTTGACTTTTTTGACATTTGACAGTGACATGAGTGACGTTTTGTGAATTCATAATTTCGTTATTTCAAAGGCACTAGAACTATATCATACAGCGATGTTGTATATTTTTGAACAAAGTTCAAAATGTATATGCAAGAAAACCGTTCCTAGCACGGCTGCGCAAATTCAAAACCTAGTAAGTCTCTAAAACTCGATTTTGCGATTTTTGCATAAAACGCGGTTTCTAGCAAGTCCCTACCGGATGCATAATGATTTAGAGCCCTATCTCACTCAGGTTCACATTTACCCGGAATCCTATTGAGAGCTCGTTCCCACTATGTCGTATGTCGGTCCGGATTTTAATCGGTCGTTCCAGTGGCAGAACGTTTTATATGAAGCTATTCACACTCGTCCGACAACGATTTTGTGTCGGATCCGACCAAAAATATCGCGTGTTTTGCCAGCCCTCTCGTCCGGATAAAAATCGTGTCGGAACTCGCTCGCCTTTGAGTAAGTATGACACTGTTCACATTGGTCGGATGTCGTGCCCGACCCCGCCCCGCCCGCACCCCTTGTTTCGCCCACCCGTGGCTGCCATAGTGGCCGACAGCCGACTAGTGTGAACAGAGGCGCCGACACCCGATTAAAATCGGAATCCGACATCGGACATAGTGGGAACAGAGGCGCCGACACCCGATTAAAATCGGAACCCGACATACGACATGGTGGGAACGAGCTCTAAGTGCACAAAAAAACGGGCTTGTCCATTTCAAAACCTAGCATATCACAAAACTATTTCAAAAACCTAGTAGTTCACATGCACTTACTAGCTTTTGAAAATTTTCAAAAAAAATATTTGCATTTCATTTAAAAAGCTAGTGTGGCACATTAAACATGTAATGTAGGAAATAAAGAAAAGATATATATACCAATGTATTCATCTTAATCTAGTTAATCGATAAAGTATAACTTCTTGAACAAATATTGCAAAATTTTGTACGGCTGACACAAAACAAGTTTTTTCGCTCTCCTGTAAAATTAACTCAATGCCCCTTGCTGGGTTTTGAAATTGCGCAGCCGAGCAGTAAAAGCTAATTAGATAAAAATGATTTTCTCAAACATGCAATGGAATGTTGGCGTTATGTTAGTTATTTTAGGCCTTGCGGGCGGAACACCTCGAGAGAACTGTAAAGGAATTTCATACAAAATTGAAGGCCTAGACCTGGAAGTAATTTTTCTCAAAAATGCTCGGAAATGTTGACATTACTATCTACATAATGAGACGCGAAGTACATAGTTTACTGACAGTTCTCAAATTAAAAAAAAAAAAACATTGCGTGCTCGATACACAAGCCCGCAATGTTGCATACAAATTCCATTACTATCTAGCTTGTAACTTTTTAAAAAGTGAAAAAGCCCATAATAAAATGATGGCACAAGTCTAATACATCCAAATTTTATTCGAAACTTAACTTCTTTATCTGTGTCTGGAATAGCTTATGTTTTTTTTAAAACAAAGCTTGCGTTTCTCCTTGTCATAAACAAAAAGGCGGTAAATAGTGATGGTTTTTTCACATGAAGTTTCTGTTTGTATGCAATTTAAAAAATGTGTTCAAGCGATGAAGATACTCCAACACAATTTTTTTCTGGCGATTTTTGAGAAAAGCACTATATTTGCCTCGGCAGGAACTGCAATTGCGGGCTTCGTATTTTTAAACGGACTCGCAAGCTCGTCCGTTTAAACCAATACTCGGCCCGCAATTGCCTACTTCCATGCCTAGGCAATAATGTACTATTTTTTTAATTTTTGTGTTTACATGGCGGCTGTGTTTATAACAGCCTAAATAGCTGTTTTTTTTTAATATACTTAGCCGTGGTTTCAACCAAAGCGTTTGCATAAAGGCACCAACACGGCTAGCACAAGTTGCCCGCGACTTGTTTGTCGCTCGGATCTCCCTTTCCATCTATTCAGTAACGATAGAGCCGCACTGAGCGACAAGCGAGAAAATACAACTTGTGCTACCCGTGCAGGTACCAGGAGGGCAGAGTTTATTAGGGGTGCGTAGCGCAATTTAGATGGCAGGCGGTGTAGCACGGTGCGGCCCGCGCGGCGGCGCAGCGGCGGCGGGCGGGCGCTCGCACCCGACACAGCGCAGATGACTGAGCTCTGTAGGTTACTTTTAATGTTTATGCACTCCTAGTATTTGACATTGTAGTTTTTGTTTTAATTTTTTTTATGAATTATATGTTTGAGAAAAGCACTATACAAACCTCGGCGTGAAGTGGGGTTGCCAGCCTCGCTCCGCTCGGCCGGCAACCCCCTAGTTCCCGGCCTCTGTTGTAATGTACTATTATTTGTCAATTCGCTCACACACCTAAAAAAACTGGGCAAGTGCGATTCGGGCTCGTACCATTATTCTATGGGGAAGGCTTTCCCCTTCTTAATTTTTTATTGGAAGTTTAATTCACACTTAATTTAATTATTTTTAGTTATAGCAGCAACGTTTTACTCAGGGATTTTTTTTTATCAAGTACTTAGACGGTATGGTACGGTAGGTATTTGACGGTTGGCATGCCGATCGATATTGACAATATTGTCATTTTTTTGACATTACTTTGTTGAGGTTAAGCCAGTTTATTTTTGTTTTTCTTATTCACATCTAATAGGTATTTTAGGCGGAAAAATATTTATTTTTAAACAATGTGGACATTGCGTTCGATAGCGCAAACTTCTCTGAGCTATACTAAAATGTGTTTTTTAGTTAATTGCCTCAAAAGATTAAAAAGTTCTCAGCAGTGGTTAAGTCGTCAAAAAACAGACCCTTATGTCGAAAAGGCGAAGATTTGTAACTACAGGTAAATCGTTACGATTGGATCCCAACTTAAAGACGCTCTTAATTGTACCAATAATGTATTGTTATAGGCGTTTCTTTGTAAACTCGGAACTCATTGTCTTAGGTACATTTTGGCAAAATTACTTAAAGTAATTATTAATCAAAACAATTTTTTAAATAACACAAAAGTGATGTTTATGGGCCGGTTAGTTTTTTTTCCAAATGTTAACTCATTTATTTATTATAAATGTTTTAACACCCTCAAAAACAGTACCCTGGCGTGTCCCAAACCCAGAATTCGAATTATAGAACAAATTATTGGTTATTTGGTGCAATTTAACAAGACACATCAGAGCATTCGAGTGCGATGATAGAGCCGGAATTCACTAATCATAATTATTGCCTTAACTACACATTAGTCTCAAAAATTTTTTTTTTTTAATATACGTAATTGTTTTTGTTGTCGTTTACATACAAATTCTATAGCTGTTGTATATACTATTGCCATAATTAAGTAATCTTTATTGAAACTTATTATTATTAAATACTGTGCTACACACATTTAAAAAGACCTAATTATGAAACTTTAAAAGTGTATTACATGCTGCATATTATTTGTTTATTATTTTCATTCTAATGTATTTGAATTTTATTCTAACCTGATTTAAAATCTGTCCCACAGCTTAAAAAACAGTTCCCTGTAGCAAATTTAAAAATAATATAGACATATTTGTAAAAGTCTATTGCATTATAGATATTGCAATGGGTAAAAACAATACTAATATAATAAAGCAAAACACATAACATCTTTTTATTCGTGTTAATTTATAGATAAACTTGACAGGGGACTATTCAAAATTACGAGTTTACAGAGAAACGCCCTTATTCAAATTTCAGATGTCGGAGTGCGTTCAAACTACTGGAAATAAACGAAAAAACTAACATCCTGACACCGGGGCTCACCGTCATAGATCTCGGGGCATCGCCTGGGTCATGGACTCAAGTAGCGGTCCAGAAAACAAATGCAGATGGGGCTGACCCTAAGAAACCAAAGGGGTCTGTGTTAGCCATTGACAAGCTTCAAATATTTCCTATTGAGGTATGTCACAAATGAGGCTCAACTTCTCGTTTGCTTAGGTAATCCCCATCGGCACGTAAACCTCTTCATGGTTTTGCTTAGATGGGCATTGTATAGTAGGTACTATGTATTTTCTCTAACTTAATCAATAAAAAATAAAAACGAATCAGTACTAAATTCCACCATATACCAGCAACCCGCTAGAATAGGAACTTAGTCCTGGTTGGTTTATCCTTTCACATATAAATATATTATAAAATTATGTTTTTAGGGAGCAACAATATTAAACAACATGGATTTCTCTACAATTGAAGCACATGATAAAGTAATAAAGGCATTAGGAGTCAGGAAAGTAGATTTAGTACTATCAGACATGGCACCCAGCGCTTCCGGCATCAAGGAGCTAGACAAGGACAGAATATTAGGACTCTGCTACATGGCGATAAGATTTGCAGCACTAGTCACTAGGAAAGATGGCAACTTGTTATTTAAAGTATGGGATGGTAAAGAAGTGCCCATATTAGAGATGGATCTAGAGAGATTTTACAAGAGCATTAAAATTTTGAAACCTCAGGCGAGCAGATCAGAGTCATCTGAGAAATTTATTCTTGCTAGAGGGTTCAGAGGTATCCAGACACCGTTGAAAGATGGGCGCTGGGGATAACGAGTAACTGATCGTAGTGCAGCTAACTGTCTTCCATTGTCGTAGCATAATTGTTTATTCAATAATGTATACTCACTGTTCTTAACCAATAAATCTAGATGTTACAACTTATAAAGGTAATTCTATAATATAAGATAAATCAAAATAATTTAAGGATAATAAAAAGGAGTAATAAAAGAAACAGTTTTTAATTAAAATTGCATGATTTTTCAAGCTTTTAATTTATGATTTTGCAAATCAGTTTATTTAATTAATTTACATATATTTTAAGCTTTTAACATCATTAATTAATAAGTTATGGAATATAAATAATCTTACAATAAAATTAGACAGTAATTTAATTTATAATTTAAACACATTCTGGCTTTTAACATCAACATTTATTTGTACGGTTCCAGTTATAGACATAAATGCATACATATGTATATCTTTTGTTGTTAAGTTTTTAATATCACAATGAACAAGTAATCATAATTAATTTTTATCTACATATAATAATCTCTAAGCATGAACTACTTAATATTTTAATATATGGACGTAAAACAAGGTATGGCCCAAAATGCATTCCATTGTATGATGTAGCCTCATCTTTAAGAAGCAAATACGCACCGCACCTTAAAACTATAACTTTCCGCAGAACTTTCCAACTGAACACGTTACAAACCCAAACCAACTTAACGTCAGATGCAACCTGTATTCCCTATGAGTTGAATATGTTCTCTATTGTAAATTGTATAATGAGTTATCTGCCGAATATATAACATTAGAACCAGACGAGATTAGGCATGTAAAGTTAAATTTACTTGCATCAGCTGTTAGTAAACTACTGAAGCTACTGTGAAATAATTAAAGCTTAAAATATTAATAGCGCACTGTTAAAGGCTAGTTGAAATATTATTTTCTTGTTTCATAAATGCATTCTACCTAAATTCGAAATCTTTAAACGGCTTTTGTATGGGTGTCTGAATTTTGATGTTATTTGGTTACACATGTGAGTCGTCGTCACGTAGGTACGTGATTCAAAAGATAATATTACGTGCGGGAACCCTTAGGTGAGCGGTCACGCACAAATCGCCGTCGTGTTAATTCTCTGTTTACGTTCTTTTTATGGTGTACCTAAACATATTGGTGTCCTTGACTGTATAAGTAGTTTGTTGTCTGTTGAGATATTAACATTGAATATGTCTAGGGCACGCAAAAATGGTATCGGCTGCGACGGTCGGCGCGTGTATACCGTGGCAAAAACGAGTTTGTCTTGGTGACAAATGGAATTACAATATTCTCAAGCAACAACCACATTAAATGTAAAAATTGGATCATGTTGCCGATTTCATTCCAAACTCCCTCATTTGTTCCAAGCTCTTTTTTGCCAGTCTGTGGTTATTTAGACGAAGTGCGTGCGCGTGCCGTGCGTGAGCTTGTTGAGCTGCGCGGCGGAGAGCAGCGAGCAGTGCGCGGCGTGGTCGAGCAGCAGGAGCCGCTCGCCGCGCTCGTCGGCGCCGGCGCAGCGCGCGCCCGTCTCCAGCGCGAAGCTGCTCACGGCGCAGATGGCGTAGATGAACGTGAGCACAAACACGGCGCAGCCGATGTCTGGAATGGATTAAGAATATAATAAGAAAGACGGAAATTTTATTTATGGTAAGGAATTTGTTGAGTTACCATAGAACGCTATACTAATGTAATGACATAAAAATATAACAACACAGGAAGAAACCATTTTTTTGGATAGGTTATCGATAAAAATGTGTCAACTTCTAGATTACTTGACAATTAAAAATCGTAAAATGAGCTGGACGTTGAGTTGCAAAAACTAGTCCGCTTTACATTATAGTCGTTACGTTTCTAAGTATAAACGTAATCAACTAAGCTTTATTTTATTACACAGTTAATAAATATATAAAACCTCCGAAATATAATTGCGATTCCTACTTTCAGAGCCGATATCTCACGGCCCAACCGAATTTATTGAAAAAAAAACCTACCGAAATCAAAATCGGTTTATCCGTTTGGGAGCTACGCGCAGACAGATAGGTACACAGGCAGAGATCGATTTATTTAAAACTGAACGCCTCCCCAATAATTAACACATACATACATACACCCACACAACACACATTGGAGTGGCGTTCAATTTATGACAAGGCAATCTCTACTGCTGCACTCGTTACACTTATAGTAGGAGATCCGAATAGAATACGATTTGCACAGGGCTGTTTATTCGATAAAAAGTATTTTATACCAAATTTAATATGCTAAGTAATATATGGCGAACAGCTAGGCTGAAAAATTTCAGTGCAGTACATAATTAATTAAAAAAATTAAAATAAACTTTGCTTTAAAAGATTGCAGTAGCTTGTTTAATACACAAATTACATACCAATCAAAAGTATGAAGCCTATAGAATATGCAAACGTTAGGTTGACTATTTTTTTCCCGTCAAACTATTGGGTAGGCAGGTATACCTAAACAGGTAAGTCGGTACCTACTAATAATTTGCATCAAACCTAACGTTTTTCATATTTTTGATTAGTATGTAATTTGTCTATTAAACAAGCATTTGCAATTTAAAAAAGTTCATTTTTAATAATAAAAAAAATGATATAAGTACTGGACTGAAAATTTTCAGCCTACCTATTCGCCACATATTATTTAGCGTATTAAATTTGATATACAGTACTTTTGATCGAATAAACAGCCCGGTGCAAATCGTCTCCTATTCGGATCTTAGGCCATTAACAACAATCTGTTTGCGGCGGGAGTTACAAGTTTTATCTTAAAACATGTAACTAACTATGATTTAATGGCCAGTGAGGTCTCTACCAGTCGAAATACAACAATTATAAAAATTCTGCACATGATGAAAGAAACAAAAAATATATGCAAGGGGTTTTAATCCGTAGAAAAACGACAGAGAAAATTGGACGTTGCATGGTTGCGCGAGGCGCGATCGCACCATTCAACTGTTTTATTCACAGGCGACTTAGGGCGCGTACACATAGCGATCCGTTTTACAGGTCCGTTATTTGATGGCGTATGTAGTTGTATGAGCGAGTTCACACCCAAAACAGTATTCTGGATCCAGTAAAAAAGAAGATTACAAGGTGAAAAGATCCTTTAAAACGGATCTTGTAAAAACGGACGTTCTATGTGTACCCGTCCTTATGAAGGCAAGAACAATTGACAACAGGCACGTTTGTCTATTTTATTGTTTTGTTCATTATTTACTGATAAATTATACAGGGTGTCTGGAAAACCTTTGGAGAAATTTTAACAGTAGATAGGGTGGGTGATTTGGATCATCCCTATATTGGTAACTTTTTTTTAAGTTAATATTTGACTGAGTTACAGACTGATTTATCATCGCCTTTCCTGACGATGCTCTCAGTGTGCCCCATCTTAACTTATTCATTCATAACATGTGTCACAACGTAATGTAAATAAACAAGTGTTCCTTATATGTAACTATGTTTCTAATCATGGTTAAAAGCTCCATGGTGTTTAGAAAACTGACACGTTATTCTGAAATGAAAAGAGGGTCTCTGTTAAGGGCTATTATGTGAAATAATTTAAAATTGAAACTTACGATTACGATTTTTAAGTCCCACTCTTCTCACACTCACACAGCTAAAATAACACTTGTACTCGTGGGTACATTAAACTTCTTTTACGAGATCATGAATCATGGATTTACTTTATTGATTTGTAGCACTATCGGGGATTACTACGAAAAAAAAACATAATTAAAACGAATCATTGAGTAAAGTTGTGAACTTGTGATTGTGCTTTGACAATTTGACATTAATATCTTTTTAAATCTTGTGCCATTAAAACTCTTTATGAAAAGAGTTTTAGGTTTATTTCGTAAAAATAAAATCGTCCCTACACGTTACGTTTTATCAAAATTACATTTAAAGCTGGCATCATACACGTTGTTGTAATGCTTGATTAAAATTGCTGCTGTCACTTTCTTTGCTATAGCAATAAGAATATCTACCGCACTCAGAGACGTCAATTAAATTTAATGCTTGATTAAAGTTGCGTCTGTCACTTTCTTTGCTATAGTAATAGAATAAGACAACACGTTACTAAACAAGCATTAAACTTAATTGACGTCTCTAAACAAGCATTAAACTTAATTGACGTTTCTGAGTGCGGCAGTTAATGGTGGTTATTTAGTTGGAAGCAATAGTTTATTAATCAGAAAGTTTTGGGCAAAAATTTAATCATGTTGACAAAGAAGATCCTGGCTAAAAACACTTTAAAAAAAAACGATCAATATACGGAAACAGTTTCGAGGCGAGACGTAAAACGGAAACTTATTTTTGAAATGGAAAAAAAAAACTATTTAATAAAACATAAAAATAAGGATAAAGATGCATGTTCTGGAAGTAGCCCCCTCGGGCACTTCTACACATTAATTTCTACCAGCGCTTCAAGAGGAGACCACAGTGAAGAAGACATCAACGTCGTATTATGTACAATCATTGGAGTAATTGGGAACACCAAATAAAAAACTACTTGCTTTTACATTTTCACCAGGAGATACTGACACAAAATTTCCGGTCATTTGTACCAAGTATGGCGACCCTTCAAGGGTCTAATTAATTACGTAATGACGAAAAGGAAAATGATGGTCATAGCGCTGGTACCGGCGGCCCAAATGCGTGGACGTTAATCGAACGTGTCGGATAAATTACGAAAGTCGAACGATTTGTACCACTAAAATTCTTGTATTTTCCAATAGTCGATGAAAAAAGAAGTAGGCGGTAGCGTAATGCCATACTTCTCCGTTCTCCGCCATACCGACGAAAACACGTTAATTAAAAAAAACAATCCAACCATTTGTACAAGGCTAATTTTTGCACAGCTAATCATCGTCGAGTAGCCGTTCACGAAAATCACCATGCCATATTTTTCCGACGGTTCCAAATGGCCGCCCACGCGTTTGGGCCGCCGGTACCAGCGCTATAACCATCATTTTTCTTTTCGTCATTACGTAATTAGACTCTTGAAGGGTCACCATACTGGTACAAATGACCGGAAATTTTGTGTCAGTATCTCCCGGTCTACAGTCTTTTGTAAGGATCTAATTGGAAGCAATAATATGAAGATATTTAAGATATTTTGGTATATTTGGTATGGTGATATTTGGTATTGGTATGTACAGCTGTGAGCTAACAAGCTCGAATCATGTTAGAATTCATTTTCGTGATATACATTTATATTTATATTTTATTTACTTAAATGTCAGCTATAAGTTCTAAAGCTTGACTGATACCAACAACCGTATATCATTCGGCTTTAGCGGCGTTCATTGCGATCTGAAAAACATGTTTAATTATACAGAACATACTTACCTTCCAGAGGAAAGATTCAAATTATTTATTTTTGTTCGTTTTGAGTAAAAATTGGGTCATGCTGCCAATTTCACTCCAAGCTGCGATTTATTATGTAAAGCGGTTTTAATTAACCTTTTTCGAATGATGACTCGGTAGTGCTATCAAGTGCTATAATGTCTTTGACAAGTATCAAACTTATGTCAAACTGTCAAATGTCAGAAGAAATCATTTTGAAAAATCTGAAAGGGTTCTTGTCTAGCTGTCATTTTGAAAACATCTGTCTATTTATTTAATTTTTTTGTAAATTACTTTATCGTTGATTTTGGTTCGCAAATCCAGGGCAACTTTGTGAAGTAACCTCCAACACTGACGAAGAATATGCATCAAATAAAATATCAGTGAAAAGTTGATTCTGAATGAGCAAGCGGTCAAGAACACTCCAAGCCAATAAGCCATTGAAGTGGATGCCCGCCATCTTCAATGGTGTGCCGACTGGGAATGGAAGACGCCGACGACAATGACGATTCACCGTACAATTGCTTATTATATACTTGACATTGGCAAAATTACATAACTTGTAGACGCCATTAAAATAAATAAATAATAAATCTGAAAGACATCGTAATAAACGTAAAAGATATTGAAAGATACGTTTGGTGGTTCAAAAGTGGAGCTATTTTAACCCAGATCTTAAAACTAGTAAGTATTTCCGCCTGATTGTACGACAAATTTTTCTTTAGAGATATAGCGATGATCCAATTGTGTTGAGTCCCGGAGAAAAAGGATAATATCTCCTCAAATATTGTAGGCAAACATATAGCGATTTTAGTATTTATAGTAACAAGTCCAGCATTTGCATTCAGAAAGTATCATTTGGTGAACTGGAACTGATGATAAAGACCACGGATGGCCACCCTAACTCCTCAACGGTACTGATTTCAAGGGTGGCGATAAGATATCTCGATTAAGATAGTTGAGCGACTACAACGAAGAATATTTACTTGTTGAAATATGACTATGACTTTCCCGCGGCGTTGCTTGCGGCGTGCTTGAAATAACTTAAAGTTTCATATCAACCAAGAAGTGAGACTACGTAACAGCGTATTATGATCACTAAAAAGAATAAAATAAAAGTTTTAGAAACTAAAAAACCGTCTTCAAAAACGCAAAAACAATCTTTTAAAATTGAAGGAACCAAATAGGTTAGTCCAACTAAAGTTGGCGACCACAATATTTTGAACATAAAAGCCGACATCAGTTGGACTAACCTATTAGGTACCTACAATTTTAAAAGAAGTTATCTTTTGCGTTTTTGAAGGCGGTTTTTTATTAGGGTTTCGTACCCAAAGGATAAAAACGGGACCCTATCACTAAGATTCCTCTGCCCACTGTCTGTCTGTCTATCTGTCTATCAGTCTGTCAGTCCGTCTGTCCGTCTGGCTGTCTGTCTGTCTGTCTGTCTGTCTATCTGTCTGTCTGTCTGTCTGTCTGTCTGTCCGGTCTCATGAACCGTGATAGCTAGACTGTTAAGTATTTTTACTGCCGCTATAACAGCAAATACTAAAAACAGAATTAAAATAAATATTTAAGTGGAGCTCCCATAAAACAAACGTGATTTTTTTGCCGTTTTTCGCCCAATATTAATAACGGCAACAAGTAAATGCTTGAAATATTCACAGAATATTTAGTTGTATATTCACTTAAAAAAACCATTCAATTTAAAATAAAATAACTATTTAAGGAGGGCTCCCATACAACAAAGATTTATTGATAATGGTACGGAACCCTTCGTGCGCGAGTCTGACTCGCACTTGGCCGGTTTTTATCTTTGTGATTATCTCAATTAGTACGTCAACGGTTTGAATTACTCTTTCAACATTATGTTTCTGATGGATACTTTCAGATGGTTTAAGTACGGGTACAATAAATCATGGATTTCATATGGCGTTGCGGCATGCTTAAAACGCGGAATTTAAGACAGATTTTGCTTGATTGTACGTTGCATAGGACCCATAACGGTGGAGATTTTTTAAATCATGGATAAGGCAAACGAGCATTCAGTTCAGCCCAACTGATAGTAAGTGGGATCTGTGACGGTCTGTGACCAGATAGGAATACGTGTTTTCAAATCTAGCTTAGATGTTCGCTGTATGGCTCTAAGCATTAACTGTCAAAGTTACACTAAGTATTACGGCTTTTTAACCGACTTCAAAAAAAGAGGAGGTTCTTTGTTCCACTGTATTCATTTTTTATGTATGTTCACCGATTTCTCCCTCAATTATGGACCGATTTCAAAAATTATTTTTTAGTTTGATAGAGTATACTTCCGAGTCCCATTGTCACCAAATCAGTATCTGATGAGGGGATCCATGAGGAATTGAGGGAATTCCTCAAATATTATAGGCATACATAATATAGCGACTACATTACAGGCTCACCATGTTTGGATTTGTTAGTTTCGGGTCGATAAGCGGATGATAACGGCGTACCGGTCGTAGAATTTTCCTTATTCGTTTTTTCATTACGAACGAAGATCTTAACGAATCGAAAAAAAACGGTCTTAGGTATTTAGTACTGATGTTGTTTTTATTATGCCCCAAAAACCGTAGTTTTCTAGGGAATAGCGAAAAACAAATTAATCTTCTATTAGATAAGAATCACTTGCCTCATCTATCATACTTGATAACGGTTTAACAAGGTTTGTATGAATAAATGAAGAAATTCATAAAAGCACGAATAAAATACCTAGTGTAAACACTAATAAGTAAATGATATCTAATATTGTCAATGTATTTTTATTGACGTTTAAGATCTGATCTGATGATGAACTCGAAACGTGGCCAATTTTACGTACGTTGTGGCATTTTATAAACAAATAAATACAGATGTAGATACTAATAATATACTCTGTTTTAGGTAAATTAAGGCGAGCAACACTATGACTTTATATTTTAAAAAAGAAACACAAGAAAAAGCAATTATTGAAGGAAAAGTAAGATAAAAATCAAACTTCAAGAGAAGAGTGATAAATATTAAAGTTAAATTCCAGTACTATTATTATAAATACTTAGGTCAAAATGCGAAAGTGTGCTTTTTTTTACAAGCTTTTATTTTACTTTCACTGTTCTTATGAATGTTCGATTTTTTCAGTGGCAAATGGTAGGTAGAAACGAACGAGTGATGGTAAGTGGCAGTCACAAGACTGTGAATGCGTTACCTATACCTAACCATGAGCAAGCGCATTCGAAAGTAGCGCCTCGACGCCAACGACTTCCGGAGGGTGCCTTGGTTTACTAAGGCACCCTCAGACCTCCGGTGTGCCACGGTGGACGGAGGGATCCCCTGACCCTCCGTCGTCTGCGCTCCGCTTCCTCCTTCTATGAGATGACTGCTTCGCAGAAGGAGTCTACCGCTCTCCACCCCTCTCGGCTGTTCGGCGAGAGGTCCCCGCCTACGATGTTGGTGAGCAGGATCATCAGAAGACACTATAAGACTAGGCCCAAAACTGGAAAACGCGTCTCTAAACCAATGCAAGCGGCAAATCATGTAACAGTTAGGGTGACAACGTTATCCGAGCGTTCAGACCCTGCAGAATACCGATCTGTCTGTCGCCATTCCGAAATTTGACCCGGAAGAATGTTATACCGGAAAAGGCGCAGCCCATACAAAAAATTTCGTCGTACATTTTCTAAATCGTTGTTCCGGTACTCTAAAAAAGGACCGATTGTTATAGTTTTTTAATATGTTGTAAAGGACAATATAGTCATGGTAACCCAAATCTTTCGTCTCTCCGGCTCCTTGTCTCCCCCAGCTAGAAAAACTGTCGCTTTTTTCCCTTTTTTGCCTATACTGTTGTTCATTCTAGTGCTAATCATGGTTCTGCAATATTGTAGAATATAAAATTTGCCAAAACTTTTGGCTTTAAAGATTTTTTACACGACCCTTAGGGACGAAGATATGGAACCATCTATGGAGAGTTACCGTTGAAAATTGCTACCTTTGTCCAGTTTTCCTCCCATATTTGTCTGTCTGTCCGTCCGTCCGTCTGTCCGTCCGTCCGTCCGTCTGTCCGTCCGTCTGTCTGTCTGTCTGTCTGTCTGTCTGTCTGTCTGTCTGTCTGTCTGTCTGTCTGTCTGTCTGTCTGTTTGTCTGTCTGTCTAGACCCTTTGTTTCGTGAACGCGTGGAGTATCGAGTTGAAATTAAAACCATATACGAGTACTTCGGTCTACAAGTTCTTTGAAGCTGTGAAAAAAATCAAACGTCTACATTAATGTAAAAGCCATTTATGCCAAAACAAAACCTGTATTTTGACACTCGAGGGAATCAAAATGTATAGGTTATTTCTAGTTGACCTAAAACTTTGAAATTTGGCAAGTAACACCGTCTTTTACTACAAATATAGGAATAAATCTGAAATCTGTACATTTTTAATTACATAATAAAAAAAACGGTCTTTATGCAAGGAACGGCGGTCCAAAATTTTGAATTGAGTTAACCGTGGCATGTGCTGGACCCTCGGTGGGCGAGTCCGACTCGCACTTGTCCGGTTTTTTTAATATTCAAGCAAATCAAGCTCGTGAGGTATTTTTAATGATTTTTGTTTTAGAACCTTGATGAAACACTCTGCGCAAAGTGCGTCTACACACGTACTCGGCTGCAGAGTGTTGCATCGCTAGGAGCGGTAGCCATGTTGAGCCATTTTTGTAGCCTTCTTCTTCTTCTCCACTTTGTATTTCAGACTGTCTTTTTTTCCTTCCTCTTTCTTTTTCTTCATTCTTATTATTTTTTTCTTATCCAGCTCCTTCTTCTTTTTCCCTGCCCCCCCCCTCTTGACCTATAACTAGTTATCGTTTGGTATTATTCAAAAATAAAATTCAGAGTTATCTGTGTGATCCTTCTTAAAATATCATGATTTACAAAGTAATATAAAGACTTGTTTGGCGTAATTTAGCAATTTTAAGATGAAAACTATTTCTGGGTCAAAAATCAAGTTTACTGTACATACTTTATGAACTTCATAGATTATATTTATTTTTATTGCTAAATTATATTATTATTCTGGCTATGCAAGTTTCAGAAATCTTTAAATGAATAAACTTGATACAATAATATGCAGTACCTACTGCCTGTACCACATATTTCGCTAAATTGGCTAAAATTATGATTGAATATCGGCGCGTTGAAATATTTCAACCAATATGATTAAATGACACAAGTTTTTTTTCCCCATTAGGTTTGATCATTTAACCATAACGAAATAACAATAAACAAATATATTTGCTCAAACTGTTCCTGTAAAGTTCTACGAGATATTCCAACGAGTTCTATTAACATGAGTAAACGAGTGATTTCTTTGACAGACTGATTTTTCTAACTGGGACTGTTACCAAACAGCAATGGAGCTGTAAAATTTACTGTGTCGACTCTTCCCCAATTTTAGTTGCCTAGTCGCGTAGTGACGTAATAAAGACGTTACTAGAACTGAATGAGTGTCTACACATCAGAGTCGAAACGTTTCGTAACTGCTACCTTAAATGGTTATATGGGATAGCATTAGCGAGTGAATGCGGCTAGAATGAGACTGAAGGATGAGACACTGGAATTCGAGGATAGAACAGTATTTCTAGGTGCCACTTGCCAGGACTCAAAACTGCAATGGAGTGCGCATATAATCCACACTTGCAGATAAACTAAGTTCAGCGGCTTATGCGGTAAAAAGAATTCGACAACTTACTGACGTCGAGACGGCGAGACTTCTGTACTATAATTATTTTCATAGTGTTATGAGTTATGTAAATTTAATGTGGGGAAGAGCGGCTGACATCCAGACCATCTTTGTATTAGAGAAGCGGGTTGTACGTGCAATATATCAATTGGGGTCTCGTGTTTCGCTTAGGGATCAATTTAAAGATATCAATATACTTACAGTCGCGTCGCAGTATCTCTTTGAGAATATCATGTATGTACGCAAACCAAACACATACATGAATTAGGCATAACCGCGGCGTTCATAATTTAAATACTAGAAATAGGGATAAGATCGCTCTTCCAGGTCACCGACTCCGTAAGGTAAGCACAGACGTATACGAAAAGTGACGTGATCTACTAGTGACGCAATTGGTTTAAAAACAAAACGAATAGAAACGCTAGTTAGCGCAATGCATCTTGGCAGGGCCCTCTGATATCGTCAGTATGCCTTTCAATAAATGTAAGTCTCACATCAAGCGCTGCTTGTTGGTTAGGGCATACTATACTGTAAATGACTTTATCGGTGATCAAGATGTATTTAAGTAGTGGCTAGGGTATTATTTACTTAAGGTAATTTCTTAAGTATAGGTTATTCCTGATATTTCTATCTTGATAAAAATGCCTTTAGGCAAACTGTGTATTCAAACACGAAATTGTATGTTTACTTTTTGTACTTTATCTTTATTAGTTCTTGTGTGTACTTTTTACGCTTTTAGATGAGAGCACACTGTGATGTTTCTCGCCGCACAGCTATAGGTACGAGTATCACACAATATTACTTTTACGTTGTCCGGCAGCATGAGCACGTCGTGCTCGCTCAAAGTTCTTTGCTTACGGCGGCGTCGTTGATCGGGTCGCCACCTTCCCGAACACATGCTTGAGGCTGCGATACGCGATGACTGAGATACGCGTCATACTCTTGAACGGGTACTGTTTGTGGGGTCCGGTCTGTTCACGTCTGCAAGGACTTGTTTCTCAGTTAATTATTCCAGTTATGGCTTTTGACGTAGAGACCTCATCGCGTTGTTCTCCTAGTCATTATTTTTAGTTTAATGTATTTGACATGTACTGTTTTTAATTTTTACATGTTATGTTTTTATTTGTGCTAGTTTTAATAATTTCTATTTGTTGCTTTATTACCTTATAATTTAACTTATTTTTAATTATTATTGTATTTTATGTTTGAAAAAATGACCTTCTGCTGGAGTTTCTTGTGGCGCTTCTTCTCCGCAATGATGGTCTTGTCCGAAGCGTTAGAAGATTCACTCTATATTACCGACGTGTAAAAGAGCCCGTATGTGGACAATTTACTGAATAAATATTTTGATTTGATTTGATTTTGACTTAATTTTTAAATAAGCCCGGTTAACACACAAATGAAGTCTACTAAAAAACTGTTCCATTCGTTGTCATGCTTCTACTACTAAATAAGCAAACTTGCCGTCTTAGGCCTGATTTTTCAATGTCCAGATAACAGTACTGTTGGGTAAATTTTAGCTTGGTCCTTTTCTTTTATTTGACATAGAAAAGGAACAAGCTAAAAGTTACCCAACAGTTACCGTTATCTGGACATTGAAAAATCAGGCCTTAGTTTACCTGTCGTCATAGACTCGTCTTGCCCAATATCCTTTAATAAGAACGAATAAATTTAGTACGTTCTGCCCGGAAATTCAAATTATTCATACAAAAATGACCTTCAAAGAGGACAACCCCTTTCTATCGTGGTCATATTGATTTGTCCCATCAATAAGCCTTTTAACCGTGGTCCCACCGCTATGCCCCACTGGTGGGTGCACAGGTATTTTTTTTCCCCGTAGACCCACTGTACTAGAGTTTTGCCTTTAGGGTGCGGCTCCACTGAGGCGGAGACGAGCGGGGCGGGGCGGAGTTGTGCCAATATTAACCAATAGAATATAAACTAACGTGCGCAAGGCGCGCTCGACGTGACCGCATGCGCCTTCTATTGGTTAATATTGGCACAGCTCCGCTCCGCTCCTCTCGTCTCCGCCTCAGTGGAGCCGCACCCTTAGCCCGGGGTCCCACCGCTGTCATGTTTTTTTGTCAAGTGGGGGCCGACTGCCCCTCGGCACTAACAAACCGAACTATTGACCAAAACTAGTATAATAAATATGAGGTAGGTTTTATTTGGTAAGTTGTCACAAGTTTTTTTAAATATATGTCTTTGTCTAATCTGTATTCAAAGTCCAAGAGAGGTCTATTGTCAGCACAGAATAAGAATATACAGCATAGAAACCGGACTATAAGATGTAGTTTGCATCAGCTATCTTTCTCTACTTTTTAGATTACGTATTACATGAGAAAAAATTAAACAAAAAGTAGGCTGTTTTTTCTTCCTTAACTGTCATTGTCACAAGGTTTTACACAGGGACTTCTTTGTCCTTCCTATAGGAAGGATTTGTCTTTCCTTGTCTATAGGTCCAAATACTATAGGTGCTTTTAGGTCCAAATCACGCCTTATTTGTGACGATGTACCAAATAAAGGAAGAACGGCTATAGATTCATCTTTTTCCAACTCACTATGAAAACCACAAGTAAAAAGAAGTGAACCATAATGTATTTTCTGCTTATTTAGTACGGTTTCTATGCTTTTAGTCTTTATTCTGTGACTGTCAGAGTCGACGTTGAATTTGACGTTGTGGCCGTGACATTAAAAGGAGAAGAAACAGCCTACTTTTTGTTTCGTTTCCTCTTAAGAAATACGTAATATAAAAGGTAGAGAAGAACAGCTGGTGCAAAGTTCATCATATAGTCCAGATTCTAAGTACTCTATGACATACCAATTTGATTTAAATCTATCAGGAAGCAGTGTTTGTCAATGGGATCTATCTTTGATGCCATGCAAACCCTTACATCAAATTCGCAAATTTTGTATTGGATTATTTGCACTGCTATAGCATTGCATTTTCTTGAAGCTTCTTATTGCGAAAACGAGTAAGATAATGACAGGTTAACCTTGTTGTACAAAATTTGGTCACGGAATTATCAACAACTTTTTGAGAGTTGTAGGTAGTTCCGTAGCTCTGCCTACCCCGCTCTCAGAACGAAGACGTCAGTTTATGTACAGGTTATTGACTTAACAGTTTTGTTTGTAATGTGTTAGATCATTTAATTTTGGTCCAATATTTTGGCAGAGGGGAATGTTTGTGTAAGACGGAATGAATATGTACAGTCTCTGAAGACTTAGAAGGTGCTTCGTGTTTGAACTTGTCTCTCGCTCCCATACGCTCTTATTAAGAGCGAGTGAGAGAGAAGTACAAACCCGAAGCACCTTCTAAGAGCTTTCGCGCTGTACTACGTAAGTTCATCGATTCCATGGCATGGCTATCGTAAGTGTGACATCATCATAAATTATAATGAATTATGCGACAACCTTTATATCCATCGACAAAATGTTTTGCATTCGAACTGTTGGCTACTGCCAAAAATACCATGCGGATCAATACGGAGGGCAATAATCGGATGGTGCAATCCATGTCTATTAGAACTTTTAGAAGTCTATGAATTTATGGCTGTCATTAGATGTCATTGTTAAAATGTTATTTTGAGATATTCAAGTCGTAATTATTTTTGCTGTAAACCAGTTATGTGGGCCACTTTAGAGCAGAAAACTTTGGTAAATGGTTAGATCTCGACAAGACGGACGATAGGATCACTCTTGGCAAAGCATGAACAAGAGATCTAGTGAATTTACATTTAAAACCAGCTAGTGTTCCAATTGCAAAAATGAAAATACAGTAAGTTTCACTAAAATTAATCATTATTTTTTAAAATGTTAACATGATTTTTGTTTACATGGGGCGAACTGTTTGTTTACATACCATGTAAACAACGTATGGTCTCAGGTCATTGACCTTGAAGTTTTGACGTTAGTTACTACGAACGTTTGGGGTCGTATAGTATCAACATCAAAATGTCAAGGTCAAGATATCGGCTGCGATACATCAAGTAACTAAATGAATATAATTAAACCTTCTTTTTTTTTTACATTAACAGAAACAAAAATGAACCATACCCCCGTGATCAGAATCGTGCGAACTATTACCGCGCCAAATTTCTCCAAAGGTTTTCCAGACACCCTGTATAAACCAATTTCTGCTAATGGTTAAAGAGCTTAAACACCACATGGTCTCTTCTACGACTCGCTAGTGCTATAGTTAAAAAAACAAAACTCGGTTACTATCAAAATCAAATCATTTCGACCACTGGTCCAAATCGGGCGAAGTAAACACTGCTAATATCCGTAAATAATAATAATAAAAAACCTAAGCATGATTTTTATTACAGCAACTTTCCAAAAAAAACTCTGCTTTGAGTATAGGTATTGTTCATCAGTATCTACATTACACCAGTTACTCACGGTAAAGGTTATGCCCGCCGAACAGGTTGACGACGCACGGGTACCCGTCGCCGACGGCGATGGCGACGACGAGCAACACGACGCCCGCGCACGCCGCGACGATCCACGGCAGCACGTACTCGCGCTTGTAGTGCACCGCGCCGTGCAGCAGCGAGATGCAGCACATGAGGTAGATCGCCGTCAGCACCGTGCTCGTGTACAGGAATATCACGGTCACTGCACGGGGAATCAAAGATCTGTCTTATTTTTTGATAAATTTGAGCTAAGGTAAATTGCTAAGGTGTTAAGTAGGTACCTACAGATGTAGTGAGTTATCAAATGACAATGTATTTTGTAGGATCAGGGGCCTAGACAAGATAACGCTACCGTAAACGATTTGCGAAAACTGTCAACATGCATGGAGTTGACATAGTTTCTCGACACGGCCGTCCTATACCTAGGTTTACCCTTGTTTTATAGACACTTATTTCATAGAATGTATCACTTGGCAGAATTTTCATTTCATTGAAAAATAATTTCTGCTGGAACCTTATTGTTTTCAGATTATTTTTTGGTGGTCACAGGTCTAACCTAATCTAACCTACGTAACCCATGCTTAAGATAATCTGAAAACAATAAGGTGTGAAAATGAAAATTCTGCGAAGTGATACGTTCTATGAAATAAGTGTCTATAAAGCAAGGGGACCCCCTATACATAGCTTACATCAATCCTATGTACATTTTCGATAACGAATACGTTTGCAGAATGCACCTTATCTAGGCCTAGTATTCATATTTATTTTATTTTCTTAGATATACTATATATAACTTCAGTAATCATTGATAAACTGACAGAGAAAGAGAAAGCATGACTAATGTGAACTTATTTGAGAAAATATGATGTCGTTTGAATATTTACTACACGTGTAATGATGTGACGGCATAGGGACTACTGCCGCATCTGCTAGCCAACACCCTGAGTTCATGAATATCGTGAGATGGAATATAGGAAGCCTTTAGAATGGAGTAGGTGCCACAAATTGTTTGCGGCAAACGAGATGTTAAAGGCACACATTTTAAGATTGCCTGTCAGAGTTGACAGAGAAAACCGATTCATCCTACATGACTTTTCTTACGTAAAATTCTTTATTAGGTGCAAGATTCTTGATTTGACTTGAACTTGTCAACTGCATCTTTTGTTTTATATAATGTAAAAACGCACAAACGATTTAAGGCTCTGGGTCAAGTCAGGAAAGCGTTTTTATTTGCCGGCAGTATAATTCGAGAGAAAGTGAATGATTCAGTTACCTGAAGCAAGATGTTGTGCTTTGGCGAACCTCCGTTGGTTGTTAGTGCTGACGACGTCCCCCTCGTGGAATGAAAGCTGGTCCCCGTAATTGACCTCGTAGAACCCTCGTCTCTCAGCGTCATCCTCCATATCGTTGTGAAGCATCGAAAGCATCTCCCCGACGTGCGAGATACCAACTAATAAAATTATTAACACAAAAGAAGAAAGCGCCTGTAAAAAAAAATTGCAATTCAAGTTTGCGAATTTTATTCAAAGGTGCGTATATTTTACTGTTTTTACACTTACGATTTGATGGACGGCGATGAGAATTGTGCCTTGACGCAAATTAAAAACATACAAAAAATTATTTAGGCGAATCATCATTTTGTGCGACAGTTTACATTGCTTGGTTCTATCAAACATTTGTAATTTTTATATGACCAGAGCATATCCACTAAATTATTAACATTGTTTGTCTACTCCACTACTGACAGTTGCGAGCTCTACGCGGCAGGGCGCATGTTATGTTCTATTGATTATTTTTGACGAGTGCGTATTCACGCAAGTCTCGTGTAGTTTTTCAGGGAACGCCGATGATCAGATGTTTTCACGGAGTATATTATTTATTTATTAGTATTTCTGTGGTCTGTGGATGTTTCCATGGGCAGAAAAAATACGTACACTAGGAAAGAAAGTAGGTATGGTCACTGACGACGCGTGTCAAGGCGAGCGCGCTTCGAAGAAATATCGTTTAGCGTAGAACACGAACAAGTGTTCGTGAGCGCTAATTTACTCGAATCACATTACACCAAGGTTATAAATAATTGTCAGTTTGTCATGTTTAAACAGCTAAACGGTCATGGCCATAATACCACCAATAGCAAAAATACACTTTCTTTTCATGTACGTACATAGTTACCCAGATTTTTTACTTATTTCATAGGTCTTAGAGCGCGGTTTAAATAGCTTAGTCGGTGTGACATACAGAGAGACGGATATAGTCAAACTATTAGGGTTCCTAGTTTGACTACAAGACGCTTTTAAATGAGAGCACACTGTGATGTTTCTCGCCGGACAGCTATATCACACAATATTACTTTTATGTTGTCCGGCAGCATGAGCACGTCATGCTCGCTCAAAGGTCTTTGCTTACGGCGGCGTCGTTGATCGGGTCGCCACCTTCCCGAACACATGGTTGAGGGAGGCGATGGCTGAGATATGCGTCATACTCGTGAACGGGTGCTGTTTGTGGGGTCCGGTCTGTTCACGTCTGCAAGGACTTTTTGCCCAGTTAATGATTCCAGTTATGGCTTTTGACGTAGAGACCTCGTCGTGTTGTTCTCCTAGTCATTATTTTTAGTTTCATGTATTTGACATGTAATCTTGATAATTTTTACATTTATTTGTAATGTTTTTAATTTTGAATTTGTATTTTTTTTATATGTGATAGTTCTAATAATTTATATTTGTTGCTTTATTACCTTGTAATGTAACTTACTTTTAAGTATTATTGTATTTTATGTTTGAAAAAATGACCTTCTGCTGGAGTTTCTTGCGGCGCTTCTTCTCCGCAATGATGGTCTTGTCCGAAGCGCTAGTAGATTCACTGTATATTACCGACGTGTAAAAGAGCCCGTATGTGGCCAATTTACTGAATAAATATTTTGATTTTGATTTTGATTTTGACTACGGAACCCTAGAAAGTGGTCTAAGCTGAATTCCACCGATTTTGCACTTTAACCACAGCTTTCTTTCGACTCGACACTGTTCCTTTTCGCCTTTTACCCCAAAGAAACATTTTTGTAAGTTAGTAATTTTAAGGGAGTGAGTGCACGCAGGTGTAAGGAGAACACTGCAAGTAATTATTATAAATTAAATTTATTTCACAACTTACAATAAATAGTAGTGATAATGACTGCATCAATCTAACCACAACTTTTAGCTGGCATTAGTTTATTTGGATTTTGTTTATCTACTAAATCAATCACAAGTGGACAATGAAAATAACTGATAATATTAACGAAATATATACAAAAGTCTATTAAGTTATTCTCGTCAAAAATTATAATTTAGTAAAATAAAAAATCAACAAATCTTTAGTGCTCGTAGGAGTCGGCAACTAGCCAATCCAAATAAATCCAAAATTCAAGTAGTTTCGTGTCAAAATAACAAGTAGATAGGTACGTACATGTAGGTTGAACGTTATGCAGGGTCGGTGACGCGAGGGGCCGTGCATTAGTGTCTAATACCTTCTAGGGACGGAAGGACACAAACTCGTAGGTATTGATTGACACACTGCCAATCGCTTGTTTGTTTTGTGACTACCCAATAACGTTGATAGTGTTGATACAACTTGATATGAACCATGTTATGTTAAATGCAAAATTAACTACATATTGTCACATGCTAAAGAATACACAACCACATTTTAGATATTGTACAATAACCGAAAAACATTGATATAATTATGTGACATCAATTGATTTACCACCTAAACAATAATACCTAACATGGTAAATAAGTTTTTCTGAAAATAGCCGATATATTGTGTTACTTCAAGATGAAATTTAGGGTGATCTTTTGGTATACAATTAATTCCTCGAGATACTTAGATATTTACAAATGTAACATATATGTGACCTTACTCTACTTAAATATAATGGACAATAAATGACTTGTTCAATTTAAGGGCTAGATATCCATTAATTTATGAAATATTGTACTTGTTTCGAATTAAGAAAAAATATTTTATACTAAATTGGCATCAGGTGTTTTGGTTGCGGATGAAAATAGAAACGAGGCAATATGTCTACTAACCAGTGCAGTCGTGACTACAAACTAGTTAAACTGTACTAACATACATAGACATAACACATTGCCAAGCATACCGCAAGTTATACTTGGATGTGTACGTAGTAACTGTAAAAAAGAAAGTCACTAGAAATGCTTCAGCTACAGGTGAACTATGCCAGTGTGCAGTAATATTTGTTTCTTACATTCATTGAACATTTATAACACAATTCAGTGGGAGATATAAAGACAATTGCCATGCTATATTTAATCATATATACATAGATAATTACGTAACTCCTATATTCACATTATGACCATTTAAGTAACAATACCTTAATCTAAGCTCTTTTATAACTAGTCACAAATCCGTTGTCAGTAACAGCCTGTATGTATGTGTTAGGATCATTCAATTGTTTTATCTATTATACATATGAGGGGCGGTTAAATAATACTATTGAAATACGAATTTGAAGGATGATGAACGATCGTTTTTCCAGATCTTATTTCGGGTACCGCAGCTGGAGTCGAGTCCCACAGGCAAGTCCAGGGGAGTTATTATGAAGTAGCCATGCAGTTCAGTTTACGCTGAGAGAAAAGGACAGAGGTATATAACAGCTATAGCGCTGTCCTTTTTGCTCCCCGTAAAATGAAATGCATAACCATGTCATAATAACCCCTCAGGACGGGTATACACTTCATTTGTTTAGGTATCTAATAATTGTAAACCAACCAAACCACGTGACTCTGTTAAACAACCAATCAAAACTCTTTTGTCGAGCTTTGACATATCATTAATCTGCTTCTACTGGCTGAAGAACTATATCACATGCTTTTTTTACACTTAAGTACATAAGCAAATGGGGTATGATAAATGTCCGCGACATGTTTTTCGCTCTGATGGGATTTGACTAGTTGGCCAGATATTGTGCTTTCAATCCATGACAGCGGTCCGCCAGTCAAATTAACGTTGCACGGCTGTGTATATGTATGGAACATTGAGTGTTTGGGCGGGACATCGTGGATAGAAAACATTAGAAATGCTCTAAGCGAGAACATACAAGATGTGCTCGCCGCTCAGCGGACTCAATGTTATCTATAGCGAAGGCATGTATGCGTTCGAGACGGCGAATGCGGTAGGTAGTGAAGTCCTGCAGCCACGCCGCACTTCTTACAGACTCTTTACCGTTAGAACAATTGTGTATAGAATATGAAGCAGCGGGCATTTTTCCGGGAACCGAAATATCTCCAATAACTGTGATCTCACTAAAATATTGCTTAATAATACGTTTAAGTGTAAATTGTTGGCAGTTAGGAAAATTTCTTTTAAAAATATGATAATTTAGACAAGTTAAATACTTTCCTATAAAACTCTTTCCTTCTCTCATAACAGCACAGCAGCCTAAAAGTTCCTATACAGAACCTTACTCGTCCGGACTTTACTATTAGCCGAGCTGGGCGGGACTATTCGGTCCACCTTTCACACAAAAGTCACAGTTATTTCGCGATATCTATTTAAGACTTATTTTTTTATGATATTTACGTAAATAACTGATCATCAAAAAGTCACCATACATCATATTTCAGGGTGTGCGACTACATCTTTAGATAACTTACACTCGGTGGAATCGCATCGCTCGCGTTATTACCGGTGCCTTAAAACAAATAGCGGTATCTCAGACAAAATTCCCGCGCTAAGTGTAACCTCATCACTAACAGCGATCCTGACATGTGCGTCTTTTTCTAATGAGACTAGGACGTTTTTTTATAAGTTCTTAACCTCATCTCACTTGACGTACGTTACGACGAATTAGAGGATGGAGTTCGTCGGTTCAGTAGGCTTATTCAATCTTGTTTTTTTTCGTACCGAACTACACTCAGGGATAAGTTAGCCACGTTAGCGCCGCAGGAGAGGATAAATCTGCTCTCGAATCTAGATTAGAGAGGAGAACAGGAAATAGCGTCATTCGGGCCGTTTTCAACCGAAGGAGATTTAACCGCTAGGATAGAAGGGCAGAAGATTTGTTGGCTAGTGACCAATGGAAAACAAGGTGGTCAGTTAGGCGATGGCGCAGGAGTTCCGGCCGGAGCAGTTGAGGCGCGCGTGGTGCGGGTGCTTGGCGCGCGGGCGCGCGCGCGGCGGCGCGGCGGAGATGGCGTACGACTTCAGGTGCGACTTCAGCGCGCCCGGCAGCGGCAGCCGCTCCAGCCCGTACACCGACGTGCGCGCCACGATCGCGCGGCAGCACAGCTCCTGCAGGCTCAGCACTGCACCCGCCCGGGCGACTTAGTAAGACTATATACACGCTCACTATTTCATCTAATCGATCCGACAATGTGGTCAAGCTTTGACTGACGCCAGAATAATGGTCGATTTGAACGGTTACACGATCAATCCGAGACTGACATCAGATCGATAAATACGCCAGTCGCCGTTTGGATATCGCGAAGACAGCATGCTAACTCATGGTTATTATGAAGAAAGAAAAGGCTTGTGCTATGATAATGCACTTAAAAAACGCATATAAAGAAGGCGTCGGATAAGAAACTGTCTACAAAAGAGATCACAACAATCATCTTAATTTATTTTATTTTGGCTGACGCGAGAATGACACGAGTACGATCAGTTTCCCATCAATATTCATCGATCACAATGGATTGAAGGAAATTATTTATTTAATTCATTTTCATCAACCAACACCATCAGTCTGTCAATCTATGAGGTAAACGATTAATCTCTGGTCATTCTAGCCAAATTAACGGATTGATTTGATGAAATATTGAGCGTGTAACCTCCAACTTACATAGAAACAAATTCGTGCTCGAGCGTCCTACAGGGTAGCCAGAGGCCAGGGGTTCCCAATCTTTAATACCGCGACTCACATTACATATTGTTTTTTTTTTACGGCTTCCCTGTAAAGGAAACCTGGGGACGTCGCTGCTCTCAGTTAAGGAACTCCTGATCAAGGCATTATTAGTAGTCCTAACGCTACGACGGTCGCACTGATTATCCCACGAGCTTCGGTCACAAGATGAATGGACCCTCTTTAAGTGGACTGTGTCGGGAGGCGCGATGACTTTTTAAAATGAGCCTACACCGATCACCAAATATGTTTTATAGAGATTATAATAATTCAAAGGCACACATATCATGAAAATATTAAATTAACGTATATTTGATTGACCTATTTTTACTTTGTTAACCATATTTAAGTTCCTATAGGTACCTAGTACTTAAACTATGATCAAGCTATTAAATTACAACAAAAGCTGCATCTTCTAGTTTGGCAAAAAGGAAAGATGTGGTGACTGGTGGAACAACAACATTCATAAATGACAGTTACAGATTCAGCATTTCTGAGGTAAAAATTGGCTCCTATGCCAATTTCACTCATTTTTCCCAAACTATTTTTTGCCAACGGATAAGGAAAATTACACATATAAATGTTTCCTCACCTTTATTGCTCCTCCATAGCCGCTCCATGCCGTTCCTGTGCAGCGCCATCCTCGACAGCTCGCAGAAGCTCTCCCGGATGTTGAAGTCGCACAGGGGACTCACTTCGAAGAACGCCATGTGGTTCTTCGCGGCGTACATCTCTGCGTCTCGCTCTTGCACCTGCCGCTTGAACGCGAGGTGCAGGCGGTTGCCAACCAGCACCTTGGGCACTCCCGGGGCGTGCTGCGAACAAACGCACTATTAGAACCATATGGATTAAAAGAGCAAACAGGCAGACAGCCCATCTCATAGATGTTACGTCCCTTGGACATTAGCAACACCAAGGTCGTGTGTCACATCCATGGCAAATATGCAAATGTATGGCAAGTATGCATTACGGTTTGAATCAAAACATAATGACGAAAACGCCACTTGGTAAAGTAGCGAATCTGCTATTCTAATTTTGAATAGAAATACAAATTCGCAACTTTGCCGTGAAAGTGACGATGTGTTTGAAACAAGAATTAGATTCTTTTACGCCGTCAACTTACGGAAGAATTTCGCTCCAATTACCGATGACGCACGAAAATTGCCGAGGTACTTAAGTTACTCTGGTATATATTTTTAGTAGATCTAGTCTTTTGCTTGTTATGGTTTGCGACAATTTAGTGTCTATTCAGCAATAGCTGTAAGCGCAATGAGTGATTTTCGGGAAATGTTTACACAATCTCTAGATGCATAAACTCAAACTCACAAAATTTATTTGACAAAAACACACTAATGTCCAATGACAAGCTCAACACCGTTAACTGCGAGACGGGTACTGAAGACTGTCACCTGTTAGTCTGGTTTTTGTCCCTAATTAACAAACAACTGAGCTCATTAATAACTGTTAATGACTCTGTCGTTTATTCCCATGTATTGCTGTCTAAGGAAGAGATAAACAATGCCGGCGATTAGTAAACAGAGAAACACTAACATAAGAAATACAGCGCGTAAACTTAGTTCTTTAGCAAAGATTAACAAGACGTTTTAGCCTAATATCAGATTCTTTAGTGTTCATTTTAAAAGCCCTATTACTTTACAATTTTAATTACAGATGGTTATGGAAGGTTTTTTATGAAAGTATAGACGACTAGCTTTTGCCCGCGATTCTCGGTTATTGCTACCCTCCCAGAAACTATTCGCTTTTTCTCGAGATATACGTAAATCTTGCTTTGTTTTTTTCAAGATATATGTAAATCTTGCCCGGTTTCCGTCTTTGAGCTATTTAAATTATCTCCGTACCATATTTATTTCCATATTTATTTGTGACGACGGAACAGACAACCACATTGCATGCATTGAGAATAAATTTGTATTGTTCCCTCGGACAGTTATGTCACGTTTTCCGAGATAAATGGCCCAATGCGCTCAATCAGAACATGGGCCATGGGTGCCGAATTTTACTCAAAAATAAAGGAACTCGCTAGGCGGCTCCTTTTTGTATGTATTGGCTCTATCTACATCTACCATGTTGTAATTATCTTTTGTGTCTATAATGGGAATACCTGAAACAATTAAATGCGTCATCTAATAATATTTACCCTTTCGACCTCCTCAAGCCACCTGTCTATGCTGTCGAAGGACCATTTGTTTGTGATGTCATAGACAAGCAGGATTCCTTGAGCTCCCCTAGAGTACGATCGGATGATCGTGCAGAAGCGGCCCTGGCCCGATGTGTCCCATAGTTGCAGCTTCACTCTCTTGCCGTCGAGCAGGATTGTTGTCGTTTTGTATGCTGCAATGATAATGAATGATAAAAAGGATTGTTACATCACAAAGACAGAAGATAACTGTTACACACACAATGCAGTGAGTCAGTGTAAGGTTTTATTTACTTTTGAATATCACGGGCAGATTAACTTGCACAAGATCGTTTTTTGTTAAATCTTATTTCCCTCATTAATAAAACAACAATTCCTTTCCGTATTAATCCTTTTTTAAGTAGTAAACTATCATGCACTGCACGTCACAACTGCTAAGTCAACAATAAAACTAACAAAAACATCCACTCTTGTGACATTTCAAGTGGGTAGGCAAAAGTCTGTAAGGAGTAGGGTATTTAACAGTAGCGGCCCATGACGTAAATTACTGAACTTATTTGCATAAATGCCAAAGAGCTTTCTTATTTGCAAAAAGGTCATTTAAGGCATTGTGTCATAATATTTCCCTTAGGCAGATACACAATTAACTTTTTAATTCTACTTCATAGGTCAATATAGATTTAACTAAACACTGACAAAAACAAATATGAATAAGAAATTAATAGGTACCTATAGGAGAAATTTAGGACTGTTGTAAGTATAAAAATAACTTTGGAAATACACCTCAAAAATGCTCTCAAAAATTGAAAGTTGGTCTATTTATAAACTTTTAAATTATAAACCTTGACTGCTTTAGAGATAAATCCAAACGGACTTGCCTCTTTAGTTATTAATTCAATCAAGCGCCACAGTTCATGTTTGAAAAAGAAGTAATGATAATGAGTTGATTGCTTTGTGCTAGTTAATGTGGCATAGAGAATTGATCATTGCATAAGTATTTTTCATAAATTTATAAAATTATCTAACTAACAAACTAAACAAATTTGCAGTTTAAATAAACCATATTTTTATAGATTTACAACTATATGCCTTTGTGAAAAAAACAAAACAGAGAACTTTGAACAGTTTTTGAGGCAGTATGTGTGCTTTGCAGAAAAGAAACCAAAATAATACTTAATTTCTAGTAGAGTTTACTTCCTTACAAATTAAGTTATTTAATTTGTTTACTAGCATTAAATGTCTGTCATCCCTTGATTGTGATTGTGACCTTATTTTTTGCAATATAGAGGAACATTATAAAACATTATATAACATTTCATTACAGGAAATGATGAAAGGAAACCTGCAAATTAGCCCTTCCTGTTGCTAATTGCTGCTAAAATAGTGTCATATCAATTTGTGGCCAATTGTTGCATAAAATTTATTATGTCTCCCTTAAGCGTCTGGGTTATTTTAGCACAGATTAGTTAGTGGCATTTATAGCTTGGCAAAAAAGAATTTCACTTGGCGACAAATAGAATTACAATATTTTCAAGTAGCAATGAGTATGGATTTATCCCTTGTATGCAAAGGTGAAAAAAAGTTTTTTTTTTGTCAAGTTATTGTAAGTAACAGTTTATAGAGGGCTGTCCTGCGCCCAGGTTGAATAATATACATAATCATTTTATATTAAGTTACTTACACTTAAACAGCGAAATATTTTTTTAAATACACAACCTTTTTTTTTTAAATCCAAAAAGTTGAAGTAAAAGCAATGGATTGCTACAGGGTTCACTTGAAATTGGAAAGTACAAGAAGTATTTATTTAAATCTCTGGAAGGACAAAATTACTTTGTAATCATAATAAAATAAATCTATTTCCTTACCACTTCCACTACAAAATGGGGAATCTGCAGATCCATCTTCAAGGTCCTGCAGTATTTCCTGCTTGCCCACATCTGAATCTCCCACCAGCAGAACTTTAAGGAGATAGTCGTAAGACTTGGGGGCAGCTGGAGGCCGTCCTATTTAAAAATAATAATAATAATTGAAACAAGAGATTCGGCATTGATATATTTATTTAACAACTGAAAAAAAAACTTAAAAATGTGCAGCAGTTACATGTGGTATTCAATGCACAGCTACACATACATACAGGCTCTGGACTCACAACCAGTAACATGATGAGATGGGAACATTTTGCATCATCTGGTGCTCAGGCAGGTCAAGCAGTTTGTTTTGTTTCTTAGTTTGTCTTCTGTCCATTTGTTACATGTATTTACAAAATAAATATTTAATTTTCTTTGTCTTTCTTTCCTTGTTAAATGAATATATTTAATTTATACAGGTTACTTTCGTTTCCGGGAAATATATTCGCCAAATTGTATAGTTACCCAACCCTTTCATTTGCCAACTCGCTTTGTTTTCTGTAACCGTAAATATTTCAGGATTTTAATGAAACTAACCTAACCTATAGGGTTCTACACTATGATACTGAAATAAATTCTGAAATATATACAAAAAATGGGTTGGCAAATGAAATGGTTGGGAAACAACACACTTAGGCAAACATATTTCGGCCAAACGGCAGGCTCCCAATTTAAACAAACAAACAAGGTGTTTAAAAACCCCACTTATTAATTTATTAAAGGTTATTATTATATTACTATAATTAATTATTTAAATAAACAGTGTTTTCAATTAAGATGACCCAAAAAAGATTTCAAAAAGAGCTGAATAATTTATTTGGCAAGAAACATATTTCTGCCATCCGAAAGAAAAAGGCAGTATGTAGTAATAATAATAAACAGCCTTTTTCTTTGATGAGCAGATTTGTTGTCAAGTCATAAACAAGTAAACAGAATTTATAAAGCCGCAACAATGCATTTTCAGGATTTGCTAGGTAATAAAATTATAGTACCCGGCCGATAAGAAATGAATCCTGACACATTGCACAACCCAGAAGTTTCCGAATATGGATAATGTTGACAGCAGTCAAACAATGCTGTTATTACTATTCCCTCACACGCAACAAGTAAGTTTGGCATTGTTTTACCGCTGTCAACAATGTCAATAGTCAGAAAATTCATGGTCATGTAATGTGTCAGGGTTGACTTCTTATCTGCCTAATACTGTAGTTTATGGATAACATTCGTAAATAAGTGTATAAATTTGATCTTAATACAGGTCGCATTTTCAATATGAAGTAAAAGTCAACAGGTACTGGATCAAGATTTCAGACAATTAACTAATGTATGTGGCCAAAAATGTCTTGCACATAATATCACAAACATTTCTAATTAGCAAAACAGCAATGGTCAAAAAAGGAAGTCACCTTGAAAAAGTATAAAAATAAATGGGCTGGGTAGGTAGGTAGGTATGCCTCTAAAATATTTAATGTTTATTAAAGTCTTTTAATACCCGTTCTCTGGTGATGCGAGCGGGGCAGCGTGATGCTCCCGTTCTGCGCAACCTGGCTACTAGGCTGCTGCGGCGCTGCTACCATCCCTGTGGTGGTGAACATACTTCTGACCTCACTCGCCTGAACTCCAGGTGGTCGTTACCACACGCAAATGTATACATAATACCGTCCAAACTTAGTCCTTCGGCGAACCCATCAAGGTCTTCTTCAAAAACACAAAAACGGCAAGCACTCCGGGCTCCCAATAACACAAGAATTCACTTTTTGTTTCACATACCAACCAAAATACGTACGTTCATGTACACAAGGTCGTACCTTATTAAAGTTTACGTTTCCACATAACAATATACAGTTCGTTCAGAGGATTTAATAACTGTAGCTAGTCTGCAACATGATTGCTGTTCCAATTATGTTTAATTGAGATTAGCGACACAAAAACAATCCAATTTACAAGAAAATATGATGAACGAACGAATGATAGGAAATTGGACTTTTCCACAGATAACGTAGGTAGTATGAAAACCAAAGTATGGAATAATGTAAGTATGTAATATGTTTGCGTGTAATGAGGATGCTACTGATTTTTATATTATAGCTATTAATTTCGTTATATGCCAAATATTAATATAATTTACAATAATATTCTGTAGTCCACATCTCGCATACTATAATTACAAAATGTTCTCTAAAATCGGTAACATTACGATGTCTTTCGGTGTGACACATCACTACACCATGTATTTAGTTTTAATATGTTTTAGTCTGGATACTAGTTCCATTGGCCACATCACTCTGCTAACTGCTAATTACCAAAATTAATGTATTGTTGAAACAGTGAGCGAATCATTCCGCTGCTTAAATTTAATTCAAAAACCGGTCAAGTGCGACTCGGACTCGCGCACCGATTACCGCCATACAGGTAGGTAGGTATTATTATGTTTCTATTGGAATTCGATTTCGAATCGAATCAGCTCGAGCCCAACTCGCACTTGGCAATTGTTTATCTAGTAGTTGTGGTTTTTCTTCGGGGATTGTACTGTAATGATTTCAAATTTGACCCTTGTAAGTTTTACCGTTTTTACGATACAAAATACATATTGTAAAAAAAACAGCCAGTTATCTATTACGGTTCAAAAGATACAGCTCTTCAAAGTTAGGACGGACGGACGGACAGTGGCATATCAATATGGTTTTGTCGCATATAGTCCCGTTTGCGATTCGTGCCGTTAGCCAATCGTCCCGCAGTCTCACCCTCTCACCTCGTCTCTTTCAAGACTCGTCCCGCGGTCTTTTTGCCAAGCCAGGCCAGACATCAGTGAAAGCCACATCTAAATCGGTTTAGCACTTTTCGAGTTGCCATAATGTAAAAAATAAAATTTCCTTTGCTTTAGGTACTTGTATGGGAAGGTACAAGAAAAAAAATAGATTTTATGTTACAACTTTGTTGGCGTAATTTAAATGTATAACCAGAGCCAACTAGTTATGTGTGATGGTGAAACTATAAAGAGGTTCCTTGTTGACTACGGAATCCTAAAAACGATATCGGTATTTCGATAAGCGGCAGCCATTACATAACTCTTTGGTCCCATCGTTTATTCATTTAACAATGTGTCTAACCCCTTAATACTTGTAAACTTGAAGAGATCTTGTGATTATTGTTTATGTGCGTTAATAAAGACTTGCTCCTAATTTTCGGTTATTTTTGCATTTCCGTCAGTTCCCCTCGAACGTAAAAACCTGTGTCGTCCAAATCAAAAGGGCTCTTATGGTGGCTAGCTGTAACGCTGTTCTAAATCATGATTTATTTGCAAATTCTTGTAACTATACAAATAATAGGGTAACAATTATATATATATATATTTTGACTCTGTAGTCGTTATTGGATAGTATATCGTGAGACAGAGATTGAGATAACTAAACTTTTTCCTCATAGGAATCCTTAAGGAAAATAGGGCTTGGAGTTTAGTAAAAGTAAAAGAAAAGTGTATTGTTTTTATTTTTGTGCAACCAGTTTCATATTCGATAGTTACAGAGATTCTGTAAAATACAGTTAATACGCAGTGTAAAATTACGTAAAGGCACTTTAATCTTACAACTAGTTAAAATAATTACGATATTCATAATTTTAACAATAAGGAACTTCGATGGAATGGCTTTAATTACGTATGTTAAAATTAGTACGTTTCGAAACCTGGCAGTGGGAAAGACCTGCTGAAGTTTTCTATCTCTTCCTTGAGTTTGTTGACTTTGGATTTGATCTCGCTGTTTCCTTCGATGACTTTGTTAAAGTCCACGAGTTTGGGTCCCGAGATCTTGGTGATTTCCTGCGCGAGTTTGAGAGCTTTGTCGATGTAATCCACTACTTTGTCCATGTCTGTTTCCTTGAACCCCCTGGTGGTTAAAGCAGGAGTACCTGGAGAAAAACAATTATAAATTATAATCATTATCAGACGTGTGCTAACTCGGGGCACGAATACTAAACGGATGTAGAAAAATATTTTTGTGACAAAAAAATATCGATATTACTGTTAAGATCAAGATGTTATTCAACATTAATGGATATAATTAATAAAATTATCTACGTTCTAAAATAAAAATAATAACCAAATGATTATTTTTCTATTTTGAAATGGTTTTTGTAGTAAACAATTAAATATTTTTTCCATATTTGTCGGTAATAAAGATAACGGTCTTGATTAAAATATTCACTTTAAATTATTATGGGCTCGTAGGTAGCGGAATATAACCTCAAATATTATTAACTCTAGCATATTATAACTGGCACTGACAGTAAAATATTTTGTTTTGTTTGAAATGACATCTATACTTGTATTATCTTAAGAGGCTTAATGTCATGATATCGAGCCTCTTTAAAGTAGTAGAGGATTTTTAATGAGCGAGCACATGTATAAATTTAAATCGAGATCATATTTATCGATATCAAATCCCTAGAGCTCACCGAGCCGGATGCCGCTGGGGTTGAGCGCGCTCTTGTCGCCGGGCACGGTGTTCTTGTTGCAGGCCACGCTGCACAGCTCCAGGATGCGCTCGGCGCGCGCGCCGCTGAGCCCCGCGCCGCGCATGTCCACGAGCGCCAGGTGCACGTCCGTGCCGCCCGTCGCGATGTCGTAGCCGCGCGACACCAGGCCGGCGCAGAGCCGTTGCGCGTTCTTTATCACCTGCAAACGGGCGGAATTGTCTCTATCTAGTATAGCTTGCCTGCGACTTGTTTGTGGCTCAATAATCTCCTATCTAGTCGAGTGGGACTCGTGAATACTAACTGTGGCTAGATACTGGACAGGTGCCACACCGGCGTTGCCAGAGCGCTGTTGTCCTTCATATAAATTAGAACGACATGCCATACGATGCGTTGAAATACGTACATCGCTCTATGTTAAAATTACAGTGTTGCAGCGCCCCGGCAACGCTCGTGTGGCATCGCTGTTAGGACTTACAGCAGCGAGTTAAGCGGGACAGCGAGCGGCAAAAACAAATGCATCGACATCGTCTCGTCGCTACGCGCGGCGCCGTGCGGCATGTGGAGCTTCATACATCTCTGTGCATATACCGCTCGCCATCCACCTCTAAAACTTCTAACGCTGCAGCCCTAAGTTGTAGCCAAGCCGTAATTATGACCTGTCGTATAAAATACTACATTTTTCCAGCGGAGGTCTGCGATTTGAATAGATACGAATCCCAAGCATACCTGAGTCTGATACTGCACGAACTCGGGCGTCTGCGCCTGCTTCATGGCCGTGGCGATGGCCGCGATGGCGTGGTTGTGCGGGCCACCCTGCAGCCCGGGGAACACGGCCTGGTTGATGCGGCCCTCGAGGTCGTACAACACCTGCTCTCCGCTGGCCTTCACGGAGCGCACGCCCTTGCGGAAGAAGATGACGCCGGCGCGCGGCCCGCGCAGCGTCTTGTGCGTGGTCGTGGTCACGATGTCGCAGTGTTCGAACGGGCTTGGAATTACTCCTGGAAATTGGGATGGGAAGGTGCTCAACCAAATAACAGCAAATGTATGTATGCAAACGTAAACTCACATACAAAACAAAAGGCAAATAATGGTGAAGAGCGTGAAACATCGTACGTACAGTGTGGCTTAACCCCTCGTATGCGGGAGGTCAAAAAAGTATCAAGTTCTAGTCTCTTCTGATTACGATATAGTCCATAAAATTAAACTTTAAAAAAAAACGATATCCACATTTTGAGCACGGATCCGTGCCTAAGCATACTAGGGGTTAAGGGTTTTTTTACGATCTTACTGAAAATTAAAATTATTTTCTTTATGTTTGTAGACATGCCAGGGTTAAATTTCAACGTGATTATTGTTGCGAGTCCTTAAACGTTGCCAAACCAGGTAGTTTCCAGCGGGTGGAATGATTATTTGGCTAATTATTTTAATAACTTGTAATCCTTTTGTAAGCCCTCGTTTTGTCAACGTTACTAATATACAGGGAATCTTAATTGACGCAGTATCTCGTAGATTTTTACTAATGTTATTTTAATGACCCTGCCGGTTTATAATTAGATTGCTCTGACACGTTATAAACAGCGGTAATTAGTAGTAGGTATGCTGTATATCTGTAATACACAGATTTTTAATCTTTCTTTTGACACTTTTGTCATTAGGTTGATAACCCTTAGGGATGATATCACACAGTTATTATTATAAGTTTCTATAGAAACTGTTATCAAACAATTATATAGTCGAACAAGTTCTGTGCAGCGCGGTGGGTCGTTGGCGAGAATAGTGGCACTTCCTTCGGTGTAAGCGGTGATCGAGCGGGGAGAAGCACGCGACACGTTCAGCCAACATCAAAAGTAGATACACCACTTTTTATCTTTTCGCTTTACAACCACGTAAGCAATGTCAAACAACATTCTGTAATATGTTTATATGCGATAAAGTACACAATTGAGTAGCTACTTTTGACCTTGATTGTGCAAGCACTACAAGCAGTCACCTCACCTCCCCCGCGTCTTCCGCGGGCCGGGCGTGCATGAATTTGTTCTACTAACCTTGCTACTCAGTGATGTTAATCTAAGAGCGATGCACTGTACTTTATGCGCGAAACTGGAACTTGAACTTCATCGGCGGACCCCATTTAATGCGTCTTTTTTAGGTGGTGTGCAGATGGATACAAATGCGATAGAAGTGGAAACATAGAGTAGGCATGTTATTCGAATTACCTTGTTGTTATGTTAGGTATGTACTTGTACTACTCTAGCTAATCTGTGGTTCAACTAGAACAAACCGATTACCTGCGGCTACGAGTCCTGAGATGTGAGCCATGTCCGCCATTAGGTAGGCGCCGTTCTCGTCGGCGATCTGGCGGAAGCGGCGGTAGTCTAGGCAACGCGAGTAGCAGCTGATGCCGGCGATGATGAGGCGGGGCTTGAAAAGGCGTGCCGTCTCCGCCAGCTTGTCGTAGTCGATCAGACCGGTTTTAACGTCCACCTTAAAACCGAGGTACGCGTGAAATACGAACACTTGGCTAAGTAGGAAGACGGTCGGTCAACAAGGGTAAGGGCAGACTACCTGCCTAATGATGGCCTGGTTAAGGTATCGGGAAAGAGCTGGATGACGCAGACGCAGGACCGGACAGATTTGTGCAAGACTCGCAAGAGAGAGGAGGCCTTATGCCCTGCAGTGCGGATCTGAGATTTTATATCTTAACCCAGGAGTTCCCTAACTGTGCGTCGCGACGCCCCAGGGCGTCACGGCGCTGTCCCAGGGGCGTCGCGAACCGGTATGCTCACGTCACTGACACGTAATGAGTAAACGCGGGCATATTCTTTTACAAGGAAGCCACCAAAAAAATACAAACATGTAAAGGAAGTCGCAGTATAAAAAATATTGGGAATCCCTGCCTTATCCAACGAGGGATGATATCTGGGATATCAGCATTTGGTATTTTCAAACCTTCTTCTTCTTCTTCATTCTGCATCGAATTAACTATAGGGTGCCCTTTGGTAGGTATTACGAGGGGTGCCTTTTAAGTTCTGTCGTTTGAAAAAACGGAAGACAATTTAAGTGTTAAATGGTATTTATTGTTTTTCAAAGTAATCACCGTGATAAGTAATACACTTTTTCATTCGATCGAACCAGTTTTCGAAACACTTATTCCATTCCGAAGTCGGGGTCTCCAAAATGGCCGTTTTGTATGCCTCAACCGCTTCTTCAGGCGTCCGGTACCGTTGACCACGAAGTCGTTGCTTGATTTTTGGAAAAGTGAAGAAGTCATTAGGGCTTAAGTCTGGACTGTACGGCGGGTGATCCAAATTTTCGACGTTTTGTTCTTTTAAAAACGCAATTGTCTGCCGGGCGGTGTGCGAGCGATACGACGTCTTGGGTTATTTTTTCGGAACTCGCCGATAACTTCTGAACCGACGCTGTACTAAAACGAATCGACCGATCTCGAGACATTCTTTTGTTTTTGAATTCTAAATTCAAATATTTTAAGATGATACTAGTTTTTTTTTTTATAATCACGGGAGTTTTGCAAACGACAGAACTTAAAAGGCAGCCCTCGTATGTCCTCAAGCGAAAACATGGGGATTCAGGAGGTTAAGAGTGCTCACAGATATGAACCCAGGTACAAAAACGACTTCGTATAATGTGATCCATGGGTGCTTAGACTGCTTAGTTACAAGTTACATATTGAATGCATTGCATGTTACCGTTATTATAAGTGTGTTAGCAGGTTCCATTCTCTGCAGCCGTAACCACCGGTTAGCCTTGCCTTGCGGTTAGGCTTGTATTGTACTTTTACATAACTGCCCGACTGTTAATTTAAATATAAATACCTATTGTAAAAACTTAGCCTATAGAAAAAAAAAATTTACAGTGAGTTAAACTTAGTTATTGTAAAGAAGCACGCCTTTAACCTTGGGGGTGGTTTATCACAATGCCAGGTCATAGTTTGCGCTAATAAATAGGCTATAGTATGATAAAGATAGTTATATCAGATTCAGACACAGTTCGTGGGCGTGTTAAATTAACTCTCTGATAAACGGCACACTGCACACGGCACTTATTTATTTCATGCCTATAGCACTAAAATCTTTCTTTTCTTATTATTAATCAAATAAAAAACTCTATAATAAAAAGAAGTTTATACACAGTGTGATTGTAGTTAGTTTAAATTCATAGTGCTCTAACATACGCCGTAATTATATTGTTGATATGATTAAGATGTGAACGCAACATGGGCTAAACATAGTGTTGAAGGCCACGTTTTGCAATATCGGCATTACAGTGTAAATAATAATATCTAATAAAGCCTAGCTTCACAACTGACACAACAGACTCATCTTAACCGTCCCAGAAGAAAACAGGTGCTACCAACTTAAGAACAGGATAACCATATAAGTAGCTGTCCTTGACGAAGAAAACTCTCCATGCCAAACGCATCCGATTATAGTTGAAGACCGATTGCTGATACAAAATAAAAACAAAAAACAAAGAGTTTTTACCTTGTACGGCATGCTTTCAAAGAAGATTGAAGTAGCAGAGATCTTCTTAGTGGGAGTGAAGAAGCCGTGGGTAAGATGTCCTCCATCGGGTAAATCTAGACCCATGATGCGTCCGTGTGGCTCCACTACCCCCGTGTATACTGCAAAGTTGGCTGGTGATCCTGCAGTTACAAGTTGCTGGTCAAGTCTAGGGTTTGGTTCATCAGAAAACTTTATAAGCTCTTATCCTATAAAAGCACTTAGCAATTTAATCAACAAAGTATACAGAAAAATAAGAATACTTGTTTGTAAATTTTTCTTATTTTTTTGAATTATTAAATTTATCTAATTTGAATAATTGAAAATTATTTTTATCATCAATGTACTTATAGAGCATCAAAAAAACAAATACTACAGATTTAGTGTAAAACAGCACCATTTTAGCCTACCATGATGTGTTAATTAATTGGGAATTGTAAAATGTTGCAGTAAAAATATAAAAAAAACACATTTTTGTATTTCATTAAAAATAATCTGAATAGAAAAAATACTAAAATTTTGTCATAGTCAGGTTTGCAATGTAGAACCTTAACTAGCTTATTAGCATTGTTTTAACTCGAAAGTTTAAACAGTAATAGAATTTAAACATACCAGAGTAAGGTTGGACATTGACTCCCCATTCTTCTGCTTTGAGCCGGTATGCTTCTAGGGAGCGCTTTTGAGCTAGTAACTCAATTTCATCAATGTATTCATTCCCGCCATAATATCTGAAATAAAATAAATTGATAATTAGATAGGTAATAATAACTTATATGTAGTTTAATTACGGGTTAATTGAGTTTTGGCACTTAGTTAATAAAATCATTATGCCTTCATATGATGTAGGCACGGGCCCGGACAAGCTTATCGTACCATTAACTAGCACATTTTGAATATTTTCAACAGTACTTAATATTAAAGGACTGCTTTTTTTTTCTGGTGAGTGTGAGGTAATAACTGTTTGCATACCTTTGGTGTGGCATGCCCTCGGAGTACTTGTTGTGCAGACATGAGCTCAGGCACTGAAGAACTGGAATCGACGTAAAGTTCTCAGATGCAATCATCTCCAGGCCAGCTTCCTGGCGTTTCTTTTCTTTTACAATTATTTCAAACAGCTCAGGGTCCGTGTCCCAGAGATTTCCATTTAAAAGTTTCTTATCCATATTTGCTACTGTGGTAATTTGTCTTAGTGGAAAAGTTTTCTGAAATAATACAAGTCAAGTTTGCAAGTCGTAGCAACGTCTCAACGATTCGGCTTCGCAATGAACACTGAACTCTAAGCTAATATTGACCTCAACTCAAATTGATATCAAGATAACGCAATCACAAACAAAAGTTGATTATTTGTTTCATCAGTCTCGTTACAAACATTTCCGATGTTGTTCTTAAAGATACGTGCGTAACAACGAACGACAAATAAACGGACAGCACTTACATTATAGAACCAAACAAGACCTAACCTAGGAACCGAGAAACAACGTGCTAAACATGAATGGAGTAGAGAGGACGTTCAATCAAATAATCAAACAGTACATTGGACGTTTGGACGTTAATTTAACACCGGTACCTTTGGGTCGGAATCATTAAACTTACAGGAAAGTTGACTTTGGCTTGCACCATCAATGTTGAATTCTTCGATCCTTGTAAGGAGAAACCTTTGAATTTTCGTGTCGTGTCATTAAAACACGTTTGAAGTAATTTTCTATTCATGATGATAAAATATCAATACAATTGACTGTAATAAATGTACCAAATTCACAATATTTAACGCAGAAACTGGATTTAATTATCACTAGTGATAACCCATTATGAACTTTATTGTTACGTATTTGACGTTTCTGACGTTTGCAATAAACATCCACGTATTTTTTAAAAAGCTGTGACCGAGACTTGTGAACGCACGCTATTCGGCCGATGTTTCGAATTGACTGCTGGGATTCCGTTTGTTTGAGAACGTAGCTCGAAGTAACGATTTGTTTATACTGTTTCTTATCAAACATGTCATTATGCTTTCGATTTGTGGCATCAACACAAGATTCAATAAGGTTGTTTGCGGCTGATACCTTTAAACATAACCAAATGAACATTCTACAGTATACCACAGTATACCTACCTAATTGCTCCAAATAAGTGCAGCACGTAAAAAAACGAAGGTTATTACTGTTAATATCAGCATGCTGCTATCAGGTAGGTACCTACACCACCCATCCTTAGGTCAAAGCCAGCCCATTTTTATTTCAATAATTATTTTTGAGTCCCAAAGGGAGAGACGGATGTCCTTATCCGTAGAAATAACTTTGATTGACGTTGGTTCTTATACAAATCACGACATGTGTCTACTCGTAACTGGAACTCCGAGATAAGTCTATACAAATTCGGCGTTTAATCTAGGTATAAGACCTTATTCCAGTTTGGTCGAATGCAACCTTAATACCTAAAGCAATCCAACGTCTTTTGCAGTAAGTATTTTGTTATTACTTGGTACTGAGGCCCTCCCTACTTTGAAAATCGAAGTTTTAAGTCACATTAGCTCCATCCCTTTCTCTCGTTTTAGTCTCGAATGACATGTGACAGGGATGAAGCTAACGTAACTTCGTAAATCGATTTTCAAAGTAGGGCCTCAGGCCCCGCGTTGGCTTAAACGGGCAATGCTGTTCTTTGGTGTAAGTAGTACTTATTCAAAGTTCTTAATATAAAACTTCGTATGTTTAATTCTTATAAATTTTCATTAGTGGGCACCTAGCTAGATATAGAAAAGGCTAGACAGTGAATAGAACGATTGAGAGTAGTTTGAAATGTACTTTATTTGGACTAGTATTATGCAGATATCTAACTGATTAATAAATTATAGGTATATGTATATAGCCTTTGGGTTTAATATAACCAAAGGTCGGAATAGGTAGTGCTTATTAACCTAAACTTGTTGCATCTTCATTCAATAACGTATTCCCATCTCACTCGCGCATGAATGAACATGAGTCAAGTTTAGGTTAATAAGCACTACCTATTCCGACCTCTGAATATAACTAATGAAAGTGTAAGAAAAGAAAACGGAAGTCCAAATAAATAATGTCCTATAGGTACTTTTTTCTGAGCAATAGAATTCTATCTGTTCGATGAGATAATCGGTTCTCGAAATCGGCTCTATATTTTTAACCGACTTCATGATGAAACTTGCCAGTAGCCAGTAGCGATAGCGGTTTTAGGGTAGGGCGCGATTGGGCGAATTTAACGGTCAGTGGCCCGTTTCACGAAGCTACAAGTTACAAATTACAAGCGGAACTCCTTTTCTAGCAAAAGGAGTTACAAAGAGACTTCCGCTTTAATTTGTAACTTGTAGCTTCGTGAAACGGGCCTCAGGACGCCAGAGGCCCTACTTTGAAAATCGAATTTCGAAGTTACGTTAGCTCCATTTATTTTACTCGATTTAGACTCGAATGACGAATGACAGGGATGGAGCTAACGTAACTTCGAACTTCGATTTTCAAAGTAGGGCCTCAGATATACCTAAAGGGGCGCCTGCGACTGGTTATTTCAATCTAACCCTTGCCTTTTTGTCGTATGGGTTTGAATGTCAGATTGGAGGTGCCGTAGAAATCTCGCCCAGGGCACTGGTAGTGCAAAACCGGCACTGAAACTTGTGAAATAGGTAGGGTTTCTAGAGTTAAAAGAATCGATCTTTAAAGTCGTCATCTTCAGGGAAATTCGGTTTTAACGCTTGGTCTCCTAGGTACTGAGTTTATTCTACCTACTTATCCTTCTTTTTAATATGTTTGAGTGTGGTTTACTTGGTATTGTTGCCCGAGCCCCAGGCATCCGTTTTCTTGTTTACTAAGCTCTCTATGTGCCCAATCACAATGGCGACAGTAACGTACAAACACAATTTCGAATCCTCGTCGCAGTTTGAATGCCTGTAAAGGATTTATAGACATTCCCCCTGCACTGCAGCTTCACTTCAGACGAGAAGTATCTACCCATCCTATCTCAGATAACCATTGTTTTACTATGCTTAATATATTTCTGTGAATTTCTGTCACTTTAATTTCATCAGGGATATTCATTTTTGGGCTACCATTGAAACCTGACATGAAGCCGTACTTTGAAAATCGAAGTTTGAAATTACATTAGCTCCATCCCTGTCACTCGTGACTCGAAACTATATCGAGAGATAACGTAACTTCGAACTTCGATTTTCAAAGTAGGGCCCATTCAATTCAATTAAATTTTTGTAGGTTATGACTCCATCGAGACTGTCGATGATTCCAATGGAGACCAATTATTATAGTCGCGCTCTAACAGGCCTGATTTGACGGCTGCCATATGTTTGACAAAATAGGTTTGTCTTTGAGGCATGTTTGAGGTTATATAACTTGGGCCAAAAAAAAATGCAAGTAAAATAGCTAGTAAAAGTGCACAAACTTCTGGCCTACCCTATAGTTTGTACTGCATTGACAGCTGTCAAATCGGACCTCTTACAACGGCGCCACTATAAACGACTTGAGAAAGTACGCCAACTTGTCTTTTGAGGTAGAGTCGGCAACTTTACAAAGCATGTAATTTAAGATGATTTAGTAAAACTTAAAAGTGATCAGTTGAGTTTAAGTTATTTATAATACCTACATCATAATGCAAGGGTGCATGCAGCATGATGGTCTTAGCCTTAAATCCATTCTAAAGCATAATTTCATTACAACTTATTATTTTTTGTTGCTTGCGCCATGAATAGGTAGGTACATTTGAAACCAGGAACTCAACCAAAAAGCAATTAAGTTCAAATCTCGGAAAAACGATATTATTCTAATATAATTTTCTGTAAAAACGATGTACCTAAATGTTAGAAAATGTTTTTAATGCTGTAACGAACGATTGAAGATGACGTCTGGCATAAAAACTAGATAAAATGCACGATGCACACGATGTTCCGATAAGAATAGATTGCACCTCCAGCCGCACGTAGCCCAAACAACCCTTATGCATACATTAAATCACGCCTGTTTCCCAGAGGGGTAGGCAGAGACCACTTCTTTCCACCTGCTAGGTACGATCCTGACAAAACTCTTTCGCTTCTTCCACATTCATAACAACTCTAATATAAGGTAAATAAAGTACCGAGGGTAGTTACAGTTTGCAGTCCTTAATGCACGAGTATATCACAAGTTCAACACAATTCGATTGAACGTAAAATTCAAAGAAGATGTCTAGATTCGGCCTTATATGTAGCTGCACACTTTTGTACCTTGTCACTTTAAAGCCTTTGACAGATTAGTGTAGCAGTTACAACATGACGTTAAAGTGACAAAGCACTAAAACGTACAATCGCTCTCCTTGTAAGGACAACCGTACCTACTACATATTGAACTAACTTCTTCCACACTACTCTCTAGTATTATTTAATTAAACTACGTACGCCTACGTAGTGTAGTGAGGCACCTACATATTAACTTATCTCTAAACAACTTCGTAACGTAACGTTAACTCAATCGGGATTCCGGAGGTTCCTTTTAGCAGACTAATGGCTCCATAGTCAGTGTATACGTGTAGTAGATGATCATTAATTGAGTTTACATTGTACATACTGCTGTGAATTCGACCCTACGATATAAATATAGCTCTAGAATAATGTCATGTGTAAGAAAGGGGTTCTAAAACTGTTTTAGCGACGGAACCCTTTTGAAATTTTCAAACATTCAATATTTTACGGAGCCCGAAAGTAAGCAAAACGTTTGGTTATGGAAAGAAAATCAAAAAATATTAAATACCTACCTACTTTACATATTTATTGTTTAAATATTTTTGGGTTGTTGATTTTTCAGCGGAACACTTGTAAAGGCCTAACCCAGGACTCCGCGGACTGGTCTAAAGTCATTTTGTAACCGAACGGTTTTTATATCACAGTGTTTCTTATCAATCTGTAAACGGTATCTAGAAAGAGTAAAACATCCGATATTGAAACTGTTTTACTACATCGTTGAATGGTAGGTACATGTGTATATACCATTTAGTACTTATTCACGTATTGTGTAAGAAAACGCGCTCTTCTATACTATTCCTCGGTGGAATAAGTACCTATTAAGAGCTGAGTAGGTGTGATTACGTGTGCCGAGAACGATAGTTTCCCGTTTTATTAGCGTACATTTATGTCACCATTAAGCGGAAAACCGTTGATAAAATTATAATTTAAAATTCTCTACATATACCAAAGTTTTTATTGAAGTGTAGGTGATTTATTACATATGGTCATAATTATGTATGAATTTTATAACAGTCATCAAAAGTTTTCAAGGATCAAAATGATGCCTACATTATTTTGTTATTTTTTGGTTCTTAGACATTTTTGATAAGTGTATTTTTTTAAAACCACTAACCAATCAACCAGCGCAACCTCATACGTTCTTGTTTAAGAGCTGACAACTCTTGAAACAACAAAATTTTCATGAAAGCATGGAAGTAAGATAAAAAGTTTTAAATAAAAGACGCATTGAAATCGGTCTACCGTTTAGGCAAACAGAAGCCCCACAGCGTATGGATCGGGGACAAAAAAAGCAAGTTTGAAATTAAACAGTTAAGGTAGCCTTAGTTCTAAACCCCAGATAAAAAGGGTTTCACATCTTAAACCTCCAGGGAATTACCGGATAGTCATGACATGACAGATCACATTTTTAAAATCCCTTGCAAAAGTCGGCCGACTGTATCTTCTATCAATTTAACGACACGTTTTAGCCGGTAGTGAAGTGACCCTGTCTAGGAAGCTAGCGGTCCCGGTATGGGCAGCTATTGTGTGATGACGTGATGAGCGCGACGATTTGTTCCTGAATCTTGGATGTTTTCTATGTATTTAAGTACCTATTTCTCTGTAAGTTTATCGTTCTTTCGTACCCATAGTACAAGCCTAGAGCTTATTTTGGGACTAGGTCAGTTTGTGTGACATTTTATTTTCTTTAAAAGGGCCAGAGCTGAGAGGCAATACAACCAGACTCCTAGGCAATACATAAATTATGGTTTGCGCGCAGAATGTTAACATACTGCAGGCATCCAGAAGACAAACCGGCGCCAGGGCTCCGAAAGTGCGAAACGTGCCAAGTGAGATTCTGTTAAAATTACTTACGTCCTATCTGTTCTTGACCTGACTTTGTTCTCTTCATGCTTGACAGGATTTTTTCTGCTTTCAACATCACTGTCGCTTAGTCATTGTTGTAAATACTGATAGCTTTGGCTCCGCTCCAAAGTAGTTTATATTTATTTCTGCCTTTCTTTCCTACGCCTATAATATGTGGAAATAAAGTTCCTCCTCGGTGAAATAAAAGAGAACATCCTGTTTTCCAATTCTTGAGCGATGAGAGGTCAGTGACTTACAATAAATATCGAAAAAATAACGATCTGCCATTGTATCCCGAATGGAACTTTATCTCCAATTCCAGGATTGAGGAGGGGGAGGGAAGGCAGCTGACATTAACACTTCGTTCGAAATGTAACCGACTCTATTGTTCTGAGAATTGCGGGTCTGTACTGTTGAATGGACATAGCCCATGAGTTGGGTTATCTGTTTTCATTAGATTAACGACCGCTGCTACGAGGCTGGTGCTGGCCGAAAGTGCTCAGTATATGTGAGGCAATTACATAGGCGCCTGCTCGTATAAGTCAGCAATGGCTTTTGCCTGCTGATGGTTATATTCACGAGTGTAGGGAATGTATATTTTATTAAAGGAGATTGTTAGCTAGTCTTAAATAGGTTTTTCATAATTTACAAGTCCAGCTTATTGCTTGTTTGGTATGTAAATAGTAGTAGTTCGGTAGGCATTGGTTAGGGCGAGTAGGTACCCGAAAGGATCCGTACAAACTCAATTATGTATGGTTTGTCCATAGTTCATGTTATCCATTCGGCCGGGCAGCGAGAGTAGGTATTAAACGAATTTGGACGGTTCTTGATACTTACCCGAATAGTGCTCCTTCCTTATTCATAAACTCACTATATACCCATTTTTGTCAAAGTATGTGTTGTCAAATTCTGTCAAATGGAAATATCACAACGACAGATAAGGACAAAACCTATTTTAAGCCATTCCACTTTAGCTATTGTGCGTTTATCAATGAGAGGGTTATATATTATAAGTTACGGACAACTTTAGAAACCCTAAAAATATAATAAATTTCCAAGGGTTTTAGAATACACGTAGGTACGTGTGGCACCTAAATATGTATATATTATTCTATATTTATTTACTAGGCAAAATTACAAATTACAAACTAAATACACTAAATATAAATACAAAGTAATATAATAGTAATACGTCTATATTAATTAGATGTAGTAAAACCATTTGAATGAATAATTTAACGCAATTTAGGAAGATATTAGATACGCAGCTGCGCAGTACAACATATTTACTTACTCGTATTACTAATATATTTTCGCTATGAACGTTCATATGAAAAGTTTGGCTTATCTAAAGAGAAGCGACTAGATGAAGTAGGTTTCATATTGAGCAATAAACTTCCTTTCAATCCGTGTCCCAGAGAGCTTTCAAGATACGGACATATACTTTTATTGTAGAAATACGTATATATCCGTTGCCTGCAATACATTGTATTGGTTTTCGACTTACATCCTTCTACTCTGCAATATTGCACGTATTGCATTTTTCTACAGATTTATCTTAATTCAGTTTTTCTGCACTGATAAAAAATGCCCTGTAGTCATTACTAACATTGAGTAAATGCATGTATGTACAAGTTACATTTGTGCTATAGGTAGAGTGGACTGCGGACACTGAGCTTTTCACTCTTTAAGTAATTCATGAATGTGACATTTTGATTTGATATTTTGTAAAGTTTGTAATATATCGCAACACCGCAACACAGTAGAGTCAAAGTCATAAATAAGTAGGTATACATACACGTTCCCAAGACAGCAAAAATATGTACATGCCCCTATACTGTTGATAATAAGGTCTATTTATACATGTATTGTATATTTATTTATTTAATATAGGTTTTTTTTGATTCTTAGAAATTTTTGGTGTGTGTAACTTACTTAGTATGAATAAAGATGATCATGTTTATTCATACTCAAATCAAAATACGTCCCCTATATCCACTTAGGTACTAACAACTCGAAATTCTCCATTAATTTCTATGGAAATCCGTACAAAATAATAAAATTATTACATAATTAATGTTTTGTATAATAGGGGACAGATTAGATGTAATAGGAGTACATACGTACTTTTGATTATTTAAAAAACGCTACCTACTTATTTACGACTCTGCTTTCCGGGATAAAATAAGGCATTTCCAAAGTCTCACATCCGTCGTTAGTGTCGTTTAAAAATAAAATCCTTCGTCTCCCACCAAGTTTACTTGAATTCGAAATCTAAACGATTTCAGCCAAAGGCTTCGACACTTTTGACTCGCAATGATCCTTAGTTAGAGTAATGGTCATAACGCTTCTCTACAGACGGTATTATAAGTATACCTATTTATTTTCTGGATATTATAATCAAATGAAAATACATAAAACCCGAGCTAATATTTTTTAAATAGCCCGACGGATATTCATGAAACCTAGCTAAGACTAAGAATCATTCCGATTCATCCGTTTGGGAGCCACAATCGCACAGACGGACACATGTACATACAGATACACACGTTACATTTACATAATATAATACCTCTCTTTTTGCATCGGGAGTTAAGAATGTTGAGGGCAAAAAAACTAAACTTTTCTTTAATTTAACGTGTTGTAGACTGTACTCTATTTGGCCATTTAAGGTTGAAATGAGCATCAAAAATACTGTAAAATTAAAAATAATATTCATAATAGTGAAGACTGAAGTTAATTTCAAGATAAAATATAAAAATATGTTTGTAATTTCATAATGATTTAGATATTAGTTAAAATGTAGAGTGGCCAAAAACGGTGTAAACATGGCCAAAACTGGTACTTCTACGGTACAAACAAAGTGTAGATTCCTACAGTAAATTAAACGTAAATAAATACGACCGTTTACGTCAATTGTAAACATAATCTTTGGGAAAATAATTTCTGCCATCGTTAAGTAAGTTGCAACGTGCTTTAGTAATGGTTAATTTCTTAAATTTGCGCATACAACTGCTGTTTCATTAATTTAATTGTAGGAAACAGTTATTCGCGGATGGAAGTAGCGAAACCCGGATAACTGAACAACCCCAAACCAAATTAAAGGCCTTGTTTGTTCCTTTCCGCGCCTTGACACGTTGCCACCACACTGACTTGAGGGGAAGTGCGGGGAGAGGAAGGAAGGGTTTGATTTGCCTACAGAAGAAATGTCGGCTGAAATGTACAATATTATTATATCCCCTGAAGCAATTTGTGTTTTTATGTGAAATTGGTTTAAGTACCTATCCTATCATGCCTGCAGTCTAAACAATGCCATTTTGTTGTGTTATAAATACCTACGGTAACGTTAATAATTGAAAAAGGAAGTAGAGTTTAGAGTGCCAGAGTGAGTGTACGTAGGTACAACGTAGATGGTAAAAAAACGATAAATTCAGCAAAAAACGTAAAACAATGACCGTTGTCTTTAAAATAGCCATTAGTAGTATGAAAGTTACAACTTGTAATTAAGAGCATAGGGGACTTATCTTATTTCAATAAAAAAATACTGTCCCAAATAAATTTGTTGGTTTGTATCAAGATACAAACAAGTACAAGATACAAGTCGCAAATTAAATCGCTTAGTGATGCAATTTTGGTTTATACCAATTTTATTTCTGATTCAGCATCAACTCTGTTTCTGTATTTTATTTTGTCGTGAACCCCTAGGGGTTCGCGCACCCCACTTTATGAAACTCTGATTTAGTTAACCATCTGGAAGTTACGGATAAATTGAAGTTCACGTGTTGCCCGTCGTCAACTTTTCGCTCGAATTGTATCGATTTAATTAACCTCGTAAACGTCGACCGTTACCTCAGTTGTACTCTTATATTTAAAAAAAGGAAGGAAGGGAGAAGTATTCATGTCATACGTCATACGTGCAGTAAGCTAAGCCATGTTCACAGACAGAACCCAATATTGAGACCGCGGATACTTTGAGATGCAATTTGACATTTGCCATACAAAGCCTGAATGTCTGAGGCCATGTCGGGGCCCATGGGCTTATATAAATAACGATGAAAAACCAGAAACGTTTTTTCTTCTAGTATTCTATCTTTACTACATCGCCTTTCGGGGCCCTGTGAGTGCCCCCTACGTGCCCTTGTGGTAAATTACGGTATTGTGTGAAATGTGTGGTGGTAAGTATTAGTAGAAGCGACTGAGGCGAGAATAGAAACATGCAATCGTGTGGTGTTTATTAGTTAAACGGTTTAGTGCGTGTTCCATATTTTAGTAACACTCATAGACTAGACTAAGTTTGGCTAAGGGCTAATTTTTCAATGTCCAGATAACACAATCTGTCAGGTAAATTGTAGCTCTGTCCTTTTCTTTGTCATAAGAAAGATAAGTACAGAGCTACAATTTACCTGACAGATCGAGTTATCTGGAGATTGAAAAATTAGCCCTAAGAGTAAAACAACTTACATTATTCCAAAAAACACAAATAGACAATCTTTGCTTGACGAAGTATGGTAAAAACTGCAATGAAAAACGGGTTTTTGCATAATTCAACAGCAGCGTAGCGCATATATAAATAAATTGCATTTGTAACCGCTGGTTGCTGCCGTGAAACGTAGAAATTGGCTTACACCGTAAATTATACTGTTACTGTTGTAGGTAGTTATTCTCTACAGAGAAAGGGCAAGTTCACAAGAAGACTGGTTCTAAATGACCCATGGAATCTAATTCTTACTGTTGGCACGTTTTATATAGCTACAAGTAACCATTTTACAGGTCTAAACTGGCAACACTGCCCAAATGGCTGGTCGTCATTGGTCGAGGTTGTGTCAAATGGAAACTTGTAACCTGTAAATTGTAATTTGTAGCTTTATAAAACAGGCCCCTGGACGTAACTAAGTAATACGCTGCCATTCTGACCTCCTAAGCCAGTAAATGTTATCTCAGATACGATTGCCAAAGTAGATTCAAATCTCTCCTGTTAGTAATGTATGTACCGTAGGGGCACGCAGAGACCACTTCCTTCCACTTGCTACGATCCGAACAAACTTCCCTCGCTTCCTTCCAACATTCCCATTTACTCTTGCCTCATATACCTATCTGTTTTGTTATACTCACGTCATCCATTCTATCCACATGACCGAACCACTTCAGGATTCCTTTATTAATCCATGTCACTACATCTTTTAAACCACAATAAAATAACAAATAAAAATAATGGCATAACAACTAGTAAAAAAACCGGGCAAGAGCATGTCGGACCATGCTCAGTGTAGAGTTCCGAAGCCGTTACTGCAAATAAATTAGACCTCGCGACAAACTTAACTTCGCCGTTGGAAAACTGTTATCCCCATACATACTGGGGAACCAACCAACCAACCACCAACCACCAACCAACCAACCATCACCAACCAACCAACTGTCTTTTTAACCGACTTCAAAAAAAGGAGGAGGTTCTCAATTCGTCGGGTTTTTTTTTTTTTTTTTTTTTTATGTATGTTCCCCGATTACTCGAAGACCACTGGACCGATTTGAAAAATTTTTTCGTTGTTCGACTGGGTATACTTTCTAGTTGGTCCCATTGTCACCACGTCAGGATCTGATGATGGGATCATGGAGAAATCAAGAGAACTCCTCAAATATTATAGGCACACCTATAGCGATTTTGGTATTTTTCACTGTAACTCATGCATTTGCTTTTGAAAAGTACTATATGGTGAAGTGGAACTGATGATGAAGACCACAGATGGCCACCGGAACTCCTTAACGGTACCTATTTCAAGGGTGGCGATAAGATATTTCGATAAAGGAAGTTGAGCGAGTATGACGAAGCACATTTAGGTTTAAATATGACTATGACATTCCCGCGGCGTTGTCTGCGTCGAGCTTGAAATGTTCTATAGTTTCTTATTAATATTTAGAAGTGGAGCTACGTAACAGCATAAATAGGATCACTAAAAAGTATAAAATAAAATAAATGTTTAAAAAAACAAAAAACCGCCTTCAAAAAGCAAAAAATAACTTCTTTAAAATGGTAGGTAAATAGGTCAGTCCAACTGAAGTCGGCGTCCAACAATATTTTAACCAAAAGCAGACTTCAGTTGGACTGACCTATTTACCTACCATTTTAAAGAAGTTATTTTTTGCTTTTTGAAGGCGGTTTTTTGTTTTTTTATCAGTTTGGCGGGTTAACTTGTAAAGATTACTTTTATGTACGCTTTGAAACAATAAATTATTATTATTATCGACATAGGTCGCGGTCACGGTCAGTTTACCAACACCGCAAATAAGTTTTCGGTAGGTATAAACATTTAAACCGTTTGTAACCCAATGAAGTCTACTTAGTCGTGATAGTTTTCCTATTAAATTCATTATATGTGCTTTCATTTAAAATATTTTTGAGATTTTTAGTATTTTTAGTTTTGGCTGTAAGCGCTTTAAAGCTTAATATTTCATAAACGTGTTACTTAATCAAAATATTGCTATTTTTGAAAGACCTATCCAACGATACCCCACACTATGGGGTAGAGAAGGAAAAAAAAATACATCCCCACGTTACGTGTAGGAAAAGTACACTAAAAAAAAAGGTTTTATTTTACCACTTTGTTGGCGTGACTAATATGTATATTCATGCCAAATTACAGTTTTCTAGTACTAAGAGTCTCTGACCTAGGCTGCGGACGGACGGACGGACGGACGGACGGACATGGCGAAACTATAAGGGTTCGTAGTTTGACTACGGAACCCTAAAAAAACCAATATAATTTTAGCATGTGCATACTCAATTAGGCAGCAGGCTTCTGTCGATAAGATCGAACGTATAAAGCTGCCTAATTGAGAATGCACGCGCTAAAATGTGTTTTGTACGCTCTGACGGGGCTACTTAATTTTGCCGGTTTATATAAGCTGCGCCGCGTTTACTCGTTCGACCGACCCAACGCCGTTTTTAAGAGAATAACACCCCTGCATACGTTGTTGCCTGGGTACTAAAGTAGGTAGCTGTATCTGTTGGTTCGGCCCGGACTCGGGCAAACCATGAGAGGTCACGTTAGGTCGGCTCGTTCTTGCTCTTCCTGCCCCCAATCTTATAATAATAACACCACTGTTTGTTTAACACGACTCGTCGCGCGCTATATTTTATGGCGTCACGGCGCGTCATTTAAGATTGCATACGATTTGCTTTATGCTGCAACTAGGTATTTCAGAAGTAATTTGTATAAACTGCAGCCAGTCATTTGCATTTTATCACGGGTCCTCCCATTTCTATGGAGAAGATAGGGTTTAATAATATTATTTTTTAGGATGATGATATTGCAGATTTCATTAAAATAATGCTAATTAAGAATTTAATATTCATTAGGGGTTGATATTGGCTCACATAAAATTCTTAGTCCTATTTTTGGTTTTCCTACCGATTTGTATTCATAATAATCACTCTTCATATTTTTTTTCGTCATTTTTTTTTTGTTCATACTTTTTAAGTCATAATTATCGCAATTCATAATGCATTTTTTTAAGAAACTGTTACTTTTTGAGGATTTTTATAAATCTAACCTAACCTAACCTAACCTACACGTAAGATATTTAAGAAATTTTGAAAAGTGTACTGTGCTATGAATATTGGCGTTATGAGTTCAGATGATTATGAGTTCCGATCGTTAGTACTAAAAAAAATATATGAAGAGTATGAAGAGTGATCATTATGATGTAAAATGGTATGAGAAAATTTTTCGGAGTTTCGATAATAGGATTTAAAAAAATTATGTGAAAAAATGCGCTCCCATAAATTAGGTATACATAATTATACTCGTACAGGTAGATTCACAAGAGCTGGCACGAATGGATAGAATGACTGAACGAAAGTATACAAGTGTGTAAAATAATAACAGGCTTTCGGTTTGAAATTCGAACATCGGTTCAAAGGACGGCACTCACACAGTGATAGGTGAAATTACTTTTGTTCATTCCATTCGTGCCAGCTTTAGTGAATCTACCTGTACTTGTATGCATCTTAATCCTAAAATGTATAATTGAGTAGGTATTCAACATTGTTTAGGTGATATTCTCAACGCTCGGTAATTTTAGGGATCCGTACCAAAATGGTAAATAATTAAATAAAAAGCGAGCTTTAAACACCAGACTGCATTTTTTTATACTGTCGTCGATATATATTAAAAACAGTAGAACACATAAAATCCGATTGAGAAAAGTTTTTTCAGGAATTTAATGTACCAAGTGACACTTTTATCAAAATCGATTGACCCGTTGAGTAGTTACGAGGGGACACAGGAACGGTCATACATACAAGTCAAACACATAACCCTTCTTTTGGGCTTCGCCGCCGTAACAAGGAACCCAGGCAGTTTCTCTCAGCAACTACTGAACATATCAACTTGAAATAGATGCTTGCCTAAAACTATTATAGCTAATAAACTAATAGTAACACCCTAACTATTATACTTATTATACGAAATTGGTTGACTTAGACATTCTAAAACGTTTTTCTTTTCATTTTTAGTCCTCTCTTTCGGATGTATGATCAAAAACGTACAAAAGAAAACCGCCCATTAACTCTGAACTTCACGTGCCGATCATTTTGAAACAATTCATTTATTTCTCTTGTATACGCAAGGTTAACGAAATTAAATCTAAATATAACAATGTAGAAACCGATCAGCTACACAATTATCTAGACAATGACGAATTTAAGGCTATGATTTATTATGTTCAGTAGAATCTTTATGATGAATTAACCTCCCATTCCCATTTATGTGCCACCAGCGGTTCCGAGCTGTCACACTAAACCATACCCTCATCAAACCATTGCGAAGTGCTTTAATGTGTACCTAGTTACACTCAACCGCAATACAAATGGGTCACTATACGTACACATTTATCTTCACGGTGATCCGTTTTCTATGCTCTTAAGTGTATAAGTTGGACCACAACCCGTATATCAAATACACCTACGACCTACAACAAATGACGTAGTCCTTTTGATGAATTGACCAAAAATGATTCTTGGCACTTATATTATCACATGTACCTTCTTAAGGGGCTTGTTTCGGTATTTTTCCCTGTCTCCATTGTGATGTAGTGTGTACTTATACGATAAATACGTTCGTCTTTGTTTGGATATTTATTAGAAAACCACGTAAAAATAAGTCCAGATAGGGTCCAGGTGGTCTCGTAGGGGTTAAAATGTATAGAAAATCTATAATTTCTCGTTTTATTTTAAGTTTTGAGGCCATGGGTAAGGCAATGTCTTTCCATAATAACTTTTTACAGGTTATTCTTATTCTGTCGCGGAATAAAATATACTTTTTTGCAGATATCTTTCTTTTTGGTTAACTTAATGTTTAAATAACATAAGTTAAAAATTGAAATAACATTTTAAAATCAAAAGATTAGGTAGACGCATTAATAAAACAGCTAATAAATAGATCCGTGGACGTAACATTGATTATGTAGCAATATAAAAAAAAACTGGCACAAAGATAGCGTGGAAAGACAATTGCCCTGCCCCTCGCCTTAACCTATAGTATTGTTATACATTAATCCCTGTTACTCTTGAGAAAGTGGTATCGCTTTATCTTTTCCAGCCGACTAACGCTTACTTCGCACGCAGTAGGTACAATTTGCATGTTAAGGATCCTTCAGACAGGGCTCTCAGGAGCCCGTCTAGTGCAAACACTTCAACACACATCATTCAATTAGAATACGATGTATTGTGTATTCTATGCATATGTGTGGGTGGGTTTTTAGACCCGTAGACCGTAGTTAATGATAAATAGCCCCTCCTCCCATGTAGTTGGATTGTGACGATTGTGACAAATCTGTATGGACCATATGACATTCTAATATTTAAAGGGGTTTGGGTAAAAGTGTTGTCATTTGTAAAATTCATATATTTTCAAGGTGAGCGGCCATTCATAAAAGTGGTAAATTATGATAGAATTATTAAAAATAAACATATTTTGTTATGTAATATAATACTCTAAAGTGCATCGGAGCCGAGATATTTAAATATTGATACTTAGGCGTACTTTTGTACTAAAAACTGAATACTTAAATCTTTAAAATCTCCGCCCCGATATTATTTACCGCCATAAATTATATATATCTATGTGTATTTAGAGGTCCTCTAAATAACTATGTAAAAATCATGCGTGGCCGCTGAAAAAAAGATGACAATATTCTTCAAACAAATTACCCAATGGCCTTTGAAGTAAATTCCAAATTTGTTTTGTATACTCCATGCATGAGGGGCTTTACTTAGGGTTTTTACCTATGACTCAACTAATACTAAGTATAAATTCGAAAGTAGAATTGAAAATATGACTCATTTTGTTCAGATTTTTATTCTACTACTCACATCGATAATATCTAAGGATCAAAAATATCCACTACATTTGATATTTTGCAAAGTATCGAAACGCAGTGCCTACAATCAGTCATTACAAACCACACTACCTACATTGGACCTACATTGTGAAATATCAAAGTATCTACTCGTATTTTAGGGATGTTTTTGACCCTTACACATTTTCGATGTGATTATTTGAGGGTATATATTTACAGATTAAAAATCTTCCCCTAAGTAGGTACCTATATCAGGAAATTCGAGATTTAATGTGTCTGTTCATTATGTTTTCTCATTTTCGTATAGCTTTTAATATCATGCTAAAATCAATATGTTAATAAAATAAAACAAAGTGGGTGCCCATTTGTTCGCAATCGCAACGTAACTATATAATTTTGAATTTTTAATAAATTATGTTAGTAAAATAATATCTAAAAATCTCCTTTCCTAACCCCTACATATATTCACTTCTAAACGGTATAAAGAAAAACGAAAGTCCCATTATTTGTAATTTCAGTTTGTGTTAATAGTAGTTGAAAACTATACTAAATATCGATTAGTTGCTAACTCTAGCCTATAGTAGAGAAGCCTATCGCTGCTGATAGCAACAATGCGGGCCGTAACACTTTGGCGAACCAACAAGCGTAAGGTAAATATTATTTTGGCGAGTCACGCCCCACATGACAATGGGAGCCCGATAATGTATAGTTTTACTAATTATATGCAAATATTCCAACGAGCGAGTTTTAAAATTAGTCTGACTTCTAGCGTCTAGTCTTGTAGTTTCAGACTGCTGAAATAATAGAGTCAAGTAATATTTTGCTTTCAAGTTCATGCAAATGTTTATCATTAACAATGGAACGTCTGGAACTTCGTGCAAACCAAACACACCACGTTGTGTGTCTAATGTAAACGGTCCTTAAGGCTAGGGTAAGCTGCTTGTAAAGTTTGTCGGCAGTATGTGGGAAAGTGAGAAGACTGAAAGTTAGGTTCCGTCGTCCCTACTAACGCCTACATACAGGGTGTCTCAGAGACCAATGTCAACCCACCTAGGGCTGATAGAGCAGCTAAAAAGCTATCGATTTAAGTCCTATGTATGTTCAGCGATTATTGCTAGTTTCGGAGATATTTATCATTTTAATCTGAATTTTTGTCATTTTCCTTTATATCCATGTCACGAAAAATCATTAATTTAATGTTTTATTTCATAAGTTTTTTAGAGGTATCTTACATAATTACAATCATTACGAATCAGCGAAGTTTTTAAACGTATTTGCCCGTTTTTTTTCAATATTTTTTTTAAGTAATCACCTAAAGTTTATTTTTTCCATACAACATGAAAAACAAACACTGGGACACCTAGTATGGAGAAACAAACTTAATGTGATTACTTAAAAAAAGAACTGAATAAAAAACAGGCGAATAGGTTTAAAAACTTCGCGGATTCGTAATGATTCTGAATATGTAAGATACCACTGAAAAACTTATGAAATTAAACATGAAATTAATGATTTTCCGAGACATGGACATAAGGGAAAATTACAAAAAAACAGATTAAAATGATCAATATCTCCGAAACTAGTAAAAATCACTGATCATACATAGGGATTAAATCGATAGGTTTTTAGCTGCTCTATCAGCCCTAGGCAGGTTGACGTCGGTTTCTGGGACACCCTGTATATAGGTTCTAGGCACCGATCGATCAGACTCTTGAAAGGAGATCCATTCGTATTTCGGCTTGTACTTAATTAAATATTGCCAAATGCTGTTGCCTAAATAAAGAGAAACGTTTTCGCTAATGGCAACCAAATAATGAATTTCGTGAGCTATAAAATGTGTTAACAATGTTTGTATAATTATTATGTAACCATGCAACTGGTCGGTCCGCGTTGCTTTTTAATTACATTACTTAATAGTAAAGAACGGTTGTATTCCGATTAAGTGATGCATTACGCATAAAAAAGCAATGGTAAAAAAAAATTTACAAAAATCTTGCTCGACTTTACCATTACCTTATCGAAGTACAATGTATATTGTTACATTTTTGAAAGCCTTCATTTCGGAATAGTACCTAACGCAAATATTAAAATATTATATTAATTAAAATTAAAACTAATATTAAAAAATTTATTAAGCCCTAGGAAAACGTATTTTAAACACAAAAACTTTTTTGTTTTTGGTTATGTTTGGCTTTGGTTATACATATATTTTTTACATTATCTACACCCTACGAGTACCTATACGTTATATGTTATACATTTGAACATTCTTGGCTACTGTTATTTTAACGATATCATATTTTCTCTTGGAAACATCCGTCGTGTCATTTGTAATTCAGAATTGTTTACCCTTTCTTTGTCCTACAGGGGGAAACATCTAAAGAGTTACTCATTTGTAACTTGTAATGTTTCCTCGCTGTTTTCCGCAGAACATCAAAATGAACTATAGCAGCATTAAAATGAATGTGGGATATACATTAGAACAGCGGGGCTATCATCCATTATAGTAACGACGTTGCTAAGTGACGTTGCTCCTGTGACCCGTATGGGGCGCATCCATCACGCGCCAACCTTCCTAGTTCATCTGTTTTCGCCAGATATGAGGAATTTCGACTTGTTTTTTTTTAGGACTTGGAAAATACAAACTAGCATACAGCTCTATTCTACAGGGTAAAAATCACATTGCCTTTGACGTGTAATCGTATTGGTAGTAGGAGATCCGAATAGGAGACGATTTGGAACGGGCTGTTTATTCGACCAAAAGTATTTTATACCAAATTTAATATGCTAAGTAATATATGGCGAATAGGTAGGCTGAAAAGTTTCAGTCCAGTATATAACTAATAAAAAAAAAAAAATTACTTCGTTTTAAAAAATTACACTAGCTTGTTTAATGGACAAATTACATACCAATCGAAAGTATGAAGCCTATAGAATATGCAAACGTTACTTTGACTATTTTTTTCTCGTCAAGCTATTGGGTAGGCAGGTATAAACAGGTAAGTCGGTATTAGTAATTTGCACCAAACCTAACGTTTGCATATTCTATAGACTTCATACTTTCGATTAGTATGTAATTTGTCTATTAAACAAACATTTGCAGTTTTTAAAAAAGTTTCTTTTTTAATGATATAAGAACTGGACTGAAATTTTTCAGCCTACCTACTCGCCACATATTATTTAGCGTATTAAATTTGATATAAAATACTTTTTATCGAATAAACAGCCCGGTCCAAATCTTCTCCTATTCGGATCTTAGACCATGGTTACTTAAGGTCCAAAAAGTTGGAACGCTAACTCACGCAATTAAATTTTCTATTAAACTTTTCCGTTGTGACACGAAAATTAGACATACAATTGTAAGGATAGTTTTCGCCGTACAACGGAACTTTTCTCGCCTTCGTTGTTTGTATGGTTAACTACGCTTAATTATGGTTCAACTTTTTGGTGCTCACCCCATTATCAACGTTTTGATAGCTCTTATACTAAAAAGAACGTGGTAAAAGCATTACCATAGCACTTCAAAAGAAGTATAGTTGAAACCATCGTTTTGAATAGAGGCCTTGGCCACCTTTAGGTGCCTTAAGGTTCTGAGGCTATAGCTATATTCTATATATGTTCTATATTATATATTCTATAGAATAGACAATTGCAATCTCAAGACTGCAAATGCATTGCCAACCCTAAGAACCAAAATGGTATGCCTGCTACGCTGCTGCCTATGCTGCTATGCTGGTTACCGCCACCGGACCCCAAAATGCGAACAGTACCTACTTACGTATGTAAACACTTTATTGTACAAAACGCACAATCAAAATACAATATTTACAAAATAAGGATGGTACAACAAGGCATACTTATCTCTTTAATGGATCTCTAACAGCTAACGTTTATTGGGTGATTGAGGAAAATAAGAAAAATGCGGTTCAGCACCGCTTGGCGGCAGGTTAAAGGGTACGATATGGTGGAAGCGATCTCGCAGGATGCTGCCCAAGGTTGCCGTTGCATTACGCGTCTCGGTTGTTTCGTTAGTTTTGTTGTACTGATTTCGAAAACACTGAGTTAAATGTAAGTAGTGACCCTAAAAATACAGGATTACTACGATGGCAAATCCTAATGACATCTGTCGAGGTGAATGGCAAGTTTTACTTAGTCTTAGTATTGTGTAATGTGCCTGACCCTATCACTATCTTAATGTAATTTTCAAATGCCTTGAGGTTAAAGTTGTTGTGTAAGTGGACCTAATGGGGAAGGGTTAGAGTTACTTCCTAAAGTGTTATAATTTGCTCGAACAAGCGTCTACAAAGGGACCCTTTACATTATTTTGGATGAACCTTTGGATATTGTCTGGATTACTCAGTTATGTACATACTCGTGGTAAATAAAGAAGTTTGTAATTTGCTTGTACTTGTATATAGTTTTGTATATTTTGGAGCAGTAACCTATCCTAATCAAATAAAATATGTATAAATAAAATGTCCTACTACATGTACCTATGTAAATTTAATTCTTATAAATCCTAGTTTAATGTTTGGGACAAGAACTTTTGATGTTCATACATATGTATTGGTAGATACTTATCTATTCATATCTCTATGAACTATAATACAATGTAAATATTACAAATTAAAACTAATACTACGGCAAATTAAAATGAACCTTATCTATTTAGTTGTGTCACGATACCACGACTCTTTTAAGTAAATTGGCGCAATCCCCGTTCCACCTTAATGTAAAAAAAAAACTACGGACAAAGCACGTTCGGATCATCCCTCTACAAATATATAGTTGTATTGGCATTGTATTATTATGCTGAGAGGAAACGGAAAGATAAAGTGACCGGCCGGGTCGGGCGGGTCTCCGAGCTGGCATTACTCATACTCATACTCGTACTTCGACACTCAACAGGGACCGGGTCCGCACCGTATCCTTATAAATTTTCGTGAAAATATACTTCGCTATTAATTTTCGTGACAATATCCTAATAAATATTTGGTAACGAGATAGATATAGTATAGTGTAATTGTCTCATCAACATGATATAATCGATGAATCCTTATTTTTCCTATTTGGAAAAGAAAAATTATAACCTAACAATAGACCCTTTCTGACTGAAAAAGCTATTTTATTTTTGACTGAATGCAAATACACCACAGGTAGGCAAAAGCTTCCAAAAGGTTGCTTTTAGATTTACAGTTTTATTCTTATTTCTTATTAAGTTGACTTTGAGGTTAGGGGTATGTTTACATGATATTACGAGTATATATTCGTTACTTTCAAGTCGATCGAACTTGCATATCACTATAGGAAAGTGCAATGTCAACTGAACTAAACAATTTTACAATGAGTTATATCACCGTGTAGATATACACGATTTCAAGTTTGCCTCTCGCTTGGTAAGTATTGGTTGTTGAGCGTACTCGTAAATTATTGACTACAAGGGCCCTTGATATTTTCAGTTCACCACGCGATTGAGAGAGTTGGTTGACTCGTTCGAGTTTTTTTTCATCACTCTATTAACTTGTGTGTCACGAATATATAGGCAGTAAATGTTTACTAGAACACAATTTAAAAAAGTGTAAGTATATCTACTGAATTAATAACTGGCACCTAATGTTTGAAATATACGAAATTCAAATATTAATTGACACACCTGCCCAACCATTGCCGATAATAAATTGAAACTATTTGAAGGGTCTTTGTCTCGAGACCCCGCGTCTCTAATTAAACTGAAGTTACCGTTTCCTTGACTTGGAGATTAATGAATACCGATATTTCATATTAATATTCAACAAGCTGAACAGAAACGGAATGAATTTGAAACTATGTTTTTATTGTAAAAGTAGGTACCTTTTTTGCCTGCGAGAAACTCATTATAAATACCTTTATAAAACGGTACTAGCGCGATCGTTAATTTGTGACCCATTTCAAGAAAAATAGGCTTGAAGTCTTCTATGTCATTTGAGATGCCAAATCATTTGTAACTTATAGGAGACTCAACCTTATTGTTGTAGAATGTCAGAATTACTTTGGACCTAATAAGGTGGGTCCCAAATTTAAGTTCGTGACTGTACCGTGACTGAGTGACTGACTGACAACGCGCTTCGCTGTGCTAAACCGCTGGACCTAGAGACTTAAAATTTGAAGCCGGTATTCCTTGGGTATTCTAGGGGTACATTAAGAAAGGATTTTTCGAAAATCATTCCCCAACGGGAAGGAATGGGGGAGTAGTGGAAACTAATTCTACGCAAGCGGGCGTCTCTAGTCTTGAATAAGGAGTAACTTTAGTCTGTACCCGGGGCCCCAACTAAGTCCATGGATATTAAATTCATCAACATTAGGTTACCGGTTTAGGTCTGTCACACGAACACACACTTTCGCTTTTATGTATATTATTAAAAGGATTACTTATGTTTAGTCTTTGACTATTTTTTTTAACGAAATATTTTATGTTTGTTACTAAGATAATTTTATCCATGTATACATATGGTGCCAAGTTTAGTTGTCTAAGGTCCGAGTTCACCAACAATTAAACGGACGGTTAGTTGTTTAACGGTTGTGAAATGTTTTGATTAACAGCTGATTAAGACTTAACCACCCGTTTAATTGTTGGTGAACTCGGCCCTTAAACGCGCCAAGGTGGTGCGTGGGTAGTTTATAACCCGAAATAATTTTCCAGTAAATTTGCACCTGAATCTACCAAACTGTTGTCCACATGACCCAGCAAAATCTATTGCACTATTTCTGTTCTTTTATCACACCGGGTAGGAAGGAACCCTTTTCTCAGCTAGACTTATAAAACACGTGTAGAGTAGAGCCCATCAATCATTTGTTATGACGTTAATGTAGTAACCGCCGGGAGCCCGGGACCTCACTAGTGCCCCGATCGAATTGGCAACGTGGAGAAAAAAGGATTTCAAACAGACACAGATATTTTGTAATTCTTCATGACTTATGTTATTGTTTTTCTTATCTCGTACTATAAGCCGCTAATATACGATATGTATCAGCATACTACCTATTGCGTAACCGAACCGTAAAAACAGTTCTATAATGAGCGTTGCCACGGAAATAACAGTTATCTTATAGAGATTATAGTACTGTTATTATCATGGTTATTCGCATGAATCAACTGACTTCTCAATATTTATATTATACTTGTCAATAACTGTTTCAACAGCAATTTAAATGTGTAAAAAACGAAAAGTACTTAATTAATTAAATACCATAACAGGAGATTATGCATTATGATTTGCAATATGGCAATATGGCCAGAAATGTTGTTTGGTGAATAAAATTGAAATTCCAATTCTTATACTTTATTGTTTGGAGTATTTAACAAAAAAAAAAAGTGCAAACCGCAGAAATATTAAATTAATAAATTTCACAAAGAGCTAATTAGCTCTTCCGCTAGTTCTCTGTTCGTAGGCAGTTTTCGCTACGAATCGGAAAATGCTGGGATCGGTAACGAAGGCAGTGCGTAGCGCTTCTTGGGAGCGAATGCTTTAAGAAGCTTCATTATGTACCACGAGATAAATGTTTCATTTCGTTCTTTCCTTCTTCCAACAGAAGGTACAATGAAACCGTGTACAGGGTGGTTAAATTATTACTAAGAAAAGTAAAATACGGGATCGGATGGTTCTTAAATTATAACGAGATAAATATGTATATACGCTTACCCAAAACAAGCTTATAACGGACGAATCCCTCACCTTTTAAACGCGCACGTGCGTTCCAATTCTCACGCCGTGTCAAAGGAGCGGCGTGACGTGTGTTCGTACGAATGAGTACTTGCGTACACATCAAAACGTCCATGTTATGATACGAATACGTGTTATATGGATTACGACAAGTTTATTTAAATGAAATATCATCCAGCCATTTACCCGGGATTCGATTTTGAAGTGTACCTACTGATGATAGTGAGAGATCATGAAAATTAAGTCACGTGGTGATCTCGTTTACGAGTGGGTGGAAGCACTCGTACTTAATATATTAGGCGTAAAAATTTCAGTTATCCGTAAGATTAGAAAATATAAACGTGTAGAAATTACTAACTATCGACAATTTTGATGAGCTACTTACCGGATGAAATTCAAAAATCGAACCACAGGGTTTGAAAAATGTCCGCGATTCACTTCATTTACTATTAGTAACTGTAGAATTCATATTTTAACTAGACTTGCGGACTGACATTGTATTCATGTATGTTAATATCACATACGAGCTGCAAATTAATCGCAATCAAAGCTTACCGAGCGAGTGCATAAACCAGAACTCTCTTAGCGTCACGTCGTAAACACGACAAACTAACTCGCGCAATTAAATCGCAGCTCGCCCTGAATAACGAGCATATGCGATATGCGACAGTGTCGGCGGCAGTCCGGGACCAATATACTAGTACGAATTGACAGCCGAGCACGGTGTATATGAGAAACATACAAGTATCCTTACCATGAGTTACAATTACCGTAATCGCTAGCGAGTCAAATGCTCTGCCCCTCGCACTCTAAAATAATACTGCGAGGTCTGCGAGGGACAGAGCATTCGACTCGCTAGCAAGTACAGTAATTGTAACTCATGGTAAGGGTAAAGTTCATATAACATGTTTTGTACGAGTATAACTCTTAAAAAGAAAAAAAACACCGATATGATAACCCCTACTTTCAGAGCTGATAACACTTAACCAGCCCAAACGATTTTCGTAGAACTTAGCTGAGAACCACCTCGAATAAACAGCTTTCTACATCGTAGTAAGAGCTACAAACGAAGCCAAAGACAGACACACACATTAAGCATTATACCACCCCTCCATTTTGTGTCGAGGTTAAAAATAACACAATTTTGTTGTGCAATAGCTCGGAGCCCGTTTTTTCCCGTTTTACTGGTCATAATGTCATTTAACTATGACATAATTATTGATAGTCATCATTTTTATATCGCTGGAACCGTAAATTTTTCAGCTATCCTTCAATATTCAACGTGTAGACAAGGCTAGGTTAGTTTTGTCGTGACTTATAAAAATCCTGAAAAATTAACAGTTAAAAAAATACATTATGATTTGCGATAAATATGACCTAAAAAACATTATGACTTAAAATAATGATGGCAGACGATATAGACCCGCAATAGCTAGGTCAGGAAAATCCAGACGCAACAAATGGAACGTTAAATAGATTAAATGATTGTTTTCAGGGTCGTAGTTATTAATTGGATTTATATTCTCTATCTCGCTGCGTTAATGGCGTACCTAACATTAACCCGCGATATAAATCTCCTCCAAATAAACAGCTAAAAGCTAGGTGATTTGCGAAAACAATTTAATTATTTATGGCATGGCTTAATCCCTCATGAATTTTCGAACGCTAAGCTGTTATTTCATTACTAATGATTAGATTTATTATTTGACTGTCTGTTTATGTTGCGAGTTAATCCATTCTACTCAGTTTAGTACCAAATTCACCAAACGATGTTATATGTTATCAACGTTAATCGCCTGTTAGTTCATACATTTTGACAGCTGTTAACGCTCTAATCGTCTGTTAAGTGGTTAACATCGTATGGTGAAATTGGTACTTAGTACCGATTTCACCAAACGATGTTAGTCTATGATTTCTCTAAATAAATCCGCAATGTACCTACCTATTCATTAATGTATCAAATATGTACAAGATGCTCAAAAATATAAAATGCCGAATTTTAAGTACCCGAAACCTACGTGCGTGCATTAATCGATGTATAAATGTGGAAGAAGCGAAAGAGATTTGTCAGGATCGTAGCAGGTGGAAAGAAGGGTCTCTGCCTACCCCTCTGGGAAACAGGCGTGATTTAACGTATGCTCAAAAATATTTAAACACGCTCTAATGCCTTTAAGAATAGAGTCATGTTCAGATATTTTAGAGCAGATTATAAGTTCCGATATGTTTAAAATCAACTGTACTTACGTAGGTATGTACATACTGCGCTTTTAATTCAGATATGTTAATATTTTTTTATTTTAACTATATTTATATTTTCATTTCATGTAAAAATTATAACCACCATTTGCAGCCACGAAAAAATTTACCAACCCCTAGACCCATTGACCTATTAAATACAAATATAATATAATATTCCAACTTTCCAACCGATATCTTTGTACTCGACTAAACCACAGAACCTGCGCCTCTATTCAACACGGTAAAAACAATATCGTTTTTGATCTGTTATCGTGTTGTCACCGTTTTGATAGCTCTTATTTACTTGACAGTAATGGCGACTGACGTCATAACATTACCATATCAGGTAATCTACGATATCGTTTTTATTTACCGGCTAGAATAGAGGCGTTGTTACCGCGCCTTCAACTTGTCTCTCTCACGGGCCACGTTTGTTTTGAAATCGTTGAGCGGATGAAAGTGAGTGACTTCCCAACAGACTCCGGACAGCTGACGGAAGCCAAAACACCGCCAGCGCCGCCACGGTCAAACACTGACGTAATTTATGGGCAGTAACGGTTATTAATGATTTTACACCCGAATTAGTAGACTACTTTCAAGATTAAGTAAAGCGGTCGTAAAATAATGAGTATTTCGCTGTTACCGCATCAGCATGAGAACAGGACTGAGATTCTACACGGTGAAACCTTATCGCTTTTGACGGGTTATCATATTTTTTTTAACTCGGCTGCCAAAGCGAGGCTGTAAAAGCGGCCAAGTGCGAGTCATGAAGGGTTCCGTGAAAGGTAAATTGCGGTTTACGATTTATGACGTATTAAAAAAAACTACTTACTAGATCTCGTTACGTACATCATATTATATATTTTTTAGTTTTATCATTCTCTTATTTTAGAAGTTACAGGGGGAGGGGGGGGGGGGGGCGACACACATTTTACTACTTTGGGAGTGTCTCTCGCGCAAACTATTCAGTTTAGAAAAAAATAATATTAGAAACCTTAATATCATTTTTGAAGACCTATCCATAGATACCCCACACGAATGGGTTTGATGAAAAAAAAATTGAGTTTCAGTTGTAACTATAGGGAACCCCCAAAATGTATTGTTTTTTTTGTTTTTTTTGTGTGAAAGTCTTAATGCGGTTCACAGAATACATCTACTTACCAAGTTTCAACAGTATAGTTCTTATAGTTTCGGAAAAAAGTGGCTGTGACATACGGACGGGCAGACAGACATGACGAATCCATAAGGGTTCCTTTTTTTGCCATTTGGCTAAGGAACCCTAAAAAGTAAATAAGAGCTAGCAAAACTTCGACAATACATATACATGTCAAAAACAATAAGATTTTACCGGCCCTGAAAGCGAGCACAATTTTGAAGGATACATAATTATTTCCATCGCGAACCATTTTTGCAATTTACCCGAAAAGGGTGTTTGAATATTTTCAAGGATCTCATAAAACAGCGATTAATTACGTAGGGGTGACCATTTAAGTGGGCGCTCCATAACAAACTCATGATCAAATTTTATTGCATCGTACAGCAGAATTAATTAAAACAACAAAGGGTAGGTCCATATGTTCATTACGCTTGATACCAACTGCCTTTAAAATATAAGTCCGTAATCCACATACATCGTATTAACATTATTGTATTGTACATTTAAACTATATGTATACCAGCCCAACCCGTGTTATGGTCGCTTTTATAGCGGTGGATAAAGCATCCGTCACTCTCGCACTTACTTACTGGTCAGATAGTGATAGATGTTTCATCCACGTTTAAATCCACCTTGATAAACGCGACCATAATAATTTGCACTCTAGGTTATGGTATGTCGATGTGGATAAATAAGGGACTTGACGGTAGCGCGTGGACCTAACTCCATGTGCTTATGTTTAGTCCATACGAGTATTTAAATACTCTTTAACCGAACAATTGTCCTCTCGTGAGATATTGGTGAAATATACCTCATCAAAAAAACAAGGAGTAAGAGCCATTAGTTAAAAATACCTGGATAGAGCATTTGTTACTAAAAGAGTCACGGATGCTTTAACCACCGCGATAAAGGCGACAATAACACGGGGGCTGCGTCGATAACGCTTAACAACAGTAAATATAGGTACCTATTCAGTCTATTAATTTGAACCAAAACCATGTCTTGCCCTTGATGGTTTATCTATAATTCGTATTGGCGATACCGAGTAGGTACCAAGGGGCCCCGGGGCCCCGACCAAATCCGCTTATTTGCCAGTTTCCCTCCGCACGCGCTTCAGGATTAAGTACCGGACTTTCATTAAACCCCTTATTTTTTACACGGTCGTATGGTTACAGATTTATTAGCTTATGTTAGCCACTAGGGAATTAACGGTTTGCGAATATCCGGATAAAGGTAGCACGGCTGCCTAATGCGATTATACTTATTGGCAAAACCCATCGAAACATGGTAAGTCGCGTCGTGAATACAGACCGTAATATTTTTGTGCAAGGTTTTCCTAGTTTCCTACTTCATTATATCAATACAATATGACGGAAAACTCACGGGCACGGTCGAACTTTTGATTGGATTAGTACTACATAGCGAACTTTGGCTAACAACTTCACTATGTCAAAAGACTACCCTAATTAATAACGGAAGCTTAATTAGCCTTAGCATTAGTTCGAGGGTACATTTCAGAATAACCAGTCTTGAGTCTTGAACTAAGTACGAAGTACTCGTAGTTGTTAAGTGATATTACGAGTACAACATTCTAACTAAGGAGACAGATCAGGAGGAAGTTAAAGACAAAGAAGTCCCGCACTCAGGCACTTGGAACATAATAACTTCGAATTACCTGTGCTCAGTCCGGCAACAATGAAAATGCGAAAACACCTAAAGTGTACTCAGAATAATCTTTAACTTTTCTCTTAGTCAATTGGAATCTTGCCAAAATAAATGCGTATTAGTGTGTGTATAACTCAAATCTGCACTCTCGGTGGAATGCTAATAAATTTGCGAACGTCAAAAGCATTCAAAGGCAGATAAAACAGGGAATCACTTTGTTTTTATTGAATCAACTTTTTTTTCTGCGGGTATTTGTTGAAATATGACGGTCCATTCAATATAATAAAATAATCTTGTTAGGTACCTGCCTGTTATAAAATGCCCAGTTTGAAAGCAATTCAGAAAATTGAATTTGGGGATTATTATGGAATAAATCGAGCTTAATTCCCTGGAAAGCAATAAAGGGAAAACCGGCGGGTTAATTTTAAATGAATTTAGGTAAGTAAATGATATTTCTTACCTAAGTAGTATGCAAAGAAATAAATTTAAAGTAAAATGAACAGTGGGAACTCCATCATCAACAGATATTTCCTTGTAACTTGTAATTCAAAGTAAGTCTCTTGAGTTCAAAGTAAAGCAATATTGATTCCGAGTAGGTACACAGGAAAACATGAATAAAAGTTTTAAAGAAATGCGAACAAAGACAATGGAAATACGGAGAATAGTATAAGTTCTGTAAGTAGCCCTAAGCGGCTTTGCATTGGCAACGCAGCGAGGAAAAGTGAAATATGCCTTTACTTGTTACAAGTATTCACGAAGAAAGCTCGAAGGCAAGATGACAAAACCTGTTTATACTACGAATAGTTTAAAAACAACTAGTCTTTCATGGGACCGGGGCTGTTACGATTACGTAACAGCCCCGGTCCCATGAAAGACCATGCCATTAGGCCATGGTTGTACAGTCATCCATTAAAAACTTGACTGTCATGCTTGTGATTTCATGTTCATTTGAGAAAGGCTCATTATTTTCGTTAGCTTACTAAAGATGGTCTTAAATATACGTATGTGTGTATATGTCGGATAAAATGTATGTTTGCGTTATTTAGGTACACATTTCAAGATGTTTTGAAGAGTCATTCCATACATTTTGAGCGATAGAAAAGAAAAACGTTAGCAGCGTTTGCAACTTGGTTAGGGCCCCTGTAGAATTGCGCAGTAGTACATTTCAAGCTTGTAGCAACTTTATTTTAATAACCTAATGACAGTTCAAAAGGGTTTAAAGCTATTTAACTCGAGGGTCTGCCCCAGCGGCCTAGCTCCTCACGACCGGCACTTGACATCGCAGCTTCCAAGTAAATGGCGGAATGTTAATAATTAAGTTCGTAAAGTTTTGTTGTTGCTACTCGATACTTGAGTTTTAATCGACTCCATCCAAGTTCTACGTGACTGAAATTTCCTTTGTGCAATTTAAATGTATAACGAAATTAATCCTTCTTATTCAGCAACTTTTGCTCTTGATATTTAAGATAGTATAATTACATTCAAAGTTAAAGTAAATTAAGCCAAGTAAACTTTGTTTCCGTTACTCAGTCGAATAAAGATTTGTTTTGTTTAGGGGTTTCCTTATGGGCTTTATTTTCGTCAGTGTTTGAGCTTTTAGTACGATTCTGATAAATGACATTAGAAGTAAAGGTTTTGATAGCAATATCGATACTTACCAGACGAATATAGAATATCGGTTTTGCGATGTTAGAGTTAGATCTGGGCTCTCATATATTGACTTTTTTCATATGGTATTTAAGTATATTATTTTTAAATCGGCCGCCATTACTGTCAAGTTAATAAGAGCTATCATACTGTTGACATTACGATAATTCTACGTTTAAAAACAATGTAAAATAGAGGCCCAGCTCGTTTTCGCAACCATGTTGCATTTTACGCTACAACTGCCTTTACTGTCAAGGGAGTTAGAGCTACCATAATGTAAATACAATATGTTATAGATAAGGTTAAGGACAAAGTGGAATAGAGGCTAACTTATGTGATTTAGAGGCTCGCCCTCGGCGCTTTGTACTCGTTTATTAAACACGTGCCGTGGTTACACGTCGTCGGTCGGTCGGTCGGTCGGTACAGCTAGTGGTAAATTAGAGACCTTTAATTTATTTTTCCGGCCAAGTTGGAGGTAATTCTTAAATAAATATGTGTGTCTCTGTGGCAATACTTTAGACCAGATACTTTTAATTAACAATTTTTCCAAAGCTTTAAATTAAACATGAAAGTATCACATAGTAGCGCCTCGACCTCGCTTTGCTTCGGTTCGTGTGAGTTTTCCGTAACACTCGTACATAAACCAACGGGTCTGGTATGGTTGCTTTTATCGCGCGATAAAATGTGGATAAAGCAAGCTCCAATCTCGTACTTATACAGTGTGTTACCGGCATGCGGGCATTTATTAAAACTGCCGATAATATGTTGCTTAAGCAATTGTTTGCAAGTATTATCAATTAAAAAATAATTAAAATAACTTGACAATTAATTTTCTTAGATACTGTAAATTTTTATTGTAGTGCATGTGCTGCGTGTTCATCGTTATCAGTATTGCGGTTGCTTAGTACAGCAGGCATGTCGTGGTACGGGGGCAAATCATAATAATCAAAGTATCCGTCGACTGTCATTTACACTTGTCAAATTGCTGTGCTTTACATTGCTGGCAATTAAAATTTTGTTAGAAAGTTAACAAAGCCTGAAAATTTGTTTAATAATTAAATTAATGTCATGATTACGTTACAGATAAGTATACGTTATTTTAACCTCCTTTAAAAAAGCCAGGGTGCTGGTAACACACTGTATACGTGTCAAACATAATATAACTACTTACGTGTTTTATCCACATTTTGTCACGCGATAAACGCAGGCATATTAGGCCCGCAGAGCTTATTATACATAAAAACCTTGCGTGAAAAATTATCTAAGTAACTTATAATGAAAATCACATGAAAATCCTTTCACTAGTTTTTGACATCATCGCGAACATACAGACAGTCAGACGCGGTGGGGACTTTGTTCTATAATATGTAGTAGTGATTAACAGCTGATATAACGAGTTCGCACACGACGCGAATTAGATTTTAGTGGTGGTAGGATCTTGTGCATGCTCCGTCCGGATCGCTACTACCATCTTATCCTTTGGGTATCGCCAAGCAGCAGTATTCGCATTGTTATGTTTCAGTGTGGGGATACAACCGATGGAATTCCTATCATAGAGGCATTCCACCTTAGGGTTGGCAACGCATTTGAAGTTTTAGGAGAGTATGAGTTAGATTGAATTCAAATCTCTATGGGTCTCAGATGTCACTTACCATCAGGTGGCCGGTGTGTGCTCGTTTGTCTTCTGCCATGAAAAACAAACCCCAAGAGAAAACTCGAACAAAATGAATCGTGTAGGGTTTTCATTTCGCATGTGTGCTGTGTAGCAATGTAGATGCCATTAGCACACCCATTGGGCAATATTTTCAAATTACCTTGTAACTTATTCCTTAAATTCATGTAGTTTTTGTACACGTAGGAGTAACCTATAGGACGAAGATGAATGGCGTCACGGTCACGTTTTTCGAGTCAAAGTCTATTCTCAATTTGTCTCTGTCTTAACTCCTAATGAAAGTCCCGGGCGATATCTTTGTCTCATTATCAGCTCGATGCCTAAACCACTGGAGCAAACGGCGGTCGAATGAAAATGTCGAAGAAGTTCGTTGATTAATTGGTTGATTCAGAGACTTTCTTGTTATTCAGTGACCAATGAATGAGTTTAATTTACTTGAGAAACTAAAGTGTATTTGATTGACGCTATGAATTACTAAGTAACGCTTATAATCCATTTTTTTTTATCATGATAAGTAATAAAATTATTCTTTGTTTCAATTTGTTGAAAGTCATGAATATTTAAGAGGCAATAACTTCCGCTAAGCCCAAGTTTATTTAATTATTAAAGCTTCGTCAAATAGGTTTTCTCTGGGTCAAGTTTTTCATTGTCTTGTTTAAGCAAAAGATAATTTTTGTAACAGATCGGCATTTTAAATAACCTCCCTTTTTAAACACCTGTGTGTGTTTTATTTGTATCTTCCTTAATTACAGGAAAGAGATAAAACAAGCCTTTACAGAGACTAATGATAAAAATATAGAATTTTCAATCCACTTACATGCGTTCCATTAATTGTTTTACGTACATTGACGCAATCGTGCAACGAATTAAATGGTGGGACGTTGAAAACACTATTTTCACAACACTGCTCGGAAATATGGCTATAGATGGGTGGGCTCTTGTTTGGGGTCACAAAACGTCACTTATAAGGACAGACCAAGAATGTTTTTGTAGGCGTGTTTGCTGATTGGTCGAGAACATTGTTGTCCAACTTTAAGAACCAATTAAAATCAATCAATCAATTTTTGTGTCATAGCTCCTTAAAATGAAAAATTTAAATCGACCAATCAGAACACACCATTTTGTGTCGTAAAATATTAGGTGTATTTTTGCTAAAAGATACACAGACTAAAAACTATGTCACTGCTTTTTTTTAAATGTAATTCAAACTTGGCCCCTAATCTCGAACCACTAGAGATGAAATTACATAGGAGATATGGCGAAACAAATACAATTTTACATGGAGTTGACATCTCCGTCTCGCATGTTAGTTTATTAATCTCGAGTGTCACGAGAATAGGGGTCCAGATTTAAAAAAAGTTATCTATGGTAAAATTGGCGGTGATGTCACATTAACATGAATTAAAATTTGAGTTTTGAATATGAATTTTTATTTTATTTCCTCTCAGTAGTTGTGAAAAGCACTATGCCTGCCTCGGTAGAAAGTGCAATTTATGGACTCGTACACTAGAGGGCCTCAACTACGTTTCGGCCCTCTATATGACTCGTCCAAAAATCGCGTACTTTCTATCCTCTGCAACGATGTACTATATCTATCTATATTTTATCTATCCGACAAGTATTCTCCGGAACCACGGAACCTATTCGAATAATGCTTTCACTTTTGACGGTACGTTATTCCGGATATACATAGACTATTTTTTACTTGATTAATCCAGAGCGAAGCCATGGCGGCGGGACGTTAAATAAAGTTTAGTAGCTTGTAATTCTGAATGTATAATCAATTTGCCTAAATTACAGTTTGATTGAATTTTCGGTTATAAATCAGGCCCGCGGAGGGCGCCATTAAAATTGGACAATTACATTTCTCGTCAGCTCCGAGAGCTTCGTGACGACAACCCTAACTACCTATTTATAGAAGAGATAATCAAATTTGTTATCGCTTACTTTTCAATCGAAAAACAATCATGTTTTGTTTTATGTCGTTAGACATTGGGTCGGCCGCATTCAGGTTTAACCGGATTCGTTATTTACTATGAAAAAACCGATTACACTAGTCGGTAACCGGATACGGGCTGCGGTCGACTACGGCCAAATTAAATAATGTAAACTTGGGTAGGTATAACCTACCTATTATTTGGCCGGGATTACACCTGTAACTTATTACGTAAGTTTTGAAACAAAGCTATATGCAAGAGAGAGATGTAAATATATGCCACTCACTCTTACCCATAGTTGCGTCTCAAAACTTACGTAATAACTTACAGGTGTAAACACCTTTCAACGAACGTATCATAAGCAGAATTTTTATTTCATCGAAAGGCATTTCTCGCTGCACGAGTTATTTTTGTCAAACCGTTAGGTTGTCTATGTAATGAATATTTAAAATATCCTGAAAAAATCATGGTTTCAGAAGAAAATAGCGTTCGATGAAATTAAATTCCATAATATGATGGATTACCTGTAAACGAGCTAGTGAATATGCTCGTTTTCACATGGCAATTCGAAACTCTATTTTTCATAGCAGATAATTGTTTTTAGGGTTTGAAAAAACAGAACCCTTACCTATAGGATAACTCGTGGGTCTACCTGTCTTTCCATGTGTCTGTCACAGCCAATTTGCTAAGAATCTAATGAATCAATTCAGTTTTAAGTTAGTACACGTTTGAATGTCTGTTACCCAAACATGGACGTGTGATAAGTAATATGATGGTCACTTTTTGGGGTAATATTAGAAAATTTAAAACATACGTTTTGCAAACTGTACTGCGTGCCATAATAAAGGGCTTGTTGTGAGGGTGTAGATAACCTTTTGAGAACGCTGTATTTTCAAGATTAGACATCGTTGCCGAAAATCATTTGGTCACATGATATTTCCCGGCCCCATGTTTATGTTTGCATGTCTCGATTCCCGAGAAATTCCCGCTGGCACTGTTAGCTGCCAAACGACGTAGTGTACGCACTTATGTATGTCTCGAGCAATGCCCAATGGCATTAATCCCTGCCAATGTAGCGCAATCCGTTAAGCTCAATCCGTGGCGTTTCCTGGACCGTGGACAGCAGGCATTCCACCGTGGCGTGGCGTTGATTCGGGGCTACAATTATACAGGTTGACCAATCTAAATTGGTTAGTATGGGTTATACATTGAGCTCTAGGATATTTGCAGTCTCAAGATTAAAAGTGTTTGCAAACCCGTTTTAGTCCTTGAGATTGAGTGCCTATCCTAGTCATTCCACCGATTGTCTTACCTCTTACCGTTTACACCGATTTCATCATTTTATCCTTTTATGTACCGTCCCGCTTAAAAAAATTCTATCCCGAATAATACCCCTTTCAAATGGTATTTTTTTGAAACAGGTTCCGTACTTCCGGAGATTACGCTAGTTCTATATAAAATATTTTTCTATATTCGTACATAATTTAATATTATAAACCTAGAATGCGTTTGTCATTTATATCTATCTAACTTAGAATAGATTTTATATAGTACTAGCGACCCGCCGCTTCGCTGCGATTTATGATAGTTTTCTATAACACCTGTAGGTAATTCAGAATTAATTATACATAAACCATGATCTTGAATCACTCTATCATTTTACCGCATTGAAATCCGTTGTGGAGATTGAAATATCTAAGCGTACATACCGAGGGACGGACGGTGCGAAGCGACTTGGTTTAATACTATGTAAGGATAGACTATACATTTCATTAATACCAGAGGGCCCTGCCAAGATGCACTACGCTAACTAGCGTTTCTATTCGATTCGTTTTTAAACCAATCGCGTCACTGGTAGATGACGTGATATAATGATATAAAGATATAAAGAAAGACACGTGAATAAGTCACGTGATCTACCAGTGGCGCCATTGGTTTAAAAACGAAACGAATAGAAACGTTAGTTAGCGCAATGCATCTTGGCAGGGCCCTCTAAAAGAAACTTGTTCACACTGGCCTACTGTGCATCTAATTGTTTGGTGTTAAACAAACCGAAACACGAACTTTTTCCGTAATTAGGTTTTTCCACGCTTTGTGAGTTGTGACAGTGTAAAGTTTATTCAACAGTTGTTGCAGTAACGACGTGTACCCGAGGGCGGGCCGCAGTATTGCCAGGTCCAATCTGAAAAGGTCAGAAGACATTAATGCCAAGAAAACAGGAGATTGAAATAAAAATCTGTAGTTTTTTTTTCAAATCAAATATAAATTTAATCAAGTTTTCAATGACTTCTAATATAATTTTATCAATTAATGTATATAAATTTTGGTTTTGAAGAATAAATCAGCTATCGAAAGTTTGTTTGTTTGTTCGTTTTGACACTTTTGATTTGGCTAAATAACGCTTCACCTGATGACAGATGACAGACAATCCTATGGAATTGAATTGACACTAAAAAAACGTTTCGGTTTACGCATCCGAGTTATTAAGGTGGATTCAAATATTTAAAAAAAGGAATATAACATATTTCTAAAAAAACAAGAGATTCTTTATTAAAATCTGTGGATCTGTAGACCTACCCTGAAATCTGTAAATCTCCTGACAAAACAGGAGACCTGGCAACACTGGCGGGCAGTATCTAGAGCGCCCCAGTTCCGGAGACTACTTACAGCGTCGCCAAAACTGCAGAGTACACCGAGATATTGTGGAGTCTCGGTCGCAGCGAGATGTTATGGCCGTACTCGGAGCGTTTGTACAAATAATGAAAAATGTATAGCTAGAAACAGATGTTTTATTTTCTTGTAAATCCGTTCTTTGGTTCTTTGGTTCGTTATGTGGTGCTAAATAAATTGTTTCGTATTGTATTGTATATGTTGGAGGAAAATAATGATCTATGTATTATTAAAACGTATGGCGGTAAGGCTAATGCGAGTACAAGCGGTCTTATAAGTTGGTTCACTTTTTTGTACCTTGTCGCTTTAACGCTTTTCACAGTTTAGTGCAGCAGTTCAAACATGACAATAAAATAAGTAAAGAACGTAAGTGTGCAGCTATTTATAAAGCCGACCGTACCTATAATATAATGAAGATACCTATTACGTGTTATAATTTATACTTTATTAGACGTCATATTATTTAAAAAAAGAAAATCTTTCTGTTCTTATAACTTAAGGGTAGCGTTTTTTAACTAACCTAATCAAAATTATCAAAATGAGATTACAAGTTCTCTGGGATTGTACAATAGGTTCCTAGTATAATGAAGAATGTACTTGACGTAGACTGAGAAATAATTATTCGTGTTCAACATATAAATATTTGGGAATTTATTGAAACAGGTTAAACACGAGATCACTCTGGACCGCTTGCTAGTTTTGAACTTTATTTGTATGAGAGGTAATTCTACGAGATGTGCTACGCCGTAGACATTACAGAAAGCTCTACGAGTTGTACATTTGACAGATAAGGGTAAAGCATGGTTTAGCTTACCCCACGGTTATTCCACGTTCATAAGTAACGCGGTTAGTATCTATCAGATAAATATTACCTACGTCATTTTCTTTGATTTGAAAAGGATAGTGATAATTATGGAAGTTGGATACTTTTAACTTGGGACTGGAAAAATCAGCCATTAAAAAAGTAAGGCCCGCGAGAACGATATGTGCTAGGCCATAGACGTGTCAGGGCCTCTATACCATTATTGCAATCGTATTGTTAACGCCTCGGCTTTCTTTCCTGTAAACGGCTTCGAAACCCTACACTGAGCATGGTCAGACATGCTCTTGCCTGGTTTTTTAAATGGCATGGATAAGGCAAATGACCACTCAGGCCACCTGATGGTAAATGGGATCTGTGACCCATAGACATTTGCATTGCCAAGATGCAATTCTAAGACTTCAATTTTCGTTGCCAACCCCGAGGATAAAGATGGAATTCATGGAAAGCCTCTATGCTAGTCATTTCACCGGTTGTATTATCCTCACACCAAAACACAACAATGCGAACTGTGCTAGTAAACTGAACTGAAGCCGTTGCCAAGAGGCATTACGCTAACTAGCGTTTCTATTCGTTTTGTTTTTAAACCAATCGCGTTACTGGTAGATCACGTGACTCTTCGTATCACGTCATCTACCAGGGATGAGATTGGCTTAAAAACAAAACGTATAAAAACGCTAGTTACCGTAATGCATCTTGACGTGTCGGCTGTGGTAAATTATGTTACTTTAGTAACAATTAATAAAGCAACAAGTTATACTCCCTAAGTGAATTGGCATCCCGTCTTCCGCGAGTCGGCAACGAGGAAATGTTTGTTTTGCGGTTAATTTTGCGTAAATTGTCGTTGTTATGCTAAATATGAAGATGTAATTAAAACGCAAACATTGTTACATCGTATCGTGTAACATTTATTACCGGGAGCGCTGTTCGTTGTTCGTTGTCCAAATATTGTCGTCATCGCGGACTACACCAGTACCGTCGCACGCTAGCAAATATTAACAGGAGAGTACATTGTACGCTGTTGAACACTTAGTTGTCGCGTCGGGTTTAGATATAATTATCTGTGGCATTACCGTTACATCGTTGTTCACTTAGGTTAAGCTCCGTTAAAAGTCACAGCTGAAATATTGATTTAAAAGGTAGAAATTATAAGACTGTATTTGCTATAAGTACCTCCTAAATCTGCAGACATATTTTTTGGAATGCTGTCTACATATAAACCTGGAACCATGCAACCTGCTCTTCATTGACTAGATTATTGTTAAGAGCGCCAGTCCTGTTTGTACTAGCCAAGTAATTCGCGACGAAAAAATTTAAATATAACGTATTATAAATTGCTAGCATTGTTCTTTACTTTAGTACCTATTTGACAAAAATGTACCGTATTTTATCTTAACTAAAGTTAATTACTACCCTTATTGTTCCTTCGCGCAGTCAGGTATTTTTTATCACGTTGCAGGCATCTAAATGCAGAAAAGTATCTGCAATAACTTTTTTAAGGTAGGTCCTTAACTTAAATGCGACCGGGCAGGACTATGGGCTATGCTATGACCGTTGAATGATACTCTACCTTCTTCGAGAAACAGTCTAAATGCTGATGAAAATACAAATGCAGACGCGGCGAAAGACTTAATTGACAAATACAGAGCAAGAGGTCTTAAAACAACTTCCGGGTCCTGGTTCAGTTGGTTAGAGTAGCATAAGAGCATATCAGAGAGAGCTCGGTAAAAACATATCACATTTGACGTGTTTCGTATTATCAACGTTTTGATAGCTCTTTTTTACTTGACAGTAATGGGGGCCGAATTAATACTAACACGTTTACACGTCAAAGACAATATGTTTTTACCGTATTGATAGAGGCCCAGAAGGCCTTTTTAAGAGCTTTTGCACTGTACTCATTTTAAAAGGTAGGTATACGAAAAGACGAGTACTTTTCAAATGTTTTATTTCTTTCTAGAAAAACAATAGACGATAATACATTGGTCATTATATACCTTATTTAATGTTACCTTGTTGTTATTTTTTACATTCGTTTTATCTTACTTATTTATGTTTTTTTACTTTATTATCGTCTTGAAGATTTTGGCACAGTAGAGTTGGCAAGAGTAAGAATCCTTGAAGATGATTCAGCGTGTTTGAACCGTTCCGCGCTATTTGACAATGCAATCAGTAAAACTCCATCCATATTAACTACTGTGATCATTTTTATCTCACGAGTCATTTGCCATTACTGTAAATTGCGGTCCATCGCAGATATCTGTGTTCTGTGATTCACAACGCGACACACTTGAACTAGAATGGTGAAAGTTATAATTGTAGCTATAAAACATATAAAGTTGATTGACTTTTGAAATAAAACTTTATACATTGAAGGTTTTAAAATTTAACTCAAAATCAGCAAAATCTATCGGCTTACACATCTAGAACGAGACTGAGGATCTATTATTGATTGTAAAAATGAAAATGTTACACATGATTTTAAAATCTCGTTTAAAAAAGATCTGCACTATTCAATAAAGTGAAGTCAATACGAAAACAATGTCCCTCGGATTCTGGTATTTTGTGTTTGCCCTCGCAATATATCAGAGCACTTCCTGGACGTCTGCAACAGTTTATTAGCACGGATTGCCAGTTGTACCCTTTTCGTTTTATGGGAGTGTGTAACACGGCTCGGTGGTGCTCAAAGAGCCTCTAGGGCTAGCCGCAAAGCGCTGCGACCGCTCTTTATAACTTTTATTCCACCCGAATGTTTTAGACCTTTCAACACCCTTCAGTCGATTTACTCAAAATAATAACTTCATTCTGGTATTTTCTATCACAAATCTTTTCTCTGATCACATCTAAACATTCAACTAGGTAATTATTCATGAATAAATCTTATTTACACACCGAATACTCACTGTGTGACCACTTCGGTACAATTTTACCTTACGCTAAATCTATTCGAAAGTAGGTACATAGAGACACCATCAAAAATAATTTATCTACGACTCATTGCGTATTCACAAAACTGTTCCACAAGAAACTTTTAGACTACTGTAAAGATTGGACATCCCTTTACGTTTGATTTCACAAGCTCGCACAACAATGTCGTTGGCTGGGGGCCTTATTAACTGTCAAATCTATACTACACAATATCACACAGATCACTAAGGTACATACACATTCTTTACACATGATTTGGTATATTGGGCACAATTATTTCAGGCAGACGTATCACGCGTTGATGTATACTTCGTTGGTATCCTTGACAGGGTAGTCTTTAGGCGGCAGTTTAAAGCTGTCTCTGAGATACGTGAAACGGTGGAAGTTGTAGAAGTACTCCTTGCCGTCGGGGGAGTACTGGGGGTAGAGGGTGTACGGCGGGAACTCGAGGTCCGCCAGGGAGTCCGCGAGCGCGTGGCGCGCGAACTCCTGCTTGTATCGTCATGACTGCTCCCGGTACGCTTGCCGCTTCGCGCACTTCTCGCGTAGGATGTAGCACAGAGCGATCGCTATCAGCACCGCTATCGCTATCGCCATGCTTATGCTGATCCAGATTATCTCTTCGTTGATGCCGCTCGTTGATTTACCTGAACAAAATACGGTTCGGTTAATGAACAGTGATTCAAACCGTCACTGATTATTTTTCAAGTACCTAATTTCACTTTATGCGATGGTTCTAAAATACGTTTTCGTTCCCTAGAGCTTTTTAATCTATTGACTGAGGACGGTCCTTTTATCACTGAAGTAAGGCAAGGAGGTAGATAAAGTATATTAAAGTACAAGTATTCAAGTGCCTATATTAAAGATCTTGACGGCAATGGCTGATGGAGGCAAAGCTAATTTAAATGATAATGGGACGTTTGCGATGCTTTTAGGCGGCACTCGAGCATTCGTAAATCTTAAATTACATACACTGAAGGTCTCGGATAAAATCTCTTTGCAATTCTGGATTAAATCGAGCCATTCATGGAAGTCACGTTCGTTATTCAATGATAATTCAAATATAGAAAAGGTTTGTTGTATCGTTTTGGTTCGTCAAAGTTAAAAAGAGGTTTTCATAAGATTCCGTACCCTACCCCTACCGGTTTTTCAATATTTGTCACCAAATAAGCGTAAAACGATTTACGCACCTCATTAATTTGAATCGTTTTTTTCTCCAAAACATAACGATTATTTTCGATAAAAGTTCAAATACTTAACTTTAAAACTGTCCTAAAGTTCGTGACGAAAAGTTATCTCATTTAAAACTTACATTGGGAAATTTTGAAACAAGATCCTATAAATTTACCTTAATTATACAGTGTGTTACCGGCATGAGGGCTTTCCTTGATATAGAGTAACAATGGGCAACTCCTTAATGTACCTACATGTTTATTTTAATTAAAACAATAAAAAATAGTACACACTTGTTTTCTAACAAAAAATAAATTGCAAGCAATGTACTCTGTGCGTGAAAGTTAACTAATAAAGCAGCAGCCCCATATTTGACGTTTGACTTGTTTTGCCCTAGTACCAATGTATGCCTTGTACCAAGTAATAACGACACTAATTACGATACTTACGCATAGCTCCAATACGTTGATGGTAGTTAAAATCTACGAAGTTAAATTGCAGCGTTACGTTAGTTAAGTTCGACTTAATTATACCTGCAAATAATTACTTATACAACATATTATCGTTAGTGAAAGCAGAAGCCCTGATGCCTGTAACACACTGTATACCTGAGTTAGATAAGTACCTACGTACGTTCAGACTTTCAGCAAGTATTATCGTGTACTTTGCAACCTTTTATCTAAAATAAAATTTGAAATACAATAAGTTTAAGTACTTAGTACTTGATATTCAAAGCCGTTTCAAATATATTTGCTTTAGCAGGTATATTTTAGATTAAGAATAAATTTTATAAAATTTAGCTTTAGTGCTTAATCTTAGCTCAGTGTAAACGATACTATTGTAAGAATTAACGAGCCCCAAAGACATTTCTTTGTCCGTCGCGCTTACGACTAACTGCGGCAGTTAAAACAATCATTCTTCATTACCCCGCCGATGTCACCCGACACTCGGCTTGACATTCAATTGATGGCCTCTCTATATTATTCTACAACTACGCAGTAACTTTTTAATGGACTAGCGTCAAACGTGATGGAGTACACTTAGGAAGAACGGGTGATGGATGTTTCCAGGGAGAGGCTAATCCGAGCTAGTTATGAACGTACCTATAATCGTATTAGTAGTAGAGTTTTTCATATTGAACAAACAATTTCCTTTCACTACGTGTTTCATGATTCACAGACACACATCACAAACTAATAACTTAGATTCTGTGAAAATCCAATTCCAATTCAAGTCTGTCAATTCCAACGCACGTTAACTTATCTTAGGATTCAATTATTTTGTAAGTAACTATCCTAGAGGATGATAAAACAGCATGTAGATAAGGTGTATGAAGTTAGTCATATAGATTTAGTACATGATTTTGTCTTTAGTAGACTTTAGATTATATACAGGCTGCCTATTGAGCTAAACGCTTTAACACAAGTAAACACATTACTTAAGCTCTAATTCTTTATCCATTCAAAAGCCACACGCATGTAAGTTTATTAATAAATGCATACCATCATCTTCATCATCATCATTTTAGCCGAAAGAAGTCCACTTCTGGAGGCCAAGGATTTACACGATATGGTCAGTTTTGGTGCTGCACGCATCCATCGGCGATCCTTTCACGATCTCCACTAGGTCTTCGGTCCACCTTGTGGATGGTCTACGCCACTTTAGAACCTCACCACCCCAATGGCAATAAATTCTATGATCTTTCTTCTTGATAACTTGATGCGAGTAGCGTTCACAGGATCCCCTTGAATCACCGACAGTCATTTCATAGAATGTATCATTCCATCGAATTTCATTTTCGAAGCCTAATTGCTGCTGAAACCTTATTGTTTTTAGGTTATCTTAAGCATGGGTTACTTAGGTTAGGTTAGGCCTGTGACCACCAAAAATAACAATTCCTGCAAGTCAATGAAATGAAAATTCGGCGAAGTAGAACGTTCTATAAAAGGAGTGTCGGTGATTCAAAAGTAAACTAGCGTGCAGACAAATTCTGATAGTTAAAGTAACCGGACTCACCGCTCATCTTGTTGGAGTAGCCGCCGACCTTGCCAGCCACGCGCGCCGAGACGCCGGCGCTGCTCGCCACCACCAGCACCACCGCGCCCGCGCGCGCGCTGGCGCCGCCTGCACAATACATACAATAGTACATATAGTACTCAATGAAAAATCATATGGTGTGTGTGTGTGTGTTATTTTGTAACTCCTTCACGCTGCAACGGCGGGACGGATTTGAATGAAATTTGGAATGGAGATAGTTTATACCCAGGATTAACACATAGAGTACTTTTCATTTCGTTCTCAAGCGAACGAAGTCGCGGGCAGAAGCTAGTATTTGTATTTATGTACATATTTGCAATCACGTTCTCGTAATCTGCTCTAACGATTTCGATGAAAGTTGCAATACAGGGGTTTACAGGGGCGAAAAATCGATCTGCTACGTTGATATCTTCGGGAAAATTTGTTTTCAACCCGAGTGACTTTCCAGGTACCTACCTACTAATATTTATACGACACTCCAGCCCCGTCTCACTTTCCTGGAACTACAAAAGTGCTGGCGCAGTAGCAGAAGCGGCCGTAAACAGGAAAATATAAATTTAAGTATTGGGCACCGTATAACCGGGGTCATCGGCACTAAATACAGTTGTGTTGGTTTTGGTGCCGATATACGTTGATGCAAATAAATACTCACACGGAGATAAAAGAAATAGAAAGATTAGAACTGTCAATGTCTAGTATGGGTACCTAATCTATAGGAATCTAGTTTTTGCGGTTTTTGATAATTAGCGATAATTTGTATTCACAACCGATATGCTACTTGGTATATCAAATACTTGTACTTAGAATGGGTACGAGGGTTAAGGTCGTTAGGTATTATATACACGTTTCGCTCACACACATTTTAAGAGGAAGAAAATATGTTATTGGCCGCAACTGACAGGCCTCTATCTATAAAAAATGCATATCGGCAACAATTTACCTTGGGCTACCTATACTTTCATCTCTACAAGCTTCATTCTAGCGATAAGGTTTGTCTCATGAGACTGCACCTTTCCACAGATCACCTAAACTTTTCAACTGACTTAACTTTGTACATAAACAATTTGCCGTCCTCACTTTTACTTAGACAAGTTCCGAAGTCGGGGATATAATATTCGGAGACTAGAGGACATGATTCGAATACGGAATTACAGGCTCAGGGACTCGCTTCCGCCGCCCGCCACACTTTATGCTTTACCTAATTGCCAACGTCAGGCCCTAACTGTTATTGATAATATCTAATTTTTACTCTACGCCGTTCTCGTTTAACTATTTCAGCCGATGTTTTTTGTAAAATATAGGGCGCCAAAATATATAACACTTCATGCTATTTTTTTCCGAAATGGTTTGTCCATACTAAAGCAACAAGAAATCAAAACGCCTATTTACTTGAGTATAAGTAGATAGATAGATAGATAAACCGTTTATTCGATGCTTCAATAACACACATACAATTGTCTTAATTAGTGGAAAAAAACAATATCAAACTAACTTACAAACTAAGTTTTTTTTTTAATTTATTTAATTATAATAAAAAAAAAAACAGTTTTTGACAATTCAAGCCACTATTAGAAACCTCTTAAGGTTTATACAATAGCAGGCGAGATCGCGCGAAGCGGTCCGTAATTAAACAATAGTACAATCTCAATCGCATGTATGCGTCGCAGCAGTACAAAAAGGTCATGGCTCAGCGTATAGCATTGCTCTAGTGAGCAAAACACTGGTATTCTGCCACAACCCCGGGATACGACGAAGCCATTATGTTGCATAGAAAGGAATACCTATGTCATAAATATAAGTAATCATATCCGAAAAAAAAACATTAAAATGAGGTATGCATGAATTATAATTTACCTACTTTTAGATAGGTTGGTTAGTAACAAAAAACTTTAAAAACAATGAGTAATTTAAATTAGGTATGGAAATGAAAGTGAAGTGAGACTTAGCAAGTTAGCAGCCAGCAACTGTTACATGTGTGAATTAAATAGCAAAGAAACCTAATACGAACACACCAAGTAAGTTGGCGAGAAACTGACAGCGGTGCCTGTTGCACACATAGCATTGCATCACATACTTAAAAAGAGGCACCAACTATACGAGGAGTGTTATAACTTTGTTTATACAGAAACTCACTCCTTCGTTCCCAGAGTGAGGTGGGGTAGGCAGAGCTAAAGAATTAGCTACAACTCTATAAGCTTGGTGATAATTCTGTAACCACATTTTGCACAATTAGGCTAAGATGTTTACCAGCGTATTAGTGATACGTTGCAAGCTCATCGACTAACAATACTACTTTTTTTATATGCTGTAAATAATGGTTTAAGTGAAAACAAACAACACCTATTGCAACAAATGGAACAGATAAGCGCGTTTTCCCGGGCATGTCTGATTTTCTTCAAACTTGGATAAACACTTAATCCGACCTCGGACTTAGACAATTCAACGAACTTCCTTCACAGTAGTCGAGAAAACAGTTTGTAAGTATTTGCAGCGAAGATCAATAGCGTGTCTGATAGTTCAAATTCAAATATAATCCTTTTATTGCAAATAGATTGCATTATTTGCATTACTACCTGATATTTTGTAAGATTTTGTTAATCAAATATCTTTAACTAGCGTACCCGTAAATAATCCAGAATTTATTATAGATAGCTGTTTCCCGCGACTCCGTCCGCGCAGAAAAATAAAACAAAGCCTATTTTACTCAGGGATAATGTTGCATTCTAGTGGTGAAAGATTTTTTGAAATCTCTCTTTTAGTTTTTGAGTTTATTCGTTACAAACATACAAAAATACAAATCTTTCCTCTGTATAATATTAGTGTAAATAAACCTTCCCCTTGAATTGCTCTGTCTATTGATGAAAACAGCATTCAAATCTGTTACGTACATAGTTTGGAAGAAGAATACACAGAATAGTTTGGAAGAAGAAGAATAATAGAAAGTTGAGGTTTCCCTATCGGTAATAATGAATTGTTTCTAAATCTAACTCTAGGTATATGCAACATGTGGAGCCGGATCCACATATTGCATATTCGGATTACGCCCCCATATTCTCGGTCTAAACGCCCATTTTGGTCCTAAATAGACTTCCTCGAATCGTGTGTTTATGTAATCGATCACGTGGAGTACAGCGGTCCCTGAACGTCGGTTTTAGGAAGTACGTTTTGCTCCCTAACTACTATAATACTTATAATATTTTATGCGACTGGATTGGAATAAAAGTACCATGCACAAATAACCAAATAAAACAGTAGAAACAAGACTAGGTGGACACGATACATACTTATGACGATCCTCATCTTGGATATGTTGAACTCTTCTCTTAAGCAAAATCACCGACGTAGTTGTTTTTCATACGCAGTCAAATGTTTTCTTCTTTAAAATGGCCATCTGTTGAAGAGACAACCATTATTAAGACAATTCTGCTTTACCCCTAATAACACTAAAATTAAGCTAGGGCAAAAAAAAATCTTTCTTTCCGTTATCATAAAACTTAATTGAAATCCTGGAAAAGTATACATTTCCGCCAGCACCTATTTTTCAAAAGCAGTAGGGGAAGCACGCCTAAAGTGGGTACCCTGCCTAAAGCAGGTAGCCTTTTAAATTTGCGTGCCTTTAGCACTAATAAAAATCTGTGGATGCGAAGTGACATTCGACACGTCAGCCAATCACAGGCAGTAATGCCAGTTGCATGGTGTACGTGTTGACAAGGTAAGACGCTAACGAAGTTTTTTGGTGTTTTCACTAGATTTTTTCTTTTTTTTTACATGTGATTACTCTGAAATGGTTAATAACATGTTCTAATTTGTTTTAAGTATATTTTGTTTGGCTATTAGTCTTGTTATTTATGAAGCTGCTTTGTGTTTTATCGTTTCGGTTTGAAAGTTTTATACTGATAAAACAAAAACGTGTGCATAGGCAAATCGGGTATGGGAAAAGCGGGTACCCGCCATTGGCCTCTATTTGTATAAATTAATAAGCGGACTAATATTTTAGTTACTTTTATTATGTAGATGGTAGTAAATATAAAGGAAAAACTTACCAAGCGCCGTGGGGCGAGATCACATTGTGGCTACTATGTAAGAGGCGACCAAAAAATCGGTCAAAAGTGTAGCCAAAAAGTTTGGTATTAATTTATGTACAGTAAAAAGACACATGAATAAAAGCTGACCATTAGCATAAATTGATAATTTTAGGACAAATCTGTGAGCTTAATTAATTTCCAAGTTGATTTGTTCCCATAAGAACAATCACTACCCGCATTGCCCAAAGGTCTTACCCGTTTTAGGCACCCCCCACGGGCAAAGCGGTTTATTGGAAGGGTGCACATTTTAATATTTTTTTCATATAAAAACTGACGTATTTTCTCATTCCGTTGATTTGTGCGAAAGCGTAAAAGATTATAAAAACACATACATACTAATAAAGGAAATAAAATAAAATAAACTTTGTTTTTTTAATCATCATCCTTAGCGTACCCGCTTTGAGCGTACCTCCCCTAGGTTACCAGGAAATGCTCATAATAAAGGGAAGTTACAGCCTTTGTCAGAAATGGGCTGTTACTATGAAACCTCACATATTTTCAGCTTAAAAATACGTGTGCCACGGCTTTCGGTTTACCACTTTTTTATGAACGCTGCCGCTGGTACGTGTTGGGAATATAAGGGAAATATTGTATATTTTATCAAACCGAAAATATAAGGTGGTAGATGGTGGCGGATACATTCCAAATAGTTTGATTAAACGCAAAACTTTCTTTCGCTAATCTTTAAACTATAACTCTACCTACCCGTTACAGGTTAGGTGCCCTTAACCCTAGGACTTATTTAGACTTCTTTGATCATAACAATCTTTTATCCAATATTGATAAACACAATTATAAAACTTAATATTAAATTTGGTAATTTTATAGTTTCGTCGATAAGGTGACCGAGCCATATCATCACATACATATAACAAAGGCTTTTAGAGGTCAAGCGGTTAACCAATTCCATTCCCATTAGAATAGTCATTTATTCATTTATTTACCTACTTAAGATAAAACTAGAAACAATCGGGTAAGTAACCCAAATAATTCCATTTCTACTTGAGCAAATTGTTCAAGCAATACATTTTTAGTGGCTCTTTTACTTCTCATTCAAGCCATTTGTAAAGGTAAACGAAACGTAAAGAGCCGAAAGACCCACGCCATCACGATCGCGACGATTTTACACAACTCAGGCTAATGAAGGCTTAACTGCACTGACATAGCAGTGGTTTGAATATAAATATTAAGGTCATAGTAATTACACGCACAACAGTGAATGGAGACTGAAGATAATAGAGAAAGTTGAGCTATTAACCACAGAAATTTGTGTTCGAGCCAAAACATTCTACAGAACAAAATTTTCCGTATAAAGAATGTCACAAAAGCTGGTTTGTTTATTCTGTCGCCAGTGTTTTACTACATTTACTTGGTGATATAACGAAGAGGGGCATTTTTGTTTTATTTAGACCTTGCTCGTCGTACCCCTTTCGTTTCATATTCTGTTAGAGAGTTATGGTGCTGTCGGTGCCTATTGTTATTCTGGTGGTATACGCTGCTGTCCATTGTCTATCTCGTTTATTTATTTGTTAAGTAAAGCAAATAAACAGGGATCTGGTTCACCCGGACAGAAACATCTGTTTTTTTCACCTAGAGCAGAATGGAGTGAATAATCAAACAAATGGAAAGCATTACGAGTACCGGCGGGAAATCCGATGAGCATCCATTGAATTTATCTCTAAACCAATAAAAACGAAATCGGGTACAGATTGCTTTTGTATCGCTAGTACAATTGCCCTGGCTGTCAGCAAAGGGTTCAATTCTGGCATTCGTACCGGGTCACTTCCCGAGGCAATTCCTTTCTAAATTAGCCGAAGGTCTTCGCCATTGATATTCAGAACGTGTCCAATGGGAAGTAAACAAAGAGTAACTAATTGGATGCCTTATTTATGAGTTCGCAGTTCGTGAAGTTACCATTCTTTGAATGTCAATATACGTTGAAGACGAGTAAATATTAAGGGGTTTACTTTCTTCTTAAGTGTGCTGTTAGAACATACATGACGCTTAATAATATTCTTACAGCAAAATATTACCATATTAATTTTAATGGGCGTACAGCGCCGAGTCACGGACTCGTACCTCGCCTAAATAAATGTTACGCGAATTCTAAATGAGCAAACATTTAATAAATGAGTAATTATATTTTACCCTACTAAATGAAGAAGCTATGAGTATTTGTTTCTGAGTATTGGATATTTGCTATGTATTTAAGTATTTATTTCTCTATGTAAATATTTAAATCGTTGTCTAGTATCTACCCATAGTACAAGCCTGTAGCTTAGTTTGGGACTAGGTCAAATTGTGTGAGATTGTCCCCCTATATAAACGTCGTACACTCTTGTGTGTGATAAAAGTATGGTACCAAACTACTAACAATGGGAGCAGTCACGTAACAATTCCTAACCTTTACATCGCGGGTCAGGTTGATGGCCATTCCGTTTATATGACCCGAGCAGTTGTAATGAGGCCGGACATTTCCTCCTTTAAGAGCACTACATATAGGTACATACCTATATCTAAATTTTAAAACGAACACTTTTCTGCTCGTCTAAACAACGAAAGCAAAGGAAATTAGTTATTACCACAAATTCAAGTTCTCACAAATGACACTATCACTGACACCATATACGCTCTTTACAACATACAAAGGAAGTCTATTTTCGAACATGCATTAAAATTCTGCGATAAAGGAAATGTAGCTATAAAACGAAATAGAAATCAAGGGTTGTTCGTAAAGTTTTATAGGCCCGGCGGGAACATTATCGGAAGGACGACGGCCGGTACCGCGCCGGCCCCTGCCGTGCCGTGCCGCCCCGGCGGGGCGGGTGGTAAACCAACGGGTGACTTTACACGATGTTACACTTAACCAATATATTATTTTAGTCACAGACACAAAACAAAAATATCATATACTGAAACGAGATTTCTGTATCTGCGTAATTTTTCACGTAGATTTATCGATACAACTAGGTAGTCCTCCTAATCCTAAAAGGGGTGGTAGGAAAAATTCATTAAAAACCAAGGGAAACGTTACTAACATAAAAGAAAAAGTTATTTCGAAGAGTTACCTTTTCGTTACTTGTAAATTGGACCTTCTTTTCTAACGATGTTAGTTTTTCATCTCCGGTATTGTTATAGCATGTTCTTTTTTTTTAATAGCAATAAGCACATAGGGTTGTGTCATTTTGCCAGAGTCAAAAGTGAGGAAACGGGGTAGGATTATACACATAAGATTCACGGAATTTTGACATTTGGATTAGGATCGGGGAAGTTGGGTTAAATTGTAAAATACATTTTTTATATTTGACAAGTTGTTAGGCGTTTATTGCTTTTAGGCAATTAATAATACATGTACACCATGCATCTAACCTTAATGACATGGACAATTCGATTATAATTTCTTAACCGGTATAAATGGGGCTTCCTCATGCCGTAATATTTACAAGTTCCGGGACACCCCGTAGAAACAACTGAACTTACTTCAACTTACTAAACACGTAAACTACAGTAAGTTCATAATCTAAACTGACTTAAGGTACAATATGGTAAAACTGAATCGTTCTGCTTTTGGCATGATCAATTCATCTTTAACTTTAAATCGATTCGAACGGAACTGAAACAAACCGCAATTGCAATGAAAGAATACAAAGACGTCATTTTATTACAAACTTTACTCATTTATTTATTTAAACTTTATTGCACAAAATAAATCATGAATGGCGGACGTAATGCCTAATGGCATTCTTCACCAGTCAACCAAATTACCATACAAAAACTAGCAAAAAAATAAAAAAATAAAATAAAGACATAAAACAAATCAAAGAAAACTTATGATCCACTTCACTTAATAACACATCATTTAAGTAGGTACCAAAATACATTTAAAAAAATGTTCAAATAAAGCTAATGTTTACCATATTTTAGACTTTAATACAATACCTACCTAAATATATTACTTTGTAATTAACTAATTAATTATAATGTTAAAAGATAAGTCATGTTTATTTGAAAAAAGAGCTTTCACTAGTTTATGCCCTAAAGGGTTGATAATGATCTCCTAACCTTTAAGTTAATTTAAGTATCACCTATAAATTCACTATGCAATGCGATAAACAATTGAGTATTGAGTATTAATTCCCTAATAGTACCTATTAAGTAAACCTTTTTCTCCTGAGCGATTACCTACAATACAAATAGCGAGAGAAGAGGTCACCAATTTTGCCGTTATTTTATCTTTAATTTAGTTGGCCTTTCCAATCGACTACGTGACAGTTTTTATAAAATGAAGTTTCGAAGAGGAAAACTGAAGCAAAGGTAAACATTTTAGTTTTTGATTACTTACCTAATTGCTCGCAATGGACAGACAAACATTTGCGAGCTTGTGTTTAATAAATGTGTTTTGGGTTTAATCGGCTTTGATTCCTACCTAGTAGTCTGATTGCATTAATTCTGCTTAATAAGCTAGTAAAAGAAAAAACAATCATAAAACTAGGTACTGGCTTTGTCAGACAGCTTATTTTATTGTCAGTTATTTTAAATAAATCCGTTGCTTGCAGCTGCATGCACCGCACCGCCACTAGAAGCTAACGTCGTGTAGGTACTTACCTATGTTTAAACAAAGAATGTTTAATAAATCCTAGCTAACTTTTTAAAAGATTGAAACCCCCGGTGATTTTATGTATGTATGTATGTACCCCCGATATAATTGCAATCCCTTCTTCGAGAACCGATATCTCTTAATCGGCTCAACCGAGTTTCATAAAACCTAGCTAATTATTGTCCCGGTCGAACTAAGTAAGTAGCTTTATTTAAAAAAAAACGCGTTCAAAACGGTCTATCCATTTGGGAGCTACGATGGCATAAACAGATACACACATACACACGAAACTTGTTACACCTCTCCTTTTTCGTCGGTCGTTAAAAAACAATCAAATCGGCTGATAATTTTATTATTTTACGAGTATAAGCTTTTCGTTGTACGAGTACCTACGTATTTCATTTTAATCCTCTGGGCCGTGTCAAATTTTTCGGGACAAAAAGCTCATTCCCGTTATCCAACTATTACAGCGAAAAAAACATGTCGAACCATTATTCTGTTCCACGAGAAACGAGGACAAAGCCATAAACTTTTGCAATCATATTATTATACGTATAATTTAAAAATACTGAATTTTATAGAACTCTCTTTTTAATAGCCCTCTACTTAGGCTTCTTTTTAATTTTCTCGGCTTTCAGAATTAATTGATTGGAAATCTATTCACCCTGCGTCGAGTCGCTTTAGAGCCACATACAAGGCGGCGTGAGGTAAACGTAATTGCCTACAGTCGGGCCACTACGGTCGAGAGAATCAAGCGATTGCAATGTAAATAATGTTTCAGCCAGAATACTCGTATTGGATTCAGACAAAATACTGGCCACCTACTCGTAGCTCGACGGAGCGCGCAGACCTTCAGTGATTTTAGTAGGTATTGTAGCATTACCGCTACAAATCGCGTTGGTTCGCGTTATTTATTGTTTATTTATTTCGCCTTTTTCGTTTCTCAGCCTTTTTGGTATTGCGGACTTGTTCATTGACCGGTTAGAGTTTGTAATTTCTACTGACAGTTTTGAATTTTGAATTCGTTTTTGTTAGATCCGTTCCTTGTTTTGGGAATGTCATTCATTCTCGTACTCTTGCCTTGATACAACAGAAAAATTGGATAATTTCTAGTCATCCCAAGTTTCTCTATAACTGAAGCCAGCTTCGAGGGCCGCGTCCGGCCATTAAGTTACGTGAAGACCTTAGCTATTACGCCGTAGTCTCAATGGTGGGCTGAACGTTTTAGTGCTGTTGTCTTCTGTGTGTCCGGATAGCGGGTGAGTTGGTTTTTGTTGCCGAACAAGTTTTCACAGTCCTCCAATCTAAGGAAGCCTTTCTTCCGTCCTTTTCGTTCAATTTTGTGAGTAAAGGTGTCCTTTGCAGCACCTCCGCTTACCCCATATCTTCCGACTCAACGCCCCGACTGAAGATTTGGACGACTGGATTCAGCGTGTGGTTCGCCGTCAAGTTCGCTGGCAACGGGTCGTCGTCTGCGGCAGCGCCCGCAGGTTTTACCCGCTGCGACAGTTGCGACGAACGCAGGGTGGTTACATCTTCACACGGCGACGAGCAACGGCGGATATTCGCAGGACAGTTACTATTTCGTTGATTTTTACTTTTCTAAATTCTAATCATCATTCGGTTTCATTTTTGGCAATAAATGTTATTAGATCCCTAGACCTTTTTTACCGTTCAAAACCATAATTTGTTATCCCAGTTTTATAATACTTCGAACATATCAGTTTTAATCATGAAGCGCTTCTTGCATTTTAACAGATTCTTGTTGTTTTAGTTCGAATCAGAATTACCTTTAAATTGAATACAAGTTTTGGCCTGACCGTGTTCTAATGTGGTCTTTCACCCTTTATTAGGCAATGTGTTTTAAACTAGGAAATTTTTTTTATGTGACAATCCGCAGACCGTTTTGTGTTAAATTGTTTTGATACGTAAACTAAGTTCCGTAACAGTCTAGTGATCTTGTTTTTATAGTTACATTGTATGTAGTTTGTTTTAATTTTATCATTGTGTGTTCTCCTTATTATATAACCTTGTTGAATTTCGTTCGGTTTTATTTTACTTATACAGGTCCAAATTTACGTGCTGATGGTTTTATCGCAACCATCCCGTGTAGTGTTCCGTACCTTTTATTTTTATGGAGCGCTACAGTATGTACGACGTAACACCCTTATTCCAATCGCAGAAGGTTATTCAACTGTTTTGGTTCGAAAATTAAAAGTAGTTTCTCTTAAAAACGAATGTGACATTGAACTTTGTAGGATATTCTAAAGAACTTTAGCAGCTTATTATAGGTAACTACTATATGACATAAGAAAAAAATTAGGTAAGTACACTAAATTCGGGGTGGTTTTTAGGGTTCCGTTGCCAACAAGGAACCCTATAGTTTTGCCATGTCCGTTTGTCTGATGCGGTTTACCTACTCAGAGGTACTACAAAGCTGTAATTTGGCAAGGTTCAGGTGTCCATCCCCTACAGCCAAAACCACAAATACGAAAAATCTGAAAAATATCTTAAATGAAAGCACATACCTATTTAAAAGGAATATTATCACAACTAAGTAGACTTCATTGGTTCTTGAGTTACAGGCGACTTAAACATTTATATCTACCGAAAATCAAGTAAGATACTTGTGCATTTTTGTGTTTTTGTGTTTGTAGTAACGGCGACGGATCCCTGACGGACACTGAGCATGGTCTGACATGCTATTGCCCAGTTTTAATAAAATAAAATGGACTTACTTAACGGAAGACATGATAAAACTATTATTTTTTCTTCCTAAACTTCATATGCTTTTAAAATATGGAAATTTTATACAATATTTGAGCGTGTATATGTATAATTAAACCCTTTGATAACTCGCGTCGTAACTTATCGTCGTTGGCCGTGGTCCCTCCTGAGGCCGCACCGAATTGATGTCACTATCATTACCGATTAGCTCGTGTTCCGAAGCTCAGAGAGTCTGGATTTACATCCCAGTAAATCAATAGGTTCGAAACATGAGCGTAAAAGTCGGGAGGTTTTCCCTAGCTTCAGCAGTGCATTTTCAAGAGTACAAAAACAAAGTGAATAACATGTTACTTGGCCCAAGTTACATGCTGTGCCGAGTGATCGTCAATTTTATATAAACATTTAGCAGGTACAAAAATATTTTGGATTATATTCCGAAAATAATGTAGCAAAATATTTCAGTACCTTTTGATATAATCGCAAAAATATTAATTTATTTAGTTATTTCATATATGCACTAGTGTAAAAACTAAGTATAAAGGTACTGACCAGGGTATTGCAAAAAATAAGTACTTATAAAATTAAAACGAATTACTAATGTATTAGTGAATGTCATGAAAGTACCTACACGCATTGCCAAGTCGAATTCCACATACCTACTTCTTTATTAAATAGATAAAAGAGTAAGTCAAAAATAAAAGTTAATAAATTCAAATCGTTTGATACAAATGTTGAAGATACATTTTATAGGTCGAAAACCGATCTCTTTTTCGAAGACAGTTTAAAAAATAAATCTGAGATTCTATACAAGAATATTTTATTTTAATTATACGTAGCAAATTACATTCAAGCAAATACTGTATGCGAAAAACAGCAGCATCAATGTAATAGGGTTATCACAAAGTCAAATCGACAAAGGCGGAGTTGTTTCCGGGCTTGTTATATGAAGGTCACGACAATAACCCAACAACATCAATGTCTCAAAGTGCCCATTTCATGTCATACGACGGAAAATGAACGCGACGGTACAGAAGCCGTCACGAGAACGACAACATAGGTATCTATTGAAACATTCTCTTTGAAGCAACAATAATGGCTCTCAGTTAACGATTGAGATTAAACCACCAAGGGTAGTGCTATATAATATTTACTCTAGTTTCCAAGTACATATCGCAGTTTCGAGTATATGCCCTAGTGTGATAGTATGATAAATAGGTATGTAATACCAGTAGGTAATATACTGTACATCACTTACGTGACAGAATACATCGAGTACTCGGATTGTAATCAAGTAAGTAATAAAGTACATACATACATACATTAAATCACGCCTGTTTCCCAAGAGGGGTAGGCAGGGACCAAAGGAATATTATAGTTTAACGTATCAATATGTCAGAAATATCATTAAAGATAAGAACTTCCACTCTTCAATTAGGAACGGAGTGTATTAACATAATTTACAGATTTCTTACGAAAAGTCTGCCTCAGAATTTCAGACTTAAGGCTCATATTATGATGATTGGTAAAACTTTAAATAAGTACGCGACTTCAATCATAAAGACTGTGTGTATTACCTATAAATATGCTTTAGCTATATTTTTATGTGCCAAAAAGGATAAAATGAATCCTGGGAATGAAGGTGTGAGTGAGTTTATGTATGTATGTAATAAGAATAAAACGCAGATTAAGCATCCCTATAAGTTTACTTTCTGGAAAGGACTATAGGTACACACACACTTCCATTATTTCCTTCAGTAGCGTGTAAAATAAGTTTCTTCCACAAAAAACAATTTTATGACAAGTATTGTCATCTGTCTATACACAAGTGAAGTGAAGCAACAGACTGTATTTTCAATTTGTTTATAACTTCAGACAATTTTATGAATAATACCAAAATTTCTCATTAATTCTTTTCTCTCGAAGCCTCCAAAGCGCGATTCCAATTTCATACCCGTTAGTATCGAAATGCTTTATTTATTCGCCATTTGTTATCAGAAGACTTCTTTCGACAGTTAATCAGTCTGCTTTGTATTGAGTATTTATTCTGGAGTTGCTGTGAGGTTTTCGAGACCAATAGGTATTTTATAAGCACCGTTGTTGTTTCCATGCTTGAAGAAAACTTTTTAATTTCCCATAACCTCAACTTCTACGTAGATGATTCGCTTTCATATTCCTACATTCACTATTTAACGACAACGTAGAGGGGTAATTACACAAAAGATCCCATAGGGTCGAAGTGTATCCGTAAGGACCCCACCAACAAGATAAGATAACATAACGATTTTCACTTTAAAACGTTAAAAAAGTTTCGTTCGACAGCAGAAACTGCAGGAATTTTAATTCTCACGAACGAAAAACGGTTTTTGCTTCGTCATACGCCATCGTCATTTTCTATTTGGAGCCACCGTGGACTTGATCTGTTTACATTTGTACTTACTTCAATTAAATCACTAATGTAGGACTTCGGTCCCCAGACATAACACCCGCCAGGACAGAGATTTCTGCATTGTCCTCTTTTCCTACAGTAAATTCCGTTTTCTTTGGTGTTTTAAATCTAAAAGTTGTCAATCTATTACTACCTTAATACACTTGTTAAAAATAGTACGAACGTGTCCTTTGATCACGGCCGTCACGCCACGTAGCTCCCTCCTCACGCCTTTATAACCTTTATATCTGACCTTTTCTGTACTTTGTAATAATTCATTCATTAATAATAATCTTAAAAGTCTTCGTTTACCAGTTTCGGTCCCCTCTATTAGCTATTCAACAAAGTATAAAAATGTTAAATTATTTCGATCGGTTTTCCTTTTAACGCATTTACTGCCAGTACAGTTTTTTGAACTTTCGCCAGGTGCCACATCTTTTGTTTTATACGGAGCTTGCCTACTGTAAGAACGCACATATGCGTTGAGGGCACTGGGTGGAAGTCATGGTGACGCATATATGCGTCGGTGGCAGTGAATGCGGTAAAACTAATAACTAAAATAAACAAGATCGCACCGATCGAAATTCACCATATGAAGTTTAAAAAGCTGATGAGATTTCTTTGCAAACTCGTCCTATTAAAAACTATAAAAACTATTTCAATCTCGGCATGGCAACTTTATAAAGTCCCTGAGTACAAAAGCGGCTATTCGTCCGAGTAAATTAGCCTATGTAACGTGAGAGGAACTTCCAAAGTAAAAGAATGTTCAAACTTCATCGTTAAGGCATTTTTATCTCCTTAAAACTTTACTAGCTAACGCTAAGCTGATTTTGCAGGTATACAATTTTGTTTGATAAGCAAAATAGCTGATCCTTTATATCTTGTACATGCATATTTAATGGGCATGATTTGATTTACTACTAAGAAGCTTCTTCCGCCTACCTGAATTAAGTGCCTACCTAAGTGACTACTCGTAAGTTACTTAATTCAGATCAGGGGAATAGCATTAAGCAAATTACTTTGTACAGTTTTTAACTTGCTAAATATTTAGCAAAAACGTTAAACTAGATTTATTTTAGATACAATGCAACCTACTTTGTTTTACTGTACGTTTCGTGTTCAAGTATTCTCGAAACCTCATGATATTTTTCTAATTATTAATAAAAATACACAAACACACCGTTATCGGCCTTGAAGCAATGATAAACAAAAAAGGCTTTATAAAAAACTTAAACACAGTGCCCGGCCTTTTTCATCATGTGGTAAGTGTGCTATAAACATAATTAACGATATCAGGATCCGTCGGTTAATTTGAACGCATGGTTCATCTCCCCATTAACGTCGTTCATTAATTATCAATTACGAGACTCGTAATGAACGTACAAGTACATGAAACAACAGCATAATGAACACGTGGAACACAAACAACTTGCTGAATTAAAATGGACCTTACGTTTTCAATTGTACCCGTGAATTGGTATTACTTCGGTATATTTACACAGTCGTTATTAAGGTCCCTTTCTGAATGGACGTTTAATTAACTGTGAATTTGTTTTTTGTTTCAGGATTCACAATGAAATGGTTTCCTTTGATGATGGTAAATTGTTTGCCATTCATTAGATGTTACATAAATTGGAATGGGATACTAAAGCTATAGGATTTTTTAATTTGTAATATGATATTCTAAGAAGAAATAGTATCGTCCGGTGTAACGTGGACTAAGCAAGAATCGTTAACACAATTAGTAGATCGGTTATAATTACTAGTAAACATTAATAGCCTTTATTATACGTGTTAGCAACAATACAACAATTTCATAATGGCATATCTCTTAAACGGACCTTGTACAAGTCACGTTCCTCTTTGTTTCCGTTTGTTTTACCTTCTTTTATGCTTTATAACATTTATAATGAAGGCCGTTGTATTTTCAAGCTTCTTGCCATTCATTAGATATTTTTAGTACGTAATTAAAAGTAAAAACAGGTCAATCATAAGCATGGCTATGCTTAGCCTAAGGTTCCGTCTCGTGTACAAAATTGCAGCTTTGTAACTTAAGTAGAAATGTGACATACATGAACGTTGATAAAACTTTAAGGGTTTCTAGATTGGCTGCAGACCCTCACTTACTGTTGAAAATGACAATGGTATAATGGATTGGAATGCATCTTACGCAATTATGATAATGTATTGTGAAAGAAATGAACATCGAGATACCGATTAGTGACAAAGGATGATGAATCGAAGAAGATATTAATATTATCTAGATCACCATTTCGATTGCTATTCCAGGAAACTTTATTTGTGCTAAAATGCAATCTGAGGCGTTAGCACATATACGAGTAGGTACATATTTTACGGCGCTAATAAACCATTTGTAACTGTGTTATGATTAAGACGTATGCTAAGCCTGAATCAATAAATAATAAATCACTGGACTATCCTCTGCATATTAACCTAACCATAAAGCTCTAGGATTATACTATGGATAGGCAACGATATGCATCCACAGAAATATCATATGAAATTAACTCTGTATGTCTATTTGTTACGCTTTCACGGGTAAACAGCTGAACCGATGCCGATGCAATTTGGTATGGGTTTAGCTTGATTTCCGAGGAAGGATATAGGGTACTTTTTATCCCGTAAAATGGGACAGTTCCCGAGGGATAAAGGACTTACGCGGACGGAGTTTCGGGCAACAGCTAGAACTTGTATTAAGAAACAAATACATGAAACCTACATGGAAAAACATCTAAGATTCGGACGACCAATATTTATCTTTACAGCTGACCTAGTGGCTGCGACTATTTCGCGTGTCAAATGTGGATAAAGCATCCATCACTCTCGTACTTATTTAGGTGTCAAAAGGTGACGGATGCCTTATCCAAACTTTGTCACGAGATAAACGCAGCCCCAGGATTGAATCGGGACCGTTGGCTAATGCGGTAGGGTCTCTACCTTTAGCTAACCACGTCGTCAATATAAATAACAGTTATCATAACTATACTTTTCACGTGCATATCATTCCGTTTAATATTCCAGCGCAGTCGTTTAACGAAATATACGAGCTTCCTCTTAGTAGAGGGAAGTCGTTAGGATTAAAGAGGAGAAACTCCGGTTAACGTAAACCTGCTTTATACATCAGCATTAACAGTATTATGATCTTACTGGCTTCTGCGGCTTCGCGTAGATTTCGATTATAGATATTCCCTCGGAAACTTTAAAAAAAATCGAGATGAAAGTAGCATATGTGTTAATTCAGAGTATAAGCTATCTCCATTTTAAATTTCATCCAAATCCGTCAACCCGTTAGAGCGTGAAGGAGTAACAAACACACATGCTTTCGCATTTTAAATATTAGTAGGATTAATGTCAGTTTGTCAGTCTCTTTGTCTCTTTGTTACATATTCCCAATTAAAGTGCAAGACCGAATTTTATAAAATTTTGTAGACCTAAATATATTTTTATAGGGTACTTTTATCCTTAAAAATATAGCTTGTGCCGAAGAAGGACAATAAGTTAACGAAGTCACCGATAGGCTAGTATACATAAAAGGAAAGTTGTGTTATAATATAACCATATTCTCATGGAAGTGATGTTTATCTTATATGAGAATAAATGTCTTTAACCTAAACCTAAAGTTGGAGGAAATGGGAAAGGCTTTTTAGTAGGTGAGTATCGTGATAGGAAAAGTTGTCGGGCTTATAAGTTAAATTGAACGAGCGATCATCTTTACCAGGCTGGGATTATCTTGGATTTGTCAACACCGAAAGTTGCTTGCGTTGTCGCTCATTCCAAATTTGAATAAGAAGTTAATCATACCCCGGAATTAAGCCACGGCTTAATTTTATTGTGTGCACGTATATATTTAATGCAAATCGTTTTGTACGGTCAGCTTTATAAGTACCACACTTTAGAGATTTGTCACTTTAACTTCATGTTTGAACTCCTGCAGTTCCTGCACTAATCTGTAAAAGTCGTTAAAGCGACAAGGTACAAAAGATATAATATTCCAAATAACACGATTAAGAATAATTAACACTACGCACGCAAACCTATATACCCAAAGCTTAAGATAAGCTGAGCTTACGTAGTACGACAAAAAACATCAAAATCAACTTGCATTTTGTTCCAATTAAAACATTGACTCGACAATCCTGTCGCTATCATAATCCAAAGCACTGGCAGGCAACACGAGCAACGTGTCAGACGCCGCACGCGTCGGCGATTAGGCTCGCGAGGTTCGTGATAAGTTGCGGGGTCAGGCGGGCGCGCGCGAGGTGCCGGGGTGACGGCCGGGGAGGCACTGAGGCACTGGCCGGGACTTCGGGGCTTCGGGCCGCGCCCGCACAGGTTTTCAGTTTTCAGGTTTTCACCCTTCCCGTGACATGATTAAGCGGATTTTAAACTGTTCAGCGCGCTGAATAAGATATCCCGCGTAAAGAAAATGACCCGCATTTAAGTCGCGAAATGAGTTGTATTGTTAGGAGGGCGTTAGGCGTTATGCTTCTCACCTTCTTTTGTGTTCGTCTTTTATTATTATGTGATTAAAAACAAGTAGCATCGTATTTACCGCCTTCATTAATTAACGCCTACAAATAAAATATAACCCTAGTTAGAACCTGTGAAATGGGATCCATTATTTTTTCTTTGTTAAGATTGCGTTCTTTAGACATGCCTAATCGTTTTTGCCGTCTACTTTACCAGATAATCCTTCGATATACTACATGTGTAGATGTTCGTATTCATAATTTTTTAAGAGTTTATAAAAATTAAATTATTTAATAATTTTAATAATCTACCTACTTGCCGAAATACAAAACAAACTATACTTCTTTTTTAGGGATTAAAACTATAAACAAGTCAAGTTTGCGCACGTTATTTTGTAAAACAAGGACAACAATAATTAACTCACTTCATTGGTTAAAGGTATTTTTTTATAAAAGGCGGAGTAAGATATATTTCCCTACATTAATTTCATTAACGAAGAAATGTGTGCAAATGTAAAGTAAGTATTTTCAATCCACGACGGCACGCCCCGCCCGCCAGTCAAATTGACGTCGAACGGATGCGTCAACGTATGTAAAATAATGGAACGTGCAGTGGATTAAAAAGACTATCCGCTATTACAGTAATAACATAAAGTTTAGAAGCATCAAATTGGTCGAGACACAGCTCGACGATCGCCCACGAGCATGTCGTTATCATATCGGGCCTAAAGACTGGCACTGGCACGGGACCGCTTCACATTTCAAACTTGATATCGCTCTAAAACTTTGGCAGCCCAATTACCACATATCTGGTAATGGTCTCTGATAACAATGTCATAGTTTATAATGATCGTTAAGTTCGAAACCAAGGATGCTCGTTGTTCGAGATCACAGCTTGCAAATGGTACCATTTGTACCATTTTCGTATACGAATGCAAAGACATAAAAATAACATAACGATAACCTTATCACGTGGACCGTAAAAGAAATGACATCAAAGCGCACTCTAAAATTACGAATACCGTAAACACCCGAACTCAGTTTTTATAGCTTCGTCCCGAGTCACTAAGTGCTCGTTATGCATTCGGCGTAGTTCGGCGCTCGCCCAGCAAGCTCCCGGTAATGTACGACGCGCTGCGAGACGTGCTAATTTAAGGATCGTTACCGACAACGATGACACGTCACGTCATTTTCCCGTGGGGCTGCAGAGTATATCGAGCGTGGCGCTGGATTTAGAAAGTTTGTGTATAAAAAAATATGCTAACAGTCAACAGTGTGTGTGTGTGTGTGTGTATAATTTGACAAGCAACTCAAAAATCTATATCTGGAGCTAAGTAATTTTACTACAATTTGAAATTGTATACTAAATTCGCCTTTCCTTTTCTAGTTTAGGTATTATTTTAGCTGTTTGAAGTTTTTCAACTTGAGTTTATTGTAGAAATTCGGTCAGTATTTAGAGTTAAGTAATAAAATAAATCATAATAATATATATGTATATCATTTAAATTCCGAACATTTACAGCCGCCGCTCGACGTGATACCGCCCCTATTAAGGTAAAGCTCGGATTCAGAACGTGTAGATTGATGGATGAACTAGAGGATTGCTAAACTGATATATCTTTTCAATCATGTTCTGTTTTTTGTTTCTTTATGCTCTTGAAAAGCAATTAGAAAAGGAATTATAAATTAATTACCTATAGAACTTACATTACATATCTATGGGTTCATGAGTTAAGTGGGAGCTAGTCCTTCCAATCAAGGCTGTGAGGGTTTTACTGATATCAAAAAATTATGTCATAGCTTGATGTGTCCTTAGTACCTAACCATCCCAAGTTGGTAGACAAAATTAAATTGACTGTTTAATATAACCCGCATTTCATTAACTTCATGAAAAGAATCTAGCAACTCCGTCCGTATAATATTTCTCGTAGTAGGATTAAATTCCTTGTTTTCCTTAAAAATTGCTAAGTCCGAGACGTTCAAAAAGTGCTCTAATAAGAAATTTTTGTCGTCGCCTCGGTCCCACGCAGAGGGACTTCGTCCTTATACTTTTTATTCGCTATTGGTTTTTATTCGTTCTACTTTAATAACGATCTTTTTTATAGGACATTGTGTTTTTAACTAATATTGCTTCAATCTCCGAAAACTTACAGTGTAGTTAGTCTCGTCCAGCACGCCCTACTCTAAAAGCAATTTGTTCTAGAAATTACCTAATTTCGTCCTCGCAGTGTGTGATGAATAGGGTGATTAATTATACACAGTGTGGACGGAAATTCCTTTTTAGCTATATGTAGTTACATTAGTTATAATTAGAAGCTCTTTTAAATCATAGAATTTTACTATTATATCTTAATATATATAAAGGCTGTTATTGTATGGATTAATTAACATGATAAATAACCTCACACTCTTCATAGCTCGTAAATCTAAATTCAATTGATCCTTCTCGGGCAACATTTTGACCTGACGTAACATCACACACAAACAAGTACGAGTCGAATAATGACAAAGGTCACTAACCTTTTTGTTCCAAGAAATTAATAGGTGATGGTTAATTCTAGTCACTAAGTACCTATTTATTTTTCTTCTTGCCTCCGAGACAACAATAATGAAGCACCCAAAGCTAACCCAGCTTACATCCATTTAATGTGAGAGAGTATTTCGTCCCGGTTTTCATTAACCATCTGCGGGTGAAATGGACGCTACCAACCTCATTTACCGCGAATGAGAGCGGCAGATTAACCCCAGTAATGTGCGACGGACGTCGAACTAAAAGCCTATTCCACTATCGTGCGAGTATATGTGCGACGTGACAGAAAACTGCTTCCGACTGAGGCTAAAACGAGGCCGTCTTGCTGCGTTCTTTACAACTGAACGGCCACAGGCGAGAGAGAGTATTTAGTTCAGTGCAGATGTTTCATTTTAATGCTCTTTTTAGTCGACCGTCCACCTAACTCCTTAAAGCTCTAAGATGGACAAGCATAAAGTCAGTCATCGAAATATGTTGTAACATTTTCCGCAGAAATGCGATAAATATTTCTAGTATTTTTGTATTATTCTCACACTCAGCTCACGGAAACATCTCATTCCGATGGACATTAGCTGGGAAAACGGAATATCGACAGATCCGAAGCTGCCAAAAATAGAGGAACTTTTCGTATAGGTAAGGTAAATTTACTACTGTATCAACTCCCTTCCTTCCTACCCGCGTTTCCAAAAATTTTAATAAGTATTCAATGACATAGCGTGCGCATCTTAACGGGCGAAAAAGGTAAGAGTAAGTTTGTATGAAGATTATAGTCTTTTTTTTCAACGGCCATGGATGATTCTTTTACAATGGTTTAGAAGACCTCTAAATAGACATAAATATATAAAATTGTATGAGTTAAGTAATATCGGAGCCGAGATATTTATAAGTATTAAAGTACTAAGTTTTTGGTAGGTAAGTACTACGATATTTAAATATTGATACATGGGCGTACTTACCCATGTATCAATATTTAAATATCTTGGGTCCGATGTACTTACGAGTATTATATTACATAACAAAATATGTTTATTTTGAATTGATCTATCACACTATAACACTTACGAATGGCCGCTCACTTAAAAAATGTATGACTTCTACAAAATGACAATATTTTACCCAAACCCCTTTAGTTTATGAATAGTTTATCTCTGTTTTCCCACCGCCGCGCGGTATGATTTTTCCCTTTACATATGCTATAAGACATTGCTTCATGCCAAATATCATGATCCTAGGTCAACGGGAAGTACCTTATTGGTTTTGATTTCCTTGCGAGTGTCAAAGTTTGCGGCATACATGGCCGTTACCGCTTTGATTGAGTTGACTAAATAAGACGTTTGATGTTTAGTTGTTTTTTTTTTAAACGCGGCTTAAAAAGAGCATTCACTGAAAGGCAACTACTTCGCTGCGCCCCTGGCGTTGACGATGTTTGTCGTTGTCGTTGCTTACCATCAGAGGGCTCAGACAAGATGCACTACGCTAACTAACGTTTCTATTCGATTCGTTTTTAGACCAATCGCGTCACTGGTAGACCACGTGACTTTTCGTATCACGTCATCTTCCAGTGACGCGATTGGTTTAAAAACGAATCGAATAGAAACGTTAGTTAGCGTAGTGCATCTTGTCTGGGCCCTCTGGTGGCTCGTCTGCTCGTTTGCCTTTAAGAGCTATAAAAAAATAATTGACGTGAGTTGATATGACCTTTACGCATTCTTTAGAAAAAGCCTTGACACACAGACATACTCACAGACGGTTTCTTTTTTCCGAAACTATAAAAATTTAGATTAAAAAGTATATGAACTTTAACTTATTTAGACGACAATATTAAATCATGTATTATAGTGAAATACATTACGGCCTAAATTGCAAACCTGCTAAATCCATTTTTAGTATTTAGCAGTTTACCATTCTAAATAGATGAAATAAAGTGCAAAGCTGCTAAATCCTAAAAATGGATTTAGCAGGTTTGCAATTTAGGCCGACGATTAGTGAAAATGTTTTTTTTTTACGTGTGTTTCGTCCGTTTCGCTTTAACGAATTAATGTTTACCAAATTATATTCATTAGTAGCTATTGCCTTATGCGAAGCCATTAACCGTTGTCTACAAAAATCAAATCACAAATCACTTATAGGTGATAGTAATACAAACTTTTGTTAAAAACAAAAACATATTCAACTCGAAACAGAATCGGTTTTCTTTTCCAACTCATCATTTTTGAAACACTCGGATTGCATAAGGTTATGTACGAGTTAGAATTTCTTGGCTCTCTCGTATCAAATTACTTCATCAGTTGAGTGACATGCCATTGAACTACTGCGGGGCCCGGAGTGCTTCGGAATGAGCATGTGTAGCAAGTAATACGTTTTGCATCACAGTGAAGATTGTAGACAACTTAAATTAAAGGCTGTTTATCGCTGAAAGGTTAACGCAATTACATTGACTACAGCGATAGAATTAAAATAAACGGCATCCAATTTGAAACTGAAGTAAAGTGGTTTTAAATGTATTTCATCTTGAGTTGGCAAGCATTTAAAAATGCGGGCTCACCTAAGTTTAAGTGAAAGATAATGTATTTTGAAGAGGTTTGTTTTATCTTAATGTTTCAAACCACTAGTGCTAAATTAGACTGAAGCTGAACATTATTTTTTTATTTGTCTTAAACAACTGGACATTCGTCATTTTTTTAAAGTGTAATGAAAATCAGACTGCCTTTGTAAAATACACAAAAAGATAGATAATGTATGTAGAAACACGAGCCTGTCCCTTTAAGGGATCTTTTCCAGTTGTTCTTGGAATGGATAAGTGGGGACAACGCACGAAGATAAGCAAAGTACCTAACAAGTTTTACACACAACGACATATCAAGCCATTTTGTCTACGTGGAGATTACAAAAAACAGTCATACTTACATATCTATAATATGTATACAAACATAAACTCCCGAAAAACATTCCCCTCCTTGTTGCACTGTAGGCTAAGAATAGATAGTAATCAAACTATATCTAACGCTTTGAGCAACAACAGTGAATTCTGGATGGGATTAGTATGTACTTTAAGTATCTTTCGGTGTCAAGAATTGAAAATATATTTATTGAACTCTCTTATACTCGCGTGAAATCCGTAGAACCAAGAGACGTCTGATTATCATGATTCTTTAAGAATTACGAGTAATTATAATGTCCCATCTTTTATATGTGTTGTACCTACCCTTAAATAAAATAGGCCAATCAATAACACAATAAGATTTAATTGGAATTTACTTATTAAACCAACATATGTCGCAATACTCGCAATACAATAGCCGATTTACGCGGAATTCAATGGTATTGAATTAAAGGGGTGATAATCATGAAAAGCCGGCGTACCGTCAATCGAAATGTATAATATTTAGTAACAAAATTCACCTTCTGCGTTTCGCTGAAGCCGTAATTATAATCAGTCATATAACCGATATAATAACATACCAGTAACCCGCATAATGTTTTAAGCGACACCGCAAACTGTATAAATGCAACCAATTCGTGCATTGAACTGATTTTCTTGCTAGTCGCGTTCTAAACGGTGGGCTTAAATATGATGTGATTATGCCTTTGGAAGATTTAATCGTCAAAAATGTATTAGGTCACCTCGGAGCGTAGTCCACGCGGAATTCTGCGAGCGCGGGCTCCGGCCATTCCAGTTATATATAAAGTACTCTGTGGCCATTCCCGCGGGCGGAATGGCAACTATGCGGGACCGCTTTAATATTCGCCGCTTCCTACATCAACGTTTCGTTTTTAGCATGCAAACAAAGGAGCTTTACATTGCGAACATTCTCATTAAAACTCTCCACATTGAAAAACCGTTTAATTAGTGGCAAAAGGCCTAGGGAGACGCATCATCATCGGTGAAACTATCGTAGGACCGCTTTTGTTACATTAAATTGAAATATCCTTTCTACATATATTCCCAACGCTACAATTCTTAGGTTTTATATCTGCAATATTTTGCTTTGGAGTACCAACCTACGAATCAGTAAAGGTGAAATCACCTTGTAATCATTACTATCCCTTTGGGTTTAAATGAAGTAAACTCAATAGTTAATCATTAATCAAAATACTAGCGTTTTACGCAGCCGAGCGACTGAACGGTAGACTCAAGTGGTCGTAAACGTTTCAAGCAGCCCGTAAAATTGAAATAAAGCTGTCGAGGTCAACACCTTGACGGAAGGATTTACGAGTATTCAAACACGAAGGCTTCCTGCCCCAGCAAAAGTACATAAATTATGAAGGTATGAAGAGAAAGCAGCGTACCGAAAATTTATTATGAAATTTGTGGACGCGCGGCCAGACGGGATCGAGTCAATCTCACCGGGAACATTCACAGGCCGAGGATTACTTCTAAGATGGATCTTATCTCCTACGAAAATATAATCTTAAGTGGAAAATAATGTTTATACTGAAGGAGAGACTTTAAATACGGTTTTTTTAAACATCTTCCTAAGAAAACTTAGCTTTATGAGAGCGTAAAAAGGTAGGTAAACTAGAAAGCCAGTCTTGAAATTAAGTTATTACCTCTTTGACTCAGAAAATATTTAAGTTAAGGGAAGTTTTTTCTACAAGGAAAAGAGTTAAAATTATCCTCGTACTCATTAAAATTGCATAGGTACTTTACGGTGGCCTTAGACAAGATGCGTAACGCTTACGTAAACTTTTTTCAAATACTGACAAAATATATGGGATTGACATAAGAACTCGACGAGACCGTCCGGCAGCTTACGTAAGACCTTACACATTTATGGTAACGATAACGTTCTCGCAATGCGGCTTGTCTACGGTCACACATATAGTTGACAATAAGAAGAATTCAGCCCAAACATACGTTCAGTAACCACTATTAGATCAACCTAAATTATCGTAGTTAAAGTTTAGGCTGCAAATAAGTATGCTCACAACGTAATTAACTGTGTATATAGTTTCTGAAAGACAAACTGCACCATGCAAAATGTTCTATGATATTATGTTATAGGTACGTCGAAACGTACTGCAACAAGTATCTGTAACTCACCGCGCCGATGAACAAATAGATTAATTTTTTGCATCAAATAGCTGCAAAGTAATCGGGATAAAAGTTTAGTGTATAAAAAGAAACGTAGGTACCTATTTGCAACGTATTCCCATCCCAATAAGAACTCTGCTACATGGTCCCTAAAGTGCTGTCCAATTTAACTAGAATTTGTTTACCAAGAGATTTGTTCAGAACAAAAGAACTCAACTTTATTAGATGATAGTTCAATCTCCCGCACAGGGTCGCTATTACTGGCAGTTAATTACGAGCGTACAATGTAACAAACATAGTTTTTCCATTGATTTACAGGCGAACTCATCTCCTCGCAGCAAGTTATGCTGTGGTATTGATAGTGACGCCATTTACACTGGCATGCGTAAGTTTGTACATGTGTATAGGTTATTAATTCAAAAGGTGTCACCTCCCGGGTCTCGTTGACATGGGTCCTACAACGCACGAAACGGGGCACGTGTTCACAGGCGTAACGTGATAAACGCCCGTCGGAGCCTATTTATTTAACTCAAATTGAATCAGAGCTGATTCGATAACCGATATTTGGCCCCTGTATTTAATATTTATATAAAAGCTAGATAAGTGAGAGTTACAGCGTCTACTAAATAAAAGGGTAGCATGATGTACTTAACATAACAGATTTCTTCATAACATGAAAAAATCAAAATACTTTTGCAGGTTCTTCTTATTAAATTGACTAAGAGAACATAGCAAGATAAGTTAATGGATCTTTAGTTTAACACGAAATATGCATTAAATTAAAAGTGTGCTGAAATGTTGCACAATATTATTACTGTGCTGAAGCTGAAGACGTTTTTGCGAAAGAGGTCAAAAATGGGATTATTACGGCACTTAGGCGTCTACTGCCAGCGTCAAAATACTATGACGTTTTTATGCCGTGTTTTTAACTGCCATAAGAAATTAACAAACGAGTCAAAGCCATTTCACACATTAACTGTTATTAAGCCGCACCGACACAAAAGAGTTGTAATACGCGACTGATTTACCTTTTATTGGGTAAACACCCTGCGCCTCTATTCTAGGCGGTAAAAACGATATCGTTGTTTTCCTGTTATGGTATTGTTATGACGTCAGCCGCCATTGCTGTCAAGACAATAAGAGCTATCAAAACGTTGACAATTCGATAACAGATCAAATACGATATTTTTTTTACCGTCTTGAATAGAGCCGCTGTTCTTCTACCCTGTAGACACGGGAAATGTAAAAAAGATATACCTATTAAAAAACCTTGCCATACCGCGGAACGTATTATGTTCATGAACTATTTAACTTTCTATTGCAACACCGATTAATAATTCTCATTATTTGAGGACATTTCGAACAACAGAACGTTGGTGGGTATTTGTAGTAGTTTTTTTTTAAGGGACCACTCTGACGACTTTAGCAATTGTTTTGGGTTTCGGACCGTCTGCTCGATTGCCTTATTTCCTCCTAAGCTCCGTCAAGACCGTGTTTATAACCGTAAATCACGCCAACGTGCACTTAAATAACAACACGCGAAAGGCGAACTTCTTTTATCTCAATTTAAAATATAACTTGCGTGGATGTTGGAAGGAATTGAAATAAGAGTACCTAACTTATCAAAAAAAAGTTATACTAGCTGTTGCCCGCGACTCCGTCCGCGTAGAAGTCGTTTATCGCTCTTTCGTTGGGAACTGTATTTTTTTCCGGGATTTATAATAATCTATATCTGTGCCAAATTTTACCTAGATCTGTTCAACCTTTCTGGCGTGAGTAACAAACATCATTTTTTTTTGCATTTACAATTTTAGTAAGATAACATAAGATAATGTGAGAGTTATTACTTGGGTGCCTTCAAGAAAAGAGCTTACATTTCCCTAATTGGCCGGCAACGCACCGACAACTCTTCATGAATTGCTGGTGTTAAGTACTTCCCATTAGGTAACCCGAATGCCCGTTTGCCTCCCTCTCTTATAAGAAAAAAGATAGGATAGCAAGGGGCGCTTATAGGACTTTATTTAACTATGCGTACACTTGACGAAAAAAAATCTTAACGTCAATCGGTAATCTTAGGCGGCGACCGTGGGCGGAACATCTGACACGAAATAAATAAGCTCAGTGACAAGTTGACGTGTCGACGTTTTCCTTCATCACGCCAATCATTAAGTTCAGCGAAGGATTGTATGTGAACTTGGTGGGGTATGGAAAAGTTTTTTTTTGCGTATAGGATAGGTGTAAAACACAACAATTATTCAGACTTCATATGAAATTATATATATGACAAAACCTTCCGTTGTGCAAAAATGGTGGTGGGGAAAACGGTAATTTCGCACAAACTTTTACTCAGCACATCGTCCGCCTAGTCCAAGTAGGCGCAAAACGTTTTCGGATTTGACTATGAGGGTAGAGTTTAAAAAGTTGGGCATGATATTCTCACGTAGGTAATTAATTTGTCTTAGGAATTTTCCGTTGTCCAATAATGCTATTAATGCTATTAATGTAAGAATAGTTGTCGTCGCACATTGGAACTTTTTTGACTTTGCCGTTTGTGATTGCATGGTAACTGGCTAACTAATTGCTAATTAACTATGCCCAATTTTGCCGTCCATATACGAGCCAAACCATATTTGGTATTCTGTTAATTCGTGATTAAAATGCAAAAATTTAAACTTCCTTAATCAAATAACTTACGAATAATAAGTAATCTGTTTTAATCCAGCGCATAAGAGTCTGTCTATTTATTAAGCAGATTAACTTCGTGCCTTGTTCAAAGAGAAATGCTTGGAACATCCTCAGAAAAGTTAGGTTAGGAAGAAGAAATTAGTAGGATTGGTAATAGTAATTTCGTCTCATAATAATCCCCATAATTCTCATAACCGTCACAAATGTATTTAGAATTTCATTTAATTCGCAACCCGGCGTAATTCGAATCGTTACTCACTAATTACCAGTTATAATTGACTTTTCCTGGAATATCAAAGTTCTGCTGGTCTTTGAACGGATAATCGCTCAGGGAGCGCGCAGTGGATTAATGTTGAAACTCGACCGGTCAAATTGTCGGATTCGGTTGCGGCCTTGTTGGGAAAGGTCGTGATTATTCCAACGAGTTGCTGGGGATAATTAATTACGGGGTTGTTGATTAATTAGATTTTTTACTCAATTTTATGTATATTTATTTATCACTAAATTTTGACCGCTATTTAGTTGAAAAACTCTTTAATCACCTTGTTCTCAAGATTAATGAAAAAAATAAGAGAACTATCTAATTTCCTACAAGGTTCATCATCAAATCGTTTAAGTACCTAAGTGAATTAACTTGTTGATTTTATTTAAAAAATAATAAAATGCAAAAAAAAAACTGTTTGTCTTTCAACAGTTTCTCTGTTTAGCTTAGTCACTATTCTTCAGCTTAACTGACGCTGTTCACGTGAAAATGATAGCATAATGTTCTCTTGATCAGATATATCTTATATGTTTATATATATTGATCAGATACGCAACAAAGCGCACGTGCTGCGTCTCTGGCCCCCGCTCCCAATCCCCATTGTCCCCCGCGCGAGTAACTGTATTTTCTCGCTGGCCTGGGTAAATGGGTGAGACAAAATATTATATCTTCAATAGGCCTAGTCAAGAAGCAAACTCGGCTAACGTTTTTGTTTTCTATCGTCTCGAAAAGTATGGAGTTGACATAATAGCAGTCGACGCGATCAATTTTGTTTTTCGAAAATCATTAACTTAGCGTTATGCATCCAGAGGGCCCTGCAAAGATGCGCTACGCTAACTGACGTTTCTATTCGATTAGTTTTTATACCAATCACGTCACTGGGAGATGACGTGATACGAAAAGTCACGTGGTCTACCGGTGACGCGATTGGTTAAAAACGAATCGAATAGAAACGTTAGTTAGCGTAGTACATCTTTGCAGGGCCCTCTGACTAGGCTGCCTGACTACGGCAGTAATAGCGATAAATATAACAAAAAACGCGCGTCATACATAGTAAAGAAGTTTAAACGTGTATAAGGGGTAAGAGTTCTTTAGAGTAATTTTCAAGACTTTAAAACTAACAGTTTAGTAAGATAAAAATAAAAACCATGGAAAAATGAAACTAGGGTAAGTTATTTAAGCAGCGAGAGCCGAGAGGTCTGAATATTGAATATATAACTAACTGACTTTTTAATTATAAAAACTAGGATTCCTATACCAAGTACCTAAACTATTCCAAGTAAGTTACAACTCTGTGAATATTTAATTGGGACATAGCTCATTTGAATTGCAGTTGTCTGTGCAGGGAATGCAAACGGCGCAATACAAACTAAATTTAACCTCGCGATTGCTTTATCGAATTGTTAAATTGCTAGTTGGACGGTGGTAAAGTTATTTACTCGGGCGTTTCTGCTTCTTGAGTTTTCGTGATTCTATAAAGGTGTAAGTGTCTGCTTTGAAAGATGTTAAAGGCTTGTTACCGAACCGCCTCTGCATGTACCTACATACGATTACATTGGGCAAATTATACTCAAGTAAAATCAGGAATGGGAAATATTATAGATAAATTATCAAACAATTACATTGGACAACTCATTTTGCGGCGAAATCAGAAATAAGGAATAGATAATTTGTCAATTCGGTAAAAAACTAAAACAAGTAATGACTAAATGAAAATATTCGAAGTGACTTTTCCTGCAAACGTAAAAAACTCCAAACCATATTTGTCGAATAATTTGTATCGAACCAAAAATCGGTCAAATATTTTTCGCAGTTCAGATAGGTAACCTCAGTTCAGGCATGAAATTAAATTTGCTCAACAGTTTATAACTATAAGCTGGGCCTCTATTCTACTGGCTTAACCAAATTGCCTCTGACATGTTATCGTAATTATCGTTTTTTTTTTTAAGAAACAAACATTCGTTAACAAACGAAGATCCAAAGAAACTAGGGCTTAAGTTTAGACATTGAGTTCCCTTAATGAATTTGAAAGTAGTCTAAGCAATCTATACAAAAATAATATGAAAGTAAGTAATTACTTTACTTACTTTTAGGTATAAGCGTACATTAAAAAACAATATAACAAAGTAAGGTTATCGTATTGTATTTAACTCGGCCGCTATTACTGTCAAGTAGAGTTTTCGTCAAGTGGATGGTGGCCCTGTATATAGTTTCAAAATTTCAAAAAAAAAAAATCAAAATTCTTTATTTTCTTTAAATACATAGTACTTATAAAATAGGGGATGGAGTTTCCTAGTAAGCAATAATTTGCTTGTGTCAGGAGACTCCGCTCTTCCTAAAGTAGAACATGAGATAGTTGGTTAAATAGTTATTGAAACGAGAATAAAGTCTAGGTTTTTAAACCCCCTTATGTCACGTAGATCAATGCATGCACACAAAAAACCCTTAATGTTCGTACTTTAAGTGTTTTTAACAAGCATGTTTATTGAAAGGCGCATTTAACTATTAAGTCATTAAATACTCTATTATAAGTACATATTATTTGAAAACCCAGCTTAATCATACATTTTAAATTTAACATTTAATGATTGAAAAAGTCTGGATGTAAATGACTTGCTAACAACACAAATAATGAATTATTTTATTAAATTCCAGCCATTCGGTCACTAGGGAAGGAAAGTTCAAACGTTCCCAAATTTAACAGAGAAGTAATTTGTTTCATTGAAAACGTTTGGTAGGTAGGATATCATTTTTTAATATACTCTCAAAGGGAACTCTTCGTAGAAAATGAATAAGTAAGTGTAATTTGTCTCGGGAGTCGAGATAAAGGTCAAAAGGAAGTGTTGCCGATTGCCGACTGAGATGCGGCCTCACCCTAATCAAGGAAATTACCTTGCCGATTGTTCTGAGTAGCGATTTTCTTTCTCGAATACAGTTGGTTTCTTAGTTTTTCTTTCTGCTTTGATTATTTGTTTGTTTTTTAGTGTGTTTGTTAAAATTAGTAATGTACCAAAATAAAACAAAAAACTGTCTTTGTAAATGTTTTCTGGTGATATTGGTAAAACCCTGGGGCCTAATTCTAGTCTTTTCCCGTATTGTTTTCGTATTTTCAACGTTGTGACTGCCTTCTTAAATTGATAACAGTTTTTGTTCCTTGGTCACAACATTTCAATTACTGATACGGTCGCAATACTTTACAATTTAGTATCGCATTCAAACAAAGTCAAATTACTAGGAGTGCATAAACATTAAAAGTAACCTACAGTGCTCAGTTTTCCGCGCTGTATCGTGTGCGCCCACCCGCCCGCCGGTGCCCCGCAGCGCACCGCCCGCCTGCGATTTAAGTTGCGCTACGCACCCCTAATTACCTTTGTTCTCCTAGTACTTTAGATAAACATGCAAACTCTTTGGTTGGATGCACGGCTTAGTATATTAACAAAAAAAAACAGCTATCTAGCCTGTTCATAAACACAGCCGCCATGTTTACACTAAAATAAAAACATTTTTTTTTTTAATACGCATAGTGACAGAATGTCATGATGCCTGTGCCACAAATTTATGTGGAATGGAAATTAAAAAAGAGGACTTTGCCGGCCTAGGCCTGCACGATTTGTATGAAATTCCATAAACGACCTCTTGTCCTAGCCGCACCTGAAACGTCATACTTGGGGGCCTATTATAAGGAACATAACATCAATATTTCATGGCATGTTTGAGAAAACTTAATAAGAACTATCGCAACGTAAACAAGACGATAGCAATATTGATAAAAAAAATGTCGAATAAGGGCCTAGAAGTAACAACCAGACCCTTTTCATCAATACAATAAATAAATAAATAAATAAATAAATACAATATTTCCTTGATGACTTTAGTGCCTTCAACCTCAGTAAGTTGAACGGAAATAGTTATTTATTGTATCGAAATACATGTCAAAAGCAATAAGGCTTTACCGTGTAGAATATCAGCTCTGTTATTATTCATGGATAAATACAAACATGAGAGACAGCGGAAGCCACAATGCTACGAGCTACGCCGCTACGGCGTAGCACCGTCACCGCCTACACCGCAAGCACTAGTTTTAATAAAGGTCGCCGGAGACATGTCGTGTAAGATCGGATTACACTTTAATTTTCATCCTGAATTCTGGGTCTCTGTTCTACGGGGTGACACCATATTTCTTTGGACATGTTATAGGATTGTTTTTAACTCGGCCGCCATTACTGTCAAGTTAGTAAGAGCTATAGTAACGTTGACAATACGATAGCATAAATATTAGCCAGGGGACAATATCGCCCAAATTGACCTAGTCCTAAACATGTGAAGGGCATTATGTTGGGCAGTAGAATAGAGGCCCTGCGCGACACAGGTATATTTGCAACACGGGATTGTTGAGCCACTTGCCACTGTTCTTATTTTGGCCGTGTAATGCAAACCAGGCTTAGCCGCTTACACTTATATGTCCAGTTTGTATTACTCGGCTAAATTATGAAGAATAGTTGGTTTTAATATTCACATGTTGTGACTGTACATTGTGAGGATGAGATAATATCGTAAAGGGCCTTATAAAACGTTCCGAGGCGTTAAGTCGGTTAGCGTAACGTTTTAAACGTTTTAAACGCGGTGGGGGTTTACAATGACATACTAAAGCCGTTCGTTTAGGTCGAACGAAAGGGACAGAGCTATATAACTGCTATAGCCCTGTCCCATTCTCTCAACCTAAACTAAACTGCTTTAGTATGTCATGTCCCCCCATCTTAGTAGAAGTAGGGCAATGCCTCAGTCGTTGAGTGGTTGTTTCATTTGTGTTCGAGTTGAGACCAAACTCATCTGTGCCGAGCTGACCAGTGTACGGCAACCTTGAATATTTGCCGGAAGGGTAATCTCCCGCCTCAGTTGAGGTTTAAATGATTACCTACAGGAAAACGAGATTCCCGGCGGCAGGGAAAATTGTTCGCTAATCTACTAACGCGGGCACACCTCCTGAATAAATTGCGATTACATGCCAGATATGAAAGAAACTCATGTGAATGAACATGAATCCCAATTTTAAATATGAAGCAATCTGTATTTCATTTCACATATGAAATGAGTTTTACCTCAGTATCGAGGTCAACAAATAATGTTTCGACGAACCATATTTGCGCTGTTGTACAAATATTTAATATGCCCCGGTTAATAACCAACTTGATGTATTCTGGCAGTTCATTTAAACCTGTTGAAGTAGAGTAGCTTATTAGATAGATAATACTTGAAAGGCATTCTGGAATTATATTACTGTAATACGATTTCATTGCACAGCTTCTAAGGGAATTTGCGTTTGATGTTTTAAGCGCCGGGATAATTATGTAAGTAATTGCGATAGCGCTAACGCTCGGTACTTATTTAGACCTACAGAGAATAAAAACTAGCACCAAAGAAATACTTCGGGGCAAAATAATATTTCTTTACGTGTTATCATATCGTTAACGTTAGCTCTACTTATTACTTGACAGTAATAGCGGCCGAGACAAAGACAATACCATAACATGTCAAAAGCATGTTTTACCGTGTTAAATAGAAGCCCATGGAGGTTATTCTGACACGGTTGTGAAGTTCATTTTACGACGAGCGAAAAGGACTGCGAACAGCGAACAACGGCGAAGAGATTTTGCACCGGATCCGATTCGGTTCCGAGAAATTTGTATAGTGATTACCATTTGAAATCCGTGATCTAGTTTGCAACTTCTTTGCAATATTTTCAGAGCTCTGTTTTTTGTCGAATTTTTTTTCACATGGTCGGTTTATTTGCATTTTTTTAAAAGTATACTAAGTATTTGCAAGTAAAATATAATTAAACAAACCGAACCGTAAGCGGATGAATCTAAGACAAAAACTGGTTAATGTCTGTCTAGTAATAATCAGTATGAATATGCCCAATGTACAGCACATTGTACAAAGTGACACTTAGCATAACCGCCCAGACTTAAGCCTTAAGTAGACTTTTTCATTAAAAAAAAAAGATTAATACTCATGAGCGTTTTGGACATAAAAATGTTTTGGCTTATACATTGCACACTGGGCGTTTAGCTGACCTCGCGATTTTTTTTTCTTGTGCAGCACGATGTTAATGTTGTAATCCACGATGAACCGAATCCCGGCAGACGGTGATACCGTGATAATTGATGGATTTCCAATAGTGCGATTGACGTGTCTCATAAATAATATAACGATTGTTTTCTTTCACGAATGAAAATAATAAGAAAAGATCCCGTTCCACGTTTCGCACATTGGGAATGAGATAAAAATGACGCAACAAAATTTATTTTACTTATCAAACATCGCGAATGTATTAGACTCGTATTATTGTTGGTACATTCCTAACCGCACATTTAATAACAAAAACATTTCTTTGAAGCTGAGTTATATTTATTTGAAGTAAAAAAAATATATGTATATCTTTCAGAACTTATAAATATTACATTCCACATAATCTTGAGCGCATGACCTTAATTTATAGTTCTTTACCTTTTATTCTAGTCGAATTAGAAAGGGATGCATTGAGTTTCAAACGATTCTCAACCTAACTTCAAGCTGCATCATTCAGGGGCGCACGGCGCGGAGACGGCTTCAAAACCCTTTGTGTGCAACTTCCTGAATAGCTGCTTACAGTTGTTAGCACTGCTTTCAACCCACATCGCATTTCTACTATCCTGTTTGCACGCATTAGGTGCAAGCGAGACAATACATGTTTTCAGCTGTCATACTCGGAATGTAGGGCATAGGAAAATCTTATACAGCCAACTTACTTATACCTTTTGAGTTGTGAATTGATATAACCTACTCGTACAAAAGCCTACAAAGTAACGTTCAGAAATGGCACGAGTTATTTAAAAGTGGTCCTCATGCAACATTTGCAACAATTTAATATCATTCGTAAAAAATACTCGTGTGAAAGTTTTGTAGCAATCTGTTATTTCTGCCGGATTAAATTCTATCAGAGAGCACTAACAGATGCAATAACTTTAACAAAAAGCAAGCTTTCAAAACCCGACTGTTGCTAACCAACTTTAAATCATTATAAATCCTAAATGATCATTCAAAATGAAAAATGATGAAATAAACCTAAAGATGATTTTTAAATCCCTATTCAATGATACCCCACTTGTCACACTTGGTCGACTTTTATTTTTAATTTGCGCAATATGGCGTCTGGTTGCCGCCACATTGAATTTTGATTACTGTCATATATTCAGTGACACTCACCAGATTAAGACAAATCGATTGACATAAGAATCATCAAAATCGGACAACGGGTTTAGTTTTTATAGTGACACAAAGGAACAAACATACATATATAGGCTGTGAAACACATTACCCTCCTCCTTCGACAATCGGGTAAAAATAATCTCTCAGGGCGCTTTCTTTCTTTAATTTAAGAAAACAGTCAAAGAAATAAATTAATTTCAATTTTCGATTGCATAAAATGATTTAAACTTAAGTAGATACGTTTTGTTCTTTTGTTACGTATTAATGATACAAGTAGGGCAGTAAAACTGCGCGAACGACGCGATGGTGTTTAACTGCAGAACATTTTCGCTTGTAGCGACAATGTAACTTAGGAATGGACTTTTAATGAAAATGTACTGCCTTTTAAAGTTTAAGATGCAGTTTAGTTTAAAAATCCACTGAGTTTATCTAGATTCTCGCAAATCTTTGTTGAAATAAACAAAACGGATGAATCGAAATAAAATAGGAATGTTGTATTTCCACATGCTCGCATAAATAAGTACATAAATAGTTAAAGATGACGCGTTTTACATAGTACTGGAAACATCATCATCATCGGTACTGGAAAATAAGGTCAAGTAACGTAGAAACGGCTATCCCACACCCCACATTTTAGGGTAGGGCACTAGTTACTTATATTCACTGCCCCTTGTCTCAGCTATTAAAGTAACTAAAGCTACCAATATTTAAATAAATGGGCTTTCAAGGGAAGTTTTTTGAAAGTGTAAGCATTAAAATAAACAAAGTATTTACTTAGCTAGTTACTTCATATAAGAATCAACACCAATACCCATTTACTTTACGTTCGTTCGAGATACGTGTAGTAAGAGAGTGTACCCATATTTTTTACTAACTGAAAGTTTATTCGGAGAGCTGCAGTTTGCAAAAGGTGTCATAAGTTACACAAACCGAAATGAGTTTATAAACTCGCCCCTCTCACAGACGAGTCGGGATAAAGAGCAGATGTAACCAGTTTTATAAAGCCGTAACGGAATAAGGTCTCCGGCGATTTTATAATTTTCCTTCCCAGTTATTTCTTAACGAAGACGCTAGGGACTGAGAGATATTTCATGTAACTTGCGGACTGCGGTAAAATAATGTAAATGTAAACGCTTCATTTTATACGCCTCTTTTTATTTCTAGTTTTCTTCACGTTTGGCGAAGATAAACAATTGTGCTTCATTAATTTCATTCGATATAAGTAACCAAAACCTACTTATAAGTACGTACCTATTCAATGATCAAGCAATGTATTGAGTAGGTCTGTTAAGCTGAACAATATTAATCTTAACGACAGGTAATTTTAGTATACTTTGGCCTCTACAATCGCTATCAATTACCTTCATAATTAACATTCAAATTAAAACTAACGTCATCATAGAATGGTACTCGCAGTAATTAAACGCTCGTCCCAGGTGGCTTGTCGTCCATCCGTCACGTTAATATTATTCAACTTAACCTGCCCTAATTGCTCCTCAGCGTAAAAGTGTTGGCTCTAATTTATATTATTAATGTGTCGGCGGGGAACAATTTTCCGAGCCAGCTTACCCAGTAATTGCTTGAGCCGTAGCCTGCCGCTCCCCAAACTTCATTGGCACGCCGCCAACTGAAATCCACAGGTGAAGGTGAATGATTTAACTCCGCGAACATAAAGCATAAAGTAATATAAACAAGCTTACATGTTTACGCAAAAACAGCTATTAGTTTTGCCTGCTTGGTCACGCTACACTACACGAATCCCAAATAGGGAGGAGTAGGTACCACGAGCGAGCGCCTCAATTTTCTCAAGTTTTGTCGACCATTTATTTTCATGTCGAAGTAGTAGATGTTGTGCCCACCAAACAACGATTACCTTGTCATAACAGCTTTAATAAACCTGGTCATAAATTGTGTGCCATTTTCTTATCACAATGGAGCGACGTTTAAGTAATATTCTATTCAGACTTATACCTACAGGTATGGCGTGCGTGAGCCTTCAAATATATAATTGAAAAAGTTTTTCAACTCGCATTAGAATCTCATTTAGAAAGCTGTCAGAAACATTAGATTAAGGTCGGCGCATTGTACAGTTCATGACATGCATAATAATTAGGCAATGATACTAATGATCATTAGCGGCGGATGCCACATTTAGAATTAATCTGTTTCCTTTGACGGGGTTAGAGCCTTACACGCTAATCCAGAGTGCGAAGTAATGATGATACTGTCCTTTTCTCGTTATTCTGCATTCATAAGGGAGTAAAAGGGAGATGATTGACATAGTTATGGGGTTAATGTTTCGGAATAGTCTACCTTGTGAGCGCTAATCTCCAGGCAACCCACGCGAGTAATTAATATGCTGAGAGTAATAGGACATTTGAGGACACCGAGTCTGACGCGCCACGCCAGGCCGTAGATATTGAACCGTTAAGACTACTGTCCTATTATAACAACACGTACACACGAATCTATTGCCAGCCGCCTTTTTCTCTCGCTTTTCCCTATCCTTAACTTAAAATAAGTTAACGATATTCTGCTACTCATTTTAAATCCGCCCGTATATTTTCTTTTAACCCAGATTTACGAATTCATTACAATAAATCTCATCTTTCGTCTCTATGAAGAAGAAAATCTTAAACTGAACTTCACATACATTTCCCTCGGCAAGTTGTTTGCTCAAGTTGGCGCCCCGCCAAGCTCGCATCTAGTTGAAGAAATCCAACGCCAGCGCTACAAAGTTAATTTAATATCGCGTCATTCCCTGAGCGATGACCCGAGAGATCTGAACAAACTTTTAACCGTGGACTGTCCCAACAGTAGTAAATCGCGCAGCATGTTCGTGACATAAATAAAATACTACTAAAGTTTATGATATAATAGCAATTACTGTTCGCACAATAAAAACGTCGTTTTCTTTGTCGCCTTTACAAATTGTTTGCTCGTTTGGTCACGAATTATGGCAACCAACGCAAGCATGATCATTATTCGTTATCATTTACAGATAAAGTCGGGTTGTTTTTAAAAAGAGAATATTTAGAGAGAGGGGTGAAAACAAAAGGTAATCAAAATGAGGCCGACGGCCCGCGCCGGCGCCGGCCGCGGAGAGAGATACATCCGCGGCTGGCTAACGAACTGAAAATGTTTACTTTTTTTTCTTGTATATGTACTTTGATAACACAGGGTCTAAAATTATGTCATGTGTACGCACGTGTGCTATATTTTCATCGTTGCTGAAATGCTATTTACATGGTTATTATTATGGATGTACAATGTAACATGAGAAAAATCTCTAATACGACAGTTGGAGAGACACTTAAATATATTAGGAAAATTATAAAGTTCTGTTGCTGCTTGGGCATTATAGTCATCTATGAAAAACTACACGGGCAGACTCATATCTACCTACAGCTCTTTCTACCCGACTACGACAAAGCAAAAATGAGGGTAAATAAACAGAAATCGCTGATGCCATTTATGTACTTTTCGCTTCTTTATCGACTCTTTCCAACCGCAATACAAAGTTTTCCTTGCGACAAATTTTATCTTTTTAATAAATACCTACTAAAAATATTTAGTCTTTAAACAAGCGTACAGTCACCAGCAATAATATATTTATTATCCAACATTGGGCGCAAAAATATCTGACACGCTCTTATGCCTCTAGTAACTGAGATAAAGACGTGTAATTGGATAATATCTTTTTGCTGGTGACTGTACAAGGATCGATTTACTATCCCACATTCTTATTCCTAAACACCCTGTACAAGTGCTACTGGTGCATAATGTTTTATTTTACTTTTGATATAAAGTTCTTAACGCGATAAATCTTCGTCTAAATAGATATTTTATCGAGAACATAACAAATCCAGGGTGATGCAGAATAAAACGGCTACATTTATTTAGGAATCCCTGATGTATCGCACCACGTAACGCGAGTGTACGTGCCAGTATTTCATACAAACGACCCCGTAATGAGATATCGCTGGAATAACGCCGTACGCCTGAATTGCTCTATCGGCGCCAGGATAATGGAGAATTGTTTTAGTTCACGTTATTTATGAGGCCGGCATTTCGCAGAGTTGCCACTGGTTATAGTGGTTATACGTACACTCTAGTCTCCGAGGTCCAGGATGCCGTGGTATTCGCTGATACCGGGGGCACGTTTTATAAATTAGCTAGTAATTTGTAGCTTAATAAAACAGGCCCCTGGCCATGATTGTTGAAAAATATACGCCATTGCCTGTATGCGATATATTTTTCGACACATTTTTAATTTACTTTGTAATCGGTTTTTTATTTATTTTGTACACTCAGTTTTTTATACTAACAATGTAGGTGTTTTGGTATTTACTGTTAACCTACTATTGTAATTATTAAATAAATAAATAAATAAATCCCTCTATTATCAGTACGACTAAAGTCTTTACTAAAGTAGTGCAAAACGTATATTTTTTTTAAAAGGTTATGTGAAAAATGTATTAATCTTTCAAATATAATTCTAAATTCCAATGAAATCAAGCAAGATAACACTGTTAAAATTATTGATCGTGTAACGACAGGTAAGCCGTCATTTTATCGAATTTCACTTCATCGCTTATAAATATTTCATCGAACGCTATTTTCTGCTAAAACCATGATTTTTTCATGATAGCTTGAAAATTAAGTACATACACGTAGGTTAGCGTAGATTTCTGACTATCAAAAAAAACTCATGCGGCGAATAGTGCATTTCTTCTGCGTAATGATACGTTCGTTCTGGTTGTAGTGACCGCCTCAGAGCTATAATAAGATTGGGCCTCCATTCAACTCTTATAAAACCATAATTATTGCTATTGACGTGTTTTATGATATTTTTTTTAACTCGGTCGCCATTACGTGAGCTTTCAAAAAGACAGTATGGTAACCCGACAAAAGCAATCAGGTTTTACCGTGTAGTCGAGTCTCAGCCCGTAGTACGAATAAAACTATACCATACCGAGTACATACAGGTTGCTCTAAAATAATTAAGCGCATTACTTTTTTCAGTTAATACTAAATCAATTATCTTTGGTCAAAAGAAATATCCATGAAGAAATGTCGAGTGATACGTTGTATGTCTGAAACAAAATTAATAAAGAAAAAACATTAAAACTTAGGATAGCGCTCAAAATTATTCAACGCCCCATTGTCTTTCACACATTTCGAGTCAAAGTTATCGATGTAAGTGAAATTTTAGATACGAGTATACCAACGATATCAAGCTTTATTCAAATCAGTACGAATTCACGAAGAGAAAATATTTTCTAGAACACCCAGCATTTCATAATATAATGTTTGTTTCAGATCAAACTGGACTTTATCTACTGAATAGGACTCATAATAACAAGTTTTTTGTTGGTTTTAGTGAAGACAGTTTTCTAATATGTACAGCATAAGTTCAACTTAAATTCAATATAATTTTATCCAGTGTTTCTCAAATAAATACCTACTAGTTTTAACCTCCAAGTAGTTCTAACAAGTCATTCGCATGGGTGCCATGGCACTATTTTTTTTACCTATCCTAAAGTGTTGAAATATTACTCAACGATCTTATACTTGTTTCGTTTCGATGAGAACTTTACACAACCGAACAGATCTCAAACTCTAACTACCAGAGGGCCAACTTTGAAAATCGAAGTTCGAAATTAGGTACGTGAGCTTCATTCCTGTCTCACGATTTAGTCTCGAATGACGAGTGACAGAAATGGAGCTAGTTAAACTTCCATTGCGATGCAACCATTAAGCAAACCGCGCCGACGCCCGCCCCGAAGCGAGGTTGTATCTAATTACATGTATAGGTTGTATGTATAAGTAAACAAGACGTCGTTCGAGCCTAAACCACAGCTAACGCAGCTTGTGTGAACACGATCCGATAATGGAGATGTGCTCCCAGCCAGAACCAACAACTTTGCTCTCCCAATGGAATAAGAGTGCTCTTGCTGATTACATTCAATAGGGCATCGTAAATGAACTTGGTAGAATGGTTAATATTTGAGCTTTATCTTATCTCCTATGTTATTTGGAGTTCACAAAGAGAATTGGAAATCATATCAAAGGAATAAACGTAATTTGAGAAAATTGAAAATTGGACGATCACTATCAAGTATAAACTCAAACTATATGGAAATTTTTATGTCACAAAAAGTATTAGAAGCATTCTGCACACAAAAACCAGAACAAACGGCGGACTAAATGCCTTATTCCATGTTTCTTATTATTTTGTACCATCAAGGACTTAAAATGTTGATCCACCATATAACTTTGTCATAATGACAGTGTCAAGTGATGAGATAGAAATTACATAGGAATTAATCGTTAGTTTTATGCGACAAGGTTCGTTAGTAGTTCATCTATTAAAGTCCGTGACCGTACAAGATCTATCATCTAAAATTCTAAACCCATCATATACCTACCTAATATAGATTGCAATGTAATAATATGAATACCTTAATGTCACATTGATACAGTGCCATTGTACGAGCTCGTATTTTCGTAAAGCTTATTACCGTCCCTAAACACATTTTTTTATCAATATTGTCTAAAAATAATAAAGAAAGTTACACGAGGCCGTCAAGCCATAATAAGACGCGAAACGATTTTGCCGCTCTTTTTCAGTTATCCTTACGGCAATAAATAAGTTTCATCGAAAAAGTTTTATCGATATCTGTTGAATCGGAGCTAGTTTCGTGCAATTTATGAATTGCCTTAGCCTCGAGTAGCGTTGGGTTCGTTTATGGGCATTTGTGCAGAAATGGTAAAGTAGATGTTCTTAGTTAGTGGATTGGTTTGAACGTCATATTCCATCATGGTTCAACCAGTCGAGTGGAACGGAAAGCGGAAAAGGCGGTCACAGCTCAAGCACAGATCGAGCCTCAAGTGGTCGCCGCCGGCACGCCTTTATTCACTTGATGCCATTCACAAATCTACTTCTTTTTATATAGTCTAGAATAACAACGGTTCAATACATGCACACACGAATACATGTATTGCTAAAAAAAATGTCTTAGTCTTCTAAGGCCGCATTTCACCAAACTGGAATTAGACTTACTCCGAGATAAGTCTATACAAATTCGGCGCTTAATCTAGGTATAAGACCTTATTCCAGTTTGTTGAAATGCGGCCTAAATACTATTATTATTTAGTTCTACAATTGTATTCATTTTCTAATTTTGACTTTCATGCGAAAACAAATGCAAAACTACTGTGATTTATTATAATCTAAAAAATGAAACCTACAGTCCGTTAATAGATCATCGATTGCAGTATGGTCGTTTGTCGTTCGTTACATGAAATTTCCAACTAATTCGTGTTAGTAAACGTAATACTTAGTTATTTTAGACTTTTAGAGTGAAATGTTAACGTTATGTGGATGACTTTTCTTTTCAAGGTTGCTATATAAATGGTAATACTACACTGACCCGCAAAACTAAGTATCACACTTTTAATACTACCTAGTATTAAAAGTGTGATACTTAGTTTTGCGGGCCAGTATATTTAGAATATTAACCTACACCTAACCTACAATCTCATATACTTAATAAGTTATTGCTATATTTTATCACTGCACTTCTTATAGCTTTATTACAGATCATTATAAATAAACCCACACGGGCACTTCAGTGTTATGCAGAGGAGGACTGTCTGTACCTGCATTTGAAATCCTTCATTGAGATTTATTGAGCGTGTAATAACATTTATTTATCCGTCGGTAATTACTTGAGTTTATCTATAAATGTGTGACAATTTATTTCTTCTTTTATATTGTAAATTCTAATTGACATAGATTAAAGGCCGGAAGGTAAAAGTTTGAGCTTTGAAGGTGATGCAATAAGCCAAATTCGTGAAAAACTCTCATAAACCGACAGTCACTCCCCTATTACCTACATACAGATTAAACTTAAATATTTTACTTCGAAAACCTCGCTGCCACTTAACCACATTTTTTTAAACACCCTATACTGCAAAACGAGAGGGTATTTCAAACGCTGCAAACATTTTGCAACGGCATAATAATGCCTTCGTGGCGTTCGCCCGCGTAATGATGTCAGCCGCCAGGTCAATGGGTAAAACAAGTGTTTCTTGCCTAATAGACCGGGTTATGCCGGAGCATTTTTATATCTTATTATCTCTAAGAAGGGGGAGGAAAGAAAACAGAAACAAAAAACATGTGATGTAGAAAATTACTCTTTTAACATTACAGGTTTTTACCTATTTATTAGAATCTAGGGAAACAAACAAAAATACAACGTGATAAAGTATCGAAGCCAAGATTGATTATACCTACTTACTTATAAATAACAAAACCTATAGTCAAAAAGTGATTTTATCTTATTTAGATTAGACAACATTGTACGGGTAGACATATACTCGTAGAATTGTAGAAACTTTCGATATAAGATATCACATGGAGATAGAATATACATACATATAAGGGAGGGATCACTATTAGTGACGTACGCGGATCACGTTCGGAGGCAAATTGCGAAGCGCCTAAGATAGGCATCTTACGCCGCATGAAATCGCCTGTGGCCACGCCGCGATGAATATAAAATTGCAGGCAAATCGTTGGTGCTACTATATTAAGCTCCGGTATTTTCTTTTCTAGTTACGTCAGGACTGATAATATTTTTCCAGACAAACCCCTAAGGAGATCGTGTTGTGATGAAAGCGTAATAGCTTTTGTTACATAATTTTTTATAAAGTGCGGTGCCACAAAAACCATTTCGAGAATACGCTTACTGACCTACATTTAAGGAGGGTAATTAAACATACGATTTTTTAAACGTTTTGTGTTTTGGACTTCATTGTTTCTTTTTTATTTTAAGGTTTTTCGACGGAAAACCACATCGTATTTACAACGAATAGGTAATCATATTTTATCAATTTGGCCTATTTTCAATATAAATTGGGCTTCATTGTTTTAGGCATTGGTATTCTAAATCAGCAAGGTCTTCAAAACATCAGAATGGTGAACTGAAAACACATTTATTTTTTACAAAACAATTTTTCATTTGACGTCTCCAATTTCACCCCTGACTGAAACCATCTGAAACTAAGTAATTACATCGTGATTAAACCGCCCTGCCTTAACGTTACCTTAAAATGTTATTAGACTTTTTTCCAGTTAAAAAAATACATTACGAAGCGGTGCCTTACGGTTTTGGAGACGCGAGGAGCGGAATACTTCGCCTGCCCCTAGGCAAACACTCGGGCCCTCCATAGCCGCCCAAGGGCACCCCCTATCTGCCTTCTTTTACTTACGTATTCCTTTGCCAGTCCACTTTGTTTTCATTGTTGACTCTGTTACTTGCGTAACAAACGGTAGGCTTTCCGAAAGTGGTCTAAGATTGTCTGATTCACTCAGCGATTTATTTATTATTACTCCGCGTGAATTTTAAACTATTATAATGGGTAGAAAGCATTACACCTTCTATACATTTCATTAACTAGGCACTGTAGGTGACACACTGCACTGACGTTATCAATTCAGGTGATCCAACAATACAACAGGCAGTTTACACTTCTGGGGAGTTATTATGACATAGTTACGCAGTTAATGTTACGGTGAGCGTAAAGGACAGAGCTAGAGCAGTTACATAGCTCTGTCCTTATCTATTAGCGTAAACTGAACTGCATAGCTATTTATTTATTTATTTCCCACACTTACACCTATTTTTACAGGGCTTATCCTAAGACAGTAACCTAAAATGTCATAATAACCCCCTGAAATTAAATATGAGTTGTATAGTAGTAGTAAATACCTTAGTAACATTCATTTAAAATGTATATGACTGAAAATCTGACATGTAAAATTAATTTTTATTAATAAATCTTGAATTGACTTGAATGAATCAAAAAAGTTGATAAAGTTTTGTAAACTCTTGTTTGTTGCACACATAAATCCTTTGCCTGATACTGAATGTATAATTAAAATTTTACACTAAGAGTTTCTGAAAATATCTTTCATTTTCCTTTTACCAAGTTAGGATTCTGTTAACAGCTTTAAATTATTACGAGAGTAGATTTAATGAACTTTTTGACACAAAGCGATACACGAACCCCTCTGTGGGGCGAAATGAGCAGCTTTTAAGCATGCTAATTCCAGTGATATGTCCGATGAATTTTTCTCGCATATACTTATGTTTAATTAAAAAAAACATTTCAAAATATTTTGACTTAAATCAATATGACCTTTCGATGCTTATGACCCAAAATTAAGCGATAACTTTATAACCAAAAGTACTTTCTAAAAATGAAAGATGTACTTACTAATTTTTTTACTGCCAATAAACAGAGCTATGGTAATACTCTTTTTAAAGAAAAACGTCAATTAACCAAGCACCCTGTAGCCACACGTTATTGCAATGATACTGATACGGTATCGGTAAAAAGAATTAATAAAATAAATGTAGGCAATAATTCTACACACTTGAATTAAGAAACTGTACTTCACCAATAGCTAATTATTATGTTCGTTAATTATTACTACAGTTATTTACGTATCCACTCGAATCAGCACTATCATAATCAATGTTTGTCAATGTGAAATGTCTAGGTCAAGTTTATTTAAGAAAAATAAGCAAGTGTCATTGACATATACTTGCTTCAGTTATTTGTAACACTTTGCTTAACAATGCCGTCCTCTTGGGAAGCGCTAATAGGCTCGTCGTGTAAAAGCGGTATTTTTCATTCATTGTTCAATCTGAAATATTTTTCAGGTAGTTTTTGTGTCCTATTTCTGGGCAAAGACTCCCCTCTGTGCCTCCACCTCTCCTCGCCTCGAAAGCAATCAACCGAATGCTACCGAAAAATAACCTAAATGAAATAATCAAAATGTTTTCGCAGTAGTTATATTTCGTGGCTTGTGGGACTAAAAGCTTTGTCCGTCACGGAGCGGAGTGTATTTAATGATTGATTAAGCTCGAGTTGCTCTGTTTGCCGAGCTCTTCGGCCACGCTGTTAGCGCAGCAGTCTCCGGTTGCCACCTTCATCCTTCAATAAGAACGTTGGTCAAAGTTGTATATTTTAATTATGTATATAATTATACAACTTTATAAAATATGTTTAAACATTATAGCTATTTCTGTGACTTTTAAATATCCGTAAAGCATGCGTGCGGGTCCAGTTAAAAAAATAATTGAGTATTGAGTATTGTTTTTGCATGCCAAAGTAATGACTTTGTTAATCTAGTACACCCTGTATACGTAAGTAGTAGTTAATCGTAAATAATAAAACATAATGAAAAAAAAAACTCGACTTAATTTTTAAGTGCACATCTGAACGGTTATTATTTATTATTCACTTGTGTAATGTATGTTACATTACTTATCTATACTTATCTATGTATATTTTAAGTTAAAATTGGCAACCACAACTAAAAAATCTAACAATTGAGCTAGACTTGGAGATTAAGCGTTTGAAGCCTGGCATTGGTATATTCCACATTTTGCCTGAAGACTATTGTTTCCGACTTTTACTTCTTTTTTAAAGAGTGTGCAAAATTAAACAAATTGTTATTTTTTTGTAATAATTAACTAAGTATGTATAACAGATTTAAACTCCTTTTAGTAAACTTAGACGCTGCAATTTATAATGCACACTCGAGCGACTAGATTTAGTTTCATGTCATTGCATGTAAATTTTCAATTTCCCTGAGCTGCATGCAGTGCAGGAGCGCGTTATCGCGGCTCGCAGCCAAGCACCTAGTAATTTATGTGCCGACCGACGGACCACTTTAATTAACATAATTATACGCTCTTCAATTCATGTGCATATTCAGCGTCGGCCATATGTAATAGATACTTTTTAGGGTTCCGTGCCCGAAGGGGGCCAACGGGACCCTATTAATATGCCTACCCTGTCCGTCCGTCCGTCCTAACTTTAAAGAGCTGTACTATCTTTTGAAGGGTAGGTAATAGATAGCTGTTTTTTTCAGAATATGTCGTGGTGGAAGGAGGTGGTCTCTGCCTACCCCTCTGGGAAACCGGCGTGATTTAGTGATAAAAAAAGATAAAAGATGTTTATTCAGTAAGTAGGCCGAACGGGTACTTTTACACGTCAAAAATCTACAAGCGCTTCGCAAAAGACCTCTGCTGAGAAGAAACGCCGCAAGAAACTCAACAGTCGTTTTTTAAATATTACTTATACAATTATAAAACTTAGCCTAGCATTATATAAAACAATGAATCTAACTTTAAAATATATACATATATGTATATCATGCGTCAATTACGGAAAATGTGTCAAAACTCAGTATTGTCAGAAGAACTTATAAATAGTAATAATATTATTAATAACTATATATGTATATATATCACAACACAATGTATGTACCATGTATGGTATTATGGCGGATTTTCATGGTCAAGCGTGAGTTGGGTTTGCGCTGATTCGATTCGAAATCGAATTCAAATAACACCTACTGTGCGGCGGTACGGAACCCTCGGTGCGCGAGTCCGACTCGCACTTGACCGGTTTTTTAAACTCGTGTGTTATTTATTAGTTGAAATAGTATTGTTTTACTTTAGTGACGCGTTTAGCCTAGTTGGAAGTGAACCTATCCCTACCTAGCGGTCAAGGGTTTGATTCCCGGTTAGTATAAATAAAACATCTTTGGGCACACAAATTTGTCTGATGATCAAGAATATTGGTTCTCAAGTGTTGGATGTTTTGTTGTTATATAGTCAAGTTTTTTGCATAGTTCTATGAAATTGTTTTAGTAATTGGTACATTGCTGAATACACCCATTGTTTGTACTAGGCTATAGCTTAGTTTCAGACACGATCAGTTTGAGACTGTGATGATTTATTTACATTATTTAGTTATACGATTTCATCATAACGTGATTAAAATCAACTATCCCTCTTAGCTCGAGAAATTTTCATTTTTTAAAGGACAAAAGTAGCGTTTTACAGTCCTGATACCGTTCAGAGATAGTTGAGATCGGTGCTGAAGATCACAACAATCCTTTACTCCTACGGATACATCAAATACACGGTAAATCACAATATTACGTAATCTATTTGTTAGAAATAGAACACAAGCACCGCCCTGGCAAAGTGTCGGCTCCTGTCTAACAGTAACACCTATTCTAGGCCCAGCCAAGTTATGACAGTAGAGAGATAAAGCAGAAACTGCTTCTGCAAATCTATTTCCAATGCAACACGAGGCATGGCCTTAGTCAAGATTTATTTATAGAATTTGCAAATGACAATGCACTAATGTGTTTTTCATCCTTTCCAATTTCCCAAATACTTGTCTGTTTTATTTCACTGTGTCCAGATGTTGATGCCTCAACCATAACAAAAATTGAATATCTCACTTAATTTCTTTAGTTAGTAAAGTATAAAAGGTGTTATTATTTAAGTACCTTTGTATGGTACATGAGAATTCTAATTATCTGATTAGATGCTATGTATGTGAGCGAGCTTCATTATTCTAATAGAAATAAAGTTAATTCATCTATTTAAGTAAAAAATATATTTTCAATTGACGACGTGCTAGCCTAGTTGGTAGTGACCCTGCCTACGAAGCTAGCGGTCCTGGGTTCAAATCCCGGTAAGGGCAGATATTTGTGTGATGAGCACGAGTATTTGTTCCCGAGTCGTGGATGTTTTCTATGTATTTAAGTATATATTTCTCTACATAAGTATTTATATCGTTGTCTAGTACTCATAGTACAAGCCTAGAGCTTAGTTTGGGACTAGGTCAATTTGTGTGAGATCGTCCCTTGATATTTATTTATTATTATTAATTAACTTCAGAGTATCATGTTCAGACTATCATAGCGGCCGCGTCCTTTTTCAATATTTGACATTTGTTAATGGGACTGATCACGAGCGCGATTTGATGGGTTTCGTGGCGTCCGTTCCCACAACTAGTCCGATATTGAACTCGGTTTTATTCGAGCCCATATGGCGCGCGGTACCGCATCGACCACTCGGAATACGAATCAGATGATGCATTTTTCAATTTCACGGTGGATAATACAAAAATGCCTTTTTATATTTATTTTGTTCGATAATGTTGAGAGGGACAAGCAACAAACAAAGTTCATTATAAACTGAAATGGTAATTTTATTTCAAAAATAATCGGCGAGTTCAATTCATGGTATGCAAAGAATACACTACTATTGGATTAAACAAGTCATAATACTAATACCTACTATTTAAAGAGTGAAATATATCAAAATATACCTGCCGAGCCCTTTTTCGGAGATCGTGATGAGCTTTCAATTTTGCAGCTGTCGGGCGATTTCCCCTGGCGATGGCGGTATCGATTCCCTTATCGGAAGCATTAAGTGGATACCCATTTTCGCTTTTTCTCCCAACCCATTATCAAAAACATTCCAAAGCATTTCAAGTCATGGTCGAATAAAAGGCACACACATTTTCGTAGACACCTTTTTTCCATTCTGGCATGATGCTGAATTTTAAATTGTTCAGTAAAAATATGCACGCAAACATTGTAGATATAATAAGAGAATGTAACAAATATACTTACCCTTATATATGGACGACTTTTCACGAAGATGGACGACATTACACCTTGCCGTAATATATGTTCCTCGAACTGAAGTTTATTATGCAGAAACTCACGCCTTCGTTCCCAGAGTGGGGTAGGCAGAGGTACAGAATGATCTAAAACTTGTTGATCATTCTGTAACCACATTTTGCACAATTAGGCTAAGATGCTTACCAGAGTATTAGTGACTTGCAATCCCATCGCAAGCCTTTATTCCCTGAGTCTCCTCTTACAACATCCACGGGAAGACATGGCGTGGCACTATTTTAACCCGACAACCACATGGGTTATATCCTATAATTCTGCCTAGTACATAATTGCGCTACCCACTATATAAATTCGCAGGAATACGCGGCTGTCTCCCGTATCGACTACCGCATATTTCTGCGGAATCGAACCCACCCGGAGGTGCGCCCTTTATCTGTCCACCTCATTTCGCCCGGTTTCCTCGTTATTTAACTTGCCAGGTTAGAGCCATGTCGGATACACATCGATTTCATTAGATATTTGGTGTTCCCAGTTATCAGCAGTGTCAGCACGATACTTCATCACCGTCCGTTCGTCTATGCATAGTGTAGGAAACATTTACTAACGTCATCTAGAAAATTGCCGTGGCGATTGAAATTGTGCCCCCGTGTCCGTATTAGGTAAGTAGTACTAAAATTGTGTAGCTCAAACTCTGAAGTTGACTTTCGGTAGGTAGTTTCGTCATTGATTAGTAAAGGATTCGTGCTACTGAGTACTACTAATATAATACACGTTTTTGAATAAACAGTAAAGGCGATTCGAAAACGTTTAGTATGATTGAAATGTTTGTGCTCGAGCTACAGGTAGGTAATGTACATACACAACAAGTGAAACACCAGTTGATACGAACAAGACCTACGCTGAAATTCGGACTTTATTCCTTATGATCATGTTTATATTTTATAGCCTGTGCTTTGTATTTCTTTTTTTTCTTTTCCAATAAAGAGTAGGCACACGTATACACATACATACATCACACACCCTACCCAAAGATGTTTTAATATATTTTTTCCTCGTTCAATGGGAATCTTATTTATAACCGGCAAACGCTTATTTATTTATTATTCGGAATATTTGCAAAATTATAGTCGTTGCGTTATTAGTTTGGAAACAGAAAGTTAGCGTAGTCACTGTTGTGCCGAGGAAAACCCATTGTTATTCAATCGGAATCAATTTTGCTCATCTCATCCTTCGATTTCGTCTTGGAACAAGAATAAAAGGGCTGCGATGGGATACAAATCTCAACAAAAAAAATAAAACAACATTCTGTTTTTATTCATTTTGTAAGGGATAATGTTGTTTTGTAGACCGTTCGCTGAAGCTGACATTATTGGTTTCGTTTGATAGTAAAATAATCTTGAAAAATTAAGAGTCTCTTCATTCATATTGGAGGTCTTTAAAGTGGTAGCTTTTCAAGTTTTCAGTCTCCTAGGCAGCGAAAGCAGGTCGCTCGGAAGAGTATTCTTTGTCATGGAGAAGGCGAACATTATCGAAAATGTAATAATTGACGTAAACTATCGGTGGCCGGTTGCGTTGAGCGCAGAAGTAGGCAAATAAAAAACAATCACCAACCCTGAGGACTAAGTTGGAATGACTCTATGCTAGTCATTCAAGCCCACAAAAACACGTGGTGTGATGGTGGTAGCAACCCGCACAGTCCCTGCACAGGATCCTAACTACCATCTCTAAAAGTCTGCATTGCACTCCCGTGGTGATTCTTGTTGCGGAATAGAGGGAGAACCAGTGGTGGTAGGACCTTGTGCAGGGTCCGTCCGGATTGCTATCACCATCTTATCCATTACCCCTTGTGTCCCACGCTCCGCGAGCTCAAAAAGCAGCGTGTCCCACGGGTTTTAAAGACACCCACCGCGTTAACGACTTGATGTGGTTTTCACGTCCTACACTTAAACTTTTTATACACACTTTTTATACATAGAAATTAGATTTTTAGAAAGGTGAAAATATAACTTACCCAAATATGTCCAAATTTAAGCGGAATAATGCATAATCCAGTGTATGCAGCCAATTGATTTCAGAGAAAAGTTAAACTGAGACAGTTTCCCAAAAACACTCATATCTAAAAAAATACCACGCTATCGTATATATTTTTGTAATTTTCTGTTTCTCTATGTTATATTCTATAAAAAAAGTATGAAAACATACAGTAGATCACATAAATTAAAAAGATATAGCACTGCACATGCACTCACGCAACGATTGGATAAAGTAGACTTCAGTCTCACCACCATGAGTTCACCTGACCATATTTAGTTTTTTTTCCGTTTAAGTATTATGATTGGTTGATGTTGGTTTATAGCTCATTTCACACTGAATCCATTGACATACAATTCATGGGAATTTATGTATTAATGTGAGAGACTAAGGACAGAAAATCGAACCACCACACAAGGGACACAAGGGGTTAACCCACCGCCAAGCAGCAGTGTTCACATTGCTGTGGGGATAAGACAACCGGTGAAATTAACTAGCATAGAGGCATTCCATCTTAGTCCTCAGGGATGGTAACGCATTTGAAGTCTTAGGATTGCAGTTTTGAGATTGTAGTCTTGTGATTTCAAATGTCTATGGGTCTCAGATCCCACTTACCATCAGGAGGGCTGTGTGCTCGCGTGCCTTCTCCTTGCCATAAGAAAAAAACCAGCGCGCAGCGTCGTAAATGCGATCGAGAAAACTTTCCCTTGTAACAGCATAACACAGAAGCGAAGCCTTTCTTCAGGGATTTGTAAATTCTAGTTGTATTTAAACCAAGACAGCAGTATTTTTTATAAATTTAACAATTGCGTTAATTTTATAAATATTGGGGGGGTCCCTTTTCAAACCGTAACCCAAAACACGTGCATATGATATATGATAATGTTATATGACATGAGACCATAATTTGCCTACTTGATGTTAGCTCGAACTGCGTAAGCAGATAACAGTAAGTACAATAAACAACGCGTTTAATTTATTCATTCTTGAAACACAACGGCTGATGCTGATGCTGTGATGTAAACCCAACATACCAATTTGTTATGAACACGCTACCTCACATTGCCTTGTTTAAGCAGATGCTGACAAAGCTTTCGCTTGAACACAAGGTCGCTCGGGTCTTATGTCAACAGGGAGTGCATTCCAGAGGATTACCTGACAGGCAAATTTAATTAAAGTTCGACGTGTAGGGTGCGAGAGGGTAAGGCTTTACAGAGAACGCGGAGGACGCAAGATCTATGATACTTTGCCTACCTAATTTACCTATTACCTCAAAATGATTCGTAATTTTGAAACATTAATGCAAAATGAAGGCTTCCGACAGAAAAAATAATTACTTACAAAAGAGTCCACAAGCTGTGTATACATGTAGATATATGTAACATTTATATTATTATATCGCACTATCTGTCGTAAATACCATGACTTATCTTACTGTAGATCTATGACTAGTTTTAACTCCATCAAACCGAAGAAATCTCAAAGTTAAATCAGGGCCACAGATTTCAAGGCTTCGCTAAAGAAGTTTATTATTTTCTTCGCTCCTTTATTTGTTATTCAGCGTATGAACTACTTTAGCTAGAAACGCTGAAACGCCGATACAAATCGAGGAAAAACTTCCTCCCAATAGCGATCCATAACGTTCCTATACAGAGGAGTTTCACAAGCGCCCGGGCCGCAAAACCCTCCGCAAATTAACATATTTAGGTTATAAATCCCACTCAATCAATCCAAGGCAATCGTCTACTCCATAAATAGATTTATACTTGGAACGAAATTAAATCAATCATCATCATCATCATCATGTCAGCCGCAAGACGTCCACTGCTGGACATAGGCCTCCCCCAAGGCTCTCCACACAGACCGGTCTTGTGCTTTTCGCATCCACCGCGTTCCCGCGATCTTTACAAGGTCGTCACTCCATCTTGTTGGAGGCCTACCTACAGCTCGTCTCCCGGTCCGCGGACGCCACTCAAGAACCTTCTGACCCCATCGGCCATCAGTCCTGCGAGCAATGTGCCCCGCCCACTGCCTCTTAAGTTTGGCTATTCTTCGGGCTATGTCGGTAACCTTAGTTCTACTGCGGATATCATCATTTCTGATTCTATCACGCAGAGAAACCCCGAGCATAGCCCTCTCCATAGCCCTCTGAGGGACTTTGAGCTTTCTTATAAGGCCCATTGTTAGCGCCCACGTCTCAGATCCGTCGTCGTTCCTGGTAGCCGGGTCTCTGCCGGAGATTACCTAAAGCACCCCCTGCCCCGCCGTTACCATGGCCGCTACCGGAGCCAGGAATAGCGGGGCCGCCGGGGACTAGGGGTCTGGGCTGTTGTTTTAAATTCATATTAATTAAGGCTTTTGATCTAGAACCGTTGGGGGGAAAATGCCGTAGTCGCCACGCTTGGCAGGCGGGTTGGCGACCGCAGTTATTAGTCCGGGCGGCGGCTGCAAATTACCTACCAGTAACAGAAAAATATCGTCTTCCACGAAAAGAACACCTAAAATAGGTAAGAAAAAATGTGGTCTTCCGGGGCTCAGCTTACGGAATGAAAAGATATATGGTCCGCTTCTGACCATAATTTTACCTCATTTAGTAACCAAATGAAAACTTTTCGTTGGTTTTAGACACGATTAATAGAGTCTAAAAAAACATGTCTACCGAGCCTAGTCTTGGAGGGTTCCGCAGTCCAATCATTTTTAGCAGCCAGATGAGGAGGTCGATTTTACCCCATCGAGTTACAGAATGAAACCCAGTGCTCGTAGTACCTAAAATTATGCTCTTTAAATATTAATTGGTCTGCCAGCTCGCAACCTGGTAGTTTTTACAGTCCAACCAATTTTATAATATTTGGCTGAAATATTTTTTTTGTTAGCTTGGTTGCTTATTTGCTTTATTTTTATTTACTTTCTTGTCCCCGTACTTACCTAGATACGTAGGGTGGGGAAAGTATTGCAATGCCGAAAAAAGTTAAAATTTTAATTATAAATATCCTCAGCTTATATCGGAAAACCAAATGCTTCTTTAATAATTAATGATTATGGCGACAAATCAATTTTAATGTACATATTAATTTTGCATCAGTAATTAAGCAAGACTTTTTTTATGATGTCGTTGATGGGTTACCTCGGGCCGCGAGATCAATCTACCTGCTTGCCGGCGGCGACGACGACGACAACCGGTTAGCTGCGCGCGGGGCCTGAGGCACACACAATTATAAAAAGGGGAGGCATATACTATACAACAAGGTGTTAGCAGGAAAGAAACGCTTCATCTCGCCTCAACCCAACTGTCGAGTGTCGACATCCCATTCATTTCATTCATTTTTGTATCGTCTTGAAACTTGGACACTAATCGCTCGCTCGTGTGTTTATTCCTCATTTACTTGTTGAAGTTATTGCGTTTAAACAATGATATGACATATAAACAAGAAGTAGACAGTCACTACCGCTCCCGAGTTGAAACTCCAAAAAAGAGCACGCGTTTTCTTTACAAATATTTAATTTAAGTAAAATACGAATTACAATCAAATATTTAGTAAAATTACGCGTGATATGTGATCTCTTGAGCTTTATTCACTTTAATTTGGTGATTTGTGCACTTCCGAAGCACACACGACGCTATTTTACTTATATTTGTTCAACCTCGGCTCACGTCAGTCTCGTCGCCATTGTTTCGTGTGAACTGAGAGCGAGAGTGGCCAATTGGGTCTTTTATGAAGCTTCAACTCGGGAGCGGTAGTGACTGTCTACTTCTTGTTTATATGTCATATCATTGTTTAAACGCAATAACTTCAACAAATAAATGAGGAATAAACACACGAGCGAGCGATTAGTGTCCAAGTTCCAAGACGATACAAAAATGAATGAAATTAATGGGATGTCGACACTCGACAGTTGGGTTGAGGCGAGATGAAGCGTTTCTTTCCCGCTAGCACCTTGTTGTATAGTATATCCCTCCCCTTTTTATAATTTTGTGTGCCTCAAGCCCCGCACGCAGCTAACCGATCGTCGTCGTCGTCGCCGCCGGCAAGCAGGTAGATTGATCTCGCAGCTCGAGGTAACCCATCAACGACATCATAAAAAAAATCTTGCTTAATTACTGATGCAAAATTAATATGTACATTAAAATTGATTTGTCGCCATAATCATTAATTATTAAAGAAGCATTTGGTTTTCCGATATAAGCTGAGGATATTTATAATTAAAATTTTAACTTTTTCCGGCATTGCAATACTTTCCCCACCCTACGTATCTAGGTAAGTACGGGGACAAGAAAGTAAATAAAAATAAAGCAAATAAGCAACCAAGCTAACAAAAAAAATATTTCAGCCAAATATTATAAAATTGGTTGGACTGTAAAAACTACCAGGTTGCGAGCTGGCAGACCAATTAATATTTAAAGAGCATAATTTTAGGTACTACGAGCACTGGGTTTCATTCTGTAACTCGATGGGGTAAAATCGACCTCCTCATCTGGCTGCTAAAAATGATTGGACTGCGGAACCCTCCAAGACTAGGCTCGGTAGACATGTTTTTTTAGACTCTATTAATCGTGTCTAAAACCAACGAAAAGTTTTCATTTGGTTACTAAATGAGGTAAAATTATGGTCAGAAGCGGACCATATATCTTTTCATTCCGTAAGCTGAGCCCCGGAAGACCACATTTTTTCTTACCTATTTTAGGTGTTCTTTTCGTGGAAGATGATATTTTTCTGTTACTCGATGGGGTAGTTAATTTGCAGCCGCCGCCCGGACTATATACCATGTAGTCCGCGGAAGACGCTGCTGCCCATCCTCCGGTTTATCCCTTAGTCGCCTCGTACGACACCCACGGGAAGAGATGGGGTGGTGCTATTCTCGACCGGTACCGGCACCAACACGGCACTTAAATCAATAGCCATAAGCAAAATTATTTTAAACTTACAAATATTTTACGGCACATAATGGAATGTTACAGTGCCGGGGGGCCATTGTCTTTTCCCCTATTAATATGCGACATTGTCTTTTCCTCTATTATTATCATATTGTCAACGTTATGACAGGTCTTATTAGCTTGACAGTAAAGGTGGCCGAGTTAACAATACGATACGGTAACAAAAGGGGTAAAAACAATTTAGAATGAGCCCCCTGCAATTTAGTCATCGCAAACCAATGATTTATCTAAACTATACTATTTTTAGGTACTTAACTACTTATTACGGTTTAATGCCCTCGTTATTTATATTCGTACATTACCGTAAAATAAAGTACTTAACTTATGTCCTAGATTTATACAGTTATTTAAATTGGGAATCGGGCCGTATAATTTGTCACGGCAAAGATAATGTTGAAGCTGAACGAAATAAAAAGCCTAAACGGGCATAACCTTGGAGCTTATAATCTGTTTACGCAATTAATCAAAGAGTTTCATGCCTGAATGGACATACTAATGATAAAAATAAAAATTATAGGTAATAGTTAAGTTTGTATACACTTTAGACCAGAAGTCCCCAAACTTTTGGTCTCATAGAGCACTATTGGCATTTATTTCGGTTTTGGGTGGGCCCCCTGTTTACCAAATATTTACCTTATCACGTAAAAACTAAGCTAAAAATCTTCGGAATTTTTTGCACGGATAACTTTGGAGGTCTAGCCGGCTAAAAATTTACACACGTTACAATGAAAATTTAACTTTGAAAAATATTTTTAACAAAGTAAAAAACTACACACAGAGAAAATTTTAACATAATTTATATAGATAATATTTGTTTATTTATATATTTATAAGAAAATACTACGTAAATAAGTAGGTACCTACTCTAACATTAAATTAAAGTCACGACCTGCTTAAATGGGATCCACTATCGAGGACCCCCATTTTCATCTCATGGACCACTATTATTTTTTCCGCCCAAATGGACCCCTTGCAGGTCGTCGTCGACACCTCGGGGTCGATATATACCACTTTGGGTATCACTGCTTTAGACCAAAAATAAACATAAAGGGGTTCGGTTATAATAAGCTAATTTTGCGATGTCACACGGTTGCGCAAAAGTTGATGTCTTTCAATGGCTTAGTAGGAATATACTTGTCATGGCAGCGAAATAATAGTACATCGCTGTAGAGGCCCGGGGAGTAGGGGATTACCTCACGCTGTGGTTTCCCTTTCCCAAATAATGTAAAGAAGTTATCTGTATATATGTATATAAAAGACGAAACTAGCTCATCCATCAACGCACAGTCGATACCGCTGGACTTGAAATTCCTTAGAATATATCCTAGAGGTGCAGTAAAAGAAATTCATTCCATAAGGGGTTTAAAATAGGAGTAGCTTAGCGGAAAACGTACGCAGGGTTCGAAGTCGCGGGCGTCCTCTAGTACAAAAACCATTGTAAAAATATTCAACGAATTGAAAACCTCCTCCTTTTTTGAAGAAAAATTGTTATAATTTTAAATTCAAACATTTCAAACTTAACTAACCGAAAACTGCGCCGCCCAACGACGCCACCGCCTTAAAAGATGGCTGTGATGGTCTTTTCATGGTCCTCTCTATTTTTAATGCAAATGACAACATTAATAAAAACACGCCGAACAACGTTTTCATACGTTTATTTAACTCCTAGGAGTAGAAGAAAATGAGGCTCTTGTCGTATTCTATTTTCAAACGAAAAGCCTTCATTTCCGCGCATGTTTATGAGAAGATGTTTGTTGGCGTCTTTTATACTAAACCCGTCGAGCGCTTGACGTAAATAAAGTCAGTTAATTGTCATCTCTATATAATGACAATTAGAGTTGTATACAACAATTGCGTTATGCGCTTATGGTGCACACAGGGCGCTCCACGGGCAGGACGACGTCGGACGATTCAGATAACATATCACTACATATTATAAAACAAAGTCGCTTGCCGCTGTCTGTCTGTACTTATGTATGCTTAGATCTTCAAAAGTACGCAACAGATTTTGATGCGGGTTTTTTTAATAGATAGAGTGATTCAAGGGGAAGGTTACATGCATAGTATAGTAGAGAAACATTGATAATTTTAGAGGTTTCTAAAGTGATGTCGAAAATAAACACATTTTTTTGCGCTTACATTGCAAACGCTGGCTAAACCTTAAGAGATATATCAAAATAATGTACTGAAGAATTGTAGTTCTTCAAAAAACCTAAAGAAAAGTCCGCGATGGCATATGTCTATCTCCTGAGGTTGACTCACAGTAACCATCTTTATGTTTAAAATTTTATTAAAAAATATTAGGTTACTTGCGAAGCTATTTTCTCCAATTCAGTATTTATTCTTATCCATATAAATACGTTAGTTACCTTGGGCATTTAATGTAGATTAAAATTGTCCTTTGCACTATATTATTTAAATAAATACTTTAGAAGATATGGCAGATTTAAAATTACGCGCAACCCCAACCGGTATTATCGAAACGCTTGGCCAAGCAGCCGCGTTTCGCCCTTTAGTAGGTACTGTAATGAGGTAAGGTCCTGCTACTGAAGGCGAACCTTATCTCATTAAACTATTTGTACGAAGTGTCCAATTTGGTTTTAAATTTATAGATTTGAAATCAAATTGGTTCGAAGGAACAACGGTGCTTTGTTTCATTGGAAAAAATGGACAGACGCCGCTGTGATACCGCTTAGGACACAACTACTGTATTCATTATATCTGAAAAGCAAATAAAAAGAAGAGTACTACATAAACCTGTGTTTAACTGCTACAACCCCAGCCCCATTATTACATGGTGGAAGAAAACGGGGTCGCCGCTATTTCTCGCGCAAAAAGAAAGCGATGCTCTACCCTAAAAGAAGCGAGAGAATAGAGCACAAGGAGATGAGTTGACGTTGTGCCTCATCATTTTCAAGACCCGCCAAGGAAACGAAAGTTACGTATAAAAATTAATAACGCATAATGATCATTTATATATTTATTATATTTCATCGCCTATAGCACTAATTTATTATAAACGACGATATGGACGAAATGGAAGTGAATTTGGAATTCTCGCCATGGTCAACATCGACGCTTATTTTATTCACTTCACTGCACCGAAAAATAGAAATGGGGCCATCAAAAGGGGAGATTAAAGTCACGTTATTATAATTAGACCCCTAGCACGGGTCAGTAATGTTTCAGCCCCACTACACGTCGTAATAAGATGCTGTGCAGGCGGCAGAAGTTTCAAGCGCAGCAGTGTTCGTTGAAGGAGAATCCAGGATCGAGATGTATTCCACGATGTAGTCACGCCACGAGGGGATTGATGATTACCAGGAGACGCCGCCACGAAGGATTCTCATCATAAAAGTCAGCTCTTTTATATTCATTCGTAGGCATAGGCGGGCGTGTTAATGTTAGGCGCGATAGATTTTACAATCCGGGATTATTTTTCTTTGGGAGTAATTTTTTTTTACTATGCATAATTTATTTTGTAGCGATTTCTATTTATGAATATGAATATTTTCTACTTAAATATTAATACGACGTATTTCGTAAATTGTCATAATTATGACGTGACGACGAATATGACATTGATTATTTAATGGCTAAAATGGCATTTAGCATTGCAATGTCTAATCTAAGGTGTGAACGTAGCCAAATTAACTTTTTAATTTTCATTAGCTATGAACTGTCAGAAAATTTATGACTTTTGCATGTCAATCATTGCTCATAAATAAAATGAAAATAAATAACGATAAAATGCAAATTTTAATGATAATTTGATGTGTTATTCATCCAGGAAGTAGTCGAGGATAGAGAATTAGTAGGATTATGGGTAGGCGAAGAATTGTTTTATGGAATGTTGGTGTGAATGACTCGACCGGAATTGTTTTTTTATGGTTAGGTAAATCGCGTGCTAATTGAATAAAAACCCTAAATGATTTCATAGTAAATCAGGGGAAAGACGCATTGTCTTTCATTATTCACAACGGCAAATGATTTACACGGGGGTTGACTAGTAATTTCTTATAGTCTAGGTGGACCCATATGACTTCATACTAAGCTCGGGTTATAACAAAGGTTCGATGCCTTGTTCACTTATAACTGTATGAAATGTTGGGGGTTATATTTTATATGTATAGGGTCATTGGTCGTTAAGATAGAAGGCTTTATGAGTGTAAAATGGTTAAGCAGACATGATGGAAAAATGGATGAATAATATAGTTAAATGTATTGTGAATAGAGTAAATATTTTATCGTAAAACTCTATTAGAAAATGTATGAAAAGTTATGACGTTGTTATTTTGTATAGTCAGGTAAATATCCCTGCTAGGTAGTGCTGATGAATCTAGTGATATTGGATGGCTAATTAACATGATAATGAAGAGTACCTATAAGGTGTGATAATGATTGTTGTTATTTTCACAGAATGGCAAGTTGTGACAAGCATGAACAACCATAAAGAGAGAGGGGAAAGGAACATGATGCATGGGCGTGTCTCCATGGTATGGGTCCAGTGTGTCTGGGGTTGTGAGAATTCCTTTACGCCCATAGGGTTGGAAGAAACTTGATTGGTTTCATCTCACATATCGCATGGCACGTGGGTTCCTTCATGGTAGATGAGTCATGTATTCCATGTTAAGTTGGTGATGCTTGGATGCTTGATCATGTTTATTATTTGCAGGTTCTGTTCTTTTACCTTATTTGTATTTATCATGTACTAATCACGCGTTCTTTTTCATGTACTTAACAACAATCAAGCTGCGCAAACTAAGGCATGTGCCATGCAGTTTGCTGATGCTGCAATCACCTGATGTCTCATCAGGAAGAGAATGCAGAGCATCATCATGCTGCGAAGATGCCATGTCCATGTCTCAGGCCGAGATGTGTGACATAGGCACATCATAATTTAATATTGTTTTTTTTATTATTCATGTTGTCCACGTTAGGTATTAACGAAAAATAAACAATTTTGATTATGTGTTATGATTGCTAGGTAACTTGGATCCAAAAGTGACTTGGCAAAGGTCAAGTCATGGCCGGATTCTGGGGACAGAGGTCCACTAATATGTAATAGGATGTAAATAGTCTGAGAGTGACTTGACTAACGTCAGAACACTCACAGATAAGACGAACACAGGTTCGCATCAAGACACAGTTTTGAGTAATTAATCAGACGATAAGTAATGACGAAACTGGGTCTTATTTAACCTTTTCAACGCTTTTGTCAAAGGGGTGGTTATTCGCGCGTCATTGACAGCTCAACGTCAGAGCTAATGTCAACTTTACCTCATAGATAATCATGAGTGTTTTTATTCAACCATGACTGATATGTCAGTCGTTGGCATTGAGCCTGCAGTACTGATATATGTCCTTAGTGTCGAAAAGGTTAAGGCATTCCAGCATCCTCCATGTTGGGACTGTCAAAATTTGCTAGCTAGGGTTAGGTAGGTAGTTAATTTTTCTTATCAGTCGCGGGTCCTACTTTTCCGCAGGTTTTATGGGAATCGGAACCAGCTGTGCTATGTTATTTATTAAGGGGCAATCTTATCCCGTTCTAACTTAAAGGAAAAACTTGGCACAGGAGGTTATCCCCTAGTGGGGGACGACTGTTTATTATAACGAGACTTCCTGCCTAGGTAGTTTTTAGGAATAGGTAGGTTTCATTCCTTGTTCCCAGAGGGACGAGGGATGTAATGAGGTAAGGTCCTGCTACTGAAGGCGAACCTTATCTCATTAAACTATTTGTACGAAGTGTCCAATTTGGTTTTAAATTTATAGATTTGAAATCAAATTGGTTCGAAGGAACAACGGTGCTTTGTTTCATTGAAAAAAATGGACAGACGCCGCTGTGATACCGCTTAGGACACAACTACTGTATTCATTATATCTGAAAAGCAAATAAAAAGAAGTTTACAGCTCTATACCTGTGTTTAACTGCTACAACCCCCAGCCCCCATTATTACAGTACAGTGGCCTTCATAAGTGCATGGACACCTTAACGTCTATAATGCTGTGAACACGTGAGCCCGCTTTCGTAAGAAACAACCTAGATGGCGTTGTTAACTGAGGCAGTTCGATTATTGTTTGCTACAACTATTTGACGTTTTAGTATTAGAATTGATAATTTCGCCAGTAAACCCTGAAGGGCCGCTGGCGTAGTTAGTTGATATCCTGCCTTAATCACAGGGTCAGACCGTGGGTCGGGAGGTCGATTCTGTCTATTATATTTTTTTAATTTATGAATGTATTCTTTTTTTAATCATTATCGTTTTCAAAAAATGATACTTTTGTTATTCAAAATAAAAAATCTTTATTTCTTATAATAAGGCTAATATTTAATTCTTAAAAACTTTACTTACTTATATTTATATTAGGTAATAAAGAAATACAAGCTTTTCAAATTATTAAATTAGGGAAATGGGTAGGTAGTTAGATTGAGTTTAGGTTTTGATTCAAAGTTAGTTTTATGTTGATTTTCATATTTTTGAATACAAAGTATATTATCTACATCTACATCTTCACTAATATTATAAAGAGGAAAGATTTGATTTTTTGTTTGTTTGTTTGAATTGAATAGGCTCCGAAACTACTGGACCGATTTGGAAAATTCTTTCACCATTAGAATCCTACATTATCCCTGATGAACATAGGCTATAGAATATTTTCAAAAAAGTTAGGGATCCGTATGAAAACTTCGATAATGTGACCAAAGTTGTGAAAAAAATACCAAAAACCGCGTACGCTGCGGAAACTTACAATAGAGCAAAGTGATGTACTACAGTTTTATAGAAGACATCAATGTCTACAAAAAAGTCCGCGATACCATATGTCTAACTATTAAAGTAATGTCACGATAACTACTTTTTAATGTTAAAATATGCAATAGTAACGCCGGTACTAACTAGGCCCCATTATTCGTACCTTGGTATTAATCCTTATCCAAAAAAATCACTTCGTTTTCAAGCCTATATCAGTACCTGTAGATTACTTTTTGAATTATTCAAATCGGACATCCCATTCAAAAGTTATCATGAGTGTAAGTAATAATTATCAAAATTGAAATTAAAAAACAGCCCTCTAAGTTACTTAATTGGTTTTATTTACAACAGAGAATAGATAGACACGTAAAATTTGGCTAATGGTTCCTGTATATTGTGTAAATGAGTGTAACATGAAGCCTATAGCCCTCAGCAGAGCATCAAAGAGTGTATGTACATACATTTTGTAGCACTCCATAAAAAATAGGGATACGGAACACTACACGGGATGGTTGCGATAAAACCATCAGCACGTTAATTTGGACCTGTATAAGTAAAATAAAACCGAACGAATTTCAACAAGGTTATATAATTAGGGAACACACAATGATTAAATTAAAACAAATTACTTACAATGTAACTATAAAAACTAGATTTCTAGGCTGACACAGAACTTAGCTTAGGTAACCAAAACGATTTAACATGAAACGGTCTGCGGATTGTCACGTTAATAAAGCCTTTCTAATTTAAAACACATTGCCTAATAAAGGGTAAAAGACCACCTTAGAACACGGTCAGGCCAAAACTTGTATTCAAATTATAGGTAAATCTGATTCGATCTATAATAAAATGAATCGGTTGAAATGCAAGAAGCGCTTCATGATTAAAACTGATGTGTTCGGAGTATTATGAAAAATGGACAACAAATTGTGGTGTTGATCGGTAAAAAAAAGGTCCAGAAACCTAATAATATTTATGGCCAAAATATAACCAAATGTAACCTTGGATAGGTTAGGAGGGAGTTCGCGGACTCAATTTGGGATTTAAAAAATAATAAATATCAACGAAATGGTGACTAAGCTGTGAACTTCCGTCGTCGCTTGCCGCCGTATGAAGATGTAGCCGTAACGCTGCGTTCGTCGCAACTGACGCAGCGGGAAAAGCCTGCGGGCACTGCCGCAGACGACGACCCGTTGCCAGCGAACTCGATGGCGAACCACACGCTGAACGGCAAAACCAGTCGTCCAAATCTTCCGTAGGGGCGAAGAGTCGCGAGATATGGGGTAAGCGGAGGTGCTGCAAAGGACACCTTTACTCACAAAATTGAACGAAAAGGACGGAAGAAAGGCTTCCTAAAGATGGGGGGCAGTGAAAGCTGATCGGCAACAAAAACCAACTCACCCGCTATCCGGACATACAGAAGACAACAGCACTAACTCGATCGGTCAACAATTGAGACCACGGCGTAGGAAAAACTTTCGCGTAACATCACAACCGGACGCGGCACTCGAAGCTGGTTTCAGAATCCATGTTAAAGAGAAACTTGGGTTGAGTAGAGACTAACCAATTTTCCGAAGTATCAAGGCGAGAGTACGAGATTGAATGACAGTCCCATTACAAGGAACGGATCTAACAAAAACGAATTCAAAATTCAAAACTGTCAGTAGAAATTACAAACTAACCGGTCAATGAACAAGTCCGCAATACCAAAAAGGCTGAGAAACGAAAAAGGCGAAATAAATAAGCAATAATTAACGCGAACCAACGCGATTTGTAGCGGTAATGCTACAATTATCCCCTCACTAGAAACAAAAAAACAAAAAATTGACAACCCTAAAATAATATTGAAGTGACATCCCTAGAATTTCCAAAAGTGACAACCCTAAAATAATATCGAAGTGACAACCCTAAATTTTCCAAATGTGACAACCCTAAAATAATATCGAAGTGACAACCCTAAAATTTCCAAAAGTAACAACCCTAAAACAATACACTAAACCTAAACAACACCAACCACCACGCACACACTACATATCATCCTAAACATCGAACACGAAACACCAAAAACACACTAAAATATCAAGGTTAAACACAAACAGCATTTGTCAAAGTCGACCTTGGTAAAGGTTAAACTAAAATGAAAAACAAAACTACAGACGCGCCGAAAATCACACCTGAACACCAAAGATCGCTCACCTTGTATAGTTGAACCGAAACGATCTTGATACTAGACTGACTAAACTAGGACTAATTCCGACTAACTGCAGTCACCTACCCTAAAACATCTAGCCTAACACATTAAAACTATTTTATTAATAATACAGCCTGCAGGAAAAAACACCTCTATAACTAACTTACACCTAGTACAGTCAGCCAAAAAAAACTGCAGAAAATGTGTTTAACAGACCATTATTACAAACCTACGCAAAGACAAGAAATGACCTACCACAAATACCATCTAGAAACCCTAACAAATATCCGCGACGAAAATTGAATCAAACTATCCTAACACTAAAAACTAGGGATTATACAAATCAACCACCACAATATACACAAATAAGCCTATCAGAACGACCAATCAAAAACATAAAGGCAAAACGAATAGTCCGAAAAAGTATCACGATCGGGATAAGTACTCGAATCGAAAATTCCAAGACACTAGCTCTTAAACTAAGGCATACCAGTGCACGAAGTTTACATACCAACCAAACCGCTATGATACCCAAAATCACTGATTAAACAGTTACCGGAAACTATATAATCGTTGACCCAGTAATATAGCCCAACAAAACAATTCCGTCTTGGAAATTCGCGCGAGAAAAACCACAAGTACCAAGACCTGTTTTTGCACTATATTTGATACGATGGCAAACAAATGCCTAACGTGAACAAAGTGATAGGTGATTAACAAACTTCGAACTTTGAATAACAATATGTATAGTCAGACCGAAAAAAGTGAACACGGATAGGAAAATTCCCTCAACAAAAGTCGACGCAGAAGAAATTGGGGATAAAAATCTGACCACCAAATCTATCTGAAAGCAGAAATACGCTGAATGCAACAAACAAGGTGGAACGAAATTTACTCTCAATCCGAGAGTTGGAAGGAAGAAGAAGAAAGAAGTAAACTCTAGACTACCGCGAGGGCGGCCTAATGCCCTCGCGGCATCTACCCCAAAACCTCCACGGAGGGGGCGTAAGGCCCTCCGTGGAGTAAACTGGGAGGAAACACCTCACAACCTCCGCGGAGGCGCACGACGCCTCCGCGGAGGGGAAACAGGGAAATAGTGCTAACAGAACCTCCGCGGAGGGGCACGACGCCTCCGCGGAGGGGAATCAGGGGAAAAGTGCAAACAGAACCTCCGCGGAGGGGCACGACGCCTCCGCGAAGGGGAATCAGGGGAAAAAAGCACAAATTGCAAGAAAAGGTACAAATATCTTATATTTCCTACTATAAAAAGAAAAACGACTGACCAAGATAAAAAAACCAAAAGGGGGAAGACGTTGAACACAATGGAACCTTTAGAATTTTGGGAATTTTGAGAGAAGGGGGAGAAAAAGGAGGAGGAAAGAGAAAAAAATAAAATAAACGAAAATGACAAAAACAATTACTTAAGGATATCCTTGACGTGATAGTTACCACTGTGAGGAGAATTCACATCCTTAAGTACCAACACCTGAGGGGAAATAATGCGTTCGACAGTACACTTAATAAATCGCGGTGCGAATTTTCCTCCGAGGAATTCGTCCTGACCGGCCCGGGCAAAATTTCGTCTCCAGACGACATCGCCGACGTTATATCGAACCGTAACTCTGTTGCGATTGTACCTAACAGCGTTACGTTGAAAGGCCAGAGACATTGCGTCCGAAACCTTGGCATAGACCTCCTGAAGTGTTTCCAGCGATGTAGCGCGTTCGTTCCGACTGTGTTCCACACCTGGGTCCACAGTCTGAACATTATAACGCTCATGCGAGGATAGTACTTCACGGCCATACATGAGGAAGTTGGGCGTATAAGAAGTAGCAAGATTCATACACGAGTTTAAGTATAGCGCAACCTTAGGTAGTAGCTTAGCCCAGTTACGATCGTCATCGACCAACAGGATACTCAGAGTAGTAATTACACTTTGGTTGTATCTCTCTACCACATTAGCCTGGGGTGAATAATACGGGGTAAAGATTGGACCAGGAATTCGATAACCAGATAGAAAACGCGAAAATTCCGTGCTGCGGAAAACAGTTGCGTTATCGCAAAGGATATTTTGGGGTGTACCATACCGTAGAAAAACTTGCGACTCCAGAGCTTTCGATACATTCAGAGCACTGACGGTTTTGAGGGGAACTAGCCAAACAAACTTTGTGAAAACATCGACCATAGTTAGAATATAACGGAAACCATAATATGCAGGGGGTAAGGGACCAATAAGATCGATAGAGAGCAAGTCCAGTGGTGCGTTAACTGACCTAGGATATAACCTGAGACCATGTGGTGTGCCATTAGCAATTTTATACGCCTTACAAACTTGACAATCAGAAAGTACAGTCGCAACCGTACGATACATCGACGGCCAATAATAAACCTCCCTGAGTTTACTATAGGTTTTCATCACCCCTGGATGTACATTAGGGAAGTTGTTATGAATCTCGAGGATAGCTTCCCTAGTCTTCTCAGCTGGAAGAACAATACGCCAAGCGTTATCTCTTAATGGAACGTCTAATGCCATTTTCCGAAGAAGCATACCATCACGTATACAATACGCGGGAAAGATCTGGGGGGACGTTTGAACACCATTATAGATACGTTCATACCAAGGATCAGTGGTCGGATTACAACCACGGCTAAAAGAAATAACGCCAACCTGCGCTCTGGAAAGTGCGTCGGGAACAACATTAAGTACACCACGTCTATGAACAATTTTGAAATTGAACTGGGAAATGATTGTCGCCCATCGAGCTAACCTCCCACTTGGATTATCTAACGTCATTAACCACTTTAAGGCGATATGATCCGTGACAATGGTAAAATCGACCCCGTCAAGATAACCACGAAAGTGTTTAATAGAATCGAGCACAGCGAGAAGTTCTCGCTCAGTGGTGCTATAGTTCCTTTCTGCCTTGGAAAACAGACGTGAATAATATGCTATAGGATGCTCTACACCATCGATCTCCTGGACAAGCACAGAGCCTAATGCCGTCGAACTTGCGTCACACTGAAGAATAAAAGGACGCGTGAAATCAGGACATGACATGACAGGTGACTTCATCAGAGCCGACTTCAGCTGAAGAAATGCCGAGTTGGCGGCATCATTCCACTCGATAGGATCTTTACCCTTCCTTTTACCAATGAGGGCAGTCAATGGAGCGATGATAGCTGAAAAATTATCCACAAATCGACGGTAATAAGACGCCATACCGATAAAGCCTCGGAGAGTTTTTGCTGTTGTCGGTACAGGAAATTCGTTAATAGCATCGAGTTTCTTCGGATCGGTTTGTAGACCGCGTTCGTTTACGATATAACCCAGATATTTTAGTTCAGGTTTACAGAACTCGCATTTTTTCAAGCTAACTGTCAGACCGGCATCTTTAAGACGATCGCGGACCTTAATAATGAGTCGTAGGTGACTCTCAAAATCCTTGGAAACGAGGATCAGATCATCGACATACCCGAAGACAAAGTCATCAGAATCTGACGTATATTCGAAATTAACGATAAGATCGGTAAGACGTTGCATCTCAGAAGCAGCGTTGGTAAGTCCGAATGGCATCCGAGTAAATTCAAAAAGTCCGCGTTGAGGAACAATAAATGCTGTCTTCTGACAACTAGCGTTATCGGCTAAGGGTATCTGCCAAAAGGCACTCCGGAAGTCGAGGGTTGTGATAAATCTCGCACCGCGAAGGTTGTCAAGGATATCCTGTATACGAGGTAAAGGATACGAATCGCGAATGGTAACGCTATTAAGTTTGCGACTATCAACGCAGAACCGAACGGAGCCATCTTTCTTGGTAACCATAACGACTGGGCTCGCCCATGGTGACTTGGAAGGACGAATAACACCCATCTCTAGCATCTTGTCAATCTCCTCATTAAGTATCTTCAACTTCACGGGTGATAGCGGATAATATCTCTGCCTTATTGGTGAGCCTTCAGTTACGATCTTATGGGACAACCATGAGGTACAACCTAGACCTTTTTGATCTGACGAGATATCGTTGAACTGTTCGATGACCGACTGCAACCTAGTTTCCTGATCAGGTGACAATGTCCAACGAGGATGAACGTAACGTGTCTCATTAGAAGCAACCTCGGGTATAACGTTATTCTGAACCGAAGGTACAAAAAGATTGTCAGAATATTTGCCATGAAAAGCGTCCGTAATTAAAGCAGTAAGGCCGTATTGGTTCCAAAATTGAATACCTAAAATCAATTGAGTAGGCAAATTCCTACTAACTAAACAAGTATGTTGAACCCAGCCGCCTCTAAAAAAAATAGGCAGGTCAACACCTCCAAGTATCTCAATAGGAGAACTATCTGCAGAAATAACTGTCGGGCGTAAGTCGGTACTAAAAGGGATTTCCAACTTATTTAACAAAAAAACATCTACCAAAGAAACTTGAGCACCGCTATCTAAAAGGGCCTTTATACGGGACTTTGCCAAAGTAATCTCTAAGAATAATCGACTGTCTGGCGAATTAGTAACAATAACTGGTGACACATTGGGTGTGCGTGCGTCACCATTTACGCGTTTTTTGGAGGATTACAATTCGCACAATCGCGTGTGATGACGCCTGGACGCTTGCAACTAAAACATAAAGGACCAGGCACAACAGGACAAGCGCGATATTGATGACCTGACGTGTTGCACTTCAAACATAATGGGGGTGAAATTTGGGCGATATCGACATTGGTAGAGGAACAGACTGCACAAACCCTATGCTGGGGCTGGAAAGCCTCGAAATTAGCTGTAATATGTAATAGCGCGTCAAGATCAGACAACAAATTCGTTGCTAAGCAAGGGTGATAGCGTGAATGTAAGCCGTACTTCACGATGGTGAACAAATCCGCTTCGGGAACCGGAACACGTAGTTTGGAGTTAAGGTCGCGGGCAGAGATTATAAAATCCCTCGCCGTCTGGGTTGGTTTCTGACGCAATTGACGCAATTCACGTTCAATTTTGAAGTCATAATCAATGACATCAAAAGTGCGAAGGAACGCCCCCTTGACCTGATGATACGTCAGGCCGGGACACCTTATTGATCTAAAATATTTAAGTGCACTGTCCGAAAGAAGTTCATGAAACCGACGAACAACGTAGTCTAGCGGAACGTCTCGAGCCTCTTGTTCTTCTTCAACGCATTGGAAAAACTCCCTAACGCAGGCTTCACCATCAAACTTAATGTTCCACTTGAGGAGGGACTCCTGTTTGGAACAACGTCGATTCATCGGACATGACAACGGCGTGGGCTCAATGGCATCCTGTGAATCATAAAACTCATCAGGATTCTTAACAGGAAGAGCTGGTGGGATCAAACGCTGCGGCGTCACCATAGCTGGATCAGACAACTCCATTCTAAAGATTACACGGAAGGAGAAAAACAACAAACACAAAACGATCAAAAGATTAGAACTCTAACACGATTGGAAGCCCCTGTGAACAAACAAAGTAAGGTATGGTAGAAGAAAATCAAAGCGACTTACCTTGTTTGTGCCCTACGTCTTACAAGCTAACATCAGAAAGGGAAGGGAAAAAAAAACACCAAGTAACTTTATTAGCAATCAATAAAACACAGTTTTAAAATGGGATGGTTTAACACTATTTTTTTTTTTAAAAATTCAATATAAATTACAGATCAGAACAAGAAACAGACTCCCAGGGATTAAGTTCGAATCCACGGTGAAAAGATGGAAGGCGCAACCAAAGCCTCACAACTGCAAAAAGGTTGACGGGTGTGGAGATCTAAAACACAACATAACGGATTAGTAGTTAAGGAATAAAATTATTGGACAGAATGACCAATTCTTCCACTGACGGCACAAAAAAAAAAAATAATAATAATTAAATGTTATCACCAAAACAAGAAAATATAGAAAAAATCACTTACCTTCGGGCGCCATTTTGTAGCACTCCATAAAAAATAGGGATACGGAACACTACACGGGATGGTTGCGATAAAACCATCAGCACGTTAATTTGGACCTGTATAAGTAAAATAAAACCGAACGAATTTCAACAAGGTTATATAATTAGGGAACACACAATGATTAAATTAAAACAAATTACTTACAATGTAACTATAAAAACTAGATTTCTAGGCTGACACAGAACTTAGCTTAGGTAACCAAAACGATTTAACATGAAACGGTCTGCGGATTGTCACGTTAATAAAGCCTTTCTAATTTAAAACACATTGCCTAATAAAGGGTAAAAGACCACCTTAGAATACGGTCAGGCCAAAACTTGTATTCAATTTATAGGTAAATCTGATTCGATCTATAATAAAATGAATCGGTTGAAATGCAAGAAGCGCTTCATGATTAAAACTGATGTGTTCGGAGTATTATGAAAAATGGACAACAAATTGTGGTGTTGATCGGTAAAAAAAAGGTCCAGAAACCTAATAATATTTATGGCCAAAATATAACCAAATGTAACCTTGGATAGGTTAGGAGGGAGTTCGCGGACTCAATTTGGGATTTAAAAAATAATAAATATCAACGAAATGGTGACTATGCTGTGAACTTCCGTCGTCGCTTGCCGCCGTATGAAGATGTAGCCGTAACGCTGCGTTCGTCGCAACTGACGCAGCGGGAAAAGCCTGCGGGCACTGCCGCAGACGACGACCCGTTGCCAGCGAACTCGATGGCGAACCACACGCTGAACGGCAAAACCAGTCGTCCAAATCTTCCGTAGGGGCGAAGAGTCGCGAGATATGGGGTAAGCGGAGGTGCTGCAAAGGACACCTTTACTCACAAAATTGAACGAAAAGGACGGAAGAAAGGCTTCCTAAAGATGGGGGGCAGTGAAAGCTGATCGGCAACAAAAACCAACTCACCCGCTATCCGGACATACAGAAGACAACAGCACTAACTCGATCGGTCAACAATTGAGACCACGGCGTAGGAAAAACTTTCGCGTAACATCACAACCGGACGCGGCACTCGAAGCTGGTTTCAGAATCCATGTTAAAGAGAAACTTGGGTTGAGTAGAGACTAACCAATTTTCCGAAGTATCAAGGCGAGAGTACGAGATTGAATGACAGTCCCATTACAAGGAACGGATCTAACAAAAACGAATTCAAAATTCAAAACTGTCAGTAGAAATTACAAACTAACCGGTCAATGAACAAGTCCGCAATACCAAAAAGGCTGAGAAACGAAAAAGGCGAAATAAATAAGCAATAATTAACGCGAACCAACGCGATTTGTAGCGGTAATGCTACAATTATACCCTCACTAGAAACAAAAAAACAAAAAATTGACAACCCTAAAATAATATTGAAGTGACATCCCTAGAATTTCCAAAAGTGACAACCCTAAAATAATATCGAAGTGACAACCCTAAATTTTCCAAATGTGACAACCCTAAAATAATATCGAAGTGACAACCCTAAAATTTCCAAAAGTAACAACCCTAAAACAATACACTAAACCTAAACAACACCAACCACCACGCACACACTACATATCATCCTAAACATCGAACACGAAACACCAAAAACACACTAAAATATCAAGGTTAAACACAAACAGCATTTGTCAAAGTCGACCTTGGTAAAGGTTAACCTAAAATGAAAAACAAAACTACAGACGCGCCGAAAATCACACCTGAACACCAAAGATCGCTCACCTTGTATAGTTGAACCGAAACGATCTTGATACTAGACTGACTAAACTAGGACTAATTCCGACTAACTGCAGTCACCTACCCTAAAACATCTAGCCTAACACATTAAAACTATTTTATTAATAATACAGCCTGCAGGAAAAAACACCTCTATAACTAACTTACACCTAGTACAGTCAGCCAAAAAAAACACAGAAAATGTGTTTAACAGACCATTATTACAAACCTACGCAAAGACAAGAAATGACCTACCACAAATACCATCTAGAAACCCTAACAAATATCCGCGACGAAAATTGAATCAAACTATCCTAACACTAAAAACTAGGGATTATACAAATCAACCACCACAATATACACAAATAAGCCTATCAGAACGACCAATCAAAAACATAAAGGCAAAACGAATAGTCCGAAAAAGTATCACGATCGGGATAAGTACTCGAATCGAAAATTCCAAGACACTAGCTCTTAAACTAAGGCATACCAGTGCACGAAGTTTACATACCAACCAAACCGCTATGATACCCAAAATCACTGATTAAACAGTTACCGGAAACTATATAATCGTTGACCCAGTAATATAGCCCAACAAAACAATTCCGTCTTGGAAATTCGCGCGAGAAAAACCACAAGTACCAAGACCTGTTTTTGCACTATATTTGATACGATGGCAAACAAATGCCTAACGTGAACAAAGTGATAGGTGATTAACAAACTTCGAACTTTGAATAACAATATGTATAGTCAGACCGAAAAAAGTGAACACGGATAGGAAAATTCCCTCAACAAAAGTCGACGCAGAAGAAATTGGGGATAAAAATCTGACCACCAAATCTATCTGAAAGCAGAAATACGCTGAATGCAACAAACAAGGTGGAACGAAATTTACTCTCAATCCGAGAGTTGGAAGGAAGAAGAAGAAAGAAGTAAACTCTAGACTACCGCGAGGGCGGCCTAATGCCCTCGCGGCATCTACCCCAAAACCTCCACGGAGGGGGCGTAAGGCCCTCCGTGGAGTAAACTGGGAGGAAACACCTCACAACCTCCGCGGAGGCGACAAAAGATATACTATAGGAGACAAAAACAATTACTTAAGGATATCCTTGACGTGATAGTTACCACTGTGAGGAGAATTCACATCCTTAAGTACCAACACCTGAGGGGAAATAATGCGTTCGACAGTACACTTAATAAATCGCGGTGCGAATTTTCCTCCGAGGAATTCGTCCTAACCGGCCCGGGCAAAATTTCGTCTCCAGACGACATCGCCGACGTTATATCGAACCGTAACTCTGTTGCGATTGTACCTAACAGCGTTACGTTGAAAGGCCAGAGACATTGCGTCCGAAACCTTGGCATAGACCTCCTGAAGTGTTTCCAGCGATGTAGCGCGTTCGTTCCGACTGTGTTCCACACCTGGGTCCACAGTCTGAACATTATAACGCTCATGCGAGGATAGTACTTCACGGCCATACATGAGGAAGTTGGGCGTATAAGAAGTAGCAAGATTCATACACGAGTTTAAGTATAGCGCAACCTTAGGTAGTAGCTTAGCCCAGTTACGATCGTCATCGACCAACAGGATACTCAGAGTAGTAATTACACTTTGGTTGTATCTCTCTACCACATTAGCCTGGGGTGAATAATACGGGGTAAAGATTGGACCAGGAATTCGATAACCAGATAGAAAACGCGAAAATTCCGTGCTGCGGAAAACAGTTGCGTTATCGCAAAGGATATTTTGGGGTGTACCATACCGAAGAAAAACTTGCGACTCCAGAGCTTTCGATACATTCAGAGCACTGACGGTTTTGAGGGGAACTAGCCAAACAAACTTTGTGAAAACATCGACCATAGTTAGAATATAACGGAAACCATAATATGCAGGGGGTAAGGGACCAATAAGATCGATAGAGAGCAAGTCCAGTGGTGCGTTAACTGACCTAGGATATAACCTGAGACCATGTGGTGTGCCATTAGCAATTTTATACGCCTTACAAACTTGACAATCAGAAAGTACAGTCGCAACCGTACGATACATCGACGGCCAATAATAAACCTCCCTGAGTTTACTATAGGTTTTCATCACCCCTGGATGTACATTAGGGAAGTTGTTATGAATCTCGAGGATAGCTTCCCTAGTCTTCTCAGCTGGAAGAACAATACGCCAAGCGTTATCTCTTAATGGAACGTCTAATGCCATTTTCCGAAGAAGCATACCATCACGTATACAATACGCGGGAAAGATCTGGGGGGACGTTTGAACACCATTATAGATACGTTCATACCAAGGATCAGTGGTCGGATTACAACCACGGCTAAAAGAAATAACGCCAACCTGCGCTCTGGAAAGTGCGTCGGGAACAACATTAAGTACACCACGTCTATGAACAATTTTGAAATTGAACTGGGAAATGATTGTCGCCCATCGAGCTAACCTCCCACTTGGATTATCTAACGTCATTAACCACTTTAAGGCGATATGATCCGTGACAATGGTAAAATCGACCCCGTCAAGATAACCACGAAAGTGTTTAATAGAATCGAGCACAGCGAGAAGTTCTCGCTCAGTGGTGCTATAGTTCCTTTCTGCCTTGGAAAACAGACGTGAATAATATGCTATAGGATGCTCTACACCATCGATCTCCTGGACAAGCACAGAGCCTAATGCCGTCGAACTTGCGTCACACTGAAGAATAAAAGGACGCGTGAAATCAGGACATGACATGACAGGTGACTTCATCAGAGCCGACTTCAGCTGAAGAAATGCCGAGTTGGCGGCATCATTCCACTCGATAGGATCTTTACCCTTCCTTTTACCAATGAGGGCAGTCAATGGAGCGATGATAGCTGAAAAATTATCCACAAATCGACGGTAATAAGACGCCATACCGATAAAGCCTCGGAGAGTTTTTGCTGTTGTCGGTACAGGAAATTCGTTAATAGCATCGAGTTTCTTCGGATCGGTTTGTAGACCGCGTTCGTTTACGATATAACCCAGATATTTTAGTTCAGGTTTACAGAACTCGCATTTTTTCAAGCTAACTGTCAGACCGGCATCTTTAAGACGATCGCGGACCTTAATAATGAGTCGTAGGTGACTCTCAAAATCCTTGGAAACGAGGATCAGATCATCGACATACCCGAAGACAAAGTCATCAGAATCTGACGTATATTCGAAATTAACGATAAGATCGGTAAGACGTTGCATCTCAGAAGCAGCGTTGGTAAGTCCGAATGGCATCCGAGTAAATTCAAAAAGTCCGCGTTGAGGAACAATAAATGCTGTCTTCTGACAACTAGCGTTATCGGCTAAGGGTATCTGCCAAAAGGCACTCCGGAAGTCGAGGGTTGTGATAAATCTCGCACCGCGAAGGTTGTCAAGGATATCCTGTATACGAGGTAAAGGATACGAATCGCGAATAGTAACGCTATTAAGTTTGCGACTATCAACGCAGAACCGAACGGAGCCATCTTTCTTGGTAACCATAACGACTGGGCTCGCCCATGGTGACTTGGAAGGACGAATAACACCCATCTCTAGCATCTTGTCAATCTCCTCATTAAGTATCTTCAACTTCACGGGTGATAGCGGATAATATCTCTGCCTTATTGGTGAGCCTTCAGTTACGATCTTATGGGACAACCATGAGGTACAACCTAGACCTTTTTGATCTGACGAGATATCGTTGAACTGTTCGATGACCGACTGCAACCTAGTTTCCTGATCAGGTGACAATGTCCAACGAGGATGAACGTAACGTGTCTCATTAGAAGCAACCTCGGGTATAACGTTATTCTGAACCGAAGGTACAAAAAGATTGTCAGAATATTTGCCATGAAAAGCGTCCGTAATTAAAGCAGTAAGGCCGTATTGGTTCCAAAATTGAATACCTAAAATCAATTGAGTAGGCAAATTCCTACTAACTAAACAAGTATGTTGAACCCAGCCGCCTCTAAAAAAAATAGGTAGGTCAACACCTCCAAGTATCTCAATAGGAGAACTATCTGCAGAAATAACTGTCGGGCGTAAGTCGGTACTAAAAGGGATTTCCAACTTATTTAACAAAAAAACATCTACCAAAGAAACTTGAGCACCGCTATCTAAAAGGGCCTTTATACGGGACTTTGCCAAAGTAATCTCTAAGAATAATCGACTGTCTGGCGAATTAGTAACAATAACTGGTGACACATTGGGTGTGCGTGCGTCACCATTTACGCGTTTTTTGGAGGATTACAATTCGCACAATCGCGTGTGATGACGCCTGGACGCTTGCAACTAAAACATAAAGGACCAGGCACAACAGGACAAGCGCGATATTGATGACCTGACGTGTTGCACTTCAAACATAATGGGGGTGAACTTTGGGCGATATCGACATTGGTAGAGGAACAGACTGCACAAACCCTATGCTGGGGCTGGAAAACCTCGAAATTAGCTGTAATATGTAATAGCGCGTCAAGATCAGACAACAAATTCGTTGCTAAGCAAGGGTGATAGCGTGAATGTAAGCCGTACTTCACGATGGTGAACAAATCCGCTTCGGGAACCGGAACACGTAGTTTGGAGTTAAGGTCGCGGGCAGAGATTATAAAATCCCTCGCCGTCTGGGTTGGTTTCTGACGCAATTGACGCAATTCACGTTCAATTTTGAAGTCATAATCAATGACATCAAAAGTGCGAAGGAACGCCCCCTTGACCTGATGATACGTCAGGCCGGGACACCTTATTGATCTAAAATATTTAAGTGCACTGTCCGAAAGAAGTTCATGAAACCGACGAACAACGTAGTCTAGCGGAACGTCTCGAGCCTCTTGTTCTTCTTCAACGCAATGGAAAAACTCCCTAACGCAGGCTTCACCATCAAACTTAATGTTCCACTTGAGGAGGGACTCCTGTTTGGAACAACGTCGATTCATCGGACATGACAACGGCGTGGGCTCAATGGCATCCTGTGAATCATAAAACTCATCAGGATTCTTAACAGGAAGAGCTGGTGAGGTCAAACGCTGCGGCGTCACCATAGCTGGATCAGACAACTCCATTCTAAAGATTACACGGAAGGAGAAAAACAACAAACACAAAACGATCAAAAGATTAGAACTCTAACACGATTGGAAGCCCCTGTGAACAAACAAAGTAAGTTATGGTAGAAGAAAATCAAAGCGACTTACCTTGTTTGTGCCCTACGTCTTACAAGCTAACATCAGAAAGGGAAGGGAAAAAAAAACACCAAGTAACTTTATTAGCAATCAATAAAACACAGTTTTAAAATGGGATGGTTTAACACTAATTTTTTTTTTTTAAATTCAATATAAATTACAGATCAGAACAAGAAACAGACTCCCAGGGATTAAGTTCGAATCCACGGTGAAAAGATGGAAGGCGCAACCAAAGCCTCACAACTGCAAAAAGGTTGACGGGTGTGGAGATCTAAAACACAACATAACGGATTAGTAGTTAAGGAATAAAATTATTGGACAGAATGACCAATTCTTCCACTGACGGCACAAAAAAAATAAAATAATAATAATTAAATGTTATCACCAAAACAAGAAAATATAGAAAAAATCACTTACCTTCGGGCGCCATTTTGTAGCACTCCATAAAAAATAGGGATACGGAACACTACACGGGATGGTTGCGATAAAACCATCAGCACGTTAATTTGGACCTGTATAAGTAAAATAAAACCGAACGAATTTCAACAAGGTTATATAATTAGGGAACACACAATGATTAAATTAAAACAAATTACTTACAATGTAACTATAAAAACTAGATTTCTAGGCTGACACAGAACTTAGCTTAGGTAACCAAAACGATTTAACATGAAACGGTCTGCGGATTGTCACGTTAATAAAGCCTTTCTAATTTAAAACACATTGCCTAATAAAGGGTAAAAGACCACCTTAGAACACGGTCAGGCCAAAACTTGTATTCAAATTATAGGTAAATCTGATTCGATCTATAATAAAATGAATCGGTTGAAATGCAAGAAGCGCTTCATGATTAAAACTGATGTGTTCGGAGTATTATGAAAAATGGACAACAAATTGTGGTGTTGATCGCTAAAAAAAAGGTCCAGAAACCTAATAATATTTATGGCCAAAATATAACCAAATGTAACCTTGGATAGGTTAGGAGGGAGTTCGCGGACTCAATTTGGGATTTAAAAAATAATAAATATCAACGAAATGGTGACTATCCTGTGAACTTCCGTCGTCGCTTGCCGCCGTATGAAGATGTAGCCGTAACGCTGCGTTCGTCGCAACTGACGCAGCGGGAAAAGCCTGCGGGCACTGCCGCAGACGACGACCCGTTGCCAGCGAACTCGATGGCGAACCACACGCTGAACGGCAAAACCAGTCGTCCAAATCTTCCGTAGGGGCGAAGAGTCGCGAGATATGGGGTAAGCGGAGGTGCTGCAAAGGACACCTTTACTCACAAAATTGAACGAAAAGGACGGAAGAAAGGCTTCCTAAAGATGGGGGGCAGTGAAAGCTGATCGGCAACAAAAACCAACTCACCCGCTATCCGGACATACAGAAGACAACAGCACTAACTCGATCGGTCAACAATTGAGACCACGGCGTAGGAAAAACTTTCGCGTAACATCACAACCGGACGCGGCACTCGAAGCTGGTTTCAGAATCCATGTTAAAGAGAAACTTGGGTTGAGTAGAGACTAACCAATTTTCCGAAGTATCAAGGCGAGAGTACGAGATTGAATGACAGTCCCATTACAAGGAACGGATCTAACAAAAACGAATTCAAAATTCAAAACTGTCAGTAGAAATTACAAACTAACCGGTCAATGAACAAGTCCGCAATACCAAAAAGGCTGAGAAACGAAAAAGGCGAAATAAATAAGCAATAATTAACGCGAACCAACGCGATTTGTAGCGGTAATGCTACAATACATAGGTACCTACATTAAATCACGACTGTTTCACAGAAGGGTAGGCAGAGGCCACTTCTTTCTTTTCACTTTCGAGAGTTATGTGATCACCAGTGATCGGAATTAGGTGAGCAAAATACGTACTCTTCGCAAGAGGACATAATATACAGTAGTAACAACCGGGTAGATTTTTTTTTTTTCTTGAAAACCGGGTATTCAATATTTATCCGGGTATTCGTTGTAATGTTAAACATACATGTTTTTACTTACAGTACGGGATATTTATGTTAGTTTGTAGTAAATGGGCTAGACATAAGGTTTTTATGGAAGGAAGTGTGAGGTATAATTATTGTCTTTATTATTTTCACATGGCACAGTGGTACGCAGGTGATTTCACCCAAGCACGGAACATATCGAAAGATATAATATTTACACTTTGAAGATAAAAAACAAGTAGAAATAGTTACAACTTTTAGATTAATATAAAACATCCCGTACTGTAAGTAAAAACATGAATGTTTAACATTACGACTAATAAATACAATGATATTTTATATTAAGATACGTTATCTGCGCGCAAAAGTACCTTACTTTTTATCTATTTATCTCTTTCTAACAATAGCGCTTGCTATGGATTGCCGTCTTTGTCTGTAGAAATATGGTTGCCTAGCAACTGTCAGTAATTGGTCACGGGTTTTGAATGCGTTTAGTGTGAGCATAACGTATCTAAATATAAAATATCATTGGATAAATACCGAATACCCGGTATTCAAGAAAAAAACGATTTTTCTACCCGGTTGTAGCCACTATACATATATTGTGTCCTCTAGCGCTGAGTACGTATTTTAGCTCACCTAATTCCGATCACTGGTGATCACGGAATATAAAAAAACAGTGGAAGTGCCATGAGCTTCGCTTAGTATCAGACCTGTTGTTGCCAATACTCAAACTATCATAAAAACAACACGCCACCATGGAAAATGTAATGTAGATTAATATTGTCCCGTACAATATATTATTTAAATTAATACTTTAGAAGATATGGTAGATTCTAAATTACGCGTAACATAGATTAGAAATCAAAACAAATATGACAGTTTCGTTGTCTATACGTATGAAAACCGGCTCTTTGCAGAGTTGTTGCTCAAAATAGGAAATGGACAAATGACCTAACATAATAGGAGCATTAATCTTCAAAATGAAAACCTTTGCGTTTTAGTAAAAGAATTAGTCGACAAAAATGGCTTAATTATATCGAAGATCAATGCACCGACACACACATATTACTACTCTGTAGACACTGTGCTCGACCTGGAAGAGGCTATCCATTTCCCAACGGAATTTCTCAATTCCTTGCAACCTTCTGGATCGCCCCACATAAATTGGTTTTGAAAGAAGGGTGTCCTATTATTTTACTACGGAGCCTTAATTCACCCAAATAATATCTTTAAAAACGTTCATAATAGAGTGCACAATACTGACGTCCAGATGTGCGGCTGGAAAAGTCTTTTTAATTCCCCGGATTCCATAAATATTCCTTTCCAGTTAAACGACTGCAATGTCCCGTACAATTATCGTTTTCAATGACAAATTACAAGTCACAACAATACATTCAAAGTTGCGGGCATAGACTTGATCGTTGAGAGTTTTCCCATTGACTTATGTAGCCCTTTCGCGCGTCACTTCCAGGCAAAGTTCGTTTGTATTGTGCAATGAAAAGTCCGCTGTAAACATTGATATAGAGAGATTCTATGATAACTGGCAGTCACGATTTCTAAAAAAGTCATTAAATAAAACCTCTATACATATGCACCTATCTATAATTTGAAAAGTATGTTATTCCAGATGAACTGGGATTATTTTAACTTATATTAACCGAAGCGAAGCGAGGGCAGGTCGCTAGTTAGACATAAAGAGACTGTCCATATGTGAAGCACTGTTGGAGGCTTCACGTGCAGCAAATAAAATAATACTTATATATTCTTGTGTGGACTAACATTAGTCTGTAAGTAAATCTATCTGTTTGTATTACTAAAAAAATGATCCTCGTTGGTCTGAATAAATGATTTTATTATTTATCATTATAATTATACGTAACGCCTGACCCGCATTTATACCGACAGCAAAGTTTTTTTTTAATCGAACTAACAAAACAAAACAAATAATTCGAATGTACCGGAAACCGGAGAGTTCGTGAAATTATTCAGGAAAACAAAGCGGTCGTAAAATGTAGTTTTAAAGTTTCAGAGTGGTCAGTGGAAACTGTTTGGGAGCGGCATTGTAACTGCGACCCTGTTGTAAAGTTTGGTGCAAACTTTGACTGAATACCCTTTTAAGTAGGTAGCAAAGTACTTAAATAGTTTGAACGGTTTATATTTAGAACTTACCTGACATAGTTTTTATATTAATAAACTTATAGGACAAATAACAAGGGAACGTCAGAAAATCAAATTTTTGGACGCAAGTTTTTTGTTTCTGCCCTTGGTCGTTGTTTAAATATCCATTATTATATTACTTAGCAATTACAAGCCGCGTATAGCAAGCCGAGTATTAGCTTAGCATTATAGCGATAAGGGCTTCTATTTTACTAAATAAAACCATATTGCTTTTGTCATGGAGTATTGTCGAAGTTACGATAGTTCTTATTTACTCGACAGTAATGGCGGCCGAGTTAGGGTGCGGCTCCACTGAGGCAGAGACGAGCGGAGCGGTGCGGAGCTGTGCCAATATTAACCAATAAAAGGCGCATGCGGTCACGTGGAGCTCGCCTTGCGCACGTTAGTTTAGATTCTATTGGTTAATATTGGCACAGCTCCGCACCGCTCCGCTCGTCTCCGCCTCAGTGGAGCCGCAGCCTTAAAACAGTAAGATAACATATCAAAAGTGATATGGGTTTACCCAGTAGAATAAAACCCTTGGTCACTGTCACTATACTTCAAATGAACCTTACGAATTTCCGCTCAAAATAAATTTCAGGACCTATTCACTGGGACAGACCTGCAGGCTGCAAAAGTCCAAACTAAAGCACTGCATGCAATCCCTGCATTTCAGGAGCAAATTTGTTTTTAAATAAATAACTTCTACTTATCAACTGAAAATGAAGCAGTATGTTAAACCAAAAAAAAACAAACATTATCTGCTTTGCACATGAGCCTAACCATTGAAACGGTAATTGTTACTGTTCCAAAAACAGGTAAAGCTTGGGCCCAAATTTTACTTTCTTGACAGTAGGTACATTGAAATGTGTATAGCATTTTTAATATTGTAAATGAGTTAAACATTCAATCAGTAAACGTGAACCTTTTGTCTTTTACTGTTTTTCAAGCATTTGATGATACTTTTCGTGTTAAGTTACTGTAAGTGTTTTTTGCTCTACTGTGTGTAGTAGGAGAATATACATAATATGTACCTTTTGTAAGTACTTTTTGAAGTATTATTATTTTGTAAATATGGTCTTTGCTTTGTTTTCTGTCTTTCTTTTTCTGTGCACCAATTTTGTTAGTTTCTGTATGACTAACACATAAATAAATATTTTTCAGTGTAGGAGTCGTGCAGGAATACTCTTTGCGTAGCCTTATTTAATTACTTACGGAAACTAGCTATGTCATGAAGAATTCACTAGCCACTAAACCAGACTACGACGACGATACTAAAAGTTTTTACAGACATAGCTCGAGGCCACCAGTATGTGCTATTTTTCAATTTCACTAAGTGATTTCTTTATGTGTTGCGTGACCAGCAAGAATGACATGCGGATAAATTATTTCTCAGTGTGGCACGGAGATAAATTATGTATCAGCATAATTGTCTATTACTAGTGTCGATTTAATCAAATTTCACTTCATTGATTATATCATTTCATCAAACGCTATTTTCTGCTAAAGCCATGATGTTTTCAGGATTTGTACATTAATTACGTAGGTTAGGTTAGGTTAAACGAGTGAAACTCAAAAAAAAAATCTCATGTGGCGAGAATTACCTTTCTAGGAAATAAAAATTCCGCGTAACGATCCAGTCGTTGAAACGTGTTTTGAAAAAGTAATAGGCACCCGTCGAATAAAGAGAGCTGCTGAGATATAAGGTAGAAATAGGTAATTTATACGTGTCTTGAAAGTGCTAGGCCTGCTCTTTTTGTCCACTTAAATCCAATGAAAAGATACATCAATTGTGAAAAAGTATTTTTTTGATTCTTGCCAATTACAAAAATAAACCACTAAAGTGACACAAAAACAGCGTATTTTTCAAGATACGTGGCATTTAAGTAATCATTAAATCGTTAAAATATTTTTAAATGAGTGGTCAAAGGGAGCTGGCGTGCTGATTGTTACACAGCCCATTAATATTTAGTCAAATCAGAAATGGTAAGTGTCCCAGGAATTCAAACAAAGAATTTTGAAAACTTCTTGTTCAAGCGGATCCGCTTAATTTTCTGGGACACGATTTCTGTTTTCCGGCAGCACACTAGGCCCATCCGTTAGTTTCAACGACAAATTAAATAAATCATGTGATTTCATGAATTAAAGCGTTAACGTTGCCGAATGAGCTCAATTTAAACTCTTCACCATACAAGACACGTACACGCCAACAAAAATTAAATTCCCGGCAACTTTTACAGTAACGAACCGCAGCCGAGCTTCATTAATGAACTTCGCCGAACCGAGTTTCGCTTAAACGGTGTGAACGAAATCTGCGCACGTAGGTAAAAATGGCTTAACATTTTTTTTATAATTATTATAGCTTTTTCTCGCTACTGCTCCACTCCAATTAGGACTATAATTTTACCATCTCACGAGACCAGTGAGTGATTTTTTTTTCGTTTAGGAAATAAGCAATCGCATTTCCAAATTGTAATAAGGAGAAACAAACAATATATCATACCTTCTATCATACACTCATAAATTTTTTAGCACTGCGGGCCTATGGTCGTGTTTATCGATGTGAATAAACGTGGATTATAAACATCTGTCATTTTCTGACCAGTATATAGGTGCGAGAGTGACAGATGCACTCCCAAATTAATATTTTTTGTTTAAACTGGGACCTTACTCCAGTACTCTAAGTACGGACAAATGCAAATTACCTCTGTCTTTCTCTAGATTTAATCACGAATGATACTTGTCAAATTAACATGGCATATACCTCTACGTATGTAGAGATACGTGTAGGTGTTCTTAATTAACCGTCCTATCCCCAATCCTACGGCCCCGTGCGCTTCCAAGATCACTCCCAAAAGCGATTCGAACCTTCTAACAATTATTACATAACTAGCTTTTGTCCGCGTATCCGTCCACATTTTTTTTTTAGTTTTTTCTTTATTATGAGATAAAACACTACTATTATGTGTCCTACTATATGTCCGTCTCTCTGTACTACATGCCACATCGATTGATGCGTTAAACCGTGAAGGCAAAACAAACAAACGCGGTACACTTTCGCATAAATTTATAATTTAGTACCTAAGTATATTTTTATATTTTTATCACTAATCCTTATACTATAAAATCGAATGTGAAATGCCAAAATAAATAAATATCTTATACGAAAATTGTAAACTAACATGCTTCCGATAGTTTGGCGCCCAACAGAAAGAAATGTAGGCTAACAAGCGGCCTGGCGACTAGGTATTTAACCTGTCAATGCCATACATTTTGCCAGTTTTCGATAATCGTTTACGATAGCGTTAAGCATCTTGTCTAAGGCCTTAGGATGCTTAACGTTAACCATTGTCGAAAACTGTCAATATGTATGAAATGACATAGCACTCGACGCAACCGTCAGGTAGCTTGCGTCAATCCTAATATATATTTTTGATAACGATAATGTTCACGCAAAGCATTTTGTCTAGGGCCAGTGTTACTCTGCTTCTCTTTAAATTACAAGCAGATTCTTGATACCTACTTCACTTTTTTCACTAGTCCAGTTAAATAACTTGGTTGGTACATGAAGAGCTCATCGACGAACTTACCCTAGTTGCAATGGAGGGTATTATCTACTAGCATCGGATACCATTGATAACTTCGATCTTATATTTATACTTAATAAACAGGTTAGAACTTTAAGCCCGACAAAACATCGTGTTTGAGCTACATAGTTCTTATCAATATACCTACTTAAACCTTTTTATTTAATGAAATCTTTGTAATAAAATCTACCAGAAGCAATACTTTTTTAGATAAATCCAAACAAACAAGTCCAGTTTTCACAATATTCCAAGCGTCCCTCTAGTCCGAGGAACGACAAACGCAAAGTGAAAACTTTTCTAATTTTCCACCCAAAATGAGAACCGCCCGAACAACCGCATCGAGCTGAGTCGATTAATGATTTTGCCTAAAGCTCCAGTAAAACTAGGGGTCAATATGTAGAATCACAGCATATACTGTATATTGGTACAACAGCACAGCATATACTGTAGGTATATGTCGTACCGAAGAGTATGTTCCAAACTTACGTTTCCCTGTTAGCGCTGTTAGTTAAGTTAAGTTAGGGTGTGTCCTGGGTAAAAGTAAGATTATCAAAAAATATTGGACACCTATTTTTGCTTTTTCAAATCATTCAAAATTTACAAATATAACGAGCATCAAAGTTCGGGAGTGGGGGCTCGTGACGTCACAACGTGGTATAAAGTGTGCCACGGCATGACGTCACGCGAAACTTCAACGCACTTTATCTTCGTTTTTTGTTTAATTGACAAAAGAAAAAATAAGTGTTCAATATTTTTTGATAATCTTACCGACTGACTTATTGGATTTTTTAGGGCATTAGCCTAAACGCAATAGTCTAGAATAGCTAAACTCAACCTCCGGCCCACTGAACTTTTACGAGTGGCCCACCTGGGCCCGTATTATGGTCGCCTTTATCGCGGTGGATAAAGCATCCGTCACTGTCGCACTTATATACTGGTCAGAAAGTGACAGATGCTTTATCCACGTTTATCCACATCAATAAACACGACCATAATAGGGCACGGGGCACGGGGCACGTTTTATAAAGCTACAAGTAACAATTTTACAGGTCTAAACTGGCAACACTGTTCAAATGGCTGGTCATCATTGGCCGAGTTTGTGTCAAATGGAAACTTTAAATTGTAATTTGTAGCTTTATAAAACAGGCCCCTGGAGATGCTAGTATCACTACATAAATTGTCAACTTTTTCAAACTTGCGCATATTGTATGGTCTGTAGTTTTGAATATCCATTACCAAGGTTCAAGCAATACTTTTGGAAATAAATTTAAATGTCATTTTTTAATAACACCTAAAATAACTATATACATACTTCCTTAACTACATTTGTTTTTTGGCCCGAGGATCCATAGCTAAAACGTATTTGTGGCCCGTATAACAATAAGGTTGAGTATGTTAAAATGGATATATATGGCAAAGTTTTCTAAAGAATGTATTGTGTTTGAACGTGTTATTTCGTCGACAACAATACCCGAACTTTTCTGACAATCTATACAATTCCAGCGGACCTTTCATTTCGCTGTAGCAAATTGAATGTAAGGAAGCTGGAGTGCGATCGCTTCGAAATAACACTTTCTGATTCACAAATTTCTCGGCCTTACGATAGCTCTTATTTAGTTGCCAGTCATGGCGGCAGAGTTAAAAACCATACGGGAACGAGTCAAAGGCGATATGGTTTTACCCATTATAATAGAGGGCCTGTTGCGTGAAACTCAGGGATAGAATATATTATACCTATATATAATCGTTATGCTGGTATTAAGATCGACAGTAACAAGAAGGTATATCACCACCGTCAGTACTTAATATTTACTTCGTAGGTGTATATTGTGAAGCGCTGAACTTTTCGAGGTTTTTATCGATAGGTACTTACAATGTTACTAAAAAAGTAGGTTTTGCACTAACTTCATAAAACCGTAACAAAAAAAATCGTACGATTATTTACTGTACGAATATTACTTGCATCGACTTAACCTGTTTATTTTATTTAAATCTTCAAGATGTGCACGAAATATTTGCTGAAAGCATCGAGTGTAACGATTTCCGCGAGCGGAAATTGAATCTACTTACCGACGTGTGCCCGGATGCCGGCGGAGTAGTCATAATAAATTCATCGCCGTTATAAAGACGAACACGCTTGCCATATTTATCGAATTTCCGACATTCAACTTCCTTTAATCAATTTTTCGAGATCTTAATTAAATTACGCTCTCCATTTTATTTAATAAACATGGCGTCATGCTTATTAGTTATTTTATTACCTACACAGTTTTAATAGGTTCTCAAAATTTCACCATGATTTAAGTAGTATTTTTATGACGCTTTTGTAATGTAAGTCTATGTATGTTATTTTTTCTGAATAACATTATTTAAATAAAGGAAGGTTTTCTGTACGCCTAGCAAAGAACCAAATATTTAAGCAGCTTGTTTAGACTTTAGCTCTTTTATTTCTCAGATACGAGCGACGAGGTGGTTCATTTCAAAACAGTTAAGACCTTCCCTCCACCATCTGCCTTTTTACCCTACTCACCTTTTGTTTAAAAAAATAACTTTGCCCTAGCTTAACATCGACGAAGGTCCTGCAAGACCGCAATTTGTCTCTATTTTCAGCTTTTTACAACCAACAGAAACTCTATTCTAGTAATGGAACAGAGTTAAAAACAATACGATAATTTCGAATCCAATAAGGTTTTACAGAATAAAATGGAGCCCCAGATTAGGAAAATATTCCAAACGTAACTTTACTCTTAGGTATGTCTAGAATTTGTTGAATACAGATAAGTAGATGAAAACATCATCTCATGACATAACTAGTTAGTAAAGTAAACTTACAACTTTATCCAGACCGATCAACCTATAAAAAAAGAAACTAGAAAACAAAATTGTTCATGAAATAAAAAACATGAGCTATTCTCCCCGTGGGTGTAGTCGCACTTCATCCCTATTTTGAGCACTTTACGGTCCTCTTGGGTATAAGAGTTGTATGTCGATATTTAGATACGGTCTTAGGACGTCTTGTAGGTACAATTCAAGATTTTATTACAATCACGTCTTGTAGACGTCATACGATCTCGTGTAGTCAATACAATTTATTGCTGCCACGCCATTTCGAGGGGATCGTTTTATCTTTTGTTTTTACAGTATTTTTGTTTATTTTCTGGCTAGCGGGTATAGCTTGGCCGTTCTTTGTCGTGGATTTTTGTTAAGAGTTTATGTATTCTTTGCTCGGTGCCTTTACGGACACTGCGCATCGTAGATACCTTAGATCTCTATTGAATATTCAGGACTAGAGAGTAGAGAGCCCAGGCGCCAACTTTAAACCACACTAAATCACCGCATTGGAACTGAGGCTATAGTAAATGGCACACTACAGCTTAATGGTAACATTCGCATGTCTTAAAACTATCCACGAAAATGACATTGTATGAACTACGAGTATGATTGTGCTTCCCATCCGTTTTTGTTCATCCGACGCATGGGTAGGTAATTTGCCAAAAGTAATCGCGCGCCTGATAATGATTTCACCTAAGTGCCTGCGTGGCATAATAAGCACCAAATGGTAGGTTATGTTCAGATAACAAATACCGAGGTACTTGCCTGAGGGCAGTGAGGGCGTTAGAAGAAAATAAGGCTTGCCCTGGATACGAAATGAGAAGTGCTTAAGGCCAGCATTCCAAATTTCAGTAAATTATCTTCGAATGATTCAGATAAAAAATGTTTTTTGACAGGCAGGCAGACTGCAGCATCAAGACAGAGGAGTAAGGAGTAAGTAAGGCAGTATCTCAATAACATCAGAATTTGAAGATCGAATATTAAAACACATCCCATTACATACAGGATAAAAACTAATCCAAAAAAACCTTGCATTTCAAAATCTGTCGAACGGTTTAGTCTAGGAGGACACAAAAAAACATGGCGTCGGCCTAAATTGCAAACCTGCTAAATCCATTTTTAGGATTTAGCAGGTTTGCACTTTATTTCATCTATTTAGAATGCAAAACTGCTAAATCCTAAAAATGGATTTAGCAGGTTTGCAATTTAGGCCGACGATGGGGAACTTACATAACTATATGTGGGAAAGCAGGGTATTTGATTCATAGATCTTTGATTGTCCATTACTTATATGAGGCGCCTGTTGTTTTGCCCTTATTTGATACTTTGTGCAGTGGTATAAATACCCGCCCGCCCTATGGCAGCAGGCAGTTGACTTTGAGCTCTGATCAAGTGAAGTACTCTGAACGTTCCCCTAATCGTCAGGTAATATCAATTGACCCCATATTTATTGTTCCATAATTAATGGCCTATACTGCTCTAGTCCCTTTTTGATTATAATGCGTAAGCTGTGAATAACTACAAGAAATCCTAAGTATGAGAACTTGAATATTGTGTAAAATAACGTTAAGAATGAATGAATACATTTTGTTAAAATTGCAAGCTGCTTTTCTATTCCATCTCCTACACTTATCTACACATACCCGAAAAATCTTAACCTCTTTTTTAGACAACCAGGTAAAAAGACCGATAAGCTAAAAGGGACCAGGAAATTTAACATAGAAAATCCTGCGCAATACAGAAACCCCAATTCACCTACATTTATTTCAAGCGATAGTGGAAGGCCCGGCTTTGGTTACATACGTACGTTTTTCTCTCTGCGGGCTCGTTTGATTGGTAATTTTCACACAAAAGGAGAACAGAACGCAAGAACATAAAAGCTACAAGGAGCGAAAATTGCTTCCCCAGTTACAAACAGCGTCGTAAAATTTGATGTCAGTTCCGTGATAAGAGAGAGGGTGAGCTGTAAAATATTCTTCGATATAGAATGGACAAGGAATATAGTATAGGATATAGGGCACTGTTGGAATTGGTTACCGGTCCTACTCGTATCTCCATTAACGAGAAAGTAAGCCAGTTATGTATGTCAACTCTTTATTGCACATAAACGATTACAAAACATTTTTGCATCACTATAGATAATGTACATAGGCGAACTTATCCCTTATGGGATCTCTTCCAGTTAACCAGTTCTAGTGAAATCGCATAAAAAAATAACCGACCCTCTTCATTACCCTTAACTGTAGAACCCCTAGCTCTAGACGTAGTTTGAGTTTAGGTTCAAAATAAACAGTCCTCTTGTTAAACTGGACGACGCGGCAATGCTGAGGGGCCACCACGATCCCCCGGGAACCGCGCTAACCCACTTCTCGTCCCATTATTACTGCGATAACATCCGAGGAAACTAGGGTGTTATTCTCTCAAAAACGGCAGTCGGTCGGACGCAGCGGCGAGTTTAAGTAGTCCCGTCCGAGCGAACCAAACACATTTTGGCGCGTGCATTCTCAATTAGGCAGCCTTACACGTTCTATAAGCCATGCTGCCAAATTGAAAATGCACGCGCTAAAATCTGTTTTGTTCGCTCCGACGGGACTACTTAAACTCGCCGCTGCGATTTTGCTCGTTCGTCCGACCGACTGCCGTTTTTGAGAGAATCACACCCCTGCGATAACGTCCGAGGAAACTGATAGGAAACTTGCTTGTACGAGAATTGTGTTACTAACAATGATCAGTAAGATTGATCGTGAACCGGAGCCGAATGCAAGTTGAACTCGCTCATTAATTAACAAGTTCGAATTGTTAAAATATTGGTATTCCTCATTCATCTTTAGGGATGCATAAATTTCTTAAGTAGGTAGGTACGGTTTGAAACGTGCGAAGGTAAAGACAAAGATGGGACACGTGAATTTTACAATTATTTTGTTTATCTTTTTCCACTTCACTCATATATGGTGTATAAGTTTTATGTTAAAAAACGCGGTACCTATTTTTGCGAAATAGCTGTTTGGACAATAGTCCTTAAACTGATATAGAGTAATTATTATTATATGAATGCAGATTTACACGCTCTGTGCCTTGAAAGATTAACGCTGGAAATAATTAAGTCCTAAATGGAGTCTGTGATATAATATCACACGGAGTACGAGGAGGTACTTAAGCCCAAAAAGCCAAAAACATAAGTGGATTAATTAAGCCGCAATCGCACTGAGAGCGGAGGTGGCGCGGTGCGGCGCGTTCCCATGCAAAAACACCGTCACCACGCTTTGGAAACGCTCTTTAGGGTTCCGTACCAAAATGGTAAAAAGGAACCCTTATGATGAGACTTCGTTGTCTGTCTGTCAGTCTATCTGTATGTCACAGCTGGTTACCTATCAACTTGAAATTTGACATGGGGTGTCACTTGAAAGGGCTTAATCTGCACATTTCAAAACATTCTTTTTTTCTGTTATGTACCTTTTAATTTATAGCCAAAAATGGCCAAAAAATGACCGTTCCCTTATCTCCGAAGTTTATTAATCAAAAATCTGAAAAAGTCATGGCATATAGATAATAATTTATATTTTATGGGAAAAATAAATGGAAGTGTTAATTAGTTACAGTTTTTGAGAAATAAAAAAAAACTTAACGAAAACAAAGTTCATAACAAAATGAGTATTTTCTTTTGCGGTTACCAAGCGTATTATCTTAAATACGGAACCCTCGGTGCGCGAGTCCGAATCGCACCTGACCAGTTTTTTTACTATGCGAGCGTTTGCAACGCACCGCGCAGCGCTCAGTGCGTTTGCAGCTTTAGGCTTTAGGGATAATATTTTTTGCGAAGCTGAATTATAGCGGATCCACATAAAGTAACCCTTCTTGCTTGTTTTGCAGTTATTGCGGTGTGGAGGTATTTAAAGGCTTACACTAACTGTAATATTAATTAAATAGAAATACATTAGTTCAAATAGATTTTAACAGCTTTCAGTCTTAATGTAACCTTATAGCTTCACCATACCCGTCTGACTAAGTCCATGTAAAAAATAGGCAATGTAGGTATATTGCTAATTAACTCCGAACAGCGCCTTATTATTATTTTTCAAACTTTGTAAGTCTATTTTGTCATGCTGTAGTTCCTTTTCATCTGATCTGACCTACTCGACTTTGGCGCTTCACTGCCCTTCTGTTTAACAATACGGGAAGCTAAGAAGGAAGATTAAGATTTTATGTACACTCATATCATAAATCCTCTATTATACATTCAAAACCCGTAGGCAACCAGCATTAGTAGGTGACAGCGATGACAGCTGTTAATTTTGGAAGATGTTCCAAATTTGTATCTCATTACCTTACAATATTCGATAACGTAATTTCAAAATTACGTTACAGCTGTCATCGCTGTCACCTACTACCACAGGTAAGGTAATGCTGGTCATTTGCCTTTCGACTTCTGAACTTTAGAGTGCTTATAATATGTGTGTAGTAGATAAAGTATTGCACGCGACGCGAGTCTGCGTAATTAGCATTACGCAACCGTCGCGTAAACTACTATTATGTAACAGTCTATATATGGATGGATATGCAGTAATCCTAGTTGTACCTACTCGTATGTACCTAAACTATTTAAGCTTGGGCGGAGCTATTTCGAACTGGTAGCTTTCATACTAGTTAAAATAAAATAAAATAAAATTAAAATACATGTTAGTATGAATAGTTACAATTACCCCTAAGTCGAAATAACCCCGCCCGACCTTACGACCTTTTTATTGTTTTATTTAGTAAGTGGGAGCTTGTTGTAACGAATTTTCCCGAGGTTGACCACATGACAGATCGATTTCTTGACCCGGAAAAACCCGTATCTCTCAATCATCTATTCAGTGCTTTCACAACGACGTTGCTAAAAAAGTGTACGTTACGAGTATTAGTTTAATATTAATATTTGCCGCCGCTTGTTAGCTGAATCTCTATCCGGCTCGGCAAATCCTCGAAGTTACCTACGATAGAACTTAACTTTGCCGTATGAACTAGCTTAAGTTACAAGTGAAGTTGTTTAACTGGCGGTTAAACTTACTTTACCTATTTTGGTATCGACTATAGAAAATAAGGTAAGGATAACGTTTGTGCTACCTTTTTTGCTGACAGCCGCGGGGCTTCGTTAGTACAATCAAGTGCAAAAATATGTATCGAAAGAATCCTCTCTTTATTACCTATGTTACGAAGTTCTTAATACACTGGAATAAGGTGCATTGGGTCATATTTTTGAGATGTTGCGTTCTCCCATGTTTTTACACTTGTCTGTACATAACAAGATACATTTTCTCGTGGATCGTAAGTAATAAGGAGAATCGCATCAATTGTACCTATTCGTTACGAGGGTATTGCTTGATAGAAAATTCTTTAGATGCTTTGTAGCTTTGCCGTGAGTAAAGACTGATTTTACCGTCAATATTTAAAGTATGTATTTATCAAAGTGCTTGTACTTTAGAGACAAAACTAAATATACGAAATCATCGACGAGGAATATATATTCAGTACGTACTAGGTATAGCATTAGGTTTGTGCGTGACTGTAGGTAATGTCATCTAATTGTGACTTGAAATGAATGCTTTAGTTAGACAAGAATGGTGTTACCCAAAATCAACGCAAATGAATATGGTTGGTATTGTCTGAAGGTGCAATGTTCATTCAAAACTTATTCAACGACCCAAGATACATTTTGATTATCCTATTCTAGGGGACGCCAGTTTCTTGCCGTTGGCGGCCTTGGGGGTGTCTTTTCCAGAAAGCCTTTCTTAACCCTTTTCCAGGCATAGTACATTTCATCGATTCACATTGATGTCGCTCAAAATTGAACTTAACTACCTACATTTTATGACACAAATTTAATTGAACTTTCCTGAAATATGACTTCATGGATCAGTATTCATCAGGAAGTTACGAATTCGTGGCTCTATCCCATTTCTTGCTTGTATCCTTACTTTAGCAAGGCCTGGAAAAGGGTTAAAGTGCACCCCTAGGGTGCCCAAGAAATGTTCCCTCCAAATTTCAAGTCCCTAGGTTCAGCGGTTTATCGCGGTTTATCGCGAAAAAAAAAACCAGCTGTTCCATACATTTCGGCTGTTTAGCCCTCAAAGTTTGTATGGAACAACTGTTTTTTTTTTCGCGATTTGGATGTTGGTCCCATAATAAAAGTTGATGAGTATGAGTTAGTCCCTGAAGTTTGTCCAAGCTACTACATAACACCCTGTATTACAATACTCTTCAGGGACCGACTGATAGACAACTCACACCCTGTATATGTATTTTATAACCCTAAACAGCAACGTTTCGTTTATAAATTTCTATGAAATCTGCGTTTTTATTACGGGTGTGCGGTACGTGACGAAAACACTGATAAAGCGTGGACTTGGGAGAACCCGAGCCAAATCACTTGTGTCTACAAAAAACTCTTCGCGCAGCGTTAGATCCGACTAGAATTTTAATATCCTCTTCTTGGTATAACTTCTATAGACACCAAAAAACGACTTTACGGGTTAATCAGTTTATCGATTTTCGAATGAAGACGTTTCAACTCTCGAGGTCAAATAATAGTTTTTATCGTCGGGGATTTGAATTATCAAATCGGCAATTATTTAAAAACTATAAGAAACTATGAAATATTTAGTTACAGAAAAAAAGCAGGTTGGCAAATGAAACTGGTGGGAAACGATACATTTTGCCAAACAATTTTCGGCCGAAAGGCAGGATACCGTCAAGAATTATCTTACACTAGCGACCCGCTCCACTTTGCTCCGGTTTATACAAAATAAAAAATTGCCTACACCTATTAGTCAGGGATAATGGAAGTACCTAGTGTCTTTCCATTAGTGAAAGATTTTAAAAATCGGTCCTGGGTTGAGATTCTACACGGTACGAGGACATCCCTACTGCTTTTGACGAGTTATCGTATTGTCAACGTTCGTATAGCTCTCAATTATTATGTATACTTGGCAGTAGTGGCCACCGAATAAAAAATAATACCGGGCGTTTTCACTAAAAACGTGTGCTCAATTAAGGACAAAAATTAAGGAACTTCAACTTTGTCAGTTTTGTGACGTAAATTAGCCATATGTTACGGCCGCAAATGTATCGCTAATTTACGTCACAAAACTGACAAAAGGTAGCGTTTCTTAATTTTAGTCCTTAATTGGGGTACACGTTTTAGTGGACGAAAATTAGCCATACATTGCGGCAGTATGGCTAATTTTCGTTAAAAATTAAATTTCCTTAATTAGGATTAGGGGGTAGGTACATTATCCCTAATCCATTATCCTGTCCAAGGTTATCTGGAAGAGATCGCTATTTAGCGGTAAGACCGCCTGTTGTATACCTATAGTTAACATGTACTGTTCCGTGTTTTGTTTTCTGGTGTTCAATAAAGAGTATTTGTATTGTATTGTATTGTACACATTTTAGTGAAAAAGCCCCATAACACGTCAAAGGCATTATGGTTTTACGCTGCAGAATACAGGCCCCGTAGTTCTGTTGCAAAGATTACTCCCTCCCCCTCCCCTACAAGCAAACAAAGCCAAACCTTACGTCTTTATAATATTAGTATTGAATTATTTACGTAACGAAACGAAAACTACAATCGTGTCATTAAGTAAACCTTTGTGAAGGGCAAAGAGCAGGAGTCGCTAACTAACAGAGATCTTTATGTTAGTTAACGCTACGTTATGGATTTTCATGAGTGAAAAATAACTTACTTAGTATATTCATTTATTCGATTCTTAATACTGTTACATGGATACTAAATGTGATTAAAAAAGTAAATAAAATGGCAATCATTTGATTAAGGATATATGTGGTTATACTGCATAAACTAAACTAAACCTAATTCTTATTTGTTCTTAACTCCAAAAAAAACACGCTAATAGTAGCCGATTCCTGCGGTTTCATACATTTTCACTTCATCCTTTTTCATCTCCAGGTCCGGCCTTGAAAAAGAAAATAAAATTATAAAACGAATGCATTTTTACCCGCATTCTTTTATTTATATTTATTTTAAATATACTTACAAGGCCAATTGCACGGTTTGCTGTGGAACTGAAAAAGAAGAAAAATTATATTAAAACACAAGTTAACATTGGCCAATTAATTCAATTAAATTTACACACAGTGACATGTCTCAACAACTAATAATACGGCTCTAACGTAGATTTAGGAACATTGAAATTTATCAATTCTTTTTTTTTATCAATGTCCCTGTGGCCTGATGCAGAAAGCAGTAGGCACAACTCGACACAGCTCGTATTGCCAAGAGGATCCTCTCTCAGCAGCCCTAACCACCGGTAGCTTGAACCTTGCCGGCGGCACCCGTAGGTTACGTTTTATAATGGTATTTTTTTGTATAAGTATTGTTATTTTACTTTTATATTTTAAAATTGTAATTTTTTTATCATAAATAAATATCAGGGGACAATCTCACACAAATTGACCTAGTCCCAAACTAAGCTCTAGGCTTGTACTATGGGTACTAGACAACGATATAAATACTTATATAGAGAAATACATACTACTTAAATACATACATAATTGACCACCTAAATAGCATTCATGAAGGCTACGAGTACCAAGCTGAACAAATTACGTCAAAGCGAGACACCTACACGTCATTTAAAATTGGCATTCCCGATGCAGTGTTCGAAAAATTCCTTTCAACGTCAGTCTGGCCCGTAAACATAAGTATCTCCGAATGGAAACCCTTTCTACGCCCGCGTCCCAGGGAGAACGGGAGCCAGACAGCCCGCGACGTCCCTGACAACTCACACTAATGACGAACTATTGTTGACCATCCTTCATCAAAATATAAACCGTCTTGAAAACAAGACATACAAACTCGAGTGTGAGATCGCCTTACGTGACCCTGTTGGCGTATTATGTTTGACCGAGCATTGGCTAAATGCTGCGCAGATTACCTCCGTAAATATCCAGAACTACAGTCTCCGTGCCCAGTTCTCAAGATCCTCACATAGAGGGGGTGGTGCCTGTATTTATGTGAAACATGAGATCATCACCATTGAACGCCGTGAAGTCACCGATTTGTCAGTGGAAATGCACTTTGAGACCTGCAGTGTTGAGTGTATCGGTCTTGACCTGATTGTGGTGTGTATCTACAGGCCCCCGAGCGGTGATGTACCTCTATTCTTTTCTAAACTTAACGAACTATGTAACTTGCAGGCTTTAAAAAAATATAAAGTAGTACTAGTTGGAGATTTCAACTTTGATTTCCTTGTAAAAGACAGTAATATAAAGACCTTAATTAACATTGCAAAACAATTTGGACTAAAACAATTAATTGACTTGCCTACTAGAATTACTAACACATCCAAAACTTGTCTTGACCATGTATATACGAACCTATCTAGGTTCGAAACAAAAAATGTATCTTGTGTTGATATGCAATTGTCGGACCATCTAAGCGTAGCGGTTGTTGTCGTTATAAATAACTGTAGCATAGATAATACTTCCATTAAAAAACGATCTTTTTCAAGTACTAACATAAGTAACTTCACCTTAAATTTAAATGAATACAATTGGAACAAACTGCTGATTAAATATAGTTGTTGTCCCAGCAAGCAAATTGAGTTTGTCCTTAATGTAATAAAGCATTACTTTGATATTAATTTCCCATTAAAAAAATATCCTGTGCGGAAACATGTAAATGTGTGGGTCAATGGTAACGTTCGTCACTTGCGACATAAAATCCGGCTAATTAAACTTAGGTTATCCCAGGGCCAGGACGACGCCGAGTTATTTGCGATCTTATTGCAACTCGAATCCCAGTACTCGTCCTTGTTAAAAAGCACAAGAAGCGAGTTCATTAATAACTTAATATCAAGTAGTAATAACAAAAACATGTGTCGTATTGTGTGGCGCGTCATTGCATCCGAGACATGTAGGAAAAATAGCGGGAACAGTGCGCTGGACGTGCTCGTGAGCAGGTCGCCGGGAGACTGCGAGGCCGCGCGCGCCGCCGCCGCTGCCGATCAGCTGAATCGCTATTACATAACAGCTAATGATAACAATGAGAAACCTCGCATCGATGATGCGCTTCAATATCTCGAACATTATTTACAATCAACGATTCCCAAATTCCATTTTAAACCATTTAACCTAAATGAAATTCTAGCAACTTTTCGAGATATAAAACAAAAAGGGTCCAAGGATATAAATGATATGTCTACTTATATTCTAAATTACCTACCTCCAATAGTAGTTTCCCTATTGTTGAAACTGTTTAACGACTGCGTAATAAGGGGTGTATATCCGGACCCTCTTAAGATAATTAAGGTGCAACCTATTTACAAGGGAAAAGGAGAAATGCACCTACCTAAGTTTTACCGACCTATTTCCTTGATACCGATCATTTCTAAAGTGTTTGAGCGTTTAATTAGCAAAAGAATAATAGACTATCTAATTTCTCACAATATATTAAATGCACAACAATATGCCTACCAGTCGGGGCGCTCCACGGTGCACGCTGCGCGTGACGTGGTGGCGCGGGTGCTCGCGCACCTGGAGCGCGGGAGGCGGGTGGCTGCCATCTTCTGTGACCTCTCTCGGGCCTTCGAGATGGTTGATCACTCGCTACTCCTCCGGAAAATGGCGCGTTACGGTATGGGGGGCAGTTTTCTCGAAACGATTAAATCATTTTTGGGCAATCGAAGGCAATGTACATACGTGCGAAATTCCAAGTCTAACCTTGAGAAGCTAACTGACTGTGCGGTCCCTCAGGGATCAACAGTCGGAAACTACCTATTTCTATTACTTGTAAATGACATCACCGCAGCATGTGCTGGCCCGGAGTATGTAATGTTCGCTGACGACACTTGTATTATAGTCAACGCAGATAATATATTGAACCTTAAACACAGCTTAACTCAAGCTATTGAGAATCTGTCGTCCTGGTTTTCAGCTAACGGTTTGCTGCTAAATGTTTCGAAAACTAACCTAATCCACTTTCGGCTGCGTAGAGATCATGACGATGAATTAAATATATTGTCAAACAACATAGGAATACCTCAAGTTGACCAAGTGAGCTATTTAGGGTTTAAAATTGATGCGGGCCTCACGTGGGCGCATCATATTGATATGACCCGTGACAAGTTGAGCTCGGCGTCCTATGCACTGTCAAGGCTAGCCCCGTCTTTATCAATTGAAAATTTAAAAAAAGCCTACTATGGCTACTTTCACTCCATATTGATATATGGTATCGATCTTTGGGCTACTGCGGCAGATCGTGAAAATGTATTCAAAATCCAAAAACGGGCTATTCGAATAATCGCTAATAAACCTTTTGACTACCCTGCACAGAACCTTTTCAGAGAACATAGAATACTAACACTACCAAGTGTCTACATTCTGGAGGCTTGTCTATTCGTGAGGTCGAATCTTGACTCGTACAGGACTCGAGCCCAGCAGCACGGCAGGAACACGCGCGGTCAGCACTTGCTGGTGATCCCATCGCGGCGACTGGCAAAGGCTCGTAAATCACTCGACGTAGTAGGCCCTAAGCTATATAACGCTCTCCCGTCAAACATTAAAAACGCATCAAGTGACGCATTATTTAAAAATAAATTGAAAAACATCTTGCTACAGATGGCGTGTTATTCAATTGACGAATTTGTCAATGACATCAAATCATTGACCCAAACATAGACAATAATCTACTACTAAGTTTGTACACCACTTAATTATAAGAACAATGTTAAATGTATACTTAGCTGGATTTAACCTAATTATAATAATAATGTATACTTACCTAAATTTAAAGAAAAATGTTTATCTATTAAGCAATAATTTAATATCTCAATAATTAATTGTATTATAAAAATTTGACGTGTAAAATGTACCATTTTATCAATAAATGCTTGAATCTTGAATCTTGAATAGAAAACATTCAAGACTCAGAAACAAATAATTGGCTCATACCGGGATCCGAACCCGGCAGCGCTAGCTTCGTAGGCAGGGTCACTACCAACTTGCTAACGCGTCGTCACATAAAGAATGAATAATGAATTAAAAGCACATACTCATAGTAGGCTGCTGTTGTATCATCCCGCTGACGTCGGCGAAGTAGAGCTGGTGGTTGGACTGCACGAACTCCTTGCTGGGGTCGATGTAGGTCTGCACGAGCGCGGGCGGCTGCACGAGCTGCTCCTGGCGCCACTTGTCCAGCGGGTCCACGCCGTCCTGCATCTTCTGCATGCGCTCCGCCTGCTTGTAGGCCGGCTCGCCGCCGATGTAGTCGCGCTTCGTGCGATTGTGGTTGCGGATCTCGTGTTTACGAAGGTCCGATCTGTAGGGCAAGCAATTACATCATTATCATCATTAGTGTCATAAGGGAGCAGTGTTACGCCGTTCTAGTAGGTATTTTCTATTGCGTAAACCATATTTGGTTGTGCCGCTTATTACTGTAACGTTTCTATTCTTCTACACTTTTTCGTATTATTCGGCTAATTAATAAATACAGTCTGTTTTTTACACAGCAATAGCCGAAAGACATGCCGTATCAGGTCTATATCAAAATGAACTTTATTGAAGCTAGTATAGCACATGTTTATATGCTACGACACGGGATAATCCTATCGAACCAAGCCGAAGCAAACTCACTACAATCATGTCAACAATTAAACTTTTGATGTGAATATAAAAACAAATTGTCAATGGTTATAAAAAAACTGTTAAACAGACTGTTAGTTATTGTACAATATTATACAACTTAGAAAAGAACGGTGATCGTCTCAAGCGTTTCAAATGAAACCATTGTGTTTGATAAAGACACAAAGGGGTCCGAGGCGGCGGAGAGCAGAGCAAACTTCAGCCGGAACAAAGCCTCTTGTTCGAAATCGACGTAATCTCGCGAAAACGAGTTATCTGCTTCAGCATCTGAACAGTCAGCACGTTTATGATTATGGCTTTTATAAATAACATATTTCAGAAAGTACTTGGAAAGAACTTGTAATAAATTGAAAATTAATTAATTATATTCCCAAAAACATATTTTTAAAGGTTCTTATCCTGATACTTTTTCTTTTCAACAAGGTTCTAACAAAATGTATTTCGCAAATCTCGAATTGTAGACAATCACCATGAAATAAGTCCATGGATAAACACACGCGAGGACAATCTCTGGTGGACTAAAAGATAAAGATATAAAGATAAAAGATGTTTATTCAGTATGTAGAATTTACAAATTATTCAGTATAAATCTACTCGCGCGTCGCAAGAGACCACTATTGAGAAGAAAGGCGCAAGAAACTCAACAGTCAGTAATTTTAAAATTTTGCTTATGATGAACTAAAGCACATGGGGTTAGCTCCACGCGCTTCTCTCAAGTATCGCCCAGTGAGTTGTGAGCTTGTGACTTGTGACATACACTTATTTCCCAGAAATCACCTCTATTTTGTTTCACTATTCTGTGTCAACCTGTTCAGTAGCAAATTTAAATCAAACATGCCTTTTTCGGCTGGGCGGGGCTAGAAAATGATGTGTCACCTCCAACCTAATTCCTGGCGCCCATGATCGTCATTCGTATGGGTTTCTGACGCACCATCGCAACACGGGAGTCCCTAGCAAATAACAGATACTTTTGTACGTACTTGTAGCAGAAGTCTCGTCCGCAGTAGTTGCAGGTGTGTTTGATGTTCATGTGAGCAGCCTCGTGGTGCTCGCGCAGTGCCGCGTTTGTACGGAAAGCCTTCTCGCACATCAGGCACTGTAACAAACACTAGTTTGACTTTCTCTATGTAAGAATAGTCAAATGAGCAAGCGGGTTACATAATGGTGTAACCCAATATGACTCGCATCTTTTAAGGAATAAAGAGAAACAAGACAAATAAAGTAAAAAGGAATTCAGACCTGCGTCACTCATATCCAACTAACCTTGAACTGCTTTTCTTGGTCATTTAATGGGAAATTAGTGGTATTTATTGGTATTAAAAAAAAAAAGACTAAATAATTAATGACTTTTTGTAAAAACTGTTGAGTTATAAATAAATGGTTATACTGTTATTGTATTGTAAGTTTTGTAAGCTAGCACTTAAACCCATGGACTCCAGTAACAAAGTGAAATGACCCACTACTTTTAAGGAATAGAGGGAAAGATAGGTACAAAGGAATCCTGGACCTCTCACTTTCTAACTTATTTTTTATATTTACTTTACATGCCGTTATTGTATGTGGTTTTCAATGAAGAATATTTGTATTGTATTGTATTTTAAAGTAGGTATCTAACCTTGAACTGCTTCTCCTGGTGCGTAAGCTTGTGCTTGTTCAGGTTGGAGGGGTTCACGAAGGTAGCGGGGCAATGCGCGCACTTGTACGGCTTTTCGCCGGTGTGAGTGCGCATATGCATCACCAGGTAGTACTTGTGCTTGCACTTGTAGGGGCACAGGTCACAGAAGAAGTTGAACGTGTCAGTGTGGACAACCCTGGGGACAGGCAGAGTTGTCTTTTATTAATATTTTTTGTATATTTATTTACAGGCACAGTGTATCAAAATAAAAGGTGTAAATCAAATAACCTCAAGTTGTGGAAAAAGGGAGTCACTGTCGTAAAGTTCATGCTAAATAATAAAAATAGCCTTGTACGCATTTACTACAATCTATAGGGAGATTAACTAATATTAAAATGAAAAAATTTAGACTGTTTGTTCATTTCTGCTGCTAGTAGCTAAAGGAATTCTAAATAAATCAATGCTTCAATCTTCCTTATCGATTAAATAGCATGGCAATTACTCAAAGCCTAAATTAAGCCACTATCATAACAGATTCTTTGAATAAGAAAATAAATATAATAAATAAATAATACCGAGCTTTGACTAATAATCTTTGAAACTTAACATGTAACTCACATGTGATTCTTGAGTCGAGCAATAATAGGAAACTCTTTGCCACAAACATTGCACTTGTGCGGCGCGGCTTGCTTGTGAATGTGCCGCATGTGTGCAGTAATACTCAGCACGAGCTGCCCGCACAGCTCACACGCACGCCGCATGCACTGCCGCTCGCGCCGGTGCTCCATCAGCTTTTCCTAATCATGGATAAATTTGTAAAGTGACAATTTTGGTGGTGGTTAGTAATTATTACAAAAAATACTAATATGAATCTATTGCATCCTGAGCAACCACATAATAATAGCCCTGATGAAGGACTTTTTTTAGTCATTTTGTTAGCAAACAAGCTAATAATAAGCTGCCTGTGCAGCCCAAAAACTCAAAAAATGGACATGGATGTAAACAAATTATTATTGTTTGGCGCATAACCTCAATAGTTATTTAGTCTTAAACTTAATATGAAAGTAATGATTAATCTTCAAAAGTAAGTGATGAAGGAGCAATAATGGTAAATTGTTGGTTAGGTTTGGTTTTGTTTACATCTTTGCCCATTTCAACTGACACTAACTTACTAAATAATATTTTAGATACTTGCAATATCAGAAGAGCACTTGTACATTGCCAACCAAAGGGAAAATAGGGTGCAAACAAAATAGTAGGGAGGGTCCGGTTAAGGGTTCAGTACCACAGGTGGTCTCACTAGCAAAACAATACCTAATACACTACCACTTAATGTAATGTTACAATAAACCTGAACATTACTTTAAAATTAAATAAATTGGCAACTGCATTATGAATGGCACCTTGTCTGGGAAACACATGTCACAAGGAGAGCATTTAAACTGTTTAATCCTTGGAGTCCTCTTTGAATACATCTTCTCCCTTCTCCTGCGTTCCTTATCTTCTTCTTCTTCTATTTTCATTCTTTTCTTCTTCATTTCATGCAAAATTAGTTGGAAGTCATGTTTAGAATATGGATAAGAGTGGAAAGTTGGGTCACCCATAGGATGTAAGATCTTCCTGAATTTTCTATCTGATGTTTCACAATTCTTTTTAAAAGTCATAGCTATCTTTAGGCTGTTTAAACATTCTGTACAAATGAATTTAGGCAATGAATCCTCCGGGGAAACCTGAAAATTATAATACTAATTTTAAAAAAAGTCCTTTATTTTTAAATCTAAATCCCAAAATAAAGGAATTCAATATTATGCAACATCTATGTACCTAACTTCAATTAACTGTTTGATGACCACTGTAACCTATCAATGTATAAAAATCATTTTTCCATTGTTTTGTTTGCCTGAAATTTTCATTTGTCCAAAAATCATTGTTGTATGAATTATTAACTTTTCAAAATATTTATAGAGATATACCTACAGAACCTGTAGGTTAGGCTAGGTTTGTTTTATTACAATCCAGGAAAGTTAAACGGTTTCAGAGAAAAAGGATTTTTGGATAAATGAAAATTTTGGACAAACGAAACAGCATACAAAAGTTTTTTGAACTTAAGATAGGTCACTGATTAACACCGTATTCACCATTTTGAACGCAGACTTTTTAAGGAAACAATGTGTGTGGAACAATTAAAATAAAAAATCTCTAGTTAGTGCTCCCTGAGCTTACTCAGGGAATTATCAGACGGTCAGTCAGTTATAGAGGAGTTTTGTATGAATAGATTAAGAACATTAACAGCAATATTTCATTTTAAACCAGTCATTTTGTGAGCAATCATTGCATACCAACAGTACGAACATCTCACTATAATAAAAAAAAGTAAGTCAGCTGTTGTTACTGGCCATAAATGGCCACTAAAAGTTGGCTGTGAAACTGCACTTTAATAGCAAGTGATATAAATGTCGCAAATGATTAAATTACGATACTTACAGGAACATTAGTAACACTTCGAATAGCACTAATAATGTCATAATCAAGGACTTTGTCCGTCAATGGAGTACAACCACCCTTAGCACAGATGCGGCAGATCATGTCTTTATCCAAGCGCACATTTTTTTTGCTGTAAATTTAATACATATTTACAAAATTACTTCTCATAAAACAATTATTATTATAACCATATTTTGAATTCCAGTTCCTATCTTGTAAGCGAGAAGTGCTTACAAACGAATGCAAACTTCATGTAAGAAACTGTACACAAATTCGGAGTGAGCACATTATGTATTACTCAAGCTCCAATTATTACATGAATCCCATTACCAGTCAGCCATAAGCTTTTGCCAATGATCAGTGCTACTGCCTGCTTCCTCTTCATTATTATAATTGAATGGATATTTAGCTTTGTTAAACTTAGATAGCATCGATTTAGTCAAATAGACTGCCATTATTGCAGAAAATATCAAAATAACTGGCTCCTTTACAACCAAATATAGATAAAAGTATATAATTTACATTTACATTTACACAAACATCAAAGACAATAGACAATACAACCTTTTTTTGCAGAGCTCGACATTTTTGTCAAAACTTTGTCTTAAATACAAGTATTTAAGCCTAAGCTACTCGCGCGTGAACGTGATGCGACGCGATGCGAGGCAAAGGCATTTGATTTTTTCGCGTCGCTTCGCGTTAGCGCGCTATTGGCTTTCGTAGGGCAAGGTTAATGGAAATAATACACATAGTAGCTCAAGAACTCAAAGAAAGTTCGTGGTCTTGCCGTGGCACACACACCGCACCAAAGCGATATTTTAACCGACTGCTAATTCGATAGATTTCAAATAATTCGTTCAAGTCGATAGGGGTGAATATTCGGGCGTTTCAACCGCCCTCACTACCATTCTGATGCCGGCACCACACTTCGCTATTCGTTATGCGGCTGCGCCGTATTTGTTAAAATATTTGCTATCTCACTTATGCGTTATGCGTGCGAATAAAGAAAACATAGACGAATAAACCCTCCACACTTCGTCGAATGTAGGCGCATAAGCCGAATAACGAATATCGAATATAGAAGTGTGGTGCAGGCATCAAAACAATGAAGAAAACAATGATAATTACCACCAACTTCTGACGTAATTAGAAGCCGAATAAAGGGCGCCATATACGGTACGATTCGTCGTTACGATCCGTCGGTTCAGACTGAAATCGAACGACGGATTGTACGTGTGTGGCAATGACATGTGCATGAAAGAATAGATAGTTAATCTCCGAAAGGTCAAGCCTTGGCAAGACCTAAAATAACTGTTTTCTTTCCTTTGGGGTGGAAAACTGTTTTAGAAATGTATTTATGTTGCAAATTTTTTTTTTTGTATATTGAATCTGTGGAGCCCGTGGTGTATTGTGCTATTGTGTCAAATTGTCAAATGTACAATTGATTACAATACTTACAAAATAAATAATCCGCCTCGTTTCATATTGTTTGTTGAATTGTATTTAAGATAAATCTTGTGGTGCTGGTGGATTTAAAGCGCAAATTATAAATGGCTTCCCTCTTCTTACTTAAGTCTATGTTATATGTTAACGCTTTACATAAATCCAAAAAGAAGAAACAAAAAAAAAAGAAATCGTAAGTGTCCGATGTTTATATTTGTACGTTTTTATTGTCACGCTTTATTTCATTTAATTATGTTTCAGTTTAACGAGAGTTAAAGTATCACCAGGCATGTGCAGAATATGCGCTGCAGAAAATGGGGATATTCCCATTTTTAATAACTTTGTTCAGCCTAACATTGCCGAAGAAATTGAACACTTTTCAGGTGTTACAGTAAGTATTTTCATTTTTATCTAATATGAAAGACTTAGTCCCATGAAACACCATCACCTATATTATAAATCTGATTATAAATTTAAACCAGAATCTGGTTTTTTTCTGTACTTACAAGAATCTTATTTAAATTCATAATAATAGGTCGATAACTTTCCAGATCAGTAAAGCGGATACCATTAAACAAATGTGTCAAAACTGTCTTGATCTTCTTAATGGATGCATCATGTTTAGAGATATGTGCCAAAGGAACAACAAACACATGACAGAAGTTGCAGTAAAGGAAGGTAAAGTTGACGACCACTCTGCCCTCCTAAGCAAAAATGCAATAACTAAATTCAATAGCCAAAGCAGATTCAACTCTCTTCTGTTCGTAACTAGGTTGCAATTTCTACAGATGTTTTGTTTGAGATAACGCCATTATGCTTAGTAGGGCAGCACTACTATAGTAGGTTAAATCTAGGATGACCCTGTAACAGCTGAACTAAACAAGTATGACAGTGGTTGACTTTTCATAATAACAACATTGATACAAATCTTGCCACACCACTCACAAATTTAAAGTACCTATCACCTCTTTTTATATGCCTTGTTTGGGAGTATGAAGTGTCCAAAATCACAAATATGCAATATCATCCTGGTAACCCATAATTTTATTGAGTTTTTAAAACACTATTTTCTGCAGAAACCATGATGTTTTCAGGATATCTTAAACATTGATTATGTCTACACTAATATTATAATGAAAGAAGAAGTTTGTTTGCATTGAATAGGGTCTGAAACTACTGGACCAATTTGAAAAATTCTTTCATCATTAGAATCCTACATTATCCCTGTGTTTTATTTTTGTGCATGGATGTAGTCGCAATCAACAGCTATAGGTTATAAACATTTTTGCGGACAGGGTAAACTGCCTATTTTTAAATAACTGTGGTATGTTGCATGTCTGCTGCAATATAATAAACAATGTGCTATGGAACCACTAACACTAGTATAAGTTTTGAAATTGTTACTAACCCTATTGATCATATGTTGGTTGTGAATAAATTATTATCATTATTATTATTTATATTATAAAACAGTATCAAAAAACACAAAACAGTCTTGATTTCAGATAAGTAACTCTTTCTGGTTGGCCATAGAAGTTATATTTGAATAGTTGTTCCAGAATATCTCAAGAGTGAAATAAGCAAGGAGGTACTTAATGATGATAATCCCACGCAGGCACAGGGTGAAGACAGTAATGACTCCTACAATATTCCCTCACCTTCGTTTTCTGATGATAATGCAATATGGGGCTGTAATACCTGCTGTAAAGACTTTTTTGATATGGTTAGTCAAAGTTTCAAGTATTTTTAAAATTAAATAGAAAATACTTCTCTTGCTTTCACAGTCTACTTTAGTTGGTAAAGCCGAAATCGGAAGTAGTCGTATATTTTAGTACTTTATACCAGTAACATATTCATGTGAGAGTGATTTTAATTGAGTATATCAATAGCGGTCAGTTGAAAAAGAAGCCCCTTCCATTGGACAGAGTTGGAGTAAATTGGAAGTAGTTTCTCAGGCTCGAACAAAATGGAATTTCCTTCTACAAGCCCTATGTCCCTGCTGAGGATAAATGGATCTCATCATCATCATCATCATATCAATAGCTGTGACAAGGTGCCAAAATGTACAGCTACTTTTGCGTGCAACCATACCCAGGGAAGGCAAAACAAATACAAGCTTATCATATGATTATCCAAAACTTCTGTGCTTACCTTGGATATTATATTATCAATAATAGGTACAAGTAATATAAATTGTTTTCAGGATTCATACAGTGACCATTTATCCCGATGTCCAGGTGACAGCGTTCCTAAGCCACCTGAAGAACTTACCAAAAGGAAGTTCCTGTGTGACATTTGTGGCAAAACATGCTCATCTAATGCTAGCCTCTTAGTTCACATGTAAGTAGCCTACAGGCATTCACTGGGTTCATTCTATTGTGAACTATAGTATGGTATAGTATGGTATGAGAAAAGAACCATGGGGAAGTCATGATAACTCATGAAGATAACAAGATCATGTTATTAGAAAACTTGTTTCTGTTTGGCTTCACAATTGACTTCTTCATGTTTGCGGTTTATGGCTGATATCTTAGATGGAATGCCGCAATGGTTGTCTTATCCCCACACTGGAACACAACAATGAGAACACTGCTAAATGGTGGTATGTTAAAGGGTAAAATGGTTGTAGAGATCTGGACGGACCTTGCACAAGGTCCTGTCACCACTAAATGAATTGGTGAAAATGGTATATAGGTTACCATCATTTGCTAAGAAATATTTCACAAACTGATTCATTTTACAAACATATCATTTTGCAAAACGCTTTTTTTTTTTCCAAAACCTTAAATATTTCTATAGGTATATTTCTAAGATGATCATGAGATAAGTCTCTAGATGAGTTTTGCAAAATTATATGTTTGTGAAATAAGAATAAGACATTTTTATTTCGAGCAACCAGGCCCATAATTCAAATAGACTAACATACATAACAATATAAAACTTAAAACTAACACTGAGGTGACAGAACAGCGTGACCCTGTTTCCTGTTTTGGCAAAATTGCCGTCATAGTCGCTGCCGGTAGGTGCCCCGAAACCGCCAAATGAATCAGTTTGTGAAATGTTGTTAAGCAAGTGCTTGGATACGGATAAATACCTAATGTTACTACTAGAGCAGTTAAACTCTACTGTCACGCCTGCTCCTGATCTGCATCCTTCTGGGGTTCTGGTGTATATGTAATAGGGCATTTTACAAAGAAGCATTAACCCTTAATTTGGCAGGGGCTATAAATTTCCCACACTACAATAAGCTGAAATTGAACTTTACTACCTACATTTTATGATACTATTTTAATTGTATTTTCCTAAAATATAACATCATCTATTATTACCAGAGGTCGGAATAGGTAGTGCTTATTAACCTAAACTTGACTCATGTTCATTTATGCGCGAGTGAGATGGGAATACGTTATTGAATGAAGATGCAACAAGTTTAGGTTAATAAGCACTACCTATTCCGACCTCTGATTATTACTCTTTAGAGACTTGCGATTCCATGACTTTATTTCATTTTGGTCTAGTATTTTTACTTTAGCCGTGCCTTATTAAGGGTTAACATGTAATTGTCATTGATTACCCTTGGATTAGTGACTGCTGATGTTAGACAAGGTGTAAAACCATAAAATGGGAGCTGACCCTGGCCTGTTGATTTTACTTTTTAACTAGGGCAGGCTTTTATTTTAGACAAATTTAGGAGTTATTAACCTGTATATTAGCTATTCCAAGGTTACCTAGAAGAGATCCCTTACAGGGACAAGTTCGCCTTTGTACATAATTTATTTTCATATAAGTATTTTTTTGTGAAACGATTTATTTTCTTGCAATAAAGAGTTATACTCACTTTCTTATTTATTGTAGCATTCATTAATTTGTCTCAACGTAAAATTGAATATGTTTTTACAGTGGTATCCACGAAAACGTGTTTCCCTTTAAGTGTGACGTGTGCCCGTACCAAGGCCGCACTATGGACCTGCTAAAGGTCCACAAACGCTCCCACTTGGCGGACAAGCCTTTCAAGTGTACTCAGTGCCCAAAGGCCACCACCACCTCGAGCAACCTGGCCAAGCACATGAGGCATGTGCACAGCACCACAAGACCTTTTAAGGTATTATTAATTTTTTAATCTTTAAGTTTGTCGTACACTGCAACAAATTCGAACGTCGCTAATAAATATATTTAGCGGCGCGGCTGTGCAATCATAGCCTCAAAGAATACATTAAAGACTACGCGGTCGGTAGTGACCCTGCCTCCGAAGTCAGCCGGTCCGGGGTCGAGTCCCGGTAAGGGCTAATATTTGTATATATATTTATAATATAAGTATGTTTATCGCCATCACTCGTCTTGTACCCATAGTAAAAGTCTAGAGCCTAGTTTGGGACTGGGTCATTTTGTGTGAAATGTTTCTCTGATACAGGAAGTAGCAGACGTTGCAGTATGTTTGCTAGTCTTTTATGCGTATATCAATATCCTATTGTTCTAAAATGTTTTTGTACTCATCGAGAACTTGTTTGCCGCTCCTTTAACCCACAAACCTCTGATAACAATAGAGACGCAGTGAACCGTGAAACAACGGCGCTAATATAATGGAAAACGGAGTTTTTTTAAGAATTTGTCATGTTTCAGTGCACATACTGCGACAAGGCGTTTTCGTACCAACACGACATGAAGAGGCATATAAAAGACATCCACCTCCGGCAGGGCACCGTCGAGTGCGACGTCTGCTACAAAAAGTTCAACACAAAGTATGATAATCAAAATTACTGCCTAGGGTGACGGCACCAGTGATGGACACTTTTAGCTGTCAGGTACCAGTAATGGACACTTCACTCCTAATTCAAATTTCATACGGTCCTAAATTGAATGTAGCAAAACAAATGAATAACCCTTATCTTCTGTAAAATAAGAATCAAAAGTGTCCATTATTGGTGCCTTGTCCATTACTGGTTCCATCACCCTAGGGCTATTTAATAATATACCTAAAGTCAAGTGTAAACATATGGGAGAACGCAACATCTCGAAAATATGTCCTAATGCATCTTATTCCAGTATGATAAGCAGAGCCCGGAATTTTCGTAGCAATTTTGAGCTGTCATAGGGACTTCTCGTTTATCGACTTCCGATATATATATTTTATCGATACATTATAGAACACAACACAACATATCAATGAAGATTAAAAGTAAAGGTAAACAACAGGCGGTCTTATCGCTAAAGAGCAATCTCTTTTAGATAACTTTTGAGTGGCTGATAATGTTAAATAGAGATTTGCAATGAAAAGTTAATAGTTAACGATTTTACATTTAATCAGTTCATTTCAGTGTTTTAACATTTGTCAATTTCATGTTCAAATACAGTTTTATTGCTAACAAGTGTTTCATCATTCGTTTCTCAATAAAATAAATGGATAGTCATAATTTCCTAAAATTAGGTATCCAAAGGTCATCTCGAAGAGATCGCTCATTCGAGATAAGACTGCATGTTGTACACTTCTACTCGTAATCATATTAAAAAAAATGTATTCTGTATTTATCGATATACACATGTATATCGGAAGTCGATAGACGAGAAGTCCCTATGACAGCTCAAAATTGCTACGAAAATTCCGGGCTCTGATGATAAGAACTTCGTATCCTGACTTTTTACCAAATCATCATTTGACTAACTGTATCATTTTAAAACTTTAATTTCGCACAAATGTAATAGTGCTTAAACCATTACATATTACATAGGTTACATGGGCTTATTAAATAAGATAGGTTAGGTTAGATTAATGACCACAAAAAAATGCAAAAATATCTGGCGGGAAATACGTCTATGCGAATTTAAAGTTTGTCAAATGATGATTTGGTAAAACTTTAGTGAACCTTGTAACATATTAATGAGAGGATTCTTTCGATACATATTTTTGCACTTGACTGTACATGAAATAAATCAATGCAATTAACTCCTTAATAGCGATTAAGGAGTTAATTGCATTATGATTTTATCGCCGTAATAAAGGCAGGGGGCGTACGCAATTGTGGATTGCACGAAGATTAACTACTGGGGTTTATTACTTCCAGGATTTACGTGTTCAAAAGGCTTACATTTTTACAAGCTTTTATTTAACTTGCAATGTATGTATGTATGTACGGGTTAAATTTGACCCACTACCCGTTAGCGAAATGGGCTGAAATTTGGACCACATATGCAAACCCGATGACAATGCAATATTATGGTATCTAAGAGGTGATCTGATGAGGGAGTCGAAAGGTGGCGACAGGCTATCCGCTATACTTAACGTAGACCCACCGTGTTAGGACTCAATAGTTTAATCTTGATAAGCCTTAAAGATTTAGCAAAAAAAAGTACGGCGGCAACAAAAGCTTGTCCGAAAATGAAAGTTTTGACAGAAACTTATTAACCCCCAAACCCAAAGCAAACAGAGGGAAGTTATATATAAGTTGAACATATCTGTTTATCTGTGGTATTGGTTCTAGCTTCCAAATGGATGGACCTATTCGGACGCTGTTTTTCAATGGTAACCTATTTTTATTGGGGTGGTTCTTAGCTAGGTTTGATGATCTGTTAGGTTATCTGCTCTGAAAGTAGAAGTCACCATTATACTTTTTGTCTATTTTTGTAACGCCGTTTCACGCTAACTCTAGCTGGGTAAAAACCAAAATAAATGTACATAAAGACGCTATTTAAATGTCACTTAAATGATGTCTAACTTACAATTTCGTTACAAAAATCTATGTGTTTGACGTTAATCGAAAGTTTCGTGACGGTGACAAAGTCTTCCTTTAACTGGACATTTATTTTGATTTATATATATTGTACGCTAACTCAAATAGATATTGTTTTGTTCTTACAGAAAAATATTACAAGGGCATCGTTGGAAAGTTCACAAAATCAAAGGGGAGAGGCAGGGTCGCTTGCCGTCCTACCTGCAGTGCCAAATGGACGAGCGGCACGGGGTGAACATGAACCACTGCGACCCTGCCTACTGATAGATGACACTATGTTTAACAACCAGTGCTTCAGTAGGAATCATCCATTACGTCGACCAAGAGGCGTCCACGGTTCTCCGCTGCCCGCCACCAGCGATTTCCACCTTCATCAGTTCGTCAGTTCCCTTGTTGAAAGACTACTGTGCAAGAGATCTTAAAAAGTCTCTCTGGTTTGGATAACGCCAGTTAGGCTAGCATAAGAGTGTATGCCAATAACAAAAAACCGCAAACCGTTTTTTATAGATAAGTCCTGAAGATGAGTCGATATTATTATTATTTGGATGCTAAAGCTTCTTGGACAGAACACGTTGGGTTGAAAGTGTCTGAGAAATCTAAAGCTATTATTGGCTGCTTATTAAGATCTGCTCACTTACTCTGGGGAAAAAGGTGCATTTAATAACTCTTTGATAGAAAAAACAGCTACTCAGGACTGTGCTAAAGTAAGATCGTAAGTTGCCATGAATAAAAACCCGATGGGTAGATGTGGGTGATAGAAGAATTGGTGAAGATATAATTCAAATTAAACTTCTTCCTTCAATTCAATTAAATAATAGTAAGAAAGTTATATTTTATGTTACTCATGTCTTAATCGAATCGTGTAGTTGTACGATTTTAGAACATAATTGCAGACTAGTTAGTACTTTTATTTTAGTATAATTTAGAATCACAATTTCTCAGTTTTCAATGCGTAGCATAATCCTATGACAATTATGGCCAAGTCATAATAATAATAATAATTGCCTTTATTATAAGATTTACATTCAGTTTACATAACACAATTAATTTTATCCTAAATGATATCTCTTATCTCAGAGTGCCGTTAGGCAAAGGCCTCCTCCCGCGCTATATTTATTTTATGTTTTGTAAGTTTGCGTTTAATTTCACTGGAGGGTGTTGGTCTAATGTTCCTGCGCAGACCAGCCGTGGTGGGACATTTTTGTTCTGTTATGTTGGTATAGTTAGCATTGTTGTTGTTGTTATCCCGGTTGTTGACATCTGTTAGTTGCTATATATTGTCAGTTTTGCTGGTTGAACATGATCTTGGCCTTAGAAAACCATGAGAATTGGTTTTGTTAATTTTACTCGGCATATTGTTGCTCGCTTCTCCATTCTTTAATGGTGTTTTCGGGGAGCTTGTTGGTGACCGCTTTCTTTTTTCAGAATCGGTTGGCTTGTCTTGACCAAGCCATATTAAACCTTATCACAATAATGTTTAGGACTTAAGTAGCTAAGTCACTACCCTCATAGTATTTTTTTTACAGACGAATTAATTGAAATTGTGGCTTCAAATCTAATAAGATAACTAGGGGGTCGGACACATGTGCTCAAATTGATTCCTACGAAATAAATAATTTCTGGCTAAAGTATCCCATGTGCCCGGGCCCTAACTAGAAAAGATAACATTATGTTAATTCTACTGATATTGTTAATTTATTGGCTATTTATTTACAGTTCGAAGAAATGTTGTGATCATATTGTTATTTATTATCAAGTAATTTATTTAACTAAGGACATATAACTGTTTCATAAAGTACAATGCGAAGATATGCTGTCATTTAATATAAAGTCCTCTAAGTTAAAACACGTAACTCTATTTGAAACAATGATATTCTTTGTGATATTGCTGTTGGTACTGGAATGTGTCTCGTTTGATCTACCGCGGTGCAAGCCAGATTTGAACATCGACAAAGATCAATATGAAGTGTCGCATACCTACGAGGTCCCCGACGCGGTCCCGACCGACGCCCACTACGACGTCTATGGCAACCTGTTCTATGTGAAGACTAGTAGCACCCCTGAAGGATACTTTCATGATATCTACGTCGTTAAATTTAAAACTACATCTGCTAACAAAATTTTGGGTAAGATTAATCGATACTTTATTTAATTAACGCCTCGCTAGCAATAAAATAAACTGAAGTATTTCAGAGATATTTTTATCTGACTATAAATTGATTCCAATTTGGTGCTAAAACATTATGTCCAAAAAAGACGGTGTAATAGCCGGTTCACACTACTACGCTTGTGCCACTGGAAACCGAATATCAATAAAATTTCTGTCTACCGCAATGCGTCTAATTGTAAAGTACAGTCACTTGCTTTAATTTGGGACACATTTCAAGAAATATATGCTTAAAGTCGTCAATGTGATAAGAGATGTCAAGTCATTTGTAACTTTTAGGAAACTCAACCTTATTGATGTAGAATGTCAGGTTGACTTTGGATCTAAGGTGGGTACCAAATTAAATCTCGTGACTGTACCTAATAGGTATTCAGCAGTTTGAAATTATGTTTCTAAAACTGGTTTTCAATCGCTTGGAAGAAAGGAAGCATTTACATACTTCATAAAAGTTATATAAGGTTCAATGTGCAATGATCTGAATGCTCCTATCTTCTTTTTAACATTTTTCTATCATGGTCCCACCATGCAGGCAGGGGCATTCCCAGTCGACCACCTCTAGGGTGATATTCGTTTGCGCGTTCGACGCGTAACGACCTGAGCGTTGTAGGATTAGCTAGCTGCAACGAACAAGCTAAAATTTTCTTAAGTGGACGACCGCCAATGTCCCTGACTGTACATACAAATTATTGTATAATAAATCTATAAAATACCTAATAATATTTGTAATTAATATCAAGGAAGTCTCTGCTATGCGGAACAGGGTTATGTTTTCAAAATGACGGTCGTTTTTCCGACCCTTGAATATGAATATAAGTATTTCTGTTTTCCATAAAGGGTTGCCGGAAGGACTTAGCTACTCTGTTGCGGTTGATAACAACGGCGGTCGAGTGTACTTCGGGACGGGAAAGGGCATGTTCAAATACGACTATGAAACGCACAACGCCACCCAAGTGTCCGACTCTAGCTTAAAGATAAATATGATATTTGTCGATAAAGACAGCGACATATATATAACAAATCAAGTAAATGGAATTGAAGAGCTATATTTGTTGGACGGCGAAAGGAAAATTCGCTATAGGACCTTAGAAGCGTTGAACGAGTTGGCTATAGACGATGAGAACAACTTATATTTCATTAAACATGAGCAGCTTTTTGTTCTGAAGCCGACGTTGTCCACGCCAGTGACGATCGGCAACGTGACGTATGATGGGGTTGGGCAGATAGCTTTCCATAAGGACAATGTATTCATCGCTAGCGATAAGGTTATGTACTTCCATGAAAACGATACCGGCAAAATGAAATTAATTTCAAATATTTCCGATAAAGTAACGGCCATAGCTTTTGATAGGATGGGCGACTTCGTGCTCGGAACTCGAGGAAAGTTAATGAAGTATAAGAAGAAAGAATGTTATTTCAGGAAGAGTATCAATAATCCTCAACATTAGATAGATCCGATCCGATCGATATTTAAACACGCTCTGCTTTCATTTAGCAGGTATGAACTGGTAAAAATAAATAAATAATGTAATATACGAAGCGGTAAAATTATTAGAGTTAATTACAGCTTAATCTCAATCAAAATACAGATCACGGCAACACTTTTTTTTCACCATGTATTACTAAAACTGGCATATTGAGTCTTTTTTTTTTAAACAACGCCAAAATAGTACTTATGACTACTGTATCATACTGATTTTTCTTAAAAATATTTTTAATGATGTTACTTGATGATTTTTGCTACCGTCCATCTCAATGTCTGTATCGATGAACTCAGATAGTTTAAGAATAATTTGTGCAGAACTTTTAAATACGGCGATACTCGAACCAAATTTCAACCTTTCAATAAGTACCTACTAGTCTTTCATTTTTAGCTAGTCATCTGTATGCAAATTGACGTCATTAGAACTAAAAGTGCGACCCCTGTATACATATCTTATCATTATCAACCATCTGTAATGATAAGATTACAGATCATTGTTCATCATCATTGTTGTTGTTTTATTAGGTACAAATAATGTCAAACCGGTACTTTTATTTTTAAGTGGTAGAAAAACAAAACTGGTTATTCCCACCTGTTACCACTAGTAACAGCTGGGAGAATTTTTCTCATCTTTTACCAGTGGTAACTAATGGGAATAAAAATTCCGAACTGTTACCACTAACTACTGGGTTTTTTTTCCCAGTAGTTATCACCAAATATTTTAGTGGTAACAAATGGAAAAATACTCCCAGTTGTTACCACCGCGTACTTTAGTGGTTAAAGATGAGAAAAAAGTCCCAGCTGTTACCAGTCGTAACAGGTGGGAATAACCCAACAAAACGACCCATTGTTTTCTTTTCATTACTGCTATGCGAGGAATCTGAAACTTTCAGCCTAAAAGTTAAGTGAGGAGGAGATAGATCTGTTAGATTAATTACGTACCCAAAATCGTTATTTAACTAGCAGAATTTTAATACGTTTTTGTATTTAAGTCGTTTTTCCCAACACGTTTTTGCATGTAACATTTTTCCCAATTCCAGAAATATATTATTAGTGTGTAGACCATCACTTCTGGGTGCTTTGCTCTTCGGGCCTGCTGCAAAACTAGCAACCTAAACCTACCTATTTCGATCCGATTGGATGGGAAAATATTCGACTAGAAAATATAAGATCAGAGAAAAATACCTACTTTAAAGATCGTTTTTGTCTCCGAAGGACATTTCTTCACACTTTAAACATAAAAAATGGTTGTTACACACTGCATAAGTAGGTATATACGACTTCTTATATTTAACACAATCAGGATAATAACAATACCCTAGGGTGACGGCACCAATGATGGACACTTTTAGCTGACAGGCACCAGTAATGCACACTTCACTCTTAAAACAAAAATAACCCTTATCTTCTTTAAAATAAGAATCAAGTGTCCATTACTCGTTCCACCACCCTAATAACCTAACTTGAAATGAAATTAGGTATTAAGAATAGATTTAGCGGTGGCATTCGAGACGCTTCACGCGCGCCGTCGCGAACGCCACCGTTAAGCCAACTCTTGTGTGAAGTATAATTTTCACATTAGGTTATATCCTGATTGTGTTAGATGTAAAAAATCAAAGGAATGAACGTATCGTGCGTAACAACCTTTTTAGGGTTCCGTACTAAAATGGTAAAAAAGGAACCCTTACGGTGAGACTTCGGTGTTTGTCTGTACCTATGTCACCGCAGTTTTTTAAATGTGAACATTAAATGTCCTTTGGAAAAAGAATACTACGATCTGTATACTACTTATGTAAAAACTACACTAAGAAAATGCATCTTCTTTTGCAAAAACTGGGGTCCTAGGGAAAAAAACTCTCCTGAAGATCAATGGTGTAAGTCTAGTTTCCTCCGTTTATGTATATATCTACCTTTTTTAGTACGAGTTAAGTCGACTTATACCTTTTAACTAGGACCCCAGCTCTAATATTTTATAAACAATAATTGTACACGTGTATAAATTTAATATACGTAATTTTAACAATTGAGCATAGATTCTGAGAAACTGCAATTATGTAAATGCGTTGCAATTTAGGCGGAAATAAAATCATTCGTATCGAAGAAATAGTTTCCTTTTAATCATTTAAATTAATTAATTTAGCTACCCAGTACACACACGTACACAGTAGTACTTCTAACTAATGCGATTTTTCCTAACTAGTGAGAAATCATGTCTCAGCCAAATTATTCTGGTCAGTTAGAATAATCTGGGTGAGACAAGGCTGAGACACATGGGACATGCAAGTCAAGAAACTGTTAGTTGTACCTATTAACTCTAATTATTATGAATCATGGAGGGCGTAGGTACCCAGGATTTAGGCCTCTGTTTCCCCGGACCAGTCTCAAGTTTCTTTCTGATTTGATAACGGCAGCCTAACTAAACCAATTTAACATACCTACTGTCTGTGCAGGTGTTTGCTTAGCACAAAAATGGCCCAAACGTTTTTGTGTTTAAATGACACACTAATAAATTCGCATCAATAAGATTGAACTTCACTCTAAACCTCTGTAATCTTCTGCTGGATAAGCCTCCCCCAATCTGCGGGCGGACTCCTTCAACCTTTACCAGTTCGTTTAACATCTGGGGGCCATTCACCCGAACTGGGTTTTAAGCTGTTCTCAAGAGTCATCACGAACCGGGAGCGCGCAGGTTTGATGACTTCCAGCCTATCGAACAAGCCGGTTTCCGAAAAGGCTTCAGTACATCCACACGCTGCGCTGCGGCAAGTTATACAGAAGACAGAAGAGTATAACCAGCCACTATGCTTAGCGTTTGTGAACTATGAGAAAGCCTTTGGTTCGGTCGAAACCTGGGCCGTTTTACAGTCTCTCCAGCAGCGGTGCCAAATTGAGTATCGGTACATCCGAGTGTTTAAGTGTTTGTATGAAAACGCCACTATGTCAGTCCGTCTTCTGAGCCAGAACTCAAAACCCATTCAGTTACTGCTAGGAGTGATACAGGGAGATGTTATATCTCCTTAACTGTTCCCTGCTGCGTTGGAGGACGTTTTCAAGCTTCTGGACTGGAAAGGACTTGACATTAAAGTCAACGCCGAGTATCTCCCTCACCTTCGATTTGCCGACGATATTGTAGTCATGGCTGTGACCCTGGAAGAACTGGGCACAATGCTCCATGACCTCAGTAGTTTCTCAACAAGTTTGTATCTAAATTAATATGTAGGTAGAAGACAAAACCTATGTCAAATATCCACGTGGCGCCCACTCCATTAAAAGTTGGAAGCTCTACACCCGAAGTTGTTGATCATTATGTAGGACAAATAATCCAGCTAGGTAGGTCAAAGTTCGAGAAAGAGGTGAATCGCCGAATCCAAGCAGCGTTCGGTAAGCTACGGAGTATATTCCCGTCCCAGTTACCGCAGTGTCTAAAGTAAAGTCTTTGACCAGTGTGTGTTGCCAGTGATACCTTATGGAACAGAGACGTGTTCCTTTACAATAGGCCTCATAATGAAGCTCAAGGTCATCCAAAAGGGCAATGGAAAGGGCTATGCTCGGCATATCTCTGCGAGATCGAATCAGAAATGAGGAATTCCGCAGAAAAACCAAAATCACCCACGTAGCCCAGCGAATTGCGAACCTTAAGTGGTGGAGCACATTGCTCGTAGAACTGATGGCCGTTGGGGCGGAAAACTTCTAGAGCGGCAGGCCTTCCACAAGGTGATGCGAGTAGCACAAAACCGACCGTCGTGCAGATCCTTGGGGAAGGCATGTCCAGGAGTGGACATATTTCGGCTGATGATGATGATGATGATGAATTAATCAAAAATAATATCTTATTTTGGATCAACCAACTTTTCTTTAATTTATTCTTAAAGTAAAACTGTTTTCACCTTTATATTTAAAAATTGATTAAATACCTATTTTAAAAAGTTCAACATACTTATGAAATATGATTATGATTACACAATTGAAAAAGCGCTACCTAATAGATGCCTTCTTAAACACAATCGTATACAATGAGATGGTAATCACAATTTATTCAATTGTAGGGAGAAATATTTAAATTTCATTTCATGAGAACAAGGTGAGCAGTTCCGAAACTACATTATTTCTATAACACAATGCTTACCACAATGTCAAAATTATGTGATTGAACATCATCCATCAACTCCAGTGTGTTACTAATAACTTAACATACTCAATCATGCTATAATATTTTCGATACTAATCTGAGTAATCTGTTTCAAATGTAAAATTTTAACTATGGTACAAATAACAAAAATGCAATTTCGTGACCATTAAGTTCATGTACCTATGTCACATCTCATGTATTTATTAATGAAAGTTGTAAATATATCACTGCAGCCATAATTTACTGTCTTTACCTAGTTTTTTTAGCACAAAACCCCTTTTGATAGAGACCTTACACAATAGTCTGAAATATTTTTCAGTTCAAATTTAGACCTTATAAATGTCAGTGGGGCAATATGCTTTGTGATATAATTGGAAATGCTAATGGTTGATTTTGTGTGTTTGGTAGAGCCATTGGCTGGCTGGTGCTAGAGATGGTGATCTGCTGTGTAGAGGTTTGGTGCACAAGCTGCTGTGCCGACGGTACTTGCTGCGCCGCTAGCTGCTGCGCTGACTGCTGCGCCAGCTGCTGCGCGGATTGCTGCGCTGCTGCGGCCAAGTGCTGCGCAGACTGCTGCACGGCCAAGTGTTGCGCTGACTGCTGCGCGGCCAAGTGTTGCGCCGACTGTTGCACCGCCAAGTGCTGTGCGGACTGTTGTGCGGCCGCCAAATGTTGAGCAGACTGTCGCGCTGTCAGGTGTTGCACATTCTGCTGAGCAGCAGCCAGGTGCTGCACAGACTGCTGCGCTGCGTACTGCTGGGGGTGCGGCGGCAGCGCTGACTGCTGAACTAGCTGCGGAGGTGGTGGCGCCAGTGTCAACTGTGCAGGCGTCACCGCCACCACCGTCTGCCCTCCCCCCATCAGGGTTCCCGAGTCACTCACTTGCATCAACTGCTGAGCACCAGCACTAGTCACAATCAATGCGCCAGAATTACCCATCAACTGCTGTGTAGTGCTGACTGTAAGTATTTGAGGAGCTGGAGTCAACAGCTGAGCTCTAGATGCAGCAGGTGCTAGGGTCAAATTTGGAGTTGCTGCTGTTGGCACTAATGTTGGTAAGGCACCAGAGAGACTCACAACAGGTGTCATACTGACTGTAGCTAGTGACACAGGTGCCGAAGTTCCATGGCGTGACGTGATAACACAGGACTGTTGACTTCGAATTTGAGCTTGCTCTAGTAAGAACCCATTCATAGAGGTCAACTGAACATTTTTTTCAGTTAAATCTGCAACCTTTTTCAGTAAAACGCTAATGTTATCATGCAGTAATTTCACATTATGGCCCAGGGACTCACAGTTTTGGCATAAATTTGGTGCAGGTAATATTTGATTTTCTGTTGTCTCTCCATAAGTAAAACGTCTTATTTTAGGTTCAGGAGGTGAATCTTCATCTCTCAGCATAGGCGGAGGGAGATTGTATTGCAGAGGTGGGTAACTGGTTAACTGGTGTTGTTGCTTATTAGCTATCTCGGATGGATGGGTCATTTTGCAGTCAGGGTTTAAACAGGTCCCGTGCAAGTAAGCCTGGCAAACTGGTACGCCGCATGAGACCCCTGGGAATTTGCCCGTTCTATAAAATTTTGCTTCTTCTTCTATAGTACCATGGACAAACTTACAATTTGGTCGAAAACATCCCTTGTTTTGGAAGTCATGACAAAAATCAAAACGTTCTTTAAAATAGTTTACTGGTGGAGTTTTGTGTAGAAACCGACAGTTTTCACGTACACAACAACCTCTAATATAATCCCGGCAGAAGTTTATGGAGTGAGCGGGCTTGTCGTCGTCCAAACCCATACTTAAGTCTACGTGAACCATTACGCTTCCTAAGGATATTATGCGTTTAGAATCTATTGTCAGCTTTAAGCTTCACAGGCATGATATGAACGCAAACAAATTCCTTCAATTCACTGAATGCGAGTGACTGCCACTTCTGGATATATTCGTAAATTGCATTTCACTTCAGTGTATGAATATAATTTTAAGTAGTTGATATAAACACAAACAAAATTAGAATCAGGAATTTCAGCAACGTTTTACCACTCGGATTTATATAAAATTAGTAAGATAAGCCAGCTAACACCGTCCACAGATTATAAGGGTCACAGATTAATTATAAGGGAATGTCTAAAGATGAGGGTATGGAATTGGTACAATACAAGGGGCCTGTTTTATAAAGGTACAAATTACAATTTACAGGTTACAAGTTGATTTGACACAACCTCGACCAATGACGACCAGAGGCCCATTTCACAAAGCTACAAGTTACAAATTACAAGCGGAAGTCTCTTTCTAACTCCTTTTGGTAGAAAGAGAGTTCCGCTTGTAATTTGTAACTTGACATTGGTGCTAGAACATAATACACAATAATTTTCATACGTTGCTTACTGTTTAAAAAAAAAATCGAAACCACCTAACCTCCAAATGTATGTACGTATTTGAATATCGAAAGTTACAATATCGAACGGTCAAAACATCTACAGTAATTATAGAATTCTATATATGTTTTTATGTCTGAAATGCCTACGATTAAAATGCCACTTGCATGTTTATGCAAATGTTTATTTATATAAATATTTGTTACAGAAGGTACAGTCATATATTATATTAACAATGTGCTTCGAAGTGTTCTGAGCAGATACGAGAAAACTTTGTTGGTTGCCAATTTATGCTACATGTAATTTATATTTTTTAGTGTTACAATGACTTGTGAATTGTGTGTTGTAGACTATGACATTATTATTATTATTATTTTACGATGAATTGCGTTTAAGTTAACGTCACTGCACTGTTATAGTGTTTATTATAATTATACCTACTTTGATTTTGACCTGTAATTTATATTATTAATAAATATATGAATATGAATATGAACATTTATGTTTGATTCCACTGAACCGAATACTTCGAAACGCATACAATTTTACATTTACCAGAGGCCCGTTTCACGAAGCTACAAGTTACAAATTACAAGCGAAAGTCTCTTTTTAACTCCTGTAAAAGGTTCAGAGTTAACCCTTTCAACGCCATCGGCGGATATATCCGCACTTTAGGTATAGTTTGACATCTTAAAAGTACATAAGATATACGATCAATTATAAACTCTTATCTGTGGCTCTACTCTATCCTGTGGTTCTAAAAACAAACATGGCGGCGTATTCATTTTAGTTTTGTGTCTGTTGTGTATCGATGTATCTAAATTATTGTGTATCGAGGTCGGACGGGCTGTAGTAAATTCTAAACGAAACAATTAAAAGTGAAACTTGTAAAAGGGATTAAAAAACAATGCTTACTAGGAACATGTTATAGAGTCATAATAATGAGATGAGGTGAGTTGCAATAAAAGATGCTCTGTTACAATCATGTTTTCTGAAAGCTATAATGAAATAGTTATTTCAGGTAGGCAAGGTTGTAGTGAAATGTTCAAACAACAAGTATCGCCGCGAAGCGTGCACCCGTACCAGACGACGATGGTGCCGCGGAGCCAGCAGCAATTTACCTCAGCGGCGGAGCAAAGGGCAAAGTTTCCCTGGGCTGGAGACATCAACCCGCCCGTATACCAAATGGCGGGTACTGACAGCTCGACTTCTGATAACGCTTATCATGTAAGTACCTACAATAATCGTATAAATTTTCGGGGTACACAAATACCGACCCGGTATCTTGCGATTACAACACACTCAACTTACTGCCAAAAACGTAAGACAATCCCAGAATCTGTTTGGTACTATCACGAGTGGAGCGAGGAGTGTTAGGTATCTTGCAATCACAACACGCAAATTAGATAGAAAGCAAAGAGGTTTTAGTTGTATCCACTTTGGTACATGTGGACCCTCATGCTATTTGTCTCGTAATGTCGTTGCACAATCTACCTACATGTTTTGTGGAGGTGCCGCTGTCTCATCTACATAGAAGATACAAATGATTGGGGTCATTTGATCTCAATGCAATGAAAGAGATGTGATTGATATTGATATCACATACTGCATATAATATAAAGTACAGTGCAACCATTTTCTTAATAGCGATCGGCAATCTTCAGTTTTCTATGACACACTAGTGAAAAATATACTGTCAGTTGCGAGTGCAAGCGTGATAGTGATAGCCAGCCGAAAGCTATTAAGAAACTGGGAATACTGTAATGTGATGCTATGTCATCTGCACTGCCACCTTAGGGATAAAAATATTCTAATAAAAATATAGAAATAAAAAAAGCTTAGCTTCTAAAGTTGTATTGTGCTGGAAGGGTGGAGTTGGAGAGAGTGAATGAAATACAATATTGCCAGTTAATAAACATTGTTGGTGATACCAACACATTAAAGGTGAAATCATTGATTTATTCCAGGTTCCACAATATTACAATGAAGACATAAGGGAGTATGGCCCACCATCTCCAGTCTATCAATCGCCATATGGGGCAGGAACATGGCAAACTTATCATAAAGGCAAGAAAGTTCCTATGCGCACCTCAGCTGCATCACAATCTTACACATTTCCAGAGTGTGCATCTGCATTTTCACTACCAATTTGTGATGTGGAAGCTCGTGTAAAGCCAGCAGGGCGCTCACCAATTCCTCCGATTTCGTCTGTGACTCCTGAAGTCCCTATGATTGGAGCTTGTGGTGGTCATTGCCCTGGATTTGAATATGTGTGCTATTATATTTTACAGGTTTGTTTTATATTCTATTTATTATGAATGCATCTCCATTCTACTTTGCTAGATCTACTGCAATAATTAGTATAATAGTAATTTTTAGGAGTTCATAATATTAACTAAAATATATATAATTCCATCAAAATAGGGTAAAGCATCAAATTTGGTATTAAAAGTGACGGTTATTGCCACCTTTTATACCTGGGTCTATGTTGGATGATCCCTTACACAAATAAATAAACATGTATTACAATTGTTCATTTGAATTTAATAAATGCTGCATTGGTACATACCTTGCAACAACCTGTGGTTGTTGAATTATCATCTCTATTGACTTGAAATAAAGTTTTTGATGCCAATAATCAGTAAGGTGCCAACAATATTGGCTTACTCTATTAATCATTCTAATATTTTACTGTTTTAGGTGATATTTGTTGTAGGAATATTGACTGGGATCTCATTATGCATTGCTGGAATTGTGTTAAGGCGTACCAATAGAAATGGTGATCTAGGAGTTCTAGTCTATATAGGTAAGTAAAGTAGCTAATACTATGCAGTATTATCTAACTAAAGTAAAAATGGAGATTTACTTCTATAAATATTGACATGCGAACAGATTCCCCAGGTCAATGCAGATCCCTGATCTGATAAGTTCATGACTCAAATTTGGTCTATTTTGGATATAACTGTACATACAGAAGTAAGCATTGGAGGTATGACGAAATGCACACTTGTATGGGACCAAGGAATCTGTTAATGTAGTGTTTTCAATCTAATTAAATAGTAGGGTGCAACCTATTATTTAATTGATGACTCGTTGAGCTTAGTTGGTAGTGACCCTGCCTATGAAGCTAGTGGTCCTGGGTTTGATTCTCAGTATGGGAAAATATTTGTGACATGATTGCGAGTATTTGTTCCAGAGTCTTTTCCCTGTTTAAGTATGTCTATCGTTGTCTAGTACCCATCATCAGAATCGTCAGTTAAATTTAATGCTTGATTAAAGTTGCTGCTGTCACTTTCTTTGCTATAGCAATAGAATAAGACAACACGTCACTAAAGAAGCATAAAATTTAATTGACGTCTCTGAGTGCGGCAATAAGTCAATTTGTTGACTTGACAGAAGCGCGTGGAGCTCACCCCATGTGCTTCTGTTTAGTCCATTAGAGAAAATTCTCTTTTACCGATTTTTTTTTCTCTTTTGCGTGTGATATCCATGGACTTATTTCTCTAATAATTCCATGGGAGTGTCTATAAATAACTCGGCATTGGCGAAATACACCTTAACAGGGGCACGTTTTATAAAGCTACAAGTTACAATTTTACAGGTCTAAACTGGCAACACTGCTCAAATGGCTGGTCGTCATTGGTCGAGGTTGTGTCAAATGGAAAGTGGTAACCTGTAAATTGTAATTTGTAGCTTTATAAAACAGGCCCCAGGAGTGAAACCCATTAACCTTTTCAACGCCACAGTCGGCTCTGGCCGTCAACTAAAAGTCGTGCCACTGACGCCACGTCGGCTACAGCCGACAAGATTTTAAGATTAAAAGAGACTTTGTTTGGTAGCAATAAGATGTAATTTGCATAGCATAGCAAACATGTTTGGCGTGTGGGTGGCACATTTTGTATTCGACGTATGGCGTTCAAAAGGTTAATTAAAATTAGAATAGAAGTCAATTTGTTGAAAAATTAACATTGATGCAACCGTCCAACCTAATTTTCAGTAGTGAGGCGAGCGTTCGTGAATTGAAAGGAAACTACAGGTCGATTCACGAGAGTTGGCACGAATGGATTGAATGAGTGAACGAAACTATACAAGTGTGTGAAATAATAACCGGCTTTCGGGGCATTTGAATTGTTGTTGTCTGTTTACAGGATGCCTGTCGTCTTGCGTGTGCTGTGTGCTGCTCGGCGTGCAGTGCTGCGTGCGCCGCGAGATCAGGCAGCGCAAGCTACGGGCCAACGTCCACATACCAATGCACCCCTTGCCGGTTAATATCGTGAGCCTCATGTCTAAGCATATTTAAAAACAAAGTGATTCCAAAGCTTTAATTTGTTTACCTTTAACACGTTCGGCGCCGGCAGTGATTCACAGAGCCCTAAGCTATGTCGGGTGAAATTATCGTGGTCACGTATTTGTGTCACTGGCATAGGAGTACGAATTACATGGACACAAATACGTGTCAACTGGCATAATTTATCGGTAAAATATTAAATTGCGTTTATTTGAATTTTGCGGCGTCAGTCGTCTTTCTAACGTGTAGTCGAACGGTGCTAGTGCTGGAAAAAATACTGCAAAATATTTGAAAACCGGCACCGGCAGTGATTCACTGAGCCCTAAGGTATGCCGGGTGAAATTATCGTGGTCACGTATTTGTGTCACTGGCATAGGGGTACGAATTACATGGACACAAATACGTGTCAACTGGCATAGTTTATAGGTAAAATATTAAAATGCATTTATTTTCATTTTGCGGCGTCAGTCGTCTTTCTAACGTGTATTCGAATGGTGCTAGTGCTGGAAAAAATACAGCAAAATATTTGAAAACCGCCGATTTGTGTCGAAAAATGACACAGATTTGTGTCATCGGCATTGTATAAGGGTAACTTTTATGAAATCTAAAAATCTTACAGATTTTAAAACCAAAGCGGAATTCGATTAATATTTCAATAACATAAATGTACATTTAATTAAAAAAAAAAAAATTGGAAATTTGTCGAGAAAAAGGCTTGAAAATAAAAACACAACATATGTGTCACCGGCATAGGAGTAGAATTTTTTCATCACAGACGTGTCACCGGCGCCGAACGTGTTAACTATAAACGCACAATCCATATTAGCATTTTAAGCATCTATAATTTCAAGTGTATTTTGGGAATTTTCACGAGGAAGATGAATATCCATGAAAAACATTGGAAGAACATTTCAGGTTATTTTTTGCTAACCAATATTCAGAAATTGAAAACTAGTATGCGAATAGCATTAGTTAGTTAGAGCAACTGCAATGGTTTTCAAATTTTGCTATTCAAACAAGTATTTGAGGTTATACGTAGTCTTGCCATAAATTCTGTCCCACATGAAACGATATGTATCTTTAAAATAAAAGAAGGTGTATATATAAATCGAAGTTATTTTATTCATTAAATATTACAGATTCTAAAAAATAAAATATTTATGCGAAATGTCCACCTTTTACTTTAACACACTTCTTCAAACGCTCCGGCCACTCGTCTATGACGGCACGGACGGTATCGATAGGTATTGAAGCCGCTGCCCGCACCAAATCCATCTTCAGAGACTCAATATTACGATGAGGTTTAGAGCAGGCTATCTCCTCTAAAATATTCCATAGGCCATAGTCCAAGGGGTTGAGGTCGGGGCTTCCTGAGGGCCAATCTTCAGCCGCAATAAACTCGGGTAAATGCGTCGCTAACTATCGTTGTGTCGTCTTCGCTTTATGTGCGGGGGCGGAGTCTTGTTGGAATATCCAATGCTTACCGGCAAATAAAGTATCATTGAGCCAATTAACAACTCTCTTCAAAATATCGTTTTGATAGTTCGCAGCAATTATTTTTACCCCTTGTTCACAAAAATGAAGCTCTGTAACGCCTTCGTAGGATACTCCCCACCAAACCATGACGTATGCAGGATGGTGGCCTCTTTCCACCCTTGGAACTTTTTCACTAGCTTCTTGGGAACTGTGAGCATATATTTTGTCATTTTGGCGGTTGAATTTTTGCTCCACGGTAAAAAAAAAATCATCCGTAAACAGAATATTACGATATCCGCCCTTTGCGTGCCGCTGCCACTTTAGCTCTCGTTGCTCTTATTTTCCGTAGGGCAGCTGTCAATCGCTGTCCTGTGCTTCGTCGATAAGCCCCAAGCTTAAGGTCTTGTTTTATAATACGGGACATAGTTCTAGGAGGAATTTTCATTTCCCTAGCCATGATTTTCTGCTTGCGTAGGGGATTTCTCCGAATTCGCTCCGCTACAGCTTTAATCGCTGCTGGCGTCCTTGTTTGACGTGGTCGACCGCTCCTTGGCCGGTCGTCGGCTATACCCATTTCATTGTAACGCTTGATCGTCCGATAGATGAATTTCTTCGATATTTTCAAAGGTTTCAGGAGTTTGAAAATGTCGTTCACTTGCTTATTACACTTGTATAATGCTAGCACTGCGATACGATTCTCTTTGATGCCCCACTCCATCTTCAGGGAAATGATAACTGGATCGAAATGCACATTTTCTGACAGCCAAAGGGTTATTTAAGCATAACCAAAAAACAAATGTACATCGAACGTTCGATAAATAAATTCAAACTTAAGAAAAAGTTAGGACAGAACTTATGGCAAGACTACGTAATCTGTCATTTCAGATTTGTGCGATTATCAAATGTTGGATTCCTCATGTGTGATTTTATTTTAAATGATTAAAAGTTAAAATAAAAGTGTAATTTACAACAAAAAAAAAAATTTCAGGAACCATCAGCCCCACCATACCCAATTATGTCGTCCGCATTACCTCATAGCCAAGTATACAGGTATGTTTCTTCATAATTAATATCGTTTTTTCCTCGCTTGTTGTAATGGTCGGTACAGACGGACTGCATTTGAACTGCAACCCAGCTGCAAAATGGCAGTTCGAGGGCAGTTCTGATGCAACTGTCAAGCTAAGCGGACTGCGCAGTTGGTTTGCAGTTCCGATGCAGTTACATCAACTGCATCAGAACTGCCCTCGAACTGCCAACTTGCAGGTGGGTTGCAGTTCAAATGCAGTCCGTCTGTACCAGCCCTTAATGCACTTTAACTGAAGTACCCGTTTCTTCCAGGCCAACTGCAATTGTTTGCCCAGACGAAGACGAGACTGGGATACCTTGGTGGCGCAGAACCACAAGAGACTGATTAGGTTAAAATTATTTACTCACATGTTTATAGTTTTATAATTCATGTAAAAAACGTAGAATTAAGCCTAATTGTTTTTATAATCAAATAATAAATCTCAATGATGATTCTCAATGTTGTAATATGGATTTGAATAAAACAGCATCTTTTATCAGGAATATGACTTATATTCAATTTATCATCGGTGAAACGTTGATAATCAGATCATTCATTAAGTACAAAATAAAAAGAAAATAAATAACTGTAAATTAATACATATCTCGGGTAAATAAAACAATCCAATTCAATAACATGTTGCACCATATACAATATCCAAAATATAAACTGATATGTCAAATAAAGTAAACCCGGTATATGAGACTCCATAGTACGCTTACACATATTATAATGTTACATTTTATATAATTAGTTATTCCTCAACTAATATTTACATGGTTTATAAAAACTTTCATGAAGTTATACTTGTACATTAGTTTCTTTTATGTCTAAAAATTTAAAGTGAATTGGTTACACGAATAAGAGAGAGCTCTACATAATATCAGTAGAAATTGAAAAATAACCTGCAACATTACAAAGACAACCTCGAGACACGACCACTTCATACCAATGTGCTTTTACCCTTAAATCTAAACTAGGACGGTAATAACATAGCTAAACGGGTCGAATTCGAACAGACAAACAATAAACAGTACTTGTGATGTAGTGTTAAAGTATTGATATATTATACTGTTTCCACATTAGGTTCTTACTCTTACTACAAGTTGCATGGATGTCTAGAATACTTCTCCAGAGAATTGAAGATCGAACTCTAACATGTTTTTAAGCTACAGTATCAAATAAGCAGTTTTGTCACGATATTCAATATCTTATTAAAATATAATAAATATGTAGTAAATATACACATCTACATCTATGAATTATTCTGGACGTTAATTTGGCCACTTGTCTTTCACTAATTACTCGTATTAATTAAGACAAAACTTACCAAACGTGGAGCAACAATCATTCAACATTCACTTACAACATGGTATTAAATGCAAAATTATTTATAAAGCGAGTAATTCGACACAACCCCTCACTTGAAAACAACTCATTCTAGCTTTTGAATGTATCAGAAGGCTAATACATAAACTAATACTCACTGTGTACCCAAAGCATTATCACTTTCTAACAATTCTTATGCAAAAGGGACACAAAATGTGTCCACTAAAACAGTGCGCTACGGACCCGTTTACGGACACCAAGGACACATTGTTGAAAAAATAATGTAGATATATGAATGTTACATAAAATATCAGTGTTAGCTAAATAAAGAATTAGCCAAGTTACAAATGTTTGTCAATTCACATTTGTCTACAGTAAACAATACATAAGCGAAAATAAAAATAAACTTATTATAATACTATCACACAATCAAGCACACTTTTTAGACGTAAACATCTTTGTATTTGGGCATTTATAACTTTCGTGTGGTTAATTCGTGACTTTGTACCGCGAAATGTAGCATCATTCTATAACGGACTTGCTATTTTAATATACGACTGAGTGGCGCTACGAGATACCATCTGATCCTAAGGGATTACTTATTCGATAATTTTGTAAAATAATTTCCTTAAGTATATCATCTATGCGTAAGTAACCTACATCCATACTTCTTAACGTAAATGTCAATAATACCACTCGATCCTGTTTTAGGGGGACAAAATTATAACTCTTAGGTGCAAGAGTGCAACCTAAGAGTAGGTAATATCGTTGATGTGATGGCAAACGGACCCTTCCTTACGCCATAGACGGCCTTCCATCCAACATCTTGTCGCTTTCCTCTGCGCTGCTCAAGCTGAAATACAAATTTTTGTTTTATAAAAATATAAATTTACATCTATAAGTAGTCATCAGGTCATCACTACTATTCGCTGGACACTACTTGGCCTGTGGCTGCTTCACACAATGCAAGATCATTCCTAAGGAACTGTGTTATTTATTGGAACTGTAAACTTCTCGATGTTACTACTCGAGTAGCTGATCGCACGTGGTCGCGGTGGGCGTGGTTATCAACATAAGTTATGTAAACGGCGCAACATAACCACACTACATGTAATGTAACAGCGTTTTATAAATGCGACAGTATAATTAACAATAAAAGATAACCCTCATCATGTTAAAGGGCGTAAGCCATTTGGTTGGTTATATTATAAAAGTGTTGGTGTACAGTCTCCACCAGAAACTTAAGTAAATAGGTGGACTGTCAGAGCTCAAAATTTGCTCTTATTTTCTTAACAATAAAATCTTGTATAGATCATTTTGAGCTCTCCGACTGTCCTACTTCTGCTGCTGACTGTTTATACTCTGACGACATGGCGTCATGCTTATCAAATCTTTTGGGTTGAGTTTTTTTAATTCGCAGGTTCACACCTGCGAAGGGGATCAACACCGGTTTTTATGTACCACAATAATGTATACTAATATTATAAAGAGTGCGTACGAAATTTGTGAGTTGATATCTATCCGACAGGTCTCTCTTTCAGCATTTGAAAGGTACATTATTCCGGATAGACAAATTTTTATTTGTTTAAACCGGAGTGAAGCGGGGCGGGGCGCTAGTTTTAAATAATGTAGATCAGGGGGCCTAATATGACTGCGTTTATCACGTGATAAAATGTGGATAAAACCTCCGTCTCCTTTTGACATGTATATAAGTACGAGAGTGACGGATGCTTTGGCCACATTTTATTACGCGATAAACTCAACCATACTAGGCCCGCAGTAGATACATATAAAACAAAGTCACCCGCCGCGTCTGTCTGTCTGTATATTCGCGATAATCTAAAAAACGACAACGGATTTTCATGCGGTTTTCACCATTAGTAAGATATTTTTTAACCGACTTCAAAAAAAGGAGGAGGTTCTCAATTCGTCGGGTTTTTTTTTTAATGTATGTTCCCCGATTACTCGAAGACCACTGGACCGATTTGAAAATTTTTTTCATTGTTCGAATGGGTATACTTTCTAGTTGGTCCCATTGTCACCACGTCAGGATCTGATGATGGGATCATGGAGAAATCAAGAGAACTCCTCAAATATTATAGGCACACCTATAGCGATTTTGGTATTTTTCACTGTAACTCATGCATTTGCTTTTGAAAAGTACTATATGGTGAAGTGGAACTGATGATGAAGACCACAGATGGCCACCGGAACTCCTTAACGGTACCTATTTCAAGGGTGGCGATAAGATATTTCGATAAAGGAAGTTGAGCTACTATGACGCAGCACATTTAGGTTTAAATATGACTATGACATTCCCGCGGCGTTGTCTGCGGCGAGCTTGAAATGTTCTATAGTTTCTTATTAATATTTAGAAGTGGAGCTACGTAACAGCATAAATAGGATCACTAAAAAGTATAAAATAAAATAAATGTTTAAAAAAACAAAAAACCCCCTTCAAAAAGCAAAAAATAACTTCTTTAAAATGGTAGGTAAATAGCTCAGTCCAACTGAAGTCGGCGTCCAACAATATTTTAACCAAAAGCAGACTTCAGTTCGACTGACCTATTTACCTACCATTTTAAAGAAGTTATTTTTTGCTTTTTGAAGGCGGTTTTTTGTTTTTTAAACATTTATTTTTTACGGAAGGTTTTCATGTATAATAAATTCCAGTTTATGTACGGGTGTTGCAGAAAACTAACATGAACCGAAGAGAATTCAGACTTTCGAACGTCAACGTTCAACGTGTTACGAAGAGTCGTCCTACTATATAGCAAACCAGGCAAATGCTAGTCTACACCAATGTTATAAAGAGGAAAGATTTGTATTTTTGTATGTTTGTACCGAATAAACTCAAAAGTTACAGGACCGATTTAAACATTTCTTTCACCATTAGAATGCTACATTATCCCTGATTAACTTAGGCTACTTTTATCCCGGAAAAATGAACGGTTCCCGTAGGATAACAAAAATACGAATTCTACGCGGACGAAGTCGCTGGCAGAAGTAAGTGTGAAAATAAAGTGCTAAAACGAAGGATTTACGTGTTTAGCAGACAGACGACTCAGTATGAAGCGTTATGCAAACAAGAACAGACAATGGCTGAAGGCGCGTGAACTTTTACACTTCACACCTGCCCCGCAAGGTGACAATAGGCGCGTAATGTACCTTTGTTGTAAACTTCAGTAAACACTTCGTGTGACGACATTGATTATTATGAATTCCGCATGACACATTTTGCTAAGATTTATAAAGAGCAAACTACAACCAAACTTCATGGAAAAAAGCGCCAGAGCCAGATCGAAAGAGAAAAAAGTAAATTATCTTGTTTTTTTAAAGTTGAGAACCCAGTTAGCCTACTTGGTAGGTATTGGTAGATATTCTGCCTTTGAAGCTAGCGATCCCAGATTCAATTCGCGTTAAAGGCAGATACTTGTGTGATGAGCGAGAGCATTCGTTTCGAGTCTTAGATGTTTTCTATGAGCACAAGTACGTATTTCTCTATTTAAGTATGTTTATCATTTTTGTAGTCATGGTACCTACAAGCCCTGAGCTTAGCATGGGACTAGGCCAATTTTGCCAGGGTGAAAAAAGACTTATCTCTAGGTTTTAAATGACAATTGTATACATTTTGTTGTCATCTCGAATGGCGCTTCAACTCGTTTAGTTTGCCGACAGTTAGGACTGCGCTACTTACTAAGGTATTTTCTTCCAGCAAAATAAGGTAAATGTCTCAGATGGAACTCACCAGTCCTTGTTATCCATGAGATTGCGCATCTCGTCGTCGGGCGCAGGCGGCGCGTCGCGCACGGGCGCGTACTGCTCGGCCACCAGCGGGTCGGTGGAGGGGTTGAGCGCCGTGAGCCCCGCGGCGCCGCTCGACGTCGCCTCCTTGCCGCCGCCCCAGCGGGCGGTCCATGCGAACCCACCTACACCTGCAAATTAAAAAAGTTGCCTGCAGACTTCGGTATACCTTTGAACGCCTAGGGTCGAATTTTCGTGCTGTAGACGCTCAAATTTCCGTGATACATTTGAGTGAGTAGTCATAATATGCATCTGTAGCCGGACCAAGGTTCCAGTTCAAATAAGCGACGTAATAAGAATACGTTCTTCTTATCGGGGTTTCAAACAAACGAAACGAAAGCTCGGACACGCTATTCGTTCTATATAAAACATTACTCTCCTTGGCTAGTCGTAATCAATCGCGATGGATAGTAAGAGATATGGTAATGGATGAACAACAATCTACCGCATAATCTTCCGGGTTAAGGTCGCGTGCGAGAAGGTCAATTTAACCTTTAAATGCACCTTTTTGTGAGATTAAAAGCAGCTAACTACAATGTTTTACTTTTTTGCATGATAAATGGTTGTGTTAGTCCATTATAGTGTTGTATCTATATTGTAGTCCAACAAATTTATAACAGAATAAATATAAAAATGTTGTTTTTCTCTCTAAAGAGCTGCAGATCATTGAGATAACTTAAGTAGCAAGATATACAACTTATGCCTCGGTCCTTCAGACCAGTAATTTCCATTCGCAACACCAATTACTTTGGGTAGGTCTCCATTACCCTCCATCTATGTGAACTGAAGATGCCATCGACTTACGTCGGGGATAATGCAATTACCGCGTAACCAGCAAATTTAGGTGCAAAAATTAGAACGTTTTTTAATCGAAATCGCACACTATTGCACCTTACTTAATTTGGTGATTTAATATTAATAAGGAACCCAACCAGTTTTATTTAATAACAATAATAGTTAAACAAATTATTTGAATCATTAGGGATTTCTAGTTTACCACAGATTAAAATACATTTATTGAATGCAGAAAACCAGTTGCATAGTGAAACGCTACAATACCCGACATTATAATCTTGTAAAATGATTGAATAGACCAGAAGTAACGATTGAATAGATTAAAAACTCCGACATAATGGCGACCACTACTTCCAGGCCGCATATCTTTTAAACCGTCTAACCGATTTTTATGAAACCATCCGATTAAACCAGCTTTCTTTAACAAAAACCGCATCCGAATCGATCCATCCGTTTGGGAACTACGATGCCAAAGACGGACTTACAGATACACACTTTAAAAAGAAGAGCGACTAAAGTACTTAGAATGACTTTGTCTTATGATTATTGTATCATCACAAGATGGAGCACTTCACTTACCAGCAAACAGCATCCCGAGGCACAGCAATACGCCGCCGGCGACGAGCGTGCCGACCCCGCTGTCCGACTCGGGCGCCGCCGACGCCGGGGAGTTGGAGTACTGCACGCCGCCCGCGATCAGCAGCGCCAGACCTGAACAATTCATACATAAATATCAGGGGACAATCGCACACGAATTGAAGGACACCTAGTCCCAAACTAAGCTCTAGGCTTGTCTATGGGTACTAGGCAACGACTTGCACTCATCACATAGAAAACTTGATGTAACAATAACATAGCAACAGACAGTCGCCAATGATGAAAAAATAAGGAAGCGGGCCGGAACGAAAACGTAAGAATCATACGTTTTTGATCGTTGGTATAGCACCCTGGGTTATGTTCATGTATTTTAGATGATATGATGATGTGAGATTAAATTTATAAGTTGATTGTACTATTATTCTATTATACTACGAATTCAACACGAGCGTTGGGACTGTTGGGTATTTCCGGGTTAGGTAGACCCCTGACACGCGTATCCTACAGTCGAATATTCGTGTTTCGAACGAATTAACCCCTAGACGTTCCCTGAGATAATGGATGGATGAATCCACCTGCCACAATGCATCAAATTATATAGTATTTTAGGCACCAAATTAATTTGTGTTATTACATTCTGTCTTGAAAACAGGTTTAATTTGCAACTGGTTTGCAGCAGAGCAGGTGCTTTACTTTACAAAGGAACGCGAAAAAAAATCACGAATTTGGTATTGGTAAAGCATTGCCAATCGATTGTTGAAAATGTAGTATACATGAAAAACTATATACCTAGTGACTATTGCAGAGGGACGACAAGTTGCATTTTATAAACTCGACGGATACTATAGAAAACGAGAACGGAATCGACGTAACGTAAGCTACCGATTTGTTTGCGGCGCGCAATTTACCTACCTATAGTTTTGCCAAGAATTCAAGAAACAAAAGTGGGTTTCCTAGTAAAATTGGATATATATAATAAATAGTATATAGTAGTTGCATAATAGTTCGTATTCATAGAAGTATAATAAATGTGAAAGTTTGTGAGAACGTTCAAATGCTACGCTGAACGCCTGTCAATGAAATTTGATACACAGGCTGTTTATATCCTAGACTATTTTTTCCACAAAAAAAATAGTAGCCATGTGCAATATCATTAAAAGAGTCCTACGCAAACGAAGTCGCGAGCAAAAGCTACTTCTTTATAATGGTGATTTGAGATGAGAAATTTCATTATTGGTATACCTTCTCGTGGAATATCAATCATTTGCATGATGTTTACAGTAAGGACGGACATTATTACAGAGCTGAGCGTTTTACTACCATGTTTATCGCCGTTATGTCACGCCGGGTGGCTCTGTGGGCTGTGGGTGGCCTCACGACCGATACCATCCCAAAAATATCGCATTGTTATTGTGTCGCGTGAAACTGACGTACTTCTCCGTGCACATACTTTACATGTATACATATAATGTATCGTACTAAAACTAAATGTATCGTAAGTTGGTTTAGAAATAAATAAATATCTAGCAAAATGCGTTGTTGGCATCGTAACTAAAACTCATTAATTCGTATAATTTCGAACGTGACGATGTTTTCCTTGGCTTTCAAACGTATCTAATTACTTTTCGTTTTATATACAGAATTCCCAAGTCTTAAAATTTGTTGTGATGCGACTCGTGATCCGAGCGAGCGAGCAAGCAGGTTTTCACAAAATTAGCACTTGGCAAATTGATCCCAAATTCCAAACCGGTATTTTTTCTCCTTGCAGGCGTTTAAAGACTTATGTAATGTACGAAGTATAGTTACTGGGGCTTTGCCTTGTCTGCGTTACTGTGTAGCATTACTATAACAATAGAAAATTGATGATTTACGTTGCAGCATATATATTATTAAGTCAATTATGTAAAGCAGCAGTCGGCAACCTTTTGGCAGGCAAGGGCCACAAGGTAGCAAAATAAATTTAAGGCGGGCCGCAGTTGTGATATTAACCCTAGAAGCCCAATATACCTATAATTATACAAAAATTGGGGGGGCCCGCGGGCCTCGTGTTGCCGACCGCTGATCTAAATAAATATACTAAAGGAAATGATTAAGGCCAAAAAACATTATGTACTATAGCTTCTGCCCGCGACTTCGTGCCCGTGGAATAGTTACTTTGGGCTAACGTTAACTTTACCCCGCGACTTTGTTTACGTAGAAGGTTGAAACATTCTTCATTGGTGCTCCGCTCCTATTGGTCTTAGCGTGATGATATATAGCCTTAAGCCTTCGTCGATAACACTGAAAGAATTTTTCAAATCGGATCAGTAGTTCCTGAGATTAGCGTGTTCAAGCAAACAAACAAACTCTTCAGCTTTATAATATTAGTATAGATTGACGACTAGAGGTACGTGTCAAAGATCAATCGACTTATTGATGTATGGATGACGTACTGGCGCTGGCCACCACTAATGAATGACTAAACGCTATTCTATGTTAATTGCTTCAGATTTGTGAAGGAATCTAGGCCAGTCACTCGTCAGTGATTTCGTTTGTAACCATTGCAACGCCGCCGAGGATCTTTCTAAATTAACACATACGCTTCTCAGACTGTTTTCTTCGATTCAAAAGCTGCGAACGTTTACCAGAAGGTAACAGTTATTTTTATCATGAGTCCAGAAACCTTGACGCTTTTATATTAAAATATTCATCATAATAAAGGACACCGCACGGAAAGTATGGGAAAAAATATCGGGAAATTTTGATAAAAAAGTAATACTTATGTTACGTGTCTTGATCGATATATAAAAATACTTGCAGGGCAATAAAATCCCCATGTATAAACTACAGATATCGCACCTTCAGAACAATAGTGACCTAATTGGGAAATTTTAAATTTCGAGTTAGGTCTCTATAATATTAAATTTATGACTTGAAGTTTGAAAGCTGAAATTTTGACTTAGGTCTCTATTGTTCTCAAGGTGCGATATTTTTTTTACTAAAAAAAAAAACAGATTTATTCTTGTCTTGTAGTATTGCCCACCAAGTATTTTGTATATATTGACCAAGACACGTAACATATGTATATTTTTTTCATCAAAATTCACCGATATTTTTTTTCCATACTTTCCGTGCGGTGTCCTTTAAGTAAGGTGCTTAATAAGGATTCTCAATAAGGATCTAGGCAGTATGTAAGAATCCTTTGGTGAGAACAAAGTGCCTATAGTGTGCGTTAAATATGGCATCTTGCGGTTACGTTGTAAGCAAACTTGCGCAAAACCAGAAATACGACTCCTTGCGGCCCTTCACAGTGAGAAGCTATGCTCGAAGGTACTAGCTACGTACTTACTTGCAGCCTAGATTAATTTTAGCTTCTAGTGTCAACGGTAAGACGGTAACGGACTGATTCACCTTGAAGAGCTATAAAATAGCCTGTCGATTTAGCGACACGCGCAAAATGCACCCGCCAGACGAGATATTACCTACCTACCTACTTCGTTGATATGCAAAGTATGCAAACTCAAATGACATCACACTTAAAAATACAAAAAAACAGATTTTATTCGCTTAGGCATTTGGAATTTAGCCTTCGATGATAATTATTTTCTCACGTACAATTATGCTTACGGGATATCTGTACCTATATGAAATCGAAGTCTGTTTTATCAAGGACTAGCGACCCGCCCTCGCTTCGCTTCGGTTTATGTGTGTTTTCTGCAACTCCCGTACATAATCCAGAATGTATTATTCATAAAAACCTTCCTCTTGAATCACTCTATCTATTAAAACCGCATCTAAATCCGTTGCGTAGTTTTAAAGATCTAAGCATACATAGGGACAGACAGAGGGAAGCGACTTTATTGGTGTTGATTTAGTACAAACGAGGAAGTAAAATACTAGTCAAATATGACCACTAACATTGACCTAGTTTAGCACAAAACGTTTTGTCGAAACAAATCGATTTAAGTTCGTTCTCAGGGTGGACAAGGGCTAAAAAAGTTGCCTCGTAATTCATTTATACCATACTTGGTGGGTGCCAGTACTGCCTGTTTAAAGGCATAAAAAAACATGGCGCGAATTACATTCTGCCCAGTGTCTGCGGATCTATCTCGGTTAGTAACATGCGTGCACAAAAACTTGGCGTCTGACTCATCAACGAGTCGTTCAACCTATGTACTTACTTAAACTGGAATATCAAGAAAGCAAACGTACTCTACCTAAGCTTTATAGTGTTACCCGACTTATGTATACAAACAACACTCGTACAATATATATAAATTGAATTCTGACCTCGCTTGAACCTCTTCTATATGATATCATATCAAGTAGCGCTCACTGAAGTGAACTCAAATTGAGATAAATATAACCCTAAGGTATGATTCTGGAACGTACACTACGTTCCAGAAAAAACAAAAGTTGTCTCTCCTGTGGTCAATAGTTAACGGCTTGTGTGCATATAGGTTATGTTTTTATTCGATAGGACTAAAGTAGACCTGACGCCGTTGATGCGGATGTGGGATTAGCCACAAAATTAGGCCTTAAAAACTTTAACTTCGGGTACGACCACAGGAAAGACTGTAACCAAAATCTGTGTATGTATGACCCAAAAGCACCTTTAATACTAGTGTACCAAGCAAGTATAGCTCCTTCAAAAATATTTGATTAACCTTAACCTGTGAGATGCGTTAAACTAAAACATCAAACATCATTTACAAAAGTAGTCTAGCTAGCCTCGTAATTAATTATGGTAGTTGTCAGTAATTGTCTCATTTCCCGTTTCACACAAGTGCAATTGTTTGGGTCCGTTTTTAAATTATGTTATGACGTCACTTTTTATTTAGGGTGGCACGGACGAGGGAGCATGACTAATTGCTCCAGAATGTCACACATAGGTACATACAGCAGAACGCTTGGATAAAAATTAAACCAGTATTAAATATAACTATCTTGCATATCGAAATGAGCCATGCCGTTTTGTCTACAGCCTCTACATGTCACGAAGAAACACGGATGACATGGATACATACATGCATACATATATATATGTCTGTATATACATATATATACATAATTAATAATATAAATGGTAATATTCTTCTAGCACGTACACCTTTAGAAGGTGCTATGAGCTTTTAAGCTGTTTCGCTTCGACAAAAAGTTTTAGCTGTGTTCTGTGGTTGTTAAACAAAGCAACATGAAAACCAAACTGTTCTGCATGCAATGGTACTGCTGCTACGAGTAAGTAGCTGAATTTACTCTCTATAAATGTTTACGGACGTATGTATTATGAACTATTATCAAGCTCACAACCGTGTTATGGTAGTAATGTGTGCATTGCCTCGCATCGAATTGTTGATCAACAAATATATTTGGGTAATCCATTAATAAACTCGCATTACTGTTACTCAGCTCGAACCGACAGCGAGAAGCAAATGGAATGCGCTTTATTTTAGACTGCGAAGCATTGTGTCTTAGCTCAGTACTAATAAATGCAGACGAATTAAAAGATTTGGCTACAATCATCAAGAATTGAATTGTTTAAGCTAGTAGATACAGTTTGTCGATGGTAGTATTTAACTTAGGTACCTACCTGATTTTCACCAACGACCTAATTTCGAGATGCTCATTTATTAAACGCAGTAGAATCGCTCATTAATTATAACTTTAAAGGACGTAACAAATATCGAAGAGTCTAACCCTTTGAGAATAAACTAGAGAGCCATCGACCGGCCCTGGAGGATTGCGAAAATAGGCCACTGCAGCGGAAGCGGTAGGTTAAGGCAGTGGGCAGAACGCATTAGTGATTCATTAGTCCGCTTTCACTCGCCGGGGCAACTGGAACAATAACTACCCACACAAAGCCGATGTGACATAGACCATTGAGGACGACGAGGCCGTAAGTCAGATTTAAAATTCAAAAGAAATGCAAATCAGATAGTTTTGGATGTTTACGACAGTCAGCCGCGAGTTGGAGCGAAGCCTTGAATTCGCTAAACTAACACGTGAATCATTGCCGATTAATATTTTCTGACTAATACGTATAGAAATTACGATATCACAAAATACATGTATACCTTGCGTATGCCAAGAAGTATGACAATGACTACACTGCTTCTTTAGCCCGAGTCGGATCAGCAGCTCTAGTTATCTTATCAGATATCTGACTAAATTGCAAAATAATCCAGATATCGGCAACGAAGCAGCAATGCTGTTAAAGATGCTAAACCGAACAAACAACCAGCGTATGACCGAAAAAACAAGTCAGCCCACACAGAGCACCAATAAAACCGGTGTACCCACTGTAATTGATCGTTCCCATTTCAAATTACTGGGACTTTGCAACGACAATCAATAGTATCAATTCCGACTCGGCTCATGGTATCATGCTCAATGCGTCAATTAGTAACTCTATCTAACCAATGTAACAAAAGATTATTAAAGCTCCCAAGGTTATCGAGGTGTCAACATTTGTCGTTTTTATTTTCTTTATAAAAGGTAAGCGGATGGCAGGAGCAAGGTTCATGCTACCCGAACGGTTACTATTGTACTACCCGCACTCCTGCTGCCAGATAGCATTGTTCGCACTGTTATTTCGGTGTAGGGGCTAGAGAGCCGGTTAAATTACTAGCATAGAGGCATTCCATATTTGTCAACAGGGTTGGCAACGCGCTTGCAATCCTGAGATTCCATACGCCGAAGACTGAGAACCCAGATAGGATTTACCTATAAGGTGGCCTTTGCTCTATGTCATAAAAAACGTACATACGTATAATATTGATGAATAAGCTAACGATGTATGAAAAGTATTGAAACTTTGTTCGACTTAAAAGTTAAAAGTAAATGACAAATGCCAATATATAAACATAATCCTAGGTATATTCCGTCAAGCCCTGTTCGCTAGCTAGACGCAAGGCCGACATCAATCCGTTTTTCATGCTACGACTTCGAATGTCCTACGTAGAACAACTAGTTTAAGAGTGTATGTCTAAAATAAAGTTATATAATAAACTTATATCGAAAGCAAGTAGCGGGCAACGGGCAGACATGAAAATCGCGACAAACGCACGTGCTTCAACAACGTGCTTAAGAGAGGGGACAGTTTCAAAGGACATTCGATTGCAATTCACGTTATGACTCAGAGGAAATAATGGAAGTGAGCGAAGCACCACGGAAACGTGGTCCGGTGGTGGGGGCGCAATGGAGTTTGTCGACCTTCGCTCGCGACGCTTGTTCCATTACCCAAAGCCATGAATCTTTTAGAACTGCCGCCACTTGCGAACGAAACTGTCACAGACAGCGCTTTCACGTTTCATTTTTTATGGCGGAGCGATTATTTTCATAATTAAAGTTGACTTGAATTTAACTTCAGTCTCAAACCGAGTTTGATTTTACGATGGCGTAAAACAAAAATACAATAATATTTTTGGGTTTCTCTTTATGACTGACTGGTCGTAGTATGTCTACATGCCTACGACGAGGTTCAAACTCGAAAATTTTGAAAATACCACAATCGTTGCGTTTCTTAAAGTGTACCCATAACTCAATGCATTTTACATATCATGTAATTATTTGAGCCTGTCCAGAGCCAGGCAACCTATTTAGAAAGTTACCTTCGACAAAATATCCGAAATTTTGACAGCGGACTTATTGATTATGGGGAATATAGCAAAAATGTGGAGTGTAAGTATTTTATTTGTAATTATTGTAATGTAATAAAACTGTACTTATTGGTAAAAAATAGTCGTGTTTGTAGTAACTCCATGAACATTGTCACGCTTACCCAAAGAATAAAACAAATCTCTACGCCAGACATGTTTCCTGGACTCTTGCCAGCCGCCGTACTCTAACACCGGTCCTAATCCTGCTACCTACACCTACAACTGATTCGTCAGTGAACAATATGAACACGAGTCTACATAATGTAACTATTGTTAGACGAAAACGTAGAATTTATTGTGAATCGCCCAAAATCAAATCTACCTATGAAAAGTTTATTTTTGAATGTTAAGAATAAAACTTGCTTTAATTCATCCATATTGCTTGCTTGCATTGCATTTGATTTATCCGTTTTTGTTCTGTAAATTGCGACGAATACCTATGACCGAAATATTTTAAAGTTGTAGGTACTTCTGTAGCTCTGCCTAGGTACCCCACTCTGGGATTACAGGTGTGAAGGTATACATGTACCTATGTATGTATGACCGAAATATAATATATTTAATCCTGAGTACCTAGGTAACCTGAAACTTGCCGGCTCAGCTCGTAATACCTAGACCGTCCTAGGCAATAGACAGAATATGTAAGATTCACAAAAAAAGGCCAAGTCTTTGTTCAACTCGAGAGCTGGTTTTTCTGGCTGGATCTAGGATTATACTCGTAATCACATAATATTGACCAAATACGGAAGGCTCTAAGCTTTCATCGGTCTGTGGCGCGCGGTGTCGTGATCAGATCACGCAGCACGCAGCCACCGGTGACTCACCGGCCGCAGCATTGCTCCGCCCGCGCGACACTCGATACCTTTAACGACCACAACCGCTCATTGTATGCGATACGCACAATCGAACGGCAAGCTTATCTCTGCTTCCGAACCGCCACCAGTGTAAAAAAAACTTTCCGTGCTTCCACATCGAAGAACGGCTTATAGTTACTACATAAATTAACCTTAAATGGACCGCCGGAACCTATGCCTTAAGGGCCTGCCTCAAGGGCATTAAGTACCTATCCATTTGTACGGCTAAAACGAGTAGTTATGATGGTATTCGGATACCTATTGACTTTTTGAGGTTTATGACCAAAAAAAATATAGGGTGAGAAACGAAACTTCATAAAACATACTGCATACAAACATATTTCTTAGACTTATTTAATGTAGTTTTGGACCTATGCATTCATAAGCATCGCGTTGGCAGAGCGGAACTAATTATTCAATAAGAACTGAACAGAACATGTTGCGTTAAAAAGAAACGGTGTTAATGTTGTAGGTAGATATGTAAAATACATTTTTTTACTCGCGTACTATAAACCGCTAATATTGATATCGTTAATGGTATCAGAATACCACGTGATACCACCTATAGCGTAACCGAAGCGTGAAACCAATTCTATAATAAGCGTTGCTATGGTAATAACAGTTCTATAATAATTATTATAGCATCGTTAGTAGGGTCATTCCGGATATCAGTCATGGAGTTTAGTGGACACTTGACATCTTAATTTGTATAATAAACAGTGATCGGAATAGGTAGAGCTAATTTGCCTAAACTTGACGCATATTCATTCATGCGTGAGAGAGATGGGAATACATTATTGAATGAACATGCATCAAGTTTAGGCAAATTAGCTCACCTATTTCCGATCACTGATAATAAACCGTTTAAAAACAAAATTAATTTTTAGACTTAGTATGTGTTTAAAATTACATTTTTATTAAATTACTAAAAATAGATGATTATTATCCATCGATTTGTTATTTGGTTACCATAATTACATTGATTACGTTTAATATGGATGTCAACAAAATGGCGTTTCGTTTGGCATTCCAACTTGTATGATAAATTGTCTGAACTGTTTTAGTAACTATTAAAATTTGCATGAAATTTTTAAATAGGTATTTAACAATAAAATTCACACACTATTAACGCCAATCGGAATAATGAAAATTACTTTGCCGACAAGTAATTTTTTAGCAAAAAAATCGAGGAAAGTGTACAAGAAAAGTTAGAGTTAGAGTCAAGTTGTTTATTTTTGTCATTATTATTTTATGCTTGTAGTAAAAGTTATGTATGCAACGGTACACAATTAGTATCTTAAGGTACTCGTGCCTGTAATTAGAGCGGTCGCGAGCTTGCGCTCTAACCTCGGCGCTCGTACCTTTAAGAAGCTTCGTTATGTACCAGGTTACTTGATATAACTATAATCTTGTAGTGAGATATAGGTACTTATTCTTAGTTAACGCGTAGTAATAAATAGAGGAAGTTATATTACCAATAATCTGTTTGACAATTTGCAAATGAATAGTTCGATTATCATAATTAACTACAGAGACTTGGCGTCGGTCCGTACGCTACGGTCAATTGTGGAGGCATAACACGTCGTCGCTTCAAGGTAGCATTAAGTACCTATATATAACTACGTAGTCCGACGCCATTTATATTTTATGCTTTCCGGAAATAGCCCGTCATTCACAACACGGGGGAGGAAACAAAAGCCGTCGTAGTACGCCGTGACTGCACATAATTTAACAATACGCTGCCACACAACTTATTACCTTAGATATTGTTATAGTTGCTAGTTATACGGGTAGTAGGCTAGTAGGCACCTATGTTATTCCTATAGATAACATTTATAACTTGGAACTAGTTTAGTGCCTCGTGTGGTTGCCGAGTTAGAATAGTGCCACTCCATGTCTTCCCGTGGATGTCGTAAGAGACGACTAAGGGAATAAAGGCTTGTAGTACTGTTAGGCGATGGGCTTGCAACCTGTCACTAATACGCTGGTAAACATCTTAGCCTAATTGTGCAAATTGTGGTTATAGAATTATCAACAAGTTTTTAGAGATGTTTGTAATTCTGTAGCTCTGCCTACCCCACAGGGAACGAAGGCGTGAGATTATGTATGTAACTAGTTTAAACGTAATACACAAACAAAAGCGACACTTATTTATTAGCATACCAATTCGCGACTCAGGTACCTACTACAAAAGTATTTTTTAATTGCACCAGAAACTTCTATTATCTGTTAACATTTTTTTTTATATACCTAGGTAGGTATAAGAACTTGGTCGTCTATTAGTTGTCACATCACAAAGGCAATAAAAAAGCGTTTATGAGTGTTTTGTTGCTCTGCATTGTTGTGCAACACCAATTAAGTTTTTGTCAGAAAGTACTGGCTAGAGGGAAGTTATAAAAAGTTGAATTAATGCCTTTCACAGAGCTCTGTAACTTGTTACACAACATGAGTTTCGGCCATTGCCTGACCTCCCATTTGGTTGTGCAACATGTGATTAAGGAAATTATCAACCACTCATTGTACATGGTACAGGCGCCTTGTAAACAACAATAAACATAAAAATAAAACTAAATACGGGGAGTTCTGCAACTTTGTACCTATGTATGGAATTTGTTTCCCCTTAGTTCGGCTTTGCTTCCCGTTGGGGGCTGATATTACAAGACTTACAAATGACAACACTTTTACTGAATAAATGAGTTTTGATGTTAAATTCTGAGGGATCTTTGTATTGAACCTTTAAATTGAAATTGAAATAGGTAGGTACATATTCTGTAGTCAGTACTCATTAAAATACATCAAAAGAACTGAGAACCTCCTTTTTTTTGAATTCCGTTAAAAATAAGGATTTCATAGATCATAGCAGGGCTGCATGGTTTCAAGATGCTTATTATTATTAATTAGGAAGAACAGAGTTAACACTTTCTTTGCCAAGGTTTCCGATTTTCATACAAAATCGACCCGCCTACAGACTACCGACAGCTAGCGCACCCGCTATTTATTTACCAGTAAGGACAAATATTGAAATAAGAGCTAAATATAATCCTGAATCATAGAAGAATTATATGTATTTACGGAGGTATTTATTTTGCTATATGAGTATGTTTATTGTTATCTAGTACCCATAGTTCAGAGCTTAGTTCGGGACTATATTCATTTGTTAGTCTAAATCGGAACTGGATGAATAGTTATATTTATTTTATTTATGTATTTAAAGAAAACTGAGATAAGAGCGAGTATAATCAAATTGAACAAACAAAGAAAAAAAACTTTAAAATATAACAGTATAGTTTGTTGTCTTCGATTTTAATACTTACTTAAGTTTGTTACAAATCATTAGTAAGTAATAGTAATAAGGGTGGTACTGAACAGAAAGTAGGTATATGGTCAAAAGAGTTTTAAATTATCAATAAATACCAACAACAAACCTTGAAAAGTTCGACTTATCATCAGGTGTGCAAATTACAGTTACAGCTGTTATGGAACAGCTTTGAACTTTCATTATATTTTTAACCACACGAGAGAAAAGAAAGTAATCAAAGTAAATCAGTTATTCATAACAAATTCCTATTAGGTAAACAATGGGTAAATAAAAAAACACAAAATATAAAACAACTGTTTTGTGTGTGTTATAAATAAAATAAATAAATAAATATCAGTACACACACCAATTGACTTAGTCCCAAACTAAACTCTAGGCTTGTACTATGGGTACTAGACGATATAAATACTTACATAGAGAAATATATAATTAAATACATAGAAAACATGACTGAAACAATGACTCAGGAACAAATATTCACTCTCATCACACAAATATCTGCCCTTACCGGGATTTTAACCCAGAACCGCTAGCTTCGTAGGCAGGATCACTACCAACTAGGCCAACGCATCTTGTTATATTCTAAATTCAAAGGGGCAGCCACTAAGTAAAACCTTCCCCCTTCCTCTGAATACCATTTCCAGGAAACACCCTTTTAGGTTTTACAATGATTGACTACCATTTACTGAAGTAAAAATGAAACGTTATTTCACGGTCCAAACCGAAACTAATAAAATAACAAACACTCACCAATGATGAAAAGTGTACTGCCCAGGAGACATAATCCTAGTCTTACACAGACTGCGCGGTTCAGACTACTCGTCACTCTTCGCGAGAAGTAGCTGATGGGGCAGTTCCATCGCTGGTCATTCGGCTGCTGCTCATACGTTACTGTCGTCGGCTGATACACCGCACTCGTCGGCATCGTAACTAATTCGACTCAACTCCTCACAATGAAAACAAAGATCGCCACGATACAAAAGCACTTCACCCCACGAAATGTTTCAATACGAAAATGAGATATCACGGTGACAAGCTTATCTATGAAAGTTTATTGAACACAAAGTCAAAATTATAAGTGCAGAGATGTATTTTATTTTATGGTTTTCACAAAATTAATTAATCGAGCGCGAAGCGACGCGCTTATCGGAAACCTTGACAGGAATGAATGATTCCAGTGAAGAGTGAATGGTAAAATCGAACTATTTCATTTCATAGCCGAATGAATGACATGAGTAAATGTCAAAGGCAAAGATGAAGTAAAGTTTTACTACCTCTATGGCCAAAGGACTGCGTCATTCTTTGTTCAATCTGTGGTTTGAATGCGAATGAAACGTAAAGGCCCCCATACATGTAGAGGCCGATCGGTTCAGGTCGAACTGAGTCAGTTCCGCCTGATCGGATCGAGTGGCCATACATGTAATGTAAAGACCGATGTGTTCAGGCCAAACTGCGTCAGTTCCGCCTGACCGGATCGAGTGGCCATATATGTAGAGGCCGATCGGTTCAGGCCGAACTGCGTCAGTTCCGGAAAGGCCCTCCATACATGATCAGTTTTTCCAACGGCCAATCGTTCAGGCGGACGGATTCGATTTGCTATTTTGCATCCGGTCGGTTAGAACTGAAGGTAAAACTGATCATGTATGTAGTTCTGTCCGGTCAGGCAAATCGTTCAGGATGCGATTTGCCTTCAGGCCAAATTACACATACACGATGCTATTTTGCATCCGGTCAGTTAGAACTGAAGGCAAAACCGATCATGTATGGAGGCCTTAAAGTTAGGTAAAAGGGTTGATAGACGGCGAGTAAGTACGCCGTACTTTCACGACATTTGGGCATTTCACGAATAAGTGTACCCAATTAAGGACTGGAATTAAGGAACTTTCACTTTGTCAGTTTTGTGACGAAAATTAGCTATACATTGACGGCCGCCAAAACTGGCAAAGTCAAACTTCCTTAATTTCAGTTCTTAATTGGGTACACTTTTTCGTGAATATGGGCATATTCATTTGCAAGTATGGCGTACTCGTACTTACTCGCTCGTCTATCACCCCTTTAATGAAAGGACGTATGAAAATATTGTTTATGGTTTTGTTAAGTCTATCATATAATTTGTATGAACGCGTCAGCGGTGGTTTTTTAAATGCTTCCATCTTGAAAACTACAATATGTACAAACATTTATTATATGTCATTTTGAACCTTATTTAATCAGCTAACGAACTGAATAATAGCAATACAAATTGGTCAACTAGTTCTTGATTGGTTGTCAATTTTGGTAAGGCATTTTTGTAGGTTATCGTATGAGATGCACGACAGTACATGTACAAGGGTGAAAAATTAGTGTGAACTTTAGCTATAGCTTGAATACCGTCGATCCTACAAAAAAATATCATATAACCTTTTCTTTGTAGAATTTAATAAGGAACATTTTACGTATCCATTATAGTTGTCCCAAGAATGTTAAAAACCGTTAACGGGGACACATTTCACGGTTGTGAAGCGGGTGGGGGATGGGGGAGAGTATTGATTGAATTTTAAACACCACACCCGAATGTATCATGTCATGTCACACAAGATTTAAAACTTTATGAATTTGTTTGTCAAAAATCATAGAATTATTCAACTAACGTAACAACGTGCGCCAAATCACGGCAAAGTCGGGCTATGTTGCCGGATAATTATCACGTGCAAGGTCCGGCAACGTTTCGCCACTTTACCCGATGTCGCTGGCGATACGCACAGACTAATAAGAGATACGTGACACGTGTTGCGGGACATTTTTTCACTAGGAGTCCGACTACGCACGGCTGTATACAATTTTCAAATCCATTTCTGCATATTTTAAATATTTAAAGTGGTGGACCCGAGGTCAACCGTAAAACTTAGTGATCTGATCAAGTATAGTGTGGTGAACAAAGACACTCTTATTTAGTTTTTTCAATCCACAAAGTCCCTTCCCACTAATTTGCATAAAATTGACGCAACCAATTACAGACAATTTAAGAGACGGCGGGATGAGTCGTCGTGAATAATTGAAAACGCTATAAGTACTTGGAAATTGCTCGATCGAATATCTGTGGTCCGTTTCACAAAGTTACAAGTTACAAATTACAAGCGGAACTCTGTTTCTAGCAAAAGGAGTTAGAAAGAGACTCGCTTGTAATTTGTAACTTGTAGCTTCGTGAAACAGGCCTCTGTTATGGAAATTGGGTGGAATCTTAGTTCCTGTATTGCATTATCTATTAGTGCAGGGGCCCATTTCTCGAAACTTATTAGACTAATAATATTAGTGTTTTGTCTCGTAAATAAAACTAAAAAATGAGACAAAACTAAAAAATGAGACAAAACACAAATATTATTAGACTAATACTTTTTGAGCAACGGGCCCCTGAAGGAGCTAAAAGATAGATAATAAAAATAATATGTTGTGCAAAAATACTTTAATCATATACATATTTTAAATACAATTAAATTTAAGGCTAATAATAAATCATTTCATATCACTAACAGTCGTACAAGATTAAAATTAAAAACTAGTTTTCACTTAAGCAGATTAAAGGCACTTATCCTTGTTTACATAAATATCGGTTATTAATATGTCACCTCTTTAATATTTACAAATATGTGAATTCAATTTGATATTTATATAAAATTCAAAATACTGGAATAATCTCCATGTTAAGTATTTAACAAAAAATGATCCAGTTGGGCATTTTCAAATTTATGTACAAAGAATTCTGTTCTCAAATAAGGCACCGAGCGACGGCATTCGTATGCCTGAAACCATTGAACACGCGGATATAAACACCTCGCAAGCGACTGGGTCATCATTACTACGATACATTTTCGAGTTTGTACTGACATGTAAAAACTATATACATAATATATATATATATATAAATTACAAAAATACGTAGGTACTTAGTAATTCACGCTTTTTTTGTACATATCACTTTGCAGAGGCCATTCAATGTCATTATTAAACATAACGTGCATGAATAAATAATATTATAAATATGATTATATTTGTGCTGTGTAGTCTTATCTAACGTTAAGTAAGTTCCTCTGAAAATAATGCTTGTGGAAGCCCACTCACTGGAAAATAAATGTTTCCTCGCTAGTATATGGCAATACAACTTACGATAACATACTGTTTTGAGCATAATTAATTGTTGAAAAAAAAAACGCTACACATACAAAATTTTAAATAATGACCTACATTTTTGTGCAACCGACACCTAACAGCATGGGTAAAATATTTAGGCTAAAAGAATCTAAACAAAATCATAACAGATATACGTTAACAAGAAGATAATAATGAGTACCTATTGAAGTATATCTAGGTCATAAGAACTAACTCAGTTGTCTTGAATATATTTTTCTAAAAAGAGGCGCAAGTTATCGATCAAACCGCCAAAGAATCAAGGAGCCAATTCAGCCTTCACACACCACACCAATTTTAATATATTATTTAAAAATATCTACAGAATTCGACTTTATCACAAAAGTTTCATACAGACTTTTAATTACAAAAAAATGTTAATTCACGTCAAAAATACGAATCGTCAGAGTCGAAGCGTTTAACCCACGAAGTCGCGCCCCACTACTTAATTTTACGCAGATTGCGATTAAGGTGGCGGAGCGCGCCTTCGAGGCTCGAAAACACTATTGGAGATTTGTAATAAATGCTCATCAGCGTAACACATGTAAAAATTTAAATATTGTACATATACTCATTAAGTGGGAAATATCAACTTTGTCATGTAGCTAATTTTAGAAAATTCAGTCAGTCTCATTACATTCTTATTCAACACAACTCAGACTAGTCGCAATAGCTTAGTACTCGAAGGCTAACGATATAGAATCAGCGATACATACGAGCCAATAATATCGGTCACTCGACGGCGAATCCGGCGGTTTCTAGAACGGCCTGTTTCAGTTTGTCGTGTAGTTTCTCCTTCGTGGGGTAAGGCGGTAGATCGAGACGGTTGAAGCAGGTGTGCGCTTTCGGGAGAGAATCGGGCGAGGCGTCCGCCACGAGGTGCAGCGTGAAGAGCCTCGGCGCGGCGGCGCCGGTGGAGCCCTGCAGGGCGCGGAACCCGGCGAGCGGGACGCGCCGCGAGCCGGTCACGAACTGCAGGAGGCGCGCGCGCATCTCGGCGTCGAAGGCTTCGACGATCTCCCAGAACCAGGCGACGAGAGGCGCGTCGGGCGCGACGTGCTTGAGGCGCGTGTGGCGGCGCCAGTCGGCCGGGTCCAGGTCGGCGCGGCCGGCCAGCAGCGGCTGCAGGTCGCGCGGGGACAGCGGCCGCAGCAGCTGCGGCGGCACGATGTCGGCCAGCCCGCGCTGCAGCGCCAGCCACTGCCGCTCGGCGCCGCGCGTGAACCGGTGCGCCACGTACAGCCGCACGTACTCGCGCTTGTTGCCATCCGTCACCGTCTCGTTGGCGCCGCCCGGCCTCAGCTCCACGCTGCGCACGGCGCCGAACGAGGAACACTCCACAGAGAACGTCGTGTCTATCACGCCTGCGATGCTGTTGTCACTACAAAAATAAAATCAATTAGAATAACTATTTACTGTTAACTCCAAAAATAAACACAGATTAATTAAGTCTAAATTCCCACTGCTAATTTGTAGAAAAACGACTGACTTCAACATTTTTTTCCTACCCTGTATGAGTGGAACTTCAATTACGAGGTCGATTTTAAACCCGGTCCGAGCCTCATAATAGAATCTAATTGTAACCAATTATTATCAATCACGATGCTATGACAAGCAAATAACCGATTTATCACAAACTTATCTGGGTATCAAAAGTTCTGAAACTTGAACAACCCCTTAACGATCACGATACATGCTGGGTTGTTTACCGATTCTGAAGTGTTTTTGCAAGAAAACTGTGAAACTTATTTAATCTTTCGTCTACCTGCCTCTCATATTTGATCCCATCGTCTGTGAGACTATAACGTCATCGGCGTCACGTTACCGAGTCTAAACGCTTCTACAGTAGTCTGTGAGCACTTGGAAAGTGCTTCGGGTTTGTACTTCTCTCTCACTCGCTCTAATACGGTCTTATTAAGAGCGAGTGAGAGAGAAGTACAAACCCGAAGCACTTTCCAAGTGCTCACAGACTACTGTAGAAGCGTTTAGACAAGTAAAAGCCCAAGCACCTTCTAAGAGCTATGGCACTGTAGTGAAATATCCTTTCACATCGTATTTTCTCGGAAATGTTCGTATTTGTCATGCTACTTCAGTCTGACTCAGTACCCATCAAGACAACATGGGGGAACGTCGCATCGCGAGTAATAATCGATATAGAGTGGTTAATACCAAAGTATTTTTTTGTTAATTAAGAATAAGTTTGTTTTCAGTTCTTTTTAATAGTCATGCCGAAAGCATTAAGACCAGGGAAACATTTAGATTATCAAGCCTGTGAAATTATTTTCAACATTTATTTATATTTCTTCTCGTTTACCTACACCTAATTTCTGTATTTTAATCGTGGTGGTTTTAACATCTCTGTGTGCTATACTTTAAACTCGTGGTTTGACATTTGACACTGATAACTAAAGTACTCTATTTATTTAATACAAACCTGTCACTTAATTATTCAATAATTCATAGACACGTCGGCATCATTCGGAAGTAGACGCGAGTTCCGAGTTTTCACGACGTGAAAGGATTATTCACTAAATCTGTACTAGCTCTCATGTCATGTGGTTTCGATCAGCTAAATATTATATGGAAGATTGAGATTATTTTTCTACAAGCAAATTAGAACCCTATCTTTAAGCCGATTTAGTCCAATTTTAAATAAATAAAATAAAATGCCTTCTGGACGGATCGTAAATAAACATAGACAAAGCGTTAATATAACTAGAGATTGTTCGTGATACGTCACAGCGTGATCGCCACCCGAGCGGGATGTCAGTAGTCAGTACTCACAGCATCCAGGAGAGCGAGCGGTGCAGCTCGGGGTCCACGTCGCGGATGTCTCGCAGCGTGATGGGCCGCCCGAGCAGCTGCTTGTAGAAGGGCGCCGTGAACGCCGCGTCCAGCTGGTGCCCGTGGAACAGCGCCACTCCCAGGATACGCCCCGCGAAGTGGAAGTATGACAGGTGTTCTGGGTTCACCTGCAACATATTTGTTATGAATAAAACGAAATAAATAACCAAGGATCGGAATTCTTCATAGCAAAAATCAAACTGTCATAGTGTTTGACCAAATTGTTTTATCGACAATTCCACTTATCGATGTTACGGAATATTATCGCACATCGACTTATACGATTATTCTGTAACATTTGACGTCTTTGATAAGCAACCTGCATCTCCATATTAAAATAAATCGTGCCCACGTCACATATGTCATTTACGTCGCTTGATTGTCATAAGTAATTTCCGTGCCGTGTTACTAAAATGATCTCCACCCATTTTTAAGATGTAAACGAGACTTCTGGATACGTCAACCAATCGTAATATATTTGGTTCCAATTTTTTTTTTTACATATGTGCACTTAATTGCCAGTGCCAACAACACAACCAAATCAAAAGAGTGTGTATATATTATATTTAAAATCCTTTCAATTATTGGTGACTGAAATTAAGTGTTCGAAGTCCTCGTCACTGTCTTGAGTTAAGTGCGTATTCATGTGCGTATTCGTGTATTTATTTATCGATAGTCGATAAAACACTTTGGTCAAACCCTATGACAGTTTGATTTTTGCTATGAAGAATTCCGGTCCTTGTAAATAACACTTACACATTTTAGATAAATATAAAGAACTCTTAACTAAACAGCCAGTAAAGAACTAGGTATATGTGTAAACACTATCTCATAATAAATGGGGAACACTATATCAAACAGCATTATAATATTATTATTAACCCTTTAAATCAAAATAATCTGTCCATAAAAAGAAAAGTCGTTAAAAGTGTGTTATGGTTACGCATAACACGTATAAAGTATGAATTCTTTGCTTATTAAGACCTACACAAGCTGACATGAATGTAAGTTTTGAAAGGGTTAGAGGCACGATTAATTTTAAAGTAATTTTTCCTAAGCGGGCTGAAGAATCATCTGACCGTTTATTATTTTATATAAGAATATTGAATCAAGGTCCTCTGTTTTCTAATGTCGTAATTTGATGTCGCTTAGCCGAGTCGAAATAATTTTGAAAAAGGTTTCCTTTCCGACAATTCAAATGGAACCTACTGATGTATAATTTGGAAACTTACTCCAGAATCAGCATTTATCTGCAGCGCATATCTATCATCCCCAGCGTTAGCGTACTGGAACAGGCCATAGTGCGGGTTGAACAGTTCCCCGCCCAGCAGGTGCAGCCACTCTCGCGCCACGCCGCCGTAGTCCAGACCCTCTTCGCCTCGGAACTTGACGAGCAGCCGCTTTCGAAGCTCCTTGCCGCGAAGCTTCATTACAAGCCGGTAGGATTCTTCGAGCACTTCGTTACGGGATACCTGAGGGAAAACGAGAGCGTGAAATATTTTTTCTGAACTAATGAAAGCGAGTAAAGGCGAAGACGATGGTGGAAAGGTGATATCTCCATCTCAAGACACATCCAAGTAAATGTGATCTCTGACTTGTCTTGACGCGGGGATCTAACTGAAATTAACTTTATTAACCTTTCACTGGAACTCGAGAGTGGTTCGAAATAAGATTGATATTGTAAAACATGACCAGAGCGCGGAATTTTCATAGCAAAAATCAAACGTCAATAGAGTTGGAACGTTAAATTTTATCGACTTTTCCAGCTATCGATAAGTTTAATCTCCTTCTATATTGCTGACTTTTAACATAAACCTCTTAGATTAGCTAGTTGCATCGCCATTAATAGTAAATCACATGACAGTTAACTGGCGTTTCTGCCACTAGTCATTTTGCATCTAATTCACGAAATGTTACACGCTCGGTTCTCATATAAATCGACGAACTCTTTCCTTCTATCTCGATATAGTTCTGTGCTTAGAATAATGTCTGATGATAGTGTGAAGTGTGTGAAGGCCCACCTCTATCCGGCAGTGGCCGGTCTGCGGCTGCAGCGCCTGCAGCTCGGCGCGCAGCACGCGCGCCTTGGCGGCGAGGTCGCGCTTGTACTTGGGCAGCGCGTCGGCGTCGCCCGGCTCGCTCGCCGGCGCAGCCGCCGCCGCAGCACTCGGCTCGGACGTCGGCTGAAAACATCATTCATGTTTATTGCATGGAGATATGATAAAAATAAAATGTTCAAGTAGGCTGCGGAGAATAGAATTAGCTAAAGTAAAGACTGGATAAGTACGCATAATATGATAGCTTGTTTCATAGGTAGGTACTTAATTTGCCGAGCGAATTAAAAACATTAAATAACACAAAATATAATAAAACCTGCGAATGGCTGAGCCAGAATCGTTTTTACAATTTAAATGAGTTTATTGACAAAATAAATTAATTATTTCATCTTTTAATATGTTAGGGAACTTATGTGATGTAAAATTTGTTAATGTATTATTATTAATTTTACAGTTATCGATCTGAATGACATATTATTATGTATATGGTTAAGCGACGGTCAATAGTGTAGATTCGTCGTAGTGACTAAGGTAATATTTGCATGCTTATATTTATGGTTAAACATGTGACCCGCCCGTTAACTGAAACACCTTTTTGTTATACAATGTTTTTAGCAAATAAATAATAATAATTATTATTAACATTGTTGCCTAGCGAGCAGTTAGATAAAAATGTTGGTGTCACGAGTAGGCGGTCGGAGTGTAATATAATAGTGTCGTACCATTCTGGCGGAGAGCGCGAGGCGCGGGTCGGTGAACTGCGTGGTGCGGTTGTTGTGGTCGACGAAGTAGGGCCGGCCCGAGGGCGCGTGGCGCAGCTCCCAGCCCGGCGGCAGCGCGCCCGCCGCCGCGCGGTGCCGCAGGTGCGCCGGCACGCGCGGGTCGTGCCACGTCGACGACCCCGTGCTGCCGTTGTAGAAGTACACCTGCCCCTGCGCCGTCGTGCGCATCTCTGCCGCACACACACACACGTTACACACTGCAGTACCGGGTAAGCTACAGCTCAAATAACCACCATAACCGGGAATACTATCAAATTCTGGTTTTTCCTTCCGAATATTAATTTGTCCGAAAACTATGTTATGCTGGAGATATTTGAGATTCGATGCATAATTTTGGTTCGGTGAGGTTTATTTTATAAGTGACATCAAAAAATAAAGTCTTCTGTCGAAACAGAATTTAACATGGAGTTTATAATGGCCGACCTGTTGCATGATGTCACAGTGCATATCGGATCTCTGTGTCTGATCGCTGTCTAATTAGCAGTTTGAAATGCTCGTATCGTCCGTATTTCTTGGCAGATTTTAATTTTAATTTAATTTTAACTTTCGGTGATCGCTTTTACAGTATCTTGATAATCCTTTTTTGAAAAATGCGATTTAAAAAAATTGTATGCGTATTTCGTATTATCGTAAATGATGTTATGTGTTGTGTGGTGTGTACCGTATCCGGGCGGCAGGTCGGCGACGGGCGGCGCGGCGGGCGCGGGCGGCGCGGGGCCGGCCGGCGCGGGCGCGCGCCGCACCGCCGTCTGCGGCTGCGGCTCCGGCCTGGACACACACGACCTTACCTTCAATTCTAACTGGTAAATAACCTATTACGATCATACACACATTCAGGTTACCGTCTTTCCTGTGGACGAACCGGAACTTAAAGTTTTTAAGGCTTCATTTTCTGGCTGAACCCGCATCCACATAAACGACTACCTACTAACTTATCATATTCGGTTGCAGGGTATGAAAAAAAATGTGCAGTGCCGTGTGACTTACGAGTATTGGACGTATTGGAGTATACATTGGACTAAAAAAAACGAGAATTTATAAAAATAAAAACATGGGTTGATCGACAATTTAGATGAAAATAAGAAAATTCACGGAGGAAGACTTACCTCATAGATATAGATGGCGCATTGTTGACATCGTTGTCGGACGTAGGCGAAGGCGTAGCGGGTGTTACGGGTGTGACCGGTGAGACAGCCGGCGTGGAGGGCGCCGCGGGCGGCGACGGGCTCTGTGGGGGCGCGGGCGCGGGTTCCGGCGCCGGCCGCTCCCACTGCGTACGGCGCAACTCGTGGTTCACGTAGTACGGCCTGCAAAAGTATTCAACTGCCTTACCCAACTAACATTTTGGTGTCAGTTACAGGTTTTTTTAGAAATTTAAGCATTATTACAGAGTTACAATTATCTCAGTTCTAACTAAAGTCGATATAGAGGAGTTAGCAAACAAATTAAACTCCAACAGTGGCACTAGAACTTTTATGGACGATGTAGTACAACTTTGAGAGTTAAAATAGTGATAATTACAGCAAGTATACTTAAGATGTTATAGCTTTAACCTATCTGTGACACCTATGTCTTAACAAGAGTATTCGCTGACTCCTGTTAACGCATATTGTTGTTTAATTGTCGCCATGAAGTGTCTTATAAATCTTTAGGTGTTATATTGACTATAAATGCAGGTATGGGTTATAAAATAGAGTTCGTCGAGAGTTTAGTAACACGGGGTGCTAAAAGTGTCGAACAACTCCTTTATCTAGTTTTAACCTATAATATAGGAATTTAACTAAAGCTTATTGTGTTAGGCAGTTTCCTTTATAGATGTTCTAAAGGTATTGGTGTTAAACAACGCATTTATGGATCGTTATTAACACTTACATGGTATAGTTATATTTGAGTTAACTGAAGATTTAATATTTAAAGTAAGTTAGCCATTGTTTTGGTAAACTAACTAAAAATATTACTTTGAGTAATCAAATATTTGACCACCAAATACTAATTTTTTTATACTATTTCAAGCGTTCCATGAATATCACTTAATTTTACATGCCACTGCTCAGGAAGCAGGAATAAATAATATTATTAGTTAGAGGCGTCTGTTATTTTTGTCGTAACTTTTCTTTTCAATCTTTAATAAATCCTAGGCGCGTTAAAATTGAGATGAGAAACATGGTATATATATTGCCGTAAAATCACAAGAGCAGTAATTTTTTCACTTCATAAACAAAAATAACTTGAATATTTTCAGATGTTACTTTATCTCTTTTTCTGACAATTATTTGTCGCCATATTTTGTGACGGATAAGTCAAGGATCTAATTTTATTTACTTATAGGCTTTCTCAAACTAGTCGGACGTAACAATAAAACAGTTGAATACTACTTAATGCACTCACAAAACGGTAACAAACTTACCTGAGTCCATTTTAAATAACTAATACGAGTCAACCAACTATTCTTAATAGATCTTATAAATTTTCAAGTGGTAAATCATTCTTATCCGAAGCTTTTCTAACACCCGTAGTGTTCACTAACCCAACTATACAACATTAATACCGGTTAAAGTAGTAGCTGACACAGAATAGACGCTCTCTTGCAGGTGCTTTAATACCTGTATATCACCATACTATAGGCTTTCTATAACTCTTACCTGTAAAATAGTGGGCCTCTTTCGTGGGTATAAGTGAGTTAGAGCATGCTATAACTCTGTTGTACAGGTATGTGTTAACACTTTTATACTCGAGTGGACGGATATACGGATCATATACAGGTTATTTTAACGCTAATGTGCTAGTTGGGTATGGTCGTCGCACTCGTCGCACACCGCAACGCCGCGGCACCGGATCAGCATCGCCTCTGCTCAAATTGAAACATTGAAAAGTGCGCTTCGACTCGTGTTAGTGAGATACATTTTTAAAGTTGAAGTAAAAATAATAGCCAGGACGCGAGCCCCGACGTTCTCTGAAAAATGTATCGTATTTACACAAATCAAAGCTCACTGTTCAATGTTCACTTGGAGCTGAGGCGGTACTGGTCTGGTGCCGGGGCGCTGTAGTGTGCGTTGACCATTATTCACAAAGCTGACTATTGGTGTACATTCCGTAGCTTGTGTTGAAATGCGTCAACTTTGCAATATTATGTAAACTGAATTGTCTCATGCCTCTCATGTCACCTACCTGTGTCAGAAATATAGTGGTTGATAATCCCTGGATAACGAATCCTCTAAATATGCAGTTCAGTAGTTCTAAACAAGTTACCATAGGAATAGATCGTATCAATGTAGAATATAAAAAACTGCAATGGGATGGAACACACATACATAACATAATCTTAGATTGACACACTTCATTTTATAACAAAACTAATTCCTTACAAAACAACTGCTTTTTCCCTAAGGATGCCGCAAGATGAGCATTCACTTCAACCACTATAACTCTATATCAGTTGAAAGGGTCGTCATTACATACATACTGCCCTCCTCCGGAAAAAAGGCACATCTACTTTATGAACTGTATTGCACTTCCAACTTTATTATAACCGTTGAGAGTTTAATATGCTTCAATGAATTAATTGCACTTGTGCCTTTTCTCCGTACGAGGGCAGCATACCTTCACGCTTGTCTCCCAATGCGGTAGGCAGAGGCTATGAGACGCCAGGCGGCCCGATCCAAAAATACCTCTTTCGATACTATCTTAATGTTACCTAACAAAAATCCACATAATTGTTTAAAATTAATTATTTTTTACAGATTTGTTCTTGATCTAAAGGTACAGTTAACAGAAGACAACCTTCATACTGAAGAGTACATAAAAAAGCAATGGTATATTTTACGCTTGAAATGGCAATAGCGTGACCAACAATGTTACACAGTTAATAATCTACACTTTGCATCTCTTTAATCTGTTAATGACAAACATAATATGCAAATTATTAGACTAGGCTTTACCTGAGACTTCGTCGGCAAAAAGTTTATCGACTTTCCCTCATTTCGGAATTATCAATGTCCTCATTTATAACAAATAGTTTCTGCCCGTGACCTCGTCCGCGTAGAATTCGGTTATCATAATTCCCTTGGGAAATTTTAAATTTTCCGGGATGAAAAAGTAGCCTATGTGTTAATCCAGGGTATAACCTACGTCCATTCTAAATTTCATCCAAATCTGCCCAGCCGTTGCAGCGTGAAGGAGTATCAAACACACACACAAACTTTCGCATTTATAATATCAGTAGGATTAAGAACACACAACAAGCACAGAAGTCATATTCGAACATCTAAACATCCTTTCACATTTATAACATAGAAATACAACAACAAATATTCATTTATTTATAACATGTGATAGCAAAAGGAGAGTATTAATACCTGCCACTAGATGTAAATCTTTCTTCCCAGTGCTGAGGCAACGGCGATGCATTAGCGTTGTGAGCTGGAGGTTCCCTGGGGGACCGCACTTCGCCTGCAGGGCCCACTACTGCTAAAGGAGAGCCTTCTCCGGCCGCTGAGGCGGGCTCCCCGCGCGTCCCGTCCCGAGACAGCAGGGATACGATCACTTGCCCCCTCACTCCACAGGTTTCACCGGAACCATCTTCGCAAAGTTCGAGACATTGATCTGAAAGTTTCATATAAATTAACTCTCTGTTTACATTTTTTAAATGCTATTGAATATGTCAGCAGTACAATATTTACAGTCAATTGACATAAACAAAGATACTCAAACAATCACACATAAAGACAAGTGCAAGTAAGTATAGTCTATTCGCTTAGATAGTGTCGCTACACTCGCACGTACTTGTGATTATTGTAATGTAATATAATACGGTACTTGCGGCGTAAGTTAATTTGGCAGTTTACATCGAAATATATTCGTATTTTATTTTATTACAATAACCATACGTATGTGTGAGTGTAGCGACACTATCTAAGCGAATGGACTATACAGGTTGTTGCACAAGAGCTGACACAAATGAAGCAGATGTGTCAGGTAAATTAAAGTATGATGTTCGTGGTGATAATGATGATGTAATCCTTTTACCCCACATATATTTTATCTATCAGGATACATTTGTGTAAAATAAATACAGGTTATTGGTTTGAAATTCGAAATATGTTTCAAAGGACAGCACCCGCACAATCAGCGAGATTTGTTTCATTCCTTTCATTCACTGAGCTGTTAAACGACCTATATACATGATACACGTGGATTCTTGGCTCCAACCCGGCCTTGGCTGGTAACAGGATTACAAAAATACAACAAGCAGTTATTTGTTTTTCTATGTTGATAATTTATAATTATAAACATTGAATAAAGTTTATTAATTTTATAAACAATTATTATCAGTAAACAGTTTACACAAATTTATCTACCGGCAAACATAGCTCTATGTTATTAAGACAGCTGCAAGACGATGATAGGAAAATGGTCTTATTAACATGCGGACATATCAGAAAATGGGCAACACCTACTGAAAGGCTATAAGATTGTCATAACATGTCAACAAACTAATTTACCGTGATTACTCAGTATCATATACTTTTGAAGATAAACAAGGTCCTATTTACAATGTATACTTTATACCTAGCTGTTCCACGCCACTCCATACGTGTTGTAGAAGTCTATTATCGCTATTCCCTCGGGAACTATTCATTTTCCGGGATAAAGAGTAGCCTATGTGATATTTCAGACTATAATCTTTCTCTGTGTGCTGTGTCTGTGTTAGCTGTGTGGTTGCCGGCTTAGAATAGTACCACTCCATGCCTTCCCGTGGATGTCGTAAGAGTCGACTAAGGGAATAAAGGCTTGTAGTACTGTTAGGCGATGGGCTTGCAACCTGTCACTAATACACTGGTAAATATCTTAGCCTGATTATGCAAAATGTGGTTACAGAATTATCAACAAGCTTTTAGTTGTTGGCAATTCTGTAGCTCTGCCTACCCCAAACTGGGAATAAAGGCGTGAGTTTATGTATGTATGTATCTTTCTCTGTGCAAAATTACATCCAGATTCGTTCAGCCCTTCTGGCGTGATTAAGTAACAATCCATGCATACTTTTGCATTTATAATAGTAGTAAGAAGAGGAAAGATTTTTATACTGATACTTAATTATGATTTTTTAATAAGAAAGCAATAAGGGGTTGTGTTAAATAGAGTAGTAGTTTAATCTTTGGCCATTTCTATGGATTAGATAATTCTTCACATATTTATACAAATAAATAAACACTAGAAACAATACATACAAGACTCAAAAACAAATATTCTGGCTCCTCTCAACAATATTTGAGCTTTAATAGGATCAATCCTGCAACCTCTATTTTCATGGGCAGCATCACTAACAATTAGGCTGACTTTGTTAACATATTTTTATCATGAACTTATGTGAAAACCGATGAACCCAATTGGGTAAGGTCCAAAAAGTTGGTCATGCTAACTCACGCAATTAAATTTTCTATGAAACTTTTCCGTTGTGACATGAAAATTTGCCATACAATTGTAAGGATAGTTTTCATCACATAACGGAACTTTTTTCGCCTTTATTGTAACTACTAACTACGCTTAACTATGGTCCAACTTTTTGGTCCTCACCCAATTATCTCTTTATCTTCAAGGTTCAATATGCATTGTATGCAATTATCTGCATATAAAATTAAAATTATTTGTAAAGGAATAATAAAGAAATCTTTCATTTTTACAGTAGGTTGTTAGTTCAACGATCTTCATGCAGGTTTCAGCAGGCTAAATAATACATTGCAATATAATGAATCACCCTCAGGTTCCCACTAATATAATTCAAGTGAGCATGACCTCAAAACTGTGACAATGTCACAACACTTAAATAATTACACTTAAAATGACAAGCACATATTTTGCTTCACCACAGAATTAACTTGCATTCAACTGACCATGACTAATAATAGCATAATAATATATGCTGAGAAACTTAACATTCTACATAAGTATGATCAACAGCACCAAAAGTGTATTATAAGCCTCTGTGTTTAAAAATGCGGAGTGACTCACAGCCTGTGTCTTTTAATTTGTGCACGGTGGAAGGCAGGATGCGCACGCATCCCAGGAACCCTGATCCCTGTCTCTTCTGAACTTTCCTCTGGTTCCAAACACTAAAAATATAAAATTTATTACTATCAGAATTCCAAATGTAACCTCATTTAAATTGCCCTATCACAATTGGTATTTTTTTATTCACACAAATAAATTAATGGGAGCATAAAGATTGCATGGATAAATACTGGCACGTAAGTATAGCAACTTATCACAGCACTTTACTTAGCTCATGTTTATTGAAAATACTGATGTTCTTATTACGTCAAGTCTATCTGTGACCACAGCAGATGCAACACTGTCCGAAACATCGGATTAATATATAAAGGTAATTATCATAGACCTGAATATTCATGCCACTTTTGGGCTATCACAGTGACTTCTCATTTATTGACTTTCAATGTACATACTGTGTAAACAGATAATATGGAAAAAAATAGGGCAATCTGTTTATATGTGAAGAAACTAAAGAAACACTTGTTAGCACTCGCAAGTATTTTGAAGATAAAATTGAAAAGGCTGTAATGGATTATGTATTGATAACCGTATTTGGAAACTGATTTGATATGGGATAATTGTTTTCCAAGTAACTTTTTTATCCAATTGCATAATGTTGATTTAAAATCTAGAATTAGATTTTGTTCTGTACACAAAATTTAAAAGCAGATTAAACATTGTATCAATGTTATGTATATCTGAACTCAATAAATCAGAACTCTCTAGCATTATCAAAAAATGCCTTAATAATAATTTATAAAAAAAAACATTATAACGCCGAACGTCGAAAAGCAAGTACTTGAATATTTTATCAATGGTATAATAACACTCAAATTCACACATTATATTTCATTGAATAATTAAGAATATGTAATTCTGAATAATATTTATCAAAATATTATAATTATTCTAATTAATTTATAAAAAATACAATTGTGTTCAATTTCTGATTTTGATAAATTTTAATCTAGAAAAAAACGAAGTACCTGTAGCTTTGGGGAATAATATAAAAGCTATGTAAGTATTACCTGATAGTGATTCCATCTCCTTTAGTGAGATACAAGTCATAATGTGTATTCCACTTTGGGTCCAGTGTAGCCTTCACTGCGTTTGTTGAGTATACCTGACCACTTCCTATCACAGATATTTTAGCAAATGGGTCTGGCATTCCTACAAATAACAATATGTTATTTTAAGCATTACAATGCATTACATCAAAGCTTAGATAAATATAAAAGAAAATACTAAATGCTTTCGTCCGTCCTCAAACAAACACTAAATTAACTTGAGAACAATTATGTTCGCACGTCAATTCGCGTTAATACGAACCGAACACCTCTAATTCTCAGACCTTGAGGAAGACCTCCATTTGCATACTGATAACAATAGAATTACTGAAAAGGTTAACTTACGAAAAAGATCCCTTCTGGCCAAGTTCCGTGCACACAGAACTGAAAATGAATTGAAGTTGAGATGATATGATTGTAACCAAAAGCAAAATATTCACACCATTCTGGTTGCGGAAGTAATTCGTATATAAGAGTATGTGCTTACTTGTGAGCCGAATCTTTTGAGCTCCATATTTGCGGTCTGACGCTGGAGTCGACATTTTATCATTATTTTGACTTTAAAAGTATAGTTAAACCATTTTAAACAAATTTAATGGTCCCATCACCACAACTAAACTAGTATCTCACGGACCACCATCACATCCATAGACAAGATTTATAATTTGTACCATAGATACTTTTTTATTTAATTGTTTTCCACTGGCATAGCACTACAGTTTGTGGTCGCATGTTAACGAATTTAAGTACATAATTATGTATTACGGGTGAACAAGACGTATTATAAAAATTACAGGAAAATAAACGTATATATAATCTTGTAGGTTAGAGTAGGATATAGGACTACCAATTATTTTCGTGTCGTACAACGCTGCGACCACATTTGTTTAATTCAACGAATATTCGTGTTCTTTTTACCTTAGTTAAATTAAGAGATGATACACGAATCTTCACCGAAGCTCGTAGATCTGCCAATGTTGATAAATGAATGATGACAGAATCGAATCATAATCGAATAACGCTGCATGCAACGGATCGTGAATGGTACCCTTAACGTCTTTGCACTTTTTTTAATACAATTCATACACATAGGTAGGCATATCAAATTTGACAGCTGATAACGGGAATGTTAATATTAGAAAGTATCAATTTCAGTAGGTGTTGACCGTGTGTGTTGATTTCAGTTATCATAAAGCGGTTTAAAAAAACAAAGAGAAAAAAGAGTGATTGAGTTGCTCAGGTTTGTATGTACAACTAACAAACAAAATTGAACTCTTTGATTGGAGAATACCTATCGGTAACACATTTAATTTAGACGTTTTAATGTAAGTACCTACTCTAACTTATGGCAAGGCACAGAAACTTTGTTGGTGGCCTAAAAAGTTTATCGGCAAATATTTTCGGCTAACGTTTGGAGGTATATTTATTACAAAGATACCTACACCAAGTGCTTTTTAAAAAGCATCATCTAGTTTTTGATTACCTACTGTATTCGCATTTCGCAATATTACCGGTCAAGTGAGAGTCTCACCAATATAGGGTAAAAGACCCAATTATTGGCATTCAGAATACTAGTAATTGTCACCAAAACATCACCCATATTAATCACGTGTTGTGTATGTTTTAGTTTGTTACTCCTTCACGCTGCAACAGCTGGGGCACGTCTTATAAAGCTACAAGTTACAATTTTACAGGTCTAAACTGGCAAGACTACTCAAATGGCTGGGGCACGTTTTATAAAGCTACAAGTTACAATTTTACAGGTCTAAACTGGCAACATTGCTCAAATCTCTGGTCGTCATTGGTCGAGGTTGTGTCAAATGGAAACTTGTAACCTGTAAATTCTAATTTGTAGCTTTATAAAACAGGCCCCCCTGGGCAAAGCCCCAGGTGAGGATGGAATTACAGCCGAACTCCTGAAGGCGGGTGGTAAACCCACCCTTAGGGGCCTTCAGACGCTGTGCAGCTCCGTCCTCCACGAATGGAGAACGCCGAAAGCATGGAACAGAAGTGTGGTGGTTTTCTTCTTCAAGAAAGGTGATAAAACTTTGCTGAAGAATTATAGACCCATCTCATTTCTGAGCCATGTATGACGATTTCCAGCCTCCCGAACAAGCCGGTTTCCGAAAAGGCTATAGTACCGTAGACCACATACATGCGTTGCGGCAGGTTATACAGAAGACCGAAGAGTATAACCTCCCCCTTGCCTTGCATTTGTGGACTACGAGAAAGCCTTCGATTCGATCGAGACCTGGGCTGTACTGCAGTCTCTCCATCGGTGCCAAGTTGACTACCGATAGTTTAGTTTAGTTTAGTTTATTTATTAATCAATGTAATATTACAATATATGTAAGTTGCATTACATGTCAAAAAATACGAAATTACATTGAGATCGTCAAAATATAAATACTAATAATCAAAGAATACAAAAATAATGAATTGAAACAAAAACAATTAAAGATCAAATAAATGGTCACTCGTCCGATATCAATATACGAGGATTAATAACTGTCAACACAATAATAAATAAATTTACAATTTTAGCTCCATCCACAGAGTATAATGGATTATCCAATAAAAGGTTTCTAAGCTGATGTTTAAATGCTTCGTCGGAATGTACATTTTTAAGTTTGGCGGGTAGACGCTGATAGTACGTGGGACCGATGACACGCGGGTTCATACCCGCAAGTGCCATGCGACGGGAAACTGTTCTCAAACGCCCGGTGTGGCGGAGCTCCTTGCCAGGAATATTGACGCGTGTGAGGGAGGAAATATTATTTCTTACGAACATTAATATTTGGAAAATGTAAACTGAGTAGTGCGTCAATATGCGGTGCGTTACGAAAAGGCCCCTGCAAGAGTGCCTAGGTTTCACCCCAGCTAACGTGCGTAAGGCACGCTTCTGCATAAGCAGCACCCTATTGGCATCCGTGGAGTTTCCCCATAGGAGCGTGCCATACGACATTAGGGAGTGAAAATGTGCAAAGTACACCTGTTTTAATGCACCATTTGCAATAAGCCTCCCCAGTTTACGCAACGCAAAAACGGCACCACTCAGTCTATCGCACAGTTTGTCGACATGGCACTTCCAGTTAAGATTAGAGTCAAGTGTGAAGCCGAGGAACCCACACTCATTGCATATCGGTATCGGACTGTTTGCCACGCACGTAGGAAGGGAAATACCTCGGCCTGAAAAAACCATGGTATTGGATTTCGAAAAGTTTAAAATCAAACCATTAGCCGAAAACCACGCTTGCAATTGTTGGCACGCATCAATGGATTTTTTCCCCGAGCTGTTCATACGTGCGCGCACTAACCACGACAGTCGTGTCGTCCGCAAAGAGCACTGACAGGCCAGCTGTAATGGCCGTCAGAAGGTCATTCATGTAAATTAGGACTAGTGTGTTTCCTAATGCAGATCCTTGAGGGATCCCTAGACTCACACTTCCTGTCATAGACTGCATCCTTTTGCAGTTTGCGGACAATTTGACTGCCTGTTGACGGTCGGACAAGAATGACGTGAGTAGACGGTGGCTGACATCACTGATGCCGTAGTGATGCAACTTGTCCAGAAGCATTCCGTAATTGATCACATCAAAGGCCTTGGACAAGTCGCATAAGATACCAGCCACCTTGTACCTCTCATCCAGACCAGTAACAATGCAGTCAAATATTTTACACGCTGCCGCGGTCGTTGACATCTTCTGCCGATACGCAAATTGCTGGTCCGTCAGTAGGTCGTTATCCTCGAGGTGGCTCATAATGTGCGACGACAGGATTGACTCCATTATTTTAGAGATGGTAGGTACTATCGTTATCGGCCTATAGTTGTTGACGTCACATTTGTCCCCTTTTCCCTTGAACACAGGGCACACTCTAGTAGTTTTAAGTACATCAGGGTATACGCCAGAAACAAAAACTTCATTAGTCGTACTAACACGTTGCCAATAATAGGCCAAATACATAATAAAATATTAACTGATGTGTCATATATCGAAGTGTTGAAGTGTCTGTACGAAAACGCCACTATGTCCGTCCGACTACAAGACCAGAGCACGAAGCCTATTCCTCTGCAGCGGGGAGTCAGACAAGGAGATGACAGACGAAAGTCATGTCCAATGTCCATGTCGCGCCAACTCCCGTGATAGCCGGAGGCTCTGCGCTCGAAGTTGTTGACGACTATATTTACCTGGGACAAACGGTCCAGTTAGGTAGGTCCAACTTTGAGAAAGAGGTCACTCGTCGAATCCGACTCGGCTGGGCAGCATTCGGGAAGCTTCGCAGCACTTTTTCGTCCAACTTACCGCAGTGTTTGAAGTCAAGTCTTTGACCAGTGTGTGTTGCCAGTGATGACTTACGGATCCTAGATGTGGGCGCTAACTATGGGCCTTATAAGGAAGCTCAAAGTTGCTCAGAGGGCTATGGAGAGGGCTATGATTTCTCTGCGTGATAGAATCAGAAATGATGATATCCGCAGTAGAACTAAGGTTACCGACATAGCCCGAAGAATAGCCAAACTTAAGTGGCAGTGGGCGGGGCACATTGCTCGCAGGACAGATGGCCGATGGGGTCAGAAGGTTCTTGAGTGGCGTCCGCGGACCGGTAGAGGAGCTGTAGGTAGGCCTCCAACAAGATGGAGTGACGACCTTGTAAAAATCGCGGGAACGCGGTGGGTGCGAAAAGCACAAGACCGGTCTGAGTGGAGAGCCTTGGGGGAGGCCTATGTCCAGCAGTGGACGTCTTTCAGCTGACATGATGAAAACAGGCCCCTGGACGGATTTGGATGAAGTTTGAAATGGATATAGCTTATACCTCGGACAAATACATAGGCTACTTTTCATTCCGAAAAATTTAAAAGTTCTCGAGGGAACAACCATAATCGAAATCTACGCGGACGAAGTCACGGGCCGAAGCTAGTTTAAAAGAACAATTATAATGCCTGTCAGGCAATATCCCCAGCAAGACAATGTGCCATATATCAAAGGTATTATAAAATAAAGGTACGAAACTACGAAGTATAAAACTAGACAAGAGGATAGTACATTTTGTAATATGACTGCCAAGTCCATTGTAAAGCAAAGTCAAATAGTAAAAAATCATCAGTAGGCAGTAGTTATTTTTGTTTATAAAAATACAAAAAAATGGACATGTACGAAACGGCTGACTTGCAGAATTGAGTATACCTAATTTTATGTTTGCATACGAAAATATTAATATAAAAAAGTACCTATTAGTTAGGTATTTATTTCACAATCTTCATATTGAGCAGTAAATTTAGGTAAACTTGTTATGACGTCAGGGTCGGTGCCCAGCGGTGAGGCGTATACCAACAAACGTAATTACGTTTACGCCTCACCACTGAGCGCCGAATCATTCTTGTAATAATAAAAAAACTATTTTTAATAAGCCGTCTTTATTTGTCTGCTGGCGCTATCTTCTATAAATAAGGAGGAATAAGGCAATATTTACTGTATCCACTACTGATAAATAAACTACGTTGCACATATTTAATCTTTATTGTTATTACCTACTAACTACGTCTGCATTCAAGTGTTTTCTTTTAGCTGTTGGAAAAAGGTCGATATTAAATGAATCCAATAATAATCGTACACGGTGGGGCTGGAGATATTCCGCAAAGTCGGGTAAAGGGTAAACTAGATGGGTCTAAAGCGGCAGTTATCGCGGGCCACCGCGTTTTGGAGGCAGGTGGTAGCGCACTCGAAGCAGTTGAAGCCGCTGTCGTTTCTATGGAGCTGGACGAAAATTTCAATGCAGGTTTGTCTTCTTATTTGTTACGCTGACAGCGTTAATCAAACAACTTTCTCTTTCACTCCTATTAACCCTTAGTTTGCCGGACAAAAAATAATACCGAGTTCAAGTTCTCTTCAAAATAGGGTCAGTAAGTTTTTAATCATATTAGCGAAACCTGAATTACAGATGTAGTGAAATATCCTTTCACATCGTATTTTCTCGGAAATGTTCGTATTTGTCATCCTACTTCAGTCTGACTCAGTACTCATCAAGAAAACGTGGGGGAACGTCGCATCGCGAGAGTGATAATCGATATAGAGTGGTTAATACCAGGGTATTTTTTTGTTACTTAAGATTAAGTTTATTTCCAGTTCTTTTTAATAGTCATGCCTTAAGCGTTAAGACCTGCGAAACGTTTAGATCGATAAGCCTGTGAAATTATTTTCAACATTTATTTATATTTCTTCTTGTTTACCTACACTTAGTTTCTATATATTTGATCATGTTGGTTTTAATATCTCGGTGTGACATACTTCAAACTCGTGGTTTGACATTTGACCCTGATAACTAAACTACTCTATTTATTTAATACAAACATGTCACTTAATAATTCAATAATTCATAGACACGTCGGCATCATTGGCGAGTTCCGAGTTTTCACGATGTGAAAGGGGTATTCACTAGATCTGTACAGAATTACTAAAACGAAGTCATGTAGTGTCTGTCCGCCCTAATATTATTGCATAAAGGCTGTCAGAGGTTTTCACAGATTAATATTAATAGCATGGCCATATTGTATGGTTGTGTCTTTCATATATAAAAAGTACATCTAATAACCGTAAAACAAATTCACAGGTTACGGCTCGGTCTTAAACCTTCGTGGCGAGGTTGAAATGGAAGCTAGCATAATGTGTGGAAAAAATCTTGATGTTGGTGCTGTTACCCTGGTCAAAGACTTTTTGCACCCAATAAGTATCGCCCATAAGGTTTTGACGGACTCGCCTCACTCTTTATTAGGGGCTGAAGGAGCCAAATTGTTTGCCCTGGAAAAGGTACTAATAGTCGTTTTTTTATTTTATTTTTTTACTTTCCATTTTTCACATATTGGTACTTTCAGGGTTTCCAGACGGTCCCACCTGATTCTTTGATATCTCAGCATGCTAAGGATGCTTTACAAAACTTTTTAAAGCATGGTGAATTTGGAAGGACCGAGATTGGAGTTCAAGATGAGGTAATAAAATTAAGGATACCTACCCTCTTTTTTTTTAAAGTACCTTGTGTATCAATCATTACTTGAAATATTAAATTCTAAGGGTTTAAATTTTAATATCTTATACATTGAGTATATGCTAGGGAAAAACATTCAGGGTGGCGTAGGAACTGTTGGAGCTGTGGCGGTAGACGCTGCGGGTCACGTCGCAGTAGCTACGAGTACTGGCGGCATGAGCGGGAAGGCAGTCGGCCGGATCGGAGACACGCCGCAAATTGGCAGTGGAACCTACGCCGATGACAACATTGGAGGAGTATCTACTACAGGCAATAGAAAATAATTTGAAATGGTATAAGCCTTATCATTAGAGTCCTTCTCCATTTACATTATTTATTTAATTTTAGGTCACGGAGAATCAATACTCAAATATTGCCTAGCTCATAGCATTATAAATGCAATGAAAGATGGAACTCATGCTAATATCGCTACTAGAAATTGCGTCGACGGTAAGTAGTTCAGAGGGCTCAGACAAGATGCACTACGCTAACTAACGTTTCTATTCGATTCGTTTTTAAACCAATCGCGTCACTGGAAGATGACGTGATACGAAAAGTCACGTGGTCTACCAGTGACGCGATTGGTTTAAAAACTAATCGAATAGAAACGTTAGTTAGCGTAGTGCATCTTGTCTGAGCCCTCAGTAAATCTATATACCTTGCAAAAAAGTCGGGTAGGTATACCTACGCCATTTTTGGATATGTCTTACAGCGCGTTTGGTCTTGTTAATGTCTTTAGAACACAACTTTACTTAAAACACAAAGCTTAGAATATTTCTAATAAAACCGAAAAACTTCAAAATTTTCGTTGTTTTATGTACCTACGGCAGCACCACAAGGTCGGAAACTTATATTTTTAATAAAGTCTGCTTGTGAAACATATCCAAAACCTGAACCGAAAACCGAAACCCCACCTTTCAAAAGGTAAATGTATAATTATACTGAACTAAAGAGGGAAAGGGGTTAAGGTTCTTTTTGTTTTAACTGGGTACTTTTGGTTTGAATAAAGAAATTTGTTTCAGGAATGACTGCGCGGTTAAATAATACAGCGGGTGCCATAACTTTATCAAAAAATGGAGAAGTTGGTGTGCACTTTTCCTCAAAACGAATGTCGTGGGCGTACATACGGAATAGTAATATTTATTACGGTATAGACGCGGCTCAAGTGCTAGTAGAAGAATATAGCCCTAAAATATAAGGGAATGTGTCTAGCATACCTACCTTGAGAGTTATTAAAACCGAGTTAGCTACCCATTTTAGAGTTAACATTCGTTTTTTTTCCCGTTGAGGGTCGATTGTCCCAAAGTCCGTTTTTAGTGCACTCCTAGAGTACCAAAGGAATATTCTTTCCAAAGTCCCTAGGCTCAGCGGTTTATAGATGAATTGTCGAGAGCGTGGAATTGTATATGTAGTGGTAATATGTGTTTACAGGCATTCTATATTTAAATTTCCTCTACTTCTCATACCATCAGCACAAAAAGAGTTTTGTTATATATTAACAAGTAAGTACAAAAATAATGTCAGTGTCAAATTCTAAATACTTTTTACAATGCACTATAATGTGTATAATATACGTCTTGATTTATGGTATTCTCGCAATTTTCAGAATTATTTTGACTGGAAAAGGGCCGGATCTTAAGTACCCGAAACCGACGTGCATGTATGACTCGATGTATGAATGTGGAAGAAGCGAAAGAGATTTGTCAGGATCGTAGCAGGTGGAAAGAAGTGGTCTCTGCCTACCCCTCTGGGAAACAGGCGTGATATAATGTATGTATGTATTTTGACTGGGGATGTACGACTGTTAGTTACACAATTTATAGAAATTATAGCAGAAAGTAGCAGTAATTTTGGTCCGATTGAGGGTCAAAGTAAACAAAAATTTTGAAATCGAAATAATTAAAAAATAAAATTCACCTTAGGTACACCGCTGCCCAATTAGTTGAAAAAGCTACAGGTGTTTCTTTGTCGACTATTTAAAAAAATACGATTAAGAGTGACAAATTCAAAGCAATGGAAAAGTTCCCCTCTCCGAGTAAAAAAAAGTCACGTACCTACTTTTCCGTCGGCAGTAGATGATTTTGATCATGAAGTCATCAGGAGAACTATATATAATTATCATCTGTCCCATAAGCAATATCCAACCTTAAAGATGAAAATTTTAAAAAATGCTGGCGACTGAAAGCAAAAAAAGGACATACTTATTCCACTTGTTAAGGGTAATCTCATTAAATTAAGAAAAAAACCTAAATGGTTTTCCTTTTCATGCGAACGGTACAACCACTACATATGCAATTCCACGCTCTCGGTAATTCATCTATACGCCGTGCGTTGTCTATCTGTCTGTCAGTCAGTCAGTCAAGGAAGAGTTTTATATGTATAGATAACTACCTCGATCAAACGCAAGTAGGGAAATGATAAAAAAATGGAAACATTGCTGAAAAGATATGAACTATATTTTTCATTGTACAGTCAAGAATCAAAATATGGGAAAGCGCTACATCTCAAAAATATGTTCCAATGCACCTTATTCCAGTGTATAGAACTTCGTAACATATTAATGAGAGGATTCTTCGATACATATTTTTGCACTTGACTGTACTATGATTGCCTTAAGATTGTTTTGTTATGAAAATATTCAAAGGCTGTGACTGTGTCGCTGTAGTACGTCACACACGCATTTTCCGGAAAAGTAGGAAGAACCACAACTGATCTACAGGGTCGATATTGGCGATTAAGCGATTACAGAAAACAAAGTGGTAATAGGATTGACTTCATGAGATTTGCGAAGCGATGCGAATCGCTTACTCAAGACGCTGCGTCAATGTCGATCGCGTTTGTGTTTGATATACTAAGATCATGAATTAATCCGTGAATGAAAGTGAAGTTCATTGAAACAATCAATATTACGAGGTCATTGATTTAGACGGCATTTTTGGGTTGAGTGTCTACAGGCTGCCAATAGACAATTTAATTGCTCTTAAACTCGGTTTGGTTACGCCCTAGATTAAAACTGTCAACTGTCATTAGTGTCACTTTTACAGGTGACAGAGAGATCAGATGTTTAATCTCTACGGCTGTGAACTTATTTAGTGGTCATTTGTAGATGGGTTCTCAATTATATGTTATTATTAAAAACATAAATTAAAATGTTAATTAATGGAAACTTAACGTTAAGATTTAAAGCGGCCGAATTACACTACTTTAACTGGTTATACAGTGTTGCGCCATGCTTCGCAGTAAACTCTTCAAAAATTAATGTAATTACTGATCCTCGTAAGTTTTATAATTCTCTATATGAAAGGTTTAAAACTGCTAATCGTCGAATATCAGTCGCTAGCTTGTATATAGGCACAGGAGCTTTGGAGAAAGATTTATTAAGAGTAACAAAACAGAATGTGATGAGAAACAAAAGTTTGAAATTTAGTGTCTTGTTGGACTATCAGCGGGGGACTCGAGGAGAGGTGAATTCTCGGAGCCTGTTGCAAGAATTCATAAACGATGTTCCAGAGCAATGCAATATTTCTCTATATCAGACCCCCCGTCTTTATGGTTCTTGGTCTAAGGCACTGCCAGCTCGTTACAATGAAATTGTGGGGCTCCAGCACATGAAGCTGTATATAGCTGATGATTCAGTGCTGCTGAGCGGAGCTAATTGCTCCAATGATTATTTCCAGAGAAGACAAGATCGGTATATAGAAATTCATGATCCAGACCTGGCAAATTTCTATTGTGAACTCATAGGTATGATTATGTAAGTTGTTAGTATTTCTTTGATTCTTTTTTGCCCTGATATTATTATTATTTGTAATGATAAGTCTTGTTTCCCTTGGCATACTGTTTTTGTCAGAATATAAATTAAGTTTTCACATAAGCTCCTTTCTTTGGTAGTTAAAAACTATTAGGACCCTTAGGCCCTATTGTTTGATCACTAGTTAAACTAATTGTTAAAATTCGAAAAAGGAATGGAAAATTTGACACATTTCCTTGAGATTTTAACCATTAGTAACGGTTTTTGACCATTAGTTACTTTAACTACCGATCAAACAACAGGCTATTATCTTAGTAAACTTTTGTGGTGAAGCTAAAACTTTTTTTTTTTAAATTTTATTAGAATGTATTTTTTTTCAGATGAAGTAAGTAATTATAGCAAAAAATGTGTAGCCGATGGTCAGTGTACTGAAAAGAAGCATCTCAAAAGAGAAGCTGTGACACGTGAAGTCAATGAAAAGATTATCAGCCTCATTCAAAGATGGAAGGAGAAGCAAGAATTAGCCTCTTCATATAATGGTAAAGTTAATAGAACCTATGAAGATTATTTGTTATGTGTTCCATATGCATTATGTGTGCCATGCATATGTAATATAAAAGCTTTGTTGTAATAATATATTTTGATAGTTGGATTTATAAGATTATAACATAGTTTTCCTTTTTTAATCTATTTAATTGCAGTATGCCAAAAACAGCCAAGTCCCTATAATTTCATGGCTGTCTTAATGAGATATTTTGGCAAAACCTGCATAACAATATTAACAACCATCAATACTTCTAAAAGCATTAAATACTTATATTAACTTCTGCCCATCAAATTGCAGACCCTGAAAAGGATACATGGGTGTTTCCACTGATACAAATGGGAGAGTATCAGATAAGGCAAGATGAGAGAGTGACGCAAGGGTTGCTGGGGTCGGCACCAGAAGGGTCCCTCATCAGACTGGCCACCGGCTACTTTAACTTGACAGGAGAATATTCTGATACACTCCTCAAGGATTGTAAAGCTAACATTAGCTTGCTGATGGCTCATCCCAATGTGAGTCATGTTATTAACCCTTAAGGTAAGCGTCCACATGTAGGTATCGTACGCATCGGACGCATCGCATCAAACGGATCGTAGTATTCTTTGTATAGAAAGTGACACAAGTGCGTCACTGATCCGCACAGCACGGATGGCACGAATCTGCTCATCGGCAATGCCGACGCCGATGCTTCGAGCGGCAACTTTTGCGATGCGTGCCAATGACGTCATACGACGAAGATCCGAATGAATTGGCATCGGCAATCCGATTGCTGGTAGTCGCATCGGCAAATCCGGTCACTGCCGATACAGTGGACGCATTGTGAAAAACTCATCCGTTCGGTGCGATGCGTCCGATGCGTACGATACCGACATGTGGACGCTTACCTTAAAACTGTGGAACATTATGTCATACAATGTACAACGTATTACAATTGCCATACAACGTATTACAATTTCCATCTTAGTTTGAACCACACTGAGTTCCAAATTCAAATATTCTATGTCAGTCCACAGGACGCGCCTTGGGTTAAGCAAGCAGGCCCCTCCAATCTAGGTTTATAACTACAAGTAAAATGCATATACAACTTAGTATGTACTCGGGAGTAATTTAAGATAAAGTAATTTTTTGTGTAAATGCAATCTTGATTAAACTTTATATTAGGGTACTAAGACTGATATTTCATTCAAACATGTGGTTGGTGGTTTGGTGGTGGATGTGCCTCTGCCTTAAAAAGGGTAAAATGTTTTTTACGTCCACTGAGATCTCCAAGTAGGTAGGATCACCCAGGTACAATAAATAATGAAATTCTCTCAGTGGAAATTGCGATTTAAATAGGTTAATAAAACAAATCCCAATTTTTGGATGTTTCAGGCGAATGGTTTTATGGGCGCGTCAGGACCGGCTGGCGGAATCCCTCATGCTTATTCACTGATAGCAAGGAAGTATGTACTGATTCTCACTTACATCTTATTTACATACATTAAATCAAACCTGTTTCCCAGAGGGGTAGGTTGGTTGGTTGGTAGGAGACCATTTCATTCCACCTGCTACGATTCTCTTTCGCTTCTTCCACATTCATACATCGAGTCATGCATGCACGTCGGTTTCGGGTACTTAAGATTTGGCCCATTTCCAGTTTTTCTCCGATTTGATTCGAAAATGTACATATCTTATGTAATTTGGTTTTATTTTCATATGGTGCTAGACTGTCCCCTTTAAAGCTTAAACTCTCATAAGTGTATAAAATGTACATAAAAAACGTATACATCACTATCAGTTCGATTAAAACAAATGGTGAATATTTTATTCTATTTTGCAGGTTCTGGAATACAGTTGAGAGATCTCATCAAACGGACAGGGTGAAGTTGTTGGAGTATGAGCGACCAGACTGGACATTCCATGCTAAGGGTCTATGGTAGGTCTGTTTTACATCGTCTGCTGTGATTAAATGCATTTGCAGTGAGCAAGGATGCTGATCAGTTTGATATGATCCATTCCTTACTAACCATACCTTATAAATAATAATTGCACGCATGAAAAGACAAGAGTTTACATACAAAATAATATTCTTGCGAGCCTTTTTGCCGCACACTACAGCACCATGGAAGCAGTTTTTGGGAACCTATGTTCTAGCTAGACCATTATTTTATTATGTGACTTGAAAACCCTCATCAAACTAGTTTACTCAATTGATTAACAAAATGATTTGTTGTAGTATTAGAGGGCATAATATAGTGTTTACAACCGGGTAAAATGTTGATTTATTTTATAGTATACTAGCTGTTCGTGCCCGGTGTCGCCCGAGTGAATTTCTTCTCAAATACAAACCTTAACAAACAAACATAACAAAAAAAGATCCAAATCAGTTGAGCCGTTTTTACGTGATAATTACGGCCTTTGCAAACTTTAGGTACAGATCTAGTGGATAATCCTTTCACATCGTATAGACTCGGAACTCACGTCTAGTTCCAACGTGTCTATGAATTATTGATTTATGAAGTGACATGTTTGTATTAAATAAATAGAGTACTTTAGTTATTAGTGTCAAATATCAAACCACGAGTTTGAAGTATATCACACCGAGATGTTAAAACCACCACGATCAAATATATAGAAATTAGGTGTAGGTAAACAAGAAGAAATATAAATAAATGTTGAAAATGATTTCACAGGCTTGTCGATCTAAACGTTTCCCAGGTCTTAATGCTTTCGGCATGACTATTAAAAAGAACTGAAAACAAACTTAATCTTAATTAACAAAAAAATACTCTGGTATTACCACTCTGTATCGATTATCAGTCTCGCGATGCGACGTTCCCCCACGTTGTCTTGATGGGTACTGAGTCAGACTGAATTAGCTTGATAAATACGAACATTTCCGAGAAAATACGATGTGAAAGGATATTTCACTACATCTGTAGGTACCTATTTCGACCGCTGCTAATGTGATTGACTTCTTGTACTTTCTTATTTACTTTCAATATCTAACTGTACTTTCTCTCTGAAGGTACTACCCGGCCGGCAGCCGCGTGCCGTGGGCCACCCTCGTCGGCTCGGCCAACCTCGGCGCGCGCTCGGTGGAGCGCGATCTGGAAGCGCAGGCCGCCATATTTACCGTGTCACCGCAACTGCAGGTTACTAGATTATATAGGTTGTCTCAAAACGGTGGTCAATCTTTTGGCAAGATAGCCCTAATAGATACCTGCTAAGACTTTTAATTATGACTTTTCTTATTGGAAGTATTTGTTTGTTATTATGGTATCTAGAAGTAGCGACCCACAAACTGATCCTGTACAGGACAAGTGCTACCCCTTGTTAAGTTTTTGAAATGTTGAGATTTTTTTCGTATCAGAAGAAGAAGAAATAATAAGTAAGATAAGTCCGGCCGTGTGGTGAAGAAGAATATAATTTCCAATTTCCAAAAAATATTAATTCATTTGTCAATATGTTTTAAAACCCAGACCATTTAGATTAGACGGTTTATAAGTATGCCCAGACTACTCCTACAAAAAAATCTTAGCAACAAACTTTGCTTAGAAATATACCTATCCTCACATGCACAGGCACCTACATCTGTCAGCTGCTCTCGTATACGAGTATTACTGCCTAGAGATAAATTCGATGAACTATATTTGCAAATAACGTCAAAATAAATGCGTGCGTGCGCTGCATAGTCGCTGTATTTGCGCATTAATGGTGGTACAACTAGGGCTTACGCTTTCGCTTTTTAGTATGGGAACGCGCCGCGCCACGCCGCCTCCGTGTTTGCAGCTTAAAATTACAGCCATTTTATTGTAGTTTTGAGAATGCAACTAAAGTCGAGTCCAGAATTAGGCGAACTAACTTGACAGCCGAAAATGTTGCCAGACATAGGAAAAAATAAATAGTGATAGGTTTATGTCGATATAACCTTATGCCTTTTATAAATCAGATTATATTTATATTTTATCAAGTAATTGTCGTCGTATCTTTCACACTAATACATACTTGCCGAATAGGGACGAACTACAGCAATTTTTATGATATAATATGATATGAAAGATGTACGGTTTAAAGCGGATATTAACGATATATACTACTCAAATTAGGAATAATATACAAAAATAATGCTGTTATTACAACAGGCCATTGTGATCCTTTTACGTGGCTTCTGTCGGGCTTGTACGGTACATTTCATGTACGATACATATAGCATTCATCCCTTTCTCTCTGGCTTATATTTTTAGTTTGATTCCAAACACAATAATAATGATTAACTAGACTTTTTAAATATCGATATTAGGTTAACAGCACTAGCCAAACTGTGGCAACATTAGTGTACAATGAACTGTCAATTTAGTTCGCCTAATTCTGGACTCGACTTTAGTTAGTATTCATTATTCATTTGTTTTTCAGAAGAAACTCCATGAAGAATGCAGCCTACTGCACGAGTACGGGACAGAATGCGCTCGCGGCTTGCAGGAGCGCTCGGCGCCGCTCTGGGTGCACGCGATGGTCGGCCTTTTCCGCTCATACTTCTAGCTCTTCAGTTTTTCACTCTTGACTTTAAGTTCAATTGTCTATTCTTCACCTTGCAGTCTAGCTCACTGCTCAAGTACTTACGTAACCCAACAACTTGGTAGGATCACCGATGTATGTGCAATAAATAATGAAATGAGTAGCACCTGGATAATCAAGCCAGATGATCACAGTGGACATCGCGGTTGAAAAATTAAAATATTAGATTATACCTAGTCCGGACTTTGAATTACCTAATATTCGGCAACATTAGGATTCTGTAGTATTTAATTTCCTTCTGATTGTATCTGAGTTTGTACATTCTGACTGCTGCTGTTTCGATATCCTTTACAGTTAGTCTAACATTCTAAATTTTAATTAGCGGCCATGGTGCGACGACGAGTGTAGCGTAGACACCAGTAAGGCTAGTCATGCATTTTACGAAAGTCAACGACTGCAGGGATCTATAAATAAACCGGCCAAGTGCGAGTCGGACTCGCGCACCGAGGTTTCCGCATTTAGAATAGAACACCAGAATCCGGTAACTATAATATTTTTTTTACTTTATTTTGTATGCAGTAAGGTTCATTTTTATTTGCTTACACTCCTGTGTATAAAAAACATTGTTTTTAAGTGCAAGTAGTAGCTCACTTTCCAATTTCTTTACTTATTTTACAAGCTTCTATGTAACTTGCTTCGTTCATATGTCTGTCATTCCGATTCAAATCTTCCAAGTCAATTTTGAACTTATTTCCGTTAGTAGTGGGTTGAAATTTGAAATACATAAGTAAACCTGAGGGCAGCACAATATTATAGAGCTGATCGGACGATGGAGTTGGTTTTCGGCAACGGGATCTCCGCCGTACTTTATGTAGACCCGCAGACTTTGGACTCTGTAGTTTGGTCTCGTTAATCAAATGATGACCGTCCAAAAAAAGTACAGTCGGCAGCAAAGGTTGTCTCCAAACAGAATCTCAAAGATTTTTTTTAACCGGAACTTGTTTTTACTGCGGACAAGCCAGTTATATAACTGTACCAAATTCCAAGGTTGCCGAGTTAGAATAGTGCCACCCCATGTCTTCCCGTGGATGTCGTAAGAGACGACTAAGGGAATAAAGGCTTGTAGTACTGTTAGGCGATGGGCTTGCAACCTGCCACTAATACGCTGGTAAACATCTTAGCCTAATTTGTGCAAATTGTGGTTATAGAATTATCAACAAGTTTTTAGAGATGTTTGTAATTCTGTAGCTCTGCCTACCCCACTCTGGGAACGAAGGCGTGAGATTATGTTATGTTGACGTAAAACATAACATGTTTTACGTCTCTTTCTTTATGAATAAAAAAAGAGATGCAAGAAAAACAAAGATAAATGAACTTGTTTAAATTACATAAAAGTATTAAGTTCCTTTGAAAATATGTAGATTAGTTCATTTTCTTTCAAATACATATAAAATCACATATTTTTGTAACTGCATTAATTTGGGCAGTGTTGCCAGTTTAGACCTGTAAAATTGTAAATTGTAGCTTTATAAAACGTGCCCCTGGGGTAATTCTATTCAGACCAAAGGTAGGCCTCTAGATTTATATTGCTACGCGACATTTTAACTTCCAACCAAAAAAGAGGGGATGCCGTTATTTTGTGTCTGGTATCACAACACAGCAAAACCCCTACTTTGAAAATCGAAGTTTGAAGTTACGTTTTCGCCATCCCTGTCACTCATCATTCGAGACTAAATGGAGAGAAAGGGATGGAGCTAACGTAACTTCCAACTTCGATTTTCAAAGTAAGGGTTTTGCTGTGTTGTGATACCACAGACACAAAATAATGGCATCCCCTCTTTTTTGGTTAAAAGTTAAGATGTCGCGTAGCAATATAAATCTAGAGGTCTACCTTTGGTCTGAAAAGAATTACCCCAGGGGCACGTTTTATAAAGCTACAAGTTACAATTTTACAGGTCTAAACTAGCAACACTGCTCAAATGGCTAGACGTCATTGGTCGAGGTTGTGTCAAATGGAAACTTGTAACATGTAAATTTTAATTTGTAGCTTTAATTTTATCTTCCGACCAAAAAGAGGGGATGCGATTATTTTGTATCTGTGGTATCACAACACAGCAAAACCCCTACTTTGAAAATCGAAGTTCGAAGTTCCCGTTTTCGCCATCCCTGTCACTCATCATTCGAGACTAAATAGAGAGAAAGGGATGGAGCTAACGTAACTTCCAACTTCGATTTTCAACGGAACGGACGGAATGAACGGATGCTAATTAGATTCTTGTTTGGTAGGAAGGTCTTCAAGTTGGTTTGATGGAAATCGATTGGGGAAATAAGGGGGAAACCGCGCCGGGGGATTATAATCGTTTTAATGTTACCTGTTTATGTAATAAGTAGTTAACCTGGCTAGACAAACTACTAATTACTTATTGTTAGACTATAAATGACACCATAGTAATTGTAATTAGTCCTAGTTTTAATACTTTGTTAGCTGTTATTATTTGTTACGTTTACAACGTTTTATAAGATGATTTATGCTTGCTATACTGAATTTTTACTCGATGATTAGAATGACAGATGTCACTTTATGACGACAGGTAATAACTTTGTAATGCGGGAAACAGAATTATTATTTTTTCTAAACGAGAAATAATGCAAGGAAAAATTAAATCGCCTCTAAAAAGCAGATTGTTCCTACATTCTAACTCGAAGATACTATTATAAGGTTAATAAGATTCCGCGAAATTCTTTATTTTTAGAGCACGCCTTTACAATGTTGTACCAACATGCCTTAATTGCTGGGTGTGGGTTATCGATAAAAAAGTCGATATTGTATCAAGTAACAAAATTAATAATTGCAATTCATAAATATTACAAAAATATCTCAGCTGTAATATTATGGCCGTCAATTATTTATAGTGGCAACCACATTTTATTTTCTTATCGCTTGTTTTTCACAGAGAACTGTCAACGAGTGCTTAAGCCTTGTTCATATGTGTAAGTTTTCGTTTGACCTCATCGCTTTGCCAAACTTTGTTTCGATAAAAAAACGATAGTTGCATAACACAACATCTCTAGTAACGTCAGTTTGACATCTGCATGTAAGGAAAGGTAATATTCTAATCATGTAAGGAAAAATTCAGTACAGTTACCATTGAAATAATGGATGTTTCTGTAAAAAAGATATAGAACAATTATAAAAAAATACACCAAAAAGCTTTTCAATCACTTTTAATCATAGGTATTCATTCTTATTTTCATTCGTATAATCACATAATTATCATTATCTCGATTCGCACTTAAAATAAATTTAAAATAAATTAAATTGAAAAACACTCTGCAATAATTTATACAAAAATTCAGTCGTTTTGTGACATTTGATTAGAATTACAATTATACAATTAAAATTATAATAATAGGAATCAGGCACGTTCATAATTAAAATATCTACTAGTGAGTCATTCTGCGGCTGCGCGCGGCAGCGGTGGACGATCCACACAGAAAAAAAAACTAATTATTCAAAAATAATTGATCCCATAAAATAAAAACTCGCTTTTGAGCATAATCATTTGTGATTATAATCGCAATCATATAAATTGAGCAAGTATTTGCATGTTCACTTAACAAACGTTAAATTAATACTGTTAAATCAACGGCATTTTTCCCAATATTCTACAAATCATCATATATTTTTATATTTTATCAGATTAGATGAATCAATCCAAAACGGAGGAAAGTTTATTATTCAGCATTCGAGCTTGGACGCCATTTATCCTAATCTTTGGTGTGCTGGGAATAACTATGCTGACCGTCTCGGCTGAATGCGACGCTCACTTGGCGGAATTCAACTGGGTTACTTGTTAACTTAAAACCAGGACGCACGTCTTAAACCCGACGGTAATTCTTCTCACATTTTGCGTATCAAACGTGCGAATTATTGTTTGTATCAACAATCTGATCTGATAACCAGACCCTATATAAGGAACCTGTTAGTGACAGATAGGTGATATGTGACAATTTGGCTATATAATCTATACCGCATTGTCGCCTGTCACTGATCACTTTTAGGTTCGTGAAATTTCGGCTAGAAAGGTTTAGTGGCACCGTGACAAGTTTAGGGCGTGCGCCTGGGATAAACGACGCATTTAGCCGAAACAGCCGGCCCACACGGAACATTGTGTTGTGTCGCGGTAACGCCTTCTCTAACACTACGGACGCAGATAGTACAAAAATAGTTCACCTATCCAATACAATTAAGACTACTTAACAATTAAGTATCGCGAGGAGACGCGTGACGGAACAGAGTTTAAATCCACTTATCATTCCGAACCTCGAGAGGTAATACAAAACAAAGATTCATAAATCTTACCGGAATAGACAACATCATACACGGCGTGTAAGAACGAAACTAACCTCAAATTATAATGCTACTTATCGCAAATCACACTAAGGTAAATTGACTAGGCGTTGTGAGTGGGTCGCGCTGTCGCGTTACATCTACTCGGGCTTCGACTAACACTAGCTCGGGCGGAGAATTACGCCTACGAACGTCAGCTCTCGTTCGACAAAGACGATCACTATATACGTCCGACTTCATCGAAAAACTCGAAAAAAGCGACCGGCAAAGCGTCTCCGCCTGAGCGCGGTCTCGGGTCATCCGACACAATATCGGAACACGGGACGCCGGTATAGATCGCTCTAACGTATAGTCGCGGCGCGGGTCGGTATAGTGTCGGATAATAAACCGGTGGAAGTCCGCCCTCCTGAGCCAACATCCAGTATCTCGGACTGAACCCTGTCCTCTCAGTGGAGAGGTCGCGAACGGGACGGGAGTATCCGGGCCAGCAGGGCGCTCGCGCGGCGCGGGGCGCGCGCAGGTCAGAAGCCGGCGTCGGGCGGCGGGTCGGGCGGCATGTAGTGCAGCTCGCCGCCGGGCGCGCTCAGCACGTTGTAGAGCACGGCGAACAGCGTGCAGGCGGCGTACGCGCCCAGCGCCGCCCACCACAGCAGGCGCTCCCACAGCCGCTGCTGCGCGTGCTTCAGCACCAGCAGCCCGATCGTCAGCCCGGCCAGCGCGCCCGCCACGTGCGCCGCGTACGACACCGGGGGCGCCTCCTGCGGGGGAAACATTTTTTACGTTTCGTTCGCGTTTCATCATTATTCATTATATGGGTATTGTTGTAAAGGCTGCAAAGTAGACAATAGATAGACGATTCGAGTTTAGTAAAGGACCGAAACGGAGTTTCGACCTCGACTATCCGAGTTCATCTATTGCTCTTTCCGCCTAAGCCCCACAGATATGATAGTTAGTAACGGTACTCTGCGAGCCTAGTATGGTTGCGTTTATCGCGTGACAAAATGTGGATAAAGCATCCGTCACTCTCGTACTTATATATGTGTCAGAAACAGACGGATGTTTTATCCACATTTTATCACGCGATAAACGCAGCCATACTAGGCCCCCTGGTAAAAATATTCTTGTGGTTCATATAGTAGGGGCTCCAAAAGATAATCTTTGGGGAAATTTTTGTGCTGTGAAGAAGTAAGCCTACGTCCGCCAAAACGCTCCCTCGATAAACGACTCCTACAGCGTATGAAACATGTCAACCGGTTCCAATTAACATTCAAATAAATGGTTGTGGAGGTGATGACGGTGACTTAAGGGAATTTATGATTGTGATTCTTCAAAAATGAATCGATCAATATGATGATGTCCTAAAAAATTGTAAGTTTATCATGTTTCTCAGTTCTAATGTAGGTACCCTACGCATATAGACTAAAAGCTTCGAACTTAACTTCCAAAGAATTAAAAGTCTGAATAAATAGATTCCTTTATACAGAAGCAAATAAAGTAACAGTTAATATCTGCATCTCCAATGACTGAGCAAATGACTAATTTATTTAATTCAAGTGAAATCCATCAGCCGCGAACATAAAAACAAATTCATAGAAAGTGAGCATCATCCATTAGTAACAGGCATTAGGCACGTCGACTCACCTTAGTATACCTAGCGTGGACGGCGAAGCCCACGTCGCACGAGGCGACGGCGAGCGCGGCGACCAGGCGCACGGCGCCGTAGCGCATCGCGTGGAAGTTGAGCAGCGCGTTGGCGAGGTGCGCGGCCAGCAGCGCGTACACGCCGCCCGACGCGCCCGCCAGGCACACGTCCGGGTCCAGCACCGACGCGGCCAGCGAGCCGCCCAGCACGCCCGCCAGGTACACCGCGCCGCAGCGCAACGCGCCGTGCACCATCTCCAGCGGCAGGCCCACCTGCGACAGATCCACAATGACTCACTTCGTCAAGCGCAGGGAAATGACTCAATTTTTCCGAACTCGATGACTTGTAGAGAATACGTGACGCTAGTAGATAAAAGTGGGTTTTGTGCTCCGGTTCCGTTTAGCTTTTATTAAATATGGACAAGGTGTGGCGAAATTAACGGCTGGGTGGAGTTAGCGTGTATTTAGTACACGCTCAAATGTAGCTTTATCAATTATCATTAAGTAAGTATTAAACTACCCAAAATTAAATAGCACTACAATGGACCCGATTCTACGTGCACATCGCTTAAATAGCCTAAAACTAAATTGTCTAATTTTTAGACATACCTAGTTTAGACGGCAGATTTAACAAGTGCTATTCCAGAATGTCAATACAATATTTAATGGACCGCCTAAAATAAGGAGAGTCAGATTCAAATTAGCGCTTGTCATTTGATTATGACAGCTGCTCGTAGAATAGCAAAGTGTTTTAGCGACACCTAAATAAAATTAGGAAGTTTAGAGGCCACTGTAGAATCGGGTCCATTATAGAGTTAAGTGTTAAAAAGCGTAAAATCTCATTCAGAACGTGCTTAGCAACACCGGAGTGTTCGCAAGTGCAATACTTCACGACAGTTTGAAATAGATAAAACTCACTCTCATTAGGGATTTGCAAACAGTCAGAGCGAATTTGTCACGTAGTGTTTATACTTATAAGTACGTATTTTGTGGTTTTATTTAAATGGAGCAACATTGTTTTTTACAAAATTACTTCTTACTTTACATATCAACTTCCACCTACACTTATTTACCCCCCTTCCAACCTAACTTCAACCAAAACTTGCACAATAGACTGCTAGCGCCGAATGTGTAACAAAATATGGAGTATTCAGGAGCTCTACTCAACCACTCTAGAGCCAATGACCGAGATGATGTTATAATTTCATCTCAAATTGAACTATAGTGGTACTTACCGCCAACTGAACCAGCAGATTGAAGGCGAGGTGCAGCCAGCCGGCGTGCACGACGCTGTAGGTGAGGAAGCGCCACAGCTCGCGGCGCCTGTCGGGCCGGTACACCAGCGGCGAGTCCACGGGCACCGGGCCCGCCGCCGCCGCCACGCCGCCCGCGCCCCACGCGTACCACGCGAACACACCCAGCTGGAACAATAACGAACTTTTTAATACTAGACTCAGATGTCCAGAGTCTGTTTAAGAAGTCCCGAGGATCTTCTGCCTTGTCTTGACACAACCAGAGAACAGGCACGAATGAGATAAAGACTGAGAGAAATTAAACACATAATTCTTCTTTTTCTTAGCAATTACTCTTCTTCTTAATAATTACATTTTCGGGTAATCTCGGGTTACGCCAGTCAGGGCAAGCATAAACAGACGAAGAATAACAAGAAGAAACGGAAGACACCAAAAGGCCCCATAGTCTATGTACTTACAAGTAAGTTTGATCAATCGTCAAGAAACGGACTTTTCTTATTCTTCGATATAGATCGAAATGAACATGTTAAGTTAGATCGGATAAATAGGTAGTAAACAAAAGGGAAGTAAAAATGACAGTTAAATATTATTATCTACTAATTAGTAATTAATTATGAACAACTTTAATTAAAGTTCAAGTAGGTATTCAAATTCTTAACTTTAACATTTCACTCTCGACTCTGACCTGTGGTGTTTCGTTCAAGAAAATGATGTGCTTTTAATCTCCCTCTGTAACGCAAGTAGGTATGTCGAATTGTCGTGTGTCCTTTTGACCGCAAACTACCAGAAATAGCGACATCGCGACGCGAAAGTCTGAAGAAAAAAAACCAATTTCATTCGTTCCGATCCGGAATAGCGATCTCTACGCTTGGAAAAGCATTTTTACGTGCTGCCTATAGGGTTCAAAGTAAAGAGTTGAATCTGCTGTTCAAATAGCGACAAGTGACTTTGTTTGTCGCCTTTCCGGCGCCCGGCTTAGACCGCTCCCCGAGTTTATTGTCGGTCGTCTACAAACTTTTAACTTGATATAATTTCGGTAGAATCTGCAGAGGTTGCAGTTTAGTTCGGTATATATTTATTTACCCTATTAGCCTTTCTAGTAAGACTTTTTCTTGTAGATAATTAATATTGAGCAGGTTATGAGAAAACAGTTTAGCTCCAGTAATTTACTTTTTAGGTGCGATCTTAACTGTTCATGTGGGCATGCATATAACAGGAAAACCGTTAGCAGAAAGCATGCGATTTATCTATAGCGGAGCACATTTGAGCGTGAACCAATGTGTGACGGCGGCGGCGGCGCGGGCGCCGATTGTTGTGATTCACGTAAAGCGCCGTTTGCGCGGATGTGAAATCCGCAATTACACTTTTTAATTAAGCAGTAACTGGAGCGGGGATTGTGTAGCTGTGCTTACCAGTAGAAAGTGACCTGCACGATATCTATGCGCGGCTATTGATTGCGGCGAGTTTTCATATTGTAATTAGAGGCTTACTTTGTTTGCGTCAGCCGCTGCATTACTCATATCTACGTCAGGGGAATACGATAGAAGAAGAAAAGCGAATAAAACGGTAATAATAATTTGACATAACAGAGGGAAATTAACTTAAGACAAGCTTAGGTAGGTACATTTATTCTAGAATGCACCAAAAAAAAAAACAGACATAAAAGTTCCGTGACGCTGATTTTCAGGGCAACCAGACGTAAGCGCTGCTGGATATAATTTGAGATTTTGAGACAATGTTCAAGGTTATATAGTAATAGAGTTACCTCGAGCAGTGTGACGCAGATGATGAATAAGGGCGGCGGGCAGCAGGTGTACCGTTCCTGGTAGTACTTGCGCTCCCGCTCCTCCGGGAGCACTTCCATTGCAACTAGGTGCACCATCCTGCGAAACGACATCCCCATTACACCATTACCAACTGCAGGGCACACATCAATCAAGGGCAAGCTCTTATGCGTGTGCAAACCCATAAACTTACTTTCACGAATGCGTTCGATTCTATAGGCCTCCACAAAATCTATTAACGATTCATGAAACGGAACCGCGTTTCCAACATGTCAATGTGACACGAACGACAGGTGAACGATGGAAAATATTTTTAGCGGAGATAATCAATACACGTACACCATAACTGGTGGAATGGACAGAATTTACACGTAACAATTTTGATACACAGAAATTTTGATTAACTAAATGGTTCCGTTACATTTTGCTGTTAATTTGGTGGTCGGATGATTATAAAGGGTTTGTTACTTTGCGGAAGATTGATTGAAGCGACTTGTCAAAAACTGTCAAATGCGTGGCATATCCGATTCGTTTTCAGACTTTTTTATCCGGCTCAAAATCTATATTACAACCTTCTTTCTTAGTTGATCAATGATCATGATCATACAAGATACAATACCTATAGCTTTTAACTGACGTGGAATTCAAAGAACGAAGACTATAATGTAACACTTTCTCCTCTCGGGAATCGCTGCTTGTAGCCAACCGTCAGGCCCAACAGGGCATGGCAACGCTTTTGAAATATATTGTACGCGTAAAGGTGGTTCTGTCAAAGCTTTCAAGGTTCTTAAAATTCAAGGAACCAGAACACGAAGTGTATGATGAGTAGTGACCATTTGGTTGTTTGGGACAAGCCTACATTGAAAAGATTGAGTCTGTGCCGTTGGTTACCTGGCGAAAAAGGTCGGGTCTTCGAGCAGCAGTCGGAAGTCGTTCTCGGAGCTGACTTCGCGGTCTCGGTGGTGCACTGCGCATCTATAGCTGCGCGTGCGCTTGCCGCTCATCTGTAACAATACACAAATATGTTAGTATATGGATCTCGGCAAATTAATTATTTACATTTTGAGTTTCTATTACAAAAACATAACACTAGGACGGATAACGCGTTTGGCCTAGTTGGCGTTGCCTACATAGCTAGCGGTCTCAGGTTTGATTTCCGGGCAAAAATTTGTGTAATGAGAGCGTTTCTTACTCTTGGATGTTTTCTACGTACCGTACTTAAACTTAATACTTGTATGTATTTCTCTATTTGAGTATGTTAATCGTTTTGCTGTACTTGACTACTATAGAACTAGACCATAGTTTGGGACGAAATTAATTTGTGCGAGATTGTTCCTTGATATTTATTTTATTTACTATAAGATAAATCGTTTATATTTAGTGGATTTTATTACCGATGCCAGCTTTCCAGCTTTGGTCTCAAAATCGGTATCATATTTAGCTGGACCCATTTTGCGTCATCATCAGGCACTATATAGGTCATATGGTTATTTTGTTTTGAGTTTTGTTTGTTTATTTGTTTACTGTCCTTTTTTTGATGCATGTAAATTAACGCTTTCTTTCTTTGTTTCTAATTAACAGCGGCTTAATACGTAATATCAACAAATCAGAACATTAGAGCACTTAAATAATATTAATATTATTAATAATACCTTGTTATTTAAACAGAAGCTTCCGTGCAGTATAATGATGGCACCGTAAAATATTTTGTCAATTAGTTACTTTATTAAACGCATAAAAGGTTATACCACAAACCACAATATCAATTTTATTGGTGACATAAACATCTAATAAAAAGTCCAATCAATTTACATCGATATGATTTCGCGAGTTCCTTATTAAGCTTGTGTTTCCTAAATTATAATTTAGAGTCATAATTTGTAATTATAACAATTACATTGTATGAGATATAGGTAAGTTGATCCCCGGGAAGCGGGCGGCCGGCGGGTTCCCGCGTGCCGCGTCACAGTCGGTTAACTCCTTAACTTGCTGTTCTGTTAGTTAAGGCGAAATACACGTAACGGTATTCATTATTTTGATTACGGGTATGCATATTTGCATAAGTCAGTGACTAGTATTAATTAAAGGAAATAAAAGTGTGGGCTGTGATCTAATATGTTCTTGTTAGTTTGAGTGATGTAAAGGGATAAAGAGACTAGCATTAAAGTCAGAACGGGGTAAAATTTGGATGTCTTGGAATAGGGTGAATAGGTATAGTCTGGGTGAGCTCGCTTCATCGTCCACAAAATTTTCGTCCTCCAAGGGCAAGAGTGAGTCAAGAGCAAACCCGTGTTAATACTTTTATATGACCTATCTAATTCGAAAAAAGTCTCAGTTAGATGTTGAAATCATTTCACGTTACTTCCTAAGTACTGAAGTCTCCATCAATTCATAATACTCAAGACAAAAATCACAAGTTGCTAATATGAAATCGGTAATAAAACCGGCTTGTCATACTATTAGATTTATTTATTATGCGCATAAACATTTATCGAGGTTTAGTGTGTGAACTGGCACTTTAGCGCGAGGGTGGATTTATGTGTCTTGGTCGTTGGCGGCTGGCGCGCGGCCAGCGCCTATCGACCCCGCCGGCGGCCGCCCTTGAGACTTGACAGGCAGCCGCACCGGCAAAACCGGGGATTAGATTCAGGTTACCTAAAGGGTGGGCAAGTAACGCCGGATCACCCCGACGTGTCAATTATGTTCATACCAAAAGTAAAGTGCTTTAGTAAAGCACATCATCAGCCAACCTAAAACCGAGACATCCGTAGTAAATGTTGGAATCTGCCTAAATAAGCCACGCCTCTTAACGGTTACCGGTTCGTCCTTACCCGGCAACCGGGCGTGTGTGTATGATTATCACGCTTAAGGAATGATAACGGCACCAAGGCCCTGCCCACTCGAACGCCCTTTTATAGACAGCCTATCTATCTATTCATAATCCAACATTCACAGCTACTATGTAGGTACCTATTATGAGGACTACTTAGATGCGGCACTTCATCAATTACTAAGTAATGTAAGTTTTACGACAAGTACAGCTACAGGTTTAATCACGATAACAAAATGTGTAGGAGACGCCGAGACTCCAAATTAGGCATTAAATTGATTAAATACTAATCTGGTGAATCAGGTGAGTGAAGCTCATACCTAACTTAAAACGGGAATTCCATTCTTATTGGGCTGCATTCTTTAACCATTCCAATAAGCCAAATTAGAGTACGCGGTTCCAATGTAGAATGGTAATTGGTTGTCGGAAAACCTGTCCGCATAAACAAAATTTAAAGAAGCAAGGATTAGAAATATGCAATTATCTTTACAAGAATTGCCAGGTATGTTGAAGCGAAGATGTAGAGGTAGTAAACAATTGACATATACCTATGCAATGTGGTCATAGGCGACGGCATGAGGCAACGGCGGCGGGTGGGCGTTCGCGGTGAACGACTGGCCGCGATGCCGCGATGCGGACCAAGCAATCGCATTGTCTCTGCAGTCGTTCAACTCGGTTTCCCACGAGACTGCGAAATGCCCATTGCCAAAGCCCAAATACAAATAACCTAGACGCGCCGCAGACGCCAGCTAAATCTGTCTCGGCTACCACGTCTAGTTTAGAATACGGTGTGGATCGCGCAGTGTCGTTATCGAGCATCTGTAGTGTATTGATCATTTTCGCTTCATCTTGCGGCAGTGATTGTTACTATCGATATGAAGTTACTTTTTAGTGAAGGTGGTACGCGATTCTTGGCACAAAAAATATTATAACTTAGTTACCTACTAATACTAACATTAGTAGTCGTTTCTAAAATTCTTAATTCTAATCACGATTGCCATACACGACGACACAAATTATTGAAGACACAAATTCTGTGACTAGGAAGTTTTGATATTTGATATCATTTTAATAACGTTAAATTTTTGTGTCGTATATAATTTCTATCTGAGATTCCCCGACTTCGTTTATTTGATATTCGTTTTTCACGAGATAATCAATTACATCGGCTAAATGTCCTGTAAAGGTCATGCTGTTTACATAATACAATGCGATGATAAACAATGATTCCATAAAGCACAAGATATAGATACCTATAGGTACTTATTGGAGACTATTGTATTGTTGATGCTACTATGCATGTAGCAAAGAGGCCAACGTCCATTCATGTTTAAGCTTATGGTGTCGGTAAAGACGTGTGTAGCTAAAGTAATGGTGCGCGTTGCGCGGGCGCCAGTGGGCGCGCGCTGGCGCGGCGGGCGGCGTGGGCGCCGCGTGACTCACGCCGACATCCGACACGTCCGATACGTATCCGGAACCACTAACTAGCCACTATTGCCATTACCCGTCAAACGGGCACGCGAGCCTACGCGACACAATACAAATTTTAATAGCATTTTTTTCTTTCGTGATTTGTCATATTGGATACCTACGTTACGACACTTACGACGTTAAAGCCCGGATGCCGAATTACTTTATTTCAATTTAGGCCTTCCGTGAAAAAATAACTAACTGATGGTGAAAACCTACAGACAGACAGACGCGGCGGGGGACTTTTTTTTATAACATGTGGTGAAGTAGAATAGACAAATAACAAAAGTATCATATCTTCGTCGTGAATTAATTATACTATTGATTGCTTGTCTGGTTTCATTATTTCACGTACAAATATGGGTGCTGATTTATTAGTTGGTGACTTATGAACACCTACGCTCGCGAATAGATTCAATACGACTCTTATGAATGGAGGAACAATTGATTTCCTTGCGTAGTTCACTGTATTATTCATGTATATTCTAATTAATATGTATAATGTCGTTATTCGAACGACAAACATTTCATTAACGACGGCTAACAATACGAACTGCTACAATTCATTATTGTTTGAATCAATTTAGAAAAGATACCTAAAAATACTTTTTTTCTAGGAGAAACAATGAGTGAATGTCCCCTTTAATAGGTTTTATCTAAATCTAGCATATTAATGTTAGATTTAGTGTGGCAAAGTGGTGTGCCGGGCACGTGAACGCTGGGAGTTTCCCACGCGCCCACCTCCGCATTATTATGTTTAAATCTCTTCTAGTCTCTTTCCATTATTACAATGCCGAGAAAGTACGCCATACGTTTTGCAAGTGGGAAGAATAGATAGGCAACTAACATGTTTGATACATAAATCAAATAGGTAATTTAAATAATGCATTAATGAATAATGCGTTTCATTTATTAGAATATTTCGTTATGTGTACAATAAGCGTGATTCAAATGACTGCAAGTGTTGAGAGTTTACAAATTTCGAATAAAACGTTCAGTGTAGGTAATTGGTATTGATTGGACTGGTGACTGGCACGTAAACCACGGCAGCAAGGTGCGCTTTGCGCCTTCCTGCCAATACTTCCGGTTCCGACCACCGCTTATAGTTCATTGCTATGAGGTTCGATATTAGAGGGAACCAGAGGGAGTCAGCGCGGCGGTGGGCAGGGACTTATGTTTTTTTTTTAATTCAATTATTAATTACATTGAATTGAACCTTATGTCATGTCATGTACGAGTAAATCAGTTATTTTTATATAGAAATGGCCCTACACATACTACCATGTTATTTTTACATTGAAGTTACCTATTTATTGAATTTCTAAAAGTGTTTATTATTATTTATAAATTTTAAGATCATTTAAATTTGCACATACGGGTACGATGTTTAGCGGTAACACTTACCTACTTACCACTCATCTATCATTGAAAATGTAACAACCGATTTTTTCAAATATAAAAATCAGGTGAACCAAAGGTGAACTAGATTCCTCATCCTTATTTATGAATGAAATGAGTACGAATAAGATACTTAGCTTCTTGCAAGTCGCGACCTGTTCACGCTAGTTGTTTCGGTACTTTGCCGCCGCCGGCTATCATGGCATCATGGCAGATATGCACAAGAAAAAAAACAATATTAATATTGCCTAATTAGTATTATTTAATTAATTGTGGAATGAATGTAACAAATCTTAGGTCGGTACTTTCTTGAACAGACAAAGGTTTTTTGAAATCATGAACTAACGTAGTAGGTAATACATTCTTTATTGGCTAATAAACCTTTGTACTAGGTAATTATATTTATTTGGAATCAAAGAAAATTATAACTTCAGAAACAGCAATTAACATAGAACTTAACCTAACCTAATTAAACTCCAGTCGAATGTTGAACAGCAAAATTGGGCAAGGCCTACCTATGTTCGTTAATGTAATTATTAGGTTTCAATGCAAAGTAAAATCGCGTGTGAGAATTGAACTAACTAGGTAGCATGCGTAGTGTTGCAAGTTGCACAACTTGGTTACTTTAGTGTTTTATTGATTCGAGCGGTTAATTTTAAGGTCATTCTACGTAATACTCGACCCAGGTTAACGCTAGACAATAGTGTTCAATCTTTATCTGTATACCTAGATATTTGTTACGGTTTCTAAACTTTGGCAGGAACGAGCACTATTTGATCTCAATCCGTGAGCCAAACAGATCCGTCTCGTTCACGACCAACTTTTATCTTGAATCGTTAGATGTACCACGATCAGCGTATCGGATTGTCTCGTTTCGGTTAATTTTATTTCGATGGCTAGTGAGATTCATGTCAATACGATGTCGTACCGTGAAGTCGGTAGCGGTCGATCTACATAAAAAATGTAGCATAAATCACGGCCTAAGTTCCCAGGCGATTACTCACGCTCGTGAGCATTTTGCAGGGAAAAAAATCGGTTTGTTTCGATAAATGTCGAAATCTAAAAATATAATATAGGTTGGCCTGCTACCTATATTTTCGGCAATTGAAATATATAAATTGTTTCTAAGGAGTACATTTACAAATAAGACGAAATACCCTAATTGAATGTAAAGTAAATGTAAAAAAAGTTTATTCAAAAGTAAAGGTTAAAATCAAAGTAAACACTAAAATGTATTCAAATGTTTTTTACAAGGCATTTTTTTGAAACAATTTTGTTTAAACAAAATATTTTCTAAAAGTATCAAAACATGTCATATCACCCTATAATTTATCAGAACTTTGGTGAGGTACCATCTACCTACGTTTTAATCCGGATAATATTGTAGTTACTTAGAATACCTACGTGTATTTGATTCAAAATTAACACACCTATTACTTTTTTCTTATCAACCAATTTCGTATTAATTAAAATAATCAATCAGGTTTGTACCTATTTACATTTATCTAATAGGATTACAATTACAACACTACAACACAAATACAAAAGTTGCGACATATTTTCATGTTAGTGCCCAATAAATATTATTATTATTTATTTACTTATTGGAAGTACAATGTACCTACAACAAATTACAAATTTAGATTTTTTTGACGTTCGTTTGACAATTATAATTCATAACACCGGCGACGGGAGCGAGATCTCGAATAACCTATCAATATCATATACAAATCATAAACAACAACATTAACACAAAACTAGTGGTTAAAATCAAACCTAACAGCACTTTGTGTGGCAGTGAAACCATCAGTTACATGAAAATTAATAATTTAATATTTATAAATTTGGTATTGTGTCAAAAACAAACAGGTTAAAATTAAAAACAAAACCACTTACCCATCATTTTCTGTCACAAATGATCTAATTTCTTAAATGAATAAATAAACACTGCACTGTCTAGTCCAAATGAACTTAGTTAAAACTTTTTAATAACTGTATTTTAAATAATCGCGTGGTTTGTTTTAAAAACGCGTGAGTAAATCAGCTGAGAGGTGCTAAAGAGCGACACACCCTCTCCGCTCGAGCGCCCGGCACAGACTAACTAAAGTGAGTGAGTACTGAGTTGACTGATGGAGGAACGGTGGTGTGGTGGATAGAACGAACGCATGTAGAGTGTAGACGATTCATTCCATTTGCATCGTTCTTTTTTTCTTCATTTTGTCTGCGGCCTACGGCTGCCGGAATCGCACTCCTCGCACCCTAAACGCAAGGGATATTTTTTATCGCCGATAAAAAAGGGATGTTTGCAAATAGGTTCGGAAGTATTCTACGGGTAAAAAAATATTACTCATCCCTCCTTTTTTCCGGTTCGTGTTACCTACTACATACCTAGTCATGAACTTTTATGTATTTCGGAAAAGAAGGAAGTACCTACCTACCTGTCTTATGGTGAACTTAAATACCTACCTATGTTTATCAAGATTAAAAGGTTACCATTGTTTAACGACTATTTGTTTTGTAGGTAAGTAGGTAGGTGAGTATTTCATATTTTTTTATCCATTCTTTTTATGAAATATTTTTTTTTTTATTTGATTTGATTTGATTTGATCAGTTTGGTACCTATTAGGTAAGTATGATGTGGGTTTAATCGTCATGACCAACTAGGCTGGGGCTTAGTAACTATTATTTTAAGACACCCGGTAGGTGTCGTAGGTACCTACTAATCTACGCGCTCCCAAAGCCGGCACGTGGGTAGACCTAGACCTAGTATTATTAAGTTCCCAGGCCCCAGGCTCCCTCAGGTAGTGCCAGATGTCCGTAATACCTATGCCCACAATAAACTTAAAGAAGGTTTCGGTCGCTTCACACAAATACATTGAAAAGCATTTGTTTTAAATCCCTAACATCTTGGTGCACTAATGTGCAACATCTGTTACATTTACTGATATTTTATTTATTTATCGATTACCTGTGTTTTGTTGTATAAAAAAGTGATTTACACCATTGATAAGAGTCCCATATAACAGTTAGGTAGGTATTTTACTTTTTAACCGACTTCAAAAAAGGTGGAGGTTATACGTTCCACTGTATGTATTTTTTTTTTTTTTATGTATGTTCACCGATTACTCCGTCAATTGTCGACCGATTTCAAAATTTTTTTTTTGGTTTGATAGAGTATACTTTCGAGGTGGTCCCATTGTCACCAAATCTGAATCTGATGAGAGGATCCGTGAGGAATTGAGGGAACTCCTCAAATATTGTAGGCAAACATATAGCGATTTTAGTATTTTTAGTAACAAGTTCAGCATTTGCATTCAGAAAGTATCATTTGGTGAAGTGGAACTGATGATGAAGACCACAGATGGCCACCGGAACTCCTTAACGGTACCGATTTCAAGGGTGGCGATAAGATATCTCGATTAAGATAGTTGAGCGACTACAACGAAGAATATTTACTTGTTAACCGACTTCAAAAAAGGAGGTTATTGAAATATGACTATGACTTTCCCGCGGCGTTGCTTGCGGCGCGCTTGAAATAACTTAAAGTTTCATTTCAACTAAGAAGTGGGACTACGTAACAGCGTATTATGATCACTAAAAAGTATAAAATAAAATAAATGTTTTAAAAAACAAAAAACCGCCTTCAAAAACGCAAAAAATAACTTCTTTAAAATTGTAGGCACCTAATAGGTTAGTCGAACTGAAGTCGGCGACCACAACATTTTCAACAAAAAGCCGACATCAGTTGGACTAACCTATTAGGTGCCTACAATTTTAAAGAAGTTATTTTTTGCGTTTTTGAAGGCGGCTTTTTGTTTTTTAAAACATTTATTTTATTTATTCACGTTTTTCAGGCAATTTTCTGTAGAGTTGTAAACTTCAATTTCTATAACATACCTACGGGTCTAGTGTAGGCGAATTGATACAAATTTTGGAAAACAGGGGTGTCGCTAATTTGAGGTGAGTTCGGCACAACCCTAAATCGGACACCACGATTTCATTTATTAATACTAGCTCGCTATTACCTAATTAAATTAAGATAAAAAAAGCTGAACTTTGTAGGTATATTATTATTAACAGATTTTGATCCGTCTCCGGCACGGTCTTGGGCAGCTTTTTAAGGACGGGTGTTATTTATTATTAAAGTAAATAAATTATACACTTATATAGGTACGAAATTAATAGCGATCTAGAAGATAATATTCTGAGATTTCATTTCGGTCACTGCCAGACGTAGATACTCGTAGGTAGGTACCTACTAGGTATATAGCCCAGTCATATGCAATAGTAGTTTATGTGGCATGTGGCTGGTACGTAATAAGATCACACGAGTGTTTTAATGCCTAATTATGTATAGCCGCATACATAACTTTATCTACATGCATATCATAAGTTTTCTATAATATGTTCAGATATGGCCTGTACTTTTATTAAGTTAGTGTTACTGTTAACTTGTTTGTAGTATCAAAGCTTAAAAAAAAAAACTTTACTTATAATGTACAGATATGGCTTGCATTTTCAAGTTAGTGGTACAGTATTACCGATACTTTAATGTTTAGGTACCTAAACTTTAATGTAAACATTAAGATGCAACCACAGATACAGGTTTCTTAATATAAGCGATTTGCTTATCGCTTCTGAACATATTGTAGGGAAGTTATGATATGTATGTAGATAAACATTTTTATGAAATAGGTACTCAGGTCGGCCCTAGCCAGCGGGTCATAGTTAGGGACCCCTGGACGAAAGACCCTTGATCCTAACAACAGTCTCAAAGATAAGGGAGTTTGCAGATTAAAACATCTAATTAGTTATTTAAAAAACAACACACCTGGTTAGGATTAAAGCAAAGGCAGGAGTAATGACACTAATGACGGTATCAGTAAAAGGTTGTTCCTGAAAACATGTGGTGCACAGCTGTACAACAATAAAATATTACGGTATAGGATAGGGTATTACTAGTGTTCATGATACCGTTTATTATTTACAACATTTCTTAGTAGTAAAAATTGAAAATTTAACTTTTATTCCTTCTGAGATCTACTAATAGTTTCCAGAAAGAGCACATAACCTGCTGCCTTAGGCAATAAGTCCGCCATTTGTACTAGTTTTTGTGCGATAAAGGTTCAACAAATGAATAAGCTCGTGCGCACCGACCACATTAGCACATAATTTTACTTTGGCTACTTACCTATTAATAGGATTTAAATTAAATCGTACATTAACCCTGGTCTCCCAGGGCGTCATAAAGTGTACAAAAAAAACAGGATGATTAGTCCTACTTATTACTAATTTATCCACGTTTAGGAATTTTGCCAATTTTTTTCAGGTATTTTTATTGCTATGTGAAAGGTTATATGATTTTATTGTTGAGCCACAGTGTAACATTATCCATAGAATACCAATAACTTGCCTACGTCATTATAAAAAAACTACTCTCGTAACTTGACAGGGTTCTATATGGCAACTATACTATATGGGCACACAAAATATCAATGTGACTACAGTGACTTAAGTATCTCTACCGTCTACATTTTAAACGCTTCATTTCGAAAAAAAAAGAGTCGTGAATTCAACCCATTTTTGATTTTGAACCAGCATAAAAAGCAATTAAAAAAAATTTGTTTACATTATGGTATGTTCACTGTCAAATTAAAGGCCCTCATCCATCAGCTAACTTTTTAGCTGTCACCTAGAATTTGCTGAAAATAGATAAACTACGCACTTGACATCTTATAATTTTGGCTAATTATGACCTACCACCACCGTCAGATACTTAATCGTGGCGCAATAGCGTTATCAGGATGGCTCGGAGTTCGTCGACCCGCGACAGCTGGCCGTCATCGGATCGCGCTAACGATACGAGTATGTTACGCTGACACCATCGGATCGGAACACATGGGATTAGCGATGTGCCTTTCTCGCACTTGTACGGTACTTTATGATAAGAACTTGAGGTTGCCTCGGTTCACTATTTCTTACGTAATTTTGTCGCTCACACATAATTTTACTGGGTAAATGCCATAAAAAAATTGAAAATCTTCATACTTGTGATAAATATAATAATCGTATGACGTATCGTGACCAGGGACCGGTCCGGTAACCCCTTCAAGGGGTTTTTGAAAGGGTTCAACCCTTTGTAACCCTTTCAAAACCTCTTGAAGGGGTTACCGGACCGGACCGTTGATCGTGACATCGTATTTGGTTGTAAAAGTTTGCATGTGTCAAAATACCCATAATATTTATTTAATAAACGATAACGTCGATAATTAAGTATTACCTTATTTAAGGAATCATTAAGAAAACATATAAACAATATCAATCGACTTGTTATTAGGTCTCTGCTCATTAGGGTAATCACTAAATTTATATCCCAGTTTTTGGCATAGTAGGTATATTGACTGTTTGATAAACATTTTAAATTCGTAAAAAATATTATTTGTAAAACGAACATAGCAGAGAGCATTATATTAATTAATCATTAAGGAAAGGTAAACAATACATACATATTAATCCACTAAACCGTATGTCGTTTCCGCAGCGGTCTGCTCTGTAGCAAAATTTACCAAAAAATTAAATTAAATTAAATTAAATTATTTAAAATTTATGAAAAAATGTGGTTTTAGAAGTGGGTTAAAGCGTAATAATAACCCTAGAAACTTATTTTCCTCCCTTTCATTATGAGCTTAAATAGTTTTACTTTCATTTTTAATCTGGGGAGACTTTTAGACCTCATTGCCAATTACCATAAAACTTTTTACTTATGTGATTTTATAAATTTAAAGTTGATAGGTTCAGTAGTTGCTGAGAAAAACTGCTGTGATACACAGAAAGACAGACACCGAATTTTCACAATAGGGTTCTTTTTTACCATTTTGGCCCGGAACCCTGAAAACTGCATTTGGCTGCTCTATCTGATTGATTACCATATTAGTAATACAATTCGCGTCATAATGATGTGATCATCGAGTCAACAAATTGCACCAACTGTAGATTCCGACACACGTGAGGGACTGGCCGCGCGGCAGGTGTACGCTAAGGGGTCCGATAATTTGGCCAATATTTATCGCAAGATGGCGTCCGCACAAATCGTGGGTCATTACAGCGTCATTTGGAGCGGCGGCGCGCCTAATGCATCACTATTTCATCATAGCTCACTAAGTTTTTTTTGGGACTGCCCTAACTTCTTACGGTTTTTAGGCAAAGGTATGGCGTCTAAATTCGCGCGTGTTAATTGGGTTTTTTATTTGGTCGTCGAGTCCAAGTTGTTTTATGAAATTTGATACGGACCGGCATCGTTTGATTCGCTTGATCATCATAATTCTTAATATATGGTTTATTGTAGGTGTAGGTACATATGGATAGATTACGTTTTGTTTTTAATCATCTCATTAAGTTACTTATTAATGTTTAATTTGTTCAGGATAGCAGGTATAATTCTTTAAGAATCGACTCGAGATAGTCAGATTTTTCACATTTCATTGGATTGAAACGTTACATACTACATTACATACATACTTATAACTTATAACACATTGTCAGATTATGAAACGAATGTAAATTACTGAACAAACACTTCTTATTTATAATACACCTTACACGTTTAGGTACTTGAGCGATATTTGATTAGCAAATATAACCATATTGATCTTAACCGAACTAAGTGACCTTGAAAAAAAAACTTATGTTGCGTTTCTTTTTATTATTGAAAAGGGTGTATGATTTCATCGCCCCAGTAATTCGTGTTCGAGGAAGTTAATGGCGATACACTCCACGTTAACGACTCCGACATATGGCGCGGGCGGCAGGCTGTCGTGTTATCAAAAATTTGTTAATCTACTCAAAACAGCCAGTCATCCCGGCTGCTTCTCCCCTTCAGACCGAGTTGGGGTTCTGTACCTATGAGGTAAAAACGGAACCCACTTGGAATATTCATGTTATGTGCATTTTTTAAACAGTTTTGCGGGACGTTGTTTTACAACTAAGTTTGTTAATATGTTATAATAAATAAAATAATAAAATAAATATACAATGCCGTTATTTTCACGCAAAATATAATTAAAGTGCGCAGAATGAACAACACTTTAATTATGTTTATTACCTATTGTATTACTTTATTAATTCAGTAGTTTCGAAGTTAAGCGCGCAGACAGAGCTGCATTTTATTAAAAATATTTAAATAAGTAAGTAGATATCATACAAAACCGGGCACTCAAGGGTCTCAAAGCTCTACATAATTATATGAAAATATCCAGCGTGCAATTGTTACAAGTATTGTGCAACCTTTTTATGCGTGTTTTTCTATTCTAAATAATCAGTGCGCGTTCCTCTTCCGTTGTTTGAAAGGAACCGTACTCACTTGTTTCAGCTGCATTGTATCATGCAACTGGCAGGCGATTTACAACTCGATTGGTCCTGATCCGGGACGCGGGAAAGTCATGTTGCTGTACCTATTTGAGTTAACAGGGGTCAAACTAAATATCAAATAAAAAGGATCAACGTGAATCGAGTTACATATTTTTTTCGAGATTGAAGATTTTGGTGAAATTTAGCAGCGAAAAGGCAGATGTTTCGAGAGCAGCGGTGAGCGGTCAATATTTAAAGAGGATGGAAGCGGCTAGCCACTGCTGGCGGCCGCATTACCCACTCGAGCTCATAATTTGGACAAATCGATTTAGATCGGGCGGTGCTTTTGTCCGATGATTTAGTAGCATCAACAAATTGGGCCTTCCACATCGACCCATGATCGATACAGCGCGTACGTCCACGTAATCTGGATGTTAAAGCGGTTAGCAATTACAAGGAGTTGAAAGTAAACGGCCGGCAATTTCGTCCATTCAGTTCGCCGGACCGTCATTAAGGTATCCCAATGTTATTTTGTAACTTATGTAAAATACATATGTGAAAGTGAACATAATGCTACAGTACCGACTAACACTCGATGTGTATATGAGTTTACTCATTGCGATAGATTACATGATCTGTTTGGGATTGTGATTCATTTGTTCCGAGATGAGTCACGATTACACCAGGTTATGCGCGTCTAAGAATATTGTGTGAGTGACCGGCCTTGTAAACATTAGTGAAAACTGCTACGGGCGGCCTCGTCGCGTCATCGCGCGTATCGCTCCAGACGGTATCTCTATCATTCCAAACATATCGTGCACTATGCTATACAACATTTATTGTACTGTAAATCTTAGATTGATTGCAAACGCCACGGGTGGGTTCACTCGGAACTAGAAGGTCTATTTGTAATCCAAGATTTATTCCTATTTATCATACGAGAAATTAGGTCACCTTATAGGCTCTAGCTATATTCTCAGCGCATGCTCATTTATTTAGGTTAGAATATTAGATTTATTGTAGTGCCTGTGCGTAAAGGCGTGTTTTAAAATTTGTGACAAATTTCCAGGAAAGGCAATTGAGGTTACGCGACTCACGGAATAAATTGACCGGGGGTGGGTGCGTGACCTCTGGCGGACTGTTATTTATCGTCCAAATGTGTTTTATTCTGCCGCTAGTAATAACCAGGTAATGGAGGGCATTACCCCATTTTGATTGACGATCACGAGCCAGTCTGGACGGAAAGGGGTAAATCGCGGTATTTGTCGCACTTCAGTGCCGACGAAAACAAGCTTGATGTTTCGTAAAAATGTTTGGCATTTTTATAATCTTACGTTTTACGTTTGTGTAGCTTTGTAAGCGTTCTTTTTGCCAAATTAATCTTTAAAAGGGGAGTTCGATAAATAATATCCTCAGGGTATCGGTGAGTGCAACGAGCTCGGCACGCAAGCGGTCAAAATCCTGGCATGATATGAATATGAGCGGTCATAACGCAGGTTGCGTTCTGTTTTCAACCAAAAATTTGCATTCAAAATTGGAACGCGAATGGCACGAGCGCCCGCGGCGGCGCTACCGATTGCACATTGTATGCGCCGACGTTGATTTTTTGCAATTTGCGTAATTTGGCGTAAACTTTATTTGAGACGTCGGTGTAATGTTAATTTTGTATTAAAATATAATAGATTAAAGCTACACGCGATATTGAAATGAGAGGAAATAAGCGTTTATTTCCGAATTGATTCTGGAATCGTGAATGATCCTAGGCGATTATCTAAATGAGGAAAGAGTTGAATATGCTAACGTTAAAATTTTGCCCTTAATAGTAATAAAACTTGCTTTTCGGATACTCTCTTATTCAATTACCACTAGAGTTTTGCATAGGATAAAGTGTAGGTAAATTTTCTTAAATTGATACCCTGAGTAAGCTTCACGGTCGGCGTCTCCATTATTAGAATGGGCACATTAGTCAGCCTAGCCACGTCTGCCACGTTTGCTATTTTGATTCAAATTAGTTTTATGGAAGAGGGTTTACCCGCGGTGTCCTCGACGTCGCGAGGCGGAGCCTCTCAGCCGCAGGGTAGGTCGCGCGTGAGCGACACTCGTCGGTAACGAGATCATCGGCGAGCCGCCGTGTCGCTCCGAGCGACGCACGTCATCGCCAACGACCGATTCGCTGTCATGTTTAACGCCATTAAAGCTTTGCTGACTTTGACCAATAATTTGACCAAGTGAAAACCTAATAAATTTTGTTGAACTTGGAACAAGTTCGAAGTTGCCCTTAATTTGACAGTGTTCATCATACTGAACATACATCATGTTCTCTTTTTGGTTGCAATTTTTATATGTTGATTCAAAATGAAAATGGGTTTGAATTCAAGACTTTTTTGCCAAATTAAGGGTTAACAGGCGTAAAAGAGAAATAAACAGCAGACTGCTTTCCCATTTAAAACATACAGATTTAATTTTTATAATGTACTTTTTAAGAAACACCCTACAAGTGATTAAAATTCACACTTCCCTTTTGTTTTTAAAAGATCATCTCTTGGCTCGCACGCGTACCCACATCACCCGGTATCTGATCAATAGACCGCAGGATTTTTACTGGCTAACGCCAAGTGCGCGTAACAAGCCAATTTGTATCAATGGCCAGGATCGAGTCGTCAAAGAGCTCAAAGCGGCCGCCGCACCTGCTTACGACTAGAGTCCTCGTAAAAACACCTCTAGGCTAACTTGGATTGTGGTAATTTAAGCCTTAAACGCCGCTTATAAAGTACAATTTTTATTTATAGTTTAGTCCGATGTAAGGTATTTTATAGGTGGTAATTTTCAGCCGCAAACCGCGGAATGATCGGCGTGCGGCCGCGGACAGCTTAAGAAAACTATTTTGTGCAACCCTGTGATGCGATGGCATAAATGATAAATAGATGCGAAATGTCGATAATTATTTAAGATATATTCTTAGCCTTCTTCGGGGGAGAGGGTCACCATTAATCTATGCCAATCACTTGCAATCAGGGCCTATATGCGACATTGACTAAACGATGTCGCAAATTATTTTGCTACGATATGGTATAACTCGATAGTAAAAAGGCAACACGGTTTCAAAAACAATATGGTTTAAAGAGGATTGTGAAGCCCCTTAAACCAAGTTCGATTTTTTAATATCTTGTAGATATTATGACAAGCTAGGTCTGTAGGTACGTATTAGGTACTATCCAAACATTTGTTTCTTGCAAAGAAAAAAAAACCGAATACGTACAGATCTAGTTTTTTATAATAACTACAACACATTCAAAAATCGTGACCATCGGGCTGGATTTAGAGGGTGAGAAACGTTATGGCCTGGAGCTAAATTAGTATGGATTTGTTTTGACAGCAACGCGATTTAAGGGTCGGTTCACAGACGTCTTAAGATCAACTGGTATAGAGGTTAAGGTAAGGTAAGCTTAGTCATATTAGATAATCAAATCAAGTCCTCTTACATTTCCCTCAGCATGCATTCCCGCAATGATAAACATTTGAGAAGAATGGGTTGGTCTAGTACAGGCCAGTCAGCGCGGGGGCATGTGAGCAATCCAAAACAAGAATTGTGTCAGGGGACAATGGCGAGATGTGTGTCATCTATTTGTCTACTCTCAATAGACAATCTGGAGGTGATTCTGGTGGATGAATGTTGTTGATGAGATGCATTTGATTCGATTGTCATTTGTTTTAGGAACAGGAGTTATGGTCTATTTCTTTGCATATAACGCGTGACCTCCTATCCTAAACAAGGTCCACGTCCTATGTCGATTTATATGTTACATTACCTACTTGTGATTTGATAAATATGTAATTGAAACTTGAAAAATAATTACTAACCCAAAAACAGTGTAGTAATCGAGTGGCTCTATCGTAAATTCGTTAATATTGTTCTGTTTTGTTTGCTTTTTAACTTGTAACCAAACGTGATAGGCTTAGTTAGACCACAGGTAAGGTTATCGTTTGTCATTATTTGAATCAAGTTCTAACTGAAACTACACCAAGCCCCATGTGACAAATTAAAATGACAATCATAAAGGTGTGTTCGGCTCTCGGTCGATCGGATGATAACTTTTCCCCCTGCATCTTATTAGAAATGTTCCTATGCAAATGCGTATCTCGTGCCGGCGACAGGTGACGTGCGGCACCCTTAATTGTTTTTTCTACTAATATTTAAATATTATGACGTTTTTTCCTTTGGTTTTTGTGCCCGGGCGCGGGTGGCGTACCAGGTGGTTTTAATGAAAAAACTGTTTCTTGCCGTAACAGCTTGCTGGGTATGGATTTAGGATAGGGAACAAAGAGACTAATTTTACCTAAATATGGTGTGCTTTGATATTAATGATAGGACGTGACCAACCAATGTTGCTGTCGTACAAACTGGCATGAGCTAAAGGGCCTTTTACAACGATATCATTCTCCATTAGTAGGTTTCCCATTTGTTCTTTCGCGCTTACTGCTGTAGAGTGTATGCAGTATTTTTTTTAGTTGTTTTTATTGTTTAAGTTTTATAAACATACTAGTGACCCGCCGTTCGCTTCGGTTTATGCCAGTTTTCTGTAATACGCGTACATAACCCAAAACTATACATAAAAACCTTTCTCTTGAATTACTCCACCTATTAAAAAAATCCCATCAAAATCCGTTACATCCGACAGACAGACAACGGGAAGCGATTTTGTTTAACACTATGTAGTGATAATATAAAGACAAAGGTCCAAGCAACCCTTTTTCGATGGCTCAAAAAAATATGAACACGATTACCATGAAAAAATATATTTTGAAAAAGCGTAGAAAGAAGCTGTCGGGAGACATATTGCAGCTGATGTTACCCTTTAGAAAGTGCACCACCGCGTCACGTCACGTCACGCGCCGATGGCTTCATTAGGGCTTTATTTGCATCACAATCCTCGCACGATGCGTGCTGTGTGACGATTAAATAATAAAATACTAAAATAATGTTACATATTAATAATTGTTACGGTCGGTAGATAATGTTAAATTCTTCACATTTTCGAAAAATTGCTTTAACATCTATAAAACGCATGACATTGTGCAAGCAGGTCATTTTGCAGTTGCAGTTCCATTTAATGTAATGACATAATGAATTAGTGTCTTTTTGATCGAAAAGGTGTCTTCTATGAGAGAACTCACAGCGTTTGCCCCTTTTCTCACCCGAGAGTCATAAGCTAAGGTCGGATATAAAGATCGTTCGTAAAATTTTACCAATTTGTTCTTAGTTTTTTATAATGCCTGTTGTATTAAATCCATGGCGAGTATTCTTCAACGCCGTATACACAGTAAGTAAACGCTTACGAGTGTTCATTGGTAATGCAGGGCGCTCCGCAGGGCGGAAGCGGCGTATTAATCTATTCAAATCTGCCTGATTACGCCGGCCTTAACGCGCTGCGGCGAAGAAAAAAGTGGGAACATTTGCAATGCGGACTCATTAGCATTTAAGCCACGGGCCTAGCCTTAGTCAGCCCAGGGGTACGGTGATTTGGAATTTAAATAGTACTTTTACCGTTTTGCGGGCTCAGCGAGAGTGAAAAAAGGATAAATTATCCCTCACTGAGCTTTTGTTCGTAACACCAATATTTGACAAAGCTTCTTACAAGATTGTGGTTGTTGTGACTAAAAGAAAAAAAAAACAGATTATTTAAATCCATATTTTGTTAAGAGTAAGTGCCATGATTCCATACCATCGATACGACAAAACGTTAGATTCATTTACTGCTGAGACGTAAGTGAAATAAATCACTATGAACTTGCTGTTGTTAGGTTGTTGTGTTCTGTCACAATTTGTTGATATCTATACAGGGTGTCCCAAAACTTGACGTTAATATTTAGGGGTAAGAAAGCACTTTCCCTACCTGTCCAGAATATTGCTTTATACCTATATAGCTTATATTAACTTTATAATATGTTAATTAGTTTAGGAATTATTAAGATTTTAATGATACTGGCAAAGAAGAAAGGTATACCTTTACCTTCCTTAGTTTAAATTAAAATTGGTGAAGTAGCGGGAAACTAATTTTACGCGTTCGAAGCCGCGGGCGTCCTTTATGTTTACACTATTATTATAAAAAAAATGGGATCGGTCCAGTAGTTTTTGAATTTATTCGTTAAAAATATACAAAAATACAAATCTTCGCTCTTTATAATATTTCATAGAGAAGATTTGTATTTTTGTATATTTGCAACGAATAAACTCAAATACTACTGGACCGATTTCAAAAATTCTTTCAATTTTAGAATGCTACATTGTTCCTGAGTAGCATAGGCTATGTTTTATTTTTCTGCGCGGACGTAGTCGCGGGCATCAGCTAATATAATTGAATTCCATTTATGTTAAATAAGAAAGACTCTTAAAAGTGGTATTCGTTTTTGAGTGATTCCTTCTAGTTGTTTTTTTTACCTATACCATTACAATTATCGACGTTGAGGGAACTAGAAAGAGATGGTGCGTTTTTTGTAATATAGACAACCAAATAGTCGCAGTTTATTTTGGACGTAACGGTGCGTGTGTGCGTCTGCATAAACCTTAAAATACAATGACATATTTAGAACCAATGAACTAATTACATACTTTTATTACCGATTATTTAATGTACAGATTCTACTAAAACGGTTATAGTGCGTGGCGTACTCGCAATTATATGGCGCCGTAGAATTCTGACCAATAACAATCAGTTTCCAAAAATTCAAATGTTTTACGAATACATTCTGGCGCTGTGGCGTTACACTTAACAGGTTTTGGTAGTCTACAATTTGACCACCGATATGATTGAAAGGTATCGACTCTGGCGAGTTATTGGCGTGTGCTGCGTGCACCTGCCGCCCAATTATTAGGTCATTAGCCGGCACGGAACCCGGTTTAAATTATTGTGTGCGCAACCCTAATCGCCCTCCGCGAACTGCGCAGACGCTAAGCGGCCGGGTAAACAACGCGCTGAATTTGCAACGCCAATTTTCAACCCTTTGAAGTGCCTACATGTATTTAATGTATCTTGTTAAACGTGCTTTTTGTTACGGCTGACGGAAGTCTTGCATCTTGACTGTTACCATACGTACAGATAACTACGATAAGGAAAACCTGGTGCATGTGTCAGTGCCTTGTAATTACGTGACTTAAGAGGTGTAGTGTATCTTCAGTTCTATAAATATAATGGTCACTTGCTTTTGCACTTGGTAATTTTGCGAAGTACCTATGTGGACCGTAGTTACAACATGAAAGTTTTTCTTATCGTGATTTAGCTATAAATGAGCAAGTAACAATAGAGCATGCTCAGCTTAGTATAGCGTTTTATCATCGACATAAAGCATTCGTCCCTCTTGCACGCTGTGATAAATACTTTATGTCGCAGTCTGCTTGAGCTTTGTAAAAGATTGTGTAGCGACGCCACGCGGCAGGTCAAGCGTAATCCTCGATTATTTCCTGGGTGGCCGACGTTTACAGGTTCAATAGTGTGATCGAAACAATATCGGCGACTGTAATTTGAATTTGACTCACGGGGGGTCAAATTGACTAAGTAAGGATGGGCTTAAGAGGACCGATTTTTATCTCATAATTGCGGGTCTCGCGTTGAATCCTTCATTAGGGTCGTGAGGGTTGAAGGGGGGGGGTGTGGGGCGGGTGTGGACACACAATGGCGCCCCCCGCGGCATTGTGCGCTAATGTATGCGCGCGCGCCGCCGGCGACAGCGCTCGCGACGCCACAACACAAACATTTCAACGCATCTAATTTATTGTCGTGTCGCACCGCGCCGAGATGCGCCACGCAAAAAATATATACTTAAGGAGCAGTAATGTTTGACTGTGAAATTAAATTCGTTTATTGACGGTGGTAATAGCGTTTTAACTCACCTACCTTTGCTGCATAAGTATGAAGTCATATGTGACTTATATGTAGATGTATAATGTCAATTTTTTATAGCAGGCTGGTTTCCGCAACTCTACATTTTGCGCGTGAGACCTGTCTATTTTAGTTCTTTTTTCTGGGGCTTACGTGACCGTCGGGAGCTCGGGAGGTATACATATACTTACTCGTAGTTGTTCATATGTGTTGTGTGGCCTATGGGGGTGATCAGTGCGAACTTATTGCATGATACTTCCAGCGTCTACACTGTGTAACACTGTACGTAATTATGAAAAATCTAAAAGCCATAAAAAATCAACTAATAAATATGGATCAATTAGAATATACGGTGCAACTGAAACTCTGAACCCTTCTTGGCTATGATGTCCATCTCAATCTGATATAATTAAAAAATAGGAGTAATTAAAAAAAAAAAATTGTTCATATTGACACAAATTCCTTAAAAGTATATTTGATAATCGAAGGAACCAGCCGTCGTGGTTTTTTTTGCTTAGAGATGACGTGTTTGCTGGCTGGTGGATTTTCTAAGAAAATCGAAAACAACATCTTCTCCTCCCGAAGAAGAAGAGGCATTGACGTAAATATAGAAAAAAATTAACGCAATGGTTATCTAAACCGATAAGAAGAATTATGGATTACTTATAAGCTGAAATAATTTAAGTTGACATGACACGTTTATTTATATTTAACTGTATTTACTGCCTAACTCACGGCGTGACAGTCGTCGAGTGGAACTCCTTAAATAAAATTGAATATAAGCTTCGTCTGACGAAGGATGACTCAGTCGTTGAGAGTAATTTTGAATATATGTAAACTAGTTGGTTTGTTTGGCGGGGCGGCCATGTTTTTGTGCCCAACACAATTAGTGACATTTATTAGAACAACGATTGTGTATGGATGACAGTCTTATATGCATATTATTATCTAGCGGCCATGTTCGCTTAACGTATGGGTGGCAACTGCTTCTTAATAATGTTGGACTCACCATGTACAGATAGTTTGAGTACGCTTGACTAGTTTTGACGCTTACGGTTAGGTCATTTTATGCTGGCAAGAAATAATTTTGAGCAAATCTCTGAGAACAAATTTAACCATCTGTGTGCGCGGGCTACCTAATTCAGTTAACTACTTGACGACTTTTGTTCCAGCTTTACTACCACATAGCGTCATTCCAAAAAGGTTTGCGCACACCGTTCGTCCGCCGCGGGGGCGGGCCGCTAGTAATAAACAGCTCGCATGAGTCTAACACGATAAAATCGACAATTTACCTCTTCAATAACTGCAAAACAAGCTTGTAAGGGATTTGAGGTTTCTTTAGATTCACATGGCCACCCACTGGCTGCATCGGTTCTGGTTCAATTGGTAGCTGCAAAAACTGCATTTGCATAGAGCGCGATGCGCCGATAGCGGCCACCGCGAGTCGCCGCCCGCGCATCTACGAACCGGCGGACGAGTTATTCGTAAATAACTCGTAATAGCCAGATCATAAAATATAAAACAAATAAAATAACACTTGATAATCAAACGGTTGAATTCTTTGTTACAGTAAGACTAACATTGGATTACTTACCGACATTATACTTATAATTTTCAGACAGGCTATTTAATGAATCCAGGCCAATTGATGATCTATCTAAGAGACTATGCTATGCCCATGTACATTATCTATGTTGATGCATTGTCTTGTATGTATGTAAGTATGTAAACCCTTTATTGCACTTAAAGAATTACAAGACATGTAGGTATGCATCAATTTGTAATTGTTCATGTGTAATAAAGAGTTTACAACCATACATATACTATTAACATTTTTACTGTACTACGTACTTACTTCGGTTCTGCGTGAGAGAGTAATACATTCTTGTATAAATTGTCAGACAGTCACACTTTTGATTATGCAACGATTGATTTAGCAATTAATGTAGAGCGAACTAACTATACGAGTAGCAAGCAGGGCGCATCTCTATTCATAGTTTGTAGGTTAGCTATCACTCCACTTTTGGAATAAACCTTTTGAGCGTCCTTTAAACTGAATACAGTTTATATTATGTACTCGTACAGTCAAGGAAATTGATTCCTCGACCACTTTGGACTATGTCAAGGTGACACCGTAAATAAAATAATTAGAAGTCTCTTACGTTTTGATTGATTACGTCACTTTGACATAGTCCAAAGTGGTCTAGAAATTAATTTCCTTTACTGTACCTATGTGTACTTACAAGTTAAAATACTTACAATACAACGTGCTATCACCAAATTTGGCTTTACCAGCCATCTTCGCTCTCGCCTTGGGAGCTAACAAGATTAGTTTGTGAGTTTTGTAACTGAGACTATTTTCAATGGCTCCTAGTAACTTAACTTAATTTCTTATTAGATTTTGATTAACATTAACATATTAGTTTTACCTGGTTGCTGATTCATTTCTTAGTTTATTGGATAGGTACCTAATGTTAACCTCGTAAGGCCCAACGTCCTAAATTTAGGACATTTGTCAACGTGACCTTTAACTTTAGTGGACCGATACAAGATTGTTTTTCGAACTAACGGACGTGGGCCTTACGGGGTAAGTACGGTTTTCTCAAAATTCATGTAAAAGGTGCCTTCGCGCTCGCTACTCCGCGGCGCGGTGACAAATGCCGATGCCACCCACCGCACGCACGACCCGTACGGTCAAATAAATACCTCCTATTTATTTATACCTCCATGTTTTTATTCCGAAGTAATCTCGACTCGAAACGTCTTACTTTTGATAATAACTTCATTCCCAGCGGAAAGGAGTTTGTGACAAAGGAATTGGAATAAACGTGTTTTTGGTTTATTTAAGGAAGCATGATTTTATCACCAAATCACCAGTGGCGACTAACGACGCGGTTAAAGAGCTGGTGGTGGCCGCAGAACATTGAAATTTTCCTATGTTTTGTGGTACGAAGCTATCGGTCACGGGTTCGATCCTAGGTAAGTGAAAAAAAAAACAGAATTGGTCAGTGCTGTAGTGCTGCCGTGTTATCGCTTTTGAGCACGAACTACGTTCAAACGATTATCGCTCTAAAGGTGGAACACTGCAAACGCAGGCGATCCTAGTTAGCAAGAAAAATATTTGTATGATGGACATTAATAAATACAAATGTATACCTAACGCATTAAAGTAACTTAGTGCAAAAACTGGCGATATTATATAAATTTTAAGTAATTAATTTTTTGTACTAATCTGTTATTATTATTTAACTTATTAACAAAGTTAATCTCGTGGCCTAATATTCGAAATCACTTAAAATAATGTGTTTTAATGTAAAGCCATTTACGACAAAGTAAGGACTAATTTTGTTACGGTATTTTGACTGGGGTTTGCAATATACACTTTAGATTCTTGCGGAGATGTAGGTTATAAGTTATAATATAATATTTTTGACTCATTTTGATTGGCACTTCGGTATCTATCGGTCGGTAGAGGACGTCTGAATGTCGTTTTCGGATTAAGGTCATAAGTAATGCTCCTACGATTAAGTCTCAAGGATACGCAACGGTTTGTTAAGTTTTTATTTTGCTTTATTATTGTAGGTGGCAACCGCGACCTACATCTATTATAAAAAGAGCGAGCGGATTTTGTAAGTTCGTTTATAATATTTGGCGACGCGCTTAACTTAGTTGGTAGTGACCGTACCTACGAAGCAAGTGGTCCCCGGTTCGATTCCCGGTCAGGGAAAAAATCGTGTGATGAGCGTGAGTATTGGTTTTTGATTCTTTTGTGTTTTCTACGTGTATAATTATTTATTTATCTTGGTATATTTATCGTTGTCTAGTACCCATAGTAAGTTAATTTAGTCCGTTTTAACCCCACAAAGACCCAAGTTTGCGCGTTCACAGCTAAGAAGTTGGCGTTTGATGCATCACCTCGTTTTGAGAGCACTCCCCTCACTGCCTCAGCCAGTATCGGAATCCTTGGTGTCAACATTACGAGTGATGTCCAGTTCCGCGGTCATTTAGAGGGTAAGGCCAAATTGGCCTCGAAGAAGCTCGGTGTGCTCAACTGATCGAGACAGTATTTCACTCCGGCCCACCGCCTGCAGCTGTACAAGGCGCAGGTTCGGCCACATATGGAATACTGCTCTCATCTGTGGGCTGGGGCCCCCCAGTACCAGCTTCTCCCTCTGGACCGCATCCAGCGGAGAGCGACTCGAATTGTCGGCTGCCTGCGTGCTTCTGATCGGCTTGACTCCTTGGCGCTGCGTAGAGATGTAGGCTCACTCTGCATTCTCTATCGCTTATACAACGGGGAGTGCTCCGAGGAGCTGTTCGGATTAATTCCTGCCGCATCCTCCCGCCTTCGTCCTACGCGACAGAATTTCCACCACCATCATTTAGATGGTTGGCAGTCCACAACTGTGCGTTTCACTTGGAATTTCCTGCCTCGCACAACTAAACTGTGGAATGGTCTGTCGCCTGCGGTATTTCCGGATCGTTACGACCTTCAAACCTTCAAAAAAAGAGCGTACTCTCATTTGAAAGGCCGGCAATGCAACTGCTAATCCTCTGGTGCTGCAGGTGTCTATGGGTGACGGTAATCGCTTACCATCAGGCGATCCGTCTGCTCGTTTGCCTACTATACAATAAAAAAAAAACAAGTATAGAGCTTAGTTTGGGACTAGGTCAATTTGTATGAGATTGTCCCACTGATATTTAGTTATTTATTTTATTAAATGTGGAGGGCCACTTCCGGTACCTTTTTGAAAAAGCATTTCACTTTTTGAAAGTTACATTACTCCAGATGGACATAGGCAATCAGAGCAAAGTCAGGACGACCGGGCCGCTAAGTTTGGAATAAAAATAAAGTATACCTACATCACATTTAGCTCCCAAACAGAGCATCTATCTCTTTTTAACTTGTTTTACTATACGCTTTACGTTATGCTTGTTCTCATTCCATTAATAATTAGGAAGAGCTGCTAAACAGTAACGTCAATAATAACTTAATTACGAATTAGAAGCGAGATAGGCTAAAACAAACCCTACCCTTGCCTACGAAGCTAGCGGTCCCGCATTCGAGTCCCGGTAAGGGCAAATATTTGTGTGATGAGACTGATGAGCGCGAGTAATTCCAAAATCATGGATGTTTGTTTTATAAATTTTAAGTACCTATTTCTCTATTCATGCATAACCTAAAGTCTGTTCCTATTCAGACTGCCAATGACAATACTCGTAACAAGTATCCCTGACTGTAATTGTCTTTAGATAGAGGATGAAATAGTAATGAGAATAATGTTACCTGTAATTAGTTTATTAAAAAGGTTGAATATGTAAGCTCCTCCTCATCTTTAGGTAAAGGGAGCGTCACGATGGTCGAACTTAGGTGTAGGCGAGGATAGTCGGGCAAGGAGAACCAAAAGCCTTTTCTGGATGTTTCACAATGTCTCGTTTAATTATTAAAATACAGTCAGTTAATAAGAAATCCGCCTGACGACGTTCCAGGCCCAGATACAAAACTATCACGCTCGCGGCGTACCATGTTTCACGACTAAGTTTTACCAGCGAAGTCTAGAACAAGAGTGTCAAACATGGCGACGCACGTCCGGGATCCTACTCCCAACACCACAGTAGTGCTAATGGATACTCCGTTCCTTTCACTCGCCCATCGTACTGAAGTCGAGGGAAAGTGACGGAGCAAGCGTAACGTTCGAACTATGAAAGTAGAGGCCCAGTGCCCGAGTTACGTCAGAGTGAGCAGGACCATAACATAACTAAACAGTATGTCTACTCGCTCTCAAACCACACGCGCCGTCAAATATATATTCATCATCACATCATCATCGTATTATTATGCTGGGTGCGACAGAGACGAAAACCTCCCTTATCAATCAAATCTATCAAACCTCACTACATTTTCAATTTCAAAAATAGTTCGAAAAAATATATCTTTATGACAAGACTCTGTCAGTGTAATGGTGTTTTCAGCGAATGTGCTGTTCATCAAAAAATACAATATTAAATAGAGATTACTATCTTAAAATGGACATGAAGACAATGATAAAGTGTATAAATAAATAATATGACTAGTCACCTCCAAAAGTACACGAATATGGAGTCATAATGGTAAATTGATTTGTTTATAAGAGTGACGGAACGAATAGGAACAGACTTTATGTTTATCATTGTCTACTACTCGTTGTAAAACACTAGAACATAATTTTGGACTCGCTCAAACTGTATGAACTTGTCCTACTTTACCTAAATGTTTGTCAATTATAAAGGTTGATTCAAATTATTTGACGACGCGTTAGCCTAGTTGGTACAGTTAGTAGTAAACCTGCCTACAAAGCTAGCGGTCCCGCGTCCGATTCCCGGTATTGTCAAATATTTGTGTGATGAGCGCGAGTATTTGCTACTGAGTCTTGGATGTCTTCTATGTATTTAACTATATATTTCTCTAAATAAGTATGTTTATCGTTGTCTAGTACCCATAGTACAAGCCTAGAGCTTAGTTTGGGACTAGGTCAATTTGTTTGAACTATCAAAGGATCAAGCGCAAGGTAGCAGTTAACAGATTATATTAACCAAACGTTTAGGTACTCAGATAACAATTAAGCCAGTGAGCTAACAAAATCAAAATTCCTAAGCCTTTTTCGTTAGACCGGAGCGGTGGTCCATTTATCCCGGCCGCATTCCTGCCCTCAATTATTTATTTGGTCCGGGGCGTGAGCGCCGCCACGCCCCTTCGTTACTATGTTAATTCGGCTACCTTACCAACCTGCTACTCCCAAATTAGAACCCGAAACTCACTGGAACCCTACCCTTTCTCTCGTCTTCTTAATTCCCGCTCTTAAGAGCAAAAGAGAGAGGACTAGCGAGTTTCTAAACATGGTGTTCACTTATCGGACGCGCGCGCATCACACGAATATTTGGAATTGGATTTTCCAAGCTTATTGATAGGAATTTAGAAATTTAAGTCATTTTCAGGTATTAAAATTAAAATTTAGATGTAAGAGTAAAAGCATGGTTTTTAATAGGAATTTTCCCCCAGACTTGGTAAATATTATTTAAAAGAAAAGATTCAATGACATTTTTAACGGAACAAACTAGAAACACGCTTTTAAATAGGTATGAATCATTATAATTGCGTAGATTTTTTGTCTTACTGGTATACAAATTGCCTACTGCCTCCCCTCTATTCCACCTGATTTAACCTTTTTGTTAGAATTAGAAAATAGCAATTTCTTCTTTATGTGTTCCATTTCCAAAATATGTAGTATAAATCTATCACTTGTGCCCCAATCCCAACGGCCATGGGACTGGTTATTAAAGCGCGCATATATCACGCGCGGGCGCAGGCCGTGGAAGTCCGCCCCGCCCTTCATTAACATGCTAATACAGCGGTATGGGCGAGCGGGCTGCGTGTCTGTCCGTTCATTCGTTGTTGTTCGTTGTGACGCATGTTTGACTGCGTTATGTACTTGCAGTCACACTCGTAAATATCTATATACCTATATCTATACCTTGTCACTTTCACGTTATGTTTGAACAAAATTAACGCAAGATTTTTTTTAATAAAGTAATAGAGATATAGTAAGTAGGTACTAAAGTTGGATATTTACTTATTATTGTTTTTAATTTTGCTATTCAAACAGGGCCTCTATTCTACGGCAGCAAATAATATCGCTTTTGACCTGTTATCGTAACGTGTTGTCAGCTCTTATTTACTTGACAGTAATGGCGGTTAAGTTAAAAACCATACAATAACTCGTCAAAAGCAATATTGTTTCCACTTCTCATGCTCCTGCCGGTTCGGATGGATACTATAAGTCTTTGTTTTATGCCCTTGTTGTACAATCTACTATTAACGTGTATCTCGAATGAAAATTTAGCTCTTTTGGCACGAGGAATAGAAGTAGGTACACCCTATTTCTTGTAATGTTTTTAAAAACCCTTTGGAGGAAACCATTAAACTCTTTTTTGTATAGAAAAGACTCGACGTGTTCGAACTTTGTGATTATTTACTAGGTTATTAAAAAAGGAAATAAAATATGTATAACGGTTCGTATACACTTCGGAAAACGGGCACTTTTGATTTTGTCAAGTAGTTTAAATATACTGTACCTAAACAATGAGATTCTATGCTACAGAATAAGAAAAGTATTATTAAGTATTAATTTAATTTTGTATCATCCAATCTCATTTTCTTACACACTATTTAAACCACTCGAAATAATCGCAAGTGCCCGTTACCTTTGCAACGGGGTTCAAAACCTGGGGGCATTTATATTTTGCTCCCGAGAGGAGAAATCAAAGGTCAGTGTCTATTTCGTGTTCTCGGCTGAGGGTGATACAGGGTGCGTCGGAGTGTCGCTGCGCGGCCTGCGCGTGGGCAATACAGTAATGTATGCGCTCCGGGGAGGTCCGCGCCGTGGGAAGACGCTATTGTCGCGTTCATTATTAAATTAATATTGTTATTGAAGCCACGGAGGAAAACGGCTTCGATTGTTGTTTCTTACGTACAGCAAGTTTTAAAAAGCCCTGGTGAGGTAGACAACTTGGATTCTAAGAGATATATGAAGTGTATGGGGTTTGCAAGCTTCAATTTACGTCAATGTCATACTTTACTTATTTGATTTTTATTATCGTTTCCTTTTACATAATGTAATTTGGCTAGCCGTAGCCTATATCAATAAATGCGTCGTGCATAGCACTATGTTTATTGGGTTTTGTCTCTTGCTCTACCAAAAAAAGTAAATTAAGAAAGTGATAAAAGTACATAAAAAAATAGTACAAAAGGTGAATTTAATCCTATAAGCAATATCTACCAGTGAACCTTAAGGAGAAATAAATAAAAGGACACATAAATGCCATTAAATTACATTTACTGCCATGTTTTTTTGCAACTGAGAGTACATCCGATTAATAATATCATTAAATACTTTGTATAAACCATTTTATCTGCAAAAACACGCGTAGCTAATAAAGGCATCGTAAGATAAAAAGGTAACCATTTTTTTTTAAATCATCATTCCTACATGCTTTACCGATCTTAATAGGTTACCTAAATTACACAACGTAGTAAGTAAAGTATTACAACCATTTACGTGTGTACTTGTAGCGGCTACGGCGCTACGTCCGTAGCGTCGTAGCACCGCGGCGCTCGCCGATTCGACTCGACTCCATAATTACGCGATGCGTATTTTAATTGGACGCGATTAAATCTTAATAAATCGGTTCCCACACGCGCCGAACAAAATTACGCCGGCGGCTCGTTGTAATTTCACATATGCACTACTGAAACCAAATAAATTCCATCTTCACACCAATCAGAACTCAACCTGCGTACCTAACTTTAACGTCGAATTATATACACGTTTAAAGTTGCAGATAGGACCTTGTGGTGTGGTAGTGATTGGACGATGCCCGCAGGCGAGAAGAAATTGCAAGTCTACTTTAAAACGCCGCATCGCGTGCCTCCCGCGTCAACTGCTGACCGCAGACCGCTGTGATGTACTCTTTAATTTCAGCAATCGTAAATACCTATACCCGCAAGTATATTTAGAGAGCTATGCGAGTTATATCTGCCTCTTCTTTCCCTTAAGAAAGCTCACGTGTAAGCGAGAGGGTTCCAGCGGGGGGACAACCCCCTAGGACAATTCGCAGGCTCAAGTAACTGAGTATGTATTTATACGTTACAATGTTGCGCGTTATCTTTCAAACATATGAGTATTGGTGTTATTATTGTAAGTATTGCTTGATTTTCGTGAATCAGTGCTTTGCAACAGTGTTGGTTGTATTTTTTTAATATCTGGATCCTTTAACTGCGCCGTACGTGCTACGTGTTACGTGATAGCCAATTCGATTTTATATGGTCCTCTGTTATTTAGACACAAATTTAGTTAATCATATTTTCAAACTCAAATATAGCTAAGTCTTAACTGTAATTTTTAATCCGTGATAGCACCGAGCGTCTCTATCATTAGATCATTACAAACTAAATAGAAAGGGATATTTGAGCAACAATCACGTCGTTCGTCGAACCTCGAACTTCTGCTAGCCGAGCAGGCTTACAACTTGTGACACACTATTAGTTCAACAGTATTTCGGTAAGACTCATACCTTCCTTGTGCCCGCCTTAAAATACCAACAATTCTCGGAAGACCAAGACACTGCCGGAGCAGCACAACAAACTAAACCGCCTAATTACGTATCTTATTTCGGCACAAACTGGTCCAAAACTAATTTGTATCGGAATGTGATATACGCGCGCCCGAGGGCACGCGCCGGCTTTAATACTTTTAATCACCTTTACCCTCCTAACTGCTCCTAACTGCCGCGCCACTCCCGCGCAGGCGCCACACCCGTCTCGTCCTTTAGCTGCACTATACTGGGACATGTTTTAGATATTAGGACGTACATTGTGTTGGAAATGTATAGTTCCGTCGTCTATATTAGGTTTGATTTTTTAATTGATAGATCAATAAATAAATATCAGGGGACAATCAAACATAAACTGACCTAGTCCCAAACTGAGGTAAAGACTTGATTTGATTTGATAAACATACTTAAATGGACAAATACATAGGTACTTAAATACATCTAACACATCCAAGACTCAAAAATACTCGCGCTGATCACGCGCGCGCGCGTCCCGTGGATAAGTCAAATGGCTGACAGCTTAAATTTCGTCGTTTCTATTGCAAATAAGAGGAAAGGGAGAAAACCCAAAATATAACTGCACTAATCCGTAAATTAGACCACAACCGTTGTAAAAACCATTGATTAGCTCGTCAAGTCGCATAACATTTTTTACCAAATGCGAGTAGGTACCCAGCAGCAAGTAGCAAATACTTTGCTGTAAACAACTCATTTACGATTGAATCTGATTGTCCACGGGTAGCTTTTTGTCGCGCGACCGCAACGTCTATGCAAGAAATAAAAAAGTTCGAGGCATGTCCGAAAATCAAACGAAATCGATTAAAATACATCGATTACCTTATGATTTGTCTCTTCGAATTTATGGGAACGCTTTTGGGGAATCCCGTCTCTAGTTTTTGCGCGTAAATTCTTAGACTTTGTCATGCTTGATCCGAATTAAATTGGAGTAGAATCTGTCACCACTTTTTTCCTTTTTGTTTTGGTGTGGAGTGAATGAGACAGTATTCTGTTTATGAGGTTTGGTTATAGTTGACTGGTCGTCGGTGTTCGGTATGGTGGCGATGTCACGGGTGAGTTGCTCAAGCGCCGGCGCCGCGGTAACTATTGCAAAAGACAATAAGCGAGAGAAGTATATTGAAAAACAAGTGCCTTTGCCCTCATAATAGCATGAAAATTTGATATTCAGAAATTTCACAATTGATTTTTTTTTATGTACCAAATGATGCGTTTTTACAATGTTGTTTTCTGACTAATAGGATTTCTTGTTACAACTGATAAATCTTCAGTGTGCCAGTCCACATAAGTTCCTTAAAAAATGACTGCGACTTTTTTCTGTATTTTCTTGGCAATGCAAACTAAAACGCAACCATAGCGACGTAAAATAATGATCGGAAACAATATTGTTTATACAATGTAGAACAATAATGTCATGCACTGCTTCTGTGGGCTCATATGCTATGATGAATTGATAATGATCGTGCTGCCTTCAATGGCACTCTCGAGACCGAAACCATTCCACAACTACGATCAAAGTCACTATAGGTAACTCACAGTAAAAAACTAAAATAATAGAGCATTCAGGTTGATTGTGGACCGCTGTTCAGGACACCCTGTTAATGAAAGTTATAGACTCGAACTTACATTTCCTCGTTTTTCGGGCCGATTCCTGCAGGCCCAGTCATACTCAAATGACAATCGATTTTTTAATTTTCACTTTTAAATAATTAAGAATACGAACAGATATGTTCAATTTACAATTATTGTCATAAGTTCAGCCATCTTGTTTATCTATATTACTGTCGAACGGGCAACATGTGTTTTTGAACGAATACATAAAACATTGACATAGAGTTAAAACAGCTCTACGCTTAATTAGCATCCTTGATGCTCTGGGAACATTCCGCTCCAAGTCTTTAGGGATGGCGAGGATGAGCCGTGTTCAAACTGGGCGAGGTGAAGTAAAAACAAACCTTTACACATTTTACTTTTTCTGACAGAACAACAGCATTCATTCGTGGGTAGGTGTTAACGTTAACCTCTCACGTGTCACAAAACAAAAGTGAGTCCCTCCGAAGACGAGAAGCGAATAGAGCTAGCGATCCACTATTAATATATTTGTCTCTTTTATTGACACGGGATCTATAGATATGTTTTGTTCGACAAACTGTGGAGAGAGAGTGTGAACAGCTAGCGATCATGTATTAATATATAAGTCTCTTTTATTGACACGGGATCTATATCTTTTGTCCGTTTCTTGAGCTGGAAAATAGTCGATAGCTAATCGCTTCCTCGCCGGCGCGGGGACAAGTGCCTTAGGGCTTATATAGCCTCATAAGCTAGCTCAAGGGTTCAGCGGCGGTACGTGTTCAGATTTTCGTTCAGACGGGACTATAGCGTATCCTTATTTTCGCACGTAGTCCAGAGTCAATACAGAATGGCTCTTCAGCAAATTATTGATAAGATAAATGCTGTTACGTTACAAAACTGGTCGGTCATGTCCTCTATTCCAGTTGCTTTATACTTAAATAAAACCCATATTGTTTTCGAAACCATATTACTTATTTTCGGCCTCCTTTTGTGTCAAGCGAATAAGAGCCACGTTAGCAATATGAGAGCGAAATGGGCTACAAGACACTAAGTGACTCTACTATATTATTGTAGGACTCAATTTTCAACTCGATAGATGAAATTATTAAGCGGCGAGTTTAAGTGGTCTCGTCAGATCCTACAAACAATATTAAACAGCTTGCATTCCCAATTAGGTAGATTCACTCGTATGAGTTCGCTCGGTAAATCGACTCTTCTTCGATAAGAAGCCGTTTTTAAACTAAAACCTCAGGGGCCCTAGCCATGATGCAAACGCTACTAACGTTTTTCTTTTCCATCACTCAAAATTTATGTGATGACAATTGGCCACGTTGTTTAACGCAACGCACAAACATCCCATACATTTCGGGGGGTACAAAAGAAAAAAAATTGTAGCGTTTGCATCTTGGCTACGGCCCCTGTAGTCTACTGTGGACACGAGGCGCGTATCGATCGATCCGCCGCGAATTCACAGCGGCAGGTGCGCGCGCACCTGCGCCGGCGATTGTTGCATTCCGTCTGCGCCAGCGCTTGTCCTCCAGCATCCCTCCTCCTCGCACAACACCAGATAGAAAGGGACTGACGCCCAGCGAGAGACGTGCTAAAGAGGAGGTTAGACACTTGTGCAGGATACAGATTATCAGGTTATCTCTAAGGATCGATAAGGATAATTAGAAGCAATTGAAATTGAAGAAAGTTAGAAAAACGTGTAGATAGTTAAGGACAGCATTAAGTCTTTTCTTCTTCATTCAGATTTTTGAAATTGTATTTTAAGGTAAAATCGACAAAAGAAACCTAACCTCGCCGAGGCCGTTTCGCTAGGCTATTGTGTACTATTATCGTAGTTTTCTACCCACATATACTTACTTTAATTTTTGTAACTTTGGAATTAGTGCGAGTGATAAAACATGTTTGTTAAGGACGGCGAATCCCGAAATCCTGACCCACCGTGATACATTTTACACGGGGGTCAGATGACGCTTTCTTATATACCATCTATTTTACTCTCTAAGTAAGTGACTTATGTCTAAAATAATGTAAGCAGAAATATGTACCATTTTTTTTAGCTCAATAAAGTTTTTTTTTTAATTTAATTTCATTTCATTTAACCCACCATTGAACTGTGTCCCAGGGACGTTATAAATCTATTCGTAAGAACTGTCGTCACGAATTCGCCACAGTTGTGGTGGGTCAGGGTTCCATTTGGCTGATTAAATATTGCATTTCCAGGTATCACATTTTACACTTCTACCATTTACATTAAAATGACAACTAATCACACATTTTAATTCGAATAAGTGTGTACTCACATTGACAAGACACGTTAGAAATTTCATGATTCTCGCCAGCGTGATCATGTTTAAAATAACTCGTATGGTTAAAACCGGACGGATTTGCAAATGGTGAGGTTACAGACTGCTTCCTGTGACATTCGTCACCGGACAGCAGCGCGAAGCGGACGCCTCCTCAGCTATCTGCATACCAAATGGTCTGCGTAGAGAACCGCTGACAAATATATTCTATCGTGCGTGGCTTATTCTACTTTGTCTCTACACGTATTGTTATTGTATTGTTTTTATCTCGGCCGCTATTACTGTCAAGTAAATAAGAGCTATCACAACGTTGACAATACGATAACATGTCAAAAGGTATCCAATTCACTTTAGCCAAAGTAGAATAGAGCCCACGTCCTCCCTTTAACACATCCATGTTTTGGATTAGACCCAGTTTAGAGTTCTCAGTACTGAATTTGTAAACTGTCACAACATTTATTGTACATCTCTATAAATAAGTACTTACAATATGTACAGTTGTACACCAATCAGCCATTTCCCTAATCGTTTTTTTTGGGAACACAACCAATGTGCGCAGGCAGCCCGACATATTTGGCAACAGGGAGTTGTCCTCTATCCTGTCAACCTACAATAATCAATTTTCGAGATCGTTGCCAGATTTGTTGTGACCTCCTAGTCTACTATTTAAAGTTGCTGTATTTTACCAGATTATGTTGTAACCGTTGTAGGTACGAGTACATATTGATTTTTTTGTCATGGAGAAGAGGAGCACATAGGCCACCTGGTGGGAAGTGGGAAGTGGGATGTGTGACCCATAGACAATTCTCATTCTCAAGACTACAATCTTAAGTCTACAATCCTAAGACCTCAAATGCGTTGCCGACCCTGACGACTAAGATGGAACGCCTCTATGATAGGAATTTCACCGGTTGTCAAACTCAAGAATGAGAACACTGCTGCTTCTCGGTAGGTTAAAGGATAACATGGATAATGGACATAATATAATAAATGAAATGACTGTCTTTGCATATCGCATATCCAATATCAAGGACCAACGTAGATCATCAATCGCAATTCCGGGAATACAGTTTGATTGTGACTGATACAGGTTGATTTATTTCGTATGCTCAGTTGGCCAAAAACTTTTTCGGCAGTACCTACAATGGCATGCACATTGCGCTTTCGTTTGTTTTTTTATCGAATCGTCACATAATGACATTCTAATCCCACCTATATATCTTCACTCAAGAGCTAAGACCCCGTGTTAACTCGAGAAACATGATCCTAAATACTTTGCATGCTAGATAGCCTTCATGCTTTACAATATTTCTTTAAAATTATCTTCCAAGGCTTTAGGGGCCACTTTTGAGTCCATGTTGAGCATTGCATTACGCTGAGAGGCTCCCACACAGATGGACACAGCTAGATAGATAGATAACCTTTATTAATGTGTCCAAACGGTGTCAAATAAGCCATTTTATTTTCATTCTTTCTTTATTTTCACAGCGAAGTTTTAAGTTTAGTAAGATTTAAGAGATTATATTAACTCACGCGAAATCTTAAAATACAGTGTAGCCTGAAGAGTGCATGCCGTAGTGACGTGACGTCTCGCTCCGTGAACTCTGGCAGCTCGGGATAATAAACGGCAACAACGTTTGCAAGTTTGTACTTTGTTCTGATAATTAAAATGACGATTCTCACGCAAATTTGATGTTCAACCGCGATACAGATTATAATCAAGATGCAGTTGGAATGTGCGAGGAAGTGCAGGTAATTAAGCCATCAAACCCTTAAGTTTATTATTAGTAGCACCGCTTCGGCTTTGCGATTGATGTGAGAGTAATTAATTATGTACAAATAGATTGTAACTGACATTAAATCTCACGGAAGCACCTTTCCACTTAGTTATAAACCAGGTCTCTTTCCATTTAGTTATAAACCATATCGTAATTGTGTCTTTAACGTTATTGCAGCTCTCATGTACTGTTAAAAAGCGACCGTAATGTAGGTATACAATTTGGAAGTACATAATTATACAGGGTGACTGCGGGGGGTCGTGATACTAACTTAATTTTCCCAACTCAGTACATGATTGAGATTATATCAGTATACTTAGTGGTTTGAGAAACAATTAAAGGTTACCATTTTTCTAAAATAATGTTATGTTTCCCTAATTAATACTAAAATTATGGGTCGCCTAACATTTTCATGTTAAAACCTATTTGAAAATGATCCAATCTGACAAGTAAGAAATAGAGTATGTTGGGTGGCCATGATCCTGAATAAAAATATTTTATTTAATGTTTGTTTAAAAAAAAATTATGTGTTAACGCCTTTAAATCTATTACCAAATGTGTAGTGACTTTTAGTTTACTTTGTTGCTACACGACCCCGCAGTCGCCCTGTATTCTTTCAAATTAACAATCAACCAAATCTGTAATAAATGACTAAGGTCTGTGGTAACAAACAAAAAAAACTGAATTGAGAACTTTCCTTTCTTTTCAAAAAGCGATAGGTAAGTAAGTTTGATTTCAAAAACAAGATGGGTTCACACTAAGTGGTATAGAGATCTAAATGTTTTTCTATATTAATTTTGTAAGACCGCATCCCGATATGATTTTACTACCTTCACGTTACTTTATATAAAATTCAGAAATATTTTGACTGTACAAATTCCGCTGGTTATTTTGCCGCTGCGCTGTTCATACTCAGAGACTGTGGACAGACCACTTCAAACCGCTAATAGCAGTTTAATCCAGTATTTGCTTCCCAATAGGAATTATTCGGAGGCACAAGAGGAATTTCCCTCGAGTGACGTTGCGCAAGCGGCGGGCGGGCGGCGGCCGCGCCGCGCTGTTTGACGTTCCCAGGCGATAGCAGCTATCTCCCGCAAACACCTGATTGTTTGAGCCACAGCCGACTTTAGAACAATTACAGTAACAAACTACCAAAATCAACCTTAAGTGAACAACTTATGACCCAACTGCGTTTGCGACGTTTTATGTAGTCCTTGTTTTACCGACACGCGACTTATCTATCGATACTTTCAAGTGAAGTCGCGCGTCACTCACTATTTGTGTTTGTTATCGACAGGTAATATTTAAAATATTGTTTTAAGTATGCTATCATATCGAAAAGCTTCCATCAATGCACAGTTTTTTTATCCTTGTCATTATAATTTAAATTCAACAACTACCTATGCGATTTAAATATTGTACCTACCATTTTATTTACATCGAGTGATGAGATTTTAAGTGTGTTTTTAATTTAAATCAAATGGTAATGCGTCCAACATCAGTATAATTACAGTACGGTATCTTAATATATACTTAATTTAAAAACATTTCGGTTAATGCTAAATTAATTCAGCTATAAATATGTCGGTATCTACTTGGTACTCTTTTAACAGTTTCAAAATGTCTCTCCTTTTCTTTTAACTCGCTTTTTATTAGATATACGAGTAGTTTCATTAAAACGAAACACCCTCTATAATCGATTTAATAATACTAATATCTATTATCAAAATTAATAATAGGTAAAAAAATGGTCTCTACACAAACAAGCGTTTATTGTTAACCAAATTAGGAGTACACGTGTAATGCTATAGAGACATAGCAGCGGCGGCGGCGCAGCGCAGTGCACTACGCGCTAGTGCACCTGCGTTGCATCTGCAAGGCCGCAATAGGTCACGGGGCCGGCCCGCTATGCACCCGCCAAGGACCACTTCAGCTGGGGTGCCGCTTGCTGCGCGCGAGACTATCCTCGCCTAGGTTAACCGATAAAAAGATGAAGACCATTTAAAACGCTTAATATGGCTATTTTAGTTCAAAAAATATTATGATAAACTAGGTCTGTACGTTTTTCTTTCCAAACTATTTTTTCTTGTAAAGAAACAAAAACGGAAACGCGCAGACCCAGTTTTTCATAATAACTACAACATATTCAAAAAACGTGAACTTCGGACTGATAAGAAACGAAAAGTATGGAAAAATTTTGATAGCTACGCAATTGAAGCGTCTGTTCACAATGCCCTTAAAATATGTATAGGACTGGACTAACATAAAGTTTTATCGTAGCCTTCGCCGACAAACCCTTGGTTTTAGAACTGTCATAGCTTTGTACCTATGTACACGAATGATGATCGCACCGTAGTCGTAAGCATTGACACTTTAGATGGCATTGTGTCAGCTCTTTCCCACCAGCTTCACTTATAGCAAATGAATTTCTTTCTTGAAGTGTTCTTTTGTACCTTACTAGATTGTACAACATAATTGCATTGTAGTCTGAAAGCGTAGTAAAGTTGTTAACTGATAAACTTAATAATGCTCTGCTAAGGCAGACGTTTATGGGCAGTAGTTTGGTAGTTTCCCGCATTAAGTGCGAACAAAACCCGCGCAGGAGTTGGGAATGGATGATAATAACAGCATTAAGATTATTCTGTGGCTTCGTGTAAGGAAACAATATGTTTTCATGGCTCAATAATTTTAAATTGTCTCTTATATCCTTAGAAATTACAACTGATTGCGTCAAAAGTCACTTTTATGTGACTAGTTTACAAATCGCTCAAGAGTATTGTGAGATTTGTGAGGCGACCACGAGCCGACGATGATGGTTAAGCGTAGCTTTGAAAATTTTTCAACAACATGTTATAGTTATTATGAAAAAATAGGTTTAGACGTTTACGTGAATTTTTTAAAAGTTTGTGTTTTTCCAAGAAATATTTTCTTGGGAAGGAATACGTACAGACCTAGATTTTATATAGTTAGTGATAGTATAGTTTAGTTTTTCGACAGTATAGTTTTTCTTTTTCTCGTGTCGCGGCGAGTGTCCTGTCGTATCGCCGCAATGTGTCCCACGTCATCTTACTCATGTTTAATGTCATACATACTCATTATATTTAGCTGTGTTCACTTGCTTAATGTCGTCGCCCGTGTCAGTACAGCTGGCTTTATTTGCAATTACTTCTATGTGACACGTGCTAAGAGCGTCTACATGTGTCTCATTAAAAATACCCTTCCATAGGGTTTCTTAGTCGAAGTAGGAACTATTTTAAGTACTTAGTTAAGGATAGTATAACTAATAACGAGTTTTCCCAATAGCGGAAGTTTCATTGGAATTTCACATTTGTTTTGGATCTCTACATGTCGGTGTAAGTACTTTTCGGCTCATAATATTATGGACACCATAGTCGGAACCTCCTTAATACAATACAAACGGAATGTCAAATCAAAATACGTATAGTACCTATGTATACTAGTATATTATAATGTTTACAGTCTTTATCATCGAACAATTTCACTTTGCATTGCCGTCTAAACTAGTGCTGTGACAATTTTCTAGCTGTTATCACGCTGGCTCACGTTGACAAGATTATTCATGAATGTTTATAATTTGTAACACTCGCTGTCCTTAACTAATACATATAAATTATTTTGTGACAATCGTGATTGACTGACAAACAGCACCCTAAACCGCAGAACCTATGGACTTAAAATTTGGAGAGAATTTTCTTTTTGCGCCTTAGGAGTGCAATCAGAAAGGTTTTTCCGAAAATCGATCCGCAACGCAACGGGAATAAATAGGGGAGTAGCGAAAAACTTATTCAAAACGTTCAATTCGCTGGCGCCCTCTAGTACTCTTATACTTGTCTCTTTCAGTTACACAACACCTAACTAGGCTAGACAAAGAACACGTTGACAACAGCGTGCTCATTGATTTTGTTTCGAGATTTTACAGCGTCTGTAGGCCACGGTCGGGTAATTATAAACTACCGTCTGCCATCAAAAATAACCTGGATTTGTGACCGTCTGTATCCGTCCGCCTGAATCACATATCGGTAAGTAAACACGAGGGACTTTGACTCCGATTGCTCTTGTTGCAGAGCTGACACGATGAGTGGCGTTTATTTGTGAAGGAGATACATTTGGCTGAGAAAGAGGCGTTGAAGAAGGTCGAAGTTTCATTACTTAATGATCATTCATGCAAGGTACTAGTTTAAAGGTTAAGTCGTTCAATTAATAGTATAAATTCAGAAACTTCATATAGTGACAATTAGAATAAACAATGTCAAAATGAAGGAATTAATTTGACTAATCTCAGCAATCATGTTATAGTTTAACTGCGTTTTTATTATCGTAAAGGCCGGCACAGGCATAGAAACATGTCGTTTGCATTGAAAGCAGCGATAGCAGTGGCGTGCGGCACGCCACGGTTCACGATGCGGCAGACTGTCAAATTAGAGATCATTGGACCTTTAGTAGGGACATATCGGGAATAGATCTTAGTCTGCAATTTCGGTACCTACTGTATATCTTCGGGTAAATCCGTATCAACCCGTACACAATTTATAGCAAAAAATCCGGGACTGGAAATCCTTTTCTAACTGGTAGCTGTTTGTAATATGACTGTATATCCACGAAATTAGTTTAATTATTTATACGGAACATGCTCAGGTTAGGATTCCGAGGCCGTTACTACAAACACATATATACCAATTTTTTATTTAACGTTTTTTGTTGCTGTCTTAGATAGTTTTTAGCACTTAGATATAAACACTTTAGTCGCCGTATCTCAAGAACCAATCAAGTCTACTTATTTATCGTAAGTCGTGATAGTTTTCCTTTTTAATTCGTTATACATATATATTATATGTGCTTTCATTTAAGATATTTGCAATGCAATGTTGAAATACAGTTGGCAATATTATTTATGTTTGTAAACTCATAGTCGTATATATGTGACGTTTGACTCAGGTAAGATTACCGAAATAGAACTGAAAATGAGGGTTAGGCGTCATTGAATCATCATTTTGGTCATCAGGCGAGATAAATTAACTTCAATAAATATTTTAAAGAAAACAAAGAAGTAGATATTCAGCCATTACTATAAAAGTAAATTGTCTTGTTGTTGCAAAGTGCAGATGTGCATACTAGTTAACATATTTATGAAAGTTCGAAACGCTTGGAAGCTATTTGTGGCCAAGAATTCCTTAATAATATGTTATTATCGTTAATTTTATAGACGCCTTTTACGTATGTTAGCTTACAATAAAATTTATTATGTTTAAACTATTTTTTTTAATTTTATTCGTTACTGCTCAGTGCTCATGCTAGTCCGCAGTTAGTCGGGTAGGTCATTCCTTACAGTGGCTATTTGTAATGTAGCGTGTCTTAAGGTCACAAATCACATGTTTTAATTTTATAAAGCTTAATCAAAATAACTAGACAAGGTTAATTATTTTTAAATTATAGTTAGTATACAATATGAAGTTCTCACAGTATTGTAAACTCTGTAATATTTAGCACGCATATTACATTTACGGCATGGATGGAGAACACAAACTTTCTAGTCACCGGGTTCGATTCTACTTGGTAAAGCTCATAATGCTTTTGACATGTTATCGTACTGTCAATGATATGATAGCTCTTATTTACTTGACAACAAAACAATACGCTAACATGTGAAGTCAAAAGCAATATTGTTTTACCGGGTAGAATAGACCCTCTGCTGCCAAGTGGACTATAAGAACATTTCAATCATGCAAAAAGTTATTTCATAGATATTTAGCGACTTTTATTTCGTTCGATTGCCTTTTTCCAGTGAGAACTGGCAATAACCAAGCCGCCACGATCAAGAAAGATTGCATGTGATTAGGCGGCCCAATTTATTTGTGACCTAACGCTAGGCCGGGGACACACTTTCCCATGCATCCCACGCAACAGGCGCATAATTAAGGCTTGCGCCACTCGATCCGGCATTGTTAGACGTAATGTCTCTTCTAAATCAGAGCTCGCATCATGTGTGTACCCGGCCTATTGTCGCTCGTTCACACGCACTCACTAAAATGCTCCCACGAAACGTTCGCTGCTTCCAAAACGTATGATTGGACGCCGACAACACTATTAACTAGAAAAATGAAACAGTTCTGCATTATAATTGGGGGGGTATTGTAAAATTTTCATAATTATACCCTTTTTATATGTGATTTCGTAACACAGTTGCAACATATTGAGTGCCAGTGCTTCCTAATCCCAATATCAAACTGAGCCAATATCAAGTAGCATTGAAGTGGTAACTTAACGCATTCCTGGCCCATGACGAACAAGATGGGTCGTAAATTTATACAAATAACGATTATGAGCGCTGAACGTACTATGTATGTTCCATTGCAAAGAATGACAAAATTTCAATTAAGAGTTGATATTCTGGTTGTTCATTGAATTTTTAGATAAAAACTTCGCTACAGCTGAATAACGGGACGCAGGCCCATTATCGCATACTATGTGTTACGAAAAAAGTCAACTTTATTACAGGACGCCTGCAGGATGATCTCGTTGGGAGGGTTCCGCAGTGACTTAAGTTACCTTGCAGAAATTTATTTGCAAACAGTAGTTTCAACTATTTTTCTACTTGCTTGTTACATAATTAACTTGACAAAATGTAACATGACGTTGGCACCGGTGTGATGAGAAGAGCCCTGTATGGACCAAGGCCGCGCTCAGAGGTCAGTTTAAGCTCGATGGTGAGTTCTTTGACGATGTATTTCTTATGAGAATAATAACACCCCAATAAATTAGAAATAACCAAAATTAAAGTATTCTACGACGATCAAGGATCACGGATAAGCAAATCACACCACTTGACACATTGATTTCAATTAAACATACCAAGCAATAATACGGTCACAATGAAAAAATATTTCCCGTGAGCTTGAAAGTTTTATACCTAATTCATAAGTAATGGGATTTATTGATATTTATAGAGAAAAAATCATTCACGCAGATACTTCCTTATAAAGGTTTCCGTTCATGAACGATCCTTAAAACAATCGCGTCGGTTTGTGCAGGAATCCGGTGCGATCTGCCCAAGGACGGAGCCTTGAAGAGAGCGTTTTTATAAGCCTTATCAAGTAAGTAGGTATTTGATAAGGCCCCCCAAAAAAAGTGCCTTATCATAATAAACTTTAAAGTGATCATTGAATATCAAGTACAAATTACGAGTAGTCAATGAGTTCACATTGGCAAGGTCAACATTTTTGGAAATGCCAAGCGGATCGCTGCAACGGCTAGGTGGATTCGGATGAAATTTGAAACGGAAATAGCTTGTACCCTGGATTAAGTCATAGACTACTTTTAATCCCGGAAAATTAAAAAGTTCCCGTGGGATTAATGATAACCGAAATCTACGCGGACGGAGTCGCGGGTAAAAGCTAGTAATAAATTAATTTTACTTCTAGTAAAATAGTAGGTAAACTACCTTAAAAGTGTATTAAAAATATTAAGAATAGGACAATTACAAAATATACAAAGAAACAACTTCAAACGACAAACAGAAGCGTCGACGACGCTCCATCTACCGGCACAGCCTACACAAAATCAAGTTCTGCGTACACTTTTTATCAATCTTTTTGACGCATAAGCTGTGTAAGTATGTATAAATAATGCATCGAGCCCGAGATCCTGCGCATTTCATTGATGCCGTTTCCGCGCACGCGCGGTCCGGTCCGGCCGGCCCGGCAGGTGGACATCGCCATTAAAATTCAATACATCCTCCTCTTTTTACTCCTCTCGCCATTATAATTACTATGTGAATCAAGAATTCCTTCACGTTTAAATAAACGATCCTGTTTTCGTAATGACCATTAAGAACTACAGCGGTACTTTGCGACGCGTGCCCGAATCATAGTTGGCGTTTCGTTGGATCGAAAGTACTTAAGGCAGACATTTAGTTTTACGACCCGCCGATTCATAATTCGCCGAATTTTCCTTCCTACTTGTCTATGCACCCTCACTGGTAAAGTGTGTATAGCATTTCTATATTCAGAGATGTGTAAAAAGTAACGTTCTCTCGCCAGAATAGAATGCAACAACAATAATGGTGACGTCAAAACGGTATGCCACCGACAGCTTACTCGTAAAAACGTGATCTAATGGGATCGCGGTATTGTTGACGTTTTGTACTATTACTTTCTTTGATGTGTACACAAATTCCCACGTTTTCCTTTATCGGAGGCTTTCTCTGAGATAAAAATGAATTGACAACAATGGCGTATAATCGAAGAAAGTTTAGCGTCGCAGCATTTCAATAAGCCGACATCAACGCTCTTATAGCCATGATAATTTGCAGACGTTTGCCTTAATGAAACTTTATAGTCGTTTAGATTTTTTCAAACAAGATAGTTAAACTTCCGTGTGATTTTAAGATTCTAACAATGATTCTTCTTTTGATTCATTCGTGTTATGAATTAATCGTTTCCTTTCTTTGCAAGAAGGAAAAACCGTTAATCCACTGCAATATACATCAGTGAATAGATTTCTTGATAGCCTAATTACTGTACGAATGAATTAGAAAGCAGATTAATCGTAGACTAAAAGCTTTTCCCGGCAATCGATATTTTGCCAAAGAGTTCAGGGATATCTATTTTCAGACTGTAATTATAGCTTTATCTAATCGTTTTGTTTTAGCCTGCCTGCGTACTGAAACATTTGTTTGCTGCCCGTAAATATCGAGAGCCCCGCATGCCTTAATCACACTTCCTACAGCCTTATCCGGGATTTATGTGCTAACTGAGGTAATTATAGACGCGTTCTGGGGTTCCCTGGGACTGCTCAGCGTTTATTAACATTGGTTTTTCGGGGGTGATAAAAAATCTTAAAATGATTGTGCTCGCAAAACTTGAAAGTGGTCGGTCGGTTGAGTTGAAATGTATATAGTTATGTCACGACATAACGTTGCATTTTAATAAGAAACTGTTTTTATAGAAATACTTTCATAACAATTATTTTAAGAATACTTTTGTCTGAGCCATAGCAAAGCGTGGCTGTATTTAGCCCGTACGTTATACCATTATCCGTTCTTACACTTTTAAGCTAGTCAGTGTTAGGTATGTTGTAATTCCGTAGGGTATAATGTTGTTAGATAACTGGTGTTATATCATATTTGCTGTTAGTTCCCTCCAGTTAGATATGATTTACCACCCTCGAGAGTTATCAAAAAAGCCGATTGTAAAAGGTTCAATAATTTCTTATAATAATTGCTGTTGAAACCAAAAATGCGAAGTTTTTAAAAACACGAAGCAGGAATGGATATTGAGTGGCCACCCGGGGCTCCTGTAATTACCCCGTAACATGTGGGCCCGCGACCGCGACTTCACAATATGAAGTTGACACGCCACAACGTGCCTACTTTACGAGCTCTGCGATACGATATGTTGCGGGTTCACCTTATTAACATAGCAATCAAGAATTAGGTTGGTGGAATACCGATAGATTTGAGATTCTGTTAAGCAAAAATGTGTTATCCCACAATTATTTAGTACTAAAATGATGATATTGAGGGTTGACACTTTATTGCTAAGTAGTTGTGGATTGACACATTAATCTATAGGTTTTCATGGAACATTCGATTAAACGATTAACTCAATGATGTCGCATATTTTTTGTAACGATACAAAAGTTCGTAGGTACTTCTAAATAAGTAGGAATACACTGTAGCAGTAGAACGTTGCCAAGTTACGAATAATCTAGTGTGTTTGTGAACAACTTTACATATCTTGTCTAGTTTCATCAATCCGAGCCGCGGAATCGAGCGGCATGCCGAGGCATTGACCGCGCTCATGTAACTTTTCCGTGCGGTCCTCGTGGAAATGCGGACTGTATTACTGTAATAAGGCAATAATATCAAACATGCAACCCATTATTTCTATACCTTTGTTAAAAACAACTAGAAAACTCGTTAAGATTTTTTAAATAACAAGCCTATTTATTTCAGTACTACGGTATGGTTCAAGTGAATTACTTTACTCCTTAAGTGTATCCAAAGAGAAGAGAGTAGTAACGTCGTTTTTCATATTAGGCAACTTACGTGTATCAGACAAGTTTTAACTGATTTATTACATTTAAAAAAATGGTATGTTTCTTACCTTTTAAATCCGTTTTTGCGTTGTTTTTCTTAGAAAAACCCGCTAAATACAAAATTGGAAACTCTAGGCATTCAAGGCATCAACCTCATTCGTTTAATGGGTTAGAGAATCTATCGTTTATCAATACACTGGCAGAAAAATACACGGGTTTCCCCTCGAGGAGGGGTAGATCCTGTATCGGATTGCGATAAATCCCCGAGGGGCGCGGGGGGAGGTTTACGTCGCGACTTCTTATTTTATTACACACCAATAACTCTCCGTTTTCACTTAAATCTAGTTAAATATTTAAGGCGATATTGCAAATTGTGACGGAAGTAGGTAGTAAATCCCCGGTACCGGTGGTGTTTTCGTTTTGCCAAAGTGGTTGTTAGACCAGTCGGTTTTAAAAACCGACGTTATATTACCCAATTTATTTAGTTTAAAATTTGCTCGTGAAAGGTAATTCTAATTATTACCTTGACCTGCTTTAGAAGCTTGTAGCTCTACCTCTACGGTCTACGTAAAAAAGAAAGGCGATTTATAAAAATAATCGTGTGCTGCCTGACTAAAACTCAGGTTACCTATTAAATATTAGGTTCAAACTAAAGTTAAGGTACATAATTATCTTATTCACCGTATTTATAAAATAATACATTTAAATAACAACGTCAGCAGACAAGACCATATGGGCTCTTTTCTACTCGGCAAAACCGAATTGCTTATTAAGTATTCTTTTTAACTCGGCCGCCGTTACTGTCAAACAAATAAGATCAATCGTAACGTGGACGACACCATGTCAAAAGCAAGAATAGAGCCCCAGATATTGTAGCTCTAGGCTACACGTCAAAACTAACTCTCCTATTCACTTTGACAGCCGGAACCTCATTAACCGACTTTAAAAAAGGAGGAGGTTATACGTTCCACTGTATGTTTTTTTTTAATGTATGTTCACCGATTACTCCGTCAATTGTCGAAAGATTTCAAAAATTTTTTGGTTTGATAGAGTATACTTTCGAGGTGGTCCCATTGTCACCAAATCTGAATCTGATGAGAGGATCCGTGAGGAATTGAGTTAGTATTTTTAGTAACAAGTCCAGCATTTGCATTAAGAAAGTATCATTTGGTGAAGTGGAACTGATGATGAAGACCACAGATGGCCACCGGAACTCCTTAACGGTACCGATTTCAAGGGTGGCGATAAGATATCTCGATTAAGATAGTTGAGCGACTACAACGAAGAATATTTACTTGTTCAAATATGACTATGACTTTCCCGCGGCGTTGCTTGCGGCGCGCTTGATATAAGTTAAAGTTTCATTTCAACTAAGAAGTGGGACTACGTAACAGCGTATTATGGTCACTAAAAAGTATAAAATAAAATAAATGTTTTAAAAAACACAAAACCGCCTTGAAAAACGCAAAAAATAACTTCTTTAAAATTGTAGGCTAGTCCAACTGAAGTCGGCGACCACAACATTTTCAACGAAAAGCCGACATCAGTTGGATTAACCTATTAGGTGCCTACAATTTTATAGAAGTTATTTTTTGCGTTTTTGAAGGCGGTTTTTTGTTTTTTTCGTACTTATATAGCACGTTGATATGCCAACAATAAAACAGTTAAATGAAGTGCCGTCTGCTATAATTAGTGTCTGTCCACCAGCCGTCCTCCGCTTGCCAAGAATAACGCGTAACCAAGTTAGAATCACTGAATCACTAAATTATTCCTAGACGTGGCGCCTGTCTGTCTGACAAACGTTTTATTGTAATCGGCCATGTTACAATTTTTGCCGTCGTTAATATCGTCGATGTCCGCCGCCGGAATATTTTTGCCGTTTATCTCGCGTCATGAATAAAACATACGGCGAAAGTGATTGAGATATTTTGCGAGCAAATTAGTAGCTGTAGGCTTTTAAATTTGTGGCCAAAATGTGACGAAAGTTCCACGGCACTCAGCAATTACTTAGCGAGTTATTTAAATTTAAATATTCCGTGTTGTTGTTACAGATCTTCGTATAGGACGTTTTAGCCTCAAATACTATTTTCTATAACAAGAATTTGCTATTAAATCCAATGTAAATAAGAGGACAAACATAACACTGCCATAAATCCATTTTATTCTCCATTTCGGTTGTGTCTAGTTGCTCTTGAAGCCATTAGGCTCCGCGGCACCCACTCCGTCGCCTAATATGTCAATATTCTGGCACAAAAATATCTAGCTTTTATAAACTCAAGCGTCGCCCACTTTGTTTACGTCACTCCTATAGAAATAAAATACTACACGACCCTGGAAAGAATACTTTAGTCCTTTTGTGACACTGACACTATTGTACTAAGTACTTGAAAAACAGTTGAAAAGAAAAACGTCCAGCGCTGAATGTCACCAATTAAATATAATTACGATTGTATTTCTATTGTGTCGCACAGGTTACCTGATTTTGGAGCAGCGGCTAAATACCGTGTAATCACGGCGAGCAATGGACACCGATTATTCGAATCGAAATAACGTTTCCGCTGCGGCACTTTATTTGATTGTAAAATTGTGAAATGGTAGCGTGATTCCGTGTGCCGGCGGCCATAAACAATACGGGTGATATATTTCTCTCCATTTGTACAAAATAGAGTTGCATTGAAATATTTGGTATATTTTTTTAAATTAATGCGTTTCCGTCGACATGAAGCCTCAATGATAAAATGATAACCGTCCAAATCCCCAACACGCACTATTTTCTTTAAACATAAAACACTTCCGTGACTGACTGACGGACAAAGCACAGCCTAAACCACTGAATCTAGGGACTTGAAAAATGGACTAAATATTCCTTGGGTGCCGTAGGGGTCCACTCAAAAAGGATTTTTCTAAAATTTACCCCAACTGGATGAAATAAGGGAACTAGCGAAAAAACCAATCCAACGCGTAGTCGCGACCGTACCTACCTACTCATAAAATTTAAAGTTTTTTTAAATATGACAAACGCTGGTTTAATCTGTTATTGGGCCTTAACTTTTGCCTTTAACGAAAAATAAAAAAAATAAGTCGCAAGTTCCCCCTATCAGCGAAGTTCGCCATAACTTATATTGTTTCCCCTTTTTGTTATTCCTGCTGTTTAGCATGATGACCCTTGCCTCGTGGGGTTTCCCTAGTGAGCCCTCGTAGTAAAATGCGAAAAGTTAAATTGAATTTCTACGATCACGTCGGAACAAATTACTCGTACCTATGGTAACATAAAGATAGAGTACAAAATTGACAAAATGTAATACCCGCACCTGTATAACGTAAGTATCATAATCATTTTCAGGGAGATAACAACGGATTAGTTTATTTAAAAGGTCCTTTTGATTTTTTCCTAATGACATTAGTAGTTCAAGAAAATCAAACTATGGTTGAATTTTCCACTCCTAATTGAATTAATTAGGATTTATAATCGACATCACTGGCAGATTGTCTCTGTTTCTAGATATGTTCATACATACGAATGTAGAAGAGTGGTAGAAGAAGACCATACCTTAAGAAACACAAGTTTGTTTGATTTGCAGGCCTAATAATGTCTAAGCTATCAATTTCAGCAGATTCTTATCGATATATAACATCACTTTCGAATAATCTAAAGTTGCCATTCACGCAGCTAATAGACCAGGGGCTCGCGTCGGCAAACACCTTTCCGTCAAATTGGCAGGAGCACATGTCTTAGAAAAAACGCATTAGCACCCGGCTGCCCCAGATTGCACCCCTTGCACCCGAGGAAGCACTTTGAGGGTAGGGACACTCTGATAAATGGATATGGGGAAGGAACTATGTATGTACCGGTGATGCGGCGTTAATTTATTTTAGCCAAGATGTTGAAATCTAGCTATTAGTTTTGTATAATAAAGCGTGTATGTAACTCTGTGTATATCCAGCGGAAAACCAAATATCGAGACTATTTATTCTATTAGAGAAATTACTTTAGTTTGGATGATGTGGCCTAAGAGGAATATTTTAAGTACGGAACAAAAAGTTATTTGGTTTAATTCTCACTTTTTACGAACGTTAATATAGACTTAGGTATCCGGATACCAATATACAACAAATTTGCATTTGCACTGTTGGTCAAAGGTTTTATTTAGTTTTTCCTGAAAACTCCGTAAAGAGATAATAATGAGAAAAAAACTTAATTTGAACGGAAACTGAAAGTGAGGCGGTTAGTGATCATAGTTAGAACCTTGTCATTTTTTATTTAATACAATCGATTGATGAACAAATATTAAGTTCAAATTGGATTGTATTACTCTATCTTAAGTTAGAAGAATTGCTTATTGTTTTTGTTGCACCGTGCGTGTTACTATTGCTAATTTTAATCCATACGCACATGCTTTGAGCCGCGCGACCCTGTTGTAGCCGGTTTAATTGTTTACCAATAACATATTGCAATTGTGACCCATTCCCGCAGCTTCTCTATGCAACACGTGTTGCAAAAAATATATGTAGCAAGACACCTTGCCGGACAGATGCTGACTACAGCCTCCGGCGGATTTACTCACGTCAATATGTGGATTATGACGAATACAGACCGCGACTAAATCACGCCGAACAAAGAGGCAACATAATATCAAAGAGAATTAATAATTTACATAAAACAAGTGACAAAATCGCTAAATCAAATTAAACAAATAATGTACAACAAAATATGAACAACATAATAGAGAGATAGCATCGTCAGTATTTAGTCACATAAGAAGTATTGTATCGAATAACTTAATCTGTTGTTCTCAGATTATCACTACCTACTGTAAAGCTTAGTTCACACACTTGTAAGAATTTGATGAGAAGTAGAGTCACTTGACTTGAAAAGTTAGTGCGATAATATGTTGGTCATTTCACTAAAAGTAACTTAAAAATTAAAGTAAACCTTGGCCATTAGTATCACTCTCTCAATGCCAGTGTCGCATCAAAAAACCATATCGTATACTTAAATATGCACAACCAATACATGTTGGAATCCGTAATCAATTATCTACTAACAGCTGGACCGATTTACTGCATATTAGCGTAGTAGCTCCCAGCTAATCAGTAAATGGCTTTAATATAGTGTGAACTTGGCTTAAGCGATAACTTGCGCGATAAGAATTCGCCAGGCGTTAGATCGCGACCGGACAATAGGATCAAACCCGCTACAATGGATCGCGGCTAATCTGCTCTTCGAACAACTTGCATGTTGAAAAGAAAAAAGAAACAACTCTATTTACATGTTACTCTACACTTAGAAACCTTGTTATCTTTTATTAAGCTTGAATTTTGAATGACTTTGCTCTTCGACTTGTTTCTTTTAAGTTTGAAACGTTAGGATAGTAGTGTTGTAACGAGATTACACGACGCCTGCGACTACTGTTTGCCCATTATGTCGATCTTTATCTAGCTTGTTCGGTAATCAGAGACGCTTACCTGTAACAAAATAAAATATGTTAATGTTATGTTCGATTAGAATAATGTCACACCACGAAGGCATAATAGATCGGGTTACATTGTATTCAGTACTATAATGTGCAAAACTATACCGTAAAGAGAAGTGTTTTTCATTCCTTTTTATGTGAAGAATGTTAACTGACTACCTACTTAGCTGAGAGTGATATACGAGTAAGTTACATTTTCCCCAAAAATTGGACCTGTCCCGAGGAAATCACCAAATACGTAATTGCGCGACAGCTCTTAAAAAGAACAGATTTTTGTAAAATCGAGCGTAAGAGAACGAGGAAGAGAGAAGTATAAACCCAAACGTTTTCGCATTGTTATAATATTATAAACATGTTAAGGTTGTTATCGTTGTGGTTGTGTTGTGTTCTGCGTTGAGGATAAAAGATGAAAACATCTTGTCCAAATAATTAACAAGAAGGTAAAAATCTTAAAAGTTTAAAAATTCGATGTTTTTATTGTTACACTGTTTTATAACGAAAAGCAAAATTCAATTCTCCATCACGACAAACTTTGGACTATGAACATGGCCGTTATTATTGCTTGAAAAGGTGTATGTTCTTACGAAGCACAAATTCGAGAGCAATCGATTACTTTTATATAGCAAAAAACTCAACAATGCTTAATGTAGTCGATATAATGGGTCCCATTTGCGCGTCCTCGTACGTGTATGTACGGCGGAAGCAGGTTGGCGGAAAGAGGTATTCGAGCGCGTGGCTTTTTGTGGCTTTGATGGCTTTAGAGGGCTTCTGCGACAGATGGGCGCTTCCCCGTAATCGATTTACTAGTACCTACATGTGCACGGGATGATCATGAAATGTACTGGTAAATTATGTTTATGATCGACTTTTCATTTGAGCGCTACCCCGCCTGGAGTAATTTCACGAATACCTTTCCAGGGAGAAGAATAAACAAGAATAAGTATTATTTATTTATTTAATTTTATAAGACGCGTTGTCAAAAGAAGTATAAAATACTTGAAAAAAAAGTTATACTCGACACAGTTCTAGTTTAGGGTAAGTACATATTATTTATATTATATATTAGTTAATGCGTAAAAAATATTTTTTCTTCACTGTACGTACAATACATCTATCTATATATATATAAAACGCAAACCTGACTCACTGACTTAGATATCAACGCACAGCCCAAACCGCTGGACCTAGGGTCTTGAAGGAGGGAGTATTCCTTGGGTGCCCTACGGGTGCACTAAGAAAGGATTTTCCGAAAATCGACCCCCAACGGGAAGAAATAGGGGGAGTAGCGGGAAAATAACTCTACGCGTACGAAGTCGCGGGCGTCCTCTAGTAGTTACATATTACTTTTTAACCGAATTCAAAAAAAGGTTATAGGCACACCTATAGCGATTTTGGTATTTTTCTCTTGGAAAGCACTATTTGGTGAAGTGGAACTGATGATGAAGACCACAGATGGCCACCTGAACTCCTAAACGGTATATATTTCAAGGGTGGCGACAAGATATTTCGATTAAGATAGTTGAGCGACTATTACGAAGCATATTTAGGTTTAAATATATGACTATGGCTTTCCCACGGCGTTGCTTGCGGCGAGATTGAAATGTTCTATATTTTCTTATTAAATGAGAAGTGCATAATTAATTATGATCACTTAAAAGAATAAAATAAAAATAAAGTTTAAAAAAACAAAATCCGTCTTCAAAAAGCAAAAAATAACCTTACTCTTATACTTAAAATAAGTAATTTTTTCCTTTTTGAAGGTGGGTTTTTCTAGTTTTAAACTTTTTTTTGTAGTAAATACATATATTTCGTAAAACGTGCAGGCAAAAGCAGCAAAACAGAAACTAATACTGAGACAGATGAAAGTTGCACATTTAATCTGTCTCATCAACAGAAAAGGCACTAAACGTCGCCTGTTAGTAATGCTTCCTGAGAACGCCAGCTCCATAAATTCGTTGGTATTAATATCAAATCTCCTTCAGAAGACATGAAAATTAATAACCATGAAGCGAGGAAACGCTGAGTATTTGTCAACACGGCAGATAAAAAGTTCACGTGCTCTTGATCTGCCGTCTATTTTGGAAGTGAAGGAAAAAAAAGGAAACATCTGTACGAATGGCTTCCGTTTGGATTGGAAACAATCAGGCTGGGTTTAGACAGTACACGCCAGATGTGATTTGAGGTCAAAGGGTTGGCGGTTTATTGGTTTTTGATTGCTAGAAATAGTAATAATGTTACCGCCCCGGTTCTCTGTGAAAATGTTAAAGGTAGCCCCTAAATTGGCAAAAATAAAAAAGTCTTGAATTCAAACCCTCTTTAATATTGAAGTATGTATGTACTTATTTAAAATAAAAATAAATGTTTTATGCGGTATGTACTCTGTAATATCTACCCATTTAAGTGTGTTTGTATTAAAATAGGAATGTGAATCGTGATCCAATAAATCGTTTAAAAAGCGTCTTTAAGTTTCGAAAAGTTAAAACTACTTTTGCCATTAAAAACGTTAAGGTGTAAATAAAGTGTAAGTTGCTGAATATAATCATATTTAAACGATATTTATTGAAAAACGACATGAAGTACAAAACAATAACTGAAGATAAACTAAAATTACTTAAACGAGACTAGTAGTAGTAGTAGACAAAACATATGAAAATTCATATTTTGTTTAGAATTTTAATATCGAGAGGTGTGTTATTTTTAATGGTGTAACGGTGGGTACCTATTAATGTTTGTCACAGTCAGCGCTATTTTTGAATATGTTTTTATTCATTTAGCGACGGACCCCCTCAGCCGGCAACTGTCTCGGGAGATCATTTTTTCTGATCCAGGTGATAAATCGACGGAAGCATTTCATACTCCCCTAGGTTATCTTAAAATAAATGTTATGTTTATATATTTTTTGTGCCATAACTGTTATAGATAGACTACATAGTCTATTTGCGGTAAGATGCACACGTGACGAAAACTATTTGTAAAAAAGTTAGATGTAGTATCTATAATTACCAAAGGCATTACCTATCCTAAAAACCGCGTGAATTTTAGAACTGGGTGTTAATCTTGGTCGAAACACGTAACTTGGTCGTAACTGGCTGAAATAATTGATTATATAAAGATTTTCGTATCGCAACAGTGGCCATAGACAAGATGCATTCTGCGAACGTTATTGTTTTCAAATATGTACCTATAAGATAACGAAAGATCAAAAATCGTTTACGTTAACGTTACGCACCTTGTCTAGGGCTTCATTCCTCGAAAAGTAAAGGCTACATACGAACCAAGCGATTAATGTGATCTCTTACACAGAGAATATGAAGAGCCGGAGTTATTTTGGATAGGATCTTATTTGTAATAGAAGCTACTATTTGTTTCAGGAAATTGGCAAATCTACGAGAGAAGAAACGAAAGCTACTTACTTATAATCGGATCGCGACCCATAGTCAGAAGAGTCGCGTGAATAAGCTTATTTATTTTTAAATCAGTTTACAAAGAAAAACCACGTAGCACAAGCTTTTGTCATTAGTTTAATACCCTTAACATTAGCGGTTACGCGAAAGAATAAGAACCCATTTAAACAATCAGTCCTCGATTGCCGCTCGGGAGGGTAATGTCTTTAGATTTGTGCGGCCGCGCTCTACGACATGCAAAGCGGAAATGAGCTATTAGAGGGCAGCTGCCCGCGCGCGCGCAGCTGCCGCCGAATTTCGCCGAGATCGCGAAACGCGCCTTCCGTTTCCGTTCGATTGTTCTGCCGCGGTCTTTCACTCCGGGCCCGAGGGTGGACATTTCGACGTCGATTGACGTTTTCGAATGTCGTTTAATCCAACGTTTTTACATTATGTTTTCTGGCATGTTTACGATTGTATTTTTTTCGTACTCAATCAACTGTTTAACGGTGTAATTAATAAATTATGTAACCAATGTCAGTTATAATATAACCTTCCTCCGATTGGCTCCGATTTACCTATCAAACTGCGACCGCGCTTCGTTACCGTTTTGACCGCATATAACCACAATTTTCTCACGGATTCAGGTGTGATTAAAATAATAAATGGTCATTCTTTGCAAGTAGAAAGTTCAGTGTAATTCCCAGCATAGTCTATGCTCATTAAGAGAGTAATAATGAAGTCCCGTTGCTACTCGTGTAGTGTGTGTAAAGGAGCGGGTGTCAAGTGACAGCGCAACAGTGACAACAAGCCGCTGGCATTGTCGCGACAGGTATTGTTCGGTAGCGAACTAGTTGGGCCAGTTGTGGAGCGTGTCCGGTACTCTCGCGCTGCGAACGCGTTTGAGCTGTGAGCTTAACACAGCTTTCGTGGCTGAAGACGGCAAGAAGTCCATCAAGGACCAACTAAGAACTAAATGGCACTTACATAAATCTACAGCAAATAACTACGGACAAAAAGTTGCAAATGCCTGCAATATAGGCCCATGGCAAGTACCTATAAAATGTTTGATCAGGTTTGCTATTTAACCAACAAGGGTGCTTATTATTTTATGATATGGCTGAAGTAACTGTGAAATTGAAAACTGAACTCTGTTCGCCAATATCTATACCGACCTTGTAACTAGAAAGCAATGATAAATTAAGAAATTTATCATCCATCGAATAAATTGTGTCTTGTGTAAGAATACAACCGTATAAATAAGTTATTTAGACCCTATAATACAATTACAACCTACTGCAATGCAAGAAATGCTCCCCGTAACAATGCATCATCATTATTCATGGTCACGCCTCATCATCCTAATCGCCGGATCACTCCGAATGATATTTATTGTAGTTACACTTCGTCATCGACGCGTAACGTTTAGGAGCAGGTGTCATCGTTGATTGCAACCGCAGTGATGATTTCTTTGATTGACAATCTCGTAGTTTACGTTACGAAAGACGTTATAAACAGTGTTTTGTTTAAACTTTAAATGCTGTAGAATTTGTCACCTAACTATTTGATCATGTGATTTTTTACCTCATGAACAAGAACCATTAAAATTTCTAGACTCGGACGATACTTTAGTTTGAGTAGTAAGATATTATAGCGTGGCTTCCTTAACCAGCTGGATAGCGACGAGTCACAATTTTCTTAACGGACTTTAAGTACAGAAGCGAGAGTAGGTGAATTATAAACTGTTAACTTGATGTTCTGGTACACTTACTAATGCTCCTTTTAACAATGTTTTTAAAGCGCTTACCAACGTAAAACAAAAATATGCAAAGAAAAAATCAAAAGCTCGACAAACAATACGAATCAAACCCACCACAATTGTTTACTATAACAATTCACCCTTAAAATAGTTTTACAAAATTCCAGTGTTAATTAAATTGGATCAGCTATTCATTATTTTTTGTGCGCACTCATACAGGCGCGGAAAGCTGGCGCGCACGTGCGTCCGCGCACCTGCCGCTGCGCGCGCGCCGCCTATACCGACGTGTACATACAGATAACAGATCGGAAGGAGCCTGGAAACTCATACAGATCACTTGTTTCACAAACTATTTTAGCTGATTAGTGATTAGGCTTGTGGAAGGGGAATAGAAATACGGAATAACTGTCAGCCGCCGCAATGTCTGCACTGTCGGTGGTATTTAACAACCGCTAACGGACTGAGGAGCACAAAATGATAGATTTTTTTGATTTACGGAATTAATTACTCTTTGTTGAAAATTTAGGTGAATATAACGTATTCAGGTACCTACTTAGTGATGTTTTACCCTTTGGACTGCTTGATATCATGAATTAATATAAATATAAACCTACAAAACAGCAACCTCTTAAAATACACTTTGATATTCCTAACCATATCATTAGTGTTCATAATGATACAATGGTGCGGATACGGAAAGAAGGATTTTTAAAATTTATGTGATCGCTTTTTACTAATTTAACAACAATTAAGATATCCTGCGAAACAATGTCCAACGCTCTTGTAAGAAGTGTTAAGAACGAGATAATGTAGACTTCTCTGTTTTAATCTATCAAGTAGACAAGAAAGATAGGGCCATTCTTGTCGCATTTATAAATTAAAACTTTCATTTTAGGTCCCAGTAATTTTTATATCTAAAAAACCAGTTAGTGTGTTGCGGAAGTTTGGACGGTTTATAATTTGTAAATTCGACTGGGCCAGCTATTAAGCCGTTTTACGACCGTTTGAAGCAGCCGTTAAGGACGCATTAGCATTTATCGGTTCCCCTCCGAGTTAAACCGTAGTATTAAACTATACTTAACAGATTTGCATTTTCAATTAGTTTTACGAAAGCTGTTTATATTGATAGCAATAAATTTAGATCAATTAGGAGACATTCTGCTCCCCAATTTAGACGTTATTTACTTAGTTAAGTCTGGTGAGGCAGAATCGTCGATTAAAATTATGATCTAATCCTTTATTAAGAATTGTTTTATAGATAGCCAAACTGGAGAGTGTGGCGAACAAATGAGGAGGCCTACACTCAGTAGAGGGTGACCATAGGCCAAAGGAGAAGAAGAACAAGCTGATATAGAATTGACCATTTGAAATACTTTGAATAAATGAAATTTGTAGAACTGAATGTAAATAAAATATAGAAATTTACTAATTAGGTATATATTGTCACTTGAACTGGTAGTAACTGCAAAATCAGTATTTTTCGATAATGGGCAAGATGTAAGTACTTCATTTCATTACAATGTACACGGGAAGCGAATGAACTCGTCAAAGGGCTCATTGATTTCGGATGTTAATATACATAAGTAGTTAATAACGAGGGGGCAGACAATGGAGGGGAAGCTCATGGGTGTCCGCCGGAAACGCCGCCATCGATCATAATTCACTGCAGCAGTGGAGGTATTCTCTTGCGGAGCAGAGTTCGCCCGATTGAACTAGCTTAACTTGAACCCTGCTCGCGATAGGATCGGACGGTAGTTCGTGCCGACTATTATAGTTCGACGATGCTCGAGCAGATTGAATAACACCACATTAACCAGTTGATGAGCGCAAGTGTGGTCACGTACAACAACCTACCTAGAATAGAAACAGTTGAGTTTACCCACACAATAGCAGGCACCGTGTCCGGCAGGAAGAAGGACGTTCCCACGTCGAACAATAATTGCATTCTCTCACCCAAAAGTCATTACGTGATTGTATGCAAGTTCGGCAGCTTACTGTCTCTGTTTATGACACCTTTGCATTAGGCCGCCCTCACAATACAGGCTAGTTTCCCGGCTTTGTGCGGGCACGTAGGATTCGGGATAAAGTTGGTTTAAAACAACATTCTCACGTTCCGTATCCATTGTCAACACTACGGGGGACGCCCGTTACGTTTCGTTTACGGAGATCATTGTTCTATTATATGAGCTTGTGAAATGCAAACAGCGTTGGAAACTTAGACGGGTGAATGAAACATTTTTTCTATTGACAATTATGGTTTAAAGATCCTTTTTGTAAAAGTTTGGATTGGTGAATGAGTTCGTCGATAGTGCTGGCACGTAGCAACCGCTTTACAATAGGACATTTTATTTGATATGGAATTAAATTGATACACATGGTAAATATCTTAGCCTGATTGCAAAATGTGGTTATAGAATTAATACCAAGATTTATGAGTTGTTGGTAGTTCTGTAGCTCTGCCTACCCCACTCTGGGCATGAAGGCGTGAGTGTATGTATGTATGTTAAATTGAACTGAAAACAGTCTAGGTTAGCTGAAAGAGATACCTTATAGAAACAAGCTTTTTTTGATAGTTTCGTTCACCGTTCATAAATTTCGTTATAAGGGTCTTGAAGCAAATTTAACCAGCTTTCTTGCAAACGAAATTGAAAAATTCTATAACTGTGGTTGTGGCATTATAAATGGCGAACCAGGGAAGCGTATTTCCAAAATTTTGAAAAGTTGAGATATCTCGTTTTCCGCGCAACTTTCAGTAAACATACTTTGGACACGCCTGAGCTGAGCTATTCAGCCCTGTAAGGTTGGCCACTAATCCACTATCTCCCGGACACCCTGTATACAAGTGTTTAGTCTGTTGCCAAATCTGCTCTATGTCACAGGTGCATTGCGGCACTATCATCCATATACACACGCACACATAGCTGCGGCATACGTCACGCTTGCGCCCCGCACACGGACATCCGTCCAGTCGGGTGCGTTTCCATTTTACCGTGACTCACTAACAGTCCGAGAGCCAGGGCTTAAAATCAGGCACCAATCTTGACTCATTTAATTGTTAAGTAAGATTCTGATTTTAACTAATGCTTGCTACTTCGTCTGTAAGTGCCACTGCACACTGGTGAAGATTAGATCAGTAGACATACCGTCTCTTTCTAGGCTGAAAAGTTCGAATGTCCGTGTGTCTCTCGGAGCACGTAAGTACATTTTAATACGTATTCTCTTAATAACTCATTTTCCGTAAAATATAATGTTTATTGTTTTTAAATCCGGAAATTTAAGTTATGTTACATATTATTTAAATTAAAATTAACAAATTGTTTATTTACACCGATGCACATAACGCAAATACTGTTAGCGGAATGTGCAGGTTTAAAAATGATATTGTTCCTCTACTGAAGGCAGATAGCACAGAGACCGTCAATATATCAAATGATTCAGTTGGTTTCTCCAATCCACGATGCTCCCCACCAATTAAATTGCGTAAATGTACAAAAAATTAAGAAGAGGGGCGGTAACTTTTGGATTGAAATCACTAAGAACTAGCCAATACTATTTACACAGGTACATCAAAAATCATCAATTACGCGACGTGTAGCTCTTGGCCTATCATCGATCAATGAAAACCGCATAGCCGCCGGCGCGGGCGCGATCAACTGACTCATTTCATATTAATGCAGACAGCGGACTTTCGGCTCGGCTCCTATATGACCTTGTCCATCCGACTAGGACATTTCCAGTTTAAATAATCGGGTAAATACGAATGCGTAAATACATAAAAAATATTTTCCTTTATTTAAGCTTTTATTTTCCTTTGTTTATGCGAGTAGCATAACGCAGACCGTCTTGGAGATCTTTGGAAAGATGTGTAACAGAGGGCGTTTTTCTGCTAATACAAGTATGGTGGTGAGTCATGCATACATCAGTCAGATTCATTCATCACTGTATAGGGCAAATCAACGGGGATCCGTGTAAACATTTTTTACAATGTGGAGAGCAGTTTGGATTTTACCGTCTAGAATAGAGGCGCTGTACATACAACCGTTCGAAATTAAAATTAAAATGCAGTGACGTGATTATGGGCTTCATAGACTAACGCTGTCTTTTTCATGTAGCAGGCAGTAGCTCCTAAATATTTATTTAATATTTCTGCTAATAGCTTTAAAAACAAAATATTGGGAGTGCCCAAACGTAAAGCACAATATTATTTGCCTCCACTACTCCCCACAACGTTACGTGAGTCATGTCATGGGCAACTTTGCCCAATACCCTTAAACATTATAACTAACTTGTACAAGCTACATGTTCAACTTCCTTTCGTGTACCTGTGGTACCTGTTTGTTTGTCGCCACGAGCGTGGAACAATCCGTCACACTTGCGCAGGCGGCGCACGCGCGGCATTGTTATTGTTTTGGTGCGCTTTGTCGCTCGCCCATTCATAGTTTTTTATAAAGTCTGCCATTAACGTGCGACTGGCCGACTGCTTAGATATAGTCGTACGGTTTCTACATTTATGACATAATGTTGTGAGTGGACTTACAGACTGAATGAAGATGGACGATTAGGGCAACTCTGCACGGCTAGCACAAGTTGCCCGCGATTTGTTTGTCACTCGGATCTCCCGTTCCATCTTGTCAGTAACGATAGAGACGCACTGAGCGACAAGCGAGAAAATACAACTTGTGCTACCCGTGCTGAAGGACTCGCGACAATTTTGCGGAATTATGTGGGAGAGTAAAAAAGAACAGAATTCTCGCGTGGCAACATGGGATGTAAATGCTCAAAGAACGAATACTGAGAAGATGTGCAACGAACAATTTTAGGTTAACTTCATTTTGAATATTTGCCTCAATCGCCGACAGTCACGGGCGTCACAGCATCATCTAGCTTTGTTTATATGGAGGTTAATCTCCGGAAGCACTGCACCTATTTGAAACATTATTTCACCATTTCAAAGGTACCTACATTTTTCCAGATAGAGTATTACGTATTATTATATTATGTATGTGTGTAAAATACTTTATTGTACAAACAGGAAAATAATAAACAACAAAATGGACAGAAACAACACATGAAATTAAAATACAATTATTGAACCTGGGCGAATTCGGGACGGGCAACTAGTCATCAATAACCATCTATACAAGAGTAAATATTTTGCAACTACGTGACTTTTTAAAATCGTTAACGTATGGTGGCAATGTTTTCGTCCTGGTTTTGGTTCTACAGTGCATCGCAATGACCTCCATTCAAAGTTCCAAGTGCACCCATTGATGGACGCCTGACAGCCTGCGGAAGTCGTTAGGGCCACACGTTGTACTTAGCACTCACCCTAGGAGTCACATCACTGAAATTATGTAATTTCACGCGTTATTACCCCCAAGCAACTTGAATGGCATTAAACAACCAAGATACCTAGACAGTATTGTGAATTGCTTTGACATTTTGAAGCGTAGAAATTAGATTTACATTTGTTTACTAATCAGGTTTTTATTTAGTAGATTGTCAGAAATAAGGCTGCAAAAAGGTTGAAACATTAGCATTTGTATATGGCGTCTATAGTGTAGCGTTTAAAAGGATATCACTCCTCCCCTTGAGTTATTTTACGCTTTCATGAAGCTTGACGAAGCCCCCTGTTGTTTCTATTGATAGGTGTTTCCGTGTTTCATTCCAAAATTTTCAATAAAGAGTTTTGTTAGGAGTTAAATTAATTACAAATATATATATATATATATATATATATATATATATATAAATATATATATAATTAACTTACTAGTTACAACGAGAAAAGATTTGATTTTGTTGGTCTCGTTAAGTCCCGGCATTCCGAATCTCTTGCAGGTCCCATGGCAATTGAATCCATAAATATTGTTATAATAAGATACAATCGCTCAACGCACAATTTGACTAAAAATATTATGGAGGATGATGAGATGGATGTGTAATAACTGATTTTTAACTATTTAACTATCCGTTTTGTTTGGACGTATTTTATTTGACCTTTAAATTTTTATATCGAAGACATCAAGGCGTTTGAACTTCGTGAAATATTTACTGACAGTGAAATGCTTAATGATTATACGTAGGGTTATAAGGGTACAGGGGCTGTTATTGCCCGCGACCAGTGATTACCCACTACATTTTTTAGAGACTGCAATCACAGAAAAAAAAAGATTGTTACGTAGAAACATAGCTTTGTTACTGCTTGTTGCACGTATAGGTATGTGTAGCAATTACTTTTTAGTGATTACAGTCAATCAAAAAATCAAAATCAAAATATTTATTCAGTAAATTGGCCACATACGGGCTCTTTTACACGTCGGTAATATACAGTGAATCTACTAGCGCTTCGGACAAGACCATCATTGCGGAGAAGAAGCGCCGCAAGAAACTCCAGCAGAAGGTCATTTTTTCAAACATAAAATACAATAATACTTAAAAGTACATTACAAGGTAATAAAGCAACAAATATAAATTATTAGAACTATCACATATAAAAAAAATACAAATTCAAAATTAAAAACATTACAAATAAATGTAAAAATTATCAAGATTACATGTCAAATACATGAAACTAAAAATAATGACTAGGAGAACAACACGACGAGGTCTCTACGTCAAAAGCCATAACTGGAATCATTAACTGAGCAAAAAGTCCTTGCAGACGTGAACAGACCGGACCCCACAAACAGCACCCGTTCACGAGTATGACGCATATCTCAGCCATCGCCTCCCTCAACCATGTGTTCGGGAAGGTGGCGACCCGATCAACGACGCCGCCGTAAGCAAAGACCTTTGAGCGAGCATGACGTGCTCATGCTGCCGGACAACATAAAAGTAATATTGTGTGATATAGCTGTCCGGCGAGAAACATCACAGTGTGCTCTCATTTAAAAGCGTCTTGTACACACAAGAACTAATAAAGATAAAGTACAAAAGTAAACATACAATTTCGTGTTTGAATACACAGTTTGCTTAAAGGCATTTTTATCAAGATAGAAATATCAGAAATAACCTAGACTTAAAAAAAATTACCTTAAATAAGTAATAGCCTAGACACTACTTAAATACATCTTGGTCACCAATGAAGTCATTTATAGTATAGTATGCCCTACCCAACAAGCAGCGCTTGATGTGAGACTTAAATTTATTGAACGGCATATTGACGATATCAGATGGTATCTTATTGTAGAAACGTATACAGTTCCCTGCAAACGAAGTGCTTACCTTACGGAGACGGTGACCTGGAAGAGCGAGCTTATCCCTATTTCTAGTATTTAAATTATGAACGTCGCGGTTATGCCTAAACTCGTGTATGTGTTTGCGTACATACATAATATTCTCAAAGATATACTGCGACGCGACTGTAAGAATATTGATTTCTTTAAATTTATCCCTAAGCGAAACACGAGACCCCAATTGATATATAGCACGTACAGCCCGCTTCTGTAATACAAAGATGGTCTGGATGTCAGCCGCTCTTCCCCACAGTAAAATTCCATAACTCATAACACTATGAAAATAACTATAGTACACAAGTCTCGCCGTCTCGACGTCAGTAAGATGTCGGATTCGCTTTACCGCATAAGCCGCTGAACTTAGTTTACCTGCAAGTGTGGATATATGCGCACTCCATTGCAGTTTTGAGTCCAGAGTGACACCTAGAAATACTGTTCTATCCTCGAATTCCAGTGTCTCATCCTTCAGTCTTATTCTAGCCGCATTCACTCGCTTCACATTGGACAATGAAAATTTAATGCACTTGGTTTTTTTGGCATTTAAAAGTAAGTTGTTGGCCGTAAACCAGTCAACAATTGTGGATCATTAATGTCATTAAAATTATCCTGTTTCCTATCCGCTTTAAATATAAGTGAAGTATCGTCAGCAAACAAGACTATTTCATGTTTATCTCGCACTACATATGGGAGATCGTTAATATAGATTAAAAACAAGAACGGACCCAGAATAGAGCCTTGAGGCACTCCCATAGCAACAGATGACCCAGAAGATTGTGTTTTGTTAATGTCTACCCGCTGAGTTCTGTGAGCAAGGTAAGATGTAATAAGATCTAGTGCAATGTTTTTGATGCCATAGTAGCTTAACTTCCGCACTAACGTAACGTGATCAACACAATCAAAAGCTTTGGAGAGATCACAAAAAACTCCAATTACATCCAGTGATCTTTCCCAGGCATCAAAGATATGTTTCACCAAAGTAGAACCGGCATCAGTTGTAGACCGTCCCTTGGTAAATCCGTATTGACTGCTATGAAGTAGCTTGTATTGATTAAAGTGTGAGGATATTTGATTAAGAATTAATTTCTCAAAAACTTTACTTAATGCTGGTAGTATCGAAATAGGTCTAAAATTTGTGGGGTCTGATTTTGCTCCTGACTTAAACAAGGGAATGATCTTACTATGTTTCATCAGATCAGGAAATACTCCAACATCGACACACTTGTTAAACATAGTAGCTAGGTAAGGCGCAATTGACTCTATAATGGAGTGTAGTACTGAAACAGAGAGGCCCCAAAGATCTTCAGTCTTTTTGATATTAAGGGACCTAAACGTTTTAATCACAACTTTAGAGGTGACATGATAGAATTTAAACAAATTTGTGCATTCCTTAACATTGGATTTTAATAATATTTCAGCCTTATCAGGAGATGATAGTAATGATGATAGTAATGACAATAAAAAATGTAGTGGGTAATCACTGGTCGCGGACAATAACATTATGGTTAACCTAATTAGTTCCTTAATATTCTCTACTTCATAATTTATTAATCCATCCGTGCAATCAGCTTGTATCTACCCATCACTGTTTGGTATAGGCCTCTTTCTTATCACGCCATTCTCCTCGGTCCTGCGCTAGTCGCGTCCACTTAATTATAACAGGGGTTAATTTTTGCATGTGTATCCCATTGTGTACGAAATAGTCATATTGGTGATGCTTCCCAGGCCCGTGAGCACCCGATGTTTGCTCTTCACACTGGCCGGCGCCGGCGCTTTCGCGAGTTCGCGCCTATTCCTCGAACCAGCCCTTTATTGGCCCAGGTCGTTCTCGGCTTATTCGACCGTGTGAAAACAATTATACTATGCTTCCACACACTTGCCGGGAAATATTAAACTACTGTTCTAATATACTACTGTGCTAACGGCATTGCAATAAGAGAAGTTAATAATACTGAGATCGGGGGTCTACCTTAGATTGAGCCTAACGTTGGGATTATTGAATGAACTCAACAGTCATCTTGCCCACTTCACTTTTAATACTACTTATAGTTACTTGTTCTTAAAGGAAATAATAACTAACAAGAAATGTTTTTTTTTATATATTTCTTCTTTAACGCACACTTTAGTAGGTAATCTTGACACAATAAAAGCCAAACATTAATACTACGAAATAACACACACGTCTAATTAATAAACTAAGTAGGTAGGTACCTAATATAATTATTAACTAGGTACGAAGTCAATAAGCAGCGACATGATTTCAGAAACGGTGTAAATCCTCCCCAATCTTGCGACATCACGTGAGCGATATACTCGTATCCTACAAGAGAGCCGCAGGTTTCGGATAATGGTCAGCAGTTATCTCTATCTGGGCCTTTAGCCCACATTTGTTTTCCGTTAGTTTAGCAAACACTTTGTCTTACGTCAGTTCTTGATTATCTTTTGTTTGCGCTTCGTATTGTTAATTTATCCATTGACCGACTTTTTGCTTCATATAAGGAACTCCTTTATTGTATTAAAGCCAAAAACAATGAAACAAAACGTTTTCTTATCGCGCAACTCGTGAGAATTATGTGTGTGGGTCAATGCCCATGTTCAAGACCTAACTGTTCAAAAGAATTGCTTAATGTAAGCTTATTTTTTTAAGTTTTCAGCGAAGATAGTAATTATTTTTCAAAAACATTTGACTTAATTAAGGCCAGATGGCTTGGGAAGATTTGAATGGGCAGCAAGTCAGTTATTTCATATACTCGTATTTAACCTCATCTGCCTGCCTCCGCGACCCTCGGGTGTGATCGGTAACCGAGCCGGCTCCATTACGTCCCGTGGGAACACACACACTCCAAATTATTAACAACAATATTGACCGGCTGCCTACTTAAAAGATTTGACCACAACTGTTTACCCTGACAGTTTGCCGCACACTACAAATATGGAAGACTGTTTTTCGAAGTTTATGGGAAAACTGTGACGGACAACTAAACTTGGGTCGGTCAACAGCTCAGTTCTCGTGTGAGCTCTCGGACGGATAAGGGAAAGATTGATTACAAAGCGGACAAGAAATACCCGTGTTGTTTTTCTCAATCTTTAAAACCCTTTTTTACTATTTTGATAAATTGCTTCACGTTTTAAATGAGTTGAGTTAGAATATTAATTACGTGTAATTAGTAATTACACAATCCAGTGGCCACGTATGCATAGCGGCGAACGGGGGCGTGAAAGCGTAGTGCAACGAACACGTCTACCGTGACGAATCCCTACATTCTACAAAGAAATAAGACCACTGGAAGATTTGCATACTCTTGCAATAGCGCAGCCGCTTAGTCACCGTGAAACAAAGCAGAAATATTTCATTATAGATTTGCAAATAGGAAGAAATGTTCTTTAAACGATGTCAACTTAATAAACTGTTGTTTAAAGATCTGATATTTAGAGTTAACGGAGCATACCGACCGAAAAGGATTTATGTTTAGGTGGAGCGAAGTTCAAACACCTCAAAACGGCTGAGCAGCTTAGGGTCGCTACACTCGCTACAATTAGGCGGACGCTAGACAATAAATGTCATCTGCGGCATTTCCCAGCTACTAAAGCGGACGCTCTCAAGCTGGCTGCTAATCCATTAATTAACAACACAGAGCAATTAATTGGCCGAGTTCACGTGGATGCAACGACCGTGGTGGTAGACGCCGGAACGTAGTTGGGTTTTTGTTTCAAAAAATGCGGAAAAACGGTCCCAACTTCGTTATCTCTAATTTGATGGGAATTGCATTTGCGCGTCTCTCCACGGTTGACTTTCGTGATTATCTTTTCTGCTATTTGAATTCCGCGGTGTTCTGAGCATTGTCTTGTATGTTCGTGCCACTTTTATGTTAACAGAGAGTTGTTGCTAATTGCGGGTATTCAATGTGATTGAAAATGACGCGTTTCACATTGTTGAGTTACCCTGTTTCTGTATCAAATTGATATCTAGGCACAGAACAGCATGTATTAGTAGCAGAGCAGGCTAAGTGAAGGTTCACTCATTTACAATGCAAAGCACTTTAAGCTATCCGTCATAAGGTCATAACATACCTAATTACACAATAGAACTAAGTTCTACTGAGTCCGGTCTTGTTTTACCGAGGGCGCTAAATCGCCCATGTTATGGATAATTTATAATAAATGCTATATAGTATACCTTATTCAGTGTTTTGTGTTAAGGTTCATAAGTTTGACCGACAGGCCGTCGCATGGAAAGTTATCGTAAATAGCATGGTAGGTGGGTTATTGAGATTGCCTTAATTAAACGCCGCGGGGCACGGACACGTAATACGAATACACGAACCCTGTTTTAGCCAACTTGAAATAATATATTGCTCATTAATATGCTGTATTGCCTAGTTTTATAAGGCTGTACATAAACAGGCCTAATCTTGGTCGTAAACCTATAACAGCAGACGCGAATGTTTTTTACAATCGCATTATTATTCAGTGAAAAGGTCTTCATTGGAGACAATTTGACAATATCCTTATGATTAATTTAGCTAATGAAAATTATAGTAAAATTACAGGTTTGACCTGTTTATCGGATTTGTAACATTTTCATTTTGTACGCAGTAAAGTGCTCGATGTAGCTATGACGACGAGCAATCATCCAATCATTCAATTGACGACTGAGAATGCCTCATTATCCAATCACATGGCGCCCGCCGTAGACCACCGTGCACAGAACAACGATTTGGCAAATAAATCTATTGTAGAATTGATTTGGTCTAAATGTTTAACTCAGGTAGATTTCAGCACTTTACTGGTTTCAGATGTGGTTGGTTAAGTACCTACTTTACTTGTTCCAATTAGCAATGTGCATTTTATAGAGAGTATACTTAAATTTGGAAATCATCTCAATAAATTACTAAGAATATTCTCGACAACATCTGAGAGCAATGAGAATGTTATTTTCTTTCAAGGGAAAGTTTTGAAATTTAAGGAGTTTCTTGTCGTTACAATCCATGTAGGTACGAACTTGCATCATCCCGATTATCAACGGACTCACGGATAATTTTGTAGTTTAATATTAAATTTACACCCGAATGTTGAAATTCAAAGTAGTATAGATATATCAGTTTGCGTTAAACATGAAAGAATATCTAAGACAAGAATAACAATAATATCTGAATAACAAGCAAAGGACGTTCTGACCTTTGACGTCAAATACGACTATAGGTACTAGACAAGGCCATGCGGGGAGGCGCCTACAAAAAGAAGGCAGGGACATACTATTGAAGGCTAGACCTATTTATTATTATTTATGGTCAAATACTAACGCTTAGATAGGCTGGACACAAACATATACATAAAGCAATGACCTACTTAATTTTCAAACAAGACCCCTAGCTGTACGATAAGTGATAATGATAACGCTTAATATTAAATATAAAACCCCTTAATAAGATTATATGACTGGATTTTTTGCCTTGCTTTCAGCTTCTTTGCTCAGCTATAGCAAAAAGAGCCTAAGTGAAAGAAAAAGCTTTGAGTTAGCAAACTAAAATTAACTAAAGCAAAGCACGTTTTTTTTGGATATCTATATAATTATATTATTACATACATAATCTCACGCCTTCGTTCCCAGAGTGGGGTAGGCAGAGCTACAGAATTACAAACATCTCTAAAAACTTGTTGATAATTCTATAACCACAATTTGCACAAATAGGCTAAGATGTTTATCAGCGTATTAGTGACAGGTTGCAAGCCCATCGCCTAACAGTACTACAAGCCTTTATTCCCTTAGTCGTCTCTTACGACATCCACGGGAAGACATGGAGTGGCACTATTCTAACTCGGCAACCACACGAGGAATTATATTATTAATGCGAAGGTAACTCTGTTTGTTTGTTTGTTACAACTAAGCCGCTGAACCGATTTCAGTGGTATGAACATAGCTTTAACTCTAGAAAAGGGCAGGTACTTTTATCCCGGAAAATTGGACTGTTCCTGGTAAAGAGACTTTTACGGGAACGGAGTCGCGGGCAATAGCATATCTAATCTATAATATCTAAGGACTGCCAGGTCTGAATGTTCAGGTGACGCGTCGGCGTGGCGCCGCGACGCCGTCCTCGGAGGAACATCGCAATTTGCTCATTATGATTATTACCCACGCCCGCAACGGGACGAAACTTCACACCTGACTCATCATGAGGAAACTACAGTGATATGATGTTTATTATTATTGATTAACCCTTCAGCTGTCTCATCCAAAGTTTTGTTTTCAACGGTCTTGTATAATCATCATTAAATCACACTTGGAATATCGTTATGTTCATCTTTCAGTGACCGATTCAATTTACACAGATGCCAAAAAAATAAGGACTTGCTTTATGTACTTAATGCCTAAGGAATGTCCATCACGAAAAGAATGAACATAATGAATAAAACCTATACAATTACGGCGTCGCGTGTCATCCGGTGGACGTCCGAGGCATTTCCTCATTGGCGCGCGCGCCGTTTCTTTCTTTTTACCGGATCTTTAGGGTATCACTTTTTATTAGCACTTAAATGCAGTTATTTGTGGCAACGTCCTTTTGTTTATAACTTCATAAATGGTTTCTTTTGTTTCAGTTACAGTAAGCCTCATTTAACATAATTAGTACGGATGCTATTCTATATAACAGCTACATTCATTGAACTTGACGCGAAATTTTTGCTGTAACATGCAGACACAAACACTCATCACAGTTGTATAGTTGCATGCATTGATCTGTTTCGATGGGTAAACCCTTATAGTTACACACCAGCTAAAACTTATACTTATGTTTAGCTAATACTTATGTTTATGTTGCTAATTAGGTCTATTATATTGCTACCCACAAAGTCTGTCAGCGGCATCGGGCTCACAATAATCGTGTCTCTGACTACTAATTATCCGGCGCAGTCGAGTTGCGCGCGTCATCGCAGTCACCGCCGCACAGGACACGCTCATTGCTCCATCCTGCCGTCTCGAGTGATCTAACACTGACCCACATTCCGGGAACCCGCCGATAATCGGGTCGATAGTCAATCAAAAGGCATTGGGGCCACAGATGAGCTAGACCACGCATTGTTAACCAAACATACAGCATGAATGCCCATTTTTTCTCCCAATCGCTCGCAACAGTGGCAACTCCGCTCTCAAACCAATAATCCTCCTTTTTTTCCGAGCGATATAACCTTATTTGTCGATTCGTATCGGCATCTTTAAATATAGGGGACACAATATAATGCTTTTTGTGCCGTCCCATTGAATCAATTTTGCGTTTTTTGCACGCGGATTCGGAAGCCGCAGGTAGAGACTAGATCCGGGTCGGTCTTTGTGTTGCGCTATTCTTGTGATTTACTAATGTTTACAAATTCCTAATTTTAAAGCAATAACTGTCAGAACGCATCAGCTGCTTGCGGCCAATTGGGCTCCGAGCCTCCGCTTGTTAGGGTAAATGTTAACATCTTGTTTAAATAGGTCGGAAGGGACTTGAGGGTAATAAAAATACTTTCATCGAAACACACCACTGGTAAGTATTTGATGATAAGCTGTATACTCACTACGTTCGCTACTGTATGTAGATGGCTCTTCGAAGGAAGTCCGAATGCCATTCGCTACTACTTCACTATCCGCGAAGATCTCAGGTAGGGCAATTTATGTTTTTATACAGGTGCGTCCGTCCTCACTCCTTTATCTCATTTTCAACAAGTCACTGAGTGCAGATTTGTAATAGCACCGTGACAAATGGAGAGAAGAACGGAAGAATTATGCATTCTGCTCGTGAAATAGTATTTATTGCGTTACCCATTATGGTACGAAAGGGTTTCACAATGTCTTTGCTCATGCGTAATTCATCAAATAATGCTAATGTTATTGAAAGAGATGTCACGAGTTTTTCATGAGGCTAATGTAGCGAAGTAATTCGCAATTGCTTTATGTTTATTTATTTTGTAAAGTTTTTCGAAGATATCTCGGACCTAACTATTTCTCATGCGAGTAATTTTTGAGTTGGAGTATACATACTCGTATTTAGGTGATGAGTCTTAATTGTATGTTCGGTGTTTGAGGTTCATCGTTGGGTAACATTATACAGGTAAACAACGGATGGATGAGATGACTAATCAACTAAAACAGCACAAGCCTAGAAAGTAAAACAGCACAAGTTCAGTTTGGAACTAGGTCAATGGGTGTGAACTGCCCCCGGTTTTTATGGTTCCGAAGTCAAACTAGGAGCCCTTAAGGTTTCGCTATGTATGGCCGTTCGTCTAAGTCAGAGACTATTGGTACTATAAAGCTGTAATTAGGCATAGTTATACATCATAAATTCAGGAAATATTGAACAACAACAAGTAATAAAAATCTGAAAAATATCTTAAATCAAAACAATTTAAACGGAAAACTATCACGACTAAGTGACTTTTGATTGGTTCCTGAGATACAGGCGACTAAAGTATTTGTATGTACAGTCAACAGCATGAATAAGTGATCATTTATGAACCTTGTCACTTTAACGTCGTGTTTGAAATGTCATACAAAATTGTGAAACGATTGAAAGTGACAAGGTACATAAATGATCACTTATTTATGCTGTTGACTGTACTTACCAACTAAAAATCATCTAAGACAGCACCAAATAACTTCGAATAGAAAGTTAGTTCATACTTTTTGTTTTTCGAGATAGTTTTTTGTGTTTGTAGCAACGGCGTCGGAACCCTACACTGAGCATGTTCCGACATGCTCTTGCCCGGTTTTTTTTGTAGTTAATTTTACGTTACTGAATTAAATAACAAGACAAGTATATAAAAGGGAAACAAACAGATGTAGTGTCGTCAACCGTGACGTTACGTGAAACGGAGCGGCGAGTGGACGTGGCATGTGGCGGAACTAACTAGTAGCATTATCATTTACCGTATTTTACTGTAAAACTGTAAACCACTCACACGCACTAACTACGGACGTTGTCGCAACGCCGACTGCTAGGTGGTGACAGATCCCTAATCTATGGCTATTACCTAGACACCTCTCTAGAATATTTTTTAATGTATTCTTTATTTAAGAGTTATATTTTGATATTTTTAATGGCTTGTCGAAGATGGTTCCCCCTGATTACGCATAATTTTTTGAGTCATATTTCGATATTGCATAATTTGTTTAACCCGAATTGTATTTGTGCAGAAAGTGTTTGATTTCGCATAATTTGATGTTTCCGAATTCTATCACGCATATCCAGTTGTAACCGAATTGGTTTTGCGCATATTTTCTGAATTCCGAATAATAATTTGGCATAAAATGACTTAGGTACGCATAAATTAGTTTCGCAGAAAGTTAGGTTTCGCATAACCTTATTTCGCCGAATTAATAAATTGAGTTTCCTGTAGTAGCAATGATGTTTTTTGTATTGTACTTAATATAACAAATAAAGCATGATTAGTAAATATTTTTTTTAATATTAACATAACCTAATAATGACCTGCGCGAGGAGAGTCGCCTTATGTCCCGCTTCCTGGGGCGTTGTCGACGGGGCTCCGCTTAGCCCCTATTCCGCGTAGTTTGGCGCTTCGCGCCTGGACACGACTCTAAACTAACCTAAACCTATTATTTTTTTCAAATTGACCTAACCTACACCCAGTGTATCTATGCAAAATATGAGTTTTTTTTTCAATTTACCATTACACAATTTAATCCTACTGTTCTACTGTTGTTTCAGACATGAATTCGGACAGGATTTCGGGCAACCAAAATTCTGCTTAAATAGAGATATGCTAAATAACATTATCATCATCATCATCATCATCATCATGTCAGCCGAAAGACGTCCACTGCTGGACATAGGCCTCCCCCAAGGCTCTCCACTCAGACCGATCTTGTAAATAAATAACATTATGCATGATGAAATTCTGCCATGTCAATATTATGCTAACATACTATTCGGGTAAACAACCATTCTATATAGATAATATAGATTTATGCCAAATAAAATTTCGGCAAGTCTAAGAGTCAAAACAACAGTGCAAACACTGCTTCTTGACGGCAGATTAGCTGGTATCAATATTGATTGTTGCTTGTTTAAAATGTAAAATCTAAACGGGCTTGGCGTTACACCGCCTGTAATTCTTATCACGACATTTTATCTTTTTTCAGCGCAAGCGTGCTGTATTAAAAGAGCGAAGAAATAAATTAACACTTAATACAGAAATATTTAAATTAGACTAGAGCTAGGTCCAAGTGCATTGCCCTCTGTTATTCTGAGTAAAGTATTCTTTTGCTTAATAAAAATATCTCTATCGTTGGACTAACATTTCGCTTAATAAAATAGGTCCTAAATTGAGAATGATTGATTTTGCTTAGTTAAATCCTAATGAATTATGGCTCCCGTTATTGCTATTACATAAAATGAAAATCCTGAGGTGTAAATTGCATACGACGGTTTAACATTCACAGTTTCACACAGACGGCGGTGTGGTGGTTAAATAAGAGCGAAGCGAGCGGGTAGCAGCGCCGCGCGTTGCGGCCGCGGCGACGCTCGTCATTTGTCGATCGCCGCCGGCGCAGCGGCAGCGTGCTAATGTTTACTTTGTCCCGCGACGCGGCACGCTCCCTATAATCCCAAATAACAAATTATGAAATGGATGAAAAACCCCGGTTAAGCTGTCGGCGATCCCTAAACATAATGTTTGATTGTGCCCTAATGACAAGGCGCGGACTCGAAGCCACCTTTTGTGTAAAGCCGACTGAGATTATCGAAGCAACAATATAATAAAAGCATTTATTTTCACTGTCGTAAAGTTGAAAATATGGTCAAATTCGAGATTGCTGTTAATGCTTCTACTAAGGAGGTCCAGGTAATTGAGCAATCATCTACTCTACTCGGCTGCGGTAAGCAACGCATCGAAAATAAATGAAATTTACTATTTGTTTTATTTATTTGTAGGACCCACGTGTTGTTTGAGCATAATAGTTAAATTAGTTTAGGGGCTTATGCTCTTTGTTTTGGTGTTGTTTTCATTAATATAGGCACGACTTTGATAAATACCACTATGAACTTTCTCAGATCATTTCTTTCTTATAAAGGCAGTTTGTAATAATTACCTACATACTTGGCACTCGAGAAAATCTATCACATTCTGTCGGAATATTGACGTGTCACAATCAAAAGTGATTCCAACTCAACAATGGTGTATCCAAACCTTTGTGTGTGTAATATAAATATGTATGCTTTTAGGTATAAACACACTTTTAATTATTAGTAAACTAACATTGAAATAGCTAATAATTACACCTACCTAGTTACGGTAGTGAGAACAAAAAATGAACAGTCGTAGTAGGTGTACCATGGAACGTCTTCCATAACACGCAGATAATTGCCAACAGGCCCCCAACGACGCCGGTTCACAGGCACCGGTCGGGCACGTATGCACTTTGCACCAGTGGTGGTGCGGACGCGGCGAAATAGGGATTGACGATGCAATATGTATGTAGTATATTACTCTTTTTGAAACTCGATAAAGTTAGTGGGTACGCCATCATCGTTAGTGAACATTATGCAAATATGAGACCCCTAATATACCTAGTTTCTATCAAATGTTATGGCATTTGCACGCTAAAAACCCCTAGTTAATTTATGTAGCCAATCTAAGAAATCATAAAACAAGTAATGAACGCCAAAGTCAGTGAGTTACATAAGTTGTTGTCGTATAAATTCAAACCTATACGCACAGTGACATCTCATAATTTTCCCGCAAATCGTAGGGGTTGATCACTTACCTATAAAAACACTAAGATACAAATACTCGTATTTCCATATGAACACTAAGTATCGACATATATGTATCGAGTTATACCGCGACATCACTACATATAAGTATCAGCTCCGACGTAACCCCAATATCGGAAGCACGTGGGTGAGTGCGCATGATCGTGATTGCGGCGCCGGCGCCGGCGTCGCACGCGCCGGCACTTGCGCAGCGGTTATCATGTTACCACTACGTACGGTGTTCCGCCATCTTGTTACTCGAGCTACGGGTATGTTTACTAGATATGTACGACTAATTTCATAGACAGACTTTACACAAAATCTGAATTCAGCAACATAAAATTCAGCATGCGTACTTAAATTACATAGTTAATCTGGTGCGTTGTTGAGATTGATTTCCGTAAATATTTATGTATATATATATTTTCTGGTTTAGCTGTACCATGCTGTACTGTACTAACCCTAATTTTCTAGGGTTTTTGCAGCGTCCGCTTATCACCTCTCTCCCGCTATACTATCGCCCAGCAGCAGTACTTGCATTGTGTAGGTAAGACCTAGATGCACTCTATCATATTTCTAAAGTTTATCAACCATCCTTGGGTCTTAGAGCTGTCTTAATCTCTCTTTATCGGTGGTCTTTCTAGCGATTTGCATTCCTCATGCCATAAAAAAACATCTGGGTAGGAATCAGGATTAATTCCACAAAATAAGAGATCATTACTAGATCTTGTACAAAGTTGTCTTAATTTGCAAAAATTGACTCACAGCATTAATCACGCACGAGCGCTGATTTCGTTTCAAGTATTTTTGTATCCAAATAAAGACACAAGAATACAAACAAACCATCGGAACAGTATCGATGTAAATCTCGAAAATACCCCTTTCAAAACACATTGGATCACTAAAAACATCAAAGAAGGAGTCGAGACGCATGTGACTAATTTAAACACGCGATACATGAGATTAACGCCAGGAAATCGGACAACAGGATACGTCAATTTAAACTAGACGAAACTGAGAATGAGGATGGCGAAGCACACCTTATCGCTATTGTTTTGAAAAGGAAGCTATTCAATTACATTGGTTTCACCGCTCTGCTAGAAAGACGCCGACACGTTTAAGTTAATACATACCAAGCATTGGACGAGGAGCTAGTTTTCATGTACTTGTGAAAAGATTAAGTATGAAGTGGCAGGACGTGCGCAGCGAGTAACAAAGGAGCCCGTCTAAACAGGCCATTAATAAGGAGGCGGCTCGCGGGACTCCGCCGGGACTTCCGCTGCATTCCCAGAAGCGCTATCCCGGGACAAGACGGGAATAGCACCGGTGATACTCCGCTAACATCTAAATGGCAATCAACGACCCAACTTGCTTACAGGAGGAACGTACTTACACTGCGAACAAAGAAACACTTGTCTGTCTTGTGTTGCTTTCTGAAGTGTCCTGATGATTACAGGCTTAAAAATAGCGCAAATAATTTGCAAAATCCGGGCGGCAGATCAAAAACATACGAAAACCAAATATCCTTTGAAGCCCATTGTTAAATAAAGGAGGTGGCGATCTCGATGACCTTACAACGTGTATCATTAAAACGCGAGATCAAGATGCGGACGCCGCTGCGGACCACCTTGTTAGTGGTAATCGGTTTAAGGGCCTTGTCAAAAATTAACTTATTATAAATTATAAATGGGGCTTACGGCAGTCAGAGGTGTCAGGATTGTCGATATTATTCCCAACACTCGCTGCGCACCGCAACTTAGATATCGATTTTATCTATACATAAAAGAAGAAACTGACTGACTGATCGATCAACGCACAGGCGAAACCGCTGGATCTAGGGACTTTAAATTGGAAGAAATATTCCTTGGATATACTAGGGGTTAGGGGTGCATTAAGAAGGGAGGGTTTTTTGGAAATTCACCCCTTAAGTGATAAATATAGGTGTCCTCTTGTTTTAATATAAATAAAAGAACTATTTTTTAATATCAAGGAATGACTATATTTTTTTAATATAAATTTAAAAGAGTTCATTTTACACATTTGATTGTTGCTGATTTTTCTAGTCTTCCTTCATCCCATCGACAATGTGCGTTTTCAAACATAACACTTTAATTGTATTTTAGTGCACAGTGCAGATTAAGTTTAAAATAAAAATTATACAAGTAGTGCGACAGCTAATTTATAATATTGTCCTCATTAGCCAAGCCAGCAAATATAATAGTTAATTCCAACTCCATTCACATTGAATCCCATTTTCAAACTCATAAAGCAAATTACAAATTGGAGTCATCAATATTCTTGAGGGCTCATTAAGTATCGATAGCAGAAGAATAAAACATCACCTCACTACTCGTGCCACCTTCCTGTGATTTTGTGATTTATAAGATAAGCGACGTGAGAGCTTTCGCATTGCATGCTGATATACCGTCGTAAATAAGTTGTTTTATTCAATAACTTTATTTACTCTTTCCGTCAGACACATTTGTCGTCACGATGCTACTTGGTATTAAAAGTATCTGACTACAGAACTACTACTATACTGCGTAACTTAACCATTGATTGCAAAATTCTTAGCAGCTATTCTCGATAAGTGGCACTTGGAGATAGATCGAGTAGGTATCAATGACTTTTAATGAATGAATTGTGTCAGTGTATTAATACGAGGTCAATTAAGCGAAGTAAGAAGGTACTTTTGGACAACTGCAAAAAACAATTGTGTTTAGTTTATTAGTTTTATTACCCCTTGGGACATGAAATATGTATGACTCACATAGCTTACAGTGAGTTATGTGGCATCTCCAATCATTTTAATTATACTCAATGGTCATATTACGGTATACATTCAATTGGTTGGATAATACCTAGCATTTAGTTTTAGACTTAGTTGGCGCCGTTGGCGGTCGCAGGGGTAAAAGAACTGTCTGGGTCACACGGTCATTAACTTACTTGGACGTAACCAATCCTCTTCCGCACGACTTCTAGATCCTTTCAACGTGACGAAGCCCAACCTTGATGTCTCAGTGACGACGGCGATTATTCGTACATAATCGATCGATCGATCGCTACCGATCGGGAGCGTGTCGACTCCCGCGCACCTGTCACTCACGACGGTAGATCACATCGCTTGACCGGTGACGAATTGATTTTTGTACGTCGACGACTTCATTAGAAACGTGTCACCTTATATCACAACCGTTTAGTCATTCTGTCCAAGTTCTGAATATTACTTTTGATTTTATGTATATATTGTTTGATGGATGAATTGATTGGTTCAGAGCAAATCTGGGTAACCAAGCGGACGATAGCAGTAACTGTCGAGGTGTCTTGATAAAGGCTAAACACGTTTACCTATTTTTCATGTTTTAGAGTTCCGAAATTAAACTCGGAACCCTAATAGTTTCGCCATATCCGTAACGTCTGTCCGCCCGTCCTTGGTTTAACTCCGAGACTCTAGGTTGATAAGTACTACAACACTGTAATTTGGCAATTACCCACATATAACGAACTTAAAAGGAAAGGTATCACGACTAAGTAGAATTGGTTCCTGGGATACAGGCGGCTAAAGTGTTTAACCCTACTAAAAATCATCTAAGACAGCACCAAATCTTTAAATAGAAAAGTTCATACATGTTATTTATTAAGATAGTTTTTTTTAACGGCTTCGGATCGGAACCCTACACTGACCATTTTTATTATAAAATAAGTTCGTAATATTTCATCGCAGATAATCGCTTCAAATCTTTCAGAACTGTGAAATTTCCTAATCCTCAAACGCAAGAACCTAACACAAGATGCGTTTCTCCCGTGACCTTTAATTCAGTTTAGTTTGCCCCATCTTTCTTTGATATCGATATAGCATGTCAACGCTTACTGTCAAGTTATTAAGAGCTGTCATAACGTCAACAATGTGATTACGATAACGGAGCAAATTTGGCTTAACCAAGTAAAATAATGACCCCGTGCGCCCACATTTGGTATGTTGGCTGACTGATAGAAAATGCTATGGCTACCACATTCGCTATCCGTATTTTTATGTCTACGACCAATCTTTAATGGACAAGTTTAGATACCGTAACGAATTTCAACACAATCACACCGGACTCCGCCCCAAAATATTTTCTATTATAACTTAGTAGCACATCCCCAAAAGAGATACAATTAAGGGTAGGAAATTGCCGAGTGGACGCAATTTGGACACTAGAGGCCTTTTATTTGTCCAAAGGCAGTGATAAACGAGCGGCCACCGCCGCGCCGACCGACGCGGACCCACTTTATTAAGACGTGCATCTCGACACTTGGCTCGTTTTTTATACGACTTTTATTTGTATTTGATGTAAAATTGTAAACGAGTGAGAAAAAGATGTATTGGTAATTCTTGGCAGGGGGTTTTGATTTTAAAAACGTGATTAAAATGAATAAAAATTAGCAGCAAAATAAAAAACAATTTTTTCTTCCATAAATGCAAATCGCGTTACGGTTAGTTTGTCCACCCAAAAGGGTGGTTTTATCTTATTGTTCTGGTGCCTCTCCAATTAAGACATCGATTACCGTACTGTAAACTACACGCTTCAAAAATGTCCGGGATCAAACTTATCTCTACATTATTTTGATATTTTGAAAATATATCGCCACTGAACACCTACATTGCAAATAATCAAGATAATGTAAGGTTATTTTTTATGCCTAGATATTTATTTATGTATATAAAGAATTCGACATAACATTTTGGCAGCATAGCACCCTATAGCGTGACATATTTACAGATTTTAAAAATCTAATTTCCATGAGCACTTCGTTTTAAAACTTCTATAGGCTACGGGCTAGCAAAAGTAATATAATTTATGGGATTAAATTTAATATTGTGCACTTATTGTAAAGGTAAGTCAATTCTCAGGTGTCACTCGGCCCGGTCGGCGGGGGGCGCCGACAAAGCCTCCAGGGGGCACGGCCCTCCGACGTTATTTGACTAATTTGACACTTCCAGAATTACACAGGTTAACCACAAACGCCATTTATAAAAGTCTTGTTAATATTTACTTATATAAAACAAGTTTTATTATGTCTGTTTTTTTTTATGACAGCATGACGTAGAACTAACTTAATAATAAGAAGAAGAAAAACATTAATTGCCTCACACAAATACATATAGTACACATAAAAAACTAGACTTAGTATGTATATCGATACCGTAAATACGAGTAAGAAGACATTCACTTTAATATTAAAAATATACATGTCGTACTTTTACATACTCTCGAAACGTAGTGAATTATAGAACAGACAAATTCTATTCTATTGTAGATAAAGGCATATTTAAACTCAAAATGATATACTGTTGCAAGAAATCATAGGAAATGTCTTTTTTTTCCACGTCAGGTTTTTTTGTCATTGGGTAAGACAAATATAATATTTGTTCTTCGATATTGTTGTCAATGACAGAAGTATAAGTTATTCTTGAGTTAATAAATATATTCTGAATAAAATTTAGTAGCTGCGTTTGACATTAAAACCATTTTTGGTACTAACAGGTGGTGTAGCTTCGAACAATGGTCATCAATTCAGTGCCTTCGATCATAAACCAATTTTCAAAAATCAATTCCAAAAAAACAGAAGAGTTGTGAATACTAAACGCCCTCCTACGACAGAATAATCATATATGCGTCTGATAGTCTGGGCTAGACTCATAAAGAATTCAGTTTTAAATAATAGGTACGCCTTAATTGTCGCGTTAATAAAAGTTGTTTTAGGGTTCTTTTTGAGGTTACTGAAGTTTTGTCTTAAGCGCGGAATAGACTAGCAATAAAAATTGCGTAAAGTTGTTGTTGTCTTACTTTAACTTCCGTTCTAGAGCAAGAAGCACAATTTTGCTGTCTTTTTCTAACTTGAAAGTTAGAGTAAGGTAGCAATGAATCTCGCGCTCGCTTTATAGTATCGTTTCTGCTTTAGGTACCTAAAGCAGAAACGATTGATTAGAAATAATGCTATTTATAGTCTACACTGAAAATTATTGAAAAAAAATATAAGCGGGGAGTTAAGCTGAGCGGTTGTTGGTAGTGTTTCTATGTCTAAGCACCCTGAAAAATAAACGGTGTTATACATATATTATATATAGGTATAAGAAATTTGTTTAAAATCTTTTTTTAAAGACATTTTACTTATGGGTATGAAAATGAAAACTGAATGTATAATATTGCTACAGCTACGAGTAAGTTGACTCATTTTCCTTTTTACTTACCTATTACTTTTCTTAAACTTCTTGTCTCCTTACTACTAATTAAAAGCATTATTATTTCTTAAAACACGCACCGAAAGAACCCTGCATATGCATAACAACCGCTTGACAGAAACATATTTTTAGTAAAAAACATTCATTCACAGACTTCAATTAATTCTAACAAAATAGGCGACTCCATTTAAGATACTTTGCCCGATTATGGAAAGTTGCCCTCTCAATAATACATCAACAACCATTAATGATGTTATGATATTGTATAGTCACTTCTTACAAACTTCAAAATACAAATATAGAGGAAATTAAGCATAACATTCATCGAACCAACTTTAAAGAAGTTAGACTTGATCAAAATCCAAAATCAGAGAGACGATTTTAGTTTAAATTACAGCAAAATATCTATTCATGTTGATCAACGTTATTTAATTCTCCGACAGCTCATTCATTAGACTGAGTTAGAAATATGCCACTAAGTAAACGGGATAAAGACAGGAACTAGGAAATATGTAGGAGTGCACTCTTTAATACTTATTGGGAGATAGCCAACAAGGATTACTCTGCACGTACGTAGCACATTGGAGCCATCAACTCGATATAGCGTCCAATTTCTTTGTAAATTCTGTAACGTGGCAGTGAATGTGCTTAGGTAACTTGAACATGAAAATATCGCTTTTTGGAAGACGAGATGAAGGACCTGTGACATAAAGCTGGGGTCATGGCGGGTGACCGCGTAGGCCGCGGTTTTGGCGTCAACCCACGCCGACGTAACCTATTGTCTACCCACATGGGCGCGCGAGACGACGTGGAGACGTGATGTCACGTTATCATCCGCATGAGAATAATTAGGTGCCGATAAGGATGAGCCATTTTAACACTGGCTATCATCTAAGGCCCAAGTCTGATGAAGGTCGCTCCAGACAGATTTGTTATCGGCAAGTATTTGAGGGCCTTTCCCAACGACTTAACAACCTAAGCCTCCTCATCTGGCTTTTCCGCCCATCTATTAGTATTCTTAACATACTGATTGCGATAGCGTATTTTTTGATTCGAATTAACGTTTACGGTGTTGAATAAAGAACTACGGTAATTCGCAAAAAATTGTAAGGGCATCCTTAAACTTTTGATTTTCCTGTTGATTTACCAATATTTTTGGTTACTAGTTATATGAAAAGATGTCGTCAAAAGGTTACCTACCCGAAGACGAACCTTTTACGATTATACAGCGGTAGATAAATTCTTCAATCTGAAAAGAATTCAAACAGTCTTAATGTTAGCGGCTTACGCTTTCGACCGGTATTTAGCGCTGAATCCTTTACAAATCCGTTTGTGCATGCGCGACAAAGGACACCTATTTCTGTAGCGCGACTAATGTAAGGTAAACAGTTTGTGGTTACTCACAATTAAGTATTATGTCCGGCCGTCTGTGTGTTATTTCCGACGGTTTCTCGGTACGGGGGGTAAAGTAGAATGGACTTCTTGTGTGGCGAGGAAATGCGCTTAGTTCCGATGCAAAAGGGAAATAAGGGAAGTGTTAATACCATAAATACGGAATGTTGTTATAGAAGCAAAATAAAGTAAGAGTATAAGTAAAGCATCTTAATTTATATGGCTTGGATGTAAGCTTTGAAGTTGTAGGAATTCTTCAGCCTGGGTTGTGTGAAGGTGATTCATAATATTTTATATTTAGAACAAAGCAATAATATAGTGAATAGTGAGCAATAAAGAAGAAAGGCAAGCGTGGCGGCGTCGTGGGCGTGAGAAAGCGCGAGGGCGGCGCGGGCGCACGCTAACGCACTGCTCAAACACGCACGTCGGGGGCGCGGACACCGGCTATGTTTTTATTTACGTTTCTTATCAACCGCTAAACCAATTCTGCGAACCTAGTAAGTTATCAATTCTGTTTGGACAAAGCAAAGGCTTTATGCATGTGTTTTAGACGTCTAGGTACTTCATAGTCTTTCCTACATCTTTATCATAAAGGAAGTCTTTCATTTCTATTTATCAATATGTAGAATACAGAAAACATATGCAATTGACTTCGGCTAGCAAGTAGCAAATCAACTTACGTGTTCTACAACAGTGTTTGGGCTCTATTCTACTAGGTTATTACCGGTCAAAAGCAATATGGTATTCCGTATTGCTTTTGACATGTTATCATATTGTTTTTAAGTCAAGTGAATAAGAGCTATCATAACGTTGACAAAACAATACCATGTCAAAAGCAATATGATTATACCGAGTAGAATAGAGCCCCTGCAGCAGCGGTCTCCTCATACGAAATGCTGTTGGTTGCGAAACTCAGACTCAGATACGTAAAAATAAATGCTAACAAATATAAATCTGTTAGACAATTAAATTCAGTTATGTTAGGCGGCGTCGCCCACAGCGACCAGCGCTGCCGTGAGAGCCGTCGCGGTGGCCGCGCAGGCGCAGCTCCCGATCCCTATCACATCTCACTCACGTCCCGGTGACTAATTGCCCCAGCCATCCACCGTGAAATTATACCACTCCGAAACCATTTTATAACAATAACCTAAAACTGATTAATTCAAAGAGATTAACTGCTTTCTCTTTAATGAATTTCCTTATTAATAAAACTTTTAAGCGAATGCGTACTCTATTGATATAATTGAGCATAAGGAAGCTAGTGTGCGTGAAATAACTGCTTTCCGTTCCTTATTGCCTATTATTTGTAGCGCAGCGTTGTGCCTCGAGCTCGAGGGTCGGGGTTCGATTCCAGTGCGTCTATTAATTGGCAGCTCCCTGAGAACGCCGCTAATTGCCGCTTGTGCCACACGGTGTTATTATCTGGACGTCAAACGAGCGCAGCCGGCATTAGGGGCGGGACCTGCGCTGAGCACTCCCGTGCATGCCTATGGTAATTCGCGCTTGTGAGCATTCTCATCGTTACGTTCCCATTTATTTTTCTTGCCAGTCATTATCCTGCGTTTCCGTTGCTTAGTTGGTAACATGAACTACGAGTACTTATGACGAAAATGAATATTACATAGTTTGAACCACAACGAACCTAAGCGCGGTCGTAGTGCCATGCGCGGTCCAGAAGGCCGCCCCGGCCAGCAGCGGGCGCCTCGCCCCGGGCCGCATGACGAATCCAATTAACAGCGCTAACGAATACTGTCGGACGTACGCTATTTATGTTTCCTCGCAGTCGCACTGTAAATATTTAGTCCGTGAGGCGTCTGGCATCACCTCGCCTTATCTCCATCGGGAGCGGGAACGATTTCACGGCGCGTGCCGCCTCGACAACGTACAGGATACAGTTTTGTAAATACTGATTAGAAAGCATCCTAACGACCGACCCTTGAAAACTTCCTTACGCGCATAATCAGGGAGTTTATTTATTTTAACGCCGATGGCAGATAGCAACACGTGCTTTCAATATCATAGCAACAGATTGCGCAGTAAATCAGGCATCGGCGGCGCGTCGCGTGCGCGTGGGCACGACAGGTGATGCCGGCCGATTATCTGCTAATTTATACTCGCCGCTCAACTTCTGTTCTCTCATATTCATTTTATTCATTTGGACAACGCAAACGAGCTCGCCTATAACTGCATTCCGAGGCGCCTTGTTCTCAGTTAACCGCTGAAATGTTTTATTATCCTTTTTGGTTGACCATTTCTTATTTTAAATGCCACTTGTTTGAGGCTGGGGCTCTATTTGGAGCAGTTCGTTACCGGGTGATGTCACCAGGCATGGCTCAGGGGCCCGTTTTGGAGCGTTTACGATCAACACCTCCACATATTCGCAGCGGTTCATTCACCGACGCAACAATGCGAATGTCGTTAACATTGATTTATCTATTGTAATATCACTTATTTCATTTTAAGCAATGTTAATAAGTATACTAAGCTTATGATCTTTGAATGATGCTTCTTACGTTGGTTTTTACGAGATAAGATCTATTTAAGTAGTATTGAATTATGTGAAGCTCGAAAGCACGGTAATTTCCAAGTCGAATGAAGTGAAAATAATTATTATATTGACATGTTAACTAATAAAGCGTAAGTCACACAGTTCTCATTAATTACTACTAATAAAAAAATGTAATAGGAGTTATTTCACAATTAACCCTTTCAACCAAAACGTAAACAAACGTGTCGAAAGGGCAGGTGCGTGTGAACTTGCCGCGCGTGAAATTGCTGTGAATTTGCTCCGGTGTGGTCCTAGGAAAAAGTGTGGCGATTACCGCGCGTCCTACCCTCGCCGGTGATTCGCCACGCCAAGCCTTCCCCTCATCTCCTCAGATACAAAATTACCCCTTGACCGTTCTGTTAGCTCATGCTCTCATTGTCATTCGTTTTAGTGTGAAGACGACGGCTGAAAGAAACAGCTCAATTGACTTCAGAGGAGTACAAAGTCATTAATCCCTCCAGGGGACATCAGGTCGCGGGGGGATGCCGTTTTTGTAGGCTTGACATAAATAAATAATTTTACATTCAATATATTTGTTACGTTTATATTGAAAGTAATTGATAAACATATTATTTTTTCATTTTGGTCTTTATAAACGTAAGCAAGCGTACTTAAGTATTGAAAAAGGACCCTAAATAGATAGGTACTTATTTGTAAGTCGTCCGCAAACAATACTTTTGAAAGTTATAATAAGTCACTAAATCGAATAATTATTTGATTGAGTTGTTATTGTTCATCGTCAACGCTTTGTATGTAAAGCTTTGGAACAGCAAACGGCATTCCTATGAAAAAAGGGTTAAAAGTCAAAAATGTCTACGTCTCTTCAAAATGCCGCGCATTGTGTTGTACCTTTGAGACAATAGGCGATATAGAAATTAACGATCTGATCACTGTCAACAAATACTCGTTTAAATATTTCTGGACCATGATCATTTTAATTGCTATTTGTTTAATGGTAATTTACTACCGCAGCAGAGCCCGGACTTTCAAAATATTCCATTACTTAAATGGAAAGTGCCCTGCGAAGGTTTTTGTTTAAACTTTTAACTCCATTTCATCAAGGGTGGGATCAAAGAGGACACGGCGGGTTCTGGCGCCAAGATCGCAACGATATCGTCGCTAGAACAGTAATCGTCAATAAAATCTCAATTTAGATGGCACCGATACCGCGTGAGTTACGGACGGACAGTCCGCCCGAACATGAAAACCTACTCGGCGATGGAATGCGCCCTGCGACAGGACCTGCTAACGAATACACTCCGGCCCAGTGTCGTAGGTGCTTAATTTAATTTCGGTTCGTAATTTAGAACGATTAATATGGATGGGTTATGGGAGTACAGATCGTGACAGCTTCGGAGATAAGCTCTCGAGGCTAATTATTGGATGTGACAGGTAATTCGCGTACGAGGGGGCCGCGGCGGAGTCGCGGCGGCTTGAAGCCTCGCGTCAGCGGCACCTTACGCCTACGCCCATTTAAAAAACAAACTTCTTCGTTTTTTTCCCCACCCTACTGGCCAGTCACAGATAAGGACGACGAAAAAGACATTTAAAAATAAATTTGTCGAAAGTGATAAATGATGGATATAACTTTTATTATTTCAAATTAAATTAACGATCCGACCCGAACGTCCACCTTTTCTCACATTAGAGGGATGTTATCTGGAATGATTGCTTCCATTACCTTGGAGAACGGCCGGACACGTTGTTTTGTAGTCGGGGGAAGATAAAGAGATTAATGCGGAAAGCAATTAATTTTGATTGAGGTGTGTTTTATTAAGTAATCGTTTTTGTGAACAATACTGAGTTTCAAACGCACTGTAATAGTGTAAAGTCGTCACGTTAGGCGAGATGTCGCGCTACGTTGATGGATGGGAAAGTTTATTTCTATCGATTGTGGTCGGAGGTTCGAATTAAATATTGTTGTATGCGTTCAAAATAACACATTAATATTAGTATTATGGTGGGTTCTGGGTCGTTCCCACAGCGCTTTAATACATTTTTCGTGTTCCAGTTAGCGCCCCATAAATTGATTAAGGGTCTGCGGCGACGGTCAGAGGTTTTTTTGTGCCCGAGACAGGTAATGACTTAGCTGCTGCCACTCGGGGTCACCGGAGCATTCCGCCGCCGGTTTACCGGGCAACACACAAGAGCTGTGACTATCTGTAATTGCTTGATGTGGACCTATTTAATTCATAATAACATTAGGTACATCATGATTTCAGCAAGTTAATACGAGACAGTCTGTACAAATGGTGGATTTGATGGTTGAATTTATACGGGTAATATTTAAATTCAGGTGTGTGTATTTTTTAGACATAACCGAAGGATACAAAGTGACGAGTTGCCTAAAGAGAAATACATTATCAGGGTTCCGTACCAAAAACTGAAAGACGGAAACTTTATAAGATGTCTTTTTAGTCCGTATGTCCGTTTGTACGTTTGGCCGTCTGTCCGTGTGTCCGTCAGTCCAGACCCTTTTTCTCTATAACGCTTAAAGAGAAAAATATCTTTACACTTATTATGTGGCATTTGAAAGCTCTCAAGTTAAATAGGATAACTTAAAAAAGCTTTAGTGAAAAGTTAAAAAATGATATTTTTTGAGGTATTTGGGTAAATAACATACAAAATCACCCTATCCCACTTCCCATTCCCTTTATTTCATAAACTGATAAAGATAAAAATCCCAAAAAATACGCCAGAGAATTTCTATGTAATTATTACAGGAAAAAATAAAAATTATTCAGACACTTACGTTTTTTTTACAAAACATGGAAGCTGACACAGGGAAAACTTTATAATGCGGTTGGTAATTTTAGTCTATCGAAAAAATTAAAGGAATCGGAAGTTAAGGTTTCTGATTTTGCTTTAAAGAGGGAGTCTTTATATGTTAGGATTTTTTTTATGGCAAAGTGAAGGTAAACGAGCTCACAGCCCACCCGATGATAAGTGGGATCTGGGACCCATACAGATTTATATTCTGAAGACTACAATCTTACGACTGCAAAGGCAAACCCCGGGGTATCATATTGTATGAGCTCTCAAAACAGATAGGTAGTTCTTAAAAAACAACTATTGCTTACCTTACACGACAGAATAACACGCAGAATTCTATATTTCTGTATCAAAAATCTTTAGCATGGTTCCAAAATTGAATTGTAATGTGATAAGCAATAAATTATTGAATTTCAATTTGAAAAGTCGATTAATCCTCTTAAAGTTTTACAAGTAAGAACGATTTAATCCGATAGGCTAAATAAAGCGTTTAAGCTAAGCTAATAAGTTAAACGAAATGTTTCGGTGCCAAATCAGCACAATGGAGAAAGCCAATTTCCTTACAGGAAATTGGCTTTCCCAACCAAATGTTCTGAAGTACGTAAAAGCTTCTGTTCTTTTCCAGTCATTCCCTCCTCATTAATCATTGCCTACGAACCAGTTCTTTGGTAAAATGTATTTCATAACAAATGCATGACAATGTTTTTCCTGACGGACTGCACAATCGCTCGCGCTCCACTTAGGAAATGAGAAATGAGTTTCTAATGGAAAAGCAAAGAGCCCCATCTATTTTTGTATGTATTTAGTTAGAGCAGAATGTAGTTCGGAATAGTTTGAAAATATTAAAATGAAAGAAATAATAAGAATGCAGATCAGACCACCCGGCCAGTCATGCACTTTACCAAATAATGACTAACGAAACTTACAGTACTTTTCGAGATATAGGTACTGAGTTGATGAATGTTTTTGCTATCTTTGCAGAGTAGCCGGAGAATCTCTTCATGCTAAATAAAGGCAAGACCAAAAGGTGTGATAAAACGGATATAAAGTAAAACTAGAAAAGTATGAATGCCAAAAACTTCATTAAAGTTTTACGAAAGGGAATGGTGCAAGTAATAACTTAACAAGTTAAGCTAATAAAATTTTGTTTGTGTGTCAGTATGTTTCTTCTCAGTACAAATCTTACAATTAAGTTTTTAAACAGTTCCCATTATCGTAATGCGCTAAAATTTGTAGTTATAGTGTATGTATAAGAGCTGAATATGACTTTAAAGTCTTTAGCAGTCAATGACTTCAAAAAGTATATAAATAGCTTGTCTCTAAAATGAAGTTGTTGACAGAAACGTATCTTAAGACAAAGCCGCATTGCATATGTTTTTAGTGTCTACTCACCCAGGCTTCGTTGGGCATCCAATGCAGTCAGCCAGTACTTTGGCCGTATAAAAAGGCGCGAGGTGACAGTATAAATAACAATTTGGCCCACCCCGTTCGAATGTGGTGCGGATTAGCATAAGAATGCCGCGTCACGGACGCCCACGACCGCTGTCCCTTGTCTCTTATACATCGAATTTAATTTTGATTTACGACAATCCATACAATTGTACGCAAAACGCTTTTAGGTCGAAGGATTAAATACCTATTGTGTGATGGTGACGATGCGTCCCTATTGTACCTTGCTTTTAAACTTTGTTATTGTCGCTACTGCCGACGTGTGCTGTTTTATTTTTGGTTCACTGTCCGCAAATGTGTTTAACCTAGACCAATTCTAAAATACCTCTGCATGTTTTAATTAAATTAAAAAGTTAGACGTAATCTTAAATTATTAAATGATGTCTTCATATGTGACTTAAATAAACATTTTAAAACAGCAGGATAATAAATGTAAGTTGACGCTTTAAGTAGACATTTAATAACTTAATTAATAAAAGCGAAGGACGCGGTCATAATTCATGACCCACATTAGGTCGCCAGGCAAAGTGCTTCTTAAGATTCTTTTATGCAAATGTTGTAAAAATATACATCTCGGGGATTATTAATGAAGGGTATGCCCGCGTTTGACGTGTCCGTGCATTAAACTTATATACGAGGGTTAATGATCGTCTAATTATTTTAAACAGCTCATAAATTTTGATTAACTTTATTTACTTTATTATTTTTCTTATTTTGTATGCGACGAAGGTCGATATGATGATAAAAATAAAGGACCGATATCAGTGATTTATACGCGTTTATTTAAAGAGTTTAAAAAGAACTCGGTAGAGTTTCGTTTTGTTTCAAATGCTTCAAAGCTAAAATATAACCTTGCGAAAACATCTCCCTTCTTCCCTTTTGCTGAGCGACTTATCTTATTTTTTTATTTATTTTTATGTTTACTTTCATAGAAGTAACCTAACAAATTACTTTACTATTAATTTAACTAATTATACAGATACGTATAATTGTAAACAAATATCTTACATGGGATTGTTAATGAACGTTGCGAAGAATCAGTGTCTTCAATCAGCGATACTTAACATAAAATTAAGTCCTTATCAAAACCCAAAACAAAATAGAGTATATCGTTTTTAATAAACGACGGTGCTCAGTGTTAATACGCATTTAAGATAATATATATTTTACGGTACAAAAATAAAATGTCCACCTAATAAATCGTGCCGGACCTTATCGTCTCTGAGAGGCGACAATAAGAACCAGATAAGGGCAGGGTCTCGGTTACGAGAGTTTCGTTTCGGTTTAACTTGTGCGTTTGCGTTTGGGTTTCCTTGTCACGTCCGAGGTGGAGTTTAAGTGACTTTATTCGTGTTGAAATGTTTTAGGGACTAGGGTTTGTGGTCGGACGCGCGCGCGTCGGGCGTAATCGGCGTTGCATCTTAATTTAGTTGTCTTGTACGGTGGGAGGCGGCGCAGTGGGACATAACCTAACCCACTGCGCAAAGGACGCCCGCGCCGCCGCGCCACACATACAAACACACTGATTCCATAATAAATGCCTATCTTTATTTATAGGATCACAATCTCCGCTTATTATATCTCATATAAACTACACGAACGACTTGCTGCCTTTATGGCTCCTTCGATTAGTTATGTGAAAGCACGGCTCTATCTACGTATCGAACCGTGTAATAATTGGTTATTTGGGAACAACAAAGCAAGCATAAAGTACTTACCACATTGACGAACTCCTGAAACGTTATTGAGTCGCTCGTTGCATTCTGCGCTTTGTCCAGCAGAATCTGAAAAAGAACATCTTCCCATTACCGTTTATTATTAATACCATCTCTTATCTTTCAATAATATTAAGAAAACATTGGATTAGCCTCCTTCTGCCCAAGCATTTTTTTAATACTTCCGGTTTCTGCCCAATGTCCTCTATAAAGGACAATTTTACATATAAAATTTGGTTTCCCGGGCAGAAACTATTAAATCGAATGTGTCCTTTATTAAGAACACGGGGCAGGACGAGGTTTAGGCTCCCACTACCCAATCAAAATGTAACGATTTAAATTTGTATGCCAAATATTATAGGAAGCAAGCAAACAAACTTGTTCACGATCTATCCAATCTCCAAATAAAAAATATCTGTCAGTTTAAGTAGGTATTCATCCTCCTTTTCTCTGTCTTATGAAAGTGATAGACCGAAAATGTATTCGTACCGTTATCTGGGGCTCTGTTTAACTCGGTAAAACCATCTTGCTTTTGACTTGTGGTCGTATTGTCAAAGTTATGATAATTCTTATTAAGGTAATGGACGTAGTAACTTGTATAATCTGTGGTATTGGTAGCCGAGTTATTAACAATACGATAACATGTCAAAAGCAATATGGTTTCACTGAGTAGAGTACAGTGAAATATGAGTGAAATAGAGTTCGGATAAAATCAGCCCTTTTGTTTTACTTGTTGTAGTTACTAATTAGCATCCTCAATTATATTTAGTAATATTTTTGAGTAATTGTCCAAAATGATGGCGAGGCCATGATTTACTCGATTTTTTTCACAAATAAATTTTTCATGAGGTACTTCCAATAAATACGGATAAAGTAACTAAAAAAATGTGCATTTAGAACGGAAGTTATAATTTATGGGTAACTAGTTATAAAAAATTCTTACCTCTTGCTTGTGAGGCGGTAATTGAGCTTTGAAGTCGGGGTTATGCAGGGTCTGGATAAAATCCGGCCACGGGATCTCGCCGAACCCCTCGGGGTCGTACTGCAATAAAAAACAAAGTAATTGTAACTAAAAGCAAACAGCATTAATGATAACTACCTACTAAATAGTTAAATAACTCCGATATAACGGCGACCCAACTTTCAACTTTAAATGGCCACCATAATTTTCATGAAACTTAGCTTATAACCATCCCGGAGTATTCGTTGAAAAAAAAAGCCACGTCCAAATCGGTCGATCCATTTGGGAGCTATTGTTCCACAGACACACACATACGCTCGTCAAACGTATTCCCTCTTTACTTTTGGTTAAACATGGTTGTGGTAAGTAAGCGGAAGAAGAACTGCAAACATGATCTCTATTAATTTAGAATTCTATAAAGTTTAGAAGTTAAGACGCGCCCCCTACAAGATTTTAGTTACTTACGTTTACGCAATCGTGCATCGTCAAATTAAGTCGCAGTCAAATATGGCGTCAAAATAATTAAGGCACTTCTTTATAAAGCTTATATAACAACCCTCTTTTTGTGTTGGGGATTAAGAAAGACTACATCTTACTTTCACTAAGAACGCTGCATAAATGATACAACCCAGTAAGTTGGTTGCTACTTTAAATCTCTGAAGTCGAACCTAATAGGTTGTATTGTAGTCGTTGTAGGTGTATTGGAACACCTTGTTTAGTGAGAAAGAGAACTCTACTGCCGGCACGTCGCTACAGACTCAGATCATCCATTTTCCAAGCACGATCTTTCCCCAAACTCCCATAACTTCGCACATGATTACTGTAGTGCTGTGACAATATAATTTCCGAAAAGACAATGACAAAAAACTTAAGCGCCCCTATCTTCAACCCGTATTATCTGAAATGGCCTGCGCGTGACCGCACCTTCTTTGATCCGTGCTCCGCCGTGCCTTTATCTGCTTATAAAACTTGTTACACCCTGCTTCTGTACATTTTAATCAGCCAAACAAAAAAGAAAAACATTCCCCGAAATTTGTTTCTGTATCATAAACGACAGTTTTTATGAATTATCGCGCGTTAGTCGAATTTTTATGGCAAGGAGTGTGCTTATAAGTTTTTGAATTCATGATCTTTATTAGTATTGATGCCTTAGCGTTTATACCTGAATGCACTAAAATATCGGTGTCGTGGTGTATAAAACCAAAACAAGCAGTTTAAATTCGATTATATTTACATTTTACTGCTTAAGCTTCCCAGTTCCAATTGGAATTGTGGCGTAAATTAAGCGTAATCACTTTCAAAATAAAATACACGGCAACTTTAGGTCACAATGACCTATCAAGCTTTAATAGTTTTTATTGGCATTAAATAATATGTAAGTACAAAATATTAAACCTAACTCATTCCAACCATTTCACGTGAGTTTGACGTGATATTTAAATCTTTTACGATGACTGGTTTTATCTTCGTTACCTATTCGTAAAAATCTTCATATTACGGGATAAAAAAGAGGTAGCGAAATAAAATAAAGATTAAGCTATCGCGGATGATGGAGTGCGACGCCTGTCAGTGGAACATGTCTCACGTGCGAACATGAATATAAATTGTTACTTTCCCTCGAGATCATCTATTTGGGAACCACGTAGCGATAGTGCGGTTTTATTACAATAAGCGAAATGGTGTTAGTTTTACAAAACTGTAGTAAATAAAACCAGGCACTTACTCAATAACGAGCCGTCACTGAACCGTAGCAGTTACAGTTAGCGATCTTCTAGTAGAACAGGCTCGTGAGCCGCGTAGGTACACATCATGATGTTATGTGTTCGTGCAACAATTTCAGTTACACTTTCCCTAGGTCGGTCCTGGTTCAAGAAACGTACTTACCCTATCAAAGAGCAACCGCCATTTCTGAAAAGAAAAAAGTTGTTACTGTAGTTGATATTTTTGTTACTATACAAGGTTCTACGTAAGAACAACTATTAAAGTCCGTAATGGTAACTAAGCTTGATTCTGCTATTTATGTATAAACAACTTTTGATTACCTCATTGCCTAATTAAACGACACCCAAATTAAATTAGTGACTGATATATCCATAAACAATATAGTCTTAACCACCTTTTAACGACTTTTCACTATGGAAGGAACTTTAAAAGTTTCACTCATAATGAGATAAAAGGGAGTACAAGGACGGGAGGAGCATTGCTTAGATCTCATGAGTGACAGCACAGTTTTCTCATATACTTACATCATGCATCAACTCCCGCCTGATCTCCGCTTCATCCAACTCCGATCCGAGATCCGTGTGGTCCGTGTCATAAAGGGGTTCCGCCGCGCGCGAGAGGGATCCCAGCGAGTCCCGGGCCGAAGCGAGGGAGCCTGTGACGGTGGGCAGCACCCCGGCCTCGATCCCGGACTCCATCGAGGTGTTGGTGGACAGTATCGGGGCCGTCGTGACCGGGGGGGCCAGCCCGCCGCCGCCGCGCCCGCTTCCCACCCATACTGACATAGTTGCCACACCATTCACACATAAACGCTTTACAAGTCCACTAACTTAAGCATTTTTGGCGACGAGTAAAGCTATCATTGTTATATTAAAGCACTTGATTTTGCCACGTATTTTACCGGTAGAAATTTATTTTGTATAATCTTCAATACTTTACAAATTATTGGACATACCCGTTATATTTAGGACCGTAAATATAACGAACTTTGGATGGTATTAACGTATTTGAACTTACTTTACGTATTGGAGGTTTGATTTTATATTTTATACTTTAACATGAAAATATCGGGATTAGAAAGGGACTATTAAAAGTGGTAGGAAGGGTATAAGGCACATGTTTTTTTAATAGATATCTTTTTTTTACTTGGCACATCTGAAACAAAAAGAAAATTTGAATAAAGTGTCAGGATGGGTCACAGTGATAGGAGTTCACGCGGGACTGTGATAGCAAAGAATAAGTAGGCACATTTTAATTGATTTTACTATTTTTGTTTCGTTAACACGTAAATAAACTTGCGTTAGTTTTAGGTATTTTGACTCTGCCTATTCCGATGACTGATCATCATCATCATCATTAAAATACGTCTTACGCTGGTTTCATAGGCATAGGTGGTCATAATCTAAATCTAGCGTATTGATAGTGTCCCACTGCTGAGCAAACGCCAGTTACCAAAGCAATCATTTATTACTGAATAGCGGCCAGGGTGGGCAGATCACCTGCCTTGCCCAATAGTTGAATTACTTCTACAAAAGAAGGCAGAGAATACTATAAGCATTTAGGACAGGCTAAATCAGGTTGCTTCGATGGATGTATTGACTTAAAACATTTACCCAGTAGTTGCGTTTCTACACGACATAAAAAGGTCAAATACGGCTTTTTCTGAACCAAAGATTTCCTTTGGCAGGATTAATCTTTGGTATTCCTAAGATGTTTTTAAGAAGTGGAGCCACGCAGTTTTTTCATGCAGGTGGGGTGGGGAGGGTTTTCCGCCCAGCGATGTCTGAGGTTAATAACTGTTTAAGTTTAGGTATCATTTTTAACTAAATCAAAGATGTGCAATTCAATTCTGGAATCAAAATCACCATCAACAGTTTTTTCGTACTACACCCATACGAAACATTTTAACTTGAAATTACTTACATATTTTTTTAGTGAACGAATAATAGGGCTCTCTAAAGCATCTCTTTTTTTGCAACATTCATAATTGTATGTAAGTTATGGAATTTTTTGAAAAAACAAGTTTTCTTTTATTTTATATATTTTTACTTCGGAAAGGTGTCAATACGATACCATAAACGAATTCGGCATCCCCAATTTATACGAAAACGATACCAAACTTGGCCTTGTAGCTTAACCGATGTACCTAGATATAAAGATAAAGTTGACACACCCCCCCATTCAAAAATTTACATAAAAAATCTTGGTGGCTCCACTTCTAAAATCCATCCTTGGGTCCTAAGGAACAATCCTGCCAAAGGAAATCTTTGGTTCATGAAACGCCGTATTTCATATGCTACAACTGCCACTATAGGCGAATTTAGCAAGTACGATTGTGATCAAACCTAACCGTGTTGGAAGACAGAAGCTATTTTCCTGACTAACCTCTTAGCTATTATAGGGACTCAGGACAAAGTCGGTTTTAAGCCTTATTTGGCCATTCAATATAAATTGCAAACTAAAAAGTATAAGTTTATTTGAGTCTATGGCCGCTATTTGACGTTTGACATTCAGGTTTAAAATATGCTGTTTGGTTTAAATTCTCTGAAATAAAAGTTAGGGAACACGACCCCACAATTCGTGAAGTAAGTACACAACACAATAAATAAAGGTAAGTAGGCCATTCATTATACGGGTCCAAGCCACAGGGCTTTTCAATTATTCTTCGGCAAGGAATAATATGGTAGGCAAGGCTGTAAAGCGAATCCGGGAACGGTCTCTGGTGTGGTTAAGTGCGTAGAAGAAGGGGAGATTTTTGTGCAGGAAACTGTTATACGGCGGTTCTAGATCATAAAATACATATTTGGGTATGTGTATAAGTAATGTTAAATAATGAACTGGGAGATGCCGCATAATTAGTAATGTTGGAAAGTAAACTGGCGGGGCTTTATAATAACACTTTTGTGTACACAACACGTGCCATTTTTACCCCACATGGTTCATCTTAGCATGCTCCGAAGAGACCACGTTTAAGTCTAATGCATGATGATGAAAGAATCGAGGACAGTATTTTAGACGGCACCGGGCGAAGGCATGGTCATTATCGCCAAGTTCAGTCCTTTTAAGACGCCACAAATGCCACAACCTACTGCCAGGCACACACAACAATCAAAAGGGATGGCTTTATGTGCTTCCACGTAAAGAACGTGAGATGGAAATAGTTTAACCTTGTAATTAATAATTTAAATAAATAATTGTTGTTTACTTTAGAATTACAACATTTATTAAAAAAATGGTATACCAGGATTAATAACTTATACGTACTCAAGTATTGAATCCATAATCATCATTTAAGATCGTAGGGTTTCGGAGATTCAACCAAAAACATGCGAAATGTTCGTTTCTAAGTTTAATATGTCCAAAGAACGGACACATAATATGCTTTATGGTTATTGAGATCCAGACAAACGTCAGTAGGCGTAGTCAAGATGTAAACGCTGCTAATAAAGTTTCTGTTTTCTATCGTCTCGAAATGTAAGGAATTTATCCCCTAATCCTATACATTTTAACGATTTTCGAAAATGGCTAACTTAGCGGTATGCATCTTGACCAGGCTCCTGGAGAGGTTACCTATCTGAAAATCTGAACTGAAACGTTTGACCGATTTTTGGTTCGACAAAAATTATTCGACAAATACGGTTTGGATTTTTTTACGTTTGCCAAAAAGATCACTTCGAATATTTTAATTTTGTCATTACGGGGTTTGGTTTTTTACCGATTTGACAAATTATCAACCTATTCCTTATTACTGATTTCGCCGTACAATTAGTTGTCCAATAACAATACTTAACTGTTTGATAATTTATCTATTTCCCATTTCTGATTTTACCTTAGTATCATTTGCCCAATGTAACAGCTCGGTTTATTAATAGTTTACCTATTTTGAATACAAGCAAGATTTTCTGGGCAGATAAAAAAATAACCTCGAAGGACAAGGAGGCAGCTCCCGCCTTGGCCTTCTAACCTAACATATCCGAGGCGGTTCTGCCCTGATTCGTCTTGCGCGTTGCATTTTCTGGATAGTAAAAACGAATTAAGTACAAGCAAGATTTTCTGGGCTGAAATTAATATTTGACGTAACGTTGCGAAATCTATGAATTTATGAACTGAAAAATGGGTTAAGAAACAAAATACGTTACGATCCCTAGGCTAGAGCTGTAGTATTGGTTAAATAAAAAATAGGCTTTGAAAGAAATAAAATACGTAACAATAACAATACATAGGGCAAGTGACTACAGTCGCCATCAGATATATTGTAGCGGGCGAGGTACTCAAATATTTCGGAGCAGCATTACTTTTCAATAAATTCGTTACACTAGTTATGGTCAATAACACCAGTACATGCAATTTGTCAAAAATATAAGAGCAGCGACTTTTCAATAAATTCGGAACATTTATAACGAGGTAAAAATATCAGAAAGCACAGAACGTCACAGGTATCTACGCACTCAGGGTGATCATAAAGATCGGAACATTTATGGAAAATATACCTTAAGTCTGTATCACACAGTTTAAATTCGTTACTATAATTATTATGCATGTCGAATCTACTCGTGACGTGTACACGTCACGAGTAGATTCGAATTCCAAACAAAACATAAATACGTCATGCCAAAGATCGACGTGCATAATAATTATAGTAACGAATTTAAACTGTGTGATACAGACTTAAGGTATATTTTCCATAAATGTTCAGATCTTTATGATCACCCTGAGTGCGTAGATACCTTTGATGTTCTGTGCTTTCTGATATTTTTACGTCTTTATATGTTCCGAATTTATTGAAAAGTCGCTGCTCTTATATTTATGACAAATTGCATGTTCTGGTGTTATTGACCATAACTAGTGTAACGATTTTATTGAAAAGTAATGCTGCTCCGAAATATTTGAGTACCTCGCCCGCTACAATATATCTGATGGCGACTGTACAAGGAGAAAAGTTGCTCGGACTAAAAATATATTTGCTTAATGTCAGATATTGAAATAAAAAATTGACGAATCCTTTTGTGCCTGTAGGCAAGTTTCGTAACTGTTATCAATTCACGTATTGATGAATTGCATTTAGATTAGATATTATCTGTACGTGTATCTAGTGCGCATTAGTTAATACTGTAGTAAGTTAACATTGTATATATATACGCATGTGTAATTGTAATTAAATTAGATTGAAACTGACTGACAAAGTGGTTACTCTCTCACCCCCCATCAACATGGATATCTCCGGTAAACCTTTCATCGGACAAACGAAAAAAAACGAAACGTTTTCGGTCAAATGAAATTTGGTCAAAGACAATTCGCGATTGCGATAGGTTACCCCCTAGAGGGTAGGTATCAACGGGCTCAACAACATAGTAAAAGATTAGGCAAAGTGTAGTGATTCTTATTTTAACGCATGAACTGAGAATTCGATTATAGGAGTTGCTTTCGGTAGCTTTAGACTCCAAGGAGCAGGCTAGTAGGTATGGTATACCGAACAGCTCATTCATGATAGAGCAGTAGTACCTAGTGTAGTGAATTATCTAATACCTATCTATTACTTTCCGCTAAAACGGACGCCGTGGTGTAATTAATCATACGAAATTATTCCTTTGGCGTTACGGAATCCTAAATGGAACACCACTACTTGACTTTTCTTTGGGGGGTGAAGCATTTGTTTTATTGAAAGGCATTCCCTTTTGATCCCTCGTGTTTTATTTTCAAGAAGTTCGTTATAACTTGTATGTACCTACTTAAAAATGTCGGCCAAGTGTGCAGTGACTGGGACTCACGCTCGATTCGAATCTATTTTAAGGGTACCTACATTACCGTCGTCATTATTTTTTAAGGACTTAGGGATATTCCTACTAATCCATATCTACAATAGTCATATTATAAAATTGTAAGTGTGTCTATCTTTCTGTCTGTTACGCTTTAAAAGCTAAGCTACTGAACCGTTTTTGATGAACTTTGACTAGAAGATAGCTTAAACCCCCGGGCAAGAACATATGACTTTTATTACAGCCTATTATATTATTTTCTTGATAGAATAATGGTAAAATAATTATACACGGCCGAAGTTGCGGGTAAACACTAGTACCTATTTTAGGTAGGTAACGTTAGGCAAGTATCCAAAAATGAAGTTTTATACCGAATAATAATACCTACACCTACCTACTTGGGATTGTGAAAATTAGGGATTTTGTGATAATTAATGCCAAGATGACTCTTTGAGATTTTTTACTGTTTCCGAGATCACGAACTAGAGGATTATCTATAAATTTGATGATCTTATTTAATTGTAAGTTAGGTAATTAAGTAAGCATAAAAAACATTTACCAGCAGACTTCATAGGTACTTAAATTAAGAAACGCGGTGTTAGGTCACAAACAACTACGCCAAAACTGCCGGTCTGCTGTCTTTGATTGTGTTGAAATATCGTTATAAGAATTTCCGAAAAGCGAGATAGGCAATCAACGGGGGAGACCGGCCCTCCGGGCTATCAACCCTCTTGGCGTTGCCATGGCAACTGGCAGGTCCCTACCCCATTTAACCACGTTAATATTGCACGTGCATCTGTGTGGTGTAGTAAGTGTAGTAACCTGCAAACGACTGCAAAAAGGCGTTTTTAGACTTAAATATCTACAATAATGAGAGGTTATTTACGGTAGGATCGACACAACAATAACATTTGTATTAATTTACATTCTTAAGTTATACGGTCTTCAAAGTAAGGAAATCTCGTAAGCTATTTAAACGTCTATCAAGTATGCTTACACCATAATTATTACCGTTACGGCTTAAATGCACATTGTTTACTTGAAAACCAAACGTTAACATGATACCAACATAATCAAAAAACAACTCACCTGTCTCAATTAATCTATAACACTTCACCATCATAAGGCTAAGTTCACACAGGTCTGCATGTTCGAAATGGTCACATTTCGTGTCAAGAACACATTACGCCGCTGGCCGCCATACGTCAAAACATCTCACGTTGTGGTGCAGTGAAAGTGAGAATGGCGTCTCGGTTTCAGCGCATGCGTGAATCCTGAATGGGAAATCGGCTAGTATCTTTTGTACCCTCGTGTTTTGCTTGTGAGTCGGTGTGGATTCGAACCATAAATTCAATGTGCAAGGTTGTTTTTAGGAAGAGCTTTTATGAAATAATACGATTTTGTGAAAGTTATCTATAAAATTGAAAGCTTGTAAAGGTTTACTCTGAACGTGAACATGCATTGAATTCTTGAAAGGACAGCTCTAAGTCTAATACAGACGTGTAGTTATAATGGTCGGTAACTAAGGGCCGTATTAATAAACTCATCTCGGCCAAGATGACATAGTCACAAGATATGTCAAAGTAAACGTCAAACCATAGAACACTGTAATTATTGACGCATCTCGAGACGATCATAAGAGTTGAGATTAGTTTATTAATATGGTCCTAAGACTAAGAGTCTAAAGACTACGCTTGATAGGTACAGTCAAGGGCACCAATATATATAAACAACAAAGGTTCAGAAATTTCATTTCGACTGAAAGGAAAGTAAATAAAAATGTTATATTATGTTACTGTCCCGAACTTTGTCTTTAGCTATTGTCATACGAAAAAAAACTGGTCCAGTGCGAGTCGGACTCGCGCACCGAGGGTTTCGTATTTAAGATAATATGCTCGGTACCTATACGCAAAAGAAAATACTCATTTTCTATTTAATAAGGTCCATTAGGACTAGCCTAAATTTGAAAACAGATTTTCAAAGATTTTTTGTTATTTCTCAAAAACTGTAAATATTTAACACTTCATTTTATTTTTCCCGTAAAATATAATTAATTATGTATACGTCATGATTTTTCAGATTTTTGATTAATAAACTTCGGAGATAAGTGGGGGACGGACGGTCATTTTTTGTAAATTTTTGGCTACAGAAAGTACATATCAGATTTTTTTTTTAATATTTTTGAAATTTGCAGATTGAGTCCTTTCATATGACACCCCATTTGCTATAATCAAACCACTTTAATTTTTTAACCCCCTCATTCTAGACCCATTTTCAATTATTTATAAGATTAAATTCGTATTTCTTTTACTAAAAACAGACGCGGGCAAGCAAGTTGTACAACTATGCCAAATTTCAAGTTGATAGCATTTATAGTTGCTGAGAAAACCTGCTGTGACATACAGACAGACAGACAGACAGAAAACGAAGTTTCACCGTAAGGGTTCCTTTTTTACCATTTTGGTGTTTTATGAACCCTAATTATGAGTGTTTTGACACAATTTGAAAACGAGTTTTAAATAAACCGAGTAATTTCGTGTAAGATCCTTCCATGGTCTACAAAAGGGTCAAAAATTACTATACTTACCATTATCTCATTAGCAGGCTGAAAATGGCATTTCCATCCCTAGGGCGTAATTTTGAATAAAGTGTTAGTCAACACACAGCCATTTTTGACTCTTTTCTAGATCATCGAAGAATCTTATACCTACAGCTATAACGAAATAACTCTGACTTTTCTTTAAACGCGTTTTGAAATTGTGTCAAAACATCGTCTGGGTACTCAGGGAGTTTGCGGCTAAAGAGTGGTTAGATAGGTACGTGTGCTGTTTTGACTTCTTTTGCCTTAATGCGTCATGCGCGTAGATCTTGTTGAGGCTTCTTAAGCACATAATTAGATGCTACTTCCAGGTTCCCATGAGTAGCTCTTACTGCTGCTGTGTATCTATAAATATTTAAAAAAGGAACTGACCGAGTGACTGACTGACATACCTATCAACGCACAGTCGAAACCGGTGGTTCTAGAAATAGGTTCTTTATGAGGTCTATAGGGGTGCACTAAGAATTATGTATGGAAATTGCTAAAGGGTTAAAATAGGGGGAGTACAGGGAATCGAATTCTACGCGTACAAAGTCGCGGACACAAAATCCTCTAGTCTACTACCTACTAGTGCATATGAGAATGAGATAATGAAGCACTAGACCCAGAACACATCCTTGGGGTCACCTAATTTAATATTTTGTAACTATACCACAGTATAATCATTCTGCATTTAGGTACTTCGGTGTAACCCAGTTCTGTCTTCTTCTTGCTTGATGAATAAGATTACAATTAAGGTACAGTACTAGATTGTTAGAAGGGCGGGTTTCCAAAATTGTATGTAGTATACGTATTTATAATCTAGAATTATCTCTTTTGGTAAAAGTATAAGGTAACTACCTAGTACCTACTACTTAAGAAATACTACGGAGTCACTCGTAGTTTGGCTGCAGCTTTGCTTTAGATGCTATGTATCTAAAAGATTGTTGTGATCGAAAAACTGCATTTTTTATTATTTACTGTTTTTGTTTATCTTATAGCTAATAAAGACTAAAAATTGTTACGAAATTGTGCCAGTTTAAAAATGTTTTGATTTAGTTGGACCATTTATTTAATGCGAAGCGCCTTAGTTATTACATTAGCAAAGGCGCTTAACAAATGAAAAGCATGTTTATCAGGAGTAGTTATTATAAGTGTGTGATGTCTGATGTCATCTCTAGTGTGTGTGTGAGTTGAATTATTGGCTAAAAACATTTAAAACTTAATCATGACTCTTCAACGATTCTTTTCTTAAGCACGTTCCTGTCGATCACGCGCGGGATATAATAGTAGGAATACAGGTACTATAAATCTTGTCCGCTATCCTACTTGTAACATTTATATAATAATTAATTAATAATACTGTGTTGTATACAGAATGACTGCGGGGTCGTGGAGCAACAAAGTAATCTAAAATTCACTACACCATTAGGAACACAACGTAATAGATTTAAAATTAAAAACGTTATGACAATTTCTTTTTTTTTATTAAAATAAACATTGAATGAATTTATTTTATTTGCGATCATGGCCACCCTACATTCTCAATTTCTTACTCGTCTGATCGTTCGATTTTCAAATTGGTTTTAAGTTTAGCATGAAAACGTTACTTAGGGCTAATTTTTCAATGTCCAGATAACACAATCTGTCAGGTAAATTGTAGCTCTGTCCTTTTCTTTGTCATAAGAAAGATAAGTACAGAGCTACAATTTACCTGACAGATCGAGTTATCTGGAGATTGAAAAATTAGCCCTTAGGTGACCATAATTTTAGTAATAATTAGGGAAACATAATATTATTTTAATAAAAAGTTAAACTTTAACTGTTTCAAAAACCACTATACTAAGAGCATCTCAACCATTTACTGAGTTGGAAAAATTAAGTTAGGATCACGACCCCGGTGTCACCCCTTATTATGTTAATTTGATTCTTTATATTCTTTTATTACAAGAGTAGTTTTTTTCTTTAGGCAACTATATTTATCATAAAGACGTGCGGTCCAGACTGCACTGCAGTTTATTTAACAAGCAACACTGTACCTTTTATGTCATTTCATTATGTCAAAATATTTCTCGCGTTTGCGTATTTGGGTGCCTTACTGCGGAATCAAAACAGATTAAGTTATATAAGTTAATAATATTATTTCTCGCTATCTACTTATGTTTTTTCCGTGATCGTTAATGTTCAGTGTCATTATGCCAAACGGCCGTGCAGCGGTGCTACTGCGGCGTTTATCGAGTGGTGACAGCAAGTTGAAATCGCTTAATATAAATCAAAACACAACAAAAGAGCCCCTTTTGGCTCACCCGGTGTGCACCCATCGCGATTTAGGTTTGACGAAAAGGTATAAAAACGTTTCTTGAAGATTATAATCTAGTACCCGGGTTTAAAAATAGCAAACATTTTTGTTTCTATTTATACGACCAATAGTTGACCTTGTTTGTGTTTACATGTTGTGACTGTAAGGTTTATGCATCCTGACTGCTAAAAGAGAAAGGCGCTTGGATTAAATTATGTAAATAGGTCTTAAAAAGTTATGCAAGTGTCATTGGTTGAACCTGCATTGTTGATCATATGAATGTGTAATGGATAGAGGTCGGAATTTTCGTGGCAAAAATCATACGTCAATTGAGTTGGAATGTTAAATTTTATCGACTTTTCCAGCTATCGATAAGTTTAATCTCCTTCTATATTGCTGACTTTTAATGTTAACCTATTTGATTAGCGATTTGCATCGCCATTAATAGTAAATCACATGACAGTTAACTGGCATTTCTGCCACTAGTCTTTTTGCAACTAATTCACAAAATAAAAATGAACAAATGGATAAAGAAGTATTCTTTCCTTTCTTACAATGAAAATAATTCAACAATTATACTGCTCTACATGTAAGGTTCATTTAAAACAACTTAAAAAATATTGTGTTGAAACTCGCATAACGAGTAGATCAGATTCATGTGAGATTAAAGCGGTAAAGAACGCTATTAGTTTTTCATCTAGATTTGATTATATTTCTAGTTTCTTGCAACATCCCGTGGAAAAGAATTAACAATCCTCAATTCAAATTGGTCCTTTTTTTTTAAATTTATTTGTTGTTCCTGTTCATCATTTGAGGTCTATTTTTGTTAATAAATAAATAAAGATACGCTTCGTAAATATAACTTATCAATAGTTGATCAAATTCAATGTTCCAGCTCTGTTGACATTTGATTTTTGCCATGAAAATTCCGCCCTCTGATAATGGATATAGGACTTCCAAATAAAACGAAGCCGCTATCTTAGTGCTTACCTCTGTTATCTTCTTTACATATTGTAAATATTGTAATTCATTCAACAGTATAAAATTACTTTTAAGATTTCTTTCTGAACTTTACTTGAAATTATTATACTTCTATTTTTTTCTTATTTTGCATAAATTTGCAACCATTTGGCATAAGTGATTTGCATCACAATAGAATTAATAATGTCTGTTAACAATTTTTGTTGTAGATAATGGGTAAATTATCATTGATCTAAGCAGATAAATTCTAAAGGCTTTACATATCTTGGTCTCTATTTTTTTTGTTTTGGCTCATCTACCTTATAATCATCATCTCCTTGCCCTTATCCCAATCATCTAGGGTTTGGCGCAGCATGTCTTTTCTTTCCACACATCCCTATACTCGAAAATCAAATTCAAGACCAAAATCCTAACCTCAACAGGCACATATTCGCTATGATTACTGCATTTTGGTTTTAGTGTAGGTATTTTTATCACTAAAACTTACTGTAATATTACTGGTTACACGAGTTCTCATTCATACTTTTATGAAATAATGTTAAAATAACGAAATAATCAAGATGGGAACTGTCAGATTTTGGTCTTAAATTAGATTTTCGAGTATACAAGCCGTCATCTCAGCATTGTATGTATGTATGTATGTATGTAAACTCTTTATTGTACAAAACAAAAACAATACAATGAAGATAAAATAAAAAAAATAAAAATGTACAAAGGCGAACTTATCCCTTTACTTATTCCCTGCCTTCTTTCTCATATCACACTTCACATAATCAATCCATATCTTTTTAGGCTATCCTCTTGCTTTATAACCCTCTTCATTCGTACTCAAAAGTCTTCTTGTAACATGACTTTTGTTTCTCCTCATGTTATGGCCATCCTGTGACTGTCTATTACCATCCATTTTCTTTCTCTTACATACTTGTTCCGTATCCTACCTATTCTTGTTATAATACACATGCATCCATCTCAACATTTACATTTCAGACACATGCACTCTTTTTCCATCTTTCTCCTTCACAGCCCAGCATTCTATCGATGCAACACAGGTCTTACTATGTTCTTATAAATTTTTCTTATAAATTGTGATCAAATTGTTGCCATTGTAGTAGTTCTTACTTGTCAGTGATTAAGAGCTACCACAGTATGATTACAAACTAGGTTGAAGCGTGATGCCATGGGCTAAATGATATAGAAACTACTGCTTAATAGTATACAATATTTTCAAGTGGGGACCACCCAAAATATTGCATTTCCAATTGTCTCCACATCTAACTATTTCTCTCAAACATGCTCAGAAATTATTGTTTTGGAAAAACAATTTGGCAAGAGCCTTGTTTTCTTCCTAGCTTTAAAACTTATGAGAACCCATTTCTACATAATGCGTTTTTAAATTCTGTCTATTGCATTTACATATACCTGTACAATGAAAGGATCAAGAAAATACTTCTAAACAGCCAAGGCCTCTACAATAATGTACAATAGCTAACTTAAACCAACGTTACCAGACCCTGATTTTGGCGGGACTTCCCGATTTTTAAATTAAAATTTAATTTCCCTCACGGGACGGCCTCAGTCCCGCTTTTCGGATAACTCGACCGTGCGTGCGTTTTTTTTTACTCAGATGACGAAGCAGACTCAACTACCTAACGATAGGGTAAATCTGATTTAAAATATCATATTTTTATTGATATACATTTTCTATGGCTATTTTTGCTATCTATTGTCACATGAACATTATTTAAAGAACTTCTGATCATGTAAGTTTTTTTACAATGTCCCACTTTTTCACTGAAAAGTGTGTGTGGTAAGCTCTTTTAGATGCTTAGTAGCCTTAGATTCCCAAATTATTGCCATATTTTGAGAAATTCAACAAAAACCCTGACGGGGTTAATAGGTTCGCAAGGGAGGTTAATCGGAATTTTGACTAGGGCTGTCACTCAATCTAGCCAAAGCTAATTACCTACCTAGGTACCTACTAACCTAGTCTCAAAAAATCATTAAAACAGGTACTAAATAAAAAAAGGGGAATGCAGTATATAGTATATGTACAGGAGCTATTTACAGGAAGGCCAGTCATACCCATTCTGTATGTACTTGCCCCGGCTCATTCTCGTTGTCTAGTTAAACCGTTATGGCAGTTCCCATATATTATAAGTATTTCTCACATATTTATAAACGTGAATTTATAATTTCAATTATGTTAAAGTTGGATACTAGTAAAAGTTATTATGAAATGGCTTTTTTTCACATTCATTTATTTTATGCTACATGGTTTTCAACTTATGATAAGAATGTGTAGTAATACTTGCTTCCTATCCTACTCAAAACAAAATAGTCATAGTCATAGTCATATATTTTATTGCCTTATGTTGTAGTTACAAAGATCTTAAATACTATTACATGGATCAACATAACCCTGTAAGGGCACTGCAGTACTGCTCTGCTTAACTAAATTACCTAACTAGATTACAATAATATGTTTTAAATTTACCATTATCAGCTTACTTAAGTTATTGAGTTACAAATACATAGATATTATTATTCCTATTCAATGTCAAAGTACTCTTGCAAAGTATAAAAACATTTGGAAATTATAAAAGTTTTCAGCTTAATATATATTTAAATACTGAGTCTAACAATATTTTTGACTGTTAGAGGTAACTTATCATTATTAAATAGGGGCGCTCTAAGTGTGTTGATCGTTACGTGAAAATTATAACTGTTATTAAAATAACAGTTAAACAAGGTTTTTTTTTATTTAGGCTAATTATTATTTTAATTAATTATGAAATTAGTCCATTGTCAACATAAAAACTGAACTGAAACTCTCCGTAAAAAAGAACAAAAACGGACACTTGCTGATTTTTTTAAATTGTTTAATAACGGGCGTGTTCTCTTGCACGTTCCTGGTGCCCAGAATGCATACTCTCGATAAAATTTGTGACGTTTTAAGCTGGTTTTTCTTCCCACGCACGTTTTAGAGCATCGATAAGCTGCTGTTAGTTGTGAACCTCTCGCTCATGCTCCCTAACCCTACGTTGTGATTGGTCCCAGAGATGCTTAATTGGATTTAAATTCGGACTATACGCTTGCCATGGTAGGACACGAATATGGGAGTTATACCGAACAGTCTGGGTTGCCCGAGCTATGTGTGTGCGGGCATTTTCATGCATAAACCAGAACTTGGGACCCACTCTGTGCGAATGGAATCAAAAGAGGCCTGATGACTTCATCGATGTAGTGAATCGTTGTGCAGTTACTGATTTAAGAAAACGTCCTCATTTTTACCGTGTACCTAAGCTTATGCCGGCCCAAATCATTAACAAAGCGGTCAATTTCCTTGATGCAGGCATTAGAAAATCTCTTATCCGCCAATCGTCACTATAAAACTTCACTTTACACTCATATGTGAAAAGCACCATACCCCATTGATTTATGCCCCAATGCAAATGTTGACTGCAGAAATTTAAACGATTTCTACAGAGGAATTCGTACTACTTGACCTACGTCACAGACCGCTCTTTTAAAGCACTTATACTCAACTTGATTATTTCGTTATTTTAACATTATTCCATAAAAATATGAATGAGAACTCGTGTAACCAGTAATATTAGGGTAAGTTTTATTGATAAAAATACCTACACTTAAACCAAAATGCAGTAATCACAGCGAATGTGCGTCGGTTGAGGTTAGGATTTTGATCCTAAATTAAATTTTCGAGTATAACTGGATGTAACGATCCTCTTGAGCCGTAGTCACACGTACTCTACCCGATCCAGGCCTTCTCGCGACAATGCCGGTCTCTCTCTCTTGGCAGCGATTCCATGCATTTTGGATGGCTCTGCGGAGAATCCCAAGAAAGCAGCTACAGACCGCTGTGAATGACCTTCAGCAACCAATGTGACGGCTCTGGTGGCAGTAAGGGTGTCAGTAATGTGTTCGTTGTCATGGCATTATTGACACAAGATGATAAATTAGGCAACAGATAAAAATAAATGGGTTTTTTACATAATAAAAAATGATTCCATCTGAAGGGGATTTGAGCAGAAAATCCATTTTGGCAATTAATCAAATAGGGTTTGAATTTACGACTTTTAATTTTTATGTTTTTAAGGGTTTAAACACCAGCATGAAATAGGTTGGATACTGAAAGATGCGTGACATCATTAATTAGCCACTTCTCAATTAGTTTAAGTGATGACCAATTATTAACAATAAAACAGAAATATCTAAGTTGCCCTTATTTTGTTTTGAGTAGTAATTAACTAGTACGAGGGGTGCCTTTTAAGTTCTGTCGTTTGAAAAAACTAAAGACAATTTAAGTGTTAAATGGTATTTATTGTTTTTCAAAGTAATCACCGTGATATGTGATACACTTTTTCATTCGATCGAACCAGTTTTCGAAACACTTATTCCATTCCGAAGTCGGGGTCTCCAAAATGGCCGTTTTGTATGCCTCAACCGCTTCTTCAGGCGTCCGGTACCGTTGACCACGAAGTCGTTGCTTGATTTTTGGAAAAGTGAAGAAGTCATTAGGGCTTAAGTCTGGACTGTACGGCGGGTGATCCAAATTTTCGACGTTTTGTTCTTTTAAAAACGCAATTGTCTGCCGGGCGGTGTGCGAGCTAGCATTATCGTGGTGCAGTACTATACGACGTCTTGGGTTATTTTTTCGGAACTCGCCGATAACTTCTGGTAAACAAACAGTGGTATACCAGTCAGCATTAACTGTTTTACGATCTTCGAGCACGATGGTCGCAACGTGGCCGCTTTTCGCTACAAACGAGGCGACCATTTTTTTCGAAGTGCTCCGTGAGCGTATTACTTTGGTCGGTTTTGGCTCATCTTGAAACACCCAAACAGTCGACTGCTGTTTAGAATCCGGATCGTAGGCATATATCCAAGATTCGTCACCACTGATAATGTCATAAACGTGTTTAGAGTCTCCTCGGTTGAATTGCCGCAGAGTTTTGCGGCACCATCTAACGCGAGCCGTTTTTTGGTCTTCACTAAGTAAATGTGGTATCCAGCGTGAGATCATTTTTTTTACACCTAAGTGATCATGCAATATATTTTGAACACTGGTCCCTGAAATGCTTAATGAAGCTTCTATCTCGCGGTATGTCGCATGGCGATCTTCGACGATCAGTTGCCGTACAGCATCAATGTTTTCCTGGGTTACAGCTGTTTTTGGTCGGCCTTCACGATGCCTATCTCTAAGACTAGAGCAACCACGTTGAAATTCCAAATACCAACGTTCCACAGTCCGGATGCATGGTGCTTCATTTTTAAAAACCGTAGTCAGCTCTTCAAAGCACTGAAGACGCGTTAAACCCCTTTTAAAGTTGTAAAATATTATGGCACGTAAATTTTCCTTCGAAATTTCCATTTTCACAACCGAGTTGTCAACTTTGAACCGACGCTGTACTAAAACGAATCGGCCGATCTCGAGACATTCTTTTGTTTTTGAATTCTAAATTCAAATACTTTAAGATGATACTAGTTTTTTTTTAATAATCACGGGAGTTTTGCAAACGACAGAACTTAAAAGGCAGCCCTCGTATAATTTTATCTCTTGAAAAAATTGTAGTCTACCATCAATTAATTGAGAATAAAGGGAAATTGACACCAATCACACAGCTGTGTGATTTTTACATACTTATATACAATGAACTTAGTTTATTTACTCTTGTTTCCAACTGATAGCAGCCCTCTTAATTTATATTTCCTAGCCTTATTGTGTTATATTATTGTTTACAGAATTTCATCATTTGGTCAAAATAATCAGCTACCTGCTGTAAGTCCTCAACTTACAAGGAGCTTCAGTGATAATATTATAAAAATGGCAAGTTCGACTGCAGAATCCAACCCTACTGAAAAGCCAAATCACACCAATGCCTTGGTTTCCGAAAAGTCTCCTTACTTGTTGCAACATGCTCACAACCCGGTTGAGTGGTATCCGTGGTGCCAAGAAGCTTTTGACAAGGCCAAAAAAGAAAACAAACTCATCTTCCTGTCAGTTGGCTATTCAACATGCCATTGGTGTCACGTAATGGAAAAAGAATCATTCGAAAATGAAGATGTGGCCAAAGTCATGAACGAAAACTTTATTAATATTAAAGTGGACCGTGAGGACCGTCCAGATATTGACCGCATTTACATGTTGTTCGTAATGGCCACAACCGGTGGTGGAGGCTGGCCTTTGTCCGTCTTTCTTACTCCTGATTTGCTCCCAGTCACTGGAGGTACTTATTTCCCCCCTGAAGACCGTTGGGGTCGTCCAGGCTTCAAAAGTATTCTACTATCTCTTGCCAACAAGTGGAAAGAAAATAATGATCAGTTTCTTCAGGTTAGCATTTCAATCATGGATGCACTTCAGAACTTATCCAAGGTCGGAGATGGGTCCTCTTCATCAGTGCCAGGACAAGAAACTTGGAACAAATGCGTGCAAAGGTATATCGCCACTTTCGAACCTCATTTTGGTGGATTTGGTTTAGCCCCTAAGTTTCCAAATTGCTCCATTTTTAATTTCTTGTTTCATTACTTTGCTCGAGATAAAACTAACCCGGAAGGCAAGCAGTGTTTGCAAATGTGTCTGCACACCTTGACTAAGATTGCCAAAGGTGGGATTCACGATCATATTTCGGGTGGTTTTGCTCGGTATTCTGTGGACAACGACTGGCATGTGCCTCATTTCGAGAAAATGTTGTATGATCAAGCTCAGCTGGTTGCTTGCTTCACGGACGCGTATATTGTGACGAAAGACGAGTTTTACGCCGACGTTGTACGTGATGTTATTAAGTATGTAGACAGAGACATGAGACATCAGTTTGGAGGATATTACAGTGCTGAGGATGCAGATTCCTACCCAGAGCATGGAGCACTTCATAAGAAAGAAGGAGCATTTTGTGTTTGGGAATACAATGAGCTGGAATCACTTCTAAGTGATAAAGAAATCAATAGTATCCCTTATTTAGATATTTTCTCCCATTACTTCAGTGTTGAAGAGGAAGGTAATATTTCCTCCGACAGTGACCCACAAGGAGAGCTCACGAAGAAAAATATGTTTATTGTCTATGGAAGCAAAGAAAATACTGCTACGAAGTTTGGTTTGACAATGGAACAGTTTAATGATGTGATTTCATATTGCACGGGTATTCTGTATCAAGCTCGACAAAACAGACCGCGCCCGCATCTTGATAGTAAAATGCTGTGCTCATGGAACGGTCTAATGATCTCTGGATTGGCACAAGCTGGCCAAGGGCTGGGAGAAAAGGAATTTGTTGATGATGCCATTAAAACTGCAGAATTTATTAAAAAGTACTTATATGACCCAGTGTCTAAAACCTTGCTCCATTCTTGCTACAGTGGTGAAGATGGATCTGTGGTCCAAATGTAAGTTGATCGTACCATAAAATAACACAACTGTCTAAGTTAGAGTTTGAGATATTTAAAGTTCTGATTTTATTTCTAGAAAAAACCCAATAAGAGGATTCCTAGATGACTATGCGTTCTTGGTGAAAGGGCTTCTAGACCTGTACGAAGCTTCGCTCGATCTCAGCTGGCTGAACTGGGCGCGCGAGCTGCAACAGAAACAGGATGAGCTGTTTTGGGATCACGACAACGGCGGATACTTCACGTGTGCAGAAGACGACAGCACTGTCGTCTTGCGATTAAAAGGAGGTGGGAAAAAGTTAATTACTGACACCATCACATTACAATTTTGAACCCTCGACGCAAAAAGAGAGGTATTATACTATTTATATCATTAACAACCCGTTCGCAGCTTCGCAGTTTTTGACTTTTTCTCATCAATAATCAATTACCTGCTTACCTTAAAGAGCGTTCAGTCTCAGTTTAAGTAGATCACCCAGTATTCGTGACTGTCTACTAAAGCAAGGTCAGCATATACTGGTTATTAGATAAACACTTATGAAGTGATCGACAAACAAGTCGCGGACAAGATTTGCTAGCCCTCCAGGCATGTACTATTTTTTCTCGTCATATAACTTACCTAAACGAACTACTTAATAAATTGTATTAATAATAAATTCAGTTTGTTTTCTAACTACTGCCTGCCCTACGAACTAGGGCCCGTTTATCAAACGCTTGTAACTTTTATTACAAACGGAAATCTCTTTCCAACAATATGTATTAAAAAATAAATGTTTTAAAAAACAAAAAACCGCCTTCAAAAACGTAAAAAATAACTTCTTTAAAATTGTAGGCACCTAAAAGGTTAGTCCAACTGATGTCGGCTTTTTGTTGAAAATGTTGTGGTCGCCGACTTCAGTAGGACTAACCTATTAGGTGCCTACAATTTTAAAGAAGTTATTTTTTGCGTTTTTGAAGGCGGTTTTTTGTTTTTTAAAACATTTATTTTATTTTATACTTTTTAGTGATCATAATACGCTGTTACGTAGTCCCACTTCTTAGTTGAAATGAAAGTTTAACTTATATCAAGCGCGCCGCAAGCAACGCCGCGGGAAAGTCATAGTCATATTTGAACAAGTAAATATTATTCGTTGTAGGTATCTTATCGCCACCCTTGAAATCGGTACCGTTAAGGAGTTCCGTTGGCCATCTGTGGTCTTCATCATCAGTTCCACTTCACCAAATGATACTTTCTGAATGCAAATGCTGGACTTGTTACTAAAAATACTAAAATCGCTATATGTTTGCCTACAATATTTGAGGAGTTCCCTCAATTCCTCACGGATCCTCTCATCAGATTCAGATTTGGTGACAATGGGACCACCTCGAAAGTATACTCTATCAAACCAAAAAAAAAAATTGAAATCGGTCGACAATTGACGGAGTAATCGGTGAACATACATAAAAATAATAATACATACAGTGGAACGTATAACCTCCTCCTTTTTTGAAGTCGGTTAAAAAGAGACTTCCACTTATAATACAAGTTACAAGCTTTTGATAAACAGGCACCTGGGCGGAGTCAGTAAAGCTCATGTCGGGTGGAATAATACAGACTCTTGCGGCGCAGATTTAAGGGATTTAAGGGTTTCGAGCGCTCCCACTATCGATCGGAGAAATGTAACCAAGGTCACGTCCGTGCCGTGCATGGTATTATTATCGTTAATGCGTTCTGAGTAGGTTTAAATTCGCATGTTTGCTGTCACAGATTGTTCCTTCTGTACTTGTTCTTATTCTGTGGTTGCGAACTTACTCGTATTTAGGCTTTGCCGTGTATCTATGTGTTTTATCCTCGTAAGGCCCAGTGTGCAATAGGATGTACATAATCAAGGCAAATTAATTTAAACTTTGTTGCAAGAGGGATAAAGTTTATTTTCCTATTTTCATAAACCGAAAATGGAATTATTGAACAAGCGTAATTGAACTTTATTGCCTTGATGGTAGGTTCGAAGTCCTACTCACAAAAATATCCCTGTTTGTAGTATGATGGGCGTTACGAGGTTAAGTCGATAAGTTAGGGAGCTTTTACGCAGTGGAAGCGTGCTGGGCCCATAATCTGTTAACGAACATCGACGCGACGGAGCGAGAATAGTGCTATACTAACGAGGCGAGAGTTCGAATCCAACAAAGCGAAAAAAAGCGAGTTATATAGACGGGGCATATTACGGCCTGGATGGATATAATAATAATAATAAATAATAAATATCAGGGGACAATGTCACACCAATTGACTTAGTCCCAAACTAAGCTCTAGGCTTGTATTATGGGTACACCAAAAAAACAAAACACGGAACAATACATTTTAACTACAGGTATACAACAGGCGGTTTTACCGCTTTGTAGCGATCTCTTCCAGATAACCTTGGAGAGAGAAATAAAAAAACGCGCTCATCACAGAAATATCTTGCCCTTACCGGGATTTGAACCCAGGATCACTATCGTCGTAGGCAGGAACACTACCAACTAGGCCAGCGCGTCGTCATAAGTCATAATATATAAGGTGACATGGAGGGTCAACGCGTCAAGTGAACTGAACTCTTTCAATTTCCAGACCAAGATGGCGCTGAACCTTCCGGCAACAGCGTTGCTTGCCACAACCTGCAGCGCCTGGCCGCCTACGCCGACAAGAGCGCGGCCGCATCGGGCGGCGACCCGGAGCGCGAAATGGCCCGGCGGCTGCTCGCGGCGTTCGCAAAGAAACTCGAGGAGTCGCCCACGGCGTTGCCTGAGATGATGTCGGCGCTTATGTTCTACAATGATTCACCTACGCAGGTAACGGAATTATTTGCAGTAAGGGAAACTGAAAGACGTTGTACCTTTTTCGCTCTTGTCACAATATGAATAGGACATAAAAAGGTACGTTTTCTGTTTCCTTTACTGTACAGTGGAAAAGGCCTTAAATTCTTTCGGGTTCGGATAAAGTCGTTTCGACTAAGTGTATCAGCACAGTATATATATAGCTAAAGCAGTAAAGAAGCTCCGCCTAATTTTCAAAATAAATTTGAAAAAAGTTTTTGTTTATTGTATCTCAGCTAGTTAGTGCAAAATCGATACGTGTGGTCTGCGACAACGAATCCGTTAAAAGTTTGATAAAAAGTAGCCGCCATCTTGAACTTTTAAGTTTTTCGACGGATTGCTTCCGAAATCGATATCTGGGGATCTGTGTGATATCCGACCACGAATCCGAAATCGATATCTGGGGAGACCACACCGATCGTCGGAGACCACACCGATCCCCAGATATCGATTTTGGAAAGATTCAGCCGAATAACTAAAAAGTTCAAGATGGAGGCTACTTTTTCTCAATCTGTCAACGGATTCGTTGTCGGAGACCACATAGATCCCCAGATATTGATTTTGGAAGCAATCAGTCGAATAACTAAAAAGTTCAAGATGGCGGCTAATTTTTCTCATTCTGTCCATGGGTTTATTGTCGGAGACCACATAGATCCCCAAATATCGATTTTGGAAGCAATCAGTCGAATAACTATAAAGTTCAAGATGGCGGCTATTTTTTCTCATTCCGTCCATGGGTTTATTGTCGGAGACCACATAGATCCCCAGATATCGATTTTGGAAGCAATCAGTCGAGTAACTAAAAAGTTCAAGATGGCGGCTACTTCTTCTCAATCTGTCAACGGATTCGTTGTCGGAGACCACACAGATCCCCAGATATCGACTTTGGAAACAATAAGTCGAATTACTAAAGAAAGAAGAAATAATATAAAATGCAAAGGAAACCGTACGTCTCGACGCGACACTCGCGTCTAACAGCACCGCCATGTCCGCTTAGCGGTCTCGTAGAGGAGTGCGTCTGTGTGAGTGCGTCGTTTCGAGCGTTTGTTCGGAGCTTCTTTACTGCTTTAGCTATATTATATACTGTGGTATCAGCGTATGAGGGTAAGAGATAAGTACAAACACGAAGTTGGTTTTACGTGCTTTTGCTCTGTAAGTGTTTTTTCTAATTTATATCTCTTTATTTCTGTCTATTCTGTTCTCTTTATTTCGTTCGATAAACATTTGTCGTCGGCTCGAAAATAATCTGGTTTGCCATCTAGCAAGAAATAACCAAGTAACTTAATAAAACAGTATGGCATTCTTTTTAACTTAGGTAATAAACATTTGGAGGAAAATTGGAGAGGCCTATGCTCAACGGTGGGCGCATATGCGCTGAAGAAGAAACATTTATGATTTTCAATCTATATACAAATACGTAAATAAAAAACCATCCAACACGTAGGTAGCTACTGTTATTACTCGATAAAAGAACTTTTGAAGATGAAGTGTTAATTTCAGAATCAGTTAAATATTTAATATAGTTTTCTTAAGATAAATCACGCCCGATGAAAATTCGAGGTTATGTGTCAAACGGTAGTAATTTGTTTACATGTTCCATTTGTATTGAGTGATATTTCGATCGGTGGGGTCCCAGGTGCTGATCGCGGGCGGCTGCTCGGACCCGCGCACGCTGGAGCTGGTGCGCGTGGTGCGCGCGCGCCTGCTGCCGGGCCGCGTGCTCGCCGTCGCCGATCCCGCCGCCGACTGTCCCGCCGGTATGTCCGACATACGTGAGTAGATTACGCAACTCACTCACAACATTCACTTCAAACGTTTCATTTATTTATTTAATTTTCTGATTTTTTATAATAAATATTCAAATATAAAAGTAAAAAAATAACAATACTAACACATATTTTTTTTATAAAAAACCTAACGTAAATGTGCCGCGCCGGCAGCGGGGTTGTCTCAAGCTACCGGTGGTTAGGGCTGCAGAGAGAGAAACCTCCTCACAATGCGTGCCGTGTCGAGGAGTACTGCCTTCTGTATCTGGCCCTTGATCCAGCCATCTAGCGAGAGTCTGTCGAGGTGTTGGTCGAGACTCTTCCCTATAAGACCTACGTCAAATAAAACTTGTCACTCACACGCCAAACATGTTTAAACAATTTTAAACTTAATTAATACGAAGCAAAGTCGCTTTTAATCTTCAACTTGTGTCGGCTGTGGCCGACGGTGGCGTCAGTGGCACGAATTTCAGTTGACGGCCAGCGCCTTCTGTGGCATTCAAACAAAAGGTTAACGAAATATATATTTTTTAAGCATTTCCTTTAGGCGTTTTGACACACTATGACAGTTTTCTGCAATTGGCATCTCAGAGTATAATACGGCCTTTAGATTCGCCAATTTTGGTACGAGTAGGTATGTCAAAAGACGAAATTATCTTTGTTGCTGCTCTTATTTTGTGTATACATTTTCTTTTCAATAGGGTGCTAAGTTGTACCTTTTTGTACACGGGCCAATCAGAAACAACTAGTGGTGATGCAATTTTTAAGGAAAAATAAATATTGCCAGTGATTATTAGATATCAGATCGGATAATCGGGAGCGATTTACCTAAAGTTCGAGTAATCTCAATAGAATCTAAATTAATGTGAACAACGACTTTTAATTTTTTTTTTATATGTAACTGGCATAACCCATTAACATTCTTTTAACATGTTCTTCTCCGATCCTTACGTCATTTTCAAGCAAGTTAATATAATGCAAGGAATATGTATTTAATACAGGTAGGTAATTCGCCGATCAATTTAGTAAATAAATAAAATATAAAATCCGTTTCCATAATACGCAACATCAGCGCACAGTGTTTGATCTGATTGATAAGTGTGTTAGTGTTATTTCTTTTTTATATTTACCCACTCTCACAACTTGTTTGACCTTTAGTGACAACCCTATGTTGTATCATTTGACCTTAGAACGAAATGGTATATTTCTCGTAAAATTGTGGAACGTGGATTTTTTACCATTGATAGGCCTTGTTAAGAGCAATCTCTCTGTGCTAGACACAAGTCGCACTTTTCAGGGTTTGGGGAGAAAATAAATAAAAACGAAAATCTGAAAAAACATAATTACTCGGTATCCAGAGGCGCTTTAACAAAAATAAAAACTGGAAAACATGCGCCCAAAGATGCTTTATCAAACTATATTTATCTAAAATAAATATCTTGGGTAGTTACGTTTTCAGAATTTATTTACAAACATTTCATGACAAGGTAAAGTAAAGTTTAAATATTTTTTTAACTAAAAGTATTTGAAATAGACGCCTGAATGTTCTACTCATGCATTTTAAATGCATCCTTGATCGATTAATACTAGAAACAGCAGAGGGATTTTTTTGCATCAAATCATACACTGTGCAGAGTCAACACGGAACTTTAGGTAGGTAGGGTTTTAAGTTGTTACAAAGATGTGGACGGGCCCTGGTGCCAAGTTTTTCGATCAACCCGCGCGTCCCGCATACATAAGCTAACGATTCGATTGTTTGATTCGAAAGTAGTTACGTGGTGTGATTGCATTTTGGATGTGTAAGGAATTCCCGCCGTATTGTGCAGGTACTTACACATTTACTTAGGTATACGATTTGCGATCTATATATTTTAAAACATTTTGCTATCGAAATATCGCTTAGGTTGTCACTTATGACGCATGTAGGCTTTTGGCTTTTAGGCTGAAATTACAGATTTTAATAAACATTTATTGTGTACCTAGGTTAGGTTAATTTTTTATATTAATTAAAAATGATTCTCTTGTTAAACCGTTTTCGACCAAACGATTTTCGACCAAACAATACATTAGGACATACAATGATTATGCCACTCGATATACTAGATCCATACCATCCCATACCTTATTGCGGAAGCAAATAATTAGGAAATATAGATAATTGAGGCGTCGGTGGTAAAAATGTATTGATTCGCTTTTTCCAGTGCTGAGTCGCATCCGGCCGGTCGGTGACACACCGACGGCGTATGTTTGCCGGCGCTACGCGTGCTCGCTGCCCGTCACCGACGTGAAGCAGCTCGAGAACTTGCTGGACGAGGCGCCCGCCGCGCCCTCCAACTAGGGCTTTCCAGGTACAACTAACACTATGAAAGAACGGAGGCTCCAAAGTCGAGGTGCGCGCCGCATCTAGGTGTTACGTGGCAGTGCACCCACAGTTGACCATTCAAGGTAGAGTCGTGAAGGCGCGGAGGAGGCGAGATTAACGCGTGGTGGTGCGCGTTGCGCCCGCTCCGTCGATTTCGTCTTTCATTTTCGTTTAATGTACTGGAACAAGGCATGTGCCGCTGCCTCGTTTTCGCATTGAGCCTCTTACAATTCAACGGTTCACGTATATCAATTTTTGTGAGTAGCTACAGCCTAATAGTTAGGGCGCCATGACTAATAGTAAGGTAATATTTGCAGTATGAGTATGAATGGTGAGCCTTTAACAAAATTAGGACGGCAGAGAAGTAATATATAAAGATACGAATTAAGACTATTAAAGTTATCTATTTATTAAATATCTAATAGGGATATGCATAGATTCTTTAAATCGCATATCTCAACAAATTTAACTATATAAATACCGTAAAATGAAATTAAAATTAAAATAGGCCAAGAAATACGGATGATACAAGTACTTTAAACTGCTAATTACACAGATATTAGACAGAGAGATCCGATATGCATTGTGACGTCATGTAACGGGTCGGCCATATAAACTCCATGTTAAATTATTTTTCTAGAACGAGATAGGAACCAATTTAATATTTGTTGGCTTAGGTATATCTTGGTTATAATTAGTGTGCGTGTGGATTGAGTGAGCAACCTTCTGAACAAAAATACAAAATGCTGTTCATTTATGTCGGAACCCAATATTCAAACCGCGGATAGATAGGCTTACTTCGGATTGAAATTTGACACATTTTGTATGGGCAAATGTCAAATTTTAACCCGTAGTAAGGCTTATCTATCCGCGGTTTGAATATAGGGTTTGGCCGTTAGTAAAAGTTCTAAAACATTTGTAAAACTAATCTCTGTATTTGTAAAACCATAAATAAAAAAATAAAAATCTTTAACATGCGCTCACTCAGTTCTCACAATCTACCAACGAAATCAGTGAATGTATTCATTTAACTTATAATATTTATATACTAATATTTAGTAAAACCTATGCTAACTTACCTTTATAATTTGTAGATCATCTAGTCTCACTCAATCCACATACTTTCGAAAACCCGATTTCTGATGAAAAAACAGAAGATTTAACCTGCTATATATGTGTATAGATAAGTAAAATTCATATAGGACTTTATAAAATACAAAACGAACCACTAACGTGGCAGGTTTTTGGATAAAACATTTTTGTGAGTGCTCATTCAGTTCACATATTATAAGTAAGTTAAAAATGTAAATATCTTAAGATTTTTAGTACCACAGAAACTATAAATTAGTTCAACTTTTAGTAATTTTTTTTACTAAATATCCACCATCTAATATTTTATATTCGTTGTCTGTTTATAAAGACATTCAACTGTAATTTTTCTAATGTAAATATATCAATTAGGTTGTTTTTTTAATTTTCAACATGTGACGTTGGACTATGGTCACGCCCTTAATGCCTAGTTATAAATATTTGCATTAATTGTTTTTTTACGGAAATTTATGCCCGTACTAGTCACAAAATTGTATTTAGACAGTTATTTATTATTATTATATTATATTTGTGGTTTGTGGTTATAGAATTATCAACAAGTTTTTAGAGATGTTTGTAATTCTGTAGCTCTGCCTACCCCACTCTGGGAACGAAGGCGTGAGATTATGTATGTATGTATATTATATTATAGGTACACTTGTCGCAATACTCGCAATTAAATTAAGATAAATCTCATAAAAATATATCAATTTAATTAATGTGTGGCTGTTATCAGTTAATTTCCTTTGCCTTAAAAGAAGAAATTTCTTTATTTTGGATATGACCATAATATGGAAGTGTGGTGAACCTAATTGATATATTTACATTAGAAAAATTACAGTTGACTGTCTTTATAAACAGTCAACGAATTTAAAATATTAGATGGTGGATATTTAGTAAAAAAAATTACTAAAAGTTGAACTAATTTATAGTTTCTGTGGTACTACAAATCTTAAGATATTTACATTTTTAACTTACTTATAATATGTGAACTGAATGAGCACTCACAAAAATGTATTATCCAAAAACCTGCCACGTTAGTGGTTCGTTTTGTATTTTACAAAGTCCTATATGAATTTTGCTTATCTATACACATTTATAGCAGTTTAAATCTTCAGTTTTTTCATCAGTAATCGGGTTTTCGAAAGTGTGTGGATTGAGTGAGCATAAGAAATTATTTGTAAAACCTAAAATACGTTACTAGGTGATCTACAAAAAGGCAAGTTAGCATAGGTTTTACTAAATATTAGTATATAAATATTATATGTTAAATGAATACATTCACTGTTTTCTTTGATAGGTTGTGAGAACTGAGTGAGCGCATGTTAAAGATTTTTATTTTTTTATTTATGGTTTTACAAATACAAAGATTAGTTTTACAATTGTTTTAGGACTTTTACTAGATGAACAGCATTTTGACTTTTTTTTCAGAAGGGTGCTCACTCAATCCACACCCACACTATAATTATAGCTATTCAAGAAATGATGTTTCTTAACTCTTTGTTACATGAATCAGCTTTTATTAAAGTGTTAAAAAAAGTCATGAGCATACCCTATTGGTTGATTGGGGTGTATATAATTGAAGTTGACGCTTGCCCAACGCCCGACAAACTGATTTACTATAAATACTAGGCTATTATCAGTATTATCACTCTCAATAGTCAGTGGTGCACTCGCATCAATAAAATAAAATGTAAACGGACCTTTACAACATGAGCGATGAGCGAAAGCAGAGAGTTATAAACCCATAATAGTAGTTTATGCGGCTGGTGCATAATAAGATCACACGAGTGTTTTAATGCCTAATTATGTATAGCCACATACATAACTTTATCTACATGCATATCATAAGTTTTCTATATGTTCAGATATGGCCTGTATTTTTATTAAGTTAGTGTTAACTTGTTTGTAGTACCAAAGCTTAAAAAATATATATATAACAAACAAACTTTATTTATAATGTACAGATATGGCTTGCATTTTCAAGTTAGTGGTACAGTATTACCGATACTTTTGAGAGCGTCGGTGGCCTAGTGGCTTAGAGGGTCGACTCGTGATCGTAAGGTACCGAGTTCGAACCCCCGCGGTCACCATGTACCAATGAGTTTTTCTAACTTAAGTGCATTACCCGATGCTCTTACGGTGAAGGAAAAACATCGTGAGGAAACCTGCACATTCGAACAGCTGAGTGTGTGAGAGGGTAATTGCACAAAAGATCCTAAAGGGTCGAAGTGTATCCGAAAGGGCCCATCTGTAAGATAAGATAAGATAAGATAAGATACCGATACTTTAATGTTTAGGTACCGACACTTAAATGTAAACGTTACGATGCACTATACTTTAATGTAAACATTAAGATGCAACCACAGATACAGGTTTCTTAATAAGGCGATTTGCTTATCGCTTCTGAACATATTGTAGGGAAGTTATGATATGGATGTAGATAAAATTATTTTTACTTTAACCTTTGTATCGTGTGATTATGTGCACAATACAATACAAGAATTCTGTATGGGTTGTACCTTATGTTTGTTTTTAGTTTCAGATATCTTCGCCGGATCATGCGTTCCCGTCTGCGCAAACGAAGATTAACGACACGCCGTATTAATTGTGTACTCACTTTTGACAATAATTAGATCAAGCCGTTTAAAATTGTATGTCTTAATAGTATTTGTAGAATATCTTCGTGTTAATGTTTGCAGTTTGAGGACGTTGTGCATAAGGCATAATACTAGTATTGTACTAAAAATGATCTAAGTGTTAATCGTAGTGACGCAGCTCTCTTTAGGAGTCAAAATCTCTGTAGAATAGGTACATATCGTACTGTTGAAGCAATTTTGAACCTCTCATACTCACTGTCTTTGGAAATGCAGTATCGCATCTCAGTCAATTATAGATGTGTTCCATGATCTTTACAAGACAGTGTTATAAATTTAATAGATATTTTATTAGTGGTTAAAATATAGCGTTAGGTGTAAAGGTTATCTAAGAGCACAATGCGAACAATAATTTACGCAGAATGTGTAGGTAGTTTTATTCTTGAAATGAAGTTATATAAATTGGGAATAAATCTAATATCAAATATTAGTCTGACGTGATTGTGATATCAAACGCTTGAAATTATGAATAGTGGAGTAAAATGTAGTATTTACCGTGGGTGGATAAGAATTCTGGTTAACACATGCTGCGTGGATATTGCCTGCTTATTCAGGGGTGTATCACATAGGTTAGTTGCTAGGGTGTATCCAGCGATATGACGCGAGTGCTGCCTTCTCATTGTTACGATAGTGTTTTTAGTCCTCGCAAGACGCAAATGTTCGTACAACTTATTCTTCGTAGATTTCAAGTACGGTCGACCTTTAGGCGATATTTTTCCAAAATAATATAATTTTTTTGCTAGCAATTTTCTAGTCGCGATTTTTCCGATTCGTGATTTTTTTCCCATTCTTATTTTGTCCTGGTCGCATATTGACTTTTCTGGATTTTTTCCAGTCGCATATTTCACCATTGTACTTAGGTCATGTTAGTGTTGCACCAGGCCCGAAGAGCCAAACCACCCAGAAGCAGTGCTCTGAGGAATTGTTTAGCTTAGTACAGGTCGATTCACTAAAGCTGGCACGAATGGAATGAACAAAAGTAATGTCACCTATCACTGTGTGAGTGCCGTCCTTTGAACCGATGTTCGAATTTCAAACCAAAAAACCTGTTATCATTTTACACACTTACTATACTTTCGTTCACTCATTCAAACCATTCGTGCCAACTCTTGTAAATCGACCTGTACCTACAGCACCATTCTATTATAGGACCACTCGCCATCGGAGTAAAGTTCATCCGAACTACCTGGGCCCGTATTATGGTCGCCTTTATCGCGGTGGATAAAGCTTCCGTCACTCTCGCACTTACATACTGGTCAGAAAGTGACAGATGTTTTATCTACGCTTATCTACGTCGATAAACACGACCATAATCGGCCCGCTGGAACCATTAAATCGACTACAGTCCGTTTTCAAAGATCCTTTCCTCCTCGTACCTTGAACTATGGAATGAGCTTCCCTCCACGGTGTTTCCTCAGCACTACGACATGTCTTTAAATGCGGCTTAAAAAGAGTATACACTGAAAGGCAACAACTTCGCTGTGCCCCTGGCGTTGCTGATGTTTATGGGCGACGGTGACGGTTTCCCATCAGGGGCACGTTTTATAAAGCTACAAGTTGCAATTTTACGGCTCTAAACTGGCAACACTGCTCTAATGGCTGGTCGTCATTGGTCGAGGTTGTGTCAAATGCAATCTTGTAACCTGTAAATTTTAATTTGTAGCTTTATAAAACAGGCCCTTGGTGGGCCGTCTGCTCGTTTGCCTATTACGGTTATAAAAAAAAAACGAGCTCCGGGCCAGCGAAGCTCTGTCGACTCTGTGAAAATGATATAACTATTCAGATAAATATACAGATTGGGAAATTATGATAATGGAATTATTTCTGCTGAGATAAAAATCTTTGGCAAAATAAGCTACTGAAAAAAATTACGACTGGTAAATTTTACGAATGGAAATATCGCTTGCAGTAAAATTAGATTTTCGGAAAGTCATCGCCACACTCTTTAGTGCTTTGTCACCTTAACGTCATGTTTGAACTGCTGCACTGATGTGATTAAGGCGTTACAGCGACAAGGTACTTAATTGACTGTTCCATAGATACTAGTAGCGTGCTTGTTGCGGTATACGACAGTCTAGCTGCGCGGATTCACGTGTTGAACTTGGCAGTATCCCTGGAAACACTCTCAGATGTGATATCTCCTTTAGAGTTGATGTTATAAATCATTGTAATTAATTATTTTCCGTAGATTTTGCTGACGCATAATACTTATTCTTAAATTGTTTTTCCGAAGCTTTTACTTACTTTACTTTTTATTTTCTGTAGTCTATGTGACTGGTGCGTAATGAGAGGCATTCATACGAGCCGAAGGGCGAGTTCCATAATAAGATGACACGAGTATGTTCATGTCCAATTATTTGTACAGTCGCATACATAACTTTATCTATAATATGAGAGAAACCCGTATCTGGGGGCCGATTTTTGACTTACGAGCGCTCGAAAGTTTCACTCGGAAGTGAGCAAAATATTTGAAACCGTTTTTTGAAGTACGAGCGGTAGAATTGAAAACGATTGGTGTGGACCACTCGTCTTTAAATTTTCTATCGCTCGTTATTTCAAAAATACGGTTTCACAGGTTTTGCTCATTTCAGAGTGAAACTTTCGAGCGCTCGAAAGTCAAAAATCAGCCCCCTGTGGTTACCCTGTATCTTAATGTTCACATAAAGGAGCGTCCTCACTGAGAGCATTTGCGTGTACAGATCTAGTGAATAATCCTTTCACATCGTGAAAACTCGGAACTCACGGCTACTTCCGAATGATGCCGACGTGTCTATGACATAATCTCACGCCTTCGTTCCCAGAGTGGGGTAGGCAGAGCTACAGAATTACAAACATCTCTAAAAACTTGTTGATAATTCTATAACCACAATTAGGCTAAGATGTTTACCAGCGTATTAGTGACAGGTTGCAAGCCCATCGCCTAACAGTACTACAAGCCTTTATTCCCTTAGTCGTCTCTTACGACATCCGCGGGAAGACATGGAGTGGCACTATTATAACTCGGCAACCACACGAGGCCAATTATTAAGTGACATGTTTGTATTAAATAAATAAATTACTTTAGTTATCAGTTTCAAATGTCAAACCACGAGTATGAAGTATATCACACCGAGATTTTAAAACCACCATGATCAAATTATATAGAGGTGAGAAATAATTTCACAGGCTTATCGATCTATACGTTTCCCAGGTCCTAATGCTTTAGGCATGACTAGGTATTAAAAAGAACTGAAAACTAACTTACTTAATAATTAACAAAAAAATACTCTGGCGATGCGACGATCCCCCACGTTGTCTTGATGGGTACTGAGTCGGACTGAAGTAGCATGACAAATACGAACATTTCCGAGAATATACGATGTGAAAGGATATTTCACTAGTACTGTAATGAGCATTCGGTGCGAACATCGAGTGGTGTGTAAGCTTTGTAATGCTCGGCTCAACCTCCATGCCACTCGAATATTCACGCGAATGCTCTCAGTGAGGACGCTCCTTTAAAGTATCGGTCACAGATATTATTACGATATTTTAATGACATGCAATACTTTGTTTCAATTAAAGTACAACCGCAGATACAGGTTTCTTAAGGTCATTTGCGTTCCTGAACATATTGTAGGGAAGTTATGATGTTATGGATGTAGATAAAAGATTATCAACTCAAAGAGCATATCCACAGCAGTGTTACTGATCTTAAATATCTTTATTTTTAGGCAATGATAAATATTTTTGTAATCAAAAATGAGATAACGTCATAAAATGACTAAAATATTATTTATTTATTCGTTTTGGTTGATCTTAATTATTATTTTGTGATATTACAGAGTTGTATTGTTTGTACGTGTTTAATTTCTAACTTTCTCCCCCATTAATCGCTTATACAATTTCAAGAGCAATACCTCGTTGGGCTTCCTTAACCGTGGTACCATCAGATACTACCATTGATGGTTCTATGGTGTTTTTTTTTTGCCATGGTACCATTAATGGTACAACCGAAGTATTTTATTGATGAAATCTGTGGTGCACACCTTGTTCTGCGATGTTATAGAAAGATAGTTCGCGTTTAGCTCCGTAAGTATAGTTTACTTCCGTAACCAAAATGGCACTTGGCCCGACACACACTTGGCGGGTTTTTGTTCATAACGGTCACGGTCACGCATCTTTCGTTGGCATGCTTTTTAAAAAAAATGTATTTTTGATGTTTTGTACGAACGAATGTTATGATGATGTTTGTAATTCACATTGCTGTAGTGTTTTGCTGTTATGCTATTTGCTGAGGTTTCTCTTGACTGCAGTAGTGGAGTCGTTACCCACTCCTGGAGTAGCCCTAGAGAAGGTAAAAAGGTGTACCTGGAGTGGGTGGGCGGGTGGAGATGTCATGATTAGCAGTGTGGAGTGTGGATAAGGAAAAATCGGTTAAGGCTACCTGGATGGTGGGTCCCGTTCTAGGTATAGCCCTCATGCTAATCTGGTAATTTTAAAATGGCGACACTCGTTGCGACCGCAAGCGTTATCAGGATGTAGGGCCCTCCCATCAATATGAGCAGCTTCGACCCAGGTATATCTGTTGACTGAGACGAGGACGTGTATGAAGGATTGCGTGGCGTTCACCTGGTAGTTCACCATAGCTACCTTAGCTTGCCCGACTGATGGGTAATATACAGCGTGCGGGTTCTGCTCATGTGAACCACTCATACGCATAAGAAGTATTTATCTTGGGGCATCGCGTACCGAAAGAGATAAGTATAAATATTTCGTTGCCCAAATCCTCTGGAATTTTCTAGCAGCGGGCCCGCTGCTACTTAAATCTAGAAATTCTTAGGGCTATGTCGGTGACCAGCGCTGGTTTTACTACCGCCAACATGCTGAGCTGGGACCAGCAATAATATAGGTATGTTTTACGTCTCTTTTAGTTTAGTACCTAGTTGTTTTTGTCCTTTTGTTAAGAGTAGATGTCTGATACACATTTTTTCTTTATTTTTCTTTCCCTCATCACCGATGATGATGATTAGGGTAAGGACTTTTGGTGGCATACTGTGGTTTTAGAATGCATTGAGTCCTAATTATTAAATATAAACTACTTTTCATTATTTAACCTTTTGAACGCCATACGTCGAATACAAAATGTGCCACCCACACGCCAAACATGTTTGCTATGCTATGCAAATTACACCTTATTGCTACCAAACAGTCTCTTTTAATCTTGAACTCTTGTCGGCTGTAGCCGACGTGGCGTCAGTGGCACGACTTTTAGTTGACGGCCAGAGCCGACTGTGGCGTTGAAAAGGTTAAACCGTTGAACCAACTTGGGAATGAATTTTACTACAAAAGATATCTTAGCTGTGAAAGCGTAACAAACAAACAAACATTAGTAACTAGGTAGAGATAAACCGAACTAAAACTAACGAGTGTACACTCAGCCTTATAAGTAGGTAGCTGCACAGTTTAGTACCATGTCGCTTGAACGCCTTTGACAGACACGTGAAACAGTTCAAACATAGTCTGAAAAAGCACTAGTGTACAGCTACTTATAGACGACCGTATCTGTTATCTCTCGTCTATCACGTTTCGTCTGATATTTTTATTATCATGCTAGGGCCTGGACACAACAAACACTGCACGACGTCATTAACGTGAAAAGGCGCTGCGCCGTAGAAAGGCACGCTGCCGCGACGTGCAGATACACGGTGCCGTCATTCATTATAAAGTGCAATATAAGCCCAATGTCCTGCGCGTAGAGTTTAAAACAGTTGAAGCCGTTGTCACACGGCACCGTGTATTTGCACGACGCGGCAACGTGCTTTTCTACGGCGCCTCGCCGTTTCACGTTAATGACGCCGCGCCGTGCCGTGGTGTTGTGTCCAGAGGGCCCTGCAAAGATGCACTACGCTAACATGACGCTAACTAACGTTTCTATTCGATTCGTTTTTAAACCAATCGCGTCACTGGTAGACCACGTGACTTTTCGTATCACGTCATCTCGTATCAGTGACGCGATTGGTTTAAAAACGAATCGAATAGAAACGTTAGTTAGCGTAGTGCATCTCTGCAGGGCCCTCAGGCCCTTACGTATGACAAAGTAAAGAAACACATCCAGCTTCTTCATTAATATATTTATTTCCATTATGATGCCCGTAAATTTTTTGAAATTTAACCGCATTTTACTGCATTTGAATATTTTGAACATTAATTTAAACATCAATTTTTAACACACATTCAGATTTCAATTATTGGATTGGAATATATTGTATTTTTAAAACATCTATTGTACAGTCAACTACAAAGAGATGTATCCACGTTAACCTTACAAAATGAAGTAAATTTTCGAATGCCATTATTAATTACCCTTGCTTCGTGACATTTCTAGGGTCAATAAAACCTTACATTGTGATCGACTCGTTTAAAATGCAATAATTATGTATCCCGCTATGTCTCCTCTGAATGTACAGTTACAAGCCTCTTTTGTTAACTATCGATATGTTATGACAAATAAAAGCAAACTTATAACGTTCCAAAGAAATGTAACCAAAACCTTTAAATTTGGAATAGAATCCAAGAAAAGCGATTCTCTTTTCAAAAACGCATATTTTCTTCTTTATTAGACTACAAAGAGATGGATCCAATGACATGATGACTGGACAATTGACATTGACACTATTTGAGAATAAATGCATTACGATTTACGACGCTTATTAGTTCAGTTCGCCATCGCTTATCTTATCCGATGCTTAATATTATTATCAGAGAGTATTAGTAATAGGTGCAATTGCAAGGGCATTTCTACGACCAGACAACTATGACGTACCGTATTGATGACCACACGAAACATCGCATCGTTGCGATGTTAGAAAATGGAGCATCCGTGTTAGATGTTTCCGAAGAGATGGGAGTGACGGTTAGTTTTACAGAAGATAATACCTACATAGAATGTATTTTTAACTTTACTCGAAATTATGTAGGTTTTCATATTAATTTAGTGCTGTTTTTGATGTATCGACATTTTTTGCAGAGAAAAACGGTTAATTTATGGTGGAAACGTTGGCGTGAAGAAGGGACGGTTCAAAACCACAAATCTACAGGACGTCACCGTGTGACCACGGCAGATGAGGACAGACGTTTAGTCGAGGATGTTCTTGTTCATCGTTTTGTGAGCGTTCCCACTTATGCGTCTGAACTAAATGTGTGCCAAAATACAATTCGTCGAAGATTGAAAAGTGTAGGACTGCAACATAGAATACCAGCCAAAAAACCAATTCTAAATGATCGCCATAAAAGACTTAGGCTTAACTTCGCAAATAATTACATAAATTACGATTTTGAAAAAGTAATTTTTGTAGACGAAAAAGTTTTTTCTACAAACGAACAAGGACGAGTATCGCTTTGGAGGTTCGAAAATACCCGTTATGAGGAACCTAATATACTACAGACGCAACAAAGTGGTCGATTAACTTTAGGGTTTTGGGGTTGGATGTCATCGTCTGGACCTGGGGAATTAATTGAAATCCCAACTCGAATGAATGCGGTGAAATATAAAGAAATTTTGAAAGATGTTCTAATGCCCACCGCTAAAACTGTATTTGGAGACGAAGTAATAACGTTAATACAGGATAATTCTTCAGTACACAATTCGCGTATTGTCCAAACTTGGATTAACGAGCAGGACGATCTCGAACTGATTAAACTACCACCCAAAAGCCCCGATATGAACCCAATTGAAAACCTATGGGGAGTGATGGTACAAAACTGGAATCCAACAGATGTAAGAAATATCCAAAACTTAAAACAACATGTGTTTCAACTATGGGACTACTATCGAGGACAAAGTTTCTGTGAAAACTGTGTTCGTTCAATGCCCGATCGGTTACAGTCAGTGATTGATGCCCGCGGCAGTTATACTAGATTTTAAAAGTACTTAAATGAGAGTTAAGAAGACATTTGAGGAATAACATTTTATTTACGTTAATTTTTAAGTAATAATGTTTTATTTATGTTAATTTGACATGTTAAGGAAACAATGGGGCCAATTCGGATAACCATTCTCTAATTTTATACGTCTTTTAAATTTAGTTTTACAGGCATCAAAATGAAGTTTGACGTTTATAAACCATTTTGACAGGTATTAAATTGCGTTTTAGACCTGTCAAAATGGTTCATAAACGTCAAACTCCATTTGACGCCTGTAAAACGAAATTTAAAAGACGTCTAAAATTAGAAAATGGTTATCCGAATTGGCCCCAATGTGGATTTAAAATAAACCAACTCTCTTCCCCTATTTCACTCATTTTAGTTTTATTTACACTATAAAAAATAGCCTATTCCTTGATCAGTCGACTTTTTCACCTAAATATGGTCCCCAATCGTGAATATATTTTTTGTAGTTGATTGTCCTAACGTCCATCGACTATACAAAAAATCATCACGATTGATCCAGTGAGGGTAGATAGGAGATTGGTAATGGCGGTGGTGGCGTAAACAATTGGAGGCGTAAGAATGTAACAGATAGAGTTATTTTCGCATTCATTACGATATAATAGTGTAGATATGTTTAGATTTAGCAACACAATAACCCATGTATCGTTAAAATTATCATACCACCGTTAACGCTGAAAAAAACTTTTTAAAACAAAAACTGACGTTTCACGAAAACGGTACACACTTGTCATTGCATACATCTGTCTCAGGTAATTAGCGAAATAATACTTTTTTCTTATTCGGCATACTTGGATACATTTCTTTGGAACGTTATAAGTTTGCTTTTATTTGTCATAACATATCGATAGTTAACAAAAGAGGCTTGTAACTGTACATTCAGAGGAGACATAGCAGGATACATAATTATTGCATTTTAAACGAGTCGATCACAATGTAAGGTTTTATTGACCCTAGAAATGTCACGAAGCAAGGGTAATTAATAATGGCATTCGAAAATTTACTTCATTTTGTAAGGTTAACGTGGATACATCTCTTTGTAGTTGACTGTACATCAAGTTCGGTGAACTACATACTTTAATAAGGAGAATGATTAAAAGTACGTCTTTTAGTAGTTGATTATATCATAATTATCATTCGACACAGTTTACACAGATACACATTAATTAGGCTCGGATCAAACCGCTAGTAATAATAAATGCAAAATAAATTGTCTTGACACTAGCAAACCATATCAGAATTGGACAAAGTGAGCAGTTACTTTAATAATCAAGCAGTGCTGAAAGTAAATATTCAAAATAAATGCAACCTCCGTCGTACGAGTAATTCTGTAACATATGACATACATCGGCTCTTATAAAGACATTTAGCGATATGTGATCTAGGTGTTGGTGTAAAATAAAATTACGTACTTAGTTATAGAGAACATATACCTTTTTAAAATTATGGCAATTATACCTTAGACCAAGTGCAGTGGCACGACTACACTGGCCGCGAGGTGGACTTTGGACTACCAGTCCAATACTACTGATAAAATCATAACTGTCATTCAAAGACAAAAACACCCTTTACCATTTGCTAGTATGGTCAAGCATATTAATAAAAAAAAACAAAAAATATTAGTCTACTCCTCGGAAATGTAAAGTCCATACATCTACTACATCTTAATACAAGTCATAAATATTAATTATCACATTAAGCTAATGTCAGTTCAGTCACAGGTTTACTAACTACTTACCAAACCATTTCAGCCGCAATACACGGGAAATACAAGCGACAGACTTCAAGTCATTCACTCCCGCGTGGATTTACTTGATAGCGGGATTCTAATAGGTATAAGATAAATATTTGCCCAGCGTGCAAGTTTTTTTGGATTATTCGCGGTAGTTCCTTTGGATGTTCCTTCGAAGGAACTATTGCGGTTTTCCTTCGCTTTTACAAGAGCTGAAGGAACAACAGATTCCTTTTTTTCGCATTAGTTCCTTTAGTTATTTTATGTTATTTAGCAAAGGAACTAATGCGAAAAAAAGGAATCTGTTGTTCCTTCAGCTCTTGTAAAAGCGAAGGAAAAGTCGCAGTAGTGCCTTCAGTTTTTGCAAAGGAACAAAGGCGAAAAAAAGTAGCAGTACGTCCTTCATCTCTTGTGAAGGAACTAGTGTGAAAAAAAACGCAATAGTTCCTTCGAAGGAACATCCAAAGAAACTACCGCGAATTATACGTTTTTTTTAAAATTCAACCGATTAATTATCCGCCAAATTTAGAGTAGTTTTTCAACAGCTGAAAAGTAGGCTCATGCTGTTTATAATAAAATAAAGAGGTAACAAAGTTGTAACAAAAACTACATACGGAGACTGAAATTGTAACATTTGTAGTCTTCCGCCGCAACGAATTCCCAAATAAACGTTTGCGACATCCGGTTCTAGTATCGTTAAGGTGATTTCACTTTAAGTATATGTATAACACATGACTAGGCCCCATAAAAAATACTTGGACGCATAGGTAATACCAGATATCCACTGTTTACATTTTAAACGTTACAGACATGAAATGCAGAGTAATAGCGAGGTAGATTTAAATTTTTGTTCAATACATAGTCATTAGAAGGAACATGAAATACATTTTGTTAGAAATATAAAATATTAATCATTCAACCCTGTCTTATGTGTCAGATGGGTATAAAATTTGTATCGATTTGATTATTTTACACAATACAATCATTGACATTTGTAACCTAAATTTTTAAATACAATAAATCATAATTTACATTTGCGACATATTAGGCATAGCGAGCCATTTAAAGTAATATAAATAAAATTATATGAAGATAAAATTGCTTGCTTTGGATATAAAATTATATAATTTAACGCAAGAACTGCCCGGTTCTTTTATTTTTAAATGAAGTCAAGGACAGTCAAGGGTAGTTTCTACGGGATAACAATACATTAAAGCTTATGACTAACAAATTCGTGAATCATTCCGCAGAAAACATCAAACGAGAAGATCTTTTTTTTCAACCATCTACCTACTAATATCACGAGAGAAACATAACTTTTTAACATTCCTACCGTATCCTCATCAATACAATAACCCGTCAGTCATAATCGTAAAATCTAGTACTTTTCTTTTCTTTCGTCCAAAACATGCATATACCTCAAGAATAAATTTCACCATCTACCTAAAACTCCCGCCTCCCGCAAAACATATTTTATTGATGAGAACATGGTCATTTATAGTTTACAACACACCTAAAAGTATACCTTTTGTATAATATTTTCAAAAGCATATTCTAATACTCGCCCGACAAGTCGACATTAAAGGTCTCCGCCCACTACACCGTACCACACCATGACCGTACTATGAACGTATCAGGCCCGGAAGGTATAGTATTAGTATTAAAATGTTGGTCGGTGACGGAACGGTCTAGTAGGCGTAGTCTCATACTTTTCAATACAAAGAATATTTTTATGTTGACACGTTCCTATTACGGTCATGGTATGACAGGGTGTAGTGGCTACAGACCCTTAGATACAGTTTGAATAATCATAACATTAACTTAAAAGATGTCACATTCATACTCCAAAACAGTCTTGTGGTAGAAGAGAAGATATCTGTCGAAGAGAAAACAACGTTAGCAACATGTGAGGGACTACGGGAATCGAAAAACCGGATTCAAAGAGATACATACCCTTCACTATCTAGAACTTCACGCAGCGAGGCCCTCGTGATCATGTGGTCGTCACACTTGAACCAGCTGCCCTTCATCTGGCGCACGTAGGCGGTGTAGTGGCCGGCGTCCAGCGACCCCAGGTGGTTGACGACGGCGAACAGCGAGTAGCGGTTGTCCTCGAACACGCCCGACGGCGTGTTGTTGTTGTCGGCGCCGCCGCTGTCCACGCTGCGGCGGTGCGACGACATGAACGGCGTCATGTCCAGTTCGGCCGGAAACGACACGAACGTTGATATTTTTCTGTCGATTTGCGACGAGTGCTCGAACCGTTTGAGGTGGAAGCTAGCGACTATCGGGAGGGTTTCGAGGGTGAGTTGTTTGGTGGATTCCCGGTAGGCGCGGCAGTTCGAGCACTTGATCTTAGCTCCGGAGCCCAGATGTTCGGCTCGCGTGAAGCGTTCCAGGCAGGCCTGCAGCGAGCCGGGCCCGGCCACGTCGAGGCTGATGTCCCAGAAGGGGTCGATGGTGGTGGACACGCCGGAGCAGGATGTACACACGACGTCGCTCTGCAGCCCGCCCGTGAATATCTGGTCGATGATGCAATTACAACGGACGGTTTCCTTCTTTTCAATGTCATCAACGCCATTCATACAATGCCTGGAATTAAGATTTATTTATTTATTCGTATGGCGTATTTAAATAAACATTTCAAATCAGCATAACTAAAGAGATATCTATAGATCCACATTCAAGGTCCCGAGCCACGAGATAGTGTCAGGTGTTAGTTTGTACAGATTTCTTTATACAGAAGAAATCTGTCGTACATAGTTTATGAAGAAGAATAAATTAACTAAAGTTAAGGTCATGCGGAGTGACGTATACAACAATCGAACTTAATTTATAGTATGTTTATCATTGTCAAGCACCCATAGTACTAGATCAATTTTTGTCGGATTGTCACAAGAAAAAAGACTTGATAGCATAGCTGGCGCTCCCGTCTAGCTCTCGCACCGTGCCCCCCTTGCACACCCTACTCTCAGTTGTACGGCTCCAGCGTCTCACAAGTACCTGTGTAGCACGTCGAGCGTAGCGATAAAGAACTCGTGCGCATCCTGCTGCTCGTAGCCGGCCAGGTGGCGCGCGTGCGTCCAGATCAGGTGCAGCAGACGGTGCAACGTCAGCGGCGTCTTAGCGCCCGAATAGAACTCCTGCACACGGGGCTTATTATGTATGTTAACCTTTAGAATGCCATGGTTCACTATACTTTATATACCATAGCCAAGTCAACAGGAAAATGGTTGGAGTGTAAAACAACTTACTAATAGTCTGGCATTCGCTATAATACAATCCGCAGTTGTGTATAACCAACTAATGAGTTTATACAGAGGAACATGTGTTTTGCGCTAGAGCTGCACAGAAAATCTGCCTCAGCACCAGCAATCCAACATGAGTCTGGCCCTCTACTGTATAATAAATAGACCTTTTGATTCTAAGATCATGTACAAAGCGTACCCTGAAGGTCAGAAAAAAGTGCTAGAAGCTGATGTGCTGAAATGTAAAATAAGACAGTCAAGGACCATTGGTTCAGCTATTTACCTGGAATAGCTTAGAAACTTCGCAGACAAGGCATTTGCCAGAGCCTTGTGATTTACACTTGTGCTTCTCACCAAGGAAATAGTCCCGTAGCAAAGGAGTGTGGATCAGAGCCTGAAATATATTATAAGTATTGTTTAAGGTATGTATTTTATTACCACTTTTCTAAACACAGTAATACATTATTAACATACATTACATTCTAAATAGGTAAAGAGTAGAATCTGTTTACAATAATCAACAAATTCCTACTTCAAACAATTAGTATACACCTCAAAGTATAATTGTTTTTTTGAAATATAATTGGATATGAACATGTAGACAAAGCATATTTCCTTTATCTTTTCTAATTCAATGTACCTGCACGATGCAATTCATGAAGCAAGTAGAGCCAAGGTTCTGAAGTCCTCGCAACCCTATGGTGGTGTGGGGCCCGATGAGTCTGCGTTTGCGCAGCCGCCGCAGTGCCGTCGCCTCGGTTGTATTCGGAAGCCACGGCATAAACGGCGCACTGATGCCCAAGGACCTTGATATAAATAAAATATTAGCACATTCATGGCATTCCCCCACTGACTGTCATTTAATTTTTATGTTAATTTGACTTTTGTTGCCGATGCCATAAAAGCCTGTTGAATATTTTAATAACATAATCTATTTTAAAAGCTAGTCAGAATCATTAATTTGTCATCAAAATGGTGCAAATTAAATTTCATCAACTATACTAGCTTGTTATCCTAGCTCTAAAATCTAACCTTGTTTAACCTAGGCATAGGAGACCAACTTCAGAATAGTAAAAAGCCAGCCCATAAAGTGTATGATGAATATAAATTAGGTGAAACTGTGAAATACAATACTCACTTTGCTTCTTTTAGTCTGTGACTCATGGCTATCTCTGTCAATTCTCTGTCATATATATAGTCCTGGCACTGAGCACAGAATATATTTCCATAGCTTAGGTCAACATAAAGAAAGTGTTTTTTGATTTTCGAGTGGTCCTGAATATGGCCAGCATAACAAGCAAAAAATATGCAATGGAGACAGGAATGCATGCGAGGCCCTGGCTGGCCACAAGTAAAGCACAGACATGATGTAGCCTGAAAAGAAAGAAAAGTCTAAATTTCAAGTTGAATTAAGAATGTTCACTCATAGACAACTATCAATCAGGGTAATCTGAGGAAGGAGGTTTAAATTGATTTCATACAAAAAAAAACAAACAATACATAGGTACATTTTATTATTCAGTAAGGAAAATATATAGAAAATAAGGACCCATCTAAATTGTAAGAATGAGTCACACTCACGTCGCGTTTAATGCGACGGAACAATGCTTAACACAATCAGCTGTTTTGGGGTCAAAGATTAGCAATCAGCTGATTACTGATTTGTACAGCTGACGACTATAATATAAATTGGAAGTTCTGTAAGATCTTTACGTATGTTACACTGTGAGGCTTATTACAGCCTTTAAAGTCAATTGCGTGATGTAAAATGTCAATGTATTCTATCTAACTAACTGAGATTTACTGTATATTCGCTTTGCAACTTACCTTGTATTTCCTGGCTTCGAAGGAGGTGCAAGAAACAAAAAATGCATGCACAATTTTATAAGGATTCGAACCCTTTGCGGCCTTAAAATTATTCAGATGAATGCATCCATTGTCATTCATATTCCTGATTGGTAAAACACCGGCGACGCGATATTAAATCTGTTCTTCTACGACGCAAGTTTATTAAATATATTCATAGTTGCACTGTTGTAGGCACAAAACAGAAAATGTTTCAATTGACACAGCTGACAAAATGATCGAAAATGAGACGGGAGCTATTATTGATGTAAATGTGAAGAAACTGGGTGCGTTCGCGTTGTCGTCGCAGAGCTACGGCTACGCAAACGCAAAGCGACTTCCCTCTCGTTCTCGGGCACAAATCAAGAAAATCTCACTCAAACAACAACCATCCACGGGTTGGGTAGGGCTCCTTAGCTTGCCAGGAGAAAAAAACAGCGTGTATCTTGCTTGTCTATGCCTACACTGCCTACGTATTTATTTTAATTTTGTAAATTTATAGAGGTATCTTCGTAGACTTCGTCCGTATGTACCACAATGGTACCACAGTAGGTACGTACATGGTACGTACACTGACCTGAGGCCCTACTTTGAAAATCGAAGTTTGAAGTTACGTTAGCTCCATCTTTCTCTCTCGATTTAGTCTCGAATGACGAGTGACAGGGACGGAGCTAACGTAACTTCGAACTTCGATTTTCAAAGTAGAGCCTCTGGCTGGCTGACTGAGGCCCTACTTTGAAATTCGTAGTTCGAAGTTACGTTAGCTCCATCCCTGTCACTCGTCATTCGAGACTAAATCGAGAGAAAGGGATGAAGCTATCGTAACTTCGAACTTCGAATTTCAAAGTAGGGCCTCTGGACTGACCGAAGTTATTTATCATAAAGTTATCTATAACTTCATTTTATTTATTGACCACGAGTCCACAGATTATCTCTCATTACTCGACTACAACTACCTACTTTGCACACAATGGCCAAAATGAATAAGCTCATTCTACCATCCTTAACTAAAAATAAATAAAAGCAAAATTCATAAGAATAACCAAAGAATAACAAAATAAATCCAATGAAAACTCAAGCAATTTGCTACATTAACGGGCTAACGGCTCTGTGGTCGCTTGAGTAGGTTGACTGAAGTAAATAATAAATATGGCCGCCTGCCAGTAATAACGATGTGAACTATTGTTGACTGTTTTTTAAACAATTATTTAGTTAAGAAATGATAAGTGAATTTGAAAACTTGTCCCTTGGAGGAAATAATACTTCAAGTAATCATGGAGATCCTTTCCCTCATACCGGTAATTCAAGTGTATTTTCTAGTGTATACGTAGATCTTAGAACTAGTTTCGTTGTTTTCCAATTAAATCTTGACCTCAATGCTAGTGGATTTTAAGCTAATGCTGAATGTGATGTTTACAGAGCTGACACCCGACCAGCAGAAAACTTTGATTGACATTCGTCGCCGAAAAACCGAGTTGCTGCTCGAAATACAGGTAAGTGCATTGTTTTTTACATTGTTATGCGAGATATTATTTGTGTGCCAAGTGGCGAACTGTGCGTCAACGAAACGTTATTTCGGGCTTTAAGTGATTAAATATTAGAAGCTCCGAGTGTACATTTCTGTCAGAAACTGCACTCATTGTCAACTGAATATTACATTTATTTTCATATTGTTTCATTTCGCATCAGTAAATGCTGGGTTATGTATTGTCAATTACGGTTAATGTACGGTTAATTTTGAATGGAAATCACAGTGATAGGCATTGAATGTTTATATGATTTTTAAGCCACAATGGGGTTCTGCATATGACTTAGTAATTTAAAGAGCTGAATACATTTTCTTCAAACAAATCAGCAAAGGCACTTGGTTCTTAAAACAATCTGAAGTACCATGCATACCATCATTTAGAAATAAACAGTAAAGAAAGCGATACACTCATGCCACAAATTATACAAGACGGCTCCAGTGCTACCCTTACAAATAGAAAGTGAATCTGACCATCCCTGATCAAGTGATCACCTAAAACAAGTTTAAGTCAAAGGCAAAATGTTTATTTCACTTGATTTTAGGTACTTAGTACTTACTAAACTATTTAAAATTTCATCTTAAGGGACTACCATCCACCAGCAGATGACGTTGTTGTTAAAACCTATTTGCATTAACACTGCTGTTCTAAACTAGCTGCCATCTCAATTGTTCTTTTACAAGTCACTGATATCGAGATTTATGCAGTCAAAGTTTGACATTTTCTTTTACTCCAAAAAAGTAGTTTTTTTGGCCTTTATGTCCATATTTTTCACTTTAGAAAAAAAACCTTTGATGATTTATTAGATATATTAATGAAGAATATTTTGATGTACTTTCCATATCAATTGACGCCAAGATGAAAAAGTTATATCCAACTTTGTGTTGTATTGTATAATCATGTTTTTAAAAAGTTATAAAAAAATAACCATGGTTTTTTTGAAATTCTGTTCGACGGAATCAAAGATTTTTCAAAGAAATTTACATTCAGTTTTGACTGTGTTATAAGAACTTAAACTTCATCAAAAACGTCAGTTATGGGCATGGTAGCCCCTTAAGATTAAAATAGAAAGTCATACAAATGAATAATTATAATGTTTAAAAATGTATTATAACTATTAGAAAGCCTATTTTAAGTAGCGATTACAATTTTAATATGGATATGACTAGTGCGATTGGTTAGATAGATAGATAGATAGATTTATTTATTAGATATCATGTTGTTTATTGGTCTTACAGTTATCTTATTACTTACTTAATTACCGCAATGCAATCTTATAGATAATTAAATTCAATAAATGTTATTCTTGCAACAAACTATTATCATTTCAGCCCACATCCACCCACTGCAGGGTAAAGGCCTCTTTTCACGCTCACATTTTCACGCCATTTTGCCCAGTCTTGTGCTAACGCCATCCATCCTTTCCCAGATGTCTGCCAAATGTCATCAGACAAATGAGCTGATGGTCTGCCCACTGATTTGTCACCTGATTTTGGCCAACCACTCTGTTAGCGCCCTCAACCACCTGCCATTGTTTCGCCTAACAAACTATATGTATAAAAAATGTTATATTCCAATAAAAGGAGTTTAACACAGCTCAAACATAATAGATCATATTTATTACGCACCTTTTTGATAGTTCCTGTCAACAATGTCACTGTACTAAATACATACTTGTACTAGTCTTATCCATATCAAACTTGTAATCGCAACTTCAAATCCGCTCTCTAATAATTATACTTGTATTTTCCTAGGGTTTTGTTTTTGGTACTCGTTCATGGACTTGAGGTCCAGGTTATCCTAGTTTTGAGCATTCATAGGACATGTAAGGCTGGGTTTACACCAAGCGAACGAACAAGAATTCTATGGCATTATCTCTTACGTTTTCTTTGTAAAAATAAAGACAAAACATGTTCTAGACCATTCGCTCGTTTGGTCTAAACCCACCTTTATAAAATAATACATCATAAAAATTGCAAGAGTCTGCTTTGAGCTTCCAGAGGTGCCCTCATTACTTTGTGTGTACTTCAATTGTGTGTATTTTCTTGAAATCAAAGGATGGTTTTTGTTGTACAAATGAATTTATAGGGTATAAGGCATAACTTATTAACAATTGAACTATGAATAAGTATTGAGTAACTTAACAAAAAAAAAAAATTATTAAAAATAAGCAAAAAACCCAACTGCAATAAAAAAAAAACAACTGAAAAGCAAAAAACAAGCTATATAATCTATAGAAAATTGTAAGAGCATGTACTTATTGATATTTATAACAATTTAAATTTAACTTGAATATTGGTAAAGGTGTTCCCGGCGGGGACAAGCTAGTCCAAATGTAATTTTTTTTCAAGAAGTAGGTTTTGAATTTCATTGCTTGTTCCCGCCTGCAATACCTTTACCAATATTCAAGTTAAATTTAAATTGTTATAAATATCAATAAGTACATGCTGTATATAATGTATATTTGGAATGGGCTATTTATTAGCTTTCATTTGATACCCATATTGTTATAATAAAAATAAATAAATAAATATTCCCCCTCCATATTTTTTTCCGCGGACGCCATATTGAATTATTATATACCCTATGTCACTTCGGCAATTAAGACGAATCGAATGACACCTCGTATGTTAAAATCCGTCAAGCCGTTTAGGCTGCAGAGTGTGCTCAGAAATAGACATACATACATACATAAATACATACATACATACATACGCTCGAAGAACATAACCCTCCTTGTGACGCAGTCGGGTAATAAAGTGGCCACCTTTTTCCCTTATGTTGACTACACTAGGGTTAAAGGATATTAAACTTTGTAATACAGGGTGGTACTCGATAAACTGTACACATTGAAAGGGATGAAATTTTAGGTTAATGTATTAATTTTTTTTAGCCCCTAGTTTTTTTTTTACTGATTTTTAAACTTTTAATAAAGTTTGGGTAGTACACTTACTTGCGACGGTGTAACTTTTGATCTAATAGCCCAAAAAAGATAAAACGAAAAGCATAGTATTGACATTCGTTTGGTTGATAATAATTGATAACAATATTAGACCAATTAAAAAAAATAACTGAGTAACTGCATTTTTTGTGGAAAATTACTGCTAAAATGTCATTTTGTTTTCATAAAAACACGATTTTCTAAAAAAATGCACATATTTTACCTTTTTTTTTGGCTTATTATTAATCCTCGTTTAATATTAGATCCAAAAACGTTTTCAAATTATTTCGACTGATGGAAAAAGTTAATCTAAAACTTACGTAAAGAAGAAAAGAGTTCAGCTATCTACCTAAATGTCACTTTTTACGGATCCTTCGCTGTGTGTTATTGTGCTTAATGTAGGTGAAAGTCGTTAATTGTCATCTGAGCACAATAACACACAACGAAGAATCCGTAGAAAGTGACATTTAGGTAGAGAACTCGTCACTTTATTAAATGTAAGCTATTGTTTTCGTAAGTTTTAGATTAACTTTTTCTATCAGTCGAAATAATTTGAAAACGTTTTTAGATCTAAAATTAAACGAGGAATAATAATAAGCAAAGAAAAAAAAGGTAAAATATTTTCAAAATTTAAGTGAAATGACGAATTAAACTTTGAAATTACGAATATTTTTATTCGAATAATTATTAAATAAAAAAAACATGAATCATATGATAATGGCGAAATAACTAGGCATTTTAAACTTAAGCCTCAACGAACGGCGTACTAAATGTATGGGAGGGTTTTAAGTTAACATTTGGGATATTTCTGGTTTTATAAAAAAAAAAGTTAGTGATGTGATTTTACTCATTGGGTAACGTACTTTCGATATCAGTTTAAAGTTTTCTGATATCTGATATATTTACGGAATAATCGCCTGGACACACTTAACGATCAAAACCCTGTATACGAAACCCTAATTTGTCATTATTCTATACTATCTCTGGAATTTCATGTCTTTTTTTTAAATTATCGTTTTCCTTCCCGCACTTACATTACATTATGACTACTTCAGGCATTTCAAAATGATTCATTACTACTTGAGTCAATACAATAACAAAGGACAGGTTACTCATAATTATTTGGTTAATTACATACATTGTGGTAAGCAACTTTAACTGCTTTAATTTGATGCTGTTTACTTTCACCTTTGTGTAAACACATTGGTATAGTATTTTTTTTTTAAATGGCCGAGTTAACTTGGAAAGCTCCCAATAATAGCGCAATACAATAGGCCTAACTTTTAATTGAATAACATTAAACATAAAATGTAATAAGTAACGAAAATTACCAATTAAATATCAACGTGTTAAAATACTAATAAGGAAACAAAGAGTTTTAAAATAATCTTTTCACTTCTCATGCTCTTAAAATGTTACTTTAGTCTCTGCACATCGGGATTAAAGCCTTCCTTATTAGTCTCTAGGGACTAAACTTAAAAAAAATAATTGGAAACCCCTAATCAACCAATCACGGTGTTTGTGAATGGAGGATTATCGCCATTTCCAGTGATTGTGTATAGACAATTTTTAGGGCGTGGAAATAATCTCACCATGACAACGGTGCAAAAATGTAAAAAAAAAACGATTTAATTTCGTGAAACATGATTAATGATTACGAATATGAATGTATTTAATAATTATATTAAGGATGAATTCATTGTATTATGCATGGTCCGATTAGTTTTTAAATAGTTGGCTAACTATGCAAGCATTTAAATCGCCATTACAAAAAAGCTACCGCGGAACAAATATGTAAGAAACTTTGTTATTTGTTAAATATTTTGATTTTGTATACAACGTCGTTTTTTTTTTCGCATTCAAAGTGAGAAATAGAGTGTTTAACGTGAGACTAAACAACCTTATTGATGACACTCGAACTATGGCCACCTTCGCTCAGCTCGCGTGGATAAACATCTCGTGTCATTATGGCTTGTTTTAGTCCCTTGTTGAACAATCTACTATTACTTAAGAGAAAATCACTTGTATCACTATTTTTTCAATTATCCACTTTGCTCATAATCTGTTTATGAGCATTGTGTTAGTATGGGGAGTTTTTCAGAACAATGTGTAAACTTGATAGGAGGCAAGGTAATATTACAATTTGATTAAAAAAAGCTATTCCAAATTTAAGCTACAACTAAAGGTTGTCGCAGACATAACCGCTCGGCACCGGACCAGCTCAAAGTGAGACACTGAAAAGTGAGCTTTGATTTGTTTTATTAACTTATTAGCAGCGCTCGGTAGGGGTGAGCCATTTTAACGTCATTAATGTCAGGTGTAGATATTACTATAGATACACCTTAAAAATAAATATTAAATGAAAATAAAACTTTATTAATTATAATAAAACTAAAATGACAATGCATTATGTACAAAACGAGTAGGTACTAAGTTTGTTTATTTATTCTAAATTTTCTTTAAAATAACAACAGAATAATATAATAATGTCGTTGTCATAATATTTCATTCCGTTGAATATGGCATATGGCATCCTTAAACAGATTTATTATTACCTATCTAAAGAGGTTTGATATCACATCATATAACTTGATTTACTTTCATAGTAGCACCTCATAAGGCCCACGTCAAATTTCGTTAGTTCGAAAAAGAATCGTGTGTCGGTCAACTAAAGTCAAAAGTCACTTTGACAAATGTCCTAAATTTAGGACATCGGGCCTTACGAGGATATGGATATACATATTATTTAATTAAAGAGGTTTGATAAAAAAAGCTTGCTATACAATTCATTTGTTATGATGGCAACGTAGCAGAAAGGCAGCCTAAAAATAATAATTTCATTAGTTATTGAATTACAGACATCTACCATTGAATGACAAGGTATGTCCATGTTATGCAAACTCTGAAAACAGCTCACCCCTGCCGAGCTCTGGTTATTAGTACACAAATAACACAAATCTAATCGGAATCGAGGCACGCGCCAGGCTATTGTTTTCACTTTAACTTTAAAAAATGTATCGTACTAATACAAATCGAAGCTCACATGATTCACTTATAGCTGAGTCGGTGCCGATCCGGTGCCGAGCGGTTATGTCTGCGACTTAAAGTGAAAATAAAATGCCTTGCGTGATTTGATTGCGACTCTTTTTCGTGCTGATTTTACTGTTAATAACTGAAACAGTGCCGTGTAAACGATTTTACCCAACCTGGCTAGGAACCACCGTGACAAAATTGGCTGACAAACAAAATGTGCCAAAAACGGTCTGCAGCTAACAAGCACATGCTCTGTAGATAAATTGTCAAGGAGGGTTTAATTAAATACTAATCTTACTGGGCCTCTATTCAACACGGTAAAAACAATATCGTATTTGACCTGTTATGGTATTGTTTTTAACTCGGCCTCCATTACTGTCAAGTAAATAAGAGCTATCAAAACGTTGACAATATGATAACAGCTCAAAAACGATATTGTTTTTTCCGTGTTGAATAGGTTCTGATTTGCTTCCAATTAACTGCTGACCAAAAAGATAAGTTAGACGTGAGTTAAGATGAGATAGAGTTTCTCAAGTTCTTAATGTAACTTTCTACTGAAGACAATGTTTTATTTTATTTTGGCCTATATTTGTTTTTTTATATCTTAGAGGTGTCCTAGTTGATGAAAGTTAATAATCAGATATGATATTGCTATTGCGTCATATAGTTTTTAGGGTTTTTAAGATAACGGACGGCAGCAAATTATATTTTAAAGGTTTTTTTAATCTACTGTGAATGAAATCCTAAAACAGAAATTTGCTTAAAAATATTTGTATCAATTAATAGAGGTATAGGTACAGAACTTTCTCCTTCTGTTCTGAATAATTAGGCATACAGTAGGTTAAGTGGGTATAACAATATTCTCAAATTTGTAAGATATTAATAAGGATCTAACGATTATAGTTAGGATCCGATTACACGATCCTAGCGTCGATTGAACCTGTCTAAATCATAATTAGGGTTCCTAAAAAAGTATAGCTAGTAATAAGCCCTCGACTCCAAGATCCCGAGTCCCGACGATATCCCCGTGAAGCCTGCTGTTAGCGGTTTCATTCAATACGTCCCGCCCGCGCGGACCAGTCTGACGTAAGCCGTCAATGCACAGGCTTACTACAGCGAGGCAGTGGTAGTAAGTCAGTAGCAAACGGACCGCGCCGCCCCTCAGTCGCGTCGCGGTCACGTAACGGAACCGCATTCAAGTGTCACCGGCGTTCGTAGATCGGGAACACGGGATCCATTCCCTTCGGTGAAGTGACATATTTGAGGGAGTTTTATACTAAGTGTTCCGTGTATTGACAGTTGATCGTAAGTGTCTCATTGATAACGTGGATAAGTGGAATTGTTTTGTATGATTTCGCCGTCGAGGTTTCCCATAACATCGTCGCTGATGACTAAAATTTGGTCAATAACTGTCAAAGTCTTATGTATTCTGTAACATATTAATGAACGTGTCCTGAATCACAGAGGTTGAGAGTCGTCACTGACGATTATAACCTAGTTTTCCTTAACGAACAAAGCATACATTTATTGACGATTGAATCTAGCCTGCGCTGTACATTACATTCCTAGACATGTTTACCTTCATGGGTGTTTACACTAGGTTTTGTATCGCGATATACCAAAGGAAGTATGTTCGTGATCCTCATTAGCAACATGTTATAAAATTATCGCGAAATTGATGATTGATCGCAGGCAGATAAGATATACTTGAGAGTTTTTGATAATATTTGTGAATCTATATGTACGGCATATTTTGAGATTATATTAAACTTTACTTCATTGCTCTTGCCAAGCAGATATTATGCGAAAGAAATAACAATAACTGAGGTATCTAAGCATCATTGTTTAGCCGTGAGGTAGCTCAAGTTTTTAATAATACATATTTGTGAATCTAAATCAGTGTACGGCATATTTTGAGAATATAATAAATACGTACACGTGACTATTACTTCATTGCTTTTGTCATGCAGATATGCGAAAGAAAGAACAATAACTGAGGTATCTAAGCATGGCATTATTGATTAGCCGGGAGGTATCGCAACTGACCTTTCAATAATATTTGTGTTAGAAGTTGATGTTATAAGACATTTCTTCATTGGGGGTTTTCACATTGATTGCCAAGGGCTCCATTTTGTATGGAAATTAGGAGGCCTGGCTCCAAGTGTAGGGCGCCTTACCTCTGCGACATTTGCGACTGTATGCAATTTGAACACTACTCAGGGTCCAGGGGTCTGGTCGGTTCTGAATGGGTTTGAAAAACGATGCATGACGACATTGTGCCACTTCGTCTAAGCAGCTATAAAGCAAAATTTGCATTAGCTCCATCGTCAATTAGTGGTCTCAGTGCGTCTCTTTCGTTGCTAGTCAGGAATAAACGAACCCGTAGTTCGTTTCTATTCACTTGAACTGTGTTAGTACACTGTTGTTTTCTTGGATCGCTAAGTCTTGTTTGTGTCTCGAAATGACTATAATCAAGTCGATTGGTGCAAACAGTCGTTAAGGACTTTAAACACCTCTAAGAACTCATTAATGATGTCATATTGTTAGGATGCGTCCATATCATTGCCTTCTTTTGCGATCATATATAATATTTGAAGTGAGCTGTCTATTAACATAGGACTAATGGCACGCGGCATTGAACCTATTGGCCTTCCTTTGTGAAGATGTATTCATGGTTATTGTCATTTTATTAACTCTAGTTAGGTATAGAGCAGAGGTATTAATATTAATGAATTGGAATGTTATGTAAAAAGTTCTTGAGTTGCTGGGACCAATGTCCAGCACAATTAAATAATATTATGGAATTCAATCGTCAATACAAATACATCAACCGCCTTAAATCTGGTGGTGCAAGTGAGTCATTGCAATGTCGTTTTGTAGCAGCATTCTCCCGAAGCGGACAATGTTCGCGATTCATCGGTTTTATCATGTTTCCTTTGCCACTTCCGCAGCGTGGCTGCGTGCCAGCTTTGATAACAAAACTGTCCATGTATATTTGATTCAGCAAACCACTTGCGTAAATTTATGTTTAGTATTTATGATAAGTTGTACTATGGAAGATTTTTTCGTATTCTTCAGCCTTTATCAGGATTGATGTCGTCAAAATAAATATCAACAGAATCTGAATCATAATTTGTTTACGATGCCGATAAACGTTAGGTCTAAAGGTGTGAAGTGGCCTTGTTGAAAACTTGTAGAAAGATAAGCAAAATACGCATGTAGCGCGGTTGTCACAGTGCCAAACACCGGTGGCGACCGCAACTATCTTCAGTCGAGTACACTCCTTTCTGGGAAGTGTATGGCACGCGATGTGTTTACATGTTCGGCTGCTGTGCGACGCGCTATGGTGGCCACTGCTGATGAGGTGCGCGCGCGCCACCCGCACCTACGACGACGACTATGACCAGGTCTGTCCGCAGCAGCTTACTGTTTACTTTCGCATACATGTGGTATCTCTTCACTCTATTAATTGCACTAGCTCTCTCAAATCGTAGACATTGGCTCTGTTTCACAACTTTCATGCTTGTTGTACATCTGTTTTTGGAAGATAGAATGCTTCTTTAAGTGTTGGTTCCTTAGGTTCTTCTAATATTCATGCTTTCTATGGAACAGTCTGTGGACATTGTGTTTTCGTTGTTTCTCGCTAAAATATGGCATTATTACATAGTTTGTCACTGTTATAGGGATTGCTCTTTGCACTTTAACATGTTGGAATTTTAACAAGGTGGTTTAAAATGATTGCAATAGATCTCTTAAACGGTTGCGTTGTTGCATTACAACAGAAACTGGTACCTACTCTTACGTTTGCAATGCAATTCCGACAAGTTCAAATAACCCGGCGACGACGCGGTCATCAACTTTTCCACTTTGTTTGCTTCTTTGTGATTTAATTTTAAAATGTGGGCTTGTAGGTAAGTGTTTAGTTGGACTACTCGTAAGTGTGAGTGTGATGCGCGAAGTGCGCTGGCAGTCGTGAAGTGATGTTCATTAAGGCCAGCCCTCCGCCGGGCGAGGAGGAGCGGCGCGGCTCCGTTTCCAACTGGTTCTCCTCGCTGCGGCGCGGCGGGCGGCGCAGGCGCGAGGAGCCCGCGCCCTCCAACTACGGCTCCCTGGGCAGGCGCAAGGACGGCGCGCCGCCGCGCGGCAAGACCAGGTCCGCCTGGGACCTTACCACTGTCTCCCGACTGGTCTGTAACTCATTCAAACCTAGACTTACACTGATTATTGATATTTTCAAGCTTAGGTTACGCGAAATGTCACGTTAACGTTAGATACAAGGCGCCGAATACTGGCTCGCAGCCAAATACGCTGCATCGATGACGCTCTCGGACTGCGTCTTGTATATTCACTAATTTCTTTTAATATAGCACCCCGGCAGATGTCAGACTATAAAACTGATCGTGAACGTGTATTTAAATTTTCTGTGTTAGGATTTTACGAAAGCAGAGTGCAAGGTTAACAATGAATACTATTTTTTCTATTATGTATTGACGTAATGTCATTAAAAACATTTTTGTGCGCCAACATGTTTTTGATGTTATCATTGCGTGGATTGTGGGCAACCGATATGAGCTGATATGGAGAACAACTGTTGTACGACATTCTATGTTAGATCAACTGTAAAAACATTTAGCGCTCTATTTGCACTATCAGTGAGTCACGGTTCTTGTTAAATAGATATTCGTTTGTGTTGTACCCGGAAGACAGCTAGATCATAGGACAAAATAAAAGTAAAATGAATCATTTAGGGTCGTTATCGTTTCGTTATAACCTAGCACTATCTTATCGTTTTATTATTATGAAAATATTTATATCATGAATGAAATGTTAACTGGTCTACGGTTAGTTATCATTTGTTCAATATTATCGTTGCATTACCTCCGTAACGATGTTGTTTGTTACAGTATTTACTGAAAGCGTGCGTAATAATTGCGTTAATGCATTTTTAAAAATAAAGTATTTACTGTAGGCTGCACAGTGTTCAAAGTGGGTGCCGCATCCGCCTCTTAACTGGCTAAGTTGTCCATCGACGGGCATTACCTACATATAACAAACGTCATACGTGCCTCAAATACAGAGGGGGCCATTGCAGTGTGGACAGAGAAACATAATAGCACCCACTTGTTGTTTTCTACCACGGTTTTACCGATCCCCTTGTTTGTCAGCAGATTCAATAACGTTGGGACATATGATATGAGCCACGCTAAGAAATTATTTACTTTTCAATGACCCCATATATTTTTAAAAACCATGCACAACTGCCAATGATATGTTTTATTAATATAAATACTAAAATTGGCAAGCATAAAATAGGTAGGTAATCGTTAGTGTAGCTCATATTATTGCTATGAACGAGTTTCTCATTGTTCGGTGTGAGATTCTCTTTCCCTACTTAATAATCAACGTAGACGGGTAAAAAAAAAAAGTTTATGGTTATTAATAATTTAATAATGTGAAAGTTTGTTTGGATGTTTGCTCCTTAACCACGCTTACGGCTCAAAGGGTTGGGATAAAATGTACACTTAAGCACTCAGGAAGTTAATGTACTAGATTAAAGCAGGATACTTTTAATTCCGGTAAATTTGATGAGTTTCCAAAATCGCGAGTCTAGTGGTATGTTATAAATTTATTAGTGTTAAACTTTTGAACGACACTGTCAAGTGCGTTCAGGAAAATCCACTGAGATCACCTGGCAGGATCACCCAGGCACTATGAATAATGAAATGATTACTTGGGGGATCCTGTCTAGCGATCTAAGTGGACATCTCGTGGGTGGGCGTTTTACTTGCCCAAGACGTCATCATATACCGTGCCGACACAACAAATGTACGTAGCTTAGTGGCCATTTAGATTAGCAACATTTTCACGGCAATGTGTGCAGGTCTGCACTTTCTGGTTTTAACATCCTTAACCAGAAGGGGAATTAGGGGAATATCATACAGTTAGGCATCCGCGACACGAGAAACCGCTATGATGATATTGCCGACTAGGGCTTTCAAAAGGTACTAAGATTACATACGAGACAGTCTCGTCAATAACGACGGGAACCCAATCAGTTATGCAAGTGCCAGACAACTGGATCACATTCCGTGTATTATCAAACAGAGGGGGGCCCGTTAAACATTGTCTGCTGACATCAAAACAAACAGTAGCGGATTCCACTCTATGTTTGGACGACCCAATATTGTTGTGCGCGACAGAACCTACGAACAATGGAAGACATATGGCGTCAGTTTAGCTAATGTCATTGTGTATACAATGTTGTACGAGTACAAATATTAAAAGTACGAGCAGTCACTTACGCTAAGCCCTTTGATATTATTGAATTTTACAACGTTATTGATCTATTGCTATAATCGTATTCTTGTTTGTATTATCTAAATATATAAAAGAAGAAACTGACTGAGTGACTCACATATCAACGTACAGCCCATACCGCTGGGTCTGGAGATTCCAAATTTGGCACGTAGGTTCCTTATGAGGTCTAGGGGTGTAGTAAGAAAGGATTTTCCGAAAATCGACCTTCAACTGGAAGAAATAGGGGTAGTACCGGGAAACTAATTCTACGTGTACAAAGCTGTCTCCATTTCTATTTTATGCAAATCCGTCCAGCCGAACTTTTGTATTTTTAATATAAAAGGGATGTTTAAATAATTATAAGTATTAAAAACTTACGCGTTGTTTACGCATGGAATTATTTATTATTTATATAAGCGTTCCGACCGCGGAATATACCTAATATGCGTTGGTAACCACGATATTATTTTGCATATTTTATTAGCTGGGTCATGATTTTTACGTTGTGTGATATTTCCGCACAACCTTCGATAATTGTATAACCTTCGAAACGTCTGTACCAACAATATTATTATGTTATTTTATCACTATGTATATCTGATTTAGGAAATGACTAAACCTAGAAGTGCATTGAGCACATACATACCTAAATTTTGCGAAAATCACAGATTACTAATGTTTACAAAACATGGAGTTATAGATGTTTTAAGTGAAACGATTTTATTGCTGCCCAGAAAACCATGCTCCTTAATTACGTAGCGAAGCAGTTTTAGAGGATGCTAAGAATAGCTGTCTTAAAGCTATTCAGCTGTTCTCGTTCCGAAGTCGCAGACTAAAATCCAATCAACATACAAAGCTCTGTAATCTAACGTTGTGGAGAGACAGATATGCGGAGGCAATATTGGTTTTCTGATTCAAAGCCCTTTTCAGATTGCCATTCCAATAATTTAGGGTTCAGTATTTGCTGAATACTGTTCGATTTGGACGCATAACTGAGCTAATTTATACATAATAGAATGTTTAACTACCTACCGTGGGCTATTTTAAGTTTGTTTGATGTATTGTTATTATGTGCTTGATTACCATTGCGTTGCAGCATTCTGGGTCACTGTGTTACCGTTTCCAAGTCTTATGGTATTACCAGGACTAAAACTTAAAACATTACATGCCATAAAAATAGGAAAATTAGTTTAATTTTAATGTATAAATCGTGCATATCTCACTCTCTGTGTTTAACTTCAAATTTACATCATTTATATTGTACACAGGGATATGTTATACACTTCGGTATTATGGAATATACTACGCTTCAGATATGACAGTTACCGCTAAGAAGAAACGTCGTAAAAAACTAGTAGAATGTCATATATCTTATTTTTTTTTAATGAAACTAACATCACAAATATTAAATATAGTAAAATAAACGAAATATTGGTAATAATAAAATACTGACAAACGACTGAAGAACCAGTAATTTGAATTTTCAAATATAGGTACTTGAAAATAATGATTATACTACAACACGATGAGATCTCTACGTCAAAAACTACGTATATCAATTTTGAAGAACTGAAATAACAAATCGATCGAAGAATCAGAACCTCTCAATCAGATCTTCAATTCATGAACAGGGACATTTTTAAAAGGCGTTATGGAAATAATCATGCTTAAAAAGGTTTGTCTCAAAAGCATACTATATTTTTGTTTATTTATTATTTAAACAAAAATGTATTTCTTCTACTGCCTAAAGAGTCTAAACGCCATAATGTGGTCTTTTCTTCGTCACGGCTAGTGCTACGTAACGCGTTTTCAAACAAAACGACGTCATTGCGATCACGAGTTCAAAGCGGGCGAAGCAAACACTGATTATATTTAAAAAAACTCAGTAAATAATATTAAAAAATAATGAACAAAAAATAGAATGCTTTTGAGACAAACATATAATAAGCATGTTTTTTTTTCAGAACACCGTCTTCTAGAGTTTCTATTGTCAATTCTACTGTGAAGTCATGGTCTCCTTCCTTTTAGGCCACGAGCAGAAAATCACTACAAAGAGGGTAAATAAATTGTATTGAACTTCGACAGATGGTATAGGGGCGGTCGGGTCCTTTCGTGAGCAATAATAAAGTATTTACTTCCAAACAGTTATGTGCTCGCGTCTGTACATTATTTTGTTCATGAAATTCGATTATGAATTATGAGAGGTATTCAAAAGCGTTGTACATTTATTTACATTCCAATACTGCTTTCGAGTCATATTTAAGCATGTCCTGTCGGTGGTTACGAAGGTCGTTATTGCGAGCGGAGCACAACTGCGCTGCAAATTGTATTGGGTTTATTCCATGTCGTGCACTGCTTGACTTGTCGGGATAAATACAAGTTAACATAAAAGATTCGGTCATGCATGCACAACTCTACGCCATTTCCTTTATGCCTTGCTGCTATTTTTGCTTTGGGTTTGTTAAAAAATATATACATTTAGTAATGCATCAGTTTGTAAACTTAGTTACAGAGCGGATATTTCCCAAAAATAAATCAGATAAGCAAGCTCTGTCAGCGATTGTTATCGCTGTCCGCGTAGGAGTATTGTTTAATAGTCTTAAGAGTCAAACTAAGTGTAGTATTACTATCACTTTTAATTGTTTATCTAATTTCATAACGTACTTTATGGCTTGCATTAACTATTTATTTCGGTCATGTTACGTTCGCGTGCCAAATTTTTGTAGGCGTTATTATTCATCATTGTCTAGGTATTGGTCTATTTTCATAAGAAATAATGCTGTCTATCATCTGTTTCAAGTCTAAATATTTAAAATCGAGCTCATTACCTGCATTGTACTGGCACAGGGTAAATTGTGCCAAGTCAACAAATAAACTGCCGGCTGGCGCTCGGCTTGGCAAACCGGACCGTGGCGAGAACTGCCCTCGCTGTTTTAGTATTGTAATAATGACTCTACACTACACGCTACCAATAGCTAATTTATTTTAATAGCTATTAATATAATATTTCCCATTTTGCGTATGAATCGTTTACAGAAAAAACAAACCAAATAATTTTCCTTTTTGGAAATAAAGTTTATGAAAATTCAAGTTACGAATAAAATGTTCGAGCATTTATTTCCAGCGATTAGAATGCAAAAGTCAGATGTCAGTTCTCGAATAATCAACTTTTAAGATCACGAGACAGTTATATAAATCTCGATTAGTAAATTTGTCGCGCTTCTGAATAACGATACAGTTTAAACACTTTAAACTAGCGTGATGACGACGAATCGAGGTGACCTTTGCTTGCGTCACTTACTTGTGCCGTTCATAGGCTGGATTACATGGTGCGAGCTACCGATGAGATGATACTCTAGTTAGAAAGAGGTCCTCACATTTATACTTTTCTATCTTTAATTTAACTAACCATATGAGAAGAGGTCCAAAAAATTGCGCAGTGAAATATTTATTTTACCAATAAAACGGAATAAATATTTTTTCTTTTTAATGTTTAAGTTCGATACATGTTTTAGATTTAGATTTTTTTTCTCTAAACGAAAATTTTTTTTTTCTTTGCCCTCAAAATGAATCGAAATTGCCTCCTTCACTTCTTCATCTCCCTTTTTTTTCCATTAGTTTTTTTAAAATTTGGGAACATATATAATAATCGCTGGGAGGCAGGTCCGGGCTGTAGGGCGGGTGGACCAGCGATTCGAAACCACATCTGTGAATAGCAGCGGTCGCGACATTGCTCTTGTGTACCGGTGCATCTGCAGCGGTTCAAGAATTTTCGGGAACCACCTTGCGCTGACTTTCGTCATGTCAAGATGATTGTGTAGGATCCTCAAAATAGTAGTATTTGATATGTCAACTAATGCAGATAACTGTGTCTGTTTCAGACGAGCATCTTCTTGTACAAGTTTTTCGACTTTTTGTATTTCGACTTTTTGCACCATCTCTGACGTTGTCGCCTCAATCGGCCTTCCTAGGCGAGGGTCATCGCTAATTGACTATCTGTAATTTTTAAATAGATTATACCACATGCTTTTACCAGGGCACTGATGCCCGTAAACAGCTTCCATTTCAGAAATAATAAATTGCGGAGGTATTTCCCTTGCTTAAAAATAAACTTTATAACAGCACGATATTAATTTATTCGAGGGCAATATCTTTAAAACAAATGACGGTTTTTGGAATGACATTTAACTTTTTTTTTCTAAAGAGTTTTTATACCAGATAAGCAATGAGGTTTTGTATAATTTTATCTCCTTCTGCTTCATTCCACGAACTTCCCCTCGTAGATAGCAAGGTTACCCAAAAATGGAGCGAGTGATGCGCCAAAAGAATTGTTGCGTTATCTTGATAATTTTGAACTAAAGCGCATGATAAATTATAACTTTTCGAGTGGCATTATTGATGCTTACCTTCCGAATTACTGTATCGTGTAAACGACGTTTTCCTGTTAGTGTGCTAATAGGCTTTATTAGTTGAGCTATTGCGTGACACAGGTGACGAGCAGGCCTTACATATTGTCACACGTTCGCAAATTTTCTCGTGAACCACTTTTGTGCCGCACGCAATTGTGTAAATGAGGCCACCTAGTAATTTAATGAAAATAATATATCCGCAATTAGTGTGAGACTTAAAAATGTTTTGAGCAGTAAACCTTTAAGAGCTTTGTAGTTTTTAATCACTTACCGGATGAATTAAGAATGTTGTCGGGAAAAATGTTTAAACGTAACTTGACAAAATGGCTGATGGAGAAATGTTTTTATAGTGTCAAGGAATATTTAGGGGTTTAAATTTGTATTATCATTGACTAGAATTTATGAAATGGGGAAAGTATTATGAAAATTTGTAGATTATTTACAATATTTGTACGCTTGCTTGCATGCTGAATACAAGTGCTTTAATTTTATAACTAAGACCGTGCTACTGTATTCCGACAAATAAATGGATTTGAATTTGAATTTGAATTTGTAATCTTGGTAATTGATTACGCTTATTTCACACCGAGCGCTGCCACGATGCTAGATTCAAGCAACCTTGACAATTTTTCATTGTTTCTGTGACATTTAATTACGTTAATGATAATATTATGCAGTAACTTACCTAATTATGTTAAAGTTTTAAGCCTAATGAAGCCTATTGTACGGAAACATTTAAACTTGTAACAACCAAATCAACCCTGTAATGTAAAAGTAGGTCGCGTAGTACACTTTGAAAACTTCTGTAAGGTTTACCTGCCCCGCCTTTCGTACCTGCTCTCAATGTGTACTTTACGGGGAAGGAGGATAGAAACGCGCAGCCTTCGAATAACGCCGTTCGCGGTTTCGAGTACCGTTTTACTGTAACTACTATACTTAAGCGCTGTTAAATGCGTGAACTATTGTAAAATAATACCTACTATAAACAATTTGCTAAGAGAAACCTCTTTGCTGATGTTTAAGATTAAATACTTTATATATATATCTATACTAATATTATAAAGCTGAAGAGTTTGTTTGTTTGCTTGAACGCGCTATAATCTCAGGAACTACTGGTCCGAATTGAAAAAAAATTTCAGTGTTAGATAGCCCCTTTATCGAGGAAGGCTATAGGCTATATATCATCACGCTATGAGCAATAGGAGTGGAGCACTAATGAAGAATGTTTCAACCTTCTACGTAAACAAAGTTGCCGGTTAAAGTTAGCGTTAGCCCAAGGTAACTATTCCACGGGGACGAAGTCGCGGGCAGAAGCTAGTCATCGATAAATTGATCATGTTTTACGTTCTTTTACCTACAGAATAAAAATGTTTTCATAACTGTTGATAAACAAGGTATTAACACTACCACTAAACATACACGACATCCTGTCGTCATAAAATTGAGCAATAAAAATAACATCTCTAAATAACATACCTACCCTATTTTTGTTGCTACCTTTTTAGGGTTTTTATTTATTACCGCGCTTTTATTAGCTTACTTTCTTGTAATATCTGTTTCTTTGGTTGTCGGTTATTAACAGACTTCAAAAAAAGTAGGCGGTTCTCAGTTCGTCTGTATTTTTTGTTGTAGCAAGTTAAAATGGTTTGAATAAATATAATACACTAATGACTTGCTTGTGAATGAATGACTTGCGAGCATGAATTATCCTAAAGTTTCTTATTCATTGTGAAGTTGAACTACATAAGACATAAAAGCATATGATGATCAATTGATCACAGAAAATATAGAATAAAAATTATACGATACAATGAATGAATACAAAAAAACTGACTACAGCTGACTGACCTATTATCATTTGAAAAGAAATGATGTTTTACTCTTTTGGAGGGGGTTCATTGTTTTTTTAAACATTTCGACAAATGAAACGAACGAAACTATTTGAAACGAACTTTCCAATGAGCTAGAGATTTTTAACTTGAAATATAGCTCAGAACTGGATACAAATACCTGATACCGTAGATCAGAAAGTAGTTATTTAATTAATCTGTTTAAAAAAGGAGTAAATTTTCAACATTTTAATTATGAAAACCTGACATTCCATAACCATGTTGTTTCTATCTATATCCGGCAAGCACTCGTATTGGCATCAGCGCGGAATCCAGGAATAGCATTCATTAAGAGGGGGTGCTTTGACCTTGCCGGAGGGGGGCGCAGGTCTTGCGAGCTGACGTGAGTCACTAACCTGCTCCGCGGGAAAGTTGACTTGCTTAGGCCATTATAATTTTTGTGGTTATGCTTGACCAACAATAATAATACGTTCCTCCACAGTTCCACATACGTCGTCATACGTGTTTATAGGTAGCTTCAATTGAGGTTTATGTAATATAGTAATAGGTTGACCTTTAAGCTTGGAGATTTCTCGGATATAAGTTGCCTAATGCTAATGTCTCCAAAAACTAATGACGTTATTTCAAATTATCATACTTATCTATTATTATAGTGTTATTACTCTCTTTTATCAGTGTATCGTTTCAAAATTAAATGTCAAATGAATAGTTGTGTAATCCTTTGCGTTGCAATGTTTTAAATAAAGTACCTACTTTGATTGTTTTGTGCAGAGTTGGATCCGTTTGCGATCACTGTTGAACGTCGCACGCATGTTCGGTCACTGACTCCTTGACTGGTTCTTCTTATATTATACGTATTTTATCTCAACAGCAGCCAATGAGCCGTTACTCTCATTCAGTCTTCCATTTACAAATCGAAATTAAACCCCACCCAAGATCCTGGCTCGTATAAATGAAATTCAATGTGCCATTTGCATGGTTGCGATTTGTGATCTCTATGTCTCTTATCTGACTAAGTAATCGATATAGGTATTCATAGCTTGTTTGAATTGTATTACGGACTTCGAAATTAATTTAATCAAATGGGTATAATTTCTTTTCTTAAAACTATTGCTAATTAACGCTTTTGTGTCAGAAGCGTTCCAAGTTTTTCTAAGTGTTTTCTCTTGTATCCGGTTCGACGTTCGAACTGGTCGAGTGAGTTGACACGAGCTGACCATAAAGCCCTGCGTTCTCCTTTTCATGTTTGTACTTTTCCATAGACGTATACATAACACTAATGAATCCCTTTCTAAACAGTCTACAAGTACTCACGTAAACGATTGTTCTGACACACCAGAACTTAAGGCTGACTTACTCATTTCATCTTAACTTGTATGATACTCAAAGGCTATTGTTACTGTCGAACGTAGCACGTGCTTAGACTGTTAATACCGCGGTTGAGAGATTCGGGAAAAGGCGAGATAGGGATCGCTTCACGGATATTCACTGTTAAGTTACCAGTAGCTGTTACAAACGGAAGCTAAGAAACGTGGGTTACGTGAATGTGCATATGTAATTTCTCTATTAACCTGGAATGTAAGCTATTCACGTTCAAAAATATTTCAATTCTATCTCTAACAGTTTTATTAGCTTCACTTCTATGTATGTAACAAATCAAGAAAGTAAATTTTAACATTCTTGTAGTTAAGAACCTCTATGGCAAATGGCCGTTGAAATTGGACTCGAGAATATTTATAATACGCGGTTGACTTACAAGAGATATAAGTATAAGAGATATAATTTTTATTTTAGATAAGTATTTAGTATTTTAGAATGTATTCACGTACCTAATACTTGCATGTCCTTGCCATTCCGCCATAAATTCGTTTCAGCGTCAAACTAGAAAGAGGGAACCCCCTCCGTCAGAGAAGCGGGGGAGATGCTCTAGTAATATCAACAAATTGCCTTTACGTCACTCGGTTGTGGCACTAAGGTACTGTCACCTCCCCCCGTGTTTTTATTTCTTTTGAAATGCTTTATAGGAGCATCAAATAGTTGAGCAATAAATGCCTGCTTCGGAACATCATCTAAAACACAAAATTGTATTTATCTTCCGGAGGCAAATTCAGGTTATATGCTGTTATATTGTTTATCTTAAATGGCTTGACAAAGGACCATGATAGCTGGGCTCGTTGCGTGTTGTCAGTAAAGCGTAACGAAGCGACCCACTTGAATGGTCTATTCGTGAAGGAGTGGGGTAACAGCTTGCCCTGCTCCCATGGGGAACACTAAAGCCCGGATAACGCCGTAATTGCCCTTTTGTCGTGAGACTGCCGGCCCTCGGTTGTATTCATTTAGGTGCTATTATTTATTTAACACTCCCTTTTGCACAGATCCCTGTTTTTGCGGTAACAATAGATGGGATATGGTTTATGGTCGTCAGATCATTGTCAGCGTTTATATGTAATTTATCCCATGACATGATGTCCTACTTTTGTTTTACGTGCGAGATTCACGGTCAGGGTCGCTGGCAAAATTGAAATGCTTAGTGTTTGACAACATGTGTTCTACCATATGGCTTTTTATCACGCCTCTTGAAAGTTGTATCAAGTGCTTACTAAAACAAATCTGCCCGGTGAACGTTGCATGCTTGTATACTCCATTTTTTGTTGTTGTTTTAAAAGTGTTGAAGCAGCTTGGACTGTGGGGTGGGTAACAAATATTTTAGTAACATAAAGTCTTGAATTTTAATAACAACAAAATTTTAATAATAACTTGCTTGCTTCGTCTGTCTCCAAAAAAACTATTCAGTGAACTTTATAAAAGAGTAATTCATTCTTATTAAAATATACAAATGTTGCAATTACTTCTTTCTGAGAAATCGTAAAAGAAGATCGCATTCAGTCATACATCACCATTCAAGCTGCTTGTAAACAATGGATTTAAATTGAGTTAATCTGGGTGTGTGTACCCCGTGGGTTCAACCCACAAAATTATACTAAGTGAAGTCTGTTTTCGTTGGTACTTTCCTTAAACTTCTTAAAGTAGTGTTATATTGTAATGCATTATCTGAAAGATGTCATATACTGTTTTTACGCCGCTAGCAACTAAAATGCACCCGTATATAATTCGACTCGGTAATTAAGTCAATTTCTATTTAAAGAAGAAGCTATTTTCGTTGCGCTAGGAACTTGGACGTAAATTGATTGGCGTTTCGAATTTCATTTAGCCCGATGTCAACGATGCTGTTGAAATTTGTGGGGGCGTTGTTCGCAACCTTCGCGTGTGATCGCCGCACACGGCTCCTTCACAAACCTCCTCGTTCAATCCCTCGCTGGCATTTTTTTTGTTTATTTGGCAATTTACCCTCGTCCGTTATCGCAGCCTGGTGCCGACGGACGATGTATTTGTTTCATTCGAAGGAAGTTATACTTGGGTGCATAATTGAAATGAATTACCAATTTATTTATTGGCAAACGTGTTACATGCAATATTACTTGGTTTAAGTAGTACCAAGTATGGGTGGGTACCCATACTTGGTAATACTTAATATATATTGTACGGTGCAAGTTTTGTAGTTTTCGTCTACAGTAAGCAGTTATATAAATTAACTTACTTGCAAAGTCGGTACAGGTTTAATTACGCTTGGTTTTGACTGGCACCTAACCGACAGCTGTTGGTATAGTCCATCAGTGTAGGATTATGATAATGAGAGAAATCGTTTATGGCGTATAATAACACACCTAGTAGCGCAATAATTAATATTCAATGAAACTGAAAAACTAGTTTGAACGCGTAAGTGAATTGCTGAAACTGGGCCAACAACTGATTCTTATTATTGTCTATCGACAAGTCTGTGTTGAGCGCCGCTTGGCATGGTATAAATTGCCGTAATGTCGCAGAGTTGTTCCCTCGTTGGCTGCTGGCCAGGTTTAAAAATCGGCCTTAATTTACACGCTGATTGTTGGACGCCGCGGACCGAGAACAAGAACCCCTGGAAGTTGTTCAGAACCTGGCCGGAAATATGAATCCATTGTGTTGTTTCGTCTTGTTGCGACTGCAGTGCAGAATGCTCAGACACACTTTTTGCCATTGTTATTAAAACAAAATATTTCCCTTCTCACGATTGGCTTAATTTTTCAGGGTCCTTAATGTAAAAGCATTACTAACTGCTTTAGTTATTGTAATGAGATTGACAAGTTAATTCTAATTATTTGTTTTCTTCTTTACAGGTAAGTACTAAAATTGACAAGTGAAGGAAATATCACCAACTACTTCGTGAGTTTTCGTTTAAGTAAAATAGTACCTAATGGTTACCTCAAATTAAAGCATTTGCAAATGGCTGTCTCTCAATTTCCGTGGCGATGGCGACGATGCCACATACTCGATTCAAAGCGTCAATAACTTTGCCAAAAACATTTCATATTTATTTCCACGAAAATTGAGAGAGTCACTGTTTGTCAACTGGGACTGGGTATGGAATGTGAAGGAAAATATCCGCTGAGTTCGATCAGACCCTCACTTCGTCATTTGTAGCCGGATCCGATGAAATCACTGCCCACTAACAATTGAATTTAATAGAGTAAACAAATAAATCTTCGTCATCTCTCAGATCCTCTATGCATTTGAAGGGCGAAGTATTTTATTCTGAAGGTAACATACGCCAGAGAACAGTTTCATAATTTAAAAAAAAACCGTTTGAATGTGTACAGCGAATTGTAAGCCACTGCACAATATGTCCAATGAGCGAGTGTTGAATATCGAAATATATTAAGTACCATGAGGATTCGTTAAGGTTACGCCTCACTTTCTCAGAAGCAAGAACTCATGACGTTAGTGAATTGTACCTATAGTCTGGCACTGAGTCATGCGTATGACAATTGAAATACATTCTTAAACATTCTTCGAACAGTCTAAGGCGGTCCAATGAATAAACATGGTTCTGTAAGGAATTTGCTATCATGTTTAGAAACAAGTATGCTATAAATCTACATAGTATGAAGGTTTGACGTTGAAGTCGTCAAAGGTTGTTTATAGTTTATCGCATAGAAGGTACGTAATCTACTAAAAATATCTGCTTGTGTAAGTATGATTGAATATGCAAATATTCTTTGCTATACCTACGTAATGAAGCAGTTATATCGTTGTACATTGTACAACTTTAGCTCATTTGGATTGTGTTGATTCTAATACTTTGATAATGCCTGCAAGTAAATGAGGAATCACGAAATGTTTCATGTTTGCAACATGCAGGAAACACGCACTGTTGAAATGAACAGACTTTTTAATAATATACTAAATGATTTATGTCTTTATTCCTCACTCGCGTCTGGTTGATAGAACGTTATCTTACTTGTAAGTGTTTTATTTTGCAAATTGTTTTATTCTGATTAACGTTTTCCTTGAGATAATTCCCAAAAAAAGTTACGGATTGTCATACGCAGGAAAAAAGGTATCCGCAAGCGTATTTCTCATAAGTTAATCCCAACAAAAACATTTTCATGTAAAATGTTACCAAGACGAGACTATATGGCTCGCACTGTCAAAAAGTTATCAGATCTCATGTAGAGCCAAGCTTCTAACTCTACACGCCCTAACTCCGCAAGCCCTAACTTAACAACCTCTACACCTTACTCATAATATTTTGCTTGGCCGTTTCGTAACAGTGAAAAAAAATTGTCACCTTACGCCCATGTGACGGTAGCGAAACGGCCAAACCACATAATTTTGAGTAAGGTAGAGTTTGTGAAGTTAGGTCTTGTAGAATTAGGGCGTGTAGAGTTAGAAGCTTGGCTCTACATGAGATATGATAACTTTTTGACAGTGCGAGCCATATAGTCTCGTCTTGGCAACATTTTGCATGAAAATGTTTTTGTTGGGATTTCACTTCTTTTTGTTAATAGAATAGAATAGAAATTTATTTATTTATTCGATAAACACATCAACACAGGGGTACATTATAGAAAAGATACAATAACGTGATAAAACTACCTCTTGTCTCCTAACAAGCTATACTATTAAATTAAAAAAGTACAGTGAGGATGATGTGTGCCGAAATAGTCTCCACTCAGTAAAATCGTTGGCATGGGAATGTCAAACGGGCTGGTTTCCAGTGGAGCCAAGTTTGTAAGTTGCTTTTAGGTGTTTTGCGCGCGCTTAATTCCATCCCCTAATTTGGAAGGTGCGGGTGATTTACTAAAAATCCTGAAATATTTATTTTATTATTTATAAAAAGGAGTCCCTATATTAATGTTCAGACCTCTAGTATCAAAATTTGCATAACTCTCATACAAATTTCCATCCTCTAGTTTAAGGGGTTAAGGGTAAAAGTTCCAAGTTTTTTTTTTATTGTTTGTTTACTAATACTAGCTTACATACCAAAATTCAGCTTTCTAGAACTTCAGGAAGTACCCTAAGAATTTTTCACAACACTGCTCGGAAATATGGCCATAGATGGTCTTGTTTGGGGTCACAAAACGTCACTTATAAGGACAGACCAAGAATGTTTTTGTCGGCGTGTTTGCTGATTGGTCGAGAACATTGTTGTCCCACTTTAAGAACCAATGAAAATCAATCTATCAATTATTGTGTCATAGCTCCTGATCATGAAAAATTGAAATCGACCAATCAGAACACACCATTTTGTGTCGTAAAATATTAGGTGTATTTTTGCTAAAAGATACACAGACTAAAAACTATGTCACTGTTTTTTTTAAATGTAATTCAAACTTGGCCCCAAATCTCGAACCACTAGAGATGAAATGACATGTGAGATATGGCCAAACAAATACAATTTTATATGGAGTTGACATATTCATCTCGCATGTTAGTTTATTAATCTCGAGTGCCACGAGAATAGGCGTCCAGATTAAAAAAAAAGTTATCTATGGTAAAATTGGCGGTGATGTCACATTAACATGAATATTTGAGTTTTGAATATGAATTTTTATTTTATTTCCTCTCAGTAGTTGTGAAAAGCATTATGTCTGCCTCGGTAGAAAGTGCAATTTATGGACTCGTACACTAGATGACTCGTCCAAAAATCGCGTACTTTCTTTCCTCTGCAACAATGTACTATTGATGACCATCAGTGAGTCAGTGACGAAATCGGGGTCTTTTAGATATCAATAAAATCTAAAGTTTAAGAGCTATGCATTTGAAACTTTATATTTTTAATAACTCCACTATTGACATGATATCCCGAGAATTTTGTATATCTGGTATAATCCAATTATAGGGGTTCAAAAAACCGACGAAGCGCTTCGAGAAAAGGTAGGCGTGCCCTTGCGCTTCGGTTGGCCCGTCTTGGCGGGGGCACTGCCGTGCCCCCAGATCACATAGATAGAAGGTTAACCTGCTGCTGAAAGTGGCTAGTAACGAGGTCTTGACAACTATTGCATCATTACCTTTTATGTATTAACATAATAACAAAAACAGCTTAGTTAAACATTGTTACATACTTTAGCTTGACGCGATTAACTTATGATCGACTGAACGCTAGTGTAGTCGTAACATTAACTAACTTTGTTTCTAATCCAGGAAGAGATTGGAAAACTTATTACGGGATAGAATCTTTCGCTGAGAAGTGCTCGAGCGAAGTTGTTGATTAAGTTACGGTATCAGTTTGATAGCCACCACGCCTGGTGCTCCGCCTAAACTAAACTATCCTCGACACTTCCCACAGTGGTCGCATCTGTAGGGTTTATTTGGCGTTATTTGATAAATAAAAGATGTCCTTTTGCAGGGCTCACCCGTAGGATCCAACTTTTGGGTTGTATGGATGAGCCCTGCAAAAGGAAATATCTTATTCATCAAATACAGGCGTCTGTAGACCTTAGTACAGTAACTATATTGTTAACCCTTAATTTGGCAGTGTATGACATACCATACATACCATAAGGTTCACATTTTTTGTTTGATTTGTGTTTTTATTTTTTTTCTGATTCAAAATCAAAAAGGGTTTGAATTCCCGACTTTTTTTATTTTTGCCAAATTAAGGGTTAACAACGTGGATACGTGGACAATGGTAGATACTTACAAAACGTGCCAATGGAAGTTACGTCTGCTGGGTTACAGATATCTCTATAGGTCTTTGACTGTACGTACATTTTCTAGCTCTTATTTTATGGTATTTAGTTGTATCAGTCCCAGTGTAAGTATGACTTGGCTTTTGCCATACAAGTGATACTAGTTTAACAGCATTTAGTTATAAAAGGATTTAAATGTTATCTAGGAATATTTCTTTATTTGTTCATGTATTTCTTATACTTACCTACCTAAAGCTGCAACAATTTCCTGCTCTACATTCATCGGTACCGTTCGAAATGGCACTGCACATATCACAGTTCATCTTAAAATGACGAATCTTATAATAGCATCGTTGGCCCACAAGTATGCGTCTCGGCACAGTCGCAAATATCACTAGGCCAGAAGAAAGTAAAGTAGAGAATATTTGGCCTTAGACGGATAATATGAGGATTCTTATCTTCATAGTCCTAAAATGTGGGTCGTGTCCATGATGATGTTTATTGTTAACGAGGTGGCGTGTCTAGCCCTTGGCCTTGATAGACATTTAGGACATGAGTGGCTCCCAATTTACTAGCGTATATATCTTTACTGACCTGTTTAGTAGCCTAGCCAAGCGTATGTAATTTGTTCTCTTGTGCAATATTTTATTTAACTCAATAACAAGGTAAAACGCTGCTAACGAGCATAATTTCATTAATTGACCATTACGCGAAACGGTTCATCTAACGTTAATGTGGGTTGAATGATTATGATTGCTGAAGATTTAATTAGTTCAATTAGTTTTTAAAATTAAACAGGAAAATCGTGAAACAACTCAAAATTGACAGTAGTTTAATTTCTCGTCATCGCTCTCATTGCAATTAAGTTCTTCCAGTGGTACCCGCTAATAATAGCCTATTTGTTCATCAGCACCATCAAGACACTACGTACCCTTATTAATGAAACAATTTTTCCAAGGCCACTGCGGCATTCTGTACGCATTGACATATATTTGTTTTCTTAATGTTAATTGTTAGGAACTTTGCCAACATGTAGGTTTTGCCTGTAAGATATTTTGGATAAAAAAGAAACTTATTAATAACTATTATTAATTTTTCAGAACATTTACTCATGTCATCCATATAAATGGAGGTTCCCTGGCCGTATCTTTATGCAAAATTGCCTTGTTAATGATTGATATGCATAAATTGAATACCTACTTATTGGAAAACGTTCGACCCCTAATGTACCCCATATTATTTATAACTTGGCATACATTAGCCAGCCCATTGGGGCGATGGCCCGTCATTAATGCTTGAGTAATCACCTAGGGCCTATTGTTAGAAATACCTGCCGTATTAGCAACTATGAATAACCGATTAAATCGCAAGTGATTCCGGGTAAACAGATTTTAAAAACATATCAACAGGAAACCAGTTAGCTAATTAAAATTCTTAATGTTGTCGTTTTTATTCTGTGATCGATCAATCATATCATAACCGAGTTCACTGCACTGACGACTGACAACATTAGTTGATGGATATTACTCAAAGTAATGTCTAAAGGCACAGCTAAAGGGAAGGAAGTTTGTAAACATTTAGGCAGTTAGAGGGCCCGTGTGTTGGTTCACGTGAGCTGTCGAGTCACGCGGCTGCGGCATGCGCTACACTTACGTTTGTGTAACCCGATATGTTCCACTCTGAACTCTTGCTTCAGGATAGTTAGGATAACATGGAATTGTGCAATAAAGTGCAGGCTAAGGCGATTTGTTTTAGGCGTTCACAATCAAAATGGACTTAAACAGATTGACTTAATAGAACTTAATTGTAGAGCGCTGAGAAAAACCTCAGTTGATTTATATGTATTATGTTTTTTTTAATCATTATTTAAATCTTTAAATACAGTCATATAACTAATCTAGCCAAACTAATCTAACTTTGCCTACATGACTGAAATGGTATCCTAAAAAGTAGGCGGTTTTATAAAAGCCAATTTATGCAAAGAAAGGGGCAATCCATCTAATTATAAGCCTGGCTTTGTCGCTTTCATGACAGTGTAAAGATTCAGAATAAGGGTTGCATGTTTATAATGTCAAATGAATAGTAGAAAGTAAAAAGTTTTGCAAACAATGGCTTCTGACCAATTTTATTTCTCCGGCACAAATGTAATAGGTACTGTTAGATTTTACGTGTTTTGTAAGCTAACTTTCTCTACTTCATTCCCAGCGCGGCCTTTGTCCTTTGTGGCCCAGAGTTTTATGCCTAATGGGAAATTACTTTCATCGGCGTTCTTAGATTTTATTCAATCGTGACACATGTGCTTGCGGATCTGGCTGCCGTTGAACGTTTAGCTAAATAAGATACCGCGAAAGCGAATTAATAGGGGGAAAGTCTCTAAGGATTTGCGTGCTCTCGCTATCTTTAAGTGCTGCATGGCGCAGCTCTGTCAATATTGCCAGTGACCCGATTCATTCTCAAATTGCATCTAGTGCAGGGCTTACAGATAGCAATTAAATAATTTCCTTTAATGCGTTAAGTCAATAAACGGTCTACATCCATGTTATAGTCGGTGGCGAAATTGCAAATGGAGCTTTGCAGTTTAAATTGCATGATTGCTCTTGCATCTGCTCTTGATATGGATTTATGGTCTACTCTCAATAGGTCCAGTGAAGATGATTGCTCGAACAAGATCTAAAGTGGACATGGCAGTGAATGTAGTTCCTTGTGATTTGTTTACTTTTAATATAAGAATTAAAAAGTAAAAAAAAACAAAAACCCGCCTTCAAAAAGCAAAAAATAACTTCTTTATAATGGTAGGTAAATAGGTCAGTCCAACTGAAGTCGGCGTCCAACAATATTTTAACCAAAAGCAGACTTCAGTTGGACTGACCTATTTACCTACCATTTTAAAGAAGTTATTTTTTGCTTTTTGAAGGCGGGTTTTTGTTTTCTTAAACTTTTTCTTTATTTTATACTTTTTAGTGATCGTAATTATGCTGTTATTCTCCCACTTCTCAATTAATAAGAAACAATAGATCATTTCAACCTCGTCGCAAGCAACGCCGTGGGAAAGTCACTAGTCATATATTTAAACCTAAATATGCTTCGTCATAGTCGCTCAACTATCTTAATCGAAATATCTTGTCGCCACCCTCGAAATATATACCGTTTAGGAGTTCCGGTGGCCATCTGTGGTCTTCACCATCAGTTCCACTTCACCAAATAGTGCTTTCCAAGACCAAATACACGAGTTACAATGAAAAATACAAAAATCGCTATAGGTGTGCCTATAAAATTTGAAGAGTTCCGTCGATTCCTCATGGATTCCACCATCAGATCTTCATTTTGATAAGAATGGGACCGGGATCGGGAAGCACCAGCTTTCAAATAAAAAAAGAATCATCAAAATCGGTTCATCCAGTCGAAAGTTCTGAGGTAACAAACATTAAAAATAATAATAATTTAAAAAAAATACTAATTGAGAACCTCCTCCTTTTTTTTAAGTCGGTTAAAAAATAATATTAGCGGCCAATGTCACACAAATTTGCCTTTTAAAGGCAATATAAAGACTTCATGACAATAAATTATTGTATTGTTATAAGATTATTGTGATTGTATAATACATGCTTACGGGTCATTGAGATCCTAAATTTAGTATGCCTTGTGTGTCTGTAGGCAATTTTAAACTTTTTAACTATGTGGGTCACGTGCCGCGCCATTCTGTCCAACCCCTCCCTTGTTCTATTTTGTTCGTTCGTTTACACGCGTTGAACTGTTCTAGAATAGATTCATATTTCTTGTGGCATGGCTTTTGAATTGATACGTGCGCTGACTCCAAACTTCAAAAGATATGGTGAAATACAATAATTTGCTGAGTGCTCTCTAAACAACCGTTCACAGTTACCACCTTCCCGGCGCCAGTAACCGCAAGAACTCGGTAAGAATATAAGGTGCAGCTATATTTTAAGACTGATGTTTATTATATTTTGGAAGCGTGTAACTAATTCCCAGCGCCATATGTGCTCTAAAATTGTAATTAGTTACATGTGGGAACAAGTAACGGCGGAACTATTTTAAAATATCGTTTCGTCGTTTTCCCTCGGGTGGTAGGTACGATGTCTTCTAATTGTTCATTTCTCCCTTTGACCTTTCAATTTGGTTCGATGATGTGGGTCCTTTTATTCCATTTGAGCGGTCGCCGTTTGTCCGAGTGATTGATAATGTAGTTTGTCGTTGAACTAGATACTCACTTTAATTTCATCTCACGTTACACCACACGTCGCCAATTCTTTATAGTACATACCTATTGTATTTTGTATTATTTTATTAACGGATCAGAAGATCGATCGACATTTAACACGCTCTAAAAAATATCGTGATTCTTGCTTTGTTAAAATTGTTGCACAATCGAGAGTGATTTGGCACAGAAAGCGAATTATGATGTAATTTTATTGAGTCAACTAATATTGCGGATTAATTGATTAATTTTGGTAGGTAATGCAAGCTTTATTCTAAAAATAAAAAAAAAACTATTCTGTTAAACCAAAAATTTTGTCAAATTCAACCATGTAAATGATCCAACGTAAATTTCAATAAATTAGACTGCGTAATTGGGCTGTGATATTTCCAACTAACCTATCAAACATTTTGGTTGTGCACACATCTACCCGTTCACTAGGCGATTTTGCTGCTTTTATGTTCGCAACATTGCCAATTTATTAGAAAGGAAATTATAATTTCAGTTTTTTTACGATTTATTTATCAATTACGATATTCTTTAGAAAGTTTGACGCGTTTGCTTTCAAATGGAAGTAAATATGGAGGCGAGCTTGATAGTGCAAAGCGGCATTTAAAGGCCGACCACGTGTTCGCTATTTTCTTCACAAATGCCGCAACATTTTGTGTCGCCGGTTATTTATATGGCGTGCGACTTAATCGGTGCCCATTACGGCCCAGCTCGCATCGCATCCAAATGAGCCGCGCGACACAAATCCCGTTCACGGTGTACCAACAAGATAAACTTAGCTATTTCGATCGAGGAATTGTCGCTTATCTCCACGCTGCACCTATTAGTCATGCGAGTGCATCAACGAGACATTTTATCTTTAGCCGATGGTCTAGACGAGTTTGCGAGGCCTCGATACAATTAATCTTCGCAAGGGAACCGCACATACTCTACTCGTATACATCTGACGCGACAGTAAGCGTCCTCCCTGTGATCGCTTTGACGTTGAATTACAACTGACCTCGACCCCCAACCGACAAATATAGCTACAACGATTCTAACACTATCTACTGACTAAGTGAAAGTACTATTTATTATTACATCTTATTCATTATTATCTGTCTGATGGCTAGTGCTGATGACTGTACCACATTCACTTTTGATAACATGATATTGGTGAAAGGTTCAGTGCAAGTTTACAGCGAAAGTATACCAATGTGAAGTCTTGAAGCGTCAATATCTGATGTAATTATGGAAGGGACATTGAGAAGTAAATTATGACCAACGAATAAAACTAGAAGTAGTGTTTAAAGAGTTCTGTATTGTACTGAATGAGCAAATAGAAATCTAATTGTAATGGTTACCGTGTCACTTTCAAAGGCATGTATTGTAATCATCTTGATTTTTTTACGGCCGTTGATGCTGTTGCCAATGGTGAATAATTTTAATTCTTCTCTATCCATAGTACCTATTCTCTTTGATACGACGCTTTTCCACAACTTGTTCCATAATTATACGGTCTCCCTGGCCTCCTTCCCTTGTCTACTCTTAATACCACGCTAAGCAGCTAGTTCCTTGTTTATTTTTTTCTCAACTAAACCTTACCACCAGTATTCGTATTGTGAACAGTAAATAATCGATTATTCTCAGTAACTTTTTGTACTTACACAACCATCTAGGGATATGTAAAGTTCAAAGGCAAAATGCAATCCACGTGTAAATCACATATTATGTGAAAATAAGACAATCCAGTAAATAAAAAAAGAACACCCGTTATTCCGAAGTCCAATTGTAATATATTTTCTTTTATTACCGGTGGCTCATGCCCTCGCAGCTCTAAACCCCGAGGGCTTTTTCTATGATGATGAGGAGGAGGAGGAATCCACGCACCTGCTGCGCTGCAAAAACCCGTCTAGACAAGGCATATTAAACGACATAGGCGTCTATGCCTGCGAACGTGTTGATAAATCCATAAAACGCCGCGCGACTCATTATCAACCGTTCCTTTCTATAAAGCGGTCACGTTGAAACATTTGCTCGCCTCGCCCAAGTGCTGGTAGTGTTGTTTTATTCAGCTGTTATTACAACGGATTGTCCTGCGAGAAAAGCGAGCCTTTTCTGTAATGGCATTGTTTGCGATCCTTATTTGTTTCCCGACAGTGCACAATTAAACCTCTTGTGTTCAACTTGTTGGTTTTATTGTCTGGCCAGTTGCTTTACCTTGGTTGGACGAATTTGTAAGCTTCGCGTGGGATTAAGTATGAAAGGACGTTATTAATACAAAACAATAAAACGATCTTGCTTGAAGTTACTAGGAAATTTTATATCATTTACAAATATGTTAATGCTTTAAAACTTGCATTGATGTTGAGAGATTTTTCAAATCCGTACTAATATTTTGTTTTTAATTCAGTAGTTTTTCTGTTTGGTCTGTTACGCTTTCACGGCTTAACCGCTAAACAGATTAGGATTCAATTTGGTATGGATATGACTTGAACCACTTCAGGAATATTATTTATATCAGAACACTTATTAGTAAGTTGCGGGCAAAAACTAGTTAGATTATAAAGTAAATTGCTCCTTACCATTAATATATATTAAAATCAGACTATCTCGCGTTCGTTCGCGATACGAACTAAATATATAACTAGAATATAGCGTGTAAACTTGAAACCATTTTCTTATGGAGCTGCCCGAGGCGTATCAACGCTTGTATTTGCTATTACTTCATTGTCTAGACAAGGAGGGCCGGTATCGTGTCTCGCGGGAATAGGTAGCGGACCGCAAATTGCGTTAGCTGCCGTGGAGCTAGCAGCTAGACCGTAGCAAGCTCATTGTTTACTTGTGCCTAGTTAGGTCTTACTTGCACGCTATGAAAACCCAAGTGCTCTTTTTTACTCCTTCTCAACAAGTTTTTATTTAACTTGTTTTGTTACTGTGCTTATTTTCCAACTACGCTGACGGATTGATTAATTGAATAAATTTGTTTGAAAGTTGTTTGTAAAGTGGCATATATGGTTATATAACTTAGGTGACAATGGCAGGTCTGATGATTCGAAGGTGGTCATAGTATGTCACTTAACTTCAACTGCCCGACATAACTCCGTCGTATTTTTAGGCTCTTTTAATCAGCCTCTATACAAAAAAGTATAATTGACAAACAAATATATTTGCATGTAAGAAACTCATTCATTAATTTGTGTACACTTTAGTAACTTGTCTATTTAATGTGTTGTTTAAACTGCCATATATGAATTGTCACAAAGATTAAAGTGGCAAGGTACTAAAGTGTACACATATTTATGAACTCGACTGTACTAATCTGTGCTCTTCGTGTAGTTTGGTAGTTATTGTTATTAGAGTTGTTATGGGGCTTTTGGCTCTGTACTCTCAATACAAGTATTGTACTAAACCTTTTACCATGTTTATTGTATAAGCAAATGATTAAAACTTTGTTCGTCCTAATTTAACTAAATTTACTCCATCTTTCCTAACCAAATTGCTTTAATTACCCATCTTCTCTGTCTGTGAGAGACGTTTTTGCGTGTAACTATTAATTTAATTATAGCTTCCTCCCTTTGTAATTGAGGGGGACAATCAACAAGATTAAAAGACTAACCACAGTACGGTAATAATTTGAGTGATCAAAGAGACTGGTAACAAGGATAATTAGCTTTACAATTAGAATAATCACAAAGATCGCCGGCTTTGAACAGCATACGTTTTCATCTCGAGAAATGTGTAATATCACTAATAACAGTAATAACCAAAATACTCTCTACGATTGGCGATGTCGTAAATAACCGTTATTTGTTTTGACAGGGAGTTTGGTTTAAAATAATCATAAATTAGTCATTGTTGTTGTTGAGAGCACAACAATACTAACACGAACAATACGAAATCTGTAACTGAATGACTCGATGGATATCCCAATCCCAACCGAGGAAAAGCCACAACCAGTACCGACGCTAACACTTGATTGTCAAACGCTGCGCGCAATTGAGTGTGTACAAACGTCATTAAACTTATGTTATTATTATTAACAGCACTGAGCTGTATTTAATATTGTTGAAACAAAATTAACCTCTAGTGATTAAAGTGGCAAACAATTATATTGTCTGAAAAACAGCGGTTTAGTTGACTAAGTTAAGTCATTGTGTACACATCGTGGTTTAACTCTTAGTTAATTTATCATAAAGCTTTGTTAAAATTTTTATTTCTACGAGCTAAAATAATTGCAAATTATTACCAGTGTTGTGTTACTACATTTGCATACTGTTACAGCGATGGGTAAGATTTGGACACTTTTGAATTTGGTTAGTTAAACTTTTTTTAATTTATACTTTCCGTTTGCACATTGTGGTTAATCGAGGATTTACACTTATCGTTTACAGAGCAAATCGATATTTTCATCCACACAATAGTCGGATTCGCGAAGTTATGAAAGGCTATTTGCAAGGCTACGCAAATCAACATCCGTATTTGAAAGACCAACTCAAAATTTTGCATCTCAACTACCAAAATAGTCATTTTTAATAGAACTTAATGTTTATCCCTATTTTTTTAGGGCATACTTGCTAAAGTTTTTGTCATACGAGCGGTTACCCATAAGGAAACATTTTGAAAGTTACTCACCATTGTGACCCTCCTCGATGTCATTTTGTGACAATTCATAAATAATGGTGTAGGATGCTTCGCCTAGAGTTTTAATATATTTCGTTGCAATATGAATTAAATATAAGCGTTAAAGTAGTCCGCTGTGGCTCTCGTGATGGCGTCCACAGGCCGGCAGCGGCCCCTATCAAGGGATTCCTGCACAAATATGCATTGCTAATGACCCTCGATTAAAGCCAACCATTTGATTAAACTTACGAACACTCTAGGTATACCTTACCTTAACATATGTTTTTGCTGCTCCCGTATGTTGTTTGATAAATGATGATGTATGTAACTCGCATAAGTTCAAGATATATACTAACTAGCTTCTGCCCGCGTATACGTCCGCGTAGATTTCGATTATCGTTTTTCCCTCGGGAACTTTTAAATTTTCCAGGATGAAAAGTGGCCTATGTGTTAATACAGGGTATACCTAAGCTATTTTCATTTTAAATTTCACCCAAATCTATCCCGCCGTTGCAGTGTGAAGGAGTAACAAACTAACACACACACACAAAGTTATATTAGTAAGATCAGTAGGATAGGATGTAGTCACCAGCAATAATATATGATCCAACATTGGGCGCAAAAATATCTGACACGTCTTTATTACTAGAGGGAAAATGTTGGATAATATATTATTGCTGGTGACTGTACATACCAGGTAAAATAAATAATACCACATGAAGGATCTCTTAAATTTTGAAAGTAGCATGTTTTAGTCACGGAACATGTTTTATTTTTGTTTTATTGGATTGCGATCCTGTGATACATTCAACTATTTACTAGATTTCCCCGAAGTCGTGTTAGGTTTAAAAATTGTAAATTTGAGAAAATTATGTAATTAAAAATATTGGATGCTTTTTATTCTTAAAATATCCTTAAATGAGATCATATTTATTTTAAAAATAATATAAAGATGAAGTTAAGTAATATTAGCTGTTATGATTATTAAATATGTACTGTTTCCCTCCATCTGGCATTCATATTTTTTCACTGTGTAAGTGAATTTGTATTATAACGAAGTACACAGGCCTGAGGCCAAGATTGAAAGTTCTTATTTTTGAAACATCTTGTTTTTTTTTTCAGCAACTTAAAGATGAGCTCGGCGAAGTCGTGGCTGAGTTGGAGGCCCTGGACGGACAGGAGGAATGCAAGCAAAACAGCAAAGCCAAACAGATGAGCATCGGGAGGAAAAAGTTCAACATGGACCCCAAGAAAGGTAACCACTTAAGAGTACCTAAAGCCCGCTTGCACGTAAATTTTAACTACTGGGGTTAACCTAGTGTTAACATTTACGTGCAAGCGGGCCTAAATAATCTTACAAGACAAAGTTAGGACACTGATACTCAAGAATTTAATAATTTCCATAAAGGGTTGACAATAATGTGTCGAATACCTTTACTCTCGTTAAATCTGTAATTCAGATGTCAGTGTCTACTCTAAAGCATTGTGTTATACGTATATGTATAGTATATTAAATACGGTATAGTTTAAAAAAAAATAAACGATCATGTCATGAAGCAGTTGATCTCGTATTTCACATCAATGTGTGTTTAGGTATGGTAGGTTCCGATTGGGTTGGTTTTTCCTTACGATGTGATTCACAAACTCAGACCTAACTCAAACAGTTATACAAATAACATCCCGTCCCGTAGCGGTCGACTTTTGACAATTTTGCAACACTAAAGTAAAGTATTGTAGACCAGTGAAGCTAATATTTGTAGTTATTGTATAGCAAAAAGGCGATAAACAGCATTCTTATCGCTGGTCATTTCGATGGCATTCGCTCGACACGGGCAGGTGCTGCGTTCCCACGCAGAAGGTCAGACGACATTGTCGACGAGCGCAAATTGTTCTATTCCTGCACTCACTCACCTGTTTACTGCCGTCGCGTGAGAACATACCCTCACCGAGTCAGAGCTTCCTTAGCTTGCAACGTTTGTGCCTAATAGCTATTTTCATGGGGTTGCTATGGGAATAAAATATAGGGAAATATTTGGCACGTGAGATTTGGTAGTACCTACAGACAATGTGTATAGATGGAGTGTGCTCAGTTATATGTAAACTAATCTTTTGTCGAGCACCTTAAACTCTGCTAGAATGTTATCCTAACACCTTTGCGTACTCAATATAACCAAAGAGGCTGGCGTTTTTCCCCTACACACGAGACCACTGAATATAACTGGAGAGTCCAGCGCTTTTCCTATTCTCTCATTTTACATTGGTATTATGTAAGGGTTGCTCCTATCATTCATCATTCTTGTCCAAATCGTAATAGACAGCGCTAACGTAATCTTCGATTTGTGGTGCATACCAGGTTTATTAACACGCATCGTGTAGGTGGGGTCATTGATATGAGGTCGTCAATGAAAAGTTACCCCGACGCAACATAATATGAAATGTGGATTCTATTTGTTATGCATTGTTCTTACACCGCCGCCGACGAGGAATCCCGCTATAAATTACCTCCTGCGACAGAATTACCTGAATGCTGCTCATTAGTTACACGAATTCATTCCTCGCGTGTGCAAATCATGTTTAACCCTGAATTGCTGCTTTTACGACGCCAGAAATCCAGAAGGTTATTTGTTATACTTACATCTTTTACTCAATTACTCCTGTGAAGAGCTCATTTAAGATATTCTTACATCGTTTACAAAAACTAGATGCAAGGTAAATAACTTCTTAGAGTCAAAGTGTTGATATATTTGCAAGGACTATTATATTAACATAGATTTTCGTAACAAACATCGTCCTCCAAGTGACAATTACATGCTCTAGTTGTTGTTAATTATTAAATAACACCTCGATAACCGTTACTACAACACCGCAATGCGTTCCGTTATAATAAACAACGTAGAAATTATGAATCTTTGCGGTCCTCGTTTAACCAACATAACCTATAACTGCATTAGATGTTATAATGTATCGGTATCCGGTTATTAGCTGGATCGAGGTGGGCCGAGATCAAGGTAATCGATCTATGCACGTAACAGTATATTATGTCGAGGATAATAATCATCCTTAATGATTTATTTAGGAGTTATTTCGTTTCCGTATTAACTAATTCGACACTTCTCAAAGCATGTTTTTGTGCTTTATAATCGTTAAATACAATTTCATAATGTCACTACCAGAAACTGTAAACTGTCTTTCATTATCCTGGCCAGGCACTCTTTTTTGCCGTGTTAAATCTTTTCATACAAGCTAATTAGGTCGCGTTCACAGTAAAATCTAGGTACCTACCTCAAAGCCAGTAGGCGTAAACAAGCTGCTAGCAAGTTCGTACCAACTTCCTTGAATACACTCTCCAGGCCCGGCTCATGCTCGAGCATCTCTCGACTGCATGCACAAAAGTTTCCATCTCTCTCTGGACAATTTACTAATGACGTCGCTCCTTGAAAGAACATGCACTTTGAATTTTCTTATTACATTTCCACATCAAATAGCGTTCGTCTTATAGGCTTTCCAAGAATGTGTATACATCTCGCTGTAGAGTTATTTAGCGGTGATATGTGACGTCCGACCACCGAGACGGATGTTTAGAGACATTTTGCAAATGCATCATGTTTCTTCGTGAGTTCGCAATTTGAAATTGCAATTTTATCATGTTTATGTAGTAGGCAGGTAAAGTTTTTGTTGTAGCTTGTAGGTAATAATGTGATTTGCAATACGTTACTCGTCGCTTAAAAACGTCCTGTTTTAAACATAACGATTTATGTGTTAGTGCGCCACACACACTTAAACGTACATTATAATAAATGTTTAAAAAAAAACAAAAAACCGCCTTCCAAAACGCAAAAAAAAACTTCTTTTAAAATTGTAGGTACCTAATAGGTTAGTCCAACTGAAGTCCGCGACCACAATATTTTCAACAAAAAAGCCGACATCAGTCGGACTAACTATTAGGTATCTACAATTTTAAAAGAAGTTATTTTTTGCGTTTTTGAAGGCGGTTTTTTGTTTTTTTTAAACATTTATTTTATTTTATACTTTTTAGTGATCATAATACGCTGTTACGTAGTCCCACTTCTTGGTTCATATGAAACTTTAAGTTATTTCAACAAGTAAATATTCTTCGTTGTAGTCGCTCAACTATCTTAATCCAGATATCTTACCGTCACCCTTGAAATCGGTACCGTTGAGGAGTTCCGGTGGCCATCTATGGTCTTCATCATCAGTTCCACTTCACCAAATCATACTTTCTGAACGCAAATGCTGGATTTGTTACTAAAAATACTGAAATCGCTAAATGTTTGCCTACAATATTTGAGGAGTTCCCTCAATTCCTCACTGATCCCCACATCAGATTCAGATTTGGTGACAATGGGACCACCTCGAAAGTATACTCTATCAAACCAAAAAAAATATTTTGAAATCGGTCGACAATTGACGGAGTAATCGGTGAACATACATTAAAAAAAAATACATACAGTGGAACGTATAACCTCCTCCTTTTTTGAAGTCGGTTAAAAAGGCCGCATCGCGCACAATTTCAGAAAAATTATACTTTTGTTTTTAATCATCGTTATAGTGTACCTACCTATATTATATTCTCAGACCATTTTCAATATAACTAAACTAACTAACTGGCCTCATAACATAATAATGTTTCAGCATTATTCTTGAATATGCAATGAACATGCATAATTCATATAATGCTTGCGTGGCACGTGACTTTGAGGGTTTCTTTCCCCGGGGAAATAATTTAATGCCGTACCGATGGCACATAGTGTATTTTCTACAGACAAAATTATGAAGTTCATCTTTTACGTTGATTACCATGACTAGGGAAAACTGAAGTAACCGGAAAAATACGCAATTTCCTGGCGAGGGCCTACCGAGCTGTAATTAATCATGTTTGCTCCAAGGTTACCTCCGTTAGTGCTTGTATAGCTTCATTACTAGAGACGAAAATACCCGCAATACCGGGGCTTGATATATTCAAAGCAACTCAGCAGAAATATACGTACTAAGTAATCACGCCAGAAACGACGGTCGCATTGCGACTAAAATATCTCGCCAGGTACGCCTGGTGAAAATTTTACTGAGTTCGCCACGATAAGGTTGCCCTTTCGCTGTCATAACAAAGTAGATGGTATTGCTCCTGGGCATTCCCAGGATACCTAACTCAATTTTAATTTAACTTCCGATTCGTTTCATCGATCACTATGTAGCGGTTCAGGTCAGGTAACACAATGCAATGGTTACAGTGGACGACAATGTTGTTTCCGGGTTTCGTTCCACACCGTTTCTAGTCTCTACTATGTGTTGTGCTGCTGGCTACATTGTGCATGCTAATGTATTGTTGGAATAAATCCAGTCCTATTTGGTTAGCATCTGCTCTCTCTGCCTATGCGAATAGATTACTCACCTGCAAGGATAATGACCTGGCATCTAAATGTATCCATGATACGCATCGCAAAAAACCTGTTAGATAGATTGGATCCTGTAGATTAATGCCCCCGTATCGACCTATGCGAACCAGATTTTCTCGTATTGTACCTAATGACTGAATGTTACTGTAGACTAGGAGGTATTCTCAAGTTGTACTTGCTAGTCGCTCAGAGTTATATTGTATAGTTCAGCTACGTAGAAATAGATTTGACATTCAAAGAGGTCGAGTTAAACTTAGGTCAAGCGGAGCAGCCGAGGCTTGACCTTTCTAATCCAATACTTTTACAAATATTTGGCGTAAATATTCCGAGCTTTCGACTGAAATTATATTTAACTTTCAAAGTGTTGGCAAAGGCGCTGCCTGGTAGCCTACGCCCGTATCCTATTCAGCCTGGATGAGCGGGGGCGTAGTGCCGTGACGTAAGCCGACCAGAAGCGCAGTGCGTAGGAGAGATGACACGTCGAATCAAAATCAATAGTGGAGTCTGTTTTTGCACAGTCAGCGTCATATTTGTACTTTATCGCGTTAACACATTTGACAATCTTATTAGATAATGCTGACGTGGCTGTAAAGCGGCAAGGTACAAAAGTTCGTATCTACTTTTGATGCTGACCCTACTCTTAGTTATGTATGACTATCAGTATGCTAATTATTCTTTGTTTGCCGCGCAAAAAAGTATCTTAAGTAGCAGATAGATTGTTTTTCTGCAGCATACATTCTGCAACGTGTAATAAAACAAAAAATAAAAGTTACTGTTCCGCTCTTGTAACAATTTGAATAAGAAATAAAAAGGTACTTATTTCAGTTTCCCTTAGTGTACATCTCCGTTGTTACGGTTCGATTGGCCAGTAATCTTTCGTTACCTTACATAACTTTTCCGTGTAATTCAATAAGAATTACATATTTTAGCATGCATTGTTTGAATGGAACTTGCATTCTGCGCCGTAATTACAGCGGAAATGCGCGCATACGGCGCCGGTCACCGACTGCTTTCACGGCTGCTATCGGCTCTGAGTGCCACTAGTCTCCACACTCAACGCTTTTAAATTCAGGATCGCATTTCTAACCCCTGTATCGTACAGCGCTGAAACTTGTAAAGGCCCCCCTATGTTGCTTTTAGCACGCAAAACACTTACGTGAACCTCGGTTGTAGTGATTCTTTTAGATACCACAAATTTACCTGCAGCATTTTACAAGTGCGCGGTGCTTGTGCAAAATGTTCACTGCACCATTTCGCACTAAAGATTTTTCATCATGCCAAACTACCTATACTATTAGTATAGGTACGTGTGTTGTGTGTTGGGGTTATATCGGGCGTTTTACGATCGATACACCATACACGACAATATTTGTAGTTCAATTGAATTCAGACGTGTGATCAAAAGTACTTCCTATTTTGTTTCACGCTTTTACTTCGCTAGGGTTTATTTTTATACATTCGGTTATTTTGTTGATTTTTCTATCAAATAAAAACGTCGTTAACGTGACACGTAATAAAAATACTTGTACGTGTTATACCTTCGCGAGTTTTCAAAACTACGCCCGGCAGGTTGACGTCACTCGAGTCTGTCTTTCATTTTCCTTTTACTGCCACTCGTGATTCTACACGTACAGTCTTATTGAATATTCAAGTGCGATTTTCGAGCACAAATGGGACCGTGAATCTCGTTTCCCTTTTTTCGACAAGCTCACACATAAACGAATATCACTTTCAATATCCGAAAGGAAAGGTGGTAAATAAAAATACGTCAACGTGTTATATGAATCTCAATGGATCTTTATCGGCTATGAAATTTTGTCAGCTCTAGCGTTTGCTGGAGAAGAACAATTCATAAAAAATGAGATTCTCGTAGGGATATATCATTTCCAAAACCTCAAATTATTTTATTACGTACGACTCATGAATATGATGTAGGTAGTATGACGCAGATTTTGAAATGAGTCAAATATTGTTGTTTTATTTTTAACCCTTAATTTGGCAGTGTATGACATACCATACATACCATAAGGTTCACATTTTTTGTTTGATTTGTGTTTTTATTTTTTTTCTGATTCAAAATCAAAAAGGGTTTGAATTCCCGACTTTTTTTATTTTTGCCAAATTAAGGGTACAATTGTCTTTAGGCTTATAAGTAATATGGCTTAAGTAACTCAGGGGCTGGTATAGCCCAAGTCCTTCTTTGAATAGAGAATACTAAATCAGGACCCTAAACACAGATTAATAATTCAGTGTTTGTCCGACAGGATGAGCGCCGGTAACTGCTTTAATGGTTACCCCGTTTCATTATTAAACGCGCTACGACTACGGCGCCCTTTAATAAATTATTACGTTTATTTTAGTTATTTGATTTTACAACTCTATATGTTTAACTAGCTTTTGAATTCGTTCAGAATCATTCAGATGTTCTGGCGTGATTAAAAAACATCCAAACTTGCTCATTTATAAATTTAGTCAGATAATCCTGAAAATGTATGATGCCTATTTTTTAAGTTACATTGTTTATTTCCAGGCATCGAGTACCTGTATGAGAATGGCCTCCTCCAGAGAACACCGGAGGATGTTGCGCAGTTCTTACACAAGGGAGAGGGGCTGAGCAAGACGGCCATCGGGGACTACCTCGGGGAGCGGTCCGACTTCAACGAGGCTGTGCTCCGCGCCTTCGTCGAGCTGCACGACTTCACCGATCTCATACTTGTACAGGCACTTAGGTGAGCAACTAGTTAGTGGTTAGTAGTTAGTTGCTATTATGTGGCTACGTTCTGCGTGCGCAAGTGATGCAAGTCATGAAATAAATGTATTGTAACTCATTAGTTATACTGAAGATGCTACCGCAACGGATTTTCCCTGTGTTATAATAATGACGTAAATCCTTTCATGCTAAATCTTCGTTTCGGTTTGAATATTACAAAACTATTATATCCATACGTATACTGTGACGTCGTAGTCTCTATTGATTATGCATGCAACGGTCCGGATTCCAATTCAAGGGTACACGACTATTGATCTCGCTGAACAAATATTTGATATTCAAACATCTAGCAATTATGAACAACTATGTACACTCTGACCGCACTCGTAGGTATATTCTCAACCGCATTAGGTAAAACAATCTACACTGCTTATAATAACTAAGCATTATTTTCGAGTATATTGGGTATGGTACCTTTGTAACGTGATTACAAGTCTCTGGTTTAATAAAGGTCCGTTTATATCTCAAATGTACAAAAGCGTCAAACAGTCACGAGTAAAGGAGAGCAGGTGATCGTATATCTAATTATTTTCGTTGGCTCGGAGCGCTCCGGTAAACAATGCCAGCAATCGCAAACTTCTAGGAAAAACCTCTACCGTCGGTTGTTTTGGTAACCGACTGGGAATAACTTGGCTCTCCTAATTTATTTTCCTTTACAAACATCACAGCTCCAGAGTTCCCCAACTTTGCTGTGATTTGTGTGGTTTCTTTTTTGATATCACTTGACCTCTTTCACAGTATAGAGAAAGGCTTCACGAATTTAAACTTACAAATTTAACTTGAATTTTATTTCAATATTTGTGACGAAATAAAAGAAATATACTTCTATAACATTTTTAATCAAGAAAGATATTCGAGTGGATGTGATGCCGGAGCTAATGCGTCGTCTAGTCAGATGATTAATTTGTATTCTAACAAATGAATCACCGTCTGATACGCTTAAATCCCCATGACGCCACTTCGATTAATTCACCCCAAGAATAAAAGAAGAAACAACTATTTAAATCCCCCACCGGTTTATTCCAGACAATTCCTATGGAGTTTTCGACTGCCGGGTGAGGCTCAAAAGATCGACCGCATGATGGAGTGCTTCGCGCAGCGCTACTGCCAGCTGAACCCTGACATCTTCACGAACGCGGACACGTGTTACGTGCTCAGCTTCGCCATCATCATGCTGAACACCTCGCTGCACAACCCCAGCGTCAAGGACAAGCCGGCGCCCGAGCAGTTCGTGGCCATGAACCGAGGGATCAACAACGGTGGGGATTTGCCGCATGAGTTGCTCTTGGTAAGTTTGCTCGATAGGGTAATATAATGTTTACATACTGATTAACGGCTTTGAAACAACACAAACAGTGCGGTTTAGGTGCCAAAATCATGCAAACAGTAGGGAGTCTCTTTGTTGTTTAAATATGACGTCTTTAGGAGTTAAAATGTTAGAATTGCGGCATTGTTTTATGAGGAAGTAAGGCGCGTTTTCACCAACCTTTAAGCGATTCCTAAACACAATTTGAGTGACATTGAACATGTTAATCGCTAGCTATGTGTCTATTGTTAAAACATTGTAAAATTATACTTAGAAGTGTTAAGCGTTAACGAAATCCACGTGCAAAATCGTACGTAATGTTAAATAGATATATCATAAAATTGTAAATTTGCCTCTTTGTAAATTTTTAAATGTTTATTTTATTTTTATCCTGCTTGTTGGAATGTGTTATTCTTCACGAGTACCAGATTAAAGTCACGAATTGCCCTATTCAACATTATTAGTGTATACTGCTTTTATTAGGGATGCTGTATTACATGATTTCTGTTATAATGGTTTATTTCGACCTGCTGTAAAATGTACAGTGTTCTAAAACACCAACTTATCATTTAAAAGTCGGAGACAGGCAGTGGTCATCGCAATTACGCGGTGCGTATGGCGATATCTTTATATTGACGTAAACAGTAACCGTTGGTGAAGGGGGGGCTTATCTATAAAGTGCTTGTTTACGATGCTGGTATCGAAACCTACCGCATTGGCATTTATTTGTACCTCTCGCATCGTATCATGTTGTTAAAGTGCTAACTGAGTTTCGCAATTTGTGTCACTGTGCAAAGTAAACGTTTATAGTGTAATAAAACAATAAAATTTGTTTCATTACATTCCAGTCATTATACGAGTCTATAAAGACGGAGCCGTTCAAGATACCGGAGGACGACGGGAATGACCTGATGCACACATTCTTCAATCCGGACAAAGAGGGGTGGCTGTGGAAGCAGGGTGGCAGGTACGTTTACGGGCCCACTTTACAGCGCGGTCCGCCCGCAATAAAAAACTGATAGGCAATAAAATGACTTGCACTGCTGCATTTTCCTTGGAAAATTCACAATTGTCGGTAAACTAGGTGCGGTTAAAGCATCAACTTTGTTCAGTTGTGTTCTTATTACTGACGTTTGTGGGTCAGGGAAAATTGAAGCAATAAAGCAAGACACGTTTTCCTTAGAGTCGATTCTATTGCGCCGCTTTTGGACGTGATTAATGTAAAATATGATTAATTAGAGATACAAAAAGCTTATAATTAGTCATGAAACAAAAATATGTACTATTAATGAGTCTTATGAATATTAAGATGTAAGATACTTTTAAGTAAATGTATTTTGTAATTAATGATAATTGATATTATTTAAGTAAATGGCTAATCAATAGATTCAACGACACGCATTTTATTATACTCAAAACTATGCTAGCAAACTTGCAAGACCCATGACTCAGATACTAATTTTAAGACACGTTTTCGTAATTTATCCTTCTATGTAGCCGTTATTTGTAATTTTAAAACAGCAACATAGTACGTTAACTCTGACAATGACCCCGTTTGTAGAAACGTACATAACTAATAAATAATATTATTCAATGTAGTGCTTTACCTTAACTATATAAAAGCGTCGGTCTTAGGTAGGATTCGAACTTTCATCTCCTTACCTTAACTGCTGCATCAGCTTTAACTTAGTAGACGAAAGCTTTATTGTGTTCTAAAACTTTTGGGTTTGACAAATTCCGACATTAACTCGTTAGATCAAGGGGCATTGGGTAAGTTTGTATGAAGAAAATTGTCTTTTTTTTTTCAGCGGCCACGAATGATTTTTACGTAGTTATTTAGAGGACCTCTAAATACACATAGATATATATCATTTATGGGCTTAAATAATATCGGAACGGATATATTAAGGATTTAAGTATTTAGGTTTTCGTACTAAAAGTGTGCCCAGGTATAAATATTTAAATATCTCGGCTCCGATGCACTTAAGAGTATACATTACATAACAAAATATGTTTATTTTGAATAATTCTATCATAATTTACCACTATTACGAATGGCCGCTCACCTTGAAAATGTATGACTTTTACAAATGACAACACTTTTACCCAAACCCCTTTTGTTACTTCCAGAAATAATATTTTGTCTCTATGTTAAAAAATTACTAAGAAAATATTAGGTATATAGAAAAAGAAAACCGATGACTAGGTACTTTAAAGTTTGTCGAATTATTTTCAATTCTCTTTTTATTTAATTACAGGTACAAATCATGGAAGAGACGGTGGTTTATACTAAATGACAACTGCTTGTACTACTTCGAATACACGACAGACAAGGAGCCTCGAGGCATCATTCCACTAGAAAACATATCTGTAAGTAACAACTCTCTACTGAACTTTATTCAGATTTACGCGCGCAATAGTTACCCGTAAATAAGAATAGTAGCGAAAAATAAATTCTCAAACGGTTATTTGTCCATTTCAATGGAACATATGTGATTTTGACATGTAATTGTATTGTTTTTAACTATACCGCCATTACCGTCACGTGAAAATCAACTATCGTAACGTTGACAGTACGATAACATGTCAAAAGCTATATGGTATTACCTAGTAAAATATCCCACAAAACAAAACTGTACGGTTTTCCATTAAAAAAAACAAGTTGTACTTGTAAAGTTTTGTGGGACATGGTAAAGTGGTTTTATCTCACGAAAGTGGGTGTACCAAAACTTGAGTTGTAACGCGTATAGACACGCACACTACGACGCCCCTTGCACACGTGCATCTACAAACACAAGTACGGCCCGCTTTCGTCAAATAAAACACCCGTTGCGTAAAACCACACACACTGGTCAGACTCTATCATCCTATTAGTTTGCGCGAGTGTTAATGAATGTACTGACCAGGTCCGGCCGGCGAGCGACCGGCAGCGGCCGCACTGCCTGGAGCTGTACGCGAGTGGCGGCGCCGACCTCATCAAGGCCTGCAAGACCGACTCCGAGGGGAAGGTCGTCGAGGGAAAACACACCGTGTACCGGTACGTCGCCAACACGCAGATATTTCTTTACACGTCACCTGCAACCCTTATCAGACCATCGATGCACCTTGTAAGACTGTGCCTGACGGAACGTGGTCGCCAGTATAGAGCCTTTTCACGAGCAATACAGCAGCGTAAACAGCTGAATGAGAGTCGCATGAGAAGACCTCAGAGATCTTTGGGGAAGGCTTATATCCTGCAGTGGACGTGTTTTAGTAGGCATGATGATGATGATATTTCACGTCACAAGTGGACTCATTAAAAGGCCCCGAGGACACGCTTCAGAGTTGTTCTTTAAAGTACCAGGGTTTAATCTTCGGGTCGATATTTTTAGTAAGCAATCGAGCACATGTTTGTGCTATTAATTTCTCTGGCGATGAAAATACCACAATTTCAAAATATACCAACTTCGAAATATTAGTTAAGGATGATCAACAAAACATTAATTTAAATGTTAAGTTTTGGGATTCCAGTATATTGAGGATCTGGTATTTTAAAATTTTGGTATTTCGAGAATGAGCGGATGCGGTAAAGGATATGACTAGGGTTTTGGGTATGTAATTTTGATGGACTCACTCACCGAGTAAGTTGACGATGATGTGTTCAAGGAATCTGAATGCACTGCGCTGACTAACATACTCGTAGAGGTGTTCCATGTTTATCCTTAAGGTTGTGAATGTCCATGGCTCTCAGAGCCCACTTGCCATATGGTAGACTGCCTGCGGGTCTGCCTTCTCACTGCCATAATAATTAATTGTATAGTTAAATAATACTTACCAGTGTTTGAGGTGTTGGGTCATGCTCTGGAAGGCGAGAGGTCCCACGTAAAGTGATATATCATTTAATTTGGTTGTCCAACATTGCTCTTATCCTTATGTATATTATTCCATTCGTATAATAATATCAAAACGACTATAACCTCAATTGTTCCTATCTCTTTTCAGGATGTCAGCGTCTGCTGCGGAGGAGCGAGACGAATGGATAGAGTGTTTGCGTCGCTCCATTAGTCACAACCCGTTCTACGATATGCTTGCGCAGCGCAAGAAGAAGGCGCAGCACAGCATGCACTCCGGGTCGCACTAGCGACCGCCCGCGACAACCCGCGACGACCCGCGACTACCCGCGACAACCCGCGACAACCCGCGTCAACCCGCGTCAACCCGCGACAACCCGCGACGACCCGCGACGACCCGCAAGACATGTAAGATGTATGCCGTAGTGGCGTGATCATGAATCTCAAACCTGTCCGTGTAATGTACAATTAATGCAACTATTAACTAAATATAAATACGATGCAGCTATAATGCAGATGGTTCCTGCTTGGAGGTCTCGCTCGATCAAAGATTACACTTTGCTTAGCGCTGGGACACCTATCCAGGCTAAATAGTTAAAGGGTTATTTATTAGGCAAGTTTTTATACATGATCACACCAAGGCAAACATTGTAATCGGGATATGTCTAAACTAATTATTCGTATAATTGATATGACAATTGATAAGTCAATGGGCAGCGGTTATTTGAACTTGATGTAGTCATGACCGTGACAAATATAAGTTTTAATGGTGGCCATAAAAAGCCTATAAAAATAATGTTAATTGACGTCCATGTTAGTCAGTAGACTTCAATTGATTGTGATACCGCAGCCGCGGGCGCCGCCGCGCCGACCGTTGTCCATGTATATAACGAAGGAAAGACTGAACACATGATAGTGTCATTTTACACACTTTATTTCAATTGAACATATAATTAAACATGGTGCATTGTACACGCGTACTGCCAAATATATATAAATTTAAGATAATTTGCGTCTTGAGAATTTTAATTAATTGGAATTTAATAATTTTTATTCAATATACTTGTTCATGACAATAATCATGTCTATCGAGATGCTTCGGCAGATCATGATATGAACACTTTTGAGTGTAGCTTTTTATATTCGTTATTCGAGCGAGGAATGCCGTTTCGTATTTGATGAAAGTATTACTTTAATGGTAAACATAGCTTACAGCCGAATGGTGTACATTACTGTTTGTATAAATAGCCTAGTGTTAGGTAAGTAGTATTTTCAGTGTAGTGTAAAAATGTAGTATAGGTGTTTGGTTTTACTCTGATAAGATGTAAATATTGCAAGTTGAGAGTGGGATGCCCTAGGATATATTGCTCGTTAACAGTTTAGTTCACATTCCTCTGATTCAGCAAGGAATCATTGACATTTGAGGCGCCTATTATCATTAGTTTTAGTCGTCATGTTTCATTCTTTAGTCACGTACATTATTGGCCTCTATTGATTGAAAACAATTGTTATGTAAAGTTAATAAATATACGCTAACATCTGTTTATGGCCTTAAAACTTCGGCCTTTTATAACAACTTAAATATTGTAAGCAATGTGTCGTACCGTCGTCATCCTCGGGTACTAATATGCAGCTTCGTGATCCGGGACCATCGACGAGTCTTATGTACAAATCTTGGAATCTATACCTATTTCACTTCTTTGTTGTTAAATAATACTTTTTAACATTTTCATTTCTTAAAAGTTTCTATATAACCATGTTATCTTGGTACTGGTATTTATTTAAATTAGGTAATATTATTATGTTAATGTCGAAGCATTATACTTCACGATCCTTTTCCCCGCGTCGTTTTGTTTGGTGTCGTCGTGTTGATTCACACATAGCATGACATCATTCACCTGTAATTCTTTTGAGACGCGCTTAGTATTCACTATCCGTTCTTATTTATTAGTATTACCTGCTAACGCGGAACTTATTAGAGCAATTATAAATTATTCAAACGTTCACGATACGACAATGGTCTAACTTAATTCGTCCAGATGGACTAAAGCGGTCGTCACATTATGCGACTTAACTGAACCTTCAGGTTAAAATGTCGATGTGTTGGATTTCGACTGCAATTCTAACAAATAGCGGTAAGCTACGTTGCCTAAAGTGAGGCCGCAGTGCAAGAGGGCTTAAAGAGTCTTTCGGGTTCGGGTAAAGTTTATAAGAGTTGCATAAGAGCGTGTGAGAACGAGTGAAAGAGAATTACAAACCCGAAAGACCTTTTAGGTGCAATCGCGCTGTACAAGGTGTTATTGCGGCGGCTAAGGGTACCGTCAGACACCCGCTAAGCGAGCAACACTGACACTTATTTAGATAACCTTTATTTATACCCTTACTCCACTGTAGTTGCTCCCGTGGCGGGTGCCGGGCCGGGCCCCGAGATATCGATCTGTATCTAGACTAGTTTATGTAATAGTGCATAGTAAGTTGTTAATGCGCCTCATAAATGTTAATTTATCTCATTTGTATGTTTTTATGATGATTTATTGAATATTTGCATAATAATGGTGTTGTAAATATTTTGTAAGAAGATCGAAATACATAAATATCTTTATTTAGAAGTGTGTTTTTTTGCAGTAGACTAATGTCGAATTTCACCAACCATTTAAAAGACGATTAGAGTGTTAACAGGCTGTTAAAATAGACGTACTAGGGCTGAGTTCACCAACAATTAAACGGACGGTTAGCGGTTTAACGGGTGTCAAATGTATTGACTAACAGCTGATTAAGACTTAACCGTCTGTTCAATTGGTTGGTGAACTCTGCCCTAACAGTCTATTTCCAGGTTAACCCTCGGTTAACAGGTTAAGGGCCGAGTTCACCAAGAATTAAACGGACGGTTATTCGTTAAAATTGTCAGTTCTCATGTGAATCTGACATTCGTGAATAATTTAACCTGGGGTTAACATAGGATTGAATTTACGTGAAAGCGGGCCTTATGAGAGTTATGGGCTTAAATTGAGTGTGAGTGCGAGGCAAACTAACAGGGCCGATTCTAGGCGGTAAAAACCATATTGTCTTTAACCCTGTTATAGTATTGTTTGTAAATCAGTCGCCAGTGGCAAGTTAATAAGAGCTATCAAAACGTTGATAATACGATAACATATTGTTTTTCGCTCTTCGCAATGCAATGTGCAGATTTTTTGTTTTTAAATCTTGTTTGTGTTTATTACATCAGTATGATACTAATATTTTAAGATTTCGTGATCTGCACTTTAGAACCTTTCATTCAAAGCGCCACTAACCCAAAGTCTACAATAATTAGTCTAAATACGATAAGTCTCGTTCGTCGAAGTAACGTTCTTATTCTAATCTGAGAATACGGCATACGGAACTCTAAACGAAGTGTAACTTGCCGAACAATCCCAATACGGCGGTTTTAGTTAACAATACAGTGTTAGGCAATAAATTATTGGTCGTTCGAATTGGACCTTGACTTACTTGTCCTCCTAACTCATAATCATCAGTCATCGCTTGGATGATTTAAACTACAAAAAATGGCGCAAGTAGAAACTGCGGAAATGTGGCAAAATATGCGTGAAACGAAGACGGTCTGTCTTTTGTACAGTCGGGCTCATATAAATGCTTCACTGATCTCGCCGGTCGAAGAGCGTAGGCAGTGACTATTGGGGATATACCCAGATAAATGATTGCTTAAATAGCTAGGTACCTACACGTAAAACATCCAAGACTTGGTAACAAACAACACGCTCATCTCATAAATACGAGTATATGCTCTTAACGGAGAAAGTACCTGGGACTGTTTGCTTCCTAGGCAGGCTCACTACCAATTATAGGCTAACCGCTTCGTTGTTTAAAACGATGTGCAGTCGCCGTTATAAGTAGCCCCGCATGTTTTAGTACCTACCTTGTAATTTTAAGGTCTTTGACAGATTATTGCAACCGTTTAAACATGACGTTAGTTAAAGTGACAAAGCACTAAAGTTACCGACTTACAAGGCCGACCATACTAGTGCGATAGCTCTTAAAAAGGTTTTGTATAACTCTCTCTCTCGTTTACTCTCATACGTTCTTATGGGAGTCTAACAGAATTTACTCGACCCCGTAATACTTTTAAGACCTCTTGCACGATAATAGTTGTCTATGTGAGACTATCCTGCCTTAAAATAATCATAAAATGCACACGAAATTCCATCTTTGAAATATGGTCACATTTTTTTAATAAGACGTACATTTACAAACGCATTGATTGTATCAGCCAGTATACTAGTACCATGCACTACTAACTTATTTTCCCGAACACTGGTGCAGTAAACCAAGCGTGAAGTATCCGAGCGGCTTCCTTTTCCGATGTGTGAAACGCAACTTGTGCAACGATATTTCAATAATTATACTTGCCATGTGCGATGTGTGCTTTGCTGATGTTCCGCAATTTGACGAATGATGAATATATTCATAGACACGTGTCGTTAATTAATTACAGAGGCTTGTGGTGAGTGCTTATTAATTGGCTGACAACCGATCTGCCGATTCTCCATTAGGAACAAGAGAAGTCTGCCGCTTGGGCGAAATATTTTCGGTCAAATATCACTTCCCAAACAAATTTCAGCAACTGTGTTTTTGCCAATTCAATCTTTGGCATAAGTATATTTATTTAGCATATTTTACTTTGGTCAATTTATCACTTGGCAGAATATTACTTGAGCAACATTCATCAAGACATTTAACCGGTTGCCAAATGTTTTAGTTAGGCGGAAGTTTTTTGCCCAATTGAATTATTAGCATACTTTTAATACCTAAAGCGCAATGTTTTTGGTCCAATGCTTATTTCCCATAATGCGTGAAATTTGAGTTTGTAAGATTCGCACATCCCGGATGGTTAGGAACGACGAGCGTAGCGGGAAGAGTGTTGCGTTGAATTGTATCGAAAACAGTGCGTGAAGCCGATCGAGCGCCAACCAGTTTTTAGGGAAATCTGCCACAATACGCTTTCATAAGCCTATTAATTAAAACAAAGAGGCCCAATTGGAATAAAACACCCTTGAAGCACGGAGTAAAACGTGAGTCATTTGCAACAGGTAGGTACATATTTTGTTTTGGATTTAATACATTTGCTAACCGAATAAATTTACTACATAAAAATTGGTGATTTGATAAATAACCAAATACTTTAATGATAATACATGCGTTTGCCTAACATTTTGTTTGGGGAAAAAATATATGGCAAGCGTTTAGTTGCCAAGTGAATGTTTGCCGCAATGAAATATTGCGATAAGGGCGTTTCTTTAAAAGTTTGTACCTAGTTAAAGGCTAAAATTAAGAAACGTTAACTTTTCCGCTGAGTTACGAAAATTAGTTATACTTGTTATAAGATAAATGGTGGTATCTCAGACAAAACTCCTGTAGCAAGTGCAAGCATATTACTAACGGGTGAGGATTGAATCTACTTCATTGATTGAATTAGAGATACTGCTAATTGGCGCTGAGAGGTAGTATATCGTAACTCAGCGGAAAAGTTAACGTTTCTTAATTTTTGTCCTTAACTAGGTACAAACTTTTAAAGAAATGCCCATAAAATGTTTGGGAAGTGGTAATTGTTGTTTTTTTTTCGCCCATACAAAATTAACCTGGCAAGGTAAACTTCTCACCGGAATGGTTATTGTTTCAGCTCCGCCGCCGGCCCTAGCCCTTGATCAGGGAGAGCGGCATTTAGGCCGGCTTGCCATCTGCGGCACTCTGCGGTTCGAACTCAGAACATTTAATTGGAAATAGAACGTGATTCTTTCGCATGCATCCCTGAAAATAAAACAGCTGCAGAGAAATTGCGTTAGGTGAAAGTTTAATTTCTGCGAAATGTATGCGCACTGCATTGTCATCGGGTTTACATAAATATTTTGTATATCCTTATCCTAAATTTCAGTCAATTCCATTAATTAGTTCAAATTTTACTCGCAAGACGATGACTAGCAAACATAAAAAAATAAAAGCTTTTTACTTATAGGCAGATCAGAAAGCGTCGGTGGCCTAGTGGCTTACGGTATTGACTCGTGATGGATGAGAGTTGTACAAACCGACTATCGTGAAAATTCTTAGAAAAGGCCTATGTCCATGTTCAATTCTCTGCTTGCGGCAGCACCATAATTAAGAACTGTTTACATATAAAATAGCGCGACTGATGACTGAATGGAAGAGAGTGTTGGAGCGTGACCAAGACAGGCACCTTTTATGTAATGTATGTATGTAATAATGAACTTAATAAATAAAGGTCCTTCGATTGATATTTATTTATTTATTTATTTATTTAGTAAGGTACACCCACAACAAACATATTAATACAATTACAATAAAACTAAATTACAAAAACACAATCTGATATGAATGTCAATTACAGGTATACACGACATTTTTAGGTATGACAAACAAATTTAATAAAAACTTACGATCCTAAAAAAAAAGAAAAACAATATAAACATATGACAATTCTAATAAAATCTAAAATATAAACCTAATATAGTCTAAGTTAAGTAATTAAAAGTGAACACAGATTTATTTAATAATAATTTAATAATTTTGTTAAATTATTATTATTATATTATTAAGTAGGTAGGTACTTTACCTGATGCTCTTACGGTGAAGGAAAACATCGTGAGGAGACCTGCATCTTCGAACAGCTGAGTGTATAGAGTAACTAATTGTTCAAAAGATCATAAAAGGACAAAGTGTAACCGAAAGGGCCCATCTGTACAAGGTATAGGTATACATTTAGTCAATACATCAGTGGTTCTATCCCCGGACTGGAATACACAGACCCTGCTCAAGGTCCTATTATCGCTTACGAAACATTCCGAATATCGTTCAACAAAAGTTATTACTTATTACACGATTTAGCACGAAGTAAACAAACAGTATCTACAACATTGGCTGAATAGGTGATTCGATTATTCATTTAGTAACTAACTTGGCGTAACGTCCACCGTTTTCACCCGTTTGTGGGTTACAAAAACCGTCGGCATTGAGATTCAATTGCGATACCGTTAAGTGTAACTCGGCAGCGGTCACGATCACGAGACACTTTACAGGTTTTATAACATTCGGAAGTAAATAATCGCTGGTCACTTTAGCTTTATTCGATGGATTCTATAGGACCCAACACGTACTGGGCCTCTATTCTACAGGTTAAATCAATATTGCTTTTGACGTGTTGTGGTATTGTTTTTAACTCGGCATCCATAAGTGTCAAGTAAAAAAGAGCTACGTTGACGATACGAAAACACGTCAAACTCAATATGGTTTTACCGTGTTGAATAGAGGCCCTGGGTACCACTTTAACAGTGACATGGTTTTTATTTTGTTTTATACATAAGTATATGAGGGCCAAAAACAAGGTGCGGAAATCTTAATGTATAACAAATAAATGGAAAGAATTGTTGACTATTAAAATGTAATATGATTTTATGCAGGTCGTTATATGAACTATTATGATTAACACCCTTATTTATAAGTTTTATTACTTACTTACATTGTAGTTAATTGGGTCTTTTTATAGTTCCATTGTCGGACGAGAGACTCCTGCAATATGGTTATGGTTGAGCTAGTAAAATATAAATTGTTCAAAATCCTCTGTCGCCGCGCGGTTATCGATCATTAAGTGTTAAATGAAGTCGCTTGCTAGGTATGTAACGTGTTTTATCGATTTCATAATGCATAATAGATTATGCTTCGCCCGGAAGGCCGCTACAGTTTAACATAAATGGTAGGTATCAGCTTCGCCACTTGTGAGGTTCACAAGGTATCTGGTATTATTAGAATCTTTATTCAATATACGATATTTACTATGAAGGAAAATTTTTTTTCATTGCCGTGCAAAATAGAAGATATTCATGAAAATGGTCAGTCCGTCTGTCTGTCTGTCTGTCCGTTTGTCCGTCGGTCTGTCCGTCTGTCTGTCTGTCCATCTGTTTCCGATTTAACTCTGAGACTACAAAGCTATAATTTGGCAATAGATACATTTCCATTATGCTGACAAAGTTGTAAAATAAAGTCATGAATATAGAAGTCGGGTTTAGTATACATAAGCGCAGAATAAGTAATAAATAGTACAAACATAAGTAATTATATCATGTGAAAGAAGTGCCTGTTTCCTAACTTTATACGACGCCAAATAAATTAATTGTCTAGATAAGTTGCGTATTATGAAGTGCTTTATTGTTGATCCAGGTAGAACCCTGTCGCAGAAAGACAATGATTGATATTGACGTTATTTATTTCTTGTGACTTGACGTTGATATTATGACAGGGTTCCATAATGGCTCATCAATCTACGTACAGTCAAGGACTTTAAATGTTATGCCACTATGGAACCCTGTCGCACAACGTTAATCATTCATTTAAACGTAATTTCTGTCATGTGGTTTGACGCTGTCATTATGACAGGGTTCCATAGTGGCATAACAATTAAAGTCCCTGACTGTACCTACTCATTCGAATTTTAAACCGATTTCATAGTGTTTAATTGAATAGGAAGGAAAGTAAGCTTTCCATATCAAATAATATAAACATGTAATAAAATAGGTATCCGCTTCCGTCATAACATAATTCTACGTAACACGAGTTGCAAGTAGGTATACTATCCGATGCAAGTGCGAATGTGATAGCGATAGACAGTCGATGGCTATTAAAAACTGTAAGTACACACAAAATTCTATAGTTACACAAAATTCTGATAAATTATGCCGCGTTTACCGCGTTCAAGAAAGGAAAATTTCAATTTATTTAGGAGCAACGCTGCCTGCGTTGCTCCTAAATAAATTGAAATTTGAAATTGAAATCATATATTTCAGACCAAACATCGATCCATAATTGTATTAATTGTGTTAGTCAAACAAAGTACTTAAGAACTAAGGTTAGTATGATACACATGCTTAAAACGAAATAGAGAAAAAAAAATACACAACCGGTAAGGCAACCGGTGAAATTATGGAGGCATTCCATCTTAGCCCTCAGGGTTGGCGAAGTATTTGCAATCTTAGGATTGCAATCTTAAGATTGTAGTTTTGAATGTCTATGGATCTCCCTTGCCACCAGGTGGCCTGAGTACTCATTTGCCTTCTCTATGCCATAAAAAAAAGGTCGACGACGGATTGCGTCAACCGCTTTCGGTTTAACCGGATTCGTTATTCACCTACTCTGAAAAACCTGGTTACACAAGTCGGTAAAAGATTGCACGGACTGCAGTCGCATCAAACCGAATAATGTAAACGTCCCGTTAGACTCCAAACCGCCTATTTTAGAATCCGATAAGCTCCTGATGAAAATACTTAAGGGTACAGTCAAAAGCACTTATTTCTATACAGCCATCGCACCAAATATCTGTAAACATAGACCTTTTTATCAGTGTAGATATTTAAAAAATACATCATTTAATTCAGATAAATCAATACATAATTTGTTAGTCAATAAATCATAAATAAATAAATCAATACATAGTTAGTAAGAATACTTTCGAACTATGTTAGTACAATAAATAATGTTCTTGATGGATAAAGGCCTGGCATCACGGGCTCCCACGTCTCACGTGCAAGTCCATGAAGCGGCTCAAGACGGCAGAGTCCATTCTGTCCGCTACCATATGCAGAACCTCGTTGCGGCTTCCCCGCATACGCCTTACTATGGATGCGGATTTCTAACGACTAAACGACTTCGGAACGTATATAAAGGATGGAAAAAACGAAAGCCACATGGACGGCAACTACCTTAAATATTGGAAATAGCAAGTTCTACGCAAATGAGACTTACTTTTATTTTTGCAAACTAAAAATACTGCATTATTGGATTTTTGTAAAAAATCCTCTTCCTTAACCGGGAGTCGAACTGGTCGAATATGACAAAACAATAAAGTCGTGTTTTATGATCGAAAGGGTCATTGATAGTGATCATTTATGTCTATAACACATACACCTCAAAATTAAATCAAGACCGTTAAAAACCCTTCTTTATTTTTTCATTTCGACCAGTTCGATTCCCAGTTAAGGCAGGCACATTTCCAAAAATCCATAAATGCAGTAATAATTGTTTTCAAAAATAAAAATCAGTTTCCTTTGCGTAGAATTTTTTATTTCCAATATTTAAGGTAGTTGCCGTCCATGTGGCGTTCGTTTTTCCACCCTATACGTATATTTATATCTGTTACTGCACTTTATTCGAACATTTATTATATCGTCGAATGTGTCTTAAGTTGAGGTAGGTATTCCCAATTAGCTACTCGTAAGTAGCGATAAAGGCAGTTATAGGGGGCGGATATCGATTATGTGATACAATAAAAATAAATAGAACTGACAACAAGCTCGTTAAGTGGTTAATATCCTTCATATTCATTAAAATGACGAGTAATTTTATTTGTATTTGTAGGAAACATACAAAACAAGCAACAAAGTTGTTGCAATTATGAAACGTGCTTATTTGGACTCACCAGGCTTACCTAGAATAACCTAACAACCTAACAATTTTAATCAACGCGAACTATGGTTGTCCTTATTATAAAGAAATGTTTTTTCAATAATTTCACGGGGCACCACATAATTTGAAAATAGAAACTATTAAGCAACTATTCCAGTGTTTCTTTATTCTATTTTTTTTTTAAATGATGTTTATGGGTTGCTTATGTTGCTATTAGGTAATGGTTGAACTTTAAACAAAGCCTCTTGATCTCTACATTTGTTGGTTTTTTTAAATTCATATGTTATGACGTAAGAAATACAAAATCATTGTTGTTATTACGAATAAGGACATTTATAAATATTTGAATCTTTTGTTTCTAAGAAAGAAGGGTTGAATTCTTAGTAGGTATTGGGTTACTTTTTCGTATACTCTTTCACCAAATACATATGTATATATGTATTGTCCTTACTCATCTACTTCAGGGTTAGTTGGAAGAGATCCCGTTTAGGGATAAGTTCGCCTTTGTACATTAGTTTAATATTAATATTGTAATATTTATATTTTTGTGCAATAAAAGAGTTTTCAAACAAATATTACTTTTTTCTGTCACTCAGTTTAGACGGATCAATGTCTTTTCGAGCTCGTTTTTCGGGTGGTAGCGTTTTGGCCGATTCTGATAGGACTTCGAAATATAAAGATTCTTCGCGCACCATCTTCTTAAAAAGAATCACCTTGGTGATTAACAAATAATTTAAAACCTTTTTTTACATTTTATTTTATCAACTTTGATTGATTGATATGGTTTCTAAGCAATGTTAGATATACCTACAGTAGTTACTATACATAAGTGTAGTCTTGTTAGTTTCCTAGCAAAACTAGATCGTGACCCGGTAAAGGTATGAAAACAGATTAATAGCAAGCCATAATATCTCCTAGGCAATGCAAAAAATAATGCTCTTTATATGTTAAAACAGTCGTACAACTGGAGTACCATATAGTAGACTTGGAGTAATAACGTACCTACTTATGTACATTGTTTAATATGTTTATTTGTTACTAAATGTGTACAATGATTATTAACTTAGCAGACATCGAAAAGGTTGCATGTCTTGTCGACCTATTGACAGTAGGCGAAGTAATCAGAGACACAAAGGAAATGTACATAGAGCAGAAAAGCATAGTGTTACTATTCTAAATTATATAATAAACCCACCATTCACATTGATGAACTATACACTATCCAAGAATATAATCATGACATATGCAGGATTAACCACAAGCCAAAATATCTGTTAGGCAATGCAAAAAATAATGCGCTTTATATGTTAGAACAGTCGTACAACAGCAGGATCTAGTGCATTGCCTTGGTATCATATTGACTTGAAGTAATAACGTACTTAATTACTGGTATGTACATTGTTTATACGTTTAGGTAGTTATTTGTCATTATAATGTGTACAATGATTATTAATTTAGCGGACATCGAAAAGGTTGCATGTCGACCTATTGACAGTAGACGAAGTAAGAAAAGCATAGTGCAAAAAAAAAAAGCAGAAAGGCATAGTGTTATATAATAAACCCACCATTCACATTGTTGGACTATACACTATCCAAGAATATAATGACATTCATTACATAGGCGGTGATAGTTTCATTCAGGAGGGGTCCCAGCCGCCACTGGTCATATGGTCAGGGAGAGGTATGCTTTGGAATGTAAGGTTTTCAATAGATCGGCGTCCCATTAGCAACAAACGCGTGAAGCTGTTTACGCGCAGAGTACAATGAGGGCATTATAGTGGCTGTGGTGCATTGTCTAATCCAGCAACGCTTCATTATACTTGTATGTATGTATAGGTACAGTCACCATCAAATAACACAAGCCCATAGTACAAGCCTAGAGCTTAGTTTGGGACTAGGTCAATTGGTGTGACATTGTCCCCTGATATTTATTTTATTTATTTATTTTAATATGTTAAAAACCAGAAAATATCCAAGTATGTTTTATTTTACGCCGTTAACCATACAGATGTGGTCAAATATCTTTGAGCATCTTGTGTGATCGGATTATGTAATAGCGATTTTACATACGAACTTATATGTTACATACATCGTGTGAAGATGGTTACTTGGGGTCGTCGGACAATCAAAGGATAAAATATTCATGTTACTTCAACTTAATTTAAAATAAACGAATTTACTTAATTCATAATTTTTAATAATATTTTTGGTATTAGGAAAGTTAGGCAAAGCCCGGCAAAGGTAAACTTTTTAGAGTGGTGTCCTTGTCAATGTTTTCAAGAATATGTTTAGTAAAAATCTTAAAATTACACCAAGAGATTTCGTATAGAATTTTTTTAGGACGTGGAAATAACCTCTAAATGACAACTGTGCAAAAATATAAAAAGAAAATGATTGAATTTCGTGAAACACGATTAATGATCACGAATATGAATCTATTTAATTATATTAAGGATGAATTCATTTTATTATGCACGGTCAAATTAGTTTTAAAATAGTTTTCAAGTTTGAATCTGTTGGCTAAATATTTAAAACGGCACTTTACAAAAAATTAATAAAAGAAAAGAAAAAACCGAGGTACTTATTTGTAAGAAACTTTCTTATAATTAATATTGTAATTTTGTAAAGAACGTCGTCAGTGCCGGATTGAGCAAGCACGGGGTCCGTAGAAAATTTTATAAAGAGACCCCTGGTTTGTTTTAGGTTACAGGTTGTGGCGGGCTCTTTTCCGCAACTGGGTGACTTAGATATGCGTCTTTTTTGCGTGGGGGTTTGTTTTAGGTTATTCTGCTGGAGAATATCGACTGGATTATTCATCCTATCGTCAACCCTGATGGATATGAGTACACGCATACTGATGTAAGTACCAAAACAGGAGAATATCTACCAGACTAGCATTTTAGAGGTTAGACGTGGGTGCGCGGGGCCACCCAATGCGCGGGGCCCATAGCATTTGCTAGTCTTGCTACGTGACTAATGCGGCACTAAACGTTGTTTTTTTACCTCGCATTCAAAGTGAAAAGTAGAGTGTTCAACGCGAGACTAAACAACCATAATGAAACTCGAACTTCGCTTGGGTGGCTAAACATCTAAGGTCATTATGGCTTGTTTTAGTCCCTTGTTGTACAATCTACTATTAAGCTTACTAGTATAGTTTGGAAAGCAAGAGATATGATGGAAATATACATACATACATACATAATCTCACGCCTTCGTTCCCAGAGTGGGGTAGGCAGAGCTACAGAATTACAAACATCTCTGAAAACTTGTTGATAATTCTATAACCACAATTTGCACAATTAGGCTAAGATGTTTACCAGCGTATTTATTAGTTATTGGAAATATGTAATACATTAATCAACATTCGCTGTCAACAATGTATTCAATAAAGTATTAAATGTTGTTCTTATGAATTGTTTTTCATTAATATGAATCATTATGCTTAATGACTTTATCGCACAGACCTTTGGACAGTAAACAAATACAGTCATAATAACCATATCTTATGTTTAGTGCATGAAAATACATATAGCGTTTATGATTTAGATTGAGATTGACCAAAATTACTCCAGAAATCGATTGACATGAACCACATGATTTTTTGTAACTGGTACCTGTCGATTTTTATTTCAATAAAAACAACCTTATTTCATTGAATATAAGTTTTTTTTGACTGTCTGGGACATTGAATTGGGGACGGTGTAGGTAGGTACTATAAGTATGAGAAACCCTGATCTACGGTCAATCTAGGACGATCCCAGTGTCAGCTTGTACGGTCGAGTTCATAAATATGTATAGGTACACTTGAGTACCATGTCACTTTAATCGCTGTGACAATTCATATATGACAGTTTAAACATGACATTAAATAGACAAGATAGTATAGTAGTTTATGCAACAGTTGTATAAGAGAGGTCAAAAAAGACGAGTGGTGTGGTTACGATGTGAGCCGCAGGCGAACATCGTAAAGCAAGACGCCACGAGTATTTTTTGACTTAGTTATACACCGTTGCATACAATACTTTTCTACGACTAGGTTTCAAATAAAATGCAAAATTAAATTAACAAAATTTTATTTAATATACCTAGGTTAGAATACGAACGAACGAAGCACAGAACAACAAACGAGCGAGAAACATTCGAAAACAATAAAATATGTGTCTATGGTTAACTTTGTTTTTAAATTGATGTGCACTTGCCAGGTTTCATATTTTTTTTAAAAGTTGCACATTCGATTTAACTTGTGAAATAGGGACTAAAAAACACCTAATGATTTGAGAAATGAATTATTTTACCTGATTGGTCGATTTTAATATAGCTGCGTTCTGGTTGGTTGATACCAAATAAAATGTTTTTTTTAAAGAGTTAAATTAGTAAAAGAGTTTACATACCAAAAAGAACCTAACGTTCCGATTGACAGTCAATGTGTATTGTGATTGGTGGTTTAATTTGGTGAAGTATTGATTGGTCAAATTAACCTAGGTGTAAGCTTTGGCAGCTAGGCATATCGTTTTGGCTCAAAAAAGCACAAGTGCTGTTAAGGGGAATAGACTAGATAGACTTTTCTACGGAATGTTCTGCGGACATATTATCTATATTCTTATATTAGTGTTCGTGACTATATAAATGACAGATAAAAGTACAGGAGTAGGAAAAAGTGTTAACATATTTATGAACTTGACTGTACACATATTATTCCTTTCTTTCTTTGACTCTTGATCCTACTAATCCGCTGCAATGTCTATACGGATTTGGATGAAGTTTGAAATGGAGATGGATTAACGCATAGGCTACTTTCAATGCCGGAAATTTTAAAAGTTTCCGAGGGAATAACGATCATCGAAATCTACGCGGTAGTAGTATGAAGTCACGAGAGAAGCTAGTGGTTTTCTTAAATACTAAATTGATGAACCTTGCAACGCTATTCAGTAATTTAATAGTAGTTTACGTGATGGCTGCGTAATGCTAATTACGCCGAGTCGCGTACGATACTTTATCTACACAAATATTATAAGTACTCTAAGATGGGTTCAGAAGCCGAAAGACAAATGACCAGCATCTGTGGTAATAGGTGACAGCGATGACCGCTGTAACGTAATTTTGAAATTACGTTATCGAATATTGTAAGGTAATGAGAATAAAAATTAACAGCTGCCATCGCTGTCACCTACTACCACAGGTAATGCTGGTCATTTCCTATGGGTTTTGAACGCACAATAGAGGACTAATGATATTGTGTAGATAAATTATTAACTTTATTAACTCCTTTTAGTACCTTGCTTTACAATTGCGAAATACGGCTGTCACAAAAATCATCCCTTTTGACATGGTGAAAACAAATGATCACACAGGCCACCTGATGGTAAGTGGGATCTGAGACCCATAGATATTTGAAATCTCTAGTCTTGAGGTACCATCTCAAAACTGCAATCCTGAGACTTCAATTGCGTTGCCAACCCTGAGGACTAGGATGGAATGTCTCTATGCTAGTAATTTCACCGGTTGTCTTATCCCCACACCGGAACACAACAATGCGAACACTACTGCGTGGCGGTGGGTTAATGGATAACTACTATTAAACGAGCAATATTGCATTTATTTGTAATCCTAATTACCTTCTCGAAAACGGCAATAACGATTTCGAAGAAATTTGCTTTATAGGGATTTACGGGGACGACAAATCTGTCAACATGTCATCTTCGGGAAAATTTGTTTTCAGCCCGAGGGATGCTCGGTCTTCCAGGTACTAACTAAATAATAAGTAAAAAGATACACGGCGATGATAAAATTATCCAAATTAGAAACTTTTTGATCATAATCGAAGTAGCATAAAAATAATTATGTTATTATCATAATTACAATACATGCTTGGTTGTTCATGCATAGTTAATGAAGTCCTTAATTGTTTGTTTAAAATTGAATCGATATACCAGTCACGCCACGATATTTCAGGTCGGGTCATGTTTTTAGAGACTGTATAGTTTTTTAGTAAAACTTACAGCTCTAGCCGGTTTATCTCTCGTTTTTATGCATAAAATAACTAAAAAATAATTAAACCCGGGACAGCGAGTAGCGCGTCGTAGGGTCACTACGTCACTAGTCACTACCAAATAGACCAATCGGGCGTCACCAAATTCATCACTTGAACTAAATTTTAAGTAAGTTAGCTAAATATCACTCCCGAAATATGTTTGTGTAGTTGTTATTTTCATAAGCGGTATAGGTAAAAAACTTAAGTAAAGCTCCTGTTGCATGTAGTTGTGTACGAAACTAATATGAAATTTACGTCAAATTCCAAATATAGAATGTCAAACGGTCTATACAGATGTGTTACAACTACATGCAAGAGGAGCTTTACTTAAGTTTTTTACCTATAATGTTTAGTAGGGGTCCATATTGGCTCATATAATTTTCGTACTCATAACGTATTGTATGATCATCGCAACTCATAACGTATTTTTTTCATTAACTGTTACTTTTTCAGGATTTTTATAAATCAAACCTAACCTAACCTAGTCTTATCTACACAATGAATATTTCAGAACTTCTGAAAAGTTTACGGTTACAGCTGTATAAAAATATCATTTTCGGAGTTCCAATAATCGGAGTTGCAATTTTATATGAACTTTGGCGCTCCCGTTTAGTAGATAACTAACTGCATAGTTAAAGTTGTGTTGTGTTTAAACGGATTCCACCCACACCCATCGAACATAACAATGCGAACACTTGGCGGGGCGGCAGATTAAAGGAAGGGGATGGGATTGTGCTCCGGATGGACCCTGCAAGGTCCTGCAGGTCCTGCTGCCACTGAAATATAAAAGTGCGATGATCTTGTTCTGTTGATGCCATAAGAATAGCCTTTTTAGGGTCCGTAGTCAACAAGGAACCGTTATAACTTCGCCATGTCCGTCTGCCCGTCTGTCCGCGGTTTTACTCAGAGATTCAAGCTGTAATTTGGCATATTTTTTTCGGGTACCTAACCTACCTACCTCGAACAAGTAAAGCAAAGGTATATTTTTACATTATGACATCGAGTGAGTGAGCGCGGCAATCAAAGTCCTCGATATATCCCTAAGAATTGCTAGACTTAAGTGGCGGTGGGCGGGGCACATCGCTCGCATAACAGATGGCCGATGGGGTCGAAAACTTCTCGAGTGGCGTTTGAGTACCGGAAGACGCAGCGTGGGTAGGCCTCCAACAAGGTGGACCGTCACCGTGGTTAAGGTTTCGGGAAATAGTTGGATTCAAGCAGCACAGAACCGGTCCTTGTGGCAAACCTTGGGGAGGCCTATGTCCAGTAGTGGACGTCTTTCGGCGGAAATGATGATGATGATCAAGTGAGGTATAATAGAGGAGAGCTCTTAAAACACCACTATGTACTGTGAAGGTTCACTACTTGTAGTGTGCCGGCTACATCTAAGTTTTACTGGCTGGTTATTACGTCACTGATATTCGAAGTAGAAATTCGAATTGTCTTGTTTTTAGGGGCGACTTCAGTTGCTTATGTGTATCGGGATAGTGAAGGCCCGTAAAAAGAAATAAATGTATTTATTGAAGAATTAACGGAAGAAATATATATAAAAAGAAATAACCAGTGCAGTATTATTTAAACATAGTAAGGGCAAGTAAAAGTCGAGCTAGGGAAGCATTGATGAAGTAGCCGCTGCTGAAGGCTACCACACTACCTTCTATGTACTATTATCAATTTTTAGATTTGCAGGACCGTTTTGGAAATATTAAACTCGAAAAGTGTAGTTTTCGCTAGCGAACTTAAAAGGAAAACTATCAAGACTAAGTAAACAGGCGAGTGTTTATAGCTACTAAAAATGATCTAAGACAGCACAAGATTATAAATTGTTTTTGGCTGAGAAGGATGTAATATCTACAAATTAACCAATCAATACCGACGGCGAAGACGCGCTCCAGCACTCAATTTGACATCTTAGGTTGCTGAATGTACTCTTATACTGTCGCCATCAAATATATCGGATCCAGCAGACAAGGTGCTGAAATTCTGAGCACAAAAAAAAACGCGCGTTAGAACGTTTTTAACAAGAGAGTCAAGTTTATATATTTTTGAGCTCCGTGTCTGCTCCATATATTTGATGGCGGCTGTGCGTAAAATAAGGTACTGGGGCGCAACGCCCAATTTACAACCATACGCGTTCTTTTTTCGAACGTGTGTATAAAAAATCGTCACTGTGAAATTACTTAATCGTCATTAAGTGCGGGCGTTAGTGATTTGAAAACTACAATACAACATTGATCGTATCACTTGGCAAAGCACAGTAACTCTAGTGATTGCTGCGCATTTGTTTTGAATTGCCCTTGTATTAAGCATTCTGCTCGTAAATTACGCTGCGCGTGAGGCCGTGGCGCTTCCTGAGCATTAGGGTTCTAGTTGACTGATAAAACCCCGTGCCGTGACACAGACATTATACCAACTTAACGACTTATATTGGTACTTAGGTAAACAGATTTGGTTTTATTAACTCAACTGGGGTTTCGTTATCGTATTGTTTTAAACTCGACCGCCATTACTGTCAAGTAACTAAGAGCTAGCGTAACATTTACAATAAGATAACATGTCAAAAGCAATATGGTTTTACTGAGAAGTAACTCGCTTCTTTGTAGGTAATTAAATTCTTGTAAATCCATTTCAGACTTGTTCCGGTTATTGTAGTGGGTTAAAATTTGAAGTCCATACTCGTAAACCCGATGATAATGCATTATTATGTCGTGTTAGAGCTGATCTGATGACGGAGTGGGAATGTAGCACCAGGATATGCGCTGAACCATGAAGAACTCAACATGGACCTACTGAGTTAGAAGTCGTTGATTGGTCTGAATAAACAGCACACAACTGTATAACAATACATACATACATACACATACATAAACTCACGCCTTCATTCCCAGAGTGGGGTAAGCAGAGCTAAAGAATTGCAAACAACTCTATAAACTTGTTGATAATGCTGTAACCACATTTTGCACAACTAAGCTAAGATTTACCAGAAGTAGCAGTTTAAAAAAATACAGTCGACAAAAAAAAGTTTCAAGCATGACATTTTTGACAAAAACTATTCAAAGGGAATAAAATTTGTAAATCGGCTTGTTAGAAAATTACACTCCGGGAAAAGGCTTCTCTATAATTAATGCAGCTGAATTAAAGAAACACTTGGAAACAGTATAGGCTCTATCTGTTTTTCGGATTACCCTGCTTGGGTATTGATCTAAGTTCTGACCGAGAAACACTTATCTATATGTTTCTTAGTTGGAATATGTTTTATTATTATCAAATTCAAGTTTTGCCATAAACAAACACAAACACACATTTTCTCACTTTTCTGATTAGAATGTCGAGCGGTCTATACGGATGTGTTACTACATGCAAGAGGTCATCTACTTAAGTTTTTCTATTATTATTTATCAAACGTTCTTAATTATGTATCAAGTTATTATTTATTTACTTATATCGTATATTATCAATTATGTTGAAAATTCTTACTTTATCCACATCAGATGTCTTGTCGTAATTGTATACTCATTGCATTACCTCTTTTTTCACATTAGAATAATAACGGTCATATTCTCACACGTTTTCTGTAATAACGTCAATAATACTGAAAAATATATTTCTAAAAATTCAAATTCTTGTTTTTAATTACTTGTAAAATATGTAATTGAATTAAATTTCCCACTTTAACATAATTGTATTCAAAATAAAGATATTTTAATCTACTGAAAAAAAAACGAAGTACGAACGAAGCACTCTTGGTATTTAGTTAAGTCTAGTCGGTTTCCTGGAATAATAAATAAATAAGGAAATAATCTACACTAGATATTTTATATATTATAATATAATTTAAATCCTAAGCAACATTAATCGTGTGGCTTCCTCGATGGAGACGCGTGCCGTCATCCTAAACTAAATGCATGTCAACAAGCTGTTTTGTTTAGACACATTCTGAATAGCGTTTGTTCAACTGCTTGGATGATGAGTTTCTAAACAACCCTAAAACAAAAGATAAGTGCATCAACGTCCGACGCAGAATAGCGAGTAATATATCTACGCTTATTGCTTATTTACTTTGTTGACGAGTCGCCTGCACGCAGGGTTGGGCAGTGTTTTAATTACTACCCAATAATATAATTCTTTGAATAGCCACCAAAGGAGATGTCTTTGACACCCATCAGTAATTGATAAAAATCGTATGTCAAAAGAAAATAGTCATTTAATTGATCAAATTTAAATGTCTCAAAAAACAATAAACCGCCTTTAAGATTAAAAAGCTTGCTGGACTGGATGTTTCTACGCTAGGTGTAATGAAAATTCGCTGGGTCGTTTCAGATATATCAGGATACATAATAATATGCTAGCGATTTTTGAAAATCGAAAAACATATAGGATTGACGTAAGTCGTAAGCTGATGAGGATGACAGATCGCGTCCACCGCTTATGGAGACATTTCGAGTTGATAGAACAGAAACGTTAGCAATGTTTGCATCTTGGCTACGTCTACAACCGTAAAAGTCGGACGTTTTAAAGTTATTCGTGACGGAACGCTTTGATGATGTAACGCCTGATTTAAAAAGATTCACTTTTCTACTTGAAACTTAGATCAGAGGGTACATTTTTCAGTCTTATCCGGTGACAAAGGGTCATCGAATTGGCCGATTCTTACTGATTTATAAAAGTTAGTACTTTCTATTATATCACACTAAAACCACTAAAATCCTGCCACTAAAATCCTCATTCATTCTCTATGATATCACATATGAATGCCCCACCCACCGTGATCAAGTTCACGGCGTGATTTAATTTAAATTATTGCTCATAGTTCAGTATTTTACCTTGCAAGAGGTCGAGTCTCGAGTATCTGCCATTTTCGGATTACAGGCTTATTAAATAGAAATCCCAGTTTTCGACTCCAGCGTGCTGCTGCGGTGTCTGTCACTGCCATTTCTATAAAACATATTTTTTGTCTTTTTTTCAGTTTATATTAAATATATCCTAAACTTTGGATTTTACAGCAAAGTTGTATTCTAAAGAAAATAATAAGACTAAAAATATGCACTTCTTGGTGTTTCAATCATTTCTACATATTTATTGAAGAAATTAAGTTACTGGTTTCGTTGATTTATGGATAGGTATGGACGTGCCGTGCTCGCAAGCACCCAAGGTGGAAAACTAGTTTTTCTAATAAAAGGCCTTTGCCTGCAAGACATATCCAAAAATGGTGTTACCCCACCTTTTTCACAGCAGAACTACCATTAATTATGGCTATTATCAGTAAATTTGAAAAATCGACTTGCTTTTAGATGTATTTTTTGTCAACGGGGGTAAATCTTAGGCTATGTAGTAAGATCCTAACCCCCGGGGGTAGCCAGCGTCCATCCTTGTTGAAGGTTCAGGGATGTGTCTAGGGCATTAACCTTAACTACATACTCCTAGCACCTTTCCCTGCTTTCCCAACTAGCTCGAGCTTCTGGATAGCTAAACTGTAAATAAACATGCAGAAATTCCATATACCAAAACTGAAAAACACTCTAATTACTTATATTTTATTAAATAATTTTACGTGGCACTAGGAACTCTGGTCCGAAGTGTCTTGTTCGAAATGTTTTGTTTATTAATAAGCACTACCTTAACTGATCTACCCTGCCCCCCGCCGGTAGAGGCCTCAGCAAAGCCAGAGGGGACTTTAAATACTGAACGAAGTTCTTTAAAACCACACAAGTCTTTACATCTGTGCTAATATAGTAACTATGCGACTAATATATTCAAGCCGCTGACGGTGGTGACTCACGGCATTGACAATACGATGATCTATGTTTGTGAGTGAGTAATGACCACCTAATTCAACTGCATTTTTTATTATCAGCTACTGAATATGGACTTAAGATTGGAAGTTCGGTTGGGCCAAATCTTTTGCAGAACGTTAGGTACCTATAGTCGAACTAAGACTAGCTGTACAGTACCTTGTCGCAGCTATTAATATAACTTAATTCAAACCACTCTCACTTTGATACGTTACTGTAACAAGGTACTAAAATGTACATTTTGTTTAGAGTTCGACTGTACCTAGTTTGCTAATTGTTGTTGATGTGTGTGTGTGTATGCCACATTGAGTAATAAATAATTATCTACTTGTTTAACGCTTCTGTGCGATGTGCGATCCACTGCCATAAAAGGAAATCATGCTTATTTTATAAGTAACAATCAATAAGGTAGCTCGAGGTTGCTGATGCCACACTCTTAACCTTAAATCAGAGATATATATGACAGGATAGAAAACAAATTGAAAAAGCGATCGTGAACAAAATGATTTCCACAGTATGTCATCTGCATGTGCAGTGGGGTTTGAAGTTGATCTTCATTGGGTTCATAGTAAGCAAGTGTTAGGTTAGGACATACTTATTTTAGACACTATGAACCAACACTGTGTTTAAGCCCACAAAGTCTAGGTATTACTATCTATTTTTATTTATCTATAAGCAAGCAATTTTTTATGCTTTATACACTCGTAGAATTACGTCTTCATCTTGGTAGATAATAATATACTAAATATTTTTACACGGTTCTCTATATCATAAACGAATGGTGACGCAAGTGCTGTCTTATTTTATTTGTTTCCTGATTATTTAAACACTTGTTTACAAACACCTAACGTTTATTGAGACTGCGCAGTGCTAGCGATGTCGATAGCAAGTCATTTATATTTCTCGGTAGTTGCAACATTCTATTACAATAGAAGCTAGAATAATTGAGCGCGATTTGTTTAGACTAAAAGACTATCTGACTTGAAATCAGTAACCTTCAATATAATGAAGTCGAAGTCAATTACGCATTAAAAATTAAAATTATGAACTTCAAGTTTGCCTGCAGGTAAAAAAGGTTCTCAACCACTTAATATTGGTTTTATAATGCATTCTGCTAGCAAACACTAACTAATACAAATATAGAACTTTTGTGCATTGGCTGTTTCCATATATGCCACCGCAAACATCTCAGCAAATGTATAATGCCGTATGTGGGTTCATATGAGTGGATTGTATCTATGTACGTGTATATTATATTGTTGACTAATCGCGCGGAATCCTACGAGGCGGCTCCGCGGCTGTCCTTTGGCAGTGGCTTGCCTTGCGGACCCTACCCTATGTCATCACTGACCATAATTTGTTTTGCTCTGCGTTAGTTCATTTCAAATATTGTGGTGTTTTTTCCATTTTTAGTTCTACCTGGAATAAAGTAAAAGAAATGAAAAAGTAACTGAATTTAAATAGTTGCCTTTTTCTTCATAGCGAGTTCATTTTGAAATAAATAAATAAACCGTAACATCAGGTTTCAACCTAAATTCCATCCATTCCATCCATTTAATTCGATATTAGCTAAATCCCGATACATTCTGAATGGTTTGCTTTTGTTACATAATCACGTATATTGAAGGTGAAGTTAGTACACGGATAGATAATATTCAGATTTAGAATAAAAGTATTTCGGAACGCTGACTAAATCTTACGTAGAGTTGTATTCCCGGTTTCTTATTGATCGGTCATCGATCGGTCGAGCGGAGTCATAGAGCAAGTTTTAATTTAAGCGGCCACATATGATAAAGTCGGTAGTGTTCCGCGATCAGAGGGCCCTGCCAAGATGCATTGCGCTAACTAGCTTTTCTATTCGTTTCGTTTTTAAACCAATCGCGTCACTGGTAGATCACGTGACTTTTCGTATCACGTCATCTACCAGTGACGCGATTGGTTTAAAAACATAGCGCCTATGTGTCTGTTTTTAGGATATATTAAACTTGATCATACTTCCTTAACCCTTAATTTGGCAGAGACTTCGATACCGTAAAATTACAAATTTTATTAAATATGTTGGTTAATAGAAGTTACAGGAGTACAGAAAAAATATTTAAAAAAATCTAGTTTTTTTAGATTTTGAGAAAAACTATGTCCGTCATACCTGACATTGCCAAATATGCGGGATATTATTATATGTCCGCCGTGCCGGACAATGCCAAATTATTAGATATAAAAGAAATACATAAAAAGGGAAGAAAATGTTAAAATAACGTTACTTTGGTATATTATTTATGTTGTATGAAACTATGAAAGCGTACATTGACAGTGTTGTGTGCGAACTTTGTAATAATTTTTTGATCCGTGGATATTAATGACTAAAATTAAAATTCGTGAGGTACATTTAGACATCTTCAAAGGCTCATGAGAAATGAATTTTGGGGGGATCTGAATAAATATTTAGGATTTCCAAATACTTTCTACAAATTTACGTGTTTTGCTGATGACGTTGGGGTCCCTTGATCGAGTTTTTCTCGTTGCGTTTGTCAGTGTAGGTAAAGATGGAAATGATGAAATAGACAGAATATTGTAATTTTTATTTGTTCAAAGAATCGTCCATATCTTGCATATTACTTCAAGACTGCATGCCGGATCGTAATTTTGTACCTCGTTATTAAATTGGGTAGTATTTTAAATAGCAAGGCATCATAAAAGAGATGCCAAAGAAGCTGTTAGTAATGAAGCAAATTAACGCGCGACGAAATTTTTAGATCAAACGTTTGTTTGTAAGTTAGTACCGTAGGATTATGTCCGCCGTTTTTACATATTATATGTATAATTAAAGTGTATTGTGCAAAGAAGTTAATCATACATAGATAATTAACTGAATCTCACGGAGGCATATTCTATGCCTAATTTTCATCAGCAGGAGCTTCACCTGACTCAGACGTTGCATGTCATTTGCGTAAAAAAATTGCAGAATGGCCCACACCATTCACTGGTTTAAAGGAAATGAAAATTTTAAGCTCAGATTTCAGTACACGCATACAAATATTCATATTTTGAAGTTTTTTTTAAATCTTATTTGTAACTCATCAGTCTACAACTTTGGCAAAGTCCGCCACGGCGGACAACCAGTAATTTATATAAGTCATTGAATCTATGGCGTTGTCCGGTGTGGCGGACAACACATTCCGAGGAAGTTTGAAATGAGAAAAAGTTGTAAAATGCACTAGTATTACACCTTCATGTTTCAATAATATAACGTTGTTTATTGTTTTGATACAAACACACATGCTTTTATAGTAAAAAAACAAAAGATAAACGCATTAATTCTTCAATAAAAACAATTGACGTCCGACCCTGTGACATTTAGTTGGACAACTCGCATGATTATGGTTTTAATGCTTCAATATTATTTTTCTACCAAAAAACATTTATTTATCTACCGATTTTCATATAGCAAGAGATATAAATATGACTTAGTAAACTGATATAATTTTTTTTATGAGTTGTCCGTCCCACCGGACAAAATCAAATTAAGGGTTAAGACTGTTAAACATGAAAACAAAATCCTCGATAGTTTTATTTTTCAAACATGTCACCTTTTTCGCATGTTTCTGGTTGAATCTTTAAAACCCTACGATCTTTAACGATGATTTTTGATTCAATAGTTGAGTAATTATAACTTCTTAATCCTGGTAGTGCTTCTATTTTCTTAATGTACTTCGGCAATCTTCGTTTTTCTATGACACACGAGTGACAAATATACTGGTAGTTGCGAGTACAAGCGTGATAGCGATAGCCGCCCGAAGCTGGGAATACTGTAAATCATTTTTTTAATAAAGGTTGTGGTTTTATAGTGAACAGCAATTATTTAAATTTGACTGTTATCAAGGCGCGCGCAAGCTATCTCCATCTCATGTTCTTCGCGCGGATACACATGCATAAAGCCATAATATCCCTTTTCATTCTCGTGTGGGCGTGGCACCATTTGTAGTCTTTTAAGCTACCTAATGAAGAATTCACGCCCTAAAGTGTCGTTTGTAGTTTATACTTTGTGTGCTCTGACGGTGACGACACAACTTTAACTCACCAGCTAAGAGAAACATGTCTCTCACAACTCACATTGTATGTTTGAGGTATGTGGTTCAATTTAAGTATTTCTCTGTTACGGAACTCTTATGATATACTATTCTATCCCATTGCATTGTCGAGGCATGGTGAACAGTGGCGACAGAGCTGTCGCAGTCTTCGCAGAAATCACCAACCGTGAAGCATGAAATGTTCCAACTCTGACAGCCGTTCAACATTACAATTCTAAAGGGGATAAGTATTCAGATAAAAGTAAGCGTGGCGTGCTCTTTAATTGTCAGGTAATTGGCGGAATAAAGCTAATGAATATGTTCGGTCTTGGCCGCTGCAAGTATGCTAGTTCGCTGCAAATCATAACATTTAAATCTTCATAGTCAGAGTAAAATCGCGGCACTTAGCGAAATACGACGGAGTCAAAAGTATCAAACCAGCCTTGATAGCTACCGCAAATGCCTCCAAATATAATTCTGCTATTTTTCCTGTTCGTACCATGTAAAGTAAGCTGTTGGACTACGTCATGACATATTTTTGAGGACTCGGTTTTGTTAAATCTTGTCCATCGAAGTTGCAAGTCGGTCTCGAGTTGGTCACGGTGCACAATTCCGTGTTTCTTTTTATTATTATTTTAAAGCCGACAGTGCCATTGATTTTCTAACAACGCCATAGCATGTCTCCAGGGGCGAGCGTGTTGAAAAACAATTTTAAACGCCACTTAGTAGTGGAAAGCTATTCTAAAAGAGGCCGCCACTGCTTAATATAGGTTAAAAATGCACCCTCTGTGTTTCCTAGTCATTTTCCTTGTGTAGTAATTAGGAAATTAACATTATATTCAATGTTATTTCAGTTAAGTTTTATTTAGTTTCTGCATAAGTTTTATACTTTAAGTTTGTAGGTACGCTTGTTTTAAAATAAAATACCTCATAGAGAAAGCGTACCTATTCACCTACTGCCTACACACGTTAAGCAAGTATACTTTTTATAATAAAGCCACTCATTTGCAATAAAACATCATAAATGGAGTCGAGTGCTCTACATTTTCCATACTACTAACAAAGCAAAGTAGCAGAGATCTGGTGTGTTATTCTCTTAAAAAACGGCGTCCGGTCGGACGGACGAGCGAATAAAAGCGGCGAGTGTAAGTAGTCCCGTCCGACCGAACAAAACACATTTTAGCGCGTGCATTGTCAATTAGGGAGCCTTATATGTTCGAGAAGTCATGCTGAAAAATTGAATACACGCGCCAAAATGTGTTTTGTTCGCTCTATCAGGACTACTTAACCTCGCCGCTTGGACCTTCACTCGAGCGAACGATCACCTTTGCTTGTTGAGAGAATCACAACCCTGCTATTAAAAAAATATAATAGCCAAGAATCTTTATTAACTATACTTACATTCGAGTTGTCAATATCAGTTAAGTCCAAGGAATTGCGATACAGCCTTGAAGTGAAACGTAATTCTGTGTATGATTTGTCTATTAAAAGAAAGGTCGCGAGTTGCACAAAAGCTGGTCATGCTCTATAAATAAGCCAGTAAAAGTGTGAGGAGGTAAATTATTCGTATGAGGTGGGCGGCACGCAACGCCGCTGCGCCGCTGTGCTCGAGTGGCCGTCGTGACATCAGGGGCTCTAGCCGATATGCATTACGCTAACTAGCGTTTCTATTCATTTCGTTTTTAAACCAATCGCGTCACTGCTAAATGACGTGATACGAAGAGTCACATGATCTATCTATCTGTGTTAAAAACCTTATAACACGTAAAATCCGATTGAAAAATGTTTTTGTAAGAATTGTATGGTACCCAGTGACACACGCAGCATGAAGACCGTTCTAATCACGTATCATTTATCAAAATCGGTTGACTCGTTGAGTAGTTACGAGGGGACATAGGAACCGACATATATATATACAGGAGAAACACATAATCCTCCTTTTGCGCTTCGTCGAAGTCGGGTAAAAAGGGTACTTTAAGGTCAACTGCGGGCTTTTTATTGTATTTACTTGCAAAACATGTCCAACGTAAGAAAGTAAATAAAAGCTCTTGAAAACGCGAAAGCAAGTTCGTTTGTCTTTTTCTTTCACGGTTAAATTGCCTGGCCCGATCGATTCGAAGAAACATTTAAATTACCATTGACTGACACTGATATTTATTTAAATTATACGTTAGGTGGTTTATCTTGACACATAGGGAAAAGAGTACGACACTCTTCATTCACTGCGACAAAGACACGGTTGAAATATTATTTATTAAATGATATACAAATGAAGTGCATTACATTACATCGCACGTGCAGGTGTGTTATTCTCTCAAAAAACGGCGGCCGGTCGGACGGACGAGCGAATAAAAGCGGCGAGTTTAAGTAGTCCTGTCCGACCGAACAAAACACATTTTAGCGCGTGCATTGTCAATTAGGGAGCCTTATACGCTCGAGAAGTCATGCTGCCAAATTGAATACACGCGCTAAAATGTATTTTGTTCGCTCTGTCGGGACTACTTAAACTCGCCGCTTGGACCTTCACTCGAGCGAACGATCACCTTTGCTTGTTGAGAGAATCGCAACCCAGTATGTCAAAGAGGTACTTACTTATACTTCACTGAGGAAACAATATAGATACGTACCTATTTGACTAAAAACGATGTCGTAAGTTTAATCCCTAAAACATATCTACAATTTTATGCAACAACTTAAACTGTATTACCGATACTCCATATTACCGAATCGACGTACGAAAGAGCCAATTTACTGAATAAATATTTTGAATTTTGTATGTGAATTTTAAGTATCCTTCCAACCAAGAACAGTGTACCTTTCTATTTGTGAAATCTTCGTAATTAGATCAGTAATTCCAGGAATTTTCTCTAATTAACATACTACAAAGTAACCAACGCGACTAATAAACTTCACAATATTAAATTATTATTCCCCCGTGTGTTTGCCGGGTTAGAATAGTGCTGCTCCATGTCTTCCCGTGGATGGCGTAAGAGGCTACTAAGGGAATAAAGGCTTGTAGTGCTGTTAGGCGATGGGTTTGCAACCTTTCACTAATACGCTGGTAAACATCATAGCCTAATTGTGCAAAATGTGGTCACAAAATTATCAACCAGTTTTTAGAGTTGTTGGTAATTCTGTAGCACTGCCTACCCCACTCTGGGAATACAGGCGTGAAGGAATGTATGTATATATAATATTATATCCGTACCTACAGGACAATTATACTCGTAGCTTTATATTGACGCAATTAAAAAAGGACAAATCAATCTAGCCTAGAGGATCCCAGCTAGGTCGGCCGTGGTATGCCGTTCTAGGATCAAATGGAATTCCGTCAGTCAAAGACGAACCGGTAGGAATGCAGTCGTTCTGTCAATACCGCGTTGCCATTTCTGAGAGGTCAGGACCTTCGAGAGGCAATCCCCGTACTTTATAACTCGTATTGCTTTGATGTTAGGTATTCATTCTTGGATGATATCAGCTTTCCGAAACATTTTTATAGTAAAAATATTTAATATTATATCGTGATTCATTGCAGGTTACAACACAATTTTCGATAAAGATTCATGCAGACCTTCTTGGCGTTGTTAGTTGTTAGGCCGGCTTTACACTGAAACTTACGACTTACGTAAGTAGGGACGCAGCTATCTGTTAGAATGAGAAAAAAATATTTCTATCTACTTGTAACCAATAGCTGCGTCCCTACTTACGTAAGTCGTAAGTTTCAGTGTAAAGGCCCCCTTAGGTACGAGCGAAGGCCTATCGAATGATCTTCTTTCAAATATCCAATCTTGAAATTTGGCATGCGTGTGTTGAGTAGTTTTCGTTACAATACAATGTTACCGTAACATCCGCCAAAAAAGTTTTATCGTACTCGTACGATACAACTTTTTTTGCTACGAAACTGGAGATGACATCAAGATGAGTTTAAATGTTAAGTAAGTACTTAACATAAGGCGTACACCTACAAGTAATTTAAGAAACTAGCTTGGAGAGATAACATCGATAATCTATACATATAAGTAAGTTTTTTTTTTTAATTGAATTGATATCTACATGCAAAATTTCAATGATAAAAAATTATGATAACTAGAAATTCCACTTTATGGGAATAGTGCAAAACAACTTAAACCATTTTTTTTTATTAAAACTAACATGTCCGGAAATGACAAAAATATAATGACCATCGTTACAGTCGGATGAGCTTGTACTTACACTCTATGTACATAAGACCTTCGGAAGAGGTTTAAGAGCCAAAGCTAACTCGGAGATCTCTATTAGACTACTTCGATTATATTTTAAATTCTCACCAACCGATATTTATAATTTATCTATAGTGATCCGATCGGTGTGTTGATAAATCTCTCAGTTGGACGTGATTTCCACTTGTTAGTATAACGTTCGTGGGAAGTTAAAATTACCCATTACCTTCAAAGAAGTAGAAATCACAAAGCGGTGGCTATTATTGATTGGTGTCCTCACAATCAAATCAAGGCTGCGGTCGCATCGATAATAATTATTAGTTGGCGCAAAAACAACAATGGCTCTCAGGCACCTCGTCGTTCAAGCAAAACAATGGTATTAGGTCTTCACAGTTGGGTTTTTTTATAGGGATCACTTTAATTCCAAGAAATCTTTTCTTTTGCGTGACAATTGCGTAAAAATGGATTACGGACGGACTCGATTCAATTTAATAAGTGCTGGGCGTGGGCTTGGGCTCTATTCTACTTATTGCTTTTGACATGTTATTACTGCCAACGTTGAATAGCTCTTATTAACTTAATAACAGTACGATAACATGTCATGCAATATGGTTTTACGAGCAGAATAAAGAGCGCCAGGCCATGCACTCTGCACTTTACATCGGCTTGCATCTCTGGGGTAACATTTTTATATGCTGGGTTGTGTGCGAGTGAATACGGATGATTAATTGGTTGGGCAGCACAGTGGCACGTTTGACCTATCTAAAAGCTGTTTTGTTAAGGCGACGGGACATCATCATCATGTCAGCCGAAAGACGTCCACTGCTGGACATAGGCCTCCCCCAAGGCTCTCCACTCAGACCGGTCTTGTGCTTTTCGCATCCACCGCGTTCCTGCGATCTTTACTAGGTCGTCACTCCATCTTGTTGGAGGCCTACCTACAGCTCGTCTCTACAGTCGACGGGTAGGGCAAGGTTTAAGGTGTACAAAATCATATTTTTTTGTGAAAAAAAGAACAGGTCGACGCAATAATAAAACAGATAATAAATAGATCTGTGAAGGTAATATTGGTTTGTACCAATACAGAAGAAAGAAAAACTAGCACAAAGATAATATGGAAAGAAGCCTTAAGGAGGGCGCCTTCTGTACTTGTATACTGACTGTTATATATGCTGTGATAAGGGTAGCACACTATAGTTCACAGCATTGTGAAATCTCTGGATTTTTTTTTTGGGAGGGGTGCATTTATATATTTTAGGTCTTATATTTAACATTTGTTTGATTATGGTACGGATATATAGTGGATATGGGCACCTCGGAGCCTTCAGTAAGTCACATCACAGTTATGTAGTACCAATAGGTACCATTTAACCGACGACTTTGAAAAGTATGTGCTCTACTAACAGCGGGCACCCAGTATTAGTGTGGATGACGATTCACTTTGGTGCAAAGGAGAACTATCGCAGGAAGCCTTGCAAGAGTCAATGTGGTCTACGGTCCAGCCAGACACTAATTTTAGACCGGTAGATGCCATGCCACACTACTCTATAGATAGATGTAGTAACTGCACCGCAATGTCACTATCGCAACGTCGCGTCGTCGCGTGGTTCAACGAATGTTACTATTTTCTATTTCGGCCTTCGGTCAACAATGTTACCAACTAATCAGAATTCGCCACTTGAAAATATAAGTAAGCCACGAACCGATAATAATTACAATTACATTTTGTGCCATTATGAGCTGTCACAGTCATCTCAGATAAAACAGAGTGTAGTCCCAAACTAAGCTCAAGGCTGCACTATGGGTACTAGACGACGATAAATATACTTACATATAGAAAATACATACTTAAATAGGTATAAAACAACCAAGACTCAGGATCAAATACCTACTCGCGCCAGTCGCGCTTATCACACAAATATTTGTCGATACCGGGAATCGAACCCGAGACCGCTAGTTTCGTAGGCAAGGTCACTGCCAAATAGACTAAACGTGTCGACAGCGGGGTTGAGGCCTCAACAACAATGAACTGTTGTTATTTATTCTTAGAATTATTACCAAAAACACAGGAAGTTATAATGTGCATAGCAGTCAAAGCTACACAAACTTATGACTATAGGTGCTGCCTACTAAATTATGTTGTAACTCGCCTATATTTTTAACCCAGTTATTTAATTACGTACACGGGATATGACTATCGATAGTAGTACCATGAAACAGGATAAATCCGCCCACTTTTTCCAAGTAAATAATTATTAAATAAGTAGTCGATAACATGTGAGTACTATTATCGTCGTAATTTCACAACTACGAGAATATTTCCATGGAAAATTTAACAGAATTAAGTGGTTAGGTTAGGTTAGTTAGTTCTTTTGATTTTACCTCAAGCAATATTTCCGTAATTTTCCTACTACTATAGCATTCTACTTACTTTAGATCCGGTTCAAGTAAATTGATATATTTAAGTGTTTATAAAAAAGGAAGGTATCGCAACTAATGACTTTATTTTTACGATCGTACCCGCCTTACTTAGGCCCCTGAAATCGCAAGCGCATTGACTCGTAATCTACTGCGTTATGGAAAGATACAAACGGGACAAGGATCCTTTCCAATTGGGATAACTGTACCATATTTACTTTTTTATGACACATTAAATTATCCGATGTTTAAAATATCATTCTGCCTTTTACATAAATCTTTCTTGCAAAAGACATCAACGCGTCAGAACTTTGCGTACTAAGTAAGTATTAGGAAAGGAAATGCAAAGTACGTATTTTTTAAAGTTTTTTTTTATTCAAAGTTTTAATAAAAAATCGTTAGTAAAAAATTGCTCGTTGATTTTGTAATAAAAAAGCGGTGGATAATTAAGTTTTTTTAATTAACAAATTTGATGCGCTAGCTTCTGAAATACGACAAACGACAATAGACAAACGCCACGTTTTTATCCACGTCACAGTCACGGTGTGATGTCATCTTAACAGGCATTTGTTGCTGTACATTACACACGTAAATTAATAATTCGTATTCGTATACTGCTAATTAGAACGTGGGCAAGGTATTGGAAATTCGTAACACAAGTTTACAAGGTTAAGTAGATACTCTTAGACTGTATATGCTGTCATACGATCAGAGCATCCCATTACGGTATAGCATTACTTCAAATTGCACTGCTGAATTTGATGGTCTACTTTTTCTAAACGAATTTTCTAGGAAATACACTTTAAAAATATATTTCTATTTCACATAGTCGTACCGTACCGTACTACAGGGGCTCTATTCTACTCGGGAAAACCATATAGCTATGAAATCTTATCTTATGGTCAACGTTATAATAGCTCTTATATATTTGACAGTAACGGCGAGTAAGTTAAAAAAAAACACTTTCATATTGCCTTAAAATCATAGTTTAATACGAATCGGACGAGCAACTTAAATGCATATTCCTTATTGTATCTTATTGTTTACTGTATTAGTTACTTAAGTGTTTAAATAATATAGGTACCGAGAAATCTCAGAAAGGTATGAATGATTGTTAATTGTGAGAATAAAAAGCTAAGCTATCTCTTTATGCGTTTGTTTTTCATCTTTATCATATTTGTATAGTGAGTTAAGCATTCAAGAGCAATTAATTATTATGTACATAGATGTACCTACACATGATATCTGTATAATCCGATTTAATAATGTAATAAAGAACAAAAGACTCTCTTCCTAAAAAGAAACAGCGTTTTGATAAGTCGAGAGTAGTAGTTTATTCTGTACTACCCTTTCTATTGCAGAACTTGTATTCATTCACGGCAAACCCTATATTCAAACCGTAGATAGACAAGGGTTACTTCGGGTTAAATTTTGACATTTGCCCATACAAAATATGTCAAACTTTAATCTGAAGTCAGCCTATCTGTCCGCGGTTTGAATATAGGGTTCGGCCATAAGACGCTTATGCTACATTACTGTGTGATTCAAGAATATGTTAAAACAGTATGGAGTAGGGACTAAATTAAAATGGCTCGAAACCAACGTTTGTGTAGATCTTACTGTTCCATTAAAATAAAATCTTCTTTTTTAAGAACGCAAAGTTTCTGTTAGTATATTTTAGTTATATTTGCTGACTACACAATGTAATTGAGAGCTTAAGTCAGTAAATAGGAGCAACTGTCATTTTTGCGGGATAATCCAAATCCGAAATCGTTGTTTAGTCGTTTAAGCGTGAATGAACTACAGTCAAGGACTTTAATTGTTATGCCACTATGGAACCCTGTCGCATAACGTTGATCATTCATTTAAGCGTAATTTCTGTCATGTGGTTTGACGCTGTCATTATGACAGAGTTCCATAGTGGCATAACAATTAAATTCCTTGACTGTACAAACGTCCAAATACCGCCACAAGCTTTAATATTTTTATAATATTAAGTACAGTTAATCTCAAATGTTTTTCCATTTATCATTAAGATATTCCACCATCCGGTCTTAATTTTTAGTTTTTTACTAACTTCATAAGTAATTATAGGAGCGTAAAATACTGGATGGATGGAAATCGCGGGACTCTAGTATAATCCTACTAATAATATGTATTATAAATGCGAAAGTTTGCATGTGTCTTCGTTTGTAAGTCCTTCACGCTGCAACGGCTGGTCTGATTTGAATGAAATTTGGAATGGATATAGCTTATAACTTGGCTTAACACATAGACTACTTCACATTCAGGAAAATTTAATTCTCCCAAGGGAATAACGATAATTGAATTGAATTTATTGAATCTACGCGGACGAAGTCGCGGGCAGAAACTAGTATTAAATTATTCTACTGAGATAAATAAGTAAGTACCAAATGTGTCCACATGATAGAATCTCGAGTCGCAGCATACGAAGGTGACGCGTAGGCTGGCGAGATGAACATGAAGCCTTTGATCAAGTTTGGTACGAAACTACCTACGACGCGAAGCTTTTGCACAGCAGTGAAACATTACTGGCAGTTAAACAAATACAAAGTAATAGCAAAACACTATTAGTGCTTGTTTACGGAGACGCGGGGCGTCGCGCGTAGCGTTGGGCGGCGCGGTCTGCACTAAATTCAAACATATGGCGTTGTATAAAAGCGTTTACGGAGAAGTGGTTTTACGCGCGTTTGCTTCAAATACAGCGTTACTTGCGGCGGAGCCCGCGGATTGCATCGCCACGTTGCACGCAGCGTCGCACGCGTCAATAACGGCGGTTCCCGCCACTGCGCCCGCAGCGGAGCCCGCGGCGGAACCTTCTGACAGTCTTGTGCACCGCCGCGCGCTCCGCTACACGTTCGAGAGTCCGCCGCGGATGTAGCGGACACCGCTACTCTCTACGCCCCGCATCACGCGCTGCATCACGCCCCGCATCTTTATAAACAACACCATACGTTGCCATATGTTTGTGTTTGCGCGTGTGATGACGCGGTCCGCTGCACGGGCCGCCTCTCTGTAAACGGAAAAAACGCCCGACGCGCCGCGCAACGCCAAGCCGCACGCCACGCACGACGCTCCGCGTCTCCGTAAACAAGCCCTTAGACTGTAAACTGGAAATATGTACCTATGTATCTTCTTGTGCAGGATTACCAGTTGACAAAATGTGGATGCAATTATTTTAATTATTTAATCCAGGGTTCGTTTTGGAAAGTACCCGGCACCCCGTTTTGCTGCCAATTAAAACAAAATAAAATATTCAGTACATAAGTAGGTACTTATATATTGTAGATACTATAGGTAATAACAATGCAACATAAATAAGATGAAATAAATATTACAAATACTTGCAAAAGTGTTTATCACGTTGTAGGGTATTTTCCACGAAGCGAGCACAAACACCGTCACTACAACCATGCTGCGTCGCAGGCGCAGACCACTTTACGATAAATGGAAACACAATTTAAACTTAGTCTGGATCTGGCACCTACCTACCGAAATAAGCGAATAAATTTCTTCACAATAAATATTAAAAATGTGGGGGACAATCTCATACAAATTTATTTAACCTAGTCCCAAACTATGCTCTAGACTTTTACTATGAGTACTAGGCAACGATAAACATACTTACTTAGAGAAATAAATACTTATATAGATAGAAAACACCCAAGATTCAGAAACAAATACTCGGTCTCATCACACAAGTATTTGCCCTGACAGGGAATCGAACCCGGGACCGCTACCTTCGTAGGCAAGATCACTACCCACTACCTGCGACATCAATCAACATTAAGAATCTTTATCAAATTGTCATAAGCATAAGAAATTATGTTAGGTCATCATCCCCAACAGCCTTTAAAAAACTATGACATAAGTATATATTGGCTTACTTTTGTTAACATGTACTGACTTGTTACGTACTTCTATCATTGTAAATGGCATTAAGTATAGTTCATTCATGGTTACCGAACCGTGTGAAATGGTCGGTTGTCGTTATTCAATATGGATCAAGTAGAAGCTGTCAGTTACGACAGATTTACATTAAAAACCGACCAAGATCATGTCGGACCATGCTTATTGTAGGGTTCCGTCACCGTTAAATAGGCGCTACATAGGCGGTAATACCATTTAGTCACCTGCAACTCGAGATTCGAGAACATAAAGTCCCCTCTACGTAGCTGCGTAATCGTGAAAGTTTTCTTTTTAAAATTCGTGAATTTTTTCACCTACCCCAAAACAACGGTTGAACTTTGGGACACTTGACTGATATCGTCGTCAACATAATGTTATTTTTTTAATGTCATTATTCTCATTACTTTGATTAAAATATGATAGCCTATGTCACTCCCACAACCAAAACTGTCTGATAATAAAATTTAAACATATAGGGTAACCTACAACATAGCTTAAGAGCTTTCACATAATACCTACCTCTCAGTGAAATTTAAAGCATTTTTCTCGGTGTTCTGTGGACCGGGCCATTACCCACCCTTATTCATAAATGCATCATCATCATTTACTTAAGAGCCAAGATGTTTTCAGTGGCGTAATTTCCATTCTTCCACGGCACGACTCCTAATTCCTCTATTAATTGGTCTTGGTAAGTTGTTATTGGTCTCCCTCTTTTCCTTTTTCCTTCTATTTTTCCTTCAATTATCGTCTTAATGTACTCGTCGCGCCGTAACAGGTGACCAAACATATTTCCTCGTCTATTATCAATTGTCTGCAATAGGGCTTCTCTTTTCCTTCACTATGCCTAGTACTTCCTCATTCGTCTTCTTTTCTATCCAGCAAATTTTTTCCATCCGTCTCCAGCACCAAATTTCGAAGGCTTCCAGTCTTTCTCGGTCCCGCTGAGTCATTGTTCACGTTTCGCTGCCATATAGAGCTAGCATATCATGAATGCATAGTAAATTAATAAACCTATTTTAGTTAAATATCGATCTTAACCCTCCTCTTTGCTTCGCCCTGGTCAGGTAAAATGGGTCTATAACAAGAAGGTTTCCGATTTTCAGTATTTGGTACAAATATGGTACCCTAATAATGAGGCGACACTGACGCCTGTCACCTTGGTTACGTATCAGAATGCCTAAAATTAATTTGCCTTATTTCAAAATACCTAAGGTCCAAATACCTAATTTTTAAAACGCCTAACGAACATATCGCCTAAGTGAATAATACCTAATGGACAAAATACCTAATGGATGATTTACCTAAAATTGATTTCCCTAATGACCAAATACCTAAGGATGAAATATCTAATTTTAAAATACATAACGGTCATTTCGCCTAAGTGTGTAATACCTAATTGACGAAATACCTAACCGATAGTTTAGGTTAGGTTCGGTTAGAGTTGCGTCAAGGTGCGAAGCGCCGTAACTTCGCGGAATAGGAGCTCCGCCCAGCGGAGCTCCGTCGACTTGTTCGTACACTTCTTTTTAAGTTACTATTTTATATTTTTTTAGCGTTAATTTCCTCCTTTTTGCAGTCGCATAATAAAGAAGTATACGAACAAGTCGACGGAGCTCCGCTGCGCGGAGCTCCTATTCCGCATAGTTATGGCACTTCGCGCCTTGACGCAACTCTAACCTAACCTAACCTATAAAGGCGGGGGTGACCTAATTAAGTAAGTTGATTTGCATTGTCTAGGAACTGATCCTATTTATTTGGTGAGGTTTAACGCTTGTGAATCTATTCATCCATTAGGTATTTTATACATTAGGTATTTCATCCATTAGGTCTTTCTTCCATTAGGTATTTCATCTATTAGGTATTTCATCCATTAGGTATTTCATCCATTAGGCATTTAGTCTATTAGGGGATTTAAATTTAGGCATTGAAAACTTAGGTCATTCAATATATTGGCGAAATGATGTTAGGCGTTTTAAAAATTTGGTATTTCAACCTTAGGTATTTTTAAATTGGGCAAATTAATTTTAGGCGTTCTGATACGTAACCGTCACCTTACGGTCTATTTTAGCATAAAATAAGCTAAGTCTTCTAATTCAAACTAAATTAACTTTAATCGGCTGGGTGGAGACATTGAAAACGACAAAAACAAATACCTTATGGTCATGAATGGCAGCCCGACCTTCACAGCTGATGGGGCTTCGGTCCGATGACCGTAACGTCAGCGACGGCTAGTAGTCACAATGTCGGACAATTGAACACCAAGGAGGGTACATGATCGATACGGTAAAACAATATTGCTTTGACGTGTTATCGATTGTTTTTAACTCGGCCGACATTTTGTGTCAAGTAAATAAGGGGCATCGTAACTTTGACTATAACACGTCAAAAGCGATATTGTTATATGGTTTTACCGTATTGAAGAGAGGCCCTGGAGTAGCATATGTAGTTGGAATGTGACTTTCCATAGCAATCATTACCAACACAATTTAATTGTGGTTCGGTTCACAATAACATGACGGATCATGTACATTACCCATCTCCCGGTAACTGGCCACTTTGCAATAATATGTGTAATGCAAGAGATATGCTGATGTTTCTACGATTAAACTAAAATACCAAGATCCAGAAATATTTTCCGGAGTACTGTCAAACTAAATGTTTTTTTTAAGTGGCCAGTTATTGACGATTTACCCTACGACTTTTTTATGCAGCTTTTTTATGGAATGAAGAAGGCAAAAGAGCAGAGAAGGTCGCAGGTCCATAGACATTAACAATCTCACTCCGTGAAGTAAAATAAATCACCTCTACGCTGGTAATTTTATCGGTTATCTTCCCCTCATACATACTAGGGCAGATTGAGGCTAACACTGCTGCTTGGCGTCTATATCATTTCCCTGTTTCTGCAAACACGAAGCTATGTATAGGGTACTAAAGTCAAGGAATATAATTAATTTCCCATACAGATTCAGGATATCTGTGTGTGGTCGTAGTCGCGTCGTAGGTCATTAAAATGAAAAAGTTTTGAGATTTGAAAAAGTTTTCATTTTAGCTGTGTGGATAGATAAAGTGCATTGAGACAAATTTAAAAAAAAAAGTTTTTCGTTGGTGCTTTAGGTACTTAGTAATATTGCGTGTTACGTAATGTTTACCTAAACATAAAAGTTTAATCATTGGATCCTAATCATAACTATTTTAAGGTCAAAGGAGCGTTTTATTTTGATGATACTATACGTGGAACTATATGAAAATCAAAAAATTACTTTTGTTGGTTGAATGAATAAAGAGTCATTTTGCGATTTTCGTAGTTCCACAAAATTAAGTTATCTCCTAAAACTTCTAAATGTTAAAAAGTAGCTTACTATGCACTTTATTTATCCACATAGCAAAAATTAAAACTTTTAGTTTTCTCATAAGTATTTTTGTTCTGGCTACGCGATTATCGTGTACAAAATGATATTGATTAGGTATAAGGAATCACGTTTGATCTGCATAAATAATAATATATTTATATTACTTAATTTATCATTTTAACATACTAAGTTCTTGAAGTAAATTACTTACCGCGGATCAAATTAACAACTGGTACTGATTGAACCTAAATGAGTCAGGTGTTTACCTATATTCCTCTTTTATATCTGCTATAACAGTAGCTTAGTATACGACCATTGTTAATTGTTATTGCCAATCACAAAGACAGAACACAAGTATGCGTTAGTCAACTAACAATCTGCTTTTAATACAAGATACGCTTTCAAATCCTTTTACTTTCTTATCCTCTCTAATCTGGGGACAAAAAATTGTTTGTTTTATGTCGACCAATCGACTCCGGATTGGATCGCTAGTCCATCAAAGCTTTCATTCCGCGGCCAAACTAGTTTGGCACGTTATTTGACACATTGCCTCTCGAGACTAATTATCGATAACCTAAATGAGATCAGAGAAATTTAATTTGAACTTGTCAGATATGGTTTCTTAGTAAGGTGGCGCCGATATTTGTCGGTTTTAATTACATTAAGATATTGGATTTTTTACCCAAATGCACAAAAAGGAGGGTTATGCTTTTGAGTTTAGGTACAGCTTTAGGGCGGTTTTGTTTAGTTCTAAGTATATAAGTGTATTTGTGACCTCAGATTTTAAATGTGTGTATTCCAGGATTTGGTTTGGTAATTTCATTTCTTGTTGTTGATATCAAGTAAGAAATCAAGATTTTTTTTCCTCTAAAGAGACTGCATTTTAGCGTTTCATGGCTATGTAGGATCAATACTAAATTACGAGCTGTTCATGTAAATGCTTTACGGGCCTTTAGAGCCTAGAGGAAATGAATCAGGGCCATTTATGGAGCGCAGTTTATGGGTACAACTAAACCACAATTTAAATCCCTTCAGGTCTTAACTTAAACCCCTTTCGTGCATGTGTATACGGCAAATTTGTATCTTTGTTGAAGTATCCAAATTATTTTACGACCTTTAGTGCCTTTTTCAAAAGACAAACGAGGCATAAAGACTTCTGATGGTACCTAAAGTCAGATTACAGATACATAGACGCAATGTATATAGAAGTTCAGGTGTCTGATAAATTACCAGAAGAAGGGAGTCTCACTGCCACTATTTGGCTTATAAACAAACGTTTTTATTCAGCAAATGAGTTCCTTAGAACTTTGTCAACATGCCTACATTCTTGCAAGTAAATATTTTTATTTCATTTTGATTTACAATGACTTCTACAATCCTTTAAGTTCTCACTTCTCAGTCCTGATGATGTAGATGCAGTCGGGTTTTCAAAGCTTGCGTTTTTTAATGCTTAGTTGTTTTAAATCACGAATATCTATAGCCGTTACGTGACAATATAAAAATCATGTGCAATAATAGTAATACGCAATATTTCTGACTTCCTCAGGTACAGTCTACGTCCGATGCAATGGCCGTTGAGCAGCGATCCGCTTGCTATTTATGCAATTAGCGCGGTTTCACACTAGGCGGACGATAACAAAAACAACAAACACTTTAATAAGATAAACACGTTTATTATTTTAAAATTAAATATACAGTCACGTCCACACAAGCCATTCGTACAGTTTTAGTTACAATATTAAACGTAGTACTAAAATGTATCCATTGTTATTTTACACAATCGGGCATTATAATTACACACGTTTCACACTCCTAGCACTTTGAATTGAGCTTTACATCATTTCAATTTGTAATCTGTTACATGTTTTATGGGTATGTTAATGAATAAATATTGCTTAATCGATGAAGCTCCTTAAGTTTAAACAAAGAGCTGGAATGTTAATTGTTCGCCGCGGGTTTGGCAACGCGTCCCCGACCTTTCGTCGCGGATGCGGCGGAGCCTCTTCTACACGACTCTAACCCGTGCGTGGCCCGCGAGCGAACTCCGACTAATCTACGATAATATAATAATTCGTCATTATGCACAGCTTTCATTCACATTATCACTGGGTCGACCTCGAGGTCAAGGTAACTCTTAATATTTGGTAATGATACGCATCAGTCTGAGCGCGCACTAAACATTCTCAGGGTCAGGGCCGGGACACTCCGGGGTCTAGGCCAAGAGGTGCGCGAGCGCCAGCAGCAGCACGGACGGCGCCAGCGCGCGCAGCGCCGGAGCTCCGCCCGGCAGTCCCCCGGGCGGGGTCAGCTCCTCCGCGAACACATAGCTCTTCGAGCCCGTATGTGACTTTAGAATTCTGTAATTCACCTCGTTAGAAGACACTTCGTTCTTCATAAAATTAAACAATCTGTTGACGACGACGTAAATATTGCCACTCTCGTCAAAAGCGAACCGGTCAACCCACTGAATGTAGTTAGTGTCCCGCGCGATCGTCCTCTGGCCGAACTGAAACGGCAGGCTCGTGTTCCACTCTGCAATAGTCGAGTTACCAACCAGACCGAAGTAAAGAATACCGTTTGAATCCATTTTCATCCCATCGGTCTGCGAAGTCTTGGTCCCGATATTGACCACGTGTCGGCGTATTCCTCCATCTTTTTGAACAACAGACTCGTTGCGTAAAACTGATGCGTTAATCGCATACAAGTGGAAACTGGAGAGTGGACAATAATAAATGGTTCTGTCGACTGCGTCTTCGGTTAAGAATTCGGGTCCCAGAGCAATGCTGTCGACATTTACCGGGAGTTCCACGGTGGTGCCGTTGATGCGGAAAGTGGAAGCTTCTGCTACGGCCATCATGCTGGGAGAGTCGCGCACTTTCCAGAATTTATTATCACTGCGACGGAAAACAATAATACCTGGGTCAGTGGCACTGTTGTCCGTCATGTAAGCGTAATCTCCATCACGCCTGTTATCTACAACGAGATCGTTCAGATATGTCGAACTGTAATTGACTGAAGATGCGACTAATGGAATTCGCTCCATTTCATTTTTCCCTGACTTGAGGTCGATGAGCACGATGGAGGGAGGGCACTTGGAGTCGGGGTTCTCGGTGAGGGTGCCGATGCGGCCGTTGTCCAGCACCCACATGAGCCCGTTGCGGTCCACCTGCACGTTCTGCACAAACTGCAGCGCGGCACAGTCGCCGACGGCGTTGGCTTCCCAGCTAGGGAATGGGCGCAACCGCGGCGCCGTGTCGCTCTGGTTCGCCGGGATCGTCGCGAGCGTCACCGGGACGCCGGCCATCATCCTCGGCACCGTCACGTACAGGTTTCCGCCGTAGTAACTTACTCCAGATATTAGGACGTTCTGGGGAATATATCTGCTTGTATTGAGGTAGGCCTCCCGATCGGCCGGGGAGGCCCAGTCGAAATCGATGACGTTCCATTCGTAGATCACTCGAAACTGTTCTCGCCGGGGCGCCGGCGGGCGGGTTTCGTTCTGGGCGGCCGCGGCGGCGAGGGCGGCGATCAGCAGAGCGGAGAACAGCATGGTCGCGGCGCGGGAGTGAAGCGGGTGGCGCGGTCGGCGCGAGCGATGCGACTGCCGCGGCGTCGACCCACCTGCCCGAGCTCGCCGCCGCGCGCGTGACAACACTGCTACGTCACTGCAACCGACTTCCAAACAAAACAATCGGACCCCAAGCAACAGTCTCACTTGATTTTCGTCTCGCATGAAATACTATTGTCTTTTGCAAAACATTATAATAACAGATACCCAATGATCGCTTCGATTTTAAAATTTTCATTATCTTTAATTTGGTGTGAAACATTCACTGGAATTTTATTTTTTACAAGTTTTTGCATGCGAATTTTCTACATTCTTGGACTAAAAGTAGTGTGACTTAAAATACCTAGTCGGTCAATAAGTTCTGATACTAAGGTTGAGTCAAATAAAACTAACTTATGTTTATTTTTTATTTCAGTATGCATTAAAATTAAAAGCTTAATTAATGTACATTTTAAATAACAAATAATCATCCTATGTAGTTGCCTCAATTTCCGAAACGATTTTTTAACATTCACAGCCGGCATCGATAAAATTACGAAAGACTTTCCTGTTAATTCACTTTTTGAAAACGCTTAAATGTGAGTAAGTATTTGTTTACTTAGGAACTTTTTTTGGTTTAATATTATAAAACTTCATATCTCTGTGTATGTTTAGAGACTGGCATTATATTTCTCAACGAGACTCAATTCCAGCTTTTGAAGCAAGAGATTTTGTGTGTTTTCGCATTGCTGCAAATTGATGTGAAATCGTACACCTAGTCAATTTAATAAGACATCAAGATTGACTGGTGTACAAGCGGATTTTTAGTTGCTTGGAATACATTTGTATCAGAATTTAACTAAAAGTCTGTTCAATACGTCACGGAAAACTCTTTACAAAAACTCTTAAAAAAGTTGTGGTCGTTATCAGTACCATCGTCGTGCATGATTTCAACTATGATTTTCGCGTCCGAAATTGGAATACTTCAAGCTCGTACATCAATTAATTGCAATAATTTAGAATACATTATTTTTATTTATATTGTTTATATTTTTTTATGAAAAACTCGTAAAACTATTTTTTTTTTAATTTTAATGAATCTCAGTACCTAACAGAACTTATGAACCGACTAGGTAAGCAGTGTAACTCTCTATCAGTGGAAGAGTAATCCAGTTTATTTGCATTTATCCTTATTACTGAACTAGTTTTTTCTAACAATAATTAATTGTGCTTTAAAGTTATTTCTATGGTTGTACATGTGATGTTTAAGTTGTACAAATCTAACTTATATTTAAATATCGTTTCCGGCTGAGGGTTCAGCAAGGTCACGATCTCACCCCAGCCAGACGAGGGGGCCGTCTGGGCAGGCTGGAGGGTTCTGACAATCGATTCAATTAGATTTGCTCACGTGGGGTATTTTAGAATTAGTTTAACTCCTTTGGGGATGAAGCATCGAAGTAACAATAGCTAAATAAGTAGTCTTCGATATTTGGTACTGAAAAAATAGACGAAATGCCCTTTGTTCAGAGTATTGGAATCAACACAAAATTATCTTAGGTCACATAGTGTCACAAAAAAAAACTCCCTTACGGCTCCGTATAAAAATGAAAAAAAAGGAACCCTTATAGGATCACTCGTGCGTCTGTCTGTCAGTCTGTCGGTCATAGCCAATTTGAACCGAAACTATTGGACCGATTGAGTTGAAATTTGGTACACATATGTAAATTGATGACCCAAACACAGATGAGCAAAGTATTTTTTTTTTAAATAAGTGTAATATTCGGGGGACCAAATCAAGAAAAAAAAAAGTTTTGCATACCTTACTGTGTCAAACCTTACTAGGGACGGCTGAAACTAATCCCATACTGGTAAATAGATATAGCCCCTTAACGATAGACAGATGAACGCCTAGTAGGCGTATGCTCAGCAATATACCTGCTCCGTACCAAAACGGGACCACCCTTTTTCAAAGTCTGTATTGACGTAATTGTTAACTTAAGAACATACAGAGAAGAAATCTTGGATGACCTTTATTATGAGTGTTTAGTTGCAGATTTGTGCGATGAGTCACTATTTCATCGTCCGGGAACCGAGCTCCATGATTCAACATTAAGATAACGATGACTAACAGGGGTTGGAAATAATATATAATAAAATGTATTTATCGCGTATTAAAACCACTTAATTACTAACCTCAGTCCTATTGCTTCACCATTATAAACAACATTATCAATCAAGCTAAAGTCTATAATACTGCCGTAATAGGGTAATAGAACCAGTAATGGACAAGGCACCAATAACGGACACTTGATTCTTATTTTACAGAAGATAAGGGTTATTCACAATCAATTTTGGACCGTATGAAATTTGAATTAAGAGTGAAGTGTCCATTACTGGTGCCTGTCAGCTAAAAGTGTCCTTTATTGGTGTCGTCACCAAAGAAGGCGGCTATTTGCATAGATATAGTATAAGCATTTTAAATTTAATGTGATTACTAGGGTTAGGATTTTGGTGGCATATCGTGGTTCTAGAATCCATGGAGTCGCTATTTCCTAATTATTATAATACATGACACTTTGATTCTGGCCTTCATATGGTCATATTTCAAAATGAACTAAATACATTTTTAGTTCGGTTATTCCATACTTACATATTTGCTTATTTGTAACGCTTTCACAGCAGAGATATCCATACCAAAATTCATTTAAATTGGTTGGGCCGTTTAATGAAAAATGAAAAAAAATGAAAAAATGTTTATTCAGAAAAACTTAACTTAAGGCAAAACAATGGTTTTGGGTCCTGCGCTAGGATTCCCTGTGTTGCAGGCCACAATTTGAATCAGTTGCAACAGGCACAGTTCATTTGCGGATATTGCAGATCAATTCCTATTCCTATATAACTAGTATCAATAGTGTCTTAACCTTGATAATTTATTAAATAAACTAATCTACTTACTCAACTAAATTAGTGGCTATGTTATTATTACAAACACTCGATGTATAAATATATGATATAAAATATATAAAGATGTACAATATAAAATGACGTACACCCATGCGCGTAATTAATTACATAAGATAGAAATACATAAGTAAAATACAATTAAAGAATAAAACGTAAGTACACATATTTTTTAAAGGGTGAATCATTAATTAATGGATAAATTAAATTTGAAATATTAAAATACTGAAGGTCAAAATCAAAGTAAAATGTATTATAATCAGAGATCGGACAAATGGGCGTCTTTACTCGCAATAATGTGGACATGACTCCAAAGATTTTAATTAAACAAATTAAATCACATTAATTGATTACTCACCCTAAAAATAATTTTGATCCTTTGCAAGGTAGCAATAAATAAATAACACAAAGACTTGTTATTGTGTAGATTTATTAAGCAAATAAACAGCATTTTTTATATTTTTTCCGTGGTTAGTTTATTCCTTTTCACAGCTTAGAATAAACTTATGTTATGAGATGAAAAGCTCCTTTCGCAATCCACGGATGTTAATGGAGCAAACTTAAGAAGATTAATATTAATAGCCACTCCTCACGTCTTTTTATTATTTATTTATTACAGTCCTGCAAAGAATCAAAATTAAAGTTCAGGTAAGAAATCAACTAATGTAATTTAATTTGTTTAATTAAAATCTTTGAAGTCATGTCCACATTATTGCGAGTAATGACGCCCATTTGTCCTATCTCTAATATAATACATAGTAAATAGCGAGTCCATGGATTCTCGAACCACGATTTGCCACAAAAAGTATAACTCTAGTGATTACCATAGAGTATAGAATGCTTCGATTGCTACATTTCAGTTAGCCGCCTTCTTTGGTATTAAGGCAGAATATTCACGAGCTGAATGAATGGGTAACTTGCACTCAATTATCCCACCATACCAACCCAACCCTATCTATAGGGGAGATGTGTACATAATGATCCCCCTAAGGGAAAATCTTTACTGTGGTCAGAGTTTAAGACATAATCACAAGATTTAAATTGTTAAGTATAGTGAATTTATATATCTAGGGAACAGCATACTTTTATTTTTTATGATTTGTATGTGTTTTTTTAATTACGTCATGTTTTCTAAAAGTTTACTAAGGGATCATTTTAAACACATGCATGCATAAAATGATCCCCTGGATACCGTGATATTTAACATTAATAAAAAAAACATCAAGGCGTTTACTTTAATCATATGATTGCTCAAGACTACGACAATATGTAAGCGTTTGTTACACATGAAATTTTAAGTCGTGAGCGACAAGGAGATTTTTTTTTAAATTCAATAATACATAACAGACAAAATTAAACTTTAAATAGTTGTAAAAAAATGTTTTAAAGTGATTTTTCGATTCTAAACTCGCGGCAGGCTCTGCAAAAACTAAAAAGATTTATTTTATGTTAAGGAGAAGGCAAACGAGCACACATGCCACCTGATGGTAAGTGGGACTTGTGACCAATAGACATTTCCTAATGGGGTAGTTTGATCCCAGGGATCATTTTATACTCACGAAAAGGGATCATTTTACCTAAATCATCAAATTTCAAGGCATCGATCAAAATATGAGTTTCAAGTTCAACATGTGGCACTATAACATAGCTTAATTATAGATGAACGTCAATGGAATATGCCAATAAAACCAAATTTTAATAAAAATCTATTTGCAGAAAGTAAAGAATCTTTAAAAATGGGCGTACCATAGATTAGACACTCACTTTTTCATTTTTTTTTAATAAATCCCCGCTCTGTGCTTCCACCTCCATGATAGTTGGAGAGACAGCTGGCTAATGAGTATTTGGATAGATATCGCTAACAGTAACTCGGATATGATGGGGAATCATTTTACCTTGAGGGATCATATTGTACACATCTCCCCTACGTCCATCCGTCTATATATATCTAACTAAAACCGAACGGGTGAGCCAAATTAATTGCATTATTTATTATTCACATGCTGAGGGCGTCCATTTTTTAATCTCATCCAGTAACTAAAGCTCTCCAAAACGGCCGTTTTTTACTGATTTATGGGAGTTAGTATTTTTTAATCTCCCTAAGGCCCTAACCAAAATACTAACGCTACTAAAGTTTTTCTTTTCTATCACTCAAAATGTGAGATGATGTTCTCGTGCGTAGCGATAAACCACGTGGTCAATTTGTTGAGTGATAGTAAAGAAAAACGTTACTAGCGTTTCCATCTTAGTTGACCCAGTGGCTTAACATCTCACGCCTGTTAAATCGAATATGAATACTCCCACCCAATCGTAAATTATATTACATAGTGACTTAATTTTTATTATTCTCAGAAATGATTTTATTGATGAGATTCAAACATCGACTGCCAGACATATCATGATATACCTACAAGTTCTTACACACCTTCTTTCGGACACACTTATCTTATTAGGGTGGGCCAGAAATATTTGCATTTTTACTAGCTTTAAGTCTTTGGGCGGCATGACCGCGGGAGACCGATCGACCGCCCGCCTGATCCGGCCGTCCCCATACATCAACTTCAACTCTTACTAATTTGCAGAAAATGTTTGGCCCACCATATATTGTAATGCGCCACATATTACACCTTTACACGAATTTTGTAGATAAGCGTACGGTCACGGAATCTCATTGTCAACCATAGAACACAATTAAAATTTTAAAACTCTTTAGGTTTAGCGGCCGAATCCAATCAAGTTATTGATGGTAGAATCTATAGCCAGTTGTTAATTACAGAACGATTGATCCAGGTCGACTAAAATAAATAGTTAAAACTAAGCTCTCTTGCTGACCCTCAATCATGTAATCCACTGAACCGTTAAAAGCAAACAAACAGTTTATACACATTCACTAAAACCAACCAACCAAATATTTACATTTATGTGGATATCCACGTACAGTCAGCAGCAGATGTTGTTGGACAGTCGAAGAACTCAAATTTCAACACACGATCTTATTCTTTTGCAAATAGAATCGTGTATGAATACCCAACCTTTATTCGGTAAAAAAATTGGGTGTCAGTCGAGTCTCGAATAACAAGCAAAGTAAATAAAAAATATTGGTAGCATGTCAATATGGTAGTAAAGGCCGTCTTTTCGACCTCTAAAAAAGGATACGTATGTTATGTTCGGTTAGCTGCTATTCATGACTGGTTATTGTTTTAATATGAATTATACGTGAAATATATCGTAAAGAATGAATTAATTAGGTAGGTACTTATCAAATTGGATTTTCTGCGACTCGTATTTTAAGTTAGCGACAATATTGATTACAAAACGACGTAACGAAACAAACAAACCGACATGGTTTTTAGAATAGTTATGAATAGTAATAGCCATATAGGGGCCAGGTCAGGAGTACCCTAAACCGTCGCACGTGTATGAAGAGACTTATGAGTGTGGAGGAAGAGAGGGAAGTTTGTCTGGATCGTAGCAAGTGGAAGGAAGTGGTCACTGCCTACCCCTATGGGAAAGAGGCGTGATTGTATGTATGTGTGACTTGTGAGATGGGTGACTTTCAAAAATATTGTACATAGTTAAGGCTTTAACTGAGACAACGTTAACTTTCTTCTATTATGAGACAAACATATGACTAATTTTCGTTAACAAATGAATAAATTAAGGTCTTTTTAATTGAGTCTTTAACTACGTACGATATTTTTGAAATTTACCCAGTTCTATCATTTTCTTTATTAGGACAAAACAAAACAGATGGATTGAATAGGTACTCGAAGCCACCATTAACAGAACACAAGCTGCAGGTTAATAGAATCCTCCACTGACACGGAACTTCGTGCAAGTTGTTCCGCGCGCGTGCGGCGTATATCATATGTTTGTACCTTAGAAGCAAAACACTCTAACTCCAAATGAAAGGCAAGCCACTTGTAATTTTATGTCTCGGTGTTTAAAGCAGCAATCAATGTGTCTTTAATTTAGTATTACAGTGTTTTTGTTCCAGTGTAGATACAGATTTTATTTAATGTAGCGGTTAATGCATTGAATGCATTGACAATCAAGGTTATGGTGTAATTTGTATGTTATGTTATAACAGGTACTAACAGTCTTCAGTGCAACCAAGTTGCATTCTGCGAACGCTAACGACAGAAGAAAGCTATCAAAATTGTATATGTAATTGCCATAGGCCATCGTAGTACACGTAAATCTTATTATTTTCTTTGAATTCTGCAGCGGATAGAGTTTGTGTAGAATTCAATTTGCAGCTCGGCAGAACGATCGATGATGTGAATTTCCAAGACTCATTACATTAGGGACGTGTGCTTGGTGAAGCTCGATGCCAATAACTAATATTACCCCAGCCGGTCTATTATTGTCGCGTTTATCGCGGTGGATAAATATGGATTAAGCTTTGAGGTAAGACTCCTATTCCCCTATCTACGGTTTTTTTTAGTAAAAGGCGAAAGATTTATTCGTTTTGAAGGGAAACCAAAGTGATTAAGTATCTATTTCAGTTTCGAATAAATAGCGAGTAAGTCCCCCCCCTATCACTGCGCCGCATAGAGTCACTCCATAACTTAATGGATTAATCACGGCGAACCTAGATGCGTTATTCTGTTTTGACCCAGAAAAATCACCTTCATTTTACAGTATTGAGTATCTAACAACCATGAATATGAACACTTACGATGTTTAGCGTACTACTTAATAATGATAGGAAGCGATTTCTTTCATGTTTCCGCAACAGTGATTTAACACGCAACGCCATTTAGCGTCGGTCAGTTACCTTTAAGTTTAAGTACATGTACTTACTATGTACATTGTACCTATGTGATAACACTGTTTTAGAACAATGCATGTGTGTGACCGTAACGAGACTTATTAGGCTTCTCTGTGCGTGTGCGTGTAAAATGGGAAATAAATAATTTAAAAAAAAATAGTAGAGTGCGTCTGGAGAATAGTTTGATGTACCGATTATTATTTTTAGCGTTCCATTTCCAAATGTCAAAACGGAGCTCTGTTGATGAAACTCTGAATCCGTATGTGATGGGTCTCGTTGGTGGAATATTTAACGTTAATGGATAACCCAACGACGACTAATTAAAAGGGTCATAAATAAATAAGTTTGCTTTTTATTCTTACAATAAAGTTATTATACGACGTGCTGGCCTAGATAGTGACCCTGCCTACGAAGCTGGCGGTCCTGGGTTCAAATCCCGGTAAGAGCAGATATTTGTGTGATGAGCACGAGTATTTGTTTCTTAGTCTTGGATGTTTTCTATGCATTTAAGTATTTATTTCTCTATATAAATATTTATATCGTTGTCTGGTACCCATAGTACAAGCCTAGAGCTTAGTTTGGGACTAAGTCAATTTGTGTGAGATTATATGTCAGTTACATTTTACTGCGTCTATTTTCTTTTGTTATATAAAAGAAATGGAAATGTATATAATTGCAAAATCAATCCCTATTTTACTAAATACTGACTATTTACTACATATTTATACTATGAAAAAATAGCAACTCGTAGTATTCGCCCGCGATCACCACATGGACCAGGTACCAATGAGTTTTTCTAACTTAAATTACATTAACCCTGTCGATGCTTTTAAGGAAAACGTGAGGAAACCTGCACATTCGAACAGGTGAGTGTGTAAGAGGGTAATTGCACAAAATACCCTAAAGGGTTGAATTGTATCCGATACATAGGGCCCATCTGTAAAATAAGATAAAATGAGATATAAGACTATTGAGGTGACAAAATTGAGTGGTTCTAAATTGACAAAGCATACACCAAATTGATAAACGAACGAACCCTTTAAATAACTATGTAGCACTTTTATCGAATCAAATCGAATAGAAATACGGACTTACCAATCGACCAAAATTAATCAATTAGAAATACATCCACAACACAGGTGCACAGAAAAATAAGACAGATAAAAATCAAAACCAAAAATTGTGTGAAAATGCGTTTATTCCAGGATACTTACTAAAGGCGGATACAGGATTCGCTATTCGGTTCCAGGGGCTCCGAGCATGGGTCGGAAATCAATAATCAGACACTGCGCTTTGAGGTGCTTATAGCGCCATCTGTCGTTGAGTAGATGAACGCCAACGTTAACTACGGCGGAAACGACAGGTATGAGAACGCAGTGGTTCAAATAAAATCCGCTAGATGTCTTTTATTACTATACTTTAAAAACTCCAGTTAATCAAATGCATTCTCACGAGTGTACCCTCGATTTTACTGTGCCTTTACCTAGTACATAAAGTTGTAATATGTCACATTCCAAGCTAAATAAAAATACTTCTGTCTAAACCAACGCACGCCAAAACACTATGATAGATTCTGAAAATATAATTTTTGCCTTAACATGATTTACTGAAACAAATTAAAAAATAAATGTGATGACCTTGCTCGGCTAATAAACGTATGTATTATATTATGTAATGTTATTTCGATCGATATTACAACTCCCGTATGGTCTAGTGGCTAGGATACCTGGCTTTCACCCAGGAGGCTCGGGTTCGATTCCCGGTACGGGAAATCCTTTTGTATTTTGTATTTTTGTTCAAAAATGAAATGAAGTTATCTTTCATTTTAAGCTTCATGTCACGACGCAATCCATATTAGTTTTTTGATTTAGAACTTGAGTTGTTTCTTTTAAACAACCGGGTAAGTCAATGTCATTCCATGCTCAGTGTAACGTACCGTGACCATTACGATAAACACAAAAATCTATCTCTGAACACCACAGATAATATAGTAGCTATTTTTTTACATATATCTTTTTGATTTTCAATAGGTAAACATTTATTTGGCCAGCAACTCAAGAACCAATAGTTTAATTCGACGTGATAGTTTTCATTTTAAATTCGCTATACCTTATGCTTTCATTTAAAAATAAATAAATAAATGATAAATAAATAAAATAATTTTCGTGTTTTGGCTGTAGGGGGTTTTTAGAGTTTTTAAACGGTTCCTCAAATTTAATATTGTGGGATACAGACAGACGGATGGACATGGTGAAACTGAAGGGGTTCCTAGTTTGACTACGGAACCCTAAAAACTTGTTAAGCTTGTGATATACGTTATCCGATGAACAATGTACAATGCAACCTGTGCCTGTGTAACCATTTTCTTGATAGCGATCAGCAATCTTCGTTCATCTATGACACACGAGTGACAAATATAGGTACTGTCAGTTGCGAGTGCGAGCATGATAGCGATAGCCAGCCGAAAGCTATTAAGATGCTGGGAATACTGTACTGTAAGTACCTAGTGTACAGAAGTAGATAGCTATTAGTAAAATGGTAGCTGTAGGTACTTATGATTATGACAATTCTTTAGATTGTTCGTGAAAAAAATCTGTGCACCGTTGCCAAAATAGACAGTTTCAGCTTAGTTAGAACATAATTATTTTTACAATGTGTGGTAATTTCTAATCATTTCAAGGAATAGGCTTACACCCAAATTAAATTATCAGGTTTTCTAATTTTTGTAATATATTTTTTCGGAAAGTTATTGTAATTTTTCCTCTTTGACTTTTTACTACCTAGACCTTTAACACTTTATAGGGCAAAAATAAAAAAAGGAATTCTCTAGTATCATTGGATTTCACATAAAGTAAAAAATACAAAATGTATCACTCTTAAGTGGTCATCTTTAGTAGGTACCAGATTAATTGATAATTGCCCTAAGGTTTTGGAACCAAAATACATCAACGGGCACAATTGCAAAAGACGTCGTATAATTTATTTACTATGAAGGAACAAAATCATGGCAATGCAAAATAGACGAAATGATTTTATAAATGGTTAATTATAAACATTTTTCAATCAAAACAGGATGTATTTTTTTAGGTCTTTGCCAATACATAATCATATAAGGTTTATTTCTTTTCAAACAATAAAAGCCGGATGAAGTTTTTTCTTTTCTTTTAATTATGACTTATGATGATGACTCAATGTTTTATTACTTAACGTAAAGCGAGCTCGATAAGACAAGCCTAACTTGAACCGTGCGTGCACTAGAATCGCACGGCGCTATGTGTCCACGACCTTGGCACGCCATGTCTCAAATGATCGCGTTAGCTTCGAAAAAAATAACACCACTGATAATTTGTGACATGTTGTACAAACTCGCGTCAAAATCATAATATTTACGTTGGCGTGTGGCAGGCTAGGCTGCTACTCCTGACGTTTTACTATAGCAATACGGGAATAGACGCTTTTCTGCTCCGGACGTGAATTATAACTGACGGCTTACGAGTTAAAAAATCGTAAAAGTCGTCGTTAATGTTCTTATTTGATCTAATCGCAAGAATAGGAATGCATGTTGGAGTTTTTTGTGTTGGTTCGCTGTAAATCTTAGGAGCTCTATTTTGATCGGATAATCTATATCTATACTATCTTATCTCACTAATGTTTGTAACTCAGTCACGCCAGAACGGATGAACGGATCTGGATGAAATTAGGCACAAAGATAAATAAATATTGTTTGGAATAGCACAAAGGTTACTTTTTACTCCAGAAAAATGGTCAGTTCCCGAGGGAATACGGATAAACGACTTCTACGCGGACGGATTGGCGCGCAAAAGCTAGTATATTACATAATATTATAAAGAGAGAGTTCGAATTTTGTGAGATTATATCTATTCATCAGGTAACCTTCGGAACTACGGAACCTATTCAAAAAAAACTTTTACCATTTGAGAGGTACATTATTCCGAATGGACATAGGCAATTTTTTCTCGTTTAAACAGGAGCGATGCGAGGGCGGGCCCTAGCGCTTTATGAATATTTAAAAGATAACTTAGAAATATCATAATTAACACATCTATTTTATTGTATACGAATTGATCTTCCTCTCTTCTAAGTTGCGATGCCTAACAAGGTAAATATGTATTTAATTGGTGTTGTGCACTTGACATACCTTTGTAAGGCATTTATTGAATAAGTAAATAAATAAATAAATATTGGAGTCGATTTTCGAGTAGGTACGAAGTAGTTTTTTCATTCTTAATAAAGCAAGGCAGACCAAAAATGGCGATATAAAAGAAACCAGTCGGTTGTTTACAATATTGCGTAAAACGATGTTGAATGCAAGTCCAAGAAATCTTTTCCAAATTCCAGGTTAACGGCTTGTTCTTTCTTGTACACACAACGTACACTATACTATACTACTACACGTACACTATACTATAGTACTATATATATATTGAATGTACTCGTACAAACCCAAGGCTCGCCCCTGCCCCTGTAAAATCTTAATTGTTATGTTATTTAAGTATTTCTAGTGTAAGAAAATACCAATTTTTAACACCACAATGGACAGAAATTCCCGATCTTTCAATTAGTTACATTAATATTATTTGATTGATCTGTTTTGGTTTCCGAATTGAATGGTTGGAAACTCAAGTAGCCGTCGCCAAACTGATCATCAATCATAAATAAGAATCATGGTGCATATATATACATACATAGACATTTATTAAAGGTTGATATACACTTGCTATACGCGCGGTCCTCGTCCTGAAAGTTACGTAGGTATGAGAAGTGATCATACCATCCGTGTTTGTCTAAATAAATAGGTAATGTATCATTGCAAATTCTACAGCGAAAGTAAATATTTAAATATCTGACGATGCAAACATTTGCAAAAGAACACTGCGTAGAAATGAGTCATTTTCCATCAGGGCAACAAAATAGACAACAGAGAAGCAAAATAATCAAATAAAAGGACATTCTACCTACCCCTTGTATGTTACTTATATAAAAAAATAGGGGACAATGACACACAAATTTATCAAGTCCCAAACTAAGCTCTAGGCGTGTACTATGGGCACTAGACAACGATAAACATACTTACACATATATGTATAGAAATACATCCTTAAACACAAACAGAAGATCAAATACTCAGGAAAAAAATACTCGCGCTCATCCCAAACTTTACCGGGATAAAACCCGGGACCACTCTAACTTCGTATGCAGGGTCACTTCACTACCAACAATACTACTACAACGGTCGTCAATATTACTACAACATTAATTATAATACATATAAATACGGATATAATTTACCCTAATCCATACATTATGATATTATGCACATAAAGCAGAAAAATTGGGTTGTTTACCAAGGAGAGAAGGTCGGCCTGACTGTTAGTGCAGAGTACTTAATTGGATAAATAAATAAATGCATGGTAAAAAAAACAGCCCGAAAGCTTTAAATAGAGTTTGTAGGCAGGTCACTAGCAGCGTCGTTCATAGTGCTCATACTTACTGATTCACTTGGTGTATTTACTTCACGCCTTGACAAAATGCACTTTACTAGCTTTAACCGTTTAACGATCACCGAAATCAAGAAAATTCCTTACTTTTCGTTCGACCATTTAAATCATTAGTATTTTCTAAAGAGTGATAGAAAGTAAAACTCAATTTTCAGTTGCACAGTTCTCAAAATATATATAACGTATACCAACTGCTCCCCACTCTAGGCAAGCCTGTATGCTATGTATAGTGTAGGATAAGATTTCGATTGCCAGTGACATTCTCTGATTTGACCGAAGTCGTTAGTTATCGTAGAATACACTAGGCGCGCTGTCCTCAAGCCGACCGAGTGTCAATTTTTTTGTCGCTATCTTACAGATACAAGGACGCTTGATGCTTTTCATTTCACCTAGGTGCCTAAAACTTGAATCCGAGAAGAAATCTTTTACTACGGCTAGAAATTCGTAGTTTCAACGGTTGTAAAGAGGAAACAATTATTTTTAAAGATTTTAAGTCTTCATTATCCTTCACCCATCTACTGCAGAGTGAAGGTCGTTAATCTTTTTAACCGTCATCCAAATGTGACGCCAGTCGCCACGCCTTGGAGGTATTAAATAAAAACCGGGCAAGAGCATGTCTGACCATGCTCAGTGTAGGGTTCCGAAGCCGTTAATATACAAAAACTACCTCAAAAAACCACAAGTATGAAGTAATTCTCTATTTAAAGTTATTTGGTGCTGTTAGGTCATTTTAGTAGGTATAAACATTTTAGTCACCTGTATCTCAGGGATCCAATCAAGTCTACTTAGTCGTCATAGTTTTCCTTTAAAGTTCGTTATACGTGCTTTCATTTAAGATATTCCTCAGATTTTAGTATTTGTAGTAATTGCTGTAGGGGGGGACGACGACGACGACACTTGACTCTAACAAAAATTAGCGCTTTAAAAAGCTTAATATTTCATAAACGGATCCCTTAATCTAAAAATTATTTTCACAAACTCATAATATTTTTGAAAGACCTATGGAACGACACCCCAAATTATGGGGTAGACGAGGAAAAAGAAATACATAACCACGTTACGTGAAGGGGAAGTACACAAAAAATTTTTTTTCGTGACTAATATGTATAATATTCATGCCAAATTATAGTTTTCTAGGACTAAGAGTCTCCGAGCTAGGCTGCGGACGGACGGACGGACGGAAAGACGGACGGCCGGACATGGTGAAACTATAAGGGTTCCTAGTTTGACTACGGAACCCTAAAAAACATAGGTTCATTATACTCATTCATTTATACTCAGTCATTGAAGATAAGGATATTTAAAAATGGCCAAGTACGATTTGGCTCGCATGCGAAGGATCCTTACCATTCTTGAATCTTTAATGTTTAATTTACAAACATAGAAATTTTTGTGGCAAGAACGTCAATTAACTAGGGACTTCCTTCCGATATTAAATTTATCGATAACTATTTCAAATACTAATTTCGAAGTGACATTTCATAGTAGATACGAGGGGTGGCTGAAAAGTAATCTCTTTTGTCTATATATAATAAAAAAATGTTACTGGCCACTATGGTATCGTATTGGCTATTTACTCTTTTTTTAAAATTGCCGTCATTCTTTTGTTTATTACGCTTCGATTCGAATTGGTAGCTCTGAGCAGTGAACATGTCGGAAGAAAAAAGTAAAATGGTTAAAATTGAGCAACGTGCGGTTATTAAATTCCTCACTAAGGAGGGTAATACTCCATCGCAAATCAGACAACGCATGTTAGCGGTGTTTGGTGACTCTTGTCCTTCCGAATTCATTGTAAAGTTTTGGTCGAAGCAATTTAAAAATGGCCGCGAGAGCCTTGAAGACGATCATCGCAGTGGAAGGCCGGTTTCCGCGGTTACTGATGAAAACGTGGCCAGTATCAAAAAACTTATTATGGAAGACCGACGTATAAAACAGTGGGAGATTGCAAGAGACATTGGCATTAGTAAAGAAAGGGTGCACCAAATTATTCATGAGTATTTGGGAATGTCAAAGGTCAGTGCTCGTTGGGTGCCCAGAATGCTGACTCCATTTGATAAGGATCGACGTGTCCAGTGTTGTAAGGCATTTTTAGAAATGAGCAAAGGTATGGAGGAAGAAACTATTTCTAAAATAGTGACTTGTGACGAAACATGGATTCGCCAATGGGATCCTGAAAGCAAACAGGAATCTATGCAATGGATATTTAAGGGAGAGAAGCCTCCTCGCAAGTTTAAAGTCCGTCCATCAGCAGGCAAACTCATGGCCACAATTTTTTGGGATGTCGATGGAATTTTGTTGATAGACTATTTACCCAAAAATACTACAATGAATGCTAATTACTATGCTAACTTGTTAATTCAGCTCCGGGAAAAAATAAAAGAGAAACGACGAGGCAAACTGGGCAAAGGAGTTCTAATATTGCACGACAACGCCCCAGTGCACACCGCTCGAGTAGTGAAGGCAGCTATGAGTGCAAATGGCTTCAATCAGCTGGATCATCCACCTTATAGTCCAGATCTAGCCCCCTGCGACTACTTTTTATTCAGGCTGTTAAAAAAAGATCTAAGAGGGCGACGATTCTCGACTGATGAAGACATGAAGTCCGCCGTAAATTATCATTTTGACGAGAAAACAAAAGAATATTATTTTAACGGTCTAATGTCACTTTATGACAAATGCAATAAGTGCATTTCTCTTGCAGGAGACTATATTGAAAAATAAAAAATAAACTAGCCATGTCCGTCGTTTACTTCATACTTAGGTAGATTACTTTTCAGCCACCCCTCGTAGGTATAAAGTTCACCGGATAAAATAGAAATGAACTAAAATACTGATCACTACCCATCGATGTTATATAATGAAAGGTAATATTTAATTTAAGTACCTAATTCATAGCCATACTTTTTAGGGATTCAAATAAACATCAATTTTTATAAATAAAATTGAATTCTTAACGTGTTTGTTACGCAAAAACTTCTTTTAATGCTATTCAATCGATTTCCATACAATGTTAACTGAAACCAAGAGTGCCTTGGAACAAAAGCCTATTTAGGTAAATTGTATGACATTGTGTAACATAATAGTATACAGGGTGTCTGGAAAACCTTTGGAGATATTTGGCGCGGTAATAGTTCGCACGATTCTGATCACGGGGGTATGGTTCATTTTTGTTTCTGTTAATGTAAAAAAAAAAGAAGGTTTAATTATATTCATTTTGTTACTTGATGTATCGCAGCCGATATCTTGACCTTGACATTTTGCAAACGTTCGTAGTAACTAACGTCAAAATTCCAAGTTCAAGGTCAATGACCTGAGACCATACGTTGTTTACATGGTATGTAAACAAACAGTTCGCCCCATGTAAACAAAAATCAAGTTAACGTTATAAAAAATGATTACTTTTAATGCAACTTACTGTATTTTCGTTTTGCAATTGAACATTTTTGCGGGTTTTGAAATATTTACTAGATTTCTTGGAACACGCACTGCCGAGACCCGATCATACCGTCCGTTTTATTATTAATGTCGAGATCTAAACATTTACCATTGTTTTCTGCTCTAAAATAGCCCATAAAAGTTGTTTTCTAGTAAAAATTAAATTCATATTTGAAAATCTGAAATTTCATTTAACATGACATTTAATGACAACCATAATTCATAGACTTCTAAAAGTTCGGATGAATATGAAATAGACGATCCGTTTATTGCTGTCCGTATTGGTCTGTATGGTATTGTATTCGTGGCGGTTTAGCTAATAAAGGCCGTTGCATAATTGATTATAATATGTATGATGATATCGCACTTGTCATAGAGAAATAAATAAATGACCGACCTTTCCGGCATTGGAATCGATATACGTACGTAGTACATATTCATTTCATGTTCGAGGCTTAGAGCATTTAATAACCGTTACTGGAGTCGTCTTAGGCTTCTTACAGACGAGCGACATTTTGCCAACGGCAGAGGCTACTGCAGCCGTCGCCACCTGACGGCCAAAATGCCGCTCGTCTGTAAGAAGCCTTATAGAAACTTTCCCCTGTACCGGAGTATAAAATCAAAATTAAATTATTCCACACGATAACAAATAAAATCCTCATAAGTCAATAAAATAACCTGACATTATTCTTACTCATATTCGTAACATAAGAAGCTTCAAGAGAATGCCCTGCTATAGCAATAGCCGTGTGAGAGTGTAATTTTTAATTGTATTAATGTTGAATTCTGTACTTAGAAAAAAAAACGACAAAAAATCACGTTTGTTGTACGGGAGCCCCCCTTAAATATTTATTTTATTTTAATTAAATTATTTCTTTTTAAAGTGAATATACAACTAAATATTCTGTGAATATTTCAAGTGGCTTCCTGTTGCCGTTATATCGAGCAAAAAACGGCCAAAAAAATCACGTTTGTTATATGGGAGCCCCCCTTAAGTAATTAATTTAATATGTTTGTAGTATTTGTTGTTATAGCGGCAACAGAAATACATCTTCTGTGAAAATTTCACATGTCTAGCTATCACGGTTCATGAGATACAGCCTGCTGACAGACAGACGGACAGACAGACAGACAGACAGCTGGACAGACAGACAGACAGACAGACAGGCAGACGGACAGCGGAGTCTTAGTAATAAGATCCCGTTTCTACCCTTTGGGTACGAGACCCTAAAAATGAATTTGATGTGTTGTGTTTATGATATCAAAGACTTCCATTGACAAACGTTACTTTTCTGATAGACCTTAATCAACGTGGTACATAGAATTAGTACTGACAGAACCCGGACTATAAGTTGAACTTCGCAACAGGTATACTTCTCTAACCGCCTGTTTCACAACAGTAATAATAGACAAGGAGGGAGCCAACTTTAAATGGCAGATAAATTTACTTGTCGATTGTGAAACAGGCCCTTTGTTTTAGATTACATATTTCTTAAGAGGAAATGAAACAAAAACTAGGCGGTTTTCTCTCCTTCGAATGTCTCGGTCACAACGTCGAATTCAACGTGTACTGTGAGAATGGACCTCTTGTACGTCTTCGGGCTTTACAGACAGACCAGACAGATAAGGATCTATTCAAACCTTGTGACGTCTTACGTGACGTAATAATGAAAGCATACCATACAAGGACATCTCTTTCTAACTAATTATGAATGCCATAAATAAAAAGGTCAAACATACGTCTAACAGTTTTATAGCCTGGTTTCTATGCTAGTACCTACTTATTCTGTTGCACCTTGTCTTCTAATCTGTGGACTGGATACTCACAAAAAAATATGCCTTAAGCACACCTCTTGCACATGCGATTGAAAGAGAAGTTTTTTCTCGTGATCCTGCCATTTTTGTCCTATTGCACAAAAAGTACACCTAGATTTGATCACCAAATACTAATTGTGTTTGTAAAAGTAGGTAGGTAAGGTTTGAAAGTTACCTTCAGATGCCCGAAGGGCAAACCACCCAGAAACAGGACGGGCGGGGCTCCAGCGGAATTGAGTAGGACAAATATAGTAGGACCACAAGAAAACGGCCATTGAAAGTAATAAATAAATAAACAAGTAAATCATTTATTTGATAAAACCGGCATAAGGACCATGACAATGCTCCGCCAAATTCCACAAACAGTTTGAAAATTGTACGCAGTCCCTTGGCAAAAAAAAGTTTACATGGTGAATTGACTGACGGAACAAAAATATTCTCATGTAGCAACCACCATATCAAGCATCAGATTTTGGTTAAAAATAGCTCAACTGTTTACTTGACAGTATAATGGCGGCAGAGTTAAAACAGCCACAGCAACAGCGTTGGGGTAAAACTACCCCGAAATTATTTTCCCTCAAAATTTGTATTGCCATGCCATTCGCTATAATCTTTTTCCCAGTCTATCGTTATTCTTCTCCTTTTCCATTCGCGGATTTCCCCATTTGTTAATTTTACTAGAGGCATAGGTAGGTTTAGGTTAATTATGTTCGTTTTGCAGCAGCGCTTACAAATAGGAAATCCGCGTCGACTTTGTGGAATTGATATTTGAAACATGCCAGTCGGAAAAAGCTACAATGTAATAAAATGTGTGTAGTTAAATTATTAATTAGGAAAAATGCGAATGGAAAAAGAAGGAAAAGCATAAACGACCGGGAAGTAAAAAATATGGGGAAATACGCGAATGGAAATACAAATATTGGGGATAAATAATTTTGGGGTAGTCCTTTCTATACAGTCGTTTTATCCACATCGATAAACACGACTATACCTATTAAGTCCTTCACGGTAAAACCGTATCGACTTTGGCATGTTATCGTTTTGTCAACGTTACTATACTTAGCTCTTTTTTACTTGACAGTAATAGCGGCCGAGTATACAGAGTAGTTGAATAGAGTAAAAATTTGTAGGAGCGAGACGCCGAATGGACTCGTTTGTCAATGTCGATAGAAATTTATGAACAACTAGCTTATGCTCACTAGTTTGCGACTCCCTCCGCATACAAGTCTTTTATCACTATTCCCTATACTAACTATCTATCTGGGTACCTACCGAAGAATTTTACGTCGCGTGATCACCAGCCAAAGGCCGGCCGCTTATGCGCGTTCGCTGCGTGTTCAGACGTTGAATTAACTTGGTACGTAGTTACTATTATTTAATCTGTGGTACGTAGAACTCACAGATAACCTTACTTTTGTGCGACCTCGTAAAGCCCGACGTCCTAAAATTAGGACATTTGTCAAAGTGACTTTTGTCTTTAGATGACCGACACAAGATCCTTTTTCGAACTAACGGAATTTGACGTGGGCCTTACGAGGCTAAAGGGGCTTGACATCATGCTATTTACAGCATGCAATTTGAAACGTATGAGAAAAAATGCATAAAGGCAACTGATTTATGCAGAAAGACGGATTGTGAACATGTATACATTTCCAATGGTAGAGTCCGTTTGTTACATACACTGACGAAGCTGGCTGGAACAGAAACAATATAAATAAGGATCAAACTAGGAAACAAATTATAAACCTATCTACTTGCTTATTAGTACTTAGGCTAAGCTTATAGAAGTTATGATGGATTAAAGCAACAGACGAACATACATACAGGAATACTTAAAAGAAGTTCAAACTACTTCAAACTCAGTGAGACTATACATTAGGTACACTGGATATTCTGCACCCACCTTCCGACTCCATCATCAGATTAACCTCAATAATTATTAATAATTATTTTATTGTAAACAGGTTAATATAAAATACATGAACACTGCCCTCGTCCCTACCCATCATCAGCATCATCATCATCATCACATTATACCACTGACTTAACGTTTGCCTATTACGATTTATGAGAAACATCCGCTGACAGACATGGACGGACGTAGTAGGTAAATAGGATCTAATCTAACTGAAAAAACATGACCGCATTGTCAATTAGAGTGAAGTTCTAATAATGAAAACCCAGAGTCATAATCAGTAGCAACCCATCCGATACTTTTTATTTTGCATATTGCATATTTTCCTCGCGGGCTGGGTAAAAAACCCTTTCGTATCCCTTACTTGTTTATGATCTCCTGGTACTTGGCTAGTTTTATTACTGACCTAAGTAATCTGTAAAAAAATCAGGTTCCTGGCTGTACTAGGAAAAAGTTACGAGGGTGGGAAAAAGGGCTGAATGAGTTCGTGTAAATATTAGACACTGCAGTAGGTACCGCTCGGTTTTTTTCTTCGAACTTGGCCGGACACACTGCCGTGTGTCTTAATCATTCTTGAGGCAAGCTTTTGTTGTTGACTGTACTTTTTCTTTTGCAAAATCGTTATCTGCTTATCAAGACCAAACTAAGGAGTCTCTACCCGTTAGGTCTACGTTAAATATAGCGGAGATCCTGTCGCCGTTGCCACCTTCCGACTCCATCATCAGATCAGCTCTTAGATATCATCGGGTTTACGTATGTGGTCCAAATTTCAGCCCATTCCATTAAGGGAACTGGTTCAAAATATACTTGCTTGTTTTAACGGACAACTTACATACATACGAACAATGCATGTTAAATAAAAGCTTGAAAAAAAGCAATCTTTCGCATTATGACCTACGTATTTATAATAATAGTACTTATTAAAAATTTAAGGTTACTATTCATCAGTCTTCTCTTGAACTTTGATTTTTAGCTCCGTTTTCCTTTAATAATTGTTTTCTTTCTTCTGTTTCTTTTTTAAAATGTAAAAGTCATAGTGTTGCTCGCCTTTATTAACCTAAAATCAGACTATTATTAGTATCTACATCTGTATTTATTTATTTATAAAATGCCACAACGTACATAATATTGGCCACGTTTCGAGTTCATCATCAGATCAGCTCTTAAATGTCAATAAAAATACATTGACAGTATTAGATATCATTTATTAGTGTTTACGCTAGGTATTTTATTCGTGCTTTTATGAATTTCTTCATTTATACACACAAACTTTGTTAAACCGTTCTCAAGTATGATACATGAGGCAAGTGTGATTCAGCCAGATATGGCTTTTGATACTTCTAAGGAGTCCCCTAGACAAATTATAAGTAGGTATAAAACTATTGTTTATTCCGACCAGCTTGGATCTGGACTAGGTTTATTGTTAAATAACAAATTAAAACAAAATGTTACTAATTACTGTTACCATAATGCAACTCTTATGCAATTAAGTGATTTACTTTTAAAAGGAAGTTTTGACAGGACCACCACTTTAGTAATTTTGGTAGGAAATAGTCTTAGTGTGGACAAGTCTGGCGTAGATAAATTAATATCAACACTAAATACTATTGAAGGTAGGGGCATAGGTAAAATTATACTATGTGCGCTACCATACTCACAAAGCATGCCATTTAGTCATAATAATAGAATAGCACACTTTAATTCTTTAATATATAATGCTATAAGCTGTAATAATAAATATCATTTCTTTGATTTAAACAAATTTATAAAGCGACTTGATCTAACATCAGGAAAAATTCATTTGCCCAGGAAATATATTTTGACCTTGGTTGACCTATTAGCTTTTAATATAGAACCAAATACATACAGTAGTACCCAGCCCCAACAAGCCATTATTGGCAATAATGCCTTGCCTCATGATTTAAACTAAATTATAGGACAGCGGAAACACCCTTGAATATAAATTTAATTCACCAAAATATTCAAGGTTTTTCCAGCAAAGAACTAGAAATAGGGTTGTTCTTAGACAATGAAAATGTACAAATTATGTGCATTACTGAACATTGGCTTAGACAAGAGCAATTAATTTTTGATTTTTTAAATTTTAAATTAGTTAGTTATTTTGCCAGAAAAAGTGCCATTCATGGTGGCTCTTTTATAATTGTAAAAAGAACTCTTAAATCCAAAGAAAGAAAGGATATTGTAAAGCTATCGATAGAAAGGATTGTAGAAATTTCTTGCGCAGAACTAGAAAGTTATATAATAATATGTGTTTACAGACCACCGTTGGCTGACTTTTGCACATTTGAATCTACTATGGAACATGTGTTAAAATTAGCATGTAATACCCAGAAGCATGTTATAGTTTGTGGAGATTTTAATATTAACTTACTCGAAACTTCAAATAATACCACTAGGTTACTTAGTTTATTTAAATCTTTTAATTTAGGTAATCTGTTCTTAGAACCCACACGGATAGGTGTTAGTAGTGCAACCTGCTTAGATAATATTTTTTGTAGTTGCGAATGTTTGGATAAAGAAATATTTAATTGTTTTAATTCTGACCATAGTGGTCAGAAGGCATCTTTCATCTATGATTTTTATCAAAAACCTGATACAATAACATACCGACCTATAACTAGTAATCGTTTGGAATTATTCAAAAATAAAGTTCAGAGTAATCTTACAGTGTTACCGTTTTTACAGAATGAGTGTAATAGTATTTATAAAGACTTCTTCGGCGTAATTCTACATCAATTTAACAACAATTTTAAAATGAAAACTATTTCTAGGTCGAAAACAAAATTTTGTGAATGGGCTACTACAGGCATTCATAAAAGTAGAAATAGGCTTTATGACCTATATAGAGAGAGGGAGGAAAATAAGAATGCTGACTTTCTAAATTATGTTAGGAATTATTCAAGGACCTTTAAACAAGTTTGTTTAACTGCCAAGGCAAATTTTCTTAGTCTCAAACTTAAATCATCTGACAACAAGGTAAAAACTGTATGGAATATTATAAATAGAGAAACGGGAAAATCAAAAACTCGTGATAATCAAGTCACTCTGAACACAGGTGACCAACAAATCACGTCAAATAAAGACGTTGCCTTAGTATTCGAAGATTATTTTTCTAACATAGCCATTAATACTACGAAATGTCTTAAATCATCCGCGGTTGAAGCTCAATCATTACTTAGCACTAATGTCAGTAAATGTAATATAAACTTTGATTTCAGCCCTGTAAATTCAGATTCAATAGTCAAGATATTTAAATCACTTAGTTTAAAAAAGACTGAAGATTTGTGGGGCACTTCAGTTAAGGTACTCTTTCATATCATAGATGTAATTGCACCCCATCTAGCATTAATCTACAATAATTGCATATCAGAGGGGGTCTTTCCAGATCTCATGAAATATAGTAAAGTAATACCTCTTTTTAAATCGGGCGAGATGAGTGATATAACGAACTTCCGTCCCATTTCCATACTACCAGTTTTAAGTAAAGTCTTTGAGAAAGTAATGCTAAAGGATATGTTAGGTCACTTTAACAGAAATAAACTACTTAACAATAACCAGTTTGGCTTTACCAGAGGTCGATCAACAATTGATGCGGCATCTGTACTCATTAAACATATATATAACAGTTGGGAGAAATCTTGCGATGCAGTAGGAATATTTTGTGATCTTTCTAAAGCTTTTGATTGCGTGGATCATACGACCCTTATTTTAAAATTAGAACATTATGGATTGTCCAACAAAGCTTTAAGCCTTATGTCTTCTTATCTAAGTGATAGAACTCAAACAGTTGTTGTAAACAAAACGCAATCTGTTGGAGCTACATTGAAAATAGGTGTGCCTCAAGGCTCTATTTTAGGTCCTTTTTTATTTTTGGTTTACATAAATGACTTGCCACCAACAGTAGATAAACTTTGTGATATTGTACTTTTTGCTGATGATACTTCACTAATTTTCAAGGTAGATAGAAAATCCGTAGACTACAGTAGGATTAACACCACACTAGTTAAAGTACTTAATTGGTTTACTAGCAACAATTTGCTACTAAATGCTAAGAAAACGAAATGTGTTAGGTTCGCTTTGCCTAATGTTAAACCGGTACATTCTAGTATTTTTCTAAATGACGAGTGTTTGCAAATGGTAGATAAGGCAATTTTCTTAGGCATAACATTAGATAAATATTTGCAATGGAGTCCCCATATAGCTGTACTGGCAGGTAAACTAAGTTCGGCAGCTTACGCCGTTAGGAAAATTAGACAACTAACCAATGTTGAGACAGCTCGCTTAGTCTATTATAGTTATTTCCATAGTGTCATGTCGTACGGTATTCTGGTTTGGGGTAAGGCAGCTGACATACAAACTATATTTGTGTTACAAAAAAGGGCCATTCGTTCTATTTACAACTTAAACTCCCGTGACTCTTTAAGAGAACTTTTTAAAGAAATTAATATCTTGACTGTAGCGTCTCAATTTATTTATGAGAATATTATTTACGTTATTAGAAATTTAGATTCTTTCACCAAAAATTCTGATATACATAATTTAAATACCAGAAATAAAAATAAAATCGCTATCCGAAAATTCCGCGTCCGTAAAGTATATAAATCATTTGTTGGTCAATGCATTCATTTCTATAATAAATTACCTGACGAAGTTTTAAAGTTACCCTTTCCAGCACTTAAAAGTTACTTGAAAAGGTCGTTAATGTCTAAAGCGTATTATAGGATCGAGGACTATCTAACAGACAAAAATGCATGGCCTAAATCCGAAACTTAGTCAATAATAATTTATTCAAATGCAAAATCTTTATCTTGTCTAGGGGACACCGTTGATGTAGGAAAACATATCGAAACTTTTATGTGGTCGTCTCGCACCATCTTATATACACATAAGTATGTGTTTTTTTTTTTCTCTATCTCTCCCGTAAGATTCTTAATTGGCATGTTTTCCTGCTGAACTACGCATGTTATTTAATACTATATTTAATTTAATATTTATAGCTTTATATAATGCTAGACTAAGTAGTACCATTGTAATAAGAAATATGTTTAAAAAATGACTGACTGCTGAGTTTCTTGCGGCGTTTCTTCTCGGCAGTGGTCTTCTCTTGGGAAGCGCTGGTAGATTCTTGAAGTGTAAAAGTGCCCGTGCGGCCTACTTACTGAATAAATTTCTTTTATCTTTATCTTTTTTTAAGTGATTTTTATCTAATAGAAGCTTAATTTGTTTTTCACTATTCCCTTGAAAACTACGATTTTTGGGGCATAATAAAAACAACATCAGTACTAAATACATAAGACCGTTTTTTTTCGATTCGTTAAGGTCTTCGTTCGTAATGACAAAACGAATAAGGAAAATTCTACGACAGGTACACAGTCATTATACGCTTATCGAACCCAAACTAACAAATCCAAACTTGGTGAGCCTGTAATGTAATCGCTATATGTATGCTTATAATATTTGAGGAGTTCCCTCAATTCCTCATGGATCCCCTCATCAGATTCTGATTTGGTGACAATGGGACCACTTCGGAAGTATATTCTATCAAACTAAAAAATAATTTTTGAAATCGGTCCATAATAGAGGGAGAAATCGGTGAACATACATAAAATATTAATACAGTGGAACAAAGACACTCCTCCTTTTTTGAAGTCGGTTAAAAAGAAACCTTTACGTACCTAATTTTCAAAATCTTGTACAGCTATTGCTATGACTTCTGATGTATTGACACGATAATACTGGCGTTCTGTTTTTAGTATTTGCTGTTATAGCGGCAGTAAAAATACAAATAAAATCAACAGTCTAGCTATCACGGTTCATGAGACCGGACAGACAGACAGACAGACAGACAGACAGACAGACAGACAGACAGACAGACAGAGAGACAGACGGACGGACGGACGGACGGACGGACGGACGGGCGGACGGGCGGACGGACGGATGGACGGACGGACGGACGGGCGGGCGGGCGGTCGGACGGACTGACAGACAGATAGACAGACAGACAGATGGACAGAGGAATCTTAGTGATAGGGTCCCGTTTTTACCCTTTGGGTAACATACCCTAATAAAAAACCGCCTTCAAAAACGCAAAAGATTACTTTATTTTAAAATTGTAGGTACCTAATAGGTTAGTCCAACTGATGTCGGCTTTTTTGTTGAAAATATTGTGGTCGCCGACTTCAGTTGGACTAGGTAACCTATTAGGTACCTACAATTTTAAAAGAAGGTATTTTTTGCGTTTTTGAAGACGGTTTTTTGTTTCCAAAAACTTTTATTTTATTTTATACTTTTTAGTGATCATAATACGCTGTTACGTAGTCCCACTTCTTGGTTGATATGAAACTTTAAGTTATTTCAAGCGCGCCGCAAGCAACGCCGCGGGAAAGTCATAGTCATATTTAAACAAGTAAATATTCTTCGTTGTAGTCACTCGATTATCTTAATCGAGATATCTTATCGCCACCCTTGAAATCAGTACCGTTGAGGAGTTCGGGTGGCCATCCGTGGTCTTCATCATCAGTTCCAGTTCACCAAATGATACTTTCTGAATGCAAATGCTGGACTTGTTACTAAAAATACTAAAATCGCTATATGTTTTCCTACAATATTTGAGGAGATATTATCCTTTTTCCCCGGGACTCCAACACAATTGGATCATCGCTATATCTCTAAAGAAAAATTAGTCGTACAACCAGGCAGAAATACTTACTAGTTTTAAGATCTGGGTTAAAATAGCTCCACTTTTTTTGCCCCATACATATCTTAAAATATCTTTTACGTTTCAGATTTTTCAAAATTATTTCTTCTGACATTTGATAGTTTGACATAAGTTTGATACTTGTCAAAGACATTGATACAGCACTTGATAGCACTACCGAGTCATCTTTCGAAAAAGGTTAATTAAAACCGTTTTACATAATAAATCGCAGCTTGGAGTGAAATTGGCAGCATGACCCAATTTTTACTCAAAACGACCAAAAATAAATAATTTGAATCTTTCCTCTGGAAGGTAAGTATGTTCTGTATAATTAAACAGGTTTTTCAGATCGCAATGAAAGCCTCTAAAGCCGAATGATATATGGTTGTTGGTATCAGTCAAGCTTTAGAACTTATAGCTGACATTAAGTAAATAAAATATAAATATAAATGTATATCACGAAAACGAATTCTAAATACCAAAATATCTTAAATATCTTCACATTATTGCTTCCAATTAGATCCTTACAAAAGACTGTAGACCGGGAGATACTGACACAAAATTTCCGGTCATTTGTAACAGTATGGCGACCCTTCAAGGGTCTAATTACGTAATGACGAAAAGGAAAATGATGGTCATAGCGCTGGTACCGGTGGCCCAAACGCGTGGGCGGCCATTTGGAACCGTCGGAAAAGTATGGCATGGTGATTTCGTGAACGGCTACTCGACGATGATTAGCTGTGCAAAAATTAGCCTGGTACAAATGGTTGTATTGTTTTTTTTTTATTAACGTGTTTTCGTCGGTATGGCGGGCCACACTGGAGAAGTATGGCATTACGCTACCGCCTATTTGTTTTTTCATCGATTATTGGAAAAAACAAGAATTTTAGTGGTACAAATCGTTCGACTTTCGTAATTTATCCGACACGTTCGATTAACGTCCAAGCGTTTAGGCCGCCGGTACCAGCGCTATGACCATCATTTTCCTTTTCGTCATTACGTAATTAGACCCTTGAAGGGTCGCCATACTTGGTACAAATGACCGGAAATTTAGTGTCAGTATCTCCTGGTCAAAAATGTAAAAGCAAGTAGTTATTTTATTTGGTGTTCCCAATTAATTCAATGATTGTACACACTACGACGTTGATGTCTTCTTCACTGTGGTCTCCTCTTGAAGCGCTGGTAAATATTAACGTGTAGAAGTGCCCGAGGGGGCTACTTCCAGAACATACATAGGTACAATATTTTTGTGTTTTATTAAATAGTTTATTTTTTTCTATTTCAAAAATAAGTTTGCGTTTTACGTCTCGCCACGACACTGTTTCCGTATATTGATCTTTCCATACATAATTATTATAAATATTTTTCGTATTAGTTCCCTAAATGTGTAAGTAATAAAATACTGAATTTAAATCTCCTTAGTATCCGCGGCCTTTTTTTAAAGTGTTTTTAGCCAGGATCTGGCATTGTTGTTTGGTAACATGATTCAATTTTGGCCCAAAACCTTCTGATTAATAAACTATTACTTCCAACTAAATAACCACCATTAACTGCCGCACTCAGAAGCGTCATTTATGTTTAATGCTTGTTTAGTGAAATGTTGTCTTATTGCTATAGCAAAGAAAGTGACAGCAGCAATTTGAATCAAGCATTAAATTTAATTGACGCCTCTGAGTAAATAATGGTTGCTACTTAAGAATACTGTAGTGTCACCACAGAGTTTCACCACGTTGATCGCTTCTTAGGGCCGTATTAATAAACTAATCTCGACTGCAATACCCGTCTCAAGATGCGTCAAACATGACAGTATTCTATGGCTTGACAGTTACTTTGACGTATCTTGTGACGAGCATCTTAGCTGAAATGACTTTATTAATACGGCCCTTAGATTAAGAAGCTAGCCTATGTTTTTCTAGGATACGAATATCTTTCAACCACATGTATGATGCCAGCTTTAAATGTAATTCTGATAAAACGTAACGTGTAGGGACGATTTTATTTTCACAAAAAAATCCTAAAACTCTTTTTATAAAGAGTTTTAATGGCACAAGATTTAAAAAGATACTAATGTCAAATTGTCAAAGCACAATCACAACTTTACCTAATGATTCGTTTTAATTATGGTTTTTTTTCGTAGTAATCCCCGATAGTGTTACAAATCAATAAAGTAAATCCATGATTCATGATCTCTTAAAAGAAGTTGAATGTACCTACGAGTACAAGTGCTATTTTAGCTGTGTGAGTGTGCGAAGAGTGGGACATAAAAATAGGAATCGTAAGTTTCAATTTTAAATTATTTCACATAATAGCCCTTAACAGAGACCGTCTTTTCATTTCAGAATAATGTGTCAGTTTTCTAAACACCATGGAGCTTTTAACCATGATTAGAAACATAGTTCAATATAAGGCACAACTTGTTTATTTACATTACGTTGTGACACATGTTATGAATGAATTAGTTAAGATGGGGCACACTGAGAGCATCGTCAGGAAAGGCGATGATAAATCAGCCTGTAACTCAGTCAAATATTAACTTTAAAAAAAGTTACCTATATAGGGATGATCCAAATCACCCACCCTATCTACTGTTAAAATTTCTCCAAAGGTTTTCCAGACACCCTGTATAATATACTCTCAAAAGACATTAGAAGATATAGATTAGAAGATAGAAGACATTGCGTCGTTACAATAAATAAATTTGAATTTGAATTTGAATTTGAATTTGCGTCGTTACAATAGCTCTCGCCTCAAACGTGAAAACCAACTCGTCAATGTACTTCTTCTGGCATGCTTTTGCTGACCAATGTCGCTTGAATCTCTTGATACCTTCAGAATTCTAATTCTATAGAAAATAACTCTGCGCTTTGCAAGTTTGTTTTATCCTTACGTATCAAGTATATACATGTGTGTTCCTATGCTATGTTTAAATCCACATACAGGATGATATTCCCTAATATAATAACTTGTTCCTTAGCAGATATCAGAAATTAAACTTGTTTTTTTAGAAACTTAATTGCCACCATTGATATTTTATATTAAGATACGTTATGCTCATACAAAACGCATTCAAAACCCGTGACCAATTACTGACAGAGACAAACACGGCAATCCATAGCGAACGCTATTGTTAGAAAGAGATAAATAGATAAAAAGTAGGGCAATTTGCCTTCCTTTTTGCGGAACGTTTTTGCGCGCAGATGACGTATCTTTATATAAAATATCATTAATTGCCAATATACAAATAAAATCGATTTAACGTTTAAAGATTCAGTTTTCGAACGCACACTAGTTCAATTGTGGATCCGATAGTACAGTTAAAGCCTACAAAAGCTGTTGGAATTAACTAGGTCTAACTGTAAGCTATTTGCACGCGGTACGTTATATTTAACTAGAAAATACACTCAAAGGCAAAAGACCTCAGCGGGCCGATTATGGTCGTGTTTATCGACGTAGATAAGCGTAGATAAAACATCTGTCACTTTCTGACCAGTATGTAAGTGCGAGAGTGACGGAAGCTTTATCCACCGCGATAAAATTGAACATAATACGGGCCCAGGTCTAACAACTTTAACAGTAGGTAACGTGTAACTTTGTATCACCCGATCGATAAGGAAAAGTAGGCTTTAGAGCAATTATTTTCTTTACGAGTATGTACAATTATACAAGCAGCACCAAAAGGTCCAGATTTAAAAAAGCGGCTAAGTGCGAGTCGGACTCACTCATGAAGGGTTCCGTGAAAGGTAAATTGCGGTTTACGATTTATGACGTATTAAAAAAAAACTACTTACTAGATCTCGTTCAAACTAATTTTCGGTAGAAGTTTGAATGGTAATGTGCATCATATATTTTTTTAGTTTTATCATTCTCTTATTTTAGAAGTTACAGGGGGGAGACACACATTTTACCACTTTGGAAGTGTCTCTCACGCAAACTATTCAGTTTAGAAAAAATATATATTTGAAACCTCAATATCATTTTTAAAGACCTATCCATAGAACGTATGGGTTTGATGAAAAAAAAAAAATTCAGTTTCAGTTCTAAGTATGGGGAATCCCCAAAATTTATTGTTTTTTTTTTCTATTTTTGTGTGAAAATCTAAATGCGGTTCACAGAATACATCTACTTACCAAGTTTCAACAGTATAGTTCTTATAGTTTCGGAAAAAAGTGGCTATGACATACGGACGGACAGACAGACAGACATGACGAATCCATAAGGGTTCCGTTTTTTGCCATTTGTCTACGGAACCCTAAAAAGAGAGACTTTTTATACACTCGCACACTTCAGTAGTAAGGAGTAAATCTACTAGATTATTGACTCGTTGCTAAAAGGAAGTGCTTGTGCGCAACGCGCAAGCAAAAAATTTTATGATCGCGATTGTATATAAAATATTAATCATCTTGGGTTCCTCGGGAACTATCACATTTTTGAGGATGAAAAGCTACAAGAAAACTTATGTTATTAAGTAATTATCCAAAGTCGTTCAGCCAACATTAATGTACACACCTTATATTATTGTGGCTGTAATTACTTGAAATAAATGATATTTAATTTATTTATACTAAAAAGCCTATTTAACCTTATGCGAGAGATTGAAGGTTTTAAAATTGCAACACCGCTCTGTTTATAGTTTTAAATCTGTGCTCGGTTGCCAATTTGATGGTAGCCTTGTAAACCCTAAATATAAAAACATATTTAATTTCTAAACATAATCAACTTATCGTGTAAAATCAGCAAATAAATTCGAGGTTAGCAAAATTGGTGATATTGGTGCCACCATACACCAAACACCCTACCCTCATTTTCCTGTTTTCTGGTCAGGCATAAAATTAGCTCCATCTGACATTCATAATTGGCGCAATTATTGACATTATAATGTCTGTAGTCTCTGGGGTGTTATTCTCTCAAAAAACGGCTGTCGGTCGGACGGACGAGCGAATCGAAGCGGCGAGTTTAAGTAGTCCCGTCCGAGCGAACCAAACACATTTTAGCGCGTGCATTGTCAATTAGGCAGCCTTATACGTTCGAGAAGTCATGCTGCCAAATTGAATATACACGCGCTAAAATGTGGACTACTGAAACCCTCCGCTTGGACAATCACTCGTTCGTCCGCCCGTTCGTCGTTGTTGAGAGAATCACACCCCAGGTGGAGAACACTAATAACTGCGGGAACAGGACTCATACAACAAAATCCATGTTGATAATACTTTATGGGTAACACTGATTGTAACAATGTTTTTATGTATTGTGATCTGGGTTGAACAAAAACAACATTGAATTGTCCGCAGGAAATGAAAATGAAGAAATGCAACAACGACGTCAAAGCTATAAGGAAACACATGCACATCAACACTGATTGGCAATATACAATCAAATCATCATTTGCTTGTGGAAACACAATGGCTTCAATATTTAAGTAAGTAAAAGTACCTAGTATAGTCATAGGCAGTAAACTGTAGAACCACTAACTAGTTTGATAAGAGCGGCTACTGTTTATTTTTTACCGTTCCTTCCTATTTTATTTACGCAAGCTTTCATTGCTAGATGGTTTATTAGTACGTTTTTAAATCTTGCGAGTCAATTTGAAACAGTACCCTTACCATCGGTTAAAATTGACGTACTCGCTAGCGGGTCGAATGCTCTGTCCCTCGCAGACCTCGCAGTATTCTTATAGAGTGCGAGGGACAGAGGGGCTAGACAAGATGCATTACGCTAACTGACGTTTCTATTCGATTCGGTTTTAAACCAATCGCGTCACTGGTAGACCACGTGATTTTTCGTATCACGATATCTCCCAGTGACGCGATTGGTTTAAAAACGAATCGAATAGAAACGCTAGTTAGCGTTGTTCACCTTGGCAGGACCCTCAGAGCATTCGACTCGCCAGCGAGTACGGTAATTGTAACTCGTGGTAAGAGTACGAGACCCTATTCTTTTCGGTAAAACCGTATTGGTTTTGATATTCTATCGTATTGTCAACGTTATGATAGCTCTAATATTTCATGTTCTTATCTTGACAGTAATTTTAGTGGTGGTAGGACCTTGTGCAGGGTCCGTCCGGATAGCTACCACGATTTATCCATTAAACCACCGCCAAGCAGTAATGTTCGCATTGCTGTGTTCCGGTGTGGGGATGAGACAACCGGTGAAATTACTAGCATAGAGGCATTCCATCTTAATCTTCAGGGTTGGCAACGTATTTGAAGTCTTAGGATTGCAGTTTTGAGATTGTAGTCTTGAGGTTTCAAATGTCTATGGGTCTCAGATCCCACTTACCATCAGGTGGCCTGAGTGCTCGCGTGCCTTCTCCCAGCAATATAAAAAGTAATGGCGGCTGAGTTAGAAAATAACGATAATATGTCAAAAACAATATAGTTTTACCGAGTAGAATAGAGCCCCGGAATCGGGTGGGGGTAACAAGATATCCGCAGCTGTAGTCAACGCAGACCAACCATATTCGGACTTGTTAGTTTGATCTCGATTCGGAGATGATGATGGTTCATACAAAACAGTCGGAAACAAGAACTTGTTTCTAATTTAAAGTTTATTTTTCACTCGTTTTTAGCACATTCCGTGCCATAAAATACATAAGTACTAGTTATTGGCAGAAGTGGATTTGTTAACGCCTCCAATGCTTCCGCAATTCTTCTGTGTGGTTGAGACTGAGGAATTACGGAAAAAAATCCTGCTACTTGAGTTATCCTCAAAGCCTGCATAAACTTGTAAAAATGTATTTTAATTATAGTTCAGCAGGCGCTTAAAGTCTCAACATAAAAACAGGCAACTATAGCAGGACCGGTATTTAGCTCTATCCCAGCAGCTAAACAAGAATAGGTGCCGTAAGTAATAGAAAAGGTAAATTTAATATCATATCTCATGATTTTGAAGTGTTGACTAAGCGTCAGTTCATATATACCGAGTTTGTAGGTTATCGCTTGCTACAAGAGTTGTCGTCGTAATTATCTCTGCAAGGTTGACGTGCACTGTAAAATATTTATGTACTTAGGTATAAACATTTATGAGTTATTTATATTGTTTGCCTCGACGACTTTCAACGCACCGTTTCGTGAAACTCGTGATGGTTTGAGAGAAGACAATGTCAAATAAAAATCATGTAATTAGGCGGACATTTGTAGAGTGAGACAATTTGCTCTCAATACTGTATCAAAAAGTTCCTTTGCTAATTGACACTTAATCACGTTAATTTATGTGGGTCATGCGAACTATAATATGTGTTATTTCGATCAAAAGTAATACAATAATTATATGTATCTATTTATTTCCTTAATTAACCCAAACCAAACTCCTTGTAACCAGATATTTAGGTCTGACATTTTAATGCACCTTGACTCTGTAGTCAGTTTTGAAAAAATCTTGAATTTACGATATTGAAGTGGTTGACTTTTGAGATTAAAATTAGGTACGTAGGTTATAAGTTAGAGCGGGCTAGTTTTCCGCAACTCGACATTCAAATACATTTCAGAAAATCGTTAGCAATCTGAATATTGCATGGTTCCTAGTTCGTACATTCTGCGACAAACAAGAATTAAGTTCTAACACACGGTTATAGAAAGTTATGAATCACGGACCCTTACAAAGTCGATATCCGCATGTCAATTCGCTTTACCGTGCCGGATCATTGGGTTTCTGAATGACAGCCTCCCATTGACATAGTAAGATCGATGTATGAATTCTGTATGCTGTAGAAATTTCCATCCACACGTGTTTCCGTAGTCAAAGACGTGAAAGGACGCGGTCGGTTTGCCCCAAGGCGTGTATTGGAAACGAACATTAGATAACAGTTCCTCTGAAACGTTCCGCAGGCCTTCGTTCATCACCTCTCGCGGTGTTTATTTTTTAGCGGCTGCGAATATACAAGTGCCGGAGTAAGCCGCGTGCAGCCAGTCGCCGTTCAGCCGACACAGACGACATTCGCGTCGCGCGCAAGCAAATTTTCCCGCCGCGAATTTAAAAAAGCGCGTGTTCTAAATTCAAACCGCAAGTTCCGTTCGGTCATTTCGCGCGATTTAAATATGCCTAAAAAGAAATAAGTACACTGTTGGAGCATAATTATTTACCGTTTTTGTAAATCGTTGGAACATGTGCTAAATTGTGATTTCGTGCTAATGACTTTGCGGATTGCATGCCTATTTAAGTGGCGTTTTCGCTTGTAAAAATCTGTGATAGTACAGCTGTGAAACTTTTGTACCCAGTGCATAACTTTAACGTTTTGTTATTTATTGAGTTTCGTGAAATTCAATTTCGCGAAGCGTTTAGTAATATTTCTTTATGATAGGTCCATATATGAAGGTAAGTTTTAACTTATTATAGCTTTAAGTTTCAAGTTAGTATTTCCTTACATGTTGTTACGGTTCTAAGTTTAAAAATGCATGACTGCTTTTTCTCTGAAATGAGCCAGTCAATTTTCATGCTCGAATGTTAATTTCATGCATTAGCATGCAGTAATGAGAATAATGTAAGTACTTATATGTTTTAAACTCACAACTAACAGTTTGCATTATTTGAGCAAATGAGAGAAGACTAGGCTTAAGAAAATCCTTGTTGGTCAAAATGGTTTTTGTCTCAGGAAAATGCTTTTGGCCTTATACAAAAAGCGTCAATGATTTTGTTCTTAAATACCTACTTCCTCAAACAACCACCATTCTTGAGGTTGGCAAATCGTTTGGATTTTCGATAAGTTAAAACAGTCTAAAAGGTAAAACGATCCTAAGCGAAAACCAAATATTTTGTATTAACTTGATAATAATGTACTAATTGAGTTATATTTATAGTTTTACATAAGGTACTTACCCAATATCAAGACAATCTAACCACAGAAATGGGTCGAGAATTGGGAATATACCTACACTACACTAATAAGTTTGATTAATTTAAAGATATAATTATATCATCCTCTACAAAAAACGAGCGAAAATTAATCATTTTATAATAAAAAAAATACCAATTCAAAATACAATCTGAACAAAATGGGATATGTTTGTATGAACATAATAAAATTGTCCTTTATTTGCGCCCATGGATGACTTATTATAATGGTTCAGAGGACCTCTAAATATATTTACATAAATATAATAATTGAATTCGCTTAATAATATCGGAGCCGGTATATTAAAGATTGAAATTTGAAGTAGTTAGTTACTTTTGTTTTTTGTCCTACAAGTACGAATATTTTCATATCTCGGTTCCGATGCACATAAGAGTATTACATTAGTTATATCACAAAATATGTTTATTTTGAATAGATCTAGCATAATATAATACTTGTATAAATGGTCGTCGACCTTAAAAGTATGACTTTTTCAAATGACAAACCCAAACACTATTTTCTAAATTTGACAGAAAACTCTGCAACTAACCTTTTTACCGGTCGTTACTCGTTACTAATAAAACAAACTTAGGTATTTCGATACTATAGAACAATCGGCATGAGGTCGTACATTATTTACATGTGAGTAAGTATATTTTTGTTAATTGTTAAATATAAACCAAACCGTCGTCGTTTCCTGTGACCGCGCGGGGGGTATAAAAAACCGTTTATACAACAGTGGGTGCTATTCATACAATTTCGGACCTCTGAGTCATCAAACCGTCACGTCTGGCCGGTACCTCCGTTGATGTGCGTGATCCAATAGCTAACGTCGATAAATGCTAAGCGTGTGTTGAAGCCATGAGGTCAAAGCCATCTATTTTGATAGCCAGTTTTTTATCTCGTTCTAATTTACTAAGTTTAGCAATCCTTCCAAAACATATCTGACCTGTAGCCAGACTAAATTGGTTAAAAGAATCTCGTCAGCGTGTCTTACCATGTTTTTTAAAATTAGTACTTTGTATCGAATGTTTAACCTCAATAAGGTCAAATTGATTTAATCAGTTGAGCTAGTCAGGCGAGGCGATACCAAAACAAACGACGCTTCGGCTTACATTGCTCTTAGATAAAGAACCTACAGTTAAGTTTTTTTTATAAATAAGTAGTTAGCAAGTAATGTATCTAATTGTTTTATTATACTCTGTAGTTGGAAGCGTGTCGCCATCCGCATTTGTCACCGAGTTAATAACCGGCTGAACACGTAACACGTCTGTTATATTGCTGTCACCAATTTAGCCAGATATTTATCTAGACTGTACCTAACAGTTTATGAGTAAATAACTAAGAGAATAAGTGAAGGTTAGCGTTATTAAGACGCTTAGACACATTAATTACATACTTACATTGCACAATAGGCGTAGCACGCGACATGTGGCATTCTTGAAATTGTCTAGTTTATACAAAAACGCGTATAGCGACTCGTCCTAGATTCGCTCCGTTAAATAAATAAAAAATAGCTTATATCCATCCGGAATAATGTACCTTTCAAATGATAAAAGTTTTTTTTCGAATAGATTCTGTGGTTTCGAACATTACCTGTCGGGGTAACCCATCATTATAATGAATTTCACTTCTTCCATTGTATGATTTAATTTCATCGAATTTACTTTCATCGAACGCTATCTTCTGCTGAAACCATGATGTTTTCAGGATATCTTAAATATTCATTATTTAGGTTAGGTTAAGTTAGACTTGTAACTGCCAAAAATAATTAACTAATGCAGCGAGGAATTCCTTTCGATGAAATGAAAATCTGCGTAATGATTACCTGTCTTTTTGATATTATTATTGATAAAACTGGGAGACGAGAAACCACTGGGATAAAATAATAATAAAAAACGAACCCGGTTTAGCGAGAAACTACTTTTGTTAATTGCAAAACTAGGAATGCAATCACGGGAACCGCAATCTTAGAGCTGGGGAATTTAAATGTCATAAAGATACCTACGTTATGTTATGTTTAATAATGATCGAACTTAGTATTCAGTGTAATTTTGCGGGATATGTTGACGATATCATAATATCGACACGCCATTGTAGTATTAAACGAACACTTGTAATTACGCTAAGAATTAAATAGTTTGTTTATGTAGGTATTCTTCGGATTTATGGCAATATAGTCATTAAAATTTATACTAATCTACCGCAATTTCGCGAGCGTACCTACATAAAAATACGAGTATTGCATGACACAAACTTGATCTATTACATAATACAGTAGGATCCCAAAGAATTTGATATTTTACTCTTTGTATTATACCAACTCAAACCATTCGCGGCCGAGGTCTCGATATTAACTATATTTTGTGCACAAATCAGGTACCTTTGGCACTGACAGTATAGCAATACTTCAAAGCATGGTACTATAAAGGTGAATAATTGCCTAAGTTATTGCTCACGATTAGGTCCGGCAGCTGCGAAATAGCACACTAGCTCATTAAAATTACAATGCATAATCATAGTAATTTTATAGTCGAAAATTCACATGGCATAGTGGCCGGCACATCCGTCCCACCCATGTGGCTCCTACGATAATCATGTGGTCGACTTGAACCGCAAAGTATCATTTTACAAAAATGTCTGCTCTCAGCTGTAAATTAGTAAATGTTTTATAAATACGCGTACTATAAATATATACGCATAATAACGGTACGCGCGAACCTAATATTTTAATTATTCATGTTAAATCTCAAAAAAAAACACAATAACTAGAAATAAAATACTTAATATAAACGTGCAGTCAGCTGCAAGGTTGTGATTCTCTCAACAAGCAAAGGTGATCGTTCGCTCGAGTGAAGGTCCAAGCGGCGAGTTTAAGTAGTCCCGACAGAGCGAACAAAACACATTTTAGCGCGTGTATTGAATTTGGCAGCATGACTTCTCGAACGTATAAGGCTCCCTAATTGACAATGCACGCGCTAAAATGTGTTTTGTTCGGTCGGACGGGACTACTTAAACTTGCCGCTTTTATTCGCTCGTCCTTCCGACCTGCCGCCGTTTTTTGAGAGAATAACACACCAGAAGTGGTGGACAGTCGGAGAGTCGAAATTTATCTATTTACGATTCTATCGTCAAGAGTATAACAGCGTTCGTAGATAATTATGAGGTCTTCGACTGTCCACCTACTCCTGTTGTTGACTGTACCTACGTAGTCAACTAAGTGGTCACTGAAGCTTAGCAAGTTTAAAACATCATTACTGAAAAATGACTGTTCAATATTTAACACACAGTAGCAGACGCCCTTTATATTTACTAACTGACCTTATCACTATTAAATTTCATCTATAAATGGCAACACTTAATCTGTCAAATTAGTCTGCGGAATTATGGATTCAGGCTTAGTATCAAAATATGCAACGGCTGTCACGGAGCAGCGTAAGTTACAGTTTCTTATTTGTTGTAAATAGGTACGTATAGTAGGTACCAATAAATGTTCTTACGTACATTTACACATTACATATTTTAAACGTAACATAATGTTTATACTTTACAGGAAATAAAACTAGTTATATTAAGCTGATTTAATTTACTAACGTAAAAACTAATCTTTTTATTCATAGCATTTATATAATTAAAACAATGAATAAAAATACTCGTACCATTTTATTACCTTTATAATAAAAATAAATTACAATCGACAGGAAAAATACTAGGCCTAGCTATGGCGTCAAACGGTCACCTTTGCTGTTCAACGGTTAGCGCCGCCTGCGCCTGACATGGTTTATTGTCAACTTATCTAAACAAATACGCAAGGCTAATGGTCGAGACTTCATTAAAGTTGCCTATAAGGACAAACTCATTGTTTTGTTAGCACCTTAACGTTTGAAATAAACATTGACACACATGCCCATCCTTATCTTACTTAAGTCGCCGTCGGTACTATAGTGCCATATGCCAATGCTACCAACTTATCAGACCCGGTAGCTGTCATCATTAGTCATCAACTTTAAGGCGTAAGTGTAACGTTTGTGTGTATGACTGTAGCATTAGGTCTAGTGTAAACTACCAGGCTAGCAAGAAAAAAGTTTGTAGAAACAATAAAAAACAAATCCTGCACATTGTTATAACCTTTTGTAATGGTCCCTATAATAAGCCAAACAATGGTAGAGAATCGACATAAGCTTAAGGTGTTTATAGCTGAGGCTACTGACCTGCTTAATCAAGCTGTATTTCTTAAGAACATTTGTAGTATTTTTAGACTTGTTACCAACAGAAGAAAGTCAAATCTGCTTAAGCTATTGAATTTAGAAACAACTTTTTTTTTAGGCGGGCATTCACTGTACTCCGTGCCGAAAAAACATGCTTCTTCCAATGTTTTTGCATTACTGTCCCGTCGCAATGTTTTTTATTTTATTTTAATTCTATAATATATTTAAGTCGCCCCGAGCATTCGGAAGGAGTAGGAGAATTCTTGCGTAAATTAAGAGACACTTTTCTATTTTATTTGCGCAAAAGTACCTTACTAATTATAATAATTGAGAAACAATAAACATTCAATTTATTTAGTAGTGCACGTAAGATGATTTTTTTAAAGTATTTGGATTATACGTTTAGGCTTTCAAATAAACGTCTTTGTTGCAGTTAAGGTCAATTAGTGCCAAAACATGATAAGTAAGTAGGTATCTATCGAGTCACGACCAAAAAACTAAGGGATTTGTTCGAAGCAATTTTCTGAAGAGGAGGCAAATCATCCATGTAGTACGTCAATCAAAACTAAACATTAAGTACTTGTTGGTGTATATTATTATTTCATTTCTTGGTACAGGTACCAAAAACTGAAATTTATTCCACGTCTGATTATTTTGCGTCATTCTCGATCAAAGTATATATTGGCTGATATGATAAGGCAGTTAGCGTTAATATATTAATTATTCATGTTACACCGTATTTACAATAATAGGAAAAGGCGTACCTAATACATACCCAAGGAAGTTCTTGATAAATCTTATATAATAAATATTAAAGAACACATAGGTAGCTTTTTAAAATATCTACATATTGTCATAAAGTTTCATTACCTTATATTTCATTAGATATCTCAGTAATGAATTAAACTTAACAACAAATTCGTGAATATTGCAAGCCTTTAAAGGTTCGTAGAGCTCACAACTAATAGCACTCGGCTTATGTATTATTTTAGGTTCTTTGAGTGAGCTGTCATGTTTCTTTGACCTTTTCAAACTGTATTACTAAAGAACGGTAGGCAAATATGTATGTGAACGGAACAAACAAGATGTTATCAAACATAAATGTGTGATAAGCAACGTGACAAACTTCAAATACCTACCAAATGGCAAAATAAATATTTTGAAAGAACGAAGTATCGAAAGATACTACGTATCTGAACTACCTAGGTAGACCAAAAAGGCGAATAACGAACCATTCAGAATCGATAAAGCGTAGAAAAAAGAGTTTTATTGAAAAAACTTCAGCGGAAAATATAAAGTCGATAGTTTCAGTGCATCGGTCGCACGTGTATATGACGCGCGAAGTACGTACCAATCAGTAAACAGCTATCAGTAAATATGAAAACAAAGAGTAAGTACATTAATGTAATTATGCAAACTATTCATTCTCAGTCAAAACCTGGACACTCGACTTGTACGTACACCTATAAAAAGTTATAAGTACCTAATGATACCGGCGTACTCATATTGTCAGCGGGTGTAGATGCATGCAATCTTTTTATATAAGTGCCATCCCTCCCTACACGTTGTCACCTTACCTCCTATATACTTACATATTTATAAGGGCCGCACACGAATTCGTCAGCCTAGCATTATTGAATATCTAAAGTTAAAGCACTGTCGAGTAAGAGTTTTTTGATCCCACTAAACTAATAGTTAAATATTTTAAATCAAATCGAAAATGTGATACATTTTGCACAGATTTTACCTTTGATTGACCATTAGTTGAGTTAACTACGGATCGAGAAACTCTCCCAATATTATACGAGTAAATATCACTGTTATTTTTCCCTTCGCAACACCGATGTAATGAGAGAATAATTCGAAGAAGAAATATGTCGGTGTTTGAACTCCCGAAAATACGGATCAATATCAACGTTCTGCGGTGAAGTACCTCTGATAATTGATTAAGTGACGTTTCTGTACATAACGTATACTTTGCCACGGGTACCGACAGTTCAGGGACTTCCTTCTATGCGACCATAATTAATGTGAAATAAATAATGTTAATTAAAGTGTGTTAATGAGCAATATGAGCATACATGCCGGTTTGCCGTTGACAATTAAATTACCTAATTAATAATAACCAATTCCTAACTGAAATACCGATTAGTGTTTTGTGTTTTAGTATATGTTTGTGTTTTAGTTATCTTGTTTTGAATGCAATTCATTAATTGATCGATTGTTTAAAGTTCTAGGTATTTTGTACCGTTAAAGAATGAGCGTAAACTTTATTAATTAATGTATTTCGTGATTAACTGGCGCCGAGTGACGCGACTTCTTGACGTAATACAATGATAGGTACCTATCGTGCTGTGTTTTTTTTAAGTAAAGTTTTCATGAAGTCATGTCGTGTAATAGGCATGCAATGTTATGTACATTTATAAACAAAATTTCTTGACTTGACCTGATGTGATCTAATACTACCGGGACACAACTAATTATTTAATATCTTTACTTATTTACATAAACAAATAACTCATAGTCAGAGTTTCATTAAAGGCTTTTCGTTAGTCGATAACTCGCATGCTTATAGCAATCCATTGACGAGTTGTTTTAGCATTATTGAGTCGGGAGCTAGTGCAGCGACGCAATGTATCACTTAAAGCATGCGGGCTGTCGCGAGCGAGTCGCTGAGCCTTAATACATAGGGATTATAAGCAAAAACATAACTTTCAAACATGCTTAAACTGGGTAGGTACCAATTGAAAGTGACAAATACGCTACCAATTTGTACTACATTGGGAATAGACTCATCTAAACGGAGATAATGAACTAAGAGTCCAATTCAGGTACAGACCGAATTGTCTTGTATGTTTTATCAGCCTGCCAGTTACCTGCTTACTAAAAATCATTGATCAAGGCTTCATTCTACCATCGCGCTTCTCGTCATCGGCAGGATGTTCATTCCCATTTCCTTGAGTCACTGCGCTCAACTACACGCCGCCGGTTCTCTAGAACTTTTCTGGCGCGTACTATAGGAATTTGGAATGAACTTCCTGCTGAAACTTTCCCAATGCGCTACAATATGGGGCTTTTTAAAAACGGTATCATTCAGTTCGAGACCGGCAATGCATTCGTGAAGCCTCCGGCGTTGCGAATGTCCATAAGCGGCAGTGACCACTTCCCATCAGGTAGGACGTCTGTCCTGCTCCTGATTGTACGTCGATGGCAACAAAAAAATTGTTTTTATTTTTTATTGATTGACGCATTCCAACCTAAACCGTAACCGCTCATAGTTACACAGTCGCTATCGAATGAGCAGCGACTTGCGCGTCATTCGCGTCAATCAATTTGAGACAAATAGACAAAAAATACTGTTGTTGTATCTAGGTGTAATTCAATAGGCGTGCCGAATCGCGCTTCGATGTACGGGTTGTCCATCACTACAAATTAATGTCAGATACTGGTCAAAGTACATTACCGTCAGCAAAAAATGCTTCAATGAGTATTATTTTAAAACTATGTAAATGCGTGTTTTTGCCTTGTGTGAGATTATTAATTTGAAGAAGTAAATTAAAAGCTACGTGAGATTGTAATTGCAAATGCTTGTGAAATAAATATTAATGTGGATATCTCTGATTACCTAAAGATAAAAATATATTTACTTCATTCTCTTTTCACAACAAGGTCGATTCTGTTTTAAGCGAGTTGTAAACATTCAGGATAATGCCCTCTGTTTGATACATTTTATTGGACTTAATAATTATTCGTTATTTTGTGTATATAGTCTAAAGTTAGTTAAACTAGTTGGTCTTTCTTGTGATGTCAAAGAAATCTTACTAACGACTCTACTAACCTACGTTAATGTTAGATTTCATTCTTGCAAACATTTTACTACCACAAATACTATCCGGAACCTTTGGTTCCTGAACCTAAAGCTGCTAATAGTCTCCATAAATTTTGTAGTTTGAGGAAATAAACATTCTTATTTATAACCGAACACGTATTATATTCATATTTTCTGCGCAATTCTTCTAGAATATGTTAGTAATTTCCTATGCGTCATTGTTATTCTCTTTTGTTTGTTTTATATTAATGGAATTTCTAGTTTTCTATTTGATCTAACCACCAAACTGTTAAACAAATTCAGCGTTGATTGCTGCGTCAGAAGTCAAGGTCAGAGTTATCATCGTGTGCCATTGTTTTATTCAGCTATCATCGCCACTGCTTGATAGGTTTGTGAGTTTGACCCAAATGTTCACTAAAATCGCTAAGCCACCTATCATTCGTTTTATTAATCGTTCAAAAATCACGTTTTCCTAAAGTTGAGGCACTCTATTTACCCGACTGCGGTGGAGGGTTATGTTTTTCACCGTCATGTATGTCCAGTTCTATGTTTCCCGCTACAGCATAAACGGTTTGGGCGATTTTGACAAATGAGGTATCATTGGATTCGTCTTCGCAGCGAGAGTGTCATAGGATACCTAAACTGTTAAAATTGAAATAACAACAATGGCCAAATGACAATTATTAACATATGTAGGTATATCGACGACAGTATAAAAATGTAGTCGGGTTTTTAAAGCTTGCTTTTCATAGAGTTATTTGTACCTATGGACTGCCTGAGGGACGGATATAGTCCTTGCTAGAATAAAATAATTTCAAGAATCAAAACTAACGTACGTAACCTACGTAAATATATGTAATGTTAATATTGTTCTCAAATGAAATAGTCCAAAACAGACAAAAAGTCGTTTTCAAAAAAAATTGTACATAGTTAAAGAGCTTTAATTATAACAAAACTTAATTGATTCCTTTGTGTAACGAAAATACCCATATACTCGTAGTTTGTATGACTAACTTTCGTTTCACAAAGGATGCGATCGTGTTTTTTTTTCAATAACCTTTCAATTATGTACAATATTTTTGAAAACGACGCAATTTTAATTATAGTTTTATATACGTAATAGCTGTTACCAATGTCATTTATAATTAATTAATATTTCGAACAATAATTTTCGCACTCACTAAAATTGTTTATGATAATAGTTCTTAAATGTGTTTACTTTCAGTGCTTATCACGACAGTTAGCAAATGAAATATTTATACGAGTACTATATAAATAATTTATTTAATCGCGATACCCGAATAGTACTTAAGTACCTATATCAAAATGATTTACAACTCTACAAGACGCTGTAACGTTGTTTCATGACTCTTATTAGGAATTTTTGACTTAAAGCAAAAATAATATAAGCAAGTTCGTATAACATTCACTTGATTTAGAAGTATTCCTATGATTTGGACTAATGATTTATGTTGGTGTGAAAACAACTTTTGTAGAGTCAGGTGACACCTTGGCAACGCAAATGCTTGTTTTAGCAAAAAAAATATATTGTCAAGTCAGATTTATACATTTACAGGTACATATGTTATGGACATGTGAAATATGCCACAATACCACTGGCTAAATGGTGACTAAATCTTACTCGGGCTCTATCCTTGTCGGCAAAACCATTTCGTCGGTGATACTGCTAAACCGCGTAACTGTCAAATTTATGATAGACTAAAATAAACCTTACGATATTATTAAAACGGTGCATTTTGCTCTTTATTAAAAATGTTACTTACGCGGTTTTGCAGTTCCACCGACGATTTAAACGTTACAATAGCTCTTATTTACTTGACAGAAATAGCGGCTCAGTTAAAAACAATACGATATCACATCCAAAGCAATATGGTTTTACCGAGTAGAATAGATCCCCAGAGCTTGTGTACAAAAATTCAGTCCAGACAGTAAACGATAAGTAGTTAAACTAAACACTTATAACCTCGGTTTTTCGATACGATATTTGCAATTATAAAACCATGGCTTACGAGTACCCTATCTTATCTTATTATCTTCACCTATTTGTTATCCACACTAATATTATAAATACGAAAGTAATTCCGTTTGTTTGTTTGTTACTCTTTGACAGCTACACCGCCGAACGGATTTTAATGAAATTTCGTTTGGAGACAGCTTGCATCCCGGGAAAGGACATTAAGATTTTTATTCCGGAAAATTGGACTGTTTCCGAGAAAAGAGCGATAAACGTGTAGTTCTACTAGCGTTTCAACCGCTATCACTTTCCTGGTCGCATTATTCACCATTTCCCTGTAGGATCGGATTACCATTTTGAGTTGTTTTGAAGAATGACTGAATTCCTACAAAATAACCGAGAATGGTAATCCGAACCTACAGGGAAATGGTAAATAATGTGACCAGGAAAGTGATAGCGGTTAAAACGCTAGTAGAACTACCCAAACGCTACTTTACCTAAACAATTTTAGAATTTTCTTATTTGGTTTTGAGTTAAAGTTTCGGATGCTGACGAAATGACGGAACATAAGAGTTTGGTTATCATGACATGTTATCGTATTGTTTATAAATAACTCTGCTGCCATTACTGTCAAGAAAATCCGAGCTATCGAAACGTTGACAATACATAATACATGTCAAATACAATATGATTTTACCAAATAGAATAGAGCCCCTGTTTAATAGTTAGAGGTATCTTTTTGATCCCCGGCGCGTGGATGAATTCAGGAAATGATACCGACCTAATTCTATAACGGGCACAATTGTGCGACAGGGTCACAAAAACGCTGTTTTATCATCGGTGAATGAACGCTGGGGCAACGTGCCGATTCTCTTAAAATCCACTAAAGTGCGGAAATAATCTTAATACCTCATAACACATATGTATAGGTAATATCCCGTGCACGTTTGCTTTCGCCTTGGTATAATTTTAGCATAATCTGAGATTGTGCAGATCATAGGTCAGCTAACAAAACAGTAGGTAGGTACTACTTTCTGCTCTTCCACAAAACTAGATATATCTGCATTGATATTGTAAATACTTATCTATTGAAATAGAAATAGGTAACCTTTATTTATGTCAGTAAAACCTACAAAAAACTTAAATAAAACTAACAATGAGTAAAAAGTATAGCTTGGCGAAAATGTGGCGCTGCACATAGATAGGTTTTTAGGTTTTATGCGGCCAAAATTGAAGTTTTTAAAGTAGTTACAAATACAAAATGTAATATCTCTCTACGTTAACAATAGAACAGGCGATAATAAACCGGTCCTTTTGGCTTCGATACCTGCGCGGGGTGCGTGCGCAGGTAGTCGGAACTTGTTAGTCTCCCGCTACGCACGCGCTCCCGCTGTTTACGCTTTTAAAGTGACCTATTTTTCGACGTGAATATTTTTAATTTTAAGACAGTTATCAAAGTTAACAATATGGATTCCAGTGGTTCAGGTAAATAACATTATTTACTACAAAAAATTTCAAATTAGTACAATAAAAACACCTTTATTTTGAAGCTTCTAAACATATTACGTTTTCTTGAAAAAATATTCTTGATTTTTCAATTTAAAAGCAATTTAGTTATGTTATCGCTTCCTCTCGCCCATAAATTATTATGTATCATAATACTTAACACTCTTTTCTTATGATTCTGATAAAAATCAGCTGCAGTTAGGTGCAGTTAGGGTAAAAAAAATGATGTTGAAATATGTACCAAAAAAAATTTATTTTTTCTTTTTCGTCGTAGGTTCTCCTGCCTCATCCGGAACAAAATTAGTCACCCGTCAATTTCTTTACGATAAAATGCAAAGCCAGAATTTAATAAATATGGACGAAAAATTGGCCTATTTAGAAAATTACCTGTTTTCTTCCTATGGTGACAGAGAAGAAAATATAAAAAAACTAAAGCAAAATATTGCTTACTTCAAGACTGCCATAAAGAAAAAATGGTCTAGAGCACAAAGAAAAGAAGATAATTTCTTAAAATCAAACCAGTCATGGTTAAATGGGAAGTTTGAAATCCCAATCCAAGCGCAAAATCATCCAGGCCGCCCTTCAAAATCATTTGAAGAGTCAAGTGAAAGAAGCAAGCGTCGCAAAATTGAAGTGGTACGCTCGGCCGTAGAAGACGATTCTGTTATCATTCATGCTGCTCAGTCAACTTTGAGAGCTAAGGGACTTCGAAATGCATCAGAAATCCTTAAAGAAATTACAAAGTCGCCAACGAGGGCAGAAAAATACAGAAATGCCTACAAGTCATCGAGTGAACCCGAAAAACACAATATATTAACACCTCAAGAAGCATTGGCAATGTTTGTAGAAGCCGACCTTACACGACAGCAGTATGAAATCATACGTAAGACGAATAAGTCGCTTTATCCTTGCTACGACAGATTATTAGAGGCCAAAAAAGAATGCTATCCGCCTGAACAAGATATAAAAGTGACCAGTCTGTATGCAGAAAGTACTTTGCAAAGTCTTATTGATATAACTCTTATGCGCCTTTCAATGTACTTAGAGGAAGTACTTCTAACTGCTAGTGAAGAAGATAGACAAACTTTAACTATTATAAATAAATGGGGATGTGATGGCTCCCAGCAAGCTAGATATAAACAAAAGTATGAAAACCCTGCTGATTCGGACGCCAATATATTTTTGAGCTCATTTGTCCCTTTACAAATATTTTGTGGCAAGGATAACAAAAAAGTCATTTGGGAGAATCCTTCTCCATCATCCCCCCGGTATTGCCGTCCTATAAGGTTCAGATTTCTGAAAGAATCCTTGGATGTGACGAAAGACGAAATCAATTACGTTGAAGAATCGGTAAAAAATTTGGTTCCTACCGAAATCGAAATAAATGGAAATAAATTTACGTACAAGCACATTTTCAAGATGACTATGGTTGACGGCAAGGTTTGCAATGCAGCAACCGACAACAAGTCTACCAGTCGATGCTTTATTTGTAAAGCCACATCAAAAGATTTTAACAATTTAAGCAAAAAATATGATGTAAGTCCTGAAACTTTAGACTTTGGAATATCTGTGCTACATGCCAGAATCAGAATTTTTGAGAGTGTTTTGCACTTGGGCTATAAACTAGAAGTTCAAAAATACAGAAAAAAAAAAACGACGAAAGAAAAAGCCTTGGAATTGGCCGCTAAACAAAAAATCCAAGACAGATTTAAAATTGAAACCGGGTTACTCATTGACATGCCCAAGTCCAACTTTGGGAACACCAATGACGGAAATACCGCCCGTAGATTTTTCGAGAACCCCCAATTGGCCTCCGACATAACTGGAGTGAACTTCGATTTAATTTACAGACTAAAAGTAATTTTAGAAACCATTTCAAGTGGATACGTTATTGACGCCAAAAAATATGATGAGTATGCACTTGATACCGCCAAATTATACGTGCAGCATTATTGTTGGCACCCGATGACCCCTACTTTGCACAAAGTGCTCATACATGGTGCTGCTATAATAGACAATTCACTTCTCCCAATAGGCCAATTGTCGGAGGAGGCTCAAGAGGCCCGAAATAAGCACTTTCGAATGTATAGAGAAAATTACGCCAGAAAATTTTCCCGCGAGCAGTGTAACCGCGACATTTATAATAAACTAATATTGAGCTCTGATCCGCTCATAAGTAGTATAAGCATACAACAAAGAAGGAGAAAAAAAATATCTAAATCCTTTTCTCCGGAAACTTTAGAGATGATTTTACCCACCAAACCTAACTCCGCTTCACCAGAATCTTCGGACGATGAGGATCTGCAGTAACAAATAGGCATGGAGTAGGTATATGTCTACGGGATACGTGAATTAATTAGTCTTTACATATATAAAATATATTTTTTACGTCTGTGACATACGGTTTTTGTTTTTGTTTTCATAAATGTTTTTTTTTTAATACATAATTAAAATTTCAACAGAAAATTGTTTTTTATTATCAATTATATCATTTAGAATAGTTATATCAATTAAAATAATTTTGGCCGCGTAAAACCTGAAAACCTATCTGTGTGCGCTGTTCTTAGTTATACTAGCAAAAATCATCCAAATACTGTTTAGTAATATTTTGCCAAGCTATATATTCGTCAAGTTATATCACGTAGTAATAAAAGAAGGAAAGATCCCGGAACAGTTCTGCAAAAAATACTTTCATTCGCTACATCCGTTTAATAATAATAAAAAGTAAAGTTTGCATATATTAGTGATTAGATCTAACCGTGACTATCTTGGTCTATTTGAAATATATCATGTAAAGTATATTACGTTTTAATAAATATTTGTTACAGTTAAGACGATCACTCACGGAAATCTTAAGTTATTTTCTTGTCAGCAAAAAATTTACTCGTCGATTAATTTTTTACCTATTAACTAGGTACTTAACTTTTGGAACATATAAGAGTCATAAAACCACTTTAATATCCATGTAAAAAGCAATTGGTGTCAAGAGATCGCTATAAAATTTTATTTGCAAATAAAAAACGTCATGAATCGCTTTGTATCGGCAAAATCACGTCTGGCGATTCCCGTTACACTGCTGCACGAAACTTTTACGTTAAATAGGGTATTAATGTAAATGTAAAAGTAATTTACGTGACGGTTGCGTAATGCTAATTACGCAGAGTCTCGTACAATACTTTATATACACACTCTAAGATGGGTTCAGAAGCCGAAAGGCAAATGACCAGCATTACCTTACCTGAGGTAGTAGGAGACAGATCGAATATTGTAAGGTAATGAGATCCAAATTTGGAACATCTTCCAAAATTAACAGCTGTCATTGCTGTCACCTACTACCACAGGTAATGCTGGTCATTGCCTACGGGTTTTGAACGCATAATAGAGGACTTTATGATATGAGTGTTGATAAAAGAAAATACTACACTACCCGCTCACCGTAGTAATTTTTTAATGCACATCGGTTTAAGCTGTAGGTAATCATAATTATTACTAATAATTAGTTCAGTTTATATATCTGTTAAGCAACACAGCTTAGGTTAGCAGTCGAACTGTGTTATTGGAAATCGCAAGCAAAACTCGTAACTAGCGTTTCTATTCGTTTCGTTTTTAAACCAATCGCGACACTGGTAGATGACATGAGCCGAAGAGTCACGTGATCCACCAGTGATGCGATTGTTTTTAAAACGGAACGAAAAGAAACGCTAGTTAGCGTAATGCATCTTGGCTAGGGTCCCAGACATCTACAGTAGCATATCGCAAGTCCGAAATTTTGCTTATCCACTGTTTGATTTGGCCAAATCTTTATAATTGAGAAATGCATTTTTTGGTATAGGCCCTTAAATTAAAAAAATAGATATACCCATTTAACCTATATACCTAAGTTAGGTAAGGTTTTGTTTTATTGATAATCCAGAAAAGCTAAACGTTTTATAATAAACTTATGAACATTCGGCCAAATGAAACAATTAGGAACGAAACATAAGGACTAAATAAGGTTACCGTAATCTAGCCTTAACCAGTCAGCAAAACATAAAATTAAAGATAAAAGTAGAAAGATACAACAGCCCTTTCCTCTTGATAAACTAAGTAAACATCACGTTGCTCCCGCGCATGTCGACCCGCTACACGAACCCAACCATCTGATAGCTATGTTAATCTGCTGTAATTGCATCCTTTACGACCCGCTGATAATTCTACTGTAAACAAACGATTTATCAACGCTTGATCTATCCCGATCATAACGATGGAAGAGAATTTTCCTGTTGTGCCAATCAATCATGTAATCTAGACTCGCCGTTTATTCAATTAACAAAGCAGCTTTATGCCGAACGGTTTCAATCAAAACAGTTTCTTATAAACAAGGTTTTATACGCTTAGTTATCTGTATAAACTTCTAGGTAATCAGAACTAATTCGTTTAAAGGGATATTTATTGCTCAATAAATATTTCTCAATGAACAAGATTATATCGCTAGTCTTAGACATATTTTCCCAGTAATACTTATGCACATATTTTCCTCGTTCAATAAAATTACTTATTAATTGCGAAAATAGTTTCATAAGGTGCCAATTTTCTAGCATTACATAGATCTGTGGTTTGTATTAGAGATAAAGGGGTTATAATTTCTAGCGTTTATTTCATACTCGTGATAGAGCCTAATAAATGGAGATCTGATTGCACAGGGATAATTACGGAGATTAATGGTCAAGCTACAAGCTAGGCATTGTTCCTATTCTCCCACAGGCTATAAGTAGTGGCACCTCTATCTGATTGCTAGTTTAATTGTGCTAGTCTTAGGTCTTAATTAGATAGCTATCAGACTGATAAAGTAGTGGATAATGTCAAATTGTCGATTCAATTAACCGTTGTTTACCATATATAAATCATTCGCACCCCGAGTTGTTATGCAAATAACAGTTCAAAAGGCCGTAATTTATAACTTGTTTTAATGCATACCGAATCTGGGGCCCTAAACAAGATGCTTTCGGTGTACGTTATCGTTATCGAAAATGTAAGTATATCTAGGATTGACATAAGCTGCTGGACGCTCGAGTCTTTCGAATATTGTTTGCGTTAGCGCTAAGGATCTTAGCTAGGTATACAAAACTTGATTGACGACTAAGACGACTAGGTACCTACTATTTTTGTGCGTTCATTATTTTAAGTCCGAACCCTACTGTTCTTCCAACTTGGCATGGTTAATTTTGACACGGCAAACCGCGACATCACTTTTTGCTCGTAATACTCATTATTCACCCGGTAATTGGTAACATAGTAGGCTCTGAGGGATAATTAGACTTTTTCTAGCATTAACTGTTAGTTGATCAATGGCGCTTTTTGCCAGAAGTCGTCGACTCGATGGTCTCTGGAGCATTGACCCACATTCGCCCCGCGGTACATTTGGCAGACGCGCCGGTTTTAAATACGACGAGCCAATGGTTGTCGAGGACCCGTCTCAGTATAAAGTTACTCTCAATTTGATGTTTTCCGGTCCACATCCATATTCCTTCATGCATACCGAAACGCTTCATTATCTGTTACGTTGGGTAGATTTTATTACACTTTGTCTATGCAGTTATGCGCCGATAAGAATTCTTTACCAACTGGGCTCGAATAGTAGTCAAAAACAAGATGCAAATTCTGCCACATACATAAGAAGGTCGCTTTTTGTCTCAGGTATTAGTCATAAATAAGTGGAATAAATAGTTATTATTGAAACAAGTCGTTTCGAAATATTTCGTTCCGCACATTGAGTCATTTATTGAATTGGGTTTGAAATATGTAGACAGTTTCGTTGCTATTTACCTTTATATCAACGGTGTCGTAAAAATACGTTTCACAATAAACGCCCGATCAAATTAAGACGAATATGGTCAGTCAGGGGAAAAATTAATGTAGTTTATATAATTGACACAGTAATACATTGAAGTGTCTAGATGAACGTACTAAAAATCCGTAAGGGTGGGTAAGTAAAATTTGCTAGAGACATTTCGTACAAATATTCGAGATATAAGCAAAAACGTAAAAGATTGCCCCCTTACACTTTCATTTACTTACACATTTCAAGGTGCCAATTTTTAAAACTACACGATTTATTTCCCTTGATTTTGTTAATTTTGTTGGACTACTACATAAATGACATTTGGACAATTATTAAGAATCGGGCCCTCATTGAACTTGGGTTTAATCCATCTTGCTTCTATAACTATATTTATATATCAACCATATTTATATTATAACCATATAACCAAAGTAGAAAAAGGCCCATCAGTGTGGTGTCAGTCTGTGCCGATGACTGTATTCCTAACCTAAATTACATTTAGCTTTGCCCCACTTCACGCCAATGACGAATGTATTCTGCTTTCACTTTTCCCATTTCCTTGAGGCTTTGCGCAGTCATTCTCATCAGGAACACGCGGCACTTTCGCGAATGAAACTGCTGCCATTAAACGTATAATTAAACTCTAGTTAAGCCTTAACTGATGAGATTGAGCAAAAACCTATCGTACATGTCCGCCAGATGACTCACCGTAGAAAATCGTTGTTCGTAGCAAAACAAATCAAAGTTATCAGAGCCTTTTTTTAGCCTCCACGTTATGAAACTGGCGTTGCGAAACCGTTCGACTTTCACACTTTTAAACACTATTTTTATAAGACTGAAATCTCAAACGCTATTCTTGACAAACGTTAAAATACAATTACCTAGAAATTTGATTAGTAGCTTCGCCTACAATGTGAGTTTCGAAACAGATTGTATACACCCACGCAGTTTCGTTTAAATACCTATAAAACTTTTATGAAAATTAAAGTCTAGCTCGTACATTTATTTGTCATTATCTATGAACGCCGGTGCGTATGAAAATACTCACCTTTCTCCTCAAACAACGTAATTTGCAAGTTACGCACGGAGAGAAATGATTAGAAAGCCTCATTTAGTATTTACGAAACACGTTCTTTTCTTCAGCTTTGTACACCTACTTTCAGTAATGTGACGACGCTCACCAAAAGTAGACCGCATCTTCTTACGTTGAAATGATGTGTAGGTACCTACACGCACACTACGCCTCCACGCGCAGTACGAAACTTCAGCAAAAGTAAAAGTGGAAGTTTCTCTCACGAAAGTAAATTTAATAACTAACTTTCGAGCAGAATGGTTCCGCATTACGTTATAATAAAAGATAAGGTCTTGAAATTAAATCACCGTTGTGTAACTATGTTATTACCGCTAATAATATAATTTGTGATCAAAAATGTTTTCTTTGTTTCAGTGTCAACATTTCTACCCCAAACATTATGATTTACAAATGGATATTATGATAAGAGTGAAGTGTTGCCAAGAAACTAAAAACCCAAAGTGACGAAGTGCCGTTTAGGTGTCTGAAGTGCTACGTTCCGCTGCTATCCCTTTTGCTAGTTCAATGACCATGTCGGACAAGACTTCGTCTTCGGTCGGTCCGAGGAGTTTCGAGACGATTTCGGAGGAGGACCTCGCGTCGCCGTGGGAGAAGTTGTTGGGAGAGGAGAAGAGTGCTGTTCCTATTATAATTAAAACCGAAGCGTCGAGTGGGTCCGTTTCTGGTTGCGGGGAGGAGGTGTCCCTTCACCCCCAAGCCGTGGTCGACCTGGAGTCGAACAAACTCACCCGCTCCAAGAGCCTGAACCAACGGAGGAACAGCAGCTTCGGCCTCCTCGGCTCCATTCCGCGCCAACTGCGGAACTCCCTCCGGGGCGTCCACAGCGAACCGTCCAGCGTCAAAGACGTGCCAACTTCACGTAATGAAAGCTCTCTCAACCTACTACTAAGGTGAGTCGTAAACCTCATGATTTAAAGCAGTAAAATTTTCCCTGCATTTTAATCTTATAATTATACAAACAATGGCGTTAGGTACGGGAATAAAGGTCGCGCGTGTCTGGAAATTTCTCTGAGGAATTCTCATTGGAAAGACGTAAGAGGTCAAGAGCAGAGAGCGCCGGCGCCCATGCCGCATGGCTTCTCTTGAGGCCGCCACGGTTTATTACTTCATCGACCCACTGCAAGTAATTAAGTCCGTCTGCTTCAATAGCCTTCAGATTTATTAGGTACTTACGTGTGTCAAGATATTTAATAAAGGATTGTTTCAATCAATGCAAATTGCAACGGTGACTAATACGTATTATATCGTAAAGCTTATTAAATATCAATGACATATCAAAGTTAAGTTATAACCTGCAGGAAATGTTTGCAAATAGCTTTCACGTGCCGTATTCGTATGCAGATTTTTGCAAAGGAAACGGACGTCCGTATTTAAATAGCCGAACGTTGCAGGAAACACCGCGATAGACGTTAGCCAAAAACAATGCACCATTGACAATATTGTTAAAGCTGTGGAATGGAACTCACGGCCACCACAGAAATTTCATGCTGCATTTGTAGCCATAGTTATTTACGAATTAGAGTTAATATCTTTTTTGCCGTATGATGTTAATGCTGCTAATAAATTAACTACATATTATTAGTAACTGCCAATTGTCACGGCAAATATACAAAAGTTATTCAATATGCATTCAGCCCTAAACTTTTATTACATAATCAAGGATAAAGGTTATTTAATGCGATGAATGTGTGCTACATGAGATTGTAGACAGACTACCAAGAAATGACGATAACTGTTCTGCATCGTTGTATTTCATCATTATATCAAATTTCCAACTAGTTTGTATGACGTAGCCTGTGTATATATTAAATCCGATCAGACATATCGAGTGCCGCTTTATCTATGATGTCATTCAGTCAAGCAAGTCGGACAATAATGAGGCACGATTCTGCAATGATCCGATGACGTCAAAGTAGGCTGTCGTCAATGTTGCACAAATACGGGAATTCAGAAGGCACAAAATAGAAGGGCTTATCGGTATAACCTCTTTTTTTGAAGCCTGTTAAAAAGGTAAAGTTCATGGGTACCAAACCTGATAGGACTGTATGAATAAATATACAGTACCTATATTGTATGTACAGTCAGCTGCAGAGTAATGTAACCCCCTTTGCTAGGAAGCTTGTGTGCAGGGGGGTATACTTATCTCTGCAGCTGACTGTACATTACGGCTTTAGCACAGGATCTCTTATCATGCACGTGATGTTACCCTGTCCTTCTTATTCGCATTGCAAGTGAAAGGAAAGGATGTTTTATGTACGCGATAAAAGCTTGAGCGCAAGTGCCGCAAGTAGGTCTTCGGCGTGTGTTAAGGTTAAACGAGTCCGACTACTTCAGCCTATAGCCAGTCCTCTTCGCATTCCTTACAAAACGATGTATTGTATATTATTTTATGACTCCTTTTCTCCACGTCTTTGTTCGGTTGTATATTGTAAATTACTTTTTTCTTTGGACTGTAGTAGGGTGATGGAACCAGTGATGGACAAGGCACCAGTAATGGACACTTGTTTCTTATTTTACAGTAGATAAGGTTATTCATTTTTTTTGCAACAATCAATTTAGGACCGTATGAAATTTGAATTAAGAGTGAAGTGTCCATTACTGGTGCCTGTCAGCTAAAAGTGTCCATCATTGGGGCCGTCACCCTAGGTACAATTACTCAAATATACGTCTTGAAAAGCAATGCGACAGGAAATCTGAAAAAAAAAGAGATGAACTATTAGAAATTTCCAGCATTGATACTTTCCATAGCGCACTGATAACTGAAGCTTATCAGGGCTGTTTTTTTTAAAGCAGGTTTTTCCACAAAGAGTATTTTTTTGCGAGCAATGAAAAATAATTGAATACTGTTTGGTATGCCGACTTGTTCTCTATCGCAACAAGTTAAGCTGGTCCACCATGGGTCTACCCTGTCGTTAGAGTGCACCAGCATATCATCACACATCGGTCAACCTAGGCTAGAATCGTCATGGCTCGACAGCTTATTACCTATGGTGGTTATAGAGAATTACGTTAATGCGTAAACGCATACTTGGATGGAGGTGCGGTTCAAGTAGGTATATATGCCAATTTCGCATTCCATGCCGTCGGTGCGAGGTCATGAAGACAGGCAACGGCTTTCTACGTTAACTAAACAATAAATTTACACCTTATTCCCTTTTCATTCCGCGCACGGACGCTGGCACCAAGAACGACCCGAGGCCAGCCACTTCCTCCAACGACGTGATAACTTATTCGCATACTGTCCCCTATGCAAGCAGCAAGACGCAATTGACACGTTGGCGTTTATTGCACTGTATGACTTCTTGGTAAAATTACCATGAGCTAAATTTGCATACGGACGTCAAGCGCTTAAAACGGTTTTAGCGTGCGAAGGTATTACGAGGATTAAAAAATGAAAACTGGGAATCCCTCAACTTTAAGATATTACTTAAGCTCTTTAAATGTGAGTTCGGGAAATTTGCCAGGATAGGGGTTACTGGCATTACAAGGTATCGGCCTTCTCCGCAGGAAAGTGGTTCCCGATTATAAATATCAGTGTACGTAACCCTCTTTAAGATTTCGGTACAAATCCCTTTGCATAATGTTCGTTTGATAACTACTAAGAATAAGCTGAGTGCCGCGATGTCCCTTTTAATTATAATGACGTAGGTAATTTATATTCACAATTGCAGTACCTACGTAAACCGTGAGTATTGCCGCAGGTATGACGTGGGCAGGGTAGTATGAGCCGGATTGCCCCATCCCCCCATGGGAAAAAAATCTTTGAAATTTTATTACTAATTGTTACCAACACGCGTACCTACATTCTTAAGAGATGACACTTTGGAATTTAGAGTTGCTGTACATAGATGTAGCATTTACAGGTCAACCAGCGAACGCTGTTGGCCAAAGCGACATTAGTGTCATCGTCGACGAATTTCTTTGAAAAAATACCAATTTTTACTAAATGTGTAGACGTGTTATTCATGTTGAATTAAACACGGCCGAATAGTCTAAAAGTAAAACAAAGAACACCTAACCATTTTTCTTGCATTGTCGCTAGAAACTAGAAAACTACCTAAGTTCTCTTCAATGTTTATAAACAAACTATGACTAATAAGGTACTTTTAATGACTAAGTGTCACGGAGTGCCATATTTACACTCATGGCTACTGTTTTAAACCAATGAGTAATGGAGTAATCATACACACACCATCCTCGTATAACTAGTAACTGTCTATCTTTAAGATCTTTACTTCATTTGTTTTAGGAATTGCCGCGCTAGTTCTTGCCACGGATGTAATGTAGGTATGTGTTCGTGTTGTGTGCGTATATGCACACACGGACCAAAGTATTTGCCAATTGCGGACTTCAAGCCCAAGCCCTGCCTTATCGCCTCTTTGGCGACCCATATTACTGATTTCCATAGCATTTTAATGTTTGAATCTAATCGCTTATCAGTTTAGCTGTGTGTGTATTTGAATACCATTTTCATTCATGACCCAAGAGGTTTGCCAAGCCCTTGTTAATTTAAAAGTACAATTACTAGCTCTACATGTTATCCGACTCTATGTGGTGTTTCTCTAAAACAATCCCGAATTTCGAAACTTAATAAATCCTCATAAAACTGAATTAGGCTTTTGCTGTTGTATCATCTATTTCCGAGACCCTAACCAGTACCCCTTATTCTGTCCTTGATACCTGATGCAAAAATAAATTTTCACACAAAAATAGGCCAATAAAACAACCATACTCATATTTGCTTCACTGCAGCCTGCAAAATGATCGCACGCTGTATACACTACAAGTATTGACGGCGATCTTTGGCTGACGGACTATAGAAATCGATTATGGCTTAAGTAAATTAATTTAACCCCGTTTTTTTTCTTGTTGTGCACAAATAGAGCTTTAAGGAAATATATGACGTATGTACAGGTAGTTACGACATAGCCAGTTGTCACCTGAACAAACAGGCTCCTAGTAACATTGTTGGACGTCATTAAAAATATGGTACCAGAGTTACAAGAAAAGATGAAATGCAAATATAAGGAAAATGACTTCACGTTAGTTTCTCAGAAAACAGTGAAACGATATATGTCTCGTCGATTTAAAAAAGGAATTTTCTTCTTCACGATACCATTAAAACAAAAAGAGTACCAAGAAAATAACAGGATTTGCTAATCAAAAAAAAATATTATTTTTGCGCGGAAGTACTTAACGTAACTACATACAATTCATAATTAGAACACTCGGTATTACTTTTGACATGTTTATTGTGTTGTTTTTAACTAGGCCGCCTTTACTGTCAAGTAAATAAGAGCTATCAAAACGTTTACAAGACGATCATCATTAAATTTAAGAGCCAGGCTCTTGTCGGTGGAGTAATTGCCACTTTTCTCTATCCTGTGCCAGCCTTTTCACCTCCTGATACGACACGACATTCGCCTTCCGTCTTATTTGGTTAAAGTATGTGAGCCTAGGTCTTCCTCTTCCTCTTTTTCCTTCGACTTTACCCTCCAAAATGTTCAAAAAGAAACTATCGTGCCGCATCAAGTGGCCCATCATCTTTCCTCTTCTACATTCTATAGTTTTTAAAATATGTCTTTTCTCGTTCACCATCTTCAAAACTTCTTCGTTGGTTTTCTTTTCCGTCCAGCAAATTTTTTCCATCCTTCGCCAACACCACATCTCAAACGCTTCCAACCTTTCTCTATCTCTCTGTGTTAGTGTCCAAGTCTCGCTACCGTACAACGCAATGCTCCAGATGTAGATTTTAATTAAGCGTTTTTTAGCCTTTTTTGATATTTTAGTTCTTAATAGATGCTTCTTGTTATTGAAGGCTTTTTTAGCCATGGCTATCCTTTGAATGATGTCTGCGGTGCATCTGGAGTCATTGGTAATTAAACTTCCTAAATATTTAAATTTGTTTACTTGTTCTATTGTACTATTGTTAAGAATGATTGGGTTATGTTTTTTTGCATGTTTACAAGACGATAACCTGTCAAAAAGCAATATAGTTTTAGCGACTAGTATAGGGCCCCAGAGGGCCCTGCCAAGATGCATTGCGCTAACTAGCGTTTCTATTCGTTTCGTTTTTAACCAATCGCGTCACTGGTAGATCACGTGACTTTTCGTATCACGTCATCTACCAGTGACGCGATTGGTTTAAACACGAAACGAATAGAAACGATAGTTAGCGTAGTGCATCTTGGCAGGGCCATCTGAAGGCTTACCTACTGTTAAAGATTATCGTTATCGCATTTACGCCAACATAAATTTTAGTCTTCAATTTTCTAAAGATCAAAAGAAAATTTACGCCAATCACTGAGTCATTGAGATGGAAACAAATGAATCATGCGGGAAGCTGATTTTTATTAAGAAATGCTTTATGTAGACTCCGATGACGTCAGGAATGAAAACTCGTATCGATGATTAAAATAAAAACCCCGGCGCCGAACGACTTTTAAACTGTGGACGGGGATTTTGTGGCCATTCAAATAAAGAGACCTTATAGGTCTTACGTTGTTATGCTGTTTTGATAATTGTTGCCATGTTTTCCGAACAATCGCAATGACAAGAACAGCATACAGCTTACCGTCGTAAGGTTACTTTTAACTTGGACGACTCATGTTGGTCATATACACATTAAGTAGGTACTATACGTTGTCTTGTAGTGTAATTATTTAATGCTCCAATGGTTTTCTTTCGAATTGGGCGACGTACTATTTTACTATGACCTATGGACATTAGTAGCAAAGTTCCTTATCAAGAGTCTCCTTTCAAACCACTCAACGTAATTTCTACCGTTCGAATTTGGAATCCTAAACAGTAGAAACTTACGTTGTTGTTCACAGCTCCATCATCTAAAGGGGTACATTTCGTTACAGTTTTCAATGATTGTCGGTTCGGTGAGAATACCATAATATTTTCAAGGTTTAGACGCTACGAACCTTGAAGGACAATTTTACTACATTTTTGTTGATAAATTACAAACGGAACTAAAAATAAAAAAATGTGACGGGGCTGATTACCCTAAAAGGTCGTCAAGGGAATTAGCGCCTTAATAGGCATAGCATTTCAAAATGTAACGATTCATTGATCTCTATCGAACATGGTAGAGATGAGTAAAATGTCCTTAGATGCTAGGCTAGTGGCCCGTCATCATCAGCGGCTTCGCCCAATGCAATGAATCATATTGTTAGCCTTAAACCTTCCACGTATTTAAAGGTTAAACCGCATCAAAAGACATTTTTAAGAGAATTGCGGATAGATTAGAAGTTTAGAATCACTTGAAAATGACCGTACCCCCATACAAACTGCCCCCCTCTGAAAGGTTGAATTTCCGAAATCGCTAAAAAAAATATTTATTCCATACCTAACATACTTCATTTATAATTATTTATAAAGATTAATACAAACGGTTGTTAATTCCGGGCTAGATTACAACAGACAGGACAACAATGACATAGGTATGTGTAGTTATGTATACTAGCTAGATAATATGTAAGGATTGAGTCATGGTCACGAGTTGCTATTCATTCGTAACATAATATGAAAAGGTTATGATTATGGTTTAAATAAGAAAACCTTTTTTTATATTATAACGCTTCAAAAAAGTAAAGAAAGCCAAAAAATACCACACAAGTCTTTATACAAGTTCAGAAAAGTAAACAAAACCTTTGTTGTACCGGTCCAGAAAAGTATTAAGTAGTATTGAAAAAGTTGCTTATTATTTTAAAATTACTTTTTAACGACATTTAAAATCTTTATGTATTTCACATTTGGAACCCTTGGATGAAATTGCTGTAAGTATTTTGCGATTTTCTCGAAATTGAATCCTCAATTACTTAGCATATTCTTTTTTTGGACATTCAATTGAATGTTGCTTGGAACCTAAGATATTACAGCATTTAAAATAAAATATTCGAGCTCCTAACTAAAAGCCCGGGACTGCTAGCTTCGACGGCAGGGTCACTACCAACACTGGGCTAACCACCTCCTCCCTCCTCCATATATGGTTCCAGTTTTAACTTAAATCTTAATACGATCAAACAATTAAACGGGTATACGGTAAAATTTAAATTAAATTGCAAACAAAAATATTTATATGCATACTTTTGTGGAATTCGAAGTGGATTAAAATATAATATTGTGTATGAGGTCAGAGATCGTGTCACGCATAAATACCCAAAGCTGACGGAAAAGCAATGAATCAGTAACATTCATTTATTATTCTTGGCATCCCCCAGATTTCTCTTGTACTGTGTTGCTAATTTTCAGCTATGACGATCTCTGGACAGCAGCGGACAAGTTTCGCCTAGCATAGTTTTGATGACGATTATTTTTTGTAAGCCAAACTTAAGATCTTTTTTATGCATGTAGGTACATGCATAATGCGAGTAGGTTTTCATGCGTACACATTCTGATCAATCGCTACGGTCATATTAAATTCGTTTCAAGTCAAACTCGAGGAAAAATATGATTAAATGATATATGTTGTGTTACCACAACCTTAGCCTAACAACCAAAATGCAAAATTCCACAAATTAATATTACCTATTTATTTAACTAACCTTAATTTATGTTCGATATCGTACTATTTTCATTATTATGTTCACATTAAGTGAAAACTTACATGGGGAACTCTTGCGTAGTTGTAACTTAATTATTTAAAAGCAGGTCGGCATTAAATATATTTTAAAATTTTGCTTATATTTTACTCACAAAAACATACAAGAACACCCTTCTTGAGTTTTTCCTGCACCTTATACTCTAAAATCTAATTCAAGACCAAAATCTGACAGTTCCCATCTTGATTCTTTCGTTATTCTAACATTATTTCATAAAAACCTGAATGAGAACTCGTGTAACCAGTAGTATTAGCGTAAGTTTTATTGATAAAAATACCACACTTAAACCAAAATGCAGTAACCACAGCGAATGTGCCCCGTTGAGGTTAGGATTTTGGTCTTTAATTAGATGTTCGAGTGTAGAGCTGATGTACCACGAAAAACGTCTAATTTCGATCTTGCCGTTACCTTGTGTAAAGGCGTCGTTTTTTGCCCATTGGTCATACCAGCCTCGCTTTAATTTCGGAGTAACATGAGTCATCTAACACCTTTTGAAGACGTTGAACCGATTGAACTTTAAAGCCCGATCCCAAACCAATCCTTCAGTTTATTTTACCTTTTTTTCCGTATATACATATTATTAGACATGCCTCAGCGTATTGACGAATGACAAACCGGTTTAGCAATGGTATGGTAAGATGATCTAAAACATGTTTCCATTAAATAGTCAAACAAATATTATAGTGGTGGTCTTTTTTGTAAACGTTTAGTTTTGCAGACACCAATGAAATCCGAGAGCTTTTCCATTGTATTATTATTGTTGCTAAGTGCAATTAGCACGACAACAAAGATAGCTTACAATGCCATCTTACGGGGAGTAGCGGGATTATATTCCTGAAATCAGAAACCTAGGCAACTTCACTTTTAAGAAACTTCACACCGCACGCTTCCTAAAGACGATCGCAAAATCACGCGCGGCTATTTCAGAACCACGTGTCACCGGACCGACTTGGCAACAGCACTCGGTATCTATTTCATTATGAACGAAGTTCATCCCGTTTAGATAATGTGCGAGATAATAATAATCAGCAAATATATATTAATATTCTAATTTCGAAACGTCTGCAAATGTGTTGCGTCACTGGCAGTTAGAAAATCTTCCACTTCCTAGTATAAAACTTCTTATTATGACTTGAGTGGTAGGAGTAGGTGTCGTAGGCGGTTAAATTTGTTCTTTATTTAGGAGCAACAAGAACATTTAGGTCGGTTTTCGTAAATTGCGTCATCTAGAGTTAGCGTAAAGTGTCAGTTGGTCGGTGTTAAGAAAAAAGGCAGCAGTCTGGATTTATGTCCTAACCCTGATTGACGCAAGGCCTTCTCCTAAAAAATTGCACTACGAAATAAATTGTAGAAATGCAACCTCTAAGGGTAAGATATAGGAGCGAAAGCGAGGACTATAATCTACTCAGGCGTCCTCTGGCTCTTCACAAATCTTATTTATCAGTGTGTCAGCAATGTGTTGTGTAGCTGAAACTACGTAACTAAGTGCGGAAAAAATAATGAAAATCTAAGAATCAGTTAAAATCAGCAACGGATGTGACAAAACTAATTAAAAGAAATTGAAAGCAGATCTGGACTTAGTTCAGGTGATCTTTGGCAACACCGTTGGAGAGATGACGCTATACACCTATCATTGGATCTAGCCAGCTGGCTTCTAAAAAGTTCCAAGTATTTATTATTACTGTTCTCAAATTTAGGCGATTTACGTAAACGACTTCTGAAATTTCTAGAGACTATAAAAAGCTTGTACTTTACAAATAAATCATCATTGATTTTACAATCACATCCATCTAAGAGCCAAATAAATATACAACGTGTTTCAGTCGCCATTTAGTGCCAAACCAGTTGAAGATCAGCAGTCCAAGATCGCACCTGCTTCTTGTTGTCGCGAGCTTGGGGGTGACTGTCTGGCGGGATAATGATCCGACGGCCAAGGTCAAACAAATGAACATTTCCATCTGACTGGAAGCGATCTCTTCAGTCTTTATTAAACTAATGACTACCACTGATTAGTGGTTTGGTCTAGATTTTACGCGTTTAGCACTTGTCTAAATTAGGCCCTAAACAAGCGACGAATAAACAGTTAAGCTTACCGATTCGTTGCTCAGATTTGCCACAAAACCGCCTTAGCCGAGGAGACATACATACAAACAACCCATTTAAAATTAAAAGGATAAAAAGACCTCAAGTCACGTTTTTTTTATTTGTTTATGTTGCGTTACAGTGCAGGGATGCAGACTGCACGGCAAACCGCATAGACCAACAAGCACGTTCCTCTGTCACGTGACTGTATCAAATTTATACGCTTGCGTACACAAGACACATGTGCGCCTGCGTCATGACAGCTATACACTCTCCTACACGTTAATTGCTATGGAAACTCAAAACAAATCAGTTCTTAATAATGATCCCTTTTCCGCCGACACGCCTAACAAGACATCACACATACAGTCAAAATTACTGTATGCTTTTAAATTTTTTACGTTTCTATAGACTATTTTTACTAGCGCGTAAAGTCCAACATGCGTGGGAATTAGAGTACGTAATTCCGGCATTAAGGTTTACATATACATTCCTTGTTAACGTCCGAGTGCTTCTCAACATTTAGACTTTATTAATCCGTGAAGTTTGCAAAAGATAAATGTTTAGTTTGACTTCAAGAAGAACCGATCCAAATATTTATTAGAAAATCGCACGTTTATTACGGATAGATTAATCCAAGATTTGTTCAGATTAGTGAAAGAGTAGGGACTATCTTACTTCTCGAAAAAGAGAATAGGCGACGTCGCGCCGCCGGTGCGACGGTCCGGCGCCGCGCGCGGACGCGTTGGCACGGGACGCCCGCGTAGTGTTTGTTTGTGAACGTCTTCGCATCTGTTTCATTAAACATCCGCCCGTTTCAGTATTGGACCAATTCTCTCACAATCACTACGAGTGGAAAGTCCGTCGCACGTTTCGAAAGATAATTTTCTACGTCGCCATTTCTTGATGACAGTGACCCAGCGCGTTCCTTTTTCGCAGGGGACAATGGTGCGAAAATTCGTGATACTGTTGTTCGATATCAAGGAAGTGTTCAGTGAATCTTTAATAAATGTTCTGCTGAAAGACAGAGTGGAGACGATTATCTGCTAGTGAAGGTGCTAGAGGCACCTGTGTGATAAAACGTTTATTTAGGTTAATACGACAGTGCAATACGGCGCTGGTTTCGCCAACTAATGTGATAAAATATTAACAGAGTACAGTATTTGTAAAGACTGCTATAAGGACTGTTCTAGACATTTAAAGGTTTTTTGAACCGGTAAAATTGAGAGGAAAATTGTGGGTGTTTGGATGCAAGAAAGAATGTCGGGATTAAAGAGATGCATAAGTCAAGTGTCAATGTTCATGACCGGAAAACCGATCAACTCATCGGAAACCGCTTGGAGTGAAGAGTTACACAAGTAAGTTACTTATTGCATGCGACCGACCGTACCTTTAAGCGAATACATATAACGGAGAATGAACAAAGTTTAGCCTATAGGAAAGTTTTGAAACTGTCCCAAATATTTGGCAAAAGATTATGCGCAAAAAATGTTGTAGTTTGGGAATTCTTATTTGCTTTTCAAAAATCGGTTTGGCAAATACGAGTACCAATAAATATGAATTATAAACGAGAATCATATAAAGAATAAGTAGGTACCTAGGGGGTTCTAAAGCTTAAAAATACACTCGTGTTGAGGTGAATGAAACATGTTTCCAATTTTACTCCTGTTTTAAATATCCGTGAAACAATTTAAAATAAACCATTGTCAAGTTATGTACACGTACCTAAAGTAAATTTATATACCAATGGTCGTAATAGGCGATGTGAAATCTCGATTATCGAATAGCTACTGCATCGTACCTAAGACGTGTCAAACCATTGTGTGACGTGAAAATACATCATCTGAAAACTTAAATCCCAAAAATATTAGATTTAGTATGTCAAACCTGTGAATTAAGGTGGTTTACCAATTCCAATAATAAACCATAATCTGACTCTGCCACGCAATTTTCATGTCCTGTGGTTTCCTGTTATTTCGAATTACGACGGGTTACATAATTTTCCACTTCATGTCAAAGTGGATTAAACCATGACCTAGTAAAATGTTTTAACGATAATTAATGTAAAATTAGTGCCGATTAGTTTTGTATAAAATGCGATTAGATTTACTAACGTCTTTTAATCGGATTATCCGTTCAAAGGAAACTATTTTCGACGCGTGTCCAAGAAAATTTATTGAGTGTAACTGTGGAATGTAAACACGGTGTATAACCGGCCAGACTGTCGTGTGCTCGGTTTACCGAGCGAGTAGCCGAGGGTTGTATCTTTGAAACCAGAATAAGAACACCAAAAAGGCTACTTTACCCACTGGCGTGAGTTCTTGGGATTATGTAAAAATATGTACGCTAACTCCTTAAATTCCATTGGCATAAAATTCGCTTCACGTAATCCGTTCGTTAAGTTCCCAAACACCGCCAATTTTTATATTTTAATAACAAAATTTGAACCCGAGACCACCATGATAATTAGAGGTATTATGCCAACTGAGCTACCTACGAATATGATATCTCAGAATATTTTAGATGAGGCGTATCTTTTTATTTTTTTTCCCATGGGGATTTTGGGAAATCCTACCTTATTCAATCAACCGCTACGTGGCAAAAGTAAGCTACATTCCAATATTTTTTTTGTTATAAATGTTTAAGCTGTATATTTTGATGACTCAATTAGTGTCTTCCCTTAGAGATGTATCTGATGTGTACAGATTCTATACGTCATACAGTAGTTTAATGTTGTCCCATTTCATTCAGTCCAAATGGACATGCAAAGCAGGTCATACAAATTTACAAAAAGCTACTTTGCAATCTCCAGCAAAGCAGAAAGCATGTTTTATCTAGAGAGCTTTTGCACTGATAATGTTAAAATATAACGCCACTCTGCTTATTTACCCTGGGTTGATTAATGAACACGATAAAGCTATCTAAAGTGGTACTCCAACAAACCGCATTCGTGCCCTTACCGATATCGGCACCGAAATGGAAGTGGAACATTTAGCAACCGTTAAAATGATTTACATGTTACTGCAGTTCGCCTGCTTATTCTAACATGGACCAGACTTATAAATACCTAACTCAGCCCTGGAAATTATACAAACAAGTTGTACGGACGCAGAAAAGGTTCGCCACTTCACTTACTATCGTCATCTGGTAATAAAAATGTCTAAGGATTAAAAATATCCCTATATTATTTTGATATTTTGCAATGTAGGTACTGCGTTACGATACATGATTCAGACGATCATGTAGATGTGTTCATAAAACTGAAACGGAAATCTTGTACCTACCTATTAGTAGGTACCTACTCACTCCTGCCGGCAGTTTATTAAGCCCGCTTCACATCCGCTGCCCTGATTACAGTAAAAACATTGAACGCGAACCAATCCAAACGAATAACGTTGTTTGTTTTGATAACGATTAATGAATGTATTTGAAACTTGATTCATTGTGTACTTAAATGATTTATTACAAAATATGGGTGAGAGCCCAAGGGAATGACATCGTTTGCGTCGCGAAAGTACCTATATTCCTCCCTTCCATCTCTCATTGCCGATTTGTCTAGGCTTAATAAATAATAGAGATTTGTTATTTGCTTTACAGATACCGTCAAGCCCGTTATGCAGCAAGGCGCGTGAGAAAACGCGTCATCTTCAAGCACGGCGACTGCAACGTCGTCCAATGGAACGTGGCCAAGCGCAGGCGCCGATACCTTCAGGACATATTTACGACCCTCGTGGACGCTCAGTGGCGCTGGACGCTGATGGTGTTCGCCCTCTCCTTTATCCTCTCCTGGCTCCTGTTCGCGCTCATCTGGTGGCTTATCATCTTCACCCATGGAGACCTAAGCCCCCCACCCAAAAATAGTACCCAGTCGGTCCCCACCCCTTGCCTTAATGGCGTCAGTTCTTTTACTGGCTGCTTCCTTTTCTCCGTTGAAACCCAGCACACTATTGGCTATGGGTCCAGAACAACGAATGAGGAGTGCCCGGAGGCTATCTTCGTTATGTGCCTGCAGAGTATTGTTGGAGTCTTCATTCAAGCTTTTATGGTAATTTATTTTGTGCATGTTTTTGATGTTTTATACATTCTCATAAAGTTTTTACATGTTAGTATCATTTAGCCGAATACTGAGTGTTGATCCCTTATTTAAATTTAAGGAATGGTGATCTTTACTACCCCAATCAGAAATATCATTTGAAGATTTTACTAATATCATTTTAACTACTCTATGATACAAACTCTAAAACCCTCCTGATTTAAAGCCAATTTGATAATTTGAAAATAAACTTGGCAGGCGGCCAAGTTTGCCGACGTATCAAGTAAAGCCAGACGCTCTCTTGAAAAATATTACGAATTTATAGATCCCACTTGATGGCACATTAATTTATTCAGAGCATTTCATAATTACATCGTTATCGAATCGATGATTTTTCAATTAGAACAAATATTTTTTGACGTGTTACGAGATGTACTCAGGGTCGGTGTAGACTAATTCCAGCTCACGTGTCATTGACGAATGCAATAGTGATCCCTACTACGACCCTCGCGTCACGCGAGTGATGCGGCAGTGACAACAAGGTTGTTCTAATTCTAGGTGGGAATCGTGTTCGCAAAGCTCTCTAGACCCAAAAAGCGAGCCCAGACTCTTCTTTACTCCCGGAATGCCGTTATTTGCTTGCGAGACGGCCAACTGTGCCTGATGTTCCGCGTGGGCGACATGAGGAAGTCACATATTGTCGAAGCCCATATAAGAGCTCAGCTTATCCGCCGCAAGGTATATTATTTCAACAAAAGCGGAGACGGTTAGTGATTGGGAATTCCAGTTCGCACGCCTAGAAGCATCTTCACACTTTCCTCACTCCTTAACGTCTTGGTTGAAATTTGGGCGGACACCAAGTTCAAATTTCAACTTCTACAGTTTTGAAATGCCAAGTTTCTTTACCTCTTGTTTCTGTCTTGTCTTTAGGTGGGTCTAATATTCATGAAACTGGCGCGAGCCAAAAAGCGTAATACAACACTACTCTTCTCAAGAACTGCGGTTATTTGTTTGAGAGACGGTGAATTTTGTCTTCTATTCCGAGTCGGTGACATTCGCAAGTCACATATTCTAGAAGCGCACATCCGTGCCCAGATTATTCGGAAAAAGGTATAACTAACCTTAAATTTATGCTTATAACGCAATTGTAAATGTGCATTATCTTATAATTTGCGCGTGTCGTAAGCAAGCATCTTTTAACTATCTCTACTTTACTTGTGTTATGTTAGACCCATCTAAAGATAACTTGTTGTGTCGCATGTTGCATGCTTGCTTTGATTTTATGCTTGTTAACCTGTGTTAAAATTATAGTTGCCATTCTCGATTGTGCCTAATACACTGATTGTTCAAGATATAAGAAACGTAGCTCACTACGCAAGCTATTCACTCCACATTAAAATACAGCAATGTTCCACAATTTAAACCCAAAACTAATGGCATTTTAATGACATCCATTTGCGTTTGCGTTGTTTGTGTGATGCCGCGGGTTCTGGAACCAATCAAACAATTATGATATCTGACTCACGGCAATTCAAGAGTCTTTTGAAGCTAGAAGCCCTTCTAAAATCGAAATATAATAATTATGCCAATTATTTGATACCCGTGGAGTAATCACTATTTTTAGCTATTATAACCATTTCCAAGACCAGACGATTCGTAAAGAGCTAACAATGTTTTTTGAAAATTTTAACGAAAATGAAAATCTGTAAAGTTTTTACATGTCTGACTGAGTCTACCAGCGCTTCCCAAGATAAGGTTATACTGTTGAGAAGAAGCGCTGCAAGAAACACAACAAACTGTTTTCAAATAAATCTCTAAAAAAAAAGAAAAAAAAAAGAAAATGTTTATTCAGAAAAACTTAACTTAAGGCAAAACAATGGTTTTGGGTCCTGCGCTAGGATTCCGTGTTGCAGGCCCCAATTTGAATCAGTTGCAACAGGCACAATAATATAATTTAATAGCTTTAGCAATACATAGACTGATTACCTACATGAAAAAAGTAGCATCATGATGTCTATACCTACATTGATGACCTGGCAACGAAACTACAATATTTACTAACAAATATTTTTGGATTTGCACGTGCATGAAGTGTGTAACTTTAGCTATTTACCTTTTTAACCCATGAAAACACTATCAATTCCTATGCTAACAATTATTTTTTTACTGGATTATCAGTAAATAGTCTTTGACTGCATTGTTTTGTTAAATTCGAGTATAATTACACCTTATAGGCGTGACGTACCTATGTGTATACAAATTTTGATCAAAGTTACAAATACGGTATGTATTGGCGATGTAAACAAACGGTAATTGACGTAAAATCGTGTTTACTCGAAGCTAACTGAACAATGGCGTAGAGCATTTAGCACTCGTATGGTTCGAGGTACACTCAAGAGTAATTTTGCTTGCTTTTGGAAATGGAAATAAACACGATTTCTTTATCTTAGAAATACCTGGACTTGATTTACGGACACTTTTAATAAATGAATATACAATTTAATGGAATATACCACTATTCTGCTCCATTACAAGTCAAAAACCGCGTTTTAACCAAGAGTATTTTCCTCTTAATAAGTATATACGAGTAGTTACCATTTCCAATTATGTATATTTTTACATTGTATTTGAAAGTTTTATACTATGGTTGATGAAAGCAGGTGTTGGTTTCATCTTTGTATTTTTGTCAAGTTTGTATTCCTGAGTACACTAAAAACTAAATCTCAATTTGCCATGCAGCACAAAACTAAAAAAGATCTATTAAATTACTTACATTTTGTAAAATTTTAACAGTGTACATTGTGTGTTCCATAAAGTTATAGTTTTTCCAAAATTTAAAACCATTTTCACTTTTGTTTTGCAGATATTAATAAGTAACTAATATTTTCAACCCACGACGGCGCACCCCGCAAGTCAAATTGACGTTGCACGGTTGCGTCAATGTATAGAAAACCAAGCAATGGAGCGGGGCGTCGTAGATTGAAAATACTATAGTACCCAAATGTGTGTTGTCATTTGCTTTTTTGGGACGGTATGGGCTCAGATAATGACTAAGGAGTTTTAATGATAATGGTGCATGCGGTGCGGTGAATAATAAAATGCGTCGAACAAACGGAATCCTATTGAGTCAGTTATGAAATGAGGTTTAAGTAATTAGAAGTAAATACGTCTTGTCCAAGAAGGCAAGGCTAAACCTTTATAATCCGTGAAAAGGATTAGGATATGTTTTGCTTTAGCTAGGTCTTTTATATGGCATTGACAGAAATCTAATATAAACTGATGTGAGATCATCTCTTTAATAAAAACAGCAATATTTTACTGTTAATTGATGCTCGTTTCCCACCTGACTCATTAAATGATCTGTTTGCGACTTTTCTGCTACCAAAACTGTTTCCTTCATAAACGCTTTCGTAATTTTAGATTACTAGAGAAGGCGAGGTCCTGCCTTTCTACCAGCAGGAGTTGAAGGTTGGCGCGGACGGGGAGGAAGACCGGCTCATGTTCATCTGGCCCATGACCATCGTGCACAAGATTAACGAGAGGTCGCCGCTCTACAACCTGTCGGCGTCCGACATGCTGAGGGAGAGATTCGAGATCGTCGTCATGTTAGGTGAGTTAGTTACACTCGTAATTGACACTTATTTCTAAAACGGTATCAAAAACTCTCAAACTCTAAATATACCCAATGCGGTTAGATTTCTGGCGCAAAATAGATTTCTCTCCCTAAAGGTCTGTAAAATTATGTAAGGAAACTTAAAAGCATTTATTAATTCAAAACTTCATAAGTTGACTACACTTTAGACAGAAAATGACGTGCAATGCTGCCGTTTTAATTTGTAAGCGATTTGACTCTCGCAGATTTATATGTGCTTATAAGTTACATAAGTATTTAATTTGCTACTTTCTTGACTAGATTACAGCCTTGTTTTACCAATTACCCTATTACCCTTTTTACCAAGAGGAGAGCTTACCTTTATACGAAAATTAACTACTCGTAATGTCTTTCTGAATATTTCTTCTACTGATTTTCTCCTCGTCGTATCGTGAATAAATAAATAAATAATTGAGTATTGAGTAATATACTCGTACATTGTATTGTGTAGCAGAGAGTAGTAACCTTGTGCACGTAACACTTTATTGATACAATTTATTGGCACCTATGAATTAAAACATCCTATTGTATAATATTGCCTACTGTACTAACAAACAAAACTAATTGAAGCGATATAATAGGGATTAAAAGGTGGCAGTGAACCTCAAAGTAAACTATTGATAGCATTAAATGTAGCTGATTTCACGACATTACCACATGTTCTTGGCACTTCCTTAGTATAGTATTTTGGTCCTTTGCCCTGTTCTTTTGTTAATAACCACATAAAATTGCTTACATCACAATTTTAGAAACGTGATCACTGTAGCTCTGTGAGATCTATTAGGAGATACTTTTGGCATCTGTATTACTAACAACTTTCATGGTAGGTATATCTACTTTCTCAGTATTGTTTGTTGCTACTATTTTCCTTATGATATGGCTAAATATATCTCTCATAGGTCATCCTTGGCACATGTGTTTATAAAAAGACATTTATTATTTACTATCAACAATTGCAAAGACAAGACGTGGGCAGGCCTTCTAGTTATAAGGTGGACCGTCGATCTGGTGTAAGTATGTAGTTGGGATTCACCTGAGGCCATCTTTAGAAATTACAGGCCTATATAAGTATAAAATTGTAATGATGAGCGGTGGCATTTATGTGATTCCAGAGGGCGTAATTGAATCTACGGGGATGACCACACAGGCCCGGAGCAGCTACCTGCCGTCCGAAGTGCTCTGGGGACACCGCTTCGAGCCCATGGTATCCTTCAGGAAGGAAACTGGAGAATACGAGGCAGGTGTTTTAATATTAATACGCTTGTCTGTACTTGTGACCGCGTTGTCTTCGTATTTTGTTATGACGACAAAAGTATCGTCACAGAATGTTTGCAAAAGTAGATCCCTATTAGTAATTCATGTCAAATGAGTATTTGCACTTCCAATAACTTGAAATTAGTACAATAAGTATTGATGATGAATCCATGACGTAAATGAACAGGGTTTTTATACCTATAAAATAAGTAAGTACTTTGATTTTACGACGAATTCCTATACCCTGTGCTGGTATTAACATCGGTTGTCACGGAAAAGACGGCACGTGTTAAGGCCGTTTGGTTTTGGCCGTATTGTGCCGCTTATGGTCATACGTTCAATTAACAGGAAAATGGGGCCCCGAATGGCAATACCTATCTAGCTAAAGGTGTTCTTGTTTAAGAGTGTTTTCAATTATATTTACAGCTTCAATCTTGTTGTCGTACTGATTAGTAAAAAATGATTTTCAGGTGGATTACAACAGCTTTAACATCACGGCGGAAGTCGATACCCCGTTGTGTTCAGCGAAACAACTTGATGAACTGCGGGCTTCGGTGTCGAATTCGCAGAAAATAGGTAAGATATTTTATAAACAATTTAACATTTGTATTTTCTTTAAATGAAGAAACTAGAGAGTTTAAATTTAATTTATATGCAAAAATTTTATCAATTTCAGATCGATTGCTGGGAACTATTCCGAAGACTTTCTCCAACGACACTCTGGATCTCAGCTCTGTCGACTCGATGTCTTTAGATGAGCATATCGAAATCAAAATACCCGATTCGAGGGCCCGCGAAAATCGACTTCTCGCACAAAACAACTTCGTGCATAACATTAATGAAAAATCTAGAAACGCAAGTCACACCCATCTAGCCGTTGATAACGGCTTAGAAATAGTAAAAAATCTCTATCAGCCTACTGATCATTTACCTAAGAACCATAATCCAATGCCAGGAGGGGAAAAGGCCGTGGATCATCAGACTAAGGAGGGTCATATGCATAGAAGTCATAGTCACGCTAGTATGAAGAAGGTGCATGGACTGACGCCGAACGGAGTCGGGCACGCTGCCAACGGGCACGAGAACAAAGTGGACGACAGGAACCGATTAAAGAAGTTAGTTTGTTTCCTTAATATAAAATCAAACTCAACTAACAACACCTCTTCTGAACTCTATCAAGAAGAAAAAAAGAATGTTCCGGTAGATTCACCCATAGAGCTAGTCAATCCCTATATCTAAATTTCAAGTGCTTCATAAAATTCATGCAACTATAACATTACGTCTGGTTCTAATATATGAATCATATTTTCAACGATTATGAGTATGATGGTGCTACTAAAATAGGTCGTGCCATGCGGATACGATCGGAGTCATCTGTGCTGCGTGTGTTCAATTCTGTCAGTATAATTACTGCTAGGTTTCGTTGGACCGTTTTGTCTGTAGGTATACGAAATACAAAAAACATGTTTTTTTTAGTAGTTCGGTGAATCCACTATGGTTTATATCTAATAATTCATTTGAAAGAACGATAATCTTCTTCTAAATGCACTTTAAGAAGTTTGATTTTCATTTAACGTGAACGTGATCATGTTATATTGCAAGGGGGATTTACCCTATCTTTGACTTTACGCGGTTGTGTAAAAACCAATGATGACAGGCGAATTCATTGCATCGAAACCACCTGAGTTGTATATTGAGCAAGCATTACCGTGAAGGTCGATAAGAAACTTTGCCATAAATAGACTGCAAGTAAGACTGACATTTTGTCGCTTACCTATCACTCAATGCAATTATTATTGTAACTCACCTACCAAGTGTAAGGCGTACTAAGTCATGAGAATATGGGGCTAATTCGGATCAAATTCTCTAATTTCAAATGCCTATTTGTAAATCTGAATTTATTAACTCTATTCTCGTTAGACTGGAATCGAATTTGAATTTTATAAATTTAAGTATCCAGGTATTTCAATTTAGAGAACGTGATGCGAATCTGCCCCAATGGGGCCAATTTGGACGGTGTTTTCTAATTTTAAATTTAGGTCAACAGATATGTATTTAAAATCAGAAAGCACTCTCCGAATTGGCCCTATATGTATATGTATGTAAACACTTTACTGTACAAACAAAAAATCAATAATAAGGAAAGTAAATCTTAATAAGTCCCATCGGTCATAACAATCGATAGCATAAGAAGAGGAAGAACTTTTCCATACACACGACGACATATCATTATTCGAATTCCAAAAAGTTATTTGTTTGAATCTCTGCGCTTGTTTATTGTTACGCGAATTACCTCCCATGAATAGGTAGGTTTATATCGATGTTATGAGGTAAGAGACCTTCGTTGTAACTGATCCGCAGCCTTGTTCCGCAGATCGGCAAGCGAGATCCTCATGGAGAAGGCGGTGATCCCCATCCTCGTGACGTCAGAGCCCGACGCCTGACGAGCCCGCCGCGCGCCCCGACCCGCGGGTGAGAGCGCCCGAGTTACGTTCAGCTTCGAGAGCTTACACAGTTTCGCTCGGACTGACCTCTATGATGTCCATGGTATTTAATTTAACCGTCAGACATTGGTACCGCTCCTGCAGCTAATTTGACTTAGTATGGTTATTTTTACTTGCGATATATCTTCGCCTAGAGTCGACCAAGAAAATTCTTTATATACCACTTTTGACTCTATTTGTAAATGTGTAAAGGAATTTCTTGGTCGATTCTTTCAATGTAAAAAGTCCAGTAGGTATGTAGGAACATATATGATAGAGGTCAGATTATGGAGGTCCGATAAGAGCAAAGTAGTACGTTTTAGATTAAGTAGCTAGAGCATCGACAATCTGTTCAAATGTATCGGCTTCTATAAGTACTTCACCAATGTCTGTAGTGTATTGTCTGGAATATTTTCCGCTTGATTTGTCAATGCTTACTTATTCTATTATTACAAAATTATATTTAGTACAAAGTCAGTTTTGCATACAGAACAAATGTAGTGTGACTAAAATATGGGCCATTACTAGCAATGACTAAATACCTAGATATTACTTGGTTCCTGCATTACTCTTCTTTCTTTTATCTTTGAAATGAGTTAAAGTAGTTAATTTAGTGTTTTGGCTGTGTAAACAAACACTATTATACGACTCATTTTTAATCGAAATTTTAACGACAAATAGTTATTTCAGACTGGCTTAAAGACCTAATCCGATGTTATAATGTAGGTGTATGACAATAAAGTGGGTAAATATTACGGACGATTCCATTCTTTATCTAGTAAATTTGATGTGTGCTTGAAAATGGAATGATCCTTTAGACCAAGTATTTATTTGAATAATGCAATTTAAGATCGCGGAGTAACTTATTCGGAAAGAAAAGCTTTAATTTTTTTAAGATCGCTAACCAATTTGGTCCAAATCTTGGTGTTCACAAGTAAAATGACAATATAAAGTAGCATTTTATACATCGTCGTGGGTTCAAAAAACGACTCTGCGATTCGTTTCTTGAAATGTCACAAGAAACCCAAAATGATGTGTCAAATTGTGGTATGTCGTTTACATCATTTTGGCTTTCATGAGGTAACGTGTTATAGTATGATAAAGGAGTCTGTATTATGCTCTGTCGATAGTTAAACTAACGATAGATTTGTGTTTAGCTAATTTTGATTACTTTTAGTTAATTTTCGAGTCTATGCAACGCTGTGACTCATATCAATTTGGTCTAACCAGCTCACAAGGAATGAATCTAAATGCAAGAGTATGAGATATTCATATCTCATATCTTAGTATAGCTTTCTCCTTTTCTGTTGTTTTGACATCATTATCAATGTGTCATGCATACATAAACCATGAAGTCTGATGATTTTTAATCAGTGGCCCCTGCTTACGTTAAACGGTGAAATAATAGTACATTATTGCCTAGGCATGGAAGTAGGCAATTGCGGGCCGAGTATCGTTTTAAACGGACGAGCTTGCGAGTCCGTTTAAAAATACGAAGCCCGCAATTGCTGTTCCTGCCGAGGCAAATATAGTGCTTTTCTCAAAAATCGCAACAGAAAAATTATGTTGGAGTCAAATCTTCATCGCTTGAACTCATTTTTTGAATTGCATACAAACAGAAACTTCATGTGAAAAAATCATTACTCCTTACCGCCTTTTTGTTTATGACAAGGAAAAACGCAATATTTGTTTTTAAAAAAAACATAAACTATTCCAGGCACAAATAAAAAAGTTATGTTTCGAGTAAAATTTGGATGTATAAGACTTGTGCCCTCATTTTATTATGGCCCTTTTCACTTTTTAAAAAGTTACAAGCTAGATAGTAATGAAATTTGTATGCAACATTGCGGGCTTGTGTAGCGAGCACGCAATGTTTTTTTTTTTTAAATTTGAGAACTGTCAGTAAACTATGTACTTCGCGTCTCAATATGTAGATAGGAATGTCAACATTTCCGGACATTTTTGAGAAAAATATATATATTAGAATCATAAGGTATTTACTTGGCTTATTATTATACTTAGAATATGATTCGATCTAAAATCTCTGTTGTTATCTGTTTACCCTTGTATTAAGATTTGAAAAAAACGATTTTATATGGGAATACAGACAAAATCCGCTATAGTAATTAAGGCTGCTGCTTTGAGTATACCTAACATCTTATACTGTTACATTTCCTGACAGTTTTGGTATTCAATTACAAATGATTACACCATCAACACCTCTATCAAACATTGTTGAGAGGTAAAGGTTTAAAAGCCATAATTTGGTAAAGCTGCAAAGCGTTGGAACTACCCCGCTTTTGTGTTACGCAAAAAACATGGCATTTAATTCCGAGGTATCTTGTAAGCACAACTACGTATTCTAATTAATAAAGAATGATATTTGTAATATTACATCATGGTTTCGTAACATAAAAGTGGAATGGATAAAACGCTCCGCGGCCCTATCGTCTATATTGTATTCATTTCAATATTGTACGTAAAATCTGACTCTTGTTTAGCCTCTTTTGACACTTAAACCATAGTCAAAAAGATTTTGTATTAATTGCTACAGTTTTGACGGTAACATCTAGTTTGCGACAAAACCCCTGGGGGGTTATTATGACATAGCTATGCAGTTCTTTTTACGGCGAGCGTAAAGGACAGACCTATAGCAGTTGTATAGCTCTGTCCTTTTCTCTTAGCGTAAACTGAACTGCATAGTTATCTCATAATAACCCCCCTGATCAACTAAGTTTAACGGTTTTAACAGATCAGCGCTTACGCCTTGCTTATGCTATAAGATATCATAGTGTATGTTAGGACTTAAAATGGATCCGGAGCTCTATTCCAGTTTGTGTTGCCCATCGTGCTTCTCTACGAGTATCTATGTCGCTCTTATTCACTTGATGGTAAGAGCTAGTTTAACATTGATAATATAATTTCGATACACGACGCGGAATATAGAAATGAGCATAAACAAATTGGAATAAAGCCACCAGTTTCCAAAGTTTGTTTAAGGGAACATAATTCCCTTTTTATTCAAAGATGCGAACTACATACAATAAAAATGTCTGAGGATAAATATGGATATCCTTATATTATCTTCATACTTTACAATGTATTTTATAATGTACATAAGGATGTTTTTAAGTACTGGACATTTTTGATGTATGTACTCGTATGTATGCATGCAATGTCAACCCACAGTGAGGATTACTGCAAGTTTGTACTTCGTGTATACGATCAATTTACTATTAAAATAAAATACGAAAATCATGAAACAATAAATTTATAAAACATTTGTATTCGATTTTATATCAAAGATTAATCATGTACAATAAAGTGTGATAATAATTCAATAATTATCTTGTTATACAAAATGTACTTAAATATATCGATATATTATATCAGCTTATCGTGTATACAGCTTTGAAATCCAATTGGAAAAACATAGTTTTAGGTACTAATACTTTTATAGCTATTAGCTATTAGTGTAGGTATCTGTAATAGGAAAAATATATATTATATTTTTATATGGACTGTTTTAGGCGATAGAATAATAGAAAAAACATTAAGTACGATGTACTTTTAGTAAACACAGAACATGGAAAGAGGATCTATGTTCTATGTAGTCTATGTTCTAAGGTAGTAAAAGTTCGAAAATTGCCAAAATAATGTATTTTTTACCTTTAGGCACAGTTATTATGTAAACTTATGCAGCTTGTACCAGAGTTATTAGTTCTTTATTCAAAACATTAGTCGTTGATTGCTCCGTTTTTTATTTTTCACAACACTTGTTAAGCATGAACAATAAAATATCTGATACTGGCTGTAAACTACCCAGCCACAATAAAAAAATTAAAGTGTCAAAGTATTATTCTATTGTCTACTCGACGAGTAAGGGGCCTCACAGCGCGGGCGCTGTTTAGGAATGCTTCTGTAGTATGTATTACCTAGCCTGAGACCTAGTGTTTATCAGAATAGACAGGTATTATATACAATTATGACAAATACACTCGATTTTCATTCAACCTTTCCCTAATAGATTTAAAATAAGACTATGAGTTGGTTCCACACGGATTTCACCTAACAACTTAACGACTTTAGGTTACATATTTTGGAAACTGTCTGTTGTTGGGAAATTCGATTTTGTGCTTATAGCTTTTACACAAAATATTCGGCGAACAAAAAAATTTCCAGCAAGGCGGAATATAGTACAGTTAGAGAAATAAGTGGTCTATCATTATTGACACATTTTCCTAAAAATTACAAATGTCGCTTAAGCCAATTCTCCAAATGATTGAAGCATCTTATAGACCTTATTATCCTAGTTGTTATGAACAACCACATTGTTTGGGCGACTGTACCCACATAGTTTTCAGTCTGATTATCGACACATCACTAACGTTCGCCAATAATTGTTGAATATTTAAGCGCCAATTAATCCTTAGTATAATAGCTACACTACGAAATACATTTTTAGCTACCTAGTCTCTGTCGCTTGTTTATTATACGTACGCTGATTAAGAATTTAACATAAAAGTGAAAAATATTATAGTTAGTTATTTTGTACGTATAGTCGATTCAACATTACTTAATTCACCAACTTCAGGGCCTTGAACTTGAAGCCAGACGAGCGTAATTTTGTGAGTTGTGAGTCGCTTAAGTAATTTCGGTCGCGTAATTTCTGCTACATTCGGTTTCATACAAAGCTCTTGTTTGGTTCACGCGGCGACGCAAAATCAGCTGGACTTTTGTATGCAGCTGAAATTACGCGACTCAAAAAATTATGCTCGTCTAGCTTTACCCTGAGCCTACTTGGGTTTAGCCCATCTTACTTTGATATCGTTATCACACTTGACGTAAGAACAGGTCTAACTGTCAAGAGATAAGAGCTACCATTGCGTCAACAATACCTATGCTTACGATATCGAAGCAAGATGGTCTTATACATTATGGAAGAAAAGTACAAAAAGTCTACATTCAACTTCACTTTTATAAAGTATTGAATCTACTCGCCAACAGATGGCGCTTGATCTGGAGTTAGTTTCAAAAAAAGTTTAAAAAGATCACTTGAAGGCTACGTTAATCTTATATACCCAAACTAAAGAAATGTCTGAAATATAGTTTGTATTTACTTATGAGTTATGTAGTGACCATAAAATTTAAGATAATAGGTTTCCATCTAATTTCATTGCGCATTTTACTTTTACATTGAACTTGCTACTCATTCAAAGATGGCGCCACTAGTAAATCAATACATCTGATCAACTGTTTGGAGTATTTATGTAAGTAAGTTAATTACCTATAAAATATATGTCCGTTACTAATATTGGATCGATTTTGCATATGAATATTATTTTATTATTAAAAAAATACAAATATAAATTGATCCTTAATTTCTTACGTTATTAGCCCCCGTTCTTTTTGGCCACCTTTGCCTTTGTAGGCTCCTCTTCGCTAGACGAAGAAGAGTTGACGGGATTATTGAAATAGTCAGGCGGATACTTCACGATCGAGGGTCGGTGTGTGAGGCTCGACCTCCGTATGGCTTCAGCGACCAATCTGTCGGCAATGCCGATGGGGGAGGACGGTAATCTCGAGTTGATTGAGCTTCGGAACATGATGTCATCGGTAGGATCAACATAGCCTGGAATTTGAAAAATGGCGGGTTTAATTAAAGAGAAAGTAAGGAACTGATTTGGTGTTAGGTTACGCACTTCGATCACTCCGCGATACTTAAATGAATTAAACTGTTTGTCTTCAATGATTTGCAATACGGACCACTAATTAGTTCATTCAAAAGGAAGTGTCTGAACGTATTATTTTTTATAACAATAAGCATTAAAAAAGGAGTTCACAACATTAACTATAAGTATAATAATTAATACCTTCCTTTAGCCCTGGAGAGTACATACCCGCCAGTCAAAACAACTTTTCAGTATGATCATACCTACATTATTAAAAAAACGCTTAAGATTTTTATCTAAAAATATTTTAATTTGAAAGGACAAAGTTACCCCAATACCTAAAAGTAACCCGGCATTTTGGTACTTCTTATTGCGCAGCCTTATCCCTTAGCAGTTAAATAACAAATATATAAAAAAAGAACTACTCACCACCATTTAACAATGACGTCACAGTACAAATCCACGAGCTCGACAAAAACTGAGGACAAAATATGGGACCACATATTCGGCGAACATAAGCGAATACGACTGATACAGGGGTGTTATTCACTTAAAAACGGCACTCGGTCGGTCGAACGAGTGAACGCGCCACACCGGCGAGTTTAAGTAGTCCCGTCACAGCGCACAAAACACATATTAGCGCGTGCATTCTTAATTGGGCAGCAAGGCTACTGTCGATAAGATCGAACGTATAAAGCTGCCACCTGGCGCCGTTTTTAAGAGAATAACACCCCAGGTTTGTGCGTTAGAGTGAGAGATACTAGTTACGTAGCTATGTTAGGTTTCTAATATATTCCTCACGTTTGCCGATCTTCGCCCAATGTACGAAAAGCCCATAACACTACACAAGCAAAGCAGAACTATCACACTAATACGAGTACGAGTAGGGATCCCGATCCGAATATTACCAAAGGAGAATAAACATAATGTACATTATTGTATTTAGCTGTTTAAATGTCAGGGGCCTGTTTTATAAAGCTACAAATTTTACAATTTACAGGTTACAAGTTTGCATTTGACACAACCTCGACCAATGACGACCAGTCATTAGAGCAGTGTTGCCAGTTTGGACCTGTAAAATTGCTTGTAGGTTTATAAAACGTGTTCCTGGTGATCGTAGCAACTCTATTCCAGAAATATTGGTGTCTCGCTCTATATGTACTGTAAATTTATTGTTTCATTATTGTAATAAAACTCTTTGTTAACTGAAATTTATGTAAAATTGTATGATGCCTTGAGGGGAGGACTATTAACTTCTATAATACCAACTTGACTTGGTCTAGGAGTTAGTTGGCAATACTTTGTTTGTGATTTTGTACAATCTATGTTACTTAAGTATGTATATTATATGTATTTTAAGTTAAATGTGTGGTAAGCTCTTTTAGATGCTTAGTAGCCTTAGATTCCCAAATTATTGCCATATTTTGAGAAATTCAACAAAAATCCTATTGGATGCTACACATCATTTCGTGAGAAAGAGAAAGATAAAAAACTTTAAAAGGCTATAACTTTTTTATTTTACTTATTACCAGTTTCAAATTTGATTTTGAATTATTTTATCATACTACGTATATTGATATATTATCCGAATTAATATATGAAATTTAATATCAGGCGTGAATGTATGTATGTATGTATGTATATGGCTCATATTTTATGTAAAATGGTAAAAATACAATTTCTTTCATCTTTCTACTAGGTATATCTGGATAGCGATTTAACTTGTAATTCTCTAAACTTCTATAAATTTATATATTATATAACTGAGACATAAATCTTTGTTTTAATTATACATTGCTGCTCGATGGGATCTTTAAAAATTAATTGCGCTCTATTTAGAGCTATTAACGAAATTCCACATTTACATGACTTGTAGAGCCCTAACCTACGTCTAGTTTAAATGTTTGCTCGTATTCCATTTACACACTGTATAGAGCAATGCCTACATAGAAAACACCCAAGACTCAGAAACAAAAGCGGCCTTTACACGTAAAGTTCGGACCGCGGGAAACGCCACGCGCCATTCCACGCGCCAGTCCGAACCGTACATTTTTTACTATTTTACTATTACAGTTGCATTTACACGTACGGTTCGGAGCGAAGATTAAAATGGCGCGTGCCGTTTCCCGCGGTCCGAACTTTACGTGTGCAGGCCGCTAAATACTCCCGCTCACTATACAAATATTTTCCCATACCGGGATCGAACCCGGGGCCGTTAGCTTGGTAGGCAGGGTCACTACCAATTAGGCTAATTGTAAAAACGATTTCTACTTGTTTTTTTAACATTTCATTGATACAAACCATGTAACCACGCGACGTAATTAAAATTATTAGTTATAAAATCACCTAATGCAGCTGTCACAGGGAACGCCCTTTGTGCAGTCGAGTTCATAAATATATGTACGCTTTGGTACCTTATCTACTTAATAACATGTTTACAGTGCCATACATGAATTGTCACAGCGATTAACGAGACAAGGTGCTAAAGTGTATACATATTTATGAACTCGAGTGTATATCGACTCAGAGCCTCTATTCAACACGGTAAAAACCATATCGCTTTTGACCTGTTATCGTATTGTCAACGTTTTTATAGCTCTTATTTACTTGACAGTAATGGCGGCCGAGTTAAAAACAATATCATGACGTCATGTAACCGTGTTTGGTTTTTTTAATTCTAGCACTAGTTGTGATGTAGAAAAGACCATACGGCGTTTAAGCTCTTTAGCCATTAGCAGAAGTTTGTTAATTTATTTTCTCATTAAATTAAATAATGAACATAGCTCGGACAGGTCATTGCAACAACAGATATGGAAATAGAACAAGATTCAATAGAGTCGTAATACCTAAGATTATGACTATCTAAAGCGGATATTATCGTAATTTACCATTTTCAATTTAATTAATAATGAAATGAAAATAGTGAATAATAATTCACACAAATAATTAAGTAAAACTATAAGTTTGTTCCAGAAAATGCAGTAGTTGATGGTTGCATAATATATTCAATACAACCATCAGCATTTATAAAAATTACAATGGAAATACCTTCACAAACATATGGTCAATTTTGGGTCACCGTTATAAATGTAATTGAAAAATATAATTAAACAATACCGTGCATAATACGACTCTATTAATCTTTTGTTCAATTACCGTGTTGCAATTGTTTTGCGACGCCCTGTCCGAGCTATGTAATGAACAAAAAAGATATAATTTTCTTTTGAGACAAACCTCTATGCATGTTTTTCAGAACATCTTTTAAACAGCAGGCCTTTTGCGTAACAACACTCGCAATCACAATCGTTTTCATTTTGAAAATCGAAGGCTTGTCTGCATACAAAATGAAACCAATTGTTTTGTTTTGAAGCCGATCGCGATTGCGAGTGAGTTACGCGAAAGGCCTGCAGTTCCAGTTGTCAGTTTGATTAAAATGTCAAAAGCAATATTGTTTATTATACAGTGTAGAATAGAAGCTTTGGTATAAGTTTTGTAGAGGAGAGACGGGAACACACAAGACCCCAAGCAACATAAAATAAAACGCACATGAACGTACAACATAAAATCTTCAATCAATATTGCATATTTACAATCATTTAATTTTTTTGCTATTCCTTATTGTAAACTGTTCACTTAATAACATCGTACATAACTAAAATAAACCACGCAATTTTCACGAAATTAACCATTTACTCGGATGATATGCGTACTTATAAATATTACTTACATATAATTGCTCAAATTTAATTGACTATTTTAACACTTTAAAATTTATTCGTATATATTTAAACAGGACACAATCACACAACACATCACATTTAACACATAGTGTACTTAGGTAACTATTTTGTAAATGGAATGTTCCGAAGTTTCATTTAAAGGTACTTTAAATAAAGGTAGTGTAAAAAAGTGAGATTTTATGCTACAATATAAAAAAAAAATAACAAATAAATAGTTGTTATTTTCCTTCGTAATTTGAAGCACAATATCTCATTTTTACAGTTAGGTACTACCTACTAGTTGAAAAACTCGTTCTTTGCAAGGGGTACATAGTATAGGTACCTAAGTATTTGAAATTGAACAACTATTAGGTATTTAGATAGTTGAGATTAATTTGCAGGTCTTTAGTATTTAATTGAACACAAAGAGTACCTAATGACTTAGAAGAACTTTCTATTAAATCTGTGATAAAAAATAATACTCAGAAATCGGCACAATTATTTTTGCTTAAAGCATTGAAAAGAGACAGGCTGTATGTAAAACTTATATGTATAAAAACTAATCTTGACTAGTAGCATAACGGAAAAATGTATACTAAGCGGAAGGTATCCAAAAACTCCGCGAATATTGCATCCACAATAATCATAAAGCGACTGTATTTTTAAACCAACCATACGTGAGTTTACTCAAAATTTAAACGCAAATGAAAACGTCGATCGATTTTTTATAAAGTGACGGTGTAGTCTCCATCTTTGTTTTCAGCTTTGGGTTCTGTAGGAGTACGCTCCGGCATCTTCAGGACAAGTGGTTCCGCGTTTTCTGTATGACATCACAAACACACTTACATATACAAAGACGAACACAACGTTTACTTAAACTAGGGCTTGACATAGTAGAAAACAAATGGAACATTGAAAAAACAGAATTAAGCGGTTTTGTTAGGGACTGAAACAATTAAGGGTTACAGTTTTGAGGTTTGTCTTACCGTGGTTTAAAATACGCATCACTGCGTGAATTGGAGCTACTTATGTCAATACTGCCCTCGCACGGAGAAAAGGCACAAGTGCAGTTAACTCATTGAAGCATATTAAACTCTCAAGGGTTACAATAAGGTTGGAAATGCAATACAATTCATATAGTAGATGTGCCTTTTTCCGTAGGAGGGCAGAATAACGGTCGCTTCTTTTACACAACTTTCGACACAACTTAACTAAGACGGCGCACAGTGGGGCAACGGCGGAATTAATTCAATTTTGGGATGGTCATCAGTAGTCACATTTTTTATCTGATATGTATATAAAACATTTCAAATACCTATGATCTAATAAAATATTGCATATATATGTTATTTTTATAAAGAAATTAGGCCGCCAAACTCGTACAAATGAACTCGCATGAAATAAACGTTAAAAATACCTTGCATTTGCAAACGGTGTATTCCTCTCAAGTTAGATTTTGTTTAACATGTTTCATTTATATACAAGAAACATTATTCCTACTATTGTAAATGAAATAACATTTATGGTTTCTCTTAAATTATGAGTAATTTTAGGGCTATAAGAATTTGATAGCATTTCTCCCCTAAATATTACATTTCATTGGCTATAACCTTTTAGCTACAACGTCCCTCAAGCTCTAATACAACAATATTTACACATTATTTAATCTAGATCATTATTTAATTGGTTCTAGCTGCAATAATTTGCAAACTTTTTATTACTACCTCATTAAGTGAATGAGCTTATTTTTCTAAGAAAAATACTTAAATGCGTTATCGATGGTAATGAGGGCAATTACAAAGACTATTAAATTATAAAATAGTATAAAAAGGGTATTTACAACATTGTGCATCATTTACTTTTGTGAATTCAATAAAGCAACACCTAATTGTACATTTTATTTTAAGTTCAATCAATGTAGGTTTTATTTAAAATATTAGTTGGAATGATTTTATTACACTTATAAATATATTTAAAATGTGTTTTTTTATCCATTAACCTAAAAAAAACAATTAATTCCGCGGCTCCATACAACGTGCACCACTGTGCGGCGCCTATGTTTTATAAGATTCGATTTAAAAAAAAAAAACTATATACTTATAGCTAGATAGGCAGATTAGCTTTTGTATAGACCCTAGTAATGTTAAGCAAGTTTGCCGTAGAGACGTGTCGTTTGTAATTTTTATGATTAAGTGTACGAACATAGTATAGACTGTGTCCATTCTAACAATTCACAAAAGAAGATTACTTAGGCATTTCCACCACCATTATCAACGTATAAAATAATGTTAACAAAGGTTCGTTAATATTTGATCATTCCTTTTACAGGAAACATCTCGTTTAAAGGTACTTTGTCTGCTCTTGACCATGAAACACGGACCAGGTTTTTTACTTAATAAAATCTTCAAACTTCACGAGAAACCTAATTTTAAGACTTTGTACAGTCACCAGCAATAATATATTATCCTACATTGGGCGCAAAAATATCTGACACGCTCTTATACCTCTAGTAATAAAGACGTGTCAGATATTTTTGCGCCCTATGTTGAATTATTATTGCTGGTGACTGTACCAGTAAAGATTGTAAAAATGTGTTGTAAAAAGTAAGCAATTAACTGCAACTATAGCCACATGCATTGTATTAATCTGCATTATGGGTGAATGAACACAAAGCATAATAAAAGATAAGGCAATGCAACAGTTAGTATCACCTATTTGACCTGTGGAAGATAGGAAATATATACTAAAAGCGGTCAAAACAATAACAACAATATTTTTATAATAAATTATACATAATAAGGTAATAATGGAAAGAAGAAGAAGGCTTGGAATTGAAGAATGGAAATTACTCCCCCGACAAGAGCTTAGCTCTTAAGTAAATGATGAATAAGGTAATAGATAAACTTAAATATGATCATATTAGGCTAGACTCGTAAAGTTTAAAATATATGATGAGGTATGCTACTCAGGGTAGATATTTATGTCTATACCCTGTTCAGCCTTACTTGTTTTAAGTAAACAACTTTCTAACCTCAAAATGCAACTTTTTTGTATGAAACCGCTATTTTAAATAAAATAAAGCAATCACGGACAATACATTGGCCAAGTGATGTCCAAAATGTTTTCTCAGTTTATTTTATTAACGATAAAAGAGCTGTTTTAGTCAAAAAAAGATTCATTTTGAGGTTAGAAAGTTGTTTACCATAAAAGTAAGTCTAAACAGGGTTTAAGACTTTTTACTTTATCTTAAAGAAACTAGGCATCTCATATAGATAAGAAGACGGAACAATTCCGTGATAAAGGCAGATCAATAACCTTTCAAAGAAAATCCTATTATGAAATCTTTTGAAGATCTTACTTTTTGAGGATTTTATTGATTTCAATTTTCACTTTATTCGAGCATACCGTAGCAAAACTTTTCGTAGCGATATTAATTTAGGTACCTTAAATAATAAACAGTAACCAATAACCCAAAGAATTTGATACTATGCCTATCTATAAAATTTTATCTAAAGCCTAGACTGAATCATTAATACATATTGTTTTGTCTATTTTTTCTCAAGGTTTTTGCCTACGAATGTTTGCAAAATAATTTGAATGAAAAATTGCCGTTGCCGTCGTTATTAAATTTAAATGGTAACATTATTAACAAACTGCAACTGGATTATCTTAAGTCGGAAAGAACATAAGTGGGTAATAACTCAGCCATCAAGTCTAATAGGCCATTAAAATTATGTAAAAACTTAAAACAACCATACTTTAAAGCATACTATGTTGAATGACCTTTTATTGACGTCAATATTCTTAAGTGACGTCGGAATCTAACGAGTTTCCTGTCTCAAAAAGGGGGATTCTCCAGTTGTCTATAAATCAAAACAAATTGGCAAAATGGCACATCCTATTCAACTTAGATCGAGTCCCCTACTTCAATCAAATCAGTTTTAATAATCGCCCAAGGAAGACACTTAACCGAAGACGTCATCGTGTGACCCGTTCCTGAATAAGCTGTTGATATAAGTAAGTAATTATTTAAAATGACTTAAAACAAATTTTGAGTATGTTTACTTTATACCTGCCGTCGGAGTCACGTGAAAATAACGAGAGTATGCATATATGTTCTAATTACGATACAACAAGAGTCATTGAAATGATTTAAATAAATTACCTACGCTGGCTCTCTTAGCATCTTATTAGCGCTTTATAATAAGGAGCAAGGTGGCTAATGAGCGTTTGAATGGCACCATTGATACTTGGTCTAAAACATCATGACACCTGATACTTTTATATAGGTTATTAAGGAAACTGGGCAGTTTTCCTAAAACAATAACAATGCTAATACTAGATAAATATCATAAATAAATCAGAATCAGCGATATGTAGATAACCTAAGTAGATAACTATGTTACAACAATGAACAAATCAAGATGCAGTATATGACACTGAACACTGAGCCGTTGCAACTACTCGAGCTCCTGTGTGACAACACGTGAATAAACAAAACCTAATGAATAATAACTCATAAATATAAGGGTTAACTCACTTCACTGTGGCAAGTAGGTAGATACGTTGAAGTGTTTGTTCAAAATTGGCACACAGTCTTATAAGATGATAGCAATACTTGCTTTACAACAGCGTAAGTAGTAAGTAATACTATAAAGCATGAACTACTGGAATTGATTACTAGGTAGGGACATGTAACAAGAGATTTGTTACCTAACGGTAAGGCACAGTTTATACCAGGAAGTGATTTTTAAATTTATCTGATCGCGATAGTTTTGGTTCCTTTGCCTTTGGTGGTATAAGTATTTAAGCGGTAAACGCCTTCTTAGAAATTGCAATGATAAGAAGAGCATACGTTTCTCACCCGTGACCCTAAATAAATTATGTTATAGATATCAGACAGCTGTGGAAATGTAAACTTCTATTTTTGTGTTGTAAAGTATGTCAACAGTGACGAAGAAATTCACTATCTTGATTAAGAGATTATTTTTGACACGATAGCGTTAACAATGGTGAGCACATAAATTAAAGCTCTTGTTTATTAGTTTGTTGCACATAGAACCACCGACACCACGGGATTTGACTTGGAAAATGAACTCACCGATTGATCGGCGATCAGTCTGGCTGCCGTAGAATTCGTCCAGCTCTTTGGCGGAGCAGAGCGGAGTGTCGACCTGCGTTGTCTCTTCGAACTTTGAGTAATCTACCTCGAAGCCCTGTCGTTCACGATTGTATGTCACTAGCGGCATAAACCTATGTCCCCACATTATTTCACTGGTTGTATAACTTGAACGCGCCTGTGTCGTCTGTCCCGTCGATTCAATCGTTCCCTCTAATATAACTACTATTTCGAATCTCTCCTGCAGCACATCCGCAGCAGACACGCCATAAAACGGACTCTCGGCATTTATTCGGTGCACCATAGTGATAGGCCAGATGAAGAACAGGTTACTATCGCATCCGTCGGCATTGAGCTCTAGCTCGGTTTGGTAATGCGATAAAAGTTCCCCTTCCTTGGTGGTTCTTGATCGTATAAGTTGCGCTCTCACACTGGCCCCGATGATGTGGGATTTTCTCAGATCACCCACTCTGAACATGAGACAGAGCTCTCCGTCCCTCTGGCACACAACAGCGTATTTAGAGAACAGGAGCGTTTGCGTCCTGTGTTTCGGTCTCGTCATTTTAGCGAACACAATACCCACCATGAAAGCTTGGATCATAACACCAACAATACTTTGAAGACACATAATAAATATTGCTTCTGGACATTCCTCAGTGGTTGTGCGCGAGCCGTAGCCAATGGTGTGTTGAGTTTCAATACTGAATAGGAAGCAAGAAGTGAAGTCGTAAATGTTGAACACACACGGTTTCCAATTTGAGGCTTCCTGCATCGGAGGTAGGTGATCACCTTCCAAATCGCCATGTGTGAACGAAATCAGCCACCAGATCAATGCAAATCCAAGCCAGGAGAGGATGAATGAGAGTGTGAAAACGAGCAAAGTCCATCGCCATTGTGCATCCACTAGGGTGGTAAACATGTCTTGAAGGAATCGCAGCCGCCGTTGCGAGATCCGCGATTTGAGAATGTTACACTCTCCATTCTTGAGAATAGCACGCCGCCTAGTTCTCCGCGTAGCTCCGTGCCTGTGTGAGCGGCTCCTGAAAACAACAAACGCTCATTACACCGATCCGCCTGAATGGCTCGTCGTTATGATCTACGCTTGTAAGCGAGAACACCTAGTTCACGCTTGCATCGTCATGCCAGTACGGTAGCGACCTTCGTCAATGTTAATGTCGATAATGTGTACTAGTTAAAGTTAGAGAATATCTTATGTTAATTATGTATATATTTTATGAAACATATAACATAGGGATATGCGGTACGAAAAACATAAAGCGAAACAGTACGTTGGACTCGGTGACGGCAGGGGGTTGCGCGGGTCGACGAACCTCTTGCTGGCTGTCGGATAGTACACTCCAGGGGAGAGGTTGCCGTTGCCGGCGACTGCCTTGACTTTGAGCCAGTCGTCGGGCAGCAGTTGCGTTTCCTCGCGACAGGCGGGGGACTCCGGGTCGGCGTGCATGGCGGGAGCTGTGCGCGCGCCTCACTGGCAGCCGAGTGTCTGCATCCCCCGGAGCGCTCGCGGCTCCTGAAGCATCGCCCGCGATAATGCCGCGGTCACGACTGCCGCTCTCGTGCCCGCCGACACAACGACGCGCTAAACACTGTATAATTGTATCGCGAGATTCTATAATCAAAATTATCAGCTCACCACGGAAAATAATTTTCAGCGAGTGCCTGTATTGACGTTGTAAAGGAGATACGGAGTGTTTTTTTTGTATACGCTAGTGCGCACTAAGAGACGTTAATAAAATACAATGAATTAATGTTGCTTTCAAAATAACAATGGACTATAACTTTATCTAGCGGCAAAAACGATAAACGTTTATCTATTACGCGAAATCTGAACTTCATGTGACAAATACCCAAGTATCTTCGTGTATCTGTATACGTAGGTACATTTTGCAATTATTTATATGATTTGATTTTTGGTTTAATTTCGACAACAAAAAAGATCTGTATAGTTTCTGTGTTTTTTGTAATTTCGTTGGATAGGATGTCTTGGATTTAAGTCTAACAGTGAAAGTATACTCATATTGGCCCGATTTCATAAAATGTATGGGAGACAATTATAAACCCGTACAAAAACCTAAATAAAAAATAAATCCCTTATTTAAATTTTAGTCTGCTATGCATATCTTGTCAAGTGCCAACTCATGCTTATTTCCACAAGAAGTTATATTATTTTAATGTGAAATTCAATACAAGTTTGCAATACCTACAACACGTTACAACAAGTTACTAAAAAAACTAGAACTATTTTCTCAATCTCTAGTACTCGTACAATAAACCTCCTTATTAAAACTCAATTTTCTTATGTTATGAAACATCCGATCCAAAAATAACCGATATGGTCCCTTTAAAAGAAAATATTTCACAAACAAATTAATACTTAGTACTTCTCGACAATTTGCATGTAAAAGGGTGTAGAATAATTGTTTATATCCCAAAATCTGATTACGTATAATATTTTTTGTAGCAGTCATAATTATCCGGAATTTTAGGTACCTAATTTCATCACTATTCTAATATTCTTACATTCGTTTTTGAATAATACGACTGTGACATACCTACCGTATGGACGGGCGGAGGAGGGCGGACTGGCGGACAGACGGCCAGACAGACAGGTAAACTATAAGGGTGACTCGTTTGACTACAAAACCCTAATAATAGTAAAAATAAAGCTTGCATTTTCTCTAGTTTATAGAAGTTATAAAGGTTTTTAAATTGCCCACCCGAAAATTTTCTAGCGCGCGCACAATTAAATATGTAGTCATAGGTCACGACTTATATAGTATAAATAAGTAATCAGTGTATGTTCCTAAAAATGCTACAGATATATTATACAGATTTAAAATGTAGTTAAAAAATTGCGCAAGCTTAAACCCGTTTCACAGAATGTGTTTTTTTATATATTTAAACCAGCAGCACTAGAACGCGCCACCGCTCGTGATTTTAGTGGTTAAATTATTTTTCGAGTGTTAAATTTAATTTAACATAATCCCATTTTTTCCAAAACCAGTGGGAGTTAATGAATTTAGCATCGTATAAAATAATTTTCATTTGGTATATGTACCTATCATACATTTTCTCGATTATCAGCTTGGACAGAAAAAAAGCACTCAAAAGGAGACACACATGGGATTTTACATTTAAAAAAATGTGTAAAAATATTTTATGCAGCCAAAACATCATCATAAATTTTATTCTACCTGAGCTAGCTATACGAGTACCTACAAACGTTGAGAGTCACGAGCAAAAGGTAAAACAAAATAAACAGGACCGCGGAATCTTTCACAATATCCTGGAGGATCGTTACTGAGAGGAAATTACCCGGTAATAAGTTCATGTCACCGCGGGGCATACATGAAATTGCCACATCATCTTTCCGTTACCAGCAGGGTAGAATAAGACATACTGAATTCTAAGTGAACGACTGCAAAAAAAAAGATGTACTTCTAAAAATTACGTCAGATTAAGAGAGAAAACTTGCAGAATACATCTGGGCATCATAATATAATAGGGTCTATATTAAAAAAAGAAAGTAATATTGTTATTTATTTAGGCATGAATCCCATCAAGTTTACATTTCATACAGAAAAAATAAATAAAACTCATTATTATTAAGCAGGCACAAATACAACATAACATAACTAATTAAAGTAATTTTGTTAATGTAAAATTGTAAAATACAATACGCGATAAACAATAAAATTAATAGGTACTTACCTAGGTGCGTTATTATACATGGTATAAACTAATTAAGTCAAAAAAATTAAACATAAAACTTCCGTGAAACTCCGTACGAGCCCAAAACACGTCGAGCGTTTTTCAACAATTATTACGTGAGTAACCCGGTGTGATCTCCTTAATAAGTCAAAAATTATTCTTATATATTAAATAATAAAAATTGAGATGTATACAAAGCCATTAAGATCAAATAAAATATGGAAACAACGGGCCCTAAATGTACATGTATATGTTTGTATAATGATTCTACGGCTACAAATACCTAAAATACGTGTTTAACTTCTGGGCCGTGAGCCTCTTTTTTTGGTCAAAAAAAGATAATAGATAAGGCGAAAAAAGCGATGTAAAACCGCCCAGTAACGATATTTTTCTATCGTTACCTACATTTAGAAATCTTTGACTTTAGGTAGGTACTTATGTATTCTAAGTTTCTAACACTGAACACCCTGTAGATTCCAAGATGGCGGGAAACCATTTCATTTAATAGCTAATTTGACAGTGCCAATTGGTTCGCTAATATCTCTACCCTCTAATTTGTTACTCTTGATCAGGCTACGAAGGTCGAGTACCATTGTAATTCTAACACGCCTTCATAATAACACACACCCACTTTTGCGTCGAAATTTTTAGAACGAAGTTTGACTTTAATCATTAAAAGCAGTCTTAGAAAAGCTGTGCTGACAAAGGTACATTTTTAAATTTTTCAATCATCCAGTCTCTGTCATCGTTACGGATGATTCTCAAATATAGTGTTTATTATGTGGTAATTTTTAAGCAGTGCATTTGTTATAGTAATCTGTAGATACTATTCAATAAAATAAAAAATAACAATCGTAAAAATGAACGGGCGATTTCAAGTTTTCGCCTTTTGCTTATGATGATAACATAGATTTTCCTTTAAGTTGCATGGGCTACTTAATACTTTATTAAATTGTCTTTTGATCAATAGTTAACTTTGAGATAGTTACATGGAATTTCAACATTGGTGTATTTACCATTTTTATAGAAATTTGTCTCCCATACAAAAACCTCTGTCAGAGGTTAGATTGGAGAGACTTCCTTACAAAGTAAAATCCAGTTTATTGGTATAACTTATCCGTAAGACGATATTCCTAAAAGCATGAAACAAGTTGTGAAAATGGAAATTCAATTGTGGCATGGTAGAAAACGGCAAGCGAAGATTGTTAAATTGTGTTGTTCAAAAAGTTATAAAGTACCTGCAATCAATATTAAGAAAACTTAAAGAATCTCATACATTTCAATATGATTGTATTTTTATTTTATAGTATGATATCTTCAAATTACTAAAAAAAAACTGCTTCATAATTAGCAATTAATTAATAAAATATACCAGATAATACATTGCTACTTTTTTACTGAACCACTCCTTAACCCTGTGCAGGCTATATTTAAATGTGCAACCAATTTTTGTTGTGGGAGGTGTTCTTTTGAACAATTCCAAATTTTAACATATTTTCAAGACAATATCTTGCATTACACACGTATAAATACAACATAAAGCACAGGGTTGACAAAGTACATTTGAGATATTACTAAAGAAAAACTAATAAACGCGACGTTGCCAGCACAGCTATTGCAAGAGACGACTGTTATTTTTTTTACGGGAAGTGGCCACAATTTCCCTTTTTGAAATAATGTTGTTTACATGAAGGTTTGTTATAAAGCTATGTCATAAATTATGTATTGAGTTTTGCAACAAATACTCTTTCTGCGGAGAACACAAATAAATAAAATACGGAGAGCGCCACTGGACGCACGTTGTCATCCGTAAAATACTTGAAGATGATTAATGAATGTAGAAATACCTTGAAATCAAATTAAAATTGTCTCATTTATTGGCGTCGCATAACCTACAGGTATTTCCGTTTTCTGTGCATTCATTATTAATTCACACCACACCTCCGTGTAAACAGCTTTACTCACGATTTGTTGTTGTATTTGTATATAAAGCAAACACGGGGACATTTCGAGTCGTGATATTAAAATAAGCACCTACGCGACATCTGCTGATTATACGTAACTTTTAAGTAAATAGGTAATCGTTACAGTCGCGAATTATTTAAGTATTTAAATCGAGAAAGATGTTCCGACCTAAATAAGAGCAGCCTCTATTAACTAGAGGATGCCTATTTCGTACATTCATCGAGGTACAAAGAGGTACCTTCTCTCAAAAATGTCTTCCTTAGTACACTTTTACAGCACTACACACATTTCAAATTGCGTGTTCTCTTTTGAGAAATAATAAAAATAGCGAGGAGAAGGCCAAGAAACTTACAACTAGCCAGGTGGTATATATATTGAAGGGACATTTGATATCTCATTAATGTCATTATGGTTGTGTTGCAAGTTGCAAACTCCGGGGACTCTATTTTTTGTGCAGTTCCTTTCAGTAAGGGTGTCTTTAATAACCTTTAAGTTGTTATATGTATATGTGACCAAACATAATCTATGGCCATGATCACGTACGTTTTAACAACACGCTGTATTTTATAATTCTTTCGAGTTACAAGCGTGCACTACTTTTTGTAATATAATTGTGATATATAAACCCGCCGTAACCTAAAGTGACCTAAACCATAAAAAGCCGGCCTTGTTTCTAACTGAGCTAAATAACTCGTATTATCCTAGCGATTCACACATTAGATTAAAATATCCTGATTGGGAGCTGGTGCAATTGTCGCCCCCGTCTAATGACGCTATCATGCACTTGCAGCGCGCGCGTGCACCGATGAAGAGTGACGCGACTCGCGTGCCAGGTTCTGAAGGAGGAGTACATCTATATCCTTATCTGAGGTAGTGTATTTTTTGTTAAGTTCACGCAATTTATGGTCAGGATTAGGAATAGTACTTATTAAAATGGAGATAAAGGGTGTCCCCGGGTTTGACACTTTGTATATTTTCTTTTAAATCTTTTTATGGCATTATGGCATGGAGAATGCCACGTCCACACAGGTCAACTGACGGTAAGTAAAATCTGGAACCATAGATATTTGCAATTTTTTACAAGAGTATAATGTCAAGACTGTAATCCTAAGTCTGCAAATGCCTAGCCAATCCTTAGAACTAAAATGGAATGCCTATATGCTAATAATTTCACCGATTGTCTTAACCCCACATTGTAACACCACAATGCGAAAACTGCTGCTTGGCGGAAGGGTAAAGGTGGCATGGTGGTAGCGATAAGAACGGACCCTGCACATGGTCCTACCATTACTAATAATATTATCACCAGGCGAAACAGATGAATCGAACACAATTTAAGAAAAAATATGCAACTTCAATCTGTAGGTACAGTCACGAGATTAAATTTGGTACCCACCTTAGGTCCAAAGTCAATCTGACATTCTACAATAATAAGGTTGAGTTTCCTAAAAGTTACAAATGACTTGACATCTCGAAACGACTTCAAGCATATTTTTCTTGAAATGGGTCCCAAATTACCTATCCGAATCCAAGACGAGTTGAAAATAATTTCATTTGTATTATTGAGATACTTTTGTCCAAATAAAAACACCCCTAAGATTCTATTTCTGCTTGCGCAGTCAAAATCGGTTAGAATCATGTGACTCCATACAATGTTACAAAATCTGTTTTGTATTAGTTACTATTATAGTTTTTCATCAACAAAATGTTTTCGAATATATGATATTTTGACATTTAGAGCAAAAATATTTTGATCATCCTATATCTCTTAACACTAAATTACTTAAAATCTTGGCAATTCATCTCTAAATTCAAGATTTAAATGTGCAAATAAACTCAATTTTTTCATAACGTTGTGGAATCCTTAATTGCTTTATTAACTAAGCCATAAGTACTGCATTTAAATATCTTCTTTATCAAGAAAGCCATTTTGTGAGCGTAGTGGAAATGTCTTGCAGCTATTAATCAAGATTAGTAGACACGTATCATGTTTGCGGATTTTTGTGGATTTGGCAGATTAAGGAGCATCCAGGCTTGTTTGCCTTTTTGTTTGTGGGCCTTGGAAAGTGACGTGTTAGGACGATTAACCTTCTACGTATAATCCGGTAAGTGTGTCAAAAGTGCCACTATTATATAGCCAATTTAACTAGTAAAAGTGAGCAAAGTCAGCTTGAAGTGAAAAACAACTGAGTCAGTCAACTATTTTTGGTCTCGTAATATTTCAATCAAGAATTAAGGCATTTAAATGTAAATAAAAGTAAACGAGCTTTCTTAACAACTTTTTTTAATTCGAATTAAAAAAAGTTGTAAAGAAAGTTACAATTTTTTTTTTCGTTGTTCACCAAGGCCTCTATTCTACAGGGTAAAAACCATATTGCCTGTGACGTAATATCATATTGTCAACGTTTTGATAGCTATTATTTACTTGACAGTAATGGCGGTCGAGTTAAAAAAAATACCATACTGCCGTCCTAAGTAAAAAGGACGCAAACGCAATTTTATAGTCAAAGTAAATTAAACCCCCACCTTAAGGAATAAGGTCACTAATACATAAGCAGTTCTAGGAGACATACGCCCTTTTTCCTAAGGAGGGCAGCATAACACGTCATAAGCAATACGGTTCTCCCGTGTTGAATTGCCCAGCGGGCTGAGATTCTAAACGGCAAAACCTAAAAACGAACTCTTTTTACTTTTTTGATCTTTGGTCTTAGTGCGCGGTATAAATATCTATATGTTTACAAAAGTTCAGTTTTCTAACTTTGATAGTTTCTGAGAAAAAGTGAATGTGACAGACTGACAGACGGACATGGAGATACGTAATGGTTCCTAGTTTGACGTCGGAACCCTAAAAACGATGTGTCAATGTTAGCTAAAGTGACGTGTGGGCGGGCTTAGGATCTTGTCGGAAATTGAATCGATTTCTGGAGCAATTTTGGTTCATCTCAGTCTTAATTTTGATACAGTAAATCTTGTCGTGAACCTTCTACGATAACTAGCGAACCCCTGGGGTTCGAATACCCCACTTTGAAAAGCCCTGTAGGTCCCATACTAGTGTTCGCGTTTATAATAAAAAACACGGATCTTTTTATATAATTTATTCCGTAGGTACGATAAAATTATATAAATCTGTAGATGTCTCAACAAAAAAAGCGCGTAGTTTTAAGAGTTTCATTTTACAATTTTATCTCTCTTTGAGATAATTTAAACCTGACTTAGATCATTTAAAGGGTTACCTATCTGAAACACTAAAAAACGTTTGCCAGCTGTTTGATTTGCCATAATTTTCTTTTGTCCGAAAGTCATTTTTGTCTGAAACCGTTTAACTTCCCTGAATTGTTATAAAATAAACGAAACCTAACCAACAGGTTCTGTAAGTATATCTCAATAAACATTTTGAAAAGTTATTGGGTTCAGAATAAAATAAAAATTATGGGAAATGAAAATTATGGCAAATGAAACAGCTGGCAAACGTTTTTAGTGTTTGCGATAGGATACCCATTTAAAGACATTGACACGCACTTCTCAGTTTACTATCCTATATAAGGCATTTAATATTTAGGTCAGGAAAAAAATACTCGTTCTTAAGACTATAGTCAATACAGGCACACCATTAATCAGGTTTATTAAATAAGCAATTATTAACGTTTTCAAAAGGAAAATCTTGAACGAAACAAATGAAGTACACACTAGCCGAGACATACCTTGTCACTCCGGTGATTAATTCAAACAACAGTGGAACAAACTTGGTCAACAACGATAGTGTCTCGCTTATCGCTCACTATTTACGTCTCCTACGCATTTTTAGACACTTCGCGTATTTTCAGTCATTTTACCACTATAAATGAGAAAATATACAGAAAAAAACACTTGAACAAACACGATCACTCTATGGACATACCAATAAACATTGGTACTATTTCGATGGACAAGAAAGGGACTTATCTAAGTAAAACTGATAAGATAGTGCTTTCAAGGATTGTGATTCGAGCGCTTATGCCACTAAAGACTAACACAAATTCTGTACGGCGAATTGATCTGATAAAGTGCAATTAATTATGAATACACGTTGATCTACTCTACTGATCCGTTGAAGCAATTATTTAATGGGCTTGTTATATTAAATCATAGAGAAATATTGGAAACACTGCACTCAAACGACTCATAAGATACAGTTGCATATTAGTTTGCGCAATATTTAAATATGAAACATCTCTTCATAAAGATCACAGTTCCAGTAACTTAATGGCAAATAACCAGGTATTAGTTAGTTCTACGTATTTTTGTTACTAGCATATACTAAGCACACTGTAAGTCATTATTTTCTTACATTTATTATCATACCTGGAAATGCCGACGTTTGTCTGTTGGTTTAGTGTGGTTTAGTCATCAGCACAAAACTCATTAGGAGGTTCTGTCAAACGTTTTAAAAGTATTTCTTATCATTTTAGCAATGTAGGTACCTTGGTAAAGTGGACGTTGGTCTTAAAATCAAAGTTTCATATTCGTAATAAAAAATAATAAAATATCCAGTTTTACTAAGAGAGTGATTGTCGTCGGTACTTGTACTATTATACATTCTGTGGGTTTGAAAACAATTGAAAAGAAATAAAGCTAAAATTATTGGCACCTAGTGATCGTAGAATTATCGTTTTTTAAAACTCTCACGGTGATAATAATTGGCAGGGCAATAATAGGGCAGATTCCCCTTTCCATGACTACAATTCGTTTCCAAACAAATGAGAACATTATTATGCAATTGAATTTTTCGAACTTTCCTTTTACGGATTACCTACTATGGGAATCAGGGTGAGATTCAGAACCCCGATTCAGTTTGTTACCAGGCACAAATATGTAACGTTTTCGATAATAAAGCCATCCAGAGGCCCTAGCCAAGATGCATTACGCACTAGCGTTTCTATTCGTTTCGTTTTTAAACCAATCGCGTCACTAGTGGATGACGTAATGCGAAGAGTCACGTCACACGATGCAAAAACTACTAAGGTTTTTCTATTCTATCGTCCGAAATGTACGAGTATCGGATGACAGCTGACTACATGGTTTATCGTAAAAAATGAGAATGTCATTACGTATGGGATGACAGCGTTTGCATCTTGGCTAAGCTCTCTGGAGGTGGGAGGAATATTATATGTAAAAATAGCCTGCATAACATGCATAATAAGAAAAAGTTACTCTTGACAAATAATCGTGCGCATTCTTTTATTTAACAAACTTAGAATTCAGTCTTACCTGCAAGTGTCCTGCCTGTAGACTGTACTCTGTCCGATGGAGCTGCTGTACGTCGGGATCCTGTGCAGGCTGGCGGACATGTGCATCATAGTAGGAGGCCTTAAGAACCCGCTGCCTCTAAATCCAGCTGCCAGCATCGGTGACTCCACCACCGAACTGTCATAAGCGCTCGTCTCATCAGTCTCTTCCTCAATGACCCCTGGATTGTAGAAAATCTTCCCCGAAGAAAGCGTAGGCTTTGCTCTCTCTTTCGGCTCCTCGGTCCGGACCTCCATCTCGAAGGAGGTGGGCACCGCGCTCATGTCTGAGTCTGGTTGCACCGGTCACGTCATTTCACTTAGGGTTAGCGCACTGAGAGCGGTATTGATCGCGTCCTGTCTCAAGTTCATGTTCAATGCTTTTGGGTTATGTCTAGTGGTGACCCTGAAAATAAAGGTTGATATTTTAATGTTAATATATTTAAAACTTTTAAAAGTGACCACAGAGCAGAATGTTGATATGCATACCGGTAAAGGTTGATAATGTAATAAGCCGTTTTACAATAAAAAAAGTTAGTATAGAAATGTATAATTTTCACTGGTAGAAATTTTGACACAAAGGAATTCATAACATTTTTGACTACAAATTTCGTGTATAATTGAAATGTAAAGCGCCATCTGTTGTCGAGTAGCAATAACTGTATTTGTTTAAAACTCACAAACGTTCATTAGACACGAATTTTCCCATTACGACACCTGTCACTTTGCAATTCGCCAAGGTAAAAAAATGACAGCATACTATTTAAGGCGATATTAAATTTAATGAAGGTATGTGCATCTACACATAGGACCTAGTTCGATTAAATTAATAATAGTGTCAGATTATACAATTCGGCGTTTCTTTTTTCTCTCTTTATTACTACATAGTTTAATTGACCGCAATCAGAAACTCTACATTAATTCAATTACAGTCACAATATACCGTGAGGGACTTTTAGGGGCCTATGGAGTGCTATATTATTGGCATCCGGAACATATGTCTGAATCTGCCAAGTCATCCAAAACGATAAGCCAGCAAGAACATTGCCATTGGGGCTTTTTTGAGTCGAATCGGCACCTTCTCGGAACTAACTAAAGGTCATAAGCTATTAGAAATGACATCATTCGACAGATTCGTAGATAAAATATAAGTATATACCTAATATATAATTGTAAGATAAGCTGAAGACGAGTCGTCGGTAAATCGTCTTTGAAAATGCCTTCCATATTATGAAAAAGCTCCGAAAAATATGAGTAAATTAATACATCGGGACAATCCCACACAAATTGACCTAGTCTTCAGCTAACCTCTAGGCTTGTACTCGGGCTACTATACAACGATTAACGGACGTATGTACGTGTGTGAGTGCGTGTGTGTGTCTGCGTGTTCTCGCATGTCTATGTGTCGAACGAAGTCGAAAAAAGTTCCGTTGTGAGACGAAAAGTATCCCTACAATTGTATGGGTAATTGTCGTGTCACAACGGAAAAGTTTCATAGAAAATTTAATTGAGTGAGTTAGCGTGCTCAACTTTTTGGTCCTTACTCAAATCACTACTACTTGCTGTTCAAATAATATTTAAAAGTAAATTAACTATACTCATGCTAAGTTTTCCTTTAAGGAAGTATGCATCTGCAACTTAATTATGTACCACATGGTATCTTATTTTAATAAATAAATAAATAATTACTTAAATGTATAGAAAACACCTAAGACTGAAGAACAAAAACACGCGCTCCTCTCAAAAAATATTTGCTGTTACGCGGAATCGAACCCGGGACCGCTAACTTTGTGGGCAGGGTCACTACCAACACACCAGACTAATCGCGTCGTCATACATAGATGAGATGTGGCATTATCTATGTAAAGAGACCTTATTGTCGATGGCGCTTCCGCCGCACTGCGTCACACGACGTTGTATTTATATCGGAGCATCTTTAATAAGGTCCAATTTCATAGATAACGACACATATTATGATGGTTCTCTCGTACAACTTGGCTCGTAGCTCCTATTCCTATTCCCCGTTTCGAAAGATCGCTCTGTTTCGACACACTCATCATATAGGATATGAGCGATCGCCATACCTCATCCTGTTAACACTGACAACACCGGACGTCTTCATAACCACCTACATTTGCGATATTGCGGAAAACCTTGTAAAATTTATACGGTTATAGCGTCAGAATGGGTTAAAATTGAGGAATAATGCCGCGTTTTAGCTATGTAGGTGCCGCCGATGAACGGAGTAGGTACAGCTGATAGTTAAATCAGTTTGGGAATGCATCAGTACAAATATTATGAAGAAGTAAAATTGAGTGTTTGTTTACTTGATGTTGGAGATTTATTTATTTATTTATTTATTTATTTATTTATTCGGAGATAAAAACAGAAACATACAAGTGAAGTAACAATACAGGTAGAATATGCGTAACTCATACAGAATAGTTTATGATGTTCCCCTGAACATATCTCACTGAGAACATAAGAAAAAAAAAGAAATACAACTTACAAATGCACATTTTTGACTACACTTTCATTAAGTAGTTAGCATTAACAATAATTTATTATATCTTTTTTGTTTTGTATAGTTTTATAACAGCAGCCTTGAATGAGGCGCGGGAGCGGGAAAATAAGTCTATATCAGAAAGAAATCGGTTGTGGTGGTCGCAAAGTCTATATATAGGAGCGCGTTTACCTGCATTGGATTGTATGTTTGGCAAAGCGAATAAATGTTTAGACCTGGTCGATCTTCGTGGAGTGCGAAACCGAAATGCAATCTGCATAGAATCTGCAAATGATAATCTGGATAGTTCCGAATTTTGAGAAAATGTCTATAATATTAAGCTACATCCTATCCATAGGTATATATGGCTAAACATAATCTCAAAAACAGCTATGATTTCAATGAAATTTGCAATAAGTATAGGAGTTTGCGGGGGCGAAATCAATCTGACAAGTCGTCATCTTCGGGAAAATTCGTTTTCCACCCGGGCAACACTCGCTGTTCCAAACTTCCAAGTAGTTACTTTCCTCCCTATCCCTTGCGAGTAAGTATAGGCTATATTTATTTTCGTAACGGAAGTGAAACGAGCACAGCAAATGAAAGTGAAAGGGTAAAGTCGACGTTTTTAAAGTTCGGATCGTCACATAGTTATTACTCCGCATGATTTTATTTTCTATTTTAGAGCGCTCGATTTCTCAGAAATCGACCTGCGCTGGGCGCTTGACTTTTAATATTTTGATACCTACCTAACTAACTTCTAAAATGATAAATAAGAAAGTTGATAGGTAACAATCAAAGCTTATTTTGTCATCGATGGATTTTCCTAAAACTTCATTATTTTTTGTTGTTTCTATGCCTCATAACAAATAATTAGTTGCTCGAATGAATACTACCCCTTTGTTAAAGAAGGTTCTATCCCACTTAACCTTTGCAATAATAAATATAACCATAGACAGCCATCTACTCTCAACAAAATAGACGTACTGTTCAATGATACACTTCTAACAACCGATTATACTCGCGAATGCAATGACAAGTGCAATTGCATAATTACCGATGCCCGAAGGTGGGCAATGAAAAGCGTGACGTCACCGTACCTGCGCCCGCGTTGGCTGTGAAGGTCTCAATTACAACTGGCCAGTAATTAGCTATGCGAGTGATTCTGGTTCGTCTTGATTATATGGATCAAGGGCGGGATCACCTAATGAGCAAACCGTCTATGGTGTTATAGTTATATCTAACCTGAAATCAAAGGCTAATTTTCTGGACACGCAAAGGTATTGTGCACAGTTGTGCCAACTTCTTGTCAACTCTCTTTTGTTGGCGCCAAAGTTTTTTTATTTGTCCTCACTTTTATTTTTTTAAGTCAGTGTACGAGTAACAATGCGTTTCTTGCGCGTATAGCGATAAATGTGCGCTGGTAAGCCGTAGAACTCGTTGACTCCCGCCTATGTGTCTGTTCTTTGGGTATGTTAAACTTCATCATATTTTCTTGAGACTGTTAAACGTGAAAACACTATTAGAAACAAAATCCTCGATAGTTTTATTTTTCAAACATTTCGCATATTTTAACGATTATTTTTTATTCAATAGTTGAGTACTCATAACTTCTTAATCCTGGTGAACTATTTTATGAATAAATGTTATAGTTTTAAAGTAAACAGCAATTATTTGAATTTGACGCTGACATCAAGGCGCGCGTAAACTATCTCCATCTTACGTTCTTCATTCTTGTATGGGTGTGGCATCATATTGTAGCCTCTTAATGAAGCTTGCTTGACAAAGAATTAATATCAGAAACTTAACAAGCCTCCGAAAGGACAAGTCATTAAATATTAGGTATACTTATGTACCAGTTATTTATCAATTAAATGCAACTATTCAAGTGTCAATAAAAACTTCACAGTAAAGGTTACGAACGTATTCGAAGACAAGTATCTGCTAGTAAAGTTGTTAAACTCGTTTTTATTGATAAATACTTATATATTTATAGGTTATTTTACGTTTTTATGTTAGGTGGTACAAGAATACGTTAAAAGCGCAAAAAAAATATGATGGAGGCTAAAATTTAATTGCAAACACATTTTACAAATTAAGTGGGTAAGTATACATATATTTTCTATACTTAAATTTACTTTAAAAATATACTTGGAAATGCGTTACAAACTTAAACATTATCAGTTCTGAACAAGTCGCAAATATAAAGTGTTTATAAATGCATGATATAAAAAAACATTAAACGAACTATGTACAAATGGTTACCTACCTTAGCTGTGCCTGTATGAAGCTCACAGTGTGACCATTCTATGACAAAATCATGTTTTATCTGTATATCTACGTCGGTCCTATTATTAAAATTAATAGAGACAGGAAACTATGGAAATTAATGGTTGCAAAACAAGAGAAAGTGACATATTATGATGTTACTTTGTTAGTGGTTAATAACAGTCAATTATTAACTATTAATTTTGTTATAAAACAAAAAAAAAACGTTAACTAATTTATTTTATTATGTTGTGTTTTTGTAATTGTTATATCAGAACAGTGACATACTTATGAACGAATATGAAAAGGTATCTTCATTACAAAATTAATGGCACCGTTGAGTCTCAAAGTTAGTCTTATATACCTAGTTCTGTTATTAGGCAGTAAATACATAATTATGCATCAAAGTTTTAAGTCTAGGGTCTTTCCTATGGTAGATATAGATAGAGGTATAACATAAATGAATGAAAAGGTAACCATGGTACAGCGTGGTATTTGTTGGTTAAGCGCAAAGACATTATCTCCGTGTTTAATCGGATCTTCTAAATGAAGATATTGCGATGATGAATAGTAATAATAAATGTTACGTGTATATTAAAAGAACATGTATTTTCATATGTAAGAATACGTTTCCTAGTAAAATTACCGGGTTGTCAATTACTTCGGCAAGACGTAGGTTTTACGAGCATACAAGAGATGGTCGTCATTGTACAGGTCAATCATACATTTATGTAAGTAAAACCGTGTACATTTACGTGTAAAAAAACTGTACAATAAAGAGTTTAAATACCCTGTTGCCACCTTCCTTTTCAGCCCATTACAATGTAGAACATTGACTTGCATTTTTGAACTATTGTTAATTAACTGGTATTTAAATTTTATGGACATGACCTTGAGCAATGTAGATTACCTAATACTAGTAAAGCTCGTAAAAAAACAGCTCCCGCTGCTTTTGCATCGCAACGCGCTCTGTTCGATCTCGAACGGGAATCAAAATTTATCGCAACGATTACCTCCGTACTAGCTGAATGGGGCAGGAAGTCTATTTCGGAGTGCCACTGGTCACATGGAGGACTAGTTACTATTACTATCACAATTGACTAGTGGAGTAATGATTTGATTACGACTGAAGCTGTCATGAGTGGTTTAAATCACGCTACACGGTGTAGCTGTAGCCACGTGTAGCCTACACGGGAAAGAGGAGACGAACTCGTTGTATAGTGCCTGTACAGGTACTTGTACTTTTATTCCGTGGTACAGGTATTAAATATTACTGCAGCACAGGTGTTTATGGGGGTTCACTAATGTTTGACCAAAAAACGTTCACCAAATGATTCATTTCACAAACATATCATTTGACAAACCGCTTTTATTTCCGAAACTGTAAATATTTCAGGATTTTTAAAAAACAAACCTAACCTAACCTATTCTACACGATGGTCCTGAAATAAATCCTGAAATATTTACAGTTTCGGAAAAAATAGCGGTTTGTCAAATGATATGTTTGTGAAATGAATCATTTGGTGAAAAGTTTTTTGGTCAGACGACAGGAAATGAGTAGCAGGCTTAAGGCGTTTGATAGGGGGTTATTTTTTATGGGTCAGGTATTGCCTTTTTTTCTAACTCACGAGTTTAAAGCAATGACGCCGGCTACGTAGAAAAAACCATCAAATTAGGATTGTAAAAAAATGGAAAAAGAAGGGAACATATCACCGTAGGTGAACAGCAAAACGACTACATTAAATAGGTATTTAATACCAAACAAATACAATACAACATAAATACACTTGGTGGCCACCACACCAATAACAACGAGGAAAAATCACATCTGAAATACACTCAAAGGCAATGAAAAACCTTTTTTATTGCTCTTAACTATATTACAAGGCAGTTTTGCTACTTAAGAAACGGTAAATCTTCATTGTACTTTATTAAATGAATACTTACCCATGTTAATATTCATCTCAAGGAAAATCTTAGGATTTATATAAAAATCACACTTGTCACGCTTCACACTTATCACAGTTCTTTATTACACACTAGCTTTTGCCCGCGACTCCGTCCGCATAAAAGTCGTTTACCGCTGCTCCCTCGGGAACTGACAAATTTTCTGGGATAAACACTATCCCATGTACTATTCCAGGACCTAACCTATATCGGTGCCAAGGGGTGTGATTCTCTCAACAACGACGGACGGACGGACGAACGAGTGAATATCCAAGCGGCGAGTTTAAGTAGTCCGGTCAGAGCCAACAAAACACATTTTAGCGCGTTTATTCAATTTGGCGGCATGACTTCTCGAACGTATAAGGCTGCCTAATTGAGAATTTAAGAATAACGCGTGCACGTTAAAATGTGTTTTGTTCGCTCGGAAGGGACTACTGAAACTCGCCGCTGCGCTTTCGCTCGTTCGTTTCATCACGATCCGTTCGGTAGTCGAAGCGTGATCGAGTAACAAATATCCAAACATCCAACTTTCTCATTAGGTAATTATTAAATAGTATTCAAGAAGAGTAAGATAGTATACTCGTAAAACGAAGTCGCTTCCCGCCGTCTGCCCTTCTGTATGTACGCTTAAATCTTGCAAACTATGCAACGGATTTTAATGCGGTTTTCATCGTTATTTAGAGTGATTTAAGAGGAAGGTTTTCATGTATAATTTCTACCCGTGACTTCGTCCGCGTAGATTTCGATTCTCGTTATTTCCTCGGGAACTTTTAAATTTTCCGGAATTAAATGTAGCCTATCGTCGGTGAAACTGGAAAACTGCGTTTAGTAAATTTTTTAATGAGGAGCAAAATGCACCTTTTTCTAAGATGTTAAAGTTTATTTTGCTCTATAATAATTTTGTTGGTTACGCGGTTTTGCAGTTTCACCGACGCTATGTTTTAATCCAGATAAGCTCAAGCCTAAGCCAAATCCGTCCAGCCGTTGCAGCGCGAAGAAGTAACAAACTAACACACACTTTCGCATTTATAATATTAGTTGGATAAATTCAAGATTATGTAGGTACGAGTGTTACAGAAAACTCACATAAACCTAAGCGAAGCGAGGGCGGGTCGCTAGTTAACAATAAAAGCGATATTATGTGTGTGTGAAATAGAGTAAGTATGTTTGTTACTTCAAGCTGAAACTGCCTGGACGGATTTGAATGAAGTTTGTAATGGGGATAGCTTTTATCCTGAATTGACTTTTTTATCCTTAGAAAAAAAACTTTTGGGATGGTCATCGCCACAACGCGAACGCAGTGGCGGGCAGCAGGCTATACAAGACACCTTTCTTACCGAAAGATATTTCACACGTAAACGTGCTCGTTTGCTCTTTCTTTCTAATATCAGCTTGGTATGGCATCCATAAACATATAAGTATCACTTTGTATCACGTTGTTATTGTTGTAAAGATAAAATAATATGATGCAGATGCGATTTGATATTGTTTTATGTTTAGTAGAAGGCAAACAAGCAGTAGGAACCAAGGTTATAACATATAACTTATAAGTACAGTCGAAAGCATTAATATCTAACCAATCGCGTCACTGGTAGACCACGTGACTTTTCGTATCACGTCATCTTCCAGTGACGCGATTGGTTTAAAAACGAATCGAATAGAAACGTTAGTTAGCGTAGTGTATCTTGTCTGAGCCCTCTGGTGACCTATGGATTATTTTTTAGGTGGTCGCGACACTAGCAACTCCGAAAATGAAGCTCTAACTAATGAAGACTGGCAGTGACTCAACACTGAATTAGAAGTAGCGTGAGCCTCGCACTTATCTGCTCGGCGCTAATCAGATCATACGAATTTGTACCGGGGTCATTTATAGGTCACCACAGAGTATTCTCTAGGTAAGTTCGGCAGTAAGGACTATTTCGAACTGGCCTAATTTATCCCAAAGACGCGCTAGGAACGCGTGCTATAGTTTAAACTTTTTCAACGGAGCTTATCCATTTACGAATACAAAGCCATTGTGTAATTAACCACATTAGTATAACGAGCTCGCAGTAAAAGCAGATTATAACCGCCTTCGAAGGTTAACATGGATTATCGACTGTATTTCTTAAGACAATAGACTGCAAAATACAGTAATAGAAGCATTTTACAACCGCCTGACACTCGACAAGAACTTACTCTGTAGATAAAGACTACAGGATACATACGCTATTTTCCTGTTAGGCCATTTAAAACCTACTCGATAAGGAATAAGGTTGAAAATTCAACATTCATGCAATGTGATGTGTATGTATGTATGTATGTATGTTCTAAATTTTCGTAAAGTAACTTGTTGGCGGTTTCGAGAACTAAAGCAGATAATAGGATTGTGTAGATAGAATGACCATTGTGTTCACAGGTAAGTGGAAGAGCTGAGTTTAAAAAGTTTAAACTATAATTCGTATCTTCTTCACTGGTTCATCCGAACGCTACGACGGGCCTGCGCAGGCTTTCACGAATTTCTTCGAATATCACCACATTTGTATCGCAAATAACTAAATAGATAAAAACCTGCGAAATAATGATGACGTGGCTAGACCAGTTGGTAGTGATCCTGCCTACGAAGCTAGCGGTCCTGAGCCGGGTTCTCGGTATGGGCAAATATTTGTGTTATTAGCACAAGTATGTTGTTCCAGAGTCTTGAATGTTCCCTATACAAGTATGTTTATCGTAGTATATTACCCAAAGTACAAACCTAGCACTTAATATGAGACTAGGTCAATGTGTGTAAGATGGTTGATTGATGATCTTGATTTATTCTGATTAGAACTGAAGCCTAACAGTTTGCCTGCAGTTCCAAGTATGTCAGGCTGATCAAGAAATGTATAGAACTTTAAAAAACCTATTCTGCCCTCCTTATAAAAAAGGGCTTATGTCTCATAGAACCGCGTATGTATAAGTGACCTTATTTCTTAAGGTAGCTCCCTACCTTAAATTTGCTTCGACTATCAAATTGCTCATACGTCCTTTTTATTTAGAACGGCAGTATTGTCTGTGTTCTAATACGAAGAATAACTTGCTAAATTACTGTCAAGTAAATAAGCGCTATCAAAACGAGGATAATACGATAACAGGTCAAAAACAATATGGTTTTACCGACTGGAATCTCCGCATTCCAAACTCCGAACCTCCGGCTCTGAATTGAACCAAGCACAGACAAGATGCAATTGTGTTGTTCGATTTCAAAAGAGATCATAAAGAATAAAATTATTAATTCTGCGTAAAAGTAATTTGAGATATTTCTTCAAACTTCGTCAAGTCTATCATTAGTCGATACTATGATCGTTCCCAAAATTCAAACTGCAGACAGAGAGCCCTGCCAAGATGCATTGCGCTAACTAGCGTTTCTATTCGATTCGTTTTTAAACCAATCGCGTCACTAGTAGATGACGTGATACGAAATGTCACGTGATCTACCAGTGACGCGATTGGTTTAAAAACGAAACAAATAGAAACGTTAGTTAGCGCAATGCATCTTGGCAGGGCCCCTCAGATTTGCTTACTTTTTCATCATTGTTTATAACTAACCATTATATCTATCGACAGTTTCAATACTAACCTAGAAACAGACAATAAGCAGTATTTATTGTAGTACAATTGTGAAAGCTGGTAAATATGGTTGAATATAATTATTAAGGATGGGGTAGGTACCTATTATTTTATCGAAACACCTTTCAACGAATGTATCATTACGCAGAATTCATGACTGATTTTTTTTTCATAGTCACAAGTCTAACCTATCCTAACCTACGTAATTAATGTTTAAATTATCCTGAAAACATCAAGGTTCGAGCAGAAAATAGAGTTCGATAAAATGTAATTCGATGAAATGATACAATCGATGAAGTGAAATTCGATAAAATGAAGGGTTACCTTAAAGATGATAGGTTTAGATGTTTGTCTTTTAATGATGCTTAAACTGCAGAACGGATTACGAAATTTAGTATGGTAGCACTGTAAAATACTTACGGGAAAGTACGTCGTTAAAAGACGTTCTACGAAAATCACGGGTAATTAATAATACATCGTGCTAGAACTATGTACTTAGTATTTTATTGCTGACTTCAATACTAAGTAAATACTAGAACTAGATAAACTAACGTCTAAATTCCGCGCCATTCGATGTTTATGACCACTTTTCCACATAACATTCACATAATCAGGCACTTGTAAAGTCGTAAATGTAGTTTGACAGACAGGGCGTCCGTGTGACCAGGTGAGTCAATAACTTAAAGGCCATTCGCTTCCACTAGCGTACCTAAGAATGAATCTATTATACGCAATAATAACTATATTTTATTAATGTAACTGGTGTAGCGTATACCTTGCCGTGCCGTAAACTAGATTTTAAATACCAACAAAAAGCAAGCTTTAAAAAACCCGACTGTTGCTGTTAACCAACTTTATATCGTTATTAATCCTAAATTATCGTTCAAAATGAAAAATTATGAAAGAAACCTAAAGATGATTTTGAAATACCTATTCAATGACCCCATTTGTCATAGTTTGTCGACTTGTTTTTTCTCTTTTCCAATATGGCGTCTAGTTTCCGCCATATTGAATTTTAATTACTGTCATATCTTTATGCCGGCATTACACCTGTAAGTTATTACTGTAAGTTTTGAAACAAAGCTATATGCAAGAGAGAGATGCAGATATTTAACACTCACTCTTACACATAGTTGCGTCTCAAAACTTACAGCAATAACTTACAGGTGTAATGGCGGCCTTAGTGATACTAACAAGATTAAGACAAATCGATTGCCATTAGAATCATCAAAATCGGTCCACGCGTTTAGTTTCTAGATTGCCACAAAGGAACAAACATACATGCCTATATAGGCATGTATGTTTATATACATACATATGTAGGCCTACATATATATGTAGGCTGATAAACACATTACTCTCCTCCTTCGACAGTCGGGTAAAAATAGCTTCCACATCGATTGGTTCGTCTTCGTCTGTTCTATTGTTTCAATATTAAGAATGCGGTTACATATTTTTTCAGATGACTTGTTCGTCTCATTATTTTGCCCGTGACTTTATAATAAAAAGAAACGATGCAAATAATAATAGGAAATGATTTTCGAAAGCTGGCCGATAATTGTTATTTCTAACCTTATTGAGAACTGAAAAGTAGCCACCATAATAAGTCGTGTACAACTTTTTCAACGCTCATTTTCAACTTTCAATAGATTAGGTAAGACGGTCTCTCCATTAACAAGTGTGTTTAAAATATATATTCATATTTAATTTTGTTTCACTAACGCAATATCCGGTGGAACCCAAACCATGCTATATCTTAAGGACTGCTTTTATCTAATCAGGAAAATATCAACGAGGTCTCGATTTCTGTTAGTTTTAATTCATCTAGTCCCTTCTCTCGTCTAAAGCCATATACAATATAAACATGCGGTAGGTGTTACATTATGTAGGTATACGCATTTACAATTCAAATGATACATTCAGTGTTGACAAACATAATGCCGTTTTAAAACAAACAGTTTCTATCACCCTAGTTATTTATTACCATCAGCTGATTAATAATAATGAAGCAAAGAATATTTGACGTTTGAATCGGCGGCAATTCTCAGTACTTACCTCTAGATTAGTTTGTTTACTTAGAACAAGCCAACATCATATAAGTTTGTCGAACTTAAACACTCTTTTACGAGTTAGCACTTAAGTTACTTTTAAGTTGTGTACTTACCATCATCCTGTGCAACGCAAACTGTGTAACTGAACCCCGAGTTTAAAACTTGCTAAAAATTAGCACCATAACCATGTTTAGACGCGTCCGTAAATAGTTTTTCAAAGGAGGATCACGAACTTTCTTTCAGTTATTGTGTATTTTAAAATATGCCGTTTTTGTCTTGCAGGATTCTCGCGAATGCGCAGGTGTGTGTCATCGTGGTTTCCTGGCGCGCGCGCAGATCGCCAGGATAGCGTGGACTGGCAGTGCGTGCACACTCTTGCGCCGGTACCTACTCCAATTGTGAACCGCGATTATTTGTTAACTAGCCACGCGTTCGGAAACAATTGACGGTGTTCAGTTGGCCTTTGCAGATATGATTTTGTTGGGTTGGGTTGCAGCAAGAACTGGTGCAGCTTTCTTGTTTGTCCGACCGGCAGCCTCTAGCTTAATAGTTGAATCTTTTATAAAAATCAACCATTAGGAGGTTACGTTTCTGAAAGAAAACCAGCTACCTTAAAGGATGTTTATTGCTTGTAGCGGTAGGTAATTGACACTCTTCAAAACATAGTAATTATTGTTTTAGGAAACCGAAGTAGTAAGAAACTAGAGCACGTAAACCTAAGAGAAGCCCATTTTTCCACATTTTATCAAATTACATCTTAATGATTTCAACCATTTGATTGAAATCTTTACTAATTATAAACCCAAAATCACCTTTTAACTTTCTTTTGCCATGCCTACCTCTTTTCAGAAGTCAGTTGCATCAATGTATGTACAATGTTTCATTTGACATAATCCAATATGTAAAGCAGCCTTATTTTTGTAAGATCATGAAGTATGACGTTAGAATACCTACGTTACGTCAATATTATCTACGAATTTCTTTAAAATAAATGAACGTTTCCGTTTTTTTTGTTCCATATATTTCTATTTTTAGTGATTTATACGACAAGTATTATCGAACCGATTAAAACTTCTTATTCTGGTTTCGGCAAACCTACTAGACTAACAGCATTCTCAAACGCCTCCGCGCATTGCGCAGTGCCACCTCGATTGTTCGACATTAGCCTTTTGTCAACGATCATTTGTCGCACGTCTGCCTGTCAATCACTCAATGTTGCTACCAATACCACATAATAGGACCCTTAACACTGAACAAAACACTAGAGACCAGGGACCAAGTGTAAGTTGCGATTATGCAATGCATTCTCATACGCAAATGGAGGAGAGAAATGGGTGTAACTTATGAGGGGCATTAGTTTTTACTATTGGCCAAGCAAATACATGTTGATTGTGTTTTATTTAACGCAATATACAACTGACCATTTTATTCTAATGCAAAAAGTAAACGAACTAGGTCATAGAAAACAAAACCGAATCTGCGTTCCTAATATGGGTAAATATCTTAAAACCCACATGGAATTTAAAAATTTAGAGAGTTAGAGATAGTTTACCGAATTAGACTGAAAGGTTATTATTTTGTTATGCTGTCTGAAGATCTAGATTTATATACCAGCTCCTATATTAAATACCTACTTAAAATTAGTTGTTTAACCACTAGCCTATGTTAAAAGCAAGAGTAAACTAATTCGGTAGAAATGATCACGCATTAATAGTAGATCGAGGAGATAAAGCTCTGTTTTATGTGACGGGCGTGATATTGAATCTTGAGGAAATGAGGGACTCCAGATTTAACTCCTGAGCGAAGCGAGGGAATTAAAACGGGGTCCTGAGTGCAGCGAGGGATTCAAGCTCGCCCAAGACGAAAACAGCTTTATCCCAAAGGAGAATACACTACTTTTCTCACCTTTTGTTTTATTTTCTTTCTTCTTTTGGCTTGTAGTCGCCAGTTCTATTTTCAAATAAGTTCTGTTTGCTGTAGGTTTCTATGGAACCATTTTACATACGAATTCAAATCTCATTATAACTTGCTGGTTAGCCGATGGCTATAATCACTTACTTTAGGTGAGGTTTGCATGATATATAATTGGGCAAATTCGAGCACGTGGTGTGAAAAAAATATTACAGCATTATTATTATTCTGCATCGCGACCATAGCAACCCTATTCTAACAGGTAGAGGATATACAATCCCCCCTACTAATCCGCACCTCGCCATTTGGGCGACATGACAGATGGACTGCCGGCATTCAAGAGCACAATGATTATCGAATTACGCTCCCTGTTGCCGTTCCGATTGCCAGGGCCGTTGCGCTTTCCGCCGGCCTCCCAGTGCATCCCGGGAAATACGCAGGTGTTAATCTTTATTGATAGATTCTTTGACCTCCGGCTTGAAGGAGGAAGTGTGAAATGAAAGATCAATCGTGCTGGTGCGAATCAACTGAGGCACTAATTTGAAAATCGAAGTTCGAAGTTTACGTTGGCTTCATCCCTGTCACTCGTCATTCGAGACTAAATCGAGAGAAAGGGATTGAGCTAATGTAACTTCGAACTTCGATTTTCAAAGTACTTAGGGCCTCTGATGACAGCTTCTATTACGGCAATTGCTCGGGTCCAATCGAAGAGGAATTCGACGGTATTCAAGGTTTAAGTTTCAAACGTACAGTTGATATTTAATCTTAACTAACTACTCTTCTAGCACTAAAGTTTTATACGACCGTCAAAATGTTGAAGCTGTGGTCTTGTCTTGGGCATCGGAACTCCTCAATGGTACCTATTTTAAGGGTGGTGATAAGATAACTTCATTGAGATAGTTGAGAGACTATGACGAAACACTTTTAAATGGTTTAAATATACAGGGCGTCGTCCCACGGCTATGCCACATGGAAGGAAAGTACCTTGAATATTGTAGATGGAACATTTTACTGAAAGAAGACATTATTTGAATTTAAAAAACAATTTAAACTGCATTCATAGATATTTAAATAATTACATGGTTGAACCGGGAATCGAACCCGTTAACGAGAAAAATAATTAACCTGCAGCTTTATCATACCGATCGAAAGGCTTCATCATAAGGGTTATTTTTTGCTAAATAACTTAGTGTCAAAAATAAAAGTAAGACCATGAATTTTAACATCCCTTAATAATTTGTCCCTCGTTCAATACAATATATGCTGACTGTGTCATTTTCGCAAATCGTTAAACCAATTTAAGTCGAGTAGATACTAGATACATCAGTTACATAGCATGTTACAGTGGAATATCAAAAAAAAAAATCAAAAATTGTTTATTCAGTATCCAAAAATTACATAGTTGTACAGGTTGGTGCCTCTTTCATCATAAAACATTTCATCTGTGTTTTGTTATGGTTAGTTATTTGAACTTATTTGTTATTTGTTAACTGCTTGCTTGTGTCCCAAGACAATAAGTGCGTCGTAATTTAAACTTATGCAAACGTTGAGTACAGTTAGTGTTGAGTTGCAGGACTTGCAGCCTTGTAGTGTTACTTGTAAGTTTACATTTATGTTGTTATACTTTCTTTCTACGTATTTAATTTGTTACTGTACCTATTTCAATAAAACATAAAGCATTAAGAAATAAACTAGAAAATAAATGTTTTTTTTTAAATAATCAACAAGCAAAGGTGCTTTTAAAACGAAAAATATACTTATTTTCAAATGGTAGGTACCTAATAGGTCAGTCAATCTGAAGCCGGCATCCTATATAAGTATTTTTAACCAAAAGCTGACTTCAGTTTGACTGACCTATTAGGTACAATTTGAAGAGAAACTCTTGAGTTTTTGAAAGCGGTTTTCTATTTTTTATGACGTACCTATATAAATATGCTAAATATTTGCTTACTGTACTGGTATAAAAATGTATACCTACTTGTACCTATACATACCGCTTGTGAGGGGTACCATTTTACTCGGTACCTAGGTAAAACATAATTGCTTTTGACAAGTCATGTTGTTTTTTACTCGGCCGCCATTACTGTCAAGTAAATAAGAGCTATCGTAACGTTGACAATACGATAACACGACAAAATTTAACAAAACAGCAATTTTTTACAAAAAGTTTTACAAAATTTACATGACAGCAATTTTACTTGAATTGAAAGAAAGAAATCGAGATATCGTGACTTCCTACTTTAATGTTTACGAAGACGACCAATTACTCTCACATACTCCTGTTAACTTCCCAGGGCTGTTTTTGCCATAGGTATCAAGTCAGCGGCAGTGGCAGCCCGTACGACAGGCTGGGCTTTGGCACTTGTCCCTGTCTATCGCTGACGATGAGCGGGAAGCGAGTAGACCCAGCGACCAACTATTAATATATTGTGTCTTTTATTAACACGGGATCATGCATATATCTTTCGTTTCGACGAACGAGAGGAAAGTGTTCTTGGCGGCAGTGTGAACAGCCAGTCATCAACTATAAATACGAGTATGTGCCTCTTTTATTGACACAGGATTATACTTTGTTCGTTTCTTGAGCGAGAGCATAGCTAATCGCTTCCTCGCCGGCAATGGGACAAATGCCTTGGTTGGGTTTTACCGTTTTTGGTATAATGTCTCTGCGGCTTGGATTGCTCCTCGCTATCGCATGCGGCGTAGCGGGGCTCATTGGCCTTTCAGGGGCATTACGATGATATTGGTTGTCGTCTTGGACAGGAGGGCTAGCACAACTTGTCCGCGACTTCTTTGTCGCTCCTATCTCCTATTCTATCCAGTCATTACTCATTAGCTAACGATAACGGTACAGAGGGCCCTGCCGAGATGCATTGCGCTAACTAGCATTTCTATTCGTTTAATTTTTAAACCAATCGCAACACTGGTAGATTACGTGACTTTTCGCATCACGTCATCTACCGTTAAAAAACGAAATGAAAAGAAACGTTAATTAGCGCAATGCATCTTGGAAGGTCCCTCAGGACTCGTGGGAATAATATGCTTAACGTATATCGGGATCGGGTGGACTCGGTTATAATAGTATAAGAGCATATAAAAGAGAGTGAGAGAGAAATACAAGCCCGAAGGACGTTTTAAAAGCTATTGCAGTGTACAGTCAGCAACAGAAGTAGGTGGACAGTCGATAAGTTCAAAATTATCTACTCACGCTCTTATTCTCTTGACGACAGAATCGTGTATTGTTTTGAGCTCTTCAAGTGTCCACATACTTTCGTTGCTGACTGTACGTATAGAAGTGCCTCGGGCTCCGCGAGTAAATTCTACAACAACGATTATGCTTTCAAACATAAATTTAACATAATATTAACCTTACAGGTTATATCATGACTTATTTACGAGTATCTCTTAAAAAATATAATATTAATGTCTGGCAACGGTTTTAATTCCCAACGGTTTCATTTATAAACCTGAAAAATGCATAAGTTAGAAATGACTTTATTGCTGTACCAATTAGGTATCTTTTTTTTTAAAGATAATTCAGTGTGTGTCTTGCATAGAAAATATTTTTTTATTAATGATAGTTAGGTACTGTTAACGATGTTGCACGAGCACTCAAGTGGATAATATAGCCTAACTATAGTTTTTAAGCCTGCAAAGTTTTATTTGATGCTTCTGCGGGGTCACCATGACATACTAAAGCATTTCCGTTTAGGTTGAGAGAAAGGGACAGAGCTATAGCAGTTATATATGACTTACTTTCATTTCAATTTCAATGTTTGTCGTTGTTAATTGGTTAGGTTAGGATTCATTAATTTGTTTTTGTTTTAATTGAAATGAATGAATTATTGAATTAGTTATATTTTTTAATAAAATACTTACATCAAAATACATGTGCGAACAAAACGACGTATCTACCTACCTTATTTTAAAAGCGGAGGTTTTTCTTCGAAATTCGTAATTCGAACTTCGTCTATCCCTTTTGCTCTCGAAGCGTCACTAATTCGCAAGAAAGTGATGGGGTGATCCGAAGTTCGAATTACTGATTTCGAAGTACAGTCCAAAACTCAGTCGACGGTGCTGCCACTGGTATACGATCTGAAGGATCATTACATTAGGTACTTACTTTACTCATCATCGACCTATTTTCATAAACTTCCTATGATTGGAATTAAAGTTAAATACAGGGCGTCTGCGTGTTGGCTTCGGGTTCATGTACGCCTTCCAAAAGTCCGCAACTCCCATAGTTCCGCGATTGGTAAAGACATAAAAATAACAAAAAGAGCTCAACTGTAATATAAAGTCAGTAAATTTTTAAAATGGGCACTTACAATAAAAAATATATTTAACTTATGGTATATAAAACATGACAGTAGCAGTTTTAAAATAACTTAATATTAATATCGAGGAACTATTCGTCAATAATATTATAAATTATCTTTAAGGGATATTCCGTAAAATACGATAAAATAGTATAAGTACTTAAGTACCACTAGCGACATCTATGGTTGAGTAGCGAAACATAATCAGCCATACTATTAACAACATTTATCTTTGCCGATATTTAATTTAATACATTTCTCATACTAAGTAACTGGTTCAATAAAAGCTATTTAAAAATTAAAAACAACGACAAACTATGTTATGCAAACTTAAATTATCCTCCACTGGTTTAATCTTATTTAAAATCTTCATTCTGCTTACTCGGTAATCCAGGGTTATTAAATCTGCAGAAAGCACTATCTTGGATTTCTTGGTAAATTATATTTGTTCTTGATCATTTCTCTTAGTTCCATTAAGTCATGGTAAATTGTCTGCATCACTGTTATTTGTAACTTAAGACTTGACACTTGCAACTTAACTGCACTTAACTGGCTGCTACACTTTTGCATGTCCATATCAAATTTAACTAACATTTTCTTATTCACGTCAAGTTCATTTCTCAAGTAAGGCCTGGCAAGATTAAATGTTTGATCTCCCATTGCTGAGCAACTAATTAGTAATTACCTAACTATTAAAATGGTACGTACATAATATGAGTGATTGCCTTTTTTTTAATACTTGTAGCATAATGAATTTTTAAATAAGGAAAAAAATATATAAATTCGAGAATGATTTCCAAGAATACATGGTTAGGAGTGAGTAATATCTTTAGGGTGTGTGCGATACGATAACAATATAAACTTAACAAAGATACGGCGAGGTCTTATCTCTAATGTAAAACGTTTAGTTATATTTTACCGATTTGATTTTAAATATGCAAACAAATAAACCGGTAAGATGGGCAATTCATAGGTTTAAGTTTTGTATAAATATCTAAAATGCAAACGAAAACTTTTTTCAGCAAGAATACGAATAGGTTTTTTTACTCGTGACTTGTGACATACTTCATAAACACTATTTGAAAAAACTTGGGAAAACCAGGAAAAACACTGCCTACAAATTATATTACTACTTGCAACACCACAATTGCCAACATTAGAAAAAAAACACAAAATTGTCAAAAGTGTGCTGTCATTTTTCTGCCCCAAATCAATCACTGTTGATTTTCTAAAACAAAAGCCATTAAACAATATTATTAATTATGTTTCGAGCTAATAATTTCGATAAGTTACTCGGTAAGTGTTATGTGCTTTACAAGTGTACTGTATAACGTTATAAACCGTAATACGGAGTGTGTTTAAAAGTGAAAAATCCCATATCTTTTGGTATCTCTACATAGTTTGATTTAAGTCTGATTCACTTTCTTTTGCTACGTATAAATTGTTTCCAATGTGGTTCAATCTATCATCGCATACTCCTAACTCTATGAAGTGGTGAAACTTGACAACTCATGACGATTTCTTATAACTAGACGGAGGAATGATGAAATAATTAATTTCAGATAAAGCCACTAGTAATTTGCGTTTGGACCCCGACTGGCCGACGATTCTGCAGATATGTGATTTAATTCGGCAAAATGATTGCACGTGAGTATTTGTGCGTACTAAAACTTTGTGTGTTATTTGGTTTATGACTTCTGATGGTGACATTGTTTGTAGGCCAAAATATGCTATCGCCGCTCTCAAGAAGAAGCTCTATTCCCAGAATCCGCATCAGGCCATGTTTGCTTTACTGACCCTTGAGAGTGTTGTGAAAAACTGTGGTAAGGAAACACTTGTTTACATTTGTAGTTCTATTTATTATGACATTTTGATTTTAATAACTGGGAGTTATTCAATTTTATTGCTTAATTTGTTACTGCTTGAACCTTATCACAGATTTATGTTATTACTAAAATGAATTATTTATGGGGATTTTATATTTTAGTGGTATTTGTCTTAAATTGTGTAGATAATTGTATAGCTAGAGATAGCTTAACCCTTACATTACATTCAAATTAATAATTAAACATCAAAAATTATTTTGGGGTGGGTAATGTTACCCCCTAAGGCTAACCTAACCTGGTGTTATAATATTTTCAGGATATGTGAAATTTTAAAGTTAATAAATATTATAGCAATCATATTGTACCTTCTTCTCTTTAAGATAATATGGTACCCGAACACTTTAACTGCCATTAGCCCTTAATTCCTTTTTGTATGAAAATCACAGCTCTTGGGAGTAAAAGTGCTAAGGTCTTTTTATTGTTAGCCCCATAATTGCCTATAGTTCTAATTTAACCTAAAATGTTTAAATGTATGTATTTAGTAATTAAGAAATTTATGGTCCACACATATTATTCTTTAATATGGACTTTTGCAAGGGTTGGATCTTTATACTATACTTACTATATTCTATCAAAATTGACAAACTTAACTTTAAAAACTGAATCTATTTAATAGTCTAGATGTCTTGTTAGCCATGTTGGTAGTGACCCTGCCTATGTAGCTATCAGTCCCAGTTAAGATAAATATTTGTGTACTTAGTGTGAGTATTGATATGTACATAAGTATTCATTTCTCAATTTAAGTATGTTTATCGTAACCTAGTACCCATAGTACGAGCCTAGAGTTAAATGACTAAGTAAAAAAGTCTTGTTAGATATAATTTGGTGATGACCAACAAGGATCTTGCAATAAAATTAGTCACAATTTTGAACACATTAGCACAACAAATAACTCGCACATTAGGTAGAAACACAGATTAAGGTTGCATTCAACCAGACTGGATAAGGTCTTATACCTAGACTAAATGCTGAATTTGTATAAACCAATCTCAGAGTAAGTGTTGTTCCAAGTTTGGTGATACACGGCCTAAGATTGGTAACCTATTCATAAACAATAAATGGTAAATGTTACATAATAATATAAGTAAACAATTAAGATAAAATCATATTTGTTGGTGCATTGATAGCTTTTATCATTAAAGTAACTAGACTAATAATGATTTATTTTAAAATGTTGAATGAAACATTGGTACTGTGCACTGTAATTTAGATAAGAATTTTATATTAACTAAACAATTTTGTTATATTCCAAAACTAGGATCTGGCATCCATGATGAAGTGGCATCAAAGGCGTTCTGTGAAATGCTGCGAGATCTGGTCAAAACAACCCATCATGAGAACCTACGCACCAAAATTCTTGAGCTTATACAAGCATGGGGATTTGCCTTCCGGAACAACCCAAAATATAGAGCTGTGCAGGTAGTGTATACACTTGATTATGAACTTAAAATGCGAAAGTAAGTCTGCTTGTTTGTTTGTTATGCGTTCAAAGCTAAACCACTGAACCAAAGGAGGTACGTTTAACCCTGGGGAAACGTTTTTTATCCTAGAAAATTTGATTAGGTCCCGAGGGAATAGCTTCTACACAGACATCTAGTAAATAAATATAAAGGGGACCACTTTACACATATTGACTTTTCCCCATACAAAACACTATGGATACTAGTCAATGATATACATGATGATGATGACAGGTGGGGATGTCCGGCCAGAGCAGGCAGGTGGTTGAGTGTTCCTTCAATTGCACCCAATGATATAGATACTTTTATAGGTAAATAAATAGAAAGGGTTACTTAAGTATGAGCAAAAAAAAAACACATGCCAAACAATACACAACATTTCAATAATGATCCCTTGGCAACAGAACAATTTCATATGCATTATTAGGCCCACTTGCACGTTAATGTTAACCCTAGGTTAACCCCGGGTTAACAGGTTAATTTGTTAAAATTGACAGGTCTTACATGAATCTGACATTCTTTAATAATTTAACCTGGGGTTAACCTAGGGTTAAATGTACGTGCAAGCGGGCCTTAATGTAATATTATGCAAAATGCATGTCCACCAATTGTTACTAACCCCAAATACTAATTAAACCTTAAAATAATGTAGGCAAACGATTTTGTGCCTTTATTTTGGATACTAGCTTTTGCCCCCAATTCTCCGCGTAGAAGTCGTTTTTCGCTATTTCCTCAGAAACTGTCCTACTTTCCGGGATAAATGTAACCTATGTCCTACCCCGGGATCCAATCTATCTCCGTATCAAATTTCATTGAAATTGGTTCCGTAGTTTAACGGTGTAGGCATAACAAACAGACAAAGTTACTTTCAAATTTATAATATTAGTATGAGTGTTTAACAATATCCCGTACACCAAGCCAATCCTTTGTCTTGTTTCAATTATTTATTATTTTTTTGATCCAGTATACAATGGGTTAAATACAAAATGTTTTTAACCCATTGAATATTCTGGCCATTTCTGGCACTCCTTTTTACCAACACATTACCTGTTACCACCCAGCAGTTTTTATGCTAAAAGCTGATATGCTGCACAATTAATAATATAAAACAATTTTTCTTCACCTTTGGCTCTCTCTTCTCAAATACCACGTGTCTCCCAAACCAATATAGCTATAAATTCTATGTTGAGCTTACAAGATGTTATGTCTACTTGATTCATTATTCCTTCACATAGTATGATTCATGAATACCTGACGCATACTATTAAATTGTATACTTACCTACACCCCTCATTAGACAGGTGTAGGTCACAATACACTAGTAAAACTAATACTAATTTATCTACTCATTTGAATCTTTGTTTTTGAAAGCTCATTTAACTTTTTCTGATCTGGATAAATAAGCTAGTAGGTACTAGCTAGTGTACCTTACTTATTTAGTTGTGAAACATTGAATTAGTCTATTCTTTCAAAGGACTTTTATGTACATAGGACATAATTCTTGGTTGTATTAGAACAGTAGGTATTATATTGATTCACAGCCAAGTTAATCTAATTAGGTTTCATTGTCAGTTGTCGTTGCTCGTACCAGCCACATTATATTGGTTGTTGTTGTGTTAAAATGACTGCATCATTTATAAGAGTGAGTTTTAGCTTTATATCTACAAACCAACTACTACAAATAATTTTACGACATATTAAGCCACAGGGTCACCCGTCGTGTGATAAATTTAATTTGATATGTTTATTTGTGCAGAGAGAGATGCTGCAAAATATAATAAATTAAATTAAATGGTTTTCACTTTGTGATATCTATGCTGTTGTATTGTTTTGATGTGACGTAGTTGGCCGTAGTAATCTGTTGCAACATTTTCGAGACTTCAACTTTACTATGTTGCACCTAAAAGCCTAAAATAAGGAATTTGAATTTGAGGCTGGTTAGCCTCGTAAGATCCAATACATATTTTTAAGTAACATTGTAATTGGAACCTTGTCAGTTTAACTATAAGGTGCCTTTTCTGTTTGGTATTATGTCCTTACGCGAGACCCTGGGAACTTAGGAGGTATATACTATAGAACCACGAATTTTGTATTGATCTCGACGGATGGTATGCTCAATACAAAAAACGTACCTAGTTCTAAGGAACAAATGGGCACAACATAAACCAGTCAAATAACTCAACGCTAAATATTCAGTCCAGCCATAGAAATGAGCTTGCGATTGACGAAATTACGCATTCCGACTAAAGCAACCATGATAAACAGGGTCATTGACTCTTCACTTCACAAGCAATAATGCAGGCAAATAGGTAGGTAGGTATTTTGTTGTTTACTATCGCCACCATCGTGAATGTACGAATATTCATGACGTGTGAGTGAGCTTATCAGTTAATAATAATGATTCACCAGCAAAGATCCTTAGACAAAGCAAAACGACATAAACGTTATTTTCAGACAGTACAATGCTCACGTTACACCAACAATGTTCAGTTGTTTTTTTTTTGTGTTACAAAGTCTTGAAACTCTATTGTGCTTGTAGATTGTAGTTCCTGTTGTGTGATATATTAAAAATGGCTGCTTGTCAACAGGACACTGTGAACATACTCAAAGCAGAATCCTACAAATTCCCCCCACTGAAGGAATCTGATGCAATGTTTTCCGCTGACACAGCACCGGAATGGGCTGATGGGGAAGTGTGCCACAGGTTTGTAAACAAACTCTCAGAGAAAAAATCTAATTTATCTGGAATTATTGGATCAGTAAATATTTATCATCCCAATCCCAATACCGTCCAATTTTTAGGCATAATGGAAAGAGATATAACCTCTATCAGGAGTTACATTCGAGGCCAATCTCCTCAGTCTTGACGAAAGACTCATTAGATTGTCTTTTTACATGCTTTTTCACTTATGTATTTTTTATCGTGTCAGGTGCCGCGTTGCTTTCTCTCTGATGGTGCGTCGCCACCACTGCAGAGCTTGTGGCCAGGTGTTCTGTCAACAATGCAGCTCCAAAAGCTCTACTCTGCCCAAATTTGGCATTGAGAAGGAGGTAAGATTGAACAAACAGAATATCATATGTAAATGGTTAGGTTGAAAAGGACATACAGTGTAAGAGATGTAAAAAGTTTTTTGGGTTTTGGGTCAAGTCAGAAAGACTCGAAAGAACAATTAAGTGAAAATTTACAAATCTTAAGGATGTTTTAAGAGATACTGTAAATATACTATGTTATATGTATAATTTAGGTACATTTATTTTTTGCCTAAATCTGTAGTATGAAAGTTTGAGTAATCAGTTAAAATTACCATAATGTCAATCAAATTTCACCTTTATTTGACCGTCTTGGTATGTTACCAAAGGTTTGAATCAGTATTTCTTTACAATGTTTGATACATTTTCCGTTTTAGCATTATATTTTCTTGTGGTAATATCCCACATATGAGGGGTTAAAAGCTGATCTTAAGTGGGATGTTTGTCTCAAAACACATCGGAAGTAAACATTGTCATACAAAACTGTTATTTCTGATGCATCTTGAGACAGGCTTCACACTCAATTTCAGTTAATTAATACGGCCCTTAGACTTCTGGTATGAACAGGTGCGAGTTTGTGATGCTTGCTACGACAAAGTTAGCCGTCCTCCCACCTCGACTGCAAAACTGGAAATAGTTGACACCTCCAGTGACTATGGACCAACACAACCGCAGGTATGGATATAGTAGTTAATCTGGTAAACAATCACAAGTCCAAAAACAAGGTTAGTAGATTACTTACATACTATTTGGCTGCTTTTTTGTGTATCTGAATTTTCATAAGTTAGAAAATAGGTAATTTTTTTCTGTACCCTTAAGTTTTGTTTAAAAGTATTTTAAGAGATGCACCTATAGAACCTGTAGGTTGGTTAGGTTCGTTCGAAAATTCAGACCAATGAAACAGGAGGCAAGCATTTTTTTGTATTCAAGGGAGATAAAAGTTAATCTGTTTATATAATCTTAACAGCTGTACTGGTTACATTTCTTATTTGTTTTTTTGATTAAGTTAAATTATATTCTTGTATGTAATCTACTAACATTGTCCTTCAGTATGGCTAGCACAAGTTCTTTTTTCTAGTTTGTCGCTCAGTCCATCTCAATTGTTACAGACTAGATAGAAAGGGAGGTCCGACAAACAAGTCACGGACAACTTGTGCTAGCCCGTATGGTGCATTTAAATGTGTGTAATGCAATATTTTGCCATGATAAACTCATACTATACTTGTTTTGAATAATTTCTAACTTTAAATAAAAAATATATATAAGATTATATATTCATAGATAACGCCATAAATAAACAACTACAAGCCACATCATGACAAAATATTTTGCATTACATACAACACAGATGCACAGAGTTAATACTGTGATTACATTACAAAATTTCATTAGATTTTATTTCAATAATCAAGAAAAACATAAATATACATCATTATCAGCTCACCTGTAAAATGTTAGCGACCAACATAAGCTGCCGTTTGGTTTACAAACCCAAATTTATTTTGATTACTTGAAATACATTTAGGGTTTTCAGAATGAAAGTTCCGAAGATCTATGTAAACTATATTTTCAAAACTTTCTACACTTCTAACAAAGCATTTAAAAAAGAAATGATACAATATTTCAATTACTGAATGTTGTCACAAGGTACCAATGTCCTATTTATAAAAATACTAGTGTAGGAGTAATTGTGTTTATAGTTTGTTCCTTCAAATAGTAAAATACCCTTTGAAGTCGCCCAACACCGCACTGTGTGCGCACTGCGGCAGCTTCTTTGTAGCAATTGTAGCGGCATGTCAAAGCATTCAAACTATTTGAACGAACAAACTGTATGGGATATCACAGGGATAATCCTAGATTGAGCCAACTATAAAAGAATTCGCAATTTTGAAGTGCTTTATAAAGATATTTATGTGGTGAAAGAAATTCATTATTCTAAAATCCCATCCAACTAAATAGTGTTTGTGATTTGCAAGGGTACTGTAGAGTGGGACCATTCCGGCAGTGTCAAGGTTAGAAGCTACAATTGACCAGTGAAATGGTTTGTCTAAAAGCCTCAAAGTTTCGGAGCTGTATGTTGACAGGACTCTTTACAGTAGGTTTATTAAAAAAACACCATAAGCTCTTAAAAATAAATTTATTAACGTTACTTTCACTGTGTTTCATAACCATCAGGCATTTCGCCACCCGGCACCAGCATTGCAATGTTATTCCCGTTTAGTAGAATTTGATCTAGTTTGGTTATTTTCCTTCCTTCTGGTGTTGATTCATATTCTGTCACGTCATCTAGTAACATGTTCACGAAGTCATCGAATCCTTGTAGCGTTCCCACCATTTCTTTATCATTTTTCATAATAATGTGGATCCGGGAACCTATACACTTGTCAACCAGTTCAAGCGGCAATAGAGTATTCGGATTAGGCAGTGAAGATTGAGCCATTTTAACACAATTGCGCACTTCGATGCTAAACTTATAGTTATGGCTAATATCAAGAAAAATAATTAGAAACTGTATTAAATACTATCGTCAATGCTAAGCATCGCCGCACGGATTTAGTTTAACATGACATGACATACCACAGACTGCCGAAAAATGCGATTACTATATATTCATTATACTCTATGATACGAAGCGCGTTGTTTTTATATTGTAGTCGACGTATTTACAAGCAACTTGAACAGTTCGGACGTCACTAGCGATACCGGTTTTCTGCGATATATTACTGGCAACACTCGAGCTGTGAGGCGAATTTGCTGGAATCCAGTGACTGTCGTGTCGATTGTCACTGAATTGTAAAAAAAGAAGTTAGCTTCTAAAAATCGTTTGAATTTAACGACAGGAGATCATTTCGTACAAAATAATATTTCTTAAAACATAGTAACAGCGTCGCGTATTTTTCGGAGAGGTGTTGTTTATTGAAGATGTCTAAGAATTACGTGACTAATCACCGTGGTGAAATGTATTTTACCCCAACGAGCAAGCTATTCATAAAGAAAGAGCCAGTTACGCCTATCGAAGAAGACTTTGGCGAACACAATCATTTAGATGATTCCAAGACACAAATTAAGGAGGAAGAATATGGAGGGATGAGGAAATCTTTATCTATGAATGATATAACTGCACTTACAGAAGACCTAATGAGATTGGGGTATCAAAATGAAAGCACAGGAACCAATAATCATCGCAGGGTGACTGGAATAGGAGAGTTATCAAGAACAAAGTTTGTATCGATGGCTGAGGCTATTTACCACTACCACAGAGATACACCCAATCGCTTCCACTCAAGTCGGCCACAAGTGTTCCGATCAAATGGAGTTGTTGCACCGTCAGGGCTTACTGTTCCTCAATCTCCTATGTTGAGATGTAAGGCGCGTTCCCGACCTATGCACATTATGTCTCAAAAAGAAAGAGAAGAAATGGAAGCTGAAGAAATTAGAAAGTTTAAAATTACAGCAAACCCTATTCCTAAGTCTGTAATAGAAGGTTGTAGAAATCTTCCTGAAGTCCCAAAGAAAATGTCAACAGTTCCTGAGCCTTTCAACTTGACAGAAGTTAACAAAAAGACAAACCATTTCCCTGTGCATGTTCAGGCATTCAAAGCTCGTCCAGCTCCGAAGCACATCTTAGAGAAACCCCAAGTTTGTTCCAAGCAACCTGTTCATGTGACTAAGCCAGTCAGTCCTAAATTTCATTACAAGCCTGTAAATCCTAAGGAGAATGATAAAAAACACAAAGATAATTTTGATAAACATCCAAAACCAATAGAAAAACCAGTACGTCATGGCCCTCTAATGCCTGAACCATTTTCATTTGAAAAGAGAGATGAAGAAATGAAACGGCGTCGTGAGGAAAGAATTAGAAAACAACTTGAAGAAGAAAAGAAACAAGCTTCACAATTTAAAGCACAACCTTTGCCAGGCGTTGTTAAAAAGCGAATGCAGGTTGTAACTACTAAATGTAGCTCCTCTACAGCTTCATCAGAAAATAAGGAGAATCGCATTAAATTTGAGGCTCGCCCACCTGTGGTGCTCTACAAGGACCCATTCAAACCTGTACTGAAACCAGTACAATTGGTGAAACCTACACCATTCCAGTTAACTACTGAAAAAAGGGCTGCTGAAAGAGAAATATTTGACAAGATTCTTAAGACTAAGGAGGAGGAACAAGAAAAACTACGGCTGCAAAAAGAAAAAGAAATGGTGCAAGCCGAAGAAAGAGCTAAGAGTGTGATGAGAGCCAAGCTTGTGCATCATCCTAAACCGGTTCCTGTGACCGTTAACCCTTTTGTTCCAGAAAGATCTGATGCACCGCTCACTGTACCTGAAACTCCTAAGTTTATTAGGAGATTAAGGCAACACTAGATTTGTATTGACAGTTATTATAATTAGGATTAAGTTATATAACGCTTCGATTGCCGTTCAAAGGGTTATCAAATGTTGACAATTCTAATTTTGTGCAACTTGTTTGTTAAACTGATTTTGGATTAGTTTTAGAGTAGTTTATATTGTGTAGTTTTAATATTGTAATAATTTTTTCAATTTTTATGCCATTACATACATACATAATGATTTTTAATTTAAGAATTGTGTAAGCTAAATTTAACTCTTTTATTAAATGTTTTTAAATAAAATTCTTTTTTATTTCATACTACTTTTTTATTTCTTCTTTTTCTTTAAGTTTCATCTTTTTCATAATTCGTAGTTAACCTTTATTAAGAGGCTTATAGGCATTCAAGCCTTTTTATTAAGAGGTTCTTAAGTTAATATGAACCAAACTTGCAAATAAAGATTGTTGCCACCCAATTTTTTCTGTAAAAGCAACATCACTTGTCAGTTATGTATCCTAGCTCCTTGATTTATGAAGAGATTCAATTAAAAACATCTGCAATATGTTAACAATGATATAGCTGAACTTGGCTTTCCATATCTACCATTCCTTGGAGATAATCATTGCAAAACACATTTACCTTCAAAACATGTTCATTGCGAGTGCGATTTCTTGAATTCTCTAGCGATTTGAACGCTAACATTCCTTATTTCAAAATATATTGTCCTGATTAATATTATTGATGCACAAGTGTGTTTGCTGCTTTGTACCACCACTCAGCAACAGAAGCTCTACTTTGTCTTTACACGTATTGTTTTTAACCGGCAGCTATTACTGTCAAGGAAATAAGAACTATCATAACTATAATACATACCACTTTGATTTTGACCTTCAGTATTTTAATATTTCAAAATTCGTTTCTTAACAGAGTCCCTTGGAAGCGCTGGTAGACTCAGACATGTAAAAGTGCCTACAGGGCCTACTTACAGAATAAATGAATTTGAATTTTGAATTTTGATTTATTCATTAAACCGCTGGAATAACCGAACTAAAAATGTATTTAGTTCATTTTGAAATATGACCATACTGAAGGTCAAAATCAAAGTGTCATATACTATAATAATTAGGAAATAGCGTCTCCATGGATTTAAGAACCATGATATGCCAACAATCCTAACCGTAATCATAACATTGACAATACTATAACATGTCAAAAGCAAGTAGGTTCAGCCCAGGTAGAACCCCAATCAACGGGATTTTTTAAGAGGTAGACTGAGGGCAGAGTTACAACCATAAACAACCTCTACGCTGACGGAGTCGCGAGCAAAAGTTATTTAAATAATTACATTTTGATAAAGCATTTTTTATTGCTTAATAACAGAAGCGTCCCGGGAAAAGCGATGAAGAATTGAGGTTAGAGGAAGAAGAGCAATTGCAGCTCGCACTTGCGATGAGCCAGTCGGAGGCCGAGCACAAGGAGAAGGAGCGGCGGCGGCACACCGTGGAGCCCACGCCGTCACACGCACACCCCGCTGGTAATATCGCTCAACTATAACTAACAATTCCTCCTACGACTGACAGATCCTCAGGTTTTAATTTTTTTAATTAATCTGAAAATTCGTCAGCGTCAATGAATTGAACGGTTTAGTGGACGTAAATCTAGGGAAATGCAACCGCGACGTTGCATCTCATCTAATTCTCAGTTTAATTAATGTATTTCACTCCTGCACGGCTAGCACAAGCTAATGATAGAGACGCACTGAGCGTTCTACCTAGCCTACCCCTTGTGTTATGTATTTCCCCAATGTCGAGTTATTTATAGACACTTCCATGGACTTATTAGAGAAATAAGTCGATGGATATCACATACGAGGACTGTTGTTCGATAAAAGAGAGAGAGAGAGAGTATTTGACGACGCGTTAGCCTAGTTGGTAGTGACCTTGTCTACGAAGCTAGCGGTCCCGGGTTCGATTCCCGGTTAGGCAAATATTTATGTGATGAGCACGAGTATTTGTTTCTGTTTCTTGGATGTTTTCTTAGTATTCAAGTATTTATTTCTCTATATAAGTAAAAGTTTTTATATCGTTGTCTAGTTTTAAATCTAGTTTTTAAGTTTAATTTTAATGTTGCATGCCCGAAACGGGTAACTGTTGGAACTAATATTGAATATTTAACACCTATGTACACAGTTATGCAATAAATTTATTCTATTCTAATCTATTCTATTCTATTCTAGTACCCATAGCCTCGGGCTTAGTTTTGAACTTTATTTATTATTTATTTTCTCTCGTGGGCTAAACAAAAGCACATGGGGATAGTTCCGTGCGTTTCCGTCAAGCTCATCTCATTTGTATATGTTTTGGCAAAGGGCATTGACCGGTGGCGGGTAGGTTTTAGTAAGCTTGCTGCGTACTCGTATTTGTTGTAACAGTAGATGTGATATTCCAGTGTCATCGACGCCGTCGTCGGTGAGCGCGTCGCCGGAGCACGCGGCGCCGGCGACGGCGGAGCTGTCGCGCTACCTGGACCGCAACTACTGGGAGCAGCGCCTCACACGCGACAACAACGCGCCCACCGCGCCCGCGTCGCACTCGCGGAGCGACGTCTCCGATGTAAGCCATACGTACTGTTCACACACGACACATTTTAATAACTCTCAACACAAAAAGATAGGTAGTCTGTAGTCTGACCAGCGAGTCGTGACAAAAGCATTTTTCCATATCTTCACATGGCAACAATTTTACCTATGAAACACGCTGTCACATTATGAGTACCTATCCAGTCTTTATGCATTTCGTGTTACCAGCTATATCTCGGACGTTATCATCTGAGCTCTGGGGCCGTAAACTAATTAGTGAACAAACAAAGAAGTCGCTGCAAAGTGCGAGCGAGAGATCTGCTAACCTCCAAAGAGCGAGCGAGATGTGCGAACAACTTTTATGGCACCAGAGCTCAGATGATTTCGACCCGACAATAGTGATATTTTAAATTTGCTTCCATTTATTTGTTTCACCACTCACTGGTAAAATGTACTTATATGTATGTATGTTCTTTTCTTAATGTGTGTTTCTGCTTACCTGTGTTTCCGTGTTTATACAATGTATCTGTTTCTGCCTATGGCATCCAAGTTCCCGAACGAAAGAACCGATGCAATGCGGTGTTTTTTTTAATAAGGATATTTCTAAGGGCGCGTACAAATAGAACGTCCGTTTTTACAGGATCCGTTTTAACGTATCTTTTCCTCTTGTAATCTTCGTTTTGTACTGGATCCAGAATACTGTTTTGGGTGTGAACTCGCTCATACAACTACATACGCTATCAAAAAACGGACCTGTAAAACGGATCGCTATGTGTACGCGCCCTAAGCTTGGTTCCACGAAAATCCGCCGTTGCCGATTGGCCGTTGAAGAGATCAGTCTACTCTGAAAGTAGGAGTGTCCAATATCGGGGGTTGTTGAATTATGAAATGTACGCAATCGCTCGCTACGCGTTATAATTCCAAAAGTTGCACTTATCGGACGAAAAGAGTTAGTTTCAATTTCACCGTTTTAATAAGCAATGAATGTTTCTTCCCTAGGATTACGCTAAACCGGCTACGAACAAAGCGCCGGAAGACGACAACGAAGACCAAGAGATTGATGACTTCGTAGAGAAGCTAAAATCTCAAGTTGAGATTTTCGTTAACCGAATGAAGAGCAATTCTTCAAGGTATTAATTCATTATTTGAATAGGCAGTATGTTCAGATTGTAATATTGTCCTGTATTTGAACTTAATAACAATTCAAAACTTTTCTAAAAGGTGTTCTGAACAAAAAACATGCTCATAGCGGTTTCTCTTAAAAGCATACATTAATTATTATTTTTGTTCATTATTTACCTACTGTGAAACTAGTACATTATTGCCTAGGCATGGAAGTAGGCAATTGCGGGCCTGGCATTGGTTTAAACGGACGAGCTTGCGAGTCCGTTTAAAAATACAAAGCCCGCAATTGCTGTTCCTGCCGAGGCAAATATAGTGCTTTTCTCAAAAATAGCAAGTTTTTTTTTGTGTTGGAGTAAAATCTTCGTCGCTCGAACTCATTTTTTGAATTGCATACAAACAAACTTCATGTGAAAAAACTATCACTCTTTACCGCCTTTTTGTTTATGACAAGGAGAAACGCAATTTTTGTTTTCAAAAAAACATAGGCTATTCCAGATACAGATAAAAAAGTTGTGTTTCGAATAAAATTTGGATGTATATGACTTGTGCCCTGATTTTATATAGTAGAGTTAGATAGTAATGGAATTTGTATGCATCATTGCGGGCTTGTGTAGCGAGCACGCAATATTTTTTTTTTAAATTGAGGACTCAATAAACTATGTACTTCGCGTCTCAATATGTAGATAGTAATGTCAACATTTCCGGACATTTTCGAGAAAAAATTATTGAATATTAACAGTGTTCACTACGCCCGTTTTGGACTAAGACTAGATCATTGTGTTTGTAACCGCGTTACGTAGCACTAGCTGTGACGTAGAAAAGACCGTGTGGAGTTTAAGCTCTATAGCCAATAGCATTTCTTTTTTCTTATTTTTTTTTTAATGTATACTTTTGAGACAGACCTCTACGAGTATAAGCATTTTTTTTTAGTACACCTTTAAGCAAGTTCTTGTGGTCAATTATTCGTGTGCTTTCAGAGGAAGGTCGATAGCCAACGACACGTCCGTGCAGTCTCTGTTCATGAACATAACCGCGATGCACTCCCAGCTGTTGCGGTACATCCAGCAACAGGACGACAAGCGAGTTTACTTGGAGAGCTTGCAGGTACAGTCAAAGACTTGGGACCCACCATAGGCAGGCGCGGCTCACTCCGCGATTTACGTTCATCGCTACAAGTACATGCTGGTTACCCATCTGAGGGCTCAGACAAGATGCACTACGCTAACTAACGTTTCTATTCGATTCGTTTTTAAACCATCTCGTCACTGGTAGACCACGTGACTTTTCGTTACACGTCATCTTCCAGTGACGCGATTGGTTTAAAAACGAATCGAATAGAAACGTTAGGTAGCGTAGTGCATCTTGTCTGAGCCCTCTGATGGGTACTATTTAGGGGCTGCCACCAATTTTATATGAGTGCGACAAAGACGGGTAGCTAATTGGCCGCCATGATAGATAGGCCTGCCGCGTCATTCGGGTACGCAAATTCAAACGACTATTTATCTCTTTCTTGCAATTGCGTTCGCTACGGATTGCCGTCTTTATCTGTAGAAATATGGTAACAACTGTCAGTAATTGGTACCTAATACATTTATTATTTAAGAGATAAATAATGAAATAATATAAGTATATGATGTATGAAGAATACATTTATTGCTCTCTATATTGAATGCAAGAAATAAATGGGCAACACATTATTATTTTATTTTTAGTCGTTGTCAGCCCTCACTATCGGCGACGCGGTGAGTGAGCCAATTCATTTTCACCGTTCGTCCACAGCCTTAACGTTCCGTTTGGCTTGCGCTGGAGTCGACGACCATAAATCATAATGTTTTGGCTAACAAAAAAGCGGCTTTTGTAAAGATCAAGGGAGTGAGCCTTCTGTACTTGTATTATTATCTATTCTGTGCCTTAGGTCCAAAGTCAATCTGACATTCTACAACAATAAGTTACAAATTACTTTGCATCTCTAATGAAGTAATGAAGTAATGACATATGACGACTTCAAGCATATTGTTTTTTAAATGGGTCACAAATTAACGGTCGTGACGTTGGCCTGGCGTTGGCACGTGGCCGTGACGGTCGTGGCTAACTGCTTAGTAATAGTATAAACATTTAAAATTTAATGGTGTTACCAATAGAGTATAGAATGCTTCAACCGTCCAATATCTTTGTCTTATTTCTATATCCAATATTTGAACAGATTTCTTTGAAGGACCGATTCCACTTATCCAATATCTTGGTTCAAGTTTTTATACTATTTGCGTAGCCGTTTTGAATTAAATGTCATTTGTAATATTTTATCAAATGTGACTTTTGATCAAATATTACAAATGACATTTGAAATGTCAGTGTTTCAAGTAAAGATGAAGTCACCCAATTTCTTTGATCAAATGCACATTGGACAAAGATATTGGGCAGGTGGAATACCACCTTTGGTATGACGGCAGATTGTTTGTGCAGTTAATTAATTAGTCAATAAGTTCAAGTTAAAAGCCAATTTTGAACCAGTTACTGTCAGCAGAATAGACCGAGATTCAGAATACATAATACAAGTATCCCAAGACAGCATCAGGATCACAGTTTTAATTAACCTAGACCAACCTAATTTGGACTTGTTAAATTTAATACTGCAGAAACAAATAGTGAAAAATATTGTCTCAAACATGTATTTTTTTGATAATTCTAAGTTGACTGTCTGATTATGTCATGCAAATCTCGTCAATGGATTACAAATTTATTTAATTTTAATAGAAGATGCCGTGCCTCCGTGTCGTTTAACCGCAGCATAGCGTCACCTGGACCTGTACTTACATTTTAGACGACGCGTCAGCTTAGTTGGTATTGACCCTGCCTACGGAGCTATTGGTCCCGGGTTCGATTCCCGGTATGGGCAAATGTTTGTGTGATTGATGCGAGTATTTGTTTCTAAGTCAGGGATGTTTTCTGTGTATTTATGAATCTATTTCTCTATATAAGTATTTATATCGTTGTTTAGTACCCATTAACCCATTATACATATAGTCGCGGTATGAAAAGATTCGTCATTTTTCGACTCTATTTCAATGCTGTTAAGGTCTAAAAGTGACGAACCTTTTCATATTGCGACTAGCTTAGTTCGGGACCAGGTTAATTTGTGTGAGATTGTCCCCTGATATCAACTTATAGCAATTATATTTCCCCAGGATAAGATCAACCAGATCCGCGACAGCCGAGCGGCGTTAGACACGCTGCGCGCGGAGCACGCGGCGCGCCTGGCCGCGGCGGCCGAGGCGGCCGAGCGCCAGCGGCAGATGCAAATGGCCACCAAGCTGCAGGCCATGCGCAAGAAGAAGCACGAGTACCTGCAGTACCAGCGGCAGCTAGCGTTGCAGCGTGTGCAGGTAGGGAACAAACAAAATACTCTATTTATTCACTATGTCTGTAGTCTTTAGCTTCCGCACCAAAGGATTCCTGCGACATTCTGTAGATTGTGTGTTCGCCTTGTAGGGACTGTATTAGGAACTCTAGCTGTCAGTGTTATAAATGTTATAATAGGGTTGCCGTCGCGCTTGAATTGGTCTCGGTATTGGGTATTGGAATAAAAAAAACGTACTTAGTACATCATAAATCCTTTGTAAAATCAAACAAAATATAAATAATTTATAAGATGTGCTAAATCTAAATGTTAATGGTCGTAATGGATATTCTTGGTTTATTTAGTCGCAGTCGTTTAATCACAGGCCGTATGATTCTGAATACTTGCTTTGTATTGTTTATCTGAGTTTCAATAAATCCTTGAATTTTTTTAAAGAAACTATTAAGTAAATATGACAGTATTTAAAAAAATATATTATTATACCTGCAAGCATCACTACAATATACAAATGTTTAAATAAATTGTTATGTTGCTCACTTCCAGGAGCAAGAGAGGGAAATGCAGATGCGGCAAGAGCAACAGAAACACCAGTACATGATGGCGGCCGGGACGGGCTACTTCATGCCCGGCGTGTCCCTGCCGCAGTACCAGCCGCCGTACGCGCAGTCCATGTACGCCGCGCCGCAGTTCCACCCGCAGATGATGCCGCAGACCACCGACGGGTCCGTGCCGCTCCCCGGCCAGCCGCTCATGTCCACGGCCAATATGATGAACCTGAACCAGATGGGAGCCATCTCCCAGTCCATGCCCCAACTCCCCAACAACTTCACCATGGCCACTTCCGGCGTGACGCTCGCGCCGCAGCCCGGGGCCGCCCAGTCCTCTATGGCCCCCCAGAACATCCGGCCCGTCAACCAACAGATCCCCTTGCAGCAGCAGATGATCATACACCAAATGCGCATGGCGCAGCCAGGCATGCATCAGTTGCAGATGCAAGGAGTCAACGGGATGCCCGGACAAAACGTTCCGCAACAGAACGGACAAGTGCAGCAACTACCAAAACAGAACCTCTCCAATCAGCAGCAGCCTACGTCTATGATGGGCTCCATGTCGATCGGCCAACCGAACATGGGCCAGCCGCAAATGACACAGGCCAACTCCATGCTCGGCATGCAGGTGCAAAATATGAGAATGCCCCTGATGCAAGGACAAGGAATGGTATCTGGATATCAACTCAATCAACCGAACAACCCGGGGCAACAACAGAACATACCCCAGCAATCCCAAATACCTGGCCAACCTATGTCGTTACCGGGCCAGCAAATAATGCAGCAAGGTCCGCACCAAAGCATGCCACAAGGTCAAATTCCTAATAGTCAAAACCCGTCGCAAATGCAGCATCCTCACAACCAACAAATGCAGCCACCTTCAAACCAACAAATTCAGCAGCCTCAGAACCAGCCAAATCAGCAACCTCTCAACCAGCAGATTCAGCCATCACAACAAATGTCGCAGCTACATCAACAAAACTTAGCACAAGGTCAACAGATGTCCATGCCGGGACAACAGATGCAGCAGCAGCCGGGCCAGCAAATAAATATGCAAGCACCACAGATGCTCCCGCAGGGACAGAACCTCCCCCAACCGGGACAACACATGATAAATCCGCAACAACAACAACAGATGCAAATGGGCCAGTTAGGGCAACAACACATACAGATGGGTCAGTTAGGTCAACAAAGCCAACACGGACAAGTTCCGCAGCAAATGCAGATGGGCCAAGTGCCTCAACAGGTGCCTTCGCAGGGGCAGCAGCAGGTGGCTCAGGGGCAGCCCATGCAGCAGCAAATGCTGCCAGGTCAACAGATGCCGCAGAATAGCCAAGGTCAGCCATTGAAGATGCCGTCGCAGAATTTTAGCAACGGCCCCCCGCCGCCCGCGCCGCCGCCCAGCCAGCAGCCGTCGCTGCAGAACCAGCCCGCGCCGCCCGCCAAGCCCGAGCACAACAACAACACGGCCGAGCTCATCAGCTTCGATTGAACACGACGAGGGAGCGCGTTGTGGACCTATGATTAATCAAATGACTGGTAATCCGTGTAACGTATATAATACGCGATAGTAAATGCACTTGTAGAATTCACTGTAAGAGTTTCTGAAATTATAATATTGATAGTATGTTAAAATTAATGTTTTTATATAATAACCTATTGTAATAAATATTCATGCTTTTCATTTTCATCCATTTTTATCAATCGCGTGCGATTGTAATTCGTACTCTTTGGGTTTGAAATCGGTAGACAAAATCATAAGTCTTATTTTTAAAATCATTGTTAGTACTTTAGATATCCTAATGGCCTTGTAAGCTATGTAAATGTGCATTATGTAAAATATTTTCAATTCTGTAGACTTAGTTAATACAAGAAAGATAATTATATAGAAATTCTAAATATTTTGTTTAATTTTTTTTATTTGCTGCATAGAGCTTTTGTTATATTTATCTCAGTTATGACTCACGATGTATAATACAATAAAGTTTTAAAATGATGTAGAGTTTCTTATTTGCACGGCAATTTACCGGTTGTGCCATGAAGATGAAATCGTATCATCTACTCCAGTACCATTAACTACCTATCGAACAAAATCGATAGAAGGAACTACAAACATATTACGCGACTCGGGCCGTAGTATAGGTATCGAAGCGAGAAGTGAGGTGAAATGATTACACACACAGCTACATATATAGAACAAGTGGCAAAAAGTTAGTGAATTAATGAATGAATGCAACTACAACACGATCCGGCAGCGGAAAATAAAACTTGCTAAAAAAACTAGTCACTTGAAGAAGATATCTTCGTTTGATTAATCTCGATTTATGATAAGGTTAAAGTTGTCGAACAAATTCATATATCTTATTTCGTTCTTTTCAAATAAAATAATAACGGAAAATTTCGCAAGTTTCTAATAGTATAACGTCGATTAAACTGTAAAACGACTAAATCTCCTAATTCTGGTTATAAATTAATTACTTATAGAAGATACAACTGTATTCCATTTATGATTTTGACTAGGCGAGAACGAGAACATTTTTAAAATAATTTGCCTACTTTGTCCGTCCGTCCGTCTGTTAAAGAGCTCTATCTGTAACCGTAATAAATAGCGGTTTGATTTTTATTCAGAATGTGATACGGTGGATTAATTAATTAATTAATATAAAAATAATTACAGAAAGCGAAATAATAAATGGGGGTCCACATACAAGAAACGTTTTTAACGCATTTTATTGTTGTATGGTAAAAACAGTAAAACATAGAAGCGTCAAATTAGGTAAGATTATAGTACAGCCAAGGGCATAAATTCATATACACCCCAAAGTCTCAAAAATATGTACCTTATTACTACGATAATATGGTCTATGTGTACATATTTTTGCACCTTTGTGCGGATATTTATTTTTACCCTTGACTGTACAAACCCAAGAAAAACAAGAAATAATAACCTCTGGGCCTGTTTTATCAAGCTACAAATAACAATTTACAGGTTACAAGTTTCCATTTGACACAACCTCGACCAATGACGAGCAGCCATTTGAGCAGTGTTGCCAGTTTAGACCTGTAAAATTGTTACTTGTAGCTTTATAAAATGTGCCCCTGAGGCCCATTTCACGAAGCTACAAGTTACAAATTACAAGCGGAAGTCTCTTTCTAGCAAAAGGAGTTAGAAAGAGACTTCCGCTTGTAATTTGTAACTTGTAGCTTCCATAAAACAGGCCCCAGGGGTTTCCACATATTACAGCAACTGTATGTTAAAGTGAGCACGATGTATTTCTATCTCACTCTAATGTACTGTTGCGTCCTGTAGTGTTTGTGGTAAACACAAAGCATGAGGTTGCAGCTTTAGATGATTTGGTCTTAAAAACTTTAAGAAATACTTTAGCGGTTTAGCTTTAGTTTCAGCATTACCATCAGACAAAAATACTTTCACATATACGCCCTTACTTATAAACAGTGATCGGAATAGGTAGAGCTAATTTGCCTAAGCTTGGTGCATATTCATTCAATAATGTATTCCCATCTCACTCACGTATGAATGAATATGCGTCAAGTTTAGGCAAATAAGCTCTGCCTATTCCGATCTCTGCTTATAAACGTGGAATAACCGTGGGGTAAGCTAAACCATGCTTTGTCCTTATCTGTCGAATTCAAATGTCACAACGACAACAAGGACAAAGCATGGTTTAGCTTACCCCACGGTAATTCCACGTTTATAAGTAAGGGCGTTATAATATAATATAAGAATTGATTATAAGCTGTAGTTTTTGGGTAAAAATTAACCATGATGCCAATTTTACTCTAGCATTATCTTAGGCCAACAAAGATATAAAAACCGATAAGATTCTAGTACGTCCTTAGTTTGTCTTAAGTTCTAGATGGATGGCGATGGCTTAAAGGACTTAGAAACCAGGCTACAAAAAAAAAAAAAAAAAAAAAAAGACGGATGGCGGGAAACGGCAAAGATTGAAAAAAGGGCGGGAAACTTTGTACGTGGCTGACGCGGTTTTTTCACCTTTTCTTAAATTTTAATATATTAAGCGAAAAAGGATTGGTTTTTGTATTTATTGTATATATTTAAAGTGATAATAGTGTAGTTTCTGTAGTTAGCTGTATATATAGGTAAGTGTTTATATATATTTCAATAATTTAGTCCGTATATAATCATGGGGGATGAGCCCCCTGACCCTGGAGGGATAGATTCTCTTCCTCCAGGGTCAGAGGATGTTCCATCTAAGATGGATATTTTAATAGCGGCTGTTGAATCGTCAATGGACACGGACACGTCCGTTTCCAATATTACTGACAACAGGCTCAAAAGAAAGTTATTACCACGCGTTTGCGCGACATGTAACAAAAGAAAGAAAAAAATAGGAAGTGACGGTAAAGTCAGTCTTAATAGTTGCCAATGTGAGAATAATATTCAGAAGAATAAAAGTCTGAATCCCCCTATCCCAGATACGATCCCCTCCTCAGAACCCGCAATCCCTACTCCCAACTCTTCTTCTCCTCGGGTGCCCATTGGTCGTGCTCGATACCAGGATTCGGATATTGGACCATATGTAATCCACATTCAAAAAGAAAGCAGCACCGATGGCACAACTCTCCATCCTGTAACCTTTGGTAGGTTTTTAAGGAAAAATAACATTAAGGGAATCGACAATGGGAGTTTAAAACGTGTGGGTCGAAATCGAATCAGTGTAACATTCACCAACTACACCGATGCCAACAACTTTTTAACACTCCAGAATCTAGAAACAGAAAAATACAAAGCTTTTATCCCAACATTTCATGTCACACGAATGGGTGTTGTGAAAGGTGTTCCAAATGACTGGTCAGATGAAGAAGTAATGACATCCATGAGCCTGCCACTTGGCTGTGGCCCTGTCATTAAAATAAGGAGGATTAAAAAAAAGATTACCATTAACAATAGCAGCCAATTTATTAATACAGGTACTGTTATTGTTACATTTGACGGTCAAGTACTACCTACCCGGGTTTATATGTACTACACTGCTTTACCAGTCGAACTATACATTTACCCTACCGTGCAATGTTATAACTGTTGTCGATTTGGACATGTTAAGACCCAATGCAGATCAGTACCCAGATGTTACAAGTGTGGCCAAGGTCACTCTGGTGACAACTGTGACATTGAAGAGGATGAATGCTGTTGTTGCTTGTGCAAAGGATCTCATCAAGCTATTAGTAAGGCATGCTTAGAATACAATAGGCAAAAAGGAATTAAAGAGACAATGAGTAAAAGTTGCGTTTCATACATGGAGGCAATTAAAATGCATCCTCCTGTGTCTAGAGCCTCATATGCCGAAGCCTTGCTAGCAACACCAGCATCACCCTCTTCCTCACACATCATACAACATAGTTCACATAAACCGACCCCAATTCCAAATTATATTGCATCTCAATCACACAGAAAAACTGTATTCTTAAAACCACGAACACCCCCAAAACTTTCCAAAGGGTATGACCGTTCCGCCCATTTGGAAATAGTTAGAGAACCAGAACTTCCTAAAGGTAAGCCCGTTTTTAAAAAAGATAATGAACACAACATGAGCACTGCAGAAATCATCACAATTATTATTCAATTACTTACACAAACAAACACAATTCCACCGTCCAACGCTGCCGCAGTCATTGACGCTTTATATAAAATTTCTAACAATACTAATTATGGATCAGGGGGCTCTCTTGATTCAGTGGAATTGTCTCAGTCTTAACAGTAGGAAACAAGATTTAATACATGTTATTAATAAATATGACCCTTTTATTATATGTCTCCAAGAGACATGGTTAAAAATGGATTCTTTATTTAAAATGCCAGGCTATGTCTGTTGCAGAAAAGACAGGCCAGATGGCTATGGAGGGGTAGCTATACTAGTTAAAAACTGTCTAACTTTTTCACCTGTCTCACTCCCCATCCATAGTGATAATTTGTCTGCTATTGCAGTCATTGTAAATAGTATTTGTTATGTTTCAATATATTTTTCTCGCCCTAATAATGAAATATTCAGTGAATTAAATCAGCTTTTTAATGTTTTGCCAAAACCATTTGTATGTTTAGGGGATTTTAATTCACATCATCAATTGTGGGGTTGTGCTTCATCAACGTATTATGGAGAACAACTTCTGGAAATAATTAGCTCTCATAACTTATGTATCTTGAATACTGGGTCACCAACACGGCTAGCACGAACTCCAAGTGCACCTGATTTGTCCATTTGTACACCTGATCTTGCTTCTTCTTTGTCCTGGTCATCTGCAAAATTAACATATGGTAGTGATCACTATCCCATCATAATCACTTTTCCATTTACAAAACCCCCAAAGCATGTAAGACAACCACGTGTAAAACATAAATTAACAGATGCTAAGTGGAGTTTATATAGAGAAGCCGTTAAACAGAAAATAAACAATTTACCAGAAATAGACCATTCAAATATATTACATTGCTCACAATCTTTAGCAACAGCATTGATTGATGTTGCAGATGCAATCTTTCCCTTAAAAAGTTGTGGTACAGGATATATTCCATCCCCACCATGGTGGGACTCTGAATGCACCACAGCAGTCAAACAAAGAAAAATGGCAGAGAAGCAATATTGCCAAGATATGACTGATGACAATTTTGATTATTACTTACAAATTGCTAATTCTACTAAGGAGTTACTTAGGACAAAAAAGTTTGAAGGATGGCGTAGTTTTTGTAAATCACTAAACCCTAATGTGTCACCATCAATCGTTTGGCAAAATATTAGAAAGTTCAGATCTGCTTTTAAAGACTCAACTCAAAACAAAATATCCCCAGAGCTGGCAGAACAAGTTATGGATCGTTTAGCACCTCCCTATGTACCTGAGGCTCCTATTGTTCCACTATTTAACGATACTAACTATAATGTACAATTAAACTCACCTTTTACTCTTCACGAATTGAAGGGTGTTTTATCATTGACCAAAGATACCGCCCCGGGAGAAGATGGGATTCCTTATTCTTTCCTATCACATCTTGACGATAATAGCCTCAGTTATTACCTTTCTTTGATCAACATTGTTATGATTTCGGGTATCATTCCTCTAACATGGAGAACTCAAACGTTGATTTTATTACAAAAGCCGAATAAACCGAGTTCAGACCCGACGTCATATAGACCCATAGCGCTGTCATCTGTGTTAGCTAAAACTGCCGAACACCTAATAAAAAATCGTTTGGAATGGTATTTAGAACATAATAAATTGCTATCAAATAATCAGTTCGGTTTTAGGAAAGGTAAATGTACTATTGACAGTTTGAGCATATTTACCACAGATATAAGATTAAGTTTCTCAAATAATGATTCCTTGATTGCTGCCTTCCTAGACATAAATGCTGCTTATGATAATGTCAACATTTCAATTCTAAAAAATAAAATGATAAAATTAAACATCCCCACCTTATTAATTAATTTGATTGTAAATATGTTGTACGAAAGATATATAAAGTACCCGTTAGACCAGTCTAACAACGAATTTATTCATAGAACTGTATGGAAAGGCCTGCCACAAGGTTCTGTTTTGAGCCCCATACTGTATAATATTTACACGTATGATTTAGAATTTTTTGTAAATAGACACGCAAATGTTCTCCAATATGCGGATGATTTACTTTTATATGTTTCTGGTCGTTTTATACAAAACATTAGCGAGTCATTATCATTAGCATTGTACGACTTAAAAGATTGGTTGAATAATAATGGTTTAGATTTATCACCGTCTAAAAGTTCTGTTGTAGTATTCTCACGAAAGCGAATTCTTCCATCTATTCATGTTTATTACAATGGCTTCTTACTACCAATTAAAGAACAAGCGAAATTTTTGGGATTAATATTGGATTCGAAACTTTCTGGAATACCTCACTTTGAGCATATATCATTAAGATGTGAACGAAATTTGAATATTTTACGATGTCTCACGGGAGTCTGGTGGGGTGCTCATCCTTTCACTATGAGACTGTTATATAACGCTTTAATTAGGAGTGTTTTAGATTATGGTACATTCTTATTACATCCTGGCAGTACAAGGGCAATAAAAAAATTGAATTCCGTCCAGTCAAAGGCTTTAAGATTGGTAACAGGTGCGATGAAGTCGAGTCCAATAAATTGCCTACAGGTAGAATGTTGTGATCCACCTTTAAGTTTGAGAAGACAGTTTCTTTGTGATAAATTCTTTTTCCGTACTTTACAGTTAAGTTCACATCCGTTATTTCCGAAGGTTAGTCAACTAGCACAAAAAATGGACTCCTGCAATTACTGGACTCATAAAGATCCTCCATGTTTAGTAAAAAGTCATAGAAAATATAAAAGTCTGGAAGCACCCACTTATCGAAGTGATATTCTCCCTCTGTATCAACACAACTACAATAGCCTTATTTCGGTTCCACGAGTTAAATTGGATTTAGGGTTATCAAAGAATGATACCAACCCAAAGCTTGAATTTTTTAACATTATTAATAATGAATGGTCTGACTGGCACTGTATATACACAGATGCCTCTAAACATGCGGATAGAAGTCGTGTTGGCGTTGGGGTGTACCATTATCAATATAAAGGAATTCAACTAATTAAGTTTCCTCCTGAAACCTCTGTTTATACTGGTGAATGTTACGGTTTACTCAAAGCAATTGAATACATCCTTATGTTGAAAATACCAAAAACAATTATTTTTTCTGACTCGCGCAGCTCCTTGGAGGCTATTGTGAGGTTTCCGTTTAAATCTCATAAACAATCTCCAACTGTTTTCGCAGTTCGAAATCTTTTATATGAGTGCTCACAGAAGGGTTGTGCTGTCGTTCTGGCTTGGGTGCCCAGTCATGTGGGCATTCCTGGAAACGTAAGGGCCGACCAACTGGCAAATGAGGCTATATGCTCAGGGGATACTGTGCCTTACTTTAATTATTGTCATGACTTAGTTAACATGGCAAAAGTGTAGGGGAAACTGTTGTACCCCGGACATAGTTTTACCTCGGACAGTTGACAATATTTAAAGTATCCCGCATTCTTCAAAAAGAAATATATATGTCATTTGAACCATTATCTATTAAAATGAAAGTAAAGTTAGCACGAAACTCGAGAGCGGCGTGTGCGTCGAGAAAATTACAAAAATATAAAATTTGTTACAGAAAATGAGTTTTTAGAACTTTATTACAAATTCGTTTATTTAGTGTTTCGAATATATATGATAAAACTGAATAATGCATGCTAAAACTATATTAAATAGCTATCAGATAGTGCAGTCGTTTCATCCTAACTTTTAGACGAAGTGCGTTTACAAAGGTTACTTTTAAAAAAACTTGCTTTGTTGTACCTTGGATACCGAACTTACGTTGTACCTCGGACTACGGACTAAGGTAGAAAAGTTCCAAAGTGTTCTAATTCTTACATTATTTTGCATTTTTTATGACAAGTTAAATATTTTTTACTATTTTAATTGTTGATTACATTTTTGTTTATGTTTTTAATTGTTCTCAGGGAGATTTTCCATTTGTTTTAGGAGAGTGGGAAAATATGGCCTTTTCTTGTAAATTTTATTAAGGAACCTATGAAAAGGTATAAAAAGTCTTCGTCCGAGTTGCCTTTTGTATCCTTAATAACTAAATACTAATGATTATTTTCTGTTTTCTTGGCAAAAATGGTATTTGCCCAAGGTACAACACCGAGTGTCCAAGGTGAATCAGGGGTGTTGTACCATGGACACTTTTCCCTTTTTTTTCTATCAGCCTGTCCCGTCTAAACTAACTAAAGGATCGTTTAATATCATATCCCGGAATGTAGTACAATAGTACAACTTTACATATTTGCACATTTGGCAATTCTGAAGCATCTCGTTTTTTTTCTAAAAATCAAAGAAATGTAAACTGTCCGGGGTACAACAGCTTCCCCTATTTATATGAAGAGTGGAATCGACTTTGGAATAGTGGTTCATCATCAACGGGCAAAAGTTACAAAAAAGTTCAGACTACAATTCCGGTGAAGCCGTGGTTCCACAAAATGTTATTCTCCAAATCTACTACATCTATTCTGTGCAGAATGCGACTGGGTCATGTTTGTACCCCGGCTCATTTGCATAGAGTGAATGTTGTAACGGATCCCAATTGCTCCTGTGGGGAGTACGGAGACCTAAACCACGTTTTCTTTGGGTGTAGCTCTTACAAACGTTCTACTTTCTTTTCAAGTCTTCAGGCATTGCGCGTACCTTTCCCAACATCCATAACTTGCTTATTATATACAAACTCATATGATATATATAAAATTTTATCTGTATTCATAGAAAAAAATGATATTAAAATTTAATTATTATATACGTACTCCAGTAAAACCCAATCCTTTAGTTTCCAAATTTCCGTTCCCTTGAGATGTCTATTTAATGACAATATCCTGTTTCCCTAACTTTAATCCTCGTAGTACATGACATTGGCTAATCCTTGCAAAGCCAGAAGAAAAAAAAAAAAAAAAAAAAAAAAAAACGGCAAAGATGACAAATAAAAGTGACATTTGTTTTGTTTATATCGGCTCTCGACACAAGTCCATACTGGAATTAGTACCAGTTTTTTAGTTTGCAATAAAATTACTAAATACATCACATTTTTATAGATACATTATTTTTATTGAGTGTGTACGAACTCTATGTAGGCTGAAATATGGATGATGAAAACCAAGATGGTCCATTTACAGTGTGGCAAATGTTCAATGCACCAACAATGGTCCTGTTCAATAACTTACAAAACGCCGCCGATGGTCTTGAAAGATTATTGACTTCGATATTGAAATTATCTGGGTAAGTGCAATGTTGTACTTGTGGTGTTTAAATACTCTGGGACGAATACTTTTTGAAGAGGCAACACAAAGTCGTTAGTTTGGTTCTTATATCATTAAGCCGTAACTGGAGCAGCCGTTGTTTGTTTTCATACTACTTATTATATTGTCCATGTGGGTGTAACAATGAAGTATTAGTTTCGTTGAAATTTTTAAACTGTTATTTTTACTTTATTGTAGTGTTTCAGAAGTTCTCGTGCCTCGACCAGGGTCCTCAAAATACCCTGATGCATATTACAGTGCCTTCAACACATGGTTGCTTGGCAGGTTATTTTATGTGTGGTCTGTTAAGGAATTAAACAGGTTAATTATTACATACTAAATTTTATCAGTGACAGTGCAATGTGTATGGTATAATTTCAGCTACATATTTAACCAATCTGAAATATTACTCGCTATTTTTTGTAAATAAGTGTTTATTAGTGTAGATTGCTTGCATATTCCATATTGTATAAATATTACTTGATATAAATTGGCCTTATTAATCATTTCTCTTGTAACCAACTTTATAGTTGTTTTACTTATTTTCAGAATACATACATTGAGTAAGGATGCACAGTTAAAAATTCTAAACATACTGTGTATGAATGATGCATCCTTCTATGATAAGATACATTCAGAGTACTATTTGATACTGAATGAATTGATAGAGTATTACCAAACGGCAACAAATGACCAGCCCTTAGAAATATGCATAGAACATTTTTCTCCAGAAACTGTTGTGATTCCAAATGTACAGCTGAAGTTGGAGGCAATTTATGTGCAAGTTAAGGATTTAAAGACCTGTAAATCTATGATTGATTTAACATTACAACTGCTGTCTGAAAGTTTAACTGTAAAAGCAATAAGTATTGATCATTATGTAAAGGAATATGAAAACATATTTGAAAAAGTACTGTATATGCTAGAAAACTTTGGTGCAGATTTAAAGCTAATGTCTCTGAGGTTTTTTGTTGATCTGCTGGAAAATTATAAACAAGTAGCAATAAGCAAATTTCATCACAGTTTTCCAGATATTTTTAAGGAATTGTTACGGAGTTTTGAAGGCATGTTTAAGTTGATGAACATATACCATGTTAAAGGTGAGGTGGATAAAATTTACATGGAAGACTTTAGAAAGTTGTCACTGAGATTGCTCAAGATTCTTAAAGAAAATCATGACCAAGAATACTCGGATACATTAGCAACCATATGTATAGTAATTTTGAGTGCAGAAAGCAATGAAATATTTGGAAAGGAATTAAAGCTGTACTGCTTATCGTTGGGTAGAAAAGTTGACCTATCTAACAAGATGATCAGTTTAAAAAAGCGAGATGCTTCAGAAATAAACATGCTTGCAGAGTTCTATAGCAATCAAATCTTATTGTACATTCAAAGTAGCACTAAAGATAATCAACCACTTAACCTAACAGAAAACTGGTTCTACAATGAAATTATTTCTGTATTACAAGAAATCAGAAAGTATGAAAGTTTCACAGGAGAAAAACTTCTCATACAGCATACTTTAGAAACGAGTCAAGTGGCTTTGGAAATATTGTTAAGTGTATCAATAAAGGCAAAGAAAATGAGCAGCAAAAGTGAAAATTACAGTTTGTGTTTTCCATTATTGGATAAGATAAAGGCAAATAACATCTGGGATTTACTGTTAAAGTTTGTAACATGCTTTCAAGGAGAACTAATGCAAAATTTGGATATTATAAAGTTGATATTGAATATAACTTTAGACCTTATGGTTCTGTTTGAAAATTTAAATACTGATGAAACAAATAAAGTTCTACAATTGATTTGTTTGCAACACTCTTCAGGATTTACATCATTCTGTTTGGATTTTGATGAAAAAGTGTTAGCTTTAATTCTGAAGCAAATGCTTGCTACTGAGTTTTTCACTAGGGATGCCAAAGTAAATGACGTTAGGGGTAGAATTATATCTTTACTATTCAATAAATTAACCAAAAACAAAACTGACAATATGTACACTGAAGTAAGTTTGTTTAGGAATAATTTTTTTTTGTAATTCCACTTTTAAAATCGTTTTATATATATGTGAATTTAAATTTCAGGTGATAACAATGAGTGGCTTGCTCCTTGTAAATAAAGTTTTATCACCTAGTAAACTAATTGGTGACATACTGATGCCAGCTTTCTTGACTAAAAACCAAGCAATCCAGAAGCATCTCACTCAAGAACTGCCAGCCATTGCTTGTATTGCATTGGGGACCTATGATGTTGTGCTTGACCTTGCAGACAAGCCTATAGGCCATGCTGTATATAACAATGGAGACATAGCAGTTTCTATTGTCTGTTCAGAGTGTCATGAGGCTAATGAAAGTACTGGTTTTCCAAAAGAACTTAAACTTTACTCAGGATGTAACAATGTATCAGGAAACCAAACAACAATATTGGGCTTAAGAAATTTATTTAGTAAATTCCTCAATACCAATCAGTATACTGACCTGAAGAATACTTACTACTGGGATCTTGTCAGTAGATTATGTAGCCACTTTTATGTTTTTGGTGGTGGTGTCCCTGCAGAGTTTGTAAGCGAAGAGAATTGTCAGCATATATTAAAAGCCCTTAGACCTTTTATTGGCTACACTTTGGTAGGTAATAAAAAGTTAAAATGTATACCTAGTTGAAAAATGTAGTATACAATTACCAAATACATGTTTTGTTTTAGGATAATCCAGAATTAAATTTTCACAAGGACACAGCTTTCAATTTGTGTGTTAATTTACTTGTTAAATCAACACAGTCATGCTTGGAAGATAATGCATATAGTAGGCAAACGCAAGTTTTAAATAACATAAAAGAATTCGGAATAAACGGTAATGAAAAGGTGGTGCTACCAGTAACGAAACTGTTTGTGTATTTTATAATGCACCCACAATGCTCCCTCGGACCCAAAGCAGTCGTTTACTTGCGGGAGGTATGTGAGGTTCATGGATATACTCCTAACCAGGTATACCATCGATATAAGAAGGATTATTGTAAACTTTTTGTAGAGTGCAGCTTATTCAGCGGAAAAGAGTTCGCCGTGTCACTCCTGAAAGCCGTCAGAGCATTCGGATTTGTCGGCTACAGAGATTTTATTTCGAAAGACGTTCACCACTTCTTGCCTTACCTTATACCATATTCAGTGGTCGTGAAACAGGTACCAGCCATGATTGAGGAGATAGCGTCTCTAGTACAATGCTCCGTTTCCGATTTTCTAATAGACAGGTTTCCTCATGTTTATGTTCACGTTGTTTTGAACGAAACGAAAGAAGTTGGTCGGCAGTGCAATGCTATAATAGAGCGGCTGACGAAAATGTCAACTCTGAGCCTTATCAAGAGACATTTTAGAGTGATTTTAACGGAATTTTTATTGCAGTACTGCTGCAATCCTGAAAAAGTACTAAATGCATGTAGATATCTGGCGTGTCATGATCCGGACGTGTCCACTCCGACTGGCAGTATGAGCATGAGTACGATCCAAATAGCGGACTTTTTGAATCCAAAATTCTTAGGCGTCCTGGCGTACTTTGATCACAAACTTGTTAATGCGAAAGTTGCACTATCAGTTAAACGAAAGGCATTGAAAAGCTTTCCAGATATAATACAGTTGATGGGAGAGAAATACTTGACTCCTTTGAGGTATAAAGTTTTAGCGACTTTAAGATCAGCTCTTCCCTTGGCGAAGGAGTTTCCGAAAATCTTAGCAGATGCTTGGGGTGCCTTCATACACAACATCGATAGCATATCACTGGGTCCTCTATTGACAAATCTAGCTGTTTCTCTTCTACAGCAGTTTGAATACGCACCACAGGAAATTAACAAAATATTTCAATATCTCGTTATTAACAACGAGAATCTTTTAAGTTCTCACATATCCGATCTCTTCTTTCTGGAGGATACAAAGATATCTGAAAAAATTAAACTGGTCATAAAGAAGCACGTGAAACGAACACAGCCCGACGTTTTTCTCGATAAAGTAAAGTGGTACTTGCAGCATTTGGACCAGGACATACCGCTTATAAAGGCGTATGCGTTCAGCCAGTTAGACAAATTGCTAAAGCAGAACCGCACAGAAGTTCACAAGGCAATATTTGGTGGAAAGAATATTGATCCTGCTATTGTGGAACTTATTGATGCTTTACTAATGGGTGAGTTACTATTATCTTTCCTAGCTTAGCCTAAAGGAGTTTAATATGGAGTTTAGCATTGATGAATGTAGGTATGTTACTCTAGCATCCGATTGAACTTTGACCAATCTTATTAAGTGGGTAAGTATAATTTATAGTGGACCTGCCTACGAAGCTAGCGGTCCCGGGTTCGATTCCCGGTGTGGACAAATATTTGTGTCATGAGCGCAGTTGTTTGTATGTATGTATATAAATTGCACAAAAAGAAAATAGCAAAATAAAGAAATACAAAACAAACGCAAAAATTATCAACCATTTTCTTAATAGTGATCGGCAATCATCGTTTTTCTATGACACACGAGTGACAAATATACTATCAGTTGCGAGTGCAAGCGTGATAGCGATAACCAGCCGAAAGCTAGAAGCTGGGAATACTGTACTAAGGCTAACTTATCTTTTTATACATATAGAAATAAATAAAAACAACTTATGGTATGGCTAAACGTTTCTAAGTCTTGGATATTTTCCATGTATTTAAGTATTTATTTCACTATGTTAGTATTTATATACCTATATCATTGTCCAGTACCTATAGTACAAGCCTAGAGCTTAGTTTAGGCCTAGGTCAATTGGTTTGAGATTGTTCCCTGATATTTATTTTATTTGTACATTACATGCTGTTAAATAAATAAATAAATGAAATATTTTACATAATAATTAGTAGGTGCTTCCGTCGAGTTTAATTTTTAACTCCTTTTGATCGCGTGTACTGTCTGCGGATCAGTGAGTTCTTCTCCGCTCCATACATTTTGAGCTGGCATAATTAACGATACGTGACTCCTGGGCAGGAAAAATTGCAATCGAGTTTGCGTTGAAAAGGTTTTGAATTATTCCTGACGACTTTCTACCCTGTTGGTTCATAACATTTGCCTTTGTTTCAGGTTGTAAGCACCCGGATGGTTTAGTGAGCGCTGCAAGTGGGGCCTGCCTGGGCCAGTTGGGGGCTATAGAGGCGGGCCACCTGCCGCGGCAATATGTACAACCAGATAGGTCGCCATTTGCGTTCTCTATTGGCGATAACTGTTTCGCTGCCACTGCTCTGATGGAATTATCTAGAGCTTTCCAGTATGAGAAAGATACTATGGTAAATAAATACATTTTGAATCTTATGAGGATTGTGAGTCTGAAAATTTCCATACAAAATGCGATACGAGCAACGTTTGTCTCCCCTTAAACCTATTCCGATTTTTACGTTTTTTTTAATATGTTGTAGATATTGTAAACAAACATAAAAAAATAAAAACAGAAACGTACATACCTTGTTTTTCATAAAAATTACAATATATTCAAAAATCGTGGGTGTCGGACTTGATTTAGGGGGTAAAAAACGGTATCGTAATCGAAAATTCAAAACAGCTTTCATGCTCCCCAGTTGGCTTACGTTGGATACGTTGGATATTGGAATATTTGAATTTGGAACTCAGACTGGTTCTAAATATGATTTATATAGTAATACAATATTTATACGACATGACGTTCCACGGGTTAAACGTCGCTTCATAATCATCTTAACGAAAAATCACATTTTGTAGTTCGCCGCATGCAACTTGCAGCGACCGCAACGTCCGCAACAGTGTAAAGACGACGGTAGTCAGCCGCATTCGATCGTAACAGCTGCCGTCGCCTTATTATGCCTCCTCTACACGTCTGCAGATGCATCAGCAGATGTTATCTGCGAATGCATCCGCGGACGTGTAGAGGGGGTAATTAGCTCGTCCGTGGTAGGTATTTAACGTCGGCAGATGCATCTGCCACCTATCCGATTGTTGTCGGTTTTTGTGGCACGGATCAAAGGGTTTAAGCGCGAATGCAAGGCGTCTGTCCACACGTCTGCCGATGTGTGGACGGATCGCGAATTTATCTGCGGATACGTTTGCTGATCTACCGGCTGATGCATCAGCAGACGTTTAGAGGAGGCATTAGGTGAACGACGTGGTGTGAATACTGCGTCCATCAGCCAAATTTGGTCACCGCATGCGGCGAACTCGGAGACATTAACGGGCCAGACTAGTGTATAGACGACGTTTGTTGATCGAATTCGTTTAAGTGTAAGGACGACATTAGTTGGCCGAAGTAGTTTGAATCTAGCCCGGCGACCGCATTACACGCACTAAGCAATGTAATTGTGCCTTTAGGATAGGTGGATAACCGTACATTTTAATGACGTTTTGGTTTCAGAATATGGATAGCTATGCTCTTACGATACAAGAGATTTTGAAAATATACGACATATCGCCGACTGGAAGTAAGAAAGATGTGTGGGAAAGCTTTCCAGAGCATATGCATCAGATAATGTTTCCACTTCTGAGCTCCAGGTGCGTTTAAACATTTAAAGTAAGAAATATACGAATACAGTATTATATCAACTTAAAATTTAATATTTATTTTATAGGTATACATTAGCGTATCCATCGCAACCAAAGAAAGCACATCCTCTTTTTGGGTCTTCTTACGCTACTAGTTTTTTGGAGTGGGCTCATAAGTAAGTACATTGATTTAAAGTCTGTGAAGACTTAGATTGTACTTGGGGCTTGTACTTCCCTCTCACTCGCCCTTAATAAGATTGTATGGGAGCGCGTGAGAGACAAGTACAAACCCCAACCACCTTCTAAGATATTGCACTGTACTTCATCTTAGATTTGCAATTCTACCAACTTGTTACTACGTTTTTTCCGATTGGCGTAATTTCCAGCTGGGCAGGTCAGCTGATCCCTCTGATAGAGTCAGAGAACATTCGAGAACTGCTGCGCACAGTACACCCGAGCATGCGCCGTGACGTCAGGACGTTGTTTCTCTTCCTACCCTACGTGTTATTGCACGCCGTTATGTCTAAAACCAATACGCAGTATATTCAAGAGGAAATATTGGCCGTTATAGGTACTATATACCGATAGTTTCTATTAGGCTACATCAACATATAGTTATACAATTTTGTGCTTTGTCACGTTAATGTCGTGTTTGGGTTGCTTTACTAATCTGTCAATGGCGTTATAGCGAGTGTAGCTACTTATGAGGCCGATTGTACCATGAGTCTGAATTATTATTTGTTTGTTATGTTTGGTATTCAGCTGAAAAAGACATCTTTTCATTTTTTTGTCAAAAATACTGCACTAGTTAGCTGGAAGAGATCCCTTAAACGGATAAGTTCGTCTGTGTTTTTTTTTTATCTTCAATGTATTGTTTTTTTGTACAATACATTTTTGACATACATACTAGTAATAACTATATGAAAAGCAAGCTTTAAAAATCCGTCTACATTTTTTATACTGTCTTCGATATACCTACATGTTAATAATTGTCATTTTGCCCGGGATGACGTAAGGATTCTAACGATGACTCACACATCTAAGTCGGTCAAGGGATTTAGAGGTTATAGTGGAATAAAGAAACTCACATACATGCATACATACATACATACAAACATGAACCCTGAAAACATTACACTCCTTTTTTGGGGCAGTCGTGTAAAAATAGGATTTCCAATATATTTAGAAACTAAAAGTAAATCCCTGATACAGCTTAAACAAGAAAAAATATGACTTACTCGTATTACAGGTTCCGATAACCTGAAAACAGAAGAGGGAGTGTCAGACAGAAATAAATACAGCATGCTTCGAGACATACGCTTGACGCCGAATATCAATACAGTTCAGGCAGAGGAGGGTAACCAGGTAAGAATATTAGGCCTGTTACTAATTTTATCCAACTATAGCAAATATCAAGATAATATTTTCCTAAAGTTTTTATAAATAACCGGGTTTATAACTATCATGTTGGCAATAAGGTGCAATTTGGTCCATGGAAGCAAAGGTGTAATGATAAATCACAATATGTATCAATAATTTCAGAGCAAATGCAGTAAAACGATCTACACGTTGTTAGACTTCCTGAATAGATGGCTCTTGGAGTGGTGTCAATCAAAGCAGAGGCCATTGGAAAACGAAAATTACAAGTTAGTATTTCTCCTAAATAGCATAACAGACTTGGGATCGTAGCAGGTGGAAAGAAGTGGTCTCTGCCTACCCCTCTGGGAAACAGGCGTGATTTAATGTAAGTATGTATGTACGTATTCTTATGAACACAATCTCAAGACTCATAAGACTTCAAATGCGTTGCCAACCTTGAGTTCCAAGATGAATGCCCCTATGCTAGTATTTCATCGGATCACAACACGGTTAAAGAATAAGATGGTGGTAGCGATCCGGACATCCAGATCCGGACGTCATTGTCTCCAGGTACCTTATATTAACTGTCATATTTGACAGTTGATGTTATCTTATCTTATCTTACAGATGGGCCCTTTCGGATACACTTTAGGATCTTTTGTGCAATTACCCCTCTTAAACACTCAGCTGTTCGAATGTGCAGGTTTCCTCACGATTTTTTTCCTTCACCATAAGAGCATCGGGTAATGCACTTAAGTTAGAAAAACTCGGGACGGGATTCGAATTCGGTACCCTATTATCACGAGTCGTCCCCCTCTAAGGCACTGGGCCACCGACGCTCTTTGACAGTTGATGTTAGGTCCGATTGTTCTATGTCCAGGGCAATATCAGCGTTCATGAACAAATTCGATAAGCTGCTCATAGCCCGCGGCAACTTCGCGTGCGGCGAGCTAGAGCGCGCGTTGCAGTACCTAGAACTGTACATGGTCGAGAATAAAGGGAAGATGCAGGAACAGCTGTCGTTGCTGGCTGAAATATACGCGCTTCTGGACGAACCTGATTCCGTGGCTGGTAAGGAATTTTAGTGGACAACTTTAGATTCTGTGCTCTGTCACTGTCGCTAGACATGATAAATAGTTACGCTTCTGGTAATTAAAACCCTTTTTGTTTCATCATCATGTCAGGCAAGACTTCCACTTGTGTTCATATGCTTCTTTCAATGATCGGCACAGAAACCGCCTATAATAGTAGTTTATGCAACTGATACATAATGAGAGGCCTTAAAATATGAGTGTGGTTTTATGAAACGAGCGTTAGCGAGTTTCATAATAGGATCACTCGAGTGTTTTAAGGCTTAATTATGTACAGTTGCATATACTACTTTATCTACCCACATATCATAAGCCTCCATGATGCATTCAGGAGCCGCATATTAAATTTTAACCGGTAATGGCGGTAATGAAAAGTTTGAATAGTTTTCTGGCAGCTGTCATAGTTTTTTTTTTAATTCATTGACAAACTAGAGTCGGCCCCAACTATCATATCGTTCGATATCTTACTTACGTGCGACATTTGTCAAATTTGTATGCAAATTGATAATTCGAAAAGTTTGAATAGTTTTCTGGCAGCTGTCATAGTTTTTTTTAAAATTCAGAGACAAATTAGAGTCGGCTCCAACTATCATATCATTCGATATCTTACGTGCGACATTTGTCAAATTTGTATGCAAATTGACATCATCAATCAATTGACGTCATCTCGACTGATATTAGAATAGAGGTCAAATCATTTTTTTTTGTTTTTCAGAGATGTTCGAAATTTGAATGTCATAAGAACATCGAAATTGATTTTCTTAAGAATCAATAAGATTACTGCAGCAGATAAAAAATTTGCTCTAACAACAGAGTTGATTATTATGCTGGTCATAATTTGCGGTTTCTGAACGCATCATAGAGGGTTTTTGATATTAGAGTGTAAATAAAAATATATAAAGCTTTGAAATAAATTGTGACCTATTTAAAAGTAGAACACATCATTTTATGAAATGACGCAGACTAATGCTTATCCGGTATACTATACACCGCGGCACCGCGCAATGTTGTATTTTTGTTACCAGCTTTGCACTTTTCTTAAGCTCTCTCTAATATTAACCGACCGAACCGAACCGACACAAACAAACAAGTTGTTTCTCTTGTTCAATGTTCACACAATAATAGACAAACGTGTTCTAAGTTTTTGTGGTAAACCTAAGACTGTAAAGTCCATGTTACGTTGCAGGTATTCTGTCAATCAAAAGATCAGAGCCTTCGCTCAAGGAGTTGATACTGACGCAAGTGGTGACGGGCCGACTGCAAGATGCCGCGCTGTGCTACGAGCGGTTAGCGCAGGAGGGACACTTGGACAAGCACAGCTTGAGGGTACCACATCAATCATTATTTAATTAGAGTAGCCAAGTTACAATTAGATTTTTTCCATAAATGGACATTGCAAATTATGCAAAATTTTCCTTGGCTGGTTAAGTACTACTGATACTGTGAGTTATGACAAGCAAGGTAGCAAACGCACTTATTTGAAAAAAAATGGAATATGAACTATGTTTTGTTTCGTGCGTGGAAATTAAATTCCTATTGCTATGAATTGGTGAGAAGATCCACATTTTGTCACGCGATAAACGCAACCATGCTAGGCCCGCAGTTGGTTGTTAAGAGGGCTTCTAATTGATCAATATTTTTAAGGCAATGTGTGGTCGGCAACTATGGACGTCTTGCTCTAGCGTACGAAATAAAACTAACCTCAGTACCTCGAGATATTTTAGAAACAATCAACTCGTTCCTTTTTCAAACTTTTATGAAATATCGTCATTAAGGAATGACTAAATCGTCATAAGCTGACTCTGCCCAAAAACCAGCTGCAATTGGACGTGCATAATCACGGCAATTTAATTTGAACTGTGTTGCAATTGAAATAAGGTTTATTTTCCTATCTGCATAAACTTAAAATGGCATTATCGAACAAACTTAAACTTTATTGCCTTGATGGTAGATTCAAAGCCCCACAAATCTTACGGGGGCCTTACGAGAATAACATAAGTAGGGATTAGATGCCGGCTACAAATTGCTGTAGAAAAAAAGTGTTCGAGCCCCTATACTGTTCGCAGGGCATGATAGACTGTTACTTGGGCCTGGACCAGCCGTTCACGGCGTACCGTCTGCTGAGCGAGCACGAGGCGGCGGACGCGACCGCGGAGCTCGCAGAGCCGCTATGGAGGCTCGGCCGCTTCGAACAGCTCGACGAGTTGATGAAGAAGCCGGTGGTGAGTCATGAATAGAATGTTATCTTATTCAGATGAGCTCTCCCTCGCACTTCGGCCATTTGGGATCTTTTGTACGGTCGACCTTCTATGTAGCTTCACACTGTTGTGCTTTGTCACTTTAACGTCATGTTTGAACTGCTGCTCTAAGCTGTAAAAGGCTTTAAAGCGACAAGGTAACATAGCTTTCGGGATAATCAGATATACGACAAATTAATATTCGAAACAAAAAAGGAATTATAAGGTGTTCCCCGAGTATACTTTAAAGTCACTATGCACCACGAATTACATTTGTAATAATTATTCTCTTTAAGCTTAGCTTTATGTAACTAGTTAATGTTTTAATCTCTCCATGGCTGACCATGGGTGAGCTCAAATTCAGCCAAGCTGTGCTCACTCCCTTTTCATTACCACAATCTATGCCTATCTATGTGTGCGTAATAAATGCCGACATGACCCTGGCCGGCTGTTACTGAGGCACTCGGTGGATGATGTGATGAAGATGACCTGTCCCAAAAGCCCGGCGGCGCGGGTTCGAAATCGCTGGTTGGGGGCTTCTGGCTGTTGTCGATGGTTGAATTGAAACACTGATTTTATATGACTTAGTTTAATCAATAAACTTAACTTTATATCTACATTTTACACGTTTGCGCTCCGCACGCTATGAATTGACAGGAGAAGTGATTGTAACCTTAAAGCAATGGCGGCTCTAAATCTATGCCTAACTTGATTTCCTAGTCTATGGTTAAAGGCGGCGACAGACACAACAACTTATTCATATACACGATGAGATAAAGTAAATAAAGACGTGTTAATTTTCCGTTAACACTATGGACAATGTCTAAATGTAATGAAATTAATGAATATGATTTGATTTCATTTACTTCTTCCAGCCTAGTTCCCGAGAGAACTGGGGTGTTCTGATGGGACGGATCCTGCTCAGCTACCGCAGCCAGGATGAGGATTCGTTCCTGGCGTCCTGCAATAGCGCCACGAGCAAGTTGCTCGCCCAGATGGACGGAGAGGCGAGAGGAGAGAGCGCCCTTCGGAGTGGCTACCAGAGTGTCCTGGGGCTCCACGTTATTACCGAGGCTGGACATGTGGAGGAGGTCTTGCAAAAGTAAGAAGCCCAGGACGTACAGAGGCTTTATTCCATGTTGTTATTACCCCTATTGCTATCGTATCGTTTTAAATTCTGCCGTCCATACTGTCAAGTTAATAGCTATCATAACGTTATCAATACGATAGCAATAGAGGATAGACAATGTAGAATAATGCCCCAGTTTTTTTTATTAGTCGACAAAAGACATTGTTATGGTAATTAGTAATTAAGAAAAGAGTCGTGTACATTTAATATAATATTTGAATATCTTACACTGACATGTACAAATGTAACTTGGCCTTGGAGGTATTTTTTTTCGTTTAAAGTCCATTGTGTGACTCTCAATACTTACTACCACTATATAATACTTGCTACTACTACTTAGTGTAAATGCTTCTTGAGAATAGGGAATATGCATGGATTTTTTAAATCGCATTTCTCAACAAAATATGAAAATACCGTATAAGAGATCACTAAAAGTGAAATTAAAATTAAAATCGTTCAAGAATTACGGGTGATACAAGCATTTTAAAATGCTATTTAGACAGAGAGATCCGAAGTGCACCGGTGACGTCATTGTGCAGTTCGGTCATATAAACTCCATGTACAATAAAATTCTGTTTCGCTAGAAAGAGATAGGAACAAATCTTTGTTGGCTTATATCTCGGTTATTTTTATCGCTATTCAAAAAAACGTTTATCTCATCTGTTTGTTACATGAATCAGTTTTATTGAAGCTGTAAAAAAACCATGCATATTCCCTATTGATGATTGAATGAAAATAAAGGGAACTCCTATCCAGGTCGAAAAAGTGTCACCTCGTAAAATAATCATTTTGCGTACACACCCTCCATGGACATCTGTATGAACTTCGTACAATTACAACATTCAATTTCAGACTGAAATGTTTAAACGATGACGATAAACAAGCCGCGGATGTACTCAACAAGTTGCTAGACGAATGGCGACGGCGATTGTCGGTCGTTCAGACGGATGTACGCACCGTGGAGCCATTGCTTAGGCTCAGGCGGATATTGTTGCAGCAGACACAGGTATCTTATCTTATCTTATCTTACTAAATGCGAAAGTTTGGATGCTTTTTACTCAATAACGCCATAGAGATAGATAGAGATAGATTATAGTCTGGAATAGCACATAGGCTACTTATTAGTCCGGAAAATTGGCCAGTTCCCGAGGGAATAGCGATAAACGACTTCTACGTGGGCGGAATCGCGCGCAATAGCTAGTACATAGTAGAGCACTCTCAAATATTTGTGTGATTAGCGCAATATTTGAGCTTGAATCTTGGATGTTTTCTCTGTATTTAAATATGTATTTCTCTATACATATAAGTACGTTTATATTTGTCGCTTTTGTGTGAGATGGTCCCCTGATATTTATTTATCGATTAAGAAAGTAACCTTGTCGTTTATATGATTAAAACATAAGTGGTTTAAAACGCATTTTTAGGAGTTACTGGAACCGACGCACCCAGTTACGGCAAACACCTTCAAAGCATGCATTGGTGATCTTTGGCTTCAGAGCGCCAAACATGCCAGGAAAGCGGGTATTTTTCAACAGGTAATATTTGTACGGTAATATCAAAACGATTCTACCGTTAACGTAAGTAGATTATCGTTAGGACCATGTTCCCTTGTCGTTAGTAAAATATATTTCCAAGGCATTTAGTATAACCGCTCGTAAGACGCTCCCTTATGGTAGACTCATATTCTGACTATCATATCATATTACCTTGAAACTGCAAGTTTCATCTTGTCCGTAGCTTTGATTGTACAAAGAATAATTTGTGACCCACCTTAGGTCCAAAGTCAATCTGACATTCTACAGCAATAAGGTTGGATTTCCACTAGTTAAAAGTTACTTGGCATATATAATGACATTGACGATTTCAAACATTTTTTTTTTAAATGGGTCCTAAATTTATTTTCGCTGCCGCACAAAAATCTGGATTGAAGCTTTGAACGATTTGATAAATTTCAAGATGCTGTTAAGCGATAATTTGCCAGTTTAATTAAACATGTACTTTTGGTTTTTCAGTCCTACATGTACATTCTCAACGCAGAAGAATACCGGCCAGAAGAACTGTTCATAGAAAAATCCAAGATGTATTGGGCCAGGGGTCAGCACGAGCACGCCTTCACGACGTTACGAAGAGGTTTGGACGACGCGTATCCTCAGCTGGACAAGCTGACTAACGATCAAAGGTTTGTAATAATAGACTTTTGGATCTATTTGATCTGTCAGACAAATAATATCGATCTTCATAAATTCTAATGTAGATATTGATGGCTAAGAGCACCGTTGTGGTATGTGTTATAATTATAATGCCCTTGTCGTGTGTCGTGTTGTGTACCTAAGAAATTATTTAAAAAAAATACTCACCGCATCTGTGCTTTATGTCATCGATAGTCAACAGTGTGATAAAAAAAATTCTTTGTGGGACTTTTCTATCTAGTTTATAATACAAGCACTATGAAGAATTCTATAATGATAAATGATTTCAGAAAAATATGTGCCAAAGCAAAGCTACTCATAGCAAAGTATAACGATGAAACTACAAATGTGGACGTCGACGTTAATATCGGATACTATAAGGAGGCGGTAGATGTTTACAAACAGTGGGAGAAGAGTTTGGTAAGGCAATAATAAGGCGGTTACGTGGCCTCATATTTTAATCCATCTATTCTACAGCTAATCGCTCTCAATGTGCCACCATCGACATGAACTGATACTTGAAGTTCAGCTGGTAGGCTCTGATATCCTTACATTGCCAGATTCGGGCCTACACATACTTTAAAAAAAGGCTTTGTTCCCTAAGGTTTGTTTGGGTGCGTACTACGAGAAGGTGAGTAGCGGCGACACGGCCGGCGGCGGGCCGGTGTGGTCGCGGCGGCTGTACGCGCTCAACAGCTACGGCAAGGCGCTGCAGTTCGGGCACAAGTACTTGTACCAGAGCATGCCGAGGATGCTCTCCATATGGTAAGGGACAATCAAATACTATAATGGATACAGTTTAACTTAGGATTGCTGGCGGCGTTGTGTACGAGAGCTGTAAATATGCAGTTTGTTTGTTAAGAAGGGACGCGGTAGCGTGCATCTTTATTTATTTTGATGTATGTTACTTAATCACGGTTGAACGGATCTGGATGAAATTTGACACAGAGATAGATTATAGTCTGGAATAGCAAATAGGCTACTTTTTATTCCGGAAAATTAAACAGTTCCCGAGGGAATAGCTATAAACGACTTCTACGCAGACGGAGTCGCACGCAAAAGTTAGTAAGAAATAACAGCATCAACGGTCAACCTCCAGTACTGGAGCGGCACGACGGCGGACGGCGGACGGCGCGACGGCTAAGAAGAAAAACAAATAAATAAGCGTTAGTTAAGATAAGTAGGTGTAAATATGTAGTTAAAGATGTTATATCCCTTATTCGTATTTTTTTTGTCAATGACATAGGCATGAATTGAAAATAGTTGTGACTTCGACTGATTTTCGTTCTTTGTTTGATGCGTCTTGCAGTGGTAGATCCGTTATAGGTACCTAGGTCTCTAATTATCTAACTTGCTATAGATTTGCCTCTATTAGTTTGTATGTTTCAGGTTGGACGTAGAAGTGACTTCATCGGACACAAGCATCCACTCGGTCCTAGCTCAAATGACGGAGGTCATCAAGACTTACTCCGAAAGACTGCCTCTGTACCTCTACTTAACGGCCTTCTCCCAAATCGTGTCTAGAATATGCCACCCCGTCAAAGAAGTAAGTTATGTTCTAAAGTAAAATTCGAATAGCAAAATAAATTAAAAACGACATTCGATGATGTAACTATAGCTTTGCAAATTCGTTTGTGACACTTCCCACCGCGCGTACACATCATAACGCCCCCGCTGTCGCCCGTTCCCCGTCGCCCGCGGACCATGGGAGTGTCACGAACGAATTTGCCAAGCTATAAATAACGCTCTAACGCAATTAAAGGCTCTTGCTAAAATGTTTGCACCCACATCAACTATTTTTTTTTGTCATAGTGGTTGACTGGTAGTGAAAGCCATAAGGTATTAAGTCCGCCATCTTTACGTTAAATAATAACTTAACGTTCGCAAAATACTACCACTAGCACAAAACAACCTTCGGGTTTGTATTTCACGCTCAATCGCTTTCATACTCCCTTATGAGAGTCAAACCGACTTCAACCGAACCCAATATACTTTTTCAAGACCTCTTGTTATGCAATTTGGGTCATCTTCGTAGATCGACTGTTTATCACCTGTAAACATTTTCCCCTAGGTATACCTCCAATTAAAAGCCATAATCGTGAAGCTAATAATGGCGTACCCGCAACACACCCTTTGGATGATGATGAGCGTCATCAAGTCGGCGTATCCCCAACGCATCAAGCGGTGCAAGGACGTGTTCGCGGACCCTCGTCTCAAGGAGCCGCACATGCTCAAGCTCGTTAATGACTTCACGCAGCTGGCTGAGAAGCTGATCGAGTTGTGTAATAAACCTATTGTGGGGAGCGGATCGGTAAGTTCACTTTTTTTAACGTGAAGGTAATTTTTTTTACGGTAAGTAGGAGAAAAAGAGCATACTGGTCACCAGGGGCCCGTTCCAGAAAGCCACTCTGCAGCTCTGCACTCTGCAGGACGCAAACATGTTCCAGAAAACATTCTTTCTCATTCTGTTTCTAAAAGCTACTTTGCAAATCCACAAATCCACACTTTGTATTTAACACTGCCACTTCAACTTTGCAATTGTATTGTAGAACAGAAATACTTTGTAAATGCACAAATCCACACTCTGCATTTGACTCTGCCTCTTCAACTCTGCAATAACTTTGTGATACAGAAATACGTTTGAAGAGTGGGATTTGTGGAATGCAGAGTTGCAGGGTGGCTTTCTGGAACGGGCCCCAGACGGTAAGTAGAATCTGAGACACATTGACATTTCTCAAGACTTGGTACAATCCTAAGACTAAAAATGCGTTGCCAACCCTGTGGACCAAGAAGGGATGCGTCTGTTTCTTTTTTGATTTCGCTGTTGGTGTAACCACCAGCTTCAACAGGTTTGTAAGGGAGGCTTCCCTTAACAAAACAGGCCGCCCGAGCGAGCGGAGCGGTCAGTTCATTTTTTCACGTAAAGACCGCTGGTTCAGTAACAGCCTATGAGTACTGAGAATCAGGCCTATTTTTTACATTGGCAAGTGCCAAGGGTACTGCGTTTGACGGGGCCTTCTAGTTCGTGCCAGGTAACAAAAAAACGACGAATTTATGACTTTAATATTTAGATTACCAAACACTACCGAGTCACACACAGCAATAAACTGTCCATACATTTTTTAGACCACAACAGTATCGTCTCTGGTCCGAACGTTACCGCGGCTCCTAGCCAGCGAGAACTTCAGCCACATAATGATGCCTTTTCAAGAGTTCTGCAAGATCGTCCTACCGTCAAAGGCGGCACGGCAGGAACGGATTGACTTCAACATACCTGCCTCCCCTCCGGTTTACCTGGCGGGCATCGAAGAAAACATAACTATATTGCCTTCTTTGCAAAAGCCAAGAAAAGTAACCCTAAAAGGTAAACCATTGCACCACACTCAGGTACAATTTCGATGCTTATTCTAGGTGTCCCAAGGAAATATAAACTGAGCTTGAGTAAGATGGCCGTTTTAACCTCCTAAGTCCGGTGTTTAACTATGTATAGTGCAAAACTGTATGTACTAAAACTGGGAGAGCGTTCCTATGGCGAAGGTTCCTTTCGTGTCTGTGCATCGTATTTACTAGATGGTTTGTTGTATAATTTAATGTTTACAGATGTAATATATAATCATACGACATCGTATTTTTTCGGATAGTTCATATTCGTTTTTTTGCTTTCTCAATTAGCTTATCAATGGGTACTCAAGCTGAGTTAGAAGGAAAGATAAACACGAAGTTATAAGTCCAAAAACGATATCCTACGTTTATTCACTACATCTGTATCTTTGTATTAACTTTAGTTCCTAAAAAAACATTGTTTGATTACGATTGTTTCTTTAGGTTCAGATGGAAAGGCGTACATAATAATGTTGAAACCTCGAGATGACCTGCGGAAAGACTATCGCTTGATGGAATTCAACGTAGTTGTTAACAGGTTCCTTCAGGTAAAGTAAAAGTATTATTTTCAAATTGATTTCTTTGTTACTTATTGGTATTAAGTATTTATCTTTTTAGGACGCACCGGAAACCCGCCGCCGCAGATTATACATAAGGACGTATTCTGTTCTGCCGCTAAATGAGGAGTGTGGTGTTATAGAATGGGTTCCTAACCTAGTCGGGCTTAGACCTGTTCTGTTGCATATTTACAAACAAAAAGGTAACTTTTAATAATAGTTTACGTGACGGCTGCGTAATGACAGGCATTACAACATGAGTGTGGTTCATAATAGATCACACGAGTGTTATAATATAATGCTAATTACGCAGAGTCTCCTACAATATTTTACCTACACACATATTATAAGTACTCTAAGATGGGTTCAGAAGCCGAAAGGCAAATGACCAGCATTACCTTACCTGTGGTAGTAGGTGACAGCGATGACAGCTGTAACGTAATTTTGAAATTCCGTTATCGAATATTGTAAGCATCGATTTAATATACACTAGATACACAATCCCGAACAAAAATGTCGTAACAATCGGTGCCAAAATGACATTCACAGATAATATAAGAATTCAGATACGAAGCTAACATCGCTAATTTTTTACCTTGTAAAACGAAAAAAAAAAACATGTTAAAATGAACTCAATGTTCTAGCTCTCAAGTGTCAAATTTACAAACTAAGGTTTAAAAATATTGAAAGCTTTTTAGTTAAGTGGCCATTATCGTAATATTAACGTCAAAATTAAACAACGGATGAATGAATGAAATGGAGTCGCATTTCTCAATTTTATATTAGTAAATTAATAACTATGTTTGGACAATTACACACTAATTGACCTTATCCCAAATTAAGCTCGAAACTTGTGCTATGGGTGCTAGACAACGATATACATACTTATTTAGAAACAAAAATACTAATACATGGTGTTTGGCAGTAGAGTGTAGGGGTTTTAAGGGATGATAGGTAGAGTCATTCTGAACATTTTTGACCACATTTACTATTATGCGAAGTATCACGGATTTTGTGATATTGCCATTTTTAAATTAAAAAAAACGCTATGGTCGCCAGAGTTTTTTCATAAAACACCTTGTATAGCCTGTATCAAAGCCTGTATTTTTTTTTGTATTTTTCCTTCGCAATAACTTGGTTTTTTAAAATAAATTCAAATAAACGCTTATTAATACTAGACTAATAAAAAAAACTTTTATAGGTAAAAAAATCTAACTTAGGATTGTAACTTTGCGTGTCTAAAAATAAAAGTAACAGCGATTTACCCGTACAAATAACTTAATAAACTTCTTTGATCTACGGGCTTTCTAAACATTTGTAAAACAAACACATACAATAAATAAAAACTAAGCTATATCCAAAAAAAAGAGATATTGTGCAATCGTATACGACTATGGAGGTAAATACAAATAATATAATATAAATTGTCACATCATATATGTCTAGGTACCCTGAAAAAGATTTAATTTATTATACACTTGTCGTTTGGAAGAGATTTTTTTTTCAACGTTTTCTTTTTTGCAAATGTAATGCAAACGCACATCTACATATTTCTTTACTACAGCTTTAGTCAGCTCATATATGTGATTGAACTGATCATTTGTATGAGCATCTGTGTTCATAAATAGTGTGATGTCCACTAGTGACCGAAGAATTTTCATTATTAAATATTGGCCGTCATATTGCCTCAATAATGATTTGCCGCCACTTATTTTAATAAAGTGTCTAATTATCTTTTCTGATTTAGTGCATATTATATATACATCCTTTGATGCATAGCATAAACCTCCAACGTCCTTAATATCCACCAATTTGTGAAACCATTCTTTTTCTGTAGCTAGGAGATGGTTTTTACAGTCGTCGCAGTTTATTTTTTTTAACAAATTGTACACAACAAACCCTGAAATATATCCGACTATTTGGTCAGTAACATTATGTTGTTCTGTTTGTAATAATTCGGAGAGATGATTGCAGTTACTACCGTATTTTTCTTCAATTGATTTTTGATTCCTGCGATTGTCTAAAAATGTTTTAGAAATGTTTTCTTCGTCTTCATCCTCACGCCGTATCCCAATAGTTGTATTATTTATTTTTGCGATTGGCTCACTGCCGTTTAACATTGGTATGTTTTCTAGCGGTAAGCAATTACCACTGAATTTTTTGCTCAACTCTAAATGGGCCAACAACTTCTTATATGCTGATTTAAACTGTCGTGTATTGGGATTGTTATTATGCCCCCCTAGGCTTCTGATTTTTCCGAAGAAAAGTTCAACATGATCTTGACTAAATTTATAGGTAGTCAAAAAAGATAATGTTTTGGTCTCAATTAAAGTCGAATACAGATATTCTAAACTGTTGATACAAGTGAGCAGTCCTATGACTCCTGTATTTGCCCTACATTTGTGTAATGGTACTTTTTTAGTTTCGTACACAACTCGCTTTTCTTTTTTAATGGTTTTCGTCCTTTTGTACATAACTTTTATAGTTAATGAAAGCAAGTATTTTTTTGCATCTGCACACAGTTTGAGAACTTTGCCTGCATTTTTTTCATTTAGTGGTGTACTGTAGCCAAGGTCAGCCATATTTCTGGAATTCAAAATATCAAAGAGGTCATTTATCATTTTAATAAACTTGACCGTGGCATCAGAATCGGCAAATTTTTCGATATTTAGTTGTTTGTCACAAAAGTCAATTGCTTTCGCGACGCTGTTGCTCAATAATTGTGTCGCCAGCTTAACTTTCATAACTTCATTTCGGAAGTGTATATGCCTGATTGTAAGTTTGTTCGCTATGTGCAAACTGTTCTCTTCTTGAAGATTGTGTAGAGCCAAAATAAGATCCCATTTTATTATTTTGTCATCACTATCGTAAATGCATTTGTGTGCCTCTAATAAATTCCTCATCAGTTTTACCATATGGCAAGCGTCTAAAAACACGGCGATTTCACTGCCACCACATGGATGAGGAAATGTTGTTTTGATGTTGTCTTGATTATCTAGATTGCAACCGAGTGCTTTCATACAGTTTATATTGGTCTTGCAACCGTCAAAAGTCAATGAGAGGATTTTGACTCCTATATCATGGCATTTTTGTAGTGTTAGTAAAATCATGTTGGACTTCATTTCCCCAGTTAAACTGTGTATAAAAAAATAAGCAACTGGCAGAGTCCAAGACTGGTTTAAAGACACTACAACAAAAACATAAGCTTGTGTTGCTTTCAGATCTGAATCATCATATCCAATACCCATATCGACAAGGCCTTCAAATTTTCGTCCAGTCCAGGTTTTTTGTTGTCTAATAGACATCTCATCTACTACTAAACTGCATAAAAGTGGTTCAGAAGATGCTTTCGCCTTATCAGCCAATCTAGAAAATGCCTCTTCTGTAAAACCAGGTCGTGCATTAACATTTTGATACCACCTAAATAATGTATTGGGGTGTGGCAGATTTTGAGCAAATATTTCACGTAAATATTTGTATGCTGCTGGTGAGTAAAAATGCAGTGTTAACGCAAATTTTCGAAGTTCTGGGGGATACTTGACTAGTGAAACCTTTTTCTTTGCAGTTAATATATCTATAACTTTGTCATTAGATTTGTCTAGTTTCTTTGTTAAATCATTACTTAAAGATTCATCAACAAGCCGTTTCTTCTTTAAGTCTGCCACAATTCCTTTTAAAGTTAATTTTTTTTTTAAAAGTATCTTGTTCTTCTTCTTCAAATTTCGAATTTGCTTGTTTTTTAAATCAATGGTTTTTTGGCATATTTTTAGTGTTTTTTTGTAATAATATGTTTTTGGAGTATCCAAAATTGAGGTCAACCCCGATGATGTCGGTGACGGCGTACAGCGATGGATTAAATTTAGTCCTACAACCTGTTCATTTTGAGTTACAGTTTTCCCTGTGTCCTTTTTCTGTAACAATAAGCTTTTTTGTTATCTGTTACTAAAATTAAAAATCATTCCATTTTAAAGTAATTTGCCTACCTCTGTTTTTAACTGCAATGTTAAAGATTTCTCTCTATCAGAGCCCTTATCGAGCTTGTTTGTTAACAAACTAGATGTAGGAGCGCTGTTTGTTGCAGAATGTACTGGTTGTCTCATTAATATATCGACCTAAAAATAAACGCAAAGATTAATTAAACGCCTCTATATTATTAAATCATAGAATAAAAAATTTAAGTTTGTACAAACTTCAAATCATTACTTACCTCTAAATTTATTTGCGATTCAAAGGACATGTCACTGAACCTGCTTGTACTGGGTTCATTCCCTAGCGAGCTAAGTGTCGTGGCTATAGGCGGTTCATTTTGTGTCGTTGTTATTCCGATCTGAAAAAGTATGTTGTTTACTGTTGTGTGTTGTTTACTCACTAGATCACAATATTTTTAGAAAAAAACTTACTTCCATACTTGGAGAGGTCCCTTTATTTATTTTACGGAAACCTTTCTTTGTATAATACATTTCATGCTCTAAAAAATGGCAAGAGCAAACCACACTGGAATCATTAGGCTTGTAAAATTCTTCGCCCCTTTCATTTGCTATTATTTTCCGCCATTTTTCTCGCTCAATTTCGTTTTTTGGAAATCTCGAATAATAATACAGTTTTATTTTAGTTACAATATAAAGAGCAATTACGAGGTCTTTTTTATTCTTAGATCTATGTATTTATAGTAATTTATAAGAAGTTTAATTAATATTATAGACCGCAAAATAAGTAGGCGTATAACTTTGTAAAAAAAAAACAATAAGCGACTCTATTCATCCAATTTCGAACTATGTTCCACTTTTTACATACATGATCACCTTTCTTAATTAGAAGGCGAGTTTGGCCACAAATACATTAAATTATAAAACTATTAACGGGCACTTACCGAAAATAAGATATGCCATCCTTTTTCAACTTTCTTACAGAGCTATTTCTACACTTCTTCACAGCGCATTTAGGCATGTTGACCTGTCAACGCATCGCGTGCGACTGACAGCCCAACTGTGCTCGGAAGGAATTCGAGCACAGTTGCTCCGTCACTCCATTTAAGCATTGACGTTAAATCTAGTGTATATTAAATCGATGATTGTAAGGTAACGAGATCCAAATTTGGAACATCTTCCAAAATTAACAGCTGTCATCGCTGTCACCTACTACCACAGGTAATGCTGGTCATTGCCTACGGGTTTTGAACGCATAATAGAGGACTTATATTATGATATGAGTGTAGATAAACTAACGTTAAATGATTAAGCTACCATAAAAAAACGTTTAAAACGCAATATTAAATGCCGGAATGGTCCGACATGTTTCGTCGTATGCGCCGTCGTGATATAATGAACTTCTAAAGTCCAAAACATGTCGGACCGTTCTGACTTTTTGGATTCGTGAGTTTACGGATTTTCAATTGTTTTTAAACAAAAAGATTTTAATAAATGCTGCGGGCACTTTATCCCAACGTAAATTAAATATATTATAATGTTTTATAGGTATCCACACAAGCAATCGGGAGTTGAAAGAAATGATGTGCGCTAAAAACGACACGTTTGAGAAAAAGAGACGCATGTATGAAGAGGAACTGTTGCCTCGGCACCCGCCGGTCTTTCACGAGTGGTTCCGAAGAGTTTTCTCCGATCCGTATGGATGGTGAGTATGATTTAACACGTGCAATGCTGGTTAGAAATAGCGAAAGGGTTCAATGCCAGCTTCTCCGATTTACGGTAATAATGAACTCAAACTCAAGTTCCTAGCTAAGAATATCTTGAAGTCAAGTATTATGATCTAATTGATTTTTAATTTTGTTAAAGGTATCAAGCAAGATCAGCATACATCAGAACGACCGCTGTTATGTCCATGGTTGGATATATTTTGGGTAAGTTCTATTTAAATAAAATATTTTTATGTTAATATTTTATGAAAATATAATTAATCTCCTACATAATTTAAAAACATTGCTCTTGATTTCTACATTGATTTTGTGTCTTGGAGGAGGCTTAAAGAGGTTATTAATTTCCCTTAATTTCTATACTGAAATGTTATTTTAGGTCTCGGCGACAGACACGGCGAGAACATTTCCTTCGACTCGACGAACGGCGACTCTGTCCACGTGGATTTCAACTGCCTCTTCAACAAGGGCGAGTCGTTCGAGTGGCCCGAGCGGGTTCCTTTCCGGCTCACGCACAACATGGAGGCCGCCATGGGCCCGCTCAAGCATGAGGGCATGTTCAGGTAAACATAATATCATCGTCATGTCTACCTCTTTGCAGGGCATATTATTAAAATTAACAAAGGCAGAATCTTACTATAGGTAAGCTAACTCTAAAATCTGCCTTTTTTTATTAATTTATTAAACATAATAGTGAATTTTTTTTAAAAAAGAACCCCCTTCAAAAACGGGAAGGGATATTTCAAGCTAGCAGTAAGCAACACCGCGGGAAGATCATAATGTAAACCATTTAAATGTGCTTCGTCATAGTCGCTCAACTAACTTAATCGAGATATCTTATCGCCCTCCATGAAATAAGTACCATTGAGGAGTTCCCGTGGCCATCTGTGGTCATCATAAGTTCCACTTCACCAAATGCTACTTTCTTAATGCAAATACTGGTCTTGTTACTGAAAATACCAAAATCGGTATGTGTATGACCATAATATTTGATGAGTTCCCTCAATTTCTGAAGGATCCCCCCTCATCAGATACTGATTTGTTGACAACGGGTCCACTTCGGGACTATACCCTATCAAACGAGAAAAGATTTTTTTAATCGGTCCACAGCTCGGAGTATTCCTTCTCCTTTTTGGAGAAGGTAGAAAATGATCAAATGACTAGCATATAATGGGAATCCCATCCATCTTATTCCTCAGGGTGCTCTCATTTGCAGTCATAAAGATTGTAAATATCCATGGACGCACTAAGCACTTACCATTGGTCTGTCTGCTCGTCTTCCTCGTGATATAAAATAACTTGTGAAATAGGAAAAGCTGTGAAGCAGTAATGCGCGCACTCCGTGCCCAGACGGCTGCCCTGATGTCGGTGATCGGTCCGTTCGTGTACGACCCGCTCGTATCGTGGGGCCGCGCGCGCCCGCTCGACTGCGGCGAGCGCACCAACGAGCAGGCTCTGCAGCACCTGCAACACATCCGCCAGAGGCTCAACGGACTCGTGAGTCACTTGTATACACTCTGATATAGGAACAGCTATGAAGCAGTCAGACGGCTGCCCTGATGTCGGTGATCGGTCCGTTCGTGTACGACCCGCTTGTTTTGTGGGGTCGCGCGCGCCCGCTCGACTGCGGCGAGCGCACCAACGAGCAGGCTCTGCAGCACCTACAACACATCCGCCAGAGGCTCAACGGACTCGTGAGTCACTCTCTTACACGTAATTTACAGTCTTTTTAATTGTTTCACCGAGCCTTATTTCATACAACGATCATTTCATCGAATTTCACTTCATCGAAAGCTATTTTCTGCTAAAGCCCTTATGTTTTCAGGTCATCTTAAATATTAATTAGGTTGGTGAGATTGGGTTACACTCGTGACATACAAAATATAAATTCTTGCACCTAGAAAATACTTTCGATGAAATAAAAATTCAGCGAAGTGATTCTATCAAATGAGTATCGAAAAAAATCTATTTTTAATCCATGAAGTCGCGCCCCGCTTTTTAAATTTAACGTACATTGACGCAACCGTGCAACCGATTGTAACTATAGAGGTATTCTACTCAACGTAAACAAAAAACCACGTAACGAGATAAATGAGCCAATCTACTACTGCTACGAGTATGCTAAATTTCGACGGGATTTTGGTTGGTTTATTTACATTTATTTAATTAACTAAACAAATTTGGAGGCACAGACGTGGTGGTAGGGGCGCGAAAACGTTGGGGACGTGGGATCTTTTGTATGCCTGAGTCGTCAATGCCGCACGCCGCTACGTGCGCGCAATGCCTTTGTAATTAGTAAAGATGGCGAACGTTAACTTTAATGCCATAGAAGAATCAGGTTCGTTTTGTCTTTCCATTTGATTAAATAATGGTCACACTTGCTAACTTAAAATTAATTACGACTGCTATCATTCCCCGCGGACTAAAATCGAAATGGATCCATCCTCGAAGAGATCAACAAGTCGTGTAGCATGAAAATTGTATTTATAAAAATGTACGCAGCGGGAGTTTATAAAGTTTTCTTAGTTCATTGTTAGGGATATAACTTTTCACAAGCCACGCTACATTGAAGCGGACACGTAAACGGAATGGGAGGCGTGGCGGAGGCGGAAACTTGTTCGAATATCAATGAATCGTGGCACTGTGAACCGGCCCAAAAAACATGGGCCACTGGTTTTCAATCCGACGGCGATTATTTTAGTAGAGCATCTTTATGCAAATTTTATTCGGAAAAATGTCTCACCCGCCTCAAATTATCTTGTCTCACTTTAGGTTTACGTTTTCGTATGAATTTTGAAATTGTTATTGCAAAGTAATCGAAGGACTGAAGGTTAGTGTTGCCAGATTTTGGAAGAGGTTTTGAGATAGTGTTATTTTTTATCAGACGAAGTACAGTAACAGTTTTCGCTTGGTATCTATGGTTTAAAACAGGCATGTTTACATAAAAAAAAAAGTTAAATCGTGCTTTTAAAAACTAGTTTTAATTACATTCTCTGTTAGTGTTTACCAAAAAAAAAACTTGTCGACTGTCTGTTTAGATACTTAGTCTAATAAAAAATAAGGTTCTTGTTAGCTTTACTGTATAAAAACGGACCTTAGGACATCAACAACCACCAGTTTTCAGCATTGTACATTTTATAACAAAATGTTTCTTTTTCTTAGGTAAAGACGAAGAATATGCAGCTTTCATTGTCGCTTTCTCCAGAAGGGCAAGTAGAGCACTTAATAGTGGAGGCAACTAGCATTGTCAACCTTTGTCAAATGTACATAGGCTGGGGACCTTTCTTGTAACAAAACCAAAGTACCTCACGTGTCTTTGTAATATTGTAAATAGTATAAATAAGTTCATGTGGCCTTAATTAGTTTTTAATAAAAGTAAGTTTTGATTAAATGGTTTTATTTACGTACCTATCTTGTTACTGTGAACTCACGTATATTGTGAGGAATATTTGGAGTTATTTGTATTATTTAAGCATGCGACACTTGTCTTAAGGTGGTCACTGAGGGTCGATGCACCCGCAAATTGATGTGGGTTTGTCTATTCACGGGCTGCGCGGCGTAAAGCCACGACCCACTGCAAGGTACCCGCGACCAGGAATGCGATGGAGTGACCGTCAATGACCACCAAATCCACTAAAAATCAAAATATGAAGATATCCTACATTTACCGAATTAGGTATGATAGGTTGTTTCTGAAAATTATTTTTTACTGTGACAGCCTGAGTTCGTAATTTCAAAAACTTGCTACACTCGCAAGCAAGTCATATAAATTAGGTGATGAATACTGAAACGAATTTAAAACAAAAATAAAAGAGACGAGACTACTAAAGTTCAGCTAAAGCTGGTACGTATGAATGTACTGGTTATCAAGCGCACACACAGTCATGGTAAATTGTCAGTTTGTAGGTAACACAAACGCTAAAATTAATTTGACACATAAGGACAAAGCGTGGTTTAGCTTACCCCACGGTTATTCTACGTTTATAAGTAAGGACGTTAGTACCTACTAATCTTACATAATAATGACCTCCTCAGGCTTGCGTTGCGAGCACGGTGCTATTCCGAAAAGCTCGCCCTAGGCTTTGCCTGCAATATCAAATCGTAAGTTAACACTTCACAAACTTTCAAGATGCAGGTGCTTGAAGAGTTACAAACATCGCAGAAATGGAAATCTACCTACTTACCAAAAGCCCCTACAATACAACCTTTAAATTGAAATATTCCGGGTTGAACTCATTATTCAGTAAATCGGACACGTCTGGGCTCTAGAAATCTCCATTTTATCGTGATTAGCTACCCTTTTTCGGTATTTCTGGGCTTATCATCATAAATTCCCGGGCTGATTTTTTATTGCTGGATCGTTTAGCCGCAAGGCATTAACATACAACATGATTTGAGCCTATATGTCACACTATCAGGCTAACGGTTGATTTATTCCGGCCCGCTCATTGTGGATTCTTCCCGCGTTCGGGATGACCTCTTCCCCTAGGTTTGTCCTCGATGCTTTGCGGATCACTTATTCGACCTTTAGGTATAATATCGTGACTGGTTCATAAATAAAGTAAATATTTTTAAAGGTTTCCTTTATCGTTTTGTGATTTTAGACTGGAAACTAATGTCGAAATTCAGCCAGTCAGTTAAATTGCTTGGTGAATTCTGACTTAAGTACTCGTAGGAACGTGCTGTTAAGTGAGGTCTTAAGACGTAGGGGTACCTGATTCCAACATTTCAAACACTACAGTGAATAAAAAAAATGCACACTCGGTTATCGTTTGAGATGAATGTCAGTAGCGATGGTCATCATATAATATGTCTAGGTACGTAATATGTTTACTAACTACATTAAACGCAAGATCGAAGATTCAGCTTTATCGTTATCCTAGTCCGCGGCCGCTGCCGTGTTATATTTTAAATTTTGCCTTACCCGGGGATGCAGAATTTTGCGAGCTGTTTTACAACCGTAGGTACGCTTCAAATTTCCGAGCATCTGGGGAGAACAAGTAATTAATTACTTGTTTGTTCATTTACCCAGTTCTATTATTTTCATAGATAAAAAATAAATGCTTAATTATTTTATACTATTGTAAGTGACTGTATATTTTATTCACACAAAAATCCGTAAAGCATTCTCCTGATGTTAATATTATCATGGCAAAAATTATGACTTGGTGACATGAAACACTAATTTGAGTCAAAAATGGATGAAAAATTTATATTGCCCATTCCAGTACTTTGCACAGTGCCTTCATTTTTACCAAACATAGGTATTTTTTATAAATAGTTTCATAAACATCGTAGGTACAGTTTAGTGCTCATCTAAAGCTTGAAGTGACACTGAACACGCATATTGTTTCTGCCGAGTCTAGTGTTTGACCTAGCTACGCTGCGAGTTGCAATACAAATTACTTTGTACACACAAGCTCCCTACCTCGATGCATCCCCTAAGGCGCTCTATTTGCTAATTACAATGCGGGTTACTGTCGGCAGTAGTGGGAGATTATCTATCTAATATTGCATACGAGGGCGCAGAGAGCGCTGCAGTCTCGACGACAACAATGCTGCATCGTCGCTTGAGGCTTATGTCATAACTAGGGATCGGAATCGGATGCTTTTATACCTACAATTAGCAAATTCCCGGGAAAGCTCAGCAATTATGGAGTCGGCTTCTTAAAAATATTATTCTAATTATTTAAGTTCCGGGATTCCGTGATTGTATAAAACATCAGGAAATAGTGATAACTGTCAAAATATTTAGGTTATGACTATTTTCAGCAATTTTGTTAACATACCTACACGTTAGTAAACAGTTCAATTTTGTATGACTATGTATATTTGTTTTAATTCGGTGATCTAACAAAAATACTAACGTTAGTATACGATTAGTTTTCATAAGAATAAAAGAATTAAATTTGTTTAGTTACATAACTAAACAAATTTAATTTAGTTTGATGTTAAAGAATAGTGTAGGTACTGTTAGTTTAACAAACCACATATTTTGTAAAAATAAACAACTAAAATATGTTATTTAAATACTTTAAGACGTATGTGTATATGTATCCTAATTTCCGGTATTCCGGGAAATCCCGGGAAATTTATTAGCAAAATTAAATTGAGTCCGCCTCCATACTACCTAACATCAACGCGGTGAAGGCACTGAGGCCGAAGTTTAGGTATAAAAGCATCCGAATTTCCGATCCCTGGTCATAACAGTCCATTTGTCATTTGTGTGCTATAGTTTGACCTTTTAAAAGTTTGTAATACATTAATTAGGTACCTATTTCGAGGTCATTTAGAGTCTCCATTTAATTAGTAGGAACCACGATGTAAGTCGATGTATTAGCCACAGAATAAGTACCAACAGGTAACTAGGCAGTAAAAAAATGATTGCGAAATCCAAGTACACATGTGCTAATATAACCGGCATTTTACAACAGCACATTTTTCTTAAAGTGCAATAAACCCCGATGAACTCGGAACTGCTTGGTTCATCATTTATGTTAGTGCCACTCTGGCCAGAGTGACCTAGTATCGCAGTTCAGCGCGTGTACTCGTAGGTAGCTCGGTTGACAGGCAATATCCGGATGATCCATTGTTCACCTCATTGCGGATTCTGGACGGGAATGCTCCCCTTTCATTCGGCCCTTGCCTGCCCGGGAGATGAGGTAAATGTAAATAGTAGAAAATGCGCCACGGCTCTGTTAAGTGAGGATAAACGAGGGTGTTCTGTAAGGACCTCTAAAGTAAAGTTTCCAAGCACTATTGGAATACCTAAAACTAAAAGGAAATTGTGTGTCAATCGACGCGGTCACTTGCGAAGTCAGTTTCGTGAGCTCCTTAGAATTGTTGGATATTTGGACGTGTTCAATTTGGGGAGGGGTTTGAATAAAATGTGGGGTGTTTTGCGGGAGAAATAAGATTACTTGTTTTCAAATACCTGTGCATTAGGAATCACATAGAGTTAATGTAGGGCCTATGAGGTCGTAAAATTATAGCGCAATAAACCTCGCACCGTGGTGTCTAACCTAATAAATAAAAAAAAAATGATGGCTGCCCATTCCTAATTTAGGTAATGCCGATAGTTAATAGGTTAGCTACACCCTAACACATCTGTTACGATTTCCCCCGAATTAAGGTTATTTACGCGTTCAGGTACACATCATTTGTCACCTTTATTCGTGCTATTGTAGTAATCGTACACAGCTACGTGGAATTATAACGGCAAAATGTTCGTATTTTTCCTCATTTCTTTACTTTTTGCTTGTGTTTATTTTCTCTAGACTATCCGTTATTATTGTAGGTAGGTACAAGTAAAAATATCTTACATATTCTTGTCTGGGAATTTGGAATATCTCATTATCATTAAATATTATTACGAATAAGCCTAGCTTAACGTTTCAATATAGTAACTAACAAAGTCGTCTGTATGCTTTATTCCAACGTACTCTTGGTACACATACAAATCTAGATACAAAACAACTTCATGTGAAAGGACAGATTTTTTTATTTATTTACTTGGTATTTCAGTTAGGAGGTACTTGTGTTGGGAACTTTGTATTGGTGCTGAAGTATCTAAGGTGGGAAAACATTATGAAGTTTTATCCTTCCAACTTTTTGGGTCGCGAAAATTTTCTATAGCTTTAGGCAGAAAACTTTCGTTATAACTAGATCGATCTTGATAACTAGATAGAGTGCTTGTCAATTACTGTAACTGTAAGAACCTACTTATTTATTGGGAGACTTTCGTGCTTGAGAGAACAAAATAGGGCTTAAATTGAAGTAAGTTATCATCAAATGATCGTGTTATAATAATTGTACCTACCTAAATCAAATCAAAAGAAGAAAATTATGCCCAAAATATAATCATTGCCTTCTTTGACAAGGTTCAATGTTGGTTTATGAATTATGAGTTGAACAACCAACAATTTCTGATATAATTGATAACGAATAATAAGTATGCGAATATTAACCTTTTCAACGCCACAGTCGGCTCTGGCCGTCAACTAAAAGTTGTGCCACTGACGCCACGTCGGCTACAGCCGACAAGAGTTCAAGATTAAAAGAGACTTTGTTTGGTAGCAATAAGGTGTAATTTGCATAGCATAGCAAACATTTTTGGCGTGTGGGTGGCACATTTTGTATTCGATGTATGGCGTTCAAAAGGTTAAAACTACCTATGTCTTTTTTCTTTCTATTTTTTGCAGGCACTTGGTACAGTCACAACACGGGAATGTTCAGCCACTTGCTACTCTTCGTAATTTAGCCGAGTAATACATACTGGATACCTAACGAGTATAACCGACTAAAATAGGTTTGCATTACACGGCCAAAATACGAACTATGGCAAGTGGCTCAACAATCCCGTGTGGTGACTGTACCTAGATTTTAATCCATTACGCGTCGGTTATGTAAAGCTGCGTACGGAATAGCACGTTCCCTGCTACGCGTAGTCAGCTACGAGTACGCCTGTGCTTAGCAGGGTACGGGATATCCGTACACGGCTTACCAGAACGAGCGCGTCCTCATAAAACCGACTGCCGGCGGCGAGCCAGTTCGCGCGGCACGAGTGCTAAAAAAGTGTACGCGTAGCTGCAGATACGGATAGAGCGTTCCAGGACACGCGTAACGGACTACGCGTAGCAGGGTACGGGCTATCCGTACGCGGCTTTACGTTTTTGAATATGTTACGCTTGTGAAACGTGTAGGCCTTCAAAGTTCGTTATATATTGTTTTGGTAGTAAAGACGGTCACGGGCGCTGTTCCAATCGATGACGATACGAAAATGGAAAAAAGGTGGTGTTTAAGGGATACTAGTAGGCACATGATTAGTACTCTTACGTTACCAATAGGGAATATCCATGGACTTTTTAAATCGCATTTTTTTTTATCGAAAATTTAAATCAGCCAAGAAATACGGATGATACAAGATTTTTAAACTGCTAATTAGACAGCGATTAGACAGGGATCCGATATGCACTGTGACGTCACTCATATAAACTCCATGTTCAATTCTGTTTTGCTAGAAAGAAATAGGAACGAATCTTGGCTGGCTTATATCTTGGTTATTTTTACAAATATTAAAAAAAACGTTTTTTTCAACTGTTCGTGACATAAATCCGCTTTTATTGAAGCTCATGAATATTCTAAGGGTCGTATTAATAAAATAAACTCATCTTGAATGAGATGCCAGTCCCAAGACATGTCAAAGTAAACGTCTATTTATTACAAAAGAAATCTTGTACAGTCAGCATCAAATATATAGACATAGTAAAACTTTCAATAATATGTAAACACGACTCTGCTGCGAGGGAATAAGGGGGTATATTTATTTCTGAAACCTTGTTAACCTATATATATTTATGACGCTGACCGTACCCTAGATAAGAAATGAAAAACCACTACAAGTACCTACCCACGTTTCCTTTTTTTTTCGCCAAGTAGGGTACGGGCACCAAAAGATGAACGATTAAGCGACTACACCAACTTTAGACAGTTTATTCTCAGTGAAATTAACAAATTTCACCCTATTTTTTTTTTATATGGTACAGTATATGGTCTAGATTGAAAATGACTATTATAAAGCCTGTTATTATATGACCGTATTTTTCAAAAAATCGTTGAAACCAAAAATGCACCGATTTGCCCAAAAGATGAACAGCGTGCCCTAATTCTGAACGGTTTGGGCCATAAAGTTGAACTAACATAATAAAAAACCTATATCATTGTAATTCTAAGGCACTTTTAGAAATAAAATGCAAGTTAACAAATTTATTTTATTTTATTGTTTACATTTATTTAATATTACTTACGTACATGAGGTTCCTATTTTTTATGCTTATATGTGTCATAAAAACATCGAATTAGTATTTTTATCAATAATCATTAGCAAAATTTTATCTTTTTATCTTTTGACAAACAGATAAACCGACAAAAAGAGTTACTTTCACATTTATAATATTAGTAAACATTTCCATAAATACTAGTAGTGTTCATATTATAAAACTATGCCTAAAAGTTGAACGACTGAATTTACTCAGTTCAACTTTAGGACACACAATTTATGAAATGAACGAACCAAATCAATTAAGTGATCACATATTGGAATAGAATCCAAAACATGAACTAGTAAATTTAATTCGTTCAAGTATTAGGCACACATTTTTTATTGAACAGTGATAGTTTTCATAGTAATTGAAACTCCAAAATCATTTGCTTAGACATCAAAAGCTATGTTCATCTTTTGGTTTAAAAATACAAGAGCATTTAACGATCATTTTAAGTTCTAAACTTTCCATCTGTCATTTCAGTACGATTTATTAAGAAGCTTTAAAAAAAGTACGCCTTGCCTAGTAGCTGAACACCGTTCAAGTATTGGCTTAGGTATACATTTATGAAACCATTACTTGAACGGCTTATTCTCGTTAACTAACAAAAAAAAAGAAATATCGTATAACTCCAATAAAAGAGTAATTAATCAAGAATACATACCAAGCAAATTCGTCTAAGACTGTCAATTATTGAATTTTATACGTAATTAAAAGCTTAAATTTGGAGAGCACTATCCTTATGTATTTTCCCCTACTATCGACGTTTTCGGCGGGAAGCTCAAGAACGACGACTGATCACGGCCAAAAAGAATATAATACTATGTTAAGATTTAATGGAGGTGTAAGCAAAGAGTTGCTGTTTAAGAAAAATAAATTCCGAACTATGTAACATTTGTCACGATTTAATTATATGATTATTTCGATCGAGTGTTCACCTTTTGGGTGTCGTTCATCTTTTGGTGCCCCTACTCTATGTTTTTTATTCCAGCGATGTCGGTCTCATAAGTAACTGAAATGAAATGAAATGAAATGGATTTATTTCGTTATTAAGTACAATAAACAAAAGCAACCTCCTAGTAGGTAAGTATGATTATATACCTGTGTCAGGAGACCCCGCTCTTCTATAACAATGGCGTGATCAGATCACTATAATAACAGATAAACCAATCCGATTTTACAAACGTAAAATTACAGTATAATTTAATATATACATTTAAAGTGTATGCGTGAGTGTGTATGTGCGTGCGTGTGCGCGTGTGCCTGTGTGTGTGTGCGTGTGCGCGCGCGCGCGTGTGTATGCGTGTAACTGTTGTCTAGTACCATAAACGAGCGTGCGAAGTAACCTACAAGTACCACAATAAAAACGTTATGGTTGTAAACCGTATGTATCCATTAGAAAAGCATTGCAGCGTGACATGGGATTCTTCACTAGCGAGATATGTGCCCTCAATACGTAGCGCCCGAGAGAGCAGGGAGCACCTCTCTAAAATATCGGATACCTCTTGTAAAATCCGAGTGGTTCCGTCGCAGTAACGATTTCGTGCCGTTTATTGGAAAGGACAAACGCTTTACCAGAGATAAGAGCGGTTGTTGTATCCTAGAAAAGCTAAGCGTGCTGTCACGTCGAAACGTTCGGCCTTGACGCTGGGATTTGGTTGTGCGATTTTGTTATTCGGCGACGTCCTTGGTGTGGGATTTTTGAAGAAGCAGGGTTATATTTCTTCAAACGATAAATCTAAAGGATGAATGGGTATACACTTATTTAACATAAACATTTAACGAATGCCAACGAAGAGGTTATGTTTACGATTTTTTCTAAATTTCAGCTTTATAGCTGAAATCGTCGTCGTATGAGTCATTTATACGACATCATATAATTCATATACAGGGTGTGTTTTTGGTCGACAACTTCCCAAACAGGAGAGATAGTTTTATTAATGCTGAATCCGAATATCACATTAAAAAATTTAAAAACCTCAGGTCAGAGCATTTTAAATTTTTCCCTTTATTTCACTTAATTGTGGTTACCATGCGCCGTGTTTACCGAAGACTTTTATGATGTAATCACCGTGTACAATGTTATGATTCATCTTTCCCTTTATACTTTATTATTATTATTATTATTATTATTATTATACTTGTTACGGGCTTAGGACCGTCAAAGATTACAAACATGGTTTAGGTTAAAAAATTGTAGAGAATTGTTGTTAAAAATCGTTCTAAAATGGCATTTAACTACAGAATAACGGTATGGGTTACAAAACCGCAAGAGTTGTCGTTGCCGTTTTTAAAAAGGTGAATCAGCTTTGTACAACGATTGTTTAAAATTTACAAACCTTGAGCATGGCATGGCGTTTCATAGTGCCCAACTCGTAAAGGTTGCTAGCGATAGACCTTATAGTGTAGCACGTAATGGCCTGCCAATTAGAAAATCGTTCAGTCCAAATTCTAATGGTGTCAGCAATGATTTGACCACTCACAAAGTAAATGTTTACAACATCAAACATTTCCCGATTGTCCAGAAGTAAATTTTCTTGAAGAGCCATTTTTATCAATTGAATGATTTAACACTTCACTTAACAAGCACTCGCTTCAAAACAAACACAGAACTGACATCGCTTGCGCATAGTTTTGTGAGAGTAGTATCAAACAATAACATAGACTGATCGTGCCGATAAGCGGCCTACCCCCTTCGTAGCTACAGAAACGAGAGACCATGATTTATAAAAGAGCGAGGATATTCTTTCGACTTTTCATGATATATTTTTTTGAGCTCAGAATCATGAATATAGTTCCCCTATTGCGGAAGTTGCTGACTAAAAAATACCCTGTATGTATAGGTACCTAATTATCATAATAAATATATTCAATTATTTCAGTTTTGATTAGGAATTACTATAAAGGACGCAAAAATAGTTTTATAACGTTGAACTCCCTTTGAAAAAAGTAAATGATGCATACACCTCTGTCGGAATAGCCCCGCTTGATCTTACGAGAAAATTAGGAGAGGTTACAAAAGTGTTTAAACAACACACATATAACTGTTGCTTTGTAGAAAATTAAAGCAAAATTGATTATATTATGAGAAACAGTTATTTTTTAAGCTTGTACCTTTATTATATTAGGTATGACAGAGGAGTAGCTTTTGCCTGCGGCTATATAGGTACGCGCAGAATTCATGTAATGCCGTTTCCTCAGGAACTTTTTTAATTTCTGGGAAAATAAGTATCCTACGTCACTCTCCGGCCCTTAAACTACACATGGCATGGCATACACGAACAAACGTTTACATTTATGATACAAGTTATTGTTATGAGAAGGCTATTCAGTCAGCAGCAAAAGTATGTGGACAGTCGAAGAGCTCAAAATTATCTACAAATTCCATACACTTACTCGTGGCTATATACAGGGTGTTCCAGAAATTGACATCAACCCGCCTAGGGCTGATAGGGCAACTAAAAAGCTATATATTTAACCCAGCATGTATGTTCAGCAATTTTTACTAGTTTCGGAGATATTGATTATTTTAATCTGATTTTTTGTAAATTTCCCTTATGTCCGTCACGAAAAATCATTAAGTTTATGTTTTGTTTCATAAGTTTTTTAGTGGTATGTTAAATAATTAGAATTATTACGAATCAGCGAAGTTTTTAAACCTATTTGCCCTTTCTTTTTAAGTAATCACATAGGTAAAGTTTGTTTCTTCATACTAGGTGTCCCAGGGTTTGCTTATCAAGTTATCACTTTGTAACCCTTTGCGGGTTGACATCGGTTTCTGGGACACCCTGTTTAATGCAATTTCCATCAAAATAGTTATTATAACTCGTTCCTTTTTCAAACATGTGTATGAAAAATCGTCAAAGAACGACTTAATCGTCATTAACCGACTTTGAGTGCAGCGTTACTCTATTTATGATTTAGTTAACGCACTGTATGGAACTGTCAGAGTTACATCAGGTTTAACGGCTTAAATAAGATTTAAGATATGAGCACTCGCCCGGATTAAAGGAAAAAATAATTAGTGCTGTCCCCATTAAAAACTTAAATTGGCTAAAACTAATTAAAAAAGGCCTTAGTAATGTCATTTGGAAACCTGTAATCTGAAATGCTGTAAAAGTTAACAATCTCGGATTGTCGAGTTGCCAAATCTAAAGAGGTTGATTTTAAGTCCCAAGAAACTTTCATCAAGTTGGAACGAGGTCGTTCACCTAGATATTTTATTACTTATCTCTTCAAACTTTAGTGCCGCTTTTATCAAATAAGGTGTGCAAATAGTAAAAAAATCGGGTAAGAGCATGTCTGACCATGCTGAGTGTAGGGTTCCGAAGCTGTTACTACGTAAACAATATCTCGCATGGAAAAGTGCACCAGCAAATGAGCGCATCTTCATGGCACTTAGGTCCTTTTTTTGAAAAGCGCAGTTTTTCGGCAATAACTCAAAAAATATGGGTATATCGGTTCGGATATACCCATATCCGAACCGATATATTGAAAATAAATTTGCGTTGAAAGTATTTATTAAGCGTTACCTACCTTTGTGATTTTTTTTCATGTTTTTGGACTTGACGGTTTAAAGATAAATACACAATTTATGCAACTTTCGGAGCGATTATATCCAAAAATATTCCACCTTAAAAACCTACAATCATTACTATCCTAACGTGGATCCCAAGTAGAACGTTGTGAGGATCGCGACCCACAGATTAGAAAGTGCACTAAGAAGGTATAACAACCTATTTTCTTATTCACATAAGTAGATCTTAGTTAAGTCTTTACGGATCCATCCTGACTTAAAATAAAGTAAAATAATTTACTTGATTTTAGATACGAGTATCCATGCATTGTACATTCTTTACATTATTCCTACTTAAGCTGAAATACATGCACCAACCCATTGGGAAATATCTCGACGACTGCATTCAAGTAAAATACGTGAGCTGACGACAAGACGTCGTTTAGAAGGCTTTCTGCTAACGATTGTATTTCGTTCCTTCTCTCACCCTAGTGAAAGGAACGAGACAACACGGGATACGTACAAGGGTTGGTTGAATATACATGAGTATGTTGTAAAGTCGGCATTAGGTGGCAGTGTTCGAAGTTCCCTCAGGAGTCGCAGGTACAGAGAAAGGGACGGACCAGTGGACATTAGCGGCGTGACCCGGCCACCCGGCCAGCAAAGCGTTTTCACCAACTCGTAAAGTTACCGAGCTCCAAATTATCGAGGAAACCTATTTTGAAAGCGAAAAGTTAAGTTAAAGTGTTATTATTGAAACTGCTTTAGTTTCAAAGTTTTATCCCCCACTTCTGATAACAATGTTGCTATAGCTCATCTCTTTTATTGAGCATAACAATTTATAGCCGTCCGTCACAAAAGATAAGCGATGCGACGTTGTAAAATACATCCAAAACGATTTTAAAGCGTTGAAATGATAGTGTAGTTATTTAGGTCGCTTGTGCACCTATCTTACATTAACAGGTTTTTCCGTCTCTCAGACCGATTGAGGTTAACGATGAACATGAATTTATAAGTCCGTGAAGTTACCGCGACGAAGTATTTTTTGCTTGTGCTTTGTTTTTCCGTTTCTAGTTAGCGATTCCTCTTAGTCTATTTGTGATTTATTTTCCAGATGGATAAAGTAATAAGTTATTTATTATCGTGCATCGTTTCAATCGTAAATATACTTTGTTTGTTCCGTCTCTTAATTAACGGCTTTAATCATTAAAAGGGTCCATGGTAGTGTACAACTTATTTTAACAACATATTTAAAATGAAATTCTAAAAGTATTTTTTTGGGTGTATAATTCATTTTAATTAACTTTCAACTGAAATTTTCTCACTGTGCTACAATATCCTTTTTTTAAGAAGGGAGTCCTAAAATATTTTCAATAGGCATCGCATAAGTGGGCGGAACAAGAACGTGTGAAGCTACGAAAATTACGTGTTGTGACTCAGGTTCGCTTCTACATTCCATTTGTAGCCATAGCTTTGCCAAAAATCTTATCTGCGGGGTAAAACAGGGATGAAATTAATGTTACCTATTCAAAGTAACATTAATTTCGTGTCAGAATTAGTGCTATCCGCTTTGTTTAACTCTATCCTATGCTGTGGCGTTTTTGTTTCCAAAATTGTTACACATGTGACGTTCACAGATTGTAACAATCCCTCATCAAGCTGTACGGTAACGTCAGCAAAAAGCTAAAGTTTTTAGTTTTTGAGGCCGGATCGTATTCCGGCGTGACATGGAAAGGGTCGCTCGGAAGGCCCAAAGTATATAGAGCCAGGTAGGCAATTACATTCCTGGAAGAGAGACAGTGACAAATTGATTGATTCTGTGTTTTCAGGAGCGATGGTGAAAATAAAACCTCTTGCTCCCTGAGAAAAAGTAATTCGCCTTATCCAATTGGGATACACCCATTTTTAACAATGTATGAAAATTTTAAAACTATTTCGAGGAAAAGGCTTCTCAAATCGATCTCTGTAGTTAGATTTATAAAATTAAGAGATGACGAAAATTATTATGGTGGAACACTATGTTTTGTCATGTGGCGTACAAAAACATGATGAGAATGTCTCAAACATACTATACTATTCTCCTACGCTAAGAAACAAAATTAAATTATGAACAATGAAAAATAAAATAAAAATTAATATACATTATTATCACGCATCGAAATTTTCGAGCAGAAAATCTGAGATTGAATAAAAACATTTTAATAAATCAATAGGTACGTATAATTGTCAGACATAGGAATTTAGGGGGCAAAATTTTATGACAGGTAGGGAGTTCCTATATCGAGAAACTGAATTATCGATGCTTGCTCTATACAGGGTGGAAAGTTCGAATGCCACATGGAAGGCAACACTACCTTAAATATTGGAAATAGCACATTCTGTGTAAAGGAGACTTTCCTTTATTTTTAAAATCTATAAACTCTGCGTTTATGGATTTTTGCAAAATCGTCTGTCTCAACCGGGACTCGAACCGGTCGGTCAAATGCGGTAAAAGAACATGCCGTATTTTATGATGCAGATCGAAAGGATTACCGATATGGTTCATTTATCTCTAAATAACAAATACAATCAAAATAACGGAAGGCCATGAATACTAGCAATTATATTATATAGTACATACATACCATGAATTAAATAAACACCTTGAAAATTAAGAATTACTTGTGTTGTGAATTGACATTACCTAAACATTTAACGAATACTGAAAAAAGAAGATACTCAAATCTACTCAAAAACAAATACAGCTCATTAAAATGTTCCATTTTCAAATTACCTACCTATGCAAGCAACTATGATGACTAGTTACAATGTGTAAAGATAATAATTGATGCGATTTTCTTATTTAGGAAGTCAATCGTATTGTACTAAAGAGGTGACATTAGTATCGCAACTAAACTGATAGGTAAACATAAGTGTAGCTCGTTTAAACTTTACTTTCCTTATTTTCACGGTCTATTTTTCAAAAATCCATAAATGCAGTATTTATTATTTTCTAAAATAAAAGTAAAGATTGAGTAAAATTTCCAATTTCCAATATTTAAGGTAGCTGCGGTACATTTCCCGTGACGGGTGAAACAAAGTTAAATGGTAATTGCTAGTATTCATGGCCTTCCGTTATTTTGATTGTGTTTGTTATTTAGAGATAAATGTAGCATATCGGTTACCCTTTCAATCTGCATCATAAAATACGGCATGTTATTTTACCGCTTTTGACCGACCGGTTCGAGTCCCGGTTGAGACAGACGATTTTTCAAAAATCCATAAATGTAGAGTTTATAGTTTTAAAAAATAAAGGAAAGTCTCCTTTACACCGAATATGCTATTTCCAATATTTAAGGTAGTTGCCTTCCATGTGGCATTCGAACTTTCCACCCTGTATACTAGTGATTACTCCAAGTTTTGTTCGTAAAAAAATATTTTTTATTAAAAGTGTAAAAATTCAACAAAATTATAACATAACTCTCGTCTTCCTTTTTTCAAAAAGATTTTTTAAATTTACTCATCATAATTTTTTCTTCATTAGTGCCCCATCTAGATCTACTATTGCTAGAATAAACGATCAGAATTTGTTCCAAATTTCGGGCTATAAACTATTTCAGGTGGCTAAATAGCTTTTCAATTTCTGTAGAGGTAATAGAGGTTTTTTTTTTAAATGCTGTTTTAACTTCATACTTGTCTTCAGAACAAAACTTACAGGTACATAAAATGCTGGGGGCGATTACTAGTATATGGAAAAAGCACCGATAATTGAATTTATCGATATAGGTCCCTACCTGTCATGAAATTTTGCCCCCTGAATTCCTATGTCTGATAATTGTATATCGCACTAATACGATGTCAGTATGACGTAATACACATGGGAGGTTATGTCAGAAAATTCATAACTACTCGAAAATGAAATCCATAACGTACGCAGTCTGACGAAAACGACCGGTTGAGCACCTATAATTAAGCTCCTTATATGCTTTTTTTCGCCGTTTAACTAAGTTATCGCAAATTAGATCTTAAATGAAAAATTCGTTCAATTCATCATCAAGCTGCAGGGGAGTATGCTATTTAAGAAAACCCATTCTAAACCGTTCATAGTCAGACAGTTATTTAAGAAAAAAGTCAGGATCTTCGTTTATTGATTCATAAAGGTGTTCAAACCTCAGTTTTCGACATCTATAAGTTTAAACGAAGCTCTTGTGAGCTATTTTGATTGTTAGGACTCTGAACCCCACAAGGGCAACAATAGGTCGCGACCACACGCTGTTCGTCTGCCAGCTCATTTATCACGTAGCTGCATCTTTTATTATTCTATAACCACATTTTGCACTAACAGGCTAAGATTTTTACCAACAAGTTTTTAGAGTGGTAGGTCGTTCTATAGCTCTGCCTTCCCCACTCTGGGAATGAAGGCGTGAAGGTATGATTCTGATGATGATTCTACATCTTTTCAACAGTAAAATAATTGAAGATTTTTTTACAAAGTAGTGGAACAACCACTGTATTCATCTATTTGTACACTATTGACGACGTTTAACTGTGTTATTGAAAACAAGATCTTTAGTTAATTGAAAATTTCATGCATGAAGTTCACAAATGGCATTTCATCATCAACCAGCAAGGATACTCCCCATTTTTAAGAAACCCGTTTTGAAGAAAGATAAGCAATAATGGATTTTCTTACTTTTAGTATCCTACTGCCTTCATTCGTTGCTACCGTGGTTCACCGGTGTAACCAAGATAAGGGAGTTCATTTTCAGTTTTAATTTAGAAGACGCTCCAAACCTGTATGAAGGATTCACTTGAAAGTATCCAAGAAAGTTCCGCAGCCGAGAGGAAAAGTACGATAGATATCAAAAGTTTTTAAAAACTCTGGAGGCTGTTAACAAGAACAAAGCGAGGCAGGTACCGACGCTGACGGTGACTAAGTTTGTAGACTACACGGATGAACTGGTGACCGATATAAAGCAAAAATGTTCAGGGAGGAAGGACCCGAAATTAAATAAAGCCGATGTTTGTTGTAGTTAATTTTTATTTAAAGTTCTTGTGCGGGACGTTGAAACTGTTATTGCCCCGCACATATGTCGATTGTAAGTGGACAGTAGGGGTGGGTGGGCGTTAGCCCGATGGTTGGTTTCGGAAGAAAGGTCGTTGATTTCTTTACTATTGCCAGTAGCTGAGCGGCCGAGAGAGTGTCTTGAGAGACGTGCGAACTGTAGAGTAGCAAGCTTCTATGTGATTCCCCAGGGAGATCTTCTATGGGCGTACGAGGGTCTGTTCTTCTATTGGTGGGCTCCGAGGGTCTGTTTGTGTACTGTTGCTTGAGTACTGTCAACACTGGGTTGTCTTCTCGACCCCGTCAGGGGTCGTGGAGCCTGGCCTGGGTTGGTACCCCACTTCCAGCGATTTCTGTCGCTGTTCGCAACTACGGACACGGCTATGGGTTGGGGCGATTAAGTCACCTGTTGCTATCATTTGGTCCTGTCCGTTCCGAGCTGACGAGGTCAAGCCTGTATGTCCGAGGACTTACAAGGACTTATCAGTCAGCGGCGGCAGGAGTCGGGTTCTGCGTCTGTTTCTCCGGTTGCTGCTCACGGACTAAGTCTCGTGGCAGTGGCTTCTTGTCGGGTGGTCGGGCATGAAGCGGGGCCAGCTCGCGGAGGTGGCGGAAGCGCGATCCATCAGCAGTCTTGTCCCTAGCGATTGTGGTGTTCTTGACGTATCTCGGCGCGTCCACAATCGTTCTCAACGACTGCGACTGCCGAGACTGGAGTCTTCGCCTGTTCCCGTCGCTGGCCAGCGAGTACCACGCTGGTGCTGCGTAGGTTAGGTGAGGTCTTATATAGGCCTTGTAAATGCCAAGCTTCGCCCTCATGGGTAGCTCGGAGCTCAACACCGGTCTGAGGCGTGCTCTGGCCGCTCTCGTCTGGCCTATGGTCTTTGTGATGTGCGGGGCCATGGTCGGTCGACGGTCTAACGTGACCCCTAGCTACTTTACCGAGGGGGACCAGTCGACTTCCTGGCCCATGAGCTGCAGCTTGGAAGGGAGGATTGTTTTATAGGAGAAGGCGATGGCCTGCGTCTTCCCCACGCTGACCGAAAGTCTCCACTTCTCAAGCCATGGAAAGGGAGAGCGTCCAGGGTCCGCTGGATCTTTTTGGCGGCGTGCGGAAGCTTGATCGAGGCCGCGTAGTACGCAGCATCGTCAACGAAAAGGGCCAGGGATGTACCGGGCTCCAGGGGGATGTCGTCAGTATATCTGGCGTAGCAGGCAGGGGAGAGAGGGACGCCAGCCCTGATAGGGCTTTCCGTGGACAGTGCCTTCTCAACCGCTACCTGAAAGCGGCGATCATGGAGGAAGGAGGCCACTGTCTTAACTACTCGACGTGGAGTAGTAGAAGTAGCCAACTTGTGTATGAGTCCCTGGTGCCATACTCGGTCGAATGCTTTTTCCATGTCCAGCATGACCGCTACCGTGTGCTCTCGTTTGTTGAGGGCGACGGCCGCGTCATGCAGGACTCTGTCGACTTGCTGGGTTGTGGAGTGCTCGGCCCTGAAGCCGAATTGTTCCTCGCGAGGGAGAATGTGTGGCGCGAGGTGCTGCAACAGTAGCCTCTCGAAGACCTTGGAGGCAGTACTGAGCAGGGTGATGGGGCGGTAACTTTCCGGCTTCAGGATATTTTTTCCTGGTTTTGGCAGCATAATGACTCGCCCCAGCTTCCAGGGGCGAGGGAAGTGGCTGGTCCTGAGTATCCCGTTGAACAGCATTGTAAAGGCTGCAACGGAGCGCGGCGGGAGGCGTGCCAGCGCTTCGTTGGGGACTCTGTCGGGACCTGGAGCTTTCCCTTGCGTACTGTGGGCGGCGAGGATTTGCATACCTAATTTAGCGATCGGAGGGGCTATTAATATTGCAGGTCTATGGGGCGGTTCCAGAGTCAGTCCCGACGAGGCTTGGACATTCCTGGAGAAACAGAGAGAGACAGAGAATGTGGCGAAAGGTAAGAGGGAGACAGCTATACAAGAACGTGGAGGGTCGTGCGAAGAGCGGGGCGGGAAACGTCCGAGGAGCACCGAGGCGTGCCTTTGGGTGCGAGACAAGGACGGTGAAGTGTGAAAGAGAGGTCCGATATGACCAGGCTCCTGAGTTCGGAGTATCGTGCAGAGAGGGGGGCGGAAATAGTTGTAGGAGTGCCGAGGTGTGAAATTGAGTAGTGGGGATGCAAGCTCCGAGCCGTTGAAGGGGATATATAGATATATCATAACTTAAAACTAACTTACTAAACATGTGAAATCTTAATTAACAAAGTTTATGCTATCTGCTTGTAATTTTATCGTCTTGTGCGCTGTTGGCTTGTAGGTGCTATCGTCTTGTAACTATCGGCATGCATCGTCCTGCACAGTTCTTATAAGTATAAGAGTAAAAACGCAACCTGCAACTCCTGTGAACTATGCGCCCTGTTTTTCCAGCGGGGTTAACATGATTAACCGAAAACGTAATACAGTGATATAATTCTTCAACAAACTATCAATATTCTGTTAATGGCTTTTTTGGCTATTTTTCTCCGATGAGACTTAGGCATTAAAGTGAACAACGCAAGGGCGTCATTTAAATAAAGAATAATTAAAATTCTCACGTTAAAGTATACAGATAGATAAATAGAACTTGTTTAGCGTTACTCACTATTTATACAGGGTAATTTTTTAATAGCCATTGCACAAATTTTATTATTTTCTTCAAATATTAATATTATTTTTCTTCTTTTTATGTTGTGTTATTTTTATCCTAGCTTAAAAAAATATTAGAGATATTGCTAATTGAATGATTCCACTAACTTAACGATATTCATAGACCGGCCGTCCGTAGTGTTGCAGAAAGGTTTTTACTGTATTGGTTTTTAAAAAGTGATTTTCTAGTATGATTTGGTGCCCACACGAGAAGGTAAAAAGTAGATAATTTGAAAAGAAAACTGATTTTATTGTTGTAATAATTATGTTATATTAACGATACAAAATGGTTTGTTAAAATTTGTGCACTGATAAAAAAAATACCCTGTATTAGTGTGATGTGTGTAATAATGCTGATAAAACTAAAGAGCAGGATATGTACTCGCATTTAATTAAGACCCGCATGCACGCCGTTTCCTCGATATAAGTGTGACATCGCTAGAAATTACATCTTTAATTGAAAATTTTGCGCGCCACCATACTAATTAATGGCAACTTTACCTAACAAACCTACAACGATCTTGGTATTTAGGAAAAGATCATTCAAATGAATGATAAAGTATTGTCCCGTAGCTGTCATTTCTGGCTAACGTCATGGCAAACGATAATGAAGGACTGAATCTAGCTTTTTTAAATTATTCAGACTCCCAAGTGCAGTATGAAGATTTTGCAAAGAAGTTTGGCAGAACGTTCTTCAGTGATTACGAACGTGCAGAGAGATTCAAGGTGTTCGTAAGAACTTTGGAAACAATAAGTTTAAACAATGTTCTGTCTCAAAATAAACTTCATCTGAATAAGTACGCAGACTACACAGAAAATGCGAAAGCGCACTTGATAAAGCACAGAGCAGCGAGCGCAGACGAACATTTTGATAGTTAAGCAAATATAAATTGATAATATTAACGTTTTTTAAGCCAATAAGTAAAGATAAGTTGTGAAAATAATTGAATTTCGAAACTTATGACACGACCTTTACTGTCAAGTTAAGAGCTTCCACAAAAGGTTAAAAATATGGTTACGACGTGGCTTGGAACAAAGTGGAATGGAGTCCCTGTCAATACAGTTTTGAAAAACTGATAATCTGTTTTGAGTTTTGAGGTTTGTGCGACTAGGTCCGGTACATATTGTGTAGTTTTAATGTAGGTATTGTTTCCGAACATACTTTTACTAATCTATGGGCTGGTCGGATATAGCATCTGTGATGAAGACTCTGTAGACTTCTAATGTAAAACCAATAAGTACAGTATATTATAACTTATAAATAATAAACGATCTTAAGTAAATCAGTGTTTACTTTAAATAAAGAAACATGGTGTCAGATGTGCGCGAGTGAAAATAATTGCAGCTACTTTATAATAATGGCTGATGAGTATAAAAAGCTTTTTGACCGACTTCAAAAAAAGGGGGAGGTTCTCAATTCGTCTGTATTTTTTTTTTAAATGTTTGTTACCTCAGAACTTTCGACTGGGTGAACCGATTTTGATGATTCTTTTTTTATTTAAAAGCTGGTACTTCCCGTTTGGTCTCATTTTTATCAAAATGAAAATCTGATGGTGGAATACATGAGGAATCGACGGAACTCTTCAAAATTTATAGGCACACCTATAGCGATTTTGGTATTTTTCATTGTAACTCGTGTATTTGGTCTTGGAAAGCATTATTTGGCGAAGTGGAACTGATGATGAAGACCACAGATGGCCACCGGAACTCCTAAACGGTATATATTTCGAGGGTGGCGACAAGATATTTCGATTAAGATAGTTGAGCGACTATGACGAAGCATATTTAGGTTTAAATATATGACTATGACTTTCCCACGGCGTTGCTTGCGGCGAGATCGAAATGTTCTATTTTGTCTTATTAATTGAGAAGTGGGAGAATAACAGCATAATAAGGATCACTAAAAAGTATAAAATAAAAAAATAGTTTAAAAAAACAAAAACCCGCCTCCAAAAAGCAAAAAATAACTTCTTTAAAATGGTAGGTAAATAGGTCAGTCCAACTGAAGTCGGCGTCCAACAATATTTAACCAAAAGCAGGCTTCAGTTGGACTGACCTATTTACCTACCATTTTAAAGAAGTTATTTTTTGCTTTTTGAAGGCGGGTTTTTGTTTTTTTTTTAAAAAAAATTCGAGCAACAAGCTCAATTGCTCGCTGCAATGAAAAGCCAGATTTTGTACAACAACAATTATCTGGCCAAAAAATAGTTGAATACGCCAGATGTAGACTCTGTAGACTTCTCATGTGAAACCAATAAGTACAGTATATTATAAGTTTTATCTACACTCATATCATAAACCCTCTATAATGAGTACAGAAACCGCAAATTATGACCAGCATAATAATCAACTCTGTTGTTAGAGCGACCCACACTCGTGTTTAATGCCCTTCATTATGTACAGTCACATAAACTACTATTAAATAATAAACGATCTTAAGTAAATCAGTGTTTACTTTAAATAAAGATAACAGGTACAACGACTATAAATTATAACACGTTTGTTATTTGCAGGGTTTGGAGTTGGTACTTTTGTGTTCATCAACCTTAACTTGACGCATGTTCATTCTTCCATGAGTAAGATGGATATACTCGTACGTTATTGAATGAACCTGTATGAAGATTAGGTAAAAAACTAGGCATTAAAAAAAGATTTGTTTGAATTGAAACTGGTCCATTTGGTGTCTAATGGCTAATGGTTTAGGTGATTTATAAATATTAACTCCACCGTGCTCCAGAATCTTTGATATAACAGCACCCGAAAGTTCAACTAGAACCATTCAATTTCATAGACCAAATTGTTGGGATTTCCGTTCTGACGAGAGTTCTCCCGAAGGGTTAAGCCAGTTTGAACTTTATGTTTGTATTCAACCGAGGAAGTTGTCATAAATATCGGAGCCTCTGCTTGTCTAACTTGAACGAACTACATCAAACTGCTTTGTTGACGCAAAAGTTGGAGAGCTCAATATCCTGTTCGTAGTGAAGTGAGCTATTACGAGTTCTATAATGACTGCCTATTATACCAAGTTGCTGTCAAAAATTTCCTAAGGGCGGCGAGGAAGTTTGTGTTTAGGATTTGGGTCAAGTGCGTATTGTATTTGTGCGTGCATTGTCTGTGTGCAAATTACCGCAAAATGAATAAATACGTCATTTTGCGCTGGGAAACCATTGTTATTTATGAAAATGTTCTTATATGAAAAATAAAATGAACCTAGCTTCTAAAAACAAAGCAAGAACACAAAGTGATAACCCGGCCACGTATATTCACGCTCGAGTCGCGGCAAAAGGAGAAAGCTTTCAAAAAGCCAGAGGACTAACAACGCTCGAAGACATTCTTTTGTTCTATTGGAAATGGAGAAACCTAATCCGTACGGATCGGTTGCCGCGCTCGCCGCGAATATTCGGCCGAAGATTTAGTTCTTCGTGATTTATTGCGTCCTACTGCAGGCCAATGGGATTAAATGAATGAGTACGGCTATATTTTTAATGTAGTTTTTAACGTGATACAGAACATTGTAATATTAACGATTTACAAATTATGAAATCCTGTAGGTAGTTCTGTGAAATAATTGGTATTTTGAGAAAGTACATTTTAGAGTTATTGATTTACCTTTCCTTAGACATAAAAGATACGACCTGCATTATAGAGGTTTACGTCTATTAGAAATAGATTAGTCAATTTACATCTCGATTTGAAAGCATGTGCAATAAAGCCAGCTAACCATGTGAGTGGAGACGCGCATAAAATATCTCCGGTACCGGCTGTCCGCACACTGCAGGCAAATGAAATTCAGTAGTGTTTTATGACAGCGAGAACGTTAATCACTTTTAAGGTAGCTTCCCACGGCCTGTGAATTTACAGTTTCAGTTAGTGTTTTTTTTTATAATACACATGCTTGTATCTACTGTTATGTCTTTTTAGGAGACCACACTAGGAGTAACGTAACTGCAGTGAGGTGACGCAACTGGACTTACGTAACAAGGCGGTATTGAGCGTCGAGCTGTTCCACTGCCGTGTAGTCATCGTCATCAGCCTATTATTAGTCCACTGCTGAGCTCAGCTGGACAAAGAAAGACCTTTCCATTGAACGCCACCGATCACGGTCATTCTCCAATAGCTCTAAACACTCCCTTTCCTAGTCTATTTTTGACTACGCGAAGACTACTTGCGTTTGCAAAAACACAATAACGGACCTCCTTCGGCTTGTACGGTCAGCTCACTACCACTTCCGCTTACTAATTTGATGAGCTACGTGGATGACTTGATTTCTCTATCGGATCACCACTTTTCATAACTCGCTAAGCGACTTTAAATTTGTTAATGTGAGTGTCCAGGTCACGGCTCCGTATGTCAATACGTAGGTTACTCACATCAACAAAAGAAACTGTACGTCCGTCGTCATGAGTCAACTTTTTCTTAAACCTCTGAGCTCTTTCTTGAAATTGTTTTACCAAACTGTTGATTTTATCATAGGTAAATATATTCTTAACTAAACCACTGCGTTCAACTTATTATAGACTACGCCATAGTCAAGTAAGACGATACCTTGCAATGCCCATTAATAACAAACGCTCATTTCAAACCGAGTATGCGAAATTCCTCACTACCCTTCCATAACATAGTCGTCAGTTATTTTGGGGTAAAGATATCCGAGACGTATATTCCCCTCAGGCCCGTGCCACAACACAGCGAACCGTCACTGCCAAAACAGGCAGTGCACGGTACAATAACCATACAATAACAGCGTTCACTTGTCTTCATAACGACAGCTGCTACAGGTCCAATCGCTCAGTTACCGCACTCACAAGAAGCCAACGAATTGAGCAATTTTAGTGAGCTTTCTTATTCATATTCACTCGATTCAGTTTTTCGGTACAAATTGGTTCTTATAAATATTGAAATCAAAATAGCAACCTAAACTCACACTTTGTTAGTTTATTAAAAATCAGGACTGACGTGGCTGGTTTTGTTTAAAAAAAAAAGTAGGTATCTCTGGTACGTAAGTGGTAATTTTTAGCGCCAGATTGTATAATTGGCCCCTAAAGGGTCAAAAAAATGAGTCTTTATATTTATTAGGCGTTAACAGTACGTCGGTTACAAAAAGTAATTTCATTAAACGGCACAGTCTTGAGCCGCTATACCAGATTAATGGTCAGTGGATAATTTTCAGAGGTTTTCATACATTTCACGTTACAATATTAACCAATTCAATATATTTGTTCTTTCCGGCAAAGTATGAGTGTCATGCATAAGATGCTATAAAGATTCTATACACTTAGAAATAAAGCAAACATTTCCAATTAGTCAAAATATACCGTTCAACACATTTAGCTATTTTCACGAGCTAAACGTCGTTTAACGCTACTGGGGATTACTTTGATTGTTGTTTGTTTTTGGAAAACACCTCTTTGTTTCAGGGCGTGCAGTAATTGGATACGGTAATCGCGGGAACTTTCAGCAAAACCACAGACAAACTAAAGAGAGATAGTTCCGTATCTGCAGATTTCCCTCGATATTAATTCAAGAGGGTGTATTCTTGCGTCTCCCCGCTTTGATGTGGTCATAGTAGCATTACAAAGGTAAAACTTAATTTAGGCGGCGGCGTTTGTGATAAATATTAGATAGATTAAATCTCTGCTAACATGCACTTCCTACTCTGGACTCTAGCTCTGCCTACTCTGTACTAATATTTACTCTGACTCCGTCTGAAGATTCGTCTACCGCCACTTGGGATTCAGTTTCTGTGAAACAATCTTGACAAAAATACACAATTGTATAAATAATATTAGATATACTCATGGCATTCGTGTTATAGTAGATTGTTCAACAAGAGACTAAAACAAGTCATAATGACAAGAGATGTTTAGCCACGCCAGCGAGCGAGCGAGCGGGAGTGGCTATAGTTCGAGTGTCATTATGGTTGTTTAGTCTCGCGTTTAACACTCTACTTTTCACTTTGAATGCCAGGGAAAAAAAACTACGTTCTATACAAAATTACAATATTTAACAAAATATGTAGGTAACAAAGTTTCTGGCAAATTTGTTTCGCGGTTGTCAGTTTTTTGTAAAGTGACACAAATGCTTGCATATTTAGCCAACAGATACAAGCTTGAAAACTATTTGGACCATGCCTAATAAAATAAAATTGTCCTTAATATATTTAAATAGATTCATATTCGTAATCATTAATCGTGTTTCACGAAATTATATATTTTTTTTATATATTTTTGCACAGTTGTCATTTTGAGGTTATTTCCACGACCTGTAAAATGGTCCATATAATATCACTGAAAATGGCGATAATCCTCCATTCACAAACACCGTGATTGGTTGTTTAGGGGTTTCCAAAGTAAATTTAAAAAAAAACTTTAATCCCTAGAGATTAATAAGAAGCTTTAGTCCCGATGTGCATAGATTAAAGTAACATTTTAGGAGCATGAGAAGTGAAATAGTACATTATTGCCTAGGCATGGAAGTAGGCAATTGCGGGCCGAGTATTGGATTAAACGGACGAGCTTGCGAGTCCGTTTAAAAATACGAAGCCCGCAATTGCTGTTCCTGCCGAGGCAAATATAGTGCTTTTCTCAAAAATCGCATGAAAAAATTTGTGTTGGAGTCAAATCTTCATCGCTTGAACTCATTTTTTGAATTGCATATAAACAGAAACTTCATGTGAAAAAACCATCACTCCTTACCGCCTTTTTGTTTATGACAAGGAGAAACGCAATTGTTGTTTTAAAAAAAGCATAAGCTATTCCAGGCACAAATAAAAAAGTTATGTTTCGAGTAAAATTTGGATGTATAAGACTTGTGCCCTCATTTTATTATGGCCATTTTCACTTTTTAAAAAGTTACAAGCTAGATAGTAATGGAATTTGTATGCAACATTGCGGGCTTGTGTAGCGAGCACGCAATGTTTTTTTTTTTTTTAATTTGAGAACTGTCAGTAAACTATGTACTTCGCGTCTCAATATGTAGATAGGAATGTCAACATTTCCGGACATTTTTGAGAAAAATACATTTATTTCTATTTCTCTAGGGACATCCGACCTTTGCGTCCAAAGTTTCAAAATGCCATATATCGCGCGGTTTGACAGGTGTCAATTCGTAAACTTTTAGAAGTTCTTCTCAATATGCGGAAAATTAAAGTTTTGTCTCACAAGACGAGGGTTTAATTTTTCTAGATGAAAAAACCCTAATATTTGTATATTTATCCTGAACACCTGGACAGCCCAATTTCTTTTTTTTGTTATATAACGACAACAAACAGATACACTTCCGCAATTTAAGTATAGTATAAAGGTTCGTTCCATCCTACGTCAGTTCAACTAATTGATCTGGAAAACAAGTTCACAAGGTAAGTGAATCGTTTACCTTTGTTCTCGAGAATTTGCTGAATAAGTCACCGAGACAAACAAGCTACCGCAAATTGTGTTATATCCGAACTAATAACTGCTAGCCGCAGTGTTCTCCGGTCGATAACCATTGGATACCCATCAAAGTCCACAGTACGTGACTTTCCGAAGACAGTGGCCGCTAGACGCATTTTTCAAGACAAGATTTTGCACGAGAAATTGCAAATTTCTGCATCGACCGACCTCCACCGTTGTCACGCCCGGAGCTGTTGAAGACGACACAATATTTCATGTTGCAGTGAACTAAATTAGGTTTGGTTTAAACAGGATATTTAGAGTAAACAACCGAGTTCACGTGTTCGGTAGGTGCGAATAAAATGGCGCGCATTACCTACATGGCTCTTTGCAGTTTGAGTAAACTTTTGGTCAAATGTATATTATTTCCCAAATGATAATATACCAAACAAAACATATTTCCCGCAGCAGCACTTATTTTATAAGCAGTTTTTGTACCCTGAAAAACATTTCGCCCTAATTACCATACACCATATTTGAACCATGTGTGTTAATTCAAAAACCACATCGTGAATTACGGTAAGATTCCTGAACCACATTGAATAGGTATATCAACAATTTGTTAAAGTATATATTGTAAACTGATTTTAAACAAGTAATTTTTTGATGGTTATACATTATATTATCAATTTCAATAAATAAAAAACAACAAGTAAAAATATAAATATAGAGGTTCAGATATGCTCAAACATAATCAATCAATTAAAGCAAAGCCCCTATTTCACTTTGTGTTTACCCCTATATTGCTATCATATTGTTGAGAAATTGGTCGCTTTTGTTGTCAAGTTAATAAGAGCGGTCTTAACATAACATTATGCGTAAAAATGTGGAAAAAAGTTCGGACTAAACTTTTACTTGTCTCTGATTACTAAGTAAACTATTATAGGTAATGGAATTCAGAGATGTTCCAGCCACCCGGGTCTCGTTATAGAGTCGATGTAAAGCGGGCAGTAATATGTAAATGCATTTACGACTTATCAACATAGTTCGGACAGGGCATCGCAAAAACAGATATGGAAATAGAACAAGATTAAATAGAGTCGTAATACCTAAGACTCTAATATCGTAATATCTAAAGCGGATATTATCGTAATTTACCATTTTCAATTTACTTAATAATGAAATGAAAATAGTGAATAATAATTCACAACAATAATTAAGTAAAACCATTAGTTTGTTCCAGAAAATGCAGTAGTTGATGGTTGCATATATTCAAAACCACTATCAGCATTTAAAAAAATGACAATGGAAATACCTTCACAAACATATGGTCAATTTTGGGTTACCGTTATAAATGTAATACTGTACATAATACGACTCTATTAATCTTTTGTTCTATTACCTTGTTGCGATTGTTTTGCGATGCCCTGTCCGAGCTATGCTTATCAACCAGTTTGTTCCGAAATTCGAAATAAGTGCACACTGTTGAGGGAACTACAAGAATATAATATATTATATTATAATTAAGATCAAACGCAATGTTGCAATCTTACTAACTCGTTTGGTTTACCTCAGCAATGGTGATGTCAAATGAATTCGAAAATAAAAATAACGAAATTTTACAAAAAATATCTAGCTATTGCCCTCGACTCCATCCGCGTAGGAGTCATTTATCGCTGGTAAAAAGTAACTTATGTCCTTCCTCGGGGTTTAAGCTATCTCCATACCAAGTTTTAGCAATAAAAGCGTAACAGACAGATAGAGTTACTTTCGAATTTATGATATTAAGTAAATATGGGTAAGTAATTTACAAGTAATATTCGTTTGTTTTAACCCTTTTGACTGACATGCAACTGAGCCTGGTCCGCTACACCTCTTCGTCTGAAACCATATAGCTATCATATTGTAAATAACTTTCTGGCTTTTTTTCTTCGACTACTTTTTTGCAGTCAATATTCATCAGCTGCTGATCTATTCAAAAACGAGTCTCAACTGGTGGCTCTACGTTACGTACAGTAGAGATCCTGTCGGACTCCATTCTTGGGTTAGCTCCTAAACACCACAATATTGCATTTTGAAATGCACTTGTCTTCCGATTTTTAGCCCGTTCCATCCAAAGAAAAAAATAACATTCACAATATTTGAACTAAACAGAGGTACTAAGAAATATGAAAATATTGAAGTAAAATAAAGAGAAAGATTAAAACCATGTGGAATAAAGGTGTCATTTTACCGAATTCCACTTCATTGATTGTGTCATTGAATGCTATTTACTGCTGAAACGATGACGTTTTCAGGGTATCTTAAACAGGTTTAGTTAGACTCGTGATTACCAAAAAAAATATCTCATGCGCGGTGAGAAATGACTTTCGATGAAATTATTCTGCGTAATGATACGTTCGTTGAAAGGTGTTTCAATAAAACCATAGGTAGTTAGGGGATCTATATCATTAGTCCTATGGCATACAATTATTAGTCCTATCGTTGTGTCGCATAACGTCTTTTGTCCTTATAACGTATGGCATACACTTTGTTCCGCATTGATTGTCCGAAATTGTCCTATGTGAATGTGTGAATTTGTCCTATCGTTTCATGTGGCTAAAATTCAACTGTCGAATGCTTGATGTGCATAATTGTAATATTCCTAACTGAAAAAAATGTTTTATTTACAAACCTAACCTTGTCAACCTTGTTGATTCTGACGTTTCGCTCGCTCGTTAGGGTCACAGTTCTAACTAACACTCCTCCACGCTTCGCTCGTCGTCGTACCTAACCTAACGGAAATCTGACCTGCCTGAAGGTAAAATACGTAACGATTCTGACTTCACGCCTACCATAGTTTAGTTTAGGTGCTGTAATTGTAGCCAATTTAATAATAGGCAAAATAATTCATAGGACAATTCATGTTAGGAATATTATGTTTTAGGTAATTCGATTTTAGAGTTATCAATATTAGGACAAAATTGCTTTAGGACTTTAAATGAGTATGCGCAAAAATTATTCGGGCAAACGAGTAGTATGCCATTCAACAGTATGCCAAACATTCTCGGCCAAACATTTTTAGGACAAAAAACGTTATGCGATACGACAGGCACCCGTAGTTAGGTACCCGGAATAAAGCACTTGAAGCAAACCCGTGCAGGTTTTTATCTTGATCAAGTAAAATATTGAAGTATTTTTATCAATAAAATTAACTACCTTAATTTTAGTCCATATGTGGTGTTAATCAAATAAATTAAACCAAATTTATCGTATTGTGTACGCGATTATCTTAATTGGACAGATTTAATTTAAATTCCAGCGGAAATTTTCCGATGGCCTGATGTCGAGTAATAAAACCGTTTAATTTCAGCCCAATTCATTTGCGACGGCGACGAGTGTCGAACGAAGTTCAATGTTGTGTGAACGAGTGCGCACTGTGCGTTCATATGAGTGTATAAAAGGCACGGCTTCACAAAGAGGGATTCTTCTCGGTCCACATTAGCAGCGGTTTCCTGCAGAGTCGAATAAATGTGGGCAATTTGCGAGAGCGTTTATCACCTAAAGAAAAGTTCTGGCGACGTCTGAAACTGCTGTAATTCCACACCGAAATTCGAGGGTTAATCACGTTAGCTATATATCAACGCTTAATTTGATACGGGCAACTTTATTTGGGATTTAGTTCAGGACATTCACACCTACTCACGAATTTCGCAGATATTGCCTTTGGTAAATATTGACTAAATCGCAGTCCCAGGTACCCTATACATGAGCATAACGTTTAGCATCATTCTACGTCGGCTAAGTGATATACATCCTGGCTGTACGTTTTTTTACTCACGTTCATATAATTTTAACCTATAAGAAGGCATAAGGTAGGCATGCCCAATGTAATTTAGGATATGGATTATTTTTCATCGAGTCTGAGCTACTTAGGCTAACTATGCCACGGTTAGAGTATGCACAGCAAGCGTTTATTTCGTAGGTGCTGTCATACTTTGCTGAGGTAGCGCCCGGCCGGCGATGTCTGGAAAATTTTCAATATTTTCTGTTTGAAAATCAATTTGCCCCGATAGAGTGTTACTCGGAAGCTCGTGTCTACTCATCTGTGAAAAAAGTCACGTATTATGGAGGCTGATCGATTTTCTATGCGAATAATAGCCCTATAAGATAGGTGATTAGGATTAAAGGAACGCTTTAGACTAAAGCATGTGGAATTTATGATTCTCTTAACCTAAACTGGTATAATACTCTTTGAATAAATTGAGCTGAGAGAAACGCAGCCGAACGTTCTCTCATAAAACCTAGAAACTTTTACTCATTACAGAGTCATCCTGTCTCAAAAGGTATTTCTAAATCAGATTTAAGAATTGCCTTCACGTTTAACATAAATAGGTACCAAGAAATATGTGAGTCGATTTTTATCCGTGTAACGATTTTCCGGGTATCTCGATTACTTACCGATATTTTAGCAATAAATCATAGAGATTTGATGGCGTTTGAAAGGGGAGGAGAATTATTGGAAATTATTCATGCACGACCGTGGTCAATCGAGCACAGTCACGAGGGTTAAAAAGAGCATTCCGATATCGGGGTAAATGAGAGGCACTGATGGAATAACCTTCGGCACGAAACGAATCGAACGCAATTAATCTCGAGCAATCCCGGCTAATAGTATTCGTAATGAGGGGAAATTTTAATCACACGGCTCTAGATGGAGCACGGAGAGATTACCGGCCTAACGCATCGAGAGTTTAGCCCGGAATATTATATTAGATCAAAGGGGCAAAATTAAATTCGTACCCTCGTAGTGATAGCGGAATCTAGTTAACGCATGAATATTAAATTTAATTACATACATTTAGAGGCGAGCGTAATCCGAAAAACCATGAATAATATTTACAACTACTAAGCAGCGCAATATATTGTCTAAACCTTTGTTATGTCCAATATCAATAGAAATATATCCAGAAGGGGCATCATAAACATCAAAGGGAGCGTGAAGGCGACTTATAAATTTCACGGCCAATATTTCATTGACTATGCTTTTATTCGGAAAGCAGGAAGTGGGAGCTAAAAGCGAGTGATAAATAAAGGTCCTCTCAGACATGTGATAGTCGATACCCTGCTCGGCCATATTTCGCGGAGCCTCTGAATGTTGCCCTGATCCTTACGGTTGTAATTTCACGTCTGGGAAGTTTCCTTTCTCTTTTTGTTTGTAATGTAAATTTTCCTCATTCGGCCAGAACTTTCCCGAAATCTCTCCCTTTGTCCCGATCCAATGTCGGATAACAGGAGATTTAATATAGACGCCTGTAAATTCCGTGGCACTTATACCGTGTCGAACTCGGAATCGGTATTTCACGCAAGATTAGCTGATTACTCGATGAATACTTTTTTTATTTAGGATCGGATCTCCTTTGTGCGCGTATCAAAAGATATCTTCCATCGTGTTGACTTATGGCTGTAAGTTGGACGGCTACCAATAACTGTGACATAATCGTGTAAAATCAATCCGTTCCGTAATACTCGTATCAGTCCAGTGTCGTTGTCTAGAAACTACAAATAATTCGCTTTCTTACAGAATACACGCGAAAATGATATTTTCAACAATTTTAATGGTCACAAGCCTAACAAGTTTTGTAGGTGGCACTGTTTATTCAATTTTTAATTCAAGTGACAAGTTTGCTGCTTATAAATTAAATTATAACAAGAAATATCCTAATCTAAATGTTGAAAAAGGACATTTCCTTAACTTCCTTGGCAATTTGAACCGAGTCACCAAGCTCAATGAAAATTCGAAAGATACAAAAACCACTTATGTGTTGAATAAATATGCAGATTTGGATCCGAGCGAAGTTCAGGAACATTACTCCGTAAATTTAGTCCCTTGTAAGTTTGTAAAGTAGATTTTTGATTAAGTTTTAACGTTAACTTAACTCCACTGGCACATAGATTTGCTGATTTAGTTAATATATTTACTGTCTGAAATGTTGAGCAAAATAATGAAAATCGATTTTTACAGACACCAGATTAAGGAATGGAGAAAAGAATTTGGAATTTCTGAGGACAGACCCTGGAATTGAAATAAGCAACTCTAATTTATATGATTTAACCAACGCGGAAGCTCTTTATAAGAAATATCTAATAGATAATGGAATAAAAATTACGTCGGAGTATGATCGCATTGCCCGTTATTACAAGTTCATCAAAACTTTGGTTGAGAGAAATAGAGAAATCATGAAAGGTAAATCGGACATAGGTGATCGGCTTTCGAATCAGTCAGATGTTATTCAGCATAAGGATGAGTTTTTCTATTAAAACTTAAGTAAATATTATAAGCTTTCTTTTCTATATTAACGCTAACATTATATTTTTACGCTTATTACCTGGCAAATTAAACTATAAACAGTCATTTTTTGGAAAGAAATCTGGCACTCTTACTTACTTACTTCAGTTTGAATGTAGCAGGATTAAATAAATATTGTTTATTTTTAATTCTGACTAAATATAATTACTATAATGTGTTTACATAAAATCCTATTTTTTTGCAATATATTTTCCCATTTTCTTTGCAAATATGTACATGTATATAGGTATAGTGGGGAAATAATCTTTGGCATTGGAATCAGCATACCACTTTTGTCCTGAGAAAGCTGATGTTCCAATTTAACTACAAATAAAGTTAAGTAAAAGGAGGGAATCTCGAACCTGCGGGAATAAAAGGCAAAATCCGGAGCTCTGTTACACGTATCACAACTGTACATGCCGTCCGCACTGTTATTTTATCGGCCATCAAAGTGCTCGAACAGAGGCGATCCAATTATTCGATTCGGTTCGTTGATACAAAAAACTATACGGGGGGCCCGTCGATGGGAGTTTTTCAGCCCTGTTACTGATTTTAGGAAAAAAACAAAAGTGCACGGCGGAAAAAGGTTACTTTTGACTACGTTTTGTGGAGTATTTTCCACTAGTGAAAAACTATGCAGTTGACGTACCAATCACGTAAGCTCCCGTAAAGCTCACTGCAAGTTGCTTTTCAAGATATAATAAAGCAATGATGCATATGACTAGATGACTTTCCAGGCGCAATAAAGATTCCTTTGAGCGCTTGGTCGTACAGCGAAAAGTTGAGGGAATTAGAGCTCGCGGAAGATCAACTATGAGATGAACAGACCAAATCAGAGCTGCAACAAATCGCCCCCTGCATAAGTGCACTAGAGAGGCAACAGTCCGAGAGGAATAGTGCTGCATTATCAGCAGTGATCGGAATAGGTAGAGTATATTTACCTAAAGTTCGCAAAAGGACATAATATAGAGTGGTTACAACCGGGTGAAATATTAATTTGATTTTATTGAATTCCGGATTTCCGGTATTTAAACTGCGAATTAGACAGAGAGATCCGAAGTGCACCGGTGACGTCATCGTGCAGTTCGGCCATATAAACTCACGTAAAATTCTGTTTTGATAAAAAGAGATAGGAACAAATCTTTGTTGCCTTATATCTTGGTTATTTTTATAGCTATTCAAAAAACATTTTTTCTCACCTGTTTATTTTCTGCTGAAACCATGACGTTTTCAGGATATCTAATTAATGATAATTAATGTTAATAATTACGCAGGTTCGGTTAGGTTAGACAATAGACATGTGATTCCAAAAAAAAACTAATGCGACGAGAAATGCCTCTAGAATAAATTAAATTTCTGCCTAAGGATACGTTTTTTGTAAGGTGTTTCTATAAAATAATAAGTACCTACCTCAAACAAAATACAATAAAAATAACTACAAGGTAACTTCATCTGAAAAATGCGAAAATCAATTTTGATATCACATCAGCATTTTATTATAACTAAGGACTACTGTGACTTCCATTCTAAATGCGTGGCAATTCAATTCAATAATCATTTAGACATAGACTGACATGGTCATCCATGACATTAGTAGGTATGTACAAAGATAATTTAGGCACTATAGTTAGTAAATTCAACGATTCCTGTAATTGACTCCCCCCCTTTTGGCCGTACCCACGTTCCACGGAAGATATAGGGGTATACTCTTATTACACCCCGAGGCATGCACAAAATCAAGGCTTCGCTGGTCCAAATAAGCATGCCATTGTTCTTCGAGAACCTAACTACGTAAGCGAGGCTAAACGAAACAGTGTTGGTACCAACATTCGAGTTCATAAATCACATAGATACGTCGTGTTTTAAAGTAAGTACCTATACATTGAGACTGCGAAACAAATTGTAGGCATAGGTCAGACAGAGTTGGGAATGAATTTCATCATTAACGCCTTTAGTTGCAAACGTTAACTACAGTTTGGTCGTTCTAAGAGGGCCGATTTGACAGCTGTCAACGCAGTATAAAATATAACCTCAAACACATATTTTGTACTGAGTTGACAGCTGTCAAATCGGCCCTCTTAGAACGACCAAACATTAGTCCAGCCGCCGTCAGGCGCGATGCGGCGCGGCGTGGTGGAGGCGATACCGTCTGTAATGCTTGAACTTGTATAAAATAATCCATATTCAATCATTCGCACCACGCCGCGGAGCTACTGCATGTGCGCTTGCCGCTTTTGGCTTTGCCTGTGCCTATTAGTGTACATTTATTTAAGTTGTTACGTGATGCCCATCTCTGGCCGTGACTTTATCGACTAAATTTGAATATAATACTACTTCTGATTTGTATTATGTTCTCAGCTATTGCCCATTAGCACGAGTCACGACTAAATAATACAAATACCAATATGCAGCATATATTCTATAGAAGGCGAGATTAAAAATAGTTTTTCCATAAGGTTACCTAGTCCCTCATTTTAAACATATGGATGTAAAGGTGACGCATCGAGTGTTTACTGAATCTAAGGTTGCTCGGTTCAAGTGTGCCCGGCATAGATTCTTCCCAGGAGAGGCTGTGGTCAGAGAATAACGCTTAGTATAAACCTTCCAATCCACCGCTGTTGAATGGAATCTGAGATAAACACGAAGCTAAAAGGTGGCTAAAGGCGTAAGGTACCCGTCGTTACTATCGAATTTAATTATCCTGATTCCCGACCGTGTTTAACGTTAGCTCCGAGGGAATCAGTAAAAGTAGCAATATTTTCCCAGATTCCTATCGTTGATTGAGACGTCGCCGTCGGTCGCTTTATAGATTTGATTAGAAGTTAGTCCCAGATTTGAGTTTGAATACTTATTTAAAAACTTACTTACGTATTTACACCTTAAATGTCTTGAATATTTATTTTCATACCTTTTTTATATTTTTTATTAGAAAAGTTTCTGTATGATTAAAAGGTCGGACCAGATTTTATTTCAACTTCTGCAAATTTATTATGTACAGTAATTATTAAGGTTTATTTAAAAATAATTATTTCGTTTTTTTTTAATTCTTTTCATCATGATTTAGAGCACAAGTTACAAAATCTTCCACATAAAAAAAGACACGGGTTTAGGGGTTAAAGCGTTTCTTATACGATATGGAAAAAAATCATGTAGAGGTACTACGACGGTAGCCCCTCGGTAGGATGTATTATTATATAACTTAACCAACTTACTTTACTTTTTCTTACTTTATTTGAATAATTTCTACCAATTTACTTTGATGACGTAATGTATATAAAATACTAAATAAATAATATCATACATACATAAACTAATGGCTTCTTTTCTAGAGTGGGGTAGGCAGAGCTACAGAATTACCAACAACTCCAAAAAATTGTTGATAATTCTATAACCACATTTTGCACAATTAGAATAAAGAATATCAGTATAAATATATGTGAATATGAGCATATGAATAATCTCAAGATAATCTAGGACATAATAGTCACTATTACATAACATTGCGCACAAAAATATATGACTACTTCCTTTGCCTTCGGTCTCTATTAAGAGGCATATTTTGAAGGTCAATGTAATATTTTATGCGAAGAAGCGAGATTTAATTCAGATCAAACTCCAAGCTATTTACTCTTTTGCTCCACCGAGATAAAAACGCGTAAAAGACGCAATAACAATAGCAACAAGGAAAAGAATAAGTGGATACTCAGTGGCCACGACTATAATTTTGTTGTCATGCAACTTAGCAAGAAATTGGTACTTCACTACGTATACTAGAATCGTAATTTTGTTTGTATCGACAAAATATCACCGAGAAAAGGCCGATTGAAATGGGGGCTTAGATAAGTGACAAGTTTGACAGGCGATATCGGCTATTTCCAGTCGATACAGCTGCACGTGGATTTAGATTCGTTGAGCGCGAAAGAATTATAAATCAAGATAAGTGTCGTAATGTTCTTATAATCCTGAGTATGCGTAAATAATATAATTTACTTATTAAAAAAAACATTAAACTATTAATTGTACACATTTTCGCCAAACTGATTAGCAGTTTGTCGGCGAATAGTTAAAGCGATGAGTGTATTTGTTACTTTCAACTAAAAACCACCCCGTAATCAGCTACTTAAAATAAAGAAAAAGAGAATCATCATGGGCAAATTTTGGACGCTTAAAGGTTCTAAACTCTGTACTGTAAAAGAGACAAACGAACATTTTATAATAATGAACTTAATTTGTGCCATTTTACGGCCAGGGAGGTAGTGAAGTGATTAAATTGAGTTTTTTGAAATAATATGTCTTTAATAGTAGAGACTTTCCATAGAATATTGTCATAGAATACATGTAGTCAAGATGTATTCGGCAAACGTTATTGTTTTAGAAAAAGTGTAGGATTGACGTAAGCTACCGGGCGGTGGTCATATATCGCATAATATCAAGAGGGTGTCCTCTTTTCTATTTTCTATTTTCGTCCTAACTTCGTAAATAAATAGTAAATAGTCCTAATTTTTATGCGATTTTGTGAACTCATCTGGCTTCAATATAGTAATAATATTGTTGAATTTATAATTACGAGTTAGACTTCCACAACTCTAGTTCCAGAAATCAAGTAAAAGTAACCTACTTTGACACTTCTCAAATTAGGAAATTCGGGTGAGATTGAGATTAAACCCCAAAGTAATTAATGCACTTAACATTACAACTCATAATTTATGTATCTTCAACATTACACCTGATTAATAATTTACTCAAGCGGAGGGAAGAAGCTCGTCTAGTTACAAGATATTTTACAAGTTTACTAGATTTATATTCTCAGATGGAGTAGTTAAAGGAATTCGTAATGACGTCGGAGACAGACTGAACGCTGAATAATTAAAAGAATAAGTCAAAGGTGTACCTAAAGATTATCAGTCTTGGGTGTGCTAGTAAATAGAATAAAAACTAAGCCTAATCTATATATCTGTTTGTATTAATATTATGAAGGGGTAAAAATATGTGTTTGTTCGTTTATACCGTGGGCTAAGAAGAGATGTATACACTTCTTCACCTTATTGCATTGTAATAAGGTTTACATCTTTTTGTAGTCAACTGTATGTTGGGGATTATCTCTGGAAGTACTGTGGCCATAGACAAGATGCATTATTTGAACGTTATCGTTATCGAAAAGTTATAGGATTGACGTATAGCGCCGGACGGTCGCGTCGCTTACGTCAATTCTATACATTTTGTCCGTTTTCGAAACACTTTTACGTTAGCCTTAGGTATGCATCTTTTCAAGGACCCCTGAACTAATTTTAAAAATGATTCCACCTTTTAGTGGTAGTATGTACGGTCCATACCAATTGACTTGTCTTATTTAGTAAACACTTTTATAACCTCAAAATAGTCTCTTTTCGCCTAAAATAACAATTTTGTCATAAAACAAACCATCCATGATGTAAAATCAGGAAAATGGTGTGCAAAATGTGCTTTACGGGCATTTTAGCCAAAACCGCATTTTGAGGTTATAAAACTGTTTACTAATTAAGACAAGTCATTTGTAATGGAGTGTACATTATCCCTAGGGCTCTATTCTACTCGGTAAAAACGTTATTGCTTTTGACATGTTATCGTCTTGTTTTTAAGAAAGTGAATAAAAGATACCATAATATTGGCAAAACGATAAGATGTCAAAAGCAACAACGTTTTACCCAATAGAATAGAGCCCTAAAGTGTATGCATAAAATTGTAATAACTTAGGTGATAGTTACAGTACCTGGACGATACGTATAGAACACTCCGTGTAAGTATAAGACAGTGTTATAGCGACTCAAATGAAAACTTCTTATAGTCCGTCCAACTATATGTATAACATATTATGTATACTTGTAATACGGTAATAATATATAAGATTATATTTCTGGTGCGCTTAGGCATATTAAATATTACATCAAAGTTGCTTATCAATAATGTGTACTGTGGGAGCTATTGTGGGAGCTCTCCTTTCTACTATAAATATGAACATCTGTTTCACACAACACAATATTCCACTTTCAGTATGGCTCCGCGGACATGACTCGACTGATCATGTCATAAAACATAAACCATTATTCTACATAACATTTCCGTTTAAATATTGCTGACGTAATATTCAACGAGCACGACTTAAGATGCAGCCAGCACGCTGCAAGCAGCACACCTTCACTATTTATATTTTTTTCTTGTACCGGTGTAATATGAAAGTAAAATGAATCTTGAGAATCTTTTGAGAAAACACCGCTTCAAACGACATGAAATTTCCTAAGAGGTATTTCGATTTCTGACAGCTTTTTTCTTATAAACATTGTTAATACTTCGCACCGCAAACAATAATAGAGTCACTTAAGCCCTATGCACTTACGCGTGACCTAAATAGCGTAAGTACCTGTTACGAGCAATGCCGTCGGCAATAATCTTCGTTGCACTCTGTAAAAAGTCGCAACCACCCCGTACCCTCGTGTATCCATTTAAATCCGCGGCGGGAGAAAATGGGAGCAGACGGCGTTCGTTCTCTATTTTAGTACATGTCGTGGAAATGCGCTAAGCAAAAGTAAGTAATTTACTTGGTATTGCATACGTGCAGGGTAGTTTTCCTAGCAAAAATGGTAATGTTTTGGTAAGTAATGGGAAGTGAAAAATGTGAATCTTGTTTAACATAAAATAACGAATAATTTTGATCTTTATGGACTCAGCACAAGATATGTTATGACGTGGCATGTAAACGTGTGGGCTTGAAACTTGTAACTAAGGACAAAATAATGTTAAATTAACAAATAAATAGTTACCTTTACATAGAACACGCCTTTTGCCCTTATCGGGAATCAAACCCGGGATCGCTAGCTTCTGCCAACTAGGCTACTGTGTCGTCAATATAATAGTAAATAATAATATGCTTAACTCTTGCTTTATGGTTAAATCGAGTTTCAACCATTTCTATGATATAACAACGTTCAACGTGTTCAACGTTCAAAGTTGAAAAATAAAAAAAATTGGCATAGTAAGAATTATAAAAATGTCGAAATCTACTTAGAAGCTTCCCAAGTGAATTCCGACATTTAGGGCCGGTTTTATAAAGGCCCGTAAGTAAAAATGTCAGGTCAAATTTTAGTAACTTCATACAAGTTTTGACATTCCTGACCGAAATTTGATCTAACGGATCTTTATAAAACCCAGCCTTAAAAAAATACTTACTAGCTATAAGGCGAACCGTTAAAAACAAAATATAAAATTACGATTCGCAAAAAGTGGACATGTACCTATTTGTTATGAAATGGAGCAGACTTATTAACATTAATTCTTAAATATTACTTTTAATCCACGACGACGCGACCTACTTCTTAGTTTTACTTATATTTTAATCAATCGTGTCTCGTTAAATTAAGTGATGAGACACGCCTTTGCGAATTTAAAACTGTATTTCGATACATGTCAATGTTACCCATATCAATATATAGATAAACTGTATTTGCATTGATTTACTATCAAGTACCTAAGGATACGCGCGACCTTTCATTCACATTGTCCCTTTTGTTATTCCTTAACACAATTAATCATGTCATTACTTGTATGTCTATTTATTGAGGTTAACGCACTGTCATTATGTATGTATATGGGTCAGAATTTTATGGTCGAATTTTCCACTAACAATAAAAATATTTTCAACAATGAAGGTTAATTATTGAAGGGGGAGTTAAGAAGAACCGTTTTGCGGTTCATAGATATTCATAGACAACAAAAAAGTCGTTAGACAAATTGAAATTTAATGGTTTTGGTGACATAAATAAACACGGGCACTCGGGTTTGAGATGGGATTTTTTAAAGCGGGAAAGGCAAAGTTTACGATGTCTCATAAAATGCATAATGGCCGTGGCCCAGGGGAGAAATTCACCTTTACTTTACCCGTTTTCTCATATGTCGCTTCGGCTTGTTAAGACTTCAGCTTTGCAGTTTGAGCAGACTAAATGAGACTAAAAAAATAGACCCGCCCCAAATAAATTTCGAAGAAAGACACGCTTCAATTTTAGCTGACATCTTAATCAAATTGGCTGACGTCTGAAGATAAAAAATGTATCAAAAATGAATCCTTGTATGAGAATAAGAAATTGACATGGGTCTGACGTAAGAAAATAAACCCCGGGAGATAATCCGCCGTCTAATTTATTCGCGTTTCCGATCGAGGTTTTACAACAATAATCAAAACAATGTTTCATTTTCAACTTTTCACTCAACAAAGTCTACCTCATTTTATCAATTGTCAAAGTTTAAAAACTTAATCCACTTAAGGACCCTTTAGGGGGAGTTCACAGTGCGCATGACGTTACCCTAGCGGGAAAACCAAGGACATACGGCGGACGACCTCCGCGCGGGCAGCACGCTCGTCGCGCTCAGTCCGAAATGGAGTACGATCGAGTTCGGTGATTTGTAAACAACTGACTATCAACACACGAAACTTTTTAAAATTCGAACGCGCTTTGAAACTGGTAAAGGATTTAGTGGTTTTAAATTATTCTGCTGTTGACTGCCAGGATTGTGTAAAACAATGAACTTAAAGTTAATAGTGAAGTTGTCAGTACCATGTGACTAAGTTATTACTTAATTTGTAATAAACTAAAGTGCATGTGAAGTTATTGAACTGATGTTGTTACTTAAAAAAATGTTGCTTAAAAGCAATAAGATGAAACTTCTGTCGCTTGTAGCGTTATGTGGTGAGTATTGTGATATAATTCATAATTACGTAATTTAAGAGTTATTTTTATATTTAAACCATTTTTAATAATATAACTTTATCGTAAAAAGTTATTGTAAACCAGAAAGTGAAATATATTTAAATTATAATACAGTAAAAATACATGTATAAGCTCTAACTCCTTACTGTAAAAAAAGTTTAGTTTATTTATTGCATATAAGCAAAAACATAATGCGCGTCGTGTAAGGCATACTTACTGATAGCCCATATCTTGATGATGATGAGTGGGGACGCCGCCGAGGCAGGCGGGCGGTCGAGTGGCTCTCCATTCATTCCGCCCATACTAGCCCATATCTTGGGTACCTATGGAAATAATTCAAGTGCAATAATTTAAGATCAGCATCAAACTTAAAATTAAATATTTTAATTTAAATATTTTACTACAATCGTCTCATAACCTATCGATTTGATGAAGTTTTTTTCCGAGTTTGCGGCGTTTGTTTGTTCTATTCTGTTTCAAACATTATGTCAGCATTATTAATTAATTAAGGAATACATACCAAAATTATCTATCACCTACACAACAAATCGCATGTTGCTATACATTTACAAAATTACCTTCACTCGAGAACATTAAATACCTACATCTTGTTTTAATTTTAAGTCTCTGTCTCGATTTACTCTAGGGTCATATTCAGTTCTAGCTAAAATACCGAAACCTTCAAAAGGTAGTTACGTCACCGTTAACCTGGTATACTCCGATACTCGAGGCCGCCGATACAACCAACGAAACTTCTAATTGAAGAAAAGAACAAGAACTATCTCGTCCGAATGTTAACGAGAAAAATTGTACTTTGTACTAACGCGAATCGTTTACAACGGGCATCACCATCCGGACAAGAAAGAGAAATCCTTGAGATATAGACGGACCCCTATTATTTTAAAGACAAAGATATCTCCTTGTCCCTGGCCGCTAATAATGGCTGACCTAAGCGGGGCGATGTCGGGATCGAAAGGTAAATCGACCGAGTTTTTTCGCTCGCATAATAATAATCCAATGTTTCCGTGGCGAATTCAAGTTGATAATTTGTTTATCGGTCATTCTCCAGAATTGTGTTCTCAGTCTAATTAACACCGCCCTTTTTTTCCACTTGGTTTTTGATAAAATTTATGCAAAATGTAGTAACATATCGACCATTCAAACTTTAATATTTATTGGGCACTTAATTATTATTAGCGGTTAATTAACTAGAAGGGTTTTAATATTTGCGTGACGCGCGAATTAGAAAAGCGATGCGTTAATTAGGTTTACTTGCTTGCGAATTAAAAAAACTACGCGTTTATTAGATAAATGTTCATGCCAAATATATATTTTTTAGGAAATAAGACAAAAACTGTCAGGCTGTCTATAAATTTTATCATATTTATTATATTGCAACGTTGAAACTATTAGGAACATAAAATATCCATCACGATATACATACATAATAAGCTAACTAATATTTCACTGAAATAATCGTTCTATAATCAACAATGAAAACGATAAAAAAAATCAGAATTAATAACTTTATATTATACCTTAGGTATTATGAACAAACGATAACAAATAAATTGCCGTATCTGCTAAAGAAAAAATAATACTTCTTCCTCCTACTTTTTACATTCCTTATCTATCTTTAAAAAAAGTAATTTAAAATTTAAAAACCCGATGAACTAAAAGGATATAAATAAACTAGTTAATTTTATTGAATCTAAGGACACCTCATAATTCATAATGCTAAAATCCGTCGAGCCGTTTAAGCTTTACATACATAAGTTATGTAACATAACATACAGACATTCAACTTTAAGTATGTAGTTTAATTATTGCGGGTGGTTTTAATACATAATTTATACAAATATGAAGAATGATGCCGGGTCCCTAGGATTTTCCTTACATGATTAGAATTACAGTTGTCACTTATTGTCAAAATGCAACTTTTTAATGCGGTCAGCAAAATTTTCATGTTTTCCAAGAGAAATATGCTAGGAAAAATAAAATAACCTCTAAAAAACATATTGTCCAAACACTTAAGCACACAGATACGATCATAAGGATGAATTTAAGGTTAGGGCCCCTCTAATAACACCAGTTTGACATAATATATGTCATTCTAATCATGCCATCATTCTTCCGGGAATTACATTTTTGTAAAAAAATTATTCCTGTAAATTAATTTAAACTGGTTTAGCTTAAGCGAGCAATTAGAAATAAAATACTTTTATGTACCAAAAACCTTTTTTACTACTCTTAAACTAATTAACGCGTTCATTTTTGGCCCGTGAATTAGACGTGTGTATTAGGGATTCTTGATAAAAAAAATATAACTTCTTTTAGGTACATGTGATAAACTACATAATCCAGTAACTGTTAAATACTGAGGTTCTTAATGTATACAATAATTTACAGAGCTATAGAGTTATTGGCTGATTTTAAAAACGTGAACGTGTTAATTAGAATTTACGAGAACCAAAACATGCGAATTAGATACTTACATTTGTAGTGTGCGATCCACACAACATTAACACGTCTTTCTCTCAAGAGGGTCTTGACATGAGTGTCTGCTCACGCAAAATGCATTACAGACATCTGTCTCTTTCTTCAATGGCCTTGCACGGACAAGAATGAAAGCGGCGCGTGAATTAGTACACGTATCGGGACAAAGTTTCTTTATTTTATATCTCAGTGCTATATTACTAAATAAATTTGGTATTTTTTTTGTAATTTGGATATCTTATCTTTCATTAAATAAAAATACTTTCATTCATCTTTCCTCTTGTATATGATCGGGGAAAATAGTTATATTAGTGATTTTGGAAGTGGGACGCGCGGTGTTAATTAGGAGAATGGGGTATTGATTTTTTTTTTCTCCTAGAAAGGTATTGAATATTTACTTGAAAATTCATGTACACCTCAATACGAGTACCTTCTAGGAACAAAAAATATAAATTATACCAAATTCAATAGTTTTATATTTTTTAAGCCCGAGGACATACAGAAATGGCTGTCTGGAGAATGACCGTTATGAAATACAAAGGATTATTAATAAATAACGTAAATAAATAAATCGTAATAAATCTGTATTCAAACGGTTTTTACAAACTTAATTGGATAATTCGCTAAAAATATTAAGCCGTGGGCTTTCACCTATTTATCGTAACAGATTGGAACCTTTGCTTGTTTTTATATTGTTGGGAATTGAACATAAAACTTACAACTGGGCCGAGATTCTGGGCGGTAAAAACCATATCGTCTTTGACCTGGGCCTCTATTCAAAACTGTAAAAACGATTTCGTTTTTGAGCTGCTATCGTATTGTCAACGTTTTGATAGCTCTTATTGACTTGACAGTAATGGCGGCCGAGTTAAAAACAATACCATAGCAGGTCAAATACGATTTGGATTATACCGCCTAGAATAGAGGCGCTGTCCATCATTCATCAAATAGCGGTAGTCCGCCGTGTTAAATAGCGGTAGTCCGTCGTGTTAAAAGCGGTAGTCCGCCGTGTTAAAAGTGGTAGTCCTTCGTGTTAAAAGCGGTAGTCCTCCGTGTTAAAAGCGGTAGTCCGCCGTGTTAAAAGCGGTAGTTCGCTGTGTTAAAAGCGGTAGTCAGCCGTGTTAAAAGCAGTAGTCCGCCGTGTTTGGAGCAGATCCTTTTCAGGTTCTGAACTCCTAGTTTATAGAGTGATTGAACACTCTCATCTGTTATCGTAGTGTCAACGTTTTGATAGCTCTTGTTAACTTGACAGAAATGCTAGTCGAGTTAAACACAGTGCCATTACAAATCAGAGACGATATGGGTTTTACCACCTAGAATAGAGGTCCTGCACGTAAATAATACAATTATGGGCCTAAATCCATCCAATATCAGACATACCATCAAATTTATATTGTTCTTTAAATATTTCCGAGAGCAGTGCAAGTGTGCCGCCCAATCAAAGCGGGTCATCTATTGAGCTTGGCGTTCAGTAATAAATAATGCATGGGCTCGTCTCGTTTGAGAACTGCGAGTTCGGAATAAATGAAAACGACGCAATAAATCTCTCCCGTCATCAAACAGAGTCGATAGCCCGTGAACACCAACTTTCCCTCCCTAAAACACCTGACTAAGTGCGCCACATTATTTTAACTGGCTCTTGAGATGCTGCCGCCGATTGACCGCCTCTAAGCTGATTTTACGCTGAGTTTCAATGTGACTTTATTCGGATATTTTCCGCTGGTGATTTAAACGTCTCAGCAAATTGACATTAAGACGTTTGAGGAAGCGAATAAGATATTTCTAATTAACAGCTAATCGGATTCTTCTCATTTCTTAACTTTCCAGTAACATGTTGTTCTGAATAAATGTTTATATAAATTGAAAAAAATTATCAGATGCGTATTTTAATAGTTAGATTTTAAAATCGGAGTAAAACAAAATTCATTTATTTAATTAAAATTTCGTGTAAATCCACTTTTATTTAAACGAACTATCGAAAATAGTATCTCTAACTAAACCTACTAATTACGCACTAGTTTATTAAAAGTGTAATAATAGTTTAAGCTTGTAGGGTTTTGAGCAAATAAGAATATCAAACTGTTCGAATATTAAGTTTTATTAAAGAAACTAATAGCAACATGCGTACAAGTTATTTTACCAGGGGTTAACAGGGGAGAGAGGCGCCACCAGTAAACGGTGGCAAAAAAGGTAAACTAAACGAATTGCGTTCCATTTCTTTCACCCACCCCTGAACGCAATCCCATTTCTAATACACAATACAAATGCTTATCCACAGTGGTACCTTTTGTTAATATATCAGAAACATTTTCTGTACCCTTTACACAACTATACTTTAACTTTAAATTATTTACATGTTCTTTCAAAAAATGAAACCTTATGTCTATATGCTTGGACCGAGGCAGGGAACAATCATTGGCAGTGAGTTTGATGGCACTTTGGTTATCGCTGTGGATGACTAGAGGGTGATCATTTCGTCCACCAAGCTCTTCTTGCAGTTGCTGCAGCCACAGCGCCTCCTGCGCCGCTGCTGACATGTTTATTAAAGAAACTAATAGCAAACATGCGTACAAGTTGTTTTACCAGAATTGACAGGGGAGAGAGGCGCCACCAGTGCCGGTGGCAAAAAAGGTAAACGGGTTCCATTTCTTTCAAAGCTGTATATTAAAAATTGGAAAAATAACCACATTTAAAACGATTATCAGTCTTGAAAATTTCGGTCAACATGTTATTATTGTTGATTTGTGAATTGGCGCGTGTTGTTATCTTACCTGCTGTTTTTAACTCGGACGCCATTTTTCAAGTAAATAATAAAAAAAAAAGGTTCAAAAACGAAACATCAGTTGCTCCGTGGATCCTAACTAGGATACTCTATGTTAAAAGACCCAGAAATAGAGCTATCATAACGTTGGCATAACGATAACATGTCAAAAGCAATTAGTATCTAAAGCCTGAATAGAATAAAGATTACCTACAGTCGCTCAACTGTCGAACATCTTTATCTGACAATTCTGGGATTTTAAGGTTTTTGCTTCCTTGAAGCGGGCCGGGTGCACTCTGCGCTCTAGGTGAGAAACTACAAGAACATCGGCTTGCTCTAGGTGCGGTTTTTGTATAGCTGGGCTGCGTGCAATTGAATACAAATTATGTGATAGAAAGGGAAGCACGGAGTAGGCACGTTACATCTATCTTCTTTATTTAATTTTGTAATACCTATTCTGTGCTCAGAGAACGGGAAAATCGCTAGGGAGATAATGAGTTTGATTGTTTCAGGTCAAAATGTATAAATATTGAACATTTAAAGACTGACTTATAATTAATACTGCTTTGAATATCCTAAGATTACTTAACTTCTAGACGAATGAAATATTTCAGATTTTTTAAAGTAAGTACTTTGCTTTGTACGAGAGCAAAACGAAATAAATAAAATTGAATTTACCTTTAAAATACGAACAGGATAATCTTTCTCACAAGGCATGTGCGTAAAAAATTCGTTAATGGAAAATAGCTTTAGTCAGAAAAAGGAAATACAACTGTTTTATTACTTAGGGGAGAGCCAAAGTAGCTGCCGTTAAGAAAGTGAATCTTTGGCAAATGTTAAATTGAAATTAATACTTATCGCCATGTGTACCTATTTACTTTATTTGTCTTCAAATTTAAATTTCTTAAGCTTTTGAATCGTTATAACGTAATGAATGATACATTCATATTGAAATAGCAGCTTCAAAGTACAAAGTAAAGAGAAGGTAACTCCATATATAAAACAAAAGATTCCTAATTCAAACAACAGATTCCCTATAATTACATTAGGTTACACAAACCACATATTGCGACTGGCCGTTTAGAAAATTCAAATCGTTGTACTTAAAAAACGAAATATTAAATCTAAATTGAGGAGAATAAATGTGTGTTAATGGTTATGTTGGGATTAAAATGTCGTTTGCTCAATAACAGATGAAAGGATGGTGTTAGATATGGCTCATAAACATTTTGTGATGTTGTTATTAGTAGGTATTGAATACAGATAAAGCGAGAAACTCACGCCGCGCTGGCAACATTGTGTTGGCATCTCTGAAATGTATCAATTAAGGAGATGTTTTTCCTAACTAACAAAGGATATTTTTCACATATTTGATCTTTCAGACGTAGGTATTTATGAAGAATAGTACCGAAATAGCTAATAGGCAAATAATATTTTTTATAAATATACCATCATTTTTGTTAAAGTAATAATGTATGACTTCTAATTAGCAAGTACTCAACGGGGAAATTTTATCGAGTAGTGACATGTCAAGACATGTAAAATAGTACATTGTGCATCAAGGGCGGTAAGAAGGGGATTGCTAACGAGGGATTGCTGACTCGAGTTTGTAATACCCTTAATGCCCGTGATACACACAATGTTTTTCATCACATTTGCGAGGAAATAAAACAAAATTACAAACAACAATCAAACAAATGAACTCGACTCGCTAAAAGATTTTGTCAACTTTTTTAAATATAATCTGCCACAGATAATGCTTGGAACTGCTTAAGTTTTTCAAATTGACAGGCCATACTGTCAGATTGTACAGAAAATGAATAAAATAATTGCAAATGTCTTTGAAATAATTGTAAAATATAAATATAATGCAGATAAATGTACCGTATAAGTTTAAATATACAGTAAAATTGGTTTGTAGCCAAGTTTTGAATATAGGAAATAAACCTTGGTTGATTTTAAACCTCCTTAGTCTGCAATTATGTACGAGTAGATTCTATATTTTAAAACTAAACTCATAACTCCCTAGGGAGCTAAATCTTCTATAACTGCCCTATACGCCTGCGTATTATAACACCCTTTCCGAGCAAGTGTGATGAAAAGTATTTTTTGTAAACATCCTAAAAATATAAGTAAAGTGACTTCAAACAAGTTTAGTGAGAGCTCAACAAGACCCAACAACTATTTAACGTTCCGCTTCTGTAGCACTTGTTATTTTTGCTTCTTATGCTACTGTGACCAAACCATTTAAATAACTTTTTCACTTCTCATGCTCCTAAAATGTTACTTTAATCTCTGCACATCGGGACTAAAGCTTCTTATTAATCTCTAGGGATTAAAGTTTTTATTTTAATTTACTTTGGAAACCCCTAAACAACGAATCACGGTGTTTGTGAATGGAAGATTATCGCCATTTTCAGTGATTGTGTATGGACCATTTTTAGGTCGTGGAAATAACCTCATAATGACAACTGTGCAAAAATATATTACAAAAAAAATAATAATCCTGAAACACGATTAATGATTACGAATATGAATCTATTTAAATATGTATATTAAGGATTATTTTATTTTATTAGGAATGGTCCAAATAGTTTTCAAGCTTGTATCTGTTGGCTAAATATGCAAGCATTTGTGTCACATTGTAAAGTGCCACTTTACAAAAAACTGACAACTGCGAAACAAATTAGTCAGAAACTTTGTTGTTACATTTTTTTGCTAAATATTGTAACTTTGTATAGAACGGAGTTTTTTTCCTCGCATTCAAAGTGAGAAGTAGAGTGTTTAACGCGAGACTTAACAACCATAAGGACACTCGATCTATAGCCACTCTCGCTCGCTCGCTCGCTCGCTCGCGTGGCTAAACATCTCTTGTCATTGCTCGCGTGGCTAAACATCTCTTGTCATTATGGCTTGTTTTAGTTTCTTGTTGAACAATCTACGGTGAGGTTAAGGTGAGTAAATTATGGTACGTTGACAAAATGGTCTAATCCGACTAGTTACATTATTAGTTCCATTAATGGAACTAATTGGACTTTTTTTCCTAGTAGTTACGTTCAACGAAGAGGGTTTTCTTAATGGAACTACCTGGACTTTTTTTCCAAGTAGTTACATTAATAATGCAGAGTTCATTTTATGGAACTAAATGGACTGTACCTTAGCTATCACTTAGTACCTTTCTTATAGCATGATGATGTCTCAATTGGACATAATGACATTGTATTGTAAAACCGGTAAAACCTAGTTCAATAAGCTATGGAAGTAATGGTACGGTCCATTTAATTGCATTAAATTAATCCCTGCGTTAGTAATGTAACTACTTGGAAAAATAAGTCCAGGTAGTTCCATTAAGGAAACCCTCTTCGTTGAATGTAACTACATGGAATAAAAAGTCCAACTAGTTCCATTAATGGAACTAATAATGGAACTAGTCGGAATAGACCGACTAAATAATGTAAGATATAACTTCCAATATTACTTACATATATACATACATTAAATCACGCATGTATTACTTTTATAAACTTAAAAAAATATTATTTCATTTATTGACACATTCAAAGGGCATTATAGTATTCCATTGCGCCGAGAAAACCAGATTGATGTTATACAATTTACTTACACTAAAATACAATAGTAGCAAATATCGTAACCCAGATATTTATTACAGTAACGTATTTACAGAATTCAACAATAATACAATTAAAAATTAATACTAACCCATAATTTTATCGAATTTCACTTCATTGATTGTATTATTTCATCGAATTTCATTTAATCTAACGCTATTTTTTACTGAAACCTTGATGTTTTCTGGATATCTTAAACATTTATTACGTGGGTTACGTTAAATTAAACTTGTGCGGCGAGAAACGCTTTTCGAAATGAAAAATCTGCGTAATGTTACTTTGCGTAATGGTACCCAGCAAATATAGAATAAAAAAAAGTTATTTCATTACACTCGATTGCCTATCATCCATTTTATCACAGAATACCAAACAGAGGGCCCTGCCAAGATGCATTGCGCTAACTAACGTTTCTATTCGTTTCGTTTTTAAACCAATCGCGTCACTGATAGATCACGGGACTTTTCGTATCACGTCATCTACCAGTGACGCGATTGGTTTAAAAACGAATCCAATAGAAACGCTAGTTAGCGAAATGCATCTTGGCAGGGCCGTCAGGAGTCCATCTCCAATCAAACAAGTCGCATTCGGGTGCCGATGTCAGGAGCGCGTTAAAAATAGAAGTGAATAGGCTGCTTCTGAGACAGCGAACTCCATCTTCTACTTGATCATCTCTAGTTAGTCTTAAGGTCCTCAGTTTATAGACAGTTTTTTTAATAAAATGTGAAAAAAACACTACTTAAAAAAATCATAACTCTTAGCTCCAATACCCTTCAGTCAGATCGGCCTCTTTGTATATAAAAATCAGTAAAGAAGTACTGTTTCCACGGTCCCTAAAACACCTACTCAAAACTTAACAGCTCTTGGACCAGGTCTACTTGCCGCGGGGTTGCTTCATGGATGTTTCGGTACTAATCCCGGGTAAATCGGAAATATGGTAATCACCTTAAGCGTGAATTTCTCCCGGGCACCTCGCAAATTAAATACGTGTTAGAATTCGTCGTTCGCACTGGATTTCAGTGAGGCATACAATCAGTGAGTGCCACAAGGCAAGCTAGGTAGATGATTCTTTCTTTTCATTATCTTAAACAACTCGTTCATGAACTTGACGCATCAAGTAATAAACGGCAAGTTAAAGTTCTTCTATCAGAGCGTAAAAAACACACTTAAGGGCAGAAAAAACAGTAGAAGTGTGATGTGGGCATGTCACGTGTGGTTATGCGGAGTTCCGCGCTACCTTCCATAGTTTGCCGCGATCGCTTGTGCGTGAAAGTTGTGCATTTCTAAAATAGGAAATAAATCCAGAAGCATGGCTTATTGTGCTATTTTGGAATATAAAAACGATAGCCGCACCAAAAAGATTTTCCATGGTGGCGTGTTGTTTTTATGATAGTGTGAGTATTGGCGACAACAGGTCTGATACTAAGCGAAGCTCATGGCACTTCCATAAGGGCGTGCATTCTCAACTTACCCGCTTTACCCGTCGAGTGAGCGAGCTCGTGTGACCGTTCGACAGAGAGCCGTTTTTAAAGGGCCGTATTAATAAACTAATCTCAACCCTAATGCTCGTCTCGAGATGCGTCAAAAATGACAGTGTTCTATGGTTTGACGTTTACTTTGACTTATCTTGTGACGGGCATCTCAGCCAAGATGAGTTTATTAATACGGCCTTAAAAGACTAAGATTGTACTGAAATTATATAGACTAACTAGCTTCTGCCCGCGACTTCATCTGCACAGATTTCGATTATCAATAATCCCTCGGGTTTTTTCTGGGTGTAAAGTAGCCTATGTGTTAATCCAGGGTATAAGCTATCTCCAAATCCGTCCAGCTGTTGTAGCGTGAAGGATTAACAAACTCACACACAAAATTTCGCATTTATAATATAGTAGGATATATTAAAGACTAACTAGCTCAGCTCTGCATAACTTCAGAGATAGAGACTCATAGCTTTTAAGACAACGATCCAATCTGAGTGATCTTTCTCAGTGCATCGAAAAACCCGTAATTGATTTTCGTTAGGTCAAGGAAGGAAACGTGCCTTTCTGAAGCTTCTCAGCGTTTGTGCGGTGTTCTAATTTGGAGGTCGAGAGGTCCTATTCTATGGCCAGCGGGTCATAATGGTCACGTTTATCACTGTGGATAAATGTAGATACAATACCTGTCGCTTTCTGACTAGTATGTAAGTAAGAGAGTGATGGATGCTTTATATGCGACCATAGCTGAGCGCTATGGATTCACATTGGTCTGTCAAATTACCACCGTACCTACTTAGAGACAATAAACGCGTTCCTTTTTCAAACTTGTGTATGGAAAATCGTCACTAAGGGCCTGTTGTTTGATTGGTAATTAAACTAACTAATGGTCAAAAAACGTTACTAATGGTTAAAATCAATTTTCGATTCCTTTTTCGAATTTTAACAATTAGTTGCGTTAACTACTGATAAAACAACACGCCCTAAGGGCCTGTTGTTTGATCAGTAGTTTTCTGACTAATCGTTAAAAATCGTAACAAATCGTTAAATCTCAAGGAAATGTGTCAAATTTTCTATTCCTTTTTCGAATTTTAATAATTAGTTGATATAACTAACTGATCAAACAACGAGCCCTAGGGAATGACTTAACTGTCATTAACTGACTCTGAGTGCGGCCTTGAACGTATCACGAGGCCTTGAAGGTAGTCAAGAAGGAATAAAACACACTAACGACAAAAAAAACGGAATGGAGCGGTATCCTTGCCGATTTTACAACCTAAGTATTTTGTTTGTTGTAAAGTCGTAGAGCGAAAGTTGCAATGAGTGCTACGCCGTAGACGATCGTAGCAACGAAAGCTTACCTACCAAAGACAAATAAATACCTTTAACTTTGGAGTTGGTGGCCGAGTGTTTACTTTTGTTTTTTGTTCATATTTGATAGGTATGTACGAGTATATAAATATCTACATATTTAGTATTATGTATTTTGTAATTAGATAGTATTTATATAATTATGTGCTTATTTCGTGCTTTGGTGAAAAGTTATTGGCTTTTGTGGTTTCTTCTAGCCTATATTTAGTACTTTAGTATTTTGTCTATTGTTTGAAACCATTATTTCTTTCATAGTCGCCCTGAAATTTTGCCTTATCACCTTTTTACTACTTTTATTTCTGTAATTTTATAATTGGTATAATGTTATTGATTTAGTACATTAAAGTAATAAATATATTTCAGGCAGAAGAAATGGTTATGTATTGTTAGTATAACATATTATATTATAACTAGCTTTTGCGCTTGACTCCATCCGCGTAGAAGTCGTTTTTTTTATGGCAAGGAGAAGGCACGCGAGCACTCAGGCCACCTGATGGTAAGTGGGGTCTGGGACCCATAGACATTTGAAACCTCAAGACTACAATCTCAAAACTGCAATCCTAAGACTTCAAATGCGTTGTCAAACCTGAGAACTAAGATGGAATGCCTCTATGCTAGTAATTTCACCGGTTGTCTTATCCCCACACCAGAACACAGCAATGCGAACACTACTGCTTGGCGGTGGGTTAATGGATAAGATGGTGGTAGCGATCCGGACGGACCCTGCACAAGGTCCTACCACCCCTAACCGTTTATCGCTATTCCCTCGGAAATTGTCCAAATGTGCTGTTCCAGATTATAAATCTATCTATGTGCCAAATTTTATCCAACTCCGTTTTGCCGTTCTGGCGTAATTGAGTAACAAACATCCAAACGTTCGCATTTATAATTTTAGTAAGATAAGATAAGATATATAAAGCTTTTTCCGCAACTTTGTGGCCTTTTTGCCTAGGGAAACTGCAATATAAAAAGTATCCTATATGTCACTCCAGTAGGACTACCTATAAGGTACAAAATTTATCTAAATTGGACAGCCGTTTAGGCGTGATTGAAACACAACCATCCATACGTTCATAAAAGGGCATTTCTAAAAAAGTTTGTATGTTTCATTTACGACATAGATTTGCAAAAAAAAATGCAGGTTGGTGTATGAAGCTGAGCCTAAATAACATAGTTTCCCAAAATGTCCTCATACATTTGTATGAAACTTTCCTTTTTTACCCGACTGCCGAAGGAGCAGGGTAATGTGTTTCACAGCCTATACAGGGTGTCTGGAAAACCTTTGGAGATATTTGGCGCGGTAATAGTTCGCACGATTCTGATCACGGGGGTATGGTTCATTTTTGTTTCTGTTAATGTAAAAAAAAAAGAAGGTTTAATTATATTCATTTTGTTACTTGATGTATCGCAGCCGATATCTTGACCTTGACATTTTGATGTTGATACTATAATACTCCAAACGTTCGTAGTAACTAACGTCAAAATTCCAAGTTCAAGGTCAATGACCTGAGACCATACGTTGTTTACATGGTATGTAAACAAACAGTTCGCCCCATGTAAACAAAAATCAAGTTAACGTTATAAAAAATGATTACTTTTAATGCAACTTACTGTATTTTCGTTTTGCAATTGAACATTTTAGCGCGTTTTGAAATATTTACCAGATTTCTTGGAACACGCACTGCCGAGACCCGATCATACCGTCCGTTTTATTATTAACCCTTCGTCTGTGGAAGGGTAAAAAAATACTGAATTCGAGTCTCTTCTAATTTTGGAATAATCCACAAAAAGAAATTGAAAAAAAGTACAAAAAGTGATACCAAAATTTGGTTAGGATCCTTATCAAACACAGACGAAAGGTTAATGTCGAGATCTAAACATTTACCATTGTTTTCTGCTCTAAAATAGCCCATAAAAGTTGTTTGCAAGTAAAAAATAAATTCATATTTGAAAATCTGAAATTTAATTTAACATGACATTTAATGACAACCATAATTCATAGACTTCTAAAAGTTCGGATGAATATGAAATAGACGATCCGTTTATTGCTGTCCGTATTGGTCTGTATGGTATTGTATTGGTGGCGGTTTAGCTAATAAAGGCCGTCGCATAATTGATTATAATTTGTATGATGATATCGCACTTGTCATAGAGAAATAAATAAATGACCGACCTTTCCGGCATTGGAATCGATATACGTACGTAGTACATATTCATTTCATTGTCGAGGCTTAGAGCATTTAATAACCGTTACTGGAGTCGTCTTAGGCTTCTTACAGACGAGCGACATTTTGCCAACGGCTGAGGCTACTGCAGCCGTCGCCACCTGACGGCCAAAATGCCGCTCGTCTGTAAGAAGCCTTACAGAAACTTTCCCCTGTACCGGAGTATAAGATCAAAATTAAATTATTCTACACGATAACAAATAAAATCCTCATAAGTCAATAAAATAACCTGACATTATTCTTACTCATATTCGTAACATTAGAAGCTTCAAGAAACTGCCCTACTATAGCAATAGCCGTGTGAGAGTGTAATTTTTAATTGTATTAATGTTGAATTCTGTACTTAGAAAAAAAAACGACAAAAAATCACGTTTGTTGTACGGGAGCCCCCCTTAAATATTTATTTTATTTTAATTAAATTATTTCTTTTTAAAGTGAATATACAACTAAATATTCTGTGAATATTTCAAGTGGCTTCCTGTTGCCGTTATATCGAGCAAAAAACGGCAAACAAATCACGTTTATTGTATGGTAGCCCCCCTTAAGTAATTAATTTAATATGTTTGTAGTATTTGTTGTTATAGCGGCAACAGAAATACATCTTCTGTGAAAATTTCACATGTCTAGCTATCACGGTTCATCAGATACAGCCTGCTGACAGACAGACGGACAGACAGACAGACAGCTGGACAGACAGACAGACAGACAGACAGGCAGACGGACAGCGGAGTCTTAGTAATAAGATCCCGTTTCTACCCTTTGGGTACGGGACCCTAAAAATGAATTTGATGTGTTGTGTTTATGATATCAAAGACTTCCATTGACAAATGTTACTTTTCTGATAGACCTTAATCAACGTGGTACATAGAATTAGTACTGACATAGAACCCGGACTATAAGTTGAACTTCGCAACAGGTATACTTCTCTAACCGCCTGTTTAACAGCAGTAATAATAGACAAGGAGGGAGCCAACTTTAAATGGCAGATAAATTTACTTGTCGATTGTGAAACAGAGGGCTCAGACAAAATGCATTACGCTAACTAACGTTTCTATTCGATTCGTTTTTAAACCAATCGCGTCACTGGAAGATGACGTGATACGAAAAGCCACGTGGTCTACCGGTGACGCGATTGGTTTAAAAACGAATCGAATAGAAACGTTAGTTAGCGTAGTGCATCTTGTCTGAGCCCTCAGGCCCTTTGTTTTAGATTACGTATTTCTTAAGAGGAAATGAAACAAAAACTAGGCGGTTTTCTCTCCTTCGAATGTCTCGGTCACAACGTCGAATTCAACGTGTACTGTGAGAATGGACCTCTTGTACGTCTTCGGGCTTTACAGACAGACCAGACAGATAAGGATCTATTCAAACCTTGTGACGTCTTACGTGACGTAATAACGAAAGCATGTATGGACAAGGACATCTCTTTCTAACTAATTATGAATGCCATAAATAAAAAGGTCAAACATACGTCTAACAGTGTTATAGCCTGGTTTCTATGCTAGTACCTACTTATTCTGTTGCACCTTGTCTTCTGATCTGCGGACTGGATACTCACAAAAAATATGCCTTAAGCACACCTCTTGCACATGCGATTGAAAGAGAAGTTTTCTCGTGATCCTGCCATATTTGTCCTATTGCACAAAAAGTACACCTAGATTTGATCACCAAATACTAATTGTGTTTGAAAAAGTAGGTAGGTTAGGTTTGTTAGTTACCTTCAGATGCCCGAAGGGCAAACCACCCAGAAACAGGACGGCAGCAGAATTGAGTAGGACAAATATAGTAGGACCACAAGAAAACGGCCATTGAAAGTAATAAATAAATAAACAAGTAAATCATTTATTTGAAAAAACCGGTATAAGGACCATGACAATGCTCCGCCAAATTCCACAAACAGTTTGAAAATTGTACGCAGTCCCTTGGCAAACCAGAGTTTACATGGTGAATTGACTGACGGAACAAAAATATTCTCATGTAGCAACCACCATATCAAGCATCAGATTTTGGTTAAAAATAGCTCAACTGTTTACTTGACAGTATAATGGCGGCAGAGTTAAAACAGCCACAGCAACAGCGTTGGGATAAACTACCCCGAAATTATTTTCCCTCAAAATTTGTATTGCCATGCCATTCGCTATAATTTTTTTCCCCGTCTATCGTTATTCTTCTCCTTTTCCATTCGCGGATTTCCCCATTTGTTAATTTTACTAGAGGCGTAGGTAGGTTTAGGTTAATTATGTTCGTTTTGCAGCAGCGCTTACAAATAGGAAATCCGCGTCGACTTTGTGGAATTGATATTTGAAACATGCCAATCGGAAAAAGCAACAATGTAAATGAAATGTGTGTGGTTAAATTATTAATTAGGAAAAATGCGAATGGACAAAGAAGGAAAAAAATAAACGACCGGGAAGTAAAAAATATGGGGAAATACGCGAATGGAAATACAAATATTGGGGATAAATAATACAGTCGTTTTATCCACATCGATAAACACGACTATACCTATCAAGGTCCTTCACGGTAAAACCATATCGACTTTGGCATGTTATCGTTTTGTCAACGTTACTATACTTAGCTCTTTTTTACTTGACAGTAATAGCGGCCGAGTATACAGAGTAGTTGAATAGAGTAAAAATTTGTAGGAGCGAGACGCCGAATGGACTCGTTTGTCAATGTCGATAGAAATTTATGAACAACTAGCTTATGTTCACTAGTTTGCGACTCCCTCCGCATACAAGTCGTTTATCGCTATTCCCTATACTAACTATCTATCTGGGTACCTACCGAAGAATTTTACGTCGCGTGATCACCAGCCAAAGACCGGCCGCTTATGCGCGTTCGCTGCGTGTTCAGACGTCGAATTAACTTGGTACGTAGTTACTATTATTTAATCTGTGGTACGTAGAACTCACAGATAACCTTACTTTTGTGCGACCTCGTAAAGCCCGACGTCCTAAAATTAGGACATTTGTCAAAGTGACTTTTGTCTTTAGATGACCGACACAAGATCCTTTTTCGAACTAACGGAATTTGACGTGGGCCTTACGAGGCTAAAGGGGCTTGACATCATGCTATTTACAGCATGCAATTTGAAACGTACGAGAAAAAATGCATAAAGGCAACTGATTTATGCAGAAAGACGGATTGTGAACATGTATACATTTCCAATGGTAGAGTCCGTTTGTTACATACACTGACGAAGCTGGCTGGAACAGAAACAATATAAATAAGGATCAAACTAGGAAACAAATTATAAACCTATCTGCTTGCTTATTAGTACTTAGGCTAAGCTTATAGAAGTTATGATGGATTAAAGCAACAGACTAACATACATACAGGAATACTTAAAAGAAGTTCAAACTACTTCAAACTCTGTGAGACTATACATTAGGTACACTGGATATTCTGCACCCACCTTCCGACTCCATCATCAGATTAACCTCAATAATTATTAATAATTATTGTATTGTAAACAGGTTAATATAAAATACATGAACACTGCCCTCGTCCCTACCCATCATCAGCATCATCATCATCATCACATTATACCACTGACTTAACGTTTGCCTATTACGATTTATGAGAAACATCCGCTGACAGACATATGGACGGACGTAGTAGGTAAATAGGATCTAATCTAACTGAAAAAACATGACCGCATTGTGAATAAGAGTGAAGTTCTAATAATGAAAACCCAGAGTCATATTCCTAACAGGTTTCTGATTTCCTAGTACTTAAATTGAACGTAGCAACCCATCCGATACTTTTTATTTTGCATATTGCATATTTTCCTCGCGGGCTGGGTAAAAAACCCTTTCGTATCCCTTACTTGTTTATGATCTCCTGGTACTTGGCTAGTTTTATTACTGACCTAAGTAATCTGTAAAAAAAACAGGTTCCTAGCTGTACTAGGAAAAAGTTACGAGGGCGGGAAAAAGGGCTGAATGAGTTCGTGTAAATATTAGACACTGCAGTAGGTACCGCTCGGTTTTTTTCTTCGAACTTGGCCGGACATACTGCCGTTTGTCTTAATCATTCTTGAGGCAAGCTTTTGTTGTTGACTGTACTTTTTCTTTTGCAAAATCGTTATCTGCTTATCAAGACCAAACTAAGGAGTCTCTACCCGTTAGGTCTACGTTAAATATAGCGGAGATCCTGTCGCCGTCGCCACCTTCCGACTCCATCATCAGGTCAGCTCTTAGATATCATCGGGTTTACGTATGTGGTCCAAATTTCAGCCCATTCCATTAAGGGAACTGGTTCAAAATATACTTGCTTGTTTTAACGGACAACTTACATACATACGAACAATGCATGTGAAATAAAAGCTTGAAAAAAAGCAATCATTCGCATTTTGACCTACTTATTAAAAATATAAGGTTACTATTCATCGGTCTTCTCTTGAACTTTCATTTTTAGCTCCGTTTTCCTTTAATAATTGTTTTCTTTCTTCTGTTTCTTTTTTAAAATGTAAAAGTCATAGTGTTGCTCGCCTTTATTAACCTAAAATCAGACTCTATTATTAGTATCTACATCTGTATTTATTTATTTATAAAATGCCACAACGTACGTAATATTGGCCACGTTTCGAGTTCATCATCAGATCAGCTCTTAAACGTCAATAAAAATACATTGAGAATATTAGATATCATTTATTAGTGTTTACGCTAGGTATTTTATTCGTGCTTTTATGAATTTCTTCATTTATACACACAAACTTTGTTAAACCGTTCTCAAGTATGATACATGAGGCAAGTGATTTTTATCTAATAGAAGATTATAGTACATTGTGGCCTAGGCGCGGAAAATAAGGGATTTCCTGACGAGGTGGTTAGCAGGCCAAGCAATAGCGAGGCCTGCTAAAATACGAGTCAGGAAATCCTCGTTTCCGCCGAGGCATACATAATGCTTTTCTCAAACAATGCGAGGAAATTATAAAAATACATGATTATAAGTATTTGTAAAAACCTTTGACAAATTCGGAGAGAATTTTTGTTTGAGAATTACTTAGTTAAGATACTTTCACGCACAACGAGCCGCCGCCCGCTGCCGCCGCTCCGCAGAGCCCCGCCGCGCCGCCGCCCCTCACTGCGCCCCCACAAGTTGGGTGTACGGGATTTTTTTCATGGTCCTTTCGATTTTATACGCAATAGAGAGCACTTTTAAAAAACAATATGGACATGGACGGAAAGTGTTTTCATATGGTTTTTTTACTCCTAGGAGTAAAAAGAGGCATTTTCCGTCCTTGTATTTCAATCGGAAAACCGTTATTTCCGAGCATGTTTGAGAAAATTTGTTTTTCACTATTCCCTTGAAAACTACGATTTTTGGGGCATAATAAAAACAACATCAGTACTAAATACCTAAGACCGTTTTTTTTCGATTCGTTAAGATCTTCGTTCGTAATGACAAAACGAATAAGGAAAATTCTACGACCGGTACACAGTCATTATACGCTTATCGAACCCAAACTAACAAATCCAAACTTGGTGAGCCTGTAATGTAATCGCTATATGTATGCCTATAATATTTGAGGAGTTCCCTCAATTCCTCATGGATCCCCTCATCAGATTCTGATTTGGTGACAATGGGACCACCTCGGAAGTATATTCTATCAAACTAAAAAATATTTTTTGAAATCGGTCCATAATAGAGGCATAAATCGGTGAACATACATAAAATATTAATACAGTGGAACAAAGAACCTCCTCCTTTTTTGAAGTCGGTTAAGAAACCTTTACGTACCAAATTTTCAAAATCTTGTACAGCTATTGCTATGACTTCTGATGTATTGACACGATAATACTGGCGTTCTGTTTTTTAGTATTTGCTGTTATAGCGGCAGTAAAAATACAAATTTAATCAACAGTCTAGCTATCACGGTTCATGAGACCGGACAGACAGACAGACAGACAGACAGACAGACAGACAGACAGACAGACAGACAGACAGACGGACATACGGACAGACGGACAGACAGACAGACAGACAGACAGACAGACGGACAGACGGACGGACGGACGGATGGACGGATGGACGGACGGATGGACGGACGGACGGGCGGGCGGGCGGGCGGACGGACGGACGGACGGACGGACGGACGGACGGACGGACGGACTGACAGACAGATAGACAGACAGATAGATAGATGGACAGAGGAATCTTAGTGATAGGGTCCCGTTTTTACCCTTTGGGTAACATACCCTAATAAGGCTGCGGCTCCACTGAAGCGGAGACGAGCGGAGCGGCGCGGAGCTGTGCCAATATTAACCAATAGAATCTAAACCAACGTGCGCAAGGCGCGCTTGACGTGACCGCATGTGCCGTCTATTGGTTAATATTGGCACCCTAAAAAACCGCCTTCAAAAACGCAAAAGATTACTTTATTTTAAAAGTGTAGGTACCTAATAGGTTAGTCCAACTGATGTCGGGTTTTTTGTTGAAAATGTTGTGGTCGCCGACTTCAGTTGGACTAACCTATTAGGTACCTACAATTTTAAAAGAAGGTATTTTTTGCGTTTTTGAAGACGGTACTTTGTTTCCAAATACTTTTATTTTATTTTATACTTTTTAGTGATCATAATACGCTGTTACGTACTCCCACTTCTTGGTTGATATGAAACTTTAAGTTATTTCAAGCGCGCCGCAAGCAACGCCGCGGGAAAGTCATAGTCATATTTCAACAAGTAAATATTCTTCGTTGTAGTCACTCGACTATCTTAATCGAGATATCTTATCGCCACCCTTGAAATCAGTACCGTTGAGGAGTTCGGGTGGCCATCCGTGGTCTTCATCATCAGTTCCAGTTTGGTGAACTGGAACTGATAATTATACTTTCTGAATGCAAATGCTGGACTTGTTACTAAAAATACTAAAATCGCTATATGTTTTCCTACAATATTTGAGGAGATATTATCCTTTTCCCCCGGGACTCAAACACAATTGGATCATCGCTATATCTCTAAAGAAAAATTAGTCGTACAACCAGGCAGAAATACTTACTAGTTTTGAGATCTGGGTTAAAATAGCTCCACTTTTTTTGCCCCATACATATCTTTCAATATCTTTTACGTTTATTACGATGTCTTTCAGATTTTTCAAAATTATTTCTGACATTTGATAGTTTGACATAAGTTTGATACTTGTCAAAGACATTATAGCACTTGATAGCACTACCGAGTCATTGTTCGAAAAAGGTTAATTAAAACCGTTTTACATAATAAATCGCACCTTGGAGTGAAATTGGCAGCATGACCCAATTTTTACTCAAAACGACCAAAAATAAATAATTTGAATCTTTCCTCTGGAAGGTAAGTATGTTCTGTATAATTAAACAGGTTTTTCAGATCGCAATGAAAGCCTCTAAAGCCGAATGATATACGGTTGTTGGTATCAGTCAAGCTTTAGAACTTATAGCTGACATAAAGTAAATAAAATATAAATATAAATGTATATCACGAAAACGAATTCTAAATACCAAAATATCTTAAATATCTTCACATTATTGCTTCCAATTAGATCCTTACAAAAGACTGTAGACCGGGAGATACTGACACAAAATTTCCGGTCATTTGTACCAGTATGGCGACCCTTCAAGGGTCTAATTACGTAATGACGAAAAGGAAAATGATGGTCATAGCGCTGGTACCGGTGGCCCAAACGCGTGGACTTCGACTACGTCTCGCCACTACACTGTTTCCGTATATTGATCTTTCCATACATAATTATTATAAATATTTTTCGCATTAGTTCCCTAAATGTGTAAGTAATAAAATACTGAATTTAAATCTCCTTAGTATCCGCGGCCTTTTTTTAAAGTGTTTTTAGCCAGGATCTGGCATTGTTCTTTGGTAACATGATTCAATTTTGGCCAAAAACCTTCTGATTAATAAACTATTACTTCCAACTAAATAACCACCATTAACTGCCGCACTCAGAAGCGTCATTTAAGTTTAATGCTTGTTTAGTGAAGTGTTGTCTTACTGCCGCACTCAGAGACGTCAATTAAGTTTAATGCTAGTTTAGTGATGTGTTATCTTATTCTATTACTATAGCAAAGAAAGTGACGGACGCAACTTTAATCAAGCATTAAATTTAATTGACGTCTCTGAGTGCGGCAGTTATTCTTATTGCTATAGCAAAGAAAGTGACAGCAGCAATTTGAATCAAGCATTAAATTTAATTGACGCCTCTGAGTAAATAATGGTTGCTACTTAAGAATACTGTAGTGTCACCACAGAGTTTCACCACGTTGATCGCTTCTTAGGGCCGTATTAATAAACTAATCTCGACTGCAATACCCGTCTCAAGATGCGTCAAACATGACAGTATTCTATGGCTTGACAGTTACTTTGACGTATCTTGTGACGAGCATCTTAGCTGAAATGAGTTTATTAATACGGCCCTTAGATTACGAAGCTAGCCTATGTTTTTCTAGGATACGAATATCTTTCAACCACGTGTATGATGCCAGCTTTAAATGTAATTCTGATAAAACGTAACGTGTAGGGACGATTTTATTTTCACAAATAAACCTAAAACTCTTTTTATAAAGAGTTTTAATGGCACAAGATTTAAAAAGATACTAATGTCAAATTGTCAAAGCACAATCACAACTTTACTTAATGATTCGTTTTAATTATGGTTTTTTTTCGTAGTAATCCCCGATAGTGGTACAAATCAATAAAGTAAATCCATGATTCATGATCTCGTAAAAGAAGTTGAATGTACCTACGAGTACAAGTGCTATTTTAGCTGTGTGAGTGTGAGAAGAGTGGGACATAAAAATCGGAATCGTAAGTTTCAATTTTAAATTATTTCACATAATAGCCCTTAACAGAGACCGTCTTTTCATTTCAGAATAATGTGTCAGTTTTCTAAACACCATGGAGCTTTTAACCATGATTAGAAACATAGTTCAATATAAGGCACAACTTGTTTATTTACATTACGTTGTGACACATGTAATGAATGAATTAGTTAAGATGGGGCACAGTGAGATCATCATCAGGAAAGGCGATGATAAATCAGTCTGTAACTCAGTCAAATATTAACTTAAAAAAAAGTTACCAATATAGGGATGATACAAATCACCCACCCTATCTACTGTTAAAATTTCTCCAAAGGTTTTCCAGACACCCTGTATATGTATGTTCGTTCCTTTGCGGCACTATAAAAACTAAACCCGTTGTCCGATTTTGATGATTCTAATGTCAATCGATTTTTCTTAATCTGGTGAGTGTCACTGAAGATATAACAGTAATCAAAATTCAATATGGCGGCAACCATACGCCACACTGTGCAAAAAAAAAAGTTGACCAAGTATGACAAGTGGGGTATCATTCAATAGGGATTTAAAAATCATCTTTAGGTTTCTTTCATCATTTTTCATTTTGAATGATCATTGAGGATTTATAACGATTTAAAGTTGGTTAGCAACAGTCGGGTTTTGAGAGCTTGCTTTTTGTTAAAGTTATTGTTACCATGAAGCAAAGAAAATGAGTAAAAGTGCAACTTTTTTTGCAAATTGAAGTCGTAAATGAAATGTACAATTTTTTTTAGAAATGCACAAAACACAATTATAGCATTAGATTAAGGTTTGTTTTGAGTTTGGTTGAAATTATAACGTTTTAATTTCTTGATAACCGTCACAAGCTTTGTGTATTCATTACTAGTTTTCTTTATGTTATCTGTTACTAATTGGTCCTAGGTAAATATATTGGCTACTTTTATTCAGAGACATTTCGTAGCTAAAAGCCCTCATTATTTAAGATCGACTTGTGAAGGTGACTTTGTCGACACAATTTGAGATAATGTTATTTGATAACTGTCTGTATTCATTAATTTCAAATAGAGACTATCAATAACTAGTATATTAACTACTAACATACGGATGCCGCTTGACTCTACTTGAATTCTTTCGGTAGATTGTAATACGTTTATACATTATAAATTAATGTCCCCTCCCGTGTTTTTCTGTCTGTCTGTATATTCGCGATAATCTCAGAAACTACTAAAGAGTTTTTGATGAAGTTTTTAAATTGAATTCATTTTTCGAGAAGATTTTAAAATACACGTTGATAATGAACATACGTTGATGTTTTACCCACGCAATCATAAGTCCTCTATTATGCGTTCAAAACCCGTAGGCAATGACCAGCATTACCTGTGGTAGTAGGTGACAGCGATGACAGCTGTTCATTTTGGAAGATGTTCCAAATTTGGATCTCATTACCTTACAATGTTCGATAACGTAATTTCAAAATTACGTTACTACTGTCATCGCTGTCACCTACTACCACAGGTAAGGTAATGCCGGTGATTTGCCTTTCGGCTTCTGAACCCATCTTAGAGTACTTATAATATGTGTGTAGATAAAGTATTGTACGAGACTCTGCGTAATTAGCATAACGCAACCGTCACGTAAACTACACAAGTTAAGCTATGGAAACCGACGTAATAAATATGATTACCGTTGATTTTCTATGGATTATGTATCTATGTATGTAAACAGTTTATCGTACAAACAAAAGACATAACAATTATAAAATAGACAAAAATATAACAAGGATGTACAAAGGCGAACTTATCCCTTTAGGTTATCTCTTCCAGTTAATTAAATAAATAAATAAAATAGCTGCCTACCCCACTCTGGGAACGAAGATGTGAGTTTATGTATGTATGTATAAACTAATGTATCTTTTTAAACACTGATACTTAAACTCAACTTAAATTTACCGCTTACCGCCATTTTAGAGACAATTAACTCGTTCCATTTTCAAATTTGTGTATAAAAATCGTCACTGAGTAACGAGTTAATCATCATTAACCTGACCCTGAGTGCGGCCGTTACTGTATTATCTCGGACATTATCACTGAATTTTCGTTAGTATTATAATGGTCTTAATAGCAGACAAATTGTAACTGCCTTTTAAAACTTCATTTCTCAAAAGATATTATACATGTCACTTACTGATAACATGCTTAATCCATATTAATATTATAAATTCACTAAAAGGCTAATTGAAGAAGTTCTTGCTTGACTCTTATTAGTGTATATTAATTTATAAATATATATCTGCATCTATTTATTTAGGTACTTGTAAGTAATATTTTATTTTTATAGATTTTATTGTTTAACTTTTTTTCGTTCTCCTAAATAAATTTGTACACTTAATTACTCGATATACAACTTTTCACTTTTTTCAATCTCCCAAGGGTTCTTCTTTGTACATACTTTTTAATATGAATTGTAATGTTTTTCTTTTGTACATTACATATATATACGCACATACATGTGAAAGTAACTCCGTCTGTCTGTCTGTTACACTTTTAAGGCTAAACCGCTGAACCGATTTTGATGAAATTTGGTACGAAGATAGCTTAAATCTCGAGGAAGGACTTAGGGTACTTTACCAGGGATAAACGACTTCTACGCGTACTAAGTCGCGGGCAAGAGCTAGTATAAGATAAATAATAATCTGTGAGCTCCCCCTGATGCACAAATACATAGGTATATACAATAAATTTCTTAATATACGAGTAGGAAGTATTAAACGAAGAGTCTAAGTTAAGCACACACAGTAAAAAAGTTAATGTTCATTAAGTAACATAATTATTTAATTAACATTTAATGAAAAATGTAGCCTTTATTACCCAGGTGTAAATTACCCAGTTATATCTCATTCTCTGTTCCGTAACAATATATCGCACTGCTAGATCAAAACAGTACTAACTCAAAATACAACTGTATTTAAAAAATCAACTTTAATACAACTTCTATGAACTTGAAACAAACTAGCAAGGATTTTGAGTTGATACTGTTTTGATCTAGCAGTGCGGTATATACGAAGCCATATTAAATAGACGTAAAAATGGTACAATAAATATTACATAAAAATATTGATAGTATTATTCCAATAACACAAATGGGTGGATTTCAAAAATATTAGACATACTTTAGGAGTTAATTGAGACAACTTTCTTCAATTTTGTAACGGAAATTTAGTCATACAATCATATGGTTAAGTTTCACCACACAAAGATTTTTTTTTAATACTTTTTAATTAAGTCCTTAGCTACGTACAGTATTTTTGAAATTCACCGAAATCTGTACCAAACCTGACTTGCTAAATGTAATGTATTGTTACTTGGCCAATAAATATTATTATTATTATAAAACTTCGTTAAAATACCGTGTTGCTCAATTAACTACACTAGGTACACTAGGTACACTAGGTGTTTTGGATATGGTCCATCAGCGGATGGACCATATCCAAAACAACTATCTACTTTCTTTTTATTCAGTATCTTTGTGCATCCCGAAGGAGTAAAGATAAACTAATTCTAAGTGAGTAAAGTCGCGGGCTCAAACAAGTAGTCGACAAAGTAAACAGCAGGGCTGTCACACTATACTCGTAACAAGCAGGCGGATACGTTATTAGGTTACATCTGTCAGGGAATAACGACCGTTGAGCTGTTAGCAGATTAAATTACCCTTAAACAAAAGCAAACATCAAAGGTAGATGAAAATATATTTCTCTATTAGCCGTAACAACTCGGCGTAATCCTGTTAGTTTACATAACGTAATTTGCATGACATAAAGCGAACCACTTTTATAAGGAATTAACTGAATTTGGGATAATTTGACGCGGCTCAAGTGTCTTCCTTTACAAATTGTGGGGTTTGAGTAGGATTATTGTAAAAGGATTATCTTAGCCGTAATTTACAAAGGCGTGGCATTTTAATCCCGTCAAAGTCCCAGCAACTCGAAACAACATCCATTGTTGAGTTTGTCAACGTCTTTTAATTAATTTTCATTTGAAATTTGTCAATTGTCGGTGAAATTAAACGAAGTTGGCCGTTTCTTGACAACGTGAGACGGTTGGCTCGCGGCCAGGCTTGTTCTGTTTGCTCTTCGTGTGTCTTTGGGCACGGCGCGGACAATGTGCCAGATAAAGGTAAATGAAAAAATGTAATAAATCGTCGATCCATCCCGGCCTAAGCGGCCGGCGTCATTTATCCAAGAGGGATGAAATTAAATCCATTAGCACTCGGAAATTAGTACTTTTTCCATCAAACGGGAATTAAGAGACTAATAGAAAGTCAATCACTGCCGCCATTATTTTATCCTTTGCAGCCGGCCGGCCGTTTGTGAAAAAGTTGATGTCGTAAAATTAATATTTCAAGTTTGAACGAACTCTTTTCGTACCAGAATGCAAACAGCTGCTGCAGGGTAATACATTGTGAATTTTACGACAGCTCAGTGTTTGGGGTGCAAAATTAGAAAAAATACATATTGCCTAATAACTTCTAACATTCAAAGAAAAACAATGCTAAAAAAGGAAAAATAAGAAATTCATAAATTCTACAATTATTATTGTTCTTACAAGAAACTTTAAAAATTACACGGTTAACAGGTTGTACGTACAGCAAGCCAAAACGTGATTTTGCTGATATATTTTTTCAGTCTTGTAATATTTACTTTCAAATCCAAGGTAAAGCTTCTGCTGGTCATGGCAATAATGATTACAGTAGCTAACAAAAAATATACACAGTCGATTAGGCGCAGGAAGGAAGCACACAGGCAACACAATTCGCCAACCAATCCGGTGTTGCCAGAGACAAAAACTAATTCGATCGAGTTTTTCCGCGCCCGGGCCCCGGTGTAATACAGTTTATCTGGAACGGTTATCGACAAGCAGTGCGACCGCGACTCCCCGTCGATTGCAAGGGAAATTGTTAATTCTATCGAAACGAAACACATAGGAAACCACGTCCCGCCGCTCGTACGTCGCGATGGCTTGGCACCCTTCCAGCCACCGATTGTGCTTTACTATGGCGATTATTTTCACTGGTGCACTATTCAAACTGCTTCGGATTCCAACGACTGAATGGACATGAAAGAATTTTCGTGTGCAACGACCGACTGTAATGATGGCCGTTTATTCTTTGAAAGGAGCGCGCGGAGGAAGCGCGCGGATTTAAAACGGTGTTCCTCCCGTGAAAAATTATTTACTACGCCCTCTTTATGTGTTTGAAGAGTGCTAAGGGGCCGCGGAGTAGCGGCGTGTGGGGCCGCGCGCGCGTTGTCTATGACGCGCGTAAAGCGCGTGAAACATGGATATTGTCGTCCGGATATACGTTTACGAGACCTCATCATTTTATACGGCCCAATAAAGTTAGTTAGTTGCCATTCAATATCATAGCCAAGTTTAAAATTTCTCCTTTTGTCGTCAAAAACAAAGATATTTATGTCATGAAGCGAATTCGCTATTGACTTATTGTAGCCAAAACGTCGAAGGAGTGGGGTAGTGAGCGGAATTCGGTAATATACGTATAATAGGGATTGTGTACCCACATATCCCAGCTCCACTTATGGGGATTGCCGGCATTTTCAGAATTGTTGTGTTTTCGTCTTTATTGCATAGACCGAAAAAAGGCACCTCGACATTCCGTGGCCGCGAATAAATACACGAGCGTACAATTCAGTACTTACATAAAATTTGTCTGAGCAGCTTTGTTTTATGAGACATAATTATCTCACGAAGATTTTGGAACAATCTCAAAACAAAGTAGTGAGACACGTCAATCCATTCGGGACCCTTCGTGATGATCCCATCCATTAGGCTGTCGCAATTACTGTGGTCCTTCTAAAATGCCGACCGCGCTATTATGTGACGCGATTGAGGTCATTGCCGCATACGAATTGTCAATTTGGTCTAATGGAACGATAAGTGCACGAAGATGGTCGATATTGATATTGTTATAATATTATTGTATGGCAGTTTGCGCCAGGACATACCTTATCACGATCCCTTGAAAATGTCGCTTAAGAGATCTTCCTAGGTAGTGAAATGCTTGGAGTCGTAAAAAAATAAGTAACGGTTCCAGACCAATTATTTCTTTTTCTATCAAAAGTGCGGTTTCAAACGTTGCTTCCAATTATCGAACTACACAATAACCAACCAACACCTTTACATTTAACAGTGCTTTGATCTCGATAATAAGCGCTCAGGAAGTGTGCTTACCATTCCAAACATCTAAACGTAAACTTTACAAGATAGGTACGACTGTATTCGTCAGTTACAAATATTTTAAATAATCAATGTAATGGTAAAAATAAACGTATAAAAATAGAAATAATGTGTGATCGAAATGTAAAAAGATCGCTATACGTTTTCAAAAACCACTACAGGGTCGTCCACAATAAATCAGCAAATATGAACGCCAAGCAATTTATTTCCCCCAATTCTTGAGACAACTGTCTGCTCCTAGTGTAATATTTTAGGTGATGGAAAAAAGTGGAATACTGGCTAGAAGCCAGAACAGGCGACAATTCCTTTTTGCTATTGATACCATTTGATACCGCGTACCTACACCCGACAAATTTCCAGCTTCTGTACAAAAGAATAAGGAAAATGTCTATTGAATTTAAAAGAAGACTGCTATAATAAACTTTAGCGCCGTATTTATTTGGATGCGTAATAAAGTATCAACAATGAGTACGGATAAAAAGAGAAAAGTTTGTTTCACGAACTCGAGCGATATTAATGATAGGACAATCATAACTTCAAGGGCTTTTGTTTTTATTGTCATAAAAGATAAGGATAAGCCCTTGGGTTTTGTTTGAATTAACTTACTTTTATTTATAGGTCGAGTTGAAGCCGTAAATTAAGAGTGGGGCGGTACATGGGAATACTTAATTAGGGTAATACCGCGGCGGCCTGCGCTTAGTTGTTGGTGTAGTTATTGCAAAAATGGTGGCACGTTATTACGGTACAGAGCGTAACTCTCAGGAGGCGATGTAAAAGCAATAGCGCACGCTACAGTCGCGTCTCGCTAGCACGGAGGTACATTCACCTGGAAAAAATAGGACAATGAGGTTTTTCCTCCTATAGAAACTAGAACTTTTTGCTATTTGAAAAGATACATTATGATCCAAATCCGGTATCCAATCATTTCACAAATATCATCATTTTGCAGAACGTTTTTTTTTCGAACCTAAATATTTCTGGATTTAATTTAGAACCATCTTATAGGTTAGGTTAGTTTTGTAAAAATCCTGAAATATTTAGAGTTTCGGAAAAAAAGCGTTCGCCCCCCTACGGAAAAAAGGCACATCTATTATATGAATAGTATTGCAATTTCAACCTTAATATAAACCTTTGAGAGTTTAATATGCTTCTATGAATTAATTGCACTTGTGCCTTTTCTCCGTAGAAGGACATCGTTTTGCAACATGATATGTTTGTGAAATGAATCAGTTCGTGAAATGATTTTTAGCAAATGCTGGTAAACCGATCCATCAATAAGTATATAACGATAGTTTTAAAGGCTTCATTGTTCGAACTTTATACGATTATTGTACTATCTTGCTATAGCGTACGGTTGGATTCAGTTTATCACCGGATATTTTCCAAGCAATTAAGTATTTACCAAAAAGGAAAATTTGAGATTTGTAAGAAAATAATTGTTATTTTAGATTACTTTTCCTTATTTTATTTAGTTATAATGTATTTTACAGGGGATGTTTGCTGCGTTCTTTTTTTTACGTCGAAATCGACTATCGTTTTTTTTTGAGATGTATCTAATTGACAAGAAAATACCTCAGAGTTCCAGAATCTGCAAAAAACAAAATAAAGTTAATATATAATTTAACAAAATAGGAAATAAAACACCATTATATTTACGGCGCCTTTTCTCGTAAAAATGTTGACCCTATTTCACAGGCGAGGTTCCAAGAATTTCAAACGTTTGGAAAAAAGATACCTGTCTTGAAAATAAATACTGTCTACTTTACACTCTTTTTGAGTAGGTGCCTTCTCTCCATAGTAGCAATGTCTGTTTCCAAATACCGTTGTGAATAAAATTTTGTTACAACATTTATAAGAACCTACCTTTTACCTGTTCCGATAGACATGGAAAAAATGTAGAAGGTAATTATGTAATTTATATTGTCTACCATTTGCACATTACGTCATATATCTAATTGGAAAAGGGGAACATAGTCCTCACTATGTAAGGGAAACTGAAACATGTACCTTTTTAGAGTTCCTTGGTCAAACTAGGAATCCTTAAAGTTTCGTCACGTCCTTCTGTAGTTTAGCTCAGAGACTCTTAGTTCTAGAAAGCTGTTATTTGGCATGAATATACATATATTATTAGTCACGCCAACAAAGTGGTAAAATAAAACCTTGTTTTTTTTTAGTTTTCCTCCCATACGCGTATTATGATTATGTCTTATTCACATTGTGACAAGAGCGAAAAGGGAATATCTTTCGACTTCCTCGACTGTATCTACTATTTGGGATTACCGTAACTGTTTTTGTATCAGTGTATATCAGTTTTCACCACACAAGTACGGTGAAAATATAGAATGATTAAATAGTGACATACAATTAATTCATGCATAATGTTTTTGGGATTGGATGCAGACCACTTTGTTTATTTTTAGGGTTAGGTATCCGAAGGATAGCTCAACGGGACCCTATTATGGCCGAACCCTATATTCCAACCGCGGACAGATAGGCTTACTTCGGATTAAAATTTGACACATTTTGTATGGGCAAATGTCAAACTTGAGCCTGAAATAACCCTTATCTATTCGCGGTTTGAATATAGGGTTAGGCCGTTAATACGCCTACGCTGTCCGTCCGTCCTACCTGTAGAGCTGTAACTTTTGCATCGTAATAGATGGCAGGTTTTTTTTTCTGTATATTTGTTATTACGGTGGATTTACTAACGAATAAAAAATAGTTAAGAAAGTGAAATAACGAAGGGGCAATACATGAAACGTTTTTTTTAAATGTATTTTTATTTTAGTTGTAGAAACGGTCAAAAATACATGCGTCATATTTGGCGTTATCACACCAAAGAAAAAACCAATTAAAAAAAATGGTCAAGTGTGAGTTGGGCTCGCACTGATCACTATTCTAAATCGAATTCAAATCGGAATATAATAAATAATACTTGACCGGTTTTTGTATAAACCTGTGTTTATTAGGGAAATTCCAAAAATAATTGATATTGATTTTTTATTTCTGCTAATTATTTATTATTGAAGGTTTTTCGCTGACAGTAATTATAATCAATAAATATAGATATAGTCACTACTATAAAATTTATATGCGTAAAAAGATCAGGGGTAAGTAGACTTTACCTATAATAAATGTATGAAACCTACGTGCTTACATTGTTACATTATTAACTGATTTAAATATTTATTCCGTCAAAGAATCATATCTGCTCTATTTCAACTTGGAGCAGTCTAGTATATTTATTCCTTTAAACTTTGTATGTAACAAGGAAAACCACAAATTGCTGCGCGGTAAGACGGCGGGGGTGCCATGCGACGAACTTAATCATTTTTCATCACCAAAATCTTGTTTCAAAACAATAATAACAACGCAAGACATCATTTAAATCTCTTAATAAAAACAACCATAGGTACCGACAAACAACGCCCCTACAAAAATATTTTTCGAAACGACTAAATAACGTTAATAAAATGAATATTCAAAAGCAAGAATTCGTGCAAAACAATAATTTGAATAACAATTCGGAGTGTACTGATTCGTCAAAACGTTTATAGTAAAGCAACTTAGGCAAATTACTGGAACCCTTCGCCGTAATTATTATTCAACCTTTATCCAGGGCAAATCGAGTAAATTTGTTCTTAAATTACTTTTATTAAAAGCATTTCTTTCCCTCCGCCGAACCAAAGTGCTAAAGTAGGGTAAATGGACTGGAATTTCCGTTTCAAGAATAAATTATCTAGAATATTGCAGTAAATTACTTTTAGAAAAGATGTTCGTGATCATTGCAAATATCGGTCAAATATTTAGAGTGCAAACATTTTCGCTTTATCGGAGGATTCCAATTGGAAGCGCCGTTTGCAGCCATTACCGTCTCGGTGCGCACAGCTCCTCGGGAGGAGCACTTCATAAATACTGGTACACATTCAATAAGACGTGACGTGAACGATCACGCAAAACGATTTTACATTTTCGAAGAATACTTCCGTACGTCTTTTAAGATAGACTGCTACGGATATTCTACTGTACAAGCATTGTAATCGTGTTTAAAACTTTCGCATTTGCCCTATCAGCATAAAGTTTATTGTTATGAGTATTTTAAATATCACAGTATTTTTTTGCAGTAGTATTCGTATACAAGCATGGATTCTCTCATAATATTTTCTTGCAATTCCTAGTTATCATTGATTAAATTAGGTAAGTTCAAGAACTGTATTAAGTCTCCTCTTAAATTTTTTAATTTATTAACTATACCAGAAACGTTAATGGCTACTTTTTTTTACAATCTCAGTGCCAAATTAATTTAGATTTTTTTTGGTAAACGTTCATTGGGTTTCGAGTCTAACTTAAGACTGTTGAAGATGCCTAAGAACACGCATAATAACTGTTTGAGTATTGACGATATTATGGACGATGTAGAAAAATAATAGCACGACCAATCTCAACAATAACAGGCTCAAACTAACACATCAAAACAAAGAAGTATCACCACACGAGGTAGTAATAGTTAATTGCCAAGAAATTGGGTATAGTCACCGTGGTCCTACTATATTTGTCATACTGACTTTTGAGTCCCGCCTCAGGGCGGGGCTCCTATTTCTGGGTGGTTTGCCCTTCGGGCATCTAAAGAAACCTAACGAACCTAACCTACCTATTTTTACAACCACAATAATATTTGGTGATCAAATCTAGGTGCACTTATTGTGCAATAGGACAAATATAGTAGGACCACGAGGAAGTAAGTAAAAATTTGTATTTAAAAAAACATTTCATTGTTCATCCACCCATTCAATTGTCCAATTGTTGAAGTGGTTAGTGCTTATCGACGCCGACCTGAGTGTCATTGATTTGCTGACTGTAGGTACCATCGCAATCATACATACAATAAAATATTATAAATATGTTATGAGCTGTAGAAATAGTTACATTTGCAACAGTAAGGGCGGAAGTTCCACTTCGAGTATTATTTTACCTATCTTAATAAAAGTACAATGAATGATATTTTCAGCAGGAAAGTGTGTAATGCTTATTTTATCATTGATTACTGGAACGAGTGTATATATGTAAAGTTGTGTGTTACATGATCTTAAAGGAATAATTAACTGTAGGGGAGCAAAACAGTTATCCTTGACTTGTCTTAAAACTAATCTTTATTTGTTAAAAGCCACTTTATGCAAAATGCAATAACATGTTTTGGGTTATTTTCGAATATTTTTACACTATTTCTATTATATTGTTTAAATATACAATGACATGAAAAGAAATTGCATACATAGATTTCGATATAGAAGATAGATACTCGTTCATACGATTAATAGTTCAACAAGGTTCAGGCTTAAACCAAAATAAAGTTTAGGCATCAACCAAAACAAGTTTCAGACTCCAACCAAACGTAATTTATAAACTTGGTAACAAATTAAATAGAAATTACGTCCCGAAGTTCTGAATATTAAACCAGTCCCTTCGTAACTTAGTGCTCCAATTTATGTAAATAGGAGAAGCCTGCAGTATGATATGATATTAAAGGTAGCGCAGGAGTTGGCGAATGAATTTGATTCCAAATTTAACTTCGGTTGTTCCACGAAGTTTGTTAATTTGTTCATTGCTTAGACATAAATTAAACATTCATTCGGAACCTAGCGAACTTATGACAGATGCATTTTAAAGTGTATATTTAACCTTTACTTTTGGTCTAAGATCCGAATAGGAGAAAATTTGGACCGGGCTGTTTATTCGATGAAAAGTATTATATAACAAATTTAATACGCTAAATAATATATGGCGAATAGGTAGGCTGAAAAATGTCAGTCCAGTACTTATATCATTAAAAAAATTATAAAAAATGAACTTTTTTTTTAAATTGCAAATGTTTGTTTAATAGACAAATTACATACTAGTCGAACGTATGAAGTCTATAGAATATGCAAACGTTTGGTTTGGTGCAAATTACTAGTACCGACTTACCTGTTTATACCTGCCTACCCAATAGTTTGACGAGAAAAAAAAAGTCAAATTAACGTTTGCATATTCTATAGGCTTCATACTTTCGTTTGGTATGTAATTTGTCCATTAAACAAGCTATTGCAATATTTTAAAACAAAGTTAATTTTTAATTTTTTAATTAATTATTCACTGGTCTGAAATTTTTCAGCCTATCTATTCGCCATATATTACTTAGCATATTAAATTAAAAAATACTTTTTATCGAATAATCAGCCCGGTCCAAATCGTCTCCTATTCGGATCTCCTACTATTTAAGGTGAATTAGGTTTAATTTGGCCTAATATTTAAAACTCACTATTAAAAGTTTTTTTTTCAAAATTTGGACGTTTCAATATTTTTTCTTATATTTTTAAATTTTCTCAAGAAATGGTTTAAACTGAAAGGTAGTTTCCGAAATTAGCACTAACGTACATAAAGACGCGGGGATTTGAATTTATGCAGGGTACTGGATTTACCAACTGTTCCTTGAGTTCAGGGGTGATGGAAAATTTGAATAAGCTACAAAATTTGAGATAGGGTTTGCGTTACGGCAGTGAATTCTTTGACCACTTCCCGACACCATTGCTATATCAGCTGATTTTGTTTGATTAGTTTGATTACATTTCCGTCAAGTGTCTATAATTTGAGTACTAGGTACAGTCAACATCATAAATAAGTGATCATTTATGTACCTTGTCACTTTAACGTCTTGTTTGAAATGTCATACAAAATTGTGAAACGATTGAAAGCGACAAGGTATATAAATGATCACTTATTTATGCTATTGACATACCTTGGTTTTTGGAAACGGTTACTAGGTCATAAACAAGTTGACATAAACAAGAGACGTTACGAGCAGTCATGTAAAGCTGTAGCTATATACTTAACCATACCGGAAATTAAGAATCAATCAAATGAAAATAAATGGCAATTTTAATCTTTATTTTTCCTATGTTAAATTCGTATTCGTCTTTTCCTAATCAAATCCTACAAAAATATTCACATCCACATTTGCATTAGGTAACTGGATTCATCATAAAACATGGAGCGCAGATTTTTAATTTAATAGCCGTAGGAGCAGTCCCGTATAAAATGTGTGTGTATTTTTAGACGATTGATCCGGATTTTAGACAATTCCATTTATTTCTGGAAAATTACAGATTTGAATATTCTTGGAATGATATTCTCGTCCCATGAGCGGTACATTTTGGAAGTCTGGAACTGTCTCTCTGACGGGCCTACAGATATAGAAAATATTGCAATTCCTTATTTTTCTGTGTGTACGCATTATAAAATTTATATTTTAAAAGTATACATAAATGAAAACTTCCAGACTTGGTTACAAACCTTTCACTCGTATTGCATATTTAAAATTGCGGTAGTCGTCCACAATATTGTTTTAATTTTCAATACAGATAGTATAGACGATGCAAAATATTTTTTTATTTTCTGGTTTCATCGTTGTATAGGTAGAAATAACAAAAGAGCGCGGCGAAAAATAATTGAATATAAATTGAAACTTTCTATCCGAAAATCTCATTATTTTTATAAGGTTTTGTTTAATCACTATTGACTAAAGTAAGGATAAATTCATCTAAGCACATTTAGGTAGGTACTACAGTCAACAGCATAAATAAATGATCATTTATGTACCTTGTCGCTTTCAATCGTTTCACAATTTTGTATGAAATTTCGAACACGACGTTAAAGTGACAAGGTACATAAATGATCACTTATTTATGCTGTTGACTGTACATAGATGCAAATATGTCTTGTAATTGTGTCTGTGCAATAAAGAAATTAAATACCTACATAATAAGCGTTTTCATGACTTTCACTAAGAATGCGTTTTAATGCTTTTTAATAACTAAAAAAAATTTGAGACATTGCGTAAAAAATATAAAGGTATTTATCATATCCTTTCTAATACTGTGCCGCGCTTGTTATTTACAAAAACGGTTCCAATAAAACAACACTTTAAAACAAAAGTAATTAAAACACCAATATTGCTCACATTCCACCCGCGGTTGAATCGATCAATCACAATTACAAACAACACTCAAAACTCAAAAATGGCTTTCGGCCTGATATTTATTTGCATAGGAAAAACGATTGTTATATGAACGATTATTGATGATCACCAATTTACTTTTCTCCGAAATGTATGATTCGAAATTTCATAATACGGAATATTATGAAATTTGGAATCATACATTTCGGAAGGATCGGAATGTTCACAATCAAGATCGGTAATAATTATATTGAAATTAGGAATTATGAGAAAATAAGGTTAAGTGATACCGAAGCCAAATTTAAGCAGAAATCGTTCAATTGATTCTTCGTGAAACTCAAATTCGGAATAGCGATGATTCGGAGTTTACAGAATCGGAATTTTGAAATTCGTCTTTTATGAAATTCGGGAAGAAATATTTCGAGATTATAAATATAATGTACCCCATTACTACGCTTAAAGATCTGTCCCAACAATCAGCGATAGCGATAAAAGAGGAGTAAAAGTTGCATATTTTAGTTTGGAAATGATACACCACACCTCCTTCTGAGTATTCAATACACCACGAAGAGATAAGTCACCACGTAACCCGAAAACTTCTTGAGAGATGATGAAGAACCCATCATCTCTGAAGGAGTTTTCTGGTTACGTGGTGACTTATCTCTTCGTGGTGTATTATGGTGTAACTACGTTTCCCATACGTGTTGACATAGTTCACAAAATAGATCCCTAATTTCATTATGACGACGTGTTATTAAACCGCCAGTTTTGTAGCTTGTTTGTTGATCAATATTGAATTCACCCCTGCCGCAAAAATATGTTGAAGAAGAAGAAGAAAATCGTTGATATGGTAATAATAAAATGAAATACAGTGGAGAATTAATTTAGAATAGCAACTTAAATCTATTTTATAATGCACCAAATTGGGTGCCACTCAGCATAGTGTCTAATATATGAGTGCCGTGACGCTGATTTTCAGGGCAACCAGGCGGGGAGAAAGTTCTGCCGGTCCTTTCATATGTCCCAATAAGAGCGTAGGTATATGTAATCACATTTACTGTTATATAAGAAATCATAAATGTTATTCACGTTTAATTTTTTGGTGAATTAAAGGAATCTTCAAGAAATAATTACGAAATAAGAAAAGTATCAACAAATAAGAAAAGTATTTTTGAAAATACAATCCATTAAAGGATCGCTCGATTGCATTAGGAGGATTAAGTGGGGGGTCCATCATGTTAACACTTACTAAAGGTTCTTATATTTTCGGGACTCACATTCATTAAAATCACATTCGAACCGATTTGTCGCGATTGAGTCGATGTAGAGCGTCTGCTCATCGCTTTCGTCAACTTGTTTAGAGCTGGTCTTATTTTTCTGGACTTGCTTCTTTTACCAGCAGCGGCGTGATTTCCTGGTTAATCAAATACAGCAGTGATTCATTACTGAACTGCTGAATGAGTATTTTTATGGGATGGAGTAGGCAAGCTAGCACACAGGCCACCTTATCTGAACTCTGAAGTCTAAAGACATTTTTAATTTCAAGATTAGAATCTTACGGTGACAATGTCAGGACAGCAAATGCGTTCCCAACCTTGATTGAAGATGGAATGCCTCAATGAAAATCACAATGAAAGGTACCGGAACATAACAATGCGAACATTGCTGAGGATAAGCGTGTTGGTTCCCTTATTCGCATTCAATAAGGACGATATTAGTTTTTAAAAGCTAATATCCTCCTTATTGTGTGCAAATCAGGGAGCATAATTGTTAATTTGCAATGCAGATGTGTGGAAGTCACGATAACATTATAAATTCACCAAAACCCGAGATTTAACTCATCAACAGCATAAAGTGAAGCGTACACATAAAGTACCATAAACTAGGGGCACTGGTAGAAGTTGGAATCGCTTTGAAATTAAGCTTAAAAACGGGTTCTAAAAACAATGTTGGAACACACTCCTAAAATTTACTTTACACAGGGCTCGTGTGCGGCGTAAAGTCGTTTGAAATGTCATTAAATTCCAAATAGTTCCATGTGAAAAGTTTGAAAGAGTTGAAAAGCCAGTGGAATTGGTGTGAAAAGGGAGAGAACATTTAATGGGCACGTATAGGCAGAATTGCCAGTATACACGGGGCCGAGCCCAGAAGCGCGTAAACATTTGCCGTCCGTTTACCACGTTTGCTTGGTACACAATTTGTCATAATTTTAAACCAATTTCGCTAGTCCTTTGAATTTCGTGTACACGTAACATTTGAGTTTAATGTTTTGTGTTTAGGGTAAATAATTATCATACGTTTGTTAGACATTCTTTCTACTCTGATCGTTGCTTTCAGACACGCTCTGTTTACAATTGTAGTCGACATAAAAAAGATTTTTCGAATAACAAACAAATTTGTTGATCAAAACATCGTTAGATAATGATGCTTTATTTACTTTAAATTAGTCTAACAGGGGCTCAATTCTTCTAGATAATACCATATTGCTTTTGTCATGTTATCGTATTGTTTTTAACTTATCATAACGTTGACAATACGATAACATGTCAAAAACCATATGGTTTAAGCAGTGGACGACTTTCGGCTGATATGATGATGATGATGATGATGATGATGATGATGACGATGGTGATGATGATGATGATGATGATGATGGGCCCTGGTGAATTAAAATACACTAGTCCTCGGTTCACGTAGGTACACAGTGCTATAAATGTCGTTCTTAAAGCCAATATCAGTTTATCAAGCTCAGTTGAGCGCCAGTTGGTCCTGTCAGCTAAAACAATGTATCAACTTTGAAGCCATAAAGTAGAAAACCGTTAGCTCGTCCATTTTGTCATTTCGTCGTTGAAACTGCAAAACAGCGTAAGTAACATTTTTAATGAGGAGCAAAATGCACCTTTTTTCTAAGATGTTACGGTTTATTTTGCTCTATAATAAATTGGTTGGTTATGCGGTTTTGCAGTATCACCAACGATTTCCCTATTTAAAGTCGGGAAGAGTGGCGGGAGCGTGGTCGCGCCGCTACGCTCTCAATGACACTTGACCGATTTCTAAATGACATGCGGTTACTAAACCGCTCTACAATAACAACAGATTTTGCTATGATAGTATTCAAGGAGAGCTTAGCAAAACAATGAAGAAGACGAAAGGTTTTACAATTTGAACAAAAAGAAAAAACATGACAACTGACTTTGAACCACCATTTGAAAGAATTTTGTACTTTCGTTTCGGTTCGTCACAGATGACTTGACGGTTGTCTCCAAATGTCTCACAAATTAGAAACGTTGGACTGAAAAACAAGGAGACGAAATAAGAAACCAAATAACAAAACTACAATATCGCTTAGATGATCACGAATCACACTTCTATCAAAGTTTAAATATCAAGGACTTGACTAAGAGCCTAGTATGTTATGACTGATGGCACTGATGGCACTTGGCATAAGTGAATTTCTAAAGGCTAAGAGAAACCCCACAATCCACGCAGGTTTGGGTGGGACTTAAGTACTATGACTTGAATTTTGCTTTTATAACAAAATTATGATGAACAATATTATTAAATCCGTATTTAAACCCTCGAGATAGTACTACTCTATCGCTCAGCATTATGCGGTCGTGATTCGAGCCTAATCAATTTACCCCAAACCCGGCTGTGATAATCAAATTCTCGTAAATGCACTTAATTATACTCAAAGCCATGAAATGTAAATGTACGTTTCAACGTCGTAACATGATGAACATACCTACTACAGTTTGATCGTTCTAAGAGGCCCGATTTGACAGCTGTCAACTCGGTACAAAATATGTGTTTCAGGTTATATTTTGTACTCGTTGAGAGCTGTCAAATCGGGCTTCTTAGAACGACCAAACTGTAGTCCATCCCAAAACCAATAATTATTTTAAACTAGGTACTAGGTACGCCACTCCTAAACTGACTTAACAAGTATCGGAACGGACGGGCAGAAAGCATATTTGATAGTCATAAATTTTAATGATAGTAACTAAGCTGACAGGAAGATTTTACACCTTGTAAGGAAAGTTCTGGAAATAACTTCGGCAGGAGCCCGTGAATACCCAAAAGTTTGCAACACGGTGGAGCCAGAACAAACTACTTAAACATATTAAACGTTATACAGTCCATCGGGCTTAGTTAACTTACTTTGGTAGATTTTCAGCGAGGATTTTGGACTTAAGAGAGTCACAAAATGTCCCCTTAAAGAGAAAAAGACTTTATACAAGCCTTAACTTTTTGTATTTCTGAGATTGATTTAAGATACATTTGAGCATCATTATTATTATTAAAAAATGTAAATTTGAAACCTATTTCAGGGATTAGGCTTTTTAACATAAGATTTACGCCTTAATAATCAATCTTTATACCTACTCCTTCATTTCTTATTACATTAAGAAATAAATAATGTAATCTTATTTAATCTCAGATATCTAAAAAGAGATTATTGAACCTGATTGATAAAATAACTTGAGTAAGAATAAAGTATTTTGATCAAAGACCATGAGACTCACTTCTCGTCATTCGTTTCAAAACATTATTTAAATTTATATTAACGTCATCCATGAAATGCATGTTGAAGAAACAAATGAATACAATATCAGTAATACTACTAAATCCAACTAGAGTTAACCAATTTATTACTTATCATTAGGGTACCTACCTATTCTATAAATTATATTACCAACAAACAGCTTGATCTTGTTCGATTTTTGTCTTACTCGACTAATACTATACCTACTCAATTGGTTAAGGTACTCACCTAAAGGTACGGTTGATCAGAGCCATATGAGTTGGTTTCTTTACATTCGTACCTATTTACCTAAACAAATGAAGCTAGCGTATAAGTGTATCCCGCCATATGCTAAAACCAACGTATTAAAATCTCATTTTAAAACGAACCAATGTCTCTCTCACCAATAATGGTAGTCTGGTAGTCAAAAACTTTTTTCATTTCGATGGCCATGAATAAAATTCATTTCACCGCACAAGTTTTGTTCAAGTTACCTTTAACGTACAAAAGCAACAGGTGTTATTTCATGCAAAACAATTGAATAAACGATTGTTGCAAATATTTTCATGATTGATATTAATTGCAAGCAAATAAGTACGAGTATGTTGACGGTAATATCGTCGTTTTGTGTATTTTATTGAAATATCTGTACTACTTATTAACAGTTTTGGACAACACAAATTAACGGTGGGTACACCGATTCGTTGCGTCTTCCATTTTCGAAAACTTCTACCTTATTTTACGTACTAGCGAGGAATTTGAATATTTAGGAGATTGACACAATACGTAAATAAAATTATTAAAAATAAACAAAAAACCCGACTGCAATAGGTTGTTTTTCGCTTTTCAGTTGTTTTTTTTTATTGCAGTCGGGTTTTTTTGTTTATTTTTAATAATTTAATTTATTTAATTTTTTATTATTAATAAAATAGTGGTTTAATTAATTATTACTAAGCAATATATGAGCTCTGAACATAAATTTTTAATGTCGCGAAGCTACAAGTGATTTCGCTTGTAATTTGAAGCGAAACTCTTTTTCTAGCGAAAGGATATTATTAATTAACATTTACGTATTTTTTGACTTTCCTGTCAAAATAGTAGCATAAAAGTGTTATAATGTATATTTATTTGGAATGGGCTATTTAATAGCTTTCATTTGATACCCATATTGTTATAATAAAAATAAAAAAATTATTCCGCCTCCTTATTTTTTCCGCGGACGCCATATTGAAATATTATATACCCTATGTCACTTCGGCAATTAAGACGAATCGAATGACACCTCGTATGTTAAAATCCGTCAAGCCGTTTAGGCTGCAGAGCGTGCCCAGAAATAGACATAGATACATACATACATACATACGCTCGAAAAACATAACCCTCCTTCTGACGCAGTCGGGTAATTAGCCGGGTTGTACATTTTCTACGTGTCACATCATTTACGTATTATGTCAAGCAGGGCTTCTGTTCTACTCTGCAAAACAATACTGCCATTGTCATGTCATCGTATTTTTTTTAACTCGGCCGCCTTTACTATTAATTAAATAAGAGCTATCATAACGTTGACAATACGATAACATGGCAAAAGCAATATGGTTTTGCCCAGGAGAATACAGGCCCTGCTAAATATTCAAATTACTCTATGATACATTGACGCAACCCTGATATGTCTTTTTAGTGGTGGGGCGCGACTTCGTGGATTGAAAACACTACTTATAAGATTGCAAATGTTAACATATTTTTTTAAAGACTTTATTTACATCCAACTAAGTACAGAATTCAACATTAATACAATTGAAAATTAAAACTAAACGCATTAAAATTAAAATTAAACTAAGCTACTCAAATATTAAAGATATAAATAATAATCACCACTATAAAAAGAACACCCCCTCTAGCAATGTAATCTGGTTTTTTTTCTCAAATGATAAAATGTCTACTACTATTGACGAATCCCATATGGCTCCTATTGAATAGGCAATCATGCGCGCATTTATGATACTATAAGTAGGTATATACCGAGAAATTATGTTATTGTATTTGATTCTATTAAATAATTATGTCTGCGTTCCTTACACTCGCCATGATAGCGGATCATACAACAATTATTGATGATAATAATATCTTGACCTCTTAATAGGGATAATCTGGGACCAATTTCCCAAATGACAATAGGGAATATTCATGGCTTTCTTTTACAGCTTCAATAAAAGCTGATTCATGTAACAAACAGTTGAGATAAATAATTTTTTGAATAGCGATAAAAATAACCAAGATATAAGCCAACAAAGATTTGTTCCTATCTCTTTCTAGCAAAACAGAATGTAACATGAATTTTAAATGGCCGCCGTGACGTCACAGAGCATATCGGATCTCTCCTTCTAATCGCTGTCTAATTAGCAGTTTAAAATGCTTGTATCATCCGCATTTCTTCACTTTTGGTGATCTCTTTTATGGTATTTTCATATTTTGTTGCGAAATGCAATTTAAATAACTAAAACAAAAAAAAACAGGCAAATAGGTTTAAAGACTTCGTTGATTCGTAATGATTCTAATTATGTAAGATACATCTGAAAAACTTATGAAATAAAACAAGAAATTAATGTTTTTTTGTGACATGGAAAAGAGGGAAAATTACAAAAATCTCCAATCAATATCTCCGAAACTAGCAAAAATCGCTGAACATACATAGGGGTTAAATCGATAGCTTTTTAGCTGCTCTATCATCCCTATTCGTCAACTTTATCCAGGGACACACTGTATAATAAGTGGTTTTGTTACTTCTTACTTTTTATTACTTTTGTATGAAAGTCGGTAGTAGTCGGCACCATAAGAATAAACAATAACTACACGTAGAAGCGAATCTCCTTTACCCAGGCCCCAAATGCCGCGCTTTTAATACCTACTTCCCCCTTCACCCCGCTACGCCCCTCTGTCTTCCGCGCCCAATGTCAGGGCTGTCACTTGTGAAATATTTTAATCGGTCTATGGATGTGTTATACAAGTTTAGTCACGAAATATTATTTATGTTTTCCTTCAACGTGGAAACATTGTTGCAAAATGAGTTTTTTACATTTACGTTAAATTAGGTAATAATTTTTTTGATGATATTAAGATTATCTCCAGAAATTTAAATGGCTTATGTGGCTATTAATCATCTATAAAACACAGAAACGAGTCTATAAATAAATAACCTTGTAAGCTCAATAACTTTTAAGTATAGTCTGGGATCTTTTTACGTTCCTTTCCGGACCATTAATTTAAATTTTTATTAAGTTGAAAAAGCTTTATTACAAAATACTATTCTTATCTATTAATTTGTTTTTAATGTTTCCGTTTTTTTTATCCTCAACATCTAGGGGATGTACTATTTAACAAATAAAACTCCTTCATTCAATCAATTACCTATTTCTAATTATTTTGCCGTAAATAGTCGTTCACTTTTTAAAACACTATCTTAGTTCAACCATAAACAATAAAATCAACATAAATACGAAAACCAATTCAATATCTTGGTTAATACATATATTACTACGCCCCTGACTGACTAGACACCTCAGGTGTCGCCAAGCGTTAGCTATTTAACGCGCCGAGCGCGCGTCCGGAGCCGGGAGTTTCGCTTCTACGTGTAGTTATTGTTTGTTCTTATGTCGGTACTAAGGTTTAACCTAATTGTTACAATAAATATATGGCGCCGCAGCACATTGCAAAATATTAAATTAATGTAATGATGTTTCGATCGCTGGACGTTGTTGATTTGTGTTGCTTAGTTTTACAGCCCTGAAGCTGTAAATACCCGCCGCTCATGATAAAATTTTTAGTACACAGTGTTCCATCTACCCACCATAAATAGGTTTCATTACACTGTACCAAAGAGTCACTATGTTTTTTTTTTTCAGCCGTCGTGACATCGGCCCACGAGATAACACAGTTGAAGGTTCCGCTGCACGCCGACCCGCGCCGCGCCGCCGAGCTCAGCTGCCACTTCCAAATGGACGACCAGAAGCTTCACTCTGTCAAGTGGTACCGAGATCTGCACGAGATTTTCCGATACAACCCCTCGCAAAAGGTAAAACCCAGCCCCAAAAGTAATAAGCTAATGGCTCCTTTTCATGAACACGTCGACAAAGTAAAAACTTTGCAGCAGATTTCATTAGCGTTTTATGGTAAACTTTTCTAAGAATTTCTGTAATTTGTATAGTAGGAGATCCGAATAGGAGACGATTTGGACCGGGCTGTTTATTCGATAAAAAGTATTTTATACCAAATTTAATATGGCGAATAGGTAGGCTGAAAAATTTCAGTCCAGTATATAAATAATAAAAACAATAAAAATTAACTTCGTTTTAAAAAATTACACTATCTTGTTTAATGGACAAATTACATACCTATCGAAAGTATGAAGCCTATAGAATATGCAAACGTTAGTTTGACTAATTTTTTCTCGTCAAGCTATTGGGTAGGCAGGTATAAACAGGTAAGTCGGTACTAGTAATTTGCACCAAACCTAACGTTTGCATATTCTATAGACTTCATATTTTCGATTAGTATGTAATTTGTCTATTAAACAAACATTTGCAATTTAAAAAAAAAGTTCATTTTGTATAATTTTTTTAATGATATAAGTTCAGCCTACCTATTCGCCACATATTATTTAGCGTATTAAATTTGATATAAAATACTTTTCATCGAATAAACAGCCCGGTCCAAATCTTCTCCTATTCGGATCTTAGACCAGTAGGTCTCTTTTATCATAAGCCTTTTAGTATTTTCGGAGAAGCCAAAAGTATCCGAGAGACCCAAGTATTTTTTGAGCCTACCACGAATCCAACTAATTAGCTCACGTAGATGTAAAGTAGCATGATTAACGTTACTTGGAACGTGAAATTATTTTTATATTTTCCTTTCATGTCTTGTTTTAGTTTGAGTAAGGACATTTTTCATCTTTATTTTTCAAGAGACGCTTTCGGTTACCTATAAAATTTCAGTATAATTTAACACCTGTCTGTGGAGACAAGCTAATAAATTATAGATATCGACGGCGCTGACAACCCTCGTTACCGAGACTAAATAGATGTAAAGTCACCGGCAACACTGCGTAAATTGTTAATTTTAAGTGGCGTTTTATTTGAAGTGTTTTCAGTTAGCAGTCTATTTCTGTATTATCTAAAACAGATGCAAACGTCTTTGGAATGAGTACATATTAGCGACCCGCCCTTGATTCGCTTCGGTTTATGTGAGTTTTCTGTAACACGTGTGCATAAACCAGAATTTACTATACATAAAAACCTTCCGTGATAAATTATCTAACTATAGTTTGGTCGTTCTAAGACGGCCGATTTGACAGCTGTCAATGCAGTATAAAATATAACCTCAAACACATATTGAGGTTATATTTTATACTGCGTTGACAGCTGTCAAATCGGCCGTCTTAGAACAACCAAACTGTAACGGTGAAAACCGCATCAAAATCTGTTGCGTGGCTTAGGAGGAGGATATACAGACAGAGAGACGCGGAACGAGATTATTGTTTTATACTATGTGATGAAGATAAAGGTAAGGAACAAGATTAACCAAAAAATATTAATTTTCATCAGTAGTGGTAGTAGTGTAAGGACCTTGGGCAGGGCTTGCCCGCATCGCTGACACCATCATACCTTTTAACCTGCCGCAAAACAGCAATGATCGCAATGTTGTGGTCCGGCGAGGGGGTAATACAACTGGGGAAATGTCTAGCAACGCATTTGCAGTCTTGAGATTGTCATCATAAGATAGCAAATGTCTATATATGGGCTTCAGAGTCCTCTTACCATCAGGTCCACTACCAACTGTAACCAAGAATATGGAAGCGGAAATCTTAAGTTGCACTTACACGGGCTATTTTATGAGCAACTAGCTTCTGCCCGCGATTTCGTCTGCTTAGATTTCGATTATCGTTATTTCCTCGGGAAATTTTAAATTTTCCGGAAAGAAAAGTAGCCTACGTGTTAATCCAGGATATAAGCTGTCTCCATTCCAAATTTCATTCAAATCCGACTAGCCGTTGCAGCGTGAAGGAGTAACAAACTAACACAGACACACACAAACTTTCGCATTTATTATATTAGTAGGATAGTTATGAGTGAGATAATTGCCCGTCCACAGTAAGCAATTGTTGAAGGGCAATTATTGCCCGTGTATAAGGCCTACTGTCCACGAGGCGTAGCTGCATAGACGCTGCATAATACGCCGTGCAGCTTTCATGCAGGCCGGCCGTACTGACGTTGTCCACGAAGTCGAAGCGTATCGTAGCTTTCTTTCATTCGTGATGATGTCGTCCAACGATGAAGACGTTATTTTGGCTTATTATTATATTCGAAGTCACCGAAGACGCCGTTTATATTGGATACATTCATATAGGTATAGAAAGAAGTATACATTATAGACTGTTCATACCTGCAAGAGAACTATCAGGGGATTATAACGTATTTCATTCATTTTGTAGAATGACTGAAAGGACATTTCAGATTCCATTCCTGCAATTTTTTACAAAATCACAACGTGCTATTCCTGGCGATGTAGCCCGGCGTATGACATGCAGTACGGCCGGCGGCGTGAAGCTTACATGCAGCGTCGCTGACGCGACGTTGCCGCTCCGTCGACAGAGTTGTGCGGTTTTTTATGTAGGCTGCAAGCAAGCATACAGCAAGCGTACAATGATGAATACGAGTCTATGCAGCTACGCTTCCGTGGACAGTAGACCTAAGTACAACTTTATACACCGTGCCCGGGACGTACCCGATGGATTTAAACCATCGATCATTTACCAAGCATTATTTACCAAGACAGATTCATGTTGTAAGTAGCAATATCATCAACGTACAACATAAATTAATTTAATCAATTTCTTAGTAAATAATAATTTCAGTTTAGGTGACAGAGTTCAAATTAAATCAACTATGGAATTGTTTTTTAAATAATAAAAATCTCGGAAATTATGCGATATTGGACTACATGTTATACCACATTATATACTCCAAATAGGATCTAGAATCGATGGTTAAAATCCTTCGGGTACGTCCCGGGCACGGTGTATAATCTCAGTAAAAGCTAATGACATTGAGGTTTCAAACTTATACATCTAACATTATGTCACCGATGGCACCCTGTCATAGGTGACACCCTATAGATAATCTCCACGCCCACCAGTTAAACATGACCTTCTTTACAGACGCAGATACGCCTGTTCAACATAACTGGCATCATGGTTCAGGGAGGTACGTGCGAGCTGGACGCCTGCGTGGTCCGCGTCATGCCACAGCCGCTGTCGACGCGGGCGGCGTACACCTGCGAGGTGTCCACTGAGGGACCCAAGTTCCAGATCGCACGGCAGACCAAGCATATGACTGTTGTCGGTGAGATTAGTATAATTTTTTTATCGAATTCATAAAATGTACACTTTAGTACCTTGTCACTTTAATCGCTTGACAATTCATATATATCGCAGTCTAAACATGACATTAAATAGACAAGATACTAAAGTGTACACATATATATGAACTCGACTGTAGGACCTTGTGCAGGGGTCCGTCCGGATCCCTACCACCATCTTATACGTTAATCTACCGTCAAGTAAGGCTCAGTCTCATTGTTCGATAGTTCGCATGCTTGTAGCATTCCACTGACGGATTGTTTTAACATTTTGGAACCGAGAGCTATTGCAGAGACGCAATGTATCACGAAAAGCATGCGGGTGTGGGGATAAAGACAATCAGTGAAATAAGTAGCAGTGCGACTACTCAGGGTTGGCAACACATTAGCATTATTAAGATTGAAGTCTTGTGATTAGTGGTGGTTTGGAATCCCAGTTACGATTAGGTGGCATGTGCGCTCGTAAATATAAGTATGGCACTAATAAAACTTATGATCTAACATGCCATACGGTGACAAGCGGGTTTTATGGCGTTGCTAATTGCGTGAGCTAAGATAAAATGTATCTACGCTATGCGCTGTATCTTTTTACACTAAATAAGGACCCCTTCCTTATCTCGTTCAGTCTAAGTATTAATGGAATCCACTGTATTCTCTTCGTTGACGTAGGTACCTGCAGAAATATTAATTTATGCGTTAAAGGTGACTGATATTAACTAAACGACGAACTTTCCTTGCGTCTTTAAGCTGAAACAAGGATTTTACACTGTGATTAACGTCATTTATCGGGACTTCATTACATATCAACACAAAAATAACTTTAGCATGACACCACAACACATCGTTTGCCAAACCTACTCTGAGAATTTGGAATTACAAGGTTTAATGAAAAGGTGTGACAGTAAAACGGCCCAGTAATGGCAATATTTTCAGCTCATTAAGGTTACATCATTTTAATGGCTTAACGTTCTGGGCCAGACAATATTGTGCCTACTACTACTTCACCGTTCCCACAAACGAGTTTATCATTCATGAGTTTCATGCCACGCCCTTTTCAGTGTGACCTCATTTGTAACACATTTATTTATATATGTAAAGTAATTATTGTTAATATTTTCGAATCTTTCGTGTCAGTAATTTATTTTCCGCAATGGCTTATCTAAATGAAAGTGAGAAAATGCAAAATAAAACCGAGCGTTCGGCTCCGCGTGCGGCGCTACAAAGCAATTATAATTTTCATTATCATTCTGTTTCCCCAAGAACGGTTTCATGGTATTTATGAAATAGGCTTTTATGTTAAATTCTGTTTCCAATCTTAAACATAATTATTTCAAATTCCGAACCAATAAAACGTAAATACAGATTCTTCAATTTCCGTATCCTTGAAAAATAATGAAATCATATTGCCTACTCGAGAAGCGCTGCTGGTTCAATGTTATTTGTAAATACTCCTCCTACTCCTCGTTTATTTTTTAAAAAGCATATCCATATTGTATAAAACGATATTTAAAAGCGTTTGGTAACCACGCAATTTGTCATTATTAGGGGAAATTTAATTTCCTATAGAAGATCAAGAAACGCCCGCGCTTCTGTGGCGTATTGTGGCACCGCATCGTTCCTTTGATTACAAACGAGACACCGCCCTGAGTGCTTCTGCCTAAAGATTTAATTACGTTCCCACCCATTGTTTCAACTTGCGACTTAACGGTCTTCAAAAGAAATTCTCTTAAAATTTTAAAATGAGCTATCCGCTTTGGGGACTCGTTCTTAACAGCGTTCGCCTTTAATTTTCATAACCAACTTGGTAATAAACTTACAACTAGGTTTAACTTTCTGATTTATTCAAATGAATTTTACCTGCAGCGATGCCGGAGAAAGATCCAATCATAATTGGAGCTCCGAAGCTGGTGAAGCCGGGGGAGCAAATGCTGCTCAACTGTACAACGGACTACTCCCTGCCCCCGCCGGACATTAATTGGTACATCGACAACGAATTACAAAAGGTTGGTGAGCAATATTCAGCCTTTACACACAATGAGGCGCGCGCCCAGGGGACGTCTTGCCCCTGTTAACTCACTATTCTAGTAATGGAATTCAGAATACCAATTTGCAGGGATTACATTGCCGCTATCCATCCATTATTGTAATTGAGATAGTCGTACACAAAAACTTACTACTGTAGTTCCTTGCAGGCGTGATTTCATTTCAACTCTCGGTTCAGAACAAGTTTGATCATTGAAGTACATATCCGAAATTAATTGTTCCATGCGTCTGTTTTTTTGCCTTTGCCTCTTTAAGCGCTGAATGCGGCTATTTTTTCGAGAGCCTTTAAATAATTACGACCCAGGTCACCAGAGTTCCTCTTGTTTGTGTCCAAATAATTCCTTCGCTGCGCTGAATAAGTAAGAAAGATTGGAGCGCGTTTCAGAAACTTTAACCAAGAGCTTTTTGGTATTCTTTAGGGTACTATTTCTACTTCGGTTAAGTACTTTAAGAGTAGTCGGTACTAACACCGGTTGGATTAATACGGCGAAGTGCATTTACTCTTCAGTCGGGGTCGGGGCTCTGTTTCAACTTCGTACTCTGCGCTCGTTAGGATTAATCTGCGGGGTATCGGGAAGGCAATTTGGTATTGGTAGGTAAGATCAGCGGGCACGAGAACGTTTTGCTCGGATCATTTACATGTCATACGGATTCGTGTACAATGCCGGGCCGACCTAGTCTCTAATTGTTAGGTCCCTGTGATAGTGCAGAAACAGCTTTGCATATGTATGAAACTTCTGTACGAGCATTACTCATTCGTATTTTACCGGAGGTGTCCATGTTGGTAGGGGTGAGAGTACAAATGCTTATATATACAATGTTAACTTACTACAGTACTAACTAATACGCGCTAGATACACGTACAGATAATGTGTAATCTAAATGCATCATCATCAATACGTGAATTGATAACAATTACGAAACGTGCCTACCGGCACAGTACTTCCCTCAAGTGAAAATAAATAAATAAAAACTCCAGTACAGTAAGTTCCTACTTAAATATTTACTATGGTATGACTGTGTAAAGTATGCCGCTATAGGCAATATGTTTCATTACAATAATAATTTACCCCAAAAATTCATCGAATCTTTTTTGGTAATTTGCGTGGGGTAGCAAGTACGAGTATTTCCTCAGTTAGCGGATTTCATGGCTCATGATAACCTAAGAAATCAATTCGCATTAGTTAGAGGTACACATACTTCTTCATGACCGTTGCATGAAGGCACAAAACTTCTTTTCAATTTCTACGAAATTCTTGGCTCATTGAACGATAAACTAAGAATTAATTCGTATTGGAGACATTAAACATCTTCATGGCCCGTGCATGAAGGCACAAAACTTTTCTCAGTTGGCAAAATTCTTGGCTCATTGACCGATAACCTAAGAATTCAAATCTTTAGATATCAAAGGGAGTCGATTTTCTCGTTTCGTATTTACTTGACGGGACAAATATAATTTGTCTAGCTAGAAGAAGTAATAAGTGCGACTAATTATATAGGTATAGTAGTACGTAATATCTCTAAGAATATTGTAACGGTCGTTTAATAAAAAAAAGTATTTTTTGTAAGCTTAAGAAAATAACTTCAGGTTCTTTATCTTTTTGTTCTTAAGGCAGCTAATGTATTATATTTCTCATTCAATGACAATATTACAATAAAATATCTGCACATTTTGTTACTAATTATGCGGGCTTTTCATGCCCGTCAATTCACCCTTCGACTAAGAGTACGTTGACGTGATTTACCCATTAACACGCGACTTAGATAAGTTTAAGTTCAAATTCTAAGGCTACGATGCATTCTGGTAGCCAATATTTATGCTCGGAGTCTTTTGCAAATGAATCTTACTTGTGTTTTATGCTGATTTTGATTAGAGGCATAACTGATTTGCAAGCAATGAAGTAGGTGCATTATGCTTATTATAACTGCTAAAATGACAAGAAGTGGAATTTTGATACATGAGAATATGAAATTTTTATCGTCTACTCTTAATGGTAGTTCGCCAACAGGTATTCGAAAAGTCCAGAGTTAAGTGACATAAAACCGAATAGCGCAGTAATTGTAGAACTGTCTATTTGCGTGCTTATTAATAAACCATCTCAAGTTGATAATAATCAATCTATATAATATTCAGTTTATAAAAGCCCTTGAGATTAAAAATTATAGTGCCGATGCAAACTCACTGAAGCGGTAAGGGCGGGGGCGGATTTGCACAAGGAACCAAGTTTTTTCCGACCGGTTTCAATTTAACTTTTTCATGCAATATTATAAATTTATTTATTAACGCAACAAAATAACTTTAACATATTATCAGCAACAGGCTTCGTGAAGACGTTTTACATAGGAATGATCATCGGCTGCATCGACAACACTGCTTCCTCAAATTCCCTTAATACTAACAATACAAAGACAACGCAGACTTATCTTAATTACACCCAACCCAGCATCATTATAAACTTTCATGCAATAACTTCGCGCCAGCGGTTTCAGTGCGTTTGTAGCTTTAGCATATTATGTCAATTCGAATTCTTTACGAACGTTATTAAAATAGTGTAGCTCCATTTACAAGTACATATAATTTCACAGCCTGAAGCCTGGCAACGTACAGAGTACAGCGAGATCATGCCGGGCGGGTTGCGCGCGTCGTGGCGGGTCCTGCGTGTGCGCGTGTCGCCCGCGGCCAGCGGCGCGCTGCGCCTGCGCTGCGAGGCCGTCCTCGCCATCGACCCGCCGGTCAAGCGCGACGCTACCGCCACGATCACGGTCTACTCCAGGACGCAGTTGTCCAAATACGTATCTAATAGAGGTAATCATAAATTTATCTAATTAAAGTTTCCGCTTGCGCTAACTTTCTTTCTAGTTAGTGGCCGGTGGCTCTAAAAACCAGTGCAAGATTTTGTAAGCCTGACAGGATAATGATTAACTACCATTTCGGTGGTCTCCTTAAGTTATTAGTTTTTTGTTCTACTTTAATTATCATTTTCTGGTAATTGACTTGTTTTTTTTTGTTTGTTTCTGTAGTTAGTACATACACAGTACATTGTATTGCTCTATCTTGTTTGTAATCCATACTAATATTATAAATTTGAAAGTGTGTATATTTGTCCGTCTTTCACGCTTCAAGCACTGAACGGATAGAGATGAAACTTGGCACACATATTGGTTAGGTCCTGGAATAGGACATAGGATAGTTTTTATCCCGGAAAATTGGACAGTGCCTGAGGGAACAGCGATAAACGACTTCTACGCGGACGGATACGCGGGCGAAAGCTATTATACATATAAGATTATGCAATATAATAAACTTTTACAACACGCAAGGTTGTGACTTTATGATACCACAACACCACAGATCAAATTGAACGACGCTCTTCACACTACATTAATACATACTAGTCATTCATAAAAATCATAAATATCAATGTAAACTAAACACTGTTCATTTTTGTAGCTTACAAAAACAAGCGTCCCAAATATCTCTGGTTTGAAAGTAATTAACTTTTAGAAAAGATTAAAAAGATTTCATCCAAAGCCGCAGTCAAAGTAAATTAAGCGTTTTGAAGTTACCTCAATTCTCCGTTTGTTGCTATAGAAATTGATTAAAAGCTTAATAAACCGTAGAAAACTCTGTTAACACTGGTACAGAAATGCTTTAATAGATGAGTCATGGCCGAGGGTGTGTCATCGACGACATTCATGACCTTGTTTGTAACTTTCAACTTGGGAATACAAAATAAATATTTATTTAGGTTTGTAGAACTTCTGGGCGGCGGTTGTTGAAGGTTAGAAGGTGCCTATTTTCAGTGCCAGGGACCCGCTAGGGAGCTCATTTTGTATGTAAATGAGAGGATCTGGCGCTGAGTGTTAATATCTTCTTTTCTGTTTCAGGTGGAAACTTGTTCACGAATGCGAGCGCGGTGGTCGTCGGCGTCTGCACTCTCTATCTAATATCAAGGTTTATGAGCTTATGAGGATCAATGTAAATCATGTCTCGTGATATTAGCAGTAAGTGTAGATACCTTGTTTCCCAAGGCCTGCGTTCGGAATCTAAAATATAAATATGTAACTACAAATGAATGAAATATGAATGTCCATAGATCGAAAGAAACCTGTACCTCTCAGAATAAATCACTAAAATACTCATAAATCTTTACGAAGAGCATATAGACCCTCGAGTTGCGTATCAACGAGGAAAATATTTTTTGTACATTCTAAAAGTTAGCAGTATTGTTAACAAAATTAATTAAAGTAACAATGTATAAAGCACTTAAATGTTATTTAATAGTCAAGGCAAAGCTGTCTAGAGATGGATTTAAAATGTAAGAATAAAATGTATTTGTTTCTCAAAGATGTCATGTTTTGTAGCTTCTCTGAGCGTTAATTAGTTTTACTATTAATAGAAATAATTAGGCATTAATCTAATGGCTGTGTTTTTACTTAAGGTAACGTCAATTCTTTGCACGACATCTTTTTAACTATACTGTACAGTTACACAAAATTGTTGTTTTTGTTTTACTTATCGTAACATACTCGTATAAATGGGATACGTAAATAAAAATATAAATACAATCTACGTTCTGTTGTTTCATTGCTCTCAATATCGGATTGTGCAATTGGCTGTATTTGGCATCCGTTCCAAATTGCAAAGATTTAAAGCAAGTTATGGAAAAGTGCGCCGCAGTATACCAAGTCCAAATAAGTATAATATCCTTTCATGTTACCAATATTCAAACTGCGGATAGTTATGGTTCCTTCAATTGAAATTCTGACACCTTTTATATGCAGCATATATTAAATTATAACCCGAAGTAACAAACTACCGGCGGTTTTAATATTGGAAACGGACATAGTCGGCTTGCGGATACTAGAAATATTCCAGTCTCGCCCCAACTAAATTAGATCTCACAATTTCAGTTGGAAACTAAATCTGTATCGAATTAAAACAGTATTGAAAAGCTCGAACAAAAAGTTGCGGTGAAGTTCTCCGATGAATGAAGTCAATTAGAAGTGAAGGTAAGAGTATTTGTTTCAGAGTAACTTAATATTCCGTCCATACCCGACCTGTGGCTGGGGAAGGATATTTTACTTTTGTAGGTTTTAACAACACCGTAAAATTATTTTATTTAAGCCCGCGAATAACTCGTCGGATAAATCAACAGACGGAATGCCTCTCCCGGGGATTTCCTGATACAGTCCTCGTTGTTTGCAGCGAATAATATGATTTATAAAAAGCGATTGTTATGTAGATTTCGAACGAGAATAAATTGGTTAAAAGCGAGGACATTTGAGTCTGACTGATAATGTTATTTAATGGGTCTGATAAAAGTGTCACATTTATGATTGGTCTACCTTGACTCAGTTGACATTTTGTAAAAAGGGTTATTTTTATAGATAAACGTCATCTTCGCTGATTGTTAATTTGTTTTTGTTTTTTTTTTAATTGTTTAATTGTTTGTGTCCCATATTATGCATCTTAAGTTATTTAGACGTCGGTCTTACATTTTTATTAACACTATGTTAAGAGGCCGTATACGAAATTTTGCCGATTTCGCTGATTTACGTGATTTTAAAGACGTGATTTTACAGTTGAAATACTGTATTTCTACAAGTTTTGATGCACAACACGAAAAGCACAAGCAGTATTTTAACTGTAAAATCACAAAAATAAGCAAAACCGGCAAAATTTCGTATACGGCCTTTTAAAAGTAGTACTATTATATGTATACCAACAGACAGTTTAAATACTATTTTTTTAAATGGAATATTAACCAAATTAATCAATCAACAAAATAGATTCGCAATGACCAACCACATCACTCAAATTTAAATAAAGTCTATCATGTTTATTTTCTTGTCTCACGTCAAATCGCTTTGCGTGTAAATGTAGTTTCGTTTTAAATTTTAAACAGCTATCCGAGAGAAGTGAAACTTTGCATTCACAATGGTTTTGCAATACAGAAAATTATATTTCACACCAAAAAATTAAAAAAATTAATGCTTTAAAACCGGAGATTTGCCTTAAAAAACTCCTTATATTTTTCTTAAACAAAAACCGATTTCCGATATAGACATGGCACTTTTTTTAATTTTGCCATGTTTCATCTTCATCTGATGAGCTAATTGCAAATTAAAGCGAACCAACGTTTATATGGAAATGCTACCATCCTGTGGGGCTAGACAAGTTGCAATCGAATACGAACGTAAGCGTTAGGTGATCACCTGTGATGACACCGACTCAGTTAACAGTTTCTTCGCATAGTTACCTCCCTTGGATACCGACGTTTATATTGTGATAGTCCTCGTGTTGAATTCGACCTGTCAAGATAGTACCGCGTAACGACAGTAGTTGTCAAAACTATCACTTTTTGATTACCGCGAGTGATAGTGATCACTTTACAGCTTGTCAATTGTAACGAGTGATATATCACGTGACTATCTTACGTCAATTCCATACATTTTTTTAAAGCGACAGGTGATCACCTAGCGCTAGCGTTTGTATTCGATGGCAACTTGTCTAGCCCCGCTGGTGACTATATGCTACATCAATGAGACAGGGTTATAAAATAGGGTACTCCCAGCTTTTTAATAGCGTTCGGCTGGCTATCGCTATCACACTTGCACTCGCAAATGACAGTATATTCGACAATCGTGTTTTATAGAAAAGCGAATATTGAAGGAAAGAAGAAGATCAGAAAAAACATTTAGTCGTGATAGACAGACAAACAAAATACTTAAATAGACGAAAGGCCTGTCGTCGTCACGAAATGGTTGCAACTCAGCGTTTTGCTGGCATTTAAGGCACCGCTGGCCTTCTGTTGGTACCAGAGGCCCTGCTTTGATAATCGAAGTTCGAAGTTACGTTAGCTCCATCCATTTCTCTCGATTTAGTCTCAAGTGACGTGTAAAAGGGACTTCGGCACCCGAAGTTTCGATTCAGTGTTTCGTGGTAACCACCCAGATCACCTATTCCTATTAAGAAACCGGTATAGTACTGTCCTTGATATTATGATCTCGGGAACTTTAAAATTTTCCGTGATGAAAAGTAATCTTATGTTTTTTAGCAGATAGTAAACTATCTCTGTACCGTAGTTCAAATAGATAGGTAGAAGCGTTAAATTGTGAAGACGGGAACAAAACACATTTAGTCGGTGATACCTACTGCAATATGGCGTAACGAACAAATTAAATAAGGTGCAAAATAGACCCTAGCAAATAAGTCAGTAAGGTAAATTTAGTAACTAATAAAATTTGTTACTTAGGTACGCGGTATTGCAGTATCACGGACGATTTATAATATTAAGTACCTAAGCGTAAGCAATTAGCTCTGGTGGTACTAATGTAGGAACAGTATTTAACGTTTCAAACAGTACAAAAGACTAATCCCCAAAACTAAGGCTCACAAATTCCAATTCAAACGCAACGCTATTAAAACACAATAAGCAAGCGGCAAGCGTCGTAATTACTGTTTAAAGCAACAGTCTGTATAGCAGACTCGTCGGCGCCTCTAACCGAGTGCCGCGAACCCTTTGGGAGGCTATTCCGAGCCGAATGTGTTTGGGTTCTGATAATTTACTCCTAGTGCAACGATAAAAGCGGGGTAACGTTAAAAAAAAACTATAAAAATATTAATAACTAGTGTTGGAAGGATCTTTTGCAGAGGCCCTAGACAAGATGCAAACGCTGCAAAAGCTTTTATTTTCTGTCGCTCAAAATGTATGGGATGACAGTTGACTACGGGGTTTATCGTAACGCACTCGAATGTCACCCCATTTATTTTGAGCGATAGAAAAGATAAACGTTAGCTAGCGTTTGCATTCGCTACGCCCTCAGGTTAACTTCGGATCGCTACCACCATGTTATACTTTAACTAAGCGCCAAGCAACAGTCTTCGCATTGTTGTGTTCCGGTGTAGGAATAAGATAACGAAAGGCATTGCATCTTAGTCCTTAGGAGCGGCAACGCATTTGCAGTCTTAGGATTGCAGTCTTAACACTATAGTCCCACTTACCACCTGGTGGCCTGTAAGCTCGTGACTTAACTCCGTCCAGTAAAAAGTTGTATATCGCTATTCTTTCGAGAAAAGTACCTACCCATTTTACTTTTCGTGCTATAAACTATCCCTCTTATTCATAAACGCGCAATAGCTAGAGCGTGCTTGAAATGTGCTGTCCTTATCTGTGATTATGATATTTTAATTGGGCAGAAAGGGATTTAGTATACCGTAGCTAAAATAGGTTTATTGTGCGTTTATGTATGAGGGGTTAACTCTATATCAAATATCACAATATGTTCGGTTAAGGCATTAAACCGTGAGGACAAACAAACACGTGAACTTTCACATTCATAATATTAATAAATATTGCGTATGTGTAAAAACTTGTATGAAAAAAAAACAGGTGCAAAGAATAAAATATTTTTCTCACCAAAGGAAAAGTAAAGTCTTATTCAGTTGGGTGAATTCTCAAGTAGCAGTTCTAAAGGAAAGTCTGTTTCAATGACATATTTTTATTTTATTTAACGGGGGTTTCGGTATACAGTTTACACACGGAAAAAAAGTTATAGTTAAAAGGTGCCTTTGTCCTAAGGTAAAAGCTAACTGAGTCACTACAGGGTATAAAAAAACGAATTTGTTGTTCAGATTGTTCCTACTTCGTTTTATCTTACAATGGCGATCAAACATGATTATCTGTACAGTATTCAGGTTAAAAAGGCAACTATATTTATTTGAAGTGTAACATTGTCTGTAATAATTCTTCTTGACTGCGATGCCTGTCTTAAGATACGACAAAGTAAACGTCAATCCATTGGCAACTGTCATTGTTGACGCATCCTAAGTCGGGCATTTCAGTCCACTGGCCATAGACAAGATGTATTCTGCATACGTAATCGTTATCGAAAATGTAGAAAAATGCATGATATTAACGTAAACGATTTTCAAACTCTGAATATTGCGGTGGAATGCCTCTATACCAGTAATTTCTCACTGGAATACAACAATGTGAACACTGCTGTTGGCGGTAGGTAAAAGGTTATGATCCGAATGGACCCTGTATGGTAGGTTGTGTCCCCCCTATTGGGGCACACCGCCCAACGCCAGGGTAAAGCAAAAACATTATATGTACTAACTGCCAAGGTCACTTAAAAAAGGGACCCTGCGCAAGGTCCTAACTAGGGATGTTGCGGAGGCGACTTTACCGGAGCCGGAGCCAGATCCAGAGTTTACTTTTTTATTTAACGGATTCGGATCGCGAGGCGAAGTTGGAGCCGTATCCGAAGCCGGATCTGGAGCCGGATCCGGAGGTTTACCGGAGGCGGAGCCGAAGCCGAGTACCTTTTATTCAAATTAATTCCTGGACAGGTCAATACTTCTAGGCGTTCGCAACGCTGCCGCGGCAAATGCAATACCTTTAGCTCCGGTATAACATCGGCAAAAAATTAACGGAGGCGGAAGCGGAGGTGTGAAATAAAAAATAGCCAAGGCGGAGGCGGATCCGAAGGTGTAGAACCAAACGGAAGTTCCGTCTTAACGGATGCGGAGCCACCACTAATACTGCCACATTTGCCTCTATTAACTCAGCTCCAAGCCAGGTAAATTACAAATCTAATACTCTTAATTCAAATCAAAATAAAACCACTGGATCGTGGTGGCCTCTGTGGAGCTTACGAAGCAAATCGAACATGCTGGATGTCACCAATAAAATGACTCTGTATCGAATCAAATGACTTTGTATCGAATAAAAGCTTTCCGTTGGTCACATGGGGGTGATTTTAGGTGTGAACCGAACGACATGTCAGTTAGGGGGTCAGATTTGAAACCGTTGCTTTTAATTTGAGCGGTAAAAAATGAAAAGGATTATTTTTTTGAGTAGCAATTTGATTAAAAAATTGGTCTTGTTTGTGCTTTTTTTATACTTAATTTCAAAGTGTACACAGACACGGTAATAAGTATAACTATACAGTGTGTGACAACCATACGAACATATATTTTGACAACAGTTAATATGCATCCTAATTAACTTAAAAACATGTATATCGTTAACATAAGTTGTATTTTTTTTTCATACTAGTTAATTCGCCACGCAATGTATCAAAAATAGATCAATTATCCCTCAACTTGCAATTAATTAAGCCTTAAGGTCACACATTGCTGCTCGATGGACCCTTTAAAAATTAATTACACTAAATTTATTGAAGCTATTAACTTAATTCCTTCTTAAAACGGTTCACAACACTTAAAGCTATCGTTACTTGAAATTTATGTTCTTATGGACGTCACACGCTGTATAAGAAGAAACAAAATGCTGCTCGTTAATTTTGTCTAGAGTTGCGGTCACAAACAAAACCTCACATAAGAAATAGACTAAGAGTTTTTTTGCCGGCCTGATTGCTGATTACATCCTCAATCCTGACGACCATTGATAAGAAATGAAAGGATGAAACCGATTAATCAGAACACACCATTTTGTTTCGTAAAATATTTATATTTGGTCCACCGTCCACTACTTTTATTTGAATTTGATTAACACTGGTTCCCAATTTTCGAAAGACAAGAAATAAAATTACATGGGACATATCTGAAAATTACATCTTAAATTTTTTTATATATTTAATACATCCAACTAAGTATAGAATTCAACATTAATACAATTAAAAATTAAAACTAAACGTATTAAAATTAAAATTAAACTAAGCTACTTAAATATTAAAGATATAAATAATAATCACCACTATAAAAAGAACACCCCCTCTAGCATAAATGAAAATTCATTTCGAGTGCCACGGAAATAGAGGACCTAATTTTCAAAAAGTTGGTTTGTATAACATTATTGCTAATTCATCCATGTAGGTATTTGTGTAAATATTTTTTGTTTTTTCCTTACAACAGCCGTTTGTAATAGCACAATGCCTACTTGAGCCGAAAGGACAATGGATGGACCCGAACTCTAGAGGATTTTAATTTTATATCGGCCCTATTCTTGATTGGCCAATACTGCCGTTATACATACCTTAGAAGGCGGCTAACCGCAATGTAGTAGGACCAACCATTCTATACTCTATTGGTGACCACATTACACTTAAAATGCTTATAATATTACTGAATAGTTAGCCGGCCGCATAGATCTCTCTAACCCTTTCTAATAATGTATTGTAACTTGATGTAAGATCTGACTAATATGGGAACCACCAAAATAAGATCTCGGAGAATAGGTAAATATTAGATAATATTGACAATATACTCCAAACAGCGCCGTCATTTTACCGGATTTCCCTCAAAGTAAATGACAGCCTAAATTATTTATTTACTATGTACAGTAAGGGAAACAGAAAGATGTACCTTTTTATACCTATCTTATTCACATTGTGATGATAATTCTTTAGTTTTATTGTCTTTCAGTTTACCTTACTTTACATTAAAAAAGTTAAGTCAGCGTCACGCCTAATTAGGGTACTAAATAGGAACTTTTTTAAAGGAGGTTAAAATAACGTATATCTCTAACGTAACCATGACATTAATTTAATTAATAAACACATTTTCTGGCTTTGTTTACTTTCTAACAAAATTTTAATTGCCAGCAATGTAAAGCACAGCAATTCGACAAGTGTTAAAGGACAGTTGACGGAAACTTTGATTATTATGATTTGCCCCCGCAGCACATGCACTACATTAAAAATGAACAGTATTTAAGAAAATTAATTGTGAAGTTATTTTAATGATTTTTTAATTGATAATACTTGCAAACAAATGCTAAAGCAACCTATTATCGGCAGTTTTAAAAATTTGTATAAAAATGAACCCCTATTTCTCCTGGTCACGCTTTAACTTGAGAACGGCTGAACCGATTTGGCTGATTTTTTCGTTATTGTCAGAATTAAAAATCCAATGGGAAGGTCGGAAATTTGAAGCGCGGCGAAGCCGCTGGCGGGCCGCTAGTTATTTATATTTATTCAGATATTGATAATTCTAGATTTCGGAAAAGAGAAAAGAGTGTCAATTATCGAGCCGTGCACTAATGAAGACGACTCAAAATAACTAGAAATATTGACGTCAATTCCAGATAATTCCTTATACCACCGATATTAATAATTAATAGCATATTAAAGCCAGCAAGCCTTTTATTTCAGAGCTCACATTTTCTCTTATCCATCCTATTTATATATATCATAGACGGAAATCCACTTTCACCTCGTAAAGCTGAATCCCTTTAACTACATATTGAGCATGGGATCAAAGGGAATTAATTGTGTATTAGCTAATCCGAGCCGTAATGAGGTGGACTGGTGAATAATCAGCGTGAATCGATTTTCCATTCATAGGAACATAAATATTCAAGCTCTGCCGTCGGCCGCGTCTTGTTGGAGCAGCCATTAGACAGGCGTTTACTTGTTCTATTTTGTTCCTTACTGACACAATTATTCTATCGTAAAAGGTTACAATTTGCAGAAATAATTAACTTCAACGATGTAAAGGCAGCGTAAAAATTAAGAAGGTCACAAATGTCTTAACATGGTCTAATGTATTTAACATTTGAGTCGTGTGTAGTGTTGACGCGGCTGATCAATTTTGATGCGGACTGTATTTCTAAATCCCATTTTATGGGTACGGTACCATTAGGGTACCAATACCTTAGATACATTGCTAATTAAGTCTACGCTACCCGTACCTGTATTAGGTACTTTATGTATTTGTAATCTTATTTGCAATTGTTCAAGAATCATGTTCTATTCTTTTCTATTCTATTCTATTCTGTCCTCAGTCATCATTAAATGGCTGTTTGAATTATTTAACGTTTTTCCCGACTGCCGAAGAGGGAGGGTAATATTTGTGACCTGTATGGTTATTTGTTTTCTAGTAGAGGCTGGAGGGATCGCCCGATTTCGGCAAACGAGGGGTCGTTAGAGTCGGATGTCGCTGGATGCTTGAATACAAAAAATGGCGGATTTAAAATTATTTAGCATAGAAATTTAATGTATATAGACGATATCAAAAGATGTATCGGGTTTAAAAACTTGGTTTTATTGTTATACTTGTTAGTTTTTGGCATTGTGTTATTTATTATTTATTTATTTATTTATTAAACCAACAACAAAATTTACAATCAAACAAAAGCCCTGCAAAACTGTTTTATGACAGTTTGACTGCAGGAAGACTTGAAAAGAACTAACTGTAGGTACTATAATCTTAGTGAGTAATGTTTAGTACGACATAGTAGGTACCAGTTACATAATTCTAAGGCAGTGTATCTGTCTCCGTAATAGTTGTTGTAGATGTAATTTGTATTTTTGTATTTTGTTGAGAAATAAATGTATCATTGTAATCTACAAATAATGACTTTGTTGAAACGTATTCGGGACAAACGATAATTAAAACCCGATATATATTAGAACGAATATAATTACGTGAATTAATGAGCTCCCGGAATACCCACACGCGTTTTTCTATTCTTCGTGTTTTGCATACAGAGGTTGTTTGTGATCAATTTAATTGGATACAACATTAAATATAATTTGATTCTGCCGTAATTTGAATTCAGGTAAACCTTGCAGTGAATCATCTTAATTATAATATCAATAGACAACAACAATCTCACACAAATAGATCTAGTCCCAAACTAAGCTCTAGGCTTGTACTATGGGTACTAGACAACGATAAACAAACTTATACAAAGAAATACGGGTGTTTAATGTTTAGCATAAAAACAAATGAAATGATCATTTTACATAAAGAAGACTTGCATAATTTCAATCTGCATAATAAACCATCGATATAATAGTCATGATGCATAAAACTATAATGTTTATTAATTTAAAAAGTCAATATTTCTAACTGCTTTCATTACTATTAATGAGGGCACAGTTCTAACCTAACTCAAACTAGTTCGAAGAAATTGACTTAAAATGCATAATAACAAGAAAATTATAGTTATGCTAAATGAGTGTTATGTTATTCGATCGTATGCCTGATGAAATTATACAATTGGTTTTTATGCTAAACGTTCATTATGCTCTTCGTGGTTAGTTAAATGAAATTATGCAAAAAGTTTGTATACTGATTGAAACGCACCCAAGAAATACATATAAACATCCAAGCCTCAGGAACATAATTATACAAAAATATCTGCTCTTACCGGGATTTGAACCCGGGACCGCTATAATAGGTGCCGATAGCTTCTTAGGCAAGGTCACTACCAACTAGGCGTAACGTGTCGAGGATAACGTAATGATAATAATGAATAAATAACATAAAATAATTGAATAACATGTACTGAATAAAATAAATTAAGTGAATCACCGTATGAATAATGGTATAGCATGACACAAATAACATGGCGCGTGGATTAAAAGCAATAACGGTCAACGGCGGCGTAAGCGCTGTGACACGGGCCATATTAATTGTGTTACCGGCTACATTTAAATTCGGCCGTCCTACCAAAGAAGGCGGCTAAGTGCATTGTAGTAAGTCAAAGCATTCTATACTCTATTGGTAACCACATTCAATTTAAAATGCTTATACTATTACTATGCAGTTAGCCGACTTCTTTGGTAGGACGACGGCAGAATTCGTTTACAGTTTCTCCCTTATTGCTATAAGTTTTTTACCTGTCTATTACTCACTGTGGAACTACTCTACGTTATGGTGGCTTTGTCCTCAATATGTTGCTAACACCATAGGTAGCGTTTGGCTAATCGTCATAATTTTCAAATGACTTCCCAACAGGTGTTACTTAAGCTTTTTTTTACCCCTGATGGAAAAACGAGGTTTGTTATAGTTTCAATCACTAAGTAATAAGTTTGTCGAAGGTCCAAATGGGTAAACCGAATTTAACGTGTTTTTTTTTATGAAAATGAAAATTGGTAATCAAGATTGATCAGCTTTTAAAAAGGTATTGATGTATACTTATACGAGTTTTTTAAATATAAAATAAAGAAATACTCAAGTAAAACAGTAAAACAAATGTATTTAACACGTGAAAAATGTCAGAACCAGACTCCCAGATTGACAAACCCAGCCGTAAAACCATAAGATACCTAACCTTTTCTTTACTTGGCAAGTTTTCACACAGATACCATTTATAAGCAAATATATCTCAATTAAGCTGCGTACCACATAAAATATTTTCGGCCGAAATATAAAAGACAGTTAAAAATATTAAATATCAAGCAAATGTGAAAACAACAAGCGGAAGGCGACATAAAACTGGAAATAAAAGATCGACTTGAAAATGAACAGTAAAACGCCACGACGCGGGCTTATAAAACAACAAGCCGAATTGGTTATAAAAGTAATGTGTATGCACAAAGTAATTATTTTTCCAAATACGCCGTTTTATGTTTACGAAGGGGAACAACTAAAGGCTTTCCAGACTCATAATAACGTAAACGACTAACTCCCGGAGGGGAGTCGAGTAATTTAGCCGTCGCCTCTCGGATCATATTATCCGTATTCCTAATACAAATGATCCGCAGTTCCGCTGGGACGTGCCAAAATGGCTAAATTAAAACGGAGTATACTTCGGGCAACAAATTCTGTGCGTGGATAAAAAGCCGCGTCTACCGCGGCTGGCCGCGCTCCAGTCTGGCGGGTTGTCAACGGCTCGCGTTCAGATTTTATCAACCGATTGCGAAGGCGGCGAAATAAAAGGGTTGTGCACGATGCCCTGATAAATTCAACGTAGCTTCAGCACCGTGTAATCTTCCATAACTTAACGCAATCTCCATCTTTAATATCAATAAAAGTGATACAGTGGATACACACGTCTGATAATTTTGATATGTCGGAAGCGCTGCTATACCTACGTATTATACATAATTTGTTTGCGCTCTTGTATCTTGTAGCTGTTAAGAGAATCCAGCATTAATTATTAGGCTATTTTGGTGTTAAATTACCATTGTGCTCGAGGCGCTGAACAAAAGCCGAGTGTAATGCTCTCATGTTCCCATGTAATGCTAACCACAAGTTAACTAACATATAGGCAAGTAAGGAGCTCTAATACTGGCCAAGTTTCTATTACTTTCTTTTGATTTTTTCTACCACGTTTCAGTTAAGTACTACTATTTAAAATTGCGAGAAATATATTTTTTATGTTTTAAAATGTATTATTAAAAAACTGCCACCTCCGCGTGATAAATGTTAATTAGCTAAGTACCAAATTCACCAAACGATGTTAAATTTAATCAATGTTAGTTCATACATTTTAATAGCTGTTAACGCTCTAATCGTCTGTTAAGTGATTAACATCGTATGGTGAAATTGGCACTAAAACTTTAGTTGAAATTTTAAATTCATTCTAGGTACCTATATTTAAATATTTCCGATAGAATCAAGCGAAAAGGAAATAGTAGTCTTAAATTTAAATAAATGTCGACTTCTACTGGCCAACAGGTGGGGCATTTTAGTCCTGCCGCCGCTATGTTGCCAGTATTTAAGTCAGTTTTTATAGATCTGCCAACACGTATCGCACCTTTAGAATAACTTTATGTCAAAAAGATAAAAATAAATAGGTACATTCATATCGAAAAAATAACGTAATTTTTTAGTGTTTGTTCTGCTTTTATGTTGTTGTAATAAAAAAAGTTTATATCTATTAAAATTGCTGTATTTGTAGCTATGTGTAAGCACCTTAAGAATTTATATATATATAGTAGCAAGGAATAAATTTACACACACGCAAACAATAAAGCACGTAGACGCGGTTTGCCTAGCAGGGTAGTTACGAAGCTATCGGTCCCATATGCTATATCCGGAAAGAGCAAATATTTGTGTTCTGAACGTAAGTAATTGAATTGTTCCTGAGTTGGTATTTTAAATCGTTGCCTAGTACCTACCCAAAGTAGAGCTTAGTTTGGGACTTGTATGAGATTGTCCCCCTGATATTTATTAACTAATTATATCAGTTATATCAACAAATACGTCATAGTATTTTTCAAGATATTGGCCACATATTGCGTTCATTAAACAACACTAACTCGTTCACTGTGTTCACTTTTCCATACGAGTACACATTATAATTAACATATACTTGTGCAGGTGTAGGAATAAAGTCTTGACGGAATACACGACTAATTAAGACAGACATCCTGCAAAGATTTTGCACAATTCGCGCGGGAGTAACATGTTTGATTAATTTGGTTTTAACAATTCAACAAAATTGAATGTGTCAAAATTGTTAGTTACCTGGGAAACCTACACTCTAATATTTAAGGTCCTTTTGCGCTGCGAGGTAAGATGAGACGAGGCGAGAAGAGGCATGACAAAAATTAAAATCTCACCGGTCTATTTGGACCAAAAACTGCTAATAATAGCTATCGAAAGATAGCATTAATATCAATGGAAAGCGCGATACCACTCGAGCCATTCCGACAGTGGGGTTCCCTTCGCCGAGTACCTAAACGCTCTATGTATCAGCAGCACAATATTTACTTTTACAACACATTTAAATTCTACTTTCTACTTCGTTAATTCTGACCATTTTCACCTAAGATTCGCTAGGGGAGGATTTGAATTATGCTACACCAATTTCAATTTACTTCAATTTAATCATTTTCCTGCTTTGCCAGAACAAAAACACCTTTACAGTGCCTTATTATATCCTGACACACAGTCCTAGTACTGTGATAGAACGTTTATATAATAAGGTATGCAAGTGCAATAAACCTAACAAATATGACGCCAGCTCTGTGCTCGTATAACTCGCTGTTTCACTGAGTATTATGGTTCAGTGGCAGTGAAATCAGCCTATTATGCTGAGGATTGTATCTTAAATGTAATTTTTCAAGAATTTACGAATAAACTATTCTATTCTATTCTATTCTAATACCGCAGTATGGAAATTTGAGTAAAAAACGCAAACTAAGTATTGGTGCTCAGAGGATTTTTATGCATAACTCAGTACATTTATACTGCGTTATAAGACAGGGATCTTAGTTAAGGATTAGATCAGTACGCAAAAAATTACTATTATGATTAGCAGGACACAAAGGAACAGGAAATTGTCTGGATAATTCACCATCTCACTACAAAATTATACTTAATTACTCTGTTCAAAGTACTTTTAAGAAAATTAGTTCCTGATTGTTCGAAATGAACCATGAAACATGAATAAACGGTTAGTGAAAATGTTTAGACTTTAGCCTGACTTTGTGCAGTTACTTATGTATTTTCGTATTCCCTGCTAAGCGCCTTACACTGACATCAAACAAAAATACCTACTTGTCTGTTCAAGAAAGTTATGTACTAAGATATGAGCATTTTAGCTGAACAATGTTCCCTCCGCGTTTTACTACGGCATGAGTATAAGGGAATATATTCCTGAAGACTGTTCAAGCATGCATAGAGCTGGCACGAGCTATGATTTACACACACCCGCCAACGTTATTATGATATTATACAAATAGTTTAAGAATATGCTAACCAAATATAAAATGGCTCGTTTGAATTCCAACGGCGATGAATCCTCGTGTTATGCCCTGGCCGCAGCCGCACTTACATAAACACGGAAACTATGGGACGGAACGGAATGACAACGATATTTATGCATGTTTCATTTTAAATGGAATAAACGAAGTGAAAAGGAGAAAAAACATCTCGAAAGCAAATTACAGGAAGCGAACGAAACTAAAATGCGGGACGGCTCGCTCTGGCTTGAACTATAAAATATTTGCATCCAAACGAGGCCAGAGCAACAATAAGATGGAAATGCAAAATCCGCTGCAGAGTAATGCATATTGTCCGCTCGCGCTAATAGAAAAGGGTATTTTATTAAAAACTGAAGCTCCGCGTTTAGGGACGGCGACTAAAGAGCGTTAATTTACTAGATTGCCCTTCAGCGAGTAGTTTGGTTTTTCAAAATTCAAAACAAATTCAAGCCATGAAAAGGATAAAAGACTAGTAGATTAAAATATTATTGTACTCGTAATTTCCTGTCTGTTTGTATAAACTTGGAACGCAAACATGTTGTAATGTTGATTCCTTTTCAAGCTTATGATAAGTTTAGGAAGTTAAGACGGGTTATGACGGGTAGTGCGACTTTATTTACTGATTCATACGTCACTATTTTAATATTTTCGGGGCGTAACGGTCCTCGTAAAGGTCCTGGCGGCACTCAAGCAGCTTGTAAAGTATTCCAATGGCGGTAGACAGAAGAAAATAGCCGAATTTAATACAGCGGAGGTCCCGGCGGGCCGCGGCGGGGCTCGCGCGTCGCAGACTGATATTGTGAAACTTTTCTTCGACGCAATCTACATAAAAAATGAGCCGAGGGTTCGTGGTGACCCGCTGGTAAATGAGAGCCTTTTGAACTGTTAATTTTATTTGCATACAAAATGAAATCTGACATGAAAGTTATTTGCGCCTTGATCTTCTCGGGACTCTATTTCTGCAGCGCACACTCCAGTTGTATTGAAGTGAAGTAACACCTTTCTGCGGTGCGACCCTGGATTTACATTTTGCTACTGAGCTTCTGGTTTTTTGTTTACTCTTGGAAATTAATGTGTGTTTTGGCAAATAACGTAAATCTTGTTGATGTACTAACATAAATTACTCTTTGTAATCTTACTAATAGATAATATTTTAAATGCGAAAGTTAGGATGTTTGTTAGTCGGGTGGATCGGTGATGAAGTTTGGCAACATAGATTACAGTCTGAAATAGCACATAAGCTACTTTTTATCACGGAAAAAGGAATAGTTCCCGAGGGAATAGCGATAACCGACTTCTATGCAGACGAAGTCGCAGGCAACAGCTAGTATATAAAGTGATCTATAATCCACTTATTTATACTCAGAAATGTACAAAATGTCTATTTAAATTCATAACTTAGAGGTTTCTTTTAACATTCCAAGTTAAAGTTATTTCCGCGTGTTGGCGTGGTGAGGCACAACTTTTAACAAATGCCGGTCGATCATTACAGAGCGCATTGTGCTTCAGATATAAAGATCGGAAGTTCCATTGATATCTTATAAAAGTAAATCTATATATTCGTTTAACTTATAACGACTCCTTTCCTTATTTAATGTTCAAGGATTGTTTATTTCTTATAAGTCAAAGTTTTGTTTAGCTTAATATCTAATCTTAATTAGTAAAGATTTTTGTGAATTCAGGATAGTAAATGTTACATGTTTAGTAGGGTGTTGTCCCTAAAGAAGATGATTAAAAATTCAAAATAAACGGTACAATTTAATTGTTTTTGTTTCGGCTTATAAGTTATTTTTGTAACCGGTAGGCCTTTCGCGTAACAACACTCGCAATCACAATCGTTTTCATTTTGAAAATCGAAGGCTTGTCTGCATACAAAATGAAACCAATTGTTTTGTTTTGAAGCCGATCGCGATTGCGAGTGAGTTACGCGAAAGGCCTGTTGTTTAAGATATGACCATGTTCATTATTACTTTTTGCTATTGTAGACTTGTAGAGGTAGTTTTAGATACCAATATTTAAAGGAAAATTAATTGAATTAATCGAACGGGTTGTTTTGTTTGCAAAATTGAAATGCGTCGGTTATTGCGATAACATACTCGTAGTTCGTGGACTCATTTAACACTCCATAGTTAACAGGCTGTATTTACAAAATAATCCATGGCAAATTAAACTGTCATGGGCTATAAATAAGGTTGCACATGCAATTGAAGTTGTATTTACAGTTGCGCCATTTTCGAGGAATTTAGAGTAACCGCCAGTTATTTCTGTTAATTAACTGCAAGGGTGCGAGCTGTGTTATTCTCTAACACAACGAGCTTTACAACAAACCACTCTAACTTGACCGCTAAGTTTAACGTAGCTCCGTATCGCTAACCAGCAAAGGTCCAGACTATAGGGCTCCATGGGATCGGAATGCGTGGCAAATCTACAGGAGTCGTTACGCTAAATGTAGACACTGTAAATCATGCGCTCGGGATGGGTCACATCGCAACAATACGTCGTAACATGACAAATACCGTCCTAATAACCGATACTGACACGCGTCACTGACACATTCACCTAATTTGGCTGCGTCTATCGTGTGACAAAATGTGGATAAGGCATCAGTCACCTTCTGACACGTAAATAAGTAAGAGAGTGACGGATGCTTTATCCACATTTGACACGCGATATAGACGCAGCCATACCTGGCCCGCATGACATGTTACGATGAAATGTCACCTTATGAAAACTGGGGTTTCCATGACAGACTAAAGCAGTTCTGTTTAGGTTGAGAGAAAGGGACAGACAAATAACTGCTATAGCTTTAACCCTGTCTCTCAACCTAAATTGAACCCGCGCTCTAAGGCAAATGGACCTGTACTTAGGCGAAATAGCGTAGCACATGCTACGAATACCTTTCGAGACACGATATAATGCCAAAAATGGTCTGAAACTGTTAATTCTGAGGACCCTGCATTTCGTTGTTTCCGTACTTAATGAGCTCTAGACAGTGACTCACCATGTTCTAGGTTACAAAACATATTTTTTGCTTCATTCTTATAAAAAAAACGTAATAAAGAAGATACCAACTAACTTAGACCTGCAGAACTCTACTGATTGTTTGAAGCTAAAGATTAGAAAATATTCTGTTTTGTTTTTCTACATAAAACCCTTAAAAGTACAAAAGATTGAAACCAAACAGTGATTTGGACGTTCGACCAATATCTATAAAGGTATATATTTTCTCAATTACCTCAACAAATATTTTTGTTTGCCACCGCTTTAAATCCAAAAGGATCACAAACGCAATTGGTGTTTGTATATGATTTACTGGGCGAATTCAATTATATTGAGGTTCGGAACAAGGGATAAAACGTTATGTGACCACTGTGCAAATCAATGAGCCGATTCATGTTTTGGTTTCGATTGTTGAAATTATTTGATAATATTGTTTTGTTTTTCTACGGCTTACCATGAAACTATTTGAGTCTCTTTGTTCTTTACTTAGCATAAGTATTTTCCTCTATTTCTTGGTCAGGTTAAACTTTTAATTGATATTGGGCCTAATTCGGATGAGTGGCGTCTAAACCATCATGCCCATAAAACCTAGGGAACTATGGACTCAGAGAATTCAGTTCTTTTGCGCACTTGTTAAAACTTTCAACGATTTATAAATGATCACATTATCAACATATTCTCTACTCTTTATAGTTTCCTGTTATTTTATTAACGCAACGATATAGCTACATGCCCGTGGTTTTAGATTTTTAAGTCTATTTAGGAGAAATTTATTGCGTGTTTGTGCGACATTATAGTTTTATCTTTACGAGTATCTTATCTTATCTTACAGATGGGCCCTTTCGGATACACTTCGACCCTTTAGGATTTTTTTGTGCAATTACCTTCTTACATACTCAGCTGTTCGAATATGCATTGTTTCCTCGCGATGTTTTTCCTTCACCGTAAGAGCATCGGGTAATGTACTTAAGTTAGGAAAGTATGTACATGGTGACCGCGGGGGTTCAAACTCGGTCTCTTATGATCACGAGTCGACTCCCTAAGCCACTAGGCCACCGACGCTCTCTATCTTTACGAGTATGTCATCATCCTTTCATCCATTAATTAAATGAATAAATAATTCAACGCCATAATCTCACCAACTAGATCTCCGAATTACCAATTTCACTACGGAAGCGGTAAAGGCGGTTATTATAACCTTAGACCCGAATAAAGCACCCGGATACGACCTAATAACGGGTAAAAACGGGAGCTACCAGAAGAAGGTTTTAAATTCCCCACTATATTGTACAACGCTATTTTACAACAAGGCTCGGTCCCCGTACAATGGAAAGTAGCCCAAATAATTATGATTTTGAAACCAGGTAAACTAGCGGTAGATGCTAAATCTTATAGACCCATTAGCCTATTGCCAATCCCATCTAAAGTAATGGAAATACTCATGATGCGCAGATTGCAACCAATTATCTCCGAGAGAAAGTTAATACCAGACCACCAGTTTGGTTTCCGCCAAAGACATAGTACCACTGAACAGGTCCATAGACTAGTTGACTATATCAATGAAGCCTTTGAGCTGAAGCAATACAGTACTGCCGCCTTCCTGGACATATCTCAGGCCTTGGACCGCGTATGGCATGACGGACTTTTATACAAAATAAGAAGCAGCTTCCCATAAACTTCTATAACTTCATAAGGTCCTACCTGGAGTCTAGGTATTTCTTCGTTATATGAGATTCTCGCGATTGTCCCTCAGGGAAGTGTAATGGGCACGACATTGTATTTACTGTACACTGCAGATCTGCCGGCGAAAGAAGAGTAGTCACCGGCACATTCGCTGATGATACAGCTGCTAATGTACTGACTACTTAATAGGAAGTCGCAACTTTCACTTGAAAATAAATAACTACTATTCAAGTGCATCATTAAACCATCCTGGACATACGGGCTTCAACTGTGGGGAGCAGCGGTAAATCAAACCTAAATATACTGCAAAGATTCCAATCAAAAGTCTTAAGGATGATTGTAAACGCACCATGGTACGTCTCAAACGACAGACTACATCATGACCTAGACATCAATACTGTGCAAGAAGACATCGTAGAGAGAACCAAAGCATATAAAGTTAGAATCTCACATCACCCCAACAAATTGACGACAAACCTAATGCAGCCAAAGCCAGTTACCAGAAGGTTGAAAAGAAAGTGCCCTCAAGACCTCATTAAATGAGACTATATGAATGGACAGGCTCCCAAGTTAGGAGAGCGCTGCACAAGCCGTAACTTACTACTACACCAATTGCTGAATATCCACTGAAAATAGATAGCAATAAAACAAAACAAATAAAAAAATCAACGCCATGAATCCTGCGCAAATAAATTTTACGTTGAAGTTAGTCTTCTACAAAAGTTCACGATTAAAAATGACATATGTGTGTATACAGGGTGGACAATATGTAGTATGTGGAATTCGGAAACTATAAGAGTTAATAAAGAGGCAATCTGTTGTTAGGACCATAACCTCGATTTTGGCAAATTGAATTTCGATTTCTTAACTAATAGCACCGCTGTTACTTAATCTAGCGAAAAAAAATCATAATAAAGATAAGTTACAGTAGCCAGAGCATAAAAAAAACTGAAAAAGATATCTGCTAAGCTTTCCAATATAAGAATAAAAGCAAACAATTGTAGTTAATATGAATATGAAATATAATAATCTCTTTCTGAAAACTGGGTTAGTAACTAGTTTTTCTAGTAATATAATTAAAATGTTTTGTTCGCGATAATGCATGTATTTTCGAAATTAACACATGATTATTTTCGACTTATCAATGTTCAATTAATTATTATACTTAGTAAGTAGGTATTTTAAAAATGTAATATTTAGTAATAATTTATTTTAATTGGTGTAATTGATTTCGTATTTATGCAAAAGTGTATTTATTTATACTAATACAATGAAACGGGATTGTTCCCGTAATAAATAACTTATATAAAGGTAAATACCTCGACGTTTCGACTGTATTTAAATAAAACAGCCGTGGTCACGAGAAGACCGACGTATAAGGTGTTCCTCTGCTTGTCTTGCAAGTTTTCGATCTACCCGCACTTGGTCTTGTTTTTGTATACCTTGCACAAGATTATTACACCACTACAGAGCCAGATACAGAATATTGATGAGAAGAATCATAAAGTTCTCAAATATTTCAACAGTACACCGTTTGACAAGGAAACATCGTACTTATTTAAATAAAGTATATGTTCTCAATTGGTCGCGCTTGCGATTGTTTGGTTTCCCAAAATGTTACACAGGTTGCGTTGTATGTTTTCTTTATTCCATTTAGATTTGTGTCTCATATTGACTATTTAGTCTACTTCATGAAAAATATGTAGAGTACATTGATATTTCACTCGTGCAAAGCCGGGTTCCTAATTATCTATAATTGAAACAAGTTTCAACATTTTAGTCTAGCCGTTTTATTAACATTTTTGCCGCTGTGACATGCTGACGGACTTAGAGGGATCCTTATTTGATTTATAATAAAATATGATCGCTGACTGCTATTATTGCTAGGTAGGAAAAGCAATATTTGCTCTAAGCTCTAGCTTACTATGGCTATCACTTACATTACAGAAGTTTTGAAGCTAGATGGCCACGTCACGTCATGTATTTTTAGCACATTGCTCCAAAGTAAGATAATTTTTTTCTCAAGTCCTATAACATTGATTTATGAAGAAACTACTATATTTTGTTAAAAAATGATATAAACATTCATTATAGCGCAACTCATCAGCATCTTAAATAAATTAGGTTAAATTCTAAAGTTATTTAAAAGGGTTCAAATTATCTGAAAAAACTTGCGAGTATCTTTTTAGTAAGTTGCGATTATCTCAAAAAATATAAGATCTTTACTAGACCTATGTTGGGTTGTATAGCTAGAGTAAAGGCTCGTCTATATATTAAAGCTTGATTTTGCACCTCTAAATACAAGACAAGTATTTGATTTCGAAATTCTACGAAGTTTCATTGTTGGGTTTTTATTTCAAGTGATCCCTAGCTAATCCAATGCATTAAAATAAGATAAAGCTAACAATGTTTACCACTAATTGGCATGTAGTGATTATAAAGCTTGTTCGATCCTGGGTGCACCCAATCAGCGCCCCACGCTCGACACCGCTACACGAACTCCCTTTTTTGCCGCCGCTGTCTTTCGGATAAAAGCAAACATGGTTCTTTGTTCCTCCATCGGAGCACTACTCCTGTTCGCCACCTGCATATCAGCGACACCACCGCCCCACCCACTCTCCGACGAATTTATATCTTTGATCAACTCGAAGCAGAACGCCTGGACTGCCGGTCGGAACTTTCCTTCAGACACGTCGATGGCATACATCAAGGGATTGATGGGATCGCTCCAGGATGACCATTTACTTACGCTCCCCGTTAAAGTACATGACTCTAATTTAAAGGAAAGTCTGCCCGAAAACTTCGATCCCAGGGACAAATGGCCAAATTGCCGGACACTGAATGACATCAGAGACCAAGGATCCTGTGGAAGCTGTTGGGCATTTGCAGCAGTCGAAACGATGACGGACCGTGTTTGCACATACTCAAACGGTACAAAGAATTTCTACTTTTCTGCTCAAGATCTTATAAGTTGTTGTGAATACTGCGGTGGAGGTTGCCACGGTGGGTTTCCATCGGAAGCTTGGGAATATGTTTTACAAGACGGTCTTGTGTCTGGGGGATCATACAACTCCACTCAAGGCTGCATCTCTTATAAAGTACCTCCTTGCCAACACTACGTCCCCGGCGAAAGAATAAATTGCACTGAAAATTATGTTGATACGCCAAGATGCGTTGAAAAATGTGAAGCAGGTTATAACGTCGAATATGGCGATGATAAGCGCTATCTTAAAAGTGTTTATGTTATCGAAGGTGAGGATAATATTAAAGCGGAACTGTTTACGAATGGTCCCGTGGAAGCTTCTTTTGTGGTGTTTGAAGATTTCCTTCATTACAAATCTGGGGTGTACTCTCACACAAGTGGCAAAAATCTCGGTGAACACGCCGTCAAGTTACTAGGCTGGGGTGTGGAAAACGGCGCCAAGTACTGGCTGGTCGCCAACTCTTGGAACACGGACTGGGGGAACAAAGGATTCTTCAAAATCTTTCGCGGTGAGAACTTCTGCTTATTTGAATCAGAAATTGTAGCAGGAGCACCTGAATTGGATGGAATGTAAATATCATCAGTCGTTTTCGTTGCGGTTTTTAAGCGATTGAATGAAACAAAAAAACCTGCGACATTAAATATTTTCATGCTACTCTAAACTTGTAATCCCAACTGAGAAATAATTAAATTTATGTTATCACACGCAAACCAAATATTTTTATTCACGATATTGAGCTACTTTTTAAGCTGAGTCAAAGTACCCGCTTTTGGACGAGCAGCAGTTGCGGTTGTTGTTGTTGTATATACGTTGACGATTCGTCTTGTAAAGTCCGAGATCAGAATCTTTACATTGATTTTCGAGAAAATTCGATATTCGCTTGTGATATGCAACTAATCAGCAATAGTAATTAATCCATGCAATAAGTTAAATCTTTGCATCATGGAAATGGCATAAAAAACTGAAGTAAAACGCTATAAATCTGTTTTTTTAGATAAAACAAAGTCTTGTTCGTCTAGAGGTTAATTGTGGACTTCCAGTACAGTACACCCTGTATAGAAATATCGTTTACTAGAGGACGACTAGTGAACGATATACTTCGTGCACCTCAAATTAGTTTTTCAGTAGGTAGCTACTCCCTCTATTTTTTCTTGTTGGGGGTCGATTTCGAAGTATTCTATCTAAGTGCACCTAGGGTATCCAAGAAATATTCTCTCCAAATTTCAAGTCTCTAGGTCCAGCGGTTTAGGCTGTGCGTTGTCAGTCAGTCTTTCAGTCAATCAGTCAGTCATATGTATAGATGACGCGTCTAGTCTAGTTGGTTGTGACTTTGCCCACGAAGCCATCGGGCTCGGTTTCGATTCCCGGTAAGTGCAAATATTTCGAGTATTATAGTATTAAATAGTTTACAATGTTTTCAATTGTGTTTAAGTACGTATTCCTCTACATAGGTCAGGGGGGTTATTATGACATAGCTATGCAGTTCATTTTACGGCGAGCGTAAAGGACAGAGCTATAGCAGATATATAGCTCTGTCCTTTTCTCTCAGCGTAAACTGAACTGCATTGCTATGTCATAATAACCCCCCTGTTTATCAATAATGACAACCCTTGAGTTTATTTTGGGACTGGGTCGATTTGTGTTTGTCCCCGTATATTTTTATTTTTGTTTGGAAACTACCTACATTTTTGACCAACAACGAATAAAACAACAGAAAGGAAGGAAGTGGCATTTATATTTTTTTACGATTACCATTTTCAACAACAATGACTCAAAACTCGCCTCTAAGCTACCAGATATTAAGCACAAACCCTAATTCGATTTGTAGAGGTAAGTACAGTCAACACCATAAGTAGGTTTGTAGGTACGCTCTCACTTTATTGTTACGTGTGTACCAAATTGCCCAAAGAGCTAATAAAAGTGCAAAAACATCTGGCCCAAAGTATATTACGGCTTAAAATATCAAAAATACCCATTGTAAAACGTTTAAACGTACACTGAAAAACTACATTTCCAACTTATCAGTAAGTTTTATTATTTTATTTTCATAAATAAAATTATCGGTTACTGAATTTGAATTAAAGTCATGCATTACATAATTATTTACGCTTCACTATCTAAAAGCATGCTTTAAAACCCGACAACATTAGTACCCTGTTCTTTTCTCAAAGTGGGGTATGCGAATCCCCAGGGGTTCACCAGTATTCGTAGAGGGTTTGCGACAAGATTTACTGAATCAGATTAAGGATTGAGATTGACCAATTTGTTTTTTTGTAACTGTGTAACTTTTATTTCAATAAATAAAACTAATTCTATTGAATACAAAACAAATTTAGACGTACCCACACTGTAATCTGGGTTTAATAGGGCTAAGGGGGTTATTAAATATTGATCTTACTGCGCGGTATAAATATCTATATGTGTACAAAATTTCAGCTTTGTGGCATTGATAATTTCTGAGAAAGAGTGTGGCATACAGACAGATGGACATGGCAAAACTAAAAGTATTTCTGGTTTGACTAGGGAACCCCAAAAAAGACGTTACTTGATATTTCTAAACCAATACGTATACGTAGATAACAATGATATTATTTCAGATGGGAGGGACTATGCGACTTAGTCGAATGCTTTAGGTAGATCTAAGTACTCAGCAATCACTGCAGTTTTTCCTGCTGTATAAATAATACTCTACAGTCTGCTTAAGGCGAAGGATAGCACTCTCAGTCGACAGACCAGCTATAAATCTAAATAGCGTATCATTAAGTGTCAGAATGATTAGGCATAGACGTCCTTCGACTGAAATGATTCGAATGAGTTGGAACTTGAAAAAGAGTTAACAGTACGCACCTTCAGAACAATAGTGACCTAATTCAAAATTTCAGCTTTCAAACTTTAAGCCATAAATTTATAATTATAGAGACCTAACTCGAAATTTAAACTTTCTGAATTAGGTCACTATTGTTCTGAAGGTGCGAGTCATTATTTAAAATATTAAATTAAAATTAAAATAACCTAACCTCATGCAAATGATAGGAAATACGCCTACACTACACTCCCTACAGCATGAGAATTTGAAAATCGTCGTGTAGTTAATTCACTACGTCTGCGGCCTTATTCTATGGTGCAGGGTCGCTACCACCATCTTATCAATGGATAAGATGGTGGTAGCGACCCTGCACCATTAATGAATCTACCGCCAATCAGAAGTGTTTGCATTGTTGTTTTCCGGTGTGGCGATAATATAACTGGTGAAGTTACTAGCATAGAGGCATTTTGATGACGCGTTGGCCTGGTTGGTTGTGACCCCGCCGACGAAGCTAGCGGTCCTGGGTTCAAATCCGTAAGGGCAGATATTTGTGTGATGAGCACGATTATTTGTTCCCGAGTCATGGGTGTTTCCTACGTATTTAAGTATATATTTCTCTATATAAGTATTTATATCGTTGTCTAGTACCCACAGTAAAAGCCTAGAGTTTAGTTTGGGACTACGTCAATTGGTGTGACATTGTCCCCTGATATTTAGTTTATTTATTTATTTATTCCATCATAGTCCTCAGGGTTGGTAATGAATTTGCGGTCTTAGAATTGCAGTCTTTAGATTGTTGTCTTGAAAATGAAAATGTATATGGGTCACAGATTCTTCTTACCATCAGTTGGCCCGTGCTTGTTTGCCTTCTCCATGCCTTAAATAAAAAAAGAAATCAGAATCAACAATAGCTATAAATACAAAGTAGAATAAAGCCCCCGTACCATGATGACTCACCCATTACTTCACCGATCACAAGCGTAGTATGTCTCACTCACTTACTCCTTACTCACACCTCACCACTTCTCACTCCTTACTCTCCTTAGCGCCGTGTGTTGAGTGCGTTCGATTGCCCCCTTTAATTAGATTAACCGTGTGAACAGCCATTTTCTCTCCAAACACTTGATCGTTACACAAGCCGATTGAACAAACACCTCTAACGCGCTTCAAAGAGTCCTCGCCTATAACTAGTTATTTGGATAACGTTAAACGCCTCGCATTATTAAATATTGGATTTTAGGATAGAGCGTTCCAATGAAAGAGTTCGCAGTTTTATTAATACTACGTTTTTCACGACAAAACCTCTTTATTGCTGGAGGCATAAGAGCGTGTTGAGCGCAATGTTGGATACTCGTTCCTAACGTTTAAAGATAAACATTTTCATAGTATTAAAGTAAATCGTCTGCTATTTTAATGTTACATTTTTGCAAAGTGAAATAGAGCAAAAGATAATTTTAAAGACCTATGTGGGTCAATACATCTTATTCCTCGAAATAGTTTGAAGCAGTTACTCTCAAAGTATGAAACGAGGAGCCCTAGCGTTCCGTAAGACCTCTGCAAGCCTCCTGCCTTAAAATCAACATAAAGTTATGTAACATCTATATTTTGATTTTCAATAGAGAACCTAGAGGATTTGCCTATTTTAGGGCAGCGTAAAATTAACTGTTTCAGAAGCGTACCGTCGCTTAAAAGTTTGAGAACCGCTGGTTTGAAGTAATCATTCACTATAAAAATACCTACCCAAATTAAAAGACTAGATCTCGCTAAAGGGCGCGATAAATACTAGGAGGGTGATAATGAATAAGGGCCGGAACTTTGGGGAGAGAACACCGCTGTTTAAAAAAAAGATAAAAAGATAAAAGATGTTTATTCAGTAAGTAGGCCGCACGGGCACTTTTACACGTCAAAAATCTACCAGCGCTTCGCAAGAGACCACTGCTGAGAAGAAACGCCGCAAGAAACTCAACAGTCAGTCGTTTTTTTTTTAAATTACTTATACAATTATAGAACTTAACCTAGCATTATATAAAACAATGAATTTAACATTAAAATATATATATCATGCGTAGTTGAGCAGGAAAATGTGTCAAAACTCAGTATGTTCAGATGAACTCTTAAATTGTAATAATAATAGTATACATATACTTACCCATGACGGTGCAAAACAACCACATAGTTTTGATACATTCTCCTACAGAAACCGTGTCCCCTAGACAATAATTATACCTACAATGTTTAGATATTTTCCTGACTAAGCTATTACTAAGTTATTTAGGTGTTTAATTTAGGCCAAGCATTTTTATCTGTTAGATAGTCCTCGACCCTATAATAAGCTTTCGACATCAACGACTTTTTCAAGTAATTTTTAAGTGCTGGAAATGATAACTTTAAAACTTCGTCAGGTAATTTATTATAGAAATGAATGCATTGACCAACAAATGATTTATATACCTTACGGACACGAAATTTTTAATAGCAATTTTATTTTTATTTCTTGTATTCAAATTATGTATATCACAGTTCTTAACAAAAGAGTCTTGATTTTTAATGACATAAATAATATTCTCATAAATAAATTGTGACGCTACTGTCAAAATACTAATTTCTTTAAATAGTAATCTTAAGGAATCACGGGAGTTTAGGTTATATATGGAACGAATGGCTCTTTTTTGTAACACGAATATAGTCTGTATGTCAGCAGCTTTTCCCCAAACCAGAATACCGTACGACATAACACTATGAAAATAACTATAATAAACTAAGCGAGCTGTCTCAACATTGGTAAGTTGCCTGATTTTCCTAACAGCATAAGCTGCCGAACTTAATTTACCTGCTAGTACTGCTATATGGGGACTCCATTGCAAGTTTTTGTCTATAGTTATCCCTAAGAAAAGCGCCTTGTCCACCATCTCCAAACACACATCATTTAGAAATATACTAGATTTTACCGGTCTAACATTAGGCAAAACGAACCTAACACATTTAGTTTTCTTAGCGTTAAGTAGCAAATTGTTAATAGTAAACCAATTAAGTACTTTAACCAGCGTGGCGTTTATCCTACTGTAATCGACGGATTTTCGGTCCACCTTGAAAATTAATGAAGTATCATCAGCAAATAGCACAATATCACAAAGGTTATCTACCGTGGGTGGTAAGTCATTTATATAGACCAGAAATAAGAAAGGACCTAATATAGAGCCCTGAGGCACACCTAATTTAACAGTTGCTCCAATGGACTGTGTTTGGTTTACAACAACCGTTTGTGTTCTATCGCTAAGATATGAAGACATAAGATTTAGAGAATTATTTGACAGACCATAATGTTCTAATTTTAATATAAGAGTCGCATGATCTACGCAATCGAAAGCTTTGGAAAGGTCACAAAAAATTCCTATTGCATCACAGGATTTCTCCCAAATATTGTATATATATTTAATGAGTACAGATGCTGCATCAGTTGTGGATCGTCCTCTGGTGAAGCCGAACTGATTACTGTTAAGCAGTTTATTTCTATTGAAGTGACCTAACATATCTTTTAACATTAACTTCTCAAAAACTTTACTTAAAACCGGTAGAATAGAAATGGGACGGAAATTCGTTAAATCACACATGTCGCCCGATTTAAAAAGTGGTATGACTTTACTATATTTCATAAGATTTGGAAAAACCCCCTCTGAAATGCAATTATTGTAGATTAAAGCTAAGTGAGGTGCAATTATATCTATGACATGATGGATCACTTTAACTGACGCTCCCCATAAATCCTCAGTTTTTTTTTAACTGCGCGATTTAAATACCTTAACAATAGAAATTGAATCTACATGGCTAAAATCAAAGGTTACATTACATTTAGTAACATTAGCACAAAGTAGTTTTTGAGCTACAATCGCAGATGATTGAAGACATTTCGTTGTATTAATATTTTATCGATGTTATTCACAAATCGATAGTTTTTTTATTAATTTATATTTAATAAAACCTCAAATTTTTCGATGATACGTACTCTTCACAGCGGTCGATGATGAAAATAGTTAGAAATATCGGAAAGTTATACAATAATATTTTCTTTTTTTTATTCAAAAGGGTAGGCAAACAAGCCACCTAACGTTAAGTGGCCTCAGGTTATCAAAAATAAGGGTTTTTGTAATTATATTGATTTCAATAAACCAATTTAAACGGATTAAACTTTCCGATATTTTGAACTTTTTTCGTCATCGACCGCTGAAAAAAGTCCGTTTCATCGGAAAATTTGAAGTTTTATTGCCCGAAAAATGTATTTCCGTAAAACTAAAACTATGATTTAACTTTCCGGTTTCTTTAATCTTTGCCCAGCTTTGGTGGCCGTTGATTGCATGGTGTTGTTGTCCAATATGGCTAATATTTGGTGACTAATTTAAGTTTTCTTTCTCGAAAACAATTTGTACATATGTATGTAAAGAGTACATAATTTAGAGATGATAATTTCGAATTTATACAATTTCCGAATTTACATAATTGTTAATCAAACCTAACCTAATTTACGTATATAGAAAGAAATAATTATATTTATCTAAAATACCTCCAGCCAGCATAACATAACTTTCGAAAAAATTAAAATTCTGCCAAAAGAATATTCGGAAAAAAAACCTAATTTTGAGGTGTTTCCATATAAAGCTTTTTATTTGGGAGCCCGTCGCATCGCCTAATGATTGTTTGTCCAAACGATTGTTTGGTCGAAAATCTTTTCGTCTAACATCCTTTAAGACTGCTATTACAGAATGAAATAAACATATATTGTGAAGTTTAGTTAAGTTACGTAAGGTTAGTTATTAAAAACAATTTAAAAAATACGGTTTCAATTGTAAAAACCGTTTTCGACGAAACAATAGGTACTTAGGATAAACAAGAATTATGCCATTCGATAAAGACCCTTTTTATTACTAAAGTAACTTAAGTTGGTCAAAAAACATTTCCAAATTTGTGATCAAAACAGTGTAGATAAGTTTTAATCCTTGATTTTTGTACAGTCCACATCGCCTCTCGTTATTTCGTAAATAGACGAACTAATCCTTACATGCTAAGGTGAAATACCAAAATTCTCAAATCGAATACTTTTAATAGCAAACACTGTTGCAGAAAATAATAATTATGCTAGTACAAATCACACCGCCCGCTCTTTTCATTAATTAATCATAACAACCACCATGTTTTTGTCCACGCACTGCGCTATAAATCGCTGCGTATTTTATGTCGCGCATTATTTGTAGCAAAATATGCGCTAAATTAATTTGCTCTACAACAACAAAGTATTTTACTATTGGTGTAACAATCAAATTTCAATCACGTAATAATATGAATATAAAACTAGATATCACTTTACTCATTTGCAATTATTTTTCTAATTACAATGAGTATAATAAGGTTTTCCATACAAGTGCGAGATGGAATCCAGCACCGAGGGTTCCATACCAATGACTTATTTATTTTTCCTGCGTTGTATCTCAGAGTGTAACTCTTTTTATTTCTCTAGTAGCTTCTAAAATGAAGGGGATAATTAAAGAATATAATAGAATAGAAATTGAATAAGTAAATCTTTTTTTTTAACATATTTACAATATGACCCCGCAAGATGGCCATCGGAGCAGAGGCAGACCAAAAAGGAGATGGCGGGATGAGTTAGACGTAGACTTAGTTTCAAAGCGAATGGCAGGAGCATGAACTCAATCGGGACGAATGGCGGAAAAGAGGGGAGGCCTTTGCCCAGCAGTGGGACACCCAAATAGGCTAAAATTATTATTATTTATTATATATTATTACAATAATTATTTTTCTTTCCTTAATTACTTTCCTACTCTGTGTAAACTTCAAACAGGGGCTCTATTTCTACTAGCTAAAACCTACTTGCTCACCAGTTACTACTGTTGAAACTTCTTAAATTTTTATAGGTTACATCATCTTTTATAATTTAACATTTGGACTTTGTAAATAGTAAAACTTACCTCAAACTATTTGAAAAAACTTCTTTGAAATGATAGATTTTATTAACTACAAGTGTTGTAGCTAGTTGTTTCATAACATTTAATAAAACTAAGTTACAACTCTGAAGTAATAGGTATATTCAACAGCAAAAGAAACTGATGAAAATGGGTCTCAAAGTTGTATATGCAATAAATTAAGTAATCTTACACTGACTATTGTAGTTTAGCATAAAGAATTTAACTCGTAATGTGTCATAAATAATTAAGTGATTACATTCACTTCCAAATTTGAAAACTAAGCGACATGCCATTCAAACGGTAAGTCATTACTGAGTGTTTCAAATAAAACTGATTATCAAAAAAAGCAATAGTCGCTAGGTCGTTTAATAGCAAAAGAAATTGATGAGAATGGGTCTCAAAATTGTATATGCAATAAATTAAGTAATCTTACACTGACTATTGTAGTTTACCTTGAACAATTTAACTCGTAATGTGTCATAAATAATAAAGTGATCACATTCACTTCCAAATTTGAAAACTAAGTGACATGCCATTCAAACGGTAAGTCATTTGCAAATAAAACTGATTATCTAAAAAAGCAATAGTCGGTAAGACTATCAAAATATCATTATGTAACTCGTTGACTGTACCAACTGTATAGACCAACCATTTTCTTAATGGCGATCGGCAATAATCGTTTTTCTATGACACACGAGTGACAAATATACTGTCAGTTGCAAGTGCAAGCGTGATAGCGATAGCCAACCGAAAGCTATTAAGAAGCTGGAAATACTGTATGTTTATTGGATTTCACAAATTCTGCTCACAGCTGGTTCTAGGATTTCTAGGAAGTAGGTAAACCACATCATTAATTTTAGAATTAAATTTTCGCAGTAACAAATATAACGTACCTAGGTAATGGAAAATTACGGGAGTTTCATGTTATGCAACGTTATGATTTAAGGAAATGGGGAAAGAACTATCATAAAGAGTATTTTTTTATGACGGTTGATGCAAACAATCTGATAATTTTATTTCAAGCTTAAAGTGAAAGATAAAAATACACGGAAGGTTGGATTTGGAAACGAATTCGGAGAAAGCGTCAAAAGGAAACAGAAGCAAAGAGCTCACCGGCAAGAGAAATAGAAACATAACGAAACTTTTTCAAGATTCGATGACTGACTTGGCCGTTATTGTACATGGTAAAACCATATTAATATTGCTTTTGACATGTTATCTGATATCGGACCTGCGTTGCTATTGTCTAACGCACTCGCTATCACAAAGTTTCAAAGCGGAACAACTGTTTTCATTTTGTATGCAGACAAGCCTTCGATTGTCAAAATGAAAACGATTGCGATTGCGAGTGCGTTAGGCATTAGCCCCTCTGGGGATAATTTCACACAAATTGACCTAGTCCCAAAATTGACTTAGCTCCAGACTTGTGCTGTCAGCGTCAAAAGTAAATATATATGAACTTTTGTACCTTGTCGATGTACAGTCACGTCAGCAATGTCCAACAAGACTGTCAAATGTGTTAATGCGATAAAGTACAAAAGTGATCAGCTACTTTTGACGCTGACTACTATGGGTAGTATGGGTAGGGGCGAGGTACTAGCTACAACAATTGAAGATACTTACAATATCTATATATATATAAATATAAATGAGTGCCTGTTACCCTTGGTCACGCCATAACTCGAGAATGGCTCAACTGATTAGTTTGTTTTTGTTGTGTTTGTAATTATTAGGAGAAGGAACGTATGAAAAAAATTACACCCGGGCGGCGCCGGGCTCGGACGGAGCTAGCAGAAAAATAATAATAATAATAATAGTTTGGTAAAAGATATCGTAAAACCACCTTTTATATAAATATGGTTTCTTTTTTACCAGTTTGGTACGGAACCTTAAAACATTGCATTGGAATCAATTAAACCCGCTCGGGCGCTAGGGAAGACACACCGACAGACTTAGGGTTTAAATACAGAACCACCTTCCTTTATGTGTTGGTCAAGGTCTTAAGTAAACTCTTAATACTCATCATAGTAATTATATTCATAGTACCTAATACGGGCGCTATTTAAATTTTTTCTAGCCTATCTTGCCTATACACGATAACATTTCAAATTTCTAAGGCCCGGGGTCGATCTTTGTATCTGTTCCGGTAAATAGAACTCATACGCCCGTGTTTAACTGATTAATATAAGTTTCGATCATTTTATCTCATTAGTGACTGTAATTTTCACGGCAATGGTATCAAAAACGGTTGCCCCACCTACTCGAGAACGAGGCCACTGCGTGACTTAATTTTCATTAATACTCACTAACGACTAGTAAATATTCAAAAATCAACTCCCAGATATTAAATGATGTTGCCATGTTTTCATTTCAGGCCCCAGATTTGGGTATAAGTATACGGAATAAGTAGATTGAAAAGACATAAAGTAAAGTACGTTACCACTGATTGACTTGGATATCCCGCTCGCAAATGTCAGAGGGTAGAAAGATCGGTTTTCGAGTCACAGTAAATAGTTGTTGAATAACGTATGAGGCAAGCCGATCGCGATGTTCGGGAACATTCCCGATTCAGCCAGGGCTGTCAGCGAATTCATTAATTATTAAAACTGTTTGTCATGTGTTTTTCTAGCAATTTATCCGAGTAACGGCGTCAAATAGTTTTTGCGATCGTTTTAAAAATTCATATTCATCCAACGGTGGTGTTTTCATTCTATTCATAAAGGAAAACGGGTTAGTTAAAATAAATGGTTTTTGGAGGTATTTGGAAAAAACAGTGGAAGTGGCATGAGCTCCGCTTAGTATCAGACCTGTTGTCGCCAATACTTAAACCATCATAAAAACAACACACCACCATGGAAAATGTTTTTGGTGCGGCTATCGTTTTTACATTCCAAAATAGCACAATAAGGCATGCTTCTGGATTCATTTCCTTTTTTAGAAATATTGAAATAAGCGATCGCGGCAAAAGTATGGTAGGTTGCGCAGAACTCCGCATAACCATGCCACACGTTACACGCCCACTTGACACTTCTACTGTTTTTTCTGTTCTGTGGGGAATACAATGTCGAGCTCGTTTTGGTCTGAACCAAAATTACTTCGTTATGAAATTTTCAAAGACTTCAATGTTAGGTTAGGTAATTTTTACGTGAGTAACCCGGTGTGATCTCCTTAATAAGCTTAGGTATAAATAATTCCCAGTAATGTTTATACATAGTAGGTATAGCATTTGTTAACAGTGATATAAAATCAAGTCCGCTCTCGTATTAAAGCATTATTGGTACTGTCAAGTCGGTTTGGGCTCTAAGCCACCGTTATAAAAACTTTGCGAAGACAATCTACATAAAAAATGAGTTGACAACCCTCGAGTCGACGGGCTCCGTTTATGAGTGGTTAATCCGCTTTACATGATAAATGTAAGAAAATAGCTGGTAACGCTCCAGCGCAAAAATGTCGCTTAGAAAATGTGACGACTTAGAAGACAGTTTGCAAATTAAATGTATCACGAAATTGTTGCAGTAGTGGAAGAAAATCGTAGGTGCTCTCAAACTATACCTACCAAAATCTAAGTTCTTCAATTGTGCTACAATTTCAAAAGCGATATTAACCAACTACGTACCCACTAGTCGTTAAATAATAAGGTAATTGCCTCGATTGTTGGCATAAAAGCTATTTGGATACGCGATTAAATGGGATATATTGGAAAACTACCAATACGCAATAGCCATGAGATGCAGTTCACTTGAATTTTATGCAAAATTGCCTTTTTACGACCGAGCGCCGTGTCCCCAACCTACAGATAGTGCCTCTTACGGACAACCATTTTATCTTGACCCTTGAATATGCATTCAGAACCTCCGTTGTCACCTTGCTAGCAATGCCTCGAGGGGGATTTAGAAGGTCTTCTTTAGTTGGTGTCAAAACTAGCAGCTGCTTCCCAATTTCTTGATGCAGGAGTATGGAAACTTGCTTGAGCAAGTTGAAAGTATACTTAATTAACTGTTCGTCTTTTAAAGCCAAGAAATAAGTTTAGCAACACAATTTACTACAAACATAACGTGAATTTTATACTGCAAATGAAACATTTTAAAGGAAAAGAGTTGAGGTGGTAAGAAATAACAAATGAAGCGTAGAATCCTGATGAGCCCGTAGTAATTACAAGTATGCATATTACTTTGTTAACAAATGTGCAAATGGCGAATGAAGTTGTGCTGTTACCCAACACGTTTCACCGCAACTTGCACTGCTGTAATTTCTGTAGCTGAGTTTGGCAGAACTATTTAATTTTATGTTCAATTTATCCGAGTAAAAGTGCAGGGATTTTTCAGCGGGTGAAATTTCTGCGTCTAAATTCAACCTCATCCTTTTGTTTTATTCTTAGACAAGATACGAGTAGAAAAACTTATCACTCTTTCAGCTCCAAGCAATTCTTATCTGTCTCGAGATCTATCTATCTATCTGTGGCGAGCGTAAAGGACAGTGCTATAGCAGTTATATAGCTCTGTCCTTTTCTGTCAACTGCAAAGCTAGGTCATAATAACCCCCCAGGTTTCTGTGAGTGTGCTGGTTATCTAGCAAACCACGTTTTTGTTACGGATTGCTTTAATTTAACACCTCCAGACTACATTTTACCCGTTTGCTTTTCAGCACGTTAACGTAGGTGAAAAAAAGTTGACTATATTTTTACAAAAAACTAGCGGCCCGTCCCGACTTCCATTGGGATGAAAAATCTTCTATTCAATAATAATTATACATGTCATTATATATTTGGCCCATGTCACTCTGGAATAATATTTTTTTTTAAATAAGTTCGTTGGTTTCGGAGCTTACTTTCTACATATAAACAAACTTACAAAATCTGCTCGCTCTATATTATGTTCTTAGCATAGATCTATTGTTTGATTAAGTAGACAAGTTTGCTTTGCTTTAGTGCTGAGCTAGCCCTGGAGATCGTTTGAGATATCATTCACAAATTACCAAGAGACACGATGTACGTCGGGCGAATAAATAAGGATGTGCTTACTTTTCCGAGAAAAATAGAATTGAAGTTACATGCATAGCAATAGAGAAAATTATTGGACATGTTATAATATCGCTAACATTATGATAGCTCTTGAAAGTTTTATTTTTATACCACGACGGTGTAAAATCAAAATCAAAATCAAAATCAAAATCAAAATCAAAATATTTATTCAGTAAATTGGCCACATACGGGCTCTTTTACACGTCGGTAATATACAGTGAATCTACTAGCGCTTCGGACAAGACCATCATTGCGGAGAAGAAGCGCCGCAAGAAACTCCAGCAGAAGGTCATTTTTTCAAACATAAAATACAATAATACTTAAAAGTAAGTTACATTACAAGGTAATAAAGCAACAAATATAAATTATTAGAACTATCACATATAAAAAAAATACAAATTCAAAATTAAAAACATTACAAATAAATGTAAAACTTATCAAGATTACATGTCAAATACATGAAACTAAAAATAATGACTAGGAGAACAACACGACGAGGTCTCTACGTCAAAAGCCATAACTGGAATCATTAACTGAGCAAAAAGTCCTTGCAGACGTGAACAGACCGGACCCCACAAACAGCACCCGTTCACGAGTATGACGCATATCTCAGCCATCGCCTCCCTCAACCATGTGTTCGGGAAGGTGGCGACCCGATCAACGACACCGCCGTAAGCAAAGACCTTTGAGCGAGCATGACGTGCTCATGCTGCCGGACAACATAAAAGTAATATTGTGTGATATAGCTGTCCGGCGAGAAACATCACAGTGTGCTCTCATTTAAAAGCGTCTTGTACACACAAGAACTAATAAAGATAAAGTACAAAAGTAAACATACAATTTCGTGTTTGAATACACAGTTTGCTTAAAGGCATTTTTATCAAGATAGAAATATCAGAAATAAAAAAATTACCTTAAATAAGTAATAGCCTAGACACTACTTAAATACATCTTGGTCACCAATGAAGTCATTTATAGTATAGTATGCCCTACCCAACAAGCAGCGCTTGATGTGAGACTTAAATTTATTGAACGGCATATCGACGATATCAGATGGTATCTTATTGTAGAAACGTATACAGTTCCCTGCAAACGAAGTGCTTACCTTACGGAGACGGTGACCTGGAAGAGCGAGCTTATCCCTATTTCTAGTATTTAAATTATGAACGTCGCGGTTATGCCTAAACTCGTGTATGTGTTTGCGTACATACATAATATTCTCAAAGATATACTGCGACAACAAGCAAACAAGCTTACGGCCCGCCTGATGGTAAGCGGTTACCGCAGCCAATGGAACAATAAGAATTTGTCAAAAGCAATTAGGTTTTACCGCGTAAGATACTGCCCCTGTAGGTATTGTGTAGGCGTCGAACACACGCCCGATACTAGTCTGGACACTTTAAAGTAACTGCGTGCATCCGCTCCCACAGTCTATTCACTCCGTCTCTTAACGTGTGACTATGTTAATATATCAATAACCTAAAAAAAAAGGTCAAGTGCGAATCGAACTGGCGGACCGAGGGTTCCGTACCGATGTACAGTAGGTATTATTATATTTTGATTTGAATGTTGTCTTTACTAAATAAATAAAAAACAACTCACTACTAAACCGTATTAGTTTAGGGTTTGTACTATGATTATACCAAATTTGACGCTTGTTTGTTTTACCGTTTTTAGAATACAACAAAAATAAGGATACGTTAAAAATGTTTCTTGTATGGGCCCTCTTCTTTTTTTTGGAAATAAGCCGTAAAAAGACAATTTGAAAAAAGTATATCTCTGTCTCGTACGGTTCAAGAAGCTCGTTAAAATAAGGACATAATTACCTACTGATGGACGGACAGTGTAGACTTAGTAAAAGGGTCCCGCTTAACACCCTTTGGGTACGAAATCTTTGATTAACATTTGTTTTCATTTTCTAAAGAACATGACGCGTTAATTAGAAGCTGGTCCTTCGCCTGATGCACCCCTCTGAAATGTCCTGCGTAATTAAACAAAATTATGCCTGGGCGGCATACCCTAATAAGCTAAGGGCGAATATTCACCGTTCTTTTTAATTAGCGTCACATGTGGTGAAAACGCTACGGGAGCTCGATGTGGGGTCAAAGTAGAAATGGGGGTCATGGGTTAACAGGAATTGACATCCAGTTCTTTTTATAAAATGATTTTTTACTGTGGACAATGTTGTAAAATGTAAAAGCTCGTTTAAAATGTAGTTTGCTTCAATTTCATATTTAAATTTAACTCCGTGTTTTATTAAAGAAATGACAAAGCCGTACATGAAGCATGCGAAATAATTTTAAAATTGTTTAGACACATCAAAAACTAAAGAGATAGTAGGAAGTAAACTGAGCTAGTTTGCTCATCACTCATCAGCAAAGCTGAAGGTGCTGATGTTGACGCTGAAAGTATAATATTGTTTTATATTTGTGTTTTTTTCAATTTCTGTTTATGTAGTGTGAATTTAATGATTTTTCGTATTTAAGTTTAGTTTATATATACACATGCCTCTGACCTTGGGCATAGTATAAATAGAAAAGTAGCTCGACTCCGGCCCTTTAGGAGATTCTGATACCTATTGCCGCTCGGGCGTCAGGGTCGTCCAAACTTGTTTTTCAATTTTAGTCACCTACTTGGCCATACTGTTATTTATAATCATGTTAATTTTCATAAATTACACAAACCTAAAGTAAGTATAAATATTGTTAGGTACCAAATTTAAATTATTTTACTTACATACTTTTTATCTGGTGACACTAAATAATAATTATGTTTATAGGAATGTGACGTGATATGTAAATTCCTTTTCGACCTTTTGATAATGCCGCTTTCGCGCAAGGCGGCTTCCTTTTACTACTTAGGTACCTATTATTGGCGGCGCGCGCCGCCGCCGCGCGGCTACCTTAGAGCATTGGCCGCTCGCTTTGGTTCTAGGCTTGTGCTTTGGGTATTAGGCAACGATAAACATACTTATGTAGTGAAAAATACATAGTTAATATGACTACATATAAAACGCCCAAGACTCAGAAACAAAAAATACCTACTCGCACTCATCACACGAATATTTGCCCTGACCGGGAATCGAACCCAGGACCGCTAGCTTCGTAAGCAAGGTCACTACTTACTTACCCCCTTACTAATAAACGTTGAGTAACGGTGGTATAGCTATACAATGTTTTGTCCTTATCTGTCATTGTGACATTTGAATTTGACAGATAAGGACAAAACATTGTATAGCTATACCACCGTTACTCAACGTTTATTAGTAAGGGGGTTAGTCACTACCAACTACCTAGGCCATCCACGTCGTCACATGTTACCTACCCATGTCACGTCACACTCAATAACTTAAATTACCTACTTAATACGTATTTATTTCACCTAGGTATACTATAGGCAGGCCGGTACGAAATACCTGTTATTAAATTTGGATATAGTTGTACCTACCTAAGCTAGGTTTAGACATCCGTATACAGAACAATACTTAAGCGTTTTCGGCAGCGACATTGTCGCTCGATAGCTAAGTACGCGCGCTAAAACAAAACGTAACCGAACGCAATGACGCCGCGGCCCCGACTAAGTTCCCTCGAAAATTCCCGAGATCTCGTTTCGTATTGGTTCGCCCCGCCACAGGCCCCGCCCACAGCCGCAAGCCGCGCGATGTACCTTTGTTTGAAGACGACCTACTGTTCTCTATACTGTGCCTTGGGGCTTTAAATGCATGGATCGTTTCTACTCCTGAAAATGAACTTGTTTTGTTCCGTAAGTTGTTAAAAATGTCAAACTTTTTTTAAAATATATATTAGAATAATGTAATTTTCAATGTACGCGATCCAATTCTCCATTTTCGTTTAGCCCTCGTACCAAGGAAATGTCGCCCCAATACCATGAGATAGTGATTATATGGCCATGATGTAATACACTGATTTTATAACTAGACTTAAACATCAATTTAGTTATCTAAACTTAAGTTATTTTTTAATGTTGCAGAACAAATGTAGTTCAGTTTAGCGAGTAGAATCGATCGATGCATTTAAAGCCCCAAGGTCAGAGGCAACCTGTAGATTTTTTTTCAAAATATCTAGCTTTTCTTGTAATTTAGTTCAATTTTAGTTCTAAAGCAATTGGTTTACACCGGTTAGCTATCCTTATCCTATCCTTAGCTATTATTATTGTATTTCTCTGTCCAAGGTTGTCTGGAATAGATCGAAAATTAGCGGTAATCCCATCTGTTTTATACCTGTAACTAAGATGTACTGTTCCGTGTTTTTTCTTCTTGGTGTTCAATAAAGTGTATATGTATTATATTATATTGTATTGTTTCTTTAAAAATACTTCTCTTTTGATTTTTTTCCTGCAAACGTTTAATTCAATTTCTTACATAGATTACGGCGTTTTCTGCACAATCTTACCCACCGCAATATTAGATCCATTATCTCAGGTCGCGTTCCTTAATTTGTGCGGTAGCTCTTGTTTTCTAGAATAACACAACTATTGTGTTAATTGTTCTCGTTGATGAAGGAAACCGGGCTAAAAGAATGACGGTACTTGTTCAATTGTTTCGCAGACACTTCATTAAGCATTCATTAAGCGTCAAAAGATATGCTTGTTCGTTTTGTATTTGACCACAAGACATGATGATTAGTACAAAGTAGGTACCGCCCGTTTTAGAATGAAATTGGCTTATTTAAAATTAAATAAGCTGTTTATTATCCACATAAGTCACAAACATATCAATATTTTAATTACTATAAAGATATTAAATGATCATTATTATTTAGTTATTCGGAAGTTATAAACTTCTTTGCTATTTTAATTGTTTCATTAATTATCGAAACAGAAAGTAATGCATGACCGGATAATGTTTTTAATGCTTACTTAAATATCAATTTTATGATATCAAAAACATTTACATTAATAATTTGAAAACAACACACACGCAGATTTATTTTAGGATGTGGTGTAAACTAATGCATTTTGTATCTTTAGGTTTTAAATTTTAACAGCAACAAATTTAATATAATAAGTATTTCGTTTAAAGTTTTACGTAATTGTATTACTGTAGCCTGGAAAAAGGTTTTACTGACACACTTATTCATGTTTTGCACGGAATACGTAGAATATCCATTACCAAAAATTAAATACGGTTTCGAAATTCAATGAATTCTTAACCGTTTTAAATTAATTGTTTTAATATTTTTGTTTACTTTGTAAGGGAGGCTCTTTAAAAATAAAGCGCGTGGTACACTACTGTGAAGATACGGTACTATATTATTATCTATCTTATAATAATGTCGCTCGCCGTACAATCCATATAAACCTCGCCACACACGGTGAAGATAATACATAGATTGTAATAGATATTAACTCGAACTATATCGTAAATTGTATGTCGTATACATACAGACTTTCAAGGAAATAAAAGGAATTCGTATCTTTTCCGTGTCTGATACCTTAAGACCCATAAAATTATACATTTACCTTGCAAATCATTAGAATCCACCATTATAGAATACCTATGTTATATTCTTTACTAAAAAGGTATCTAAGTTATCGACCTTGAGGTGCTATCACATGCTCTGCCACGTTAATTTAACAATGGAAAATTGTACGTTTTTCGAATGCGCATTTAGTCCTCTGTAAAACCACTTTGGTCAAACACCCAATAGGCATAGTCAATATGAATGGATTTTTAATACAGGGACTTTATTCTATTTGGTATAACCATATGGCTTTTAACTACTTTACTATCAACTACATAGAACCCCTGTAGAACATATCTAAAAATGGCGGATATCCAACTTAGCAACCGGACTAAAACAGCTTTATTGATATTCTTAAGAAGCTTTAAAATATTTACATGAGATAGCTTACATTAAGATATTAGAGTTAGGACCGAGTTCACCTACAATTAAACGGACGATTAGCGGTTTAACGGATGTCAAATGTATTGAGTAACAGCTGATTAACACTTAACCGTCTATTTAATTGGTTGGTGAACTCGGCCCTAAGTATCTCCGTGTGTGAGCGTGACGCACTTGACGCATGGCTTGGCTTGGCTTCCCAGATAACGTTAAAGAGCTATTAACTTACACCAACCCTCTTTGTTCCGAGGGTTAAAAATCAGTTCGTTTATTCAAATAACGTAGTAAACGACATTACAAGGGTTCCGGGGCCCCCAGGAAGGATAAATGTTAATAATTAAGCGAAAGCTCATGGGGCTGTCGGCCGGGATAGTGAGAATTACCTAAACCATGCGGTCGCTGCCGCGGCCTTGTTTACGGTTATTTATAACTGAAGAGGTAATTTGTATTAATTAACAGTTAACATGCATTGAAAAGTAATTAAGCTGTTTTTAAGACAGTCTTGCCTTGCTTCGCAATAAGTGTTATTACTCACTCTTGAATGTATTCCTTAAAGATGAGACAAGTGTTTCGAACATGTCAGAAACTATTTTGGGAGTTTGAATATCGAACACAGTGAGACAGGTAAGTGACCCAAATTACTCGATAACGTTTAGTCTTTTGGAAGCCATATTTTAAAGTTAAAATCTATAAACACGTTCATGATTCTTAGCTGATTGATAAAATACCACAGTTGTCAGTTATACAGTGCCAGGATGAATTATAACAAGGGTAGAAGTACAGTTTTTGGCCACTGTACCCTTTTTGGCCACTTAGGGTTGAAATGAGTATCAAAAATACTGGGAAATTTAAAATAATATACATAATCAATATCAAAATCAAAATCAAAATCAAAATATTTATTCAGTAAATTGGCCACATACGGGCTCTTTTACACGTCGGTAATATAAAGTGAATCTACTAGCGCTTCGGACAAGACCATCATTGCGGAGAAGAAGCGCCGCAAGAAACTCCATAAATAGTAAAGAAGATTAACATAAAAATATTATTGTAATTTCTTAATGCTTTACATATTAGCTAAAATTTAGATTGGCCAAAATCGGTCTTAAGATGGCCAAAACCCGTACTTTTACCCTACGTCGAAAATTGCTCCATGTAATGCGATTAAAGTCAAATAAACCCTAACCGTACTGCCGTAACGCCAAAGAAGGCGGCTAAGTACTTAGTAATAGTACAAGCATTTTAACTTTACCGTGGTTACCAATAGAGTATAGAATCCTTCGACTACTACATTGCAGTTACCCGTCTTCTTTAGTATTACGGCAGCGTAAACCGAAAAAAAAAAGATTGTTTAATTAGCCCTTAATATAGTCGCATAAGAGCGTATGAGAGCGATTAACAGAGAGGCGCAAACCCGAAAGCCATAAGAACTGTCGCACTGTACGAATGTACTTATCCTCCTACGGCCCAGCATACAACGAAATTTGTCAATGGAATATGAAGCTATTACGAATGATATAAAGTCAATTTTCCAATTTCATCTTACGTCATAAAACAAAAGAAATTACACTTTACTTTCTTTGCACTAGATCTTTATTTGAATAGCCGTATTTTGTACTAGTTTTAGTACAAGGAACCTCAGGAGGTAGATAAGTACTCGATTAGACTTCTACAATTCTACAAATTGTAGTGATACACTTAAAAGAATTAATCATATGTGATCATACTTAACTATGCAATCATTTTCAGTAGACGTGTTTCTGAAAAATTGTATAATAGAGGTATTGGTGGCAGTCAGCTATTTACCATGTATTTCGTAAATTAATGACCACGTGATTAGTTTACGTTCCAAATTTATTATACCTTGCATTGTCAATAGAAAACGTAAATTCCAATGAAGTCTTAGTCAAAGTTTTGAACTCGTTACCTAACAATAAACTTAAATTGAAGTATAATTTTCCAATCACGGCAAAGTTTCTTCTTCCGGAACATGAGTGCGGTTGTACTTTACCTACCGACTCATACTTTCTGCTATTTGTTGGGTAAACTCTTGGTTACAGTTTGTTTCGTTATCCACAATACTGTTGTGAAATAAGTCGACGTAGCCGATATAAAAGGGTACATGGTTTACCGAGTTTACTAGATTTATATCATTTTTCATCTGAACCTCGAAGGAGTTAGAACCTTTCTTCACTAGAGGCAGAGAATGGATGCCTTAACGTCAAGGTTTGCTTACCTAAGCCGCCGAATGCGATACTTTAAGAGGTTGCAATGTAAAAAACATATTTTGTTTGCTCTCTCACTTTTGCACGGTTTCTCAAATATCCAATATTTTGCCCTGAATTTAGTCCGCGTGGAACTCGTCTATCGCTATTCCTTTGGGAACTTATTTTTTCTAATAGAAAAGTATTCTATGTTATTTTTTGGGGTATGTCCTATCTCCGTACCTAATTTAATTAAAATCGGTTCGAAGGTTTACTTGTGAAAGCGTAACAAACGTATGATTTTTTAACACCAATAATTTCAGCCTTTGGTTATAGTTGGTCAAATATATTTAATTAGTTTCCCTTAACACGTTTGGAAAAGCTTATGTAATCAAACACGACCACATTAGAGGGCAGTAATAAATGCCGCAATTATTTATACCTAAGCTTAATATCCGTGTGCATTGTTTGTACTTCGACTGTCAATATTGACTATTACTATCCATGTGAAAATCATTATGACAACATCAGTACTAGAAGCCTTGGCAAAATGAATTAATTCTGCAAACGATGATTTAATGACTATAAAGTGCAAAGATCAATAAAAATGTAGATATATCATTGTTATTTTCACAACAATGCTAGGAAATAATATATCGCTAAAGATGGTCCCACTTATATTATATAAACAGTCCAGCAAACATATTTTTGGCTTGTTTCATAATGCAAACAAGACGGCATAAATATTCTTAGCTCCTTTTATATTGTTAACAGGCAGGTAGAAATATTCTAGGCCTGGTTCATGTATGTGCTATTTTGTGACGCTACTAATCTATTTCCGTGAATAGCTTTGTTATCTAAATATCTATGTCTGCCTCGGCGGAAAGGGCAATAGGCCGCTAATTTGGAATAGTGCAGTGTAGTTTTTCCATATTTACAAGAATCTCTCTTAGTAACTTAATTCACAGTTCATCGGCCAAATGTTTGCTTTTGTACAAGTTTTAAGCATCGCCACAATAGGCCACTTAATGGGCTCTGATCTATATTGATTGTTGGGACTTTTGGTGGCAAATCGTGGTTCTAGAATCCATGGAGTCACTATTTTCTATTTATTTATTTATTTATCACTTTGATTTTGACCTTCAGTATTTTAATATTTCAAAATTCATTTATTTATTTAACTGCTAAACCAATTTAAATGAATTTTGATATGGAGGATATCACTGCTGTGAAAGCGTTACAAACAAGCAAATATTGGTCGGTATGGAACAATAAATTCATTTTGAAATATGACCATACTGAATGTCAAAATCAAAGTGTCATGTAATAATTAGGAAATAGCGACTCCATGCAATCTAGAACCACGATATGCCACCAAAAGTCCTAAGCCTATGATTACACATGCGTTGCTAACTTTGAGGAATGCCTTTATGCTAGTCATTACATTGACGAACGACGAAAAATATCTTGATCCCAGCGTTAGTTTTTGATAGCATTTTTTTGTATCTACATGTTTGCAACCCCATCAGTTTTAAAGTGGTAAAACTTGTTTGGTAGGTAATTTTTTTTACAATAAAAACGAATAGAAAAACTTTAATCGACCAACATACCACACCAACCACAAAGTCTCAAAATATTTACACAAATCTTATTACTATGGCAATAAGGTCTATGTGTACATATTCTTGCAACTTTGTGCGGATATATAAAGATACAATGACATAAAAAAACTAGTTCTTATTTCCTAACAAGCGACACCAATAGATTAAAAAATTACAATGATGATGTGTCCTGAAATGGTCTCCACTCAGCAAAATGGTTGGCATGGGTTGCTTGGGACAGCGTAATATAGCCTACGTTAACACACTATGACAAAGGATTCAATAAAGACGGTACATACATACATAATTTAACTACTGTAACGAAAAAAACTAAACTCATGCCTATATTCCCAAAGTGGAGTAGGCAGAGCTACAGAATTACAAACAACTAAAAATTTGTTGATAATTCTGTATCCACATTTTAAAAAATTAGGCTCAGATGTTTACCAGTGTATTAGTGGTTTCAAGCCCATCGCCTTACGGCATCCACGGGAAGACATGGAGTGGCACTATTCTTACCCGGTAACCACACGGGAAAGCATACATAAAAATAATAATAATAAGAGGTACTGTTAAGTAAAAACCGTGACGAAAGAACGATAATAAATGAAGCATAGAAAAAAACGTAAATTATTGTAGTGAAGATAAAGATTATAGACATTATAGAGATAGATAGAAGAAGACAATTATTGTTATAAAGGAGCCGATTGATTGACTTCTTCCGACGGAACTTTCAACAGAAGTTATGTTTAATTATACGAATTGTAATTTGTTTTATATATTTATTTTAGAACCACGTTCTAAAATGCCGTTACTAAACGTTTATTCTACTGTTGTAAAGAAACCACATTTTAAACTGATTAGGTATGTCAAAATAAGCGAAGCCGTTGTCTTTTAAAATAAGCCTATAAAAGCGGTAGAGGATTATAAAAGGATTCGCAAAGGTTGGCCGAATGTGTAATGTATGAGCTTAGGCAGAGAGTACCCACTAATCTACTTCGAAATAAAGGCTCAGGGGAATTTAGGAAAAGGAACCGCGGGGGACTCTTACGAATTAAAAAAAAACTGTCCAAGTGCGAGTCGGACTCGCGCACCGAGGAATATTTAAGATAATATGGTTGGAAAACGCAAATCTAACGTAGATTCTTAACATGGTAAAGTACATATAATTTGTTTTTTTAGTAAATATCTTTACCCACGACTTCATCCTGTATTAAAATAAAACGCTACTTAGGTTACTCGGAAATCGATGTTCCAGCTCCGTCACTTTCGCTGTACTTGTAATAATTATCACCGTATCTAAAGGACATCATCTTTTTTGGTCCAAATATGAAAGTGCTGGCCAAAAAGAAATAATGCTATATTTTATTATAGGTTTTCCACCTGAACATTTATTATTATGGCACCAAAGCTGTAGTACCAATATCCATGGTTTTATGAGGACCTTCTGTTGAGTTCATTTAGGGATTTGTTATAATTTAAAAAAAAATGTGCAGGCGTATCTTCGTTTAATTCAATGATAAAGAATCACCATCGTCTGGAACAACAATAATATTCCCAACCCATAAACTGAGGGTGTTATTCGTGGAAAATGTATCGCATGGCTACTATGCACTAATACCATACAATGCACAAGATACGTAGATGTTTTTTGTTTGTTTATTTATAAAAATCTCCAAATACACGTAATACACGATTCTCGTCTTAAAAAACTTAAAAATAGGTGGAGCCACCTTATCTTACCAAAATCAGTTCAAATATCCAGTTATGGTAGAACAATTCATTTGTTTTTGTTAGTTTAATTCGCCGAAACAAAGAATTTCAGAATTAAAATAAAACCAAGGTCATTGACCCTAAAACTTTAGTGCCATAACAATAAATGCTCAGATAGACAAGTTCTAACATAATATAGCATTATATCTCTTTGGCCGGCACAATTACACCTTTGGACCAAAAATGTATGAAACCCCGATGATGTCCTTTCGGGTTGGTTTTGAAAGTCGAGGACAGCACCATCTATACAGAAGGTAGTTGTTATTGGTTATTCGCTAAGATTGCTCTCTCTTCCATTTTTTGGGTTTGCGCAGTCGGTTAAAAAGAGATACCTACAGATGGTCTAAGATCTGAATAGGAGACGATTCGCACCGGGCTGTTTATTCGATGAAAAGTATTTTATACCTAATGACATTGGGTAAATTTGTTTGAAGAATATTGTCATTTTTTTTTCCAGCGGCAAGGTTTGATTTTTACATAGTTATTTAGAGGAACTCTAAATACACATAGATATATATAATTTATGGCGTTAAATAATATCGGAGCGGAGATTTTAAAGATTTAAGTATTCAGTTTTTAGTACAAAAGTACGCCCAAGTATGAATATTTGTCAATCTCTCGGAAGAAACCAGCTCGTATAATTACTATTGAACTTCCCTTAGGTAAGTTTCTTTTAATAGTTAAATATCTCGGCTCCGATGCACTTAAGAGCACATTACATAACAAAATATGTTATATAAAAATAAACTTTTTTTTAAAATTGCAAATGCTTGTTTAATAGACAAATTACATACTAATCGAAAGTATGAAGTCTATAGAATATGCAAACGTTAGGTTTGGTGCAAATTATTAGTACCGACTTACCTGTTTATACCTGCCTACCCAATAGGTTGACGGGACAAAATAGTCAACCTAGCGTTTGCATATTCTATAGGCTTCATACTTTCGATTGGTAAGTAGTAGTAGTAGTAGGTAATTTGTCTATTAAACAAGCTATTGCAATTTTTTAAAACAAAGTTATTTTTTAATTTTTTAATTCGTTATATACTGGACTGAAATTTTTCAGCCTACCTATTCGCCATTTATTATTTAGCGTATTAAATTTGGTATAAAATGCTTTTTATTGAATAAACAGCCCGGTGCAAATCGTCTCCTATTCGGATCTCCTACTAAGAGCCCAGGACTTAGCAGCATTTACATCTTGGCTAGGCCTACTGTATCTCGTTTCTGTTTTCTATCGATTCGGAATGTATGGAATAGACACAAGCGGTCAACGCGATATGTCATCAGCTTACGTCAATTCTATACGTCATGTCGATTACCGAAAATCGGTAACTTAGCGATATGTATCTTGACTAGGCCCCCAGAGGCTATAACACACGTTTGTGTATGCTAACGAGCGCAAAGCCCGTTTTAATGATGCCTAAATTAAGTAAGCTGCATACAATAGCGTGTACTTAGTTAGCTTAGAGCAAAACAAGTTAATTAATGAGTGCAATAAATATCACAGAACGCATCGTCGTTTAAAAGTTACTATAGTCACCATTATTCCAAATTAAACCTTCAGGGCGGATTGACTACGAATAAGAGTCGTGAATATCATGATACGTGACTTTAAGATTCACTAAAACGATTTTCTGAAAAACAAAGTACATTAGGGAATAAATACGGAAGACAACAGCAGGAATTGGATTCCATGCGGACGAAGCGGCCACCCTTTAGTATGTGGCTTAAAACACTATACAGTGTTTACCGGCATGCGGGTATTTATTAAACCTGCCGATAATAAGCCTGCTCTAGCAATTGTTTGCGAGTAATATCAATTAAAAAATAATTAAAATAACTTCACAATTAATTTTCTTAGATACTGTCCATTTTTATTGTAGTGCATGTGCTGCGTGTTCATAATTATAAGTATCGCTGTTGCTTAGTACAAGGCATGTCGTGGTACGGGGGCAAATCATAATAATCAAATTATCCGTCGATTAACACTTGTCAAATTGCTGTGCTTTACATAGCTGGCAATTAAAATTTTGTTAAAAAGTTAAGTTAAACTTTCTGTTTAACAAAGCCTGATTTTTTTTATTAATTAAATTAATATTATGGTTACGTTACAATATACGTTATTTTAACCTCTAAAAAAAGCCAGGGTGCTGGTGACACACTGTATAGGTTGTTTATAAAACCAGTGTACCCCAAAGGCAAGGATAAACCAATCCTAAGTATGAATATTGGTTATGCAATGATTCCTCAACCGTCGTAAGACCTTTAAGATTTCGAACCAAAAGTCCTGTTAATCAACTATGAAAGGCTACTAACATTATATTTAATTAATATTGCAGTGCTCGTTTACTGAGTGGTCGCGCGGGAACTCCAAACAGTGCAGGTATTGTACTTGCCACGTTAATTAAGAGGAGCCCTGTGTGGGATAGGTAACAAAAGCGTTTATTTAAATGAACTATTTAATTAATGTACCTACCACTATCCTTATTAATGTGAAAGTGTGCTTGATTGTTTTTTAGGGTTCCGTAGGCAATAAGGAACGTTTAACGTCTGTCTGTCTAACCGCGATTTTACTCAGATATATAGTTATACATTGAAATTACGCAGAAAAAGATGTAAAACAAAATCTTGAAAAAATATTAAGCATTATGTAAAGCAAAGGTTATATATTTTTTACATTATAACATTGAGTGAGGCCAGTGGCGTAGCTAGGTGATCAAGGGCCCTGGGACAAAAAAATAAACTTGGGCTCCTGAACTGTTTAGGTTTTATTAATATTTTAGAAATGCAAAGCTACCTTATAGCTAGCTTGTGCAATATGAGGTTTGCTAATCAGGTTTTAGGACCCCACGACCTTGGGGGCCCTGGGGCACTGCCCCGCCTAGCCCTTCGGTAGCTACGCCACTCAGCGAGGCATCATTGGATAATTCTTAAAAATAAATATGTACGTGTTATTACCGTGTTTAGGAAATATTGAGCACAAAAAGTGTTTTTTAGTGTTAAAGTGTTGTTTCTCTACAAAACTACAAGTAATAAAAATCTGTGAAAAATCTTTAATGAAAGCACATAACGAATTCAAAATAGTTTAGATCTTTCCCCCATAATGATATATTTTGTTTCAAATGAAAATGAAGGTGTTTCGGGAAAACAAGCGCAGCGAGGGAACTAGTCTGTCTAATGCAAAACTGACTCTGTTAGATTAGATTTGTATACTAGAAACACAACTTATTTTAACCCTTGAGGTGGCTTGAAGATATCCCTAAAAGCAATAAGACAAAAAAACAAAACTTTGTTTATTCTTCACAACTTCACAACTTAACATTTACATCAAAAACATTAGTCATATAATAGCACAATTTTATGTCTTTAAAACCTTTGTAGCTTATAACTTTTACCGGGAGTCTTTTATAAAACCTGACACAAAGCGATCAGAATTAACGGCTTTACGAAGCGTTGTCTTGTTTGAAGTAAACTTACTACCTACATTCTGCCGTAACAGATTTCGGAGTTAATCGGCTTACCGTTTCAATGTAATCTGTTGACTTTATTTGGTTCAATTTTCGTTAGTCAGATGTCACGTAAGCCTAAACACGGGGGTGTATTTCCAAATTCTTAGAGAAAACACTTCCTGCTTGAACAGGATCTTGGCAAATAATACATGGCCATCGCACTGAGCTGCTAAGCAAGCTTTCGTGAGGAAAAGGGACAATCACACACCGAGATAAAAATCGCCAGCGCTTGAGGCGGCTTCATTTTAGGAAGGCATTCGGTGTTCAATATATTATGTATACATATATTTATATTACCCGACTGCCGAAGAAAGACGGCAATGTTTTTGACCTATAGGTATGTATATAAGTACTTGTTTCGTTGTAGAGGCTTCATGGGAAGTCCGATTTTGACAAGCAATCTGTCGTTAGATGCGCCATAGCCAAAATAATGTGACATGGTACTTTAATAGCACCATAATGGCGGATTCAGAAATATGCAAGTGTAAGCAATAAGTATTACTAAATATATATTTTCGAATCTGTCATTTTAGCACCTTGCTTGTTGAAATCGGACATTCCATTCAGCTTCTACAAAGGAACAAAGATAAATGTTATCATATTTAAAAAGACAAATATATCAAAACAAGCATTTGAGTTTTTAGAACTTAAATTTTTGTTAGTTTTTCTTGTTTACACTTATTCAAAGGATGTAGGAAAGCGTTTAATTACGTAAGCACGCTTTGCTAATATTTTTTTATTGCGAGAAAATAAATATCACCTTTAAATATAATCCCTTAACCGCGATTTTCTCTTAACGTATAACGTGTCAGTGGCGGGTTCGTTACCGCCTATACTGTCAACTAGTTTCAGAGGGCCCAGATTGAAATTGGCTGTATCAAAAGGCCCATGTTTTAGAGAATTGGCGCTTGATTGACGGCTTAATTAAAGCCACGTAACACGTTATCTCAAACGTTCGACTAGGCTTTTGTGTTTGAAGACCTTTTTGAAGCGTAAAGTGATATAAGTACACAGCTCCAATTACAAGTAATGCGTGTATTATAATTAAGTACGCTTTCGCAAGATTATATAAGGTATGTTATTACTTCAAACTTACACAGGAGTATGGCATAAATTTTAATCAAATTCTAAGTTTAATCTTGAGTCGGTTGGCTGCGCAGAGCATATATTGGTAGGTACTCTTCTTCATTGAAACATAAGATTAAATGGTGCGTTTATAGTAATGTCTCATGCCCAGTTGCACGAAATTTCACTCAATTGAATATCGCCATAGGTAACGTGTTATCTCCTCGTCCCTTAGTGAGTTAAAAAGTGACAACTGCTCATTAATGCTAATGTGTAAAACGTAAGTGGGGCTCAACACCGTTAAGGGTGAGTATCCACCAGATGTACGAGGGAGCGGAGCGGTGCGCGAGGATAAAATCCACCAATAAGATTACTTAATTTTCCTAGCCTCGCTAAGCGCAGCTCTCCTATTGGTGGATATTTTTCTCGCACGCCCCGTTTCGCTACCTCGCACAGCTTGGGTCTAAATAAAAACAGGGACTTATTAAAAAAAAATGTTAAATGTCAAGTTGCAGAATAAGATACGGGTAATTAAAAACTAACTACCTTACTTAAAAAAACACGTCTTAAGCGGTCTATCCGCTTGGGAGTTACGATACCACAAACATACACACTCATACACAAATACACGCCTTAAACTTATAATACCCCTTTTTTGCGTAGGGGGTTACAAACAGAGTTATGGTAAAGTGTTTATGTATTCAAAGCGCAATCGTCGCAAACATTAGGTCATACTGGCCGAATAAAAGTGCGGGTGGCATTCGAATCACGCGGCGATAAGGGCCCGGCTTATACTTTAAAGTCACTTGCCGCGGTGCAGGCGCGGTAATATTCGTATTCACCGCGTGCCAGCGACGCCCTGCGTCACGTCTCGGCGCCAGAGGTTATTTGCATCCCACCTTCACATTTCTCCGGCATTAACTGTCATATTGTCGTATTAGTTAGGAACTCTTGTGATACTAAAACGAAGAAGGCTAACAAAAAGCTTTGAAAACTCTTTCGGCATCATGATATTCATGATTGAGGAGGTTATTACAGCCTAGAATACTCCTAGAGTGAATGAATACCAATCTAACTATATCCTGCAACTTAAAATACGTCAAGGCGTTGAGCCATATGAGGTCACAAAGAAACATATGCATACATAGAATACAATAAAATAAAAAACTTTTAGTTAAACAACACATACTGCATGGAAAGGATATACAAAAAATAGTTACATATTGAGTCAACGGTATCCAATCACTTGCTAAACAACATTGTACATACTGATTTATTTCACAAATATATTGTAAAACGCTTTTTTCCCGAAACTGTAAATATTTCTGGATTTATTTCAGGACAATCCTGTAGGTTAGGATATGTTAGTTTTATAAAAAAATCTGATTCATGTGGAACCACAGGTGGTCTTATCACTAAATAGCGATCACTTCCAGATAACCTTACAAAGAAGAGATGGTTATAAACATACATAGATACACCGGAAAACTATTACCCTCCTTTTCAGTTTACCCTTGATTAAAAAAAAAAGGATTTAACTCCATAAACCTTTTGCCAAGGAAAAATAAACGTAACTCAAACACCGTCAGTTTTCGCTAGAGGATAAGAATGTCCGACAATAATTCGTAAACCGATCGGCGAGCATTGCAATAAAGCGGCCAAGTCACATAGTCGCGGGGGCGGCCATTCGAAAACTAATAAATTTCACCGGGGCTCTGAATTTATTTGATAAACGACCGAGATAAGGATGCGGAGGAACCCGGTCTCAACACTTTGTAGCGGTCAGCAGCGCTAGTCGACTTTGAAATACGCTATTCCCAGAGCATTACTTTGAGCCGTGCAAGCATACTGCACTTATACCTAATAAATATAGGTCAATATGAATTTTAAAAGTAACATCGAGAAATATAATCAAATGCGTAAATATCCTTTACAACCTAGTATGTGGATGTGGTCCCAACCCTATGTACTCGTATCTTGCGAGTTTGGATTCATTCTCACGTCGCAAAAGAGATTGTGTGAGCTCGTTCAGAAATGCGTCTTCGGTTTAGACGGAAATTTTATTATTTCTAATGTCTTTTGTAATACGTCTTCGAGTTTGGATCCGCTCTTATCGCTCTTAAATAAAGAAAGAGTATTAGCTTATTCGAAAAATTACGTTTTAAAAATCAACAGCGGATTTGAACACCCAAATGTGTACCTTTATTATTTACCACATAAAGTAAAAAAATTATAAAATAAAAAAGTAAGAACTCTACAAAGGCATCTTATTTATTTAAAAGACATTTTGTGGCTCGTAAACTAAACGAACATCGTTACCTAAGTGACTGCCAAATGCTTCTGTACCAACCCAATACCACTAATGGAAGTAAAACACCGAGACGCGGTCGTGTAAGAGTTCACCTGAGCAAGTACATATTTAAGGCTTCGCCGCTCAAACCAGGGACACATTTTGCATAATTTATCCTTGATAAGTAATATGTACGAGAATCGATTATAATGTTAACCTTGACGAAGACGTTGTTTTGATACAACAGTTATAAATAGAACAGACGATATTCGTATACTCTGATATTTACATTGAAATAATTTAATTTTAGAACGTTTAAACATAATTTTAAACCACAACACGAGTTGAATACAAAATATTATTTACAATTATCAAACTAGTGTAAATCGGGAACAAAATTTAGAATTCAAAATGGAGTATAAACCATCTCCCGCAGTTACAATTGGAGCTTAAATTCGTTTCACAATTATTAAAGCAATCTAAACGATGCATTTGACTCCACAAACAGTCCAGCATTTTAAACGGCAAGCTTGATAAGTAGCACGCTATTTCCCCTAATACTGCGCTTGTAACGTGTCTCTCAGTTTGAATGCGAGCATCAAAACAATTCATCACGTATGCATAACGGCGCAGAGATAAACCGAGCGCTGCTGCAACCCACGACTTTAGCGCGACGTAACTTCTGAGAGATTCCTAGATTCAAACGGAACACAGCCACAGTTTGCCTCCTCGGTTGAATGCTAAAATAAATACACCTCTCAGCCAGCGGAAATGTTGCCGCGGAGAGCAATTTAAAAGTCTTAGCTTATTATACGGGCTCGTTTTTGAACGGAGACATGTATTCCATATTTGTGTCAACGATATAAGCCTTCCAGTTGGGTATTTATACCGTAAATGGAAATTTGATCTAGGCCGGTAAAATTATATTGTTTGAGCAAGATAAATAATAACATTAATTATGTAAGCCTCAGCGTAAATTAAAAAAACAATTCAATTTTGTTTACGTCTATATGGTTTACGAATATTTCCTCAAAATCATAAATATTAAAATATTTCAGAATTTATACACTCACTAATATTTTCATTTAGTTCTATCTAATCTTCAGAAAAAAAGGCTAGACCACGCAAAGAATGCGTAGAAATTTTCAATTCAGTTACACGTTAATTTAGGGACACCCTTTTAACAAACTTTCCCGTTAACCTCCTAAGCACTGGACTTAATTAAAAACTGAAACCTTAACGAATCAATCTCCGCTGTATCAAAACGATTAACCCGCGAAGCGCCGGGCTAATAGAAATGGGCAGACATTGGAAGGGCCCTCGGATTCTACCCGGTCCAACGGTTCGTTTAAAATTCCCTTAGCCTGTTTAACATAGAGTAGCCACTTAATTTATTTAGGTCCTTCGATCCTGATGATTGAAATATTCAAAGGATTGAAATAAAGTTCATTATGTCAGGTTGGTGTTTTTTGATAACGTATTTAAATTCTAGTTTTTTTTGATTAAATATATGAATATTTTGGATCGCTTAGCGCTTGAAGATCTAAAAGTAAAACAATTAAACATAAATTTTTGATAGAACAGTATTTCAAGACCCAACAAAAACATTTCAATACTCAACACTTCCCTTTACCCCTAAATAAATCTATCAACATGTATGTGTACGTTTCATAAACGAATTCCCCCAATGTTTTGAAAACTCGGTAACAAAACACAACGTACTTACCTCCTTGTTTTGAGTGGGGAAAGAAAAAACATTGTCATGTGTAGGGCCCGCGTGATCCACGTACTTTGAATAGAGAAATGTTGGTCTGAGTACAATAGTCTCTAGAATCTCCCGAGGCGGCGCGGTGCGGCGCGTAAGTCGGGACTTTCCTTTCAATACGCTTCATGGTATATAAGGGTACTTTGTCAGTGATATTCTAACCGGACTTTTTTTAGCTGTGTTTTAGCCGAAGGTGGGGGTGGGTTTTAGAGGTGTAGAACTGTAGAAGCTTCTAGGATATGGAAGAATTTTCTATATAAACATATTGTCAGGAACAAAAATTCAAATTCAAATATTTATTCAGTATATTGGCCACAGAGGGCTCTTTTACACGTCGGTATAGAGTGAATCTAACAGCTCTTGGGACAAGACCATCATTGCGGAGAAGAAGCGCCGCAAGAAATTTCAGAACTATCTTAAATCTCTTTAAAACAATAATAAAGACCACTATAATCAGGACCGCATGTTATATAGCTGACGGCTCCAATATCATAATATTCCTATGTATTATTATAACCTGACACGCTTGTAAGATTTATTCGCCATTGTCGGTACAATAACGTATTGTTATGTTTGAGACACGTGTCCGCGACATGAATAGAGGTATAATTGAATTGAAAAATTGGTATTACATTATATTTTGGTGAAAAATAAATTGCGTGCCTACAATAACGAACAAAATAATACTTAAATCTACATCTTTACAATATATCGTTATTTACTCACGATTCTCCCTTTATTAATATAAGAAGAATAATTAAATTCGTAATGGGTATAAATAGGTACAAGGAAAGAGCAATTAACAACTGAGTTAAGGAAGCCCTCCTTTGTATGATTGCCCATGGCATAAAAGGTATATCTAACGTAGTATGTAGCTTCCCCCTTGGTGTAATTTATGAAACCAAACAAAAAACTAAGATATTAAAATTGTAATCTAGTATGTCTCATTTATTTTACTCGATAAAATTGTAATGTTCCCGTATAATACAACAATTGTTTATTTTTTAATGCCATAAAACTTTGTTAGGGACGCTCAAACTTAATTAAGGCACTACTACAATACAATGAGCTCGAACTTTTGTTTGATTTGTTATTTCTGTTGTAAGCATTCTTCGCGGCAATCAAGAGACTTAATTAAACTCTGTAAATCTATGAAACCAAGAACCGCAATGTTCAGGTTTCATTTCATACAGGGGGGGAAGGGTTATACATATATTGCAAATTGGTATTAAAATGTGTGTCGTTGTTTCTAATAGAATATTCCCATGAATCTTGACGAAGAACTAAGTATTTAACGCAACCTGAGTTTATATAATATCTCTAACGCTGAAATCCACTCACGCTCTTGTCCCCTAGTATTATTTCCTGAACTATGGGTACTGCACAACTACATTAATACTTAGGTATACATGTAAGTATGTATCAAGGGGGCATTTTAATATTTAACGTAAAGGCAGCAAAGCTACTGTCTAAATAAAACACCGGCTAAGTGCGGGTTGGACTCCTACACGAAGGGTCCCGTACCATACTGTCTTTAATTTTAGTATATTTGTTGTTAAAATGGTAATAGAACACCCTCTGTGCAAATTCCAATTGTCTTCCTATTACGGTTCCTGAGATACAGCTTGCTAACAGACAGTCGAACGGACGGACATAGGTTCTAATAATAGGGTCCCGTTGGCACCCTTTAAGATCGAAACCTTAAAAATTAAATATCACAATGTGCTCCTAGCGGAATTTGAACCCGCGACTATCGTTTAAATAAGGTGTCGCCGCCACTGAGTCACCGCGCCGGTTAAATCAGAGTCATATCGATCTACGTCGGTGGAATACATGCGCATCCAATGAATATTCAAGCAAATTTCCGCATCGGAGTCTGTAACTGCAGACGAAACGAAAAAAACTTTTGCGTTGGTTACAAACCAGATTTCTATGCGGAATACGCGTTCACCGATAAAGTCACGTTTTTGGTACAATAAATATAGGAAAACCTAAAATTGACAATTTTGGAACACGCAGCACGCCATCCTGCCAGATGGGATTCTGCCACGTTTTCTAAAACGAAAAAATAATTGATACAAAAATCAAACCTTACTGACATCAAATATTCAGGTGAGTTTTGATTAAAAAATCCCGATTCTATGCTATAAAGGCGACAAACGTTTATTACCACTATAAAAGCGTCTAATAAATGTCACCTTACTACTATTCATTTTCTGCTAACTTAATATGTCTAGCGACTGAACCCAGGGAACGGTTTTGTTATAAAGAGCAGTAGCAGTGTTCACACATAGTAGCTAATATTGCAACAAAATCGTGGCACATGCTATCCCGTAAGGCTTCTACTTCATGCATTTTCAATTTTCCGGGGGTAGTTTCAAGTAGAACTACTTCTTACTGCGCAGCCCGTACCACGCTTTTGCGAACCTATTATAAGATGACACTAGAAGATGAATGCGAAGATACGACTGAATTATTAAGAAACATGGGGAGAATACCGTAATCGCAGAAATGGAATTCCAGGGATGGGTGACATTTCTGGAATAAGCGAACGTCGGCACGCTTGAGCTTTCACCTATATTTTATTAAGACTGCTATTTGCTTCCGTTTAGTATATTGATAAAAATCACACAAAAATATGAAATATAAAAGGAGCAACTAAAAATAACTCCTCAACAAAAGTTTTGAGGCGTAAAAAAGGTTGGGACGGCATTCTATGTCGATTTATTATCACCTAAACTTAAACTCATATTCATATTGAGAATTCGTGACCGCTCGCTACCCTCTACATGTACCTACGTCTATAGTGCGAAACGAAAAAGATAAAGCTACTCCAGGAAATGGGCCATTCGGAGCCCTTTTTCAGAGCTATCGGGTATTAGCAATTTGCTTTGTGTAAGGCACTGACTCTCAAAGTGGAATTGTATCGGTCGAGAATAAGGAAAAGAGGACTTTGATAATTAACCCCTAAAGAGCGTACCTAACTGGAAATGTGAACTTTACGAGAAATTTCAAGCAACTAACTAAATGAATAGGTGCCTAATCGTGACGACGTTCTAATTTACGTAAAGCTAGCATTTTAGATGGCGTCGTTAAACCTCTTTGTGCAGGCATCTGCCAGCTAAAATTAGACAAGTTATTTACTAATCTCGCTGATAATATCGATGCGAAAGTTTGTGAAGGAGTGTGTTTGTGTTAGTTTTTCAATCCTCCACACTGCAGCAGCTGGATGGATTTGGATGAATTTTGTAATGAAGGTAGCTTATACCCTGGATTAACACATAGGCTACTTTGCATCCCGGAAAATTTACACATTACCGAAGGCATAGCAATAATCGAAATTCCCTGTAATATGGGATGTCCGAATAACTAATTCTACGCGGAAGAAGTCGCGGGCAGAAGCTAAAATAAATTCTTAAATAATAAAATATAGCATATTTATATTTCAGATGTAAAATAAAAATTCTTTATTGCTTGCATTTACTTACCTACGTTAACTTTATAAAGGTAACGTGACTCAAAACTTTTAGCTAGTTAGTTTAATGTAGCCTTAACAAATTCGAAGCGAAGTGAACATTAGCCGTGTGAAGAAGTGAAACTTCCCTACTGTCGGACCCGCATCACGGGATTCTCTCGGTCTTATCTTGTCGGCTTCGGCAAATGAAGCCGCGACTGATTTCAACAGATACCTAATAGCAGATACGAGAGATTTTTCACGGAAAAGATTCTTCTTTTTCACTTGTTGTTATAGGTAAACAACTTAATGAAAGCTCCTCTTGCATATAGTTGTGTACAAAACTTATATATGGAATTTACGTCAAATTTCAAATATAGAAACGGTCTATACAGATGTGTTACAACTACATGCAAGAGGAGCTTTACTTAAGTTTTTGCCTATACTTATACTTATAACTGTCTATTTACTATTTCAACTATGATTATAGCTACAACTAGTTTATAGCATTGCTTGTCCAAATCCTTTTTCTACAAATCTCAAATGTTTTATGATTCAACCTTCATGGGAAATCGGATACAAAGAAACCTACTGGGCTACCGTTTTTCATCGTGGGAAAAGACTAAATCCCGTTATTGTTCAAAGAATCCTTTAAATATCCGGAACTTGTAACTCAAGCCAACTTATAATAGTTTTGCAATGACAGGGTAATTCACCAGGACTTAAAATGTTCATGCTATAATTTCCCTTTGACGTATCTATTTGAGTTGCAAAAGGAATATTCTGGACGATTAGGAACTAACTACACAGAGACCGCAAAGCGTCCCGACCACTGCTCACGACGGTGTCAACATTTTGATTGGCACTTCATACCAGTTGATATAACTCGTTACATCGAAACACCGAAAACAACTGAATAAATTAATTTAAATTACTCCTTTTGTTCCGATATTAAACCTTTTGTGGAATGAATTTTGCGAACCACGCAGAGTACGTCAAAAGCTTTTCCAATTTTCAAGGCAGCGCGCGATTGGAGGCCTGTTCATTTATTAAATAAATGTTACCTAATTATAATTGGAAAAGGATGTATTGTGTTTGCAATTGTTTCAGTAAAAAACCTGTTCCCGTTATTGAATTGGGCTTGAACTTTGAATATACTCGTATTGTCATAATAATGTTCACAGTCAAGGAAATGTATTCGCGTACCTTTTTGACTCTTATTGTATTTGTGACAAGAGCGAAAAAGGTACGCGAATACATTTCCTTGACCGTACACTCGACGACATCAAGGGTCGACCATCAAAATCCCTAATTTTCATAATTCCAAATGCAATGTTTTGATATAAGACTTTATTTGTTGATGTCTCTTATAAATCGAAACTAAAGTAACCTACGTAAAGCAAATTAATTATGCATTTAATCTTACAGTTCCAGCATAATAGAGCCTTAGGAAAAACGGAAATTTGGACAAATAGTATTCGGAAAAAAAAAAACGGAATTTTAAGGTGTTCCTCCTGCTGTTCCAGCACATTGAATAGCACATTGTAAGCATATGGCTGTAATTCACCGATATTGGTAGGTTTAAAAAACATCATATGCAAAAGAGAAACAGTCAATTTTCACGGTTACATCCTGGGGCACGTTTTATAAAGCTACAAGTTACAATTTTACAGCTCTAAACTGGCAACACTGCTCAAATAGCCGGTCGTCATTGGTCGAGGTTGTGTCAAATGGAAACTTGTAACCTGTAAATTGTAATTTGTAGTTTTATAAAACAGGCCCCTGGGGTCCTAAATAAATAGGTACAATAGCTAGGTAATGCAGTATATTTAGATGTGGTAGGACCTTGTGAAAGGTCTGTTCACCTATTTTAGTCTTTTACCTACCGCCAAGCGGTAGTTTTGGCATTTTTGTGTTACTAGCCATCACAGTCCTTAGGTTTGGCATCACATTTTTGCAGTTGCGTGCTTGTTTTTCAGTCTTGGGATTGTACTCTTGACAATGCAAATGTGTATGTGTCTCAATTCAACTTCCACTTACCATCAGGTGGCCTGTATACTCCTTAGCCATCTTAATAAACAAATTATATAGCATTCACCACCCACGCTACATCCCAGTGCAAGTCCGTATTCCGTAAGCATCAGTGCACGCAGCTAATAACGACTCGTAGGAGAGCAAGGGTATTATTAAGCTGGTATAAAGCACAGATCGGCAAAGCGTGGAAGCAATAGACATTTTGATTTATATCTCTAGTGTAATCTGCCAGCAAAGTTTCTTGGTCGCTCCTCGGGTACAATCAATCTGTTACCGACTTTAGTATACGACTGTTCCGTTTTCGTTGTCTTCAATTGTCTTCAGGCCATTAATCCTATTTTCTTTGTCGCCGGAAAACAATTTTGATTGTGGTTCGAGAAGATAATTGAGAGTTATTTGGCTGAAAAAGTTGTTATTCTTGTTTGTCTAATATTATAGCCGTCTGAGAATAAAATAAGAGGATTATTAATCATATTCTATTAATGGAGCAATATTTGTATATACTCATATATTAATCAAGTTTTCGAAAACGGCACAACGATTTCGATGAAATTTGCAACATAGGGGTTTATGGTGGCGAAAAATCGATCTTTCAAGCATCTTCGGGAAAATTCGTTTGTAACCCGAGCGACCGCCCGGCCTTCCAGGTTCTATAATACGTTGTAATTATACGTTGAAGAATGTCACTCAATAAATATTTTAATAAACAAATAGTTATAATTTTGAGTGTTTAGAAAGTAAACGATAATGATAAACAAAACAAGTAACTTTAAACAACGCGTATTTCTTTCACCTTTAATTTACCTAGTTTTAGTAAATTTCGTACATCACATTTTAATAGTGAAAGTTGGAACCTTAAAAATTTTGATAATTTACGTACAAAAGGTCTGGGGGAACATTAATTTAGGCGTTTAAGCGTTAATAGGGTAGGTCTTATGACTATGACGAGTACCTAAAAATTGCATTTTATTTCACGTTTTAAGTAAAAATACATGAAACTAATTAATGTGATCGCGTTTTATAAAATACCCACATAATTTGAAACAGGTGCTCAGTTATACCTATTCATAGTGTCCGACCGAAACTAGTTTTTGCGGCCAAAACCGTAACCGAAACCGAATCGAAACTTCCATATAACGGCTAGCGGACGCAGCAAAATTACACTTGGTGCACCGAACATGCCCGATCGCAACGTGAAATCTTCGAAACGTGGTTTCGGTTTCGGCAAGTCCGTCCATAACTCGAAAATGGCTCGACCGATTTGAATATTTTTTTTTTTTATTGTGTTCGTAATTATTAGGACAAGGTTTGTGTGTAAAAAAATTACACCCGGGTGCGCCGGGCACGGACAGCTAGTTAGTAAATATAATATCTTAGTAACCAAAATATTTTCTCCTTTATCAAGCTGATTCAATAGCTTAATTTGGCTCGGTTCTTTTTATTGTAACGTATGATTCAGATTAACAGTATCTTCGGTCGTCAAACAATCTGCCCACCGCGTAAACCTAAATTCACTTCGATAATAATCTAAAACGAATCGCCATTCAAAATTCAAAATATGAACTCAGTAAATTAGTTAAATGAGTAAGTAGTTCTCTAAAAAGTGAGAGGCTACGTTTAAAACCTGCGCGTTGTCATTTTTAAAGTGAAGAAAATGAGAGAAAGAAAGAAACAAACATTTATTCGGTTATAAAACAATTACAATAAAATATAAACAACAAACAGCTGATACTATGAAAAACAAAATAACACTACTAAAGCCGAAAGGGCAAACCAGCTCAGCTTGTAACTGGGCAGGGCTTCAGCGATGGTTTTCAGCTGGAGCCCGAGATGGAGGTCGATGATAAAAAGTACTCAAACGAAAACAAGCATTTAAAATGATATACCAACAGCTTCAAAACACGTGTGCAGTGTGCTCTATCCAATGAAGAAGGCTGATGGTGAAATATCGCCATCATTAACTATCAGCCCAACTCAGAGTAAGAGTGAGAGAAGACTTTAAGTGTCTCTAAAATGTCTTTGAGTACGGCATCACATAAAACATTCGCTATCGTAGCACCTAAATATTGGCAAACCCGGCGGTACCTGCCAATTGTAGACTATCGAACATTTTAGACATACCTACATTTTTTACAGGCGCAATCGTTCGCGGCGACGTTGTCTGCCACGACAAGTGATTAATTATCCCGACGTCTCGTCTTCTCCACTCCTGATTGATTACAATGTAATCTTGTTTGTGACTTGACTGATGTTGGGAATTGTATCACGGTTGAGTTCGTCAACTTTTTTGGCTATGATTATCAAGTAGCGATGTCTTCGTAATCAATAGCATCTTTACGTATTAAGATTCCTATTTTTTCATTAGAACTGACTTGTTAGATTTCAGTATAGTTCATCAGTTCTGAATCAGCACGAAACTTATTTACGACAAATGATAATTTGCACCTGCAAAACATTATGGCATCAAATTATTAGGTCAAAATGAGAAGCTACTCTATCAATAATCATGTTATTTAGGCAACCAGTCAAATCTGCTCATGCGGTCCGCGAATAACCCCTCAATGTTCTATCTAGAACAGCCGACCGAACTCCGGCCAAACCGCTGCTTCCGCTGTTGACCCCTGCCCTTAATTTCACAAAGCTAAAAGTGACAGGTGATAGGTAACATACATTGATGCAGGTCGATGTACATTGCCCCGCATAAATGAAGCCTTGCAATGTAGTAACTCGTCTACATTGCAATCTATGCTGCATTGTCCGTGACTGTCATTATTATTTACAAGTGTTTAAAGCTGAGAGTATTTGTGTTTATATATTTATATGCGCTTTATTTTTTAAGTGAGCACAAGCAGTAGCAGTCGTTACGAGTATACAACGTGTCCCAAAACTCAACGATAAGCCGGCACCAGAGGATGGAGCTGCTTATGATTAGTCGAGAAAAAATAAAAAAGATAAAAAAGATAAAAGAAATTTATTTAGTAAGTAGGCCGCTCGGGCACTTTTACACGTCAAGATACTACCAATACCAATACCAATAAGGAAAAGATATATTTTTTTCCTTATTTTTTCTCGACTAATCATAAGCAGCTCCATCCTCTGGTGCCGGCTTATCGTTGAGTTTTGGGACACGTGGTATAGTTATCTATTAATAAAAATAGCACATGCGATCACTGGTCTGGTGCTTTTTTATTAAAAGTATATTACCAATGTCATAATTTATAATTCGTTCGATTCCTAAAACTATATTGATAGTAAAGTGTTGCGTGTCAACGCGAAATTTTATCGAACAACACGTTAAAAAGCATGATAGTCAACAACATTTACATTAAAGCAAAAATTTTGTAAAATAGTAGCGTCAAATGTTGATTACGGGACAAAATTAGGTTTTAACTTCAAAACGTACCTATAAATTCAGATATGAAAGCTGTCTTTATTGATAATAACGTGCACAGTGTACTTATGAAATATCAGTGTATTGTGTTGTGATACAAGATAAAAATATACCGTTTTATAATGATTCTTCGAAATTGTTGACACCCTGCACGGGTAGCATAAGTTGTATTTTCTCGCTTGTCGAGTGCGTCTCTTTCGTTACGGACTAGATAAAAAGGGAGATCCGAGCGACAACCAAGTCGCGGACAACATGTGCTAGCCGTGCTGAGGATCTAGCCAAATTGCAAACCCAATCAGTCATTTTTGCCCCTTTGGAATTTATAAATAAATAAATAAATAAATGATTCTTTATTTAACTAATCAAATATTTAACTAATCTTATTTAAAAACGTTTAAGCATACTGTTATGTATTATTTTAAAATACAAAACCCAGTGACCGGACCAGATTTAATTGCTCTTGAGTTTATTTAGCCGCCATAAAGCCGTAACTATTATAGCTGTAAGTTCCCGATCGACACTTGTTTAATACACTGCCAGTTATTACCGCCGCGAGGTTACTACCACGTTTCACCCGCTTATCTTAAACTACCGCTCGTTTCAGCGTCCATTGTCTTTAAAACCTTAGCCGTATAAGAAAAATGTTTTTCACTAAACCTTAACTTTCAAAGACCATTTTTAGCTTTCTCGTCTTTATTGCTTCGTATAATTTTTTTAACAAATCTTGAAGGGAGTTTATGATAAAACATTACTTATAAGTATAAATTATAACCTATCTATACCTACATTTACTATTTGTTTTCCTATAAAGGTCTCATTATCCCGTCTTGCTAATTCCGAGGAGCATCTGGCATTACTTGGAAACGCCGGCGTGCATCGGGTTCGTTGTAGCGCCACCAGAAACGAACTTAAGCGAACTTAATGACTTCCAACTCGCCTAACTTGCCTTACTTACTCGTTGGAAGAAGACGCCCCGGAATTGGTGTGTAACTAGCATTAACTTGACCCGCAATCGGAAGACCGAGTGGAGAAAATTGTTCTTTTAAAATTTAGGTTACATTTTATAAAAGAGCTACGCTATTTCAAATTTAAGACAGCGCTACGTTTGTGACAGCGAATTAAATAATCTCGACGAAGCAAAAGTTAATTTTTCGGTTTAAATTAGGTTGTAGAATATTGTAGATTACATTATTAAGCGCTTGTTACATCTACTTTAGAGGTTGCTTTTTACTTTGTTCTCCTTTTATGAGTAGAATGTGAATAAGTTATATGTTAGTGCATAATTAAAAAATATTACATTTAAAAAAGCTATTTGTCATCATCTTTAGTTGTTTCAGGTGTTGCTTTATCTGCTAGTCAGTCGGCAAATGTTGTTTTAAACCGACTTCAAAAAAAAGGAGGAGGTTCTCAATTCGTCGGGATATATATATTTTTTTATGTATGTTCCCCGATTACTCGAAGACCACTGGACCGATTTGAAAAATTTTTTCGTTGTTCGAATAAGTATACTTTCTAGTTGGTCCCATTGTCACCACGTCAGGATCTGATGATGGGATCATGGAGAAATCAAGAGAACTCCTCAAATATTATAGGCACACCTATAGCGATTTTGGTATTTTTCACTGTAACTCATGCATTTGCTTGTGAAAAGTACTATATGGTGAAGTGGAACTGATGATGAAGACCAAAGATGGCCACCGGAACTCCTTAACGGTACCTATTTCAAGGGTGGCGATAAGATATTTCGATAAAGGTAGTTGAGCGACTATGACGAAGCACATTTAGGTTTAAATATGACTATGACATTCCCGCGGCGTTGTCTGCGGCGAGCTTGAAATGTTCTATAGTTTCTCATTAATATTTAGAAGTGGAGCTACGTAACAGCATAAATAGGATCACTAAAAAGTATAAAATAAAATAAATGTTTAAAAAAACAAAAACCCGCCTTCAAAAATGCAAAAAATAACTTCTTTTAAAATGGTAGGTCAGTCCAACTGAAGTCGGCGTCCCACAATATTTTAAACCAAAAGCCGAATGCAGTTGGACTGACCTACCATTTTAAAAGAAGTTATTTTTTGCATTTCTGAAGGCGGGTTTTTGTTTTTTTATTATAATTCATACAAGTACAACGTCAAAATGAAACTTTTATGGCTAAAACAGCTCTTTTATCGTAAATAAAGTAAACTGAGTATACATTTTGGACATCACTTGGCCAATGTGTTAATGTCTGTGATTGCTTTATTTTGTTTATAATAGCTGTTTTAGCCAAGGTTCATTTTGATGTTAGAAAGTTGTTTACTATATAAGACAAGTAAGAATGAAAAGACTTTACGTTTATTAAGAAAAAATACACAATTCTTAGAATATACTTAAGAATTTTGTTTTTATCGGTATAATTACCTAACCTTTTCGACCGGCCTTGAAATAAATGTCGTAAAAAAAACCAGTCAAGAGCATTTTTATATGACTAATAAGACGGATCCCTTAATCGAAAAATAGTTTTCACAAACGCGCAATATTCTTAAAAGACCTATCAAACTACACCCCACACTTGGGGAAGACTTTCTAGAGCTAAGGGTCTCTGAGCTAAGCTGCGGACGGACGGACGGATGGACATGGCAAAACTATAGAAACTATTGGTTCCTAGTTTGACTACGGAACCCTAAACAACATGCAAAAATATTCGTTTAAGAATATCAACACTAAGTAATTGCTATTTTGTCTGTTCATGCGAGACTGCTGTCTGCTCCGAAGCTAATCTGAGTTATGCATTGTTGCACAAAATGTACCGACATTTTCTAGGGAACCAAGCTTGCAAACTACAATTAAAGTTGACTCGACGGCGTCGGTAATGCGCAGGGACAAATTGATTTCTATGAGTACGCAGCCGGGGTTTATAGAAGGCTGACTTAACTTCAACCGGGCGAAGGATGCACATTGCACAACAATTCGGATCGTGGTGTTATTGTCTGTAGCAAAAGTGAGTTGATCGAATCAAAGATCTGGAATGCTGTTTGACCCGCAGCTACCTACTCGTAACCATTGCGTAAATAGGGAGATGTATTGCTGTTATCGTTTTTTTATCGATAATTTTTGTAAGTAAATAATAAGAGTACCTACCTACTTTTAATGAATAGTTACTTATTAAATGAATGGAAATACAATCATAATTAATCAATCATATAACTTCAATATTAGTATGGCATTACTATTTTTGTTGGTGTGTCGACTCCTTGTAGATTTCAACCAATGTCAATAAAAAAGCGCGTAAAAAATGGATACTTACACTTCGTCCAAATAGAAAACTATTATTTTACTATGGAGGAATTATAATTAATTTATATTACAATAATGAACGAAGGAAAAACTAGTTCTACGCTGACAAAGTTCAAATTTTTATATCAATAAATACGATATCGATAGTATTAATCCCTCAGTATCGAATTGGTTACCACACCCCTATCAATTAGCGCCACCTACCGTCCAGCTGAAATAAGTGTTCTTATTACATTCATGCGTATTTTGCTACTAAACGCTCGATGGCAACCCTGATGCTTATGAATAAAGTTTTTCTATGACAATGTTCCCAATGGCCACTCTATTAGGTACCTATAAAATTAATCCTCTTTGGTCACTACCAACTAGGAAAACGCGTCGTCAAAATATTTGTGTAATGAGCGCGAGTAGGCTTCTTTTCTAAATCTTGGATGTTTTCTATATAATTTTAAGTATGTACTTCTACATTAATGCAAAAAATATCGTCGGTCATGATGTGACACCTTGTGACACTTTTTTTTCGTAAAGAAGGAGGCATTTACAAGTTAACACCATAAATACTATTTGAAACATACAGGAATAGTTAAGAGGTGACACATTTAGTTCAAATGATAAGTTTAACCTTGTGTAGACTGTAGACTATAGGACCAGCCTAGATGTTCATTATACCTACTTCGACAGCCCCAAAGTTGTATATGTACAGGCACTTACCAATTCAGAGTTACAATCAAAAGTACTTACAGTGCTACGTCTTGTATGCGCCGGTGGCCGGCCGCCGTCGACGGCTATTGATCCTTTAAGGAAATCTTAGGTTTTGGTAAGTAGTTCCGTTCACTTCACCTTATAAGTCACAAAACAAAATAATTGTACACATAAACTGTATCACTGGCTAGCTGGACACTTTATATTATAATTTGTATTTTTTATGAAGCAGAAAACAAAACACAGCATTACCGCGTGTTGACCGCCGAGATAGAGGTTTTCTCTTTTGGCCGCATGGCGCTAGTGATGCGCAAACGGCGGGTGTTGTCCGTGCGATTGGTACATGGCACGAATGGCGGCAACTTTTGTCCATTCCTTTTCGAGAGTACAACCGGTACGAGGGCTGCCTTTTAAGTTCTGTCGTTTGCAAAACTCCAGTGATTATTAAAAAAAAAAACTGGTATCATCTTAAAATATTTGAATTTAGAATTCAAAAACAAAAGAATGTCTCGAGATCGGCCGATTCGTTTTAGTACAGCGTCGGTTCAAAGTTGACAAGTCGGTTGTGAAAATGGAAATTTCGAAGGAAAATTTACGTGCGATAATATTTTACAACTTTAAAAGGGGTTTAACGCATCTTCAGTGCTTTGAAGAGCTGACTACGGTTTTTAAAAATGAAGCACCATGCATCCGGAGTGTGGAACGTTGGTATTTGGAATTTCAACGTGGTTGCTCTAGTCTTAGTGATAGGCATCGTGAAGGCCGACCAAAAACAGCTGTAACCCAGGAAAACATTGATGCTGTACGGCAACTGATCGTCGAAGATCGCCATGCGACATACCGCGAGATAGAAGCTTCATTAAGCATTTCAGGGACCAGTGTTCAAAATATATTGCATGATCACTTAGGTGTAAAAAAATTGATCTCACGCTGGATACCACATTTACTTAGTGAAGACCAAAAAACGACTCGCGTTAGATGGTGCCGCAAAACTCTGCGGCAATTCAACCGAGGAGACTCTAAACGCGTTTATGACATTATCAGTGGTGACGAATCTTGGATATATGCCTACGATCCGGATTCTAAACAGCAGTCGACTGTTTGGGTGTTTCAAGATGAGCCAAAACCGACCAAAGTAATACGCTCACGGAGCACTTCGAAAAAAATGGTCGCCACGTTTGTAGCGAAAAGTGGCCACGTTGCGACCATCGTGCTCGAAGATCGTAAAACAGTTAATGCTGACTGGTATACCACTGTTTGTTTACCAGAAGTTATCGGCGAGTTCCGAAAAAATAACCTAAGACGTCGTATAGTACTGCACCACGATAATGCTAGCTCGCACACCGCCCGGCAGACAATTGCGTTTTTAAAACAACAAAACGTCGAAAATTTGGATCACCCGCCGTTCAGTCCAGACTTAAGCCCTAATGACTTCTTTACTTTTCCAAAAATCAAGCAACGAATTCGTGGTCAACGGTACCGGACGCCTGAAGAAGCGGTTGAGGCATACAAAACGGCCATTTTGGAGACCCCGACTTCGGAATGGAATAAGTGTTTCGAAAACTGGTTCGATCGAATGAAAAAGTGTATTACATATCACGGTGATTACTTTGAAAAACAATAAATACCATTTAACACTTAAATTGTCTTTAGTTTTTTCAAACGACAGAACTTAAAAGGCACCCCTCGTAATGAATAAAATGCCTGAAACTAGAATTTAATTTGTGTGTAATTACCCCTAGTTTTTTTTAAATCACTTTGAGATGCAGAGGCGGTAAGTAGAGCTCGATATGAAGGGTGAACTCGCCCTCGCTACGTAAAGGAATAGCACCTCAGGATGCACACAATGCAGACTTCACGGTACTGTATTCTGTGCACCTCGTTAATTAGGAAGGAAATACCGTTCTCCAGCTAACTTCGCCCGCTTCAAAGTGAAAACTTTACCTTAAGTACGTGAAAAGTGATAGTAGAGGAGTACGTACGTCACTGAATAATGAATGGCTTTATTCAGGTTTATTGTTTGGCCAAGTCAGCGAGATAGCGTTACAATGAGCGTTGGGTTTCTCGAGGATGGAGTTTTGAGGAATTAAAGGGGATATTCCTGAGATGGTTCTACGGTTTCAGACATTGTTGATTGACGAAATAAAATAAAAGTTTAATCTGCGACGTAAAATCTAAATGATTATAACGTAGTTAAATACGATATATATCATAAATGATATTATATATACATATACTATGTATTGATCAATTAATATGTTATGTTTTCTTAAGACAAGTCACTGCTCAATCAGGATCTTTCCACAAAATGTCTAAAGTGAACTACCGATCATTTTGCCTAGGCCCTAGCACCTATATTATATTATATTTATATTTTGTTATTGCCATAAGTTATGATACCGATGTATGTAAATAAGAAAGAGGTAGCCAAACTTTATGCTCAACAGCACCATAAAGTAACACTTTCACTGCGCAAGAAACTATCACGTGTCGCAGACTTTTCCAACATATAAATTCTCTGAAATGTCAAGTAGAACCTCGAATGTATTCAGGAGTGTCGTTTTATCGGCAAATATATCATGTTTCCGACGTTAAGGATGACTTATGAGCGCTTTGAAATAACAATTCAATTGTATGTAAGTTCATGGGAGTATTTATTCTAAGTACTATTTAATTAGGGTACTGAAGAGACAGTTGGAAGGGCTGTTGACAATAAATAAATGAGGAAGTGTACAACTTGTATAATAATTGTGTGAAAAAGCATAGTTCCTACGTTATTCCATTCGCTGTAAAAATAGTAGACTTACAATTTACCTACTTACGAGAAGGTACCTACCTAATTAAACATAATATTATTCTTTGGATGCATATGCGCGGAGATATCTTATATCTTACCATCAGGTGGTCTGTCAGCTCGTTTTATGACTATAAAAAAACATTCTCGTTAATACGATGCATTTAATTTATCTGTACAAAAACCCACTATCATTTTTTCATTACACGCTTTATTCCATAAATTCACTAAACATTCTCTTTCATAATTTTTTTATATCGTTAAGCTTCAGTGAAAGGTAAAAAGCCTTATTAATAATATATTGGCTGATATGGAAACTTTTTGCATAAAAGCATTAGCGGCCTTTACACGGTAAAGTTCGGACCGCGGGAAACGCCACGTGCCATTCCACACGCCAGTCCGAACCGTAGGTTTTTTACTATTTTACTATTACAGTTGCATTTACACGTACGGAACGGAGCGAAGATTTTAATGGCGCGTGGCGTTTCCCGCAGTCCGAACTGTACGTGTGCAGGCCGCTATTGTCACTTTACTAACTTTTGCGTTGGGGTATTTCGTTCTACATTTAATCACTTCTTTGTTATCATATTAAAACCCGAGTATTAATAGTACTTCTCTCTCTGGCATAACAAATATATTGATAGATGCCCGAGGGAGTGTGACAGCGATAGACAGCCGAGTACTATTGATATTAATACTCTGATTTTTGAGTAAAATATTATTTTTATAGCTGAATCAACATCCTTTTTACCTGATTGCAATGAAGGGTTACGTTTTTCGCGCGAACTTACCTACTGCTATAATATTTATACTAGACTCACGAGAAACAATATGTTGCACTGAAAATTCCTTACGAAGTTACCCGTTAATGTTACTCGCTAGTGTATGAAAGTACGAGTATAATGACATTCTATTTATATTACATCGTAGATAACATCGAACCGGCTTGAAGGATTTAAATCATTTTGGTGTCGTTAATATCGTCTTACAAAAGCTTTTATAAACATGGCGAATGTAAAACGCATTCTATCAACGTGTTTTTACGTTAATGATAATGGGTATCAAAACAGAGGACTCAACAATACGATATTCGATACTAATGCAGTTGTGTGTAACCTCTGACAATTTCTCGGTAATATTAGGTACATGCCTGTTTGACCCGTACTACGTACATAACCATCTTATTCCGTGCGCTGCTTGCACCGCAAATGTACTGGCCGCAATATCTTCGGTCACACGTGACATGTGGACAATCTCTGGAAACCGCAGTACCTAGTTTAAGAACAGAAGAGAAATGTTATGTTTATTGGATACCTACTTGTTGTTGTCTACGGTTATATTCTGCCCTAGTCAAATTAAGTAATAATTATAACTAACACACACAAATTTTCGCATTTATAATATTAGTAGGAATACCAATAACTTTAGATTATGTAACATGTTTGTTGTTGTACCTTTTCCAATGTATTATAGAGGACAGAAGCATGTAAATGTTCACATGCTTCTGTCTTTTTCAATCGTTAAGTCAACAAAGGTTTTTAAGATAGACATGGTCTTCGGTGATTACGTACGATTAGAGAGCGTCATCGTTACCTTTGTAGCAGTATTCACCACCACCGTCATACCCACTACTTCAAACACCCTGTTGCCCAGCTGCGTACAACAGGACACGAATATGACGCACGGAATAAGCGAATAATACTCATGGTTAACAGCATAAGTGTTTTGACGTGAGCCATTTTATTCGGAATCAATAAGCAGGTGAATATTGCGCACGAATCACAATCGGCTTGTTTTCAACAGATACTTTTGTTTTACAAGGTTGTCAAATTCTTAAATCAAGAAGAAAGCCTTGCGTGTTTTCCTTATAGGTAAGCTTAGTGGTAATCATTTCCATTCTATAGAAGTATAAGGGCTTGTTTACGGAGACGCGGGGCGTCGCGCGTGGCGTGCGGCTAGGCTTCGCGCGCCGGGCGTTTTTCCCGTTTACAGAGAGGCGGCGCGTGCAGCGGTTCGCATCATCTCACGCGCAAACACAAATATATGGCAATGTACGATGTTGTTAATGAAGATGCGTGGTGCGCGGTGTCGAGAGTAGCGGGTACAGTCAACAGCATAAATAAGTGATCATTTATGTACAGTCAGCATCAAATATGTAGACACAGTAAAACTTGCAAAAATATGTAAACAAGACTCTGTTGCGTAGGAATAAGGGTGTATATATTTCTAGAACCTTGTTAACGTATATATATTTATGACGCTGACCGTACCTTGTCACTATAACGTCATGTTTGAAATGTCATACAAAATTGTGAAACGATTGAAAGCGACAAGGTACATAAATGATCACTTATTTATGCTGTTGACTGTACCACTGTTATTGACGCGTGTGACACTGCGTGCTACACGGCGATGCTATCCGCGTGCTCCGCCCAAGTGACTGTATTTCAAGCAAACGTGTGTAAAATCGCCGGTTTCATACAACGCCATTATGTTCGAATTTAGTGCAGGCCGTGCCGCCCAACGCTACGCCCGACGCTCCGCGTCCCCGTAAACAAGCCCTAAGTGAGTTTTGACAGAGTACTAAATGTTGCAGAAATGAAAATGACAGATATAGCATTGACAGACCTCTACTTTACTATTTGTGTTCAGTGGTTTGCAACAACACAATATTACTAGAGAGTCTGCATTTCCACTGCACAAAATTATCAAGTAACCGTGAATCTAGATAAAAGATTTACTACGTACTAAAATACCGAAATGAGTTGTGTTTTACGTTTTGTTTTGAAATTTTGGCATGTTATCAAATGACGTTTAGTGTTTTAATAATTGCTCGCACAGATAATGCCATTTCTGAGTCCGAAAGTATTACAAAAGTTATAGTAAAATCAGAGTATTAACAGTTCTCGGCTGTATCGCTGTCACACTCTCTCTGGCATCTGTCAGTTTATTTGTTCTGCCAGACATAGTGTAATAGTGATAGTCAGCCAAGTACTATTAATACTTTAATTTTACTGTACTTACAGCTTACATTTGAGTATTTTCGAGTACCTATTATTATGGATTAATTCATTTATCGGTGTTCCGTCGGAATTGCTTTGATTTTTTGTAAACGAAAATAATTAATGTATTTAATTTAGAATCACGAGTAATGAGTGAGTATAGACCACTGTTTAAAAAAATATAATATTGTAGTACTGTTATAAATCTAAAATGGGACTTAATCGCGTAAAAACATTATATTTACCGCGACGACGTTAATATTGTCATGTTTTGAGCTGTAAATATGGGCTTAACATTCTCAAATTTGTTAACTTAATCTTTTATTCAAAAATGCCATGATGACTACGATGTGTGTAATTCAATGAATGCTTTTGTTCTATATTTTATTAAAATAGAAAAGTTAATATTACGACTCAGTTTAAATCTACTTGCTTTGCTTTGTTTAAGCGAAGAATCAGTTGGGTTGTACTTGTCTTTCTGGATAATGGCAAGCGTAGCAGTTACGTAGATGCGTAGCACCGGAGTGTAGGAACTGTAAAGTATAGCGCTTAATTAAATACCATGAGAATGAATATGTATGTATACGCTTTAGTTTTTAAAGGTTAAGTGGTTAAACCATCTTGGATTTAGCGTCTTACTCGCTTAAAGCTTAAAGTTAGTTTCTTTTTTTTATTCTTAATTAATGACATTCACTCCAGTTAAGGTGTATTTCGCCAATGTCGAGTTATTTATAGACACTCCCGTGGACTTATTAGAGCAATAAGTCCATGGATATCACACGCGAAGACAATTGTTCGGTAAAAGAGAATTTTCTCAAATGGACTAAACAGAAGCACATGGGGTTAGCTCCACGCGCTTCTGTCAAGTCCTTAAAGTAAGTTAGCTTTTAGTCTGGCCAAATTCGATGGAAGTTAACGGTTGCAGACATCTAATACAATCTTTGGAATAACAGGTAAACGCTTGACCACTTATGCCTGTTTTATGTGTTGTTGATTTGTTCAGTCGTTCGTTACTGATCACGAAAAGCCACTGCGTAAGGCCTTCTACTTAAAATAACCTAGAAACATGACGTGCGAAAACTATATATTTTAACTTTTTACCCGTTTTAAATCAATTTCCTTGTCTTCCCGTGGATATTATGCAGTGTCCATTATAAACTTACCTCGCTGCCCGCGCGCTGTGTGCCGTGCAGCACTAATGAAGCTGCCACGGCAGATTGGCGTTCGGGCGAACCCACTTAGGGCCGGCCCAATTGGCTGGCACCTCAAACAAAATAGTCATTAAAAAAACAACTACTAACATGTTATGTACATAATATGTAAGTATGTGTATGACAGCGGATAGATGTGGTCTACTGTGAAATGAAATATATTACTATACAGTGCTAACAATTTCTTATAGCGATCGGCAATCTTCGTTTTTCTATGACATACGAGTGACAAATATACTGTCATTTGCGAGTTTAAGCGTGATAGCGATAGCCAGCCGAAAGCTATTAATAAGCTGGGATCTGTATTAGCTTTTACCCAATATCAAAAAAGTATTTTGTCAAAGTAACTGATTTCTTGTAATTTGCTAATTTCTAAAAGTGTCGTTTTGTTTCTGGACCAACTTAACTTCAAAACAATATTTGTGGGTACTTTACCGCCGCTGATATCAATAGCCCACTATTACATTTCTAAACAATCTTATGTTAAATAACATCGTCTACGTTATGTACATAAAAAATTAATAAGTTATTGTATTACCGAATTATTCCTGATATTTTTTGTGTATAAGTAAATGTATGGTTTAATGATTTTTGGTTAAGATAATAATGTTTCTACATACATTTGAAAATTCTGGTTTGTAAAGGATAAAATTCGTGAATTTCTAAACGAAATATTTATTTAAAACTTATTTGTTTCTGATTGGTACTGATTGGTTGGTACTGTAATGTGATTGGTTAAAGGCCCAGCCACACCGCTTGCGTGATGTGCACGTGCACATGCGCGTTTGCTTTCCACTGCGTTGTACAGTATCTATACAACGCGCACGTGCACGTGGACGTCACGCAAGCGGTGTGGCTGGGCCTTTAACCAATCACATTACAGTGGCTGGGCCTTTAATTGGAGATGTTTATTGATCAATATTACGATCAAACTGTGAATTGTGATACCTAACGATAATTTGGTGACATAGGATTTGTTGTAATGTAAATTAATTAGTGATGTTAATTGGTTCACGATATTAGATTCCTATTACTCAAATTTGGCGGGAGCCTGGCTACCAGAAACATGGTATAAAGGACGTTGCTCTGCAGCATCCAGATCATATTCTGCCTGGCGACCAGCACCAAGTTAAGTAACCCACTTTTCACTTACTATCTTGCTGATCTTGTTTCTTATTCCATCTTGTTGTTTTTTATTGTGTGATATTGATGTAGACTTGACAAAAATGCGTGAAGCTAACCCCATGTGCTTCTGTTAAGGCCACAACAGAAAATACTATTTTATTGAACAATTGTCCTCACGTGTGATATCCATGGACTTATTTCTTAAGTTCATGGGAGTGTTTATGAATAACTCGACATTTGGGGAAATACACCTTTATAGCACCTTGCACCACCATGCACCTTGAAAGCCATCAATTAAAATTAGAATTAGATATTGCAGTAAATGAAACCTGTTAAACCTGATTTTGTTTGCCCGTATTACCACAATGTAATAAATTCTGGCTGTTTGCTGTGCGTGCCTCACGTAAATATGTATGTTGTGTATTGAATCAGTATATTCATATTCATTTATTCCTTTATTTTGTAGGTACATGAGGTTTTAAAAATACAGTAGGCAGCTTCAACATAGACCCTGCAAGGGCACTGCAACAAGACAATTATATAATAGTAGCTCGGAATGAGAGATATATTTAACCATTTTAATGTAGTAATTATTGTTTCTTGCTGTATTGACTTGTCTTTGAGGACTCTTTGTGGTTCTTTGGCTTTTGTTAACCAATATTTAGAGACCAAATAAATGTATCATACTAGCAGCCCGTCCTGATTATGCCCAGGTTAAATTCCATACATAATAAATAGCCTATCTATCTGGAATAATAGTAGTTTACGTGACGGTTGCGTAATGACAGGCATTACAACATGAGTGTGGTGAATGAAACGAGCCGCAAGGCGAGTTTCATAATAGATCACACGAGTGTTGCAATGCTAATTACGCAGAGTCTCGTACAATACTTTATCTACACACCTATTATAAGTACTCTAAGATGGATTCAGAAGCTGAAAGGCAAATGGCCAGCATTACATTACCTGTGGTAGTAGGTAACAGCGATGACAGCTGTAACGTAATTTTGAAATTACGTTATCGAATATTGTAATTGTAATTGTAATTTTAATTAATGGCTTTCACTCCTGTTAAGGTGTATTTCGCCAATGTCGAGTTATTTATAGACACTCCCATTAGAGAAATAAGTCCATGGATATCACACGCGGAGACAATTGTTCGGTAAAAGAGAATTTTCTCTAATGGACTAAATAGAAGCACATGGGGTTAGCTCCACGCGCTTCTGTCAAGTCCGAATATTGTAAGGTAATGAGATCCAAATTTGGAACATCTTCAAAAATTAACAGCTGTCATCGCTGTCACCCACTACCACAGGTAGTGCTGGTCATTGCCTACGGGTTTTGAACGCATAATAGAGGACTTATGATATGAGTACAAAACAAGTACTTTTCAAATGGTGAACAATTTTTTCACACAGGTGCAGTAGTTTCGGAGATTACCCTCCACATAGAAAACAAACTTTAAAAACCGGTCTAACCGGTCTCTTTATTAGTACTAGCTTCTGCCCGCGACTTCGTTCGCGTAGATTTTGATTATCGTAATTCCCACGGAAATTTTGAAATTTTCCGTGATGAAATCAATCATACAAATCCTTCTAGCCGTTGCATAGTGAAGGAGTAAAAATCTAACACACAAACTTTTACATTTATAATATTAGCAGGAAGTAGGATATAAAGGGTGTCCCAGAACTTGATAAATAGTCATAATTTTATACAATTGGTCTAATTTAGATAGAACGTCGTAGTAAAAGACCAAACTAGGATTCCCTAGGTGCCCCGGGTATCTTAGGTTGCAATTGAAAACACACGGGTGCAAAATTAACTGACAAGAAACACAAACGAACAAGATGTCGAGATAAGGAAATGTAAGGTGTCACAGCTCTTGTCGGGTCAATATCCACTATCTAGGGCACTTCAGTCGAACTTACTCACTGAGTTCAGTATGTTTATCTGCTCTGTCGGTACTATTTGCGTTGCAAATTTGTCTGCAGGTACAATTGCTGACTTAGAGCACATGTTGGTATGAGTTTCATGAGAGTAACTATGTTCGCAGTGAGTTCTTGGATTAATTTTCTGTTACATATGCAATGTAATCAACGCAAGGGATATAATACCTTTTCTCAAAGCTTCTCAGAAACTATGACTTTCCTTTTGAAAAACGAATTCGCAAAGAGCCTCATTTTCTTCCTAAAAATAAATGTATGAAAACCCATTCCTGCCCACTGTATTTTTTTTATATGCTGTCATTTGCATACATAATCGAAAGGACCAAAAGACCTCTTGGTTCTCAGTTCATCGGAATATTAAAAGAAATGTTAAAATAATTGTATAAGAAAGGCACCATACTCGTAGTATATGCCTCGGCGGACACGCAGATGGCCTGATTTGTATTTTTGCAGGCCTCGTTAACCACTTCGTCAAGCAATCCCCTACTTTCCGGGCCTCCGTAATAACGTACCTACTACCTATACGTGTACGCGTACGCGGGCTATACGTACGCCGTACGCCACTTTCCAAACAGTGAGATGATCTCACTGTTTGGAAAGTGGCGTAGATAAGTAGTATTATGTGAAATCTAACGACTTTAAAATTGACAAAATGTGTAGAATTGACATAAGCGGCTGACGCAACCCGCCGGCAGCTTAAGGTACACTGGTATTCATTTACTTTAATGTCGATGGTTTTTAGAGTTCCGTAGCCAAATGGCAAAAAACGGAACCCTTGTGGATTCGTCATGTCTGTCTGTCTGTCTGTCCGTCCGTATGTCACAGCCACTTTTTTCCGAAACTATAAGAACTATACTGTTGAAACTTGGTAAGTAGGTGTATTCTGTGAACCGCATTAAGATTTTCACACAAAAATTGATAAAAAAACAATAAATTTTGGGGGTTCCCCATACTTAGAACTGAAACTCAAATTTTTTTTTTTCCTCAGACCCATACGTGTGGGGTATCTATGGATAGGTCTTCAAAAATGATATTGACGTTTCTAATAAAAAATAAAATAAACTGAATAGTTTCCGCGAGAGACTTCCAAAGTGGTAAAATGTGTGTCCCGCCCCTGTAACTTCTAAAATAAGAGAATGATAAAACTGAAAAAAATATATGAAATACATTACCATGCAAACTTCCACTGAAAATTGGTTTGAACGAGATCTAGTAAGTTGTTTTTTTTTAATACGTCATATATCGTAAACCGCAATTAACCTTTCACGGAACCCTTCATGGGCGAGTCCGACTCGCACTTGGCCGCTTTTTTTACATTCGCACTTTACATTCAATCACCCAAATAGCCGCTATGATTAAACACGGCAATTAGCATGTTTTAAAGAGTTCACAAGTAAGTATTGTTCCCGGCCCTCGCGAGTTTACGTAGAACTCACCGTAAGTTGCGAGTGTTGTTTGCTTGCTTACTCATCTGCTATTTATTGCACTTACACTTTCTAGGAAAAAACTCGCACAAGCAGTCCCAAGTGCACTCGCGTAGGCCGCGTTTGAATTTTGCAGTGTATTCTCGGAAAAAAGCTGTTTCATAACGGTTTAAACGCAGCCTAAGGCGACAGTCACCTTTGGGCATTTCTATGAGTATTTTGATTCTGTGTTTGGTTCCTACAACAGAAGTGTTACAGTTTGACTTATACCTTCATGGTTTTTTGAACTATTAAGCTTTGGAAAAAAAAACTTGGGCTTTTAAAACAACTAAGCACATTAACTATAGTTGCGCAAACAAGACATCGATTAGCGAGAAAAACGATTATTTTTAAACCAAAGACCATGGAAAGTTTAATACCTACACTTACAGGGTGATAGCTCTTCAAACATCCTTTATTACTATACATATATAATATTGTTCATTAAAATATTTTTTCCTGCTCGAAATGTTGTTAATTAGGATGATCTTCAGTGTAAAAAAATAATGGTTATACTAAAATATACTGGTTTTTTTCTGAAACAAATCTAAGACACATATTCGAAAACAGACACAACCCGCTATCTATCATGGGCCAAAAGTTACAGGTGTTTAAAGTTAGGACGGATGGACAGCGTAAACATATTAATAGGGTCCCGTTGGGCACCCTTTGGGTACGCAACCCAAAAAATTAACACGGGCGGGCACAAAGACATTTACCCAAGTACATGTTTTTATTTTAGTAGATGATCTTTAAAAACGGGCAGATAATCCCAATACCGAAGCCAGTACAGACCAAAACAATGTTATACCTGAAACGAAATTCTAAATGTTTATTGTTCTAAAATGGGCTCATTTCTTGATCCTTTCCTTGCTAATTGCGTACTTTCCCTCCATAAAAATGCTCAAAGGATAGCCTTTAAAGGCGGCTATGACGCTTATTTTGTTGTTGCAAATGGCCGCCGGTTTGGAAAGACGTAGGATTTTAAAAACAAAAAGAAAGTGTTGAGGTACAAGTTTTACTTCATATACCATACAAAAGAAGGTATTACGGGATTCTGATGTTTGGGCGAAATATTTTATGATCATACATGTGTGTAAATGGAATACGAGCAAACATTTAAACTAGACGTAGGTTATGGCTCTACAAGTCATGTAAATGTGGAATTTCGTTAATAACTCTAATACATAGATCGCAATTATTTTTGAAAGGTCCAATCGAGCAGCAGTGTACGTAAATTGTAAACGAAGATTCAAGTTTCAGTTAATTGCAGGTTAATTGGGCTATTTCTGATATATCCTCGTAAGGCCCACGTCAAATTTCGTTAGTTCGAAAAAGAATCTTATGTCAGTCAACTAAAGTCAAAAGTCACTTTGACAGATTTCGTAAATTTAGGACATCAGGCCTTACGAGGATATTGCTTGGCGAATTAATTTGTATCATAAAAGAAATACAACTCATTTTAACGAAACACATGTTTTTATGTTAATTAAAATTAATTATGTGTAGTTAGTAAATTATGTTAATTGTCGTTAAAATATTTGCTCGTACTGGATTTACACACTATATAATGTAGGATTTTCTAAAGTTTTACTAAACAAAATTGTACCTCTCGCCGCAACATTTTCCATTTGGTTATAGTTACAAATCTTACTTTCAGCGGCAGTCAGAGTCAGTTAATAACGACTAAGTCGTTCCTTAGAGACGATTTTTCATACACAAGTTTTAAAAGGAACGAGTTAATTGTCTCTAAAATTACTGTAAGTGCCGCGGTCAAGCTAACCGATTTAGTTGGCAGTTTTGATATACTGGAAACTTAAGAGGATTGTGATGCTAAAAATTGGTTAAATATGTTGTAGATATCATGAAAAACTATATCTGTACGTTTTCCTTTTCAAGAAAATATTTTTTAGAATGAAACAAATTTATCAAAACAGGAACGTACAGACCTAGTTCTTTATAATAACTACAACATATTAAAAAATCGTGGAAATCGGAGTCAATTTAGGGGGTGAGAAACGTTATCGCCCGGAGCTTTTGTATGGATTTTTTTTGACAGCTACACGATTCTAGTGGCGCTTTATGTTCCTCTTAACAAAAATATAAAATGTAGTTTTTCGGTAAAATAAAATTTGGGAAAAGATTCATTCGACCACAAATAAATTGCCAAAACGGCATGGACTTGCTTTTTATACTTGTTTCTTTAATTTTCATCAATACTTAATGATACAAACCTTGTAACTCTCAGTACGGTTGTTTTATCTCACAAAAGCGGGTTTACCATACTTGTGTGTGTAGATGACCGTGCACGTTGTCTCCGAGTGCGTAGTTTTCGTCGCTAAGCAAAGCCGTAGTTTGCGTGTCTATTACCGCCATGTTTACGCCAACACGTAGGTTGTTACAACTACAAGTATGGCAAACCCAATTTCGTGAAATAAAACAACTGTAGTTTAACCACCTGTTTCACAATCGACAAGTAAAGCACCTTTGACAGATAAACTTAGCCCTTATTCTTTCTGATACTTGAAAATAGACTAGGAGAGAGCCAACTTGAAATGGCAGATAAATTTACTGGTCGATTGTGAAACAGGCTTTAATGTTATTAGGTGGTTCTCCTATGGAATCCCTAATCGTCATTTGTCCTAATTCATCGTTTGTCCGAATTTTAATTTATCCTAAAGCTATTTCCGGCTGAATCCGGTTTGTAATACAACCCTAACCTAACCTAATCGCAGGTAGGTATTTTGGAGAACATAAAAAGTTGTCTCACTCAGCTGAAAACCAATTTAGGATAAATGATAATTCGGACAAACGATGCGTTAGGACAAACGTTATTAGGGATTCTGAGGGACACCCCTTGTAGGTAAAGTTCAACTACTCGCCTGAAATCTTTCACATCGGGCTTTAAATAGAGCCACCTATAGGTAATGTATTGAACTCTCGCTCGTATTGATTTAACTAAGCCGATCTACTGTGCCGTGTCTTGTGGCTTCCCCTCAAGTGCACTGAATCCTTTGTCACAATCTAACGTATCAGCGTCACCACTACAATTTACCCGTAAATTACAATTTAACAAGTGAGCATCCTCCCTCGTCCTTGCCAATATCCATGTTCCCGGAATAGAATCGTTCGTAAGTTTGTTTACAATAATGCATTAAAAAACACTGTCGTAATTGCCACTAATTTTCAGAGCAGATAACTTTTGAATGATCCTACCAATTGTTGTCTAACTTAGCTTAAAAAGAAACATTTAGCTCTGTTATTTAACAACTATAAGTAGGTGTAACAAGAACAGTTACTAACTTATTTTTGATTTTTGTGTAATATTCTTTAGTTCTGTGACACCCTGTATATTTATTCTGTGACCCTGTTAATTGTATGTACAGTGTTCATCATATCTCATCACACAATTGAACAGTAATTTTGCTTATATATTTGTGTTTTTTTTGGGTATAACACAGTATAAATGAAACAATAAATGATATTGAAACTAATTTAAAAAACGATGTAATACTTTGCATGTAAAATTTACTATTTTCATTTGGTTTATCAACATGAACTATTTTTAAATCGATACTTTAATACGGCGTCAGTTTAAGGCTTCATTTAAGGTTAATCTGCTTAAAATTAAAGCATTGATGCAGATCAATCGTGTTTTAGTGGTACTTTTAGATTTATTTATGAACCAATTAATTGATTTACCCATATTATCGGATTCGTACTACTTAAATTATGTTATCCTGTAAAAGCAAAAATGGATCATTTTCTCGTGCGGTTTTGTTGGGTTTGCTATCGCGATAATTAATTCACTGGCATAAATTTAATGACAAAAACACGAAATAGTTAAATCGCTTTCGATAAAAGCTTGGTTTACCAAAAACAGGAAACACCAATAATAATAACGATTACATAGCTAGTTATTATAGTTTTAGAAAAAAATAATTACAACGCAGCATTACTACGAGCATGAGCAGAAATCTCTTTGTATTTTGGCAATTAAAAAAACATTTTGTATACAACATAAATATTTTGCATAGTTACGCCTTTTTATGTCTTTTAATTACGTAAACTACCCCAAGTATTCTTTATAAACAATTTACAGTATCAACAATAAGATTCTGAAGAACACATAATCGTCCACCATAAAAAATAGGTACACTTGCGAACTTGTTTTAGGGAAATTTACCGCTCATACTACAGTTTGCTCTGTATTTAACTTCTAGATGAGGATTGAGTAAACTTTTTGCAGTCACGGACCAATTCCACGATTTAAAAAAATCCACGGGCCCTGTCTAAGAATATTTGACCGACAGCACAATTTCCGAATAAATATGTAAGGGTTACGTATTGAGATGCTGCGGACCCTTGATACATATGCTAGAGAACCTGCACATTAAGAAACCATGTTGTATTTAGATATTATTGGTATGAAGTAGGTACTTTACTGTATCAGTGACTGTGTGGTACAAATTTGGTTGGCCAAAAAATTAAAGACATTCAACAAGATTCTTTGTTGTTATTTTCTCTGAAGGACAGATTACGGAATAAGGTAACCCGACAGAGAATCAAAACTGTCAACATATCATACACAATTAGTAAGTTCACGTGGCCTTGGGCAGTATACGTCGTCCTCAGGCAAGGTGGACAGGAGCGATGATCTCCGCCAGTTGGCTGGGTAGCTAATCGTTGAAAGTCAATGTCCAGCAGAGGACGCTATAGGCTGATAATAACGTTTTTCTAAGCTATCTTTCTTTACTTAATAAAAAAGAAAAACGTTAATTCACATAATTATAACGTAAGGGTAGAAAACAATAACAAAATTATACATACTGCCCAACATTTGAAATGGTCAGCATATTGCTAGTTTTGAAGACAGCGCTACCTAGTCTTCCGCTGGGACTATTTTTGGTAACCAGATAAAAAAAAACGGATGAAAATTGTTTCATAACTGATTTATACATTATCCCCCTTACTAATAAACGTTGAGTAACGGTGGTATAGCTATACAATGTTTTTTCCTTATCTGTCATTGTGACATTTGAATTTGACAGATAAGGACAAAACATTGTATAGCTATACCACCGTTAACTTTAACTGCATGATCGGATCATATTATGATATTTCGTAACCACATAAATACTTCACTTAGTAAAGAAGCTTCTACAGTCGCGCGTATTTTTTACGGTTGCGCATTTATAACTCGAATTATGCATACAGATTTCAAGAGATAACTGTAACACCACATTACGCATAACCACAAAATCTTGTTACCAGCCAGCCTTCCAAGCTTAAACGAATGTAAAATGCAAACACGAATGTAGGAAAATAAAAGAAAGATATTCCCGAGTTATGGCAGAATCGTGCGCAGTGTTGCGCTCGTCCCGGGGGACTCGGCATGTAAATGAAGCAACGTATCGCGTTATGGCAAAGATTAAGATTGTTCCAAGTTAGTCATATCTTGCATCAGAATGGTGTTACAACATACATTTGTTTAAGTCAGAAAAATACGAAGCTCCCGTCGCGTTTGAAAATTCATGAGACCTTAATTTTCAGTATTTTAAGCGTATTTAGATGTTGGTAAAGACAGCAGTGACCCTGCCTGCAAAGCTAGTGAAAACCAAACTCCGCTAAATGCAAATGTGTGTGATAGTATTTGCATTTAACTTGGGATTAGCATTGTGATAAGAATGCATATTAATTTCTGAGTCTTGATGTTGTTTTCTATACCTGAACGCACGATAGTTAAAATATGGTAATTCTAGTTCTAATCTAAATTAATGACTTTGACTCCCGTTAAGGAGTATTTCGCCAATGTCAAGTTACGAGGGCTGCCTTTTAAGTTCTGTCGTTTGCAAAACTCCCGTGATTATTAAAAAAAAAACTAGTATCATCTTAAAATATTTGAATTTAGAATTCAAAAACAAAAGAATGTCTCGAGATCGGCCGATTCGTTTTAGTACAGCGTCGGTTCAAAGTTGACAAGTCGGTTGTGAAAATGGAAATTTCGAAGGAAAATTTACGTGCGATAATATTTTACAACTTTAAAAGGGGTTTTACGCGTCTTCAGTGCTTTGAAGAGCTGACTACGGTTTTTAAAAATGAAGCACCATGCATCCGGACTGTGGAACGTTGGTATTTGGAATTTCAACGTGGTTGCTCTAGTCTTAGTGATAGGCATCGTGAAGGCCGACCAAAAACAGATGTAACCCAGGAAAACATTGATGCTGTACGGCAACTGCTCGTCGAAGATCGCCATGCGACATACCGCGAGATAGAAGCTTCATTAAGCATTTCAGGGACCAGTGTTCAAAATATATTGCATGATCACTTAGGTGTAAAAAAATTGATCTCACGCTGGATACCACATTTACTAAGTGAAGACCAAAAAACGGCTCGCGTTAGATGGTGCCGCAAAACTGCGGCAATTCAACCGAGGAGATTCTAAACACGTTTATGACATTATCAGTGGTGACGAATCTTGGATATATGCCTACGATCCGGATTCTAAACAGCAGTCGACTGTTTGGGTGTTTCAAGATGAGCCAAAACCGACCAAAGTAATACGCTCACGGAGCACTTCGAAAAAAATGGTCGCCACGTTTGTAGCGAAAAGTGGCCACGTTGCGACCATCGTGCTCGAAGATCGTAAAACAGTTAATGCTGACTGGTATACCACTGTTTGTTTACCAGAAGTTATCGGCGAGTTCCGAAAAAATAACCCAAGACGTCGTACTGCGTGTGGTGTGTTAGTACTGCACCACGATAATGCTAGCTCGCACACCGCCCGGCAGACAATTGCGTTTTTAAAAGAACAAAACGTCGAAAATTTGGATCACCCGCCGTACAGTCCAGACTTAAGCCCTAATGACTTCTTCACTTTTCCAAAAATTAAGCAACGACTTCGTGGTCAACGGTACCGGACGCCTGAAGAAGCGGTTGAGGCATACAAAACGGCCATTTTGGAGACCCCGACTTCGGAATGGAATAAGTGTTTCGAAAACTGTTTCGATCGAATGAAAAAGTGTATTACATATCACGGTGATTACTTTGAAAAACAATAAATACCATTTAACACTTAAATTGTCTTTAGTTTTTTCAAACGACAGAACTTAAAAGGCACCCCTCGTATCTAAACACTCTATACATCCATGGAGTTATTTAGATAAATAACTCCACGGATAACACACGCGAGGACAATTGTTCGGTGAAAGAGTATTTTCTCATGTGGACTAAACAGAAGCACATAGCTTTAGCTCCACGCGTGCATAGCACATAGCTTCTTTGAGTAAAATATGGTATAATACGTTTTTTCCTCATCTGTCAGAAAGTGACAAAGCATACTTTAACTAATACAGGTTTATAGTGCATTTATGAATTACATACTTATGTATTACATATGTATTACATGCAGACTAAAACATAGCTTTGACATAGCTTTGACATAGCTTTGACATAGCTTTGTAATTTGGTTACCGATATTTTTACCTAAATGATTTGATTTATTTATTGGGCACAATGGCAAAATTTTTCACTAAGGTTTTTTTCGTACCTATGTTTACAAATAATAATAAAAAACAACAAAACCAAAAATAACTTTTTTTTGATCTACACGAGGTACCCGAAAACATGTTATTCTATCCCACAAAGCTTACATAGAAGAAATGACCCGTCAATCATTTTAGATTCCGAGGGGTACCTGGCCCATACGAACTCATTGTGCAATCAACTTATACACAGGACAACCTTTACAACGTGATTATTAGTCAGAAAATTAACCTACAGTCACCATTAATAATATATTCCAATAGTTTATTACCAACCCACCAACCGAAAATTCTACCCAGTTGGACAGTAGGTATTTTTTCCTAGACGACAACTTCGCTTGTTAGTTAGAAATACAGATTCCTGACCTACAATCTGGTTGTCCAGTTGATATTTTTATTTCTTAACGAACCAACCAAGTTGCCAACTAGTTGGACGGTTAATAACTTTTTTCCAATCAACCAATGAAGTACTGTACTGGCTGAAATGTTCGGTTGGTGGGGTGGTAATAGACGATAAGTCACAGACGCTCAATAAAAATACTATAAATCGAGCAACAATCAGAACTCTCCTATACATATATGTCTATAAACTCAAGCACATTCTTACATATTTATTTTAAAACCGTTTTAAATCATCAAAGACGTGAATTATAAAGTAAATGTTAAATAAGGGCGCTGTAAATAGCGTGCGATTCAACTGGATTACCAGGAGGTGGTTGCACCTATCTAAAAGAGATTTTTGCATTATTAAAGTGCTAAAAAATGCAAATGTTAGTCTTGCGCAGTTTGTCTAGACTTTAATATGATCGCAGCCCGTCTAAACCGAAACCTGAGCTCACATAAAAACTATAAAATAGAGCTGCAAAACTTAACGAGTCTTAATCCTATTAACATGTTTTTATTCTGAAATGCTTTCTAGAAGCAAGTTACATTGTACGTATTTTATAATTAGTTGCCTTATCCTTAATTAACAGTAACAGGAAATTCATTTGTAAATTTAAACTTGTAATCTGTTTGCTTGTTGTGGTAATATTTTCCCGAAAACGATTGGTATTCGGGGAAGAAAATTATGATATTCCTTACAGTTCGCTCATTGAATGCAAAAGGGCCACAAATCAAAATGGCATAATTTTACAGGACAGCCATTACAAATTCTAAAACAGGTTTTTTGGTTATATTTAATGTTTTTATGTCTTATTTTTATAATGTTAATATACCACTATGTTCGTCAATTAATGAGCTATATTTTTAAAATAATGACATTGTTGTACCATTAACCCACATCAAAAAAACACACACACATGCCCCTTTTGCATTCAAAATATTAACAAAATTTTCAAAAATTATTCCAAAAATAAAACTCATTTTAAAAATAAATTCAATTTAATAGACTTTTCTCATAAAATACTAATAATTTTTTTAAGCTAAACGTAGGGTTTTACCGATAGCATAATAAAAATACAATAAAAATCGAAATAAACAAAAAATAGGTATTCTTATCACTATACTATTTTAATTCAGGTGTAACAAGAGATCTAAAACAAATTCTTAAGAATTATCAAAATGTTTAAGTTAATCTTAATTAAAGGAACTTACACCTCTAGCAAAATAAAAGTTCTAAAAAAAGAACAAACAAGTAAAATCTTTATGTTGGTACATAAGCCATAAGGCAATAATCAGTGTCAGGTATTGAAAAATACACGAGTTGTTTGCTACAGCTAAATCACAAGTTAAATGGCGTATAAAATGACTCACAGTAACAAAAATAAAAATTCTCATTACTTATATAAAAAAAGTTAGTTACCCGTATCAAAGTTTAATTTTAAAGCATTCTCTCTTTTATATTGAATAAATTTGTAGCAACTTACTAAGTACCTATTAAATTCAATGACGACAACTTAAACAATCATATTCATTTTCTAATTAATAACATCCTTATTGAAATCACAGACTCTTTCTTTACCTAATTTAATATTTAAGGCACAAAACATTACAATTTTTTATAAAAAGATTCGTAATACTTAGGTATTATATTTTTATCGGTTAGTTTAAGTATACCCTTTAGTTTTGATTCAGCTGTTTTAAGTTTATTATTGAATAGTTTTTTTGGCACTATTATATCAGTCTCAATCGACGATAAAAAAAAAATCAGCGTAGATACTGAAGTAAACTCTTCGTTTTCGTAAGAAGTCTTGAACAAAAATTTGTTTTTATGTTCTCGATGGACTTTAATAACTTTTATATCCGACCATTTTACTTTATCCCCATCTTGGGTTGTAACAAAATTGCCGACAGCTAGACATTTTAGGTCCAAGAAACTATCATGCATCAGCTCGTGAACTGCGAAAGGTGTCTGATGTTGCCTTTCTTCTTAGCGGTCTTTATAAGAGTAATGTACTGGTCAGCCACATAAATTGGCGATGATTTTAATGCACTTGCAATGTTTCATTGAATTAATGAATGAGCGGCGTCCCCTTCATTTTGAGTGTGTCCTTTAATAAGAAACTTATGAGTGACACTTCTCAATTTCGGCAATTTGTGTACAGCATATAGGTACATCAACAACATAAATTTATTGTAGTGATGGAATGTTGGATTTCTTGTCCAGTTCAGAATTGTGAGTGGAGCAGGCTTCATTTTTGTCTGTTTTTTTATTTGTAGTACCGACTGCCATGTTCAAAATCTTTCTTGCTCGGTTATTCATTCTGTAAATAAAATCCTTATTTGTAATTTAACTCATGAAATATAAGAACTGTTACATAGACACACATTAATTTAAATACCTTACACACTTACACAAACACACACACACGCCCACGCAGTATACGCAACATACACATTAACACAGAATAACACTCGAACGTCTCAAGCTAGTTAGATTTTTATTTCTTCGCTATTATTACCTTGAATTACCTTTACCGTAAGTGTTAAACGCCAACACGTCCATATTGTTTTAAAATAATTAAACATTCAACGCAATAACATTCCTACAAAACGAACACATTAACAAAAACATCATTTTAATGTGAAATAATTTTCTACTATCCTGCATATAATTCTATACAAAACGGAAGTTTTTTCAAATATGGCACAAAATAATTTCACAATTCCGACCAAAACGGACATATTATAAAATATGGCATAATTTGTATCACAATTTTGATCATGCTTGGTTGATATTGGAATACAAAACGGACGTATTTTAAAATATGGCACTATTGTTTTACAAATTTTATCATGCTTGCTTGATATTGGAATGCAAAATGGACGTATTTTTAAATATGGCACTTTTGTAGTATAAATTGTAAAAATACTTACTTGACATTGGAATGCAAAACTTCCGCATTCCAAAATATGGCACTTTTGTACAGAACAATTCACTCAGTATCAGGTACTTTTTTGGATTGTGGCCGTTTTCCACGAAACTGACGTGCATTCACTTCGATTTTTGCGACACAACTGACAAAATGGCAGCTTTGCACCGAAGATGTGCCGCTAATCGTTAAAATTCAAAAACGGCGGTTGATCCGTTCAGCCGGAAATCACACGAAAATGACTGGTGTCTTCAGGTAAGCTTAAAATTATTATCGACGATTAAATCACTATTTTGGAATAAAACGATTTTCTGATATTTTTGATTTGTGGCCCTTTTGCATTCAATGAGCGAGTTATTCTTTATAGTAAATTATTTTTTGGTATTCATAAGTCTGCCCTAACCTAACATAGGTACATACCTAATTAATGTTTAGGATGTCCTGAAAACATCTGGTTTCAGCAGAAAATAGCGTTCCATGAAATTAAATTCGATGACATGATACAATCAATGAAGGGAAAATCGATAAAATAATTGGTTACCTACCCAGATGATCACCTTGGCTTTTAGCATCACAACCAACACACTAGGTATTTAAATTTAAAAAATAATAATACCATGCTTCAACCAATATTCTATTACCTATTACAAAAAAAAATAGGTTATAACCGGTTTGGTATTGATGTCAATAAATATAGTTTATTTTAATCTCTTCATATAGATTTGGCTTCGAAGTAAATACCTACAATGTTATTTTTCCCTAACGGATATTAAAGATCTCCCGAGTCTTAAGCGGCCATGGTACAGGCTCAACGTAGTTTTATGCCTCTCGACTACTATTTATTTCAAAACTATTATTTTTTGTTACTATGTACACATGTTAGAATATTACATTGAATCGTCTTAAAATTACAATTTACATCGAAAGTCGATAAGAGAAAACTATAATTGGTATTTAAATATGTTTTAACAGTTCCAAACAATACATATTAATTTACGAAGGTAACTTTGCTAGTTTGTCTTCTTAAATACTGTACCTACATACAATATTCCTTTATAAATGCGTGCGTGTGAGCCAAGGAAGGTTTTTGCTAACGGTTTTTTGTTTCAAGATTCACCCAGTACATCCAGTAATCTACACAATAAGTAAATCTTTTGTTATCAGCTCGTGACTGAGTACAAAGGTATCAATATAAATAGTTCCTTAAGGAGCCTTTGTTCTATTTTTCGGGATGACTCTATATTGTTTTTGACATTGATATTTCTTTGAATTGAAATACTTGCGTACGAATATATTGTATATACACTTCTATTTTGGTTACCCTATCAGAAGGTCTAATTTTCGGTCCCATCTGTTTCATTTCTTCGAATTTTCATAAGGTAGAAATTCATTCGTTAAAAGGGACTTTAGAACCCATACATTAGGTTAGGTTTTTTTTAACAATACTTAACGAAAAATTCAATTGTTTTAGAATAAAAACATTATACGAGGGCTGCTACTTATGTATCCGGAATCTGGGATTCCAACATTTATAAACGTTATATCTGACCTCCATGATAAAATTTGAACTTTTTTTTAATACTGGCCGCTATAATTTTTTTTCTTATGTACGCTAGTCTTTTCTTTTTGGCGGGATCAAAATGTCATCTCGCTGCAAGAATGGAACTCACTCGTGAAAATATTCGTGCTATGATTTATTATGATTTTCGGCGTGGTTTAACGCAACAACAGTGCATAGATCAATTAACTTCGACTTTTGGTGATGAAGCTCCATCGAAAAGCACTGTGTACCACTAGTTTAGTGAGTTCAATCGTGGACGTAGTATGCTCACGGACGAAGTTAAGGAAGGTCGCCCGAAATCGGTCGTTGTACCACAAAATATTGAAGCTGTGCGAAAACTTATAATGCATGACCGTCATGTTACATATCGTGAGATAGAGGCGACTCTGGGCATATGTATGACGAGCATTAATAAGATATTACATGATCATTTAGCTGTAAAAAAATTTGTTCCCGTTGGATCCCTCACAATTTAACTAAGGATCAAAAAGAGGCTCGCGTCGAATGGTGCAAGAAAATGTTAAAAAAATATATCCGTGGTGACTCAAAAGCTGTTTATAATATCTAAACAGGTGACGAATCCTGGATCTATGCGTATGATCCGGAAACTAAACAACAATCAACAGTGTGGGTGTTTCAAAATGAGCCGAACCCTACGAAAGTAACTCGTGCAAAAAGCACCTTGCAGCAAATGGTCGCCTGCTTTTTCGGTATTAATGGCCATGTGGCTACAGTGCCACTAGAGAATCGTAAAACGGTTAATTCGGAATGGTACACGACCATTTGTTTGCCGGAGGTATTTGAAGAAATACGTAAAAACAACTAGCGACACAGAATCGTTCTTCACCATGACAATGCCAGCTGTCATACATCACGCGAAACGACTCGATTTTTGGAAGTTTAAAATATAGAATTAACGGTTCAACCGCCGTACAGCCCTGATTTGGCACCCAATGATTTCTATTTATTCCCAAATGTAAAGAATAAATTACGTGGTCAACGATTTTCGACCCGTGAAGATGCAGTCGACGCGTTCAAACAGCACGTTTTGGAGATACCTCAGTCAGAGTGGAAAAAATGTTTTAAAAATTGGTTTCAACGTATGCAAAAGTGCATCGATCATAAGTGAGAATATTTTGAAAAACAATAAAACCATATTTAGTCATATACGTTTGTTATTTTTTTCTATTCCGGTTACATAAGTAGCAGCCCTCGTAGCTGATGAATTTTCAAACACATGAAACAGTTGGGAACGAAAATTCGACATAGTGATTGATAAGTTACTGACTATATTTGATTATTAGTAAAAACGCTACATATCATAATGTTGACACATGTGACTTTAAAGTCTACGATTTGAACACGAATATCATTTCATTTTAAGGGTAATGAAGTCGTTGTTTTGCAGCAACATGACTTCTTTTGTACGAGCACAAGCACATACCTATTTTTTCTATGAATTTACTTTATTATTTCTAAGCTCGTCGCTAGAGTAGTCCCACATTAGCATTGTACATCGCAGCTTTAATATCCAAGTCTTTATATTACAATGGGGGTCCCTCGTAATTCTGATGTTTCGTGGAAAGTTGTAGCAGAAAATGTTTTACGACTGTAATGCGACTGTTACTTAGCGATTATCAACATATGTAACTGTATTTTCTTTGTATAGTAAACAAAATGTTATTTTTGGTATAAGACTCATGATTAATGTTTCGTTTCTTTATTTTTTATTCTTCAGTGTCTGTAGATGTCGGGTCTTAAATATCACCTTACCTAGTAATATAAAAAAGCATTCATAATTATTGTGGTGAGGGCATGTATTCGAAAATGGTTCAAGTTATTAGCCAATATTCCAACCTCTAATAGATTTGGTAACTACGGAATAAAAGGTTTTGATGGCCAATAAAGAGAAGAAGAAAGAATAAAGGTGGGAAGAAAGCGGTCAAAGTGGACCGTAAATGTCAGCATTGCATGGCCGAGGGCACAGCCAAGTCATTTTTTTTTCAATAAATGTGTATACTCTTTGATGACCCATACAAAAATTATCAAACTTAACGCTATATTACCAAATCTATAAATATCAGGGAACAATCTCACACAAAGCTGTGTGGTTGCCGGCTTAGAATAGTACCACTCCATGCCTTCCCGTGGATGTCGTAAGAGTCGACTAAGGGAATAAAGGCTTGTAGTACTGTTAGGCGATGGGCTTGCAACCTGTCTCTAATACACTGATAAACATCTTAGCGTGATTATGCAAAATGTGGTTACAGAATTAACAACAAGCTTTTAGAGTTGTTGGCACTTCTGTAGCTCTGCCTACCCCAAACTGGGAATAAAGGCGTGAGTTTATGTATGTATGTATGTAATCTCACACAAATTGTTCTAGTCTCAAACTAATATCTAGGCTTGTACTATAAGTACTAGACCACCATAGTAAGTCTATACTTTCTTATATAGAGAATTATACGTCCCTAAATAATTACACCAAATCCAAGAATCGGAAACAAATACTTGCGCTCATCATACAAATATCTGCCCTTACCGGAATTTGAACCCGCTAGCTTAGTAGGCAGGGTAGGGTCACTACCAACTATAAGCTAACGTGTCGTCAAATCTATTATATTAGTCTACGTGCTGCTGCATAAAGTTTTGGAACCTTATGGATATAGCCAAAGAATAGAACAAAGCATCATGGGGAACCGTGTTTTGACTTTGCAAAGATTGCCTCTTTGTTAAATGAATTTGTAAGTTAAACTGTAAACATGTTTGTTCCGTCTTCTATTATACGGTATTTCAAGTAGTTGTTTCAATGTTATGTTATTTCATTCGTATCAAATGTTTGCGAGTTGCTAGGAGCATCTTATGGCGCTCGTGAACGGAATGTATCGGTCAGATGATTAATGTTAATTTTTAACAGTAAAATATTTATTGATAACCTTTGGAGGAATTCTTTAGGATCAATGCTACAAGATGTTGTGGAGTTGATAACAATGCCGAAAACGGTACAAATTATTGCAGTGATCCAAACATAATCACAACTACTTAAGAGGACACATCTGCTTCATAGTCTTCGGCGATCTGCGAGGCTAGACAAATTGCTTAACGCTAATGTAAACGATTTTCAAAAACTGACAAAATGTATGGAATTAAAGTAGGCGCTCGAAGCGACCGTCTGACAGACCGCTTGCGTCAATCCTACACATTTTGGATATCGACAAAGTCTAGTCTAGGACCTAGGATCTCAATAGGATATTATTATATAACACTTGATTACATTTCCTTGAAACTGTTAAACGTGAAAATATTTACTTTTATTTTTCAAACATGAAACCTTTTTCATTACGGTTTTTGGTTGAATCTTCGAAATCGTACTCCATCTCAAGCTAGGCACGCCGAAACATATAAAGCCATCTCTTTTGATTTTTGCGTGGGCGTGGTTGCTTATGTGACCTCTTCAGGTAATATTTGCTTCATGCTTGTAAAAATTGCAACATGCATCTACATTCATTTTAAAATCGTAAAATGGGTTTTATAAAATGCGTTAATACCATACATATACCTCAAATATTATTAAGTTACCGCTAAAAAATTTGCTCAGAAACCTGCGCATACCTTTCGTATGAATTTTACCGATATTTGTCGCTCGGAATTTCGTCAGTCCCATATGTTATACCAAAATTCTTTCGTCGCTGTATCCAGAGCGATAGTATGTGAGTGGGTACGGGGATTGCTTACGCTGTCATCCGAGACATTACATGGAAACTTCCTCCTTAGGGCCACTCCATCATAACCCAGACTTGTCATCTGAAAAATGAAGGATATTAAAAGATTATTAGACTGGACTACGTCAAGAGGAGAATAGTAAAAACTCTAAACAAAGGTCGCTTGCAAAAAAAAACGATAAAAGATGTTTATTCGGTAAGTTAAGGGCAATTTTACACGTCACAAAACTACCAGCTCTTCCCAGAGGAGACCACAGCTGAGAAGAAACGCCGCAAGAAACGCATCATTTTTTTTATCATTTTTTTTTTAAATATGTTTTAAAGAAATTTATGGTTATATTTTTAATAATACACCTTAGATTCTAATATCGTGTTTTCAATCCACAACTGCCCGTATTATTGGTCGCCATATAGCGGTGAACAAACGTGGATAAGACAACCGTCACTTTCGAACTTACGAACTGATTACCATGACATGGCTAAGCAATTTAGTTTAAGACGAGTGTAGGGGACGGAGCTATAGCAGTTATAGGGCTCTGTCTCTTTTTCTCACCGTAAACTGAACTGCATAACTATGTTAAGGTACCGACTCTGGTCAGAAAGTGACGGATACTTTATCCTCGCTTATCCACATAAACAACCACACAACCACGTTAGGCCCGCAGGGCAACAGACGTTGAACGATTGTGCGATATATCTACAATTAGGTATTGGGGCGGAAAATAGTGCATTAAAAACACTATATTAACTTTCGATAACACCATGATCATTGGTAAAACTTCTTCGGACAGTCGGAGAAAGTTAACGTCAAAAGTTATCAGATAGAGAAAAACGCTTCGAAAAAGAGCGAAATATGTTTCACGTCATTAGAAGTCCGCGGACAAAGGCGAGCTTATTCCACCGTGAACTTAGCCTTACCCTGCGAGGAACTTGCCGACTGTTTACACTAGTTGTTTACAACCCCAACGATATTTCCTTCGGCTTGACTGTGTGCGTCCATAAGAACGATATTATTGGATCCGGTGCTAAATGAAAGATGAACTAATAATGTAGAAAAGTTTCGTGAAGTTTCTTTTACTTCGTAGACAGTTTATACGGGGATATCGTAGCGTGAAAACAGCTTCATTGCTACTTTTGTTTATGGAGTTCCAGTAGTGCATGACCGCGGTGATATAAAATGTGCAACCTTTCAATACTGTTTAAAAATACGATTGAGTGTAAAATTAAAAATAATACATTTTTATTTTACTGAGCGTCAACATCGATTGCTTCGTAATCGTAAATAAAGACCGGAATTAGAAGTTTTAATTGAAACGCGCTCTTTAACGAACATCTAGATGTTCCGTTCTAGGACTTATTAACGACGTCGACTTCAGACGTTAATTGAAGTCGGTCCTAGACGGCAAGCACCCAATGTTCACGGGAATCGTGGGTCCTCCGTGCTGTTGGTTTATTTCCGTCAAATGCTTTTTCAAAACACGTTATTCAAACGTTTACTGCGTGTACAAATAAAAGACGGATCTCTTGTATTAAGTAAAATAAGGGCTTTTATTCTCCTGGGTCTATAATATTGCTTTTGACGTGTTATGGTATGGTTGAAAAACGTCGGCGATTACTGTCAAGTAAATAATAGCGATCAAAACATCGACAATACTATAACAGGTCAAAAGTAATATTGGTAGTCGTCGTAGAATTAAGGCCCAAAACTTTATTGAATATGTATGGGCCATATTTGGCCAATGACGATTATAGGAGTTTGTTATTGTTACTTGTGTGCTTGGGTTAATTTCTCGACATAGGTTTATATTTAATTAGGCCAAGGGTAGACAAAGTATTTTCGTTAAAGCTCTAGCGGGTGACACAAAAAAACCTACGCGTATTGGGTGATTTATTACAGTAAAGCATATTTTTGGGTGCGTAGGTCTAAAGAGGATTTTGAGGACTATGCCTAAATTGTGTATTTGTCTATTTTGTTCCTTACAAATTTAGCTCTGGGCGGTAATGTTTTACGCCCCAAGTCCAATTTCCACGACTTTTGAATGTTGAACTTTATTATGGCTTATATCTTGGTTATTTTTATTGCTATTCAAAAAATGATTTTCCTCAGGCGTTTGTTACATAAATCAGCTTTTATTGAAGCTGTGAAAAAAATCATGAATATTTCCTATACCGCTTAACCGATTTAAAACAAATTTACTATGGACATAGCTTGACCCTATTGTACTCCGTAATTCGACAGACTAGTTTGATAACTCAAAATGCTCTAATGTTACCAAACTATGGGTAGTGGTTTTCGTATCTACGAGTATGTTAAAGGTCGGTATCCAATTACTTGCTGAACAACATAATTCAAGATCTCATTCATTTCACAAACGTTATTTTGCAAAACGCTTTTTTCCGAAACTGTGAATAGTGAAAATACTGGAAAAGGGCCGAATCTTAAGTACCCGAAACCGATGTGCGTGCATGACTCGATGTATGAATGTGGAAGAAGCGAAAGACATTTGTCAGGATCGTAGCAGGTGGAAAGAAGTCGTCTCTGCGTACCCCTCTGGGAAACGCGTGATTTTATGTATGTATGTATGTATGTGAATAGCGCTGTTGGTGTGCCTATTATTTATTAAATTGGAAATGATAATGTATAAACATAAGATCGTATATTAACGTCACTTGGCTAGCCCAATGTACGCGATGACGCCGTCAATACATGCAATCTACCGGCTAATAGCGCTCGTCACCTATCGATTGCTAGTTACGGACAGAACAATTTGATTAACCGAATCCTGCGTTCAATTGAACATCAATTAATTGGTAATCAAACGTCGATTACACAGGCGTGGCGAAGCAAAGTGCAATTTTAAATGCCGCGGTGGGGCTGGGACACTATTAGTCTCGCACTCGCATACGATTCAGTGGGGCAAAGCGCGCGCGTCGAATGACATTGCCCATTCATTTGGTCTTTCCATTAACGGTTGGGTTCAAGTGAAGGAGGCACGGCGGGCTGGAAACAATGAACTAAAAGGTCGACAGCCCATATGCTTGTAGCAATCCATTGACTGGTTGTTTTATCATTTTTGAGCTGAGAGCTATTGCAACGACGCAATGTATCACGAAAAGCATGCGGGCTACGAGTATAGTGATGAAACTGAGCCATAAGTCAAACATTTACGTTGACTGTGTTCAGTAAGCTAATATTATTTGTGATTCATACTTTTAAAACCCAACATACATTAAAAATGTTATCTTCATTCAAATCAGAAATGTTCGCGTCATTTTAATTATGCGTAACCAGTGATACTTGCGACACTTACACAAATTAGGGACAAAGACCCATGCAAACACACATAGGTACTTGCATAGATTTACCTCCTTTTTCGGCTGTTGGGTAAAAATTTAAATAATACTTATATGTAATTATTGAGTAATGGTGTCAGCCAAATATAAAAACAAATACCTATAGGTTATTTAAAAAAATATAATTTGTACAACTTTTCTGAAATTAGGGAGTACTTGAAAAGTTGATCTCAGTTTATTTTATAAGAGAGGCAATAAACACCAGCAAATTCAAGAATAGTTGTCGTTCCGTTGCCGGCTAATTAGGAAAATTAAATCTAATATTGCAATATTGCCAGCGCTGTTATTATATTATGCTGTAGTAAATCCAATATGATTTCGTAGTTTATAGTTATTTATATCTCAGTTACATAATGAAACTTCTAACAGTACAAGTGGCTAATTTAACACCACGAGGGTCCTTACAACACACACTAGTGAGTAAGAGCCACTTATACACCTTTGCATACATAACTTTTTCTACACCCTAAGAACAGTAATTACAAAAAAAAATGTTTTCTCGTAATACTTCCTTTAATTACTCTGCTATTTCTATAATATGTGACTACAGTGTTATTAGTCAATGGTCAATTTCACTGTTTAAATTACTACTTCTGAATTCGTCGGAATCTTTTTTATATAATAAAAAAAGTTTGTCAAAATCAGTTCTGCACATAAGCCGTTCAGCCTTGTAAAAAATATTGTTTACTCATCATTTCTTAATAATTCTGTATTGCGATATGGCTTATAAGATTAAATATATTACTTGATTTAAATACTTTTTATCATTTATTTATCATTTCAATTATGTTTGAAATATTAAAAAAAAATACAGATTTATCGACATGATAGTTGTCGTTGCCCGCTAACCACTTAGGCCATATTGTAAAGGGGAGCTTTTAACTACGGCTAATTTATGCAGCGCACGGTTTGCCGGGACAGATTACAGAGTGGCGTTACCATTCGGTGCTACATTCGGCCGGAATCACCGAATGCGCTACATCTACTGGAAAAATTAAGCCTGTTTATTCGTTCGCATTTAACCGGACAGCCAAGCTACGTACGTTCGAATTCCGAAGTCAAATGCGATAATTCGAAACGCGAATCCATGCCAATTCGAATCTAGACAGGCGTGAACAAAGCGTGGAATAAAAACGAATTTTATTCCCACTTATTTCTTTTTTCATCCCAGTCTACGTGTGAAAAATACACATGCTCACGTGCATTTTAGTCAGCACTTAAACTGTTTCTAGATTCAATTATCGTTTAAATCGAATACCTGACACTTGGAATAGCTAGAAATAAGTAATTCTTCGACTAGCTTTGTATTTTGTTTTCCAATACGTATCTACCTATTACAAAATGCCAAGCTCTTTTCCCGTTTTGTTTCGATGGTTATTCGCTTAAAATGTAGCCTTACGTTACTGTTACTAAGCCATCATAATACATTTTGATCCTTAATCAGTAACCGATATCCGAAATTTTGAAGTTATTTAGGTATTTTCCCTCTTATCCATTATTGATGTTCTTCAAGGAGCTCTTGAACTCGAAGTACTTCTGCGATACTCTGTAAGTACTGTCGGAAATATCCAGATGATTGTTGATTGTCTTAGGCCTGATTTTTCAATGTCCAGATAACAGTAAATGTTGGGTAAATTTTGGCTTGGTCCTTTTCTTTTATTTGACATAGAAAAGGACAAAGCCAAAATTTACCCAACAGTTACTGTTATCTGGACATTGAAAAATCAGGCCTAACTGAGTAGTAACTCAATTTTGTTATTATTTTTAATCTCATTTTCGTGGAAAAGGTGGTCCTTGCCTACCCCACTGGGAAACAGGCGTGATTTACTGTATGTATGCATATATTTTCGTGTTTGAGTACGAGTAGGTAAAGGTCGTCGCTTGTAATAAGCTAGCGAAAGCTAATTAAGTCAATTGTCATTTTGATTGTAATAACGATGTTTAAAACTAGTTATTATTTTATACCGGACAAAAAGAGGTTGATTAAAGCGAGCCTTACTTTCTAAAGCTTAGTTTATTTAAATACAGAAGCGAGGTTTCAGTTTCAAAACCATCACACCTGCAAGTGCGAGGGAAATCGTGAACTGAGTAATTAATTTAAAAAACTTAAAGAACTGAGAAAAGGAACATTGGGAGAAGCAATTGATGTTCTTATTTATTTCTTTGATATTACATTTCGTATTCCCGCGAACAAAATCAACCGCTAGATGAGTCGTAACTAAATTCTTTTTCTTTCCAGAAAACCACCTTTAAATAGGAGAAAATAGGAAACAACGGTGGAATTGGCATCGCGATCGACGCTGCGCCTTTCCGTCAAAAGCGATCCAATCGTCCTCTTTTATTGGAACAGCCCTCTTGCGTCTTTGTTGCGGGAATTCCCCTGAATCCAATCTATGTAAAGTATTTACGAGTGACAAGAATTTATTTGACGTGCCAATATTTCACCCCAATATCCCGGTAAGAGCCGCATTTTAAAAGCGCTGTAGAGCGCTAGTGATTGAACATTTAAGGAGGTTTATTCCGCTTTCGAACACTATACGCGGCGCTGCCGTGTGAGCTACTCCTTTCTTTACAGGGGCGGTTTATTTCAAATGTTTCTTTTTAACTCTGCTTCCTGAATGGGCGCGAAAAAATGAAAGCGTGGATTTTGACTAAAATACTTGTTTGTTACGAAGCTGTGAAGGCGTCAATGTCGCGGTAATGTAAAAGAATGTAATTACCTTCGGCTTGCTCGTTTGACGCTTAATGGTGTTTGATTAACGATCCAAATTAATTTCCTCCAAAATCCCCGTAACGAGGCCGAGGAACGGTCGGAGAAGCAGAAATATCTTCCTCTCTATAATACTCGTTATTAATGCTAGTCATTCCGCGAGCCTGACGGCCAGCCTCAGAATAAGGAAGATGTAATAAGAACACCAAAATAATCTCTTCGTTTTAAATATGGCTTAGCGGTATTTAACCATTTTAATGAGAGGGCTACCTCTTCCAGTATGGATTTCAATAAGCAGCCGTTTTTAAATAAGTGTAACACACGGTAAAGTTTTCCGTGTGTTAAACTTATAAACTTAAGCGTATAGTTCAAAACTCAAGACTTAAGTACAAACAAAAGAGTCACAAAGTTTACCCATAGCGGTATTCGAAACCAGTACACACAATAAGTAGGTTGCATTTCCAATATATTTTAAACTTAACTAAAAGGCACTTTGACTCTATCATTGACTCAGTAAATTATTGTATACCTATATACGGTTACAAAATTAACCTGCGGTTAATTTAAAAGCCATAGCGAATCTAAATTTAACCCTTAAAAATATTTGACCAGAGGCGAATATTTTCAGTACGTGTGAATTGCCACCGCACGCTATTTGTGCGTGGCCCGCGCGTGCCGCGAGACGCGTTAATGAATCAGCTGCGTACGAGTGCTTAATTGTGCGAGGTGTAATCCTGGATTTGATCGCCTGACGTTTTGCGAATAATTATACCAGTATAATCCCCTCTCTGTCTCTCCCGTTCGCCCCCTCGCTCCCTCGCGCCTGATTGATGACGCCGGAGATTGCATGTCAGGATTACATCTGCGGAGGATGTACGGATTATTTAGTTGCCAGCGGTGAATAGAGCAGGCAATACGCGAGGAAAACTTGGTGATGTCACGAGACGATTGATTCTATTTAGATATTCCTGAACGGTTTTTAACGCGTGAACGCTTCAATACGCGTAATGCCTGGAGATCCTTATCAATTTGATGATTGGGAAATCTTTAAAATGTTTATTTTTCTTGTAAACCACGCGGACTTATTACACATTTCGAGAAAATATAATGCTACCTACAAATGTATAACATAAACTAAGGTAACTGGCCGTAAATTAATTGATTTATTTAAACAAAAGGTCGCCATGACACCATATTATTGAATTGTCTTTGGAATTGCGTAAGTACAGTGCTACCATTTTCTTAATAGCGATCGGCAATCTTCGATCTTCTATGACACGCGAGTGACAAACATACTGTCAGTTGAGAGTGCAAGCGTGATAGCGATAGCCAGCCGAATGCTATTAACCTTTTGAACGCCATACGTCGAATACAAAATGTGCCACCCACACGCCAAACATGTTTGCTATGCTATGCAAATTACACCTTATTGCTACCAAACAAAGTCTCTTTTAATCTTGAACTCTTGTCAGCTATAGCTGACGTGGCGTCACTGGCACGACTTTTAGTTGACGGCCAGAGCCGACTGTGGCGTTGAAAAGGTTAAGAAGCTTGGAATACTGTCCCTATGCCAAATTTCAAATCAATCCAAAAATAAGAAGTCGGTAGGATCAAATTGACTTCCAAGATTTGATTATCTTACATTGTTTGTTAGTACGTTAGATTGATAGTTACAAGTAAAACTAATATGAATGTGTTAAGAAGTACGTAGGTAAGGTAGATGAAAAGGGTGGGAAGCTCAAGCGAATATGTCTGCGATCGCTAAATTCGTCGTCGATGAAGCCAACTGCAAGGTTTTTGAGAAACCTTACTAAAATAGCAATTAACTTCATATCGCTCGCTTCATTTATTTATAATTGAATCAAAAGTACGCGTGCTGTTTTAACGAGTTTTTACCTACCTATAGTGTGGTAGACAAAAACGAAATTTTATTTTTTGTGAATTCATTTAAATAATGTTAGACGTAATAGGTATGTTAAAGGACGTACAAGTAAAGGACTACAAAAAGTCCTTTACTTGTACGTTCTTATAAAAATGTGTGCTTGATTTTTGTGCTCATAGCAACAGTAAAACCACTTTTTACGTGAATTGTTACTATAAAGGTACCAGACGATTTAATAGTAATTCGATCTTGGTTAAAACAGTATAATTTGTAATAAAATATGTTAGATAAACAGTTAAAGAAATGGAAATCGTTTTCAATGTATCACCTTTTAGATTGTATGTATATATGTAAACACTTTCTTGTAGTAAAAAATAAACAAAAACAATTTTTTACTTCCGCTTACGAACTAAGTCAAAATTCCCGTGCTTCAAAAATAGTTAATAATGTAATTTGTAGTACCGTAAAGCATGTCCGCTTTATCCATTTAAAGCACCGCGGTTTTGCGGCGGCGACATCACGTATTCGTACCACAACTAAAACGTATGTGTTCGAATTGATTTACTTAGTACTATTTACTTAGGAGGCAAGGACGCGCGACCGTCGACCCTATCCTATAAATGACGAACTCAATTTAACAGAACGGCAATACGCAAAGTTGATTACCGAAGTCTCGCAACTCCACCCGAAAAAAACTTGCAATGACCATCCTTCTCAGATGGCTGAGGAAAGATTATTGAATTTTACCAACATAATCCGGCAAACGCCAGATGCGACCGCCACTCTCGAGCGAATGATCGCCCGCTCCTCTATTTACTCTAGACCGGCAAGCGGGATAATGGTATATTTATTAAATGGAAAGGCGCCCTTATTAGGCACCTTTGGGCGTCCGCGAGCTCTCAAGGCGTTTGTTGGATTAGGTAATACTCTTCGAGCCTCGAGGCGCTTACTTAGGACGCGGTTCCAATTATCGTATTACATTTTTCATCTTCAGTTTTTATCTCGTCTGGCCCTTGAGTTGAAAGTGGTTTAGAAAAATAACTACCCTTAAGGTAAATTGCCGATCCAATTGTGAAAACCTATTGATGTTCCTGCCGAAGGTATTTTATCATAATAAGTATAAATAAAGTCTAAATCGATCGAAATACTGTAATTTAGCAGTCATTGCTTAACATTTTTCTTCTTCAAAATTATGTTAGCTGAGAATATCTGTTTCTAACGAATTCCAATATTGACTAAAATGAGAACCAAAAATACACGTATCCTCTAGGTATGGTCCTATAGGTATGGTATAGGTATGACCAATTCATGGGTCTTTAGAAGATTTTTGTGTCATAATTGCTAATGGCCGGATAGCCAAGGAACACTCAAATATTTAATTACTTTCTCATATGTTCAAACCCATACTTTTCCGGGTTTTGCTCTAGACAGTTGCTGTCTTTTTCAAGTTATAATTACGATTTTACAATCAGACAGAGGGCCGCCAAATATTACCTATACGATAAAAGCTAGTTCGCTCAGACATGCCAAGTACTGCCAATAGTTATATGGACCCTACGGGATTTCGTCAAGACAATGCAAAATTCGCGGGACCTATACATATTGGAAATATATCCATTCATTCGGAAATAATATCGGAGGTATAACGAAATTCTGATGTGAATGAGACAATGGGTCGTTTGTCAATCATCTTTCAGTGTAGAACCATGTCAAACAATATAGATCTTATGTGATATTACGCTTTATACCCGTACGAATATAATTTGAAATTTAGCAAATATATTACAATACTAACAACTGCACAAAGATTTTTTTAAAGGGATTACGAAATTTGTCTTTCTTATTCTTTAAGAAAATAATAATGTGAGGATTAATTTTGTAAAGTTGTAAGATTCAACAGTTTAAGTATAAAATGATCTCTTTGAACATTGTAAATTTTCTTATAGAACATTATTATGCCTATCTACCTTCTCTTTTTTTACCACTATTTAATAATAGAATGATGATAATAGAGTTAAATCGACTTTGGAAGGGTTAATTAGATAAATGGCAGTGTCAACTTTTTCTAACAACGACACACGAATCTGAATAAGTAGAGCTAAAATTTAGAGTTTGAAGACTGATTTTATTACATGACCTATTGAAAAGTTCTGAACCTATTTACGGTTTAAGGTTCCCAATAACCATAAGCGTATGCAAGTGTCTCTTTTACTTCTGTCTTTCTTTTTCTCTGGTAGGGCACAAACCACCGAAGCGATCTTAAGGCAGCCTATAATATTTATATTTATTTACATCTTACAGCTTCGCATAATCTGGATAGATTTATCTACTTCAGTTTAAATACTTTGAAATGTTAAACTTAAAATGATTAAGTCAGAATACAAATAGGGTTTTTGTCTTAAGGTTGTTTCAAGAAAAGCTTTTATTTTTAGGAATTCGGATAGTTGAGTCTCGTTAATAATGCTTGAAGAGTTAACTAAAATGTTTAGTAATACAGCTTCAAAAGGGCACAAATACACTTTTTTATATAAAGTAAAAGGAAAGTAACGCAATTGAGTAAGCCAACACACGACAGAAGCCATAATAATTCACAGCTCTATCTAAAGATAAATCGCAATATTTTTTTGACTCGAAACCAATTATGTCTTGGCCTCTTTCTTTCCCATATTAAACAACTTCAAATCAATTAGCTACGTTCTTATTTCCGACAATTACTCGTTATAAAAAGGTCTTAGGAAATTCAAGTTGTTTTATTTGTTGTTACTTTGACGCGGCTGCGGCGTAAGCTGAAGTGAAATTAAATTGTGCCCTCGCTTCTGCTATTCTTTGCGAGTGAGCTTTCCCGAGACCTCATTTGATTTAAGATTATATTGTGGTTGAGAAAACACACTTAACTATGTATTGTAGACGCTAAACAAAATCTCTGCAGGGGAGATCTGCTGGTTTATTAAACGTACTTTGAACGTCTGTAGTCTGGATGTTTTCATTATGCAAAGTTCAAATTTGTGGAATTGGTTATCAATGGCGGAGACTTGATTGCGTCTAATGCGAATTCCTTTGCTATCCAAATTCAAATATAAATCAATGACAAACAGTTATTTGTATATTGAATGTAGTTTTAGTATTTAGAACGAAAGAAAGGTTTAAATATTTAACTTATTTTTTTAAATTAACCCGTCTTGTAAGTCAATTATGAATGCAAATAACTCCGTCTTAGCTTGAACTATTTTCGTAGATAACATTTATTTTGTCCGAGCTTTGTCGTTCAACTTATCTAACTCTATATATTTATCTTTATCAACTTTAATTGTTTTGATGAACTTTAGTGCAGACACTAATTACTTAGTCTGTGTTAAAGTTAGTAGGTAATTTACCCATAATAGCTGTTAAGTCAACAGTTAAACTTCGTCCCCACTTACTTTGTGCGCACATTTTCAAAGCATACTCTCATTTACCGAGATCAAAATGTTTTAGTTGGTAATTAAAGATCAAATTAACGATAAAACTCCGTCAGTTTCAAAGGATAACCAAACTCTAGAACGTTATATTTTTTGTTAGAAGGATGTCGTACCCATTTTATACTTTTTAGAAAAGATTTCAAGTAACATTAGTAAAAAAGCGTTTCTTTTTTGTGAGCAGGCTTGGTGTTCGGTTTCTTTGCCAAACCTTTCACCTCGATTTTACTTTGTCTGTATCTAAATCATTATATTGTTATTTCTAAAGATCCGTATCAAAATTTAGAAAAAAGTAACTCTAAGGGCCCTGCCAAGATGCATTGCGCTAACTAGCTTTTCTATTCGATTCATTTTTAAACCAATCGCGTCACTGGTAGATCACGTGACTTTTCGTATCACGTCATCTACCAGTGACGCGATTGGTTTAAAAACGAAACGAATAGAAACGTTAGTTAGCGCAATGCATCTTGGCAAGGCCCTCTGATGAGACTTCGGTATCTGTCTGTATATCAAATCTATTTCTCTTAGAAACTACAGAAGTTAAATATCAAACATCGCCTGTTTTTGTGTGTGTTTTGGAAAACCTTTTAAATTTACCTAAGTATCTGATACATTGTATTCTAGCAAAACAAATGCTACGACCTCTTATAATCACAAACCATGCAGTTCCGACAGTTTAAAATCACGACAATTTTAAAATTTCAGAAGCAAGTAGCGCATTTTTCAAAACACAAAAGTCTTGGTTTGAGAAAAATAATTCTTTATACTTCCTCTTTGTAAAGTGCTCCGAAAAGATTGTCTTCACGGAATAGCGAAAAATGTTAAGTCTTGTGATACAACCTTGATCCTTGTGGTGGGTCAACGTTAACCCCGAGGTGCACTGTTAGCGTGAAACAAAAATATTAGAAGAACTAGCGGAAACGTTGGATGGTTCGTTGAATCATGTGTTCAATATATATGTCAATATGAGGAGACAACCTAACATAAATCCACCTAGTCCCGAACTTAGTTCTAGGGTTATAGACAATGATAAACATACTTAGAGAAATATACTTTTCTTTTATGCATTTTTATGGCAAAGTGTAGGCAAACGAGCACACTGGCCACCTGGTGAAAGGTGGGATCTGAGTGATACCCATGACATATACTTAGAAAACATAAAAGACTCGAAAACAAAGTTGATCACACAAATATTAGCCTCAACCGGTAGACAATCCTGGGTCCACTAGCTTCGTAAGAAGGGTCACTAGTGTCGTGGGCGTGGACTGGTAGATGCTTTTGTTGGTCGATGTATCATAGAATAGAAAGTCAGTATTTCCAAATCACACAAGTTTATTAGTAACAGTACAACGTCACAACAAGATGGAAGGAGCAGAGAGAGAGTGGGTGAGGACGCGTACAAGTCTTAGACTGGAAACGGAAGTTATAGTTAGATGACCAGCATAGGAAAACTTTGTGTTGCCAGCAACAACTAGGCTATTTGTATCGTTGAAAACATCCATGGTTACCACTGAGAGAATAAATGATCAGATTCCGTTGAAATAAGGTGCAAAAATAAACATATTTTTGATATCGTCTGTGCATAGAAGCTGATTTGAAGCACAAAGCTGATTTCTAAATTATTTTTTGGGGTTCTTGTCTAGCTGTCATTTTGAAAACATCTGTCTATTTATTTCATTTTTTGTACATTACTTTATAGTTGATTTTGGTTCGCAAATCCAGGGCAACTTTGTGAAGTAACCTCCAACACTGACGAAGAATCTGCATCAAATAAAATAACAGTGAAAAGTTGATTCTGAATGAGCAAGCGGTCAAGAACACTCCAAACCATTGAAGTGGATGTCCGCCATCTTCAATGGTGTGCCGACTGGGACTGGAAGACGCCGACGACAACGACGATTCACCGTACAATTGCTTATATATGGTATACTTGACATTGGCAAAATTACATAACTTGCAGACGCCATTAAAATAAATAACAACAACAACAAATTATTTTTGAAGTTTTCAACTCTTAAGTAGAACGATAAGAATATCTTCAAAATATGTTGATCGCGACGCTCGCTCTGGTCAACCTTCTTCGTCTACCACTGCAGTATACCGCCGCCCTCGACCGACTGTAATTCTCCCAAACCAGCTTTTCTTTGAAAGTTCCCAGTCACAATTTACGTACTCTTATACAGGTGGCTATTCCAGTCGTTTAAAATGTTTTAATGGGGCAATTATTGCTCCTGTTGGAAGGTGAGTGGAAGTAATGGGTAACTAGCTCAGTTTCTAAGAATAATGGGGTATTTACGAGTTTTGTTAACAAGGAATGAGAGTATCTTTTGAATTTAATTTGTTGCATTAACTTTTAGTATTTGTATCTTTTTATTTATGCAAAGAAACATTTTAACTTATCGTTTTATAAAGTCATTTCGCTATACACACAGAAACACACCCTTTATATGTTCTGTATGAGACACGTTAAGAGCCCTATGGAGTTCTATTACAGTAAATATGAACAGGGAAAGAAAGTAAACATAACCTTTTCTTCCCATTAAGACGCCATCTATTCGTGGCTCTTCAGTCGACGAATCGCTGAATTTCTAGGTTATAAGGTCCCCAATGAGCTGTTTTATAGGTCGTTAGCCAAGCGGTGGGAGATTAATGAAATCTTTAGATCCCAGCGTCTGCTATTCGGCGAAACTCGTGCAACTCACCGTGCCACTTTATGGAGACAGTGAATAAGTGAACTGATTGTTTGTTGTTCTTGTTTCCACGGTCTCTAGATGCTAGGACCAATCTAAAATATGGTAATTTTGAATAGAGATTTGAAGAGATAGAATCATCGAAGTTCCTAAATAATGTATTTTTGGAATTGTTAGCATCAAGTGTGAGTCGGTCATAAAACTCCTGTATGAACATGGAGGGTTCCGTAGCCTTCTTTTGTGAGGGCGCCCAATTTTTAACTTTGTTTTATTTAATAATTTTTTGTTATAACGGCTATAGTAATACGCACTCTGAAAATCTCAACTGTCTACTTATTATAGTTTGTAATATACAGCCAGTTGACAGACAGATGGACGGACGGATAGCGGAGGCTTAGTAATAGGGTCCCGTTGAAACTCTTTGGGTACGGAACTCTAGTAAATTATTGTTGAACTGATTAAGAATCGTAGTGCTAACAGGTTAACTGGAAAATTCCAACCACTGAATAATTTGATTTCCCCTGCGATGAACTTTTTTGAACAATGAATTATAAGGAGAGTAAAGTAATGGTGGAATTTATGTAGAGTAAACATGCTGTAATTCGTTGTGTATATACAGGGGGATTTATGTGAACGTCAATGAATGGTTAGCCATGAGCGCTTTTACGATTATGCTCGCTATGTACTTACTCGGTACTTTATGTAGGTAGTCGTGGTAGAGTACTCGTCATATGCAGCAAGAGGCAGTAGTTTAATGGTATTTCACTGTAGTTTATGAAAATTATAATGCATGTATATGACAGGCTGAAGAAAAGAGCTTTCTTTTCTTTAAAAGGCCGGCAACGGACCGACAATCCTTCTTGAGTTGACGGTGTTTACAGGAATCAGTAAATACTTCCTATCAGGTAACCTGCAAGCTTTTGCAGAAGGGTTTGTAGGTGTTAGAGTTTGAGCAAGTTAAAAAAAAAAGGAAATCTGTAGAAGATTGCCAGGGGTGGGAAATTTTGGTACACCCGAGCTGATACGGGTTGTTCAAAGTTGAATTTAAAAATTGAAAACATAATATAAATAAATGATTACAAAACAATTAAGCAGCTCCATTGACTTTCCATGGATCCCATGACCATGTCTTGACATTTATGTGGAACCACCCCAGAGACATACTCGAATCTACTCATAAATAGAATCTTGAAAATCGTTTGAAAATTTCGATATATCGTACGTCCAAAAAAACTCAGACAAATTGAGAACCTCCTTTTTTTCCCATGTCGATTGAAAATTATAATGTGGCTCTAATTGTAGTATTACCTATATTTTGTAAAACAAACAATTGACGAACTTATAAATATTTTGCCTTACTCCGCCCCTAAGCATACGAAGGTTAACTGCTATAGTTTGTATTAGGACCTCTGTGTTACGTTTAGGCATTAAAAGGTAATGTGTTTAACCTTTACGTGCGTAACTCTATCCTACCACATTTCAGTAAACATTGGCTGGGCCCTATTTTATACAGACTTACATTAAAATTACCGGCGTGTTCCTATTCTGCTTCTTTACCATCACTGCGGGCTACTAAGATATAAATGAGGTTCTATCTGAGTTTTCAGCGGAATGGGCGGTTGACGGAGTACAGTTCACGACGCCATAACCTGCCACTTTTCACGATCTCGACGGAACCCATTTCCTTACAGCTTTAATCATTGGGATGCTTCCCGTCCCCTAGGGGCTCAATGGTTGACGGAAATGTTTGCAATCACAAGCTGTATTAAGCTGCATTTGAAGCTAACGGGGATTGTGGGAGATTGAAATAGGCATTTGAAATGAACTGGTGGTTAGTGCTCTGCTACAAAGACTGTGTTAGCGCTTTTGATTTAAGCGAGGCGCGTAGTAATCTTTGTATACATTTCTGTATTCTGTCTTAAGGTGCTTTTGTGACTTTGATGAGGAGGCATTGTTGGAATGAAAAGTATTTCTTTAAAATTATATTGAAGTCAATTGCGTGGATAATAATTTTACGTTATATGATTGTTGACAAGTAATATTAATAACTTTTGGACGTTCTGCTGTTGTTTTTTGCCTAAGTTATTATTGAAGATGTAATTTTTTGTTTAGTAAAATCAAGTAAGTTTAGAATGAACAAGCAAAATCGTTCCCTTTTTTGTGTTACGATGCTTTAACGTGCCAAAACACAGTAACTCAGAGAAGCAATAACCGGCTTCACCAAATTACAAAAACGGTCGCAACTGTAGCTCGGAAAACAGATTGTTCGGTTCCGGCAGCAAGCCGCAGACAAACTGTTAATACGGCAAGATTCCCGGATAATCGAGTGTCGTGCACCGGGAACTGGTATCCCGGGAATAATAATTATCATGTGAACGCCGCTCCCGTGGGCAAAATCCCGCCCCTGGATTAGTTGCAAAATTGCCCCGGGTACCCGATAGATAGAGCGCTGTAATTCATGCTAGCCCCGCAGGTGTGCCAGTTTTTTATTGGCGTTATTGAGTTGGGTAATTTCCTTCTTTTGTTATTGCCGTCGCACGAGGAATATTAGATAAGAACAATGATCAACTACTAGCTTTCTCTTATGTTATTTTTGTAGAAATACGACAGGTTATTATTATAATTAGTAACGTTGAGATGAGATGTAGGTAATAAATGAAATTAAAATAATATATTTACATTTAAAAGATATGGTTAAGTTTTGCTGTATCCTAGGTGTATGACGAGCAACACATTGAGCTCACTGGAAGTGAAGACGTGTACACCCGCGATTTGAATAACTTTTGACGTTGCTTTATATCTATGGGTTAAACTGTAGGTCAAATGTCAAGTGATAAATTGCGACATTTTTACTGCACAAAGTGTTGGTTTGGGGTCCATATTGGGATCCCTAAAATATTTTGTCCTATTTTATTATTACATTCAACATCAAAATCGCGAAAAAAAAAAAGCTGTTCCATACATTTCGGCTGTTTAGCTCCCGAGGTTGTGTGGAACAGCTGTTTTATTATAATCTCACCCTGTATAGCAATGGTAATAATAATAGGCATGTTTGACATACTTATAAGTTATACGTTTGTCAAACATGCAATATAGACATATTTCATGTTTGACAAACTTATAACTATTGTTTAGGCCAAAAGTGTTATGGCGTGTGTCTTTAGGACAAACGTTATTATAGATTGCGAGGGATACCCGTTGATTTTTCATGCACATGATAATTAATTAGCTATTAATAATAAAGCCTAGGGTAACTAATTATAAAGTTATTTCCAAGTAACAAAGCGGGAACAGCAATAAAGCCATAAAATGCCCTTGTTCCTCCCGTCAAGCCACAGTAACGCTAACAAATAATATCTTGACACTAAATCTACAATAACAAGCTACATTTTTTTGCTTAAGTTGATACTTCCATTGAGATCAGAATAACAATTTGTATTATTGTAACAAATTGTCTACTTTTGTTAAGAACATTTCACAGAATTTTCTTTTATGAATAACATTAAATATTTTTGAGTAAAACCTGATTTAAGCGCACATAACAAATACGAAATAAATCCAGCGCGCTTGGAAACTTTGTACTCGATGTTATGTTTCAATTTCGAGGATACAAAATTTACGATATTGGTGGAAGCTTTTATGCAAACTTTACAAGCAAAAAAACTTCATCCTTATCATGGATACATTCAAGTAAAGTAAAATATGGTACGCCGGTAATTTTCTCACCGTTACAAGAATTAACTCGAACTATAGTTTATTTTTCCATCGAATACAGTAATCTAGTAATGTAACGAAAGCTAGGATACATTACTATGTTTTTTTCCTTTTTGCCATAGTGCAGTATGTCAAGATTAATTTGTACTTAAAAACCACAACGACAGGAGACTGCTAAGGCAGTAGTGAGTGAGACGTGCAGAAAAAGGCCCTTTGTCCAAAAAAAGGGGCATTTTGTGCTAATTAATTAAACTCGCGGCATCAACGGTGCCTTGTTTTTGTATTGCTCTTCATTAGCCACACAAGCATACCTACTGAGAAGAGAGCGAGGCCTCTGTCCAACAGGGACATTTGTGCTAATGAATCAAACTCTCATCATCGATTGTGCCGTTTCTTTAATTCTTATCATTGTAAAGGCCTAACACTTTCTCTTGTTTTCCAATGCGCCAAGGCTGAAACCATTTTAATTTGGTTACTCTTTGTTAGAGCTCGTCAAGATTCAAAACTAAACTGGTAAACTGAACTAATGTAGCTAGAAGCTATGGGAACAGCTTCTAGCTCTCATTATTTAAAAAATGTACAAGTAACTCCAGTAACAAATCATAACCAGTGGTTACCAATGAAAATGCAGAAAGTGAGAAGTTTTGCAAGATCCATTAAAAAACTTTAGCTTTTATTTTGTTGATAAATGACGACGCAATTAAAATGTATGCACATTTTTTCTAAATTGATATGAACTTACTTATGGTTAATGATATTTTATATAAAATATGATTGCTTATCGTTTCAAATTCGAGTCACTTTTTGGTATCTGTAATTTCCGAATTTTATTTAAAGAATGACCGCCATCTCGGATTAAAAGAAAATGTAATTGACTTCGATTACTGAACCAAACGATTTATTTTCTTTGATCGCAAACAGCAATTTTAGGCATTGTAATGATTAAATATCGTAAGTTTTTCACATTCATCTCGATTCCATATTTGTTTCTTAAAAACAACAATACGAGAAACGTTTTTAGCGTATTCATTCTTATTCAATGTAATCTTTAGTTTGTCGGATGAAGCTCTACTGGCATATTTCTCGTTAGATTAGGAAATGCATTCCAGCAGAAAATGCTTAGGAAGTTGGGCATGTCATATTTTCTTCATCAAATAAATATGGGTCCAATTTGGATTGCGGTCCCTTATTTTAAATATCTGTAAACCAAAATTTATAAACTTCAAACTCGATTATTGTCTAACAAGAATAGTTTCACGTTTATAAAAGGCTTACAGATATTTGAAACTAGAGAACACAATCAAATGAAACTCACTATAGTGACAGTTGCAATATTTGGTAGGGTGTCGAATCATGAGGCTAATATTTTTGACCTGATGTAAGTACTTTTGTACAGTCGACGTCGAAGATAGGTTTCCATTTTTGCACCTTTATTCCATGGGATTAGGTTTAAAAAAGTAAATATATCTGACCTCTTAGCGTTGCCGGTATCACTAGATACTTAAACTTAATTAACAATGGCAAAATATGGGATTTAAAAACTTGCTTTTTGCTAGACTTGTACTGAAACCAAGCTCAGACATTGTGGAATAGAGGCTGGTCACCCTAAATCCATTGAGCATTGCGCATTGAGCGCGCCTGGTGATTCACATAGTTCATTCCTATCTCGATCAGCGTACATGCATTAGAATCGCAGCATTAATTCACGGGCCAAATCCGACCGCATTTAGATTAGCCACTCCATTATTTCGTATGTTTTCCAACAGGAATGCACTGGACTAAGGGGCTTTGCACATTAACCATTCATTTTCCACAAGGCGCATTGTTTTCTAAACACTTCTGAAGCATCTTTTGTAATAACTCAAACAAATTAGATGGAAATGCGAAGTCATTCCGGCTTCAGACTCAATCTACGATGAGAAATTGAATTGCATTCTCTGCAACTACGCTGTTGAGTTGCGGTTAAGTTACAAAAGCGCTCAACATGTTTTGTGAATGTTAGTAATGTAATGTTTCAAAATGTTAAATATGAACATGGAGAATTAACAATCAGTTGGAGATAGGTATTTACCAGGGGCTCTATCGTACGCTCGGTGAAACCAAAATGCTTTTAGCATGTTATCATATCAACGTTACGATAGCTCTTCTTTACTTACCTATCAGTAATGGCGGCCGAGTTAAAAACAATACGATAAAATGTCAAAATCCTTATTGATTTATCGAGTGATATTGATGCTGCTAACAGTGTAAAAATTCTTAATTTATTTGTTGCGTGTGAATAGTAATAAAATCATTGTTTTGTCAATATTATCAATATTCAGAAACTTAATTGAGTTTCAAAGCGCATTCCTAAGCATGTAACCACTATTGTTTCAGACACAAAACGGCAAGTCATTGATTTTAAGGTAAACTACAATAACCCAACCCGATAAGCCTGATAATACCCGCCCCCGACTTGTCGTTTATTGACTCCGGCTAGTTGCTTATCAACTAGCAACTAGCGAACTCGATCGAACCGCGTGCAAATACCCTTAATGGTCGCTGTTCTGCCTTTACCACAGAGGTGTTATTCTGTAACTGGAAGTTTCCTGTATGACCATTCTTTATTGATCTATGAGCTCATAAAATTTGTGAGAAATGCGCAGTGACACCGACGAAGACTTTTGCCAAGCAGTGGGATATTCATAGCCTCCTTAGTAAAAATAACGACAAGAGCTTACAGGGAAGTTCAAGGAAATAATAGTCTATTATTAACCACGTTCTTGAATTTCGATTTCGAACAGTTGCTTCGTCTGAGTAAAGGGATAACAATTAGTATTGTACTGGGAAAATGCTTCTCTAATTGAGAAATTCTTGTTTTTATTTTAAACTTTGTTTTTAAATGAAAAGAGAACGTTCTCAATTCCGGAAATGTCCCCAGTAATGATTATCTTGGAAAGTTTTCTACACTTTTGTTCTTTACGTCATGGAGCTAGCAAACGAGCGCACAGGCCACCTGATGGTAAGTGGGATCTGTGTCCCATAGACATTTGCATTCTTAAATCTACCATCTTAAGACCGCAATCCTAAGACCACAATTGCGTTGCAGATCCCAAGGACAAAGATGGAATGCCTCTATGTTAGTAATTTCACTGGTTGTCTTATCCCCACTTGCCAGTCAAAATGAGGTGTCATTTAAATTCACTGGTGAACTCGCCAATATGGAGTTGGAGAATAAGAGCACAGTACCAAACTGATCGCGCGCTGACCCGGGATGTTTAACATTGAATAATGCTCTAATATAGTTGTCCATTCACTAAAGCCTGATCGATCTTCGGCCCTTACATCGTGAATGGCTCTCGGTTTTATTGAGTGTTCCGACGATTAATCGATTTATTTCTTCACACGTTGGTGAGGGATAACGATGCCTAAATAAATGTAGGGAAAAATTACGAGGCTGTCTTAAAATAGGTTTGTGCCAAAATATATCATGAAAAACAAATATGTTTATTACTACACAAAATACAAACAATATAAGAGAAAGCAAACTGTGGAACTTCTGTTAGAACGTTTACATAAACAATATTGTAAAGTATCTTATTTGTTTCACAGAAACTACTGTTGTGTAATTAATTATAGAATAGAATAGAATAGAACATTTATTAGTAAGAAATATACATCGTCATTTTTAGAATTATGCGGTAAGTATAAACTAATTTCTATACATTCCATTTCAATATGTTTCATAATATTATTCAATATAAAGGATTACATTACATGATCTAAGTCTAATAATTATTAATTAATTAATATCCTGAGGGTATCTTTGTACAGTAGACCTATCTACCTACGTGATATAAACCAGTGTTGAACTAGCTACGTTCGTTTTAATACACTACAAACAGGTGCGTAGTTTTTGGAAAATATCAACGACAGTGTTTGTACTTACTTATCATAAACTAATAAATATTTTGCCTAAAGAATTTTTCTAAAGAACCTCGGGCTAGGTACCTCACTTTACCAACACTGTACCTATTACTTGTATGTTTGAAAAGAAACCCCTTTCATACCCATGTCAAAGTCGTGTTATCTCGCGCGACATCAAGTGGCCGAGTAGCGACTGGGTTACGGTTTGTCGGAATTTCACCGGTTCCTTTACTTTTAATTTGCTGCCTTGGGCCTGACCTGCCCTTACCTGGCCTTCCAAATTAATTGGACATGACTCAAGTGACTTGAGTTATATGCGGTATTTTAAGGATTGGAAAAAGTTAACAATCAGTTAGATTTCTTGATCCTATATTAGATATTGGATAAGTGATTCTGTCATTTACACTCAAATCAGTTATTTCAACTTGACAAACAACAACTCAGTTATTTGCTGCTGCATAAAACAATCCGTTTTACCTTTTTTGTCACGTATCCTTTTTTATAATTATTTAGGAAACAAACAGTCAAATAAAAACAAGATAGGTATAATGAGCCTACACTTTCTTAAAAGGTCGGCAGTGCACCTCTAAACCCTGAGTGTTTCAGGTGTCCATGGGCGACGGTGATCACTTACCATCAGGTGAGCCGCTGCTCGTCTGCATCCCACTATTATAAAAAAAAGTATAGTAAAAAAAACAATATTTTTGAAAAACAGGGTAAGAAATTACCTACCAACACGAACACGAGTACATATGTACCAGCATTTTAGACTACACGCTCTTGGAAAAATGGTACCTATTAAAGAAGCTGTTAAGAACAGTTTAAAACTAGGTAATATACCTACCGGATTTTAGTTACTTAGACTACTTTATTTTAGTGCGGCTTACGTATTAATATATCGAGAAAACTATCAACGGAAAAGAAGACCCTTTAATGCACTACTATATTTACGCAATGATTGAGAAAATATATCTAAAAAAAATATATTTTAATCACGATAGGCTCGTCTAAAGAAAGCATTTCTTAGCAATCCTACAAAAGCTGATATGGAAAGTCATTTAAGGAATTACTTTTTGAAGGAGAGTGGGTGAATTTAATTTGAAAAGAAATTGTTGGTCTAAATATACACGGCGTTTTGCAAGAGGAGCTAGTTGCTAGACTATAACGTTTAGTATCACTAACGAGTCCTTGAAACCTTGGTGGAAGTTGAGCGACTTCAAAAGTTTATTCTGAATTTTTTCAATACGAATTTATGGATTCCAAACAATGCAACCAAATTCAAGAATTCTGCGTACATACGCAAAATACAGCATTTTCAGGGTATGTGCATTTTTGAAGGGTTGAGAAAGCCTGAGTATTTCCAATTACTTTTCCTCTTGTTAAATCAAGATTTCAGAAATATCGGCTTCAGTTTGTTTACCACATTTCCTGTGTACATTTTTTTCTATTGACCTATTTTCAACTAATTTCTGCGAGCGAATAACTTTGCAAGGTTTTTTTTTCTGTATTGCAACTTTCTTGGCATCGACTCCAGATTTCTAGTCGTGTTTTTTCATTTCTGGAAGTCTGATTGGACAACCAACAAACTTTCACTACCTACAATGAGAAAATAATTTTACTTTCGCTTGTAGGCCTAAATAGTTGTGAATGTCATTGTTTCTCTTCTCTATTTAATGATAAACTTTTAGCAAGAAAGTTTTTTGGCGCAATGGTATAGAATGGTATAGCTTTGTATAGAGGTATAATCGCCCAGCAATTTAATCCGCAGTATTTTGTTACGTAAACGTTCTCCGACTGAGCACTGGTTCAGAATTCATTAAGCTAGCTGGCTAACTAACCATACATCAGCATAAGTTTCAGCAAGTAGAAGTGCTTGCCCACGTTAGCAAACACATCGGCGGGCAACTCACGGACTATGCTATTATTTCGTGCGAAACAGAGTTGAAGTTAAAGTCGCATCCTTTTTTTGAAGAACCAATTCAAGTGTTTGAAAAATGAGATCAAATTCGATTCTATTTACGTCTGTTTGGAAAATTAAATAACGTCCATGAGATTGTGGTTACATTAAATAATAAAGGTTTCATGATACAAAATAGCTATTCCGCATTCTTATAATTTATCCTCTATCATCAAATAAATTCTTCCTGCGAATCCTTACAAAGAATGTCAATATTTAATAAAATTTGTTTAACGAAAACATAATTATAGTAACTGCTTTGAAAGCACTGCTTTGCCTTGTTTAAGTCAATACGACTAAAGTTTAAACGTAACGTAAGGTCTCACGTAGTATAACATGATGCTAATTAGTTCGGTTCCTTCTCAAAAAGATGATGTATTAGCCAGCGGCAGTTCCCAGAACAATCAGCTTTAGCAAAGCAATCTTCATAATAGTAATTGCATTGTTAATGTTCCAGCAATAATTTACTATCCGAGGTACAGATCACTCTAATGATCCTATCGTTGCCAAATACACTGAATTGCCTCATTAATGAAATACATAAAGCGGCAGTATAGTCGTATACACTAATAAATATATACTTACATATTGTTTGTTAAATAGGAATCAACAATTTTTGTGTAGGAACACGATAACGATAAGGACGTTTCAGCCATACAATTGCTCTCATAGAAACCTCGTAGCCAATTCCACCATCGATTTGGTTTCAATATTCAATATCACGTGGCCACAAGCTGAGCGATCCCCACAAAGGTACAACAGTCCATGAACAATGAACCAGAATATTGCATCTCCCGTGGATAAAATTGGATTAAAAACTGAATACGTCCATGATGGAAAACAACATATTTCACAATAAAACTCTTGTCGATCGAGCGGTCGCTTTATCTTACTCCTTCCTTTCATTTTTCCCGGCTTGATTTGTGTTCTATGAGTGTTCCGCTGCGCCCGCCCGCGCTTCCCGCCTCTGGGGATATTGGATATCTGTCATAAGTCATAAAATTTCGCATACCGACTTTATAATGTGCCATATAAAGCTTGCCATCGCATTGCAGAATGAGGACAATTTGTCGTATAAACTACTTACTACGGAAAACTTAGGAACGAATTGATTTAACACATAAAGCGCAAATATCAATCGAATTTATGTCATCTCGACTGAATTGAATTTATTTGAGAAATTGCTTTTGACGGGACATTTTTACAATTTTCGGTGTTCATTCACCATGAAATATATAAACAAAGATAAAACGCGGGTCCCTTATGTAATATATTTTGTCCACTTTTCCGGAAATATCAGCGAGTGTAGAGAGAGATTCAGAAATGTAATAATATCTTTAATATCGTCCCAGAGATGACTGTGTAAACATTCTTGGCGGGCCTAGGGTTATTATCGGCCTGCGGAGTTATGAATAATGAAATGAATGCTGGCATTCCTTTAGATGCGGCAAATGGTCTTACTCCGAGTATATTTGCAGTTAAAACACAATTTATACCTACTTCTGTGTCGGACTTTAAATTAAATTTCAAATTCTTAGGCTAATGGATACATTCAATTAGGAAAAGTGGCGTCAAATATTATTCCCTCGTTGGAATATAATGAGTTCTCCCGGAGAGAAATTTATGAGACTGTTGGTACGAGAATATTAGCCGTCATTGCTCAATATTGCGTCTCATAACACGGGCCGCGTATGGAAATGATACTGCGGGTGGAGATAATATTCTTCGTGGGAAGACTGCGTTGATGCAATGTTATTTGCGCGGAAAATTTTCCTTAGCAAAAAAACTACAGCTGTGAATTAAATTGTAAGTAGTTCAACATTATGCAAAGTATACACTTCGAAACTTCCAGCAAGTCTAAAACGGTTCACTAAAATAGAAGCCGACAATCGACTGAACAATTTGGGCTAAACGGTTCCGCAAATTTAATACTGTAATTAATCAAACCTCGTGGTTGGACAAATTAGCGTGTTGCTAAACAAGTTGCCGGGTATCAGTATCAGGATACGGATACCTCGCCGGTAATTCATTCGTATAATTAAGTAGACGCGTTAGTGGAAGCCAAGAGGAGCCCTAAACGGAACCCTTGTGTGTACAAGTGATAAGAAAACAGCGTTGTTTCAAAATACAAGCTAAATAAGGGATTCATAATAAACCATGTATTGAATGATTCCAGTGCATGAGCTGGAAATATAACGTTTCGGTAAACCGTGTGGAAATAATTATTTTCCGCACTGGTGGTTTTTGTTTTCACATTATTTGCTATGTTCAATAATAATTTGCGTGAATTCCTCTATTCTTTAATTTGCAGCGTATGTAATCTATGTACAGTAAAGGAAAATGATTCCTTGACCACTTTAGACTATGTCAAAGTGACTGAATCAGTCAAAATGTAAGAGATTTTCTTATGATTTTATTTACAGTGTCACTTTGACGTAGTCCAACGTGGTCTAGGAATAAATTTCTTTGACTGTACCAGCATTGGTTTCACGGTGTGTTATTTACAAACTACAAAAACTAGAAGGTTTAAGACTTGTTTGTACTTCAGGTTATCTATCACGGTTCAAAAGATACAGGTCCTCAAAGGTACGACAGGCAGACGGACGACGGATGGACAAATGGTGTAGGCGTACTAATATGGCCTCGTTTGGCACCAGCTTTTATTAACGAAATATTGATAAAGTTCCAACGTCCTTACCTTAGATAAATGAGGCAAGAGTAAATGGGAATGTTGGAAGGGGAAGGCCAAGGCGAACGTTCCACAATCAGATCGGGGACGTATTAAGAAAGGGCCAGGTCAGGAGTATCCTAAACCGACGTACGTGTGCGAAGAGACTTATGAGTGTGGAGGAAGCGAGGGAAGTTTGCTGGATTGTAGCACGTGGAAGGAAGCTACCCCTGCCTACCTCTACGGGAAAGAGGAGTGATTGTATGTATGTATGTATGTTGAAATCGTTGTGGAAAACCTTGGGGAAGGTCTTTGTCCAGCAGTGGACGTTTTGCGGCTGATGATGATGATGATCATGAGGTACCTATGTTGATATAATTCTAATATCCTACCTTATTCCAACATGGGGTAAAATTGTTTAATTTTCGCGTCATAAGGAGACCTCTTTTAAACTTTATTTTCTAAGGCACAGGACAATTCATTAGTCTTCATAAACGCGTCGAGTCTGCTCTCTACTTGAGCCAAGGTGTTAAAGTGAAATGTACGCTAGGGTTTCATTAGATAGAACTGCGTGGTCCCTTCTGTAAATGGGTGTATGTTGTGAGTCTAGTCTTTGCTTTGATGAGTTTTGCGAAGGGCAAAGCCTTTGTTGCTGACATGCACCAATTAAATGTTTATGCGGCTTGAAGTTATAATACTTGCGTGAATTTCAAGTTGCCTCAAGTTTTTTATTAAAGCTGTTTATGGATGGCATGGCATGGTTACACCAACAAAGTGACTAAATATCAAAGAACCTCACGTAAGTGTGTATAAGTTTGACATTTATTAAACTCAGAACAACAATTACAAAACCACTTCGAGGATTATGTTTTTTTTGGTTGACTTCATTAGTGATTTAGGGGGCTACCAAGATATACTAAAGCAGTGATACAGCTCTGTCACTGTCTCTCGACCTAAATTGAACTGCTTTAGTGGTCATGGTAACCTCCCTGATCGCAATAAAGTCTACAGTAGAGAGGTTATCAATAAAATGCACGTAAATAATAAAAAATCCAAAAACTATTGGAAGTAGTAACAAATTGAAATAAGTACCCGATTAAAGTTGCCTAGACTTTCGAATAAAAATGAAAAGAAGTGCAAGTTTCTTATGGTTAATTAACTTGTATCATTATATAGAAAGAATGAGAACGGTAATTTCTTGTCAACACTATATTAAAATAGTGAACAAAAGGCGGACTTCATGCCACGCTACAAGCATTATCTATCAGTCAACCTTAAGCTGATCCCGAAATCAAAAATTAGGTTGGTCCAATAAAATGACAATCTTTTCTCTTTAAGTAAAGAAAAAATTTGAACTATTATTTTGATTTCATTATTCTACAAAATAGTGTAACGTGGCGTTATATTTTATATATTTAGGTACTTTGACTTTACGTTATTAGCGTGCGCTACCTATAGTTTTAAAATGCATTCAAGCGGAAATAGGAACATAGAGAGTTGTAAGCCCATCCTGCTCATTACTCCGCTCTCAGCGCTAAAAGATGTCGAAATTTTCCAGTAAAATGTACACCAGAATTTTTAAAAGCAATGTTCATTTCGCAATTCCTAGTTTAGACAACATAAAAGGTAAATAACATTCACGAAGACATTTCCAGTATTTTTAGTGAACGTCGCGTACCTTTACATTTGAAGAGATGAGGAGTGTGGTGAAGGCTGTTTGTGGCGAGCTTTGCTTCGAGAATGTTGTCCTGTTCGGTAATGGGGGCGGGAGGTAGATGGCATTAGTGATCGAGTTCGACTCGATGCGGAGCGAGTAGGCGAGCAGGTAACGAGACGCGGGCGCCGTCTTTGATCTCGCCGGCATTCGCGTCTCCTTTGCCTTCTTTGAGAACTGATTGAGCGCAGCACTCTGTGTGCATACGAAAAACGTCTGCGCCCACTCCTCGGGATTTACTACGTTTTCTCATGAAAGAAACCGCTTTCTTTTCAGCTTTGCCCTAAGTTTAGGCTTGTTCGGGTTTAGTGGCTATTTGGAATGTATTATCGGAGTTTTCAGAGACCTCAATCAAAATGTGAAAGGCTCAGAAATCGCTTTGTGAAGCTTAATTGAAATTCTTACTGGCAAAGGACTAAATCATTTGTAAAATGAATTTCCGTTTGCTTAATAGCGTAACAGTTATGATGCGAAAGGTTGATATAAAATTTTGTAACCACCTTTAAATTTAATGTAATTATGTACCTGGTTACGAAATTTTGGTTACCAAACGGTACTAAACCAAAAAAATGTTTCAAGACTTTTCTACCAACTAAACAATTCTGAAAAAATTAAACACTATATGACATCTCAAAATTTCAAAACAAAATTGCCAGTAGGTACTGGAACTTATTTTTTTGTTCTCATAACATAATAATGATTTTTGTTTACAAAGACGGAACTTTTATAAATAATTGAGACCCACTATGATATTATTTAATCCCACCAATATTATAAATGCAAAAGTTCATGTTTGTTAGTTTGTTACTCCTTCACGCAGTAACGGCTAGACAAATTAAAATTAAATTTGGAATGAGGATAGCTTTCACCCTGGATTAGCACAACCCGGAAAATGTAAAGTTCCCGAGGGAATAACGATAGTGAGAACGCACGCGGACGAAGCTAGTAATTACATATTTTTATGTACCTACTCTACATATGTATATGTTCACATGCCCATTGCTTTTTAAATGCTCGAGGAACGATTATCCTGCAACAGACAAAACCTATTTATAAAATCTCATCTACTAAATCCCTAAAAGGTAAAATACAAATGATATTCTGATGTCACGGAGACTGAAGAAATTGACCCATTTCAAGTAGCGGAAAGACAGCGTGCCAAGCGCAGATTTCACCCGCCCCCCACACATTGCTTGTGTAATATCGTGATAATGACACTTATGAAGCACAACAACAGGACAGAAAATGGGGCCTTAGAGAAAGGCTGAGGTAAATAAGGTAATTAGTGAGGCAGCAAGGCTTGGCTACAAATGTTACGTCAAAGATTAAATATTCAGACGCGCTAGAGTGTTCTCAATCCACGACGGCGCGCCGCGTCACCGACTCAAATTGACGTTGCATAATTACGTTAATGTACTTAAAATTATATATTGAGGGAAACTTTAGTCCATTATAACAATTTTATGGTAATGAAGGTTTTGACTACAATTAGGAATAAATCAACCTGTTCACTTACTTACGTTCAAATAAAATTAACATTCATGATTTTTGAGTTAAAGGAGAGATATTTTCAAAACTTAACGATGCATTTTGCTTCCGTTATCGACTACAGATAAGATCATCATAAGCGTTTGACTATGACTATCCGAAATATTTTGACAGAATTCCTACAGTCGTTAACTCCCATATAAAAATTATCTTGCCTAGCGCTATGGGTTGTTATGACAATAAGACGGACGAATTCTTAGTTTTCATTACCAAAGAAGCCAGTGATATGATTATTAGCTTGTTTTTGCATTTTAATATAGAAATATACAAAAGCAGAGTCTTATCATCATTTTCCCGCTCGTTACAAAATTGTCCAAAAGGCGGCCTTATTGAGATCCCTAAAACAGCCATTAAAAAAAAATCACGTCATAGAAATTTCACACGACTTTAGCCTCTTACCATTTAGTTAATACCTGGAAGTCCGAGCGTCAATCGGATTGAAAACCAGTTTACCCGAAAATTATCACTTAATACTTTGATTTCTGAACCCAAACCACCTCTATTTTGCTATTTTAATTTAATTAGAAACTAATATTTTTGTAGCTTTATGGCATTAGCTGTCACGGTATTTTTGTCACATTATTTTAACCCTTAACAATTATAGCAGTTGTCAGTGTAGGTACGAGTATACATACCTTGTCAACCAGTAGAAGGTAGCGTAGGTATAAACATCCTATTTCCGGCTTTATTGACCAATCTACATCTTATTAATCTCTGGCGCCTTTATTTCCCCTCTCGTAATTGTCTCCAGGCTCGCACCAGGCCCGAACTATTTCTTATGTACCTACGGAGCCTTTGATTTAGACATTTATTTTCTTACTGTCGTGCTCATATTACACGCTGAGTGCTACAAGAGCGATTCACTAATTAAACGAAGAATTGCGAAAATGTGCTCCGTATATTTTCTATTAAGGAAAAACACGTGTATTGCGCTCGAGTGACGATAAAAACGCTTGAGTTTGCCATTATATCCAGGATTTTATAAGATCTATTTTCTAGTTAACTATTCTCTTAAAGGTTAATCGATATTATACATAGCTGACCTAACCGACGTTGTCCTGTCAAATTGTTTTCCCAGACTTCTTTTCTATACTTATTTTTCCCTAAAAATCTTATGCAGATTACCTATTACAAACGTCAAAAGAACAATAAACAAAATCTGTTCAGCCATTCTCAAGTAATGCGCTTACCTAACACTATTTATTTATTTATTTTGCACAGTAAAATATTGATTATTATGAAGGAACTATATTCAAGAGAATATGCAAAAACGTATAATTGTAGGATTGTAGCAGCAGCATAGAGAGCTCCCGTAGAACCTCTACGTAAGTGCTACGACAGTAATATGTTACCCGTGATTATTATTTGTGCAGCTATGACTGGTGTTACGCTAGTTTATATTGTTTACTCATTATTGAAGTATAATTCAGAATTCAAGTATCAGTTTAAGGGATTTTTCTGCTACTATATTCGTTTGTACGTATATGTAAACATACAAGTATTTTATTCATTATTATTATTATTATTATTTATCTGTCCTTTACCAATCACGGGACTATGGGAGTCCCGGACCTTTGGAAGGCGTACATGGAGCCGAACCCAACACACAGAGGCCCTTTAGACAAGTTTAATTTAGTAAAGTGATGGGACACCAACTGGCGATTGTCCCTGAGTTCAAACTATAGAAGTATGCTCCCACGGACAACCACCGGTTAGTGTAAGACTATTTAAGAAAGGTGGGAACATTAATAATAGGCTCTATGAATATTATTATTATAATAATTATTTTGAGCCCATAATGTCCCACTGCTTAATGTCCAACACACATGGCAATTGCCTTATAGGAGCGACTAGTAGAAGTGATTGTTATGACCAAAACATGATCAAAGTAGACGGTTTTTTTACTGAACTGATTAAAGTGAAATTTAGTACAGAGATAATAGGATACTTAAAATTCTTCAGTTCTGTCAGTTACCGACAGAAAAGCGACAAGTGAATGTAGTCGCGGGAAAAAGCTTGTCGTCAATAAACGTTGTTCAATTAATGACGTAGTGAATTCCGTTCTTTGCCACCGAGCTAGTTCGATAGTCAGTGTGCTGTAATATTTGCGAGCGCGCAGGTGGGCTAATTAGTTGGGGACGCTAGAGATCCTCACTTTGCTGTCACATTACACAGGTTGCAGTTTGTTAAAAACTAGTACCTACAATTTATGTTGTAAATGTAAAAAATATGTCACATTTTATCAAGAACTGACTTTGATCCCGGGATGAGATTTAATACGGTAGAATAATAATGAATTTAATGTGTTATCGTATTGTTAACGTTTTATATAACTTATTTACATGTCAGTAATGGCAGCCGAGTTCAAAACAATACGATTACAGGGGGATTATTATGACGTAGCTATGCAGTTCATTATACGGTGAGCGTAAAGGACAAAGCTATAGCAGTTATATAGCTCTTTCCTTTTCTCTCACCGTAAACTGAACTGCATAGCTATCTTATAATAACCCCCCAGGTTAAAATCAATATTGCTTTACCCAGTAGAATAGAGACCCTGGGCTACTCGACATCCTCTAAACAATATTGTTTGCGAACGATTTCTTCTTTGCCATGTTTATCCTTCTCTTGCTATGTCAAAAGATAATAAATCAATATGAAAATGATTAAAATGTTTGTGGGTCTTAAAAGTAGAATTAGACTAAACTGTGTTATTTTAGTACCAAAATATTTCTTTGTGAAAAACATTAACATGCGGAAAAATAACAGTACACTTGAATGAATTCGCGTCTATTCTAGTAATTACTTATTAAATTTCTGTTAATATTGCGTTATTTATGCATTTTGCAAAATATAAATGTATTTCTGATTACAAACATTTATAATTACGGCATTTGCCCTTAAACTTAGCATTAAATGCGTTTGTAAATTAAATGTTTACCCTATACGCTTACGCTATAATGTAAACGCTGTAAGAAAATGGTATGTTACAGACCAACTGACAATGAACAAGATATCGCGTAATTGACGTAATGGGAAAAATGCATGTTTTTTTTTACAGCTTCAATAAAAGCTGATTTATGCGTAACAAACAGGTCAAAAAAATCATTTTTTGAATAGCTATAAAAATAACCAAGATTTAAGCCAACAAATGTTTGTTCCTTTCTGTTTCTAGCAAAACAGAATTTTACGTGGAGTTTATATGGCCGAACTGCACGTTGACGTCACCGGTGCACTTCGGTTCTCTCTGTCTAATTAGAATTTTAAAATGCTTGTATCATCCGTATTTCTAACCGATTGTAATTTTAATTTCACTTTTGGTGATGTCTTTTACGCTATTTTCATATTTTGTTTAGAAAGGCGATTTAAAAAAATCCACGCATATTCCCTATTGTATAAGGGTTTGGTTTTTCATCGGGTGCTCGTAGCACTGAAAAGTCTTTAAACTGAGAGGTCGTTAAACTTATACCACTTTTTATGATCATGAAGTATACATAATTTATTCTTATCTGTGTACTGTGCCTCTAGTTTGCACTCTCTAATTGTCTCTTTCAAGCTATTTGGTTATAAATGTTCATTTGAGACATATTAGCAAGTTGGGGCGGTATGAAAATGTATCGTTATATTATACGTCAGGGGTTCAGCGTTACACCTCCGGAAAGAGGTTGTTTACCGTTTGAGTGATCACTTTGTGGCCTGTATCACCCGGAATGTCAAAGTTCACAGCCAGGTGAAATATATACGAAAATCGTGATGAATCTGTTACGCACATTGGAACACTGTTGTGATATTCAAGTTTAATAAGTACCAACAGGGTCTATCCATCACGGTAATGCTTTCAACGTTATATGGTATTGTTTTTGCTCGGCCGCTATAACTTTCAAACAAATAAGAGCTATCAAAACGTTGAAAATACGATAACTAGTCAAAAAATATTGTTTTACGTCGTAGAATAGGCCCGATGTATTAAATAAACATACAATATCATTTTTGCTCAGAAAAGTTAGAGAAAGCAAGACGAATACGAATTCCTATTACAAATTACGATGATGTATGACTATGCACTACATTTGTAATATATTACAAATGTGGTGAATAGTCATAGTTAGCGCCATGTTAGTGGTTTAGAAATCTAAGGTGCTAGCTATAAGGAAATATTATTACTACCAATATTGCTTTCGTATTATATAAATGCGTTACGATTTCTTAAATCAATATTACTATGTTTATCGATTAATAAGTGTATGTCTTGATACGTACTGTTAAAAGGAATAAAGATTCACGTTATTTTTACGTACATTTTTTCTCATCAGCACTTTCCACGAACTGTTGTTCGTGAAACTGAATTGATTTTCTGATATAATCATAACGTGAATTTAATCGGCCATACGTTTTAATAAAAATAAACGGAAAAAAATTGTTGACAATGCTGAATAAAAATAGCTCTCAAAATTACTTAAAAGTAGCATAACCAATAACATATTTTTCTTTAAAATAATCACATTACTTTATCATTTCGATTAACGATTGTTGGTTTATTTATTTATTATTACATTTTCAAAAGTAAACTTCTAAATTTGAACTTAAATGCAAGCAAAATAAGCTGGCTGAACAAACGATACGAAACAAACAATTAAACGTTTTTTGATGAGGATCCAAATCGGCAAACTATTACGGCGAAATTTATGCGTAAACACGCAAATATTCCCTATTTGGCACTAAAACTGCGCAGATGAGCTAGACGTGGAGCGAGCATGTTTTAAAATGAACCCGCAAACTAGGGCCATGTTTGATTTTCTGCCAATTTCGGCTCGGATGGCATTGTGGGTGGAGCTGGCCTTCCATTTGCGTACGCTGGCAGATGTACGCTCACCCAAAAATGATCGCTCTTGTAATCGAGTCAACAGTTCTTCAAAGGTGTTTATGAATTAGTGATACCACTGACTCAGACATTACTTTGTAAGAAAGGACGGTTTGAATATTAGGAACGGACGTACTACCTGCCTAAGTAGGAGAGGGATTTAAGATAACCATACAAGTCTAAAAGTTCAAAAATAAAATACAAGACAAGAAATATAACATAATTGTTTTTATATTGAGTTTTGTACTTAAACCTCCAAAACCCCGAGTCAGATATCTCATTTCGATAATGAAAGAAAAAAAATCGTGAGCGCAGCTTAATGGTATAGAAAACACATGGATCAGTATAAAATACATGATTAAGCCTCCCTTTGCAAACCAGGCAAAATAATATATGAGTTTGGATAAATCGCGAACGTAGGCAAATAATTTATCAAAACCATGTCAACTAGAGTAGGTTTTCCGGGAAGGGAAAACATCTTGAGAAAAAACATATAGATCGATCCATGCAGGTTTGTGATTGATGTGCGCTTAGCGCTTACATACTTGATTGATGAAAGAAACTCTCTCACTAAACACTTGGTGACCGTTGTAATATAAACATACATGTACTTATGTCTGTGAAGGGGGTAAATATCAATCTATTGGAATTAGTTGGAGCCTGAATTTATTGAAACACACAGTTTTATATTTTTAAGTGGGGAAGGTAGAATTAAACCTATCTATCAAAAAATGGGCTATGTTGGGAATTTCTCTGAAGGATCGGATCCGGAATGAGGTGACAGAGAACTAAGGTTATCGACGTAGCCCATCGAATAAGCAGCTTGAAGTGGCAGTGGGCCGGTCATTTGTGCCGCAGAACCGATAATCGCTGGAGTTATCGTATTCTTGAGTGGAGACTGCGAATCGGCAAAAGTAGTGTAGGACGCCCTCAGACTAGATGGAGCGACAATCTTCGCAAGGTGGCTGGCAAGTGCTGGATGAGAGTGCCCACGAATCGTGCTCGTTGGCGTGCAATGGGAGAGGCGTATGTCCAGCAGTGGATTAATATATGCTGATGATGATGATGATCGAAACATGATAGTGACGGATATTATTGGATGTAGTTGTCTTAGTTCTCAGTCTTTCTCCAGACAGACATTTTTTTATTTCTTCGCGCTTTAATCCGTTCCGCGCATCAAAATCCGTTGCGTACTTTTGAAGATCTAAGCATATATAAGTACAGACAGACAGCGGTAAGCGACTTTGTTTTATAATATGTAGTGATTTTGATGTGTCGCAATGCACTGCGGTGCAACATTAATGCAAGTGCAAGTGCAAAATTATCAAATATCGAACGAATGTAAGTATTTATTGTCCAATATTAATCAATTGATGTACTTAAATCAAATTTAATTTTCATTTTAACTATTTCCAATACAAACAACAACAGAGTAAATTTAATACCGCTTTCGAAAAGTAAACATGCACTTCCGTACTGGCTCGCTGTTCGAATTATAGCTGAATTTCCAACTTTTATACAGTGACTGGAACATTTTTCTCTTTGTAGCTCAAGTAAGCTTTGAAAGAAAATATTTTTACAAAGATACCGGCCGGCGGGCAGTCCGCGCCGATACACGTGCGGCTGCAGAGAGACAACCTCCGCTAGGGCGCAGTGCCGCTTGCGACCCACTTTTCAATGAAAAACTTCTCGTTTTGGTGCAGCATAACACCTGACGTAAAATCGTTAACGGGTCAGTTACAATTCCTACAGTTGTACATTGCAATATTCTGTATGTTTCTTTGCATGTACTCAATTAAATTGCAGCATGTTGTTTAAATAATTAACGTTAACTCAAGTAACTACAGCAATATATGCAAATAAGCAAAACAAGCTCACCTTAATTACGGCTCCTCGGAAGCGTCTCGTGTTGTTTGTAATCCCAACACAAGCCAACGCGTCGCACGCGTGACAAAGACCCGCCGCCAAGGGCGCTATTACAATAAGGTACACTCGTTTGCCTACACGCAGCGTCATCGAGCCCGTTATGTAATTCGGAAATGACAAGCTTCCCCCGCTTCCTGTTTTATGAAACGAACGTAAGATTGTCCGCCATTGCTGTCGGTAACAGTTAATTAACTTGGAATTCAACCCGTGACCTGAACTTTCGGGTAGGCGCAACTTCGAAGCCTTTTCAAAGGATTTGTACGGCAACTTCATCTTGAGAGACGTCTCCTTTGGATAACTCATTAAAAACAAATTTTGGAAATCCTCTCAGCGTCGTGTGGGCCAACTTCGTTATTACTGTGTCTGAAAGAAAAGACATTATTTTGCAATAAGACCATGAAAATATGCCCGAGGTTTCGTTTTTACGACGTTTTTGTTTGTATCGTGCTATGGAAGTTTCTGCTCTGCTTCCTTGTTTCGGGATAATTTTCTTTGTGAGTTTATGAGAGCGATTCATCTTTCCTAATATTCAATTTAACTTTGTTCATAAGCCACCACTTGATTAGTACTCCCAAGAATAATTAACTCGTTTTCGCTGTAAGTAAATTTATAAAGTCTGATAAGTTTTGTAGAAGTTAACACCACACTTGTTACGAGTTTTGTTTTCTTAACCTTTCAAGTAACTGACTGGAGAGAATCATCCAAGTAACATCAAATTGGGCGAGCTCTTCTTCTCGTGTCGATGTTTCCACCGAGTTAAAATTATATGACAAACCTATAGGTTATGTATAATTATAATATCTTCCTCACTAACTAGCAATTAATAAAATTATTACGTTCAAAAAGCTGGGCAGTTGCTATTTAGTTAAAATATTAATTACTTATTAGGGTGGTCCAAAATAGTATGAAGAAAAAAAAGTACCTATATCAAATCAGTCTTCCACATGGCTTATCTTGTTCAAGATAATTTATGTGTCAAATTTAAATTTGTTAAGTAGTAGTTTACTGGTCGCCTGAAGCGTTTAGTTTATGCCAAAAAGATCTCATTTCCATACAAAAAACATCTGGTAAACTTCGCAAGGATTAAAAAGAGGAGTAGAATATTGTTTGCCCACTGCTGAAACACAGAATACAGCGACATGATCTGTCCAAAGCCTTTCTCATTCGATATCTTTATTAGATGTGTGAAACTCTATACATTTTTATATGAAACAATATTAACAGTTTCGGCGACCTGTAAAGTTTATTCAATTGCAACAAAACTTGGTATAGCTTATTTTCACATTCTTTGAAATAAAAAGAAACTTGTGAAGAAAAAATATAAGCACTTTTGTTTTTTTGGACCACCCTGTTACTTATGTTTATTTGATGAGCGTTGGAATTGAACTTACTCTATTATGTTGACGTCTAGTTGTAGTCCAGCCCGCAAATAAAAAATAGATAAGTCATTTCCAAGATATTGCTTTAGTGATTTTTTATCCACGGAGCTCCACCCAACTAATTAATTTAACATTGTAATGTAAATTTACCTGTCAAAGCGTGCCGTCGTGGATGAAATGCTTTGAATTTAACTCAAATATTTTTTTAATAATACCTCGTAAAAACCACTTTACATGTTACATTTAAAGCATGTTCCGTAGATGTAGGATTAAAAAATCCCTACACAAAGGGTGTTAAGTTAATCTTATTTATTTCCTTATTCTTCTCAGTATTTTAACAACACAAATCAATAGCTGTCGAGACAAATAAGCAACTTATATGGGACCGAAGAAAGCCGCTTGGGGCCACACAGTGTTAATTGCTTAACGACTTGGCTGCGTGATGTTTGAACCCCAATTCATCTTCAGACACATAAACAGCGTCTGAAACTGTTTACTAACTCGCTGTAATTGAATTATCAATCAAACTTGTGAAGTGCTTTCGTCTAACTTAGGTACATATACCAGGTACTAATACTGCGTGGTATTTTGAAACAGAAAAGAAAACAACGCAATAAGTTTTTTTAAATACCGAAGATGTTATTAATATTTGATATTAAATTTTGGCCATGCCTTCGTCCTCTATCGGTTGTTAATTGCCATTCCAGTGAAAATTTCTCGGGATGAATTATAATTCTATGGCAGACCTATACTGTCTGGTTAGCTAGTTGACCTTTCATTATTTTCTCGTTTTTGGCTATTAAGAAAACTGCCTTGACATGACAGTGTGTTTGTCTTCCTAAACAGAGTCAAAAGACAATGATAAAATATTCTACGCACTCTAATTGAGGGTTTCTCTCGACCCCTAGTTTTGACAGTGGACAACAGATTAACCGAATAACAAACAATAGTTAATTACCTAGAGTTCATCCTAGCTTTAAATACTCTATGAGGTGCCGAGTCCCATAGGTCTGGCGTTAGTCAGGGAGCACCATCCAGCTCCAGAGCGGGCTAAGCTCTTGCTATATGCTTTCAGGCATTTTCTAAGTTCACTTCTTGAAATACAAATAATCCTCACGCTCATAATTTCATTCCTCAATGAAGTCGTTATCTTTCTAAAAGACAATGAGTTACTGGATTTTCTCGGTAGGTAGTAGGTTCCTAGTTTTATATCCGGTACAATTTAGGGCTATGCCCCGGGGTATATTTAACCCTCTGGCATAAAAATAATAATTATATGTATTGCTAGAATCATTCCTCGGCGTTAAATACAAGTAGGTTATTATGTTACCGTTTTATCTGTGATCGTAAGGTACCCAGTTGAAGGCGTCTAAGCGAGCGAATACCATCTACCTATAATGTTTTTCTTACTGAAGCACATAAAATATAAACATCGTGAGGAAACCTGCACATTCGAAGAGCTGAACTGAGAGTGTCAGAAGAGTATCTTTTCCTAAGATCAAAGTGTATTTGAAACTGCCTATTGCAGTAAAAAATATTACCTTATTGTAAAAAGTTTGTTACCTTATTGTAAATAAAAAAGGAAGGGATCGGCAAACAGAATTCCTGTAATCATAGAAATATTATTTAAAAATACCCCACTTCCACAATTGCAGTTTATAATTATTAGCCGAACTATTAACTTTGAAGAACATTTCATCGTTCTCTATTAAGTCGATTAATAGAATAATTAGCAACTTTAAATATTGAATGACAGCTTTCAGTGATAATTTCATTTGTCATGTTTAACAGCACCCCTTCATTATTGGGGCAGATTGCCGCGGTGAAATCTTAATAAGCGAGGGACGGATTGTATTAGTTAACACCAAAAGCGTTTTATTTGTAATTTGTATAATATTATTGTACTCCTTGTACAATAATATTATACAAATTCTGACCTTGCGTTAATGATTATTTTGTCACTTGAACCTAATATTGCAATAAATATTTTTGTGTCGATAAAATGTAATATTAATATTTCGATGATTGTAATTTGGGACCCTTGCCTAAATGACAGTTACCTATAGATTTTATGGAAGCTGATGTTTACGATTAGGACGGTCACAAGAGAAAAAAAGTATTTTTTTATCTTAAACCACGTGGCACAACCTGACTAGAAATATAGGAACAAGGGTATTTTACTATCACATCATTATTTCAACGAATTCATTCGAAATAATACTTATTATAACCAAAATGGCCATCAGGTTGGACAAACTTTCTTTAAAACCTTTATAAATTTTAAATCGATTGCGTTAGCGTTACCAGTTGTTAAAATACGCAGCTGTTTTTTCTTTTTAAGACTTAATTTTGTGTGTTGAGACATACAGACCGACGAATGGCCTGAGTTGCACCTTTTATACCATTTTGGTAACGACGGACCTAGAACTCTTCACTCTTGACTCAACACTCAAACGTGCCTATTACTAAAACTCAAGCAGCGTTCAAAGAAAGATTCATTAATATTGTGGGAAATAAATTCGAAATCTCTTCATAATGAGCAACTGCTCAAGTACGTAACTCGGTTTGCGCTAGGCTTTAGTTCCGAAGAGGCCGTACGGCAACCGTTAAGAGTCGCTAAATTAAGTGCCGCTTTGTAAAAGTACCGCGTGTAAACCGCTCCAGCAAAGAACCGCTCGCGTTTCATGATTTTTTTACAATTTATTTCCTCTAAAAGCTTTCACAGAGAAACTACGCGTTCAATTAAAACTCCCCTTTTAGGTAGTGACTCTGTAAACGATGTATTGTTGCGGGCTAGTGTAGGTCTATTCCAACGGATACATGGATTTTAATATCACATGTGAAGTTTCGTTCGTTTAGGTGTGTTAGGACATTGCTCTAGAATTTAGTAGCTGTTGCCTGCGACTCTGGCGCGTGGAAGTCGTTTATCGCTATTCCCTCGGGAACCGTAAATTTTTTACTGAACAAAAGGTAAACTGTGTGGGTATTCCAAACTTTAATATATCTCTGTGCCAAATTTCATCTAGATTCGTTCAGCCGTCCTGGCGTGATTGAGTACCGAACATCAAAACTTTCGCACTTATAATATTAGTAAAATTACATTCTAAATTATATTTGCAACGATTGATTCCACTTTGGATAGTACTTTGGCAACTAAACCAAGAAGAGACTAAAGTGGGTCCGCTATAATATAAACAATTATATCAAAAGTCAGAAATTAACCTACAAGTGATTGATTTTTACTTATGTCACCAAACTCTTCAGTTTTATTTACTCACGGAAATATTCGCTGATACTGTGTATGCACAACGCACAAAATGAACATAAGACCCGGCTTCAAGTAGGGTGTTTTAACGGAACATAAAAGTTCCTTGCGACAAGTGCCGTTCTTATGCCTCTTTTCATTTATGGCAATCCATTTTCTTGAGGACCTCATAACGTTTTCTTTGAAGGAACGCGTGCTCTTAACCATTAAGACCCCAAATTAAGTGGCCCTTTGCACAACAAACGTTCGCGTGTAAACCACTCGGTCGGCTGCAGACGACCGCATTCCCCGCCTTTTTCTCCCTAATGTGCGTACTCATCTCAAAAGCATTTTACTTCAAAAGCAAATTTGAATAGAGCAGCTCTCCCGTATTTTCCTTATTTACTTTTACGAATGCATTTCATAATTTAACTTACCTACCTAAACCGTGACACGGCACTTAACAAGTTCTACAAGAACTGCAGTACGGCTTTTGAACATTCCAGTGGCCGGCGTCTCGCGCCGCAACCAACTAAAAAGAGGTAAATATTAAAAGTGGTGGCTGGAACATTCCGAATTCAAATTTTGATAACACATGCAAACTGCTTTCCGAGTATATTCATAGTTTTGTTTTGTTTCCTCGATTTAACGACATGAATTTGAAACTGTTCCGAGCCGGGAATCTGGATACTTTTCTACAGCAGAACCGTGCCAAACGAAACAACGTAAAAATGTGTCGTTGCATACCAGATTTTTATTTTCGGATCCGGTCGCCGCATGGTTTAGCCCGCAAAAGCGTGGTCGAGTTAAAGAATATACCTGAGCTAAATGGAGGCACCGTAGCGCATCAGCTGCAGTATTTGGGCTATTCACAGAACTCAGCCTAGCCTACCAACTGCACTACTAATTTAACGAACTGGAAAACTGTGAGCAAAAATGTAACCGGTCAGAAGTGAAATTGTTAAAGTTATAAAAAGTAAGAAATAAACTCAAAACGATATAAGAGACTGCTAAAAATCACATTGGTCGAAAACTTTTTTAATTAATTTTTCTAATAGTGGCTCTATAAATTGAAAATAGTTTTTTTTTTCCCTTGGTAATAAATAAATATTTAGAAAAAGGAAATATGTATTTAGGAGCAGTAATTTGCCAGGCTTACTTTGAACGGGATATTAATTAACATTATTTGCTTCTCAATAATTCTTTTCAATTAGTAGAATATTAAGCACGAGTAGGTTAATACTCGTATTAGGATTTTGGATTTGGGCAATTCATTTTTTGCACTTTGTCTGCGAGCACTGTCGTTACAGTAGTTTGGTGTAGGTATTAATTATAAACATACCTGGAATAACTCGGGGCATCTATACGAAAGTGATGTAGCAAAATATTTTATCGACAAAAAATATATCGATGCTACTGCCAACATCTAAAAGTTATTCGACATAAATAAATATTACTTATTTTCTCCTCATTTTTAAATAAAAAAATAAACAAATTAAAACGTGTATTTATATGTTTATTTTACAATAGTTTTCATAATAATTATACAATCAATTATTTTCCATATTCGTGGGTATCAATGATTGCCGTCTAGATGAAAATATCCACTTTAAACTGCTAAACGTTCTGTCAACGTCCACAGTGGTCAACGGGGCATTCTTAAAATATTTATAATGACCCAAAGCTAATTTCTCATTTATGTTGGTTATTGAAATTTCCTCACCTTTTATAAGACTGTTTACTTTTTTCATGGTGGTTTTCATATTACCTCTTATGTTATTCTTACTCTAAGAAATGAATGACAGTAAATTGTAATTTTGATTGAAAAGACATACGCATACTTTTATTATCTTAAGAGGCTCGATATCAGATATGACATCGAACCTCTTTATAGTAATCGAGAAAGTTCAATGTGCACATGTATTAATTTAATTATATCGATATCAAATCCCTAGAACTTGCCGCGAGATATCCCAGGTATGATTATAAATCATGAGTCAATCATTACTCTGGTGGTATTGTTGTTATTATCTTAAGAATGATAACATTGTTCACGTCTAGACGTTATTAGCTTGAACCCCTCGTCTCAGTTCATGTTAAATACCGGACTGTAAAATAGACACAATTCAACTAGCTGCTGCAAGTAGGTAATGGAATTAACAAGATTTGGCGCCCGGTGCTTGCAAAGAAAGAATATACCGAGGTTGGTGGAGCGCGGATTGTAGCCGGTGGTGCTTTTTCCTGAACACTTAAATAGCGAACTGTTTAAAACGAAGCTAATTTCAACAAACTTGTCTGAATCTTATTGAAGGCAACGAGTCGCTTTCGACGAAGTTAGCGTTTTGGAATCGAGTTAAGATCCATTAACTGCTCGCGGTTTAATTTTCCCAAGAGATGAGGTTTTAATTATACTCCTCTCCATAAAGTTACTTTCGTACAACTGGCTATGGTTATTAAAGATGAAAGGTGCTTGGTTTTTAATGAAAAATAAGATTACCACTTATGATCTGATATAAGCTTAATCAAGATTTTGGATGACTTTATAAAACAACATTTAAGTGCGCGTTAATAGGTAGATAAAAAAGAGAATATTGCTCAAAGAATTTTAAAAATTTCTTAAGGTATTTGTCGCGATAAATAATCACAGGCGGTTCGTACCAATATTTCACGATAAAGTTACTTGCTAACCAGTATTGATTTAGATCAAAATTTAGTCGATTGCTGTCATCAATGGGTGTAAAAGTGTTTTCCTGGTATTTCTTGTTTGTCGTTCTATGAAAGTTTAGTGTAGAATGGAAGGACTAGAATAATAAAAATCAATACATAGGTTAACGTGTTTCTCAGCCGGCCTTGCTTCACTTGTTGATAGTTACGTTTTTTTTTTTTTTTTTAGGAAACTAACAGTCACATAAAAACAAGATATAACTTTATAAACATAAAAGGACCTATAGTTCCATTTATATGTAAGAAACAAGATTTCTTTTAAACAGGATGAGAAAGAAACTACCTACACGGGTACATATTATTATGTACCAGCATCTTAGCTCACTCGCTCTTAATTTTTTTTTACAAAAGAGACAACAGTTTGAAAGTACTTAGTTAAAAGACTTAATTTGCTTAAACTACTTAACTTTCATATAACTTAATATAGTTATGTAGTTATTTTGTACGAATTACTAACAATGTAATACTTATTAGTAGGTAGGTAGGTAGGTAGGTACTTCCTGGATGGAAGTATGTAGTGATTTTCTCAAAAATAAAACAAGTAGCTTGTTTTAAATTTTGTTCTCTCTCTCTTAATTTAAGAGCTTCGCTCTTGTCGGTGGAGTAATTTAATTTTGTTAATAATACTAAAAGTATAACTTAAAAAAATATGTAAACCTACCTGAAATTCTACATTTACTAAGCTGTTTTTCCCCCTCTTTTTTTGCAGCATACCTACACACTGACCTCGTTCGTGACAATTTCCTTTTTTTAAAAGGACTGCGTTGTAGTTTCTAACAGTTTCAAACTGCCAACCTCTGTAGAGCTAAATGTTCATTCAGTCTTTGATATAAACTAAATATGTTACATACATTTATTTATTTATTTATTTAATCTTTATTGCACAAAAGAATACACTTAATATACAAAAGGCGAACTTAATACCGTTAGGCATTCTGTACCAGTTAAAAAAGCAGACATTGTGATAAATGTGAGTATTTTTTAAATAATGTTTTTTTTAATAGCCTATATGAGTCTCCCACTGCTGGGCAAAGGCCTCTCCCCTTGATCTCCATAAGTCAATAATGGTTATTTTTCCAAAATCCTGATGGTATAAAAATTGTGTTTTTTTATGTGACATTATTTTTCTTACCTCTTTAGTCGTTTCGAGGGTTGTCCAGTTTAATCCAGCTTTGGAACTATCTGTACAGTTCTGTACAGATAGCTGGAAGAGATCCCTTTAAGGGATAAGGTCGCCTTTGGATATTCCTATTCTATCAATATTGTATTTGAATTTCTGTTACATATTTTATTCAGAGTCTCTATGTTTGAGACATACTTATATAACGGGTGTCCCCCGGAATTCCTAATAACGTTTGTCCTAACGCTTCGTTTGTCAGAATTATTGATTGTTCTAAACTGGTTTTCAGCTGAGTCAGACAACTTTTAGGTTAGGTTAGAGTTGCATTATAACACAAAAAAAAACAGGCGGAAATGGCTTCAGGATGAACGAAAATTCGAACAAACGATGCATTAGGACAAATTATGATTAGGGATAAATATAGACCCATTTTGTAGAGTAAGGTATTTACTTACATACCTACGTAATTCTTGATTCCGAATTCAAAATCACTAGACTTTAAGCGTTACTTTCGTATCTGTCCGGAAACGCAACCTAGTGGTCAAAGATCCGAATAGGAGACACTATTTCACGACCTTCTACGGGCTGTTTATACGATAAAAAGTATTTTATATCAAATTTAATATGCTAAGTAAAATATGGCGAATAGGTTGACTTAAAAGTTTCAGTCCAGTCCTTACATGATTAAAAAAAAACTGAAAATGAACTTTTTTTTAAATTGCTATTGCTTGTTAAATAGATCAATTACATACTAATCGAAAGCATGGAGCCTATAGAATATGCAAACGTTCGGTTTAGTGCAAATTATTAGTACCGACTTAAATACCTACCTACCCAATAGTTATGACGGGAAAAAATAGTCAACCTAACGTTTACATATTCTATAGGCTTCATGCAAGATTAGTAGGCTCTTAATTACTGGTGTTATGGTAAGATTAAGTACATAGCATTTTTTGAGAAAATATTGTAAACGCTTAAAATATTTATGTTTAGAATATTTATGACACGATAACTGTACTTGTACAATTTGTACATTGAACAGGCATTCGTTCTCTACTTTGCAACCGATCGTCTTGATTTCAATTACAAGTTTAATTAATTACTATAATTGCTTACACTTTTAATACAATCCGGAGAACATAATGATTAAACAGGCCAAAGAACAAATCGGTCCCATTTGTTTTACTGAACTGATTTGTGGGCTTAGTGGCTTAGAACGGTTAAATTTCGCGTAGGTAGGTAGACGAACATTCCAATCGTGTCGTAGTCATTTGGGGTACAGATCAATTTAGTCTAGTACTAAATATCAGCAGGATTCCAGACCTACACTACTCACAGTTTAGAAAGCTTTTACGTCATCGATAGTTAAGGAAGTTATAATTGAAAGTCATCAGAGACATACAAAATTCAAAGTTAAAAGTTGAGGTAGGTGTACACATTTTATTTTATTTTGAAGATCTTCAGTACTAGAGTGTTGGAAGGTGTTTCTTTTATGGGCACTTATGCAGCTTTTCTTAAAAGGATTATTATCGTAAGTATACACACACAAGTAAAAAGAGCCTGTATTCATTTTAGAAGTCTATATTTTCCAATCAAGAGTATTAAAATAATGCTTTGAATTATTTTGAAAGGTATTTTTTACAGAGTCTAAAGTGGACTGACTGAGCATAACAAATTTAACTGCACGTCTAAAAGGCATGAAATATTCCCGTTTCAAATCATTTGAAACCGTTACAGTGAGATAGCAAATTTGTCTGGTGTATTTGTGTGTATGTAATAACAGGGTCAACTGCAAATTTATGTAGATTGAGTTCGTTTCATAGCGAGTGGTGCGTTGCTATACATCGCTGGGCAGGAGATAACAAAGGATTTATGGTTAAGACTTTATTACGCCAGTGTGTGATGCTCGCTCCACTACAAATTAGCTCTCGTTAGCTTATCTTATTGTCGCGTTCCATTTGCCTGTTAGGAAACAAATGAAAGAACTCGTTGCGCTTACAATGTTTGTAGTTTGCAAATAAAGGCATAATCAGATCAAGTTTGTAAAGTTAACATTGAAGCACTTTGTATTATGACGGTAAATATTTTCTAGAGTTTTTAAATTGATAATGAAGTTTGTCCTCTATTTTATTGGTTTAAAACTGTCAGATATCAAACTGTTTATTCATAAATCTTGTGTTGTCATACTGTCCATATCAATAATTTTACTACACTTTTAAGATTGTGCTTCTGTTGTTTTTTGTTCCACTTACACTATAAATTAATTTCCGACACTGCTAGATTTAATTCATCTTTCAGCACACTTAGCGCGAACTTCTTAGCTTTAATGTAACTCAAGTATTTTTTGTAAACATAAAAGCATAAAGGGGAACTCGTTCGCTCGGTTTTCAAAAGGAATAATTTACGTTATGAATGACACAAATTGTAAGTTGAAAAAGAATTTGCGTGGTTGGTAATAAAATTTCTCGTCGGCGTTATCCGTGACGACACTGCTTTTCGGCGGAAAATTGTCTTGATGGAACAACGTTTATTTCATCGCACAAAAGACAATCCTGCCGGCGCCGCGAGGGATCCCTGATATTTTAATCATCTCGCCATTATGGAGCGGGCTGCTCCCGGCGCTCAGTTAAGAATGATAACTTTTGTTACGCAGAAACCTCAAACAGAAGAGTTTAGAGTTGCCAAATTCTTCTAGAGTTTTCTAAAACACTCATAAGGTAAAACAGTGTTAAATGTAATTACAGGGTTCCTAATTTTTGCAGAATGTTAAGGACGATTTATTAAATGTTCCTTTTGTTCTTTCCTTGAAATGAATACCTACCATTGTTTCCTGTTTTATTTAAAAGAATGCAAATCTAGTGCAGAATGCAAACCTCCTTTATTTTAAATTGATTGGTTGTTCTGCTTCAAATTTAAGGATATAATTGTTGTGTTTTTTTCATGGTTCTTTTCTAAGTTAAATTAAATGCATTTACATACTAAAACTAACCCAAGAAACGATTTAAGAACAACAGCATGGATGCACAATCATTAACCCAGTCACTGCAGAACATCCGTTCCATACTAACGCCTATTAGGATAATGGAATACTGGTGTAGAGCTCAAAGAATGGGTGTCTGGCAGGGCGCCAGCGTGTAGCCCTGGCAAATTGTCGCCCCATCCATGGTGTCATTCACATTCTACTCCTCGTTCGCGCTTTCTGAACGGCTTGACGCCTTGTCAATGGCTTCCAATGTGCTGACGTCAAAATGCAGTGCAGTTCAACCTCAAGTTGATTCGGCGATTTGGTGTTTGGGATCCGCTTGGTCGGATCGAGTAAGTGCAAAATGGTCGCGTAGGGAACCCGAAGATGACTCAGCTATTTCCATGGCCAATATATTTATTTAATCTTTATTGCACAGAAATAAGTACAAATGTCGCACCTAATGCCTAATGGCATTTTCTACCAGTTGATCAAGTAACCAATTAGATATTTACATAGTGAGTGCACAGATAAAGAAAACAGACAGAGGTAAAAACTGTAAACTTTTAATATAATTATCGTATGTTTTGCTAATATTTACTTAAATAGAGATGTTATGTATAGGTCTATATTGGAATCCCTAATCGTCATTTGTTCTAATGCATCGTTTATTCAAATTTTCTAAAAAATACGACCGGAATCTTACCTAACCGGAGGTAATTTTGGGAAATCTTACAAAGTTGTCTGACTCAGCTGAAAACCAGTTTAGGACAATAAATAATTAATTAGGACAAACGTTATTAGGGATTTCGAGGGACACGCTATATATATAGTAGGTACTCATACATACAACAGTCATAATATCTATAAATAAATATAAAGATTTAATACAACTTTAATAAAAAAAAACTGGATCATGATGGGATAAGCCTACGTGTATTACGCTACAATATCTCGTTCAAGCAAATCCTTCCGGAGAATTCTCTTGAAAGGAAGCTTGTTAGGGGCTCGTAATTAAATATGTATTCTGATTTTACATACAGAAAACTCATTTATTTTTGTTTTTATGTTGTCACTAAGTTTTGTAACGGAAAACTGTTACTGGAGCAACTGAAAAAGATTATTTTAAATCTTTTGACTACATGACAATCAAGTGTTGCCATTACCAATAACATATTTTCTACTATCATATTTAACCGTTCAGTGACACCTTGTCATTGGTAGTTTTAAAGAAATCATCAGGTAAATGGCAGTTTTAGTCCATTCACCAACCGTAGGCCTAAACAATTTACATTCTGCAAACTTTAACTACTTCAGTAATCAAAGTAAATGTATAAGTCGGATGTATACCTGGTATATCATACATTTGATTCTAAAAGTCGTTAGCTTTTATAAAATTCAGCTTAGGTAGCCCTACTGAGCATTTTATCACCCAGATTGGCGAAAAAAAATTAATACTTGAAGGTAAAAGCAGAGAAATTGTTAACTCTAAATAGAGCAGCGTATCAAAAACATGTTTCGGGCAAGACGTAGAACATTATGTCATTTTAACTGACATTTTGACGGATTACGTGATAGGAATAAGCTAAATTAAAGAATTGTACACCTACAATACAAAAGTATTACAGTATTACTTACACCCTAATTTAATGAGTAACTATATAGATGTTTCCATTATTAATTTAGCCTGTTTTATTCGGTAACCTATCATTTTATATAATTTCACTTCATCGATTGAATCGTTTCATCGAATTTCATTTCATGGAACGCTATTTTCTGCTGAAGCCAGATGTTTTCAAGACATCTTAACCCATTATTTGCTAGCGGTGCTGTTTGGCACCGTATGTCGTGGTTAGAATTTATGCTTTATTGTTGTTATACATTTAAAGTCAAAATAAAATTAACTAATCAAACAACACTAAATGGGTTTAACATTAATTACGTATGTTAAGTTGTGTAAAACTTGTGACAAAAAAAAAACTGATATGGCGAGAAATGCCTTCCGATGAAATGAGAATTCAGAATTCTGCGTAATGATACGTTCGTCGAAAGATGTTTCGATAAAATAATACGGATTAGATACCCGTTTTATTCGTTATTAGACAAATGACTGTGTCACATTTATGAAAGACACTAACATTAACACTAAGACCTTGTTGTTTGATCAGTAGTTAAATTAACTAATTGTTAAAAATCGTTACTAATGGTTAAATCTCAAGGAAATGTGTCAAATTTTCGATTCTTTTTTCGAATTTTAACAATTAGTTGCTTTACTACTGATCAAAAAACAGGGCCTAAATTAAATACTTGTAGGTAGTTTAGTAAATTTCTCATATTAGACGAGTCTTACTTACTCTCTAACGAAGTTTTAAACGACAAATTTAAGTTGTCCCGCGTGCTCGTGGCCACGTAAGCTAGAGTTAGCTACCTATTACTTTGGCCGGGCTGCTTTGTCGTCGACACCTGCGACCAGATTAAAAATACACGTATTAAAATGGTCTAACACATTAACGGAACAATTTCTCTCACAGGTTTATAACTTATAATTGTAGATAATTTTAAGAACACTAGAAGCCCATGCTGACTACAATATTTACAAAGAGGTGTTATTTTCGTAAAAACGGCTTCTTGTCGAACGATCGATCGGGCAAGCAAAGTTATACCTACAAGTGATAGTTAAGCTACCTTATTAAGAATGTACACCATAAAATGTGGTTTGTACGCTCTGACAGAGCAATTGTATAAGTTTAAGTAACAAAGGAAACCAACTCTTTAAAAAAAACCATAATTTTACAAGCTTTTTCGTAACGATTGTCTTTTGGTAATACCCACTCGCTTGCTTCTGGTAAATAAAGCTTCCAACTTTGTACGTCTACGAATTGCTTTGGGTAGCCGTAGATACCGGGACAGTCATATTTTGTATATTTTTGACTATAAATCAAAACGTACATCACGGAAAGAACCCAACACAAAAAGTAATCATCGTCGATCGATATAATTAAAAAAGTTATTCGACAAAGATATCAACTGAGAATACTTACTTTTGATTACCAAAATACAATAGGCTCCCCTGCAAGAAACTACAAAGAGCGATAGTGGATGCTGAGGAACATGTTCGCGCGAACATGCCACGCATTTCTTACCTTACACCCCATCCTGCAGCTGATAGTTTCTCGGATGTTCGCTTTGTTTCAACCGTACCCCGTTACAACCGTACCCAGTCTCCCCTATATACTTTGCCACGGGGCGGGCATCCTCTCTTTTTTAAGTTTTTATTTAGTATTTATTTAATCGTATTTAATTTTTAGCTTAGTTTTAATTACTTATGTTTTTTTTTGCCAATATTTACAGTTTCAATTTGTAATTTGCAATATTTACTTTGTATTATCTATCGACTTTATGAGTATTCGATACTATTTTAAAGTACTTTTAACATAAAAAGGTGTATATTAACACTTTATAGTACTAAAACAGCTACATTACGCAAATATTAAAAATGGCTGAAAAATCTAGGATAAGTATTTTGTAATCAAAAATTCAGATAATCCTCGTTCTGCACCATACAGTTAGCACTAAAAGTACTCGTACGTACTTTTGGCTTTGTTTAGATCTCATCGGGACTTATATGTTAATACATAATGATTATAATATTATACGCTGCACACCCTGTAGCTCGAAATTTTATATTAAACTCCATAACATGTATCCGGGGTTTTATAAAAATACCGAGTCGTGATGGAGTAACTGGGATACATTGTAGTATATCGTAGAAACCCTGTTACTGAGTGATTGGGCTAGCTTACAAACTTGCTAAAGGGGGAAACGCAACCAGCTTTTGATGCCTAACCGCAGGGCAGCTAACTTGGGAAGTTTATTAGCCAAATAGCTATATTATATTATATTATACTATATTCATGCGATTTAGGTTAATTAGTCAATTAAACAAGAAAATACTCAATATTTTCGGCATGCCAGCCACCGATCACAAAGTTCTCTTTAAAGTGTTATGAACGATTTTGGTATTTTCCAAACTTAAAAAAATAACGATTTATATTTTTAGAAAAAGTTACAATTATTTTATGCTGCAATTGATTCTTCTATCAAGGAATTTTCAGCAAGTTCAAAGAATTATCGGAAACGCTCAAGTTTAATTATGCACCATGATATGACTTCTCCCGAACTTGTTCCAATTCAATTGGTTGGAAATCGAAGTCTAGTTCGATAATTATGGATTAAAAAAAATGAAACAAGGAAAGAGCTGGAATTTATTGAAACAATACACGTTGAGAAGCAATATAAGTAAAAATGCCAGTACCAACATTTTAAAAACAGTCGTTTCCAGACATGTTAAACTGATTTAAGACTGGCTTTGACAGATGTCTTCAGTTCAGCATTCTGCTAAAAGTAATATCCTTACAACCAAAAGTCACACTACTGCTACTTTAATTTCCATTACGCGTATAAATGAAACATTTATTATTATATAAATTTCAAAATGTAGACGTAAATGAAGAGTTTTAAGTTGATAGTACTTATTTAGTATTATAATTTTTCCAATAATCACGAAGTCAAGATTATTTGACGGCACGTCTATGGCCAAATTAAACATCTTCTTTACAAAAAATGGCACATTGATACATAAAGGATTGCCACCCCTGGACTAGGCTATTTAAAATGTATGGCCGTATCGAAAATTAAACACTAAAATAAACTATGATAAATATTTATATAGTGTTGTCTTACACGTCATGATGTACCAGTATGTAATATTACGTCATAATATAACAAGAAAGCTGCTATTAAACAAGTCTTGAGCCATTGTGTACGAGTAGTAATAACGGAATTAATTAAGCCTATAATATGCGTAGGCATTTACACAATTAAACTTCGAGTTGCGCGGCGGCTGTGGTTTTAATTCGGAAGTTAATTACACACGTACACGCTGTATACACTATACAGTATGATTCACGGAAGGAAATTGTAATATAAGTTGCTGTGTGTCCAATTATAACTACGTTAATAAATTTCTTGGTACTTTAACGTTAATATACGAAGCCGCAGCAGAACCAACACAAACATAATACGCAGTAATTTATCGTGTTAGCTGTATAATGTAACGAATCAATCCTTTATTTATTGCAAATTCGTACGTTTAATAGTAGTTTACGTGACGGTTGCGTAATGCTAATTACGCAGAGTCTCGTACAATACTTTATCTACACACATATTATAAGTACTATAAGATGGGTTCAGAAGCCGAAAGGCAAATGACCAGTATTACCTAACCTGTGGTAATAGGTGCGAGCGATGACAGCTGTAACGTAATTTTGAAATTACGTTATCGAATATTATAAGGTAATGAGATCCAAATTTGGAACATCTTATAAAATTAACAGCTGTCATTGCTGTTACCTAATATACAGGTAATGCTGGTCATTGCCTACGGGTTTTGAACGCATAATAGAGGACTTATATGATATGAGTGTAGGTAAAAAATATTCATGTTAGTCTGTAAAAAACCGTACAGTTACAGTACATTAACCGTACACCTATCTTAGTTAGATCTTCATTCTCATCTCCCAATTGTTTTTTTAATTTGCTAAATTTTCATAAAATAGAAACGCATTTATTTTTGATACCGTTATATTTTTTTGGATAATTATAAAACAAATTTAACCTAACATAAAGGTGTTACATGTGATTATTTTAAAAATACTGAAAAGTTAACGGTTTCTGAAACAATGCATTGCAACTACTGAAAATTGGCAAATGAAACCAAACCATTGCATTGGCATTGAGGGACGAAACTACTGACTTCTGACTAGCGATAAGTTGCCCATACCGGGGCCATATTCTACATTAAGTCTTTACACCAATTTTTATCGTATTGTCAACGTTATGATAAATCTTATTAATGGCGGCCGAGTAAAAAAAATGAAATTAGTAAATAAATTATTATATGAAATAAATTTACCGAGTCCCAAACTAAGCTCTAGGCTAGTTATATGGGTAATAGACAACGATAAACATATAGGATAGAGAAATATATAGAAATTTTCCAAGACACAGAAAGAATAGTAAATTACTACAGAGGCCGGAACAAAAGGGGTTGCCGGCCGAAGACATATAGACGGATAGGTCTGAGGCGGGCAACCCCATATTTCCCGCCGAGGTATGTATAGTGCTTTTCTCAAACATAATAATAATTCATAAAAAAAATTAAAACAAAAATTACAAAGTCAAATTACTAGGAGTGCATAAACATTAAAAGTAACCTACAGTGCTCAGTCATCCGCGCTGTGTCGGGTGCGCCCGCCCGCCCGTAGGTGCCCCGCAGCGCATCGCCTGCAATCTAAGTTGTTCTACGCACCTCTAATTACCTTTGTTCTCCTGGTACTTTAAATAAACATACAAACTCTTTGGTTGGATGCACGGCTTAGTATATTAAAAAAAACAGCTATCTAGCCTGTTCATAAACACAGCCGCCATGTTTACCTAAAATTAAAAAAAATCGTTTGATGTTTTTTTTAATACACATAGTGGCAGAATGTCATGATGCCTGTGCCACAAATTTATGTGGAATGGAAATTAAAAAAGAGGACTTTGCCGGCCTAGGCCTGCACGATTTGTATGAAATTCCATTAACGACCTCTTTTCCTAGCCGCACCTAAAACGTCATACTTTGCAGCTTATTATAAGGAACATAACATCAATATTTCATTGCATGTTTGAGAAAATACTATTTGCCCATACCGGGAATCGAACTCTACCGTTTACCCCTAGTTTCTAGCTTTGTAGGTAGACACCAACAAGTAAGCAAAACGTGTCGTCAATATGACAATAGGGGAAAAAACAATTTAGAATAGGGCCCCAGCTAGTACAACATGCATCTTTATAGTGACACTGCTGCACTGTTAAAAGTCAATAATTACAAACTATTATGAAAGCCAAGTTTCATTATCACGTACACTTTGTAAGCCTCCGCAATAGTTTTAAGTCTTTGGCTTAGCGCTAATAGGTCTCACAGCAAAACTTACTTCACAACAAATAATTAAATTAAACGAACAACAACCCGAACAGAATGAAATGCCTAGACCATCATTATACTTAGTGACTCGATACATAAGCATGGCTCGAGTCAGAGTAAACTTCGCAATACACTTACGAAGAAGGCTAAGTTTGCCGCGTTTGACCTCGCAGCCGACGCGCCCCGCCAAATAACGCGATGTGTGGAACAGCGAACTGCCTAGTCCCCCCATTCTCCCCACCCAAAGAAGAGCAAGTTTGCGCCTAGCTTTAAAGTTAATTAAGTGTCTCTCCCCTTGACTTCTCCATTAGCTACTATTTTGTACGATATGTGGTGCTCGGATAGACGAGATAGCCAATTTTACAGCTTTTGCGTTTCGTGAAGCAACTACCACTTTTTGAAAGTAAAATAAACCTATTTCAATTGAAACAGCAATAAATAAAGGAGACCCGCGTTATTCAGTGTAAAAGGAAACCACGGAATGTTTCTGCAAATGGCCGGAATAATTAATTGATACATTGCCTTAATAAGGCTCGAGGAGTGAGAGTGAAAAAGCGAGTAAATAAAGTGTTAAGGGTCGTGGTAGAGGTGAAAAATCCCGGACAAGCCGCAGAGAAATCATTCAAGTTAACGGCATACAGCGATCTGCACTTCGGCCGCTCGTGACCTGCCATTTTTTCACCGCCAGCAACTAGGCGCGCCCGAAAACAAACTGAACGACCAAGAAACCCGCTCGTTTTCGCTGCAATAAAAACAAAACAGAAGCGCCAGTTGTGTTGACTTTACACTATGCTTTAGGCATTTCGAATTGGGATATTTTCTCGAAGTTCTACTAACAATAATTCAAAGCTGTTACAGCGCTTCTCTTATTTAATAAACACTCGAAGAAAGTGAGGCAAGAGAATGATTTAATATCACTCGAGCGAATATACTTCTGTGGGACTTTTTGCTATCATGTTATTCTATGAATCGTCTCAAAAACGTGAAAAAAAAAAATATAAAACTTTTTTGTAAACATAATTTTACTACTGATATTTCTCGTTTCAAGTCGAGATCGTATTGAGAAATTATTATGATAGTAAACTAAAGCCAGCTGAATTTTTATATGAATGTGCTTCGTCCATATTTTTAGAGTAAAATATTTTTATTTATCTTACTTTCGAAATGAGAAAATTGACGCTGAACTAATCCAACTTCTTATCCAAGCATCGCTGTTTGAACCAATATGTTTGATAATAGCACTTTAGGGTACTTAAATGTGTTTGACTTATAGGTAGTGCTACTTAGGTCTTTGGTTTGACACGCTACTTGTACTATTTATTTCGCGTATACTAACTAAATTGCAACGAAAATTTAATTTTCTAGCGTGTAACATGTTTCTGAAATCACATGAACCCTTAGTCAATTGCGTAGCATATCAAACTTATTTATTTATTTATTTATTTATTTATTTTCACACACACTTACAACTATTTTTACAGGACTGTGCCTAAGACAATAGCGTAACTACCTCTAACTTATCTATACTTAATTATACTTATCACGACTATAACAAATACAGAATAAAGCCGACTTTGTGAATTCATTCAGAGAACAAAAGAACAAGTCAGTGTTTTCCGCGACGAGATTGAGGGTGCGCAGCGCGCGCGTCAGCGGCGCCCGCCGGAGCAGGTTCGTGCGCCCGCACGGCTCGGCCAGCAGCCGCGGCCGCCGCCGCCGCCACACGTACCCGGCTGGCGCACACAATCCCACACAATTCAGCACCTGACTATTGTCTACTCTACCCCTAATTACTTTAAATACATATGTTGCTAAACATAGTTCTCTCCGTACCCGCAGCTCATTGTATCCGACCATACCCAATACGAACAGAGTCGGATACATTAAGGGGTAAAAAGGATAAACCCCATATCGCCTCAAATATAAAAACCGCACAAATTTATTTTGGATACGCTCCACCATGAGATTATATTTAATTTCATGTGGAGCCCAAATTACTGCATTACACTCCAGGTTACCGCGGACTATTGCATTGTATAAGGCGATGACTTACCATGAAAGGTGCTAAATGATGTTTATAATATTTACATGGAATAGGTTATTTTTAATACTTACGTTTCGTTCATTCACGCTTTTTTCTAACATTAGTCATTTAGACATTTCTTGTTAATTAATACAAAACAGAATAGCAGTATCATCATCTCAATTATGCCTATTGTACCTTAAAGTTCGTGTTTGGGAATAGGGACAGTATGTTCACCAAGAAGGCGGATAAATTGTTATAAAGACTGAAGACTAATCATGGGAAGAAGTCTGCTAACAAAATCCATGTTGCAGCGTATTCAGACCTTTAATTGATAGAATCCACGAATCGTGTAAAACGTTCGCTTAAAAAGTAAATCTAAACATTTCCATTATGTCTTAAAGCACCCGAATGCACGTTAAAGCAGTTAAAAGCCCCGTACAGAACGAGGCAAATCACAACGAACCCGAATTCCCTCCTCAAATCCTCGGTCTTCAATTAGATTCAGCGCGTTGTTTCTTTTATCAACATCGCTTCGTAAACTCGTCACATTTAAAAGAAAAAAACTGAACGCAATTTCGTTTGCCGTGAATGAAAGTTGGAGCAGTGGAAGCAAAACGCCCGGGAGCAACGGGGTGATAAAGCAAATTATAGGATTGCATGTTTGCTCGCGGAATTAACTAATAAAGTTATGAGAATCTATAGTTTATGTTCGTGTGAGGTACTAAAATTCAATATAAGTAATAGAAGTAGTCATTATGGAAATCTGTGTGCCGAGCAAATGCGAATGAATAAAGATCGAAGTAGGTACATGAGTATTTTAAGTAGTTCTAAATCCCAAAAAAATTTTTTCATATTTGTTAAGAGGTCACAAAAGCTGCAATGCACTTACAAAAATCTAAAGGGATGGTATTTATGTACTTGCACGAGTAACGTGAGATGGAAATAGTTTGCGCGTGCCTTGATTGTTCGAATAATCGCCGTTGACTATAAAACCATAAAAATAAAATAGTTCATCAGGATTAAGAAGTTATAACTACTTACTCAACTATTAAACAAAAAAATGAGATCGTAAGATTTTAAAGATTCAACTTAAACATGCGAAATGCTTAAAAAGTTGCTGTTTCATATTTTAAAAGATCAGACACATAGGAGTTTTATTGAGATCCAAATTACGGAACCTTAATGAATTTAGCATATGTGTCCGCTTAAAATGTTATATTTTGTAGTGAGGAAATAATTATTCTTTGGTAACCGTGTTGAGATCAAGATCGACGATGTTAAAGATCGATGCGCATGGATAGCACTATACTCCTTTCCTCATACCGATCCTTACCTATTTTTAATTTTAAACTTATTCGCAAACAATACACACATAGCAATATTCACATATTTGATACATCTTCACAATCCAAACGACCTAGCCGTCCACACGCACTAATCAAATTACCTACAGCCAATCTTCTTGATTAGCTCAGCCCTATATTTTTCTCATGTTAACTATTCAGGGTAAAGTTATTAGGAATCCATTAGGGACGCCGTTAATGAGTTTGAATCTTCCTTCTGATAGTGGGCAGACACGGTACAAAAAGCCATTGGCTCCAGATAAGGATTTACGTTGCTATAAACCCGGCCGGTTTGGACCCGGTCCAGGCGTCGAATCTATTTTCTCGCATACTCTCGCCCAGAATCCAGAATTGCTCGCTAAACCTCGCACGAGGTTTAATATTCGATGCAATTTCCACCTGCACGGGAATCAAAATTGTTATTTAGAATACGTCGTAGATGCATAATCTGGCGTATAAGTTCCATTGAAAATATTAACTAGTTTTATACGGGATAACATGGTGAGGTAACCCTGCATATGGGAATAGCAGAGTGTGAAGAGGAGTAAAATTCAGTTGAGTGCAGTCTATATACTCCCACACTCACGGGGGCCCCGAAAGGTCGATGTACTAAATAAAAAAATATAGCAGTTTTTTATTTATTTGTTATTTACTTGATACTTTCCAAACCGAGGTACCCGGCATGGCCTTAGACGACCCTAGGAGTAATTGTGCATAAGATCCTAGAGGGTAACGTGTATCTGAAAGTCCTTATTTCTATACAAGATAAGATAAAGTAGTTTATGTTTGAAAAAAAACACGGTTTATTGTTTGCCGCCCACTTCCATCACAGATAATTTAACTGACTACTTAAACACAAGTTAAACGAGCGCAAACTCAATGGTCCTGATGTGATTCTTTGTGGAGTTCTTATGGCGACCTTTAGTCAACATCTTTATAATATATCATAATAGTTCGATGGTACTTTTTTATTACATTGTCATTGGAATTTCATACAGTATTTTTTTTTAAGTAAGTTAATATCAACTTTTGAGTTTTGTTTCATAGTTACATGTTTATTCGTATAATCAAGTTTTCACGTTCCTGTCGTTATTATTATAATGCCATGTGTTTTCAGACCCTCAGTTATTCTAGCTTTGTAATAAAAAATCCGCGACCGAAACGATCAATCCGCTTGAGGGCTAAAATGCCACACATACATACACAGATACACCAGTCAAGCTTATAGCTTTAGCTTTCTGAAGGTTAAAAACAGTTGCGAAGACATAAATAGAGACACAACTTTTCAAATTAGGTTAAATACGTGTACGAAGTTAAGCCAAAATATTGCCCATAAAACAACAAAGTACCACCGCGAAAGAATATTATAAACGGGAATATCTTTTACCGAGACATTAAAGAGCATTGTTGAATATTTCCCGGGATAAAAGCCCATTGCTCGGCGAGTGCAGGTAATGGAGACAACGATTAAGCAAACGACCCACTGTTTTAAAGGATTATTTTAGCCAGCATTCGTATTAAAACACTTTTAACCAACTTTAGAGGTAACTGTGTCATTAGGCACTTCACACACCTGGAGTTGCATTTTAGTCAATTATGTTTTTGCTTTTATAGTGTTTATTACAATTTGTCAGATCTCCATTTTAGAGCTAAGTTTATGCGTTTGTTTATATTGCAGCAACGTGAGTTTAGAGTTTTAATGCTTCCTGAACTTGTCCACACTATCCTCCCAGATTTTAATTTAATTTGGTTTTATGAATGTGTTCTGTGACGCAGTTACCGCCGATGTTGGTGAGTAGTTTCGAGTTAAAAGCTCAAACTTTTGCAATGACATCGTTTGTAAATGTTTTGCGAGGGTTAAAATAGAAAAGTTGGGGTACAAATTATGTAAAAACGAGCTTTGACGTCGATTAGCAGCGAGGAGCATCAGACAGACGTCATCCAAAAACGAGCTTAGTTGCAGTTGACGTTCGTATAACTTTTATGCGCTAAAATAGAAAGGACAACGGGCTAATGCTAGACAGGGTGGAAAAACGTAAGCCACATGGATGGCAACTACCTTAAATATTGGAAATAGCAAATTATGTGCAAAGGAGACTTACTTTTATTTTTAAAAACAATTATTACTGCATTTATGGATTTTTGAAACTTTGCCTGCCTTAACCGGGAATCGAACTGGTCGAATAATGTGACAAAATAGTAAAGAAGGTTTTATTACGGTCTTTATTTAATTTAAAGTTGTATGTGTTATAGACATAAATGATCACTATCAATGACCCTTTCGATGTGTATCCTAAAATATGACTTTATTGTTTTGTTATATTCGACCAGTTCGATTCCCGGTTAAGGAAGAGGATTTTTTCCAAAAACCCAATAATGAGTATTTTTGTTTTCAAAAATAAAAGTAAGTCTCCTTTGCGTAGAACTTGCTATTTCCAATATTTAAGGTAGTTGCCGTCCATGTGTCGTTTTTTCCACCCTGTATATACTCGTACCAAGTACTGACAGATTTTAGTGATGTCTATTTTTAAATTAGGTAGTCGTTTAATGAAATATAAATTCCGTCACACGTGGATTTTTGGGGTTGGGACAGTGTGGGTTACTTTAAGAAATTACACCCCTATTAAACCCAACGCATTTCGGTGACAGATGAACCATAGACTGGACCCCAGTGTTGCCAGCGTAATTTCTAAGCACACACTGTCCCAAGTACCCATTTTATCTCAAAAATTCACGTTTTGGCGGGAGTAAAAAATGGAGCAATGGAATTTTAACATTCATTAGTTTTGTTGATCAAGGTATCGTTAATTATTAACCCCCGATGTAGTTTAGTAAGGGGTGTCATCTTTGAAAGTAGCGGTCACCATTACGTCGGTCTCTCTCGAGCTCTCTCTCATCGATCTTATTAATATTTTCTCTTTATACTGCCCTACTAATTAAGCTAATAAGTAGTATCCCAAATTTAATACCTAAAGCAGTTTTAATTATCTTCTGTTAGTAATAAGGTTGATATTGCTACGGAAGTTTTGTCTGACATACTGCGTATTGGATTACCAGAGGTGTGATTCTCTCAACAACGACGGACGGATGGACGAACGAGTGATTGTCCAAGCGGTGAGTTTAAGTAGTCCCGTCAGAGTAAACAAAACACATTTTAGCGCGTGTATTCAATTTGGTAGCATGACTTCTCGAACTTATAAGGCTGCCTAATTGACAATGCACGCGCTAAAATGTCTTTTGTTTGTTCGGACGGGACTACTTAAACTCGCTGCTTCGATTCGATCGTCCGTCCGACCGACCGCCGTTTTTTAAGAGAATAACACCCCAGGGTGACTCTTAAATCGTGAACCCAAATACGTTTTTTGGCTCTTTACCGTTAGTTAAAGCACTCGTACGTAACACTATGCAAAATTCTGTACATGTATATTGTAATAATTAATAACATTATTAATTTTAAATTTAGCGTGTCTCATGGTTACCCTACTTCTTACGTTGAACTGTCATAGACTCTAAGTACTTTTAATCTACATAACTCGTCTAGTATACTCACCGGCAAAAATACCCGCCCACCCGTCTTTTGTTCATACAATTGCTAACAAGCCTAACTACTTAAATCAGAGAGTAACTTCAAAAATACTGAACGAATTTCGATGTACCTTTTGTCGTAGTTCTTTCCTAAGGACCCAAAAGATCCATGAATATAAAAGTCGTACAAAACACAATAATTTACTATGAACAGATAATTCATGGATCTTTTGGGTTCCTTAGTAAAGAACCACGATAATTTTTAAAATATATTTGTTGCTATTTGGGACCAAGGTTAATTAGCAACAAAACACTAAAAGGTACATTGAAATTCATTCAGTATTTTTGAAGTTACTCTCTGATTTAAGAAGTTATATTTGTTAGCAATTGTACGGACAAAAGACGGGTGGGCGGATATTTTTACTGGTGAGTGTAGAATAGGGTGACCGCACATTTGGTAATTTTTACTCTTTAAAGAAATTAAGTTTTACTTCAAAAATGTTTAATTGTTGGTTTTTGGAGTTAATGCACTGAATTCGCCTTGAAATGCTGCGTTAGAAACCATAAATTCGGTTCATGACTTAAGAGTCACCCTGTATATCATAATTATGTTAATAAAAACACGAAGTCGTTTAATAGACCAAAAGTCTTCGTATAATTTAGGTATTGGTAGAATTAGCTTACTCAGAGAATGAATTATTATCTACAGCCACTAATCGGCCATTAACAAGTGCTCTGACCAAAACGGGATATACATTGTTTGGGCAAAAAGTACAATTTATTTCATCCTGACAGCTACACGCATCACGTTTCTCTTTTGCTCCCTGGGGCGTGATTGTTTTGTCTTTGTCTAATTGGTTATTATTGCCCCTGTTCCTATGAGTGAGCGAGTATCACCAGAATTGTTACTTTTGTGTTTTGTTTTTACCAAAGAGGCCTAATTACCATACATACGTTGAATCACGCCTGTTTCCCAGAGGGGTAGGCAGAGACCACTTCGTTCCACCTGCTACGGGTAAATAAAGTATTTTTTAACTTTATTTCATTATTTAACTTATCATATCTTGTGAGAACGTTTCGACACCGTCGGATCTATGTAGGGTTCCGTACCCGAAGGGAACCCAACAGGTCCGTCGTAACTTTAAAGTGCTGTATCTAGATAGCGGGTGTTTTTTTTCAGAATATGTGTCATTACGGCGGATTTACTTACAAATATATTTGTTTAAAGAATCTGAAGTAATATAGGTGTCCCTACACAAGAAAGTTTTTTTTCGTCGTATTTTTATCTTGGTTGTGTGGTAAAAACTGTAAATCATACTAGCACAAATTTGGTACCTATGATTAAAGAACGAGTACCAACCATGAAGAAAAAAAAAAGATCGGTCGAGTGTGAGTTTGGCTCACCCTGATTCAATTCGAAATCGTGTTCAAATCGGAATATCATAATACCTACTGTACGGCGGCTCGGAGCCCTCTGTGCGCGAGTCCGACTAGCACTTGACAGGTTTTTTTAAAGTTACCCTCTTACAAACTCAGCTGTTCTAATTCGCATGTTTCCTTTCGAGTTTTTCCTATAACATGTAAAACTAATGGTACTTTGCAACTACTGGGGCTTGAACTTGTAATTTACGAACACGAGGCACACCCTTCATCACTAGGTCACCGACGCTCTTCAAATTGAAAGATAAAGTATTATTCACAACAATAACACACATAACATAAAAAAAGGAAAAGAGACGACAGACAGTGGTAATTGTTGTTAAACGGTCCCGACTCAGCGTGTGCTGGCTGTGAAGCCAACCTCCGGCCCTCCGTTGAGACCGTTCGGTGAAAACACAGAAAGTGCTATAGGCATTACGATTAATTTAAAGAATTAAAAATAATAAAAATAATATATCGTATAACTAAATTTGAGGCTTGAGTATTGGAAATAAAGCCGTTTTGCAAATACCAGTCCGTGCAAAAATACGCTATCAAATGCAATTTTTAAAAATTCGAACAAAACCATAAAAATGAGTCGGCAGTTAGTTTTTATTTGTCTATAACTATCAGGGTGAATATTCGGGCGTATCAACCGCCATTATTGTTGTCTTCAATATATTGAAGATGATAATGATAACTACCATCAACTTTTGATGTCAAAATCAAACCCGATATATGATAGGGTAGTATCCATTCGATTTAAAAGAACAAGAAATGTATAAAATTTATTTTGAATAATAATATGCGAAGACAATAATGACGACGGTCAAAACGCCAAATAATCAATGTTCGCTCTTTTAAAGGTAAAAAATTCCATTATGTTATCTGAGACATCAAAGCTCGTTAGATAATGTGTAATAAAAATTAATTGCATTGAGTTAATTGAAAATGCACGAGCATTTAGATACACACGATAGTCTCCATGATGGAGTTACACTACGGTATACTGTTAACAGCAATTGCTTATGTAAAAATGGAAATGGAATCAACCACCGAATTCAATGGAAATAATTTCCAATATAATTTAGAAGATTTCCCACGCTTGTTTAAAGATTTTATGGCCGACTATAATAAAACTTATACAGGAGAAGAGAAAGAGTACAGAGGGAGAGTTTTCTACGACAACTTAAAGAGAATGAATGCAATCAATCAAAATTTCAAAAAAAAGGATTGGGTGGCTCATATAACCGGACTGGCCGACCAGACATATATGGATTATTTAAAGTTGAGAAATTTTACCAAAGAAAATACAAAGGTTGATCCTGTCCGCGGGGCAAGAAGGTATTTTTTTGACACTGTTTTTTTATTGTAATAGCAATTTCCTTAGAGGCCACACAACGTCTTAAAATTGACGTCAAAAATGCTTTTAATTCGGTCGATCGTAGTGCCCTTCTAGCTGCTGTCATAAAAGAAGTTCCAGATTTATACAGCTATTTGTGGCAATTCTATGGGGCACCATCAAAATTACTTTCGGTGACAAAATCATATTCTCATGCATGGGTTGCCAACAAGGAGACCCGCTCGGGCCTGTCATTTTTAGCTTAGTCATTCATCCAATTATTTCAGATCTAAATTCTAAATTTAATCTGTGGTACCTTGATGACGGTTCCCTTGGCGGGGATGCCTCAACTGTACTCGTACTACTAGACCTGCAAACGATCATCACTAAATTTTCTAATATAGGCCTCTCATTAAACTTTTACTAAGTGCGAAATTTATATACCTGATCACCTTACTATAGAAAAAAAATTGATATCGTCACTAATTTTAATGCAGCTTCACTTCATTTCGGGCCATTCAAATTCATCTTTAACACTTTTAGGTTCACCAATTTTTGACGAAGCAATCAATCCCATTATAAATTGTAAATTAAATCTTTTTAAAAATACTCCTAATCTTTTGTTCGAAATAAACCCCCACATTGCGCTTTTTATTATTCGGTTTTGTCTTTTCACTCCAAAGTTCATGTATTTGCTACGGAGTTGCCAAATTTGGAAATTTCCAGACATTTTGGCTTCTATAGATATTACCCTTCAATCAACTCTGTCTAAATTACTAAGCATTAATTTTACTTTAAGGCCTTGGACTACAGCGGTTCTCCCAATTCGTTTCGGTGGACTTGGTATTCGATGCTCTTCTAGCGTGGCACTGCCGGCTTTCCTGTCCTCCTCCGATTATACTTCATTGCCTCTCGTCAGTATTATCTTAAATCTCCCGCAGATACTTGACGTTGAGATTGCGAACCTGGTGGAGGCCAGGGATGCTTGGAGTGAGTCGTGTCCGGGAGTGAATATGCCTGTCAAGAGGCATATCCAGAGAGCATGGGATACACCTCGCCTCATATCAATTCATGCATATCTCATAGAAAATAGTCCGAACGATTCAGATCGCGCCCGTCTCCTCGCTGTCTCAGCAGGCGAATCAGGTTACTGGGTCTACGCTCTTCCTTCTCTCAATATAGGCACAGTCTTGGACCCAAGCAGCTTGCGCATAGCAATAAACTTGCGGCTTGGGGCTAGACTCTGTGAACCTCTTACTTGTGCGTGCGGGAAGGAAGTGAGTGAGCTGGGACGACATGGCCTTTCACGCTTCAGAAGTGCCGTCCGTTTGTACCGTCACGGCACAATTAATGATTTGATCCGTCGTCCGCTTGCCACTGCCTCTGTACCAGCTGTCCTGGAACCAGCAGGTTTGCATAGAGACGACGGCAAGCGACCAGACGGAGCTTCATTGGTGCCGTGGAAACTAGGTAGGGCACTAGTGTGGGACGCGACGTGTGTTGACATATTCGGCCTTTCCCACATCCAGTCAACCCGTCATCGGGCCGGTGCAGCAGCTGATCAGGCCCAAACACTCAAGCGCCGCAAATATTCGTCATTATTAAATAATTACGAATTTATGGCGCTTGCAGTGGAGACCATGGGACCTTGGTCAGCTGATATGAAAAGCTTTATTAAGGCCCTGTCATCCCGCCTCATAGACTCCTCCGGATATCCTAGAGCTGGTGCTTACCTCTCCCAAAGGATTGGGCTAGCTATCCAGAGAGGAAATGCAGCCAGTGTCATAGGGACCATGCCGCGAGCGGACCTGCTAGAGGGGGTGTTCTTTTTATAGTGGTGATTATTATTTATATCTTTAATATTTGAGTTGTTCTAATTTTTTATTATTTTAATGTTGAATTCTGTAAATATTATGTTCACTCAAATAAATATATATAAGTAATTGTATTATTGTTGAATTCTGTGCACACAACGTAAGTAGATTACCGTTAGGACCATGTCGCTTTGTCGTTAGTAAAGTACTTATTTCCAAGAAATCTAGTATAACCAGTCGTAAGACGCTCCCTTGCAAGTTTCATCTGGTCCCTATCTGTATTACAATCAAACCTAATTTGTGATCCACCTTAGGTCCAAAGTCAATCTGACATTCTACAGAAATAAGGTTGAATTTCCTATCAGTTATAAGTTATAAGTTACTTGGCATATGTAATGACATTGATGACTTATGACATCAAACAATTTTTTATGAGATAGGTCCTAAATTTACACTCGCACAAAATAGCTAAGAGGGATGTTTAAATTTTTACTCTTTTACTGGCAACACGACAGCGCGTTACAGGCACAGCTTTAATCCTATTAAGATTAGGCACGTCATTCTAAGATTTACATTGTATATATTTTTAAAAAACTATAGCTATTAATTGGTTCTCCCCCACTAGACCGAATTTCATAAAAACTAATTTCATTAGCCATGCCAACGTTTGATATAATTTTCATTAGCCCTAAAATCATGAAAACTAAACTTATATGTCCTAATTGATTACTAAACATAAAGTTATATACCCTAATGTTTACTTGAACTAAACATTTAATGCTCTAATATTATTAAAACTAATAATGATTATTCCTAATGATTAATAGGCCTAATAGTCATAAGTTCTAATGATTGTTTGAACTAATCATTATCTTAGCGAAATATAAATTAAGAACAAATACTCAATTAGGTCAATTTTACCCACATAGGTTAGGTTAGGTTAGAGTTGCGACAAGGGGCAAAGCGCTTCACCTTTGCGGAATTGGAGCTCCGCAAAGCGGTCGTCCGTCGACCTTATATACGGTCGTTTAGGAACATATGTAACTAAGTTCAATAATCGATAGGTTTTAAACTTATAAGGTATATTAATATTCGGCATTCATAGGAATCGGAAAAGTAAAATTAGGGCTATTAAGAATTGGACATAAAAATTAAGTATAACGTAAATTCGGGATGCTAAAATTAGGGTTAATGAATAGTTACGAGAAATCAAAATTATGGCTTTTGATTTTAGGGCTATTGAAGTTAGTGGTAGTGAAAATAGGGTTCATATTTTTCAGGCTACAATAGGAGAACGCTATTAATTACATAATACTAAATAGTAAAATATACCATAACATTGTATACAAAATCATTTTTTTTAGGGTTATATACCCAAAGTATGCTCTTTTTACTAAGCCTGTCTGTGTCAATGGGGTGCACCCCATGACAGGCAATAGCTAGACACTTAAAATTTTAACAGAGTACCTATGTTTTACTATAGCCGCTATAGCAACAAATAATAAAAATAAAATAAACAAAGTTTTTTGCCGTAGTATTTTAAGCCTATTTCGTAGTAACCCTAGTAAGTACAATAATTTGAACCGTTTTCAGCATTGTTTTCAACTTCACAAAATCTTGTCCATTTGTTTGCATTGATCCTAAACTATTCCTAAAAAGGTTATCAATAATATTGTTCAAAATTGTACGTTTATCATCTGGCCGATTCCATTCATGAGCATCATAAGATAGTCAAAGCTGCTCGCAAACATTTAATACGAACGAAATAACATTACATTGAAACAGGTACCTGGAATACCGTTGTATAGAAGACGGAACAAACATGTTTACAGTTTAACGAACAAATTCATTTAACAAAGAGGCAATCTTTGCAAAGTCAAAACACAGGTTTTTCACCATGCTTTGATCTATTCTTTTACTTTATCCATAAGGATCCAAAACTTTATGCAGCAGCACGTAAACTATTAAAGATATAACCGCGGATAGATATGACGACACGTTATCTAGCCTAGTTGGTAGTGTCCCCCGCCTACGAACCTAGCGGTCACGGGTTCGATTCCCTGTATGGGTAAATATTTGTGTGATGACTGCGAATATTTGTTCCTGAGTCTTATATAAATGTGTTTATCGTCATCTAGTACCCATTGTTCAAGCCTTGACCTTAGTCTGGGACTAAGTGAATTTGTGTAAGACTATCAAGCTTAAAGATTGGTTAGGTCAATTTGTGTGAGATTGTCCCCTGATATTTATTTACTTTTATTTAATCTACTAAATCTCTTCGCTTGTTTTCTCTTCCGTCCAGCTTATCCTTTCTATTTTCTGACTAAACTACATCTCACACGCTTTCAATATTAGTGTGTCTTTGTGTTGGTATCCAGGTCCCATTACAGTACAAACAAATGCTTCAGATAAATATACTAATAGACTTTAACTATACTTTTTACTTTTTTAGATATTTAAGCTTTGAGGAGGTGCTTCTTGTTATTAACGGTTTTTTAGCCATAGCTATCTTTTTCAATACGTTTATGTTATGATAAGAATTGATAAATAATTTTTATAGTTCACTGCGACTTATGTATTTTTATAATCATGTGCTTTACATCAATCCCTTTGTTGCAGACCCGTAATAAACTGCACAGACCGTAGAGCGTACCTTTGGGAAAGATACGACACCCCAGAACCACCGACAACCAACGAAGTATTTAATTACGAAGAAGTAGAAGACCCGATGTTAAATCCACGTATTTTATTAAGAAGAAGAAAGAAAAGGCAAAATAATGTTAAGAAAATAGATTAAAAATATTTAACACATACGTGGGTACGTTATTTTTTCTTCATAGCGTGTTTCAAGGTTCAGTAAATAACATTAAAAATGGAACCCTTATAAAGGTCGCCAATTCACTATGTTGTCAGTCTACTGTTATACTTATTCTCATTCTGTGTGCTTTTGCCTTAAGCGGTTCATTGGTTTTCTTAACTGGATATTGGAATTCTGATGCCTGACTTATAAAGCCTTTTAAGGTTTACTTCTAGCCTTTAAATGGTTTTTTTTTTAATTATTAAAACTCAAATGTAAATATATAAAATACATTTAAAATTCAAATGACGACGTCATAATTAAGAGTTTTTTTAACATTTGGTGAATCCATTAAAGCGTCTAATGATGACTGGTTATTAAAGAAGCCTCTTTCTCGAAAATAATGACTTTCGAATTTTCACATGACGTAAAAATCAAGTATATCCCAATTTAGATAACATTAAAACAGCAGTCTATACATATACTGCTGTTTTGGTAAAAACAGGACTGTGCAAAAATAATGTTGTTTTGATGCTTTAATGTTTTGTTTATTTATTTTATAAGACAAGCGGCTACATATTTATCTAAATTGTTTACACACTATATTAGTATGAAAATAATTAAATACGTTGCTAAAACGACTTGTTAAGTCGAACGACGATCGCTAAACTAACAAAACTACAATAAGCAGTTTAACTTTAACGTGATTAGCTCGTTTTGTGTTCAACTAAAGTTGGAAAGTCTGCCGTTTTCGTCTATTTCTAAGGCTGATTTCGTAATTGGTATTTCTGCTCGCGTTTTAAAAGCAGTACCTATTTTTTGAAGTAAGTGCATTTAAATCATTTATTAGGGTTAATTAGGTATTCTTCAAGTAAAACGATGTTATTATAATTATAGTAAGTTTAATTATTAGTAGGTTCGTATTTGAAGCGTTTATTACACACTATTATTACAAATAAGTAAAACTAACAATAGCACCAGTGAAATAACAAAAAAAAACAGTTAGAATAGATAAATTTGGGTTCTCAGATTTCTGATGGCAATTCCTGGAGGACATTTAAATTCATTGGTTAATTTTTAAAGGTATAGTTTTTAAATAAATTTATGGAAATCTTGACCAAAATGACAATCATTTTTATTCTACCTAGAAGATTAAAAAAACTGGAGGCCCTGCCAAGATGCATTTCGCTAACTAGCGTTTCTTATTCGTTTCGTTTTTAATCCAATCGCGTCACTATTAGATGACATGATACGAAAAGTAACGTGATCTACCAATGACGCGATTGGTTTAAAAGCGAAACGAATAGAAACGCTAGTTACCGAAATGCATTTTGAAAAAGGCCTCTGTAGTCTAATTCAATTATTTGGTGTTAACTTTTTTTATGCCAGGAAAAAACACTGTCGATTAATAGGCAAACAATCCGCTTGGTTCTCAAAATTTTGTCTTGAAAGAGCACGCCGTGCTACGTTATATAACGGCCGCTCGAGATATTAATTTGAAGGTAAGGGGTGTGTAGGTATGCGGTTCAAATAATTACATAACTTATCATAGGCCATAAATATCGAGCATTAATTTGGCGTTCAATTAAAATCTTTGTTTACTCTCACTGAGAGGATGGAACTTTGGAAGTCGAGTTTAATTTACGGTGCGTGTATTTAAAGTGACATGCAATATCGACACAGAATGCTATTTAAACTGGAACAATACCGTAAAATGTTCCTGCTTTGCTGCTCCATGGGTGATTATGCTCCATAGTGACTATTTCGTTCGTTACTTATAATATAAATCAAGGTCGATGACAAAAATAGTAAATAGTTAGAAGAATCGATGTATTCGATATATATACATCCAGCCGCGAAGTGTATGAAAGTAATAGAAGGATTTACAATACAGATAACCTTAGTATAACAATGGAGAATAATTACCCGTGGGGGAGCAAAGTAGGAACATTTTACGGTACATACTGTTTTGGAGCTCCTACAAGCTCCTACAATTAACTTACAGAAAAGATCGTTGTGTTGTGGTGTGTGGATAAGACAGCCGGTGAAATGACGTATATAGGGATTCCATCTGAGTCCTCAAGGATTGGCAACGTATTTGCAGTGTCTCATAGTCATCGTAAGATTGCAATCTTAAGATGGCAAATCTCTGTGGGCTTCAGAGCTCACTTAATAACCACCATAAGGTGTCTTGTGCGGCCGTTTGCCTTCCCCATGCCAAAAAGAAGTAGCATTTCCGGCCATAATCAGTGTAAGGTAATCGCCGTTAAGTAGGTACAAACAATAAAAACCGAACAAGTGCGAGTAAATTCGCCCACCGAGGGTTCCGCACATGACACGGTTAACTGAATTCAGAATTCGGACCTCCGTTCCTTGATAAAGACCATGTTTTTCTTGTGATTATATTAAAAATTTATTGTTTTCAGATTTTTCCCTCTACTTGTAGTATAAAACTTACTTGCCAAATTTCATAGTTCTAGGTCGAATACCCTATAAATTTTGATTCCCTTTAAAATGTCGAAATATAAGTTTTTTGCGGCATAAACGGCCGTATCTTTTTTTGCATTAACTTTGGATGTTTGATTTTTCACAGTTCAAGGGACTGTAGACCCAAGTATATGGTTTAAATTTCAACTTGATACTTCCACGCGTTTCTGACATAAAAGGTCTTGACAGATAAACGGACAGACGGACAGACGGAAAAAAAGTGATCATATAAGGGTTCAGTTTTTTCCTTTTGTGGTACGGAACCCTAAAAACTATGAGCAAACACCATTTAGCTAATTTTCAATGTAAAGTTCCTTTGTGCCATGGTGGATGATTTTCAGTAGGTATTATAAAAAGCATTTTAGTTTTCTCTAGTAGGTATCTGTAGTTTTGGCCGTAGATGGTGGAGACACGTTCAGAGTTAAATAAATTTCCTTATCAGTCGATATTTTTGTATAGAAAGCTTATGGCAATAATTTGACTGCCAGGGACAAGCACAATGTCTCATGTACACTAGTGAATATTTTTACAAATAGCAACACATTATTTATTGAGATAGCCGTCTAGGCAAAGTTACGTCTTAAGCCTACAAATTTGCCTGCCACTTTGATTGCTTGTAAATCGGAAATACTGCATTACAATGAGATTTGAGTCCTATCTGGCAAGGCATAGGGTCTGTTTTCCGATTAATACTCATAAAACGCTATAAAGAAAATTACGTTCACAGATATAAGAAAAAAACGTCAATATCCAGGCCAAGTTGCAGCATTTTACGGTAGTAAATAAATATCTGGCGATAATCTCACACAAGTTGAGCTAGTCCCAACCTAAGCTCTAGACTTATACTATGGGTACTAGGCAACGATTGACCCGCGGTCCGCTAGCTTCGTAGGCAGGGTCACTACCAACTAGGCTAACGTGTCGTCAACATACATAAACACTTTTGAAAAGAAGTCAGAATATCCAAGAGCGCGTATACAATTAAAGTATTAGAAAAAAGTAGTATGAACTATGCGAGATTTTATAGTAACGAATCGAGTAATCGTAATTTCAATTACATGGTAACTCCGTCAGCTATTGAATAGTATACTAAATTAAACCGCTGACAAAGTTTGATCAATAACTCACGCCGACAGTCTGCTGGTGGATTACGGCAGCGACTCCGGCGCACCGCAGTAATTCTGATTTAGTGTCACATTATCGTTAGCATAATCAGGCAAACAGCTGCGCTTCACTTGCCGCGCTTTTTACGAAACGGAAACATCGAGATGAGAATTTAAAGCACCCTTGCTGTAATTCGTTTCTTTTTATTCGACGAACGGGAGACGTTAACGTAAAGTAGTATTAGTACGTCGTTTCGTATAACGAACCGTTCCGTTGACAGAGCATTGCACTGAACTGCAGGGATTTTTTTTAACCGATTGAAAGGGGTAAATATATTATTCGGATTTATTTATTGGTAGGTAAGATCAATATTAGGGAACTATAAGTAAATTAAAAGAGTTATCAATTCCCAACACGTCCTACTTCTTTATTTGACATTAGCAGCATCAGTTGGAACAGTAGAATGTGCCAACGTGAACTAAAAACATTTTAATAATATACGTATCAAACCCTTGGTAAGCAGTCCGTATAATTGGTTAGCTATAGTTATTATTGCGAACTGTCAATGTTTAGTAGAGATTCAGTAACCGAAAATTATGTTTCAGCAGAAACTCGCTCCCAAAAATTTGAGATTCGTTAATTTGGTCTCGATAAGCGATAATAATATTTTTTTTACAATAAATACGGTATCATATTTGACGCTCCATGCAGTAGCTATAAAAAAACACGATTTCTATCAAAAATTACATATCAAAGAAAAAACTACAAATGAAAAGTATTAAAACAATCTGATTTCACTTCGACAAAATGGCAAAGACCGTTTACTCCAGTGAAGGTTTTGGGTAATTATTGGTATGCACGAACCTTGGGAACTCGTTGATGCCCTTTCCGCATTTATCAAAGAAGGATCTGAATGCCAGTGAACCCGGGATCTTCTACTAAATTCTCTTCTTCATTTAAACCTGATTTCTTTTTAATCGACTTCAAAAAAAGGAGGAGGTTCTCAATTCGTCTGTATTTTTTTTTAAATGTTTGTTACCTCAGAACTTTTGACTGGGTGAACCGATTTTGATGATTCTTTTTTTATTTGAAAGCTGGTGCTTCCCGATTGGTCTCATTATTATTAAAATGAAGATCTGATGGTGGAATCCATGAGGAATCGACGGAACTCTTCAAAATTTATAGGCAACCTCTAGCGATTTTGGTATTTTTCATTGTAACTCGTGTATTTGGTCTTGGAAAGCACTACTTGGTGAAGTGGAACTGATGATGAAGACCACAGATGGCCACCGGAACTCCTAAACGGTATATATTTCGAGGGTGGCGACAAGATATTTCGATTAAGATAGTTGAGCGACTATGACGAAGCATATTTAGGTTTAAATATAATTATGACAATGACTTTCCCACGGCGTTGCTTTAAAAAAATAACTTCTTTAAAATGGTAGGTAAATAGGTCAGTCCAACTGAAGTCGGCGTCCAACAATATTTAACCAAAAGCAGACTTCAGTTGGACTGACCTATTTACCTACCATTTTAAAGAAGTTATTTTTTGCTTTATGAAGGCGGGTTTTTGTTTTTTTTAACTTTTCTTTATTCTTACCTGAATTTTCTTCTTCAATCTCGTCTTCCTCAAGAGCTCCTTGCAGTTCTTGAAGTGACGGATAAAGTTCCAGGTCATCTCCATCAGACTCATCATCTTCCTATATTTCGCGGCATTCTAACTGTGCCAGTAAGTCTTCTATCTCCCTGTCTATTAAAATTTTATGACTAACCATCCTGTAGAAAAATTAAAAAGCTTATTTATACAGCCACTCGCATACCAAGCATTAGTTAAACCCGAGCAAATTCAAAAAACCGTTATAAAACTTGTTAGTTAGAAAACAAAGCTTAGTGCATGGAGTTTCATTTTTGATACCATGAACAATGGTGTTATCGCATGGAGTATCGTTTTTGATACCGGCAAAAAAGTGAAAGATTTAGTAAAACAATGCAAAACTCACTAAAACGTATATAATATTCGATAAATATAATTACTAACCTTTTATATGCAGATTTTTTCGGGTGAAAATATCTCATGATTCGCCAGATACGTGACAATTCAAACTTGGAATTTCATTATAGCAAAAAACAACCGCCCAATTCAAAGTTTTGACATTTCATCAAATGACAGCCGCTCTGAGTGTTGCCTAGTGATATTATTTTGCAAGTATTTGAGCAAAGGTTACGTTATTTAACCTTAATAGCGAGATTAAAAGTAGATGATGGATTTTTGAACGAAGAAAATTTATGGTTTCATTTTTGATACCGTATGCATCTAAGGGTTAACGATTTGGGAGCACACATGCAAAAAATTACAAAAGAAAGAAAGCGAAAATTTCAAAAATAAGCAGACAAAAGGGTACAAATAAAACAAAAATTTGTAAACAGAAATTTAATTGGTTTTATACGCCAAATATTTTGATTTTAATTATCCACTTGCGTTGGCTTGCTACATGGTGTGGAGCTCATTGAAGATTTCTTTCGGTGGTTTCTGAAAAAAAATATGTTTAGTTTATTTTGTTTAAGTTAACAAATAAAAGACAAAAAAATAACAAGGTCCAAAATGGAAACCAGATTTTAATGACTCAGCTCTATCGCGTTTACCTACTCTAACTTAACTTTATAACTAGCTGTTGCCCGTAACTTCGGCCATGTAGAAGTCGTGTATCGCTACTCTCGGTAAAAAGTGCCCTATATCCTTCCTCAGAGTTCAATAGCTATCTTCATACCAAATTTCATCGAAATCGGTTTTTCGGTTTGATTTTATCCGTGAAAATAGACAGATAAAGTTACTTTAACATTTATAATGAGTATTAAAGAATGGATTAAATTAATAACAGTCAGAAGACAGGAATTAGAAAGACATTAAAATGTTGTAATATAAACTTGATATTAAAACTTTCCGGATGTAAGATGAAAGTTAGTAAATATTGGAAAAAGTCACCGGATTCTGTTCGTAAATGCTTGAAACATTATATCAATACATTAAATTTAAATGTTATTGCATCATTATTTAGATGTACGGTCAAAAGCACATATATATGTATTAATAGATCTTAATATCAGTAGCATAGGGGTGCGGGGGTTTTTGTGACGCCTTAGGAACGTAATTATACATATATATTTATGACTTTGACTGTGCCTGAATAGCAGAACAGTAGCAACTTATCAAAAGCAACCCATAAGTGAAGTGAAGAAAGTAATTGAAATAAATAAACTTACATGCTTTATTCTTGAGACTAAGAGAGAAACCTTTTTGTTTATTTGAATTTTTTAAACCCAATACATTTCCTTTTTCGATCTCCGTCCTATCAGAAAACTGATTCAAATCGGCGATCCAAGTAGATGTGGTATCTGAATTGATGTCGTTTATTGCTTCCAGGCTGTGGTAAAGGATGATGAACCTCATCTCGGTTTCGGCCGGGCTCCCATATTGTTTTTGGTAGTCCCGTTGGTATTTGTCGAAATACTCCTGTGCTTTGGTAAGATCATAAATAGGGCCAACTATAGGAATCGCTACACTGGTGTAAAACAGCGCAAGAGTTAAAACCAGAGTGACAACAAGTGACTTCATCGTGGATAAGTGACGAAAATACAAGGCTACCAGCGTTTTATACTATGCCTTATCGTGTTACAGATGATTTAATTTCCTCTTTTCGACATGTTACAAAAACATGCATTAAATTGAATATTTATAGGCAATCAGTCACGGTTCGTGGTTCATTAAAATTAATATAAATATAAACCGATCAGTATTTTATTGCATTGCGCTTCGTCACGGTTTAAATTCAATATGGTTTCCAGTCGCTTTATAATCATTTGACAAAATATAAAGTTAGTTTTTAAAGCTCCGTAGCCGTAGATAAATTGAAAACATTATAATTTCCCCACATGCGTCGGTCTGCTGTATCCACGTGTCTGAAATCAACTCTTACAATCAGTCACGATACAGTCACAAATATCGAGGTTTGCTTTGAACTCTGTTTTTAGGGGGCTTTATACTCGGAATTATTTCTTTTTGCAGAAGCATCGATCGTTTTTGTTTTTAACTGCAGCAACTAATCAATCCTGGGATTATTAGATTCAACACGCAATTAAAACCAAGAAATACTTAAAAAGACCGCGGTTAAGGTTCGTCTCACAAATAGTTCGCCTAAAACAGAGATCTCACGATTTCCCGCCTAACTCCGTTACACTCTGACCAATTTTGCTTCCGCTTCCTAAAAATGGCCTTGTAACAGAGTTCATAAAGATTGGATCATCGATACTCAAGTTATCGTCAAGCAAACATACAAACATACGAATGTCCACTTAGGGCGAGTTGTTTGATCCTTAGTTAACTGAACTAATAGGTAAAATTCGAAAATCAAATCGAAAATGTGACATAAGTAATTGGTTCACATTTAACAAAATAGTGCGGTTTTTACCCTTATTTCAGTGGACTACCTGATCAAACAACTCGCCCTTAGTTGAGTCTAAGACCTCGCTTTGTTCGGAGGACAATTAGTTTGCCGCTGAGTTAAAAACAATACCTACCGTAACAGGTCAAAGAAGATTTGGTTTTACCACCTAGAATGGAAGCCCAGAGAACTTATGATTCCGTTACTTAAAAAAAAATTCGGTTCGACTACTATTCTACGAAATGACATGAAGATCGGATCAACGAAAGGTACTCAAGTTATCGACGTACAAACATACAAACTTCGACTTTAAAACTTACTTCGTTCGGTTGATAAAATAGACACACTGTGTATTTCCAAGCTAGCTTGCAGTTAAAATTGTCTTAATAGTAGTGAGCAACCGAAAATATCCACGGTATTATAAAATCCGGACGCTAGTGATTAAAATGAAGCAAACGTGGTACAAAGTAAATAAAAAAGTTAAAAAAACACACTTTAATTTTCAAACATTTTAATATTCCCAATGCATCCTTTTGCGTTCCATTTCCTCAAAGAAGTCATCAAGGTTTTTTTGCGGCAGTTTCTAAACATAAAATAAAAAACTTTACTATACATGAATAACAAGAATTGAAAAAACAGCAAGCATTCTCGATGGACATGGGTGTCGTGCACAACGAACCGTTTTTAAAACTTTTCATTCGAGATGTTTGTGAAAAATGAATCTATTTATTTAACAAATAACTAGATCGATTATGCCTATATATTTTATATTAGAATAATCAACAAAATTTTATATGTTATATTAATAATAAAAAGTTAAACACTCACCCCATTTTTTAAATGTTTTTTATCTCTTCTATAGTCCAATCAGCCATATTATTTATATCTGCAATCCAGCTGTTTTGTTTTGAATTGATTCCATTAATAATTTTTAGGCTGTTGACAAATCGGTGATACCGCATTCTTTTTTCAGTTGCGTTGGAATAGTGTTTGTTGTATATTTTCATAAAATAATCAAAAACACTTTTTGCTTTTGAAACGTCGTAAATAGGTCCTTTTCCTTCATTATTCGGTAGTAAACCTATTCTCCTTTCATACTCTTTTTTCGTTAAATCAGTAAAATCAGTCAAAGCAGCGGTCCATATTGAATTGGGATTTGAATTGATCCTGTTGATTATCTCTAGGCTGTTGTAAAAAATGATAAATCGCATTTGTTTTTCGGCCGGGCCAGCATAATTTTTCTTGAACTTTTTTATGTAATCTTCGAAATACTCTGCCGCACTGCCAAGATCGAAAATTTCTCTATGGGGTTTGGTTTGAACACTTGCGTAAACCAACGCTAGAGTTAATCCCAAAATGACTTCGAATCGTAACTTGAGGTACCTCATCCCATATGGTGGCTAGAATGCAGAACAACCGGCTATTTATACAATACCTTATCATTCTTATCGATTATTATAACGCAGCATTTTTTTTGTCGTCATAAATATGCCAAAAATGCACGTTAATTTCAATCGCTTCGCGCTTCATTTAAATTAATATAATAAAAAATGCTTAAATATTATTTACGAGTATATAGTAATTTTTGTTACAATTTATTTTGTTTTGTTTGTAAATAAGTAAACATATTTGCTGTTAGTCCTTATCAGTAAATCAAAAAAGGATGGCATTAACTATTTATGTCAATTACCCGTCTTTATCGCGCAAAAAATAAGAGATACTACTTAATATTTAAATAATAATACATAACAATTTACGAGTTTATCAAATAATTAATCGTCTATTTACAAATACAATAATACTTAGTACCAGTTTTACCAAACGATGTTAAATTTAATCAATTTCAATCGACTGTTAGCTCATGCATTTTGAAAGCTGTTAACGCTCTAATCGTTACTTTGTTAAGTGGTTAACATCGTATGGTGAAATTGGTACTTAATAGAATATTTTTTTCGGACAAGGTCACGAGATTATAATCTTAATTATCCATTTTAAGATTTCTACTCGGGATCCCGCGATGTTGCACGGACAGTGCCGATCACTGCTCATTCATAATCAACACACCAAACGAGATATCTTTCATCAATCATTTTTATTCATTTTATTTCATTTCAAAATGATTATTACAGAGGTTTATTTGATGGTTTTGCTGACAATCAACCATATTTTATTGTACCATGCAATGAACCATAGAGTTCTATTTCAGGTATTTTACGGTTACCGTACTCTTAGGCCGACTTTACACTGAAACTTACGACTTACGTAAGTAGGGACGCAGGTATTTGTTAGAAAAAGATAGAAATATTTTTTTCTCATTCTAACAGATAGCTGCGTCCGTATTTACGTAAGTCGTAAGTTTTAGTGTAAAGGCCGCCTTATGCAAATCCAAAATTAATAAGTTACTAAGAGTCCCAATAACGAAACCATTAGGTTAAAACGCATGAACTAACCTAAACGTCGATGTTTTATGAAACCTTTGTAGAATGCAAGCAGGCGCGTCTCTTCAAGTACAAAAATACTGCATTGAGAGAAAGGGGTAATGTATATGGAAAAGATCAGGTCAAAGTCATGTGCCGCGAATTCTTACGGAACATTAACTCTAGTCGTCTCCATGGATTTATTGCGATGACGTCACACTTTCTCAACTCACCGTATGAAGCATCGATAGTGAGAGTATTTGTCATGTTGAGAATGTGATCGTAATATTCTCTCGTGTGGTATTTGATTTATTATCAAGGTGTGCATAATAAATAGAAATCAAGACACGTATAAGCTAACTTTTTGACGCTTCATAAAACGTTTGAATATAAATCGCAATACCAGAGTAATTACAGTACGGACATAGTGTATAGTCACCAGCAATTATTATTATTCAACATGAAGCTCAAAAATATCTGATACGCTCTTATGCCTTTGGTAATAGAGACGTGTCAGATATTTTTGCCCCGCGTCTCAGATATTGAAACGGGCAAATATATAATGTAAATAAAACCAAAGCAACCTATTTACCAAAAAGTATTACTCGATAATCAAGTACTTTTAAGGATCAAGTACGGTCTTTTCATTGATATGTAGGCTTGTTTATAATTAATTAATAAAAGTACAAATCATTGCCCATTTTAATTGACACCGACTGTAAAGAGATGGCTTGTAGTAGTTAGGCGATGGGCTTGCAACCTCTCATTAATACTCTGGTAAACTTCTTAGCCTATTTGTGCAAAATTTGGTTACAGAATTATCATCTACCCCACTCTGGGATTACAGGCGTGAAGGTATACCTATGTATGTTAATATTAATTTTTCTTTGGATTGCCTACTATGAAAACGTCCACCTTAAACATTTTACACGATAACTAGAAAAAAAAAACGTTAAACGAAGATTTCGTTTTGATCAAGATCAGACTATTATAGATGAAAATCTTAAGTAAATGACCTCTTAGATGTAGTTGTAAATTCCATAATAGTTTTGTACACTACTACATGCAAGAGGTAATTTACTTAAGTTCACCTTATAACGACTAAGTACTTACAAGACTTGAAACCTCGATATTCCATAAAAGTAATACTCACTCTCATACGCGCTTATGTGAGTCTAATAGAATTGAGAGAGACCTGAATGTTTCTATATATCCTAAAGAAGCTTATTTAAATTATTTACTTAGGATTATAATAAGTATAATAGGCGAATTCGCTTAGGCTACCCAAAAGTTTGCTTTTTAGGCCACCGATCTAAAATTCAGTTTTTTAGATCTGGGGTCTAAAAAAATCAAATTCAAAAATATTTATTTAGGAAATTAGCCACATTAGTGCTCGTACACGTCGTCGGTAATATGTAATACATCTGGTAGCGCGATTGTCTGGATGTCAGCCGCTTTCCCCCTGAGCAAAATTCCATAACTCATAACACTATGGAAATAAGTGTAGACTGGTGTCTCTTACTCTCCAGTCTCAACTTACTTACCTTTTTTTTATTTGAAAACGAAGGCAGACGAGCAAGTGAGCCACCTGATGGTAAGTGATCATCGCGACACATAAACACCCGCAGCACCAGAGGAATCGAAGGTACGCTGCCGGCCTTGGAGAAAAGAGTAGCCTCATTTTTTGAAGGCCCCGAAGTCGTATTGGTTCGGAAATACAGACGCCGAAAGCTGATTCCACATAGATAAGGTGCGTGGCAAGAAGGCCCTCAAAAAACGCACGCTTACCTGCAAGTGAAGATATATGCTTGCTCTATTGTAGTTTTAAATCCAGAGTGACACCTAGATATATTTTATTGGCTGTAAACTACTTAACAAATTATCCTGTTATTAATAATAAGAACGGACCTAGAATAAAGCCTTGAGGCACTCCCATATCAACAGTTGACCCAGGAGATTGTGTTCTGTTACTGTCTTCTTGTTAAGTTCTGTGAGCAAGGTCAGGTGTAAGTATAATAAGATCAATTGCACTGTTTTTAATTCCATAGTAATGTAACTTCCGCACTAACGTAACATGGTCAAAATCGTCAAAACAATCAACTGCCTGGTACAGATCACAAAAATAAGTGATTTTTTCCAGGCATCGAACCATAGTGGAACCGGAATCTGTAGTGACTATACTAGATTCCCTCTTGGTAAATTCAAATTGACTGCCGAAAAGTAGCTTATATTGATTGAACTGTGAAGTGATTTGATTAAGAATTAATTTCTCAAAAACTTTACCTTAGTTGGTAGTATTAAAATGAGTTTATTTATGGGGTCCGTTTTTGACCCTGACTTAAACAAGGGTATAATTGTACTGTGTTTTATTAGGTCAGGAAATACTCCAATATCAACACACTTGTTAAATTAGTCAGCTATAGTAAATTATTGCTTAGGAAGGGAAGTAGGTACTTGCGGGCCGAGTATTGGTTTTATACGGACGAACTTGCGAGTCCGTTTAAAGATAAACGAAGCCAGCAATTGCCGTTCCTGCCAAGGCAAATATAGTGCTTTTCTCAAAAACCGCAATAAAAAAAGTTATGGAGTAAAATTGGCATCTTCTTTCAATTCTTTTGGCGTACAATTAAAATCTTCATCGCTTGAACTAATTTTTTGAATTGCACACAAACAGAAACTTCACGTGTAAAAACCATCACTCTTTACTGCCTTTTTGTTTATGAGAAGGAAAAACGAAGCTTTTTTTTAAAAAAAACATGCTATTCCAGACACATAAAAAAGTTATGTTTTGAGTAAAATATGTATGAATAAGACTCGTGCTCTCATTTTATTATGGCCCTTTTCACTTTTTAAAAAGTCACAAACTAGACATAGACCGTAATGAAATTTGTATGCAACATTGCGGGCTTGTGTAGCGAGCCTGCAATTCACATTAAGGTCTGTGCTGCAATTATTATTTTTTAATTTGAGAGCTGTCAGTAAACTATGTTCTTCGCGTCCAAATACAGATAGTCACGTCAACTTTTCCGGACATTTTTGAGAAAAATATTTAAGGTAAAGTTGAGTGTAAAATGAAGTTTAAAATGTATATTCATTTCAAATCATTTTTGAATTACATGCATTAAATTGAATATTTAATAGGGTAGCAGTTTATTGCAACGCAGTTTGTTATGGATGAAAATACATTAATGTTACCAGTTATTTTATGACAGAAATAAATATTTGACATGTGACAAAATATATAGATTTTTGATTTGGTGTAATATTAATGAAGACTCCTTTATTAAGTGGTATTTGTTATAATTAAAGGAGACCTCAACCTTGTCTATAGCTATGTAAGAAAGAAAAATAATAAACATTTTATCATTTACCTAAACGAGTATTTCAAATTTGACGTTCGTTTTCATTTAAACTGGGCATAGTGATTTCAACCAACGACGCGACGACGTTGACGTCAATATACGTAAAATGAAGTAGTTGAGCGAAAGCATTGAATTTAGGTACCTACTTGAAATTTCCAAGAAATAAGTAATCAGTGGGTACACTGGGCGAGCATTAAGAAAGGATTTTTCTAAACTCGACCCCCAGCTGGAAGAAATAGGCGAAGTAGCGGGAAACTAATTTTAGGCGTATAGGTGAAAAACTTTAGTAAATGACCTCTTGCATGTAGTAGTAACACATCTGTATAGACTGTTCAACATTCCATATTTTAAATTTGACGTAAATTCCATATAAGTTTTGTACACAACAACATGCAAGAGGTAATTACTTAAGTTTTTCACCTATACAACGTTGCGGCTGTCCTGCTGTCTTTCTCTTTACATACATACAGGATGTCCCATAAATCAACGTCAACCCAGCTAGGGCTGATAGAGCACTGCAGCTTAAAAGCTATCAATTTAACCTCTATGTATGTTCTGCGATTTTTACTAGTTTCGGGGATATTGAGCATTATAATCTGATTTTTTTTAATTTTTCCTTATGTCCTTGTGAAGAAAAATCCTTAATTTCATGTTTTACTTCAGAAGTTTTCCAGAGGTTTGTTACTCCATACTAGGTGTCTCAGTGTTTGTATGGAAAAAACAATTTTATGTCAGGCCTTAAAAAGTTGATTATAAAAAAACGAGCAAAAAACTTTAAAAACTAAAAGGACATAAGGAAAAATTACAAAAATTCAGATCATAATGCTCAATATCTATAAAATTAGTAAATATCGCTGAACATACATTAAATCGATAGCTTTTTAGCTGCTTTTTAGGTTGACGTCGATTTATGGGGCACCCTGTATAAAAAAAGGCTTCCGTGACTGCCTGAATGACTGACTACTGACAGACAACGCACAACCGCTGGACGTATTGTAAATTGGAGGGAATATTGTTTGGGTACCCTAGGGGTGTACTAAGAACTGATTTTGGTCATAGCACGACCCTCAACGGGGACGAGTAGTAATAGTTAGGGACTATTTATACTAAAAGAGTAACGTTACACAGCGTCCGATCGCTACCACCAATACCACCATCTCTTACCTGTCAGAAGTGTAAGCATTGTTGTATTCTTGTGTGGATGTAAGACAATCGTTTCTACGGATAATGGGGTTTGCGTCTCTGATACTTTTCTTTCTAAGTTCGTTATACGTGCTTCCATTTAAGATATTCTTCAGATTTTTATTACTTGTAGTATTAGCTGTAGGGGAGAGCAGGGGGCGTAACTCTAGCAATATTTTTGAAAGCTGTCAAATGATACCTCAATTAATGTCATAATTTAAAAAAAATACCTTTGCTTATTTTTTTAACATATTTAAATGTGCACAAAATTTATGTATTGTAACTTTGATAGTTTTTAAGAAAAAGTGAGTGTGACATACAGACAGACAGACGAACATCGCGAAACTATAAGGGTTTCTAGTTTGACTTCGTAACCCCAAAAATGGTTAAAGGATTATCACTGTGCAATAAATCCCACAATATCAGTACTATTGGAATGAGGGTGCCAGTGTTTTGAATGAAGCAAGTGTGCTACAAACAAAAAATATAACTAAATCAAACAAATTTTACACAGAATTTTGAATTTCGCATCATCTTTATTTACCAAATATTGTCTTGATTTCAAAATCCTTTTGCATAGGCGTGTCACAAAGAAGTCCCCATTAAGTAACTCTTACGGTAGTGACTGAAAAAAAAACACCAAGTTCAATTTTTACTTGTCAAAACATGACTAAAATAACAAAAATTCTAGGAACAGCGAGACCCTGAAATGAACATTTAAATTATCTAGGCCAGGCCAGGGTACTAACACTTCAGAATTTATTTATTTCAATATACTCGAAACGTATGGAGTAAACATATGCGGTCATCTGTCATCTGAGGCCCTAAATAATATGCATTCGGCGTCCGTTATCGTTACCCAAAATGTTTAGGACTGACGTAAGCTGTCAGACGGTCGCGTCGAGCGCCTACGTCAATTCCATATATTTTGTCAGTTTCTACGTCAAAGTTAAGCAACTTGTCTAGCCTCACAGTTTACGTAGCCGCTAAACATTTTGTCGATTTTAGAAAATCGCTAACTATGTGTTATGCATTTTGACTAGGCCCTCAGGGACTCTGATTCTACTCGGTAAAACATAAGTACTTTTGAAATGAATTATCGTTTTGTTTAACCCGACCGCCATTACTGTAAGTAAATTAAAGCTATCATAACGTTGACGATACGATAGCAACATGTTAAGAGAAACTCATCGTCATTTTTTTAAATATTGCTTATGGCAAACATAAAACTTAACCTAGCATTATATTAAACAATGAATAAAAAATAAAAAGATCAAGCGTAGTTGAGCAGGAAAACATGTGAAAACTCAGAATAACAAGAGGAAATCAATTAAATATATACAGGGTATATCAGAAACCGACGTCAACCCGCCTAGGGTTGATAGAGCAGCTAAAAAGCTATCGATTTAACCCCTATGTATGTTCAGGGATTTTTACTAGTTTCGGAGATATTGACCATTTTAATCTTAATTTTTGTAATTTTCCCCTATGTCAATGATTCTAATTATGTATAATGCCACTGGAAAACTTATGAAATAAAATTAAGGGAAAATTACAAAAAGTCAGATTAAAGTGATCAATATCTCTGAAATTAGTAAAAATCGCTGAACATACATAGGGGTTAGCTTTTTTAGCTGCTTTATCAGCTCTAGGCGGGTTGACGTCGGTTTCTGGGACACCCTGTATATATACATATACTTACGAGTAACTATGACGGTACATTTTACACCACATTAAATAAAGTTTCGATAGTTTTTATGACTAAGTTATAACTTATAATTAAGTTATTTGGGTATCTGGTTTAGGCCAAACATTTTTGTCTGTTAAATATTCCTCGACCCTATTAGTAAACTTTAGACATCAACGACTTCTTCAAGTAGGTAATATTTAAGTACTGAAAGAAAAATACGCCAAGTATTTTATGTAGAAATGAACGGATTAACCTACTTCCCAGACAAAAAAAAAACTCGTGGCAATTTTATTTTTATTTCTAGTGTTCAAATTATATATATAATAATGCTTAATAAAAGACTTGAGATTTTAAGAATCATATAAAATAACATGAATAATATTCTCTTTATATACATTGTGACTGTGACAACATTAGTTTATTAAATTAGTACTCTTAAGGAATTACAGGAGTTTAGGATAGGTATATATAGAACGAATGGCGCTTTTTAGAATACCGTACGCATAGAGTAAACATAAGCGGGCATCTGTCATCTGAGGCCCTAGATAAGATAGTTACATTCGGCGTTCGTTGTCGTTACCCAAAATGTTTAGGATTACGTCAATTCCACACGTGAAGCAACTTGTCTAGCCTCATAGTTTACGTAGCCCCTAACCGTATTGTCAATTTTACAAAATCGCTAACCTCTCTCTTAACCCTTAAAATCGCAAAATTAAAAAAGAAACTGAAATCTAGCCTCATTGAAGTTCACCTATTTACACAATATTATTTAAATAAAAAATACAAGAAGTGCACCTTAAGAAATGTATGGTATACTATACAAAATAGAATACCTACAGTACGCCATAACACTATGAAGATATGAAAAGTAGATACAAGGAATTAAACTCACTTACTCCTTTTTATTGTAAAATTCCTTTTATCTCTTGTTCTGTCCAATCAGCCATATAATTAATATCTGCAATCCAACTGTCTTGTGATGAATTGGTATTGTTAATCATTTTTAGGGTACCGACAAATAGTTTAAACCGCATTCTTTTTTCTGCTGGACCGGAGTATGTTTTGTTATATTTTACTATAAAATCTTCAAAAAGTTCTTTTGCTTTTGAAAGGTCGTAAATGGGACGCTCAGGTTTCTCAGTCGGTAGGAAACCCATCCTTTCTTCCTTTTCTTTTTCTGTTAAATCAGCAAAGTCATTCAATTCGTAGGTATATTTCTTCGAGGGATCTTCATTGACATTGTTGATTGCTTCTAGGGTGCGGTAAAAATTTTGAAATCTCATCTCTTTTTCGGCCGGGCTAGCATAATGTCTATTAAATTTTAGTATAAAACCTTCAAAATACTCTGCTGCCTCGGTAAGGTCAAAAATTTGACCACTAGCTTGGACATTGACGAAAAGCAGTGCTAGAGTCAAAACCAACACGACGTTGACTGACTTCATCATGGATAAGTACCAAATAATGAATTAGCAAGCTGCTTTTATATAATACCTTAACTTATCTTAATGTAGCAGAAAATAGGTTTTTTCAATTTATATTTAAAAGGGTATTTAGGTTTAATTGCTAATTTGAATCGCTTCGCGCTTCATTTTATTAAATATTAAAAATTGTACGTTATTTATATCGAATTTATTTGCTTTGTTTATACGGGTTGACCTACAATTTGACGCTGAAAACGACATTCCCGAAAATAACTACCTTGTTCTACATTTTCGGGTGATTTGGCTACCTCTCAAGCCATTCCTTGTGGTTCTTCACTAGATGCGCTATCATTTTTATATTGATCAATTTAAGAAGAAAAGTATGTGAAAATATATTTTGCGATTTACGATAAATGTGCAGTCCCCGGGAACGCCGCGACCCCGATCTTCTGTGCGAGAAAGCACTCAAAAAACTGCACAAGTTCGTGTCGGACTCGAATTTGAATTCGATTTCGAATCGAATCAGCGCGAGCCCAACTCCCATTGAGTTTTTTTTAGTATTTGTTGTTTTTCGAACCAAATCAAATCAAATCTTCTACTATACTATAATTTGTACTATAATTATATCAAATTTGAGGCTTGTGTGTTTTAACGTTATTACGATATAACAAAAATAAAAATACGTTGAAAGAAAACGTTACATGTATGGAGAGCCCCTTTTTAGGGTTCCGTAGTCAAACTAGGAACCCTTATAGTTTTGCCATGTCCGTCGGTCCGTCCGTCCGCAGCCTAGCTCAGAGACTCTTAGTACTAGAAAGCTGTAATTTGGCATGAATATACATACCTATTAGTCACGCCAACAAAGTGGTAAAATAAAATCTTGAAAAAGTTTTTTAGTGTACCTCCCCTACACGTAACGTACGGATGTTATTTTCTTTAATAAAATATTAAGCTTTAACGCGCTAATTTTTGTAAGAGTCTAGTGTCCCCCCCCCCCCTCCCCCTACAGCCAAAGATACAAATACTAAAAATCTTAAAAATATCTTAGATGAAAGCACATCCTCCTAAGGCCCAAAGTCTTTTTAAAAGGCCTTCGTCCGGCCATTAAAATAAAGGTCTAATGCAAAGACAGTAAAGTGGAATTTCTTTGGTTTTTATAACTAATGTTCAAACTAGAAAATCTAATTAATTTTATTCACAATAGATTCATATTCCATTGATAAATTTCGTTGTATGCTGGGCCTTATGAGGTTAACGAATTTTAAAGAAAAACTATCAGGACTAAGTAGATTTGATTGGAATGTTTATACCTACTAAAATCATCTAAGACAGCACCAAATAACTTGAAATAGAGAATTAGTTCATACTTGTTGTTTTATGAGATGGTGTTTGTGTAGTAACTTCGGCTTCGGCTTCGGTACCCTACACTGAGCATGGTCAGACATGCTCTTGCCCGGTTTTGTTAGCAAATCCGCCGTAATAGTTAACACATATTCTGAAAAAATATCAATCGGCTACCAGTTAGATACGGTTGAAAAGATGGACTTCAGCATTGAGCGGTCGAAAAAACTACCACAAAAATGGGCAGATGCAATGCGATAACTCCTAAAATCTTTAGATAGCCTGGCATCCGGGGATATTACTATCATGGGCGAACCGATAGAAAGGGTGGAAGCAAGTAACCTCGGCCTGCTCATGGACAGCAACTGCGCTTTGAGAGCCACGTAGTCGTGAGTAGTTACTTTTACCGCCTCAAGGTTCTTTATAATATTCGTGATTACCTCAGCGTTGATATGCGTGTCCACCTGTGTGAATCACTATTATCTAGATTAAACTATTGCGATGTCGTTTATGATGGTCGTATACTTGGTCGGTCCAAGAGGCTAATACAACGAGTCCAGAACGCGTGTGCTCGTTTTTGTTTTAGAGTCCTTCCCCGCTCCCACATCACTCCGTATTTGAGCGCCGCTAACCTGCTAAACATGGCTGCGCATGCACCTGGCGACGATTATGTTCGGTCTGGTGCAACACATGACCCCGTCGTACCTCTTTAAAAAGATCCAGTGGTCCAGTAATGTACGCAGGTTTAAAGCTAGGGCGATCGTGCCGCTGCACCGAACCGCGGCGTTTCTGGGTAGTTTCAAGTTCGCGGCGTCCAAGTGCTGGACTGATCTCCCCCCTCCCATCCAAGGAGCGCCGAGCAAGTACACCTTTAAGCGTAAGCTTAAGGGCTATTTGTTGACGCTCCATAAATCCTAATTTCCCAACCCAACCAACACTTTGTAAATTAAGAGTTTAGTTTTCTTTTGTTTTTGTTAATCGGCCAAATTGTCGATGCTGTATACTGGCTAAGTACGTACTCGTATTTCTACTTTAAATATGTTTATGTAAGGTATTTGCATGTAGTTTTTAAATTTATTTTGCCATTAACTATAAGTACTTCTTTAATAGTATCTGTCTATAATTATATTTATTTATTTTTTAAATTACACTTTACTCGTTTAGCTTACCGTCCGTCTGTCACACTCGGAGCTGGCTGAAAATCAGCGCTGCAGGTGTTCAACACCTCAGCATTATGCTGAGCCAGTGTCCGATTCACTGCCGCGAAGACACGCTCACTACTTGTTTATTGCTGTTTTCTGTTTTCAATTTTTTTTCTGTGTGTCTTGTGTGTGTAGTTTCTAAAATCTCTATCGGTTTTGTATCGAGTCTTACCAATTTAACTCCACCCTGAGATACATTTTAAGCCCTCTAACTTACACTGTATGCTGGAGACCTCATTCAAAATACTAAGAACGTGATAGAGGTAGGACTTTATGTTACTCTAATGCCCTAGCTCAACATCCTTTTCTTTTCTTGAACTTATCGATTTGAACGTATTATTTTACTATTTCTTTGCTCAAACACTGGCATAGCCCTAAGAATTACTAAACTTAAGTGGCAGTGGACGGAGCATATCGGTCGCAGAACATATGACCTAAGGGGTCGAAGAGTTCTCTAGTGGCGTGCGTGGCGGTAACGGGAACCGATGGATGCAAGCGGCGCAGCGCAGCGACCGGTCCTTGTGGCAAACTTTAGGAGAGACCTATGTCTAGCAGTGGACGTTTTTTAAATTATAATGATGACGAGGGGCTCTATTCCGATTTGTTTAGCTTATCTTGCTTCTATATCGTCATCATAGACATAAATACGCTTGCTTCGTCCGCAGCCATTTTCTGTCTCCTAAGTTTTGACTAGGGTCATGAGCAAGCGCATTAAAAAAGGATATTATTTCTGACGTTTATTTATTTAGTTAACGATGTATTCAGAAGCATTTTAGACACAAGTAAATCGTTACTTTAAAAAAATTGTAAAGTCGTCACTAAGGATCGACTTAATCGTCATTAACTGGCTCTGAGTCCAGCCGTTACTGTCTATTTAAGAAGGAGCCATCAAAACTTCAACAATGGTTTACCAAAAAAACGATAATCAATACCATACAGGAATGATAGTGCTAGTGTTAAACATCTCCGTGGATCTTCCTGTCCTATTAAAAAAGGAGTTTTCAATAGATTCTTAAAAAAAGTGTTAAAGAATCTTCACTGTGTAATAAATTCCATTATATCAGTAGGTACTATTGGAATGAGGGTGCCAGTGTTTTGAATGAAGCAAGTGTGCTACAAACAAAAAATATAACTGAATCAGACAAATTTTCCATAGAATTTTGTATCAGCTTTATTTACCAAATATTGTCTCGATTTCAAAATCCTTTTGCATATGAGTGTCACAAAGAAGTCGCCATTAAGGATATTTTGCGGTAGTTGCTGAAAAAAAAACACCAAGTTCATTTTTTAGGTACTTATCGAAACATGATTAAAATAACGAATATTCTAGAAACAGCGAGACCCTGAAATGAACATGGAAATACCTAGGCCTAGCCAGGGTGCTAACACTTCTAAAGTTTATTTTTTCAATCAACTCGAAACGCATATAGTAAACATAAGCGGGCATCTGTCATCTGAGGCCCTAGATAAGATAGTTACATTCGGCGTTCGTTGCCGTTACCCAAAATGTTTAGGATTACGTCAATTCCACACATTTTGTCAGTTTTTACGAAAAAGTTAAGCAACTTGTCTAGCCTCATAGTTTACGTAGCCCCTAACCGTATTGTCAATTTTACAAAATCGCTAACCTCTCTCTTAACCCTTAAAGTCGCAAAAATAAAAAAGAAACTGAAATCTAGCCTCATTGGAGTTCACCTATTTACACAATATTATTTAAATAAAAAATACAAGAAGTGCACCTTAAGAAATGTATGGTATACTATACAAAATAGAATACCTACAGTACGACATACGTAACACTATGAAGATATGAAAAGTAGATACAAGGAATTAAACTCACTTACTCTCTTTTATTGTAAAATTCCTTTTATCTCTTGTTCTGTCCAATCAGCCATATTATTAATATCTGCAATCCAATTGTCTTGTGATGAATTGATATCGTTAATCATTTTTAGGCTATCGACAAAAAGTTTAAACCGCATTCTTTTTTCTGCTGGACCGGAATATGTTTTGTTATATTTTACTATAAAATCTTCAAAAAGTTCTTTTGCTTTCGAAAGGTCGTAAATCGGTCCCCTAGGTTTCTTGGTCGGTTTAAGACCCTTCCATTTATCTTTTTCTTTTTCCGTAAAATCAGCAAAGTTATTCAAACCGAAAGAGTATTTCTTCGAGGGATCTTGATTGACCCTGTTGATTTCTTCTAGGGTGCGGTAAAAGTTGATAAACCTCATCTGTTTTTCGGCTGGGCTAGCATAATGTCTATGATATTTTACTATAAAACCTTCAAAATACTCTGCTGCTTTGGTAAGGTCGAAAATTTGACCACTTGCTTCAACATTGACCAGAAACAGTGCTAGAGTCAAAACCAAAACGGCGCCGACTGACTTCATCGTGGATGTGGCAATATATAAAATAACAAGATCCTTATATAGAACACCTTATCAGTTATCTTAACGTAGCAGAAAATACATTTTTTCAATTGACTTTTACAATGGTATTTGTAAATGCTGATCGGAATCGCATCGCGCTTCATTTAATTTAATATTAATAATCGATTATAGTGTCAATAGTATTTAAAGCAACTTTATTTGAAATATTTATAGACGTTGACTAAAACGACCCTGCTGAAAGGAATTGCCTTGCTCAGCTATAGACGTTCCGGTGCCTTCCCTACCTACTAAAGCTTTTAAATAATAATTATGGTTCTTGAATAAGTAGATAGGCTGTAATTAGGCTGTAAATTAAAAACAGCACCGTCCGGCGTCCGTGCCGAAGCTTTTTTTTATCACTCATTCCTCGAAAACAAATCGTTTTTCAAGGAAAAAGTATGTTCGTTACTGTACAATACTGAAAGTTGCCAATTGCCATACTTCAAAGCAATGACCTCACAGACTGAGGAGCTTTAGATGTTTGTCAGAGTGGTTTTGTGTGTAATTCTCTCTTCGGTATAAATATTTGTGTAAGCTCTAGTAGTAGTTTTTGAGTCTTGGAAGTTTTTCTGTCTATTTATGTATTTATTTATCTATATACGTTACGGGTACGGTATGTTACGTTTATGGTTAACTAGTAGTACAGTCAACAGCATAAATAAGTGATCATTTATGTACCTTGTCGCTTTCAATCGTTTCACAATTTTGTATGACATTTCAAACACGACGTTAAAGTGACAAGGTACATAAATGATCACTTATTTATGCTGTTGACTGTACCTATCTACAAGCTTGTGTGAGGTTGTCCCCTGACATTTATTTATTTTGTTTAAGTGGGGTTACGATATTACTATCTATATCTCTAGAGGATCATAGAATAGTCACTGAACTTGGGTACACATCACTTGCCAAATGTTATTGTTAAACTTCGAAAAAGTACGTTGCTCTTACCGCGATAGCAAGGCGCTTGGGAAACATTTTAATATTGGACTGTGAATGTTTGAATTGAGAACCTATTTTAAGAGCCCTCACACTGCTAAAGGGGTCTTGATTAGTTTTAATTATTTTTTCCAGAAATTAAGTTCTAGATAAATGATCCTTAGACTAATTCAACTTTCGGCTACGACAGAAAAACAAAAACGTATTTGAAAACGTGGGTAGAAAGGAGAACCCAAGTTTGAGCCAGTGGGAGAAGTCGGGTTACGGAATACAAGAAATGTAAGGCCGGGATTATTCCTGTAAGTTATTACGTAAGTTTTGAAACAAACCTATATGCAAGAGAGAGATGCAGATATTTGCCACTCATTCTTACCCATAGTTGCGTCTCAAAACTTACGTAATAACTTACAGGTGTAATCCCGGCCTAATGTCCCATATCTTTATGTTAGATTCATTGTTTATATAATGCTAGGTTAAGTTTAGATAGTTTAGCTGATAGATTTTTGAAGTTTAAAAGTGCCCGTGCGGCCTACTTACTAAATAAGCATCTTTTATCTTGTTTTAAATCATTAGCATTAGCATTAGTAGCAGCGTATTTGTAAATCAGTTATATAGTTATTTTACAACAACCTACAATAAATAACGAGATTATATAATAATAATAATAATAATAATAATTTATTTATTCAGACAACATAGGTCCACAGTTTTATTAGTAATTCTTAGCCTAAATGTTAGTAATTAATAAATAACAGTGATTTTGTCCTCTGTGTAAGTTTCCACATCAGAGGACAATCAAATTTATTGGCAATCATCTTTAAGATGCCATTCCCGCTGCCACGCACCCTGTCTACTAATGAGGCAGTTTTCTTGCGCCACAGAGCATCGAAACTGTCTGTGCGTGCCTCCACAAACATGGAAGAGGCGCTGCAGTACCGCGGCAGCCGCAATAGCACCCTAAAGGCATTATTGTACTGGACGCGCAGAGCATTGTAAGCCTTTTGAGTATACCTGACCCACAGACTCGACGAGTACAGAGATGTGCAAAAAGCCTTAAAAAGCGTAATTTTTACTGAATCCGTACATCGTCTAAATCTGCGCGCCAGCATGTTCGCCCTAACTGACAATGCTCTGCGCTCCCTCTCCATATCAGCATCATCTTTCAAGTTCTCGGTCAATAGATGACCAAGATATTTGAATTGATGCACTTATAGGTACTAAATGATAAATGACATTTAAGGAAATACGTCACTGTTGTTTAAATAGTTTAGATCGACCAAAAATGTTGTAAAATGTCACTTTATACTTTGAGGCTAAAAAGTTATGCAGTATTTTGTTCAATACTGACAGTAACATATTTAGTGTTTTTTGTTTAATAAAATGCGTGAAAAACAACACATTGTCATAAGGTTCATATTGAAAAAATAATTAGGTAATAGGATTGTGAAGCTAAAAATTTCAATTCAAAATGCGATAACGTTTCTTTCCCCTTACTTTTTGCTATTCATAATGTGTACGGTAATTTTAATGTGCATTATGAATCCTGGCCAGCAACGAGAGAGGAGGACTTATATGTATAGGTATTTATAATTAGATTTACAATGTCATGCTATTACAAACTATTTACAAGTATCGTAACACAATACTCGTACCGTGTTCAATTTTTAAGATGTTTGAATATCTTATGAATAACTAGGTCTGTACGTTTTCCATTCCAATAAAATATTTCGTGGAATTAAAGAAAAAAAAAACATAAACGTACAGACCTACTTCTTCATACGAGTAGTTAGGATAAGGTTGGAGCCTGGGAGAGATAGTTTAGTCGATTGTGCATTGAGGGTTTCGTTTTTATAATAATAAAGTGGAATCACATTTGAGGGCATAATATCTACAACCTATTCAAAAATCGTGAAAATCTGACTTGATTTAGGGGGTGAGAATGTGCATTGAGGGTTTCGTTTTTATGATAATAAAGTGGAATCACATTTGAGGGCATAATATCTACAACCTATTCAAAAATCGTGAAAATCTGACTTGATTTAGGGGGTGAGAAATGTTATGGCCCGGAGTTAAATTAGTATGGATTTTTTTGACAGCTACGCAATCAAAGCATCAGGTCACAATCCTCTTAACCAAATCTGGGGGTTATTATGACATAACTTTGCAGTTCAGTTTACGCTGACAGAAAAGGACAGAACTGTTTAAAGCACGAACATTTATAGGGTTCCAGGGTAATTAAATTAAATAAAAACAGGAGCGTTGAGTTGACTTTTGTGGTGTATTCGGAACAAGGTTGCCATATCAACAATTTAAAACACACTTATATTAATGTTGCTACACTAAAAATTTAAGTTTGCAACAAATGTAACTGCTATAGCTCTGTACTTTACGCTCACCGTAAAATGAACTGCAAAGCTATGTCATAATAACCCCCCTGAGGTAAATAATATTTGTCCAGCTACTTGCGATAAGTATGACCTGAGGCCGATTGCATAATAAAGTACAAGCTAATAGTATTAGTGGTTTTTTATGAATTTTTACTACTAGTTTGGGCTTGTACTTTATTATGCAATGGGCCCCTGCCGTACATCCGCAGGATTGATAGCTGTGACTACAGCAAAACAGATATATATCGGCCTAAGTGACGTGCAATAGGAACATAAGAGTGATGTCCATGGGCGGATGATCATAATGATGATAAATATGTACTTTACCATAGGCCATAATTATAATTTCAATTCGAAATACATATAAAGAAATAATGGTACAAAATCTAGAAGTTAACAGTGACATTTTGTTGCAAAACTAAGGATATATTATAATTTTTCAAATTTAATCGTAAAACTAACATTTAAGACAGTAAAACGGTTAAAGAAATATGTAAAAATCCTTACGAGATATTTAATACATTAATAATTTCTTACTTAAGTCTAGGTTCATTAACTCATCGTCCGTCCGGTCAGAATAATCATTTATATCTGCAAACCACTTTTCTGTGGGATCCGAATTAACTAAGTTGATGGTTTTAAGAGTATCGTAAAAGATTGCAAAACGCATGAGCTTTTCCGCGAGACTGTCGTATTGTCTGCCAAACATCCGAATAAAAATTTCAAATAACTCTTTTGCATTGTTAAGGGAATATGTAGGTCCATTTGTTAGCTTTTGATCCAGCGTTTCCGAGTCATATAAGGCATGTAACTCTTCTTCTGTCCGATCAGAGTATTTATTCAAAGCGGCAGACCACGTGTTCATGGGATCCGAATTGATTTCATTGACTTTGGCTAGGGTGTTGTAGAAGATACCAAATCTCATATCTCTTTCAGCGGTGCTTGAATAGTATTTGTTAAACTTCTCTGTATATAGTTTAAAATACTCCGATGCCCCAATTACACCAAGTATAGTTTCTTTTTCATTTCCTAATGGCTTTTTAAAGTCTAATAGTTCTTGAAGCTCCTTGTCTGTCCAGTCAGAAAAATCATTTGTATCTGCAGTCCACGTAGCTGCGGGGTCTGAATTGACTGAATTGATAGTCTTAAGAGTAATGTAGAATATGTCGAAACGCATGTTCTTTTCTGCGAGGCTGTCATAGTGCCTATCATGCTCTGTTATAAAGTTTTCAAAGTACTCTTCAGCCCTATTAAGATCGTAAATAGGCCCATTTTGACTGTTTTCTGTCATATCATAACCTAATAATTGATCTAGCTCCTCCTCCGTCCAATCGGAAAATTGGTTTAAGTCTACAGTCCAAGTTGCGATGGGATCCGAGTTAATTGCGTTAATTTCTTCTAGAGTATGATAAAATATGTCAAACCTCATTTCCCTTTCAGCCGTGCTCGCATATTGTCTATTAAATTTATCAATGTACGATTGGAAATACTGTGGTGCTTTGCTCATGTCGTAATTAGGTTTAATTTCAGGTCTTACTAGTGGAAAATTATTTCTCCTTACCATTTTATTCAAGGTGAGGTATTGATTGATATATTTAAGATTTTTAATAAATGCATCAAACCTTATCTGTTTTTCAGTTGCGTTTTCGTAGTGTAATTTGTATTTTTTGAGGTAATATTCAAAATACTCATCCGCTTTACTAAGATCAAAAATTGGTCGATTTCGAGTTAAAAGAGCTATTTTAGAACTTACTTTGTACTCAGGTTGTTTGTTTTTTTGAGCAGCATAATATTTTTTAGACCTGTAAGAGCGTGAATTTTCAAATATATTACCTTTTCCCCTTAATTGTTTTAGCACTTTTTCCCTTTTGGCAAACTCGTAAAAAGTTTTTTTTTCGGTTTTTGCTTGCACAATGCTATTTTTTTCGTTCGCACCGTTGAGGTCTTTCAACTCCTCATCCGTCCAATCAGAAAATTGATCCAACTCCGCTATCCACGTAACCCTAGGATCCAAATTGACGGCATTGATATTTTTAAGATTGTTGTAAAAGATCTCAAATCTCATGTGTTCTTCAGCTTCTTTAAAGTAGTACTTGTGAAACTTTTTACAATAAATTTCGAAGAATTCTTTTGCTCTGTTAAGGTCATAAATTAGGCCTCTTTGGGCAATGTTAGAATTTGTTTTATATACAGGCTTTTTGTCTGTCCAATCAGTATAATATTTTTTAGTTCTGTGTAAGGATTTCTTTTCAGATATAGGCCCTTGTCGCTTAGCATATGCTAATGGATAATAAATTGGAAAGAACTGTTGTCTTTCGTATGGTGTCCAATCGGCGAAGTAGTCTAATCCGCCTGCTGACGAAATCCACAATGATCCAGGAGTCGAATTAATCTCGTTGAGCTTTCTTAGCGTGTTGCAAAAGAGTCCAAACCTCCATCTCATATCTGCATAGTTGTGGTATTGTTTGCCATATTTTTTTACATAATCTGTAAACAACTCCTCTGCATTGTCTAGGTCGTAAAAAAAACTTGGTTCCGGTTCAAAAGCTGTTCTAGAAGCTACTTTGTTGTCAAACTTCTCGATTTTCTGGGTAGCAAAAGGATGTTTGTAAATAGGACCAATTGTCTTACTCTGCACTGTGACGTAAAGCACTATAGTTAGCAGCAAATTTATAACGAATGACTTCATCATAGACTGGTGGCGAAATTACAGAACAAATGGCTATTTAACTGACGCCTTATCTTAAGTGCATGTGAAAAACAGAAATGTCCTTACTGTGTATCTCAATTAGAAAAACATAAAATGATTAAATCGAATTTATGTTGGCAATTTGTAATGTTGCGCTTGACTAACGTTAAGTCAAGTTTGCACTGTTTGTGTTGATTTTTTAAAATAATATACGGGTAGTTTGTTTGTTATTTTAGTAACAATGATAGGTCGCTTGCTATCGCATAATTTATATTTGTGTCGTATTTATTATTCATTTAGATATTGAAGCAAATTACGCATGATACGACATGAACACGTAAAGCGAGGTGCAGAAAAAGAAACCCCTCTCTATTAAGTTACATTTATGCAGGGATTAAGCAGGCTGTAAACCCTCAAATAATTTGACAAATTTTACGTGATTGGCAAATTATTTGACAATCTGCGGTAATGTTTGACGTGTTTGTCAAGCAAACTACGTGTTTGGCTGTATGTTTCAAAGATTTGATTGACGGCGTGCTATCATATATGTTTGAAGGTGTACAGTCACATTTGTCAAACTAACTCGCCGTTTTCGCGGGACCGCCGCTGAGTCTTGTTTGACAAACTCGTTGGTATGTGTGCGCTGATGTTTGATGAGACGTACTAACAAACACGTGAAATTTGACAATTTATTTGAGCGTTTACAACCTGCTTTAAGATTTATATTGCTGATCCACCATGGAAATGTGTCAGAGCGACTTACTAAGTCAAACTCAAAGGCTTTTTACGATCTGATTAATTACGCCATGATGGCGAAATTCCATGGTAGTTAATAAAAAGATACAAAATTTAAAAAATTGGGCAGATGGATGGACTTATGGTCCCGTTGGCGCCTATTTCATAATGAACCCTAAAAAGTTCAATTAAATACATGTCCGTACCATTACCATGTACCATTACCACGACAAGTTTCAGATAAGCGACGAGCTGAAACTAAGGAGTAACGTTCTTCATTGGAACGGTGGCTGTAATAGCTTACAGCACTTTGCTCTATGCGAATAATGATGGCCATTCCATTTTAAATGAAAACAAGTGGCTTCTCACAGAAGGTAAATATTAAAGATACACGTGGTGGTTCGCCAAACGTGCTCGTGTGGGAGAATATCATTAGTTAATTATAATGAGGCTGTTTGCATGAGGTTTCATCTTGGGTTAATTGGTATAAATGTGTATAAGGTGCTAATTTTTTGGTTTCTGAAAAGAAAATAACTTTTTTTAAATAAAAACCAGTGTTTCTGTCTTAGCCGAAACGAATCGGACACTGGCTGAGTATTATGCTCAGAGGTCAAATATTGACACGCCTATTTTGAAAGTCTCACCTGTGATCCACGAATTGTTATTGAAACATCTGCGTGTGATTATATCTACTTAAACTCACAATCACAGTAAAGTGTACGGGTATAACTTGTAACTGTAACAATCTAAGTCAACACAACACAGTGCACGGGGGTTACCATGACACGGCTAAGCAATACAGTTTAGGACAAGTGTAAGGGACAGAGATATATCAGTTACACGACTGTCTCTCTTTCTCTAACCCTAAATTGCATAACTCTGTCGTGCGAATCTATTCCTATATGCATGATACAATGGAAATTATAATAATGAAATAGGTATATTTAGGACCTACTTAGATTATTATGCACAAAATAAAAAACAAAACAATAAAATTCATATTATAAAAAAAATAGTACAAAGGCGAACTACAGATACAAGAATACAAGAAAAAAATTAACCCGTGGGTAGGTAAATATCGGGTATTTAGGATTGACGTAGGGCTTGATTTCCTCCTACGCTGACATCGGTCGCTGACGTCGGTCGAGCGTACGAATACGAATATATGCCGCGGACGTAAGCGTTGCTGTGCGGTGTCCCATACGACATGGTGTAATGTACGCTCGACCAACGTCAGCGACCGATGTCAGCGTATGAGGAAATCAAGCCTAAGCTGATGAAAGATTGCGGCGGTCGCTTATATCAACTCCATACATTGTGAGTCGATAGAGAACAGAAACGTTAGCAGCGTTTGCATCTTGGCCAGGCCTACAGGTCCCACTTACCATGGTGGCCTGAAGGTTCGGTTTGCTTCTCCTTTCTAGCCTAGGCAGAGTGTCCTAATGCTGGGCCTTCCCCTTTATCTCCATGACTCCCTATTTGGTGCCTCGTCCAGCCAGATGCTGAGGAATGCGTCCATTTCGTCCCGCCATCTCCGTCTAGGCCTGCCCCGTCTACGTCGCTCATGTTGCGGCACCCACCCATTTTATTTAAATGACCTCCAAATAGTTTAATAACATAAACTTAAAGACGTGCCATAAAGGACCGGAAGCGGGCGCTCGAGCGGGTATTATCTGTACTGTAGTACAAATTCCGGTACAATATGAACCTTCATAAATAATGGGGTATCTGCTCACGCCATCGATGTAAACATACTGATATAAAGGGCAAGAGTCGATACCGTTACACATAAATTTCACTTATCTCCATCATTTGGTACAATTTGCTCGCAGGCCGCACGGCGCTCCCGGTGTTATATGGAAGGATTAGATTTATGTATTTGCACTCGTATGAGTATGAATACTGGATAGTATTGTAATGGGTTATTTGATAGCTCGTAAGTTTACGGTTCATTGGCGATTGGCACAGTGGTCGCCGTACGTTGCCAGAACTGTTACTGAAACTACTTTTGTTGGTAAGAAAAATGCTATATTAGGTACATAGTTAATACCTAATATTAAACTTAATATTTTTGTTTCGTGAAGTCAGCGAAAATAAAAAACTGTTACTGGTACTTACCACTCCAACTCAGCATGATGTCAAGGGCTGCCGCGGCATTGATTTTAGGGTCCCGTACCCAAAGGGTGCCAAGCGGGACCTTACTACTGAACCTGCGCTGTCCGGCTGCCCTACCTCTAAAGCGCTATATCTTTTGAAGGGTCTATATTGGAATCCATAATATCGTTTGTCCTAATCGTCGTTTGTCCTAATGCATCGTTTGTCCTAAAGCCATTTCCGCCTTATGTTTAAAACTTTTAGTGTTTTTAAAACACAAATCTAACCTAACCTAACCGCAGGTATTTTTGGAAAAGCTTAAATGTTGTCTGACTCAGCTGAAAACCAGTTCAGGACAAACGATGCATTAAGACAAATGACGATTAGGACAAACGATATTATGGATCGGGACAAACACCCTCTTTTGAACTGTAATAGATAGCCAGTAGATTTTTTACAGAGGACATTATGTGATAATGGTGGTTTTTCTTATAAATAATAAAAAAAATATTCCCCAACTAAAATAAACGCGATTTTTACATAAAAGACTCAAACAACTTTGGTGTGATTCATAGAACAAAAAGACCAAAGTGTGCGTTTTTTTAGTCAACATCCTCGCTACGAACGTCAAAGCAATTGATCACACTAATATTTTTGTTAATCCTTCACACTTTTATGGCGGGACGAATTTGGATATTTGGAATGGGGATTGCTGGCTTAACAAAAAGGCTAGGCATCTTGTATCCGGAAGAAAACACTACAACCACACTATTCCCGTAGGATGGTAAGTGCGGGCGAAGTCTCGGGCGGGAGCTAATAGTTCCACTAATATTATAAATGCGAAAGTTTGTGTGTTATTTTGTTACTCCCTTACGCTGCAACGGCTAGACGGATTTGTATGGAATTTGAAATGAAGGTAGGGTATACCTGGAATGATATAGGCTACTTTCATGCCGCAAAGTTCCCGAGGGAATAGCGATAATCGAAATCTACGTGGACGAAGTCCCGGGCAGAAGCTAGTTAGAAATAAAACTACTAAATAAATATGACTGAGTAATCGTTTTTATGGATTTTTATTTTATAAAAAGTTTTGCACGACTGGTTTTCTCATTATTATTATTATTATTTATGTTTAATTTTTGTCAGTTTTCACTGGTGTATTGTTATGCACGGGCTTAGGCCAAGTGCATACCAGGTTGGGGACCTTCCCCACGGTACTTCTAAACTACACTACTGACCAAAACTAGTATCATAAATATGAGGTAGGTTTAGGTTATGTTAGTTTTGCAGCAGGCCTGGAGGGCCAAACCTCCCAGAAGTAGGAGCTCTTCGAATTGAAAATAGAAATCATTGGTCAGTAGTGCGGTTTAGTAGTGCCGTGGGGAAGGAGGGGTAAGTAATGCTTAAGCTAATGGTAGTTGGTGAAGAGTGTCTGTGAAGTTCCTTGTTGACTGATCGGCTGCTTGCGTGGTGGTAAGTTGTAGACTGATTGAATGCAGTGTGTGTTGTGTGGGTGATATGGATGAAAGAGAAGATTCCCGATAATTTTGTGAAAACTTTCGGCCAATTCGACATGTGTTCAAGACGACGGCTTTTTGGAGAAGGTTGTAAATATTTGGAGGCAATCTTAGGGTTTTTAGAGATTGATGCATCTGTTTTGTTATCACTCCTGTAGCAGAAAGAACAATCGGTACTATTGTGACTATCAAGATGCAAAAGTCGTGTGATTTCTTCTTTCAGTTCGATGTATTTGGCAAGTTTTTTGAGCTATTGCGCCTTGTAGGTTGTGTGTGTTGGGAATAGCTATATATATTAGGTATGCGCATCCGTTTGTTTTGTCTATAAATGTGTGATATCGGGTCTACTGTAGTGGATTGTACGATCAATAAGGATGGCTCTGTCATAGTAAAGTCTCGTCGTTTGTTTTCTAACACACTCTCAGGTTTGTACTTGTAAGAAGGTTCTATGGTAGCAATAAATTTCTGTCTATGAGTATTTAAGTATTTGTTTCTCTATATACGTATTTTTATCGTTGTCTAGTAGCCATAGAGCAAGCCTAGAACTTAGTTTGGGCCTAGGTCAATTTGTGTGCGACTGTCCCCTGATATTAATTTATTTAAAATATTTCCTTGATGTAGATTTAAATCAATTATCTTATTAAACGTTAAACATTCTCTTCCGTGGCTGACTGACGGACAACGCGCAGTCCAAACAACTGAACTTAGGAACTTGAAAATCGGAGAGTATTGTTCCTGGGCACCTACTTTAAGGGAGCATTAAGTATGAAATATTTTTTTGAAATGGAAGAAATAGGGGGAGAAGCGGGAAACTAATTGTAGGCGTACAAAGTCGCGGGCGCCCTCTAGTGGAAAATAAAATTTTCTCAAATTTTCTCTCTTTCAAATCCTATTAAAATTATAGTACAGGACATCTTTACGACACGATAAATTTTTGATAAAAAACTTCTTCGTCGTTTAAAAAAAAATACCTAAAATTTTACAGGCACACACAGTAATGGAAAATTTGGTAGTGATAAGTCTTTAACTTCTTAACTATATCTTCTACCAATTCTCCCATTACATCAACTGAACGCTTTGAAAACAAAACCTCATTAAAAAAACCTCAAACTGCCATTCTCATCAAGAACATATTTTAAAGTTTGATACTTCAAATACGATAAACAATTTAAAAGCAAAATTTTAATTTTATAATTTTCTGCGCTCCTATTTTGTGTACTTTCATTACTCAAAATCCCTCCTAAATTTATTCAACTTTTGTTATATCTGTTAGAGCAAAAATCAGCCAGAGCACAAGTTTAAATAACGCGTAAAACTTTTATTCTCGGTATTCATTTCGACCGAGTAGGCTCAATAGTGATTGCGAATTGCTTGATGGTACACGATTGGGTGAATTCAATAAAATGAATTTTTTTGTTCAAATTTATTATCTACTTCGTAAAGTAGCAACGATATAAAATATATATATACCTATATTGTTTAAACCTAGAGTAAGCTGAGTAAGTAATACACTAGAATCAGAAAATATAAATAAAACAAGCTTAGGCACTTTATAGTTACTTGCCTAATCCAACAGCAAGTGTAAACGAAATAAAAAAAAAAAAAACAACTTGTGTAGCATTTGTATATTGTGTATTACATGTTGTAAAGAAAATGTAACAATGACCGACATTTTCATTTCTAAAATGTCACATTTAACTCGAGTCATTTCAAGAGTCAATTCCAAACGTTAACTTCGTGCGTGAATAGAGTTGCAAATCTGCAACCGTGAACAAATAAAAGCACTTAAAAATTTAATTAAAAAGAAATTTAACTGTAAAAAGAACTCCATTAACAAAGAACCTTTGTATTTGCGCCCGCTCGGGTAAAGGAAAAATATAAATCCGTTAGACGGAACAATAACTAAGGTACATTTTTCCACAGAAAGGGTTTTCTTAGGCAAAAACGCCAACGAGCCTTTGTTGTGCCAAAATTACTTTTATGAAATACTGAAAAATGCTACAAAAGATAGTTACTTTTTGAACATAGTCAAAGATTAGACTACAATACGTTATAAAAGAAGTAAGTGATTTTGAAATCAGTGGAATCCAACACAGGTATTTCATTAAAACGGTTTGCTTGCTGGCCCCTGTTCTTGTTCCTTCGATATATTAAATGTATTGCGACCTACATCCTGCATGCCTCGTCGCCTGTTATTGACTCTCGTATTTTCATTGGAGCGTTTCTAGACTTAGATCACACGTGATCGAACTATCAGCGTGGTCCAATCGTTTTCATGCAAGTCATCATCAGAGCTACGACATACATGTCGCTGGCAATGCAGCCCAATGGACAGCCAATTAAACTCAGCCTAGCGTTATACTAGAACATTAGGAAGAAAAACAAATTACACACAACGTTAACGACCTTTCGGGTCACGATCAAACGATAACGATTTGCATCAAATCTCTTTTTAATGCTCCAATGTCAGTCCCAATAAATGATTAGGAAAAGGTGTGAAGTTGCATCTCAAACTCGCCATTCGCCACAATATCTTAATTCCTCATCTGTCTCTTTATATAACAGAGCTTACTTGTATATCTTCAATCTCTATCCAAAAACATTCTTATTTCATTAGCAAAGAGATTGGAAGCAACAGCGGTGATACATTTTTCGCATTATCTCGTATATCACTCTATCTACCTATAGGTAGGCATCACTACCTAATGAGATTTGGAAGTGGAACAAATAAACGTAATTATGGATGAAAATATGATTACTCTTTTTGCTCAGGCAATTTTTACGCAAGTGTATTTGTATAGCTTAGTTTATTTATTTGTGTCTGCCTTACGCTGTCTAGCAATCAAATGCAAGATAAGAAACAAAATTACTACAACTACACTTACATACCAGCATGAACATTGAAGCTGGCTTTCGTATCGTAATCGAGTAGTAAAAGTGAAGTACACGTAAAATAATAGATGTAGGTATACGACTGTGTTTCAGGGGTTCGTGATATGGATAGATTCCGAAAAAGTATCACACGATTTGAACTAGTAAAGGCGATTCTATAACTATGACGTATGTTTAAAATGTTTGTTCCAAGCTACTACAACATTTTACTCGGAAAGGGAGCCCAAAAAACCCTACTATTCGTATTTTCTGCACACAGATTTAGCTTAGTAATGCCTAATTTCACTTAACAGTCTCGAAAGTTCCCGAAGCGTAAAATCTGATCAGAAGAACGATCGTGGATCGGAGCGTTCCGTCTTATGCCGTATTTGTGATTAATGATGCGGCGATCCGATGTCCGGATAGTCCGGGAAGACGCCATCGATTACTTTAATTAAAAATAATGATAGCTACAGCTTCATCAATAAACCACCGGGTAATGGGCGATCTGTGTCCGTAAAGGCTGGCTATTGTGATAGTTTAAAAGGCATAATCAAAATAGACTGCTGAAGTTTACTGTTTATACCCACCCGCATTTATACATTTATAATGGAGGATTGTTTTTAAATTGTTTTCGGCTTAACATAATTATTTGAAACAAATATCTTACTTTTTATCTAGAATATTTAGGTTCAAAAAAATGACATTATTAATACTACTATTCGAATAATTTTCTTAACGTGAATGTGTATGCGTGTGTGTATGTTTTGAAGTTTGTGTATCAATTAAGCAAAATCGGCTGAACGGATTTAAATACCGAATCATACTTTTGTCCGAATCAAACGTTTAATGAGATCTACGCATACAAAGGTCAAAGGCTAAGGAAAGTTCCTCATAAGCCCCACCATACAACGTAATTTGCCGATGGAATATGAACCTATTATGCGATAGAGTCAATTTTCTCATTTAATTGTCAGTCTACAAGGAAAATTCCGCTTTATCTCATTTTCTGTGGATCTTTATTTCGATGACCGTATTATGTACAATTTTTTGTACGCGGGGCCTTACGAGGTTAAAGGTCTGTACCCACTATACCCTATCATACAATGACCGTAATAGGAACGTGTCAACAAAAAAAATATCTTTGTATTGAAAAGTATGAGACTATGCCTACTAGACCGTTCCGTCACCGACCAACATTTTAATACTAATTACCTTCCGGGCCTGATACGTTCATAGTACGGTCATGGTGTGGTACGGTGTAGTGCGCAGAGACCTTTAAGCTAAGATTTCCATGGCGTAGATTCACGATAGATTCTAGATGTTTTTAAGTTTAAGAAAAAAAGACATTTTGATATTGAGTACCTGTAATATTTCATCATTATCACACAACAGCGCGTTGCAAGAAACCTCGATATAGTTTCACGTGTATGATATTTCTGTTTGTATAGGGTGCGTCTCACAGTGCAAGTTCTCTTGCTGACTCGTGGTGCATACGGGCGTGTGTGTTTATCCCTCATTGTGTCAGTGACGAACTCGGGCCAAGGACTAGTTTGTTCCGGCCCCAGTCGTGGAGCAACTTGGGTGCTTAGGTGCTTACATATATCCGGCAAAGACGGTGAATTTATGCGGCCCGCGTCTTGTGAGCCGTGTCTAGACTTTAGTAATTTAATCACTTGATCCAAAGCGACAAGCTATGTACACTGTTGGGTAAACTGGAATAATAAAAAATGCGTGCTTATGGATAGTGTACAGGTTCAGAAACAATGAATAAACATTATTGTATGTTACATAGTTTCAAAACCCAGCAGATACGATTTTTTAATCCAGATGTGGTGATAACCTCCTGGGAAACGCTACGGCTCCAACTTAAAACACGTGAATGTATATTAGTAAAGATTAGATTATTAATTACTCGATAACAATTGACATCGAGATAAGATTACACATCAAGGTCGTCATAAAAAAAAAGGTTATTAAAGGTACAAATAAATCCAAATCAAAAATTACGTTAACAAACGGGTCAATAATAAGTAATAACTCGACCATAGACTACTCGTAATTATGATTAAGTCAATTACTTACTAATTTATTTATTTACTACCTCGATTCAATCAATTGAATAAGTATTTCATTAGTATTTCATTGAACAAATAATTTTACCTTTCGATATCGATTTTTACTTAAAATTTAAATAAAAAGCAATGAGATCAAGTTGAAAACTTCAAAACACGCATGAATGTGTTTGTAATTTTATTTTGCAAAAGCTTTGGTCGGGTGTTACCGAAATCGATTTGTTTATTATTAAATGGGGTGAACAAATAAAAAATAACCATCAGGGGACCATCTCACACAAATCGACCTATCTAAGCTTTGAGTTGTACAGTCAAGGACTTTAATTATTATGCCACTATGGAACTCTGTCGCATAACGTTAATCATTCATTTAAGCGTAATTTCTGTAATGTGCTTTGACGCTGTCATTATGACAGGGTTCCATAGTGGCATAACAATTAAAGTCCTTGACTGTACTTCCCATAGCATAATTGTGAATTTCGTATTTATTTCTCTATGTATGTGTACTGTAATCTAGTACCCATAAAAGACAACCATAGGTGCATATACTTACAAAAATAAATAAATACACATACAACATCAAAGACTTTTAGAACAAATACTTGCACTCATCACGCAAATATGTGCCCTTATCGGGAATTGAACCTGGGACCGCTAGCTTCGTAACGTCACTAGCAACCAGGGCAGTGCCAAATAGCGTTTTATGCGCCCTTGTTTTTTTTTGTGCTGGAATCGAGCACTAGTGGCGCAGCGAGAACTTATCACGAGCAAACAGAAATAATAATAGTCCTGCCTGGTCTGACCATTCTTGCACCCCCAGAGTCTACGCCCTGTGCCTGGGCACCGGTGGCACCGCCCTATTTACGGCACTGAACCAGAGTAACTGCATCGTCTCAGGATATAAGTGTTGCCCGTGAGTCTTGTTAAAATCTATAACTCAAACTCGAAAAACTGTCGCTTTATCCTTATGCGCTCTAAGGTCAAGTACGGCTGGTCTTACTCTACTCGTGTTGGAGAACAACATCTACCAGAAATGTAAAAATTACTTAGTTGCTAAGCAAAGGATAGTCCAAGTAACCCAGAGGGAGATTTTTGACCGACTCGTCCCTTATCCCTGGGTTGAATAAGCGCGTTGACAAACCAACTTTGCAAACGACCGCCTGCGAGAGACACTGTTAGGCCCAAGGGAGCCATGAAGATATTTAGCTACCTGCAGAATTAAATTAACCCGCCCTTGTGGTTTGCGTGGCTGCATTGCTTATTTGAGTAGATATTGTGTTCCATTTAAACTTCGTTTATTTGGGAGCGTTGTTAAAGTGAAATTGAACGTTCTGGAAATCATTATTTTTCATTGTAGCGGTTTGTACCCTGTGAACCGGTTTAAAATACCCATTAAACCGGTGTCATTTCGCAACTACCCGTTATATAATATTGTCTGCCATAATTATTTTTTGTCATAATGTGTTATACTTCATAATGATTGCAAGTGATAATGTATTTTTTAAGAAACTGTTACTTTTTAAGGTTTTTTAATAAATCAAACCTAACTTAACGTGGCCTTATAATACACTTTAGATATTTAATAAATTCTGAAAAGTTTACGGTTTTAGCGATATAAAAGTTATGACTATCGATAATTATTTGAAACACCGGGCTTCCGTTACGAAATTATTGTCGCGTAAAGCCACACAACCTGTATAACTATATTATGAGGTAAAGGTTAAAAAAGTACCTTAATAATTAATAAGTACATCTAAGTGTCTTTAATGCCGTTTGATAATTAAAAACCCAACAGTAAAACATAAAATTGCTCCAAATCACTTATACTGTAGGTATTTGTAATCGTTGTATACTGAATTCTTACGTAAAAGCCCGTCAGAATCATTGAGTATAGTATAATTTTATAGATACCTTACCTGAACATAAGAGATGATTTAGGCAACAGTTATATTACGCGGACCTGACTTTGTACGTAATAACGGAGGTCAAAGGGACTCGCTGTGGGTTTTACTATCTATTATGTAGGTACAATCGCCGCCCAGGTACGGAAATGGATGACATTTATTTTCATATACGTCAGGGAAGCTGTTACATTAGTATTTTATTTCTATTTTCCTCTCGGACGCAGATGTGTTGTAATAAGAGCACAAATTTGTAGAGCTGTTGCGTAAACGAAAACCCTTTTAGTCATATTGCCGCACATTAAGGTCTGCCGCGCAGTTACAATATTAGCTAGATAAGGTAATCTTACAGCTACTATAAGGACTAAAATCGAATAATAATCCTATCTGTGACCTTTGACCTTTTTAGTGTCCTACTGCTAGGCAAAGGCTGATGTCTCCACTTACAGTCGAGTACATAAATATGTACCTATAAACTTTAGTACCTTGTCTATTTAATGTCGTGTTTTAGCTGCCATATATGAATTGTCACAACGATTAAAGTGGCAAGGTACTAAAGTGTATACATTAGTATACATATTTATGAACCCCTGAATTTAGTAAATTCCTGAAATTAGTAATTAAACTTAGTCAAATCGTCCCGCCTCCTTCTTTTTGGTCTGTTTATGCTCTGGGCAGGACTATCGCAACTCTTTAAATAATGTGTCGTAAGATCGACCGTATCGGCGGACTTCTTCCGTTGACTTTATGACATGTCACGTGACAGTAACGTTGAAAATCTATTCTATTCTATTCTGGATTCTATGTTTGTCGGTTTGGTCTCTCTTTCCATCTAGTATGTAACGATAGAGACGCAATGAGCGACAAGCCAGAAAATACAACTTGTGCTACCTGTGCAGGAGCCTTAGCCAAGATGCCAACGCTACTAAAGTTTATCTTTTCTATCGCTCAAAATGTTTTTTCTCAAACAATGCGAGGAAATTATACAACTACATGATTATAAGTATTTTTAAAAACCTTTGACAAATTCGGAGAGAATGTTTGTTTGCGTCATACGAGTATTAGTTAAGATAGTTTCACGCACAACGAGCCGCCGCCCGCCGCCACCGCTCCGCAGAGCCCCGCCGCGCCGCCGCCCCTCACTGCGCCCCCGCAAGTTGGGTGTACGGGATTTTTTTCATGGTCCTTTCGATTTTATACGCAATAGAGAGTACTTTTGAAAAAACAATATGGACATGGACGGACAGTGTTTTCATAGGGTTTTTTTTATCCTAGGAGTAATAATAGTACATTATTGCCTAGGCATGGAAGTAGGCAATTGCGGGCCGAGTATTGAATTAAACGGACGAGCTTGCGAGTCCGTTTAAAAATACGAAGCCCGCAATTGCTGTTCCTGCCGAGGCAAATATAGAGTTTTTCTCAAAAATCGCAAGAAAAAATTTGTGTTGGAGTCAAATCTTCATCGCTTGAACTCATTTTTTGAATTGCATACAAACAGAAATTTAATGTGAAAAAACCATCACTCCTTACCGCCTTTTTGTTTATGACAAGGAGTTAAACGCAATTCTTGTTTTAAAAAAAACATAAGCTATTCCAGGCACAAATAAAAAAGTTATGTTTCGAGTAAAATTTGGATGTATAAGACTTGTGCCCTCATTTTATTATGGCCCTTTTCACTTTTTAAAAAGTTACAAGGTCGATAGTAATGGAATTTGTATGGAACATTGCGGGCTTGTGTAGCGAGCACGCAATGTTTTTTTTTTTTAATTTGAGAACTGTCAGTAAACTATGTACTTCGCGTCTCAATATGTAGATAGGAATGTCAACATTTCCGGACATTTTTGAGAAAAAGCTTTTTCCGTCCATGTGTTTCAATCGAAAAACCGTTATTTCCGAGCATGTTTGAGAAAATATTATTCTGCGTTAGCTACATCTCTAGCGATAATGATATAAGCAGATAAGAGTGTTAACGTAAGCGCGCTGCATAACACCATTTTGTGTTGCTTGTTATGCTTTTACTGCCGACACAAATGTTCGGGATAACGTATTAAGGTTACGGGAATAGGTATTGGTATTATTGACATTCATATCTCGTTTCTAATATCGAATCGCAGTGCGGCTTTGTTTATTTTTCTGTAGTTCCTAACGAGCTTTAGGTTTTTATCCCCGGGATTTTAATAAAAAAATGGACAATTGCTATGAAAGGTTATGTTTTTCTAGCGTATTCTACGAAGCAAACAAAGGGGCATAAGCATTTTACCTCTTATTAATAAACGTGCAATAAAGCATTTTTTTTGTTATAGTATTCTTCGTTCCATTCTGTTAAATTAATTTGTCATAATGACAGATAAGGACAAAGCATATTTTAAGCACATTTTAACTTTTGAGCGTTTATGAATAAGTGGGTTACCCGTTAAACGTAAAATGAACCGACTTTAATTAAAGTATTCTTTGTCTCTTTCTGTCAAATTCAAATGTCATAATGAGTAGGGTTACGACTTTTGGCGGCAAATCGTGGTTCAAGGATCCATGGAGTCACTGTTTCCTGATTATTATAAATTATAATACATACTACCTTGATTTTGACCTTCAGTATCGTCATATTTCAAAAATCAATCATTCATTAAATCGCTAAACGAGTTTAAATTAATTTTGCGATCGAGGATATCTCCGCTGTGAAAGCGTAACTAACAAATAAATATTAGTAGGTATGGATAAACCGAAATAAAAATTGATATATGTAGTTTAGGTAGAGATATGACAAATACTGAAGGTCAAAGTCAAAGTGGTATGTGTTATAATAATTAGGAAACAGCGATTCCAGGAATTCTAGAACCACAGTATGCCACCAAAATCATAATAATGACAGATAAGGACAGAGCATATTTAAAGCATACTTTAGCTATTGAGTGTTTATGAATAAGAGGGTTAGTAACTAGCAATAATTACACTAATTATTAAACAGACTTAGAATAATAACTACCGTTAGCTTTGTACGTTTAATTGTAAATTCACAGACGCTTAACAAACTTCGTTGAAAAACAAAATATAGTTAAATCCTTGAGAAACGGATAGAAGTTTTCCGGTGCTACATCATGCAAGTGTACATGCGGGAAAACTGCAAATTAATGCAGATTTGATAGCGGCAGGTTCCGACGGAAACATCCCGGCCGATGCCGTGCGATAACACTGCTTTACATGATATTTATGTAGATTTTTTGTCATTTTAATTACAACAACACTCTCGAATTATCATTGAAAGAGGTTGTTTTTGTGTAGGTGCAAGTATTGTCATTAAATATTTGATGTTTGTGGGTTAGTGATTTATAAAGTTCATATCGTAGTATCATGCTAAATCTACCGTTTTAGTTATATATGATTCTATATTATGAACAATCAATTTATTATAAGTAGGTTTAAGAACTAAAACTATGTAACTTTTTCAATTACTAAGACAGTTTTACAGATCACTTATTTATTAATTGTCTTTGTTACAACGTTTAATTTTGTTTTTGTTGTAATATAGTATTTTATGCATTTTTACATGTACGCCACATGCATAGCCTTGTTAAGAATCTATCAGTCACCAAATTTCAAAAACGACAAATTTAATTCGTTTAATTATTTATTAATCCGTTGTAAACCATCAACTTTTTATTAATTAACTTTTTTTACTAACAACACATACCAAACTATAGGTACTCACAGCTAGAAATTATGTCTTAAGGTAGAAACACAAGACAAAAAGTGCAAATGTTTTGAAACATTTTGCACACACATTTCAATTTATTAATAATCAGATCGTTATAGTCATGATTTATGATGATTGTTATTGAATCCGTGTTATTGTACGCTCAATCATCACAAGATATTTAAAAAACAATCAAAAAAACTTCACAAACTACATAACTCCCCGTTAGAATGAAGCAAACTATATCCCGATTTGCACAGTAAATGTGCTTGAGGGAAATCTGACGCATAAAGCGATCGTATAGATAATTGGCTTGACTGTAAGTCCTTACGAACAGACTCCTTAATTCACACCAAAGTTTACACTAACAGGCTTCTCAAATTGTTATTGACTACTAATCTGCTACATCTTGTTCTATCCGCTGTTGTATTTTAAATCTGTGGTAACTAAACGCAGCCCTTTGCTCTCTCTGTTATCAAAACTCTGTCAAGAGGCGGTGAGTGCTAATAAATATTTAATACATTACTTGTATAATTAATTACAAGCTATAATTACAAATATAAAACCCTGAAGCCAAGCGGAGTATCTTAACATTGTATTAATCGATTAATTAATCTATCATTTATCTATCAGAAAACAGAAATCAGAAAATATTTATCTGCATAGACACAGTATAAGGATGTTACAATAGGTACATTATGTTTCATGTATCAAGCTTGCATGCAAGCGTGCAAATATATAGTGGTCAATTAAAATGTCAAAAGAACAATAATATAATTTTATTGATGGAAATAATTTACAAAGTTTTCAAGAATTACCTGAATTGAATTTGCCTCTGAAGCGGCATAAGCACGTAGAATTTGCTACGCATTGTAATAATGAGAAACACTTACCTAACCTAACCTAACCTTGCAAGTCCCAATACAGACTTTAATTCATCGTTGTTATAATGTTGTGTAAATGGCCAATTTTTTTTTGTTACCCTGTACAAACACAGTCCCACTCCCACCGCTGGGCAAAGGCCTCCCGTGTGTCTCCACTCGTCCCTAGGAAGAGCGTGCCTATCCCTCGTCCAAATCATCCCGCCATCTACTTTTAGGTCTACCTTTACTACGATGTCCAAATTACATAAAAATATAGTAGAAAAAATACAACTTCGGTAGTAAACTCTTATGTACGTATGTAAACAGTTTATTGTACAAAAGAAAAACGTTAACAATACAATCAAGATTAAGAAAAAGAATGTACAAAGGCGAACTGAAATCTTATCTACGGAAATAAAGTAAGTAATTTTATCAACCGAGTTCTAAATATGTTGTAAGGCGTCGTTGTTTCACCTGCTTAAGTACTGCGTTGTGTAAGTAAATAAGTAAACTCTTTATGGCCCGAAAAGAAATCGTTCCATAATGAAAATAAATTGTGTACAAAGGTGAACTTATCCCTTTGTCCCTTTTTAGGGTTCCGTAGCCAAATGGCAAAAAACGGAACCCTTATAGATTCGTCATGTCTGTCCGTCTGTCCGTCCGTATGTCACAGCCACTTTATTCCGTAACTATAAGAGCTATACTGTGGAAACTTGGTAAGTAGATGTATTCGGTGAACCGCATTAAGATTTTCATACAAAAATAGAAAAAAAACAATAAATTTTTGGGGTTCCCCATACTTAGAACTGAAACTCAAAAATTTTTTTTTCATCAAACTCATACGTGTGGGGTATCTATGGATAGGTATTCAAAAATGATATTGAGGTTTCTATTATAATTTTTTTCTAAACTGAATAGTTTGCGCGAGAGACGCTTCCAAAGTGGAAAAATGTGTGTCCCCCCCCCCGTAACTTCTAAAATAAGGGAATGATAAATGTAAAAATAATATATGATGTACATTACCATGCAAACTTCCACCGAAAATTGGTTTGAACGAGATCTAATAATTAGTTTTTTTTTAATACGTTATAAATCGTAAACCGCATTTTACCTTTCATTCAATCAACTCCAATATAATAAAGAATAAAGAAAAACATTTATTTAGATGTATAGTTGTACGGAACCCTACGTGCGCGAGTCCGACTCGCACTTGGCCGGTTTTTTAGTTTAGTGTATGAACCAAAAGGAGAGTTCTAGCTTAAACACTACTGTTTAAGCAGTACTCACCTTTTTTTCACACCTACGTGTGTACTCAGACGTTGCAGCAAATTACGAACATCTCTTTGATCAGGTGGAAATCCAAGCCTTTGTAGAACACTTTAATTGGCTTATTTTGAACTAGCTTTTGCCCGTGACACCGTCCGAGCAGAAAAATAAAACATAGCTTGAGAATGATAATTGATAATGTAGCATTTTTATTGTGAGAGAATTTTTGAAATCGGTCCAGTTGTTTTTGACTTTATTTGTTACAAACGTACAAAAATACCAATACTTCCTGATTATAATCTTCTTCTTCTTCTTAGCGTGTCTACGGCATGTCATACATGGGCTGACCAATATTCTGCCACACGAACGGAATTGCTAGTGGCGTCATATAAGTCCTGCCGCGGCACTGCCTGCCTGTCGGGGCACGCGCGGCAGCGCAGGAGGTGCGCCATGGGCAGTGGTGAGGCGCCGCAGCTGCAGTGGTCCTTATTCTTTATTAAATTCATCAGTGGTATCATCAGTGGTCTTTATAATATTAGTGTAGATAAAAGTATACCTCTATGGTACCTCTCGGTACTTATTATGGAGGGTACTGCCTCACCACCCTCAAATCCTTACCACCCAGTGTTGTATACAAGCGCATTTTTAACACGGAAGGCCAATTTGCATTACATAAAATTATGAAAAAATACGTATTTGTATATAAGTGACGCGTGTATTTAATAAGACACTTGTGTCATTACAAAATGCTGCTATACAGAGGTGGATTGATGTTTTCATACATTTTGACGTTGGCTGTTGTCACCAAGGTATTGTTTCGTCATTGGCTCGGAGATGGATGACAGACACTACATGGGATCGGTAAAATAACAGCGTGTATCTCGTTTAACGTGTATTTCAACAGTGTATTAAAAGACCTTGGGTAAATTTGTTTGAAGAATATTGACATTTTTTTTATCAGCGGCCACGGTTGATTTTTACATAGTTATTTAGAGGAATACACATAGATATATATAATTTATGGCGTTAAATGATATCGGAGCGGAGATTTTAAAGATTTAAGTATTCAGTTTTTAGTACAAAAGTACGCCCAAGTATGAATATTTAAATATCTCGGCTCCGATGCACTTAAGAGTAGTACATTACATAACAAAATACGTTTATTTTAAATAATTCTATCATAATTTACCAGTTTTACGAATGGCCGCTTACCTTGAAAATGTATGATTTTTACAAATGACAACACTTTTACCCAAACCCCTTTATTACCTAGTTAAATACTAATATGAGGCATAGCGACATCTGTTGGTGTTGTCGCGAACTATGCAGCAGTACAACTAATGTGATTCTAATCAGTAATCAAGCCATCAAGTTTATATAGGAAACTTAAGATGGCGCTGTCAGTCGTAGACAGTCATTTTACATGAAACATATTGTACCGTTTATTATTACAAAGGAATTGATGTGTTAATTCTTATAACTTTGGCAATTTTGGATTATTGCCAAATACATTTTGGCAAGTGTAATAAAAATTGTTTAAGTACCTACATCACACCTAAAATACGAGTCCCTACATAGCAAATACTTTCGTATCACACTATCACACCTGTATTATTTTTAAATGCAATGTTATGCGAGTATGTGATATATGTTGTTGTATGTTTGTTCCTCCTTCACACTGAAACGCACTATATAATTAATCTTTCTGTTACCAATTTGTCCCATCGATTCTGGGACTTTTTTGGATCATCTCCTTTAAAATAGACCTTTAACCCTAAATTTACACAGGCTACCCTATTCCCCGAAAATGAAAACACTATTCCCGTGGTATGGTCACCGCGGACGAAGTCGCGGGTAGAAGCTAGTTTATAATAAAACCTTTACCAGCAACTTGCCCTAAATAAATAGTCATTATCCGTCCCGCAGGAACTGCTCTTTCCGATGGGATTTAGACTTTGGGATTTGTTACTTCGGAACATAAAGTGCGATTAAAGTTTGTTTTATTAAGAAAAGATTTATATGAAAGCATCGAATTAATTCCTATTTTCTGTAAGTACATTTTATTATGGCTTATAATTTATCTGACATCAGTCAGACCTTTTCAATGTGCAGTTTTACTTACGATGTTTGTCCTTCACCGTCTGAGCATCAGTTACTAAATAGTAGAGATAGGCCGACTAGTCGACGATTAGTCGGGAAAGCCGACTATTCGGCATAATTTGTAGTCGGTGATTAGTCAGCGACTACTTGGCAAAAAATACCGAATATTCGGCATTTTATTGCCTATAGGAAATATCGTCAAAAAATGTCCACACATTTTCTTTTCGACATAGTTATAAAAAGCAATAGGTAGTTCGTTTTAATACTATAATTAGGGTTCTAATTGTTTTTTTGGTTCACTAATGTTTGACCAAAAAACGTTTCACCAAATGATTCATTTCACAAACATATCATTTGACAAACCGCTTTTTATTCCGAAACTGTAAATATTTCATGATTTTTAAAAAACAAACCTAACCTAACCTATAGGGTTCTATACGATGGCATTGAAAAAAATCCTGAAATATTTACAGTTTCGAAAAAAATTGCGGTTTGTCAAATGATATTTTTTTTTTTTTTTTTGTAAAATTTCATGCTTTATTTATTTTCACAAACAAACAAATGTTTAAGAGTCTATTTTTAAGTAACAATGAAGTGCTCACGTTAAGTACAAATTGACATGATCTTGGTGAAATATGAAATTCATGTTATAAACGTTTTTGACGTACCATAAAGAAGCGACCTTTTTTATTTTAACTCTTTCACTGCCAAGGTACCCGACTATCGGGTATTCTATGTTGTTTTCACGCCGCAGTACCCGATTGTCGGGTACTATAGTTCTATGTGCCGCTACGCCGGCGTGTGGTCGGGAATTTGTTTTGGCAGCAAATGTGTTAATAGATGTGTTCTATTTAACCTAGTAAGGCCCCGCGTACAAAAAAAATACATAATACGGTCATTGAAATAAAGATCCTCTACTAAGGAGATAAAGTGGAACACAAGGGAACAAGGGAAATTCCACTTTATCTCCTTAGTAGGTTCATATTCCATAAAAAAGCCTGATTTTCAACAGGACTATTTTGCGCTGGCAACCGTGATGGAAATATCCGTCGCCGAGTTGAACCAGTGGTGCGGATATATCCGTCAGTGGCGCTGAAAAGGTTAAATGTTCTTGTTCAAAAAACTGCGTTTATTTTCCTGCATTAACGTATTTATTTCATGTCTAGTAGTAGTCTAAGAGCTGTTAAGCATTTTTGAGTAGGTATTTGAGGCAGCGTGGAAACTGGTACAGTACTTCTTTAATGATAATTAAATACAAAGAGGGCGATCTGGCTGAAGGGTTTTGGGGCTAAACCGAGTTACGATTTTATTACGTAACTAGTGATTTGTTTTCGCCAAAAATGTCCTTGAGGCATTTTGAAACGTTAAATTGAATATTATTATCTAAAAAGTTAAAAAATCAAAGAGCCAAGACTTTTTTGGTCCTAAAATTGAACCAGGTGATTACAAAAGTATTAGTAAAACGAAAAATGTATTTGAGTTAGGTACGTTGAAATTTTATTTTTAATGCACTGCTTGAAAAACGAAAACACTACTTTAAAAAATCATAACTTGGTTTCGCCCCAATACCCTTCAGCCAGGTCTGTTTCTTTGTATTTAAATATAACTAGAGAATTATATTTATACTTAGACCGTTCACTGTGTATGTAGTACTCGCCTTATCTTGCTCATAACGTCGCGAAAAGAACGCAATAAGATAGAACTTCACTTCAGGTAAGTTCGTTTAATCCCACAAGATTTCAAGATTTTCAAGATTTCAAGATTTCAAGATTTCAAGATTTCAAGATTTTTATTGAACATAATAACATGCATATTTTAACAATTAAGATCGTAAGCAGCATAATTATGTTTGTGAAATGAATCATTTGGTGAAACGTTTTTTGGTCATACGACAGGGCCCCTGTTTTTTTTTGTCATGCAGAAAAAATGTAAACAAAAGTGGCCAAAACATGGTAGGGGTAGGTAACAAAGCGCGACGGATGAAGCGAAACAAACGTTTCCGAGTTCACCCGAATTTAGCAAAATCCTACGATCGGCATTGCCGACTAGTCGGCCGATTAATCGGCAAATTGAAAACCGATTAGTCGGCCAACTGGCCAGTCGGCAAAATCCGTAGTCGGCCCATCTCTACTAAATAGTATATCACTGTTCTCACTCAGGTCTGGTCAGTCGAAAGCACTAATGTCTATAAGGTCATTGCCAAATACATATGTGTACAGTACATATACTGTATTGTCAGTGGCATAGGAGATACTTAGTAGATAATTAAGTCAAGCAAGATACCGAAGTCAATCACATTCTATTCGGTAATAAAATGGAACTTTATAATAAAAAGTAGGTAATACAAAGAAAAACCTTTCCACTTAAATACCGTTCACAAGAAAAATGTTTCAAGTTTTTTACATCTTATTAAAACGAGGCACGATTGAATTAAACGGTTTACAATATATAATAACATGAATTTATTAATTTTCTACAAGATAAACAAACATTTCGTAACCAAAGCCACTCTCCCTCCATTAACTTGGTAACTATTTATTTTGCTTAAGCCTCTTAATTTAAATTTATAATTAAATCTATTTGGTCGGTACGCAGCGAAGATAACTCTTAGAATCACCCTTATTTCCATTTGAGTCTTTACATTTATTAAATTCCATTTTTATTCAAACAATGTTTGGAATATAAGAGTGGTTGAACAAAGGCGGCCTGACTTTTGTCACGGCAACAAATCATGGTTTATGACAAGTGTGAATAAAATGAGTAAGGTTAGCGAAGTAAGATTCTTAACAGCTGCCCCTATTTCACCATCCTGACAACGATAGGTGACATGTGACACGGTATCATCGATAGGTGACATATGTTGCAAAGTTATCAGCAGGGTTCGGAGTTTTCATAGCACGGTAAACTAAAGATAGATATGGAGTCGACATTCAAATTAAAATTCGCTCCATACTCATACTCAATCAATTCCACAGTTTATTCATATCAATAACAAAGAAAGTAATAATTATTTTTATTTTTATTAATTGCTTGTTAACATAATCTGATGAAGGCACTATTCCTATAGTTACATGCTTTATAGATATTGGTACTTAGATTCCTGCATATGGTTATGATCGTTATACTTTTATTTTAAAAAAGGAACACTTTATTGAAATGTTTTGTTCATCCGGTAATACACTAAAACGATACCTTTTTTATGGGTTACCTTTGTTTCGGTGAAATATGTTTGCCAAATGTATCGTTTCCCAACCGTTTCATTTGCCAAACCGCTTTGTTTTCTATAACCGTAAATATTTCAGGAATTTATAAAAACTATCCTAACCTAACCCATAGGGTGGGTTAACACGATGGTACTGAAATAAATACTGAAATATTTATATAAAATTGGGTTGGCAAATTAAAATATTGGGAAACGATACATTTCGCAAATATTTTTTTGCCAAACGGCAGGCTCCGCTTTTTATTTATATGAGTATGAGTACGCGAGTTTAAATTTTAATGTCGACTCCATAGCTCGCCTTTGGTTTTACCACGCTATGAAAACTCCGAATCCTGGTTATCAAGCTTTCACATCACTGGGATACATATCAGCTGAGCCATATACACTGAAATGTCGCCTGTCACCTGTCATTGTCATGGTGGTGAAATAAGGGGCTGGTCGCGGCTTGTCATCCAAGCCAGGAGTTTCATTCTTCACGGTAAAACCATATTGCTTTATAAATGTTATTGTATTGTCAACGTTATGATAGCTCTTTTTTTAAGTACTTTATAGCGGCCGAGTTAGAACCACTACGATAATATAATAAGTCAAAAGCGATACAGTTTTCCAGAACTGAGCCCGTCTTGATTCTGGAAGTATAGAACAAAATATAAAAAAAATTTTGAAACTACCAATTGATACTTTTTAATAAAAGCAATTTGATGCCCGTCGATTTCCGTACTTCAACGCTGTAGACAGATCATTGGCAGAGCTCCAGCGATCCTGCCTCCTTGTACAAAAACTAAATATATTAAGAAAGAACACTGGAAGAAACTAATACCGATAATTTAAGTTTCGATCTATATAGTTATAAAATAGAATAGAATAGAAATGGTTCATTCGGTGCTAAAATAAAATGAACATAAACAACAGCAAAACATAATAAAAAAGTAGAGTAATACAAACTTAGAGTACTTAATCTAAAATTAACACCGAATAGGTTGCCGCTCAGCATGGTGTCAGGCTTACTAGCTTTGACGCTGGTTTTCAGGGCCACCGGATTGAAGAGAGAGGAGAGCGCTCCCAATCCATCTCACTAAGTAGGTACTATTTATTAAAAGTAATGCTTAAACTAAATTATTAACTATAGTTTACTCCAGACTTCTGAATTATTGCGCGCGCGTGTGTGTGTGTGTGTGTGTGTGTGTGTGTGTGTGTGTGTGTGTGTGTGTGTGTGTGTGTGTGTGTGTGTGTGTGTGTGTGTGTGTGTGTGTGTGTGTGTGTGTGTGTGTGTGCGTGTGTGATTGGTGTGCGTGCGCGCAATTACTGCTATAGCAAACATATATCTTGAGAAAAACACACACAAGACTCAGGAAGAAATGTGCAAACTACCAAATAATTTGTCTTTACCTGGAATTGAACTCGGGACAGCTAGCTACACTACCAACTAAGTCATACGCGTCATACTTGTACATAAAATAACAATGAATATAACAACGCCACGGTATTAATAAATTACAACTGTTTAAGCACCTACAGGGCATATTGACATTGGATCCAGCGGTCCTATTATGGTCGTGTTTATCGATGTCGACAAGCGTGGATAAAACATCTGTCACTTTCTGACCGGTGCGTTAGTGCGAGAGTGACGGAAGGTTTATCCGATGCGATAAAGCACACCGTAATACGGGCCCAGCGGGCCGATTATGGTCCTGTTCATCGACGTAGATAAGCGTGTATAAAACATCTGTCACTTTCTGACCAGTATGTAAGTGCGAGAGTGACGGATGCTTTATCCACCACGATATAGGCGACCATAATACAGGCCCAGGGCTATATGACGCGATAAAATTACCCTAAAATTAAAGCAATTGTTAAGAATATTATGAAAAGTGGAATGAAAAGAAAAAACATTTAGTCGCGACAAACAGACATTCAAAGAGGAACAAAATACAGATAGAGACAAAAGGCCTGTTGCCACGAAATGCCTGAGTGATAGTCATAATAAAGAATGCCCGGACCTTGGGAGCATAAAAATAATCTTCAGAGCATAGGATATAATAATATACTTACTACGGTTTTACTGACTTAATTCTTCGTGATTCTACAGTTAGGAAGATACTGAAATAAGTCGCAGGAGGTCCTATACGAGGGTCATACACACTCGCAAAAACAAAAGTTGTCTCTCCTGTGGTCAATAGTTAAAGGCTTGTGTGCATATAAGTTATGTTTTTATTTGCTAGGACTAAAGTAGACCTGATGGCGCTTATTAGCATGTGGGTTCAGCCAGCGAATTAGGCCTTAAAAACGTTAAATTCGGGTATGTCCACAGGAAAGACGGTAACCTAAATCTGTGTATGACCCACGACCACCTTCGAGCTCCATCATCATATCGGCTCTTAAATAGCGTTTTATAATTAGTAATGTTATTGAGTTTATATTATGCTCATCACACCAGAAACTGATTCAAAATTTTCTATATTTCAACCAAACAAATTCACCAACAAACAAACAAATTTGTGAACTGTAGTAAAACTTATAATTAAGATTTGTTGTGTTTAATTGGTGCAATTTACGCCCGCCTAATTACTTTTATTTTGTTGTTAACACGGTTACTATGGGAAAATCGTTAATTTCTCATTACCTAATTAATCAATTTTTACATGATACTATGAGCTGAGTATACCACTCGTAAACAAGATCACCACATGGCTTAATTTTTAACAGACTTCATTCAAAAATAAAGAAAGTTATTGATTCGTCTGTTTTTTTTCGTACTACTTATTATTGGTAAGATTCAAAAATCGACTGATGTTTCTCGCCGGACAGATACTTTTTTATTGTTATCTTTGTCCGGCAGCATGAGCATGTCAGGCTCACTTAAAGGTCTTTGCTTACGGCGGCGTCGTTGATCGGGTCGCCACCTTCCAGAACACATGGTTGAGGGAGGCGATGGCTGAGATACGCGTCATACTTACTCGTGAACGGGTGCTGTCTGTGGGATCCGGTCTGTTCACGCTTTCAAGGACCTGTTTTCCAATTTAGTTATTTTTAATTATCGTTCCTGACGTAGAGACCTCGTCATGTTGTTCTCCTAGTCATTATTTTTAATTGATTTTTATTGACCTTTCCTAATTTTTTTATTTAATGATTTTATTTGTGTTAGTTATTAAAATAATTATTTATTACTTTATTACCTTGTAATGTAACTTACTTTTAAGTAACTATTGTATTTAATAATTGAAAAAATGACCTTCTGCTGGAATTTCTTACGGCGCTTCTTCTCCGCAATGATGGTTTTGTCCGAAGCGTTAGTAGATTCACTCCACATGACTGACGTGTAAAAGAGCCCTGATGATTGTGGCCAATTAACAGAATAAATATGTTGAATCTTGATTTTTTATAATTTTTGACTCCCAGAATGTGACCCCGCTGTAAGGAAAGCTGCGCCTTTGCGTCGCGCTTTAGGTGGCGAGCAGTCCAAACAAACTGCAGGCCCCTCTATTTGCACCATCTGACACTGATCCGAATTATGATTGAGGCGCTGCTCTACTTCAAGGAACGTGCCATTCTTAGAGCTGGGGAAAGCCGGAGTTTAAAATTCATGCGGGAAAGATTATACTGATAAGTGGTTAGCAGTGCCAACAGCGGGATATCGGTTCATTCTTGTACGAAAATCGCTAGCTTGGCACTAAAACGCTTGTTTCTATCTCAAAATTGCACACTGGGTTTACATTCGTGTGTTGTTTTTGATTTTATTAATGTCCTATTTTATGTTAAAATAATTAGGATAAAATAGTTATGTACAAATTGTTTACTAAAAATCCTGCTTAGGAAATTTAAAACTTAAACACTTAGTTTTATATTGATGATAACATATTGCAGCGGCCAGCGTCGCTATTGCCTAACGCACTCGCAATCGCGATCGGTTTCAAAGCAGAACAATTGTTTTCATTTTGTATGCAGACAAGCTTTCGATTTTCAAAATGAAAACGATGCGATTGCCAGTGCGTTAGGCAAAAGGCCCTCTGCACATTCTGCTCACCCAATGTTTAAGTGAGGTAATTGGACAAAAAGGTCCCACTTGGTAGAAGAGTCAAATTGTATTTGAATAAGTTAAATAAAAAATAAGACTGTGGTTATCGAAATAACATTGCCAAATCCATCCACAACTAAGACTTATCGGTTTGAAAACAGTAAGCCTAGAGAAGTTAAATTCTACGAAGGTTATTAACCAAACAATATGTCCCTGTTCAAAGAATTAACGTAGGTAAGCATTCGTTGAAGTTGTCGTGCGCGTTAATGCAAATGCCATTAATTTTGACAGTATTACACAGTTGTAAATTTCTGTAGAATTCAACTTAATTAAGCACTTTCGAGTGCCTACCATGATTAGAATCATCTCTGAGACCTCTGCGTCGACTAGCCATTCTGCTTAACGTCAATCTTCCCCGCCGCTAGTAGTTTTACAACTTACGCTTACTAGCAGCAAAATCAGTAAAAGGTTTAATAAAATTGCTGCAATTTCTTATATCTTGTTCCAGAGTTGGTCATCTCGATATTGCGAACAAAGCACCGTAGACAAGTATTTGCGGTCGCAAGTGCCTTTGTTCCGGTTCGGTTGGGACCTCTTTGCGGCCGGTTTCAACTATTCCTTTGTATAAGTTATTAGTTCTTACAACTGCGGTAATAAGATGCCATCCTATGTACCGATATTATATTTCAGCATATTAGGTTTGGTATGCACGAAATTACATAGTGAACCGTATCAAGAATTTGTGATTACTAGTAAGCAAGATAGATAATTGTCTGGCGATAGGAATAGCGTACGGATTTTCTCTGAATTGTCATAAAATGATATTTTATCGACCGTTTTTTTTTAATCTAATCAAATACACGAGTTTTTTATTAAGGCATGAAAATATACATAGGTACATCCAAGTCGCATTAAGTAGACATACCATACAACCTTTGTTCATTTTATATTTTTTGTACGATATTCTACTACTACTAAACTAATATTTATAAATAGGACAGACTTTAAGACCTTTCGGACCTTAGATAGGAAGGATTACCTTGTATCAAGAGCTGCGACTAACAGACAAAATGCATTTTTATACACCGACAAAGCAGGAATTTGCAATACAAATCGCTCTATCACTGGTGGTCTCTAAAATCGATATTGGATAACCCGCCAGTTCGATATTAAATTCCATAAAAGGCGTTTTAATTTAGTTTTAGGATGGAATAATCTGCATTTTATCCTTTGAGGGGATCTAAATTTTATCATTTAAATTGGCGTTCGCCTGCAGCTAGCGGGACGCTGCCAAAGGCAGTCGGCGTCAGACGCCGCGAAGTGCTGCGAGAAACTTCTATTAACGAGTTCCGAAGATTTAGTGGCGCCGTAATCGCAAAAGAATTATGTCTTTGGAACCTGTGTCGGCTATTCTGCGCGATTTATCGCGTGTTCACATAGTTCTGTTTGACAATTGCGCGATAGTTAGCCAGCCTTGTTTAACGCCCTTTTAGCATGTAACAACTCTGTATCTAAAATTGTTTTGCAAGACGTTAGTTGCGTATTCTTGATAACTTGGATTGATGTTATCAGTGTCAAGGCAAACATTGATGCTGACTTTATACCATCTGACTACTGGAAGACCAGTTAGTGGTCTTCTATACATGCATTGTCCTTCTTCAAGATTATTTACTTTTTCTTAGTTTTATTTTACATATCACAAGGTCGAATTTCACTTACCAACTGTTTTGTTTGTACGAAATTTCAAAGGTCAGAAAATCACTTTCTAGTATAGTATAGTTCTTGTGCTAACTTACATACAAAAATTGTGTTTAATTAGGGTAGAAGTAGCGGCTTTGGCCATCTTTACACCGTTTTTGGCCACTCTAAATTTCAACTAATATCTAAAGCATTATGAACTTACAAGTATTTTTTTATATTTTATCTTTAATTTAACCTTCAGTCTTAGCTATTTATTAATAATTTATGTTTAATTTAACAGTATTTTTGATTCTCATTTCAACCTTAAATGGCCAAAAAGGGTACAGTGGCCACTTTTACCCTATCAAAATGAATTAGTGTTCCACCGTAAGACATTTTTGAAATGACTGGCCATATTACTTAACTTGTATAATGCCTCGTTTTAATTACGTGACCTCATCGTGATAGCTACACTTACTACATTTTGTTGACTTATCCATAAAAAGTGTCCATATATAACATACGTAATTGAATTAAGTTGGGGTCCAATTTGGATAAGGTTTTCTTATTTTAAATATCTGAGGCCCTGGCCAAGATGCATAATGCTATTGTAAACGATGTTCAAAAACTGCCAAAATGCATGGAATTTACTTAAGCGCTCGAGTCGTCCGTCTGGCACCTTACGAAAATCCTTTACATTTTCGATAACGACCGCGTTCTCGCATTTCATATTGTCTAAGAGGGCCACGTAGTCGTAAATTTAAAAAAGGCAAACTCTATTTTAGTTAAACTTGAATCGTGTTTGACGTTTAAAGATTTAAGTTTACAGTTTTTTAATAGCTTTCCCATCTAGAGATCACTGATCCGAAATGGCCCCATTGATTAGGTATGTCATTTCTTGGAGATTATTAGGGGTTATGATTATTGCCTTTGTTACAAACTTAGTTAACTTTTCCATTCGAGTTCTTGATATGTCAAGCAGAGAGAAAGCTCGTAAAGCTCAAGCGCCCGACGTCGTCGCGCAACCGCCCGCCGTGACGCCCACGAGACAAACCGCGCACTTTGTGGCCTGATCTTCGGAATTAGGTCGCCCAACTAATTATCATAAAGTTTTAAGCGACTAACTTTTGGCAACACTATCAACGCTTTAGCTTAAATCTCAAGGAATGAAGCGTTAATAAGAAAGGATTTTTTGGCACGAACGCTTCTTTGATTTGTGGAGAAATAAAAACAACTTGAAATATAGTTTTAAGTTATTCATTAGGAATGATCGGAATTGGTAGTATAATTTTAAATAAAAAATGAAACCCTGACCCACCATAAAACTGTGTAACAATGAAATTTTTCTTGTAAATTTTTACGTTTTTTTAAGTACAAAACAGAACCTCCTTTTTTAAAGTACAAAACTGGAGAAGGTTTTGGAATTCAGCAGCTTTTACCGAATACGGCTGTGGATGACAGTTTGCGCGAGGATATGTTATGTAGACAGTAGCTATATGAGCGCCACCTAACAATGCATGCGGTGTCGCTAAGAATTTTAGTCACTTTCCTTGGTAGGGCGGTAAACAATCTTTCACACTTTTTTTTTTAACCTTTCACACCTAGACTTGTCTTCTATAACTAACGTGAATTAAGGTAGTCAGCGCATCACTTCCAAATATGGATCTAAATCATCCTGCATTCCATCTGAATTTTCACTGAAATAGGGTGGACCCATTGCATTAGGAATCGAGTCATTTTCGTCATAGTTTTCGTCATCCATTAATCTGTCATGAAACATGAGAAACCTTTTTTTTTCCTCATCAGTGCTTATGTAGTTCTTATTAAACATTGATTTGTACATTTCAATAATGTGAACTGCTTTGTTTAGGTCATAATAAGGATTTCCTATATATAGATTCCCCATTCGACCTGCATCTTTTAAACCGGTAAGAAGATTTAGCTCATCGTCTGTTCTATCCGAAAAAGCATGTAAATCAGCAACTTCAGTTCCTTCGGGATCGGTATTGATTGAGTTAATCAGTTTGAGAACATTATAGAAGATGCGCAAACGCATGGCTTTTTCAGCTCGATTAAAATAATGTCGGTGATGCAACTTTATGAAATCTTCGAAGTATTCCTTTGCCTTATTAAGGTTGTAAATAGGCTTTCTTAGCTTTTTTGGCATTTTTAAATCATTAAAATCCTTTAACTCCTCCTCTGTCCAATCGGAAAATTCATTTAAATCTACAGCCCATGTTTTTTTTGGATCTGAATTGATATTGTTAATTAGCTTTAGAATTTTATAAAAGTTAAGGAACCTCACCTCTTCTTCACCTGGGCTAGCATAGTGTTTGTTGTACTTAAGCAAATAACTTGCAAAATATTTTTCTGCCCTGTTAAGATCATAAGTAGGGCCTTTTTCCGAGGTTACGGGGAGCTCTTTATCAGTATAATCTGAATTAACATAGTTTGTTTTCTTAAAAAATTTAACCCTCATACGTCTTGCATTTGCGCTACCATAATGTTTATATTTCTGAACATACGTTCCAAAATGCTGTTTCACTTTGACGAGGTCGTTAGGACCAAGTGGGTCATTCTCCGCACTAGCATAAAGCAAAGCTAGAATGAGCAGTAACATACCACTGAGTGACTTCATCGTAAATATCTAAGTGGCCAACATACGTCGAACTAAGAGTCAATTGTTTTATAAACGTCTTACTAAGACGCTTGCGAAAATAGAAATAACCTTTTATTCTTATTAGGAAAACAATAAATTAATAAAATGATTTGTTTTGGCATGTTTTAATTTTGCGCTTAACATAAGTTATTAATGTAAACTGGCAAATAGCAGTTGCAATTTCTTTCTTTATTAGTAGGTAGAATGCATATTAACATTCATTATTCTAACAAAAATGTCTTGTATCAAAAAAAACATTTACGTGTAGGTATCTATGTTTATATAGAACATAATGGAATAGAATAATTAAGGCTGGGTTTTATAAAGATCCGTTAGATCAAATTTCGGTCAGGAATGTCAAAACTTGTACGAGTATGGAGTTACTAAAATTTGACCTGACATTTTTACTTACGGGCCTTTATAAAACTAGCCCTTATTAGGCTATTAAATAAAAACATAAAACACATCGCGGGCTTCATGCTAAAGGGACGTACATACAAAAATCCGAAAAATCTTTTTTTGTCCTATTCGATTCCGGTATTAGTAATACACATTCTCTAATTTTATCATAATTTTGCGACCCATATTGTTCGCTAAATTAATGAAAAACTTTAAGGCGTATAATTGGAATAGAAAGAAAACTGTCAAACCAAAAAGACGTACAACAGCCGTAAAGCATTTATTTAGCAGAGTTACTCATTATCAACGGTCCATATAAGTGTATGTAATTATGGCTATAGATGTTTAGTGTGATCTATAAAATAACGTCATATACGACCGATTGTGTGTATTATACGACCTCATAACAAAATAATTATATATTTTGTTTTTGTTATGTATGATATTCGATTTTTTTTTAAATAATGGTATTTTGGACGATTTTACATTGAAATGTCATCATATTTAAGCTTATGAACTGGATTAATTTTGTATTAAATTAAATTATCGAATAGGGAAGGTTTTATATTATACGCCTGCAAATCCAAAGTATTTTTAAGACATACTTCCTGTTCGCATGTAATCGCCGAGCCAAAAAGGCGTAATAACATAATTAAACGTTTCTAAAAGAATCAACGTAAAATCATTTACTTACCGTAAACCAGGGAGTATCTAAAAGGTCACATGCAAATTTATAGCTCAATCGGTGTCGCGAATGCTGGGCATCGCGATGACGTTTAACGATCTCACAAACTGGCAACCCAAACCGGAAGGTAGAACATCTGTGGTGAGTAAACTATTAATGTATATGATTCTGCTCTATGGTAAAAGAGCTTCGTCAATCACTCAGTGCTTCCGCCTCGTGGCCCGCGGAAACCATCTTTAACCGTGCTTTGCCGGTATAACATGTGATATTTATAGTGATTTGAGTGATTGGTGATACTGTGAGGTTGCTGGGGCTCACATGATGGAGTGGGAAACCACCAGAGCTGGTTTCCCTAAAGCTAAGTGTCTTTAGAAGTCAAATATCTTTAGCGGCTATGTATCGGAGTATCTAAGTATTTCAGTATCTAAGTATCTGAATCTCTAAGTATCTTCAAAGGCTACGTGTCTAAGTTTCTAAGTGTTTTAACAGCTAGTTGTACTGTATGAATATCTTGACCGTCTTGCACAAGTCTAATAACGATCCCCTCTAGCTCATATTAACCCTTGTTGTAACGCTGTAGGTCGAGCCTACGTTCCTCTCTATTTCTTAACATGTCTATACCCTCTAGTGATCAAAGGGGGTGTGTTGGACTCGGTTGGAGTCTGTATACGCGTACCGGAGGACCATTCACGGTGTTTGCCGGTAGTGCGTCCGCAATGGCGGATTATATGTGTCTGAGAGGGGACACGGTGTAATGGCGGACGGAGATGGGCAGAACACTCGGGACATCCCTTGGATGGGATGTCGCCGGGCTGGGGTCCACAATGGTGGCGTAGGAAAGTGTTCTGGTAGAGCGCAGCCGCACGTTGTGCGGTGGTAAGACGTGAGCTTAGGAGCAAAATGTCGCTATAGGGTGGTGACCGGTCTCACATGTGTCCGCGATGGAAATCGGGTTCCATGGGCGAACAGAGTGCCCATGGCTCCGTACTCAGCTTTGGGGGATAAGAGGGCATACTATCATTACTGACAGACTTGACACTCCTTGGACTAGAATAGTAGTCTCCCTTCAACGTAGTAACCTAACACTCTTAACGTATGTGTGGCATTGGCCTGAGAAGCTTCTAGAGATGCTTGGTGATAGCAGTGATATCATAGAACACCTTTAACAACTACAGGTGGTGCGAGAAGGCCTCGCAGGCAGAGCTGGCTGCTGAGGGAGCAGGCGAGGGAACTGGTGCAAGGAGAGAGCACATTGTCTATAGGAAACAAAAGGTAAGATTCAGACACCTTTTGTTTCTTTCCATCACGACGGCGTGTCACATACATTTACTTATTCTACTCGTATTACTCTTCCACTTGAATTACATAAACCCACGACACCGTCGCGACAATCGATAAATATAAAAAAAAGTTATCAAGTTTTTTGTCTGTCAAGGTTTTGCGTATACGCCCCTTTTGTATGAAGCCCGCGACATACATTTGAGAAAACAATAAATAAAAAAAACCGGCCAAGTGCGAGTCGGTCTCGCGCACGAAGGGTTCCGTACCATTATCTATACAACATTAGACACTATACCAGTTGCCTTTACTAATATCGAGCAAACAACGACAAAAAAAACACGTTTGTTGTATGGGAGCCCCACTTAAATATTTATTTTATTCTGTTTTTAGTATTTGTTGTTATAGCAGCAACAGAAATACATCATCGGTGAAATTTCAACTGTCCACCTATCACGGTTCATGAGATACAGCCTGGTGATCGACAGACGAACAGTGGAGTGTTAGTAATAGGCTCCCGATTTTACTCTTTGGGTACGGAACCCTAATAACCTATTTAACTATTTGAGATAAAATTGTCAATAGAATAGTCTCTTAATAGGCTCAACCCTCTTGGAAGGCTCTGTGGCCCTTGACAAGTTGTATTCTGCAAACATTAACGACTGCAAAGTTTAAATTATAGATGCTGTTGACCTAGCCAAGATGCAAACGCTGTTTTCGTTTCTGTTTTCTATCGACTCGAAACTTTGGAGTATGTAACGGGCAAAAAACCGACAACAAACGAAGAACACACGAACCCGAGAATGAGAAGGCGAAAAACATATCACATTCACGTGTCTCGGGTGCTCTCGTGGCTTCTCGGCGTGAGTCTGTACGGCTTATGAAGCATCTTGACTAGGCCCCGGATGTCGTGAGCTGTCGTGCAATCGCCATACATTTTGCCATATTTCTACATAATTTCTGCAAGGTTAATAGCTTATTAGCGATCACCTAATGCATCTTGGCTAGACTTTTCTAGGCCCTGAGGTCAGTTAGAAGTAAATAATAATGTATTTCCAGTGATTATTTAGATGTTTTTGCGCATACATACAATACAAGGATTGATGGAAACATATTGTGTTGCAGCAATATTTACCGTTATGATAAAGCCATTGATTACGCTAGTCTTTGTATATATTTTTAAAACATTAGTTCGTTGTAGCGTGTAAAGACTTGCACTGAGGTTAAGGGACCATTTATATTATAAGTAACAATTTACTAATTATTTCTGTATTTAGAATTAAATCGGATCAAACGGTTCTATTAATAGTAGCTTGGTTCCACTCGCTATCGTCGATTTTGTATCACTTACCATAACTAATTTTCCTACATCAAATCGATCAATGAAAATTTAAAGGTATCGGTATTGCGGATATTATAAACTTCAATCTTTGAATTGGAAATCGGGTAACACACTGGCTACAATCTTCATTACGGAAAAGACAACCTAGCCAACTGTGATGACCATATTAATATATATTCTATTATATTCTATTTTTATCTATTCTATTCTATTCTATTCTATTCCATTCCATTCAATTCCATTCCATTCTATTCTATTCTATTCAAGATACCCAAGATAGGTTTTTGAGTAGGTATTAGGCATTTAATAATTTTCAATAAAGAGATTTTTAAGTAAACCCCTTTGCAAAGAAAACGGGTAGGTACTTACGATTAATTCGAGTACATACAAGTATAGTGTTAAGAAATGAGATTATGCAATGCTGCAAGACAGAGCGTCCCTCGGACTGAAAACTAATTTTCCTGAGGATGACCACTTGACATATGAATTTTTCGCCCCGTAAACCCTTATATTGAAAATTTCATCGAAATCGTAAGGACCATTTTCGAGAGCGTGATTACATTGTATATATAAATTAGCTTCTGTCCGCGACTTCGTCTGCATAGATTTCGATTACCGTTATTTCCTCAGGAACTTTGAATTTTCGGTGATGAAATGTAGTCTATGTGTTAATCCAGCTATCTCCATTTCAAATCTAAATCCGTCCAGCCGTTGCAGCATGAAGGAGTAACAAACACACACACAAACTTTCGCATTTATAGTATTAGTAGGATATACATATACACAAATATTCCTTGTTTAATAGTATAGGATAATTACTATTCTTCTTTGTAAACAATTCTTTTTAAGCATAATTTAGAATCACAATTTCGTGACACTATAAAAAAAATCGATTTTTGACATAAGGTTGATTTAAGAATATATCATATCAATATTATACTCATAAAATTTACAATCGCTTACTGAGAAACATGCTTTCCTTAAAACTATTTTTTCTCGGTGATTGTAGACAGATCATCATGCAAAGACAGTAAATAAACACTGTACTGACATAAAAAAAATACATAGAACAGTAAATATAGAACCTCCTCCTTTTTTTGAAGTCGGTTAAAAATAGGAAGAACCTGAGTTAAGTAAGTACATGTTTTCACCTACCCATTAAACAATTTAACATCTTATTCCTTGCCATTATTTTATCACTTTTCAAAAGTAAAACCGTTCGTTAACTTGTTGTTGGAATTAGTGAAGACTGATATTATTATTTGATGACAGTCATGATACATTATTACATTATTCCTCTGTTATATTTACTACTATTTTACATAGGCTGTAAGGCTTAGTATTGGCGTCTAATAATGGCTGTCTAAGTATCCGTCCGATATAGAATTCATGTTTAAAGGATTAATATTTTAAAGAATAGTAAATAAAAAACTTGTAGCTTGAACAAAGTTTAATAAATTAGGTACTTGTTTTTTGTTACGAATTGAAATTTTTGGCTACTCGGGCCAAGTCGTAGATTGTAGTATTTTTCACTCTGAGCAATTTTTTGTACCCTATTAAGACACTGACCTCATCGTCAGTCCTATCAGAATAATCATTAATATCCGCAATCGAGGTGGAGTTGGGATTAGAATTAACCATGTTGATTGTTTTAAGGGTATTATAGAAGACGTTGAAACGCATGGCTTTTTCAGTTAGGTTATGATAGTGTCGGCGATGCGTTTTAATAAAATCTTCAAAATGATCTTCTGCTCTGTCAAGGTTGTAAATGGGCCCTTTTAACTTTGTATTAGGCATTTTAAAACCAAATTGCTCTTTTAATTCCTTCTCCGTCCGATCAGAAAATTCATTCAAATCTGCAGTCCACGTCGCTGTCGGATCCGAGTTCACCGCGTTGATCAGTTTTAAGCTTTTGTAAAACATATGGTACCTCATCTCTATTTCATCCGGACTGGTGTATTGTTTGTTGTACTTGATTAAGTAATTTGTAAAAAAGTTTTCAGCCAGGTTGAGATCATAAATAGGACCTTTATCTGTTCTTACTGGCATTTCAAAACCTGTTAGTTGCTTAAGCTCTTTGTCTGTCCAGTCAGAAAAATCATTTAAGTCAGCAGTCCAATTTACGTCGGAGTCTGAATTAATTTCATTAATTTTTTGAAGACATTTTTTAAAAATGACGAACCTCATTTTTCTCTCTTTTGCACTTGTATAGTGTCTGCCACGCTCTTCAATGAAATTTTCAAAATATATTTCGGTTTTGTCAAGATCGTAAATGGGCCCTTTAAGTTTTTTCTCTGGCGATTTTAAGCCGTCTTTGTTTTTAACCTCCCCTTCAGACTCTTTAGAATAATTATTTAAACTTGCCGCAGACATATATTTAGGTTCTGGATGATCTTCATTATTATTTTTTAGACTGTTATTAAAAATGCCGTTTGCGCCTGGACTGGTATAGTATTTATTTTTCTTATTGTTATCATTACTTTTAAAGTGCTCCTTTGCTTCATAACGGTCTTTCTTAGGACGATGAAGTGTTTCGACCGTTACTTTATATTCTGCCAAGTGTTTGGGATCCTCACTACTCCGATCAGAAACATCATTTTCATTTTCAATCCATATAGTTTTGTGATTGTTTATTTTGTCAATAACAAGATCTGTCTTAAAAATGTGATGCTCAATTTTCTTTCTGGCATAGTCGCTACCGAAGTGGTAATCAACATAATTGTCTCTTTTGTAGGTTTTATAAGTAACACCTTTACGTGTATTTGTCTTTTTTACACGAAATAGGTTTTTCACCTCTTCTTTCGTCCGATCGGAAAATGCATTTAAGTCTGCAGGCCACTCACTATTCGGATTTGAATTAACCTCGTTGATAGCTCTAAGTCTATTGTAAAATATTTCAAACCTCATCTGTCTTTCAGCGTCGTTTTTGTAGTGTTTTTCGAACGTCTTAATGTAAGCTTCAAAATGTTCTTCTGCCTTTTCAAGATCGTAATAAGGACCATTCTGAGCTGAGTAAATAAATTGAATTGTCAGCAAAATGACACCGAGTGACTTCATGGTAGAAAAGTGGAAAGTTAACAGCTAGCTATTAATTTACACCTTGTTAAAGAAAGCAGTAATGATACGATTTTATATGTCAATTAGAAAAACAATATATGAATGGATTGGATCCGTGTTGAGCATTTTTAATTTTACGCTTGCGTAATTAATTTAAATTCCAATTCCCTCTATGCATTTTCTTTACTAGTACCTATTGTTTATCAAGCTCATTATTCAAACAAACGTCTGCTATCAAAAAATATTTTAAATGATTATTATTTAATAATTGCACAAGTTGCAAATGTAAACTAGCTTACCCCGTGACTTTCATTCCTAATTTAAAATAAATAAATATATATCGGGGGACAATCTCACATAAATTGAACAATCACTAATTGTGGCATTATCTATGTAAAGCGACCTTATTGTCGATGGCGCTTACGCCGCACTGCGTCACGCGTCGTTGTATTTATATCGGAGCATCTTTAATAATGGCGGAAGCACCATCGACAATAAGGTCCCTTACATAGATAACGTCACAATGAAGCTCTGAGCTTGTTCTATGGATACAACGCAACGATTAATATGAAAATACTTTTATAGTGAAATAATTTACCCTAACCGAGAATCGAATCCAGGACCGACAGGCAGGGTCAATAAAATATAGGCTATTGTGTTGTAATTTAAATCTTATAGAAACTATAACATGTTATGTTACTTCAGGCTTTAACTATAAATATTTTAATCAGTTACGAAATATTTCATGCAATTCTGTTTTATTATTTTAAATGCGTAAGTAACTCTGTCTGCCAATGAAGCTTTCACGGCTAAACCACTGAACCTAAAAAATCGTCGTTCGTCGTTGGAAACAGCTAGTTGATTATATTTAATAGCGGCCTGGTGTTTTCAACTTCGCCTCTTTCTCCTAGGGTCAGTGCGGAAGTTTTTTATTTATTTACTCGGTATAAATCCTATGACATACTTTATCTACAATAAATAAGATTAACCCAGTCCATCTAATGCGATCCCTTCACGACTGTATTATGATGAGCGAAAGTTTAAAATAAACAAAAAAGGCCACATATGCTTCTACGCTCACACAAGAATAAAAAAGGATAGCTTTAGGCCCAATTTAGACTAAGCGAACGAACAAGAATTCTATGCATTATCTCTTACGTTTTCTTTGTAAAAATAAAGACAAAACATGTTCTAGAGCTCTCCTTCGCTGGGTCTAAACGCACCTTTACGTGCTTACACGCAACGATCGTCGAACGCGTCAAATTCAAATGATTGCTGTTTACTTTAAAATTAAAAAAATTGATAAAAAAAAATGGTTTATCATGATTTAGAAGTAATAAGTACTCAACTATTGAATCAAAAATCACCGTTAAAGATCGAGAACAAAAAGGGTTATGTTATAAAAAAACCCTCGAGGATATTGTTTCTAATCGTGTTTTCACCTTTAACAAAGTTTCAAGAAAATATGACCAAGTTTAATTTAGCAAAAAACATAATTATGCGTTATGGTTATTGAGATCCAAAACGCGGAACACTACCTACTCATAATACGATAAAGTCACGTATTATGTGCCGTCTTTATAAAGTATCTCATCGCCACTTGTAATTTAATTATCCTTAAAAAGTTCCGGAATCTTTTAACTGAATAGTAGGAGGTATACTAGGAGAATAGTATAGTATGTTTGAGAAATTCTCATCATGTTTTTGTACGTCACATGGCAAAACATAGTGTTCCACCATAATATTTTTTTCCACCACTATTTTAGTTTTACCTATGTTTACAAATAAACACTTTGACTTTGACTTTGACTTTTTGAAATTTACTTCTAGGTTATTTATTTACCTGTGTCTACCGGGACACCTTCCCAGTACAACGGCAACACTATCATCTATTGGTTTTGTAACTCAAATCCTTGAGTAGATTTGGATTTAAAAAAAGTGGATTTATTGAGGAAATGGAGAAAATTTGTATGGTTCTTGAAAATATTCAGTATCAACGGTTGTCTCTGCGCGGGTGGTTATCAAACTAATCCACTAACAGGGTAATGGGGTGCGCTCCAATCAGTCTAAAAACATTTTGTATAATTTCATTTAACTAACCACGAAAACCATAATGAACGTTTAGCATAAAAACCAATTGTATAATTTCATCAGGCATACGATCGAATAACATAACACTCATTTATTATAATAATAATTTTCTTGTTATTATGCATTTTTAGTCAATTTCTTGTAACTAGGTTAGGTTAGGTTAGAACTGTGACCACATTAATAGTAATATTAGAAATATAATTATTTTTTAATTTATGGACATAGTTTTAGAAATTATGCATTTCGTTTTATGCATCATAATTATTATATCGTTGCTTTATTATAGATAACGAAATTATGCAATTTGTGATGTAAAAAAAACAAAAACCCGCCTTCAAAAATGCAACAAATAACTTCTTTTAAAATGGTAGGTCAGCCCAACTGCATTCGGCTTTTGGTTTAAAATATTGTGGGACGCCGACTTCAGTTGGACTGACCTACCATTTTAAAAGAAGTTATTTTTTGCATTTTTGAAGGCGGGTTTTTGTTTTTTTAAACATTCATTTTATTTTATACTTTTTAGTGATCCTAAATATTTATGCTGTTACGTAGCTCCACTTCTAAATATTAATGAGAAACTATAGAAAATTTCAAGCTCGCCGCAGACAACGCCGCGGGAATGTCATAGTCATATTTAAACCTAAATTTGCTTCGTCATAGTCGCTCAACTACCTTAATCGAAGTATCTTATCGCCACCATTGAAATAGGTACCGTTAAGGAGTTCCGGTGGCCATCTGTGGTCTTCATCATCAGTTCCACTTGACCATATAGTACTTTTCAAAAGCAAATGCACGAGTTTCAGTGAAAAATACCAAAATCGCTATAGGTGTGCCTATAATATTTGAGGAGTTCTCTTGATTTCTCCAAGATCCCATCATCAGATCCTGACGTGTTGACAATGGAACCAACTAGAAAGTATACCCATTCAAACAACGAAAAAAGTTTTCAAATCGATCCATTGGTCTTCGAGTAATCGGAGAACATACATAAAAAAAAAAAAAAAACCCGACGAATTGAGAACCTCCTCCTTTTTTTGAAGTCGGTTAAAAATGAAAATTAGACCATTTGTTTTTATACTAAACATAACACACCCAGGATAATGTAATTTTTAGATTTTTACCCTTTTCACTCGTCGTCATCAGCAAAATTGAACAAAAACCTGGATACCTACAAATATGTGTACAAAATTATATTATACGATTAAACGATTATGCCTTGCTCAAACTGATATGTATTATTTGAATAAGTATGTTAAGGACATAATTTGAAAATTAAAGTAAGTTACATAAGTAAGTAAAACATGCCTTGCAACTTTGAATTCTGTTGAACAAAATTTTTATACAGTTCTTAGTGCACCTCGTATTTCATTTATAAGAAAAAAATAGCGAGATTTTTCTTGTCTCTGGATTCGTAATAAGATAGAATTTCCACTCGGAAAAGTGATTTTTACTTCACAAATAAAATGTACTTGAGTCAGGACTATCATTTTACATCTATTTCAACTTATACTTGGCCTCGCTAAAATTTCTCGTTCGATAGTAATAAATTTTATGGAAATATAGTAATTTATTATTATTTTCTTTGTCATGGCGGTAGCGATGAGGGACTGTAACGATATACACTAAACCGATTTGATTCATAAGTAACTTGTTCTTGAGAAGTCTTTTACGATTTGAATAATTGCGTCTCTTTGGAATAGTTCCAGAGTAGCCTATGATTAAAACTTATTTGACTGTATATACAGGGTGGAAAGTTGAGATGGGGCATTAAGGGCAGCTACCAGATCCCTTGCTGCCAAGCGAAAATGATCTTAGGAGACCTTTCCCAACTTTTTGAGTGATGACAATCGATATTCATAGATTTTTGATAAAATGTACAGTCAGCGAGAAAATCGTCATAATTGAGTTTTATTTTTAAATACCAATCGATCCCATTCCCATAATGGATTAAAACACTCTTTGAGACCAACTGTGGTTAGAGTACTAGAACACCCATAAATCAAAGAAAACGTTTTCCATACATTTAATAGTGTAATATAAACACTCATAACAGAGAAGAAAGGTCTTCGCATGTGTTTTTTTTACGCGTATCGGGTCGCGTATCTTTATACTTAAAGAACAAAAATTGAAATAAAACATCAGATATCGTCACTGTTATAAATTCAAAATTTAAATTCTTCGTACATTATTTTTTAATTATTAAGCTTTTTCACCCATGACGGCCAGCTTTATCTATGTAGAAAAAAGTTTGTATCGTATTTAGGGGTTTTTTTATTTGTAAGAATACCGATTTTTCTCATTTTAAATGTCCTAATGGAAGTGGTCCCCATAAAAATCAATGATCTTAAGAAAATTCCACTTTGCCTTTACCCTACTAAAATGGTACTTATGGAAAACCTTTTCTTTGATTTGTGGGTGTTCTAGTACTCTAACCTCAGGTGGTCTCAAAGAGTGTTTTAATCATTTATGGGAATGGGATCGATTGGTATTAAAAAAAAACTCAATTCCGACGATTTTCTCGCTGACTGTACATTTTATCAAAAATCTGTGAATGTCGATTGTCATCCCTCAAAAAGTTGGGTAAGATCTAAGATCATTTTCGCGTGGCAGCAAGGGATCTGGTAGCTGCCCTTAATGCCTCATCTCAACTTTCCACCCTGTATAGAAAAACGCCAACTTAGCATGCGGCTTTGAATGCATTTGACGTATGAGCATAACGTGTCTTAATATAAAATATCATTGGTAATAAAATAATAATCAAGCTTAAAAAACCTCAATTCGTGCTGGTCACACTTAAAAAACATCTTAATTGGTTTCGTCCTGCGTTCGACAGAAATAAAAAACCTCGTTCACTAAGATTCTAGAGACTGGCTCATTATTATTTCTTGGGCGCAAAACTCTGGCTTGAGAAGTTAGAGAGCCGCAGCCTCATTTTGAAGTTAATTAAACGGCTCTCATCGGCGACGTCTTCATTATTGCCCCGCCCGCGTCGGGAGACAACGCTACTACCAGCGCTCGTGCTCTTCTCGCCGTCTCTCATGCCGTGTCCGCTATTGAAAGCTTGATTACTATTGTAATTGGTTTAAAATCTCACAAAAAATATGTAGATTTTCTAACTTGCGTGCAATACCAATTTATTATACTGAAACATTTACAATAAGTAGTTAAAGGTTGAAGAAGTTGAGGCTAAATCAACAAGATGAGTCTGGTGTTGATCCTTAGCACTGTTGTAGGTTTTAATTGCTGTTTACGTATATTTTATTATCTATGTATGTATTTTGGGTCTGTGATGTTTAGTATAAAAACAAAATGGTCTAATTTTCATTTTGCAAAACACAAATTACATAATTCTGATTTGTACGAGTATAATGAATATACCTAATGATCGAAGTGAAATCCAACAGTGACACTAAATTACGAACAAAATCTATTCAAATAAATAAATAAAATAATTTATTTCAGACCCGTTGATCCATAGAGTGTTAGTAGATAACTTACAAATTGATTGTTAGAGATATAAAAATACAACTATCACTTAAGCACTTTATGCTACCTATCCCTATGTCCACGCCTGATAGTGGTGAATTTAAATAGTGACATTATTGCGGATAAAAAGAACTAACTTTTGTATGAATTCCTTTATAACATAATGTCACTGTTGGATTAATCATGCAATGTGTGCAAAGAACAAAACACTTTTTCATGCTAAGTTGACATGCGCCTGCAGATTAACACCTAGCCAAAGAAACAAAGTATTTTCGCCAGATTTACGAAATTGCTCACTTCTTTCACCCAAAACAGTTTAAACAACATTGAAGAGTTTACGTGCCTGCTCAAGTCATTTCTAATGGCAGCACTAGCTCTGGCAATTTTTGGACTGACATGTAATTAATCTAAGCTCACTTTAACTTAACCGGAGTCAACGTGAGAGCTCCGTCAAAGTTTACAGCGCGACTTGTCGAGTTTTCCCGCAGGCGACCCGCACTGCATATATTGCTATAAAATGTCGTTACGCCCATCTCATTTACATTTGTATAGTTGTTTATTACTTTTGGCAGTCTGTTTAATGTAATATAACTACAATTTGTGGTTAGTTTTAAATTGTCGTCAGGACGTTCGCATCTTCATACAAATGCACCTACTTTCGTATTAATTGTTGAATGCACTGTTAGATCAGAGAAAAAGAGAACAAAATCTGTATCTGGAATAAGTTATTGTAAAGAATAAAGAAAAAAGTTATAGGTACGATAGGTACAGTCGACGTCAAAGATATGTTTACACTTTAGTACCTTGTCACTTTATCAGCTATGACAATTTCATACGGCAGTTAAAACATGACGTTAAATAGACAAGGTACTAAAGTGTAAACATATTTATGACGTCGACTGTACAATACAGGGTCTCTATTCTTGTGACTGGGTAAAACCACATTGCCTATTACGTATTATCGTATTTTTTTATTTTCAGCCACCATTACTGTCAAGGAAATAAGAGCTATCGTAACCCGCTACCGTATCGTACCTACGTATATATTTTGGTTTTACAATACGTATCTATCATTATCAGGGTTTTTTCAAGTGTTTCATAATTTTGTACAGAATATGCGAAGGCTGACTAATACGGCCTTGAAATTCTTATCTACGCATAGCATGCGATTATGTTGCTTGTGTTATTAAAATATGCCTAGTTAAAATTCTACGTGACATTCGTCCGATATGTATAGGAAAATGATTATCTCTAGTATTTCCGCAATATGTACTCGTGTCTGATAGTAATAATGTATTTACATAGTTTTTGTCGTTTTATACTTCGTAATAATAATTGAATTGGGATAGGTAAAAGGTTTTTTTATTTCACAGAAGAAAATAAGGGATGTTGATTGACAAATAAATTTTACTTTTTAGGGTTCCGAGCCATGGAGGTATGTTACAGATATCAAAAGGACAGATCGCATCCGGAACACCACACTGTGCTCCAAAACACGCATAGCCGACGTAGGTCAAAAAACCGCCAGGCTTAAGTGGGATTGGGCCGGTCACGTCTGCCGCATGCACCCGGACCGGTGGGCTAGCGTGGCCACCGTGGGTGCCGCAAAATGGGCGACGCAGACAGGGCAGGCCTAGACGGAGATGGCGAGATGACTTGGACGCATTCCTCAGCAACTGGCCGGAAGAGGCACCTAATAGGGACTCATGGAGATCAAGAGGAGAGGCCTTTGCCCAGCAGTGGGACACTCACATAGGCTAGGAAAAAAAACCGGGCAAGAGCATGTCGCAACAAACTTAACTTTGCCGTTGGAAAACTGTTATCCCCATACATCGACATAGGTCGCGGTCAGTTTACCAACACCGCAAAATTGTTTACACACACCATCAATATTTTTGAAAGACCTATCCAACGACACCACACACTATGGGGTAGACGAGAAAAAAAATACATCCCCACGTTACGAGTAGGGGAGGTCCAATAAAAAAATTTTTTTTCAAGATTTTATTTTACCACTTTGTTGGCGTGACTAATATGTATATTCATGCCAAATTACAGCTTTCTAGTACTAAGTCTCTCAGCTAGGCTGCGGACGGACGGACGGACATGGCGAAACTATAAGGGTTCCTAGTTTGACTACAGAACCCTAAAAAAGGGGTTCCGTACCCAGAGGGAACCCAACTAATATGCCTACGCTATCCGTCAGTTCGTCCGTCCCATCTTTTTAACCGTGATAGGTAGATAGCGGGTTGATTATTTTGTGAGAAATATGTGTTGTTATGGCGGATATGCTTATAGTACAAACGGTAAACAAGCTTTATGATGATAGTAGTTACAAACCCCGAAGCAAAGTTGGCCTTGCGCTGACTCGATTCGAAATGAATTCAGTCCGAAATATAGTGCTTATGGCGGTACGGAACCCCTAGTGCAAGTTCGATTCGCACTTGACCGGTTGTTTTTAAAGTGTCCAAATGATAGCTGGTTTGAAAATTTACCTATATGAAATACAGACCTGTGACGTCACAAGTTTGTGTTGTTAAATCCCACTCTTTATGGTTATCAATAACTTCAAAATTATATACAACATAAATATACGTCTGATCTCGATATGTTCGTGAATTTGAGGACTTTGTTTTTACTACCGTCAGGATCCCTAATTAAATGCTTATCAAATATTAAATTAGTCACATTATTGATCCAGTTATTTTAATAATGAACTTTGATCAATGCGCGTCTAATGGATCACCGCAGTGTTTGAGCAGCAGTGATGCATATAGCCGCCAAGCAATATGGCTAATTAACCGCTAATCACGATACTGAACTCAAAGGTTTAATATAATTTACTAGTATACTAAGTTCACCTTTGTACTTTCATTCAATTAAATTTATTAATTGTTATAGTATTTTGCAGTGTATAGTTTACAAACATGCATGGGTATAAAATCAGAGGGAGCGGGGGGGGCTTGTTTTAACGGGTGTAGGTATTAACAAGTCTCTAGCTATTAAACTATACACAATATAGTGCCAACTTAAAGGTTATATCTTCGGACGATGCTAACGAACAAGTCACAGCACGCCAGCTGCCCGCCGACCCCCGTGTGGTGTAGATGTGGCACATTTATGCAAAAATACAGGATTGCGAATATTCTTACGTCGTGATATTTTTGATTTGAGCTTTAATGCACTAGTTTCGTGATTAAGGGTTCATTTATATCGAATGTTCATTACGTTGAGCATTACATCTGCATGTTGTTTTATTAAATTTATGCAACGTTTTTTTTTTATATATTTTTATATTTGAAAAGTACCTCTGGGGCTAGTATTAACCAAATGCGTGGGGTAAATATTAACCTGTGAAAGAGGCACTTTGATCACTCTAGCGGCTGCGGTAAACGCATTTGGCAATACTATTCCACCCATGTTCGTCTTTCCGAGGACAAGGTACAACCATACAACTCACTGTTTCTTGTTAACGGTCCACCAGAATCCATAGGTGCAGGTAACTAAGTACTATGACATGTAAAGAAGAGATCTCATTATGTTTTATTTTTGTGAACTGCAAACATACACATACATACACACATTAATAATGAAGAAATTTATTATTATAAAGATAAATATTGTTTACTTTTTTATTTCAATCATTATTTTTAACGGCAAATCAAATGTTAATTCTTACCCCTTTATTGTTAATATTTGCCCCTAACACGGGGTAAGTACTAACCGCTGACTTTTTTTTTTAAAGTGCTTCATTCTGCTAAACCGAGCAATTCAAATGGCATTTCAGATTTAAATATGGAAGATGAATAACTTGCTGTCATTTAGGTACTTAAATATTAACATTAAGTTTAGAACTTTAGAAGATATACTCAGAAGTTTGAATTTTGTTAATACAAGTCCCCCGCTCCCTAGGCGCTGAAATCGAATGATACTCGTAAAAATATGGTTATATACCTACAGCCCCTACAGGTACATTAGTCAAATAGTTTTTTATAGTAAGATTAGATATTGGGTCGTGTATTTTTTTTATTCAGGCGTAATTAAAAAACACAATAATTAGAAGTGGTATCTATATTTTAAAAAAAGTCGTTAAAGTACATACTATTTAAAATACTAGAACTTACTATTCTATAAATCGTTCTCTATGAAATGAAATTCTATGACAATTGTGTTGGTGAAACAAGCGAACACCCCTATTATCTGTACCCACATCTAACTTAACCTACCAAACCAACATGAAAACGTCTTTATCTCCCATACTCACACAGGCAGGGAACATTCAATTATGTTGTACTGTCTTAGCTCCGACATCAAAACACAGACTAGGCAAAACGGGAAACAATTCGATATCCATGTTTGTAAAGCCAATATCAGAACTAGAGAAGCCAGTAATAGTATATTGGTTTAGAATGATGACTAGACATATAAGTGACTAGCTCTTGCCCAATAATTAAATTATACCTCGGATGATCTTGGTTTCTGTGGAACGTATATACTGTAATAATATTAAATAGGATACTACAATAAGAGCAAAAAGGTTAGAGTTAGGTTAAATTATAAAAAAAAATCTTGCAATAGGCTAGTGTCCTAAAAAATCTAATTAGTCCGTCTTTTACATTATCAAAAAATATTGAACACATTTTTTCTTTTGTCAATTAAACAAAAAATTACGAAGACAAAGTGCGTTGAAGTTTCTCGTGACGTCACGCCATGGCACACTTTATACGCCATTGTGACGTCACGAGCCCCCACTCCCGAACTCTGATGCGTGTTATATTTGTTAATTTTGATTGATTTGAAAAAGCAAAAAATACGTGTTCAATATTTTTTGTTAATATTACTGACGGATAATTAGAATTATTCTTTTTTTTACCCAGGACACACCCCTATTCACACGCTAGATAAATGTAGGTAGGTCATGAAAACTAAACAGGAAAAAGCAAGTAAGTTGTAACAAGCAAAAAGTTTTGTTTGCCTACCTACTTTTCTGTAACTATTGCTTTCGGAAAACATTAGTCAGTTGCACAACTATAAAATGATACTAGGATCAAGTTTAATCAATGTTACGTAAATAACGTTGTTATTGAACCTTTAAAATATTGTTATTGTTAGGCTAAGCTTTTTTTATCACAACAGCGTAAACCGCCAACTCGCATTAGGGTGACCGATGAGAAAAACATTCTTAGTTTAAAATGTAAAATGAGGTTATAAAGGGGTTAAAAGATGTAAACTTAGCAAAAATAAAGTGGTTTATTAAGAAAGGATAGAATTAAGAGTTCCGTATTCAAAATGACAATACAAATCCCTTATAAGTGAATTCTTCACCTGAGTCCGTTTTGTCATACCCATTTTACTTTTTACGTGTCGATTCTTGGGCAATGCAATTTTCTACGGAAGTGTCTTTTTAATATTGTTGAAAAGGTATTTAAAGGGCCAGTTAGACGAGCTACATTTTCACAGCAATTTGTGGCCGGCAACTATACGCATCTCGCTGTAACATACGAAATAAGAGTAAGACAGCAATAGTTGCCAGCCACATATTGCGTAAACAGTTGATCGTGTAAGTACCAGACCCTTAATATTGACAAGTTATTGTACTTCAATTGAGATTATTTCGGCTTCGAAGGTTCCTAGTAGGAAAGTTTCTAGTTTCCTCTTTTATTTTCCATTTTTGTACCCAGACTACCCAGGTACCGATCACCACGACTATAGGTACTCACAAAGAGTACTGTCGTGTTGACAAATCATCGGAAACAGCTAAAGTTAATTTGTTTAAGTTCACGAAAATTACAACTTTTGAGATAATTTCTATACCATCTACGGATTAACTCGCAAAAAGACAACAATAAATGATTTACTTATGTCAATCGCAGTCTTTCGACGGTAAGGTTCTATAGTTTTAACAATAATAGTGACACATTGTGTACACACAAAGTTCTAGTAAGATTGTTATAGGGTAATCCGTTGAGGAGTTAAACTTTCAATGTAAAAAACAAAAACACTTTTGCAATTATAATATTAGGATATTAGATAAAACGATAAATTAAAATATTTTATTTAAATTATTTAAATATTTTATTTACATTACCATCATTTTATTTTTTATTTTTAGTATTTGTTTCTTTCTGAGTGTTGGATGTTTTCTATGTATTTAGGTATTTAATTGTCTATACAATGTATTTATTTATATCGTTTTCTGACCTTTTCGCGTGTTAGTCTTTTTTGAAAATCCAATGCAACATATTTTTATGGGCTCTCTGTTGGGTTAGATCTATCTGCAGCTGACTGTACCCGTTAAGCCGTAGTACAAGCCTAGAGATCAGTTTTTGAATAGGTTAATTTGTGTGAGACTGTCCTCTGTTTTTTTATTTTTCATTTATTTCTTGTAACTACGAATAAGTATTAGGTACCTAAATACGTTTTAAGTTTGCATTTGCATCTGAGCATAAAGTCGGGGTTAGGTACAACGGCACGTCTTTACGTCTTTATTGGAACGCCTAATACTAGCCCATAGCAAATACGCACTTATCGATGAATCGATAACTTATTCATGATTTTAGCCTTTTTGGTTTCCATACACAGAGCTGAAGTGACCCTATTACTAAGGCTCCGTTGTCCGTCTGTCTGTCAGCGGGCGGTATGTCTTTAACCGTAATACCGTAGGTACCGTAGGTAGACAGACAGTTGAAATTTTCACAGAGTGTGTAGGTATTAGCTATAACAACAATGTAGGTAGCTATATAATAAAAAATAATATAATTTAAAATACACGGGAATGGTACGGAATCCCTCGCGTACGAATCTCACTTGCGCTTGGCTGGTTATTCATAATACTCGTAAATAAATAATTCAGTTAAAACTATTTTGGCCAACTAATTCAGTTATCGACCTAATGTAAACGCGGCATAAGTTGTAAGGAATGATTCTTGTATGATATCTTCAAGCCAAAAACACATTTTTACAAGGTTCGCGTCCCAGTTGGGTACCTATAGTACTCAGGATACCGTGCCCCAAGGCAGCCGACGGACCAGCAAACTTGGTCGCAACGAATTGTTAATGATTCTAGAGTCAAGTCTAGCTCTCAGAGCCCTAATAACATTACCTATAAAATAATGAAGCAGATAGTTTGGAAGTCGATTAATTATAATAGTGGAGCTCGAGAGGCCCTTGATTAGCATCTGCTCGTTAAGGGTGCTCACCGTCCTTAGCAGCTGGCAGGTTGCCTGGCAGAATACAGAGGTAAGTCTTTTGTATTAAGTTAGAAAACTTCAAACATTCAATACTCGGAACTCGAAAGTATCGGAATTACGTCATAAGTTTTATCATTTTCATTTCAGACAGTATATTATATTACATATTATTATTATTTAGGTGAAATTGTAATTCTATTTAGCTAATTTTATATTTATATGTTATAACAAAATACTAACTTTATTATATCTCTGATTTCACTTGAATTGTTATTATAAATGTGAAAAGTGAATAGTGAAACATGGAATATTTTGACACCTTCTACTTAATAAGGCCACACAGTACGCAAACAATAAAGAAAACAACTCACCTAATCATAATATCTACAACAAGAGAATAACAACACGTAGAGTAGTGTTTAAACTTGTGACAAATTTTAACCTTGGTTAACATTAAAATATTTTGCGGTCACAACAGGAAATTTGTAACGAGTAAAAACATTCGCTACGTGCTGTTATTCTCTTTGTTATACTATGATTCGGTAAGTTAGGTATTGAAGAGCCGATGACTTCACAATGACTGATTAAATTATCAACAGCTAACTACAAGGTTACGAGTTGAGTCATTGTGTTGCGAGATCAACATTACACAGTTGTTAACAACTTTTAACCGCGATTTCGCTTGCGTAGAACTTATTTTATTGCTTTATTCATTAATTTGTCTAAAGCTACTGCTTAACCATAAAATAAACAAATTGTCTTTGAAAATATGCAGGTGTAGTAAAAAATTAAAAGTTAAAAACGTTATAATATAAGGAAAACCTAATTGCAGAAATATCAAACAAAAAAAAACTTATTGGCTCCGTGGTTCCTTGGTGATTTACGGAACTAGAGATTCCGCCATTCACAATGCTCGCGTTGAGTCTTTCATGTTTTTCAATGACTTACCTAATATTATACAAGCAATCCTAAATATGGTAATTAAATGCAATGTTTTCTATTTCATTAATGTTATGCGCAATAACAGTAGTTATCTATACGTATTGACACATACCTAAGTAATAATATCATTTCTATATACTAACCATACTAACATTGCGATGACACGAAAGCAAAGGTTTACTTGCATGCATGAATTTATATTACTTGACGAATTCACCGAACTTATTAAGCCTACAACAAACACTGCACTTAACGTTCGTTTCCGGCTTGGACGGTTTAATTAGCCTATCAAAACTTAAACTAACGTTTTTCCAAGCGCTGCAGCAACTGTAGGTTTTATAATTAATGGAATCAGGCTCAGCTGGCTTTTGCCGTTGCAAATTAACTCACGTTAAGGCTTCGCCTAATGGCCCGACGCGACGTTCAATACAACTTAACAACAGTCTTCATTAGACAACTTCTATTAAGACATGACATTTTGAAGCAATTTAGTGTCAGTTTTCGGTTAGCTTTATGTTGATCTCAAACAAGATTACGGTTACGCTCCGTCAATATAATTCAGCCGAGACAAGAACCTTTATTGACACAGCCGACAACGGCTGGAGTGCTCGCATCAAGACAATTTTCCATAACGCATTTCCGACGTTCGCAGGGCGGGCCGCGAGAGCCCATAAATGCCGCGTCATCATTCCGCGAGGAGGATTCTCAAAATAAGATAACCTTTCAGAACTCGCTCCGCTGCCGAGGAGCGTTTTACGAGGGTCCGACAAATCCCCCGAATGGTTCCGCGTGCTACTCAAACTTGCCAATTCGTGTCCCCCACCCGCGTTTCAATTTACCCCTTGCGTCGTTTGCCTCGGTCGAAAATAAAAAGTAACATTTTGTTTTTCAACCCACTCGAGAGTGGCTAGTTATTTTTATGGCTGTTCTCATGATTGACACTACATAAAATCAGATAAGTTCGATCCCGAGTGCCTGCGATGACCATCACGCGATCCCGTGCACCAAAACTGCGTAGAAATTTGCCGATGAAAAAGGGTAAGAGGAAGCGTAGTAGAAATAGCAAAACGGGACGACACGACATAAACAAACGTTTTAACAAACTCATGTAAATAAAGATGATTATAAGAAAAAATACACTTTTACATATGAAATTTAATTGCGAAAATTTAACAATATAGGTTAAAAAAGGGATTTACACGAAACTTTGGCACTTAATTCTTCCTGAACCCCAACATCGATTTCCTTTCTTCGGGTGTATAATCAGCAAATTTGTTGATTCCGAACGTCGCATGTGGCTGGTTCTGGTTTTGCAAGTTGATTGTTTGTAAGTTTTGCTTGAACGCATTGAAATGAACTTCCCTGTCAGCTGCATCTTTGTACACGCGGTTGTGGTCCTTTATGAATTGGTCAAACAAAGATTCTGCTTGGTTTAGATCGTAGACACGGCCGTCCGAGTCCGCTGCGTGCGCCATAGCGGTCACTGCGACTAACAGGATAAGACTGAGTGCGCTCATGGTCGGTTACTCACTATACTAGTTAGGTTGCCACTCGCGCATTTATAAATACATCTCAACATACATCTACATGTAAATTGAATGTTCGCTTAGAGATGTGTCATGTTTGAGGTCAAATGTCAAATAAGTCATAATATTTATTGTTCAAACAAGTGGTAAATAATAAAATAAGTCATTGTTTGTTTTTCTAAGTAGGTCGTCGATGTGTATGTAAATAATAAATGATTACATTGTTATAAGTAATAGTTGTAGGTAATTCTGTAGCCTTGCCTACCCCACTCTGGGAACGAAGGCATGAGTTTATGTATGTATGTACATTGTTATTGGTTTCGTCTTTGTTTCTTTTTACGTGCTACCACCAATGATATTTTACATTTAGATAGGTACGTTATGCTCATACTAAACGCATTCGAAAACCGTCGCCAATTACTGACAGTTGCTACGTTGCCATATTTCTACAGACAAAGACGGCAATTCGTAGCGAACGCTATTGTTAGAAAGAGATAAATAGTTGTTTCAAATTGCGTACCCGAATGACCCGGCGTGCCCGCTTATGGCTGCCATATAGCTACCCGTCTTTATCGCACTCATGCGATATCTAATTGTGTATCTCATGTTCAGAGGTCGGAATAGGTAGTGCTTATTAACCTAAACTTGATGCATCTTCATTCAGTAATGTATTCCCACCTCACTCACGCATGAATGAACATGCGTCAAGTTTAGGTTAATTAAGCACTACCTATTCCGACCTCTGCTCATGTTTCACAGGTGACAGTGACGCCACCGGTGCAAGTTAAACAAAGTATGGCGATGTAAAACAAAATGTAAAAAATATTTACGGTACTTACGAATGAAATGAGACATGCTTTTTCCTTTTATAGTTACAGTATAATTTCGGCAGCCTCGAAAAACATAAGACGGCATTTTTTATGACTTATATTTGTTGCATTTCGGTAATAAAACTTTACTGTTTTTGACGCTTGCGTGTGTCAGCGGCCATGGCGCGACTGAACGATAGTAAGGCAATTACCTTCCTTTTCGAGGAACGCTTTTGCGCGCAGATGACGTATCTTAATATAAAATATCATTGGCTACCACAGTGCATTATTAAAATTAGATTTCGTTTGTTATAGCTATAGGGTGTGAGGTCTTTTACGCATTTATAGAAAACATCTTGCTACTTGAGATAAGTTGTTAAAAATAAATAATCCGAGGACTATGCCACATAAATTGACCTTTTCCCGAATATAAGCAGATAAATATACTTATATGGATAAATACATAGAAAACAACCCAGAATCCAGGAACAAATACTCGCGCTCATTACACAAATGTTTGCCCTTACTGGGAACCGAACCAGGGGACCGCTAGCTTCGAGGGTAGGCTGACTGCGATTTAATATATATTTTTAAATATGGTAGCTGTTTCTGTATTGCGTTTATAAATCTTAATAATTTACTTACATTTTAATAAAGCGTTGCCCGCAATACGATTGCCAGATTAGAATACAATTAGCCTATAAAGTAATATTGCGACAAAGCAATTGATCTTCAGTTTAAATCAAAATACTTATACGGTTGAAAATTCCATGTCTAAACTTGTAAAGGTTTGTGAATTTAATTGACGTGCTTAATGCAAATCTAATTCTTGAAATAGTCGCAAGGTTAAATAAGGTATGGGATAAAAACCCTAACTCGTCGTATATCTGTTATCTACCTATTATATTAATTAAGGTGAATCACGTGAAAAGTAAAACTGCACATTTTACTGCCTACAATTAGTTTTATCTATCGGATTAGTTCAGTAGTCCAAGACAATTTGCATTTTACCAATATGGATCAATATATCGTATAACGATCGTATAATTCATTAAATCGTGATATTCCTAGGCATATCATAAAATAACCTAAGCTAACTTATGCCTAGGAATTTCATGATCTGGCGAAATATACGATCGAGCGACGACAGATATATGACGATGGAAGACATTTTACAATCGTCTGTGTATTCTGTTTTTAATCCTTGAAGTCGCGCCTCACTAATTAACTTAGCATACATTCACGCAACCGCACAACGTCAATTTGGATGGCGAGGCGTTTTTAGTGTACCTATTGAAAAACACTTTTAAACTGTTTTTTTTTTCTGTTTGGCTTACTCTCTACCAGTCAACCAGTAGGTGGACTTGTAGAGAGTGTAGGCATTAAGTCCGCTATTTGCACTAATGTATATAATACAGTTAGGTTTCAATAAATAAATGAAGTATACTATTAGTTAAAAATATATCTAGATACGATTAAAAATACTTTCGCCAATAATTTCTAAAATTACCTTGTCCATTCCTTGCCTATTCCCAACAAATTATAGAACTACATTACCGACTTTTGAATGTCAAAGCATAATATAAAGTAAACAGTAATGTAAGTATGTAGTCAAAAACGGACTATAGAGAGAAGGCATGATACAGAGCTTCGAATCCGGTTCCGATAAGTCGGAACTTCCGATTGATATAGCACCTCCGGTTCCGATACTTTGTAATTGGAGAATCTAATCAAAGGTCGCTTGCTTACACACAAAACTCATTTTTACCTCTGCCTCTTACTTCGACTTCGGTTCCGATAAACCAAAAAACTCCGACTCCGACTTCGGTTCCGATAAAAGCACTGGCGTGATACCGACTCATTGGTGGAGCACGTTACCTTCCCACGTCCCGCAGCAAACGGGAAGGCCCACAGTGGAGGGCTATAAAACCGAAACATTATAGGTAGCTTTGGAACTTCCCACATAATTGCAAATGACTTACGATGCTTGATTTATGTAGTAAACAACATACCTACTACTATTTATCTTATTCTGTTTTGTGTGGCATTGTTTGCTAGTTTTAGTTACTTGCTAGTTTTTTAATTTGGTTATCGCTAAACCCTATGAAAATGTTTTTTTTTCGGAATATTAAGTTCCCTTTGTCCGTGACCAGACTATAAAGTTTCTCTTTACCAAACTTCACATTAATTGGTTCGTCGCAATAAACCGTAAAGACAAAGAAATAAACAAACAAACAATTCGCACTTATAATAGGTAATTGTAAGAATTATAGATTACAATAATGGATAATGTGTTTGTAAAAATAGTTAACATATAAGTCTCTTTTGACAAAGTAAGAAAACAAACAATTGGCTACACAACTTTTATTATTCAATTATAACGTTTAGCTGTTGTCCGTGACTCCGTCCTCGCAGAAAAATTATATATAGCCTATGTTCGTCAAGGATAATGTAGGATTCTAATGGTGAAAGAATTTTTCAAATCGGTCCAGTAGTTTCGGAGCCTATTCAATGCAAACAAACAAAGAATCAAATCTTTCCTCTTTATAATATTAGTGTAGTTGATATCTTTTGCCCTTCGCCCGGTCGCTATCTAAACGTATTACGATTCTGCATATTGCTTAAAATAAATAATAAGTTACGGAATAATTCCTATGAGTTAAGACATTTTCATATTTATTATATTAATTATAACTTACGCTATTATTCAATGAGGAACCAACCCACAGTTATTAGCAATACCTGAGGGTCGATCCTCTACATAACGAATACTGAGGGTTTGACATTGTATTACAAAATAAGGGTGCCGTTTAGCATAATTATATATTTAACTACGTTCGAAAAGCATAAAAACATAAGAAAACAAATTGTATAATTTTAATCAGGCATATTATTATGATCAAAATAATGTACTCGAAACACTCATTTATCATAACGATAATTTTCTTGTTATTATGTATTATTATTTCTTACTTGGTTAGGTAAGAGCTGTTACCAGTTTAGTAGGTAGTAATCAAAGACGTTAGAAAGGTCTACTTTTAACCTATAAACATTATGATTTAAGAAATTATGCATTTCGTTGATATACATAATAATGGATTTAACTAATCCATTGGAAAAGATTTTTGACCAAACGGTCAAAAATCTTTTCCCAAAGTATCACTTCCCAAACTATTTTACTCAAATTATCATCTGGCAAAAAATCATAAGTCAAAACAACTTTTCGCAATTTAACAGTTAGCAAATATTTTTTTTAGCAAATTATTGTTAAACAAATAATTACTTGGTCAAGTTTCATTTTACCAAATTTCATGTAGGTAGTCAAATATCGTTTGGCATAACATACTCGTCCCAAAATATTGTATGGCCTACGATTTACATCCTAATTGAGTAGTGCATAGGATAAAATTTAGGGTATGATTATCTTTCGTTAAGTGGGTATAGTTTTCTTACTGCGTGCTGGCGCATAACCATCGTATTTGCCCAAACTTGGTATTTGTTTTTACTGAAAGTAGATACGATGGATGGAGTTATTTCCATGACACAGTTGACGAAGCCGGGGCTTCTATTCTGCGTAAATTGGCCCTTCGGGCCTGATGAACTCTCACCTAACCTAAACCTACTTACCTAATTTTAACCTAAACTAACCTAACTGGACATGCTATATATTGAGTGTGCGAAATAACAATTTGAACAAACATTTTTTTGGATTATAATATTTGCCAAAGGAAAACGCTTAATAAACGTTTATCTTAATAAAACTTTACAAAGTAAAATGATGCCAAATGATTATTTGACCAAATAAATAAAATGCGAAATGTAAATGTGCTAAAGATTCGTTTGGGAAATAAAACTACTGCGATAAGTTTTTTGGGAAGTGTACCACCATGTGTGTGTGGCAGTACACCATAATAATGATTATAATGATCGGTTTATTATATAGATCGAGATTGTGCAATTTGTGTTATGCACAATGAAAATAGTACATTAGTTTTTATGCAAATCGATACTAACTCACAAAATAATTGTGCGTGGTTCCGTTTTGCGTTACAGCGTGCTATATTTTATATGAATAACCTAAATGAGTAAATCTACGAGAAAGCACCAAAGTTCAGCGGGTTATATTGAAAATATAACGACTCATATATTTTTCCAAATTCGATAAAAATGGATTTCGTCCTATCCTATCCTATCCTATTCTATCAGTTCACATTAACCCACTGCTGGGCATGGGCCTCCTCTCTCTTGTGCCAAGCTGTTCTATACCTTACTTAAGGGTATTAGGTAGTAAATAGGTAAGGTCAGACAGTTTGACAGACTAGGTGAACTTGCTTCAGTAAAATTGGCCTGTAAATAGGGAGGGCAAACAGTCCTATTGTTGGCATCGTGCACTAAGTTTATTCCGATTTAACACATTTTTTACTACCGACTCTTTTAATGCCGCAAATGCCATACAATCAAAACTAAATGAATTTGTATATCAGGGGAGAATGTCACACCAATTGACCTAATCCCAAAGTAATCTCACTTGTACTATGAGCAACGATATAAAAACTTATATAGAGAAATAAATACTTAAATACATAGAAATCATCCATGCATGACTCAGGAACCAATATTCGCGCTTATCACACAAATATCTGCCCTAAACGGAATTTGAACCCAGGACCGCTAGCTTCGTAGGCAGGGTCACTACCAACAAGGCCAACGCATCGTCAATATACTGATTTTATTATATTTTTTCGTAGATTACAGGTTCAACTTAGTAGGTACAACATATTATTATTTAAAATCAGTTAAAAAGTTTCAGTAGTAATGTGGGGGAGCCCAAGGTGCTAATTGGGGATTTACTCGAGCGTCGTGGGGGCCTATTAGATTTTGAAGATTAGATGGTAGAAAGGAAAAAACGTTATATGATGTGTATCCATTCAGAGGTGGGGGAAGAGTGCACAGGTTTTCAAAAATGTAAAAAAAAAACAGTCAAACAGAAATACTCGAGCGCGTCAGATATTGATAGTGTATAACTCCCACGTGCTTCTGATAACGGAGGCATGTTAATCTGCCGGTTTGCATGGTGGGGTGGACGTACGGAAGGGTTGAAAATGGGAAAAAAAAAGATATTCGAGGACGTCAGATTTTCAGAGGGGATGTTAAGTGAACCCGAAAGAACCGCCCATTGCAAAGACTGACGATTCGGATGTGACGCAAGCTCTTGGCGGCTTTTTCTCAAAAACTCGGGCGTGTCAGATTTTTATACAGATGGTTCAGCTTGATGTCTAAGATGTGCTGACCCATAATCTAACGATTATTAATTGGAGGGCTTTTCTTAATCTGACGGTTTGAAAAAGTATTTTTTTATAAATCAATGAATGTATAAAAAATGCACGGAGAATAGGTAGCATGCAAATAAAATAAACTATTTCTTTTAATTTTCATATATCATTTCTGGAAAAATAGCGAAATGTTGCTTATTTATTTTTTAGGTGTGCGGTTACCGGCTTAGAATTGTACCACTTCATGTCTTCCCGTGGAAGGCCTGTAGCATTGATAGCCCAACTAGCAAAATAAGTTTATAACATCAAGCTTATATGGCCAAAACCCTTGTAATTGTTTTATAAAAGCATAAGTTGTTCCTATGTCGTTAGGTATAATAGCTCATTATAAGAGATTTTGGGTAATACAGCTTTTATTCTTATAATTAATTTAGGTTGAATAAAGGCTAATATGGCCGAGTCATAACTTGTATATAATCTGTGGCCGAGTACCTAATATGACCACAATAAAAATTCCCCTTGTAAGAGTTGTTTATAAGAGATTTTAGCTATCACAGCCTCTATTCTTATAATTTATTTTGGATAAATGCTAATATGGCCGAGTAATATGAGACCACAATAACATCAAGTTTATATGGCCAAAACCCTTGTAATTGTTTTATAAAAGCATAAGTTGTTCCAATGTCTTTAGGTATAATAGCTCATTATAAGAGATTTTGGGTAATACAGCTTTTATTCTTATAATTTAGGTTGAATAAAGGCTAATATGGCCGATTCATAACTTGTATATAATCTGTGGCCGAGTACCTAATATGACCACAATAAGAATTCCCCTTGTAAGAGTTGTTTATAAGACATTTTAGCTATTACAGCCTCTATTCTTATAATTTAAGTTGTATAAAGGCTAATATGACCGCTATACTTTAATGATAATTTTTGATACTTCGGCTTATAAAAATCGATGGAATGTATATTTTCTATCATTCTTGAACTATTTCCTTCAAATAAAATAAAAAACGACCGCGCTCGAGTAAGTCAAGGTAACGTTTTTTCTTTGCATATTTGTAACCCTCCCACCCCCTTGCGTTACGCTTAAATCGTCAGATTATTGAAATACTACTCTGTCAAGAAAGTACCGGGAAAAGATCAATAATACACAAACTGTTTGTTAATCATCCAAATTTATTTTATCACCTTCAAAGTATGCTCCTTCAGAAACGATACACTTACGCCAACGAATAATCCAATCATCAAAACATTTTTTAAACGCTGTTTCCGGAATTGAATTCAGTTCTCGGCGCGAATTCTCCTTTATGTCTTCTACCGATTGAAAACGGGTGCCACGAAGTGGTAATTTGAGTTTAGGAAAAAGAAAGAAGTCGGCAGGAGCCATATCTGGTGAATATGGTGGTTGCTCGATGGTATTTGTTGAGTGTTTGGTCAAAAATTCTTTCACAATGATGGCCTTGTGCGAAGGCGCATTATCGTGGTGCAAAATCCAAGAATTTTCATTCCACAAATCTGGCCTTTTTCGTCGAATTTGCTCTCTTAAATGCCGCATAACGGTCAAATAATATTCTTTATTTACCGTTTGACCTTCCGGCAAGAATTCCGAGTGCACAACACCGCGATAGTCAAAGAAAACAGTCAACATGACTTTGACTTTTGATCGACTTTGGCGTGGTTTCTTCGGTTTCGGTTCAGTTGGAAGGCGCCACTCCGAAGCTTGTTGACTAGTTTGCATGTCAAACTCGTAAACCCACGTCTCGTCACCAGTAACAATGCGTTTCATGAATGTTGGGTCGGAATTGACTCGTTCTAGCATGTCCTCAGCGACTCTCATGCGATTGAGTTTTTGGAGAAAATTCAGGTCTTTTGGGACTAGCCGAGCGGTAACATGTTTCATACCCAAATGATTAGTTAAAATAGTACGGATCGACTCGTGAGATACAGAAAGTTCGGCGGCTATCTCTCTCAAAGTTGAATGAGGATTTTCAGTCACTATTTCCTTCACTTTTGCGATGTTAACTTCAGTTGCAGACGTTGATGGCCTACCAGAGCGAGGCAAATCTTCCATCACATCTCGACCGCTTTTGAACGCTTTGTACCACTCATAAACACGTGTTTTTGATAAAGTCGAATCACCGTAAGCCTTCTGTAACATTTTCAGTGACTCCGAACACGAAATTCCATTGGCGATGCAAAATTTAAGACAAACTCTTTGTTCAATGTTTTTGTCCATTATGAAATTCGCAATACACACTAGATATGATATAACTAAAAACAGCACTGTATTTAATATAAATAACAGATGCAACTCAAACTCCGCGCCAAAATAGAAAACAGTTGTGCCAATCTAACAACAACAAAAAAAACAAAAATTTGAATTTGGAACCATAAACAAATCATCCATTCCCGATACTTTGTTAACTGAATGATATACTTTTTTGCATGTAATTAACCTACCTTACCTTAATCTGACGCGCTCGAGTATTTCAAGCTATGAGGATCGATTTTTTTTTACTATTCTGATCGGTTATCCTGGACGCACGTTCCAGGATAAAGTGCTCATATATGCTGGAGGTACTCAACAGGGTACAAGGATGCCCCCTTATGTTAATCTGCCGCGCTCGAGTAAATCCCGAAATCCCCTCTTGTGCTCCCCTACTATTAATGCAGGTGGGTAATATTTTAAAAGCACTCTGTAACTGAACTGATATTTTTTATGCAATAATAAGGTGCAATTTACCTCCCAGTATCACATGATTGACTCATCTCTTCCTGGAAAGTGCTGGTAGGATTAGGCTTGTAAAAGTGCCTGTACGGCTGTATATGATATAAGGACACTTAAATGTTGTTGTCTACAAGCCTTAGTTTACCTTAATATTGTTGCTACACAATAATTATAACTTTCTTCGAAATGTGCGCCACAAGATATTTAATACAGTTTTTTTGACTTAGTCTTATTATTCTTAACTACAAGTATGCACATTTTTATGTATGTTTGGTAACCGACCAATTATTTGTAAAAGAGTTAAAATTTGGCAAATCGATTTATTTATAAATTGTCTTTACCTTAGTTTCAGACAAATACAAGCCCATGGAGCATTGCCACAAAGGAAATTATTTAAATATACTTACTTAATTATTAAGGAACACATTTATGCAAGTAGCAATATTATTTCACTAAATTTCAATATTCCAGCGAATTAGAGTCCTGCATGACCTTTACCGGCTCGGGCTTTTTTTTCGGTTTCCCTTTTGTCACTAAAACTGAGAACGTTATTAATTCTTGATCCAGGTCTTCTGGAGTATAATCAGCGAAATAAGTTATTCCATATTCTTCTGTGGTTGCCCGTTTATTTTCAGCATTAATTTGTTTAAGAGCCCTTTTAAACGCTTCGAAGTGTTGTTCTCTGTCCTTTTGGTCCTTGTATTGCTTGTCATGTTCCTTGATAAAACTCTCGAAGAGTTCTGGCGCTTTTTCAAGGTCAATGTCTTCTGTGCCGTTAGGGTTGGTCGTGAGTGCAAGAGCGCAGTACGTGAGTAGTAAGAGAGCGAGCATGGCTGATGATGGTGGGTGTTTACTGGACCTGGGCTCTTGTTCGCATATATACGTTTCATCTGCATGCCTATTTAGCACAGTGATTGAAGTTTTATTATCATTAGGTACTTACAGGTAAGCTAATTAGCCACATTAACTGAACGGAAATCTGAAGTTATATAATCTAGATAAATAGTGGTCCCATTAAACCACCAAAATATTACCTTTTCAGGTGTAATGGACAAAGTAAGATATGATCCGTAAAAATAATTCTATGCTATTGTAGGGAATATTTTTATCAATTTTGTTTTGCGTGGTAAGATTAAAATGGTATGTGAGGATTACCTGAGCAACGAATTAATTGAAACGTATAGAAAACAAATTAATCGATGAATAGTATTTTATTTCTGGTATATGAATGCTCGAAATTACTTATTCATCCTTACTTATCGAGCTATAAGGGCGTTTTTGTAAAGGCATGGTAAAAAATAAAATTCCCCTTACCTAAACATACATTCCTACATTGAAATTAATTTTAATTTAAATGAAGAAACCACAATCATTTTTTTTGTAAATATTTTGTCTTACTTTAGTTTCTTAAGTCATAAAAAAATACCTATATCGTTCCAAAAACTTCAGTTTTTTGTTTTAGTTTATAACCCCGTTAACTATAGGTACATATAAAGTAAGTGACGACAAATCAAATTGCATCAAACTCAAGTTACAAGTATACACTTGAAGGCACCCCGTAATGCCTTGCCGTTTCCGCTTCAGTGTAATCTGCAAATGCATTAATTCCAAATTTAGCGGAATAGGCGTCTGGCTGACTCCTATTTTCCAAATTGATTAATAGAAGATTCTTCACGAACGCCTCATAGTGGAGCTCTCTGTCCAGTTCATCCTTGTAGACCCGATTGAAATCGCTGATGAATTTTTCGAAGAGTGCTGGGGCGTCGCGGATGCTGATGTCTTCCGTGCCGTTGGGGTTGGTCGCAGCGGCGAGCGCACACAAAGCTAGAACCACGACAGCAAACATGGCGGTTGGAGCAGGCTGAGAGAACTACTGAACTGGAGCTAATCGCAAACATTTATTCTGTGCCTGACGCCTATACCGTGCATAAATTATTTTTATAATCAATTTCACAGATTCGCTTTGAATTGGTATGGCTAGAAGATTAAAATATTGTGTACGTATACTCAAAACATAATTTAATATTTTTACGCCTAGCATTTGCCTGCCACTTGGTTTTTGTAAACTTAATATTTTTGTAAAAGTGCTTGAATAATATATGATCTGTAATTTTTCTGAGTGAAAGCATTGGAGTTGTTCATATTTTTTTATGTTAGATACTTAGTTACATACACATACCTTCACGCCTTCATTCCCAGAGTGGGGTTGGCGAGCTACAGAATTACCAACAATTCTAAAAACTGTTGTTAAGTCTGTAACCACATTTTGCACAAAGAGGCTAAGATGTGTCATTGTACTAAGTTAACCTTAAGTTTTAACTTTTAAAGGAATTGGCCCAATAAATAAAAAAGTACAAAATGGTTGTCACTTTTTTCAAATCTGATAAATTCAGGAACCACACGGATTCTCAGAAATAGATAATTTAAGCAATCAATCTTCTCTTCCAATTGTAACAAATTTATAATTTTTGACTCATGTTTACAAATGTTCATTGCATGTTAATAAAATCAGGTCACTGGACGTTCAAATATAGATTTTTTTAAACGCAATGATCCGGTCCGTCTATCACTTTTTTTTTAATTTTCTGTCATTATGATGGCGCTTTGTTTTCTCGGGGTAGTTGATAGTACACTCATAAAATTTGGCAAACTGCGTGAAAATGTACGTGTTATAGAAAAAACTAATCACCAGTGGCCCTAGCACCAGTGTCACTAGTGGCATAGCGAGAACGTTATCGTTAACGAAAATGTTGATGTTTCTTAACCTTATAGTCCTGGGGGACCATTTGACAAAATTTCCGTTATGCCGTGGACCACCCAGTTGGTGTATTAATTTGGAGGTAATATTCAGTAAATAAATGTAAGTAAATTAAGGGTTCTTTTAGACTCTTGTCACTTATTTATTGGCATGGCTCGCGGACCGCTAGAGATGCTTCCAAGGACCACCGGTTAAGAACCACTGCTCTATATGAAAGTGGGCTGCCGGACGAAGACTTCACGTGCAGCCGATCAAGCCCACACGTGACCACACCACACCACATTAAATTGTTTTGGAAAGGAAAGTTAATCAATTAATTCATATTTTTTTATTGTTTAGTAACAAATGGTTGCAAATGACGAATACGATACGATACTTGAGTTTAATTTTCGACCCTGCTTACATTTTCGGTTTCTCACCATACAAAAAACTTTTCTTTTCTGCTTCAGTCAAATCAGCAAACTTATTAATTCCAAACGTAGCAGCAGGCTGATACTTGTTTTCTAAATTTATTTCCAAGAGATTCTTTACAAACGCCTCGTAGTGGAGCTCTTTATCCCGTTCGTTCTTGTAAAACCGATGGTGTTCTTTGATGAACTCCTCGAAGAGTTCTGGGGCTTTTTTGATGTCAATATCTTCTGAGCCGTTGGGGTTCGATGCGGCGACGAGCGCGCACGAAGCAAGCAGCACGACGGCGAGCATAGCGGATGAAGTTGACTGATTAACTATCGGAGTTTTGAAAAAGTCATTGTTTTCCTATTAAACGCATTCACGCATTAGTGTCTAATTATACAATTTTACACTTTCTTGCAGCTAAAATAGGATTAAAAACACATTATAAATATACGACAACGTTGACAAACTTTCTGAAACCTAACGTGTGTACTTAATTCTCTTAAACGCACGTTCGTTTGGAATTCATCATTTGATTCCTCTGCCTGTAAGTGACTACCATAGTAAAAACAGTAGTTCAACTTCAAACGAAATCACGCGGCGTACATGTGATTAGCGGCCTGCACACGTAAAGTTCGGACCGCGGATAACGCCACGCGCCATTCCAATCTTCGCTCCGAACCGTACGTGTAAATGCAACTGTAATAGTAAAATAGTAAAAAATGCACCTACTTTTCTGGTATGAGTTCGTTTTTGTTATGGTCGCAGTTCTAACTTAAACTACTTTTCTGGTAGCAGTAAGTATGTCAAGTAAGTTTCGGTCAATCGATAAACCTATCCTACTTTTCTGGTGTCAGGTCGCTTTTGTTATGGTCGCAGTTCTTACCTAACCTAACTTACTTTTCTGGTAGCATTTAAGTTTGTAGGAATGCCAAGTTAGGTTCAGACAATCGATAATATGCCAAATAAAATTAATTATGCCAAACAGAATTATCCGTAAAAATAATCTGTTATAATAATAGTATGCAAACTTAATATCGGACAAACTCATTTTCGGGAACTTACAAATTATGCCAAATAAGGTTTCTGCCACATTACCACTCAGCGAAAACCGATTATGCCAAGTGTTATGCTAAAACAGTTTCGGACAATAAACGTTATGCCACATAGAGGGAACCCACGCAACCACAGCGCGCGAGAAGTAATAGGTTTCAATTGAAACTCCATTGACAGTCGCTAATGCCAGAAAGAGTGTGACAGCGAGTAGGTACTTACTATTAATACGCTGGTTTTCCTGTACTACGGGAATGGAGCCGAACTACACAATACATATTGTAAAAGTAAGGTAAAAAGTCAATCCTGACAACTGTTCTTTTACTATAAAAACATACGAAATACTTGCGCCCATTTGACATATTTGCCCTAGCCGGTAACCAAACCAACTAGGGTAACTACGTCGTCAAATTGATTCATCTGCCACAATTATCACAAATTCAATTGCATTTTCAATTAATACTTACACTGAGTTTTAATTGTGGTGTGCGTCGTTAATGCAAGGAAAATTGCGCATATCGGATCGGTTTAGGAGTTCATTACCGATTTACGACGTTTTCAATCTGCACTTAATTAAACCTTTCTTATTATGCAGTTTCATTTTTAATACAGCAAAAAGCGCAAGTTAATTTTAATAAGTTAATTCATAATAAGATTAAAAATCATATACGAACATTAGGTTTACACTAAATTACTTATCATACTTATCATGACTAATGGCGCCGCCAGTCTCCGGTATAAGTTGCAGATCATTCTCGAAATTTCTGAATTCTTATTAAGAAATTACTGAGAACTTTATCGGAAACATTTGAGAAGAAAACATTTAAGAATATTCTAAGAAATTACAAAGGAATGTTATAGGAAAGTTGCACAATATGATAAGTTTCTTGTCAGTACAATTATATTTACTCCCGCTCTGATAGTTGCTCTTGCACCTTGCTGCGCTCGGCACTTGATTCGCTCATTATTTGGCTTTCTTGAAACACAATCCACTAAAAACATTTTTTTTACAATAACACTAGAATAGGTATTGCTTATTATTTTATCTTGGAAAATGTATTTATTACTTGCAGTAGAATTATTACGCTGAATTTCCGCTATAAAACTTGAAATTATGTTTTTAACCTACATTTGTTAGAAATTAAAGTCCATTTATCTACACGCAGAAATACTACCTTCTTAATGGTTTTACAGTCAGCATGTCAGTGAAATCACAGTTTGCTTTGTAAAATATGAAGACCTAACCAAACAACCGACGCACTTATCCGTTCGGATTGCTTCGCAAATTATATACAAATATTAGCAATTGGGCAATTACGTAGATTTATTACCAAGTTATAATTATTTAGGATGGGCTATTATTGGTACAAGTAATGGATAGTTATTGATTTAGGGAGTGGAACCGCATCGAATAAAATTTAAACCATCTAATTTTGACGAACTAATATTTGATAACAAAATAAATACAACCCGTTGCGAAGAAAACGAACACCTTTTGAATTGTTAGTTTTAGTTATACTGTAATGAAAAAAAGTACAAAGAGAAAAAAATGCTAGTTAGAAAGTGTATTTAATAGGTAATAATAACAAAAAAGATTTTTGTACTATAGCATAATTATATACCAATTTTCTAACCGTGATTATGGTCTAAGATCCGAATACGAGACGATTTGCACCGGGCTGTTTATTCGATGAAAAGTATTTTATATCAAATTTAACACGCTAAATAATATGTGGCGAATAGGTAGGCTGAAAAATTTCAGTCCAGTACTTATATCATTAAAATTAATAATTAAAAATTAACTTTTTTTTAAATTGCAATTGCTTGTTTAATAGACAGATTATATACTAATCGAAAGTATGAAGTCTATAGAATTAGGTTTGGTGCAAATTATTAGTACCGAGTTACCTGTTTATGCTTATTACTTATCATATTAAATTTGGTATAAAATACTGTTTATCGAATAAACAGCCCGGTGCAAATCGTCTCCTATTCGGATCTCCTACTATTAAAAGGGGATTAGAGGTGACAGTTTTACCATATCAAAGTCATATGTGTGTGTAGATAAGTTTTACGTCAAAGTGCATATGGATTGACGACAGCTATTCCAATCCCAAACTAATAGCGGTTTCATAGTATATTAAGAGCACTCAAAATTGGGGTTTATTTGTCTGCAGCTGTTTTTTAATCGTGGGTATACGTAATTAAGACATAATGTGAGTTAATTGATTTGAATCAAATGCAATGTAAACTAAGCGCATGATCGTATTATTAATAAAGTTAATTAACAGAGTTTAAAATGAATTTTGCCGTTATCTGATGCGTATTGCAAGCAAAATGTAATTTTTACCCGATTTCGTCTGAATTATATTTTTCTAGTGTATTTAAGTAGGTAGGCACACTGCAGCTCTCTGCATTTTTTTTAACATAATTATATTGACGACCTTATCAAAAAATGGGTTTTTAAAACTTGCTTATTATTATTCGTATAAACAAAAGCTTAGCGTTGCGATGAGCCTTGTTAAAGTAACTATAGATAATGACCCTGCATACGAAACAAGCAGTCCCGGATTCGGTCTCGTTGGTGCAAGCCTGGGTGGTGATTCTCTCAACAAGCAAAGGTGATCGTTCGCTCCGGTGAAGGTCCAAGCGGCGAGTTTAAGTAGTCCCGACAGAGCGAACAAAACACATTTTAGCGCGTGTATTCAATTTATCAGCATGACTTCACTAACGTATAAGGCTCCCTAATTGACAATGCACGCGCTAAAATGTGTTTTTTTCGGTCGGACGGGACTACTTAAACTCGCCGCTTTTATTCGCTCGTCCGTTCGACCGACCGGCCGCCGGCCGCCGTTTTTTGAGAGAATAACACACCTGTACTGGAGTGGAAACCACGTCTTGGTAAACGTAATGTAGCTCGCTCTCCGGCCAGCGTCGGTTTAAAGCGATACAATTGTTTTCATTTTGTATGAGAAGCCTTCGATTTTCAAAATGAAAACGATTGCGATTGCGAGTGCGTTAGGCAATAGCGTTAGGGCCTGTATTATGGTCGCCTTTATACATAAACATACATACATAAACTCACGCCTTCATTCTGTAACGGTCCAGATATGCCCGTTCAATTCACAAATATAAATCGAGTAAATTCAGGCTCTAACGAGAGCAGAATAATATACAAAATCTATTTTTAATAAATAAACATTATTTTCAAATATATCTAATCACTTACGAGAGCAAAAATATGTGATAAAATGTGAACACAAAATATATGAGCGTGAGCGCCTATTAAATTTCTATTAGCATTTGCATCATAGCAAGTATATTTGCGGTACAAATCTGAGAGGTCTCTCACTGTTTAGAAAGCTGTTGAATTAGTCACATACTAATTTTGCAACTTTATCTAATTCAATATTTGCCTAAATAGGTTCTTTAGTACCGAAATCTAGTATTATTTCATCAATAGACATATATTGCTGAGGAAATTGGGGCATTTTAGGTCTTGCGAGTATTATGAACACGAGTAGGAGTAGGATGGAATTATAAGGTTATCACGGAAGAGCCGATCCGGGCCGGAGTGAAGTCGAACATTACCGAGTAGATGGCGCCTTATTATGATTTTGGTGGTATGCGCTGCAAGCGGTTGTCACGTTCGGATTAGTAAAAAGCGAGAGAGAAGGGGATGGACGCCATCATAATACGGATCCAAGCAGTTGATATTTAAAATAAACTTTAGAATGCAAAGAAAAATATACTGTGTAATGAGTAGCAAAAGGATTAGTTTCAAATACTAGAGATGGAACGATGCACGAATCAGGTGATTCAAGATAATAAAGATTAAAATGACCTAAGTGAAGGGAGATGAGATTGAATGTATACCATATGTTAATTAGAGTAAGGGTAAAATTTGAAGTGTGACCTGACTGGCACAAGTGGCAAGAGTGGTCAGTGTGGTCCGAGTGGCTCGACTGGTCAAAGCGCGATGGTTGACATCGGTTCTATATATAGAGGTTCCCAAAGGAAAATTGACATTCTTCCTGGGGCATTTGTGGCGGAGCGTAGGCTTCATCTTACTTCGGACGCGGGAACGTTGCATCAAGTCATAGGGGATAGGGCTCGCTCTCTGGGGTTCGCCTTGCGTAAAATTTACTTACGGTTCGTAGTTATTTTTAAACGTTTTAGATTCGTTTTGGTTTTAAATTTGTGGAGTGCCAGTTTATTTGCTTTTTTTGTGTAAATTTCGGTTAAATTACGAGTTCTATCGAGTAAAAGGAGTACGACGCGTTCGCGGTCAAATTAAGTAGTATTTGTCTTAGTATTCGCGATCTTTGAAAGTGAAATACTTTATTGTTGTTAACTGCTTCTTTAGGGCTAGTAGCGAGGAATAGGGAACAGGACGTGCGATTCTATAGTTAACTTCCTAATTAATTGCTTTTGTAGGGCTTGAAAGGCGTGATTTTACAACTAGTTGCGTTAGCGTTCCGTAACGAAATTATGTAGTTTATTCGCTATATTATAGGAAACGGGATAGCACAGTAGTTAAATTCTATTCGCGAGATTTTAGGGAAATCGGTATACTTAGGCAATAGGCAATAGGTTTTATAGTGTGGAGAATGGGTTCTTTGTCATGTATGGGAATGCAGCGTGAAGCCCTGTATTTTTATATATGATTGTTATGATTGTAGTTTGAGGGGGGTCTGTGCATTAATAAATAGATTTTATATTCCAGGTTTACTCCAGACGACGGGTTGTGGGATTTTTATACTTTGAATTATTTTAATTTGATATTTTTACTTATACATTGGTAAGGATCTTGTGGTTATTATTTCTCTTGCTGCTGTGTATCCTGGTTTACATAGCCAGGGTTGCAGTTAGTGAGGCTTTCTTTTGCATGAGTGTTGTTATATTGTTTGTATTGGTGGGAATAAATCCAAGCTGTGCTAAGACCCCTTTCGCTATGGTATTTAGATACCAGACTGTGATCTGAGCCTGGACACAGGCAGCGAGGTTTCCCAAATACCAATACGTGTACTAATACTTCATTCTGTGTACCTTTTTAGAAACCACGGAAGCAGAAACTTTGGGTTGGTTATCATTTGTGTCTGGTACATTTCATTGAATAGTTGGGGAATAAAAAGTAATTTTATTAGTAGTGGGGGGAGAAGAAGTAGCTTGTTGTGTAAGCTAGATTAGCACTAGATTGTACCAGAACAGTGATCAGGCTACCACTAGTAAGTGTCTGACAAGTCCGAGGAAGCCTAACGGAGCCTCTGATTTGGAACTATTAGAGTCAAAAAGAAGCCTTGGGCAAGCCTAGATATCTTTTTATTCGGCACAGATATCTACAAAAATTTGCCTACTTATCCTCAATGTCAGCCTTAGAGGAACAAGTGGGGTCCACATAGTTGGCATGCCGGCGCGCACCCATGGAAGCCTCTTTGGAGTTGAGAATGGGTCCCGATAAATCTATTATTATTTATATATACTAAACCACACAATAGGGCGTCCTAATCATGCTATCCCTGAGAGCTACGGCTTACCAAAAGCATGGGAGGGACAAGAACACGAGTTTTAGGTTGCTTTTATCAGCCGACTCAGCTGAACTTTACAGTTTACCTAGGGACTTAGCAAGCTTATCAGAAAGTGAATATTTCTAGTCTTTATCTGACAATCAGCATTTAATAGTAAATTTCAAAGTCATATTTATGAGTTGGACTGTCTTCCCTCATTTGATCTTCTGGGCAGGTGATTTACTTTACATACTGAGTTACGACTCTGCTGTCACTGCTTACGAGCACCAGCTAGTCCCTGTATAGTAATTTCATTCAGCTTTTCCTAAGGGAACTTATGCATAAGAACATGCACTACAATGGCCGAGGACACTCCTTCTAGTAAATGTACTTAAAACCATCGAATAGTATCAAGACTGGAAAGCTTTACTATATCTTCAAATCTACATTACAGATGTTTAATTGAGACTTAGTGGACTGGTTTCTCCTTCCCATAATAAACTGAATATCTACTGCAAATACCGATACTGATAAGTTATAATATCAACAAAACAGTTTGAGCAAAGTAAGCCTCAAATTGTAAACAACATCAATGAAACAGATAGTTCATTATATACGACAGTTCCAGTACATCTTATGCTTGAGCAAAGTAAGCTAAAGATATGTGAATATTTCTAGTCTATGGCAGATAGCCAAGAATATACTTCAACTTTGAAAGATCATATGTGATCGATTGATTTCTCTCAACTTATATTGAATATATTACATCAAGTGATTTCTCTGTTTACACTATGGGTTATGCACCCTGCTTGGTTATTCTCAAGGGAAAACCAGCCTTATAGTCTGTGAGCAGTTGGAACCACCATACCATTCCTGTGGGAATATACTTCAGCAAATATCTACAAATTATGATTGAAATCATCATCAAAACCAGCATTCATCATGACTAGAAAGATTCACTATCATATGAGAAATTAACAATGATATAATTTAAACAAAACTCTTCATAGAAATTGCAGGGTATTGAAATTAACTCAATCTTCATAAACTTGAACTTTATGACTGCTTACTTACCATTACTATGGTCTTATTTGACTATTTACCATTACTATCTACATCCAGACAGTGTGACTTTGACTTGTTTAAGCTTCATAAACTTGACTTTATATGACTACTTACCATTACTATCCATATCCTGACATTTTGACCATGACATATTAATAATTCAGCTCCTAGTAAATTTAATAAGATTTACATACAATCATTATAATTCTATATTTCACTCTTGCATTGAGTATGGAGCGCTTGAAAATCCTCTTGTCCCTTGTTGACTGATGACAGACTATATCTGACTAAACTACTACTAACAACTGACAATGACAGTAAAATCAATAATTCCCCCTGGAAAGAGAGTAAAAAAAAGAGATAGGCGCTGGAGGGATGTCCAGTCTGGTAGTCGAGTCCCACAGTTATGAGCGGGGTGTCTTGTGCTCTAACCATAGGCGCAAAATAAAATGCCTTAAGCATACTTTCCAGTTTCAATTTACATATCATACCTAAGACTATGACTGACCTATAAATATATTACATAAGACCATTTATCTGACTACTATCTTAGTATATAAGCTATAATTATATCAATCTAAATTCATATAGGGTTAGGTTATTTCCATTATTTATACCAATCTTATATGCATGAAAAGTTCTTAGGTTACTATTTAAAACGGTTCTCATCGTGGGATCCTTCCTAGACACTAGACGATCATATGGCCATTTCAACATTATTTCATTCTTACTCTATATAAATATTTAAAGATAAGAAATTTTGATAGGTAGATTATTATCTTATTAGTTTTACATAGGAAAATTACTTAGGTTAAGCTTGAAACAAATTAAAATAGCTTTCATTTCAGAATTTCAGTATAGAGCTTTTAGCTAGGCTTTTCTTTAGGCTTTTAAAATCTTTAGATAGTTAAAAAAGTAGAGTACTTTAAGTTACTTTAAGTTAGGTAAAGTATAAGAAAAATAATTTGATTAACGGTTGTTTAGGGGGGGTTACAATTCCCAGAGTGGGGTAGGAGATACAGAATCACCAACAACTCTAAAAATTTTGATCGTTTTTATCGCGATGGATAAAGCATCCGTCGCTCTCGTACTTACATCCTGGTCTGAAAGTGATAGATGTTTTTTTATCTACATCTATAAAGACCATCATAATATACCCGCTGATGGCGATATGAGCTATTTAGGAGGAAGGAGAGAGAGTGCATGACAGGGTTTTGTGGCGCATCTTCAAGATGCCTGTCTAGTAGTAGACTACTGTGGGCTAAGATGATGACGATGATTCTCTTTTTACTCAATTTTATAATCAACCAACTTTGGTCAGGAACTCCACGGTGTTGTGGAAAGAGTTAAATATCTTAATTAAGTGTCTGTCTAAAAGTCCAAGTCTAATAACCATTATCAAATAGCACTAATTTCGAATAGAAAAACTTATAATATATAGCTCCTAGAGTGTAAAATGGCCTGAGAAGCTACGTGTTCACCGCTGCTTCTATTTATGATTAAACTGATCGGGTCGCCACCTTCCCGAACAGATGGTTGAGGGAGGCGATGGCTGAGATACGCGTCATACTCGTGAACGGGTGCTGTCTGTGGGGTCCGGTCTGTTCACGCTTGCAAGGACGTGTTTTCCAGTTAGTTATTTTAATTATCGTTCCTGACGTAGAGACCTCGTCATGTTGTTCTCCTAGTCACTATTTTTAATTTAAGTAATTTAGCTTACATTTGTAATGATTTTATTTGTGTTAGTTTTAAAATAATGATTTATTACTGTATTACCTTGTAATGTTACTTTTAAGTATTATTGTATTTTATGATTGGAAAAAATGACCTTCTGCTGGAGTTTCTTGCGGCGCTTCTTCTCCGCAATGATGGTCTTGTCCGAAGCGCTAGTAGATTCACTCCATGTTACCGACGTGTAAAAGAGCCCTCATGTGGCCAATTTACTGAATAAATATTTTGAATTTTGAATTTTTGAAAAAACGAAAAATAATTGACCTGATAAGCAATTGCTTGCTACCATGGCAATCCGTCTATATCCGTTTAAAAAACATAATTATGACGAAGAAATTGTATTACATGCAACTTCGTGTAAGCCTAGACAAGAGGATGTTTACATGCTCCGGCTATTAAATTACAGATGTTCCCTTGAGAGTGATTATTACTCTTTATCAAGCAAAAGGTACACGTAGGTACATTGAAATAGATGGTTTACATACTTATTTAAAACACCGGATTAGACAGAGATGGTTTATACAACAGAGGGTGGCAAACGAGCAAGCGGGTTTCCTACCACCACCGCCTATAAACACCAGTGGCACAAGAAGACTTTTCACAACACTGCTCGGAAATATGGCCATAGATGGTCTTGTTTGGGGTCACAAAACGTCACTTATAAGGACAGACCAAGAATGTTTTTCTTGGCGTGTTTGCTGATTGGTCGAGAACATTGTTGTCCAACTTTAAGAACCAATGAAAATCAATCAATCAATTTTTGTGCCATAGCTCCTTAAAATGAAAACTTGAAATCGACCAATCAGAACATACCATTTTGTGTCGGAAAATATTAGGTGTATTTTTGCTATAAGATACACAGACTAAAAACTATATCACTGCTTTTTTTTTCAATGTAATTCGAACTTGGCCCCTACTCTCGAACCACTAGAGATAAAATTACATGGGAGATATGGCGAAACAAATACAATTTTAAATGGAGTTGACATCTTCATCTCGCATGTTAGTTTATTAATCGAGCGCCAAGAGAATAGGGGTCCCGATTAAAAAAAAGTTATCTATGGTAAAATTGGCGGTGATGTCACATTAACATGAATTAAAATTTGAGTTTTGAATATGAATTCCTATTTTATTTCCTCTCAGTAGTTGTGAAAAGCACTATGTCTGCCTGGGTAGAAAGTGCAATTTATGGACTCGTACACTAGAGGGCCTCAACTACGTTTCGGCCCTCTATATGACTCGTCCAAAAATCGCGTACTTTCTGCAACAATGTACTAACATATGTGTATGTATGTGTATTCATAACTGGTAAAACAAAACAACATATATATATATATATATATATACACTTTTATATATATACTTTTATTCAATAAACAAATTAAAAAGAAACAAAACGAACATGTAGCAGCGATAGGTAACTCAAAAGGTATTATTATCACAACCACGCATTTCACAAGTCCTTACATTAATAAAATTAAATAGTTAGATTGAATCTCATAAATACCGGAGTTGCATAGGAAATTGGTAAAAACTAAACTTAATTACATATGGAAATAAATATAGGTATTATATATTCAGGATGGTTATATAATGTAAGTGACGTCAAAGTTAGTCGCGTCCGTATAAAAAAATGCAATATACATACGTCATTTAATAAACAAGATATATCCTTCTACAGAGCTTATCCTTACGAATTTATGGATTTTTTATAGGGACAGGCGAGTCATCCCAAATAACTTAACGGTAGCCGTCAAACTATAGATATAGTCAACGTCAAAGCGACAAGGTACCAAAGTGTGTATCTAATTTTGATGTTGAGTGTCCTTAAGGACAGGTTTGGTATTAAAAATCATTGTAAGTACAAAGACGCTGTTCAGAAAAGATACCTAAATAATTTACACTTTTTTTTAGAAACATAGGTGAGTTAAAAAATTACAAATCAGGATATCTCTTTTTACTTATATAAAGTTGAAGCACATTAAAAATCAGACATGAATTCTTCTAATTTGGTTTACATTAAAAGGATTCCAAACTCGAAATCATAATTAAAAAGATTTCATGAGATAAGAAAAATGGTGGCTTCACTTTTTATACAGATATTTGGATCTAGAATGGATAAGCTCTGCTAAAGAATCTCTTATTAATCAACTGCCGGTAATTGACCCGCCTGCAACGACTAGGTATGAAATATTATATTTATTTGTTTCCCATATTATTACATCCTTAGCATGCTTCTTTGAAACTTTTAACTCTTTCGAAATTTTATGACATAATAGTAGTTTATGTGACTGTACATAATGAAGGGCATTAAACACGAGTGTGGGTTTATGAAACGAGCCGAAGGCTAGTTTCATATGTTAATATGAACAAGTGTTTAATGCCTAATTATGTACAGTTACATACACTACTTTATCTACCCACATATCATAAGCCTCCATGATGCATTCAGGAGCCGCATATTAAATTTTAACCGGTAATGGCGGTAATGAAAAGATTGAAAAGTTTTCTGGCAGCTGTCATAGTTTTTTTTCAATTCAGAGACAAACTAGAGTCGGCTCCAACTATCATATCGTTCGATATCTTACTTACGTGCGACATTTGTCCAATTTTGTATGCAAATCGACAATTCATTTCGAACTAAACGTCATCTCGACTGATATTAGAATAGCGGTCAAATCAAATTTCTTTGTTTTTCAAAGTTTGAATGTCATAAGAACATTGAAATTGATGTTCTTATGAATCCATAAGATTACTGCCGCAGATAATAAAATTGCTCTAACAACAAAGTTGATTATTATGCTGGTCATAATTTGCGGTTTCTGAACGCATCATAGAGGGTTTATGATATGAGTGTAGATAAACTACTTAAACTTATCTAACCTATCTATATAATAAACATTTAGGGTCATCTTAAATAAATTTAGCATAATGGTGAACATAAGTTAAAATAACAAACTACCCAAGTACCTACTGTACCTACTCAGACACATGAGACAATAACTTTTCTTTTTATAAAGGACACCGCACAGAAAGTACGGAAAAAAAAACTTCGGTGAATTTTGATAAAAACAATATACAACGTGTCCCAAAACTCAACGATAAGCCGGCACCAGAGGATGGAGCTGCTTATGATTAGTCGAGAAAAAATAAAAAAGATAAAAAAGATAAAAGAAATTTATTTAGTAAGTAGGCCGCTCGGGCACTTTTACACGTCAAGATACTACCAATACCAATACCAATAAGGAAAAGATATATTTTTTTCCTTATTTTTTCTCGACTAATCATAAGCAGCTCCATCCTCTGGTGCCGGCTTATCGTTGAGTTTTGGGACACGTGGTATGTTACGTGTCTTGATTAATATATAAAATTATTTGGAGGGCAATGAAATCCTATGACTAGTTTTTGAGAAAAAAAATGTTTAATAAAAAATTATGTGGATATTGGTTCCATAATAAAATGTACGGAGGAAAAAAAGTTGCCTAGTTGTGAACGAAAATATTTTTTTAACTGTCCATAGAATATGTTTAAATTTGGATCGTTTATGTTACCAATAAAACAAATAAAACAACTTTTCACCTATTCATTTAAAAAAAAACATGAAAAATCAAGTATTTATCGTTAAAAATAATTCTAATCTAAATACTGAAGAATAGGGGGCTGTGACACCAAACTTACGCTGATAAAAAATATGCACAAAGTATCTCTTTAGTTATTTTTACTATTGCAGAAAACGGAAATATCACAATTATATAAAAAAAGTGCACCAATTTTACTTATTTTTATGAAACGCTACAACTTAAAAACTAAACATTTTTTTATATCAGTTTCTTTGATGAAGTTGATTACTTAAATGTTTCCTAAAACATTTTTATTTTGTTCAAAACTGGCCACTTTTTTTTTCTTTCATTCATTTTTCTATGGGACCAATATCCATATGATTTTTTACTAATTTTATTTTTTTCCAAAAACTAGTCATAGGATTTTATTACCCACAGAGTATATTTATATATTGACCAAGACACGTAACATATATTTTATTTATCAAAATTCACCGAAGTTCTTTTTTCCACACTGTCCGTGCGGTGTCCTTTGTGTATAAAAAATCGTCACTAAGGAACGAGTATTATTATTTACTTAATCATCATATACGGACTCAGATCGCGGCCGCGTGATACATACCTAATAACTCTTGTTACCAAGTCAAATTTAACTTGGTATCAGTGAACCATACAAATTATACAAAAGTAAGGTTCATTATGTCATGACCATATTATTCACTAAATCTTGCGACTCTTCTATTTTACTAGATTTTTTACAGCTTGTCCCTTGAAAACTGCTTCGATTCTACGGGATAAAAACCGTACGCCTGTCTCTGAGACACGCACTATCCCTTTACTAATTCACGTCCATTGTCAAATGCGTTGAACCGTAGAAATAAACATACACACTTCCGCAATTACAAACACTTATAATCAACACCGGATACAGTTAGAACGTTTAACACAAGGCTCAAATTGATCAAATACAAAACAACGTTAAAGAATTAAGTCTCAGTGCAAATAACACTAATGACCTTCTTCGCCCGCATGCCGTTTGAGATAAGACGTCGCAGTTACTTTGATGAGTAACGAGCAACGTTCAGGGTATTTTTAAGCACAAGTTTCAGCTCTGGAGCTGTGCAGTCTGTACACCTATAATATATCACACAATTAACCTTGTTGAAAATGACCGAAGGTCCATATTGTGTTCCACAGCGTAATGTAGTTATTCGCGTTCCAACTTGACGCTAAACTAGACGGAGCACTAAAGTTGTGTATCGCTAACGGTTAAGTGGTGATCGCCTGATGAGGTAACATCTGGAACAAATTATAATCAATATTTAATACGATGTGCGTTCTAAAACGGATTAAGTCATTAAAATGGCGTTATTATGCAGTAGGTCATTATGTTTATTATAAAAACAAAATAATATCATTGGACTTTATCAGCCATGGTCTATACAAGTTGCCCTGTACATAAAATTATTTGTATAACTTTTAGACGAAAATTATTACGCCAAAAGCAAAACCAAAAGAACTATCAAGTAAAATTATAATTACAATAATAATAACTTAAAACTTGTTTAATTTTATTGCACAAAAATATATTTCTTATACTGTTTTGCAATAAACATTAAAGAACCAAATAACAGTGAAATCATAATCGTTACGCATCGTCGTCTGCAGTTATGTGAATATCAGATTCCAATTATAAAAAAACATCACCCTCGTTGTTCAGCATCGAAGCAAACAAAATATCAAATGACTTGAATAGATAATCCCGTTGTAATGATGTAGGTACTGCTATTTTCTTTTCCACAGAACCACTATTGTGATAAAACAACTGGGCATTAAAAGACAAAGTAAAATGAATCCTTTCATAATGATTTAAAAAGCGCCAATCAATTTAATTTAAATATTAACCAAATCCTGCATTTAGTTACTTGTTAAACACCAAATTAAAATAATTTCAACGTTCACCGCTGCACGTCTGACGCTACAGGAAGCCAGCGGGCGTGATGCAACGCTGTCAACTTGCTGTAAACGCCCGCCCAATGACGTACACGTTGAAACGTTAAACAACACAACGTTATTACCCGATTTTGGAATAAACGCGGCAGATTTGTCGGCGAAATGTGGAGGTTTTGCGGTTAACATCGCGCACGGAGATGGATATTCACCTGCTTCACTTAAATGTACCAAGCCGCCATAAATAGGTGTTATTTATAATTATCATCAGAAAGCGCATGGATTTTTGTTATAGAAAAGCTTGCTTTGAGAAATCACAAAGCGAACAAACAATAAACTTCACGGCTAAGATTTGTAGGTATCACCATTTTAACGAAGCATTAAAATCATTAGAACTCTATGCGTATAACAAAATGCCATGAGAAATAGTGATTAAGATGAATTTCAAAGAAATAGTCATCGTCTTACTTCACTTATACTTGTTCTTAAAACATTTTTTGAACGCAAAACTGCACAGTTGAGCCAGAATACGCAACTAAAAAACTTCGTGTTAGTGAGGTTTTTCTGCACTTGAAAAGCGTACATTTTTTAAATTGTCAAAAACAGGAACAGCATCCAATTTCTCGTTCGTGAGAACGCATAAAAGGAAATCCAGAAATTTCCGTAAACGTCAATCAGGGTGACGCGGACAGTGATTGACACATCCCGTGTTACGCTCAGACAGTTGGCCGAGGTGCGTCTACAGTATTTTGAACCCCTTACGCAAAAAGAGGGATGTTTTAAGTTTCTGGTTTATATCTACATATGTACCTACCTTGTCATTTTAATTGCTGTGATAATTCGTATATGGTAGTTTGAACTTGATATTAAATAGCCAAGGTACTAAAGTGTATACATATTTATGAACTCGACTGTAGTACCTGTATATATGTCTCTGTCTATCGTAGCTCACAAACGGATTAACTTATTCGGACGAGTTTTTTTTTAATGGACGTTAGTTTAAGCAGGATGGTTATTAGCTGGTTTTACGGAAATTGGTTAGGCCGTTTAAGACAAGAGTTCTGAAAATAGCGATAACGCATATCGGTTTTTTTTTCTATTTAATAGTTATGAATTTAGGGTTAGGATTTTGGTGGCATATCGTGGTTCTAGAATCCATGGAGTTGCTATTTCCTAATTATTATAATTTTATAATACATGACCTTTTGATTTTGACCTTCAGTATGGTCATGGGTACGTATCAGAACGCTTAAATTTAAAAAGCCTAATGTATCATAATTCCTAAAAGTTCATAATACCTAAAAGTTGTTTTTTCTGAAACCGTAAACTTTTCAGGATTGTTACAAAACAAACCTAACCTAACCTAATGAGTTCTATACAATGGCGTTTTCAAAATTTATGATACATTAGGCTTTTTAAATTTAAGCGTTCTGATACGTACCCATGGTCATATTTCAAAATGAACTAAACACATTTTTAGGTCGGTTATTCCATACCTACTAATATTTGCTTGTTTGTAATGCTTGGACAGCAGAGATATGCTCCATACCAAAATTCATTTAAATTGGTTTAGTGGTTTAATGAATAAATTAATTTTGAAATATTAATATAGTGAAGGTCAAAATCAAAGTGGTATGTATTATAATTAAACATCGGTATCAACGTTCAACTTTCATGGCAGAGTAAGGTTTGCAGAAAAAAAAATACAAACAAATACATGTAGAATTTTGAACCTTTATTTTTTATAAACAAAAAGAAAGACTAAAAATTAATTAAGGTTTTGAATAAATTACTAAAATTGGTTTCATGGATTTTGCTGTCAACCTTTGACGTCTGTTATAATGTATCCATTTTAAATGACTACAATTACCTTTCCACGCTGACTAATATTAATTTATTTGGTGTGAAAATTAAATTGATATATTATTAAAATGAGTATTAAGGTTCTATGACATTATTTAGAGTATAAACTTTAAGTATAAGTACAGTATAAATATAGGTGCAGTTAGCTGCAGCATAATAAAATTGAAAAATAACACAGGAAATAAAAGTTATTATTCATTAAATATTCGAATGTATTTCTTTTTTTGCTACCCTTACCGAGTGCCATGAAAGTTGAACGTTGATACCGATGTTTAATTATAATAAATAGGAGTAGCGGCTCCATGGATTCTAGAACCACGATTTGCCACCAAAGGTCCTATCTCTAGTTATGAACTTATGATACAAAGCGGATAGGTGTGAAAGTATCATACTTAGTTAATTGTGGTAGGCGTATCAATAGACAGCGAACACTAATAATGGTGCCACCAGGAAAATGGTTTCCACAGAATGTAAGTAGTTCATCGATTTTTGCTATCTCAGTAATTTGTTCGTTATGGTATTTAAGGGAGTGATCATATTCGTATGAATAGTGATTTCACATATTTACTGTTCAAAGACGGAATAATTTTAATAGTATGCAATTTACAGGAGTTTTCAACATTGACTATTAACTATTTAAACTTAGGTATCTCTTTGCTCTTTTTCGAGTTGCAGTGATTTTAAAACAAATTTTTAATAAAGGTAGCGATTATTTTAAATGAAAATGGAATGTGTATGATAATCCGCCTGAAGCTATTAACGCAGCCTAAATGCTGAATGGTAAGGCCGCCATTTGTACTTAATTTGTGTATTGATTGTGCAATAAAGTTTAAATAAATATTTAAAGGCGCTATTATTTGTCTACCTCGATTTATGTTCCCAATCATTTATAGCCAGCAAAATCCAATTTGGTAACGTAAATTTTGCAAATAAAAATATTTCAATAAACACTTGGATATAATTTTTCATAGTTAAATGATAAAATTGAATGAGTTTTCGTTGAAAATTGAGGATCATAATAATTTATATTTCACCACTCTTTTTATTAACGCTGGTTATTTTGAATGAAATGCGTTTTAATTTCGCAATGCAATGACCATCATCGGTGCTGCCACCCGACAAGCCGCGAATCGCGGTTTTTCCAGTAACTAATTAAGCCAATGCTTAATAATTTTGAAACCGTGAAGTACCAAAAGCCAATGGCACTTTATTTGGAATACGTTACATCTGATGTTCTTCGCATATAATTTCAGCTGGTTAAAAATTTAAAAGCTGCATAAAATTGTGCGTCTGAAATGTTTCATTGAACTTGAATTGTAAAGCTAATTAGTGTATGACGCAAATAAAACCCGAGGGCAAAATATGATTTTATATGGTAACATAATAAATCCCAATTAATATCAATATAAACCACGTCATTAACTTAACCAGCGAAACATATTATACCTGTGGTTTTTTTCGACAGGCTTGTTAACGTTTGTTATAATTATTAAGTTTGCTCACGTGTATTAAAATATTATGTTTGACAGAACAGAACAAGGGTAATCATAAAGAAAACTATTAGGTCGAAACAAAAACTCGAGAGATGAGAGACAAGGTGGCAGTCTCAATATAATTATACTTTGTCAATAAATACTGATGGTTGTCGTTTTTTAATAAATATATTGAAGTAATATATAATTCTTGAACTGATATTTAAACAGCTTTAGCTCAACGCATTCGTGTAACTTTAGTTTCGGTCATGTCACGTATAACGTTACGGCACACCCTGTAATGTAAATGAACATTGTAGTTTAGTATAGAATTTAAGGCGATATCATTAACCAGCTGGCATATATTGCCTAACGCACTCGCAATCGCAATCGACTTCAAAGTAGAACAATTGTTTTCATTTTGTAAGCAGACTCGCTTACGGACTGTCAAAATGAAAACGATTGCGTATGCATTAGGCAATAAGCTTGCATGTTATGAAGGTGGTTGACTTCATAACAGATCAAGGAAGAAATATAAACTATCCCCAGCATATAAAATAACATTTTGCAGGTTTCATCAGAATGACCTCTTGCCTGCTAAAACAGCAGCGAGCGTATGCGGTCTTATGTTCCTGTGAAGAAGGGGACAAGACGGTCGGAACCATGACTACAGCATTGAGGCATTTCATTTCAGTCCTCAAGCAGGGGTTCCACTGAGAGCGGAGCGGGCCCTGCACGAACTCCGTTTACATTACAAGGGTGACTTCAAGAGATTTGCTCGAGGTGGAAACACTGGAAAGCCACTGATGTAAGCTAAACCGAGTTCTTACGGGAATAGATTTGGTTACGTCTGTTTAAAATTTGACATATTTTTGATGTGGGTAATGTTACACTCAGAGATCCAAACCTAACCACGCTTTGAAATTTGGTAACGAGCGCTACGTGCCACCTGTCTTCAACTAGTATTTCTCGAATAAAGAGACCATTAGACAATTATTTAAGTGTCATTAATTGCTGTCTTCCTTACCCACTATTTTGTAACTAAAGTTAATAGGTCCATATTAGCTCTTTTTTTTTACTCATAACGTATTATAAGTCATAATCATCGCAACACATAACGTATTTATTACAGAAACAGTTACTTTTTCAGGATTTTTATAAATCAAACCTGACATAACTTAGACTTATCTACACATTGAATATTTCAGAACTTCTGAAAAGTTTACGATTCCAGCGGTATAAAAATTTCATTTACGGAGTTCCAATAATCGGAGTAGCAATTTTATATGAACTTTGGCGCTCCCAAAGTTAATATATATGCACGCGCACTCTTTTGGTTTGGTATGCAATATTTTTGAAAAATATTCGAAGGATTGAAGGGTTTTTTATTACCTGATAGTACAAGGGGTAGTTGACTTCTGTCACAACATACAGGATCGGGTAGCACAGCTGCAAGTTGTTCCTTTACTAGAGGCCTCGCGTCACACCATACAACGCGGCCGCTGCGTGACCATTCTGTTACTAGAATTTTGATACTCTGAAAAAAAAACTTTTGTTTGAACTAAATTCTGAAAAAATTACCTGGCGCAAAAATATCAATACATTATTGCGAATTGCGATACATTGTATAATTCGAAATAATATAAGTTTATTTTTATCCCTGCTCTTTGATGTGTGTATTATAAAATATAACCCACAAAATAAATGACAAATGATGATAAATGATCCGTTGAGGATAATTCAATATCGTTTTTACTCTTTCTTTTCTCCGATTTTTATACACATTTAGAAAATCTTGCTTCTTACTAGTATTTATATTATAAATGAGAAAGTTTGGATATTTGCACGTCCGTTACTCAATCACGCTTTAACCACTAAACGGATCGGGGTGAAACTTGGCACACATATAGGTCAGGTCCTGGAATAGGACATAAGATAGTTTTCATCCCGGAAAATTTAAAAGTTCCCGAGGGAATAACGATAATCGAAATGTACGCGGACGAAGTCGCGGGCAGAAGCTAGTCGTTTATAAATAAAAATCAATAGAATTCGCCACGTACAAAAAGTAATAAGATGTTACTGCAGTAAGTTTTACATATTAGTTCTTCGAATCCTTACATTATTTAATAAGTAGTATGCCTAATTTTTAAATCCTATCATAGTATAGCGCAGATATTTTAGCCGCGGTTGCGGAGCGTCAGCGTCGCGTGTGATTGGCGTTGCGGTTGCGGCGCTGCATATTCAATTACGGCGCAAATAATAAAGTAGCTTTATCTAAATGCTAGTTAAGTGCTTAATTGCCGATGCGTAAACTATTTAAATCTGATACGTTAACGTTAATAAATCAGTTAAACAATTCAATATACTCCTCCCATATTTCTGTTTTGAGGAAATTGTATTTTGATTTAACGTTTGGTTCAATAAAGTGTATTTATTTATTATAAATGTGTACTTATTAAATGCGAAAGTTTGTGTGTTTGTTAGGTACTCCTTCACGCTGCAACGCATGTACGGTTTTGGATGAAATTTGACCTTTCGGTTCCCTAATTGTCCGGAAACGGACGGACAACTTGAGTAGCTGGTGTTCATGGGCGGTGGTGATGAATGACTTCCTATCAGGTAGCCCATGCTCGTTTGCCTCTACATATTATTAAAATAATAATGGAGAAAACTTATCTTATACCCTGGGTTAACACACAGCCTAGATTTAATCCCCAAAAAAAAATATCTCGAGGGAATAACGGTAATCGAAATCTATGCGGACGAAGTCGCGGGCAGAAGCTATATGTCTATAAACATAAAACTCTTGGCCGGTTTTTTAAGCCATTTTTGTAGAATAATTTTATATATTATATATATATTATATTTATTATATATATTCGTTTCTGTGTCCTACATACGGATAATTCTAGTTTGAATAATGTACAACATTAACTGTTACATGTAGTTAATAGCAAATCAATTTTAAAAATAAAATCAAGCCATTACTTAGTTTTTAATTTTATATGTAGAGATATACAGAGCGAAAATGAGTGGAAGGGTCGGAAGAGGCTGCCCTAGGCGTAGTTTTTCGAATCAAATCGGAGAAATACTGGAAAAGGGCTGAATCTTAAGTACCCGAAACCGACTTGCATGCATGACTCGATGTATGAATGTGGAAGACGCTAAAGAGATTTGTCAGGATCCTAGCTGAGCGGGTGGAGTGGTCTCTGCCTACCCCTCTGGGAAACAGGCGGGATTTAATGTAGTATGTATGTAATTTTAAATGTATTTTCTTTAAATATCCTAAAATCTCGAAAATGGTTTACCTTTGCATTACGAGGTAAAAAATATTACAAATCATCCCCTCTATAACGTTTTTAAAGACATATATATTGTTAAAAATAATGTCATACTTAGAAATCAAAAATTACTTCAGTACCCACCTGTAAGAATGTATAATCCATTCTGTACAAAGAATCACAATATACTATGAGCACGTTAGACGATCTCCTTGCATCCGGTATTCCATTTCCGTCGTTCCTCGGCACTGCTCCATTACTGTAACCATTAGTTCCATTGGACAAGGAGCAAGAAGTGTTCGCTTCAGGAATAATGGTAAGGGTTTTCAGAGCGCCAGTCTTAGAGTTTCTTAACCTAGACAGTTTTGATCTGACTCTTTCGGCTCCGGCAAAATGTAGGCCTCCCACTGGATGTACTGCGTAATGTGGGGCTAGAACACCATCCTAAAACAATCCCAAGTAGGTAAATAAAAACTTACGACCGTACTCCGAGACATTTTAGAAACAACAACTCGTTCCTTTTTCAAACTTGTGTGTGAAAAATTGTCACTAACTGACTATTAATTGCACACGTAAAAGGGTTATATAATAGTTTTAGATATCGATAGAAGAATTTTAATGAAGAAATGATGCCCTTTTGGTTTTTGCAGAAATACAAAGTTTGAACAAAGGAGCATTTAAAGTTAACTTTAGAAAACAAGCTAACGATGTGTGCTAGTCAACATTAATACCTTTGTTGCTTTTGGAAGAAATTGCTAATGTTTTTTAAAACCGTATTTAGAGTTTTCTGTTCATTATTCCGAAAGTCAATCGTAACTGAATACTATTTTTAAGTGAAAAGCTAACAGTGATCTTGATAGATAAAAGTTTTGTTTAGTTATTATTTAGTTATTTAACCTAAAACTTAGATATAAACACATGTTGTGATTAAAAGAATATTTCTATAATATTGAAATTGATTTGCCACAATAAACTTGCTTATAATATTGACTTGTACTTTAATGACGATTTTATGGAAAAAAGATGCCTCTGAATCTGTGAATGAATTACAAAAACCCTACCGCAATAATGTATAGATTCTTCTCGTTTCTAAAATGAAGTTGGAAAAGTACCTATGCATTAATTAATCTTTAGGTGCAGTGCAGTCGTAAAACCACGACAATGACTCAGGAAATTCAGGAACTGTTACAGTTACATTACATTTCATTTAACCGTAGGTAGCTTCTGCCAACGACTTCGTCCGCTTAGATTTTGATCATCATTATTATCTCGGGAAATCTTAAATTTTCCATGATGAATTTCAAATTTCATTCAAATCCATCCAGCCGTTGCAGCGTGAAGGGGTAACATTTGGATGAAATTTAAAATCGAGATAGCTTATAGCCTAGATTAACACATAGGGTACTTTTCATCCCGAAAAATTGAAAAGTCCCCGAGGGAATAACCACAATGGAAATCCACGCGGACGACGACACGGGTAGAAGCTAGTTTATAATATTAGTAGGACCATTTGCGAGTTTTCAGATGTTCGATACTCACGTCCACAAACTGGACGTCCAGCGGTGGGCGTGAGTGGTAGAACAGTAGCAACAACACGTCCACGCCCACTCCGCAAATCAGCCCAATCTCGATCCCCAGCGCCAGGCAGCATACGAATGTGGCAACTAGCGGGATGATGTCTAAACCTGTTGGCAAATTTAAAGTTTATTGTACCAAGACTATAACAATAGATGTTCAAGATGAATTGTATTTATTAACCGACTTCAAAAAAGAAGGTTATACGTTCCACTGTAAGTATGTATATAAATATATATTTTTTTATGTATGTTAACCGATTACTCCGTCAATTGTGGACCGATATTAAAAATTCTTTTTTAGTTTGATAGAATATACTTCCGAGGTAGTCCCATTGTCACCAAATCTGAATTTGATGAGGGGATCAGTGAGGAATTGAGGGAACTTCTCAAATATTGTAGGCAAACATATAGCAATTTTAGTATTTTTAGTAACAAGTCTAGCATTTGCATTCAGAAAGTATCATTTGGTGAAGTGGAACTGATGATGAAGACCACGGATCGCCACCAGAACTCCTCAATGGTACTGATTTCAAGCGTGGCGATAAAATATCTCGATTAAGATAGTTAAGCGACTACAACGAAGAATATTTACTTGTTATTTTAGTAAATATGACTATGACTGTCCCGCGGCGTTGCTTGCGGCGCGCTTGAAATAAGTTAAAGTTTCATACCAACCAAGAAGTGGGACTATGTAACAGCGTATTATGATCACTAAAAATTATAAAATAAAATAAATGTTTTAAAAAAACAAAAAACCGCCCACCCATTTTGAAAGTTTAGTTTCGTAACACGTTTTTTTTGGAGTTGATCTTTTGATATGACAAAGCTGAGAGGGGCCCTTTTAAACGCGATGTTAATGTTTTGATCTGCTTGTCATCTGTTTTAAATGCGTGTGTTTGCGTGGAATAAATTATTTCTATTCTATTCTTTTCTATATGGCTACTTAGTGACCCGTCTGGAGCTGAAGTAATCAATGCCATTCGCTCGCTCAAACTTGGCAAGGCCCCAGGAGTCGATCTCATAACAGCTGAGATGTTAAAGGCGGATGTGGCTTCGGCAGCAAATGCCCTGACGCCCCTGCTGCAGCGCATTTGGCAAGACGAAGAGCTACCGCACGACTGGAACAAAGGCCTGCTTATCACCGTACCAAAAAAGGGAGATCTCAGTCAATGCAGCAACTGGAGAGGCATTACTTTGCTTTCGATTCCTTCCAAGGTGCTCTGCAAAGTAATTTTGGATCGGCTTTCGAAGGCCGTTGACCCTCTAATTCGCAGTGAGCAGGCAGGATTCCGCCCCAATCGATCATGTACCGACCAGATTAACACTCTACGTATCATACTGGAACAGGCTTCAGAATGGCAAAGGGAGGTATATCTAACCTTTGTAGACTTCGAAAAGGCCTTTGATACGGTGAGATGGGCCAGCATCTGGCCCCGCCTACGCAAGATTGGTGTCCCCGAGAAGCTCATTAACATCACAAGAGCCTTATACAAGAATTATTCTTGTAAAGTGACGCACAACGGACTCGTCTCGGAGGATATAGCGGTACACGCAGGCGTACGACAGGGGTGCCTCCTGTCGCCGCTCCTCTTCTTGGTTGTTCTTGATGGCATTCTGCATAGCACCACAGAAAACAAGCGCCGCGGCATAGAATGGGGCATAACCAACATTCTAGAGGATTTGGATTATGCCGATGACATATGCCTCTTAAGCCACACTCGCGCAGACATGCAGGCCAAATTGGACGACCTACGTCTTGAGGCGGCGAAGACGGGGCTCAAAATTAACACCAGGAAGAGCCAGGAAATGAGGTGCGGGGCAACGAGCTCTTCGCCGTTGGTCATCGGCACAGAGGTAGTGGAACACGTCCACAAATTTACGTACCTCGGTAGCTGCGTGTCAGAGACTGGAGGAACTGAAGAGGACATCACTTCGCGGATCGCCAAAGCCCGAGCAACGTTTGCGCAGCTGAGACCCGTATGGCAATCACGGAAACTGACACGGAGAGTCAAGCTCAAAATATTCCGGTCCAACGTGAAAACCGTATTGCTCTACGGGTGTGAAACGTGGAAGGTCACCAAGGACATCTCGCATCAACTTCAGGTCTTCGTGAACCGATGCCTTCGCAATATACTCGGCATTTTCTGGCCCGAGAGAATATCCAACGCTCACCTGTGGGATCGCTGCGATGAAGTCCCAATCGATCAGCAGATAAAACGACGCAAATGGAGCTGGATAGGCCACACCCTCCGAAGGGATCCCAACCACATCCCGAGGCAAGCCCTGGATTGGAATCCCCAAGGAAAACGCAAACGTGGTCGTCCAAAACAAACCTGGCAGCGGACTATAATTGGCGAAGCGAAGGCCATTGGCAAAACCTGGAGCGAAATCAAGCGAGACACTCAAGACAGAACGGGATGGCGATGCACTGTGGACGCCCTCTGCCCCATCTAGGGGACATAGGACCTTAAGTCAAGTCACTTAGTGACCTAACATTGGATGAAACTATTCCTACTTAAGGGATTTTAAAATTTACTTTGGTACCTATTCAATTATAAAATAAGATCTGCTATAGGTACCTATGTATGTACCTATGTAAATACTTTATTGTACAAAACAAAAACAAAGCCAATTTAAAGAAGATAAAAGTGGACTTATTTATCCCTTTAAGAGATCTCATCCAGCTAACCCCTGAGAGATTGAGACAAGTGAAGGAAAAGGAAACAGCATATTGTAGCAAAATTATTTGCGATAGCATTTAGTCAATATTGAATATTCCCTTTAACAAACGAAACATTAATATTACCAATACCCCATTTGTCAATCATTTAGAAATCATTAAACAACCATCATTCATATTTGGTCATTTCAACGCCAGGGATTTCCGGGCAAATTTACTTATGAATTTCGAATTGAACGGAATAATGGTGATGTAAATAAAAATATTTTTTCCCGGATGCCTGGCATCCCGTTTAATGCCACTGATGTTCCCCGACTATTTTTTCAACGTCATGAATGATTTATATTCCAAGCGGTGGTGTATTCGTTTTATTACTAGCGGAGAAATTTTGTGGAATGGAATCATACATTTTATGACATGTCAACTGAGAATATAACTGCAATCACGAAGCGCACACTTATTCTATGATTTATAAATTACATAGATACGTTGCAGTGCGCCGATAGGTCAATAAACTAACATATTGACTTGCTCGGTCAATGGTTTTTAGGCGAATTTAGCGGGACAAAATTATTCAAGTGTTTAATTAAACACAGTGATAAATGTAGTTCGTAAATAGGACAGCTTATCTTATTGTAGTTATAATTATGTACAATAAAGCTCATTTAAATAACTTTAAGCAGTTGACATGCGACATAAACTTTTACAAAAAGTAGGCACACTTCAAGTTTTTTCAACACACTTGTTCGTAAAGCGTAGGAAACCTTATTGCAGCGTTTTTAGGGTTCTGAAGTCAAACTAGGAACCCTTGTAGTTTCGCCATATCCGTCTGTCCGCAGTCTAGCTCAGAGACTTAAGATGTATTTTGGCATAGTTATATTATTTATATAGTTAGTTATATAACACCGACAAAGTTGTAAAATAAAATCTTGATATCATTATTTTTTCGGGTAGGTACCACCCATAAATTTAAAGCAAAGGTAATTTTTCTTTCTACATTATAAGTAACATCGATACCTAGCACATAAAAAACCATTATGTAATTGTTATTATTATTTTTTATATTAGGAAATTGAACTCGAAATGTAATCTTCGCTAGAGATGCATGTCCCCATTCCTATGCAGCCAACACTACAAGTAATAAAAATCTGAAAAATAGCTTAAATGAAAGCACATTACCTATAACGAATTTAAAAGAAAAACTATCACGATTAACTGCCGCACTCAGAGACGTCAATTAAATTGAATGCTTGATTAAAGTTGCTGCTGTCAACACGTCACTAACAGTATTAAATTAAATCGACGTCTCTGAGTGTGGCAGGTGTGTTATTCTCTCAAGAAACGACGAGCGATAAAAGCGGCGAGTTTAAGTAGTCCCGTCCGACCGAACAAAACACATTTTAGCGCGTGCATTGTCAATTAAGGCGCCTTATACGTTGGTTAAGTCATGCTGCCAAATTCAATACACGCGCTAAAATGTGTTTTATTCGCTCTGTCGGCACTACTTAAACTCACCGCTTGGACCTTCACTCGAGCGAACGATCACCTTTGCTTGTTGAGAGAATCACAACCCTTGCAGTTGATTGATTGGTTTTTGAGATACAGACGACTAGTGTTTATACCTACTAAAAATCATGTATTTAACACAGCACCAAATAACTTTTTCAAGATAGTTTTTTTGTGTTTGTAGTAACGGCTTCGAAACCCTACACTGAGCATGGCCCGACATGCTCTTGTCTGGTTTTTATTAGAGTCAAAGTGCGGCACTTAAGACGCGCGCGCGTTTTAGGTAGGTACTTTAAATTTTCTTTGCTGAGAATAACAAACACGTTATGTAAAAAACACTAGTACGTAAATATAAAGTAAAAAGTGTATAAGACTATGAAAGTTTTTTTTCTTGCGTAACCATTAGTCATACACTCCCAAAGGGATAAGTTCGCCTTTGTACTTGTTTTTTTACTATAGGTATGGCATGTGTTTTTTATTTCTTTTTTTTATTCTTGTACAATAAAGAGTATACAAACATACATACTTACACTCCCGGCTCCATTTCGCCAATCTGCAATCCCACCTCGACTGTATTGACCAACTTAGCACACTTGCATCATAATGTACTATTATCTACTTAGCACCATCACACGTACCACAGCATTGGGTCTACATCAAAAATGTGAACATAGCATAAAATTTCAACTTTCAACTCGTTTCTTTCACGAGTTTAATGGCAGTTTCCAACTTTCGTTAAAGTTTATTGAAATATTAACTCGGTGACCCATAACGGTCTTACAGTAACTCCTGAATTTAGAAGCTCACCGAAAATCAATAACTCTTAAAGCAACTAAGTACCAATACTTTTACCAAGTTCTTTAAATATGCTTTACCAGGACTTGGTAAACACGTGGCATTGCTAGTAAAAAGAAAGATAATTGACTCGCAATATTTATTTTGAAAAAAGCTACTTTTAACATAATTGCTTCTCTCCATTACACACAAAATATTCAAAGTAATAATTTTATTGCTTTAAAACCTCTGGCCTAATGCTGTGAATAAGCAATAAAGTTTATGGCTAAGATATTGCTACTCAACATTGACACAGAAATCTGGAGACTTGATTTTAAGGAATTAATTCATAAACCGCTCTGCTCCTTTAGGAATCGATATTCATGCGATGGAAATCCGTTTCGAAACACGTTTGTCGTCGTGCTTAAACAGTTGAATCTTCTTTTTAAACTTCGAGTTGTTTAGTTCAATATAATTGAAATATTTCGTCCGTGGGAGCAATCATCTACCGATGTGCGTAAAGAGGATTAAGAAAATTTGAGCGTATGTACATAATAGACATTTCAAATAACAATATTGAACAAATATTTTACGTTACTGGCAAGTGTGATTTTGAAGGGAGCCATTAAAGAAACGTGCTTGTTGACGAAAGTTCAGCGAGAACTATCCAGTATTCATTTCACACGGAGTATTTAATACACCACGAAAGAAAACCAAATGCGCCTTCACAAAAATTGATAACATCGTAACGGATAATGTTGTCAGAATTGTCCACATTTATTCAAATTGTTGCGTACCATCAATAACAGATATTAACCAAAAAGTGAAATCTAGTGAACTGGGTTTTGAATATTGTAGGAACACTGTGACCTTTGTTGAAGAAACTTGGGTTTACATATATATGACAGGCTACACGATAGAAGAGTAATAATTCAATCTTTGAGATGGTAACAATTGACAACATTTCAAAAAAAAAAGGATTTTTGTTTTTTTGCGTTTATAATAGCTGATTAAAAATTAGAGTACCCGTGTTTCTCGGTTTTTCTTTATTTAACTTAAATTCGTCGTTAATAATTTATTAAAGAAATAGTCATTAAAAAGACCGTATATACAAAGTTAGGAATACTGACGATAAAATAAAAAAAGTAACTTTAAACAGAAACAGAACTGACTGTCATGTCATGTCAGTTGTCAACAATAACAACTGTAACAACATAAATTCGTCGAATTTGGGCAGATTGCGACTATCCGCTTTTACAAATCTGTTAGTCACATTCATTTTAAATAGCGTATATCAAAACAATAGTATTATGAGAATCGAAAGCGTGTCGTTAGAATCAAGTAATCCGTCAGACAGATAAAAAATTGACATGACAGTTTCATATTTTTTTCAATTCCTATGCTAATAAATGGACTAAGGGCACTATAAGTGTATTCCTAACATTCACAATCCAACTTTTTTTTACTGTTTTTCGTAAATATAAAAAAAACTACTGCATAAAAAAAAACAAAAATATTTTTAGTGGAATCAGCAGTGTAAAATCTAGAAACGGTATTTTAATTTACTACCTTAGCATATATGCATTGTTGTCAATTATATACCTACACACAATTTATCTTGATGAAACTTTGTATGATACGCATGATTTTAAAAGGGTTTTTTTAATTTGACAAAAGCTCAATGAAACAGAGGAAAACGTCCTTATGATTTTATTAATTAATAATATGACATAATATTGTATTTTATTCCTGCAACTTGTAAAACAAACAATCTCAAATAAATGTATCCATAACAATTGAAAAGTATCAGGATATGGTGGTTGTTTTAGCGTAGTACAAAACAATATGACGGCAAAATACCTCACTTCAAAATTTAATAGTTTTATGAGGCTCTAGTTTTATTCCTATTGTTTAAGTTTAAGCGGAATCAAGCCAGTTTATTTTGAACCAACTATACGAAGCTATTTTTATAAGTGTTAAAATAATTTAGACAGAGTGCCTAAAACCAAAATGACCTATTTCCACCGCTAAGAGTTCTTATTTCAAAGAATTGCCAATTCAAGCCGCTTTGATTCATCACAGTACCAAGTTAACCTGTTTTTCATATTTGATTCTCAAACTTTATCTCGGGATCAGTTAATAATGGTATATTTTGAAAACTAAGCAGTGTAATGCTGTAAGTTGAAAGTGATTGTTACAGAGGGATTTATAAATATTTGTAACATACACCAGTGATCACGGTGCAACAAAGAAAAATAAAAAGCACAGAAATGCTATGAGTGTATGACTATCTTTTGAACAATCATGGCATTGAACAATAAAAAGATCTAATAATAACAAGTGCTAATATCATTTGAAATTAACGCAATAGAAGTAATAAGCAAGTCAAGTAGGTACCTAGTAATATTTGAAGAAAAATAAAGTACCTAATCATACACGTATAGACTTATTTGACGCACATTGGGAGAAAACAAAAGGCTTCGTGATATTTAGACGCTAACAATGGATTTCGGTAAGTTTTAAATTTAAAAAAAAAAGTCATAAATAAAATAATTTAATAAAATTAAAATGAAATTGTTAAATGGAATTAAGTATGACATTATTTTTTAATTATGTGTTGTGTAAATTTATAGTCTAGAGCGTAGGTAGGTACCTAAATTGTTACTAACAAAATATGAAATTAAATTATCTGATAACAAATGATTGAATGGTTCGATTTCAAATAAATGATATTTATACCGTCGTGTATTATAGCAATGACTGCCCGTTGAACTGATATATACGAATCACCAGGTTTTGTCCCAGACACGGCGCTGTTGTTTGCACAGATTACAAGGTATGTTGTTTGTTTCGGTCCTGTTTAGTTAGGACAGTGTCCCTGATGTTACTGATTTTCATCGCAGACGATCTCATCCCAAACAAGGATTACCTCTTTATTTTGGATTGGAATAACATGACTTTGTTATTCTGTAAGCTCAAGTTTCACAAAAACTTAACAAGCAAAGTTTGACGTTGAAGTTAACAACGTTGTACCTATCGTACATTTATTCATACAGGTGACAATTTTATTTACTTATATTTAAACAATTTTCGGATGTTTTTGTTTTAGCGTTTTTATCTTGACGCTTATTATTAATTTCTTTTGCAAATCAATCAGCTTCCTTCACATGCAAAGATTTTTCACAGTAATCCTATTTCTTTATTAACTCGAGCTAACCCATATTCTCTTAAGCATAATATGCAGCTATTAGCTATGGTTGTGCTATTACAATATTGTTAATGGAATCTTATGTTCCCCGTCCACTCGACATATCAATCAAACTCGGTCGGCTAAAGCGATAATAACTTGAGCGCTCCCGGCGGCGGGTTTAGACCGAACCCCGGGGAATAATCTAATGAGACGCCGTTCTTGGCATCCGTCGGTGATGAAATTTCCCAGTTGCTCATTATTATAGGCTCGTTACACAGTAATTGTTTGGCTTTCACCTTATTAGACTAAGCGAATTGAGTCACATGTTCAACCGCTTAAATATTCATTGCAAGTTAAACTTTTAGCTTGTTACGGTTTGAGAAATCATAATTTTATTTTCTTTTTATTTCATTTAAAGCTCATATGAGAGCGGGTAATTAAATTACTTTATGGACGTGTAATGTAATTTACTTCCTAATATTATAATTCCAGGGTATTTAGCGCAAAAAATATTTTTAAAATTCTTGTATGATTTTATGTTCTTATATTTAGTTAACTGCATATTAAAAACGGTGCTGTACTCTAAATAAGACATTGAGTTATAAGTTAAGTTATAAGCTAATTAGCACTTGATACAGCAATATTTATTGAATGGCTATTGGCTATTGGCTACTCTCCATAATCAATGGTTCGTCAAAACAGAACGCCAAGCATAATGTGGCATATTTTTATCAGCTTTATTCAGATACTGATATATTATTGCTTTAACAAAGTATTATTGTGACATTTCAACATACAACACAAGTTGGGTTTAAAAAGCTTGACAGACCGTAATGCATATAAAATGCGAACCAGGACATCAGAGAGTGGAGCAACCGGTTTTACCAACGAGATCTTCCAAATGTCAACCACTTCAATAAACAATCGTTTTTAGTTCTCCGATTTACGTTGCAGTACGATAAATTTGTGTTTAACCGTGACTTGATAATCGTAGCGAAGTGAAAAAACGTTTAATGTTTGACAATCGTTGTAACAATGAGGTTATGCAGCATTATTTTCTTGTTTATTGCGTTGTTTTTCAATTCTGTTGAATTAACTAAACTCGGGCCAATATACGAACTTGGACGAGCACCAAAGCTGTTTGAAGAATTCATTGTGCTGTACAACCGAAACTATACACCGGACGAGAAGAAAAAGAAATATGAAGTGTTTTATAAAAACCTGATGGATATTAATAGGATCAACCGTGATGACAGTTTAGTACTTGTAGCAGAGATTAATGAAGAATCGGACTTAACGCCAGATGAAAGAAGAAAAGCTGTCAAGCTTCCAGATTCTGTAAGTAATCTACAATTAATATTATTTAAGCGCAAGCACGATTAAAGAGGAGAAAAATGTGCATTTAGCATTCAGTTGTAGGTATAGGATGCTGATACGTATGTTACATTTAAGGTATAGCCTGGCCAGTTATATACGGATCCCGGGAAAGTGCCGCTTAAAACAGCTTATAATGTGTATTCTTTTTGGCACTTTCTGGCACATGTTCATCTTTGTACATACCTTTTGTGTTTTTGTGTCTTTTTTACTTTGCTATTTTCTGTTTGTGCAGTAAAGAGTTTACATACATAGAAACATACACTGCAAGGCTAAAATTCTTCCAAAATAACAAAACATTTTGCCGAGCCAACTTAAGTCAGACATGGTTTCGAAGCTGAGGTTGTAAATATTATGGATTGTCAAAACCTGCCAACAGAGGTATAGTTAAGGAAATATGAATTGGCCGTCTGTAATCTTCGCTAAGAACTTTTTGTTAATATAAAAAAAAGGTAATTGTAAACCTGCCCTCGTTCTTCAAACAGCAGAGTGGGTTGAAAGGTAAAGGTTAAGGTTAAGGTTAAGGTTAAGGTTAGGTCCGGTAAAACTTAACGCAGAAAAAAAGATCGCAAAGTAGATAACAGACGACCAAATTATATTTCCTGAACTATATGGAACTGCTTTACCGCTGTCCCTTTCACAGCATCACTGCCTGATGTTGGCACATATTGACACTTTTTTTAGGGTTCCGTAGTCAAAATAAATAATAATATTAGTCACGCCGACAAAGTGGTAAAATATAATTTTGAAAAAAAAAAATACACTTAAGTACTTAACGCGGGGATGTTTTTTTTTACTCATCTACCCTATGGTGTCGTTCGATAGGTCTTTCAAAAATATTGCGGGTTTATGAAATCAATTTTCCGATTAAGGGATTCGTTTGTGAAATATAAAGATTTAATGTGCAAGCTTTTGTTACAGTCATGTAAATACAGCCAAAACTACAAGTACAAAAATCTGAAAAATATCTTATATGAAAGCACATAATTAAATATAACGAATTTTAAAGGAAAACTATCACTACTAAGTATACTTGATCGGTTCCTGAGATACCAGGCGACTAAAGTATTTATACCTACTCAAATCATCTAAGACAGCACCAAATAACTTTAAATAGAGAATCAGTTTATACTTGTTGTTTTTTGAGATACTTTTTATGAAATAACGCAGTATAACGGCTTCGGAAAATTTGGTTTTTATTTTGAATACCACCTCAGCTTCGAAACTGTCACAATACGGCCAAAGATATTTTTTAAGTAATTTTATGACTCATTAAGTCAAAATAATTAGTTAAAAACAGCATATTACGACGAAGGACTAAATAAACATAATAAAATTTAATAATTATATGTATCTGTTTCGCAATAAAAAATCTTTTTTACAGGTTGGACGACATGGCCTTTACTTGAAAGTTGGATAAGTCTCAGTTTATATACGCAGGAAATAATGTTTTGATGTTAATTATAAAAATAAGTTATTAAATAAATATTATTAAAACAAGTAAGGTGTTCTTTTGATTTAGAATATCTATTAAGTAGGAAAAATATACCTGAAAGAAACAGTCCTTCTTACACGTGTTTAAAAACCAATAATTCAGTAAAATAACCATGTCAAAACCATTTCATGCAGCGCAAATCTTAAATCAACTGTTGCAGGAAAAACAAGGTAGGAGAATATTGTTTTTAATGAGGTAAATATACATGTGCGTAAAGTCACCGTTTTTTACTAGGGTATATGAGTGTCCTACTGCTGGGCAAAAGCCTCTCCCTTGATGCAGATTCCCGTCCCGTGCAGATGGGCATTAGGTTTTCCGGCCAATTTCTGAGGAGTGTGTCCAAGTCGCCCCGCCATCCCTAACGCATAACTTATAAAGAACTCAAAAACCTTTCGTGTTTTTTATTAAACTTACGGTTTGACCTCCAGAGTTTTTTGATAATGGCAACATCAACCATGTGTAGGACGGCGCAAACGATGACGGCAGAGAGGGCTGCTCGCGGGATGAAAAAGAAGTACGGCGTCAGAAGTCCAAGAGTGAGAAGGACTATGATTCCTGTAGACAAATGCATATAAAACCAATTATGGTTGACAGCTTAAAAACACCTCTGCTGTCTTGGACAGGTTAGAGAAAACTTTAATACGTATTTAAAAGAGTTAAGATCAGTTAGGTTTATTTTGATAAGTTTAAAAATAAATCCATTTGGTTTAGGTATTTAAATTGACACCTTAATCTACACATGGTTTGGTAGAAGGTCCAAAAGTAAAGTATACTAGTATAGTATTTGATTCACAATTTTGTATTTGGTTCGTAGCTATGATATAATTTAATTCTTGTTAAACCCTAACTTCAATAAATATAAAAATAATAAATTGATAAATTTATCAGAATTATGCATCCAAGTATTTCGTACGGTAATGAATTCTTAATTTGAAATAAATATATTATTTAGCATTTCATAATATGTACTTATCGGAGAGTATGTATTCGGACAAGATCCAGAATAAGACTTGGATAAGAACTTTTTTTTTTAAATTCGCATAATGACTAATCGGCTTATTGAAAAAACAAAGTAACTAGGCAAAATACACCTATAGGAAATCTTAGCGCAATGTTGCGTAAATCCGTATAAAGATTATACCGTTTTGCCGTGGAAAAACAGGAGAAATAAATATTGTGCCCATACAAGCCAACAATGAAACGTGAATGATCATAACTGACATATTTTCATTTCATTTGATTTATACGCTTCGCTCGGATTAGACCGTTGCCAGCGACCGGCCTTTTGACGTGTGGCGTAACTTCGCTTTTCTTTTTTTCATGTGCTTATTATTATTATTTTATTTGCAAGGTGTACCAAAAATGAACATATTCAAAGCAATATTATATAATATCAAAGAGAAACATGTATAAAAACACTATGATACAATTTGGTGAATTAGTGACTTATTAAAATTCTCTTTTAAATTTTATTAGGTACCTATCTAGTCTAATTTAATGCGGATAACATTTTTTTTCTTTTTAGAAGAACCATTTGTCAAATACAACAACAACATTAACAGTCGTACATAATTTTTAACTAACATAATCAGTATCCATATTTCTCGTAATCAACTGAAATGAAAGAATGCCCACTTTAAAAACCCCGCTTTAGGTAGATACCTCTATAAAAATGTTAGACCTCACTACTCCTGTACGGTCAAGGAAATGTATTCGCGTACCTTTTTCACTCTTGTCACAATGACAATAAGAGTTAAAAAGGTACGCGAATACATTTTCTTGACTGTACCTTTACCATGAAGAGCGTCGGTGGCCTAGTGGCTTAGGGGGTCGACTCGTGATTGTAAGGTGCCAAGTTCGAACCCCCGCGGTCAATGTGTACAATGTACAATTATTTTTTCTAACTTAAGCACATTACCCGATGCTCTTACGGTGAAGGAAAAACATCGTGAAGAAACCGGCACATTCGAATAGCTGAGTGTGTAAGAGGGTAATTGCACAAAAGATCCTAAAGGGTGTGTGTCCGAAAGGGCCCATCTGTAAGATTAGATAAGATAAGACCCTTACCATGAGTTATAATTTTTTACCGTACTCGCTAGCAAGTGGAATGCTCTGTCCTTCTGACTCTATAACAATACTGTGAGGGACATAGCCTTCGATTCCCTAGCGAGTACGGTAATTGTAACTCATGGTAAGGGTACTGCAGTATAAAGCTCGTGCTAAGCTCCAAAGGATTTCAAAGATTATGTTTGTATCTCTCTGAAAATAAATTTTCTCCGTGGTTGAGCTATAACTGTAATGAAACACAGCGAAGTAAACATTAAGACTGAGCTACTTTAAATTCTGCATTATTTGTCACTCTTTGCATTATGATAAATAATAAAATGACACTTTTAGTTATACTGATCTAACGTAATGAATAAACCGACACTTTTACTTTGAACACGCTTAAATAATTTAAAACATTAGTTAGAAAGACTTTATAAACTCCTCGGAAACTTCTAGATTGCACTATTTTGCAAGAATACCTAATGAAAATCTTGGGTCAAATGCAAATCACTAGATTTACATGGAGCGCTGATATCTCGATGAAAACTAAAAAGTTCCCGACATTCACGGCGTAATATTTTTGAAATTTTAAAACCACATGGGGTGCAGTGACGGTAAACTATGATGCAGACTTTGTGATTTATGAAGTTCTCAGTTGCATCGTCGGTTGTGTTCCTGCATACGTGAAAATATCGCTACACTTTTCAAATTTGTGTTTCGTAACGCTTAGTTCATATTTATTTTTTATTAAATGGAACACACATAGGGAGTTCCTTTAGTTGTCTCTTTTTGTTATATCATTTCTGGGCATAGCTATCTTTAACTGCGTGAAAGACCTCTCTTTGAAGGCCTTCTTCTAATACGAATACAAAAGGATATAATAATAATAAGATTATTACTTTTGACACAAAAAAAGGAATTTTTAACAATTCACGCAAATAATTTTTTGACTCCTTTCTAACATATCCTGCAGATTGTTCGTAGAAAATGCCGTTTTAACAACAGAAAGTTATTTTATAATATTATTTTAGATGTATGTTTAAATTTCCAGAATGGTGAAATTAATTTGAACATTTGGTATAAAACTGGCTTAAAAAGCCCGACACTTTAGATAAGCCCGCCCAAAATCGTCCAAAACGGCGTATGGCACCTTACAATGCCGTTGCTGACATTTATTCCCAAACGCGAACACATAAAGGTGAAACATGGAAACGAAATTACTTTAACGATTTGGAGTTCCGTAAATAAAGTCACACTAAACGTTTGTCTTAACCACAATTGTGCTATTGCTTATCTCCTTGACAAAAGACTCACAAGAGAAACATCTATTTTATAATAACATCATTGAACAAATTGATCAGCAGAATTTGACCCAGAATGTGCCGTGTTAGTAAAATTTTATATGTTTTTTTTTTTATGAATTCTTGATTATTACTATTTACATTAAAACTTTCTTGCACAATAAAAAAAATGCGAACTTAATGCCTTAAGTCGTCCTCTCCCAACCAGCAACGAAGTAAGCAAAAAAATTAGATATTTATTTATTTTAAGTTAGCCGCATGAGCACTTTTATGTAGGTACACATCAAATCACCAGTCAGCAAGAAGCCAGCTTACCATTAACTCGTACATATACTAATAATACAATGATAACTATCATACACAATCAATAATAATGTGTTAAATTATAACCGAACCATAAATAGGTTTCATAGCTGTGATATAAAAGGCTATACAACGAAATATTAGAGAGGAATACATACACACCCCATTAATATCGTCATAACCATTAAGTTCGGGAACAAACAATAATCCAATGTGCAATGTGCATCATCAGAATTTCCAAGCGAACCGAACAATCGCATTTTGTAACAAGCTAAACAAATACCAATTGTTGTAACAATCATCAAATCTAATTTATATCTACAAAACTGTTACCGTTTTATTGACAAACAGACAACGCACTGCCTGCGCAATATTCTTCGTCGTAAATGATAGGTTTGATAATACCATTATAAAAACAGTTCATGTTTTGGTCCTTGCGTTTATGCAATCATACTTAAGTTATATTTTTTTAATCCGCCATTTTAGCATTTTGTTTAATTAATATTTCCAGTGACGCTCGCAACGCTAAGCAAATAATTACGATTTACGATAACTCTTTGGTCAAAGCGAAATCCGTTTCAGTCTCTACAGGAAATAAAGGAACGTACATGCCCATACTAATTCTATACATGCACATGGTCCAAGATCCGAATAAGAGGCGATTTGCACCGGGCTGTTTATTCGATGAAAAGTATTTTATATCAAATTTAATACGCTAAATAATATGTGGCGAATAGGTAGGCTGAATAATTTCAGTCCAGTACAAATATCATTTTTTTTTTATTAAAGATGAATTTTATTTTAAATTTCCAATGTTTGTTTAATATACAAATTACATAGGTACTAATCGAAAGTATGAAGTCTATAGAATATGCAAACGTTAGGTTTGGTGCAAATTATTAGTACCGACTTACCTGTTTATACCTGCGTACCCAATAGTTTGAAGGGAAAAAAATAGTAAACCTAACGTTTGCATATTCTATAGGCTTCATACTTTCGATTGGTATGTAATTTGTCTATTAAACAAGCCATTGCAATTTTTTAAAACAAAGTTAGGAATTTAATTTTTAACCGACTTCAAAAAAGGAGGAGGTTATACGTTCCACTGTATGTTTTTTTTTTTTTTTTTATGTATGTTCACCGATTACTCCGTCAATTGTCGACCGATTTCAAAATTTTTTTTTTGGTTTGATAGAGTATACTTTCGAGGTGGTCCCATTGTCACCAAATCTGAATCTGATGAGAGGATCCGTGAGGAATTGAGGGAACTCTTCAAATATTGTAGGCAAACATATAGCGATTTTAGTATTTTTAGTAACAAATCCAGCATTTGCATTCAAAAAGTACCATTTGGTGAAGTGGAACTGATGATGAAGACCACAGGTGGCCACCGGAACTCCTTAACGGTACCGATTTCAAGGGTGCCGATAAGATATGTCGATTAAGATAGTTGAGCGACTACAAGAAAAGAATATTTACTTGTTAACCGACTTCAAAAAAGGAGGTTATTGAAATATGACTATGACTTTCCCGCGGCGTTGCTTGCGGCGCGCTTGAAATAACTTAAAGTTTCATTTCAACTAAGAAGTGGGACTACGTAACAGCGTATTATGATCACTAAAAAATATGAAATAAAATAAATGTTTTAAAAAACAAAAAACCGCCTTCAAAAACGCAATAAAATAACTTCTTTAAAATTGTAGGCACCTAATAGGTTAGTCCAACTGAAGTCGGCGACCACAACATTTTCAACAAAAAGCCGACATCGGTTGGACTAACCTATTAGGTGCCTACAATTTTAAAGAAGTTATTTTATTGCGTTTTTGAAGGCGGTTTTTTGTTTTTTAAAACATTTATTTTTTAATTATTTATATACTGGACTGAAATTTTTCAGCCTACCTATTCGCCATATATTACTTAGGATATTAAATTTGGTATAAAATACTTTTTATCGAATAAATAGCCCGGTGCAAATCGTCTCCTATTCGTATCTCCTACTAACAGCAGTCGAAGGATTTATCAAAATTGAGCTCGTAACTGGAATGGGGCAATAACGGGAATTTTCATATGTTCACTACATACGTATCCTTTAGTTCGCAAATACACAAGTACTATGTAGACTTTTAATTTAATATCGCAATAAATTTTCTTACAGTTTTTAAATCAATTGTAAACCGATGCGATCTCGGTTATTGTATTATAGGGAAACAGTCGGCGTAATAGATGACTTCGATTTACATAAATCAAGAGAAAATTAATAGCGTCATAGCATGGTGAATTACTCTGCTATGTAAATCTGGTCTTCATACTAGGGAGAATTTAATTAAGCAGATATAATATTGTGATGCGATGTTTTGATTCCCGCTCAAATTAATACCGTCTGCGAAGCATCCAAAGCCGTTCGCTTACACGTAATAAAAATGTTACTCGTTCACACCATTGTATGTTACAGCAGAGTTCTATTATCAAATAACATGCGAACATTACGCCTCCCAGACATTTTTATTTGGCAGGAGATTTAAGGTATTCGTAGTTTACACGGCTTGGCGTAGCTCCCGAAATTGAAGACAAATGGATTGATTTTTAAAATTATGTCTCTTATACGATCAATCGGTAGCTAATAATGATGTTAAACGTCGAAATCGTTGGTTAGTTACTGAATTACATCTTTTAAAGTGGTCAATTATCAAAAATTTAACATAATATTACAAAGAGTGGGTTTTTATATACAATTAAAGAGTAAATAGACCCCAATGGACTGATTGATGAGAGTCTAAAAACACATTAAGTATATTTTATGTGGAAAAACCTGTACCAAACTGTTTATCGGTCACAATTGACCGACTGTTAAAGAAAAAAATATTTTTAATTTGGCCTACTGCTTGCCCTGTCTCAAGTAGTCTTATCTACTACGTGTGTGTGTAAAACATTCGATTAAACACATTGTCGCAACATATTGATCGTTTACGGGCAGTCAAAGTAACTGAGATGTAACATGACTTTTATAGCTCTATCTTTTTCTCTGAATGGAAATTGGCAGGTGTTGGCCGCCTTTAAAAATGAGCATCCTCACGCCTGACGCATCGCTCATGGCGCTGCTTGTGAACGACCCGTTTGCCGGGAATAGGCCACAATGTTGCAGACGCCGAGAGCCAGTTTATTTCGAATCTATACATTTACAGTACCTACCTACTATAGGTCTAACGCATAACTGAGTCTGTTCAGACTAATCTTTCTAAATCCCGTGTGTGTTTTACTTGAAGGGACCTGTTCAATTAACACGTATTGACGACAGCAAGGCTGACGCCCGACTGAAGTTATTACGTCGTTTGACGTACCGTAAACACACAAGGGATTTGCTACCAAACATTAGTCTGAACAGACTCAGTTATGCGTTAGACCTATAGTAGAGGTACACTAAGAAAGGATATAATCAAAATTCGTCCCCTAACGGGAACTGATAACCGGTCACAATTGACCAACCAATGAGAGTCCACCTAAATTTCCTAAGGTCTTAAAAAAAGTCAATAAATACTTGTGTAGAGTCCCACAGCGGGCGTCCTCACGCCCGACGCATCGCTTCCGCCACTGCGTGAGAACGACCTATTTTTAAGAAGTCCCGCACAACGTTGAAGGTTCCATTTGCCAAGAGGCACGTTATTTCGAATCTATACATTTGTAGTACTAGTAGAGGTACATTAAGAAAAGATTTATAAAAATTCATCCCCTAACGGGAACTAATGATCGGTCACAATTGACCGACCAATGACAGTCCACCTAAATTTCGTAAGGTCTTAAAATGAGTCAATAAATACTGATCAATAATAGAATCCCGCAGCGTGTGAACGACCCGTTTACCGGGAACAAGCGGAAGAATGCCCACACAACATTGCTGGTGCAGAGAGCCACGTAATTTTTAATCTAACTATTTATTTAAAGTAGATGTAACTACTTACACCAGAAACGATTTATTTTTAATTTTCAGTAAAGCCGGTGTACAATCCCGCAGCGGACGCCCTCACGCCCGACGCATTGCTCCCGGCACTGCGTGTGAACTACCCGATTACCGGGAACGAGCAGAAGAAAGCCCACACAACATTGCTCGTGCAGAGGGCACGTAATTTTGAATCTAACTATACATTTATAGTACTAGCATAGGTACACCAGAAAGGATTTATTTTTAATTTTTAATAATAAAAAAAATATCTAAGGTCTTTAAATGAGTCAATAAATACCGGTGTAGAATCCCGCAGCGGGCGTCCTCACGCCCGACGCATCGCTCACGGCGCTGCGTGTGAACGACCCGTTTACCGGGAACGAGCGGAAGAAAGCCCCCACAACGTTGCAGGCGCCGAGAGCCACGATCTCTTGAGTCGCGTCCAACGTTTTCCCGTTCGCTGAAATAATGTATTAGGTTGTCAACTTTTCGGAGATTTAGGGTTGTCATCGCGGTTGTGTTTTGTTTCACGAGCATAATTCATCAAGTGTTTGAGTGGTAAGTGAATTAGAAGGTGAAACAGGACTATAATGTATTTTTTAAATATCAAGTTTATACACAGATGGTAACGTGGCTTTGTAAAATAAAACGTATAGTGACAAGTTTTTGTTCTTACTCTTGCTACTGAAAAAACATGAACTTGATAGAATTTTGCAGTTGTTTTACCGAATACAAAAAAAATGTGTTAGGTACGTAAATACAACTTTATTTTCTAAAGAAAAGGGATCGTCAAGGAGTTCACCAATAAATAATTCTCTCAGACATACTTTTTCGACAGCCAAATCAAAAGACCCGACTGCAAAGGTATATCAAATTGGAAGGTAAGTGATCTGTGCCTGTGGGAATGCAGGCCGAGCCAAAACCTGAACCTACGGAGGTAAAAAATAGAAATAAATTTTATAGCAACTGGCACGAACTTACTCCTGGAAATAAACTAAACTCGTGCTGGGACTTATACGAATTCCCATCCAAACTATTTTATTTATGTGTCAAGTAATTTTATTTGTATGTTTATTTTATATGTCGCAAGATGTACTTACACTACTTATTACTTTTACATCAAGCTGTGTAGTTAATAATAATAATTTCAAAATAAGCTCTAATCTTGTAGTCTGGACTTCTTTGGCATTATATTTTTTATCTATTTATTTATTTATTGTGAAACAAAGACTCGTGTAATTATTTAATAAAAAAATAAATACATAGAACTAGTATATAGACTTACAATTCCCAAAATTAACTATAAAACGAACACGAGAAAAGCAGTAAATAAAAATCTTACAATTGGACTTCCAATTTTCAATGAAAGTGAACCCTTCTAACAACAGACGAATATTCATCGAGCTTATGTTGTTTTATGAGAATTATGGCATGCCAACGGTACCCAGCCCTATACTTTATTTGTTTAGCTACTTAACTAAATGTAAACAAAACCACGTGACTTGGTTAAACAGCCAATCATAACTGTTTTGTCGAGTTTTGAAGTATCAGTGGTTTCCTTCTATTGGCTCACAAACACTATGACGTACTTTTTTATTTACATTTATATATTTACCCAGCGAGCTTCATTATAGACTTCAACTACTACTAGACTTTAGTGCTATAGTTCTTAAAAGGTGTTTCGGGCTTTACTTGTCTCTCACTCGCACTCATACTCTTTTATTAAGAGCGAATGAGAGAGAAGTTAATCCGGAATTTCGGTACCTACGATATTTCCCTAAAGTTGGCAAAATCCCGGAAAAAGTCGGCTTCTTAAAAATATAATTTTAATTATACATATAAGTTCCGGGATTCCAGGATTCTATAATAAAAAACGTTTATTTACATGTAGGATCTAATGTTCTGTCAATTGGCTCTCCAACTTCGCTAGGTTAGTTTAAGTTAGATGAGTTACCGGTAAATTAAGTAACATTTGGTAAATCTATGTATACATAGAAAATAACTTCAAATAGTTAATGTAAATACTTAATTATGCATTTATACGGGCGTAATTTATTTTTTCAGATATCCCGGGAATTTTATTAATAAATTATAATTTAGTCAGCCTCCATTCGACTGAACAACAACGCCGCCGCCAAAGATTAGGCAAACAAGGTACCGAATTTCCGAATCCTGCTGCTAACAGACTGTACCATCAGTCGCGGTGTAAAAACCAGATGAACGTAACTACAAAAAATTCAAAAATCGTTTTTTTGCATAAAACGGTTCAGAATGTGCTCCTGCATGAAATGCCAAAACGAAGTTACGGTACGGTCAATATTACACTAATTCCAAAAAAACGATTTATCATAAGAACCACTTTTAATCGAGTGATTCTTATGATGCAGATGAGTGTATTTCGTTAAATTACTTTTAACCACTTTCGTATCAATTAGAGACACATGGACGTATATTTTAAGTTAAATTTAAAGAGCCAAAACAACGCATGTCAACCAATTCTAGAAAAAAAAACCGCCTATATATGTACGTGAACATTCGCAAGTGTTGAACTTTTTCAAATCTTTAGCAATGTAAGAATGCATCAATAAATATATTGGTCTCGAAAATCATAGTATTAGCGCTAAATCTAATATTGGAAAGTTGAAGACGTGAATTCGGACCTTTTTTTTGCTCTCCTGTAAAATAATAAAAATGTAGATACGTTCATCTGGTTTTTACACCGCGAGATCAGATACTGGTCAATCGCTGGTATCTAAACAAATGAAGTAATAGGATAGACGACTGTAGTACCTACTTAACATTGATTCTACTTATAAAATAATTCGTGCTTATCAAACAAATCGAATCGGGACAGCTAGTGTCATAGGCACACTACCAACCAACTAACCTAACAGAATAAAAAATAAAACAGTTATATTACTGGCTGGTATTATTATCCAAGCCCGTGTTTTTATTTCATTAAGTTTCTCTCCTAGACAGTCTTAAGATCTCCGGAAGCCAGGCTTAGCTTTAGGGTGTTTGTCTTGTCACAGAGTGTTTAGATGTTGCTAGTAAAGTGAAGCGAACGTAGAAGTTAACCGCTCCCACAACTTACTGGTTTTGTTATACTTCACAAGAAAAATAGAAGCACAAGAGTGTAAAGGCAATGTCTCTTTAGGACTGTGGAATCGAGATTCAGTTTATATGCTGCGTTTTTACAATTTGTAAAGTTACAATGTTTTTGTTAGGAGTTTTTTCTGTTTTCAAGGTTAATTTGATTTCAAAGTTTTCGTAGTTCAAGCGTTTTCGTTTTAAATATAGTGTTAATATTAGGTAGCTGAGTTTGTGTTTTATTCTATTGTTTTTTTTATTATTTTGTCCCGTAACTTAATGTATTGAAACACATTATTAAAAAAAAAACCTGTTTAATGTACCTTTGATTAATGAAACAAAAGCTACTTCAATTGTCAGGTCACTAAAAAAAACTGCAGCCGATAGTCGATTATTCAAAAAAGTATATTATTCATTTCAATGCAATGTCATTCTTGCCACGTGAGTCATACAGAATGATAAGCTCAACTGTCAAAGTCAGTGATTGATAAATGGTAAAATAACTTACAGAAAGCTTTTGCTATAGCGACGTTGGAGATGATCCCGACCAATGGTACCACCAGCAACCCTGAACCAAGGTGTGCCAGCATACCGCCTGCGGTGATGGTTTCATTGCCCAATGTCGTGTGGAACGGAGGGGCTTGTGGGGTCGGCAGTCCTGGTGTTATCTTACCTTTAACATAATAAAAAAATGGTTTGCAGCTTGTTTGACGTTGTGGCAGGTGGAACTTTATTATTTTAGAAAGGCAACCATTCCTTTAAAACAAATATTTTTAGGAACCTGGTCAATACATTAGTTATTCATGCAACTGTCACATAATAAAGGCCATTGTGACATGAGTGGTGAAGTTAGGATACATGGCGTAAGCGAGTATAACAGGTTAGAGTACAGTAATACGTCATTGTTTTTTTTTTGTAATTAACGTAATCATAGTATTAATTATCAATGCTATAATGGTTATTGTAGAACTGTTATAACCATGGCAACGCATATAACATAACTGCTATCACCATGATAACCATAGGTGGAGGTCTATGTAAGGCTAAGTACTTATTAAGGCCGACATCGATAAAAAAATATTGACTAAAGTACCAACTTGTGTTTCTTAACTTAACATGCAGATCAATCTCACTAGTCCAGATTCGTTCGGTCGAAGTTTGCGTCAGCAGAGATCTCTTAAACACAATAGCATTTGCTATCGAGTTTTTTATATATGATACCAAATTTTTGTCTTTTTCGAGAACGAGTAATGGTTCAACTGACCGTAAAGATTGTCAAATATATTAAACTGATTGCTTTATTCTCGACTTCATGCCCGAAAACGCCACACGTAAATTACGTTTGGAACCAGATTGCGTTTTCCATATAGGTAGCGGTTGAGGTTTTCCAACTTCATAACAAGTTTCACGTTCCACTTAGAGCCATAATTGAACATGCCAAAAACAAATAGCTTTACATACGGGAAAACCTGAATAAGAGAACACAATAACAAAACACAATATCCATAAAATCGGTTACCTTTAGCATTCAGATCGAAAAAGCAGCAAACTACCATTTTCTATACGGAGATGCTGGAATGAAATTTAAAATTTTCCAGATATTCATGAGATCGCTGCCAATCTCTAGACGTGGTCGTGCTTGAGCGAACATTTGTCAGTTAATAAAGTTTCCATTGGGAACAGTCGGGTGCCTCCCGTCTTGTTTGTTTTCAGAGGGGACTGTAATTTAGAATTTTAAGAAAAGTATTTCTTTATGAAGATCAATTTTTAAGAGGCTATCAATATTGGCACAACGTGAAAAAGGTTTAAAATGATCGACAGCCAAATGTTTTCATTAAACAGCGAACGTTTTTGCCCCGAGAAAGTAAACCAGTTGTAAAAACTTTTGAGCGTGTGAATCGTAACAGTACGTGTGGGTTTCCTTTGTACAATATTTAATGTAAAATATATTTTGGTATCATAGGCAGGTTGTTTACAATTTTAGCATGTTCAACGCTGTTCATGATGAGGTAAAGGTATAAAGTACTTAATAGAAATAACCGTGGTTTGAAACGAAGCATTTTTTCAATGTCAACCGAACGTTAGCCGTACCTATAGATTTTTCTAAATGTAATATTTTACATTTAGAAAAATGTAATATTTTACTTTTTGTTCAGAACTTAGTAAAATATATTATGAAACTTTTTACAACCTAACGGCATCGGAATTGTAAAATTCCAACTTCATAAATCATACTTTGGCCACACAAACCGTCTCTGTAGATGTTCAATTTCCTAAATGAAGACACATTCCTTTACTGACCTTAATATAATTTTACCAGAAAATTTCAACTTGCTTCGTCAAGCCAAATAGATTTGGGTTTATTGGCGGAAACATTTTATTATACTGCTGTCCTTGCCACAGATAAGCCAGCTAAATAAATAAAATTGGGTTTTCTGCGCGATTGTTCAGAAATATGAGCGAGACTCTGTAGTAAATTCAGTGCATAACATAAAGCAAATTTTTGGATTTGGGTTAACTTTCATCTACCTTAGTTGACATATAGAAATCAGTGAATCAGTTCTGCTATGTAAGTAATCAATTAACACAATAAGCAATTAAGTTAAGAATTCAACAAAGTGAATATACTATTTAACCTTATTGCGCTAACAATGTAATTGGCGGCTGTATATTACAGGCACGTAGTCACTTATTCAGCGTGTATGTAGAAAGTCATATACAGGGCGTCCGGGATATAGTGGACTACCTTACAGGGCTGGATAACTCAGTTCAGGAGTGTTGAAAATATGATAAATCATGTTTGTAAAAGTCGCAAGGAAAACGAGATATCTCAACTTACTTTGGCCACGACCACAGTTTTTTAAATTTTTCAAGTCAAATTTAAAGTTTAAGAGTTCTGGCTTCGCTCGCTCGGCTCGCGCGCTGTAGGATCGCAATTCTACCTAACACTCCTCCTCGCTTCGCTCGTCATCGTCTTAAAGGAGACCTTCCTTAAGGTAGAATAGGTAGGTTGAACGGATACCAATATGCCTATGCCCTGCTGATTAATCGTACCTAATAAATGCTTAAAGTAACTGTGATTGACCACCGCTAAGTTTTCCAAAATGTTTGACTTACCAGTTAATATCAAAGGATCTCCGACATCCAAGTAAATGGAGAATGCAGTCACCGCTGCCAGAATCACAACGACGGCGTTCCTCGCCACTCCGGAGAACCACAGGCTCTTCTGTAGCACTAGCACACCCTTCCGGCTCTTCTCGTCTTGTGATCCATTGATTTGAATGTCCTTCAAAGCCTAAAGATCACAATTTTGAGAATTTCAAAGAAAGAAAGCGATGGTAAGATATAATTTTAAGGGTCTGTTTTACATTTTCTCATCGTCATCATCATCATCATCATCATCATCATCATCATCATCACCATCATCATCATCAGCCTATTAGTCCACTGCTGGACATAGGCCTCTCCCATATGATTGCACGCCAACGAGCACGCTTCGTGGGCACTTTCATCCAGCTCTTGTCAGCCACCTTGCGAAGATCGTCGCTCCACCTAGTCTGAGGGCGTCCTACACTACGTTTGCCGATTCGCGGTCTCCACTAAAGAATACGATAACTCCAGCGATTATTGGTTCTGCGGCACAAATGACCGGCCCACTTCCACTTCAAGCTGCTAATTCGATGGGCTATGTCGATAACCTTAGTTCTCTGTTTGATCACCACATTCCGGATCCGATCCTTCAGAGAAACTTCCAACATAGCCCTCTCCATAGCTCGCTGAGCGACTTTAAATACACATTCTCTAGAGAACATTATCTGACGGATAAATTTTATTGTAGCTTTGTCTTTTTCTTTCATACTTTCAAGTTTATTATAAGTACCTACAACTATAGCTTGGTAAATTCGTTCGTGATACTCCCATTGTCCGCGGGGGTCGAGGAATTCAGCAAGACATCAAAATAATGTATATTCTGATAGCCCTACGAGTAATTATGATATTGGAGAAAGTTTAGAAAACAATAATGTGAGTTGCATGAAAGAATTTAAACATAGGTACTATAAGCTTTTGCCCCCGATCTTCGTTCAGGTGTAGTTTTTGTTTATCGCGATTTCTTTGGGAATAGTGCAGCAGGTTTTCGGGATGAAAAATAATACCTAGCCTATGTCCGTCCCTAAAGTTATAGGTATCTCCTTACTAAATTTCTTTAAAATCTGTTTTGCAGTTTAGGCGTGAAAAAGGTAACAGAAAGACAGACAGATTTACTTTCGCATTATAATAACGAGTATCACTTAGTATGAATATGGACGGAAGTATCTATACTGGATTGAGAATTTTGGATTTTCCACTGATTTCAAACAATTGTGTACCTTACTATCGACTTGTTAGATTAGAAGCATTGTAAAAATTAGGTTATTGCTTATTTTATAACAAAAATCTATAAAAACAAAGTCAAAAATATAGTAAAAATCTATTTCTCTCCTTTATTCGGCTCAAATACAGAAAGGCTTTTAAAACTAAAATGAATTTCATGCGTGTTTTGTCGATTGAAATCAGTCACGTGACATAAAAAAGAGAAAACTAGACACTGGACACATTCTATTCATTTGATATTTCCCCAAACTGTAAAACGGATTGACAGGATAGCTTAAAATGGCAACACAGCGAGGATTTATCTTTTGTACAGGACTCAGAGAATAAAACTAAAAAGCTAACCAACACACGTTCAATATGAAATTCAGTTAGTAAATTGACGTGCGATTCAAACTTGCACAAATATTGGTAAAAGCTCAAAAATGTGTGCCAATCACGGCACTATCAAATAAAATAACTGCTTTATTCACCGAACATTTCGGCTTTTTATGATTCCGTATCCATAGGGCAGAATGGAGCCCTTTTGCTGACACTTTGACAGCTCATTAAAAAAAAGAAATAGAGGGCCTAAACTTGTTTCTTTGTAGCTGAAGAAGGTATCGCCTACATTAAAAAGTCAATTATTTAATTTAATTTTTATAACTTACAACAGATACTTCATGTTAATCAAAACCTTGGAGTGAACTTTGTTTACTTACGTTTTACTTTTGAGTATTAATGATCTTATCCGACTACCAAGTAGTTTCAGTTGCTGAAGGGCTTTCCTCTCGATAATAATTTTATTAGGTTCGCAGATTAAAGCCACGTGCCACAACAAAATTTACTAATGCTAACAAAATGTATTAATCCCTCAGAGAGTTAGTTCAGGTAAAATTGGACAATAGCTTCTAACACGTCGACGCCCCCGGACAATAAGTCGGCAATCGCAAAAAGTAAATTTTACAGGAAAAAATATTTACTGATTTTGTTCAATATCTTTACAACCAGAGGGAGTACTAAAGACATTGATATATCAAACGAAAGCTATTTTTTTAAAGAATATAATTTATACAATTATACTTTATAATACGCATTCAGTATTAAGCAATGAGAGAAAATGCATTTTACAGATAATGAGTTAAAATTTATTCCCAGTAATAGTGACTTACTGGATTATTGTGGTAAATATTATAAAAGTTTTGATTTGTAACTGCATAACATGGACATTTATAACGATATTTTTTGTTTGAAGGGCTAAACGTAATATGTCATTACTAAGGTTTTTATAGTAATTTAAAACCAGGCAAAATAACGGCATTGTATGATAGCTTTGTTGTTCTCGGGAATGTAAAACTTGCATATTCAAGTAAACGTGCAATACTGAATGACATCGAAATAATAAAATAACATAGTGTAAAAGAAAACTATCATAAGTAATAAGTATAATAAGATTTAATAATTAAAGTAATCGAAAATAATAATTATTATTATTATTAGCCTTTATTTGCTGTAATTATAATTATTTACATGTCATTATCACTATTCAAGTTATGATTAGTCAATTTTATGTTATGCTTGTCACTAATAAAGGATATAAATTGTTAGTTATTCTCTCTTTTTTCATTCTTTCTGGAACTTGTCATATATGAATATTTATGTCTTTCCTTCCCTTTTTTCTTTAGTTAGCGCGCCCCTTGGAAGAAGGCCTCCTCCAGTCTTCTCCATTCTTTCCTGTCTCTTGTCCTACTCCATGCTCGTCCTATTAATGCGTCTAAATTATTACTCCATCGCAATTTGGCCTTCCTTTGGATCTCTTGCCATCTCTGGGGACCAGTCTGCTACTTTTTTTGACCAGAGAGTGGATATGACCAGCCCATTTCCATTTAAGTTTGCGTATTTTTACTGTTACATCTCGCACCCTAATTTGATTTCTAATATGCATATTTCTTATTTTATATATTCGTTTCTTATGTAATATGCTCCTATCCATATTATGTTGACATATCTACCTCAAGTTTAAGTTCATTTTTCTTTGTTAGGGCCCAGGTTGTGCTTTTCATAATTTCTTTTAAGGCCCAATATTTATTCCAGGATTTTTTTATTATTCTTTATATTATTTTGGACATATCTTCCTGCAAAGATATTAATTCCACTAGGTATATTTAGTCTCCTATGTAATCTTTTGTGAAATTTCTGACATTTATAGGCGGTTTGTTGCTGTTCGTTAGTATTTTAGTTTTTGATACATTCATGGTTAACCCCAGTTTCCTACTCTCTGTTGCCAGATTGTTAAGCATTACTTCAAGGGTATTTGGATCTTCTGCAAATAAAAACACTATCATCGGCAAATTTTAAGTTGATCATCGATTCACTTTCAATTTTTATACCTTTTCCATTCCAGTTTATGTTCCAGAACATGCTTTCCAACGCAGCATTAAACAATTATGGGGAAAGAAAGCCCTGTTTTACTCCTCTTGTAAGTTTAAATTCTCTCCCTTCTTTTTCCAGCTTGATTTTGGCTGCGTTGGTGTTAATATATCGCCTTGATGATACGGTTTTTTTTTTTCCCGTGTTCCCCGTACTAGCAAAGCTTGATGTATGCCATTGTGTTCTAAGCTTTCAAACGCCTTGGTATAGTCAATAAAGGCTATGTATATTTTCTTCCCGTATTCATTATATTTCTCTATAATTTGGTTGAGTGTGTGTATAATATGATCTATGGTTGAGAAGCCGTGTCGAAAGCCAGCTTATTATAGTTTTAAAAATTATCTTCGAGAATACTTTGAAAATGTTTGATGTTAAGCTAATAGGTCTGTAGTTGTTTATGCTACCTATGTCTCCCTTTTTTATGCAGAAGTGTAATAACAGCAATATGGAAGTGGAACCCTCTGTAAAGGAGACAGATATTTATTTATACCTGGATAGCTGAGACACTGGGTAAGTCCCTGCAGTTATCCAGGTTTCACTCTATCGGTCTGTCTCATTTACAGAGGGTTCCAGGTGAGAATAGATGTTATTTCAGTTAGACAAGCGCGATTATTAAATTAAATAACATATTTTTAAATATTTTATAGTTGTAATTTTTAACAATAATCAAAAAAGGTAGGTACTTAATAAACAAAAATAATCAAGTAGGTACGTAATATTATAAACAGTTCAAAAATGCATACAAAATGCGTCAATCAAAAAAATCTGTCATTATAGTTTTGGTCATACTGCTTCGTGTCTAGTTTTTTTTACTAAATTTACTTCCAAAGTTATTTCGTCATCATCTTCATTTTCCAATGAAAACGAGAAGACATGACCAACTTCATCGCGTGTCTTTCCACTTTCATATAAGGATATTAACTTTAGTTTTTATCATTACAAGCCTTCGTTTCTGCCTTTTTCAAATAAATATCCGTACGATAGCAAAACCAAACTGGAGGTCATTTAGGCACAATTAACTAAGTGCGGAATTTGGGGGTCAACTAAGGATTAATAAACAAAACTGAAATTTATCTGCAAACATGTCCAAGTTACCTGTCTAACTTGGACATGTTTGCAGATAAATTTCAGTTTTGTTTATTAATAACCTAATAAATTGACGTTATCTCAGTTACAGAGGTCTACCTATAAATTAAAAGAAAACATTGTAGCAAAGTATTCTTTAAAATATAGTCTCAGTAAAAGAGGTAAAATTCTCTCACCGTCTCAATTCAGTGCTAGAGTGTCAGGACCTCAACATGAGTTCCAGCTATGGAGGTTTCTCATTTATCCTGGTCCCACTTAACCAAGTTGTACTGTATCTGGATATCTGAGACACTGAGTAAGTAGAATACCTCTTTAAGTGAGACAAATTTGCAGGTCCTAGTTATCCAGATTTCACCATTTTTAGCCATAGTTTCAGCATATTTTAAAACTTTGCATTTTGTCGGTTCCATAGCACCTAATAATTAATTTATTTACACGTTTTGGTAGGTAACACACTCAATAGATTCACAGGTAAGAAACTATGTTTTATTTTGTCACTGACACGTAAACACAAACACATTTTTTTTTAACCAGACGCACCAATCAATAATTACACGTCACTTTCGGTCAATAGAAATTTGCAACTGTTTATAAATGTAAACAAACATTACGCGTTGCCGGTGCGAGAACAGACACGTGAAGGGGCGCGGCATGTATCTATTACTTTCTAATGTTTAATCAAAGACAGAGATAAACGTACCTTATGATGGCTGAGCGGCAAAAAGACAGACGATATATTGGGTTCGTGACATGATCTGATTTGGTATTAAATAGTACACGCAAGTACCTGTTACGAATATTTACGAACGAATTATTTCCCTTTAAAACTTTGTTAGTAGCTATTGCCGTGTTAAGTTTATTAAATGAAATACGGTATTATCGTTTACCAAAAACTTCATAAAAATATTAACGCCAATAAACCGGTTATCGCATCGTACCAAATATCAAAATAATAAATATATTTGTATTGATCTGTAGCGACACTTTTCTCGTAACATTTTGATTTTGCAGTTTCCCTACAATAAACACATCATTCTTAATATCTTCTTTAATTGCATTAAAAAAAATCTGAAAAAAATATATATGATGTATTCTGACCCGCTGATTCCGAATTTTGCATAACAATAAAATGTCCATAATATCACATTGCCGACTTATTGTACGGGGGCGTCGACGTGCAAACGTGCATCTGTTACTGTTACCTAACTTCTAAGCGCGGTGACCGCAGTGCACTGCGGAGTTGAGACTTATGGACTAAATTGAATGTGATAAAATCTAAACTAGGACATCTATAATTTATTAACGTTCTTCTGTTTAAAATACTTACTTATTATAAGGACAGATCACACGTAAGTACCTAATAATAAGGAACCTACTTCATAACCACTTAACAATATTGTATAACTATTATGTAGCATTATGATTGTAGAAAAATATCTATCAGTAGGCTGTGATTATATGAAACAATCATTTTAAATCATTGCGAAGAATAACTATTTGATTCAATCAGGCTATATTGCCGAAAATACCACGGCGATTTTCAGAATATTACCTCTGAGCCTCTAAGAGAGCATGTATTTGAAAAGTTCACAAACCAATTCCAACTAGTTGTAATATGGACCAGTTAGGGTGCGGCTCCACTGAGGTGGAGACGAGAGGAGCGGAGCGGAGCTGTGCCAATGCAAGAAGGCGCATGCGGTCACGTCGAGCGCGCCTTGCGAACGTTATTTTATATTCTATTGGTTAATATTGGCACAGCTCCGCCCCGCTCCGCTCATCTCCGCCTCAGTGGAGCCGCACCCTTAAACTGGCACTGTTAGCATGGGCCTGTGGCTTGCATGTGAGATAAATAAATTTATACAAAATTATCCACAAAATCTTTGACTATTTGGTCCAAAAATGCTGTCAATAAGCGAGTCGATGTGAACGATCATTCTTTTTTCGTTATACAATTCTGGACAACGGATCTGGATGATATTTGGCACAGAGTTAGATAATAGCCTGGAATAAGACATAGGTTATTTTTATCCCAGAACAATTTCCGAGGGAATAGCTACAAACGACTTCTACGATTCGCGGGCTACAGCTATAGTAAATAATATATTTGACATGAACATATTCATTATGACAACAGTGACTCTGAAGTGTGACTTTGTCGTAGTTGGTAGGTATTATGAATTAGTTCGTTGTGATTACTCTAGCTACTGACTAGTGAATGGACGATGTTAGCAAGTGAAATGCTGCGGTCGCATAGCATGTCGGGTGGATTCCCGGGTTCAGTGGAGGCGTGAAGATGTTTTAGATACAAAGCATTTTATTCGATGTGGTCGGCTAATTTAATAACTATTTAGCTACTTGGTTTCATGATTAGAAGATGAAAATGTATCAAAGTTTTTTACAAAAAAGATGTTTAACGGTGAGGTTGTATTTTTGTTTTTTTGACAAATCGATAGACAAATAGCCTATGTCATGATTAAGTCAATTTTGCTTGAAAAATAACACGAAGTGAAAGACAATGAAATGTAGACTCAGTTGCGACCATAGGATACAATAAATATATACGTATAATTATTATATTTATGGTTCAGGGAAATTTAGTGTATGCATAGCTTGATCGCCATTATAATACGTAAATACCTAACACTATTGCAGTGGTTAGTAAGTACTTAAATTAAATTATTATAAAGCTATATTTAACGTATTAAACTACTAACCTTCATCCCCAAAAGGACAATACAGCAGACCAAACTGAGAAGCGTATCAGGCAGCCTCGTGTCGCCTATATGTTCGAACAGCCCTTTCCAGGTCCCTACAAATGTCTCAGCGCTAAACTTGAGTCCAAGCAACCCCTTGATCTGCGACGACGCTATGGTAATGGCGGCTGCTGATGTAAATCCCGAGACCACAGGTAATGACACGAATTCCACTAGAAATCCTGAAAGAATAAAAAGTAGATAGTTGTACGGTAGTGATTATACTTATTTTTTGCGTTTTTTTTTCTACAATTTCCACAAGACGCAATTTATTAATATTCTTAGGAATCTCGGAAGATACCTAATTTCCTGGGGTATCTTTTGTGTATTATTTGTGAAGCCGTAGATTGAGCTTGGACCATTGTAAATGACGTTAGTGAAATTGTATGCATTGCTTTGACACGACCATCTGGCAGCTTACGTCAATACTATACATTCTCGATAAAGAATACGATCTCGCTACGCATCTTGTTAGGGCCAAACATTTATCATCATTCGCATCGCTTTTGTTCTGGGACATAGGTGTTCTACAGTAAATTGGATATTACTGTTAACCATACCTAGTTGCAACACGCCAGCGATGAGTTGAACGACGCCCGACGTCAGACACAACAGCACGGCATAATCCGGGTTCGTGCCACTTGTGTAGGTAAACGTAAGAAGGGACAGGAGTGCCGTGGGTCCGATGTTGATCTGCGGGCATGTGCCCATTACTGCGTACACAAAGCCGCCAATGAAAGACGCGTATAATCCATACTGAAAACAAAAATTCCTTCTATATTAATTTCGTATCAGTCTTCTATTGTTCGTCTGTCAGAGCGTTGACGGCAATTTATTTATGGCTCACCAACAGTTGTTACAATGCAATTTTAATAGTATTACAATAGAGTAAATTGCACAACTAATTACAGGTAAATCTAACAAAAAGCAAGCTTTAAAAATCCAACAGCTGCTTAGATGATGTCGTCAATATAATGTCAGTTATCATGTATACATTTTAAAATTCGCCAACTTTCACTTTTCAATAAAAATATACTACCCATTGACACCCTCGACGCTAAGACGAACCTTTACCAAGGCACAAAGAACCATAAATTCATACATACTTATACATACATACAGGTCAAAAACATTACCCTCCTCCTTCGGCAATCGGGTAAAAGAGATTACATGCAGGTCCATCTGCACGCAGAAGCTATTAAACAACTATAAATCCAGAGGGGCTATTGTCTAACGCACTCGCAATCGCAATCGGTTTCAAAGCGGAACAATTGTTTTCATTTTGAATGCAGACAAACCTTCGATTTTCAAAACGATTGCGATTGCGAGTGCGTTAGGCAATAGCCCAGGTTTTCAAGGAGTTCTGTTTGGAGATCTGAACTTGAGCCTGAGCAAAAGCTAAAGCTAACCGCAATCGATATGGTGCCGCATCAACTTGTACAGAAACACCGGATCTGTAATGTCTGTTCTGTGGTAAATAGAAATCATCTTATAGTAGTTTACGTGACGGTTGCGTAATGCTAATTACGCAGAGTCTCGTACAATCCTTTATCTACACACATATTATAAGTACTCTAAGATGGGTTCAGAAGCCGAAAGGCAAATGACCAGCATTAGCTTACCTGGGGTAGTAGGTGACAGCGATGACAGCTGTAACGTAATTTTGAAATTACGTTATCAAAGATTGTAAGGTAATGAGATCCAAATTTGGAACATCTTCCAAAATTAACAGCTGTCATCGCTGTCACCTTTTACCACAGGTAATGCTGGTCATTGCCTACGGGTTTTGAATGCATAATAGAGGACTTATGATATGAATGTAGATAAAAATATTAGTTTACTTCCGTAGCAGAAACTTCTTTTAGCAATGGGTAGAAGTACCAGAGAGACTTCCCCTTCCTCCTTTCCCACCCTATTACCTCCCGTTTATTGCTTGATACTGGATATGCGGTGGAATATTTATTGGTGATACTTATGACCTTGTGCAAGGTCCATCCGGATTTCTATTTCACCTTATCCTTCGCATTTTTGTGTTCTGGTGTGGGGATAAGACAACCGGTGAAATTACTAGCATAGAGGCATCCCATCATGGTTATCAGGGTTGGCAATGCAACACACAACAAATCTGTTGATATACTTAATTCGTATTGATTTACTTATAATTTATTCTGTTAGGAATTTAAAAATCTCTGCGAAACTCAAAAGCAGTTGGTTATGATGAATTAACTACTGATGTTATAAAGATGAGTATTGATGTAATAACTCAACCATTATGCTACGTGATAAATCTTTCATTGCTTCAGGGAAAATTCCCAGATTCTTTAAAAAAATCTATTGTGAAACCTTTGTATAAAAAAGGGGATAAACAACTGTTGGATAATTATAGGCCAGTTACATTGATCCCAATATTCTCGAAAATATATGAAAAAGTTATGTATCGTAGAATTAGTCACTTTGTTGAAAGCAATAATTTAATTAAGAGTGAACAAAATGGTTTACGTAAAAATAGAAACACTAATCTGACTATATTTCAACTTATAAAAACTGTAACTGACTGCCTAAATGAGAAAATCCCTGTTTCTGTTCTTTTCCTAGACATGAGTAAAGCGTTCGATTTCGTATGTCATACTCGGTTAATGGAAAAGTTATATCGGTAGGCATTAGGGGACCATCTTCTGTCTGGATTAGGTCTTATTTATCAGAAAGGAAGCAGTGCGCGGAAGTGTCAAGGTACAACCCAGAAACGAATAGTATCATAAATTACAGATCAAATTACACAGACAATAATTTTGGAGTACCTCAAGGTAGTATTTTGGGACTAGTGGTCCCAAAATACTACCTTGTTTCTTCTGTATATAAACGATCTACCAAATGTTATTTCACAAAACTGCTTTCTTTTTGCTGATGACACTACAGTTGTGATCAAAGGGAGGGATCTCACATCTTATGAATCAGAAATAAATCAGACTCATAAAGAAATCATTAAATGGTTGAACATTAATAACCTTAAGGCCAATCTTGGTAAAACTAAACTAATGCAGTTTTATACCAATAGAGGCAAGCCTCAATCTATAAATGTAAGCCATAATGGACATCCAATCGAACAAGTCATGAGCATCAAATTTTTGGGAATTACTGTTGATCGCTTCTGTAACTGGAACGAACATATTGCAGACATCTGCTTTAGAGTTAACATATTCGTTTTTGCACTGAGAGAAATAAGTCTTTTAGTATCAAAGGAAGCAGCCATTACGGCGTATTATGGCTATATTAATTCAATTTTGCGATATGGCATAATGCTGTGGGGTAGATCATCAGAAATATACAGTATATACGTGATGCAAAAAAAATGTTTGAGAGCTATATTTGGACTAAAGCAGACAGATTCATGCAGGCCATATTTTAAAAAGTATAATATCCTCTCTTTACCCAGCTTATACATTTTAGACGCATGAATGTTTGTGTATAAAAATGGACAACTCTTTCCCCAGTGAAAAGAATTGTACAAAAGTACGGCCTCAATATCGCAACAAATTATATGTTCCGCTCTCCAAATTGTCACTTGTTTCAAAGAAAATCTTCAACAAGCTTCCTGACTCAATAAAAGATCTCACTTTTTGGAAATTTAAACGGACATTGAAAAAATGGCTTATTGAAAAATGTTTTTACAGCATACAGGAATTTTTGGACTATAAATAGACTTTTTACATGCCTGGAAAGGTAGATTTTAGTGAGACTTTGCATTTATGCTATGTTAACCAACATGTTATACCTAAAATCATGTAAAATAAATTATTTCATTCATCATTGATATAAAAATAAAAGCTTCTTTGTTAAACTACATGAATATATTTAATATTGCATTGTAAGTGCATCGGTGTAGTAGTCGCCAAGGCTCGGCTCGAAATCGCACGCTGTCAAGTTTGATTCCCAGCGGTCAGCATGTACCGAGAAATGTTTCAAACTTATGTACATATATTTACATTAAGTACTTATGAACTGCGGTGGCTGGCGCTTATATGGAATGCAATTTAATATAACAATAGGTTACCTTCTTGGATGATTTAAAACTAAAAAGGTATATCTAAAAAAGGGCCCTGCGGCATTGTCCCGAAGATGCTGGATAGTTAAACTTATGCGTTGAGCGAGGAAACTGCCAGCTCTTCGGTCTCCCGTGACGTCAATGAGCCTCTTCGAAATTTCTTTGAAGAAGCTTTGAGCGCTAGGACCCCACGGACCAAACGGACGAATGGAAACAATGGAATGGAACAATGGGATTGGCTTATTCTGGGCCGAGACCACTGTATTTGCCTACCTTTATGCTTTCGCCGCTTTAGCTGCCGCACCAGCCCTATTAGAGGTCCGCTGGAGGTGTGATGGGGCTAGCGTGTCAAGACAGGTTGCATCCCACACTAGCACCCGTCCCAAATTCCACGGGACCAAGGACATTCCGTCAGGACTCTTGCCATCATTTCTACAAATGCTGGTCGGCTCTGTAAGGGCCGGCACGTTTATTGAGGCAAGAGACCGACGGATGATGTCATTTAGCGCGGCGTGTCTGGAAAAGCGGCCAGCACTTCTGTGGCAAGACATTCCGTCTACATATATGAATACATTGTTTTGTATACGAAATGACGTGGTTTGCCTAGTTGGTAACTGGTAGTGAATTTTGCACTTGCACTTCGCTAAATGTAAATCAGGCCCAAGTACAGCTTTTTTTAAAATTGGATAAATACAAGTTATATTAAGATTAATAGCCGTAACTTTAAAGTAGTAGTTCATTGCAAACATTTTGAAATAAAAATGTCATTTACAAAAAAAAAAACTATTCATGTTCTTCCCGTGTACCCTTCATTTGACTTAGTTCTATTAGAAAGTAAAATCTAAATACGTTTTTCGCAACTTTTTTAATGAGGCGCTCTTTCTTTGTGCAATACTTGTTATTTTGACATTATTGTGCGAAAAATAAGGCGCACCCTTTAATGATTAAAACGATATTATGGAAAACGAGGAGCAGGCAAAGGAGAATAATTACCCGGCTCAGGTTTGACACCGCACCCTGCTTCTTGTTATTTTTAAAAAAGTTACTTACTGATGAACTGTCGTCTCGTACGTGACTGGCAAAAAAATAACCTGATCAAATTGAATAGGTCTCAAATCTGTAAACGTTAAATGAAAATATCGCATGCTGTAATTGCCTGTAAATTACGGAAATTACATAAAAGGTTTCAATTATTTATTTTGAAAATTTATAGATATTTCATGCTAAAATAACTGGAAAGATGATTTACTGCTAAAATAAATAAGTTAAGGCATTTATTTACCTAACAATAAGTTATTTTAGTTTTAATATACAGAATGGTTTTTTTATTGAGCCAGTAACTATTGGAATACTCTTTTTCTGGGAATACTCTTTCATCTGTTGGTTTTAAACAAAACGTTTGATGATTATTGTTACATTTAACATTTATTGAGATATTCGCAAACTTTACCTATATCAGTAACACCTTTCTCTAGGCTTTTCCAGGGATATTTCAAGGTTGCCGAATGCAAACAACGCATAAAAGCCAAAGTAGGTATGTTAATACTGAAACGATTTCAAAACTAACTAGGAGAGCTATACTGCCCTCCTAAATAAAAAGGTCGCATGCGCAATTTGATAGTCAAAGTATTTTAACCCCCATCTTAATAAATAAGGTCACTAATACATACGCGGTTCTATGAGACATACGCACTTTTTTCTAAGGAGGGCAGTATAATCCTAGAGCAATTATTAACAGCAGTGCAGTGGTTTTTAAGATAGTCGTGAAGATAATCGTGAAGATACTATCAATACTATCATACACACATAGGACGGTCCCTGTTGGTAAAAACAATGAAGAATAAGGATTGCTTTTGCCCCTATTGTTTTAACTCAGCCGCCATTACTGTCAAGTTAATAGAAGCCATCATATAGCGTTTACAATACCACTTGACGACGCCCGCGAATTCATACGCGTAGAATTAGTTTCCCGCTACACCCCCTATTTCTTCCTGTTGGGGGTTGATTTTCGGAAAATCCCTTCTTAGTGCACCCCTATGGTACCCAAGGAATAACCCCTCCAAATTTCAAGTCCCTAGGTCCAGCGGTTTAGGGTGTGCGTTGTCTGTCAGTCATTCATGGTACTGTTTTATATATTTACCCCCTTACTAATAGACGTTCAGTAACGGTGGTATAACTATTTACTTTTTTGTCCTTATCTGTCATTGTGACATTTGAATTTGACAGATAAGGACAAAAAAATAAATAGTTATACCACCGTTACTCAACGTTTATTAGTAAGGGGGTTAGAATATAATATTAAGGGTAAAGGAAGACAATGTAGCGTAGAATAAGGCCCCTGGTCAAACACAGAACCATCCATTCTCGCAATCGGATGAGATCACAATATACTGCTTATTTAAACTATTATGATGGTGTTAATGTGACTCCACGCCCTTTTAGGAGTCATTAGTCATTACGCAAACAAACACATGTGGTTATGGTGTACAGCACGCTACCTACTTAAGGTAGACCGTATTAGTTTTGGTTTTGACTGGGTTTTTAGAGAACGTCTTGTTTTTATTGTTTTTGTAAGTGCAAAATGGCAGCACATGAAGCTTGTTCAACGATGGAATTCGTTCTTAATTGTGTGTTAACAATATTCAAACCACATATAGATTCGACACTATGTATTCAAGTTCGAAGAGAAGTTTCCTTATTCGTCCGTAGCTTAGTTAGTAGCGTAATATTGGGAGTGAACATACATTTTTAGCCACCGGGTGTCCAGTATCAATTAACTTAACCAAATGTTTAAAAGGTTTAAAAGATACAGCTCCTTAAAGTTAAAACAGACGGACGGACAGCGTAAACTTAAGGGCGCTGCATACTTAACGTGATCAGGACGTGGACGGGACGGGGAAGGGACGTGGTTGCATACATTTTTGGTTTTCCCGTCCCATACCTGCAATCGTTACGTACGAGTATGCACATTCCGATACATTTTCTATGAAACGATATTGTCGTCTCTTCCCGTCCACGTCCCGTCCGTGTAAAATCACGTTACTTATGCAGCGCCCTTTAGTGATAGGCTCCCGTTTGACACGAGTATGTCGTTAAAAATTTAACTTGAAAAATAACAAAAATAGCCCATCTGTTTTACACAATAACAAGTGTTGCTATAGGTTACTATTTTTTCTACTCGTGAACTTTTGACAGTTAATTTTGATAATTTGAACAGTATCTAAATCCCCACCCATAAGTGAGGAATGAGCGTTGCCATGATACAGATCCTTCTAAAAACAACCATTACGGAATTGTCATTACCACGGTAACGCTTAGCACGGATATCAGTAATAGCGTTTCGTAAACAATTTGGCATTCTATTTTTTATGTTTTACTTTAATATTTTTAATCATACCGGTATGTGGAAAAACGCAAAATATTTAATAAATTATCATAATCTATCTTATATTATTTTAACTTACAAAGAATTATCGACTTGTTATTCGTTACCTGGTGCTCATTACGGGTCTCAGAAATGGCGTTTGGTTAACAATTTCAATGCAAGTTTTTATAATAATATGTCGTCAGAAATGTTTAAAAACATTTGAAATTTATAATAAACGCACAGTAAAATTGTTGTAATAAACGCATATTATAATTGTTATAATAAGCACATTTAGTATAATGATAACGGAAGGAGTTATATTATTTTATTACTAAGAAAATATAACGACTGGGTTGTATGGTGTACCTACCTATACACAGCAGTCTAGGCTATCAATGAAAATATTAAAAAATAAAAAACCGCCTTCAAAAACGCAAAAAATTACTTTAGTGATCGTAATAAGATGTATGTAGTTCCACCTCTTAGTTGATATGAAACTTTAAGACATTTTAAGCTCGGTGCAAGCTACGCCTCGGGAAAGCCATAGTCATATTTAAACTATTAAATGTTCTTCGCTACAATTGCTCAACTACCTATCTTAATCGAGATATCTTATCGCCACCCTTGAAGTAGGTACCGTTGAGGAGTTCCGGTAGCCATTTGCGGTCTTCATCATCAATTCCACTTCGCCAAATGATGCTTTCTAAATGCAAATGCTGGACTTGGTACTAAAAATACTAAAATCGCTGTATGTGTGCCTATAATATTTGAGGAGTTCCCTCAATTCCTCGCGGATCCCCTTATCAGATTTATATTTGGTGAAAATGGGACCACCTCGGAAGTATACTCTCACAAACCAAAAAATATTTTTTTAAATCGGAAGACTGTAAAAAGTTAAAACTGAGAACCTTCTTTTTTTAAGTCGGTTAAAATACTAAAACCTTCTCCTAAGTATCACAAATACTTTTCTGAAAACCGCATCAAAATCGGTTCAGCCAAACGCGAGATACATACAGGTCAAACTGAGAACCTCCTTTTTTTTGAAGTCGGTTAAAAAATGTAATCAACACAAGTGACTTAATTATAACCAGGGATCGGAAATTCGGATCGATATTTACATAAACTTTCGCAGCGGCGTTGTTGTTCAGTTGTATGGAGGCGGACTCAATCATATAATTCATTAATAAAATTCCGGGGATAAATAAATTACGCCAGCATAAATTCATAATTTTGTATTTATATTAACTATTTGAAGTTGTTTTCCATGTATAGATTTACCAAATGTTATTTAATTTACCTGTAACTCATGACCTAACGAATTTATAGGAGCAAAATGGAACATTTTATCCTACACGTAAAATAATAATTATTAATGTTTTGTAGAATCCCGGAATCTCGGAACTTATATTATTAAAATAATATTTTTAAGAAGCCCACGCCATGTTCGCCTTTCTTTTTCCGGGATTTTGTTAACTTTAGGTAAATACCGATCCGAATTTCCGATCCCTGCTTATAACGCCAAACTTTTTGATTTCCTTCTACCCTTCTTCTATATAAATGCTAAACACAGCACAGGCGCAGGCATAGGCCGTGCATTGAATAATAAATTTATCGAACTAATCATATCACAAAATGGCTTTTCAGTAAAAATTAGATAAATAAAATTCTACTTTGTTAAGTTTAGTAATCTCCATCTAAGCTTGTAGAAAACTTAAGTACCTATGCAGCGTTACACAATGAGCTCTTAAGATACTCTTGTCTTCTATTAGAGCACTCGGCTATTCCTCGTTGCACTCGAACCTAAAGAGGCTGTATTATGTAATCGTTCTACATAAACAAGCTAAACGAACGCGATTTTCTTTTAAGATTAACCACCAACTAACGAAAACTCTGAATCCAAATTTAAGGATTATCAGATTCCGCCTTTTGGAATTAAATAGGCTTAAGCCTCAACTGAATCAGCTATTAATACTTACGTAAGATTAGGGTAAGTTGATGACAGCTCTTTAAAAAAAACACGGACACAAATAGTAAATAAACCTTTATAAATAATGTCAATAATGTAATGTAAGGTTGACACAGAGATTGAGGCTATTTAGTATTTATACATGCTGATACTCATATCATCGTCAAGTATTTATAATCAAATATTTAAACTGTCTTTGCCTTACAAAACAGTGTCACTATAACGCATTGTCACACGCTTACTCATAACTCGTATGACTTCTCACTACGTTTATTTACATTTAAAATTATTATGTTGTCATAGCTTTGTCATTTTTTTGATGTTTTTTCAAATATTGTTATAGTGAAATCATTATTAAAATAAATACTTCAAATGATGTCATAAGGCATTGTAGATCCTCAATTTTGCTTACAATGTATAACGAAGATTAACTAAGATTGTGTCATATGTTAATCATTTCCTAACGTTTAACGTCTCGTATTTAAGTTTAAAAACCGTTTTTCTTCGTTCCTCAGAATCTTTCAAAATATTCGCGAGATAGTTCTTTAAATCCTTAAACTGCAAAATGTTCATTCCATCTTCCTACCGCCCCTTCTGCCTATCTTTTAATTTACCGCCAAACAGCAGTGTTCGCATTGTTGTGTTTCAGTGTAGGGATGGGGTAGATAACTTGTGAATTTACTATAGCATAGAGGTATTCCATTTTAGTCCTCAACGTTGACAACGCATTTTCAATCTTAGGGTTGCAGTCTTTAGAATACAAATGTCTATGGGTATCGGATCCCCACTTTCATGTGTGCTCGTTTGGAGGCAAACTCGCGATCTTTGCCATAAAAAAAAATCTTGCGTGACCTAAAATCTCAAAACTTTAAGAATTTTAGATTTTATTGCAATAATAGCCAACAGTACAAATAGTTGTGTGCAAGAATATTTCTATTAATAAATGCTTTATACTTTCGAGAGCAACGTACCTGTGGTTCCAATCCAGCTAGCGAGGCATATGCGATAGACTGTGGTATCAGAGTCAGAGCCACCGTGACCCCGGCTATCAGGTCGCCGACAGCAGTTCCCGGGTCATAATTTCTAGACCAACTGAATATCGGGAAAATATTGCCGACCAGCCGCGTAAAAGCCGGTAACTTCATCTTATCTGAAAAGTTAATTAGGTGATTAAAAAACATGAACGTCTGAATTCACGAAGATTACATCCACAATACTCATTTCGTCAAGGTGTAATAAGTGTATTCCGCAAAAGGTTTTATTTTGGCATAAGCCTTTACAAAATACAAGCTTTTTCAAATTAAAAAGTGTATAAAAAAACATTGTGTAACAGCCGAAAGGTCGGCTGTACTTTACTTTAAGGCTTGATTATTGAATTTTAGTTAATTTTACAAAACTTTACTAGGTATGCATTTCTGTCATGTTGCCAACATAAAACAAAACAAAAGATTACAAATAGAAATAACATTAATTTGCTGTAAAAAAAGGACGTGTTATTAAAACTGGTCGGAAAATTATACTACTCCCACTTGGGAATATTGTTAAAAAATCTACTGTATGTATACTTACAGCATCGAATAATAAATAAGTTTATTCGATGCATCATTTTTAGAAAGGTAGAGTAGAACTCATTTGCAGTAAAAAGTCGACTGTAGTAAATCGACCTAAAGTGATATTTTGTTTTAAACTTTCGCGGCGTTCACACACTACCTCGAAAAAAAAGAAAATAAGGTAAAGAAGAAAACTCATGATCAGACGTTGCAACACGATCGAAAAAGGTTTTTACGCGATTATGTCCCGTTTTAGATTTATAAATGTATAATTATATATTCCTTTCTCTCTTCTTTACCTTTTTCTATAAAAAAATATCCTTATTCTTATATCTTGACATATTATCTAATACCTTAATTCTTTTAACTTTACATATGATGAAATGTAAAATGTAAACTTTCTTTGGGAAATAAATACCATTAATGACGTATTTGTTCATCATATTGTTAAAGATAAGATAAAGATAAAATAAATTTATTCAGTAAGTAGGGCGCACGGGCACTTTTACACGTCAAGAATCTACCAGCGCTTCCCAAGAGAAGACCACTGCCGAGAAGAAACGCCGCAAGAAACTCAGCAGTCAGTCATTTTTTAAACATATTTCTTATTACAATGGTACTACTTAGTCTAGCATTATATAAAGCTATAAATATTAAATTAAATATAGTATTAAATAACATGCGTAGTTCAGCAGGAAAACATGCCAATTAAGAATCTTACGGGAGAGATAGAGAAAAAAAAAAACACATACTTATGTGTATATAAGATGGTGCGAGACGACCACATAAAAGTTTCGATATGTTTTCCTACATCAACGGTGTCCCCTAGACAAGATAAAGATTTTGCATTTGAATAAATTATTATTGACTAAGTTTCGGATTTAGGCCATGCATTTTTGTCTGTTAGATAGTCCTCGATCCTATAATACGCTTTAGACATTAACGACCTTTTCAAGTAACTTTTAAGTGCTGGAAAGGGTAACTTTAAAACTTCGTCAGGTAATTTATTATAGAAATGAATGCATTGACCAACAAATGATTTATATACTTTACGGACGCGGAATTTTCGGATAGCGATTTTATTTTTATTTCTGGTATTTAAATTATGTATATCAGAATTCTTGGTGAAAGAATCTAAATTTCTAATAACGTAAATAATATTCTCATAAATAAATTGAGACGCTACAGTCAAGATATTAATTTCTTTAAAAAGTTCTCTTTAAGAGTCACGGGAGTTTAAGTTGTAAATAGAACGAATGGCCCTTTTTTGTAACACAAATATAGTTTGTATGTCAGCTGCCTTACCCCAAACCAGAATACCGTACGACATGACACTATGGAAATAACTATAATAGACTAAGCGAGCTGTCTCAACATTGGTTAGTTGTCTAATTTTCCTAACGGCGTAAGCTGCCGAACTTAGTTTACCTGCCAGTACAGCTATATGGGAACTCCATTGCAAATATTTATCTAATGTTATGCCTAAGAAAATTGCCTTATCTACCATTTGCAAACACTCGTCATTTAGAAAAATACTAGAATGTACCGGTTTAATATTAGGCAAAGCGAACCTAACACATTTCGTTTTCTTAGCATTTAGTAGCAAATTGTTGCTAGTAGTGTTGAAGTTATAGTAGCTCTTTACTACCTATAAGTAATACTACCTCAACAATATGTTTACAATATGGAAGGCACATGGGCTAAAACAAAGTGGCAGTGGAATTAATCTATGCATTATATACGCAGTCGCTCCTAACCCGAGATGTGTTTCCCCCTTGTCTTAAATATGCGTAAACGATCGCTTATCTCTCGCTACCGCCACGTTCTCGTCCCGCCCCTGTCGTCTGATGATCTACCATGCTACGTTTGCCCTTTGAACAGCTACTAAATTCAAGTCTCTTGACTCGTTTTTATTTGTACATAAATAACTGCTTAAGTGCAACTGGTATATCTGTCAAGACATCTGTGCATACACATATTTACTAAATGGACTGTCTAGACAGGATATGTTGTGACGAATGCGATTAAACTTTGCATACCTACGTCGAATACGAGTATTTAATAATAATAGTTCGTTGTTGTAAAGATTGTGTTTTATTCATTGATTTTTAAATTTATTATGACTTTCTGAAGGCTCTTACTCACATGGTTCGTTTTTTAGTTTTGGCAAATTACATTAACAGCCAACCTTATGTAATCGTTACAACACAAAGCAAAGAGAGAGTAGAAAGTGTGAAACACTGCCCAACCAATACCTCGGGTCTGTGGATCCTTCAAATGTATAGAATATGGACATGATACAGTCTTGAAGACTTTCCCCATTACACATGGAAAAAAAGATGGCAACAGCATCAAATAATCTTATAAATAAACTTTTTAAGGGCGCCTGTGTGCGGCGGTTTACACCGTCGCGCGCAAGAATGAATTTTCATAGTGATTAGTCACCAATTTAATCAATCCTATCCTATCCTATCTTATTGTTCTTGATGTGGTCACAAAAACGCTACGCGATCACTATTTAAGTAAAATCAGAAACAACTGAATCTAATGATTTTGTCAAAAGAAACCCTTAATTCTATACTTAAGTATTTTTTAATTCAAATGATTATTAAAAAAAGTTCAAAAGGTAAAGTTTCAAACTTTTTTTTTCATTTGGGAGCTAAGTTAAATAAAAAATCGATAATGGCGTCCCACAACGTATTAATCAAGTTCGTTCGATGTACGTTGTCATTTACGAGCACAACGCGCAGGAAGTATATAATAATGTTCAGAAGAACATACACATTTTGGCTTGTAAAAAGGAAACTAAAACCATAAGATAACTCAACTATCATTAAATATTGACCATCAACTGTAAGACAAGGAAAGTCAGTTATCCATCGATGCCATTAACTTAATAGCCAATTATCTTGTCTTTTCCCTGCTTCTTCTAAGATTAAATAAATAGATAATGCTATTATCAATAATTCATTTATTCTACAAGGTTTTCCGACTGTCTCAGAAAAACAACTGGATAAACTTTAATTTTAAAAGTTGTACACAGGGCGCAGCTGCCAAAAAACGTAAAAGAAGAAATATTTAAACACAAAACATACAGGCTGATACTGTTACGTTTTACGTGAAGCTAATTAAAGATATCATGTATTTTATTCACTTATGCAAGTTAGTTCTTTACCACTTACGTCAGTATGAAAATCAGCTCTGTTATATCTTTCGAATTCTACTCGGAAGGTCAACTTTAATGACAACTCGCTTAATTGTATCGTCTTTCTCTTTTATTGTTTTCCTAAATATAAAGTTATTCTAATACTATTAAATCTATTAAAATATTGAGTTCTTGGCATCTAAAACCGAATCGATTTACTGCTTAATAAAAGTAATTAATGCCGTCAGTTAGCAACTTTTATGCTACATAATTAAACAATCAACTAATAAGGTAATTTAATTATTATTAAAGTGAAGGTAAAAGAAATACCAAAATAGTACTTGTTATTTTGGTGTACCTTGCAGAAATATTCAGTTTTGATGGAAACGAAGAAGTTAGTTGTGAAGTTAGGTAGCAAACTTGTGGAGCACTAAGTACAGCGATGCACTTAAGTGCATAGATAAGAGCCAGATTACCGGATGATAACCAAGCATGTACCGCAACTAATGCTTGGTGTACTCTAGAAGTTTACCTGGTTTCGGGTTAATATTATAATGATTCCAGAACCGATGATGTAAGTTTGTAGGTATAAATTATTTACTCGTTATGTGCAAGCACATAGAATAAGCCGCGAATAAGGTAGGAACCAGACGAGTATAAAATTTATTCCAATAACCATTACCATTACTCACCCTCGATATAGTCGTTGTGAACTCTATTTTTAGAGCTTAGATCTCTTAAACGGCTAAGCAGATGTTAATAAAACCTACAGCTAAGAAACATCCGGATTAAACTAGCTTTCTTTGAAAACAACACGTCGTAATCGGTCCATCCGTTTAGAAGCTATGACACAGACACCGGACAGATGCACAGATACACAAATACACACACGTTAAATATATAACACCCCTCTTTTTGCGTTGAGGGTTAATAACCTTCATCTTCGAGTACGGACGTGAACCTTATACACATATTTTGTATGTAATAAACCGGGCAAGAGCATGTCGAACCACGCTCAGTGTAGGGTTCCGAAGCCGTTACTACAAACTGGTGCTGTCCTGGATCATTTTTCATAGGTATTTAAAGCTTTAGCCGCCTGTATCTCAGGAACCAATCAGGGCCTCGCTCTATTATAGACGGTAGAAACCGACATGGATGTTGACCTGATGAAATTGTTTTTTAACTAGGCCGCCATTACTGTCAAGTAATTAATAGGGCTATCAAAATGTTGACAATACAATAACAGGTCAAAGACGACATAGGTACACTGGCCCGCAAAACTAATGGCCTGTTGTTTGATCAGTAGTTAAACTAACTAATCGTCAAAAACCGTAACTAATGGTTAAAATCTCGAGGAAATGTGTCAAAATTTCGATTCCTTTTTCGAATTTTAACAATTAGTTGAGTTAACTACTGATCAAACAACAGGCCCTAAGTAGTAATACTACGTAGTATTAAAAGTGTGATACTTAGTTTGGCGGGCCAGTTTATACCGCCTAGAATAGTGGCCCAAGTCGTTCGTGATAGTTTTCCTTTCCATGATATGATTCATTAAAGGGATCTCTCAGATTCTAAATTGATAATATCACGTACATAATGATTTTTAAGAGCTTGTCGTGTTACGTGGTCTTCCGATAATTCGGAAGACCAGGTACCAGACGTTAGTGAAAGATCAGAGAAAAAGAGAGGTAGATTAGAGAGAAAAGGACAGCAATAGTAAGTCAGGGTCTGGGTATTTATTTAACACTTAGGCTTTCTTCACACAGATAAAATAATTATTACAGATAAATTAAAAAATAAAATAAAATTAGTCCCTAATATCACCAGGGTAAAGTTAAATTTAGTGATGAAGGTGAAGGTATTTCCTCCGGGACTTCCTTTAGTACGCGTCCCGGAGTCGTCGGACCAGGAACACCGCTGGCGCTGTAATGAGGGGCGCTAGAGGCAGCGGCCCTGGTGGTACACGAAGGTAGGTGGGCCCGAGGTGGGACCCGTCAGAGTGAGTAGCGGTTCCCGAGGAAAGCAGGAACCTCGTAGATGAAGGACTCTTGAAGCGTAGGGCCCGACTTGGCCACACACAAAGTAGACTTTTGGTATGAGGGAGATAGAGGCTTCTAGGGGTCCGACTTGACCCTATCTTCAGAGTTTCTAGTCACCACTTAAGAGGCTGAGGGAGAACTGATCGCTCTAGTCCGAGCCGCCGTTTATATACCCAGGTGATCTAGCTTTTTAATTTACAAATTCTAAATTCATAAAATTTCAAAGTTATACATGCCAGATATTAATTCTATGGTAAAACTGTCGTTTTAACTCCATGGTCTAGTATAAACCTAAGATATCGTCTCTGCCCGTTGTCTAGACAACAAAGATAACAAACGCTGTCAGATGGAAAAATATAAACAAAAAGTGAATATTTTCGGCTACAAAAGTAATATCGTTAAAAAGAATAGCAATTATTCAAAGGAAAAAGGTACGCAAGAGCCATGGAAAACCAATACACCGTACAGCTTCAAAAAATCAAGAATTATACGTCTCTAAAGTTAGTCGGTCCAACCGACATGTGAACCGCGCCCGCGAGATAGTCAAGAGGAAAGGAACAGGAAACCCAGGAACGCAGGTACAATATTACAACTTTGCAACCCTTAAAAGCCAGCCCGGAATACATTCACCGGTTTTTTGCCGTATTTATTGATAACTAAACTCGGAGATTTGGACTCAACTTCCTTGTATTCATCTAGTACATGTTTGTAACCCTAATAATCTCATACTACATACACACACGATGATAATATTGAGAGTGGAATAACCTCTCATTTTCCTCTTTACGATGGCTTTTATAAAAAGAAAGGACAAAAAATTCGGCAAGAAGTTGGTTCATCCCAGTAAACATCGCTCATCAGGTTTTTAAAAAAAAATGTTTACGTAATTATTATTATTTAATTTATTTTATTCTGTTTATTGTTTCCCAAAAGTTCATACGTTTATTCATTTGTTATTTTAACAGGGCTAAATAACAGACATTCTTAAAGTAGGCATATCTCAAATTAAAATTACTAAGTTTGAAACTTTATATATTTTGCTGCCATAAAGAAAATACAAGCAGTGTTTACAAAATAAAATGTTATTTTTGCTAAAATCATTTGTAATTAGATAAACAATATGAGAAGCAAACAATACACATGTCATTTAAAACTTTATGGTATTTTGTATGAAAAACAATTACCTTACATTAATTATTATTTAAAAAAATCTTCTTTTCCAGAAACGTATACACGTTCACACAAACTCCATATTTAAGTCTACGGGAACACTATTGTTTGACAGCGGCTTCATGATATCAATCACAGATTTACTAACCGTTGGAAATAACCTAGAAAATTGGTATGGAACAAATCGATTGGATTGCCAAACCTTAACAATACAATGTAAACGGAAGTCGCTTTGGACAATTGACGGCATTGGTCCGATCAGAACGAAGTGAAGATCCTGTGCATTTTAATGGAACGATTATTGCTGATTAGGCCTTGCTTGCGTTCATTGTGACGTTCAAGGCAGTTGTGAAGACTTATCGGCGTGACCGATTGCATTAATCAAAAAAAATGTAAGCAACTGCTAAGCTAAGTAAGAGAGTATCCATTTTTATATCATGTGCGTTGTTTTCTACCAATTTTGATTTAATCAACCAATTTTACTAAAATTATAAATCGGGATATAATCGCGTAAACGAGAAAACACATACAGTGTTAAATAGTTTAAAACAATATTGTAAGTTTATTATAAATAGGTATGTCTTGAGAAATGGTAAAACGGTCCACCAGTCATCCAAATGTTAACAAACAGTCAGCTAAGACTTACCCGTCGGATGAATTGTTTGATTAATAAAATAGTAGGTACTATTTTATGGTATTGTTTTAACTTGGCCGCCATTGCCGTCAAGTAAATAAGAGCTATCAAAACGTTGACAATATGATAACAGGTCAGAAATGATATTGCTTTTACCGTGTTGAACAGAGAGGAGCCCTGAACAGTTGCTACAAGCCCAAGGCACGTTTTATATATATATATATATTGACTGACTCATCAATACCCAGCCCAAACCGCTAAAGATAAAAATTTGGAATTTGAATGAAATGAAAGTTGTTTATGTGGACCGCTTACGAGTACTTAAAATTCACATTCTGGACTTTCTTCATAAAAAACCCTTTGAAGGGTGATGTAAACTATATCTGTAATTTTAGTTCTGATCATCCGCAGACGAAGTCGCGGGCGAAAAGCTAGTGTGTATGTTTATCGGTGAAGGACGTCGAGCATTAAAACGTAGTATACCTACTGAGTAGTGAACCTAACTAGGCATTGCGATTCATTAGCGGCAAGGAGTACATTGAAATCAGCGCAAGCGGACATGTCGATACTTAGTAGTTAATTTAGTACATTCGTTAAACACATGTTTGGTAGACACAGATAATCAGTATTTATAGAACGAGGAAAGCTTGGCTTATTTGAATTTGGTTACCTACAACTCTGCGAGTTTTCCGAAGAAAATATTGTTGTTTAAAAAATGTACAAGCGTTAAAGTTGCCAACGTAACGACCTTATAACAAGGATAATAAGGTCACGATTACAGATGTATCTGTTTATACATGTTTGTACTTCAAATTGCATCACTAATGAAGCCCTTCGTGATGCAATACATATATTATACACTAATTATTTTATCAATATTTTCTCTCTTAAATTGCAGTCGCTAGGTCAGGCGGAATTATGTAACACACTGACATCATCTATAATAGCTTCATTATAATTTATATAATGGCGGTAACGATGGGCATGCTGGTTTCCCGGTCATTATCTTTTAATGTCGTGCAGAATGTTCGCAAAACTCTCAGTATTAAATGATAAATAAAAAGATGATTTAACATCATGCCGCCTTATGTTGTGTAATGTAAGGGGAAGACCCGTTTTTTACCCGACTGCGTCAGAAGGAGGGTTATTCACAGGTGTGTAACGCGGCGTAGCTAGTTAGGTAAGTGCATAAAATATATATTATAAATAATATACCTAATCGCGTACCTACATGACATCAATTTTACATTCAACATTACAAGTACGAACTCAAGTAAACTTACCTTTAAACTTAATATTATTATTCCGTGAAAATATTAATAAAATCACTGACGATTGTTTAAAATGCACTCTTTTAAGAATCACACCATTTCAATTAAATAATTATCACAGCCATAAAACCCGCGGCAAAACTTTTTGACACTTCCCGCCTTTTGTCAGCACCAGCGCGCGTGCGTGACTTATTTTTTTACCTGCGCTTTGGACCACGGCGTTGCGCGTACTGCCTCGTTACTTGGCAGAATAGCAACAATAAACTCGCAATCTGTTAATTTGCTCGTCACGACAATTTTTAGCATTCTTTCCTGATTAGGACATTGCAAAAGCGTAAATAGTACATTGGTGACCATCGTGTACTTAGAACCGGGTAAAGTTAGACGATGGTCGAAGAAGATAATTTAAGTAGGTATTAAAAAAACTGTTCTAACGTGGCCTTAAGAGTAGTATTTTTCCATGATAAAAATAAGGAAAACTTTGATAGAGTAGTATTTTTCCTTGATAAAATAAGGAATTTTTTTGATAATCCATACGTAAAAGTATACTTTTTCTGTAAATCGTGCTTTATAAACATATAGGAATTAAAATTTGGACTATTATATGTATATTTATTCCTGGTAGTCATACACACGGTAAGAAAAATAAAAATTTAAAAATACAGACAATACTCGAACTTATGTATGTATTACTTATTTATACAAGCAGTAAAGTATTTGTACGTTTTTGGTATGCGAGTGTAAGACGGACAAGCGGACACTATTAGTTTCGGTTTCGTACTATCTGTTGAGTAGGGCAAACCTTGGTTAATCGGTGATAGTTAGGTTTATTGACAATATAATATTACCTATCGATTAAATTATTTTTGAAGCATTACTATGTAAAAGTGGATGAATCGGTCTACCATTTCTGAACTTCTGATTTTATTTCTAATGTACCAAATTCATTTAATAAACATTTATTTTAACACATGAAAAAGTAGGTAATTCAGTGATGTTCAGCTTAATGTGTGACATGAACTTGGTTATTCTGTGATATAGTCAGATTAAGCTATGGTATATTTTAAAACTATAAGTAAAAGATATGAAATTAATAAAAAAATCAATTATAATATTCTCTATTATGCCACAGGAGTGCAACCTCTATTTCTGCAGGCAGGACATAATTATGGTTTTCCATGTTTGGACTGAGTTGTGGTAGAAGGATCATGATGATGGCGGCATCTATAGGCTTTCAAAGTGCTCCAAAGAATAGAAAACTTTTTTGCAGCTTTATAAATAGTACTTCCATTGTTAATTTCAATAACGGCAGCTTTTATGCTGGATGCATTGTAAGATTATTTTGTTGAATTTTTTTTGAAAGGGGTGTCCTGTAAAACTAATATGTGTTTTAGTGTTGGCTTTGCTGTCAAAACATACATAGAACAGAGTCATAACCCATTATTGTATTGAGATAAATTACTGCACTTGGTTATGTGGTGATATAGAAATATACAAAACAACGAAAAACATTAAGAAATCAACCGCCGAAATTAAGAATTTAACGAACGAAAATGTTAACTTCACTTTGCGTTAAAAATATAAACACGTTTAAAAACTCTTACCTTAACGGGTTTTTCTTTTGTTTTCGCAATTACTTTCAGTTGTTTTCCGTAATAAATCTTTAATTACACCTCGTATCAATCCATCTAAGAATGTAGGTCAGGACCATTAATTTGCCAATTAATTTTTGATTTATAATTTTTGTGAGTTCATTCGGATTCTCGCCCTACGCTATCATAATTAATGTAAATCGCGCAATCTATTGAAAAATAGTACCATCTATAAAAATATTAGATAACTCCGCTATGAGACGATAACAAACTATCACCGAATACCTGCATATCACCCAATAGCCAAGGTTTGCCCTACGCACAGAAACATGAAACTTATAGGTATCCACGTTTTTTGTGTATCATTATTACACTAGAACTCCATTCGACATGGTTTAAAATAGACGCAAGATGAACTATGGAATAAAGACGCGTTAGTAAAGCTTATTTGGTTTGCTCCCTAACCAAAACATTTCAAACACGTACCTACCTAGTTCTAACAGTTACCTTACCTTCGTTACTACTTATTGGAATTTTGTAAGTGCATAGTATAAAAATTTATTACTGCCTGCCATCCGCGTAGATTTTTCGAAATAAAAGGATCTAATCTATGACCTTAATTATCCATGTACCAAATTTTATCGAAATTTATTTGAGCATTTAAGCTAGACTGACAGACCAAGATCTAAAAATTATACTAAGTATCCGAGTTACAACGAAAATTAAGTAAATGTTTACTTGATTTTCAATCATTGGCTCAATATTGATTGACTATAGTTCTTGTAATGGCCGCCTGGGGCACGTTTTATAAAGCTACAAGTTACAATTTTAGAGGTCTTAACTGGCAACACTGCTCAAATGGCTGATCGTCATTGGTCGAGGTTGTGTCAAATGGAAACTTGTAACCTGTAAATTGTAATTTGTAGTTTTATGAAACAGGCTCTTGGGCGCTCCCTGTCATTTGAGACCATTTGACACGGGCCACGTGATGGTTAGTGGGATCTGTGACTGTAGACGTTTGCATTCTCAAGACCAGAATCCTAAGATCCGAATACTTTGCCAAACCTGAAGACTGACATGGATTGCCTTTATGCTAGTAATTTCACCAGTTATCTTATCGCCTCCCACACTAAAGTACAACATTAAAGGCAAAGATTAAAAGATAAAACGGCGTTAGCGATCTGGACGGACCCTGCACAAGGTCCTACCACCGTTTCACGTTTTTTTTAGTTTAACATTAATTATTGAACAGCGTATTTTTCGTCTGTAATCTTTCGTGTTAAAACTATTTAAGCGTTCCTAACTGGAGATTTTTATTTTCCGGGAAAATGCTAATTATGTTTTTTTGGATAGGGAGAACGGCGCACGGTTATACCGGCACTCATCCTCTGCGGCCCCACCACGCCGCAAACAACGTTCTGAACTCGCCACATTGTGCAATCCCGGCCACAGAGGATGGGACAACGGCGCACCGTAATACCGGCAATCTTCTTCCTTTGCGGGTAAAGGTTTTCCTTACCCGCAGTCTACCCATCACGTCACAAGCAGGCTCAAAGGAGCCAACTTGGAGCGACCTCCATGAGCCAGCTGACGCTCCACTCAGGCCGGCTCCGGGTAGCTTCTCCGTGGGTGATCAAACCACGGTTACTAAGCCTCACCGCCACGACAAAAGGCGGGTACCATGGGCTGGGGGTCTTAACAGCAGACCAGCATTGATTTCATATCCAGCATAATGTTGAGATAGGACCGTTTCACACCTATTGTCTTTTTTATTTTATTGAGAATAAATGTTTATATTTATCTTTCTTTCTTCAAACAGGTTATCGAAGAATATCTGAGAAGCAACCGCAAAGGAATTTTATTTTTCAACCGACTTTAAAAATGAGGAGGTTATCAATTCTTCCGTATGGTTTTTTGTGTGTATGTTAGTCGGTTTTTCCGTCAGATGTTTTTTTTATGACCTAGGGTATACATATATCAGGTGTGGTCCCATTTAAATTTCATCATGATCTGGTCATGGAATCCATACTAAATTAATAGAACTCCTTAATAATCCTATGAGTATGAGTATTAACGAAGTCATACAAAAATCGGACCTATAGCAATATATCTAATAACTTAAATATTTTCGTTAAGCCTGTCACAAACATGCGTATCTACATATAGTATCAAGCGATTTTTAAAACCATCTAAAAAGTAAAGTTAAAGTATATCAAAATCAAATTAGGACCTTGAAAACAAAAGGTGCCTACATGAGTAATAGAACGGATAGCCAATGAACTACAACGGATAATTATCTAACCGTATCGAAAAACGCGCAGACAAGTAAGTTAATGCATGTTACGTTAAATCAATCCGCGGAAAAATAGGTCTAACTGTCAGTCGTGCTGTACGATCAATTCTTCATTCGCGTATTACAGAATTGTTTTGTCCATGGCTGGTATTTAAAAGGATAATAAGAAAAAACAGATTCCCGAACTAGTTTTCATGGTTCCGTACCAAATACTGTCCGACTGTCCGTATGGCTGCCAAAAACCCTTTTCTCTGACGTGACTAAAGCTATCGGGCTAAAATTTGGAATATTTGTAGTAGGTATTTAGTGGTCCAAACAAATCTCATGATTAGAAATTTTAAATTTATTATGATTTTATTTTTACGGTGAGAAAAATCGAGTCCCCAAATGCACTGAGTATGGGTATTATTATGGAAAAAGCAAAAAGAAACATAAATGAAAATAACGACTTCTGTTTATTATTTAAAGAGCATTAAATATATTCCGTACGGCAGGGTCTCTAGAATCTTAATCGCAAGCAGCAGCAGGACTTGGGTTTCTAATATTTCATAAAAATCTGACGTAGTTGGAGAACTTTCGGTGCTGGAGTCCGACTCGCACTTTACCGGTTTTTTTATTCTTAACAAGTTTGTAGGTACGGCGAGTGTAGGTTCCGCGAAGGTCAAACATAACTACATAAGGAAACTGATAAAAAGTTTTATAAAATGATATCAAACAAATCTTTAGGTTTTCAAAGAGATCAAGCTTTAAAAGGGATCGAGGTTTGAAGTATTCCTGATGCACTGTTTCAACTTGCAGCCGTTTCAATACGTGCATCCTTTTTTCAGATTAGTGTATTACGAGTTACCATGCGGCTTTACTCAGGTAAGCAAGAGATACTCGTTTGTTGAAGACATCGAGGTTTTTTCGGAAAAGGGCACAGAAAAGTAAGTTTAGGTGCTAAACGAGAAAGAACCATATTATGTTTCAGGAAGATATTCTATCTTGTCCTGTGGGCCTAGAATACATCGTATCAATTAATACGATTGTAGAAATGAGAATAAAAATATAAAATCGTTAACGTTTGCAGTATACCAACGCAGCATAAGTAGGTATTGCTTAGTACTTATAAATGAAAATGTATTGAACGGTTCACTTGGAATTCTATCACGTGTGGTTGCTAAAAAATCATTACGGTCTCAATAAAACGAATTCAGACGGTAGGTATATTAAATACCTTTAATATAATGATAACAAAGCCATTAAGAAATTGGGTCGAGAAAGCGTACATTGAGAATGTATTATGGAAGTTAGGTAATCGATTATTGCGGAATAGTGGCCACTAATCAGGTTCGACATCGAAGGTGATATAGAAGAATCAAAGTAAAAGAGTAAAGTGACATTTCTCCCTAAATACTTATAACAATGTAACTTAAGAGGCCACCTATAGTGCCACGCCCCCACAATATTGAAAAGGGATGGCTTTATGTGCTTCCGCGCGAAGAATGTGAGATGGAGATAGTTCGAGCGCGACTTGATGGCAGCGTCAAATTCAATTAATTGCTGTTTACTTTAAAACCACAACATATATTGAAAAAATGGTTTACCAGAATTAAGAAGTAACGTATACTAAACTATTAAATCAAAAATCCTATGATGATATGATTTATTACCTTAAAAATTTGGCCTTGGAGTATATGTATGAAGTTTTGCTTAGGCAGTATCTACCAGTTGCATTTATATATAGTACATTGTTGCAGAGAGTACAAAGTACGCAATTTATGGACGAGTCATATATAGAACGCCAAAATGAAGTTAAGTTTCCATTTATTTTTTCCCAAACGAAATGTTAGGTAAACGCATATATTGTACAGTCAACAGCACAAATAAGTGATCATTTATGTACCTTGTCGCTTTCAATCGTATCATAATTTTGTATGACATTTCAAACACGACGTAAAAGAGACAAGGTACATAAATGATCACTTATTTATGCTGTAGACTGTACTTAAAGCGATTGGTCATTTAAAAAAATCACCAATTTTATGAAGTAAATTTATTTTGTTAGCAAATGTACTAAATCCAAAACAAAATATGGTAAATGACTCACATCGGGTCTCTGCCGAAGACGATTTACTTCAAGGGTGTTTTTTTTCCTATGAGGCAAATCGTCAAGAGGTCAATACAATAATACTTACTCTTTATTTATTTTTATCGGCTTACGCAAGGCGCTCGCCAGCCGCTACCACGCCACGGCACACTCGCTGCGCTCGCTCGACTTCGCGCGCTGTTTTGAATACAATTCAACCTAACACTCCTCCTTGCTACGCTCGTCGCCGTAGCTAACCATACTGGGTATATGAATAGTCTTACCAACTCAAATTTCACGGATTATGGGAAATAATACATTTGCCCAAAAATATTTAGCCCATACAGCAGATTCCGTATCTCTAGGCGTAATCATGTTCTAAAACACTATTTTTTTTTTATTAACGCCCATAAATGGCTCCTATGTTTAAAATTTATTTATATATTTTATATTTTATTTATGCAAAATGTGGTTACAGAATTATCAACAAGCTTTTAGAGTTGTTGGCAATTCTGTAGCTCTGCCTACCCCAAACTGGGAATAAAGGCGTGAGTTTATGTATGTATGTATGTATATTTTATTAGTCCACCTTTCACCGATTTAGTTACAAGTGTACGAAATTTTAACTCAATCGGCCCAGTATGTAACTAACCTACCTACACTCGGTCAACGTTTCCCAAATCCTGGTCAACGTGTACCAATTGTAACCTACCTACCTGCCTATCCTAAAGTTTTCACGAATAAAGCTCCTAAACCCTGATCTACGCAGAACTAATTGTAAAGGCCCGGGCCAATACGCCTACTTTACAATCCTAGTCTTGGAGACACTAATAGTAGTATTACGTTTCCTTAGCCTGGATTTATATTTATTTATATGATGATGATATTTATAGTATCTAAAGTCCCTAATACTCTGCTCTACCTAACTATATTTCTCTACAATTTAAATTTCGTACTTAAACATTCATAGTTCTTAATACTTTTAATATCTGTCTACCCTACATCTAACCAAATGTAATTTCTATGTCCTACCTATACTAGCCTTATATTTATAAACCTAATTAGTTCAGTATAATTTACCTAACTCTCTTACTATCCCTACCAATCTATTTTAATGTAAATTAGTTTTGGCACGTGATCATCAAGTAATTTAAAAGAACCCATTAGTTGTATCCATAAGTAACCCCAGAATTCTTTAAGTCTTTGTTTTAATTCCTAACTTTACCTGCCTAATACACCCTAGAAATATACCTAAATAATTACAACAACCTATTATTTATAATTTAGTTATCCTACTGAATTGATGTTTCCTATCTAGTTGAAAGCCATCCTACTAAAAATATAATTCCTAAAGATATTATTATGTTCCTATAGTATAACTTATGTAACCTAAGTCTAGAATAAAGCAGATCTAAGAATTTATGCTTTGTGGCCCCCGTAAGGAAGGAAGGCTCCACCATACGCCTTAGGATTGCTATCCCAGGACCTTAGTCCTCCTCAATAGACATCCACCATAGACAGGACAGTCTCCTTGCCAAATAAGTCCTATCAGTCAGTCAGTTGTATAGTAAGGGAAGATTTGGGATATGAGCATTCTTTACTCAAATATTCCGTAGATTATTTTATCCTTCATTAGAGTGATTTTCTCAAAATAATATATTTATATTATATTTATTAAAGTGACTCAAGATTGATATTGCTTAATTCACTTATAAGTCTTTATATGACTTGAGTTTTATATAACTATATGAGATGTTCAATTTCACCAAGTATCCATGTTTATCTTATATAGTAAACAGCGGGACACAGAAGTCATTTTGTCTTCTAGCTAGATTGAATCCTCATGTTAGTCAAGGATAGTAAAGAAAGTGATCAGACAATTCTCACTATTGTCACTCCAATATTTACTGGTATATTTGCTTCATATCTTATAAAAATATTCACTCTAAAAAAGGACTTATCTCTTTAAGCTAACTATTGATATTCTAGATTTGCTTTATACTCATATAATACTCTCTATAGTATTTTGGTTATCTTATAGTATAGTTAACTTAGATGTTATTAAATATTCATTCTAATTAAGGACTTATTTCTGTCAGTTAACTATTGATGTTATAGTTTGGCATTATATATTTTCCAATAAATATCAAGTTTATATATATTTTCCTCATGAATTACTATATCAAAATCAGTTTATTACTTAGTATTTATTTATAGTTATATTTCTTTAGAACAGTTAAATACTAAAAGTTACTTTTACTTTTATAAGTTAACTATTAGTTAAATTTATACTTCAGTTTATTTATGAAGTTAAGATTTATGAAATTTTATAAGTTTTCTAATTTAATTCCTATTTCCTATTTTCCCTATCCAATGAAGTTAACCTAACACTACTTTCAAGGCCTAAACTAAAAATCTAAACTATGGGCTTACCTCTCCCAGTAATTAGCTAAGTCCCTAGGTAAACTGTAAAGTTCAGCTGAGTCGGCTGATAAAAGCAACCTAACACTCGTGTTCTTGTCCCCCTCCATACTTTTGATGAGCCGCGGCTCTCAGGGATAGTATGAATAGGACGCCCTATTGTGTGGTTTAGTATATATAAATAATAATAGATTTATCGGGACCCATTCTCAACTCCAAAAAGGCTTCCATGGGTGCGCGCCGGCATGCCAACTATGTGGACCCCACTTGTTCCTCTAAGGCTGACATTGAGGATAAGTAGGCTTTGTTGTAAATATCTGTGCCGATTTAAAAGATATTTAGGCTTGCCCAAGGCTTCTTTTTGACTCTAATAGTTCCAAATCAGAGGCTCCGTTAGGCTTCCTCGGACTTGTCAGACACTTACTAGTGGTAGCCTGACCTCTCGCTCTGATACAATCAAGTGCTAATCTAGCTGAATTCAAAACACATTTCCCCACCATAGTATTAATTACCACTTAAGCCCCAAATAATTAATGCAATGTATCAGACGCAAGCGATAACCAACCCAAAATTTCCTAAAGGGAAGTACACAGAAAATAATGATTAGTTAAACAAACAATTAATATCACAAATAAGCAAATGAAACCTCATTATTGCAACTCTGGCTATATGAACCAGAATTATCAACAACGAGAGAAAATAAATCCAACAAAGTTTAAACCTCACCAAGTTATTGATATAACCTGATACACTCAACGATTGTTATTGCGTTCTCCCTTCTATTTGATCTGTAACAGAAATAAAATTAATACATCCTAAACACTAGGTATTCGGTACCTAGACCTAAAGGCTCCCGATTCCTAAGCAAGAATTACTGTTATCTAATTCCCCTTACAATATTTAGAATTTAAAATTATCGAATTAATTTAATTTTTAATTATCCAAAACTCAATACAATAAACTAGAATTATTGCGCGAATTCAAACAAATATTACTCTCTAAACAACCCCAGCGAGCAACACGTCCGTACGTGACAAGCGACAAAAGTCAAAAAGCCCCTTCCTCTACGCGTCATTGTATATATAAAATACCTCCCTCATTTGCTTCGTTAGCCTCATTGGCTTCTTTTGCTTCTTTAGCCTCTTTTGCCTCACTTGCCTCACGGCACCTGTACAGAGCAGGCATGTGTCACTTTTTGGCAGCCATTTTTAAAATTGAATTTTGTATGCAAATGTTCTTATATTTTAGTTTTAGCTTTATTTGATTATTTTAAACGACTACATATTAATTTTTAACATATCTGATAATAGATTAATGACTCTTTATTCTCAAATCTACTAATGTTTACACATTGTTTACCAAACAAAGAAATATGCTATCATAAATAATTGATATATGTCTAACTTTTCATTTCTACATATAAGTCCACCTGGAATCGAACCCTGGACCACCAGCTACACTGACTATGCCATTAAAAATTAATTAAACGTTGTTAGTTTATTCTCTTATCTAGATATCTTACTTCTTCTTAGCTATGTAAATGATATTATTTTGTTTATTATAAGACATTTCTAATTTCCTTTGTACTTTAGTTAAACTAAAAATCTCCTATTAATATAAATTTAATTATAAACATTCTAATTGATAATTTTGTTTGTTCTAAAGCCATTTATTTATATTACTTTTAAATTTCTTAGACGTTATATTAGATTTTGTAGGAATTAACTGAACAGACATTGTTTGTTCCGTTACAAGTAGTTTCGGAGAAAATTGACTATGACAGACGCACAGGCAGACAGACCCGTAAAAGTGATTCTATAAAGGTTTCGTTTTTTCCTTTGAGGTACGGAATCCTAAAAAGTAGTGACTTTTATGTCTTTTGTGTATACGATATGGCCACACGACAAAGGCATTGTCTTTTTATTATTAACGTCAAAATAATCACGGTGATTCAAAACAACGACCCCATGAGAAAATATTTTCTATTTACTTATAGCTTATTCAATCGTAATAAAAATATTCACTTTCAATTCAGTCAAATCAATGAACCTTTGTTTTTCAGCTACTGTGGTTGTTTGTTGGTTCCGTCTTTACAGTTGAACGCCTAAATTAATGGATGTGGAAATTGGTTCACAGACAGTTTATTTATTTTAAGACCAATAGCTATATACAAATAGCTATAGCTAAAGTAAACTGTTATATAAAAACCGGCCAAGTGAGAGTTGAACTCGCGTGGAAAGGGTTCCGTCCATATGTATTTTTTTTATAGAGTTCTTTTAGATTTTCCTGTAATCTACAAGCAATAAACTATATTTTATATTTTTTTCAAAATTTTTGTCTCAGTAGTTTCGAAGATCATGGGATCAATGGTCAATATTCGTTTTTTTTATGAATAAAATTAAAACTATTTATTTTACAATAATAACAAAAATATATTCGAGATCCTTATAGCGAGCCCTTTCATTTGATATGTGACACAGTAAGGTCTGCAGTACTTTTTTTAATTTCCTAATTTGTCCCCCGCAAATGACAAAAAAATATATTTACTTTCCACATCTGTATTTGGGTCATCAATTTACATATGAGTACCAAATTTCAACTCAATCGGTCCAGAAGTTTCGGAGCAAATTGGCTGTGACAGACTGACGGACAGACAGACGCACGAGTGATCCTATAACGGTTCCGCCTTTTTTTTTTGTACGGAGCCCTAAAAATCAATTGACAACAGGAAGTTTATTAAAAGGAGTTCTGAAAAAAAAACATGGTTTTAAGTATAATAGGTATAATAAAAAAACATGAAAATAAATAAACAAATTTCTACTAATGGCTAAAGAGCTTAAACGCCACATGGTCTTTTTTACGTCACAGCTAGTACTAGCAAAATGCGTTGCGGTAACTTACATATATAATGAAGTCATTCCGATGAATGGTCCAAAGCGGGCCTAGAAAACACTGATAATATTCAATTATTTTTTTCTCAGTAAATAATCATCAAAAATATGCTTTTGCGACAAACCTCTGTAACCATGTTTTTTTTAAGACAATTTAAAAAAACCTTTGGCAATTGTCAAGCAATAACAGACTTCCCCAGATTGTAATATTTATTTTCATCTCTCCTGTTCGAAAAGTTTAATTTGAATGGGTCGATAGCCGGGTGGAAAATTGCATTTTCACCTCTAGGGTGGAAAGTTTTTTTTTAAATAGTTACGGTTGGCCACGGAGTCTAAGATAATTGAGCTACGTCATATTATTGAAATAAAAGCTTTTCATATATCTAAACTCGGCTATACGTTAAACGACGTATTTATTACGATCTATATGTTAGTATTAAAATTATTTTACGACTGGTCTATTTTTTTCGCAATTACAGAAACTCAACATTTAAAATTATTCCTCTTTCCTGCTGCCCGCCATAATGCCATGATAGCATAGCATGACACTTTTTTTTCACGTTCGGTATGGCCATCTAGAAAATACACATACAGCCAACATTAGAAAAGTTTAATCGAGTTTGTCACGACCAAGGAGCTTATATACAACATTGGAGGTTGAACGCCGAACATCCGTTCGAAACAAGAAATTTGACCTTTATTACGTCACGAATATATTCCATCTCTTTTATAAAATGTGAGTGTAGTATTTTACTTTCCTCACAGTCGAAATGAAAAGTAGAGTGTCTAACTCGGGTGAAATTACCCATTTCCCCTCAAACTATTGGCGCTCTCGCTTCGTTCGAGCGCCAGAAATATCTCGAGTGAAATGGATCACTCTCAACCCTTGGTAATCTACTATTTCATGTCTCATACTCTGAAAGTAGGCCTTTGTTTATCTTAGAAGCGGGTTGAAAGTGATGCATGTCCATCCTAGGGAAGAAAAGTAATTTGAAAAAAGAACTATGTCTATAGACCTTTTCAGTAGCAGAAACCTATACAGCCTTTCTGTAGTAAGATTATTTAAAAATAGAACTAATTTTGTACTGAGCCATGGTAAAATCTTATACAGCCCCTCTTTGTTAAACTACCGAATCTTACTTTTATAAGTTTTATAATCAAGTTTCAAAATAAAGCACGAGTTATGTATTTAAATAAAAACTTTTTATTTTCATATTAACTTTATTTTTATAAATCTTTTTTTTTAATTCCTGTTGATTGCTTGCGGTTTATAATAAAATAACCGCCTTAAAACGGCCCCTAATAAATAACCCTTCATGGCAGTCGGGTAAAAAGGCTGACACTCTGATGCTCTAAAAAAAGTTTGTGTAAAAAACAAGAGCGGGATAACAAGATACGACCTTCAGTACCTATCTAGTTGTACTCCGTAATATACTGTGTTCGCTATATTTTTCATAAGCTATTAGAGTTATTACAATGAGTTCCTCGTCTGATTCGGAAATAGATTTAACGCCAGATTTGATTTTAGGGAATAGTAATAATAACTAACGTTTTTTACTTTCCTCATAATCGAAATGAAAACTCGGGTGAAAGTCACCATTTATTTCACACTCGAAATTATTAGCGCTCTGCCTTTGCTCGAGCGCCAAAATATCTGGTGTAGGTGCCTTCCATCCCTTGGTGAACAATCTACTATTTACGTACCAACGGAGTACTTTAATCTATTAAATTGCTACATTTTGTAAATAATTTTTGCTTTCTGTTTGTAACTTTAGGCGTTCTTTGAAAAATTACAAATTATGACACCTTTAATTTAAAATGGGTACCTACTTGAGCCTCTCCCTTTATGGTTGAAAAGTTGGAGTTTAATTAGATCCAACACCAAAACAACATATTATTATTACCTACACATCAAAAAATATTCATTTTCTACCTACTTTTTGGAACTACGTATTCACTTTTCACCTTTTGGCTTGTTAAGGCCTGATTTACAATTTGCGAAGTGCGTGCATTTCTTGTCAAATGGCAAGTAGCAAACGTATGTATGACCTTCGCACTTGCACTTCTCAAAGTGTAAATCAAGCATAAGTCCCAACAGTTTGTGCTATAGTTACTATTATCAAGCAGTCTCTTACAAACAATTTCGTTTACAATATTAATGGGGTGTGTAATGATCGGTATAACAACTTTTGATATATTTTCACTAGATATAACAACATTTGATATAATTTCATAGAATATAATCACTCAAGAGGCATAATAAACTTTTGATATAACAACCAAGTAGATCTTTTCAGGGTGTATAATGTTTACCTAATGTATAATGAACATATTATGATATAGGTAAGTATTAGTGATATGTGTTATAAGATATAAAAATGTCTTCGTAAACATCTGCAAAGGGTCATAGAATAGTACTATAGTATTATAAAAAAAACTCGGTTCTGGCTGAGGGTTAGTTCTACCTAACACTCCTCCTTGCTTCGCTCGTCGTTGTAACTAACGGAGACGGCCTTAACGCCAGATTCCAGATTATACCAGTACTACATTACACCCACTGAGAGTTATATCGAACACAGTTGTATCGCAATTACGTTATACCATATTACTGTAAGATTAATAGTTGTTACATTACAAGTTCTTAATACCCGATGATAGTTAGATCATATCAGAATATGCCAAATATTGTTATACCAAAAGTGTATTATATCCCTCAATCGTTATATAGACCAATAATATATTTAAAGTTGTTATAGCGTCCGTTACGCACCCATATTAATATTGTTAATGGAAATGTAATCTTGAAAAGGTCTTTTCTTTGACATTCTTGTTTTGTTGGAAAATCAATGATAATTTTGTTAGTTTTAAGAGATCGACAACTACGTAAAACTATTTTGTTTAAACAAGCGGAGTGAAAGTTCCTCAAACAAGGAAATCTAACTTCAATGTCAACACCACACTTGTATGGCATGCCAAATGACTTAAGAGCAATTGAAATTAGAATATCTGTAAGTTACTTAATTATTTTCATTATAAAACTACTCACCCATACATTTGACATAGGTTAGCCTATTTGATAGTACCTTATCTTCCAAGCTAGCGGTCCTGGGTTCCATTCCTGGTATGGGCAAATATTTTTACATGAGCACGAGTGTTTGTTTGTTGTGTTTGTATTTATTTCTTTATGTTACTATGTTTATCGCCAAGTTCTCAAAGCACAAGCCTACAGCATAGTGTTGGAGTACCTATTTCGGTTTGATTGATATTAACCCCCTGATATTTATTTATTTATTGTACCCTACCCCATCCATACCCATAAACAGCCATAAAAACCATAGTAAAAATATAATTACTTGTATAGTCTGAGGTATGAGGTAGGTAGGCAAATGTGGATTTTATGATTTTAGTGACTTTATTGTATGAGATAATTAATAATAAAAATATACACACACACACACACATACACACAAACAAACACTTTTTCTTACTTTTTAAATATTTTTTTGTTGTATAAGATTTTAAAGTGTAATTCTTAGCTATAAGTCTGAATGTTGTAATAATATTGTACCTACTATTGGGGAAGACACTGGAGACTGTAACACAGTGAGAACTACGACGGCTGCTACTTATGTATCCGGAATCTGGGATTCCAACATTTATAAACGTTATATCTGACCTCCATGGTAAAATTTGAACTTTTTTTTAATACAGGCCGCTATAAATTTTTTTCTTATGTACGCTAGTCTTTTGTTTTTGGCGGGATCAAAATGTCATCTCGCTGCAAGAATGGAACTCACTCGTGAAAATATTCGTGCTATGATTTATTATGATTTTCGGCGTGGTTTAACGAAACAACAGTGCATAGATCAATTAACTTCGACTTTTGGTGATGAAGCTCCATCGAAAAGCACTGTGTACCACTGGTTTAGTGAGTTCAATCGTGGACGTAGTATGCTCACGGACGAAGTTAAGGAAGGTCGCCCGAAATCGGTCGTTGTACCACAAAATATTGAAGCTGTGCGAAAACTTATAATGCATGACCGTCATGTTACATATCGCGAGATAGAGGCGACTCTGGGCATATATATGACGAGCATTAATAAGATATTACATGATCATTTAGCTGTAAAAAAAATTTGTTCCCGTTGGATCCCTCACAATTTAACTAAGGATCAAAAAGAGGCTCGCGTCGAATGGTGCAAGAAAATGTTAAAAAAATATATCCGTGGTGACTCAAAAGCTGTTTATAATATCTACACAGGTGACGAATCCTGGATCTATGCGTATGATCCGGAAACTAAACAACAATCAACAGTGTGGGTGTTTCAAAATGAGCCGAACCCTACGAAAGTAACTCGTGCAAAAAGCACCTTGAAGCAAATGGTCGCCTGCTTTTTCGGTATTAATGGCCATGTGGCTACAGTGCCACTAGAGAATCGAAAAACGGTTAATTCGGAATGGTACACGACCATTTGTTTGCCGGAGGTATTTGAAGAAATACGTAACAACAACCAGCGACGCAGAATCGTTCTTCACCATGACAATGCCAGCTGTCATACATCACGCGAAACGACTCGATTTTTGGAAGGTCAAAATATAGAATTAACGGGTCATCCGCCGTACAGCCCTGATTTGGCACCCAATGATTTCTATTTATTCCCAAATGTAAAGAATAAATTACGTGGTCAACGATTTTTGACCCGTGAAGATGCAGTCGACGCGTTCAAACAGTACGTTTTGGAGATACCTCAGTCAGAGTGGAAAAAATGTTTTAAAAATTGGTTTCAACGTATGCAAAAGTGCATCGATCATAAGGGAGAATATTTTGAAAAACAATAAAACCATATTTAGTCATATACGTTTGTTATTTTTTTCTATTCCGGTTACATAAGTAGCAGCCCTCGTAACACAGTCTCCAGGGCTTCAACTGTATCTGAGCTATGTAATTTGGAACAATAAATATTTTTATTATTATTATTATTATTATAATTCGTTTTCAACCCGGACCTTCGTCTCCCCAGTGGTAATAAAATACGTGGGCTAACCTATAAATAAACAACACACGGAAATTACGTTTAGACTTTGTTCGAAATCATCAGATAATTTGATTTTTCTCGCTCGGAGGTGTAAAAACCAACCGCGCCCACTCAAACAAGCAACTCTAATAATCGCCTTATTCTCAGAAGGCTTCCTTGCGTGAAGTACTAAACAATAATCTCTGTTTCAATATTATAGGGTTGGTTATGTTCTGTTTTCGGTTGAGCAGCAACGACTATGTGTTTAGTATTTTCATGTCTCATACTCTAAAAGCAGGCCATTATTTATCATAGTATCATAGTAGTGAAAGTGAAGCATGCAACCTTAGGGAAGAAAGGTATTTTAAAAAAAGAACTATGCCAATGAACCTGTGCAATAGGAGAACCTATACGGCCTCTCCGTAGTAAGATAATTTAAAAAAAACTAAGCCTATAGTGGGCCATACTAAAATCTTATACTGCCACTCTTTGGTACAACTGTACTGAGTCTTACTTTTATGAGTTTTTTATAAAGTTGCCTCATAGTCGACACGAATAGTAGAGTGTTTTAACTCGGGTGAAAGTCACCACTTCAAATATTGACACGGGAAAGATTGGTTTTTATATTTTGCTTCTTACCTTTTAATATTTCTATAGATATGTAGTGGTGATGGGAAAATAAAATAACATATTTTAAGGTAATGATAATAATAAAATAATAAATAAACAGCAAATGTGTATGTATTTTATTTAGAAAAGCGATAGTGAACGGAATGTGTACCTATTTTGTATCGCCTGTTTGTAAACATGACAACACAGAACCTTCTTTTGCAGATGGTTAATAAAATCGCAAATAGGTATCTGGGCATTTTTTTTTTCTAGTGTACCTTGCGTTTTTCACGTGTCCGACAAATTCATTCAATCTTTATTATATGATTATGTTAAAAACATTGACTTGTAGCTAAATTACCCAATAAACAATACTCTTACGTATAAAATGATGCCACTAGAAGTATACAATAACATTAAATTTACCGTTTTTTTGTTATTTTTGTTCCCTAAGACCCCCAGTTTTTACCGCGTCCAGGCCTTGTAACACCAGGCCGAACTTCAAATAAACTAGTTTGGAGACTTTTGTCGTACATGACAACACTTGTTTCTGGAAGTCTTATATGTGAATTTATTAAAAACGCCCTTAATTTGTCTCCTTTAGAGTTAAAATTTAACAAAAAACTAGTTTAAATCGTGTCCACCAAATTCGACATAAGGGGAATTCCCCCTATCCGTTACCGTATATTAGGCTTAAGGTGTCATTTTTACTAGCATTTATATATCTTTATTTTCATCTAGCAACATTTTTATTCACGTAGCAACACAATATTTGTCTTCAAACGGTCAGTAAACGAGAAAATCGTGTGTTGAAGTGTCGTGCTTTGCGTGGTTCAAAAAGGGTTCCACCACTCCGTTACCAAGATTTGAAGGTAAAATCTTTATCTTTGTGTTGTTTTGATACATTTACCTAAATAATTGTTTATCTCCAAACTCAATTTCACTAAAATATCTTTACAATCAAGATCGAATGAATATTTAATTTGTATTTGAAAGTGCAAAACATTACTCCCGTTACTTCCCCTTTCGTTGCCATATCGGCAGTCATGTATAAGGGGAATCTAAAAAGTAACGGAATGGAAAGATAAAGTTATGATTACACTGAGAGCACATTTGAATAAATTATAGTATTTATTATAGGTAAGTTTATTTGTACCACAAAAGTAAATCATCTTATTCGGTTTCCAAAATTATGTTTAGAAAAATGCAACGTGTTATTTTTAATCTGCTGCGTAGTTCAATAACATTAACCGCACCGCGGATACCTATCTCGATTACATTTAAATAATACGACTAAACTACCTACATTTGTTATAGAAATGGCTCCTCTCACAGCTGCCGAAAAACAAAAACGGTATCGGGAAAGGATTAAAAGTGACCCAATTAAATATGAAATCCAAAGAAAAAAGGACTTGGCGAGAGTAAAAAAAAATATAATTGCAAGAAAAATTGCTGACATGAGCGACCTAGAAAAAGAAAATCAAAGGAAAATTTGGCGAGATAAAAAGAAAAAACAAAAAGAAAGAAAAATGGAAAAAAATAAAGCGGATACAAAAGAAACGCAAAATACTAATAGCAAATTAAGAAATCGCAACCGCTTGTTAGTAAAAAAATATAATGCTGCAGTAGAAAAGGTAAAGAACTTGACAAAAAGTATAGATAAAAATCGAAAAAAAAGCGAAAGGAAAAAAAATACTCTTCTCAATCAAGTTAAGGAATTAGAGATAACTGTTTTGAAAATGAAAGCAAGAGAGGAAGTTTTAGAATCAGCACTTGGTAGCACTTACAAAAAGTGTAAAACTTCAATACAAAGAGATGTTCTAAAGAATTTGGCTAGTCACGAGTCAGTCAGAAAAAACAAATGTGTTACGTACGTGTCTAAACTACTAGGATTGCGTGGGAAAATTCGGAAGAAAAATTCAACGGCTCCGACTCCAATCTCAAGCAAAATACAGAAGGAAGTACACTCTTTCTTCCTACGAGATGATATCAGCCGATCTACTGCTGGCAAAAAAGAGTGTCGAACGCACAAAAAACAAAAAGAACAGAAGCGTTATATGACCGATTCCTTATACAATCTATATGACATATATAAAAAAGAAGGTGGGAAATGCAGCTTCTCCACATTTTACAAAAATAAGCCTTTCTTTGTGTTGACGCCAAGTATTGCTAATAGAGATACATGTATGTGCGTGAAGCACAGCAATATGGAGCTGATGTTCATGTCCCTAAAGAAGATCGGCAGTTTATCGCACCAAAATATAACTGATCTGATAAGCAGCCTCGTATGTGACCAAAAAAACCGTGAATGCATGTATGGAGAGTGCGAGATATGTAAGATACAGCAGATATCATATAGTAGAGAAGGCATACATTCTGCTAATGTCATTACTTGGAAACAATGGGAACGAGTTAACCATGAATACAATAAAATTGAGAATGGGCAATTAAAAACATTTAAGACAAAAAAGACTGTAAAACAAAACAAGGAAGGGAGCATCGAAGAGCTCGAAACCGAATTTAAAAACTATTTAGCTTTGTACAAGAAACATTGTTATAATGTAACTCATCAACACCAAAAATATCGAGAAATTATAAAAACTCTGGGATCGAATGAAGTTCTCATATTGTGCGACTTCTCAGAAAATTATTCCTGTAAAATGAGCTCTGAAATACAAGCCATGCATTTTGGTGCTAGTAAAGAGCAAATTACTCTTCACTGTGGGATGGTGTACTGGGCCAAAGAATCCCAGTCATTTTGTACCATTTCTGACCAAAACTCTCACGATCCTCCAGCTATATGGGCTCACCTGATACCTATTATAAAAATGATAAAAAACAAAAATCCAGATATGATCAACACCATACACTTCTATTCGGATGGACCATCCTCGCAGTATAGACAAAAAAAAAAATTCTATCTGCTGAGTTTGTTTAGAGCTAAATTACATCTACAGTTTACAACCTGGTCGTACTTCGAGAGTGGGCATGGAAAAGGAGTAGCCGATGGGATAGGGGCAGCAGTTAAACGTTCACTTGATCGCCAAGTTTCATATGGTTCCGATGTTACAAATGCTTCAGATGCCTGCAATGTTTTGGATAAGTGCATGCGATCAGTGAAATGTATATATGTATCAGGGGGTGATATTGCCAACATTCAGAGTCTGATTCCATGTTTAAAACCTGTGCCTAATACGCTTCAAATTCATCAAATCATATCTTATACGGAACCCTCGACCCCTAACAATGAGATATATCATAGGACTCTCAGCTGCTTTTGCTCAAAACAAATTGTATGCAACTGTTACTCTCCAAAAAAGTTCATTTTCCCTAAAATTGGTCAAGAAACCTTGTCTTCTCAAGTGCCATTTAATCTGGAAGTTGAAAGTCCCACATTCCCTCCTGCTGCCTGTGGGACACAGCAAGTTGAAAGTTCAGTCCAATCTGATAATGCACATAATTCATTTCCAGAAGTCACTACTGTCGAAATTCACCATAATACAAACCAACGCAAAATAAAGGTAATGTTACCTCAAAAAATATATAAAGGTGAAGTTGAGAAGAGATACAACTCGGAACTATTTGACACCATTCTTACCATTGAAACTAATGAATCTGGATCTAACTTAATAGACGAACATAACTATGACAATGCATATGATATTAAAAACGTTACTAGCAAGAAAGACTCTGAGAAAGTAATAACCGAAACCGTTGACCAATATTCTAATTTAACAATGCTAGATTATGAAGACAATCGTTTCAGACCTGGCAAAGACTCTGTGGTTCGCAGCGACGACGAAATTATTGAATTAAAAACGATTACTCAGCAACTAGAAATTAATAATCCTCTATCTGATAGTACAAATGATAATAAAAATAAAACGACAACTAAACAGTCTAAGGATGTAGAAGTAGAAGTGCCTTACAAAACGAACATGAGTCGAAAACGTTTACCTGTGAAAACTGAAGGGAACCCCGAAAAGATAACAAAAACTTTTATAGAAAATATTAATCGCACTCAAAAATCTATACGAACAGTAGTGTCACGTTCTATAGAATGCAGTAAATGCAAAGCAAAGATGCATTTTACTACAAATCAGATGGCAAAATGTATATCTTGCAAGAAAATATTTTGCTTTGATTGTTGTGAAGGGCAGACTTATATAGACTATATCTGCTGTATATGTCTAGAAGATGGCCCACCATAAGACTGTATTTGCATTATTTGATTTTAGAATAAGATGTATTGAGATGGGATATTAGGGATCTAATTTGGATTACCCTTGCTTGGCACAAAAACGTTTTCCATACTGATTCATTTCCCAAAAATAGCATATGGGCACAGATTACTATTTTCTATATTTGATATGGGCAAACACTTTTTTCCGAAACTGAAAATATTTCAGGATTTTTATAAAACTAACCTGAAATAAATCCTGAAATATTTACAGTTTCGGGAAAAAAAGCGTTTGTCCATTATGATTATTTTTGGGAAATGAATTAGTTTTAAAAACGTTTTTGTGCCAAATGAAAGGATACCATCTAATTTACTTAAAGTTAAATATAATGAAACGGTTAATTGTTACTAAATATTTACCCACGGTTGGTGGAATCTTGCAAAAAGTTATGTTTGTGTTAATTCAGCGTCGTAAATTAACTATTTTATAGTTAAAATTCTTAGATTTCAGAATTGTTGTAAACCTTATGATAATAAAATATTAGCTCCCGAATATTCGATCTCTACGTATGATGGTCCACCTTAGTATTTAAAAAAAAACTATTTTTTTAATATTAAGTACATTAGTGCTTATTATGGTGCATTTAACGTGATTTTTATAATAAAAAAATAGGTACCAAGAAAGATTATAATCCCAATTTGTTACTATAATTATATCGAGGCCTTGTTTGCCCTTATATTATATAGATAGGTAATTTACTGATTTTTGAAAGATCTCATTATAAATTATAAGATTTTATATTTTTTTGAAGTTTAAACAACCAAGTTGTGATTGTTTTCCGAAAACTTCGTTTTGTAGAATTTATTTCTGTTTAAGTTGAGTTATTATTTTTTAAACCAGTTTAGTGACAAATAAGTTACTACCCTGGTTTGCCATAAATAAATAACTTAATGTTTTTTGAAGATCTCAATTATAGGATTTATAAGAAGTTTATTGTTTTAAGTACCTAATCAAGCTGTGATAAAAGGGAATGTTTTTAAGAGTTTATTGATAGGTACCCAAGTTAGGTAGGTAAAACCTATTTTATTAAAAATTTAGTGGCAATAATAAGTTAACGACGATAAAAATGATGTGTGTTTTAGTTGTGTCAACAAAAAAGTTTCTTAGAAAGAACCTATAATTTAATTTCAACTAATTATGTATTTGTTTCAGTGTTTTTTAGAGAGGCATTTTCCATTTGTGACAATAAATTTAAATTTTTATATTTTCTTTTAATTTTATTTTTCATTTTGACGCCTAATCATGAAAAAAACTATCCCGAAAAATGAAGCATCACCAAAGAATACCTACCTACCTAATACCAGTTGCTCATAATTTGTCTCTCAATAATCAGTATTGGTCAGGAAAGTCTAGAATGTAACCACTATAAACATGCGATAACCATAACCCTCATTTTGCTTTGGTCAGTCGGGTTAAAAAGCTTTTATGGATTTGTGATCTTAGTATAACTGCAACCTTATAATTTCGTTACCATTCTTTTCGTTACCGTCCTTTGAAAATATTTAACATTTTATTTTATTATTAAATCCCCAATTGATAAACATTGCTATTTGTATATTATATGGATAAACTTTTTACTAAAGTATCCACGTATAAATAAATTTGTCGGGTAATCCTCATAACGTCCAACTGGTAAAGAAAATTGTAAGTAGTTTTGGTCATCTGGTAACGAAATGATTACAATAATCGTAATTTCTTTCAAATTAGTTTATAATGTTTTAAAAATAAAACTTATTTTCATAACTTACTATATTTTAAAGTAAGTAAAGCATTTATTTATCCACATTTTACTTTCTTTCAATTTATATCAATAAATGTATATGGTAACGGAAGGGAAACAAATATGAGCCCTAGCCACTTTGAAATCGCTGTATAAATTTAATTTCCGTATGTTTTACAAAACCATTGTTAAATTAAGATAATTAAGACTACTAAAAATGCTTCAAAATCCTTAAAGTTCAACAATTAATAAGTTCGAAAAAATATCATCACAAATCTGCTGGTACGACTTTGAAAAAAAATGCCCATCTACCTATTTTAAACCGCCACAATGTAACCTGACGTGTGTAACGATCTAGAAAACCCGGCAGAAGTTTCGACGGGAATGTGCAAGAAACATAGGTACTTATGCGATAGAAGTAGTTTCGTACAGCAAAGTTTACGTGCACTGTCTCAACAATTTATTTGCATTGGGTACCATTTTGGAGTAACCCTTATTATAGCAGTGTTAAACAGGTTGTAATCGTTAAGTCTAGCCAGGGGATTATTCTGTAAATATAACGGATATCAGAAAACTTTAAACTGATATCGAAAGTACGTTACCCAATGAATAAAATCACATTGATAACTTTTTTACGTAAAAGTATTAATATTAAAAATATTAAGTTTAAACGCTCCTATACATTTAGTACGACGTTCCTTGAGGTTGTAATTTCTCTACCCGTAAAAGGGGTGATAGACGGGCGTGTAAGTACGCCGTACTGGGGCAATTCCACGAAAAAGTGTACCCAATTAAGGACTGAAATTAAGGAACTTTAACTATGTCAGTTTTGGCGGCCATCAATGAATAGCTAATTATCGTCACAAAACTGACAAAGTTATAGTTCCTTAATTTAAGTCCTTAATTGGGTACACTTTTTCGTGAAAATGCCCAAGTACGACATAAGTACGGCGTACTTACTCACCCGTCTATCACCCCTTTAAAAGATAAAACTGTTTAAAATTCATAATTTCCACGAATAAACTGTAATAAATAAAACAATTCATGAATCACATGATAATTGTGAAATGACTAGGTCTTTTAAACTAAAGACGCACTTAGTAATTCTTATTTAATCTATGACTAAAGCCTCTCAACGAACGGCGTACTAAATGTATGAGAGGGTTTGAAGTTGATATTTGGGATATTTCTGGTTTTATTAAAAAATATATTAATTAACATACTTAACATACTTTCGATATCAGTTTAAAGTTTTCTGATATCTGTTATATTTACGGTATAATCGCCTGGCTACACTTAACGATTACACCCTGTATAGTAAGAATTTCCAACGGTTAGTGGTTAACAGGCAACACAGCTCAAATTGATGATAATATTTTAATTTGATTAGAAAATTTCAATTAAAGAGATGTGCGTTAAAAATAGAGTTATCAATGAAAACTCTCCATGGAATGTATTGAAGAAAGTAAAGTACATCCACACGGCGACCTTCTTTAAAAGGGCCACTTAAATCAAAAGTTAACTGAGAACGCAATTGTCCTGAACTAAGACAAATGTGGCCACATGTCTCTGTAGACCTAGTTTTCCAGTAGTCTGATTGAACATTTCCTGAAACCACACCCACAAGACAACGCACTCTCTGACCTGAATGAATTAAGAGACCAACAAATATGACCTTAATGCCATTCGTCATTAGGTATGCCCTTTGAACTATGAGCTGATTTACTTTCGTTACATAATGTATAGACAACGCTGACGATGGCGATTAGTCTAGATTGGTAGTGACTCCTACGAAGCAAGTCTAGTTATAATAGTTCAAGATTAGAGTTTAGTTTAGGACTAAATTAATCCGTGTGAGATTGTTCCCTGCTATTTATTTGTATCATTCATACACGAATAACCCGGTCTACTACTGATCGACAGGCGAAGGGAAACCAACAGCTTTTTTCAAAAATATTTTCCTGGCCGGAAAAATAGCGGTCAACAAATTCTACGTGAACGTACAAAGTTGCAGGAATATTTTTTTTTTGATTTAAACATACTAACTTCATAATAACATATACAATACAACATAGAGCTATTTTTATGCTAGGTAGTAGGTGCGTAGGTATTAGATCATCGTAATTTCAATGTCACTTGAAGTGATAATTCATATGTAATTCATGCATTCAGTGGATGGTCTAAGTAAGTAAATGCAAACTAAGTAATACGAGTATCTTACCGCCTTAACTTAACATTAGGATTTGTAAATCAAATTATCTTTTAAGCCCCTATGCAAAAAGAGGAGTTTTGCTTTGATTTAGTATATTTTCCAGATTTTCATTACTTGTAATTTTGGCTGTATTGACAAAACTCCGGCGAAAATTACACTTTTCGAGTTTAATATATCATAAACAGCCCCCCAAATAATGTCTTTTAAGAGCTACTTATTTTACAGCTTTTTCGGCGTAATTGAAATGTATAACTAGGTAAAATTACAGCTTTGTAGTCTCTGAGCTAGGCGTCAGATGGACGGATAGAAGGACAGATGCACATGACGAAACTATCAGAGGGCCCTGCAAAGATGCACTACGCTAACCAACGTTTCTATTCGATTCGTTTTCAAACCAATCGCGTCACTGGTAGACCACGTGACTTTTCGTATCACGTCATCTTCCAGTGACGCGATTGGTTTAAAAACGAATCGAATAGAGACGTTAGTTAGCGTAGTGCATCTTTGCAGGGCCCTCTGGGTTCCTAGGTTGACTGCGGAACCCTCAAAACTCAAGTAAAGCTCCTCTTGCGTGTAGTTATAGCACTTGTAACACATCTGTATACACACATTTCATATTCGTTTTGTGCATAAATAAACATGCAAGTTTTACCTATACCTACGCAGAATCCCGTCGCAATACAATAAAATTCTAAAAACGCGCGACTTGGACATTTATTTGACAGCTTAAGTACCTAAATGTAAATAGCTACAACTAATATAAATAAACCGAAAAAAACTTGTTATCATCTTCTTTTTATCAGATCTTAATTAGCAAAAGAACCTGTAGTTAAAGGATCGTAAAATACATCTTTTGGAATATTTAGAAATTATGATCTGAAATGTTAATAGTGTTTTTGCATACCTACGTTTATAGAGGTACTAGCGACCCGCCCTCGCTTCGCTTCGGTAAATAGGTATAAGTAGAAATAACCCAAATTCATCTGGAATAAAATACTTTTCAAATGGTGAAATATTTTTTAGATAGGTGCATTTGCATAGAGGTTTGCAGAGGAATGCAGAATTCACTTTATTTGGCCATAAATTAGAAGTACTTGTGGACCCACGTTCATGTTCAGTAGCAGATTCTCTGGCTCTCTGAGATCTATATCCATCCCTGTCGCCTATCAGCCGAACGTCACGTTCAGTAGAAGATTCCCTGGCTCGCTAAGATCTATGTCTATCCCTATCAACTATAAGACGAACGTCACGTTCAATAGACGATTCCCTATTTATTTGCAAATAATTACTTTCTCTTCTATTACACAACCTGATTTCCCTTTCTTCTTTGATTTCATCTTTAAGACGTAGGTAAATTGTTTCTATTATTATCCCTAATTCTACGATCTATATTAAAACGACTTCTTCGCGTCATAGGCAGTCATTCATTCATATAGTATTGTTTTTTTTTTTTTAAGGAAGAAACAAATTGTTCTTCCTTAAAAAAAAAACATTACTTATTAATCCCAATTCACAAAATTAACTACCTGCTTCATTGACGGGACAAATACTAAACTAACACCAGCCAGGCTAAGGTAATGTTGGTAATATGCTAAAAGCATAAAAGTTAACATTTATTTATAAATTTACAACAGAAAATACGCAGGTATCTATATTCGAAATATTTACAACACAAACAACCTTAAAATAAGAAAAAAATAACATTAACAAATCGACACACTTTCTCATTTATAACCAAACAGGAAGGAAATATGTAGGTACCTACTTAAATATTCTGAATAATTACAACACAATCTTAAAAAGAGAAAAATGGAGTTTTAGCTCTTAAGCGCAATTCACACATTGTGCGGGAGCGAGTGGGCCGGAGAGCATGTCGTTTTCATCGCGGGACGCGCGCAGGTCGTCGTATTCACACAGAGCGCCGAACCGCGGCGGGCCCCGCGCGGGTGTGCGCGGGTGATCGCAGGCGGGCATTCGGGATCGGATGTTAGTAGAATTTACAACGTGCTCTGTGAGAATGCCTATCGGAGAATGCGTGTTATTACGACCAAGGCGACGGACCCGCCGCACCCGCGCGCTGATAGTGGCGGGTGCGGCGGTCCCGGCCTACGCCCGATCCGTCCCGCCGCGTGTGTGAATGATTCCATATAAATATCCATATCCATGTTAAAGCACCCGCCGAACTCCCGAACCGCCCGGCGCACGATCCGCTCCCGCCCGCTGTGTGAATTGCGCTTTAAGTCCACAAAATTTAATAATAAGCACTACCTCTCGTTGATAAAAACACTTAGGGAAAAATTACCTTTATGAATTTACTTTGTATTCAAAAATATGAAAAACAACATAAAAATAACTTTTAATCAAAACCTAAACTCAATCTAACTACCTACCCATTTCCGTAATTTAAAAATTTGAAAATCTTTTATTTCTTTACCAATATAAATATAAGTAAGTAACAGGACAGCTCCGGAGCACGTCTGATAATTCCAAAAATATTGTTCTATGGCTGCTGTGCTGTAGGCTGTAGGTACTAAAGGGCGATAATACAGATTTAGGTAGCGCGTAATTTTGAATCTGCCATATCTTCTAAAGTATTTATTTAAATAATATATAGTGTACAGGACAATTTTAATCTACATTAAATTCCCAAGGTGACTAAGCTATTTATCTGGATAAGAATAAATACTGAATTGTAGAAAATAGCTTCGCAAATAACCTAATATTTTTTAATAAAATTTTAAAGATAAAAATGGTTACTGTGAGTCCACCTTATGAGATAAACATATGCCATCGCGGACTTTTCTTTAGGTTTTTTGAAGAACTACAATTCTTCAGTACATTATTTTGATATGTCTCTTAAGGTTTAGCCAGCGTTTTCAATGTAAGCGCAAAAAAAAAAGTTTATTTACGACATCACATTAGAAACCTCTAAAATTATCAGCGTTTCTCTACTATAGTATGCATGTATTATACATATAAACCTTCCTGTTGAATCACTCTAACTATTAAAAAAACCCGCATCAAAATCCGTTGCGTACTTTTGAAGATCTAAGCATACATAAGTACAGACAGACAGCGGCAAGCGACTTTGTTTTATAATATGTAGTGATAATATTGATTTGTTGCTTAAGAGTCAAACTGAGCATATAATGTACTTTCGTGTGTCTACAAATAATAAATATTTGTTGTGTACTTCCATGTTTGTTATGAAATAACGAATATCAAGGCCAAAGTATGAACATTCAGAGGATCTTTAACTAAACTTCGCTCGTTATCCAACAAAATCTTAGGGGTTGGGTCGTTTAGGATTCACGTTGGAGCCCACCAACGAACCGAAATAAGATCCAAGACGCCTCGAGAATACCAGCGAAGTCTACGTGTTAAAATTCTTTGCATTTTCGATACGACAGGCGACAGTAAAATTCAAATGGAACGTAAAATCGGTCAAGTATTTCCGTACAGATAGTGCTATGCAGCAGGTTATAAAAAATCAACCGGGAGTTAACTATTGAAACGTTTTTTAATTAAATTGAAGGCATGATAAAAGAGTAGGTATTTAGCACTTTACGAAGAACACAGGTTTATTCCCGCTGAACCGATGGGGGCCTCCTTTAATTTAATCTATCTCATTTTTTGGCATAGCAGAATTAGAAATACGAGTACATGCTCTTTGGAAATTTCAACCATCTACCTATTACGGGTCATGAGATACGAGTACTTAGTAATAAGGTCCTATTGGTACCCTATGGGTTACCCATAATGGGTACGGCATCCTATAAAGCAAAGACAACGTGGTGCGTTCTATGAGTATTCTATTTTATTTTTGCGGTTTGTATTTGGAACTTTTGTAAGAAAATAATGATAATGTATTACTTACGGGGTAAATGCTGAAACAAACTGGGTCACCCGCAACAACACCCGCAGCGCAACAAATATTAAATAAATATATAAAAGAGGGCCAATACTGCAAAATAATAATTTCGTGTCTTATAAGTCTTGCCTTTTGTTTGCCCATAATGAAAATTGTATTGGACTTAACAGAAGCGCGTGGAGCTCTAACGGTATAGGGTAGTATCGCTGAGACCCACACAGAGAAGTTGTATTGAAGTTGTAAATAAATGAATCACTTTTATAAATTATGTGTTTAATACATTTTCTAATAATAAGATTACAGGAAGATAAGTAAACAAAAATAAAATAATTAATTTTAAAATAGCACCAAGACACGAGATTCCGTGTCTGGTTCTATTGAAATTTTCTAGAGAATGAGCTTATGGATCGATATCCGAATAGATCATAAACAATTTTGAATTTGGAAAGATTTAGATCGAAATGTAAGAGTGGCCAGGAACGCCAACAAAGGAGGTTGTAACAACTTCGTTACAGAGCTAACCCGATGTGCTTCGGTTTAGTCCACAAAATAAAATACAATTTTAAGTAAATAAGTAAGCATTAGGGGACAATGTCACACAAATTGACGTAGTCCCAAACTAAGCTCTAGGCTTGTAGGTACTATGGGTACTAGACAACGATCAACTGACATTGAGAAATATATACTTAAATAGAAAACATCCATGACTCAGGAACAAATATTCTCGCTCATCACACAAATATCTGCCCTTACCTGGATTTGAACCAAGGACCGCTAGCTTCGTAGGCAGGGCACTACAAACTAGGCCAGCGCGTCGTCAAAACAATTGTCGCGTTTTACCGAACAAATTTTCCTCCAGTGTGATATCCATGGACTTATTTCTATAATAAATCCATGGGATGGTCTATTAAATATATGTAAATAAATCGACATTGGAGCAATACAGCTTAACAGGAATTATAAGATTGTCATACTTTTATGTGTGCACGTTTTTAAATTAGGTCTTGTTTAAGTTTTGTCTACAGTCTGTACCAAGCGTCTAATACCGTCCCTGATGGAAGTGGAAGGGCTCTTGAAAATTGCGATGCACGAGCATATACCCAGTTTTTTATCAACAATAGATGCAATTTTATTCTTTCTTCCTCTTGTAGGCATATTATTAATGCGAAAGTATGTATGTTTGTTCCATCTTCGCAGTACAACGCCTCAACGGATCGACGTGAAATTTAGTTTATAGCCTTAGAGGGTATTCGGATTTCCCTTTCTTTCCCCGAAACACTTTTCATCGATTTTCATTTCATAGCTTAATCACTTTTAATGTTTTTTAGGGTTCCGTACCTCAAAACGTAAAAACGAAACCCTTATAGGATCACTTTGTTGTCCATCTGTCCGTCTGTCCGTCCGTCTGTCTGTCTGTCAAGACCTTTTTTTTATGTATTGGGTTGAAATTTAAACCATATACTCAAATCTACAGTCCCTTGAAGCTGTGAAAAAATCAAACTTCTAAGTTAACGTAAAAAAAAGATACGGCCGTTTATGCCGCAAAAAACGTATATTCCCACACTCTCAAGGGAATCAAAATTTATAGGGTATTTTCCGTTAACCTAGAAATATAAAATTTGGCAAATAATACCGTCGTATACTACACGTATAGGAAAAAATCTGAAAACCCAACATTTTCAATTAAATCACAAAAAAACAGGGTCTTTATGCAAGGAACGGCGGCGGCGGTGCAAATTTTGAATTGAGTTAACCGTGTCATGTGCGGACCCCTCGGTGAGCGAGTCTGACTCGTACTTTTCCTGTATTCTCATTTAGTTTCATAGTATATTGGGCAGAACAAAACAACACCCCAAAATTTGTGTATCACGTAATAAATTTGACTGGTTTATGTTTAATTTATTCTGGAGAAACTACAAAACTGTAGTTAGCTCAGAAAAATAGCATCATAATTTTATTCAGTCCAAGAGTTTCGAATAGTACGCAAACTTTAACATCTGCAGCGTTGTGTTTGAATTAAGCAACTTTTGTTGAACCGTGTGAGAAATGTAGTAAAACACCTTTATTTTACTCAAGAAAAGATAATAAAACAAGTCTCGAGTCATTAAACAGTGAACGACGGCAACATTTTCAGAGATAAAGAAAATCTAGCTAACTCTACTGTTTTTTAGAGTTTCGCAGTTAAACTAGGAACCCTTATAGTTTAGCCATGTCCCCTCAGCTTAGCTCTGAGACTTTTAGCTCGAGAAAGCTGTTATTTATACATAGGTATTAGTCACGCCGACAAAGTGGTAAAAATAAATCATATTTTTTTAAGGTCATCTACCGCATGGTGTGGGGGATAGGTCTTTCAAAAATATTGCGAGTTTTGATAAATTTTTCGATTAAGAGATCTGTTTGTGAAATATAAAGATTTAAAGTGCTAATTTTTGTTGCAGTCCACAAATTGCAAAGAAAACCCAGCAGCAATTTTGCCATCATGGATTCGTAGTACAATATTGCATAACTGTAAATAGTAAATAACCCTAATATTAACACTAGAATTTTGAACTAAACTTCGTAATATATCAGCGTGTAGTTCACCTGAGCACGGAGTTGTTACTCAACTATATTATACATGGATAATGCAGCAACGAACATACTTAAAATTGATCTGCCTACATGTTGAGGTCCCTTTCGTTATGTTAAATTACTTTGTTTCACATTGCAATTAACAGCAAAGCAAACAAAACAGTATTCTTGAAAATGGATAGGTAATATCTATTTGTTAATCAATTTATAGTTTACTTTGCTTCTTTAAAATTTAATTAAACTCTATGACCAAGAGAATGGTACCATATATGTAGTTAGGCCTTTAAATAGAAGTCTTTATTGTAGTTTCAGGTCACTATGCACCTTAAAACTAGACTAATGCAACGAGTAATGCAACAATTTACTAATACGAGTAGGTATATGACAGATTTGACGTCGGGTCTAGTGTGTCGGCGTCACCATTACGTAGGGATGTAACTTTTATGTACGCAATATATTCACGCACACTTGTAAAACGTAGTACCCCTAATGCTGGCGTACACTGTTGAGGTAAAAAGAACTTATTAAATATGTTTTTAACGCCCCGTCACCGTGGGATGAAGGTTTCTTTACGACGGCCTTATCTGTCTACGTTACGTGTCTCGGCATACACTCTCGCCTTACCGCGAACACGGCTTACATGCTTACGATAAACAACATCTAACTAATCTCATGCGAGCTTCGGAATAATGCTTTATACGCGGTTGAATAACATTGTAGCGTGTCTGCTTTACGTACGGGGTAAGCTCATGCGTGGTAATAAGAGATCAAGTGCGTGCGACGGTGTTTAATTTGAGACCAATTTGTGGGAGGTTTTTAGAATTTTACTTTCGGAGTTGACACATTTTTTATCCCCGACGCATGCAGAAGGGCGTATACGTTTTATGTATGAATCTGCACGGTTAGCACATGTTGTCCGCGACTTGTTTGTCGCTCGGATCTCCCTTTCTTTCTGGTCTGTAACGATAGAGACGCACTGAGCGACAAGCGAGAAAATACAACTTGTGCTACCCGTGCTGTGTATGTATCTGTGGTACCGTAGCTCTTAAGCAGCAAACGCACTGAGAGCGAAGGCGGAGCGGTGCGGCGAGTTTCCACACTAAAGCCCGATTTCCATTGGTCAAGGACAGTGGTAAGTACAGTGGCAAGGACAGTGGAGTGAAAAATAGAAAGCGATTCTATTTGGACCCACTGGCAAGGCAACTTGACTCGCTTCTGTCCGATCGGTTTACACTACTGTAGTGTCCTCTGTCACTGTCTACTGTCCTTGACCGATGTAAAGTGGGTCTTTTCCTCGCTCACCGCTCCACTACCTCGATCCGCTCTAGTAGAAAGGCAGCCTAAAAAGTGTGCCTATAGCGTGGCGGAGGCGTTGTTAGTATGGGAACGCGCCGCACCACCGCTCCGCCTCCGCACTCAGTGCGGTTGTGGCTTTAAATATAGAGGGACCGATTAGAACACGTTTTAAAAAAAAAAGTTAGGTTAACTAGGTTTAGTACCAATTTCACCATACGATGTTAACCACATTCCACAGTCCACATTGATTAAATTTAACATTGTATGGTGAAACTGGTACTTAATGTCAATTAGGCTGTTTAGGAGTGGATCTGAAAGTAGGGTCACGATTATTTCAGGGCTTTTTATTTAATTTAATAGTTATTTCATTTTGGTTTTGTTTCTGACTCTTTAACGATAAATAAGTGAAGGTAAAAATCAACAGTACATTGACATTTGTACCTTAAACAATCGTGTATCAAGTTCGTTTTAACAATCGTTAGTTGTGTTGCTAAACGTTAATACGTCTGTTTTTTATGTCATTGAGAAGGCTAATGAGCCCACAGGGCACGTCATAATAAGTAGGCTGGCCCATTGACATTTGAAATCCCTAAAATGGAATTGCGTTGCCAACTAGGGCCGGTACAGACGGACTGCATTTGAACTGCAACCCAGCTGCAAAATGGCAGTTCGAGGGCAGTTCTGATGCAGTTCTCGTAACTGCACGCCAACTGCAAGCGGGCTGCGCAGTTGGTTTGCAGTTTTAATGCAGTTACATCAACTGCATCAGAACTGCCCTCGAACTGCCATTTTGCAGCTAGGTTGCAGTTCAAATGTAGTCCGTCTGTACCGGCCCTAAGGACTACTTACAACGGAGTTAGATGCTAGACATTTCATCGGTTGTCTTACTGAAGCGCTTGGCGCTTGGCTGCAGGTTAACAGATAATTTACTGGTAGCTACAGGGACGGACACAATTTCACCAGTGTCGCCACCACTAAATGGTTGGTAATAATACACATAACAACAATAATTATTATTAATGGAGTAAATGGCTAAATTTTTTGTTTGTTTTGCATCCGAAAACAATTACCTTAAGCCACCTAATTGTTTTTTTGGGCTCACCAAACTGGTTCGTTTCTGCCTAATGTTGAAAACATCGTAGAGAAACCTGCTCAATATTCTGTGTTCACAACTCACTCTATACCATAACCTACCTCGCATCTTCAAGAGGTAAACCCAGCACTCAACAGTGCATACATAATGTCTTGTGTCTATAGCGTAGAAAACCCTCTTAATAACTGAACAGTAAATTAAATTTAACTTTTCAATGCATATTTACTTTAGAAGTTACTGATTATCTCTGCCTTGCTAATAATCGATGTTAAATCAAAGTTTGAGAAAGCGGCACTTCAATACGAGTATCATCTTAAGAAACGAATTTCAATGTATAGCTGAATTATTGCTCTAAGGTTTTTCACAGGATTTGATACAATTATCCTGGACCCTCATTCTACATTGAGTTTACGCCAATTTTTTTTGTATTGTCACGTTATGATAGCTCTTATTTACTCAACAGTAATGGCGGTTGATTTAAAAATAATACCATAACAATACGTGTAGAGACAAAGTAGAATTAGGCATCGTCTTTACATTTGAGGTCAAGTACCTCCGCAACCTTACTAAAAATAGCATATGTTTTCGGCCGATAAAAACGTTTTGGCTTGTGTTTATCAGTTCCAACTACTTTATCTTGAGATTTGGCATGGAGTTGGGTACCTAAGCGAACCCACATACAGATAGATAAGACGGCAAAAACCCCTATCCGGACATCGCCAAGGACACTGTAGGTTATTTTACTTTTGTAATGTTGGTGCATTTAAGGCACATTCAAAGAACAGGTAAAGAAATACTTTACGGTATTTATTTAACTAGGAATTCCAATTAATGTGTTATATAATGACAAATGCTTTTTTGGGTGACCTCGCTTCCAGCCTGGGTGCAAAAGTAGAAAAAAAAAAGTTGTATTTGGAAGAGTGGCGGAAAAAAAACACGGAAACTAAATCTATGTTTTATGGACATCACTGTGAAGAACGATGTTGTTCTACTACCAGAAACACTGATGAAGTAGCAGACTTGAACCAAGTAGGTAACTAGATAGATACTAAATAAGTTAAAAATACACTGCTAGGAAAATATAACTATCGGTTTTTTTTTTTTAATCTAGACATACTATTGTAAATATTATTATAACGTCAGTACCTACGGCACCCTGTTGTTTTCGATTTGATTGCTCGTGAGAGTCGTGAGCATAGAATGTTCTTGACGCAAGCTAAATTCGTTTTATATCTCTACGACAAGTTAGGTTATCGAATCACAGTTATACGACAGTTACAGCTTAATAATCTAAATTGTTTCAAAACTCAAAATACCCTCGCTACAGTTATGCTGTATATTAACAAATGCTCAAGCGTCGACAATTCTATAAAGCAATTTTACGCTCACAGAACAACTAGGTTGGGTCTGAGTTTCTCTGAAACTTACGACCATGTTAATATTCACGCATGATCGTTCCTTTTGAAGAGTTCCTTCTTCCCAGATTATCGTCAGGGCTGGTTCACGGTTCGCGAGGCTTCAGACGTGTATTGTTACAAATGCTTTGTTGTGTTTTGGAGCCTTTGGAATATGTGCGGTACACGTGTGATTCGATTGATTTTAAATGATTGCGTTTTGATTTGAGATGACCTTTTACACTTTGGTTTACAATATTGTTTAAAATACAGCTTGTTACAAAATCGATTATCGCAAAATTGTTTCTAGTGTTCTTGTGAGATCCATTATTTAAAAAAACCGGCTTAGAGAATAACAAGATTCAAAAGGTGGTCAATTAAATAGGTTACGAAATCGAAAACAAAACAAAGACGACGATTTACGAAGGTTTACGAGTTTAAAAAAAAAACGGTTACAAATTAAGAAGCCTTGATTTAATATATTTACTTAAGTATATGAATTTGGATTTTACCTTGTGTTTACATAAATAATGGTACAAATCATAAAATAAATAATGTAAAACCAAATATTAATCATTATCAACCATGGCCTAGATGCACTACCTTTCTATTTTTTTACTATTCTAATTAAGTGAAACAGGAAAATGAGAAATAAAATGCAACAATAAATCGACCTACACTTTATTTAATTATTTTCCGAGATTTCTGCGCTCCGAGGAAATTGTCCCTCCTGAAAAACAACAAAAAGCATGAAGTACAGTTCTAAAATGGAACGAGCCCTTCATCGGTCAACCATTTGTTAATATGTATGTAGCCATACATATGTATTTGGTCAGGATCTCATACGAGATAAATCACAGAGCAGGCGTTATGCACATAACTCTTGGGCTTCGGACCACTTGACATTAGCAAGGCCTGTCCCATAACATAGAGGTTTCTCATGTCGTACTAGATGTGGTAAATTCAATCCGTTTAAAGTTTAAATTTTAAGCAACTCCTGTTATAGGGTTCCGTAGTCAACTAAGAACCCTTATAGTATCGCCATGTCCGTCTGTCCGTCTGTCTGTCCGCAGGTTATCTCAGAGACTCTTGGTACTAAAACCTAAAAGATGTTATTTGGCATAGTTATACATTTAAATTACGCCGTTCAAGTTGTAAAATATAACCTTGATTTTCTTTTCCGGGTCCCGTCTTGTTTCGCTAGTTGTGTCGTTTGAATTTCGTTCATAGTGTTTGTATTTGCAATACCTAACTGTGTCGGAGCCCTGCCCTGTGCCATAGTATACTTCCCTATACTGTGCCTGTGCATGGTCCGATAATGCTCTTGCCCTTTCTAGAAAGTAGAAATGCCGTCAAAAAAAGTAGTAAGTTTATTAGTTTGAACAGCAGCATCTAATGGATAAATATACAACGTTTTTTTTTGTATAGTTTAAAACGAAAGTACGACTCAAACACTTTACTCATATTTCCAGACCTCCTCAATCCACTTTCCCCACAATTCCTGGCATACACTTTCCAGTGACTATTACATTCTTGGCCGGCCCTTAGCTTGAACCCCGAGGTTATGCGAAAAGGTTATCAGTGGGACCTAATTTAATTCATTATGCTGCCTTGTGCCGACCCTCCCGACAATGCGAGAATGGCCTATGCAAAATTCTTTAACCAGGATTATTAATGTGTTTCAGTTACGGCTGTTCGGATCCCTTATTTTGACGACCTAATGGATTTAAATTTACCATATTGTGGTTTGTGAAAGATTTAGGACGGTGCTCATAAAACTCGTTTGTTTACTCCTCTATTTTATATTTTGTCTAGCTTTTGCCCGTGACCTTTGAGGAATTGTATTATTCTTTAAATTAATTAAGTACATTAAATTTTCCAGAATGGACATTATCCTATTTTATTACGTTCCTAATCCTTGTTAGATTAATTACTAATTTATAAGTTAACTTATATTTTAATTGAATAGAACTTTTACCACTTTAGCTTCGTAATTATGAATCTTAACCCTTGATATATTTTAATTATGATGAAACCTAGTCTAGCGTACTTTAGCAAATAAAAAAAGGTCTAAAAGTATTACCGAGAGTACGCCAATACTCAACAATGGGTCGTAAATAAATATAAACAACCAATTTTAAATTACAATTTCAATTTAGAACCATTCTTCTTCTTCAATGTAACGCGTTAAATCAAAATTGAGAACGCTCGGCAAATTTATCGCCATCATCGTCAACTTTGGCAAACACTTAAATTTGAACCGAAGGTCTGGGTAAACGGCTCACCACTTCCATTACCGTGTCAAAACACATATTTCCAATAATGTGACGAAATCGCGTTTGATCGTCAACATAGCTACACTACGCCATGCCACGAATGGAATCAACACATTTGAAACCTAAAGTAACAAGACAAAAAGCCGAAAATGTATTGCCCTCAACATCTTCATAGATATTTATTTGATGAGAGAAGTAATCCATCAAAGTTTTATACACTTTCAAGTAAACAATATTATGCCAAAAATCTGAATCTGTTTACGTAAATCTTGAAAAATATTAATGTTTAACCTAAATTCACCCTTAACCTGACAGGTTCATATTTTTTCATAAAAAATGAGAATTGACGTGTCTTTGTAATTTAAAAACGACGTAGTAAATTTTCAAAGTAATGTTCACTAAAAGGCGCCCGAGGCAGCTCATAAATGTACTTAGTCTCGATGTTACGGGGCTACGTACATTGTGCTCACCTGCCGAGTTTGCTCAGGCACTATCCCGTTATAGACTCCTCGTCGCCTAAATCCGCAAACATATTAATATCGAACGTTGCATCCTCTTCTTTATTCAACTTATTAATATCCTTCAAACTGTTGACGAAATATTCGAAATGCTTATTATAATCATCTGCATCTTTATATTGCTTATCGTATTCCGTAATAAATTTACGAAATAGTTCTGGAGCTTCGTCTAGGTTGTAAAATGGCTTGGGTTCATCGTGTGGCACACTGTTTTCCTCTGTGTTTACTTCTGGGATCGATGACAAGTAACTTTCATCTGGTTTTATGTATGTCTCTATCGGGAGTTCATTGGGGGGAATACTTTCAGTATTTTCTGTAGTTGTTTGCTTTTTTAATAACTCGTTGTAGTCATTGTTCAGTATTTCATCGCGTAGTTCTTTATAATAATTATCGAAGTATCGATCTTTAAACTCTTCTACGCTTTCTACGTCGTGGTACTCGAATGTATTTGCATAATGTACAGTAATTATCAACAAAAAGTGCACAAAAATCTTCATATCTCTAAAGAAACACACGTTCTGGTCCAACTGCGTTTGTAAACTGTCTGATGAGATTCCTATAATGTATTCATCCTCGAGAAACTGGTTATGTCATAGGTTGAAGGTGTTTTTATGTTAAGTTAGTTTACTGACATTTAAGTAGCAAAAACATACGACCAATGACAAAGTACCTAAATAGGTTACATAATGTTTCAAATAATAATTAAACTAATTAAGATAAAATCAAACATACTCGGACACAATTATATAAAGTATAATTACTTTATACTTTATATTAACCCAAATATTTTCTGCTACAATATACATACTACAAGACACTCAAAAAATGGCAACGAATGTTTAAACAAATTTTTATTATACTAACTACTAACTTGACGACATGCTAGCCTAGGTGTATAGGTGGTAGTGACTCTGCCTACTAACCTAGCGGTCCCGGGGTCAAATCTTGATATTGGTTGACATTTATAATAATAATAATATTAATTAATTTTATTTCGAGCAACGAGGCCCATAGTTACAAATACCTTATAGACTAAAATACATAACAAGATAAAACTTAAAACTAACACCGAGGTGACCGAACAGCATGTTTCTGTTTTGCCAAAATTGGCGTGATGTGCGCGAGTATTTGTTTCTAAGTCTTGGATGTTTTCTATGTATTTAAGTACGTAGTTTATCATATTACACATAGAACAAGCCTAGAGCTTAGTGTGGGACTAGGTCAATTTGAGAGACATTGTTCAGGCTCCAGAAATAACTATGTTTGTTAGATACCAAGTTAAGCTTTGACGTCACCAAATTTCAGATCAATCGGTCAACATGAAGGCGGTTTATAACTAGTTTTGACCCACATAAGACACGAACAAGACAAGCTAAATAGAACCGTTTAAAAAACAACTACTTTACTTAACAAAAACGCCGCATTTTTTTTAAAAATGTTATTACTTTGTATTTTATTATCAATTTTATTTAAAAGTAAACATTTGGATAGGTACTATCAAAGTTAACAGTAGACACACAAACTGGTAGACGAATACAATTATTGCTTTGTGATATACATACATTCACGCCTTCATTCCCAGAGTGGGGTAGGCAGAGCTACAGAATTACCAACAACTCTAAAAACTTGTTGTTAATAAATTCTGTAACCACATTTTGCACAAACAGGCTAAGATGTTTACCAGCGTATATTATTGACAGGTTGCGAGCCCGTCGCCTTGTAATATTTTGGGATAAAGAAACTTCATGCTAAATAGTGTACAAAAAACCCTTTACCCTTTTTTTAAGGCTTCTGAATCTTCTCCGATTCGTGTCCTAGTGAAATAAAACAGGTGTACGTTTATTGCCTGACATGTACCTAAGTCAACAACTCCATGAATAAATAGTCCTCACACGCGTACAGAGAAATTTAAAGAACCCGAGATATTCAACAGAATAGCAATCGTAAAACAGCCGTAACAAAGCTTATCTATTGCCGTCGTATCTCCGGGTTATAATAAAGGCAATGTTTTCAGTTACCTTTTCTGTGTAGGTAGGCAGGTAGGTATTGTTGGCAGATAAGGGCGAGCCAAGTCCGCCGCGTAATTCTGCAGCTTTGCGCACTACGTGCTTACAACGGCCGCTGATAAAGCTTTGTCTGCTTATCGCCGCTCGCCACTGGCATGACCTTGCAATGTTGCCTGAAAAATGCCATTGTAGCTTCCTTGGAAAACATAGTCAACACAATATAAAAATAGAAGGCCACCATTACTGTCAAGTAAGCAAGAGTAATCGCAACGTTCACAATACGATAACATGTCAAAGGCAATATGGTGTTACACAATAGAATAGTATATTTATAAATCTATGGAAAGCTGATCTCAAAACTAAACTACACACATCAAAAATACTGTTATAAATCCAAAACGGGACTTGATCGCGAAAAACATTATGCATATACCTTAACGGTTCGATCGTGTTGCAACGGCTGTGGTCTCGAGCAGAATTTATAACACAAAATCTCTAAATTATTTTGATATTTTTCACTGTACTGCATTGCGATGTATTGCAAAATACTTACTAAAATAATGAAGAGATTGTTATGATTCTTAAACATTTTTGATGAGTGTAGAACAATACTATTTTTGACATTATTTTTCTTCTTTTAATTCCAGGGTATAAAACAAACTTGTTATTTTCAGAAGCGTGACAAGCAATGATCACCGGAACCGCCTTAATAATTCCTGCCGCACTAACTTCTCCAACAACTGTGACCTCAGCCATAAACATGAAACCTTTATGTAAATGCTCACTAACCTATCCGTCCACAGAATAAGACGACTAATAAATTAGCGAGTCTCCAGAGATACACAAAGGATTACCGAAGTCCAGAATAAACTGTAAAGTCTCGGGAAACACGAACACCCGGTCACGTCAGCCTTGTCTTGGATAAGCTGAGTGGAGACCGATAAAATTAAGACGGATAAGGGTTCAGTGCGACACTCAGCAGCTTTCGAGGATCCATCTTCATATAATTATATTTGAAAACCTTCTTACGTAATGTATTGTTTAGGGCTAGTTCGGTAAATCGCTATCGGACTGTGCTATGTCAGGGCTTGTATTGTACCGACGAAAATATTTTCAAATTGTGGAAGTTTATAATGAGAAATAAATAAATATAAATATTAGGAGACAATCTCACATAAATTGACCTAGTCTCAAACTAAGCTCTAGGATTGTACCATGGGACAAACATAAACATACTTATACACCGTGCCCGGGACGTACCCGAAGAATTTTAACCATCGATTCTAGACCCTATTTGGAGTATATAATGTGGTATAACATGTAGTTCAATAACGCATAATTTCCGAGATTTTTATTATTTAAAAAACAATTCCATATTTAATTTAATTTGAACTCTGTCATTTTAACCTAAAGCATTATTTACTAAGAAAGATTCATGTTGTAAGTAGCAATATCTTCAACATACAACATAAATTAATTTAATCAATTTCTTAGTAAATAATCCTTAAGTTAAGGTGACAGAGTTCAAATTAAATGAACTATGAAATTGTTTTTTAAATAATAAAAATCTCGGAAATTATGCGATATTGGACTACATGTTATACCACATTTTATACTCCAAATAGGGTTTAGAATCGATGGTTAAAATCCTTGGGGTACGTCCCGGGCACGGTGTATAGAGAAATACATACCTACTTAAATACATAGAAAACATCTAGCACTCCGGAACAAAATACTCGCGTTCACACAAATATCACTGGGATTTAAACCGGGAACGCTAGCTTCGTAGGCAGTGCTTGGGGAAAGGACAGAACATTCTCAAAGCTCTCTAAAATTAAATGAAGAATATTTTCAGTATTTTTTTTAAGATTGCAACTTCTGGGCAAGTTGTGCCAATCGTTCATTGCTAGTCATTGCGGGTTAGCTATGATTTACTGCATCTTTTTAATTATAATGTTGAGGTTCGTTGTGCAATCTTATCAGAAACACAATTTCATTATTATTATTTTTTACCCTCAACTGTTTCAACAAAAATATTTAATTTATTAGTTTCTTGGTAACTTCACCGGATAAAAAAAAGATTATCATACAATCATTGGAATCACACTCCCATAATAAAAGGTTCATAGGTCCATTATATTGGCAAATATAATGATAATTTGAAATAAATTCGGCTGTAATGATAATTTGAAATAATAAATATGCTTGTAATTTTCTAAAAGGTTTTGTGAATATCGGCTTACACACAGTGGTTTTTGAAAGAAATGTGTAAAAAACCATTTAGTTTTTTAGCAAGATAACTAATTATTCTGTACACCATCGTACAACCTTTGTTTTAAGTAGGTTAAATATCAGGTACTTTAAGTCCTCCGCAGATGTAAATAATGTTCATCACAGCGAGTAATACGAAATCTGCGCGCATAATGTATTGCATCAGACGTGACTCAACAGAACCCATTAAACCACTCAATAAAATAAAGCAGCGATATGAATCAGTTCACTGAATATGAATGCAATAAAACACCTCAGTGCCAAATTTAAAAGATAAAAAAGATAAAAGATAAATGTAAATTGAGAACGTAACGAAACGGCACGTAGTTAAAACTTTAAATTAATAGGAGCGTATAAATAATTACTAAAGTACCTAACTTTTAGATTCATACTTCATTCTCGGAAGTTTGGGTGCGCATTGACTCGTTTTTTGCGGGTCGCCTCCACAATGTCCGCGGGTAAATAATATATTGAGTGACAAACGTCTCGTCCTCTTTATTCCGGGTCACCCTTGAACCGAATATATTGCGAGCAATTTTCGGGGTCGTTTACCACGCTCCGGGATGCCAATGATACGCTTCTCAAACTTCGCGTGCGCCTCGTCCTGCCCTCTACATACATAGGGACTACGTAGCTATTCGCGATACGTCTGCAAATTGCTTTATACGGCTATTTATTTATGTCCCGTAACATGATTAAATGAATACGGTTCGCGCATTGATCGCTCTGTTGTCGTTTGAATATTTAAACGAAGATTGGTCGGACGGAATCTAATTACTCTTACTCGTATTTTAGGCCCCGCTGGGGCTAGGGTTGTCTTGTAACAGTGTTTTTGTCAACAGCCACGTCGCGACAGTTGCTTAATCATGAATGACACGTTTACGTATTCAGAAGGCTCGCCTCTCCCGCTAACGAGAAGACGAGATAAGTTTACAAACGTCGTCGTCTTGAATTCCCTACGGTGTTCAGTCCCGCGTTGATTGTCCGGGATTTGAAATTAACATAACAGGAACGTTCCGTGTTCAGCGACTGCTTTAGATACGGCTGTAAGACGGAACGATGTACATGTTTGTTTGAATAGCGGATTGAGCTCTGACGTCCTCTGACGCCAGCCTCATAAACAATGGGCGCCTTGTCTTCGCTCCCGTAGCGCGTTTCTTGTATGCGCTGCGCCTATACTCCAAGAAACACGCTTTGCATAGGGATGGCGCTTATTCCTTCAGGACAATCGTCATCGTTAACAACTGTGATTACTCCCGCGATACGGGTTAATAGTGTTTTTGAGGTAAAATTTTCAATACTATTGCATTTAAATACTAAATAATCGACATACAACAGTTTACTTTATTGAAATTAATTAATAATGGAAAATACAACAATTTATGTAACACTATTGATGAGTCACATTAACATTCAGGGTCGGTCCTTCGTCCAGAGGACAAGGGTCAATACGCCTTTTTTACAATAAGTTAGTGAAACAATCGTCGTAGTTCAAGTAATGCAAGGCGAGGCAGATGAATCATTAGTCCTAAACTAATATTAACTCTGTGTTGTGCAAACAACGAATTTGGGGTGTAATATCATCAGTGCGGGCGTCGGCGGTACGCGTGCGGGCTCTTGTTTCGCTTCAAGCAAACGTTCTTTCATTTTCTAATGGATCGGCACTGAGGGAATATTTGTTGGAAAACTTTCGCCAGACACAGATATTTACATAACAAAGAAAGGGGTAAGGGATCCCGAGTGTCCCGAAAAACGTATTCTTGTCAGGAGTCCGGATTTCGTAAAGGATTTGTCGGTCAATTTCGCGTCAGTACGTTTTTGTTGTACTCAATTTTGTGCATAATCAGGATCCGGATTTAGTGACGCGTGTAAGCAGCTCGTTCTTTATTAAGCGGCGGAAATTTCTCAGAAAATGTATCTCAGGTTTCCTTATTCGAGACTGAATTGTGACATTATTGGTATTGTGTTATCCGGCACCGAAATAGCTCTATGCATTTAAATATATTTTTAAAAGTATAGTGAACTGTCAGACTGTTCTTTGTTTGATATCCAGTGCGCCATCTTTGTGTTGTTTCGATAGCTTTGTTAAAGTATCCTTTTTCCCGTGGGATGTAAAGGTTTGATGGCCACAAAGTTCAAAAGGATAATGTATTAGATATCTCTAGAAAGCCACTGTTTTCGATTTTGTTCTTTGTCGTAGTGTTTCAGGGTAAATCTTTATTGTCAGTAATGTCATCCTGATTAAATAATGAACTGTATCGGGACAACTCGGGACCAACGCGTACGGGCCATTAGGTTAAATTTATTCTGATTGTTATTTTATTCACTTTATTTGATACCTTAATTCCCTTATGGCAAAAACGGTTTTGTTACCACAGTTATACGTCCGGGATATCTGTCAAGTTAATTATTCAGCTCTTCATGTGAGTTCTTCTCTCCCTTTCAACACTTTGCCATTATTTTAATTTTAATACTCCATAAATCATGATATTGACCTCGTTATTAAACGCTAATAGGTGCCATAACAGCGTTATAAACTTATATCTCTTCATACTCGTAATTTAGCTACGCTTCAAACCTCATTTCGCAAAAGTTTCCCGCTTTTATCTACTCAGTGCACTTCGCGGGAAATAGAACTGTGTCAAAATGACATTCAACTCTGTCTAAGTTGTAAATGCTGGGGGCACTTGCCCCCGTTGAAGTTCGCTTATGCGATAACATTTTCATATCCATTCGGAGTCGTGTATGGGTGTTTAATGTATTCATATTTTGCTTGAGACTGCTTCCCACCCCGCGCTCGACGTTACTTGCCACTTTTGGCGTCGAAAACTTGAAAAGTAGGCGTATTACAAAATGGGCGCGATATTTTTCGCTGTTTACAAACAGAAGCGCGATCTTGGGAAATTTATTGACACTCAAGTTGCTTTTAGTAGGAAAAGTATGAAGTTTTTTTTTGGTTTTTAACGTGGAAGACAAGAGAAATAAAATTAAAAATCTAGTTTATTTTGACTCTACAGTTAAGTAAGTATTATATATTCGTCGCTTAATTCTCGATATAATGAATAATAATATCTAATGAAGCGACACATATAATATAGATCGAACTTCACTTCAAGAAGTTCGTTTGATCATATATTTTTAGTAATACATATATTCTTCGTCGAATCTCCAGCGATACGTAGCAATTCATTGCGCCAGGTTGGTTTGCTCATCCATATTAATTAAATACCGAAATACGAATTTTACAGTATTAAAATTATCAAGAGCACAGAAAATGTTCTTATCTAATAAACATCCTATCTTAAAGTTATCTCTTTGATCTGGAGTTATAATAACGATGGAAATTCGTTATAAATTTTGTTTCCATAAAGAAAACACTGGTGAAAGATAATTTTACTGATCAAAATTCTGAATTTCTATAATTCTGAATGCAATGTTTTGATAAAAGAATTTATTTTATGATATCGCTTATAAATCAAACATAGCCTAAACTACGTAAATATAGCAATTAAATCATGCATTTAATCTAAAACAGCTCCAGCTTAAAATAACTTTCGGAAAAACGAATATTCTAACAAATAAATATTCGGAAGAAAAACAACCAGAATTTTAAAGTGTTCCCGTTCGTGATATCGAAATAGCTATTTTTAACTCATCAAGCTTCAAACTTTTAGCTTTCAAATTATAATACGAGTAGGTACTTTGTAATATACCTACGCACTAAGTTGAACAAACTTTTTACAATGCCAAGTTCGAACTTTATGAATTTACATTATTTCTAACAAAGCTTCTGTTCTCCTAGTAATTTATTACTCCTCTGACAAAATATTAATATGCGTACATATAAGACTTTAATTAGGTTATATAAGACTACGTAATCAGAGGGTCTGTCACCCGTAAAGATTACAGAATAAGTTAATTACTCAACCAAATAAATACGCAAACTAAATATAACACGACAGTTTCGCAAATTAATTAGTTGTCAGTCTGCACTTATAATTTTCTGCAGAGGTTTTGAAATAAAATTTGTGGTAAAAAAACTTTGTCCCTACTGCAAGTGTTGAAATTTTGACAAATTACCCACGCTTGATCCGCAGAAAATATGAAGGAAGCGTCCCCGCAAATAACTGACGAGTGAGTAATGCCCTTTATATGAACCACAATTTATTCGGCTCTGCTATATCCCGCTAATACTAAGCCCCAAACATAATATTGCTTGAGGGAAAATTGTAATCGTCATCCATCTTACGGCTTTGCCAGCAGTGTCGCTTTTTGCCACTGCTAATTGTCACACGGGCAAAATTTTTGGGTCTCGCGTCATGTTTTATTTCTCTTATTGTGTAAGGCTTCGTAAATAAATATTAACGACATGGTAGATTTCTGCCGTGGAAATGTCCGTGCGGCGTTACTGAATAAACATATTTGATATTTCTTATTTTCTAGTCGACCTACTACAAGTCTTTGGAAAATATTATGTTGTGAAACTTGTAAACTTGTAGTCTATACCCCTCAAACCTATTAACTGTATTTTACTACTAGACCAAAATCCTAATATTAATCGTCAATCGTACATATAGGGTTTATGTGAAAATAGGTAATTTAAGATTTTTTAGCCTACAATAGTATTTTCTTTCTTTTTATTTAATCTCAACTTACGTGCTTGTCTTTGGCTAAACTTAGCACATAGGAGCTGTCACAGCAGTTTTATTCATAAGGTGTCAACGAAACAAATTAATAAATGCCTCCAAAAGGAAACCTAATCTACGAGAATGTTGACAATTATTTTATTCATGCCGCCCCCAAAAAGCTCTTTGTCACTCGCCATCAAGCGGAACATCTATTTGGATCCTGCGGTATTAGATACTGCCGGCCCATCTAACATTGTGCCCAATTAGGCTTGACGTATAAACTTGTTACTGCCCATTATTATTCTACTTTTTCTGGTTATATTGGTCGTTTCCCTAATCTGTTGTCGGATGAAGTTCAATGGCCTTTTAGTTAGATCCAGAAAGTTCAATACACTTTGATATGCTTAGCTCAGAGTAGCTTCACCTGAAAATGAACAAATCAAACGTAAGGGACGTGTGACAAGAGAAACAAACGAAGTCTGGGTCTAAAAATAGCATCAATCGTTAGTGGAACTTGAGTTCACGGATCTCAAAGTTTATTATTTCGTTCTCCGCTCCCGCGAGATGGCTATTCCTCTCGTTTTTATTATAAAATGGGGATTTACTATGTTATCATCTGAAAAAAGCAGACGCGTTACATATCCCCAAAAGGAGATAAATATTTTATGTCATAATTCATCCGAGCTATAAAAAGGGTGCGCGTCGACGAGCGTCTCGGAATGATTTTGCGCGGGTGGCGTCGGGGAAATATGGCATCGCCCGCGCCCGCGCTGATACTCTCGGTAATCTCTGGAATAATAATATCTGCGCGCATTAGGATACGAACAAATTAAAATACATGTTAGTGTTAAGGTAACTTGAAATGTTGAGATCATTTCGTAATTGCAGCACCTTTTAGCATTGGATAATTATTACGTCCTGAGATTCTATGTCTACTAGTTACAGTCTTATTGTAAATAGTAGGTATGACTATAATTTATTCACACGAGTAATTTATAGAAAGCAGGAAAGAAAGAGTAGTCTATCTTAAAAAGTTATTTGTTATAATATTTTGCGATCAGCAACGTTTGATTTAAAGTGTTTTTACGATTGTACACACTTTGCAGTTGTGTAAAGTTTTTTTTTTCATTCATTAAAACAGCCCTTGATTTTTTTTAAATTATAATACCTCGGTTATTCAAAGCTTTACCGTTTCGTTAAAACGTAACCTAGGTATATGTTAACATTCAAAGTAAAAGAAATACATCATTAGCGGAACGTTTTTTGTTCTCTAGTCCAATGAAGAAATAATATCGCTTGTGGCGAAACATGCATCTCGTTAGAACTTTTATGCGCTATACTCATACGGTATAACTTTTCCTTATTAGCAGTTTGTATCATTTTCAACTGAATTTTGAGCTGGCGCAATGCGATTATTAAAAGTTAAAACATTCATTATTTAATACCTATACATCTACTACCAATAGCCAAGGAAATTTACTCGTGTATCACTGAAAGACCCTGTCGAAATGAGTTGATGAAGTAAATGCTACATCACCCAATTTTGAATGAACACGGTATGCAAAAACATAGTTAAATATCCTTGAATGCACAAAACAAGAGATATGGTACCTAATGCGCCATTAAATCTTAGGGGATCAAAGGTTCACAAAAATTGCATTTCACTTGTATTTTTTGTATTGTGATTCTGCAGCCCGCAGACATTTGCAATCTGAAGATCTTACGATGATAATCTCAAGACTGCAAAAGCGTTGCCAACCCGGAGACCTAAGATGGAAGGCCTCTATGCTAGTAATTTCACTGGTTGTTATACCCCCTTCGTGGAACCCAACAATGCAAACATTGTTGTTTGACGATAGGTTAATAAGTAGATAAGATGGTGGTAGAGATCCAGTTGGACCCTGCATCACAAAAAAATAAATATCTTCATCAATTACACTCGCCTGTAATATTGCAATTAAATTTATATTAGTCACATTTATCACAAAATTTATAAAACTTTTATGAAATAACGTAAAATTACCCCAATAATTCACGAAACTAAGTGGCGGCAATATTACCAATGACACCGAATCTAATTCTCTGAAATTTGCAGCAATACTATCTTATAATTGGAAAAGTTCGACCACAAAAACGGGGGCTGGCCGCAAAAGAACTATAAAATGGCAGTTAACAGTCCAGAACGACTTCTCAATACCATTAGCCTGAAATACTGTATACTTATTTGATACTAACCTTGTCCCTTTGGCAGCCGACACTCGCAGACCACTTATGGCAATCAGTTGATGAAAATTAGATTTTTCTACGAGCCATCTTCTTGTAAGTGACCATAAAGTTGTCCGTACGGCGCTGCAGTCATAAATCTATTTTACTATCCGGAAATGGTTCCGGGCTCTTGTCACTTGTGTACGGACATTTGACGACATTGTATGAACAGTTTATGGACGTATTTTAAGATGATACATGTTTTTGCGACTCAATAAACTACGCGTCTAATAGCTATACCTACACTTAGATGAATATCTAGGTACATACCTACCCCCTTAATCATAAACGCACAATAATCCTATTTTCGATCAAGGTCCTGCCGAAACTGGACCTAGGGACTTCGAATTAGGAGGGAATATTCCTTGGGTACCATAGGGGAGCATTAAAAAAGGATTTTCTTAAAATCTACCCCGGGAAGAAATAGAGGAAGTAGGAGGAAACTATTTCCACGCGTACAAAGTCACGGGCATCCTCTATAATGTAGTAATAAATAAATTAAATAAAAAAGAGACTTACGGGACCTACGTTCTATAGGATTACTAAGGCATACTCCGTCCGTCCGTCTTTCCATCTATCCGTCTGTACCACGTTTTAAAGGCTATAATTATAAAGTATATGGGTATTCTTTTGCCGGACTTCGTATAAATATATAGATGACAAAAATAACAAAAACCCCTCATAAAATAAACCTATAATAGTACCTACATTATTGCCTAGGCGCGGAAAGTAATGGATTTCCTGACGAGGTGGTTAGCAAATGCAGGAACTGGTACAAATTACCTGATTATAAGTATTTTTTAAAACCTTTGACAAATTCGGAGAGAATGTTTGTTTGAAAACTACGAGTATTAGTTAAGATAGTTTCACGCACAACGAGCCGCCGCCCGCCGCAGCACCACACTGCACCCACCCGCAAGTTGGGTGTACCTACGGGATTTTTTCATGGTCCTTTCGATTTTATACGCAATAGAGAGCACTTTTAAAAAATAATATGGACATGGACGGAAAGTGTTTTCATACATTTAGGAGGAAAACGAGGCACTTCGCGACTTCGTTTTTCAAAAGAAAGGCCATCCTTTCCGAGCATGTTTGAGAAAAATTACATTATTAGATGTTTATGCCTAATAGTTTAACATTATATAGATTGTAATAAATTGTAGACCTGCTATAGGTATTTACAAAAAATAAACGAATTATCTCGATTATTTCAGGGGTGGCCAAGTTAGCCAACACATCGATACATTCATAACTTGACTGCTAAAACTATATCCCTTCCTTTCAGCTTGCTAGAAACCTCAACATTTTTTTTATTTCATCATCATTAATCATGTCAGCCTAAAGACCCGAAAAGGTAAAAGGAATGTATCTAATTACTGTGCAAAGATAATTTAAAATTTCCTTCAAAGCACGCAATTTTTGTCTGTCTTTAACTACTGTCATCCACATTCCTGCTCACGTAGTGATGTCATCCACCTCTTACTATAACAACGTTATGGCGACCAGTTCGAGGACACCGCTCTGTCACCTTTCTGCTCTATCTGTCATCTTCAATTCCCGGCAATTTCCCCGCCCATCCCCATTTTTGCGAGTTTTACGGGCAATCTCAATACATATTTAGCTATACCATTTTTCTCAATGTTCTGCCATAACAGAAATCTACCCCTAAAAGAAGTTTAGGGTTGTAGTTGCATATCATCATATCAATCACATCATCAAACCCAAAACTATGTAGGGAAAATTTGAATATTCGCTATAACTTTCCTGCTTCTGAATCCAAAAAAGGAGATATTTAACAAACATCTCATACCGTATACTGACCCGATCGGTACGATTAAACAGACAGGCAGCCAATCCACTATGCAAATACCGTATCAGTACGCAAAACCCGAACCGCGAGTCAAAAAGTACACGGAAACCTTTCTGTATATGTTAGCTTTACACATTCTACGTTTTCCCACATAATTTGACCTATTTTTCAAGAACGATCGACTGAACGATTGAGCGTTACAAATTGTGCTTCAAGAAGCATTTACGTTAAAACACAAATAGGCATTGCGAAAATAGGTCTTGTTTGTTAAATATTAACATTTCGACTCATCAACTCGACCTCGACATATCAACTATCGATCCCATGTAATGTAGAAAGATTAAAATTTTGGTATAAAATACTGTTACGTTCGCTCTGTTTGCGTTCTGTATAAATGGTTTTCTTTTTTCTTTCTTTCTTTCACAGAGATGTTTTATTAATTTTACTTCATCTAAAGTTACAAAAATCAAATATTCTTCAGATATGGCTTTCACTTGTAATAAAGCGTGGCATTTAAGAGAGCTCAAATAAATGTATTAAACCGTTTGAACCCGGCACGCTGTCGTCGCGGTTATTTTATTGGCCAGCCGCAAACGCGTGGATGGGCGGCATCCCAGATATTCAGTAATCAGTGCCAGCCCGTATGCCAATCAATGGCGCACCTTTCAGCGTTCTCTTGCTGTTCGTTTTTTAGCCGACAATGCAATAACCTATGTGAAACCGGGTCTTTTACACCAATTTGTTTTATAGGCGAGATAGTACTTTTTAAACGATTTCGAAACGGAGGAGTTTCCCAACATATCGGTTTTTTTAAAGTAAATTAATGAATAATCCCAAAGAAAAGTTGAAGTGTTCTGGATGATGGAATCTATGAGAAATCGAAGGAAATGCTCATAAATTATGGCACACATACTGCGATGCATTTGCATTCCTAAAACATCATTTATTTAATAAGGTAGGACTGACGATGAGCACCATGAGGGGAATAAAAATATTTTACGGGGACCGATAAAATTCTTATATTAAAATTATCCCATTTAATTCAGAAACGAATATTCTAAAACTTAAATTCTTTAACATAAAAGAGTTGACAACGTTTTTTTTAATAAAACAATATGATAAAAGCTGTCGTAAGGAAAACAACTGTTACTTTTTCACCAACTACTCAATAATTAATAATTATACAAATACTAGCGACCCGCCCTCGCTTCGCTTCGGTTAATATAAGTTAAAATAATCCCAGTTCATCTGGAATAACATACTTTTCAAATTATAGATAGGTGAATGTATAGAGGTTTTATTTAAGGACATTTTTAGAAATCGTGACTGCCAGTTATCATAGAATCTCTCTATATCAATGTTTATAGCGGACTTTTCATTGCACAATACAAACGAACTTTGCCTGGAAGTGACGCGCGAAAGGGCTACATAAGTCAATGGGAAAACTCTCAACGATCAAGTCTAAGCCCGCAACTTTGAATGTATTGTTGTGACTTGTAATTTGTCATTGAAAACGATAATTGTACGGGACATTGCAGTCGTTTAACTGGAAAGGAATATTTATGGAATCCGGGGAATTAAAAAGACTTTTCCAGCCGCACATCTGGACGTCAGTATCTGGATGTGCACTCTATTATGAACGTTTTTAAAGATGTTATTTGGGTGAATTAAGGTTCCGTAGTAAAATAATAGGACACCCTTCTTTCAAAACCAATTTATGTGGGGCGATCCAGAAGGTTGCAAGGAATTGAGAAATTCCGTTGGGAAATGGACAGCCTCTTCCAGGTCGAGCACAGTGTCTACAGAGTAGTAATATGTGTGTGTCGGTGCATTGATCTTCGATATAATTAAGCCATTTTTGTCGACTAATTCTTTTACTAAAACGCAAAGGTTTTCATTTTGAAGATTAATGCTCCTATTATGTTAGGTCATTTGTCCATTTCCTATTTTGAGCAACAACTCTGCAAAGAGCCGGTTTTCATACGTATAGACAACGAAACTGTCATATTTGTTTTGATTTCTAATCTATGTTACGCGTAATTTTGAATCTACCATATCTTCTAAAGTATTAATTTAAATAATATATTGTACGGGACAATATTAATCTACATTAAATGCCCAAGGTAACCAAGTATTTATCTGGATAAGGTTATTAAATACTGAATTGGACAGAATAGATTCGCTAATACCCTAATTTTAAAATAAAATCATAAACATAAAAATGGTTACTGTGAGTCAATCTTAGGAGATAGACATTATGCCATCGCGGAGTTTTCTCTAGGTTTTTTAAAGAACTACAATTCTTCAGTATATTATTTTGACACTTCTCTTAAGGTTTTAGGTTAAGGCCAGCATTAGCTATGTAAGGGCCCGAAAAACGATTTTTGACGACTCGGTAGGAAAACATTGAGTTTTCTCAATTATATTAAAACTTGATTTGAATGAAATGTACATATAAACCATCTAGAATAAATTCTCTAAATGACAGTGAAAACCGTATCATATTCCGTTGCGTGTTTTAGAAGGAATTAGCGGAGAAACAGGCAGACAGGTTAATTTATACTATTTAGAGAAGAGATGCATGGTTTCGGTTAAGTTTAATTAAATGTTTAGATAATTAAGTAATAGATTTCTCACCATCACATACACAGAACAGAAAAATCAGTAGAAGTGTCAAGTGGGCGTGTAACGTGTGGCATGGTTATGCGGAGTTCCGCGCAACCTACCATACTTTTGCCGCGATCACTTATTTCAATATTTCGATATTTCTAAAAAGGAAATAAATCCAGAAGCATGCCTTATTGTGCTTTTTTGGAATGTAAAAACGATAGCCGCACTAAAAACATTTTCCATGGTGGCGTGTTGTTTTTATGATAGTTTGAGTATTGGCGACAACAGGTCTGATACTAAGCGAAGGTCATGGCACTTCCACTGTTTTTTTTATATTCCGTGATCACCAGTGATCGGAATTAGGTGAGCTAAAATACGTACCTACTCAGCGCTAGAGGACACAATATATGTATAGTGGTTACAACCGGGTAGAAAAATAGTTTTTTTCTTGAATACCGGGTATTCGGTATTTATCCAATGATATTTTATATTTAGATACGTTATGCTCACACTAAACGCATTCAAAACCCGTGACCAATTACTGACAGTTGCTAGGCAACCATATTTCTACAGACAAAGACGGCAATCCATAGCAAGCGCTATTGTTAGAAAGAGATAAATAGATAAAAAGTAAGGTACTTTTGCGCGCAGATGACGTATCTTAATATAAAATATCATTGTATTTATTAGTCGTAATGTTAAACATTCATGTTTTATGTTAATCTAAAAGTTGTAACTATTTCTACTTGTTTTTTATCTTCAAAGTGTAAGTAAATATTATCTCTTTCGACATGTTCCGTGCTTGGGTGAAATCACCTGCGTACCACTGTACCATGTGAAAATAATAAAGACAATAATTATACATTACAACTAATACCCGGATAAATATTGAATACCCGGTTTTCAAGAAAAAAAAAAATTCTACCCGGTTGTTACTACTCTATATTATGTCCTCTTGCGAAGAGTACGTATTTTGGCTCACCTAATTCCGATCACTGGTGATAACATACACTCTTGAAAGTGAAAAGAAAGAAGTGGCCTCTGCCTACCCATCTGTGAAACAGGCGTGATTTAATGTTGGTACCTATGTATGTATGTACATACACTCTTTGATGCTCTGCTGAGGACTATAGGCTTCATGTTACACTCATTTACACAATATACAGGAACCATTAGTCAAATTTTACGTGTCTATCTATTCTCTGTTGTAAATAAAACCAATTAAGTAACTTAGAGGGCTGTTTTTTTAATTCCAATTTTGATAATTATTACTTACACTCATGATAACTTTTGAGTGGGATGTCCGATTTGAATAATTCAAAAAGTAATTTACAGGTACTGATATAGCCTTGAAAACGAAGTGATTTATTTGGATAAGGATTAATACCAAGGTACGAATAATGGGGCCTAGTTAGTACCGGCGTTACTATTGCATATTTTAACATTAAAAAGTAGTTATCGTGACATTACTTTAATAGTTAGACATATGGTATCGCAGAATTTTTTGTAGACATTGATGTCTTCTATAAAACTGTAGTACATCACTTTGCTTTATTGTCAGTTTCCGCAGCGTACGCGTTTTTTGGTATTTTTTTCACACCTTTGGTCACATTATCGAAGTTTTCATACGGATCCCTAACTTTTTTGAAAATATTATATAGCTTATGTTCATCAGGAATAATGTAGGATTCTAATGGTGAAAGAATTTTCCAAATCGGTGCAGTAGTTTCGGAGCCTATTCTATTCAAACAAACAAACAAAAAATCAAATCTTTCCTCTTTATAATATTAGTGATGAAGATGTAGATTGTAACGGAACAAACGATGTCTGTTCAGTTAATTCCTACAAAATCTAATATAACGTCTAAGAAATTTAAAAGTAATATAAATAAATGGCTTTAGAACAAACAAAATTATCAATTAGAATGTTTATAATTAAATTTATATTAATAGGAGATTTTTAGTTTAACTAAAGTACAAAGGAAATTAGAAATGTCTTATAATAAACAAAATAATATCATTTACATAGCTAAGAAGAAGTAAGATATCTAGATAAGAGAATAAACTAACAACGTTTAATTAATTTTTAATGGCATAGTCAGTGTAGCTGGTGGTCCAGGGTTCGATTCCAGGTGGACTTATATGTAGAAATGAAAAGTTAGACATATATCAATTATTTATGATAGCATAATTTCTTTATTTGGTAAACAATGTGTAAACATTAGTAGATTTGAGAATAAAGAGTCATTAATCTATTATCAGATATGTTAAAAATTAATATGTAGTCGTTTAAAATAATCAAATAAAGCTAAAACTAAAATATAAGAACATTTGCATACAAAATTCAATTTTAAAAATGGCTGCCAAAAAGTGACACATGCCTGCTCTGTACAGGTGCCGTGAGGCAAGTGAGGCAAAAGAGGCTAAAGAAGCAAAAGAAGCCAATGAGGCTAACGAAGCAAATGAGGGAGGTATTTTATATATACAATGACGCGTAGAGGAAGGGGCTTTTTGACTTTTGTCGCTTGTCACGTACGGACGTGTGGCTCGCTGGGGTTGTTTTGAAAATCAAATAGAAGGAAGGGGACGATAACAATCGTTGAGGGTATCAGGTTTTGCCAATAACCTGGTGAGATTTGATCTTTGTTGGATTTATTTTCTCTCGTTGTTGATAATTCCGGTTCATATAGCCAGAGTTGCAATAATGAGGTTTCATTTGCTTATTTGTGATATTAATTGTTTGTTTAACTAATCATTATTTTCTGTGTACTTCCTTTAGGAAATTTTGGGTTGGTTATCGCTTGCGTCTGATACATTGCATTAATTATTTGGGGCTTAAGTGGTAATTAATACTATGGTGGGGAAATGTGTTTTGAATTCAGCTAGATTAGCACTTGATTGTATCAGAGCGAGAGGTCAGGCTACCACTAGTAAGTGTCTGACAAGTCCGAGGAAGCCTAACGGAGCCTCTGATTTGGAACTATTAGAGTCAAAAAGAAGCCTTGGGCAAGCCTAAATATCTTTTAAATCGGCACAGATATTTACAACAAAGCCTACTTATCCTCAATGTCAGCCTTAGAGGAACAAGTGGGGTCCACATAGTTGGCATGCCGGCGCGCACCCATGGAAGCCTTTTTGGAGTTGAGAATGGGTCCCGATAAATCTATTATTATTTATATATACTAAACCACACAATAGGGCGTCCTATTCATACTATCCCTGAGAGCTGCGGCTTATCAAAAGTATGGAGGGGGACAAGAACACGAGTGTTAGGTTGCTTTTATCAGCCGACTCAGCTGAACTTTACAGTTTACCTAGGGATTTAGCTAATTACTGGGAGAGGTAAGCCCATAGTTTAGATTTTTAGTTTAGGCCTTGAAAGTAGTGTTAGGTTATCTTCATTGGATAGGGATAATAGGAAATAGAAATTAAATTACCTTAACTAATAAATAAACTGAAGCGTAAATTTAACTAATAGTTAACTTATAAAAGTAAAAGCAACTTTTAGTAATTAACTGATCTAAAGAAATATAACTATAAACAAATACTTAAGTAATAAACTGATTTTGATATAGTAATTCATGAGGTAAATATATAAACTTGATATTTATAGGAAAATATATAATGCCAAACTATAACATCAATAGTTAATTGACAGAAATAAGTCCTTAATTAGAATGAATATTTAATAACATCTAAGTTAACTATACCATAAAATAACAAGATACTATAGAGAGTATAATATGAATATAAAGCAAATCTAGAAAATCAATAGTTAGCTTAAAGAGATAAGTCCTTTTTTTAGAGTGAATATTTTTATAAGATATAAAGCAAATATACCAGTAAATATTGGAGTGACAATAGTGAGAATTGTCTGATCACTTTCTTTACTATCCTTGACTAACATGAGGATTCAATCTAGCTAGAAGACAAAATGACTTCTGTGTCCCGCTGTTTACTATATAAGTTAAACATGGATACTTGGTGAAATTGAACATCTCATATAGTTATATAAAACTCAAGTCATATAAAGACTTATAAGTGAATTAAGCAATATCAATCTTGAGTCACTTTAATAAATATAATATAAATATATTATTTTGAGAAAATCACTCTAATGAAGGATAAAATAATCTACTGAATATTTGAGTAAAGAATGCTCATATCCCAAATCTTCCCTTACTATACAACCGACTGACTAATAGGACTTATTTGGCAAGGAGACTGTCCTGTCTATGGTGGATGTCTATTGAGGAGGACTAAGGTCCTGGGATAGTAATCCTAAGGCGTATGGTGGAGCCTTCCTTCCCTACGGGGGCCACGAAACATAAATTTTTAGATCTGCTTTATTTTAGACTTAGGTCACATAAGTTATACAATAGAAACAAAATAATAATATCTTTAGGAATTATATTTTTAGTAGGATGGCTTTCAACTAGATAGGAAACATCAATTCAGTAGGATAACTAAATTATAAATAATAGGTTGTTGTAGTTATTTAGGTATATTTCTAGGGTGTATTAGGTAGGTAAAGTTAGGAATTAAAACAAAGACTTAAAGAATTCTAGGGTTACTTATGGGTACAACAAATGGGTTCTTTTAAATTACTTGACGATCACGTGCCAAAACTAATTTACATTATAATAGATTGGTAGGGATAGTAAGAGAGTTAGGTAAATTATACTGAACTAATTAAGTTTAGAAATATAAGGCTAGTATAGGTAGAACTTAGAAATTACATTTGGTTAGATGTAGGGAAGACAGATATTAAAAGTATTAAGAACTAAGAATGTTTAAGTACGAAATTTAATTTGTAGAGAAATATAGTTAGGTAGAGCAGGGTATTAGAGGCTTTAGATACTATAAATATCATCATCATATAAATAAATATAAATCCAGGCTAAGGAAAGGTATTATTACTATTAGTGTCTCTGAGACTAGGATTGTAAAGTAGGAGTATTGGCTCGGGCCTTTATAAATAGTTCTACATAAATCAGGGTTTAGGAGCTTTATTCGTGAGAACATTAGGATAGACAGGTAGGTAGGTTAAAATTGATACACGTTGACCAGGATTTGGGAAGCGTTGGCCGGAGTGTAGGTAGGATAGTTACAATTGCTGCCCCGTGACCAGGATTTTGAACTTTGAGTTATTGCACAATTTTTAATAGTAATTAGACTTAGATATTGAGTAAAAATGGTCTCGACGGTTACAATTGGCGCGTCGTGACCAGGATTTTATAGTACTTCAACTGTTCAATTGTAACTGGTTGTTTAGTTACAATTGGAGCCGGGTGACCAGGATCCTTTGGTTACCTAAGTTTAGGATTCTATGAGTTTAAGTTAGGGATAATTATTTAATTTAAGTAAGTGACTTCTGACTGAAGTCCAATTGTTGCCTGTGAAGATGGAAGTCTTTGTTTTAATTTTTATTCATTTATGTAGGAATTTCATTAAGTAATAGCAGTTAATTCTTTAATTGTGGTTTGTGAACCATACAGTCTTTAATGTTTTGTAGCTGTAAAAGGTGAAGACAGGAAGCTAAAGTTAATCCTTAGTTTTAAACTAGAAGGCAGGTAGTTTGATGTTTAACACGCTTAATAGATGAAGTCAGGCAAAGATAAATAGTATCTTGTAGTGGATTTATTGTCGTTTAACAATAAAATTTAAATAAAGACAAAATATCCTATCTTTTAAAATGGTATAAAGGAAAAGTCTAGAAATATATAAACTTACATAAGTTTTTATATTTTTTTTTAGATGTTAATAGTTGTTTTAACGAAGGCAGGTAATGAAATAACAAGTTAAAAAGGAATTTATTGTAGATACATTTAAATTTGTAAATTTAATTATAGTCATTAAAACTAGTTCCATAGAGTAGCTTTACTAAAAATGGTAACAGTATGATTTAATTATCAATTATTGATGTGAAACAATATTATTGGTTAGTCGTTGATCTTTCATATAAGTTTCTACGTTCATTCCTTTGTATTTCTTGCAAAACTGAAAAAGTAAATAAGGATTATTTAGTATATTCATTAGTTCAAACATCAGGCAACCTAGGGAGCTAGTGTTTATAGTTAGATGTCACTCAACTTAAAAAACGGAAATCTTATAATAGTAATTACATTTTTTTTCCATTAAAATAAGTTAGTTTACAAATTTATTAGAACTAAAACTTGAGCTAAGAAAAATATTTGCTTAAATTTATTTTACCTGAAAGTAGTAGGTACAACTTGCTTAAGGATTCATTTTCTTCTGAGGCAAATGGTTGTTGTTGTTCCTGTTGCCATAGTCTAGGTGGTTAGATAGGACAGCTGATCAGACTTCAATTGTTAGAGATCAAATCACTTGTCATTTGCTGAGTTAGTCAGACTAATGTTGTTACAATCTAAAAAGAACAAAATAACATTAATCCTTTTATAAAACCAAACAATAAGATAAATAAAAGGGTTTATTTCAAATAGTTTGTAAAACTTGTTGTTTAATTATGTAGATTCAGTTAAAGTTACATAAACTATCTCTATAAAAGATATGTTTAGCTAGTAAATTGTTGGAAACAATAAACTAGGTTAAAAGTTCTTATAGTTTCACACCATATAGTTATTTTAAATAGTAAGATATTCTACTTATAAAGTAATTAAAATACAAGAAAGTGGGAAAGAAACAGTATTCACCATTACCTTGTATCAGCTTTAGAGTCCTTAGTAAAAGTTAGCCGGTGTGATCGAGTTTGAAAACAATCAAAATGTAGTCATTGATTAGGCAAAGATAGAGTCAACTATTTATACCATAAATATGATTAGGTAAAACACAATTACATTAGGAAATATTATAGGTTTATCTTTAAAAGGGGAAACAACAATTATTGTTTACTTTGTTTAGAGTAGCCGGTCAGTAAACGGACGAAGTTTGTTTTGACAAGTTGTATTTTCTGTGGAATTAAAAAAATAAGAGACACAGATTATAACAGGGTTAGGTCAGAGGTCTTTTCGAATTATGAATGCTTAGTTTTTGAAATGGAATTTAAAAACAAACCTACATAATAAACAAACATTAAAAACATATAAAACATACTTTTCAATTTCAATTTAGTAAAGTAAACTTACCATTTTAATTAATTAGGATATCAATTGTTTGATTTTCTCTTATTTGAAATATAATAGGAGAGTAAAAAGGAAAGAGATAGGTAGTAGATTAGTTTGGTTTATAGTAAAAACAGCTGTTATGTTATGATCATTTAAGGATAAGAAACAAAAGTTAGCTGAAATTAACAAAGTAGTGGTCTGATGATAGAATATTTTATGAATTGATAGCTAACACTTTCTTAATAGAATTTATTAAGCAATATTATAGTACTTAGAGACTATCTGGCTGGTTTAAAAGTCAGGGATTTGTTTAGTTAAAACTTAGATGAACACATGTATGTTTTGCTTTGGGTAGGATAATTTAAGAAGTTTAATAAATTAGAATGAAATTCTTTAATTTGAACTGCTAAGAAACCAATTAATACCTAAATTCTTACAAAGTTTGGTAACTAGCAGGTTAGTAAATTGTTTATTAGAAAAGAATTATGAGCTTACAGTTAATTATAATCATCATAATATTTAAAATAGGTATAAATAGATCTTTGATGTTGATTAGCAAGGTTAGAATACTTTAGGAGTACTTAGTACCGCAGTCATAAATTGAAACTTCTTATACACAGTAAAGCCAGGGATTCTTAGAACATTCACTTAAAACTAGTATGTATGTTAAACAAAGTTAGGCAACACCAGGCACTTACATAATAGGAAACATAACAGTGAACAAATTCTATCAAATAAAATTGCACACCAATGCATTGAGTAAAGGAAACCAATCATGCTATGTTAGGTATATTAGGAGAAAAATAATTTAAAAGCTTAAGTAGGAATTGTTTAATCCAAGAATAGTACAAAGGAAAAGAATGTAGTGCAAAAAGATAGGTAGATAACACAATTTGTATGGTACAAATGCAATAAAACACTTATAACATCACTTTACTAAGTAGTTCAAACACAAGCACAAAACCAAATATTTTAGCTTGCAATGGTTTCTCAGGCAAAATGTTCATGCTAGTTCGATTATAACTTGTAGTCAGAAAAACATCATCATTATGTCAGCACGATAAATCTCTCTTATATATCAGCAGGGGTATCATTTCACTAGGATACGGGTTGCAAAAGCTGAAACAAAACCAAAATATACTAGTAGGTAAGCTAGATAGGTTAGATATTTTTTTTTATTAGGTAATTTAAGTCATTGAGTAATACTAGATAGCAAAGTTGCGCACGACTTTAAATATTAAAGTTAATACTATAAGTTTTAACTCACAAACATTTAAAACGGGTTAAAATAATAAAAAATCGTTTGTTTACTTACGTATTATGAATAGTTCTCTTTGTTAGTAAGATAGACAAAGTTGTTGATAGGCGGGAACAGGTATTTCATAAAATATGATTAACTGATTAGGTGATTAACATATTGAATACTGCATAACTAAAAACTAATTTGTTAAACATAGGTAGCTCTTCTGTTTTGTTTTTGACCAACAATAACCATATAAAATTAGAAAATAAACAATAAGGTAGCTGTCAAATCATTGCTTCCAATGAAAGGTGTTTATGGCGTACGTTCCGTTCATAATTCAAATGCGTTTAAGGAGACAGGGAAAAGAGAAAAGTTTTATAAGACTAAATACGAGTGAGAGGCGCGGTTAATTAAACATTGATAATATTATTTCATAATAATCGGATTTTAATTACAATAATTTTAATTAATTAGGGATAGTCAAATGTTAGTGAATAAAAATACAAAAAGAAACTTTTGAGTGAAAATAGGACCGTGTTGCCAATTTCAATTTGTGTATCTAACATCTTTGAACTGAATTATTTTATATTTATTGCTATGTACATGATTGTTAAAGGTTGGGAATAATTAGGTATCATAGTCATAAAAATAGGGACCATTTTTGCAATACAAGACGTGTTGTATTTATATGTAAGTTATGTATGTTTGTCAAGTTGTATGTGCGTATGTAAAACAGATTTGCAAATAATTAGGAATACGGAAATATCTCGCCGATAATGTATTATAGTAACTTTAGTGCAGTGAGCTAATATCTTTGACGAATTTTCTTGAATTAGAAATCGGTTTGGTATTACAAATTAAATAAAAATAGTATTTATGTAAACAGCAAATTAATTTAGCTTTGGAATTAATTAATAGGTTTCGGAAAAACTTAGCAATAGACATTGGGTTGTGATCGTCTGGTGGTTGGGACCTTACGTTGTGTACTGATCAGGAAGGAAATTATTTACACTAAGGGACAAAGTTTTTAGATATGAGTAGAGAATATAATATAAACCATAAAATTTTACATTAGAAACTTTAAATATTTTAGAGCCAAATTAAATTTATAAACAAATAGCACATCTAGGAATGTTTGAGTTATTGGAAAAATCGCGCTAAAAGTTTGATTAGAGTTATATTAAACCAAACGACTTTGGGTCGTTTGAACGTAATCAATTGGACGGACGTCAAGTGACAGTTGAATTAAGTTGAAGTTTATCATTGTTTGTTTACTTTTGAACTTGTGGTTGGTTTTAAAAGAGAAAACTTCATAGTTTGTGAAATTAACTTTTTATATAATGGTTTGATGTGAGAAAGGTTGTGTTCTTGGTTGTACTAGTGTGAAAAACTAATGAGGAGTTCTGACGGAATTTATTTTGAGTATGTAAGAATTTGTGATACAGATGTTTGTCAGCAGATCTTTGTAAGTTTTAGTTTTATTAAGTTAGGAAGGGGTACAATCGAGACCATACATCTAAGCATCCGGCCATGTTTGTCAAAATTTAGCCTGGAAACACAACACAATACAAATGTTTCGTTAATTAAATAGACCCATTTGTGATAGGTTAGATTAAAATTTCATATTATGGTTAATATGAAATTATTAGGGTAGCTTGTATGCATTTTTTTGGCGAGACATTACTGTACCGGCAGGAGATACTTAGCAATCGACAACTTTACATTCTCCAATTTTTAATTGTTTAACATGGTTTGGAACGAATAGTGGATAGAATGGAAAGTTTAACGGTGACAGAAGCTTTATCTTTAAGGATTGTATTTTGGTTTGGGAAACTTAATCGGTGAATTATATACAGATCATAAATACAAAAGATTCGTTATATTTGACTGGTTGAGTGCTATTAGAGCTGATTAAAAGTCTAGCACAACTTTTGATTTTTCCACAGACAAAATGATGATCTGATAATTGTAACTGCATTGTTATGTCTGGACATTTATTGTTGACTATTAGTATTCATGTTATGTTATCAATTAGAATTGGTTAAAAAACACACCACATAATTATCAGAATTTCTGATCAGGAAAGGCTAAGTGTTGATAAATTATTAGAATCATTAAAGTAGTTTATTTGAAGGCATCTTGTTATGTTATTGGTTAGGGTAGATTTCTCTTCAAATGCCAACTAGAAAGATTTGACATTTTGCGATAAATCTAAAGGCAGGGTGTAACGGAACAAACGATGTCTGTTCAGTTAATTCCTACAAAATCTAATATAACGTCTAAGAAATTTAAAAGTAATATAAATAAATGGCTTTAGAACAAACAAAATTATCAATTAGAATGTTTATAATTAAATTTATATTAATAGGAGATTTTTAGTTTAACTAAAGTACAAAGGAAATTAGAAATGTCTTATAATAAACAAAATAATATCATTTACATAGCTAAGAAGAAGTAAGATATCTAGATAAGAGAATAAACTAACAACGTTTAATTAATTTTTAATGGCATAGTCAGTGTAGCTGGTGGTCCAGGGTTCGATTCCAGGTGGACTTATATGTAGAAATGAAAAGTTAGACATATATCAATTATTTATGATAGCATAATTTCTTTATTTGGTAAACAATGTGTAAACATTAGTAGATTTGAGAATAAAGAGTCATTAATCTATTATCAGATATGTTAAAAATTAATATGTAGTCGTTTAAAATAATCAAATAAAGCTAAAACTAAAATATAAGAACATTTGCATACAAAATTCAATTTTAAAAATGGCTGCCAAAAAGTGACACATGCCTGCTCTGTACAGGTGCCGTGAGGCAAGTGAGGCAAAAGAGGCTAAAGAAGCAAAAGAAGCCAATGAGGCTAACGAAGCAAATGAGGGAGGTATTTTATATATACAATGACGCGTAGAGGAAGGGGCTTTTTGACTTTTGTCGCTTGTCACGTACGGACGTGTGGCTCGCTGGGGTTGTTTTGAAAATCAAATAGAAGGAAGGGGACGATAACAATCGTTGAGGGTATCAGGTTTTGCCAATAACCTGGTGAGATTTGATCTTTGTTGGATTTATTTTCTCTCGTTGTTGATAATTCCGGTTCATATAGCCAGAGTTGCAATAATGAGGTTTCATTTGCTTATTTGTGATATTAATTGTTTGTTTAACTAATCATTATTTTCTGTGTACTTCCTTTAGGAAATTTTGGGTTGGTTATCGCTTGCGTCTGATACATTGCATTAATTATTTGGGGCTTAAGTGGTAATTAATACTATGGTGGGGAAATGTGTTTTGAATTCAGCTAGATTAGCACTTGATTGTATCAGAGCGAGAGGTCAGGCTACCACTAGTAAGTGTCTGACAAGTCCGAGGAAGCCTAACGGAGCCTCTGATTTGGAACTATTAGAGTCAAAAAGAAGCCTTGGGCAAGCCTAAATATCTTTTAAATCGGCACAGATATTTACAACAAAGCCTACTTATCCTCAATGTCAGCCTTAGAGGAACAAGTGGGGTCCACATAGTTGGCATGCCGCACTGTGGGAGCGCGTAGAACAAACGGTCGGACATGCTTGAAAATAAAATGTTTCACTTTCTTGCTGTTAAATGACTTTTTTGTAAACTTTAACGCTTAGACCATCATGTCTTATTATTATTTTTTCACTTATTTGCCTTGTTGGTGAATAGTACTCGAACAAACATCACTATCCGATAAACCCGTAAAACTCGACTATACTTCTAGGTACCATTTTAACTGTTGTGTAGTAGTTGAGGTCCTTTTTTTGATTTTATTACAAAGAATATATGTTTAAGTATCGCCACAACAAATAATATCTAGGTGTTTCATATTATAATTAATTATAATTGCTGTTTTATCATTCATGTAAAATTAAACTAGAAAGTCATGATTATAAAAAATGTGCCAAGCAATTCCAAGATACTAAGTATTACAAGTTATAAGTTAAAGATAATTTTAATACGCTGCATTTTAACCTTACCCGAACTTAGCCGAATTTTAGAGATATTTGCAATTGGAGGTCATTTTTCGAAAGCGCCTATTTAAAAGAAATAGCAATTTGTTTCTTAAATCTGCTAAGGCAGGCAGCCGAATAGAAATGCAGTTCTAACATCGAAGAATCGGTAAATATTTATTTATACATTAAATATTACGTTTTTTGTGTCAACCGAGCGCATGAATTAACTCCTTGATTTTTACAAATAAATAAATAAATTAACGGCAAATATTATAATTTGTACCTGGCACTTCAAAACTTATAGTGCAAGTAATTTCAGTATACCCGCAAAATTAAAAATGTCTTCACACTAAGCCGTCGTCAATCGTTGTGCGTGTTGTTATAATCGGAATATAATGGAAAAACTAAAAACAAATCGTGATTTATATAATCTGCTTAAACATGATCTGCGAGATCATAGTATTGCTGTAGAAAAAGTGATGGCTGTATTTCCAAATACCATCTCTTCGGAAATTAAATCGTAAGTATTGTTTAATGTTACTAAAACGTATATTTTTTTGTATTGAATACTAAACAATTTGCTTACTTTATTGCAGTGCTATAAACGGTAAAATAAGGAAATTTCTGTATACCGTGAAGAATAAACGGAAAGACAAATGTTGGAAAGAAGATTTGTTTCTATCTACATGTGGCAGTTGGCTTGATTTACAAATAGACTGGTCTCATGTTATTAACACTAAGCCTCCGACTTTGCTTCCATCGACATCGACATCCTTTAATAGATATGGTTAAGCAAGGCGTGGGAAACACAAATGATGGCAACACTGCTCGGAGATTTTTCGGAAACTTCCAGATTAGTGCGGATATAACGGGTCTAAATGTAGATCTTTTAAAAAGATTTTACATAATACTACAAGTCATAGCTTCAGGACTCGCGATAAATGTAGATTCGTTTCGTTTTTATACACGTGAAACTGCGGAGTTATACGTGCAATTGTATGGATGGTACTATATGCCCGTTACCATCCATAAAATATTAATTCATGGAGCAGACATTATAAAACACAACGCAATCCTGCCAATAGGTGCATTATCGGAAGATGCACAAGAATGCAATCATAAAATATTTCGATATGTGAGACTTCACCACACACGCAAAATATCTAGGATTGCTTGCAATACTGATCTGATACATGCATTACTTTTACGGTCTGATCCGGTTATCTCCAGTAACATTAAAAGGACAACGAAAAAAAAACTGTTGATCGAAGCGCAGCCACTCATCAGTGAAACCGAAACCCAAATTATAGAGTATGAGTAACCTTTTGTAATTTTTTATATCATAACCATAACGGAGAAATGATGAAAATATGACCTTCTTTTCTTATAAATAACAACAATATCTACAATAATTATTTACTATTTCGACAGTGCGCCTTGTGTAATTTAATAGCAATCTCTTTAGATGATATAATTTTAAATTGTAGGCGTAATAAAGAAATATGCATTTTTAAGTGAATCCTAAGCACAGGACCAATAAAAAACTTATCAAGGGATGTTTGCATGCGACCAGAATAAAATACTGACAAAAATCTTGCGTTTTTTTTTTTTTTTTTTTTGCTATATAATCGGAAGACTATTCTTTTCCCCTATTAATATGTTGCTAAAAATGCACTATACTAGCATTTCGTTATAATTTAGAGGCCATAATAATAGCAGTTTATCTGCAATAAACAGTTTACTGTCGCGCACTCGCATGTCCGACCGGTTGTTCTACGCGCTCCCACAGTGTGCCGGCGCGCACCCATGGAAGCCTTTTTGGAGTTGAGAATGGGTCCCGATAAATCTATTATTATTTATATATACTAAACCACACAATAGGGCGTCCTATTCATACTATCCCTGAGAGCTGCGGCTTATCAAAAGTATGGAGGGGGACAAGAACACGAGTGTTAGGTTGCTTTTATCAGCCGACTCAGCTGAACTTTACAGTTTACCTAGGGATTTAGCTAATTACTGGGAGAGGTAAGCCCATAGTTTAGATTTTTAGTTTAGGCCTTGAAAGTAGTGTTAGGTTATCTTCATTGGATAGGGATAATAGGAAATAGAAATTAAATTACCTTAACTAATAAATAAACTGAAGCGTAAATTTAACTAATAGTTAACTTATAAAAGTAAAAGCAACTTTTAGTAATTAACTGATCTAAAGAAATATAACTATAAACAAATACTTAAGTAATAAACTGATTTTGATATAGTAATTCATGAGGTAAATATATAAACTTGATATTTATAGGAAAATATATAATGCCAAACTATAACATCAATAGTTAATTGACAGAAATAAGTCCTTAATTAGAATGAATATTTAATAACATCTAAGTTAACTATACCATAAAATAACAAGATACTATAGAGAGTATAATATGAATATAAAGCAAATCTAGAAAATCAATAGTTAGCTTAAAGAGATAAGTCCTTTTTTTAGAGTGAATATTTTTATAAGATATAAAGCAAATATACCAGTAAATATTGGAGTGACAATAGTGAGAATTGTCTGATCACTTTCTTTACTATCCTTGACTAACATGAGGATTCAATCTAGCTAGAAGACAAAATGACTTCTGTGTCCCGCTGTTTACTATATAAGTTAAACATGGATACTTGGTGAAATTGAACATCTCATATAGTTATATAAAACTCAAGTCATATAAAGACTTATAAGTGAATTAAGCAATATCAATCTTGAGTCACTTTAATAAATATAATATAAATATATTATTTTGAGAAAATCACTCTAATGAAGGATAAAATAATCTACTGAATATTTGAGTAAAGAATGCTCATATCCCAAATCTTCCCTTACTATACAACCGACTGACTAATAGGACTTATTTGGCAAGGAGACTGTCCTGTCTATGGTGGATGTCTATTGAGGAGGACTAAGGTCCTGGGATAGTAATCCTAAGGCGTATGGTGGAGCCTTCCTTCCCTACGGGGGCCACGAAACATAAATTTTTAGATCTGCTTTATTTTAGACTTAGGTCACATAAGTTATACAATAGAAACAAAATAATAATATCTTTAGGAATTATATTTTTAGTAGGATGGCTTTCAACTAGATAGGAAACATCAATTCAGTAGGATAACTAAATTATAAATAATAGGTTGTTGTAGTTATTTAGGTATATTTCTAGGGTGTATTAGGTAGGTAAAGTTAGGAATTAAAACAAAGACTTAAAGAATTCTAGGGTTACTTATGGGTACAACAAATGGGTTCTTTTAAATTACTTGACGATCACGTGCCAAAACTAATTTACATTATAATAGATTGGTAGGGATAGTAAGAGAGTTAGGTAAATTATACTGAACTAATTAAGTTTAGAAATATAAGGCTAGTATAGGTAGAACTTAGAAATTACATTTGGTTAGATGTAGGGAAGACAGATATTAAAAGTATTAAGAACTAAGAATGTTTAAGTACGAAATTTAATTTGTAGAGAAATATAGTTAGGTAGAGCAGGGTATTAGAGGCTTTAGATACTATAAATATCATCATCATATAAATAAATATAAATCCAGGCTAAGGAAAGGTATTATTACTATTAGTGTCTCTGAGACTAGGATTGTAAAGTAGGAGTATTGGCTCGGGCCTTTATAAATAGTTCTACATAAATCAGGGTTTAGGAGCTTTATTCGTGAGAACATTAGGATAGACAGGTAGGTAGGTTAAAATTGATACACGTTGACCAGGATTTGGGAAGCGTTGGCCGGAGTGTAGGTAGGATAGTTACAAGATGTAGATAATATACTTTGTATTCAAAAATATGAAAAACAACATAAAACTAACTTTGAATCAAAACCTAAACTCAATCTAACTACCTACCCATTTCCCTAATTTAATAATTTGAAAAGCTTGTATTTCTTTATTACCTTACCTTAAGTAAAGTAAAGTTTTTAAGAATTAAATATTAGCCTTATAAGAAATAAAGATTTTTAATTTTGACTAACAAAAGTATGATTTTTTGAAAACGATAATGATTAAAAAAAGAATACATTCATAAATTAAAAAAATATAATAGACAGAATCGACCTCCCGACCCACGGCCTGACTCTGTGATTAAAGCAGGATATCAACTAACTACGCCAGCGGCTCTTCAGGGTTAACGGGCGAAATTATCGATTCTAATACTAAAACGTCAAATAGTTGTAGCAAACAATAATCGAACTGCCTCAGTTAACAACGCCATCTAGGTTGTTTCTTACGAAAGCGGGCTCACGTGTTCACAGCATTATAGACGTTAAGGTGTCCATGCACTTATGAAGGCCACTGTACCTACTAAAGGGCGAAACGCGGCTGCTTGGCCAAGCGTTTCGATAATACCAGTTGGGGTTGCGCGTAATTTTAAATCTGCCATATCTTCTAAAGTATATATTTAAATAATATAGTGCAAAGGACAATTTTATTCTACATTAAATGTCCAAGGTAACTAACGCATTTATATGGATAAGAATAAATACTGAATTGGAGAAAATAGCTTCGCAAATAACCTAATATTTTTTAATCAAATTTTAAAGATAAAAATGGTTACTGTGAGTCAACCTTAGGAGATAGACATATGCCATCGCGGACTTTTCTTTAGGTTTTTTGAAGAACTACAATTCTTCACTATATTATTTTGATATATCTCTTAAGGTTTAGCCAGCGTTTGCAATGTAAGCGCAAAAAAATGTGTTTATTTTCGACATCACTTTAGAAACCTCTAAAATTATCAATGTTTCTCTACTATACTATGCATGTATTATACATATAAACCTTCCCCTTGAATCACTCTATCTATTAAAAAAACCTGCATCAAAATCCGTTGCGTACTTTTGAAGATCTAAGCATACATAAGTACAGACAGACAGCGGCAAGCGACTTTGTTTTACAATATGTAGTGAAGACGTAGGTGCATAAACTTCAGCGCTCGACTATTCTTATACTTTCTGGTCTGGTTTTTAAATAAAAACATAACTGAGCGCCTAAATGCCCAATCGATGCGATTTTTTTGTAAACAGAGGCTCGTGTGATTTAAATAGCAGCTGTTTATGAATGTAAGTGGTTGCTATCATCATCACAATTATTTATAAAAGCAGCTTTTGGCATTTTCCTTTATTTATAAGTTTAAAAATAACGCTTGATACGTCTTATTTAACTTTACTTTATTTGAACTCCACAACAGAATCAACTTGAGCCTCCTCTTTTACTGCTTAATAACTTATTCTCAGAATATCTCGTAAAAGAAAGTAGGGGCAATGTGTTCACAGACAAATATAATATGTAAATAAGTTAGCGGGGTCCCTTTTGTGGCCACTTTCAATACATTATCGGGAAAATACGATCATAAAACAAAAGAACAGTAAAACAGTATCTAATGTACGAATGGAGTTTAATCCTGTTGGGGCTATTACAGATATGGCGACGTCGAATAATGGATTGGTCGATCTTATCCACGGCGAGACTCCTTGACTTTAATAAACTTTGCAACTTACTTAAAAGTAATCGCCCACTTTCGCGGGTCTACCTCCGTTTCTCATTCCTTATTCATAAGAGATGAAAACCGTCTCGAAAAATGTTGTTTTTTTTTCACTTGAGTTTACACGTGTATTTGATCAAAAGTTACAACACCCTGTTAATCATTATCTACTTCGCATTCTTTATTATTCTTTAGTTACTTACCAAGAAAATGAAAAATCCTTCTTCACTTTATATTACTAGAGGACGCCCGCGCTTTGTACGCGTAGAATTAGTTTCCCGCGACTACCCTATTTTGATCCCAGATCACAGATTGAAAAGTATAACTATATTCTTGACCGGAAAGGAAGGGGCTTTCTTATCCCTTAATATTTACGCCAAGTTCTGGGACACCCTATATAATTATATAGCTTTATTCTCCGAAAGTTTTCAATGAAATAGATTTATCGTTCTGAAGTTAACAAATATATTTTCAAATAAACGTTAACGTTGTTTCAAACGCGAACAATGTAATGGCAAACCTCATTTATTTTTGGGCAGCTTTAAAACTTGAACAAAGTATGCATTCAGTGATTAATGTAGGTGCCGGCAACACTTTGGTACAATTTAAATTACTCACCGAACTTCGGCATAGTGTTAGGACGAACATTAAATAGCATGCAGAAATATCAAATGTCCGAAAGTTTCGGTCGCCTGAAACAGTTTCGCAAATTGCACGTAATTTGTGTGGTTGCCTGAGTGGAATTTCTACTAATGGCCGGATGGTATTCCTCTAAGTTATAACAGGCCCTTGTGAGGCTGAGCTGCTACGTACCTACATAATTAGTCAACTAGACTTCTCTCTCTCTCTTCTCTATATAAGAATATTTTTTGATTTTAAACTAGGCATTGTATCTGGTAGTGTTTTTATCATATTTGTTAATCGAGCCCATGGTCCATTTCAGTATAAGTTCTAACAATCAATGGAATTTACTGCACAGATCATTCCCATTGGGAAAATGTTCAGTGTGGTTAGGTGCAACATTGTTGTTGGATAAAAGTAAAACAACGTTCTAGCACAGTCGGCCAAATAATGGAGTCAGCCACCTGAAGGTTGAAATCCGTTATTTTTTAAGGTGCAGACGGCACCTTAAAAAATAATACGGTCGATAAATAATTGGCCAAAATTCAAACACAACTTTTGGGCGGGGAAAATAAAATAAAACTATCTACTTAGAAAACTACCTTATCGATTATCTCATAAGTTTAGTAGAAAACATTACCTCTTTAAAACAAAACCTGTATAATATTGTCGGACACAATTATATTAGTTCCACCATTTACCTATGCATCAATAATGCGTGCTAAAATTGACGCTCAATCATATAGAGCAGCAAACAGCTAACACCAATAAGCTTCTAATTTTGGCTATCCTGGCCTTTCGCACCGGCAGTGAACAAGCCAGTTTATTTAGCCTGGCCATTGACTGACAATGATTAAACATGAAACAGCCTTTATAAGGCCTCTATTTGGCTTTAGTCAATATATGGCTAGTAAACAAGTTTTAATGTTGCAAGTTACAGAAAGATCAAAATATAACATACATTATTTTTGAATGTATAGCTACGCTAAAGTGTTTTTTTTAGTTTGTTTTGAAAATAACCTACAAGCTTCCTAATCTACAACTATGTTTCGCACCATTTTAGGGCCTAGTCAAAATGCATAACGCTGAGTTAGCGATTTTCGAAATTTTACATAATAGGATTGACTTAGCTGATGAAAAATTGCGTCAACGCCGTCAACTGAACTGCTTATAATAATATGTTAACTTCATACATTTCGATTAGATAGAAAACGGAAACGTCAGCAGCGTTTGCATCTTGGCTAGGCCAAGGTTTACCGCAAATCAAGTAGCTTGACATAAGCTGCAGTATGCTGCCCTCCTTCGAAAAAAGGGCGTATATCTCATAGAACCGCGTATGTATTAGTGACCTTATTTCTTAAGATATGGGGTAAAATTTACTTTGACTATCAAATTGCGTATGCGTCTTTTTTATTTAGGAGGGCAGTATGTCAAGGCAGCTTTGCTAATTAACTCGAGGTAAAATCCTAAACGAAAACATTAATATCTAATTATTACTTAGATTGTTCATTATTCCTATTAGCTTAAGAGCTAGTATAATAAATTTAACGGCTTAGAGTAAGTTCAGACTCCCTACGCCCGAATTTATTTCATCGTAAGTAATCAGAAATACTGTGAGTTATTGTACTTACACGTTCTACTTAGGTCCCCTTTCCTTTACCAATAAAATTAATCTTGGTATAAGAGTGGAGAAGACTTATTGCAAAATAATAATTAGGTACATTAATGAATAAATAAATTAAAGTAAAACAAACGTAAAAAGTACTGTAACTAATATTTCAAATTAAAACGAAGCCTACCGTAACGTAAACCATTTACCAAGTTACAAAAATTGAACTTTTCATCCCGGAAACAACAATAGTTTATTTATTGAAGCTTGGATCCACGGTTTGTGCGGCACTATCAATATTTGTTTGAGTCCCATCCGTCGAAGTTAATTACCTTTTCCACTGAAAATCACAGTTTTGTACTATGAAATCCTCGGAAGTTACATTCGAAATTCAAATTGGGCCTAAAACAACATTAGGGACTGGGTAAAACAGCAGAAATCAAAGGGTCCCTTTGGCACGTGTTAAACTGCGAACCCGTGGCCTCAGCGACGGTTAAATGAACCTGTTAACTTTGCACTTCAGAGGATATTAAGCCTAATTTTAACTTAAAGTAAGGCTTAATATATTTTTAGTGCTTGTTTTGTGGTATTTTGATGAGATCTTTTCGTTGTTAACGCATCGTTATTTTTCTTTAAAACCTTTTTGAGTAATTTGATACTTTGCTAAGTTTCACTTTCATGAGCCAAAATTCTTGAGTGGAGACCGCGAATCGGCAAACGTAGTGTAGGACGCCCTCAGACTAGGTGGAGCGACGATCTTCGCAAGGTGGCTGGCAAGAGCTGGATGAAAGTGCCCACGAAGCGTGCTCGTTGGCGTGCAATGGGAGAGGCCTATGTCCAGCAGTGGACTAATGATGGCGATGATGATGATGATGATGAGCCAAAATTTAAATTGGGACATAGTGGCGTAATGGTACAATGAAGGATAAAAATGTCGCAGCGGACAAAGTTCTCAAATATAAATAAACTTGCGCTTATTTTATATAATGGAGGTACGTTAATATAATAATAGTAGTAACACATCTGTATAGACCGTTCGACATTCTATATTTGAAATTTGACGTAAGCTCCATATAAGTCTTGTACACAACTACATGCAAGGGGAGCTTTACTTAAATTTTTTACCTACCACATTACTGAACATACAGTAGTGAAAATATAATATTAACATTGGCCTAATTAATGTAGAATAATAATTTTCTTATTAAATTAAAATCCCTAATAATGGCATCGTGTGGAATATACTTTTGAGACTTTGGACACTATTATAAATGAGTCGTTAATTGTACCTGAAATTAACATAGCAACGTTTAATGGTAGCTCAATATTATTAGTAAGTCGACTAAGCTATTAGAAGTAAGCCACTGAGTATTCGAAATCTATCCTCAAGAAGCTATTCCACAAATTTAAATTTAACGGCTTGACATAACGTAAATCTCTTTTCCCTGCTGTTAGCTACGGAAAACTGCGGATAAAGCTATTTATAACGCAGACTGATGTCAATGTAAATCGCTATATATTTACTCGTGTAAGCAATGTTAAAAATGCCATTTCAGTCCCACTAACTCAAAATAAATTAATATTATCTCGTTTTCGCATTTATGTGACAATCAAACTGCAACACAGATAGCATATTTCGTTTTTAGGGTTTTGTTTTGTCAAAAATAAGGAACCCTTATAGTTCCTCCGTGGCTGTCTGTTCGTCCGTCTGTTCGTCAGCGGTTCAACTCAGAAACTCTTTTTAGGGTTCCATTCTTCAAAAACGGAAACCTTATAGGATCACTTTGTTGTCCGTCTCTCCGTCCGTAATTTGACATGGTTATAAATTTTAACCACGCCGACTTAATAGTAAAATAAAATATCGGAAACCAATTTGTTTTTATTAGTTTACTTCATTGTTTGGGGTGCTAATAGGATAGCTTTTTTAAAAAAAAAGGTGGTATGTAAACATCATGTTTCGATTCAGGAATCCGTTCGCAAGAAATTCAACTTTAAAGTGGTAATTTTTGTTACACCCTCTACTAGTTAAACCGATGTTTTTGGATATGCGAAATAATTCACAGGAGGAGTATATACTTATAACGAATAAAAAAGGAAAACTATTTGTTTATTTAATCTTTATTGCACAAAAAATACAAATTTGAGTACAAAACGTGAACTTAATGCCTAATAGCATTCTCTACCAGTAGGCTTTACAAGTTAACGAGTATTAGTCGACCAAGTTATAAATGGAACCCTACACTGCGCCCTACACTCTTGGCCGGTTTATTTTCTCTGCTGAGCTTGATACAGAACTAAGTTTTTAAATTGCAAGATTTAAAATTACGAACTTGCACTTGAAGTATGTACGCGCTTAAATGCCAAAGGACCAAGCTCGCCATTTATACTTATGTTTTTTCCTGTGCAATAAACTTTCAATATTTATTTATTTATATTATTCATATATAACATTAAATTTCTCTGCTTTTAACGCTGTATCCGTGACAATTGTTGACATGGCATTGAAGACGTGAAAAAAAAACGACTTTCATAAATCGTTTATTTTCCAGTAACCTTCAGATTTAATCCTCCTCAATCGTTGCTTTCTCTTTGTCTTCTTCCGTCCCTTTAACTTCGGTGCTCATTAAAATTCTGTCCCTGTAATAAGAAAAATGCGTTACAGACAGACTGCCGCACTAAGTTCCAGATTGTTCCATTAACTTTTTATCCGATAGCAGATATCGCAATTAATTGAAAAGTTGAAATAAGAAACTCTGAAGTTAGCCGAGACGCTCCAGCAATGTTATCGGTTTCCAGTTATTTTCTAGTTAATGTGCTTAAGTGAATCTTTTTCTCTTAGTCTTTTAGTCGGTCTATACTATAATCAAATAACTCACTTGGCAATAATAGTAGTTTATGTGACTGTACATAATGAAGGGCATTAAACACGAGTGTGGGTTTATGAAACGAGCCGAAGGAGAGTTTCATAATAACATCACACAAGTGTTTTAATGCCTAATTATATACAGTTACGTACACTAATCTATCTACTCACACATCATAAGCCTCCATGATGCATTCAGGAGCAGCATAATTATTAAATGTTAACCAGTAATGGCGGTAATGAAAAGATTGAAAAGTTTTCTGGCAGCTATCATAGTTTTTTTTTATTTCAGAGACAAACTAGAGTCGGCTCCAACTTTCATATCGTTCGATATCTTACTTATGTGCGACATTTGTCAAATTTGTATGCATATTGACAATTCATTTCAAACTAAACTTCATCTCGACTGATATTAGAATAGAGGCCCAATCAAATTTCTTTGTTTTTCAGAGATGTTCAAAATTTGAATGTCATAAGAACATCGAAATTGATGTTCTTATGAATCCATAAGATTACTGCCGCAGATAAAAAAATTGCTCTAACAGAGTTGATTATTATGCTGGTTATGATTTGCGGTTTCTGAACGCATCATAGAGGGTTTATGATATGAGTGTAGATAAAATATTTAAAATTGTTTCATGTATTATATCACAAACCACTGAAAATTTCACCGATGTGCAATAAAATTTCCACTACAGCAGTTAACACTTTTAAGGCCTAACCTAAACTAACGTTATGAAACAAGTTCAGATAACACCACTATAAAAAAAAACTTAATAAATTTTCGTGGATAAAATGATAAAAGTGGAGGACGCTGTAAATATCGAACTGCGCAGCTTGTGAATAATAAAAGGGGTTTTTATAGGTGAAAAACTTAAGTAAATGAACTCTTACATGTAGTAGTAACACAGCATCTGTTGACCGTTCGACATTCTATATTTGAAATTTGACGTCAATTCCATATAAGATTTGTACACAACTACAAGCAATAGTTCATTTACTTGAGTTTTTCACCTAGGGTGTTCTCAATGCAAGAAACTACAAAAGCTAAAGGGAATAGATAGTATAACTCTAAGGATGCGATATTTAACTTACGGATGTTTCGATACGTGGCGACTAGGAACCAAAAAGCAATTTGACTCCCGATACAGGATATCCCGTTTCTTACTGCAAGGCCAAGCCAAGCTCCACGCGTCGTTCTGCAAGAAACAAACGTAGGTAATTCTTAAACAACCCTTTCTTGAACTCGACGGACCAATTATGATCCGGCGAATTTAAATTGTCCCGTTGGAGCATACAATCAACATTTAAGGGCGTGCATTCTTAAGTAGGTAGCTTTACCAGGCGAGTGTGAGCGGTCGTATGACTTCACACACCGTCCAACAGAGGGCTGTTTTTTGTAGCACCTCGCATAGGATTAAAGGCTTTACGCTGTGTTTATTATTCGCGAAACTTGAGGGGCTTGATTTTGCTTTCATTTGTTTTCGCACTGAAAACAAGAGTAGCAAATCCCAATTTGAATTTTTCACGTGTCAACCCATTTAATAACTCACTCCAAACACGTTACTATTTGATGATAACTGGAAAAGTTTATTTTAGTCAATCATGCGATAAATGGGTTTGGCCTGTAATCTCGCACATTCAATAGGGAATATGCATGGTTTTTTTTACAGCTTCAATAAAAGCTGATTCATGTTACAAACAGGTAAGAAAAAACTTTTTTGAATAGCTATAAAAATAATCAAGATATAAAGCCAACAAAGATTTGTTCCTATCTCTTTCTAGCAAAACTGAATTTTATGTGAAGTTTATATAGCCGAACTGCACAATGACGTCACCGGTTCACTTCGGATCTCTCTGTCTAATTAGCATTTTAAAATGCTTGTATCATCCGTATTTCATGACCGATTTTAATTTTAATTTCACTTTTAGTGATCTATTTTAAGGTATATTCATATTTTGTTGATTAATGCGATTTAAAAAATCCATGTATATTCCCTATTGTTACGAAATACCTATTTATATTTTAAAATAAAAGGTCAAACATCTCTAAGTACGTTTTCGTATAGAGATTACAATTACGTATATTAAAAACAAAATAAATTTTGAGCCTAATTACATTAAAATTAAAGTTTTATTAAATTGCATTCCAACTTTTGTGATAAATTGTCAGAACTGTTTTAGTAACTATTAAATTTTGCATGAAATTTGTTAGCATTTACTTAACAATTAAATTCACAAACTATTAACGCCAATCGGAATAATGAAAATGACTTTGCTGACAAGTGATTTGTTCTAGCGGAAAAATCGAGTAAAGTATACGAGAAAAGTTAGCGATTGTTTATTTTTGTCATTATCATTTTAAGCTTGTAGAAAAAGTTATGTATGCAACGGTTCATAATTAGCTCTTAAGGTACTCGTGCCTTAAGAAGATTCATTATGTCCCAGTTAAATAAATAACTATAATAAAACGTATCATAAATAATATACATATATTTTAAACTAGTTTACCTACATACTTTCAAAAGCATTCATTTTTGTAAAATACAAACACAAATTTGAATTTTAAACAATACACGTATCATGCTCGCTTATAACATAATTTTGGACTAAAAGCGTAATTTTGTAAGAATTCCACATCTTTAGAAGTTCGTTACTCGTAAACAAGACAGAAAAGCGCTGAAACTATGGCGCGGAAAACAACAACTTACCGTCTTGGCGCCCGTAAACAATCGCCGCTGTTGCTGTAATTTTAATTTCTGCAGGCGCTTTCTCTCAGCTTCGCTCTCGTCCTGAATATTTACAAAATATTATTTCGTCACACTATAGTTTTTTTAAGTCAAAGTACAATTCGGGCAATGACAATTGTATGAACAACAAGACCCACGTTGTTAGTAAAGTATGTATAACAATAGTATTTATTTATTAAATGTCAGGGGACAATCTCACACAAATTTACATTAGTCCCAAACTAAGCTATAGGTCTGTGTTATGGGTACTAGACAACAATAAACCTACTTATAAATACGTACTTAAATACATAGAAAACATTAAAGACTTGAGAAGAAATACTCGCGCTGGTCACACAAATATTTGCCGCTGCGGAACTACTAGTACTTCGTTACTTACAAAATGATCTTGATAAACGACGTGCATAGTCTCTTCAATATCGGGCCTGTAAAACAAACGAAACTACTCTCTACAAACCATTTAATCAAAACAATCATTTATTCATATTCAAACACCAAAACTAATACAAAACTAACTTACGCAGTGTTTAAATTATACGAGCTGAATTAAAAATTAACGGGAACAAAACTGTTACCCTTGAAACTTTAAATTAGTTTTCAACTTTCATCGCATGCATCATCCTGTAGAGAAGTTTATTTAACATACGCGGACAACTTGAACTTTATTTCCAACCCAGATTTGAGGATCATATCGTGGGCTTGTTGGATCGTGAGAGTGGTGGAGTCAATGTCGTTAATACTTGTCAGGAAGTCGCCGACTTTGATGCCCGCGTGCTCTGCTCGACTGCCTTCTTTTATCTATAAGTAGTAAATATTTATTTTAAGACGTCTTTACGTAATACATATGTAATAACTGGCCAGAAAGGAGGAGGCCAGCCTGGCTAACTGTTTCGCTTAACGCCTAGATATAAAGACAAATTTGCGGAACTGTCTGCATGAAAAAAATAATGTCAATTAGGACACCTATTCGAGATCAGCACCTCTTTTCTACTAGGTAATAACAATACTACTTTTGAAGTAAATATTATGGGAGATTTATTTGAAGTATTATGGGACATTCGCACTTTGGATCGTTTCCACCTTGAATGCCTTCGTACCATCATGAAGATCAGATGATCTGACCAAGTGCGAAATACTGAAGTTCTACGACGAGCCAATTTCGATGGCTTTGAAGCCTATTTAATGCGTCGGCAACTTCTGTGGTGCGGTCACGTATCACGTATGGCAGAGAAAAGAGTGGCGAAGCGCATCTTTTATTCTGAACTCGAGGAGAGTAAGCGGAAGCATGGCGGACAACTCCTCCATTACAAAGATGTTCAGAAGAGGCATATGAAAAAATGCAACATTGAGCCCTTTCAATGGGAAGGTTTGGCAGCACAGCGTCCGGAATGGCGCGGGATTGTGAAGAGGCAAGTCCGCGAGTTCGAGGAGCGGCGTAAAGCTGACTTCGAGGCTTAGCGCGATGAGCTAAATGCCCGTCCACCCGCTGCCATCAATTATAATTATGTAGGGAGCGTACTTATGTGCCCTCAGTGTGCACGGGAGTTCGCTGCGAAGATCGGCTACATAAGCCATCTTCGGGTGCACCAGCGCCCGACCGACTAGGAGTCGAAGTGGTCGCCATGGCCGAAAACGGTCGGAAAGATCATCATCATCATCATCATAATGGGAGATAACTATGACATGGCTAAGCAATTTCATTTAGGATGAGTTTAAGGGCAGAGCTATAGCAGTTACACGGTTCTGTCTATAATATATCATGGTAACCCCATGATATTGTTTTTAACTAGGTCACTATTACTGTCAAGTAAATAAGAACTATCGTTACGTTGACAATACGATAGCATGACAAAGGCAATAATGGCTCTACCGAGTTAAATAGAGGTCCTGTATGTTTGATAGCGCGTTCGTACGAATAAAATTCGCGCGAACTTGCGATGATCGCGCATTCGCGTTCCATTAGGGCGACGCCTAAGTTCGCTAGTCCGAGAGGTAATTTAAAAGAAGAAGAAGATTACGTATGACTTTAACCGTGGTTTTAATATTGGTAACAGCAATTAAAAGACTAAATAACTTTTTGTACAATTACGGTTTTACATATTCGGCTATGATTAGGTGACTGTGAGGGTTACATTATACTGAAAGTTATATATTTTTATCATAATTCTGATATCAAAAAACCATGCGGGTACTCGTTTATGAAAACATAATATTAGTGTCCACATTTTTGAAAGGTTTATAAATGCGTGTTACACCACCACGACACGTTTATAAGGGATAATTTTGTTATTAAGCGCTTGAAACGACATTACGGATAAAAAGGTTTTTTAGATAATGTAAAAAAGACCAAATACTCGTAAGAGTGTTCATAACAGGGAGGTTGCGGATATATGCATCCGCATCGGCAACCGCGGAACCTCCGCATTAATTTAAGAGCACCTATGCTAAAAACTGGAGTGTTCCGAGATCTGGATCTCAATAACCATAACGCCTTTGTATCTGTTTTTTGAATATATTAAACTTGACCATATTTGCTTGAGACTGTCAAATGTGAAAACACGATTAGAAATAAAATCCTCGATACTTTTATTTTTCAAACATGGCACCTTTTTTGCATGTTTTTGGTTGAATCTTCGAAACCCTATCATCTTTAACGATAATTTTTGATTCAATAGTTGAGGATATGTAACTTCTTAATCCTGGTAAACCATTTTTTCAATAAATGTTATGGTTTTAATGTAAACAGCAATTAATTGAACTTAACGCTGCCGTCAAGGCGCGAGTGAACTATCTCGATCTCACATGCTTCGCGCGGAAGAACATAAAGCCATCCCTTTTTATTCTTGTGGGGGCGTGGCACCATAGGTCGCCTCTTAAGATCTGCATCCGCATGCGCAAAAATCGATGCGAAGCTGTGTAAAATCGATGCGGATCTGTTCAAGTCGCGCTGTAAGAACGAGGGCCTGCTGAGCGCGTATAGCGCGTATACCTACTTTCATGCATTTATATTATTTTTCATCTCACTAGCTCGGAAAGCCCTTTTTGTTTGATTGATATCTATTGAGAAAATAGCTTTTTATCCACATGTGAAGAAAGAGTTTTGACATTTGAAGGTAGCTTTAGTGATATTTGACAGCTAAAAAAACGTAAAACGTTAAAACCACTGAATTTTTAACATCACAATCACAATGGATTGCATCGAGTAAAAAATACTAAATACAGTCTTACAACTTTATTTTAATTCATAAATATCAGCATTCAACATTAACCTTCATTCTTGTTGTAAAAACGGATAAAATGTTCTGACAGTCCAAGTAAGTCGATGTGCGAACAAAACGCATCCGAAATAATAAAAAAAACTTAAGTCTAAACTTTTTAATTAAGCCGTCAACGCATAGAAGTAGTAAAAAAAACAGAGGCCCTACTTTAAAAATCGAAGTTCGAAGTTACGTTAGCTCCATCTCTGTCACACGTCCTTCGAGACTAAATCGAGAGAAAGGGATGGAGCTAACGTAACTTCGAACTTCGATTTTCAAAGTAGGGCCTCTGTTTTCCTTCATCTTTGCGTCAACGTTAAATATTCGCATGTTTTTCTAGTTTGTTTTGTTATTAAAAATGAGTGATTCGAGTGACTAAGACGTATTAGAGAATGTCAGCCAGTTTAGATTTTTGGCTTACCGTTTTATTCATTAAAAACTAAAAATAGTTGTAAAAAAATCATTTCGATACGTCAAATAGTTTTCGAAATATTAAATTTTAAACTTCGTATGCGGCGCTCGAAACCCGGCGGCTAGCGCTCACGGATGATGACGTCATCGCTTAACAGCGGTACGCGCCCTTATATAAAAAGTAAGTTTACAGGGCTGTAACTTTTTAACCGTCATAAGTAGCCAGTTGAATTTTTCACAGAATACGTGTTATTATAAAATCTATCGTTTAAAATTGTACAATGAACAATAAATCAAATCCCCATACAAGAAACATGAAAATAAATCATTGTTTTTAGCATTTTTATACGGATTGTATTTTTATAATGGCTTCTTATTTTGATGCTATTTTAAGCTTAAACTGTAGTCTAATTTTCATAGTTTCCGACTAAATTGCAATCTCAAGTAAAACTGCTACAAATATATGACAAATATAGACTACGCCTGTACTTGCTTAACTTTGTAAGTCGTAATATTTTTACGAATTCGTTTTGATGTTACTATGGCAGCTATATTTATCCATTATTTTGTATTAAGTACATAACTAACTGTCTGTCACTGACCGGCTTCTCTATTTGTTATGTTTGTCGAATAAGTTGGTTAAATAAAATTAGAATAATAATCAAGCACTTTAAATTTTGGGATAGTGGCAATAATGCCTAGACCTAGCAAAGCGAGAGTGTTGTATGTATGTAGGTAGGTACGTTTATCGACTTGGTAGCGCCCGACTGAAATTTGAAATCGATGAAATTTATACCTACACGAAGTGTCAGAACAACCTACTGCTAGGTCAATCAAAAATTCATGTTTTATAGTTCACTTTTTTATACGGTAGCGATATTAATTCTAAATTAACACGAAATTTGTAAAGAAAGGCCTACCACCAAAGTTAAGCAACCACCGCTTACCTAAATATCGATCGTGTTGATTTAAACTAGGCACCTTTTAACATATTTGTAAGAGTTTTACTACGGTTTACTGTTTGGTCGTAAACTATATATGTTTGTATGGAGTTTTGATTATTATTTAAACTTAATGTGACACCGAAATAAAAACTATTATACAAATACAACCCGTACTTCGCCTTCCAAAGTTAAGCAACTACACGCGTAGTCTAAAACAGGATGGGTGACCGCTTAAAATATCGTGTTGATAAAATCAGTTTTGTCACATATTTGTAGCAGTTGTATTTACTTGACATTGCTATTTAGTCGTAAACTACAAAAATTAGACTACAATTTAAGCTCAATAGAATAGCATCAAAATAAAAAGCCATTATAAAAATACAATCCGTATAAAAATGCAAAAAAAAATGATTTATTTTCATGTTTCTTGTATGGGGACCCCTCTTGGGATTTGATTTATTGTTCATTGTACAATTTTAAACGATAGATTTTATAATGACACGTATTCTGTGAAAAATTCAACTGGCTACTTATAACGGTTAAAAAGTTATAGCCCTGTAAACTTACTTTTTCATATAAGGGCGCGTACCGCTGTTAAGCGATGACGTCACCCCAGCAAGATGGCCCCGGCGCGCTTTAATATTATTGACCCAAATTTTAAACGATCATAGAATCAAAACTACTGAGTCTTTTTGAATAAAATAAAAATTAGTATGTTTGTTTTGTTATAAACTTTACTGCTACAAAGTTTCACGCGATTTGGCGTACCTACTGACATTCTTCATTACGGGAAACTGTGCTAAATACGGAATTGAGATTATTTTCCTCGCTGTAGTGAGGTGAAAAGTTTTGTGTTATACACGGGTGAAAAGTTATTTTACGTCTAGGTGTTGAAACACTCGCTACGCTCAGGATTATATTTTTGAACCACTCGCTTCGCTCGTGGTCAATCATAGAATCCTTTCGCTAGATCGTGTTTCAAATGAACACTCGCAGGTAAAATACAACTTTCCCCCCTTGTATAACCAATAACTATTGTACTAACATTTTCATGAACTTTTACACTTAAACTAGAAACTACATTTTGTTTCAATATTTATGTAATTGCCCTTATTTATATTTTTTTTAAATTACCTGAGTTTCAAAACATCTGCTTCCGCAAAATCCCTAGTTTATATCTACCAACATTAAAATAATAATTTACTATACCTAGGTGAAAATGTTTCCATTGATTATAGTAAATTATTAACACTAACATTAGAATATTAATTAATTGTTTTAGAATATTATTATAAAATAAATAAAATAAAAATACTTTATTGAGCTAATAAATGGTAAATATTTCTGCTTACATAACGAGTATTTAACACATCAATTACTTAGAAAACAATACAGAAGGTAAGTAAGCGTCATCTGACCCCTGTACTAGTGTGAACTGTGTCACGGCGGGTCAGGATTCACCGTCCTTATCAAGATCCTTTATCCCTCGTACTATTTCCAAAGAGATATAAAATTAAACTATGATCCTATGTTGATTTAATAAATAGTTCATTTTGTTTTATTCTATTATCAGACTAAAGGCCTAGGATGTAAAGAAAATAAAAGAAAAAATAGATTTGTCGTATTAATACGTGTTTGGTATGAAGTTTGTCTAAATTTGTGTATAAAACGTAATTTGTGCGATTCAATATGCCCTTCTCAACTCATATTTAAAATTTCCCTTTAATTAGATATGGGCATTAGAAAACCAAAATGCCTTTTATTATATCTGACAATTCATTTGGGTTGCGGTTCCCAAATGAAGAGGGTCTCAGGTTGACACTTCCTGGATTCACAAAGGGGAAGCACGTAGATAATTAAATTTGAGGGGTTACCGGTTTTGCTTAGAAATAAATGAAACAAATATTATTTGTAAATATCTAAATGAAAATAATATCTTATTTGCAATGAAAATCTTCACTACTTTTAGCCTAAGATCAACCTTACCTAAGCCTTTTTTAAGAAAGCTTTTTATAAGAATATTTACGTTACTTAATACACTGTAAACCAATAGGCGTAAGCAACTGTGACACTTATTACGAGCTTTTATTTAAACTTCCTTCGTTCCAATATCAAATTTAAACTATATCTATATAAATTTGGTATACATAAATAAATCCGAGGCCACTGCAAAATTATGGTATCTTGGACATGATCTGATGATGGAGTAGGGAGATGGCAACAGACATACCATACATATAGTACACACACACCAAAATGGGGATGCGTAAGTTTATTCTGGGTAAGCAGATGACGAATTTACAAAAAAAAAAGTCCGTCACCAACCCTTTTCTTAAAATATTTTTTTACAGTTTTTTTTTTTAGAGAATTAAACATTTTTTAATTATTTAACGTAAGCAATCGTGGGAAATATCTAGTATGTTCTACGTACATGTGTGACCCTCAAAGGTGTATTGTAAAAAGCACCGCCGGCCAAAGAGAGTCCCCAGATGGTGTCATCAAAGTTGACCCTTTCGTGGACGCCCTCGTTGCCGGACTCCCAACATGGCCGCTGCTTGGCCTTGAGCAGTTCATCTATAAGAGCCTGAGGCAATTTCAACTAGAAAAAAAACAGATGACAATCTTACACAAATTGACGTAGATCCAAGCTAAGCTCCAGGCTTGTGCTGTGGGTAGGTACAACCGACTACAAAAATATGTATCCACTTTGAAACTTGTAACAATGCAATAAGGTGAAGAAGTGGATACATCTCTGTGTAGTCGACTGAACCATATAATGATACCTAAACATTTTAAAGAGTTATTAATACAGCGCCTCTATTCTAGGCGGTAAAAACGATATCGTAGTTTGCCTGTTATGGTATTGTTATGACGTCAGCCGCCATTACTGTCAAGTAAATAAGAGCTATCAAAACGTTGACAATACGATAACAGATCAAATGCGATATTGTTATTACCGTGTTGAATAGAGGCGCCGAATACAATACATTATGTACAGCAAAGACGCAGGAACAAAGGAGTGTGAAATGATTACACAAATCGTTTGCCCCTTCGTGGAAATTAATCGCGCTAGCTTCGTAGGGTCACTACCAACTTGGCTGACAGTTATATTATTCTAAGATACATTAAACTAATAAAACAAAATGCAAGCGTTGAAAACAAAAAAAAGGATATTCAGTAGAAAAGTCATCGTCGACTTATGTTTTTAAGAATCGCTACAAAGTAATATGTAGCTTATATTGTACCTACTCAATCAAGACCACATATCAATTATGTTCTCCGTAACTAACCCTAATTACAAGCAGATTATTTTCATATAAATCAAAAACAAGAAAGAATATTAAAACAAAAAACTAAGCGACAAAATAACAAAAGTACGGAAAAACCAAAGAAATAAACAATAAAAACCGGCTCCGACTAGCTTTGTGAAACGTCCTTTAAAATATGGAACATTATAAAAATAGACGTGAAAATTACTTACATTTTTTATTTCGTCCATTTCTTCGAGGAAAATGTGGGTTCGCGAAATTCGCTGCGTTCGCGCTAACAAGAGTGCACCGAGTAATAAAATAAATGTTAGCTTATTCAGGGAACGGTCGATGGATAGATCTCTTTTAATTGGACGGTATTAATAAACTTTGATTGGCATGATTAATGTGACAGCCATTAATCGATCTATGTTAAACGATGCGTAAAGGGGAGGTCGACGATTAACTTTGTTTGTGACCTTTTTGATTATGATTTATATTTAGCATAAAGGGACAAATACGTATTGACATATGTACCCTTCATTACTTTAACAGGTACATTACATAAATATTAAAATTAAACAAAAGTAAAACTAATACAAAGGTGATCTTATCCCTATTTATTTATAAGTGCCGTTTATGTATTTATATAAATACTAGCTTCTGCCCGCAACTTCGTCCGCTTAGATTTCGATTACCGTTATCTCCTCGGGAAATTTTATTTTTTTCCGGGATGAACAGTAGCTTATGTGTTAATCCAAGGAATAAACTATTTACATTCCAAAGTTCATCCAAATCCGTCCAGCCGTTGCAGCGTGAAGGAGTAACAAACTAACACATACACATTCACACACACATACACACAAACTTTCGCAATTATAATATTAGTAGGATAATGTATTATTAGGTAAGTGTATATTTAAAGTTCGACCATATGTTGAACCGCCAATATAATCTCTGCTTTGTTTAAAGGTTAACTAATTGGCAGAGAATGCATTACTGTTTCAAATTTACTTTTTAAATAATTTAGTGTATGTGTATGTATTCTTCCAGTTTCAAAAACGTTATCAAATAATAGAACAACAGCAAAATATATTAATAAGATACTGAGTTTAATATTGCCGTCGCGCACATTCCTCTTGTACCACAGAACGCAGCCACCGACTAGTGGGCTGAAGTTTTCACGCCACAAGTGGCCCGAGTCCCCGACTCCCCGTGTGACTCCAAGCTAAGTTCTGACGAGGCGGTTAGCCTAGTTGGTCGTGACCCTGCCTTCGTAACTAGCGGTCCTGGTTTGATTATCAGTCATCACTCCCCTTCTAAATAAAAAGGCCGCATGCGCAATTTGAAAGTCAAAGTAAATTTAACCCCCTACCTTAAGAAATAAGGTCACTAATACATATGCGGTTCTATGAGACATATGCCCTTTTTTCCACGGAGGGTAGATCAAACAAAATATTTGTAACTATGATGACCGCCAGTATTTTCTCCTGGGTCTTGTGTTTTTTTTTGGTAACCCATCATTATATTTCACTTCACCGATTATTGTATCATTTCATCGAACGCTATTTTCTACTGAAACCATGGTGTTTTCAGGATACCTATCGTAAACATTGATTGCCTAGGTTACGTTAGACTTGCGACGTCCAAAAAAATTGAGTCATGAAGCGACAAATACCTTTTGATTAAAAGAAAATTTTGCGTAATAATAATAATAATTGAGCCCTGCCCCGCTGCCGGCGGCACTCGTAGGTTAGGTTTTTTATAATGTCTTATTTTTTGTATTAGTATTGTTATTTTACTTTTATATTTGAATATTTGTTATAAAAAACCTAATTTGCTGAAAATTCAATAAATATCTATAATAATAATAAGCATTTATTTCGAACAATAATGATACAGTTCATAGATGATTAGTAACAATACTGTTCCCTAAAATGTCCCCCCTGGACTCCACATGGACTGAGTTCCAGTGGCGAACTATGGGACAGTGCAACCTATCAAGAATCTTGTTTAGGAGGCTGCTGGAACTGCCACTTATTCGACGCATCAGGGAGGCAACTCTTTTGCGCATTATGGCTTGAAAGCCATCGACACGAGCTTCGGCAAACATGCCTGATGCACTACAGAATCGAGGCAGTCCCAACAACATCCTAAACCCATTGTTGTATTGGACGCGTATGGCGTTGACAGATCTCTGAGTACAGCTGACCCATAGACTGCACGTGTAAAAAGTCTGACAAAATGCCTTAAAGATCTGCGAGCCAGCATGTAGCTCCTCACTGCCAACGCCCTACGCTCCCGTTCTATGTCAAGATCATCAGAGAGGTCCTCGGTGATCCAATGTCCCAGATATTTAAATTTAGTAACTACATTCAGTTCAGCTACGTCAAGTTTAAGTGGGGGGACAGACTTGGTTTGATACACAATGAATGATACATTTGTTGAAAACTGTTTCGATAAAATAATCGTTTTCTTAAAAATAATAGTTAGGTGTACTACGGTTGTTTTAATGACGGTTGTAACGAGTACATAGGGGTATGTACCTACTCGTTACAACCGTCATTAAAACATTAGTGTGGACGTCATAAAAACTTAACAAGCACTTTATTCCAGTAGGTTACCCATCTAAACCGTAAAAGGAACATAATAGAAGAGTTACGACTGGAAGCGCCATATTTTGCTCTAAAAACAAAACCGCTATTTAGTTAAGTCACCAGTGGTCAGCCAGAGATCAGTAGTCGACCTTATATGAGATCGAAGAGTTGGAAATATATCTTTTATACTCTTCCCACTCATATAAAGTATAGGCAGAGGCAGACTTCAGGTATCTGGCTGACCACTGGTTACTTTACCTATAGGTAAGCAAGAAATTCCTTTACCACTTTTGGTTTTATATTAATAGAGTCGAGTTTTACGATCGACTACATTAAACTTGTCGTCAGATTTTTGCTTACCTTTAATTGATAATTAATCACTCCTTTTAAGCATATAAACACACAATGAACTTGCACGTCAGGTAAAATCTAAGCCAAGTCTTATAAAATAAGACATTAAAGAGACGAGCGTACTGTTTTCTCAAACCGGTAACACATCTGCACAGCTAGCACATGTTGCCCGCGACACGTTTGTCGCTCGGATCTCCCTTTTTTACTAGTCTGCACAGATAAGGACGCACTGAGCGACATGCGAGAAATTACAAGATGTGCTACCCGTGCAGCGATTCCTCTCCTGAAGCCCTAGCCAAGATGCATTACACTAACTAGCGTTTATATTCGTTTCGTTTTTAAACCAATCGCGTCACTGGTAGATGACGTGATACGAATGGCCTGTGACGCGATTTTGGTTTAAAAACGAAACGAATAGAAACGCTAGTTAGCGTTATGCATCTGGGCTAAGGCCTCTGGTGTTGCAGGTGTCCGTGAGTCGCGGTGATCACTTTACATCAGGTGACCTTCGTTTGCCTAAATACTTTAGCATTAAAAAATCCCTTGTCATTTCGTCCTAAATAATCCTAATTGGTATCATTTCGCATTTATAAAATTTATAACTTACATCTTATCGACAATTAATAAAAAAAACCTTGCGAACTAATAGTAAATTAATAAAATACATAGTTATGTAATTGAGAACCAAAAATAGCTTGTTTTAAAGCTAATATCTCTTGAATGGCTTAGCGGATTTTAAAGAAACTAACACAGAACACCTCTTTGTGTGGGAGGTTAAAAATAATCGGCATTGTTAAAACTCGAGCGACTCTTGGCCTATTTTCTTTTTACACACAAACATGTCAGTTTAGATATCAAGACGTCAATCTTAGATTGACGTGACGTGGATAGAGGGGGCGTGAAGACGCGCGAAGCATGCGCAGCGCTTGCCAACGACGGCGACAACACACACGCAACTTCCTCTATTCCTTTCAACACCTAAGGATACACACTAACCGCACGAGTAATAATCAAAATAGTTATATAGGATAAAACACGGGTACCTATTACTTTATCGAAACATATTTCAACAAACGTTTCATTACGCAGAATTTTCATTTTATCGAAAGGCATTTTTCGCCACATGAGTTTTTTTTGGTTGTACGTTATTTTACAGACAGAAGTTGTTTAGAATTTCATTTCATATAATTTTTTTCTCGTATTATCATTTCATAGAATAATCAATATGTAGAATAATTACTTTGAAGACATTTAAATCATCGTTTTTTATTTCAAATAAAAATCAATGTTTCTTTTTTCATATCATAGAATAGCAAATTAAATATTCTTAGTTCTCATATTATTTATTTAAAATATAACTTAATAACAATAAAATCAACTTATAGAATTGGGTGCAGTTTGTGAAGGTGTGTGAAATGAAACGTTTGAAAAAAAGCATACCCTTACTTTGCAGACAGCAAGTTCATCTTACGTATAATATAAACGCATACAACGATTTTAATTTACAATCAAATTGTATTGCATAGCTTATTCAAGGGATATAAAAAAAATAACCTCGAAGGCTAAGGCGGGAGCTTGCTTCGCTTCGCTCCCGCCATAGCCTTCTAACCTAACCTATTCAAGTCGGTTCTGCCCAGAGAGGTCTTGGTCGCTCGCTTCGCTCGCTCGCTCACTCATATTTATATCACAAAAATTATTCACAGAATATTGAGTTTCCCACGACTTTGAATACTGTTGTCGTTAAAATGAAATGCTATGAAAAAATACACTGACCAAACAATATTCGTTAAAAAATAATTATATTGTTTGACAAGTTTGTGTAATGAAAAAATAAAATTACAAAATTAATTGAATTGATTTTCTGTGGAATTTGTTTCTTTCAAGTAAATAGTTTAAAAAAATATATATTCGTAGCAAAAATACAAGGACTAAATAGTATATGAAACATTTTCTGTGAAACAAAATTCTGTAATTTTTCTGTCTGTAAAACAAGGGGACACCGGTTTTTTTTGGTAGTCTCAAGTTTAACTTATCTACGTAATGAATGTTTCAGATATCCTGAAAACATCATGGTTTCAGCAGAAAATAGCGTTAGATGAAATGAAATTGGATGAAATGATACAATCGATGAAGTGAAGTTTGATAAAGTGATGGGATACCGTAAAACACCCTTTGATTAGCACCTAAAACACCAGACATGGGCACCTTTTTTTTTTTCAAGTTTCCACATTCCCATAATTGGGAGGGTTGATTACCCTACTAGCATGAATGTATTCGCATCATCTACGATACGGTTTTTTATTTCAGTGACTGAGAATTTTCCGCTCGTACCAATAATGCCACTTTGCATACGGATTTCAAAGTTTCCATACTATAATATATCCTTAAATACGATACCCTATATTTTTATACTTTGGTCAAGATGAAAAATTCAACTTCAGTATTTTTATCAATCAAATCAGAACGCATTCTTTACGATCATTGTTCTTGCCGAAATATGGTACACATATCAAAAATACACCCAAAAATATAATAAAATACACACTCTTGTGTTCGAATTCAGTACCTTACGATACGATCATGAATTGACTTTAGTCGTTTAGTTTAATAGTTTTAGTAAAATTATAATTTTAGCTACTAGGTCACCGGTACAGCAGAGTTTGTATGTGCACCCTAAAGTGGGTCTCTATTCTACTCGGTAAAACCATATTACTTTTGACTTGTTATCGTATTGTTTTTAACTCGATCTCCATTTGTCAACTATCTGTCAATGAGAGCTATCATAACGTTAACAACATGAAAATATATCAAAAGCAGCATTGTTTAACCGAGTAGAGGTCTAATCTAAATCCTAAAAAAAAAAACTTTAGTTCTGAGAATTGATCGATTTAGCTTGTCAGTTCCATTACAAAGTCATTTAAGACTAACTAGTTAAATATACTATAATATAAGTACCTTAACTAGCCAAATAAAATAAACAGATAAATAAAACAATGTTGGTTGGTGTAGACCCGGGTTAAAGATATCCATAGTATCATTCGAATGGCTATTGCTATTATAATATTATACAAATCGGTTATCAATTTTAATTGGACATTGGATTTGAGATAAACAGAAACAAATACGGTACGAGTATGTACATTGAAATAATATAACGGGAACAGTTTAATAGAAAATCTTGAAAATAAGAAAATATTGCAAAAAGGCAAGTCTCCGCTGCTTTCGTTCTTTGAGATTTTTCTCGACCTCTATTAAAATGGCTGATCCGGTAAAAACCGGTACAGCGTCCGCATTTCATTTTTTTATTTACTGTTCATATGGCATAGAAAAGGGGATTGAGCTAATAAAATGGTTACTGAAGCCTTGGAGACAATATGAACCCTGAGTACCTTTCAATAATGACTGATCGCTCAACGTCGTTTTCTAAAAACTGTATATATGTATAAGGGGAACGCTTATAAGCCTTTGGGTCATCAGCGAATTTTCACTATTAAAGTGAATGAAAAATTGGGCTTCATTAAAAAAATTATGAAGGACAAATTATTAACACGGATAAGTTTTCAATTGTATATCCTCTTTTACGTTTTCATTAAATAAATGTAAAATTGACTAGTCCCAGACTAAGCTCTAGGCTTATACCTACTATGGATACTAGGCAACGATAAACATACTTATATAGAGAAATACATATTACCTATACTTAAAAACATACAAAACATCACTGAAAAAAATAATTGGTCGCTTGTAACAAGATTGTTATTGTTGTGCATAACCGTCTTGATCCCATACGAGCCTAACAAGACGATAGATACACCAACTAAGACGGTAGATACATCAACTAAGATGTTAGTTGGATCACTAAAGAAATTGCTGTTTTTTTGCTATCATTTTTGGTTTATATAACTAATATCTTAACTGTTGTATTCATTTTATATCAACTAAGTGAAAATCTCTCTTTGTTGGCTCTCATTTTTTTGAGTGATCCATGACTTGGAAACAAATACGCTCATCGCACAAATATTTACCCATACCGGGAATTTTGTAGTGTTTCTGTCCTTATTTTGTACAATAAATAAGTTTATTGGTTTTTCGTTAAGCCTTTAATTTAATTTATATAGATCGCTCAAAAAAAAGATCGAATGAATATAATAAAATACTGTGTAGGTATAGGTATTCGTTACTCGATGGAATCCTTAAGAACCAATCAGATCACGTAGTGGGTTCCGTAGTAAATTTACAATGCCGTGCGCTTGTGAGTTTTTTACCCGACTGCCGAAGGAGGAGGGTAATGTGTTTATCAGCCTATATATGTATGTTTGTTCCTTTGTGGCACTATAAAAACTAAACCCATTGTCCGATTTTGGTGATTCTTATGTCAATCGATTTGTCTTAATCTGGTGAGTGTCACTGAAGATATGACAGTAATAAAAAAATAAAGTCGTCGAACTATGACAAGTGGGGTATAGGAATTTAAAAATCATTTGTAGGTTTCTTTCATAATTTTTCATTTTGAATGATCATTTAGGATTTATAACGATTTAAAGTTGGTTAACAACAGTCGGGTTTTTTAAAGCTTGCTTTTTGTTAATTCTTTGAATTGTTTTGAATCGTTTTTCCCTACAAAGTTGTTACCGTCACTATCAAATAAAAAGAAAATTAGTTTAATCTGAGCAAGCATTATACTTCATCAAAGTTTAGCAAATTGCAAATTTATAATACTCTAGTTAATCTGCTACACACTAACCCCCTTACTAATAAACGTTGAGTAACGGTGGTATAACTGTAATGTTTTGTCCTTATCTGTCAAATTCAAATCTCACAATGACAGATAAGGACAAAACATTGTATAGCTATACCACCGTTACTCAACGTTTATTTACTTTTTTGCGCGACAACACACGTTATACAATGTTGATTTAACGTTTTCTTATTTGCGCTGTTTAAAGAAACTTCAGACGAAACGTCCACTCACATAAATTAAAATATTTGTTTAAAGTGCAACTTATTTTATTTACATTACTGTGAATCTGTAACTATTTTGTATTGATCAAAGTAGTGAATTCGCATCCCAGATTTCCCAGTTCCCACATAAAAGTTACAGTTACCGTTTTTCACAATAGTCACTTAAAAGTCGAGTTTATTTTTGACTTGAATTTTACCATCATTTTCCTTCGCAAAATTTAAACTGTATGGCTAATCAAGCGGATAAACGAAAACAATGGGCAGTAGAACCCCAAAAACAGAAAAAAAACATCGAATACAAAAACGAACGCGGGGCGTTTGTTTTAATAAATTGATTTCACAATGGACAATGAACCTAATAGTAGCATTGTATGGTTATAAAAGGCAGGGATCGTACGGCATAGTTAAATTTCAATTTTAAGCTTTATGCTTCTGAGAGATAAGGGGATTTTGATTCCCCGAGTTTTTGCGATACATCCGCATCTGCTCAGCGCGGCGGAAAAACGTCGCGCGATCGCGCGTCGACGCCGCGGGATTACCGTGTCAATGTAAACAAGATCAGTGGAAATATTTTTCATGCGAGAGCAGCGCAAATGGTAGTCGCTCCATCATCTCGCTCCATCTTCGTTTCGCATGCTAACATTTATTTCAGTCGGGGTAAATTTCATTTCATTGTTTTGTTATTTTACGCCAGAAGAAATTCGTGTTTGTATTGTGTTATTGTTGTTTCATAATGGGGAGGCTCTTCTTTTCTTTTAAATGGACGGGAATAGGTTGGCGTTAAATTGACAGGGTGCTTAGATGTTTATGTTTGCATCTGAAATGTTTGCGCAACACGTTTGCGCGGCTCTCTAATAATAGCAACACCTGCCATAATACCTAAAGGGGTTTGGGTAAAAGTGTTGTCATTTGTAAAATTCATACATTTTCAAGGTGAGCGGCCATTCGTAAAAGTGATAAATTATGATAGAATTATTAAAAATAAACATATTTTGTTATGTATTGTAATACTCTTAAGTGCATCGGAGCCGAGATATTTAAATATTTATACTTGGGCGTACTTTTGTACTAAAAACTGAATACTTAAATCTTTAAAATCTCCGCTCCGATATTATTTAACGCCATAAATTATATATATCTATGTGTAATTAGAGGTCCTCTAAATAACTATGTAAAAATCATCAGTGGCCGCTGAAAAAAATAATGACAATATTCTTCAAACAAATTTACCCAATGGCCTTTATATTCTATTCAAATGTTACCTTTTAACTGAAATTGCTATGCAAAAGTAACTGCTTATTAAATTCCGTGTCTCCGTCATTTAAATGATAATAACCTTCAAAATAAGCTGATTAAAACAACATTAAATTATCATGACAAATTGTAAATTTATTGAAATTAATCCTGAGTTTGCGCATCAATAGAAAATTTGGCTGTCAACGGCGTGCGAAGGGAAGATTAATTATAGCGCTCATTATAAAGTTCTCCTTATCAGCCTCTAATAATTGATCGAAACACTTAATTAACATGTCTCGCGCACTCTTGTCTAATTGGTGTGCTGATACGGCGCCAATTATTTTTTGAGCCCAAGTGCGTAAAGGGAGCTATTAGTATTCGTGTTTTCATTCTGGAAGGGACATTGGTTAATTAGATTAACACCGCCGGGTCCCCGGGGAAGCAAGCAGCGAGTTTGATCAAGCTACTTACGATGTTTGTGTTTCGTTCGTTTTTAGCCAGTCTGCGGGTTATGTTTTAATCGGAGTCGGATTCTCGTGTCCTTATTAAAGTAAAGACTATTAAGAGAAGTATAATTATTACTTTTTGGCATTTTTTAAAAATGAGCCATTTTTTTTTGGCGTGTATCTTTTTTTAGGGTTCCGTACTCGAAGGGTAGCCCAACGGGACCCTATTACCCCTATACCCCGTAAGTTTTGGCTTTAGAAGTCGCGGGTATTTTTCCCAGTAGTGAGATGAAAGAAGTTTTTTTTTACATTAGGTACACAAAGTTTTTATAATTTAATTACGGGGATCTTACCTACTAAATTGTTATTTATTTAGGTTAAGAGTATCAATGAGACTCACACTAAGTAAATATAAAAAATAAGCATTTGCCATGAACGTGTTTCTATTGATGGTTTATTGTAAGTAATTGGTGGTAATGTGTTTCTCTGTATTTATTTCGTTTACCTACTCAGTGAGAAAGGTTTTCCAACTTCGTCAGTTAAAAATAACTCTCTTCTACACATGTTGCAAAATTAACAATTTACCCACTAATGGAAAAAGTCAAAATTCAAGTAACTATCGTATTACGAGTAAGAAGTTTTAATTTTAAATAGACGAGGGAATGAACCAAAGATAAAATGTAAATTTTATTATAAATGACACGGCACTTTCCGTAAAATCCCGACCAACGTCCGTAACTGACATCCTTCATCTTTTTTACAACACTGATTGCACGACCGAACAAATAAAATATGAATTGTAACTCAATCATTTAACATTAAATCGCACACATTGATCATTAACTCATTTCCATTTGGACCACGGTTTTCACTTTAAAATGAACAAAATGGAAGGTTTAAAAACACGACTTCCTGTTTTTGTTACTTTCGTGAAATTGTTCACAGATACCTAAATGTCCAGGTGTTGAATATATTCCACTCCATCCCCATCTTGCTTGTGTATTGTATAATTGAAGCGGTTGTTACCCAGACGGAACAATCAATCGCGACAAAATAATTCGTTATTTACGTAACTGGTACAGAATACCCGTAAAGCTTTTAAAGAGCTAATTACCTATGTACCGTTGCATAAATACAATATATATAAATTGAAATGCGAGTTAAAACCTAATAGGTACCTAACACCGTCTGACTTTGATCATGCGCGTACCCATGGTAATAACAATGGTATAATATTTATAAAAAAAACAGTTCTTTTATAATTATTATAGCATTGTTATTACCATGGCAACCCCCATTATAGAATAGTTTTGACTTGTAAATTTGTTAGGCTTCTTTCACCAGAAAGTGCGAGTAAGAATACATGTCGATGTGCAAACTATGATATTATAAATGCGAAAGTAACAGAACTGCTGTCTGTTTGTTGCCTTTTCGCGCCTAAACCGCTGAACCGATTTTAATGAAATTTTGTACCTAAGGAGATACCTACAACCCGGGACCCCCAAGAGAATCGCGATAAATGAATTCCACGCGCGAACGAACTGCGCGGGCAAAAGCTAGTTTTGTTTTAAATTGCTGATATTAAAGCCTTCTATTTCAAGTTTTAAGTGGAGCAATCTGGTTTCATTTCAGATTCTCTGCTTAGAAAACGGAATCTTTAATTCAGTTAATAATCATCAAAGTAAATATCCGGAAAACACTGAGTGGTAAAGAAAATATTCCTAACAAGTTCGTCTGACTAACTAAGGAAGAAGTTCAAGTTATTTGTTGCTAATTAACAAATTATGCAGCTCGGGGAGTTCTCCGTTTGTTCTTTAAAGGCGGTGTAAACTCGCTCCGGCTTAAAGGAGCATCATTATGGTAATTAGCTCGATTACGATTAAAGGAAACAATAATTAAAAGATATGCTATATTTAGGAAATGTTATGATAAACTTTGCTTGTTAATTTAATGAATTTTTACGCCTACCTAAATTTATATTTCATTATGTTCGTTGGTGTAATAATAGCTAAAAAAAATATTTATATAAGCAAAAGATTTATCATTTTGACTTCTTAATATATTAGTTTATTACTTACCTACTATGAAAAAAAATCCTACAAAGAAGAACGGTATTCCATATTGTTTCTTGTTCATAATTTGAGGCTTCTTAATCAATTTTTAAACCTATCGCTCGTCGTAAATGAATACACTGCCCTGCCTTTGAAGCGCGCGGTCTCGGGTTCAAATCCCAGGAAGGCCACATATTTGTATGATGAGCGTGAATATTTGTTCCTGAGTCTTTGATGTTTTCTATGTAATTAAGTATGTATTCCTCTATATGAGTAAGTAAATCGTTGTCTAATACCCATAGTACAAGACCAGAGAATGTCCTCTATTATTTACTTATTTATTTATTTTACCGTAAGCGTTAAGTCCAACCACTTCTGTTCATACCCTTATACATAACACCAAGTCTATCACCCAAAAGAAAAATGCTGTAAAAGAGTAGGACGTCCATATACGCATATCGCCTTTTTGTTATGGTCCGGATGCTTGAGAGTTACGTACTTGGAGAGACGAGTACTTTAATAATGACGTTAAAATCGCTTGAAGTCACTGTCCTGCAAGATAACCATCAACATTGTCCGGAAATTCAAGCTTCGCCTGTGACTTCAATATTAGTGAAACATTATGCTTTCATTTGCTTCTTCAACATAAACATGTAAATTGAAGCGATATTTTTGCATTTCTGCAACAATTTTCCTAGTTACCCTATTGTTATACATAAGTCGTGACTTTGTCTTTAAAACTGTATCATTAACGTATCTGTTTTAACGTTATGGTAAATCCTAATAAATTGAGATGCAAATACGGTCAAAAAAAATGCAATGGACACCGAAAGTACCTAGTGAAAGTTTTTTGAAAGAACAAAAAGATAAATCATAATCTGGTAGTTATTTTTAAAATTAAACTTGTCTGTATTGTGTTGCGCATTTAATTACATTAAAATATAGATACAGGCTGTTTTAATATGTTAAGCCCAAAAACGGATTACTTGTGACAACGCAGTTAGCCTAGTTGGTAGTGACCCTGCCTAGGAAGCTAGCAGTCCCGGGTTGGAATCCCGGTAAGGGCAAATAGTTTGTGTTATGAGCGCGAGTATTTATTCCTGGTGTTTTCTATGTATTTAAGTATGATTTCTCGGTATAAGTAAGATTATCGTTGTCTAGTACACGCCTAGAGCTAAGGTTGAGGCTAGGTTCATGTAGTGTGAGATTGTTCCCAGATATTTATTATTTTATTTATTTACTTATAGTAAACTTAAGAAACAATCGAAAAATTATTAAGATATATAAAAAAAAATAACATGTTTACAACCAGTAACTTAAGTCTTGCATGTAGTTGTGTTCAAAACTAATATGGAATTTCCGTCAAAATTAAAATTTAGAATGTCGAACGGTCTATACAAACATGTAAGGTCTGTTCATCCTTACTTGTCTTATATAGTAAACAACTTTCTAACCTCAAAATGAATCTTTTTCGGCTAAAACAGCTTTTTTAAACAAAATTAAGCAATCACAGACAATACATTAGCCAAGTCATGTCCATATTTTTTATTCAGTTTACTTTATTTACGATAAAAGAGCTGTTTTAGCCAAAAAAGGTTCATTTTGAGGTTAGAAAGTTGTTTACTATATAAGACAAGTAAGGATGAACAGACCTTAAGAGAGGTTTTACTTAAGTTTTTTACCTATACCTACTGTAATCTAAGTTACTTATCGTTACTAAACTCATAACTCATAACGAAACCCACTTTGACACAATTAGCCTATTTGCCTTCAGGTTAGGGCTCCTGATTAATCCAATACTGACTTTACGAGAGCACACAGTTGGTGTTCCGTGCTCCGTATTTAGGTCGTTACACATGACCATCTGTCGAATGTCGCATCAAAGGATTTCACAGTCAACATTTGCCCGGGCCGTGGTCATCAACATTAGGCAGCCAGGCCAACCGTAAAACTCAAGTTTTTTCGAGCCGTTACCGTTTCGTCAACATATAAATCGTCAACGAACTCGAAGGGTATTTTATTGCTTGTTAATTCCATTTCTAGCCACAAAGCTAACCTTTCATTCGGTTAAAAGGCAACTTGTGACGGGCGATTTTCTTTGACATGGTTTGACCGGGCGGTCAAAGGGTATTTTGCCTCTACGCCGTACAAAAATGACTTACCTCGTCTGTAAATTCTTAATAAAATCAAAAATAATCGCTTTATTATTTTACCTTTGAAACCTCTTTTTAAAGGCTTTGAAACGGCTCTAATGCAGTATTTTTTGTTTTAAATAGATCATCACTTGACTCATTTGGCGTTGATGAATAAAAATAACCTTATACAAAAAACAAGCACTTGTTTATTTTCAGAAATTCCGTAGATCTACAAATACAAAGTACAATCTCAAAAAAATGAACCAAAAACCTAGTATACACACATACAGCAGCAGCAGCAGTTACATTATTTGATAACGATGACAAGACTTGTTATAATCGACGCTTGTTTTTTTATGCATTGTCCATTATTACCATAAACTACATTCTTTATAAATACAACATATTTTGCACACAGTCGAATTAACCACTAGGGCCAGTCTGTGTCACGAGGCGAGGACCGTTAAGTATAGTCAAGGAAATTAATTTCTAGACCATTTTGGCCCATGTCAAAGTGACACTAAATAAAATCAAGAAGTCTCTTACGTTTTGATTGATTATGTCACTTTGACACACTTGGTCCAAAGTGGTCTAGGAATCGTTTCCCTTCACGAAACAATGCGTAAACAGTTTTCAGAACAATTTCAGATTATAATACCTAGATCACGAATGGTGAACGAAGAATTACCTACAGATACCTAAAGTTATGTGGTCGTCTTGCACTGTCTTATATCTTATATACACATTAGTAGGTGTTTTTTTTCTTCCTTTTTCTCTCTTTATCTCTCGTAATATTATTGGCATGTTTTCCTGCTGAACTACGCATCATTGATTATATTTAATTTAATATTTATAGGTTTAAATATAATGCTACACTATGTAGTATCATTGTAATAAGAAATATGTTTAAAAAATTACTGTCTGCTGAGTTTCTTGTGGCGTTTCTTCTCAGGAGTGGTCTCCTCTTGGGAAACGCTGGTAGATTTTTGACGTGTAAAAATGCCCGTGCGGCCTATTTACTGAATAAATGTCTTTTATCTTATCTTTTATCTAACTACTAACAACGTCCTAGTATTTATTGTTATTTTTATTTAATCTGTGGTTGTGTAGGGAGTTTTACCTATTTATGCTTTACTTAAAGCTACCTAAGTATGCTATTATGAATCCGATCCAAGAGAGCGCGGCCGCCAGGAAAATTGTTGCACGGTTGCGTCAATGTATGAAAAATAAGGTACATAGGTACGTTTTGGATTAAAAACACTTGAGTTTTTTTCAACGTCTATGAGTTCCCATTTTGGTTAATAACTTACCTTTTTGGTGTCTTGAAGGTCGTCCAAGTACAAAGTAGATCTTGGCTGTGTATTCGTACCTATCACGCATTATTTTCAAGGTTCAAAAGCAACAAAATTACGCGTGTATTCTACAAAATTATACCTACATACATAATACTCTTATGCTACTTCAATACCATAAAGAACAGTAAACGACAATCTTACGACGTAGTTATAAAATTAATAACACCACATTTTATTACCATTTTTATTTGAAAATATACTTAGTGGGCCGCATCAAGGAGTGTCGGACGACCGCGGATAAATTGCGAGACATTCATGCCGGTATTTGTCACCCCAGACCCTCGCGTGAAATTGTGCTCATATTGTAAGGGCTAATCCTCGAGGAGAATTCATCAGGTTCTAACGTGGCCCTTATCACGGCGACCCTCACTCTACACATATACCCACTTTATTTCTTTTCACACTATTCTTACAGGAGCTTTGATGGAACGCTTTTAAATCCTATAATATAGAGCGCCTTTTGTAGCATTGCACCAAAATCGTTTTATTAGAACAATTTCCACTGCAGCTAAGGATTCGATAAAAGAATTTCGTTTGCTTTTAGGTAAGTACTGGAATATTGCAGGCGACTTGAGGATGCGCCCAGGAATACAAAGGCTAAGCTATAAAGTGAAATTGCGCTTTTAGACGATTATTAACCACCTGCAGAAGGTTAGCTTAGGATACCTTATAAAATGTTTAATGAAACTGATAGCGCTGTTGAGATTTTTAGTATCTGCAAAGACTATGCATCTCAAAAACACGGCATAATCTGGAGTTTTTTTAATAGCCCTTCTAATCATTTACCCATATAGGTACTTCTAAAAGGCCAGTATCGCACATGCCTCCGATACGTTGACTAACTTAACATTCAATGAAAAAGACTGGCTTTAGGTATAGTTTGAATTTTGTGAAGTGTCCCGATTAAATAGTAATAGAAATAGAAATAGAAACATTTATTCGACGAACTCAGAGAAAAAAAAACTGAATAGAGAAAAACATCATAAAAAAAAGGATGGCTACACAAAAATAAAAACAAAAACAATATAGAAGGAAAGAAAAAATACAATCGTAGGATAATGTTGCCATGGGTGATTCTGTGACGTCAAAATTGACACCACTCAGCACTATTTCACAGCATAAACCACGACGCTGAGCAAAGATGTTAGACAGTTTAAAAATTTCATACCATACCTACTAACTAACTGGGGCTCCATTCAGCTCGTAACACCTTTGACATGTTATCGTATTATTTTTAACTCGGCCGCTATTACCTACTGTCTAGTGTCTAGCTATCGTAACGTTAAAGATACTATAACATGCCAAAAGCAATATGGTTTTACCGTGTAAAATAGAGGCCCTGAAAAGTAATGACCGACGACAAGTCGCTAAGTTAGCAAAGTAAGTAGATTGCTTACCCGCTTTTAACATAGAAAATTTCACTCCGTTTTTTTGATACGTACCTACTTAAAGCTATTAATGAAAACATCTTGAAGCAAACAACATCCAGGAGACAATTAGGCCGCACACAGCTATTGTCATATCATTAAGCCTACAACGGGCAATTACTTTCTTCGCCGACATTACACTGGCAACATCAGCGCGTCAAATATCGCCGAAATTAGCCAAGACCCATTGTTTGCTTCGCTTATTTGTATTCTAAACTCTTGTTGTCGCAAATAGGCCTCATTACCCGTTGTTTCATTAGGGTTGGCTCAACTACATTAAAACGTTAGAGCGAGCGGGTGGCCGTAAAAACTGAAACTTATCAAAGCCTAGGTGCGTCAACCTGGGAGTTAATGAGCCGACGTAGCTGCGATAATGCCGCCATACCGCGGTTACTGCCGAGCGACGGGAATATTCCCCCTGAATTTTATAGTGGAAAGATTAGATAATCTACCGCTTCTTGGATGATCGTTAGGGAAGATGCGAAAATTTTATCGGGCTTCGTAGTTGTTACCTAGAGGCTTAAACTGATTGCAGGTTTGATGGGCACGGATTGCAAAATGAAGGCTGTTTTACGAACTGCCTGCGAAACATAAAACGCAATGCTTTTGTTTTATGGCAATGCCCAATTATTCTTTCGCCCAAATATTTTTTTAAGGTTTTTTTATATCGTTTAGACTTCCTTATTGTAGTAGGGGATCCGAATAGGAGACGACCTTCACTGGGCTGTTTATTCGATAAAAAGTATTTTATATCAAATTTAATATGTTAAGTAATATATGGCAAATACGTAGGCTGAAAAATTTCAATCCAGTATATAATTAATTAAAAATTTAAAAATCAACTTTAATACAAAACTTTTGAAGGCTATAGAATATGCAAACATTAGGTTGACAATTTTTTCCCACCATAACTATTTTGTGTGTAGGTATATAAACAGGTAAGTCGGTACTAATCATTTGCACTAAACCTAACGTTTGCATATTCTATAGGCTTCATACTTTCGATTAGTATGTAAATAGAAATAGAAATAGAAATAATTTATTCAACGCATACACACATTTGAAAAAAACAGATGACTAAAACAAAAAACATTCAACATGGCGTTGAAAAGGGCCCCTCTCAGCTTTGTGCCGCAGCCCGCAGCAAGCCACAATGATGTTATTTATCTAATAAACAAGCAATTGCAAAAAAGTTCATATTTATTTTATTTTTTAATTATAAATATTATTATAAGTACCTACTGGACTGAAATTTTTCAGCCTACCTATACATATAAGCCATATATTTATCGAATAAACAGTTGGGTGAAGGTCGTCTCCTATTCGGATCCCCTACTACAATAAGGAAGTCTAAACGATATAAAAAACCATTAAAAAATATTTGGACGAAAGAATAATTTGGCACTGCCATAAAACAAAAGCATTGCTATTCTTCGGATCGTTTATATATGCAGGGAGTTCTTGGAGAGTTCCATATTATTCCGTAATATTCGAGACTTTACCTCAATTCAATTAGGTAGATTTTGTGAGATTCAAGATTTCGTTTTAAGTTCTAATTGTAACTAATACATTTAATTTTCTTTTTAAATCTGTTAAGAACAATATACTTAACTAAGACCATGTAGGTCGCATAGATATACTGAAACGTCTGTAACATCGATATTTGTTCATCACTATTAGGTAAATTTCGGGATCCCTTTGACTGCCATACATTTATTGTCTCGATTATTGAAAGTCAGACTTTTGTACCCACATCATTTATGTCCATAACTGTCGGTAGTCATAAAAAATTTAGGTCAACGCTTTATAATTCGAACTTTAATTATCCATAATGTAAAAGATTATAATATACAAAAGTCATAACCTAAAACCTTATAACATTCAAAGGCATATTTATAATTAAGTAGTCAGAAATATTTAACGACATAGTTTATCAATTATTTTTATTCATACCCTCTCATTCAATTATCTCGATAATTGAAATCATTAAAAGGCAATTCTTAGTGAAAGCGGAGGGGGGTACGGGGGGCGACTTCTGGTGTGATGTATTTAGGTACCGAATTTAAGACCCCAGCAAGGACCTTTTACTAAAGCAGGACTGAGGACTAACCAAAAATTGTTTTTCTAAAACAAACCTTATTTTATAAACTTAAGACATAATTTGGGCTGTTATATTTACAGGAGCGAAGCCGGTCCGAGCGGCATAGATATAATGGAGGCCGTTTGTCCCTTTCTAACACTTGCCATGCGCTAAAATTTGGGCATTTAGTAGAAAATTAAAATTATAGTTTTAGACAATTTATTAAATTTGAATCGTAACTAAAAGCTTACGTTATTCGTATAATTTAAATTCTTATAGTACTTTGAATTTTACCCCATAAACTTTAAAATATGACGTTTTAAACCTACTTGGAAGTATTCTTTTTTATTAGGCTGTCAACCCATTGAGTGTATCAATCATATCATGGCGGTGCGGTTTTCATCAAGTTTTGATTTAACGATTCTCAGTTTTGCAAGATTACAAAATGGTGAAAAAGTGTTGCACACAATTTTGTAAAAGCGAATCCTATGCTGGTTGTGGGATATCGTTTCACAGTTAAGCCGATAAAAAGAGATTTTGGATTTTTACAAATAGGGTGACCTTGCGATATTAATAACAAGTCCATGTCTTGTCTATCAATATAAAGGTAGTAGGCATTAGATAAATCCTATCAAGTTTACTTATTGTACGATCGTGACTTGTGGCTCAATTTCTTTGCTCCCAAGTGTAGTACAGCTACATAATCGAGCGTTCATTACATGGTGTGAAAATTGCTTCATACTCGTACAAATAAATATGACATTTTGCTACAATGTCATGGTCACCCTATTAGAAAGAGATAAACCGCATCTGTGCTTCACATCCTACTCGGACTGAGTTTTGGTTAACAGTGCTCAGTCCTGCTTTAGTAAAAGGTCCTTGGACCCCAGTGAGTGGTTGCCGTGTACCATGATATTTTCTAACTTAGGTATTGTCCAATGCTCTCCCGCTGAAGGAAAAACATTGAAAGGAAATCTGCACATTCAAACAGCTGTTTGTAGGAGAGGTAATTGCGCAAAAGATTGTACAGGCGTTGAAGTGTATTCGAATTTATACAAAATAAAGATTATTCTGTAAATAGGCCCTGCTTTGTTCTGCGTAAGCGATTCCCGCTCTTACGAAAAATTACGCGATGCGACGCAACAATAAAAAAAAAACCCGCCTTCAAAAAACGCAAAAACTAACTTCCTTTAAAACGGTAGGTATACCTACCTAGGTCAATCCAACTGAACTCGGCTTCTAGTTAAAAATCTTGTGAGTCGCCGACTTCAATTTGACTGATCTATAACCACCACTTTAAAAAAATAAGTTATTTTTTGCGTTTTTGCGGGAGGGTTTTTGTTTTTTTAAACATTTATTTTATTTTATACTTTTTAGTGATCCTTTTATGCTTATACCTATCTAGTCCCACTTCGCAATTAATGAGAAACTTTAGGAAATTTCCAGCTCGCCGCAAGCAACGCCGCTGGAAAGTCATAGTCATAATCATAAATATTTAAACCTACTAAATGTGTTTCGTCCTAGTCGCTCAACTACCTTAATCGAGATATTAGTTATCGCCACCCTTGAAATAGGGCCTCTGTCGATAAGATCGAACGTATAAGGCTGCCTAATTGAGAATACACGCACTAAAATGTGCTTTGTACGCTCTGACGGGACTACTTAATCTCGCCGATTTATATAAGCTGCGCCGCGTTTAAGAGAATAACCACCCCTTATAATCTCTCTTATAAGTCCGTGGGAGTGTCTAGATAAATAACTCGACATTAGCGAAATACACCTTAAGTAACAGGAGTGAAAGCCATTATTTATGAAAAAAAACATCTAGGTACGTCAAAATCAATAAATAGTTTTCTGTGACAGGGTTCTACAGTGGCTCAACAATCAATGGCATTGTCCGTACTAAGACAAGCGTTTGTTCAATGCGTAGGTACTTACCTAATTTGTAGCGTAAAACACAATTTCCACTGTGCACTTGTTTTTTACGTTACTAATTACTCGTAAATCTAATTTAAGACCAAAATCTGACAGTTCCCATCTTGATTATTTAGTTATTTTAACATTATTTCAAAAAAACATGACTGAGAACTTGTGTAACCAGTAATATTAGGGTAAGTTTTATTGATAAAAATACCTACACTTAAACCAAAATGCAATTATCACAGCGAATATGCGCCCGTTGAGGTTAGGATTTTGGTCTTTAATTAGATTTTCGAGTATAGGTACCCACTGAACAAACGCCATGTCAAACGCAGTGGCTGAACAATAAATAAATTAGCCTCAAAACAATAGCTGAACTCGACGCGGTCTACATGCAAATAAGGAAACTTTCAAATAGGAGCGCCACCTATCACTCTTATAACACCAATGACAATCTATTTCTACTCCGATGTTAATGTCCAAACCGTAACATTTGCGTTTATTACGTTGTTTTTTTGATGTCACTTAAGTTATAGTTAACCATGTGAAATATTTTATTTAGTTAATTGTAGTTTAGATCATTCAAAATAGATTTTTTATTAGTAATATAGTGTACTTTACACGTCGTGGACTACAGTTAAACAGTTAAACAAGAAGCAACATTGGCTTAACTCGGACTAATTTGGTGTGCCACTGAACTGTCAAACTGACGTATGAGAAAGCATAAGAATACTTGGTCTGTTAGAGAAATGTTTACTATTACAAACTGGCTGATAGTATACGTAAATCGGAATTGTATTATGTTTTTTGAATAATTAAAAGAAATATTGACATAACATAGTGCATAATGTGTGATATTTAAATTTGGAATTCAATTGACGGCAGGTAAGAACTATGTTTAATTTGCTGTGATTTAGTTTAGTGACATAATTTCAAGTAAGAATTCGAACTTGCTGGGGGGGATGTATTGGATAATAATAATTTAATGTCATGAGAACTTATCACGTTCGTGTTATTAAATTATACATAGTCTAAAAGTCCTCCCAATATTTTTTTAATTTGAGGCTTCACCTTGTAGCATTATATTACTATAAATTTAATCTTTAATAGGTACTAAGGCAGCAAAGTTTTCGCCACTCGCCAATGCGGGAACGTTCTTTTGGCTATAGTAGGTATTTTTTTATAGAAAATTCGGTATTTCGGGTCAATTTTATTATTTCATTGCGGGTCAGATGCTTGACATGTGGGTCTCCGTACTATAACTAAAAATAACCAGTTAAGATAGTGTGATAAGGTATTTTAACTGATAGGTGCAAAAACTTACAAACTATACTGATAGCACATTTTTTAAATTATAAAACTTAATGTCGTTAAATTGGAAGCAACAACCATATAGGAAAGTATTTTTTCTGTGTTAACATCAAATCGCTAGTAAAACACTTTTAACTTGTAAGTAATTTAACAAAATTAGCCTAGCTGATCTAGAAACCACCTACAAATGTAAGACAGTCGGGTACGATTCCTAGTAGAGGCAAAAATTTCAATGATGAGCGTGAGTATATCTTCGTAAACTCTTGGATGATTTAAGTATGTATTTCTCTATACTCATACTATAAGTATGTTTCTCAGTACCTATTACATACTGGTCAATATGTGTGGGATTGCCTCTTTATACAATACAATACAAAACGCTTTATTGTACACCAAACAAAAACATAACAGAGAAACAGCACAATTAAAAATAATACTGGTAAACAACAGGCGGTCTTATCGCTGATTAGCGATCTCTTCCGCACAATCTTAGTTCCAGTAAACCTTAGATTTATTTATTTATTCATGATTGAAGTTGTTTAAAAAACCTTGATTTAATATATTGTTTGGTTTAGCAATTAGTTTTTTCTTGCTAATATTGCAAAGAACTCAATAATTTATTGAATTATTGATCGATGCTTTCATCCTTGAGTTACAGTAGATGTCAATACAAGTGCTATTATTTTCTAGATAGCTTCTCGATATTGCTTCACCTTATGATATAAATAAAAGTAATTTAATGGTAGTTTTGGACCATTTTTACATTCCCTTCAAAAAATCTTGATATTTTGGTGAATTGCATGTTTTTTATCAGACTTCAAAAAAGGAGCAAGTTCTATGTACCACTGGTTGTTTTTTTCATGTGTGTTCACCAATTTTTCTGCCAATTATGAACCGATTTTGACATATATTTTTTTGCTATGGTATTCTTCCAAAGTGGTGCCATTGTCACCAAATCTAATTCGGAAATTTGAGGGTACTCCTCAAATTTACATGACGAATAGCAGTTTTAGTATTTTTAGTAGCAAGATTAACTGCTTGGTTCACAATCGACAAGTAAAACATATTTGACAGATAAATTCAGCCCTTTCTCTTTCTTACACTTGAAATTAGACAAGGAAAGAGCCAACTGTAAATAGTAGATAAATTTACTCATCTTTTGTGAAACAGGCCCTTATATAAATAAATAAATAAATAAGTAAGTAAATAAATAAATATCAGGAGACAATGTCCCACTGATTGACCTAGTCCCAAACTAAGCTTAGGGCTTGTACTATGGGTACTAGACAACGAGATAAATACTTATATAGAGAAATAAATACTTGGTATACATAGAAAACATCCATGACTCAGGAACAAATATTCACATAGTCTTGCATTTGCATTCAGAAAGTATCATTTGGTGAAATGAAACTGATGATTTAGGTGGCCACCAGAACTCCTCAACTATACTTATTTCAAGGTTGGCGATGAGATGTCGCACCTTCAGAACAATAGTGACCTAATTCAACATTTCAGCTTTCAAACTTCAAGTCATAAATCTATTATTATAGAGACCTAAGTCGTTTTTTTTTTTTTTAATTAGGTCACTATTGTTCTGAAGGTGCGATATCTCGATTAAGATAATTGAGAGACTATAACGGAGAACATATGACTGATTTTAACACGGCGTTGCTTGAGGCGGCAAAAGTATACAATAAAATAAATGATTTTAAAAACCAGAAACTGCCTTCAAAAATGCAAAAAATAACTTCTTTTAAAATGGTAGGGAATATGCATGGATTTTTTAAATAGCATTTCTCAACAAAATATGGAAATACTGTATAAGAGATCACCAAAAGTGAAATTAAAATTAAAATTGGTCAAGTAATACGGATGATACAAGCATTTCAAAATGCTAATTAGACAGAGAGATCCGAAGTGCACCGGTGACGTCATCGTGCAGTACGGCCATATAAACTCCACGTAAAATTCTGTTTTGCTAGAAAGAGATAGGAACAAATCTTTGTTAGCTTATATCTTGGTTATTTTTATAGCTATTCAAAAAACGTTTTTTCTCACCTGGGGCACGTTTTATAAAGCTAAAAGTTACAATTTTACAGGTCTAAACTGGCAACACTGTTCAAATGGCTGATCGTCATTGGTCGAGGTTGTGTCAAATGGAAACTTGTAACCTGTAAATTGTAATTTGTAGCTTTATAAAACAGGAATGTTTGTTACATGAATTAAGCTTTTATTGAAGCTGTAAAAAAAACATGCATATTCCCTATTCGGCGTCCCACAATATTTTTAAACAAAAGCCGACTTTAGTTGGATTGCTACAATTTAAAAGAAATCACCATTTTCCCTTTTTTAAATGTGTTTTTTAGTTTTTTTAAAGATTTACCTATTTTATTGTTTGGGCAAAAGTGTGTAATGACAATAAAGAAGCTTACACGTATTTTTTTTAATAAGAAACTTTTCTTAGTTTTGGTCTTTATGTCCACCTTTTTACGATATTCGCCCAGTGTTTGACAATTTATTAACCCCATGTCCAATCAATCATGCATAATATCAAGTTATAGTAAAAGAAAGTTGTTGAAAAAAAATCCTTTCCTGTGTCACGTAATCGATCTAAACCGGCTAAATAATCAGTCGCGAATACCTACGAGGCCGCTAACTGGACCGCTGATGTAAGTGTTAGGCGCAAACTATACAGGAAGTTCACTTTTTTATGTGCGGATTGCTACTGTAAAGTTTCTTTTTAGAACTAATAATGAACGAATTTAAAAATAAAAGTTGTCTGGGAATACAAAAGATGTACCTATCGCTAGAAAAAAATCGGAGTATTACTAGGGTTCCGTAATACAGAAAAACTTAACCCTTATAAGATGACACATTTGTCTGTCTATCTGTCAAGACAGTTAATGCTTACTCTTAAATATTTGTAGTATTTCTAACAAACAACGTTTTAGCATTAGAAATAGAAAATTTAGGTTAACTATTTATTTTAGAAGTAAAACAAACAATGCTCCGAAAAAACATGTGGTATAGTAATTAAACTTGCCTCTTAAATTAAATGGGATAGCTATATTTTTTAATGCTTACAAAAACAGATATATCCTTTATTTTAGAAACTACCTACCTTTGTATCTGTTTCGTGAAATAGAAATGAGACAGTTCATTTAATTTCCACAATATGGCGAGGATTTTAATTTTCTGTTCAGGCTTTAAAAACTTTCATATGTGAGCTTCCTAAATTAAGACATTACGGGAATGGGTACTTGTGCATAGAATAGTTAACTAACCTGTTTTCCGAATATGGAAACATTACCCGGCATGTAGCAGCCCTTGAAAACATTGCGTTATTGTCATTTTACATATTTAAAAAAACGCAGCTGCGACAAGCGCGCTTGGTAATGAATAAAAGTAAATAATTAAATTATGCACGCTTTTATACCGCCGCGTAACAGGTGTTGCGTGTTATTATCATTAAAAAACCGGCCAAGTGCGCGTCGGACTAGCACACGAAGGGTTTCGTACACAGTATATAATTAAGATCGAGCAAAAAACATGAATTTGCATGGGTATTTCCCCCTTTAATTTTTTAACTTTATTTTATTTTTATTATTTGTTGTTATAGTAGGTAACCCATAGTTATATATGCTTTGTAAAAAAATCTAATTTCTACTTATTACGGTTCCAGAGATACACCGACGGTAATGCTCGAGCAAAAAACTACTAAACATCACGTTTTCTGTATTTATTTTTTAAATATATTTTATTTTTAGTACCTATTTGTTGTTATAGTGACTAAAGTAATACACATTCTATGAACATTTAAAGTGTCTAGCTATTCCGGTTCATGAGATTCAGCCCGCTGATAGATAGATAGACAGTCAGACAGACGAGCAGCGGAGCTTAAGTAACAGGGCACCCTTTGGGCAAGGAACCCTAATCGGTAACTATAACTATTAATCTACTATCTATACTCTATGACTAAAGTAATAAATAATACTTCGTAGGTAGTCCTTTGTTTTTCGCTTTGATGAAAGATGACGTAGGTTCACTTTTATTACCATAAACATGAGTATAGTCTACATCAGTTGAAATTGTCAAATATGTAAACTAATTAGTACTGTTTGACACATAACCTCAAATATTCATCAAGCGTGTTTTTATTTAAAATAACGTATAAATAATAGTTATTTAATCTTAAACTTAATGTAAAAGTAAAGATTAAGTGTATAAGTCATAGCTAAGACCTCACTTGATCTTTAAAAGCACGTGATTATCGAGTAATGTTAAATTGGTTCGTTTGGTTGTGTTTACGTCGTTGGCAATTTCAATTGGCACAGACATAAGTACAAGAGACAAGTAAAAGTGTGATACGTTTCAACGGGACTTCCGTTTTTTAATCGGAACTACGAACCCGTATTTCAAGGTTTGTCAGTTGTCACTAACTACGGAAATGTTGAAAGGATAAAGGTATTGAATAATAATAATAAACCGCACTCTCGTCATACTGAGTGTTGAATAATATAATTTGAAAGGTACGGTGGCCTTTTAAGTAGCGGCACACTTTAGTGCTTTGTCACTTTAACGTTATGTTTGAACTGCTGCACTAATCTGTCAAAGGTGTTATAGCGACAAGGTACCAAAGTGTGCAGCTACTTATAAGGCCGACTGTACACGGGAATTATGTTATTACTGATTACAATGCACCTACTTGTATGCACCGGCGCGAATAAAACACATTTTATGACCAACTCGATATGGCTATCATTTTGTTTATTGATATTGTAAACGAATGGTATCACCACCATTATGACCGCCGCCAGCGATAATTATTTTCTAAAGTCACTTCGATATCTGTTAACAATAGTACATTACTACAGAGGCCGGGACAAAAGGGGTTGCTGGCCGAAGACATTTAGACGACCGAGCAAAGCGAGGCCGGATAGGTCTGAGGCGGGTAACCCCATATTTCCCGCCGAAGTATGTATAGTGCTTTTCTCAAACATAATAATAATTCATTCAAAAAATTAAAACAAAAATTACAAAGTCAAATTACTAGGAGTGCATAAACATAAAAAGTAACCTACAGTGCTCAGACATCCGCGCTGTGTCGGGTGCGCCCCCCGCCCGCTCGCCGGTGCCCCGCAGCGCACCGCCTGCGATCGAAATTTGTGGCACAGGCATCATGACATTCTGCCACTATGGGTATAAAAAAAAACAATAAACGGTTTTATTTTTATTTTAGTGTAAACATGGCGGCTGTGTTTATGAACAGGCTAGATAGCTGTTTTTTTTAAATATACTAAGCCGTGCATCCAGCCAAAGCGTTTGCATGTTTATCTAAAGTACTAGGAGAACAAAGGTAATTAGGGGTGCGGTTGTGTACCGCAACTTAGATCGCAGGCGGTGCGCTGCGGGGCACCGGCGGCCTGGCGGGCGCACACGACACAGCGCGGATAACTGAGCACTGTAGGTTACTTTAAATGTTTATGCACTCCTAGTAATTTTACTTTGTAACTTTTGTTTTAATTTTTTTAATGAATTATTATTATGTTTGATGTTTGAGAAAAGCACTATACATACCTCGGCGGGAAATATGGGTTGCCCGCCTCAGACCTATCCGGCCTCGCTTTGCTCGGCCGTCTATGTCTTCGGCCGGCAACCCCTTTTGTCCCGGCCCCTGTAGTAATGTACTATAAATTTGTCAACGGTGAAACGGAAAACCCCTGAAGCGAAGTTATGTTAGTTTTAGAGAAATCCTTTTTAAATTTAATTTTATTACTTAATTCAAATTTTGTATTGTATAGTAAATGGAGCGATGCTCTGTCAAATGCTACTTATACCTACTTCATACCGACCCTGAAAGTTTTTTTCATTTATTTTAAATGTTATATTTATTTATTAAATCCGACACGGTAATCCTCAATGTGTTATATTCTCCAAAAATGGTCTATAATTTATTTCTTACAGTTATTTACTGGCTCATAACTATTAAACTATTTGATTACATTAGTTGTCCCGGCGATTTAGGCTGAAACGCGAATCAATTGTGATTGTGACGCAACGATATCATTACACTCGTTGGATGGTCATTATCGATGAATGGCAAAACATTATAACAAGCCTGCGCGCGCGCCGGTACAGTCTGCCTTCGATCGCGGCCGCACGTAACGCGTGCCTCGAAAAACCGTGAATTAATGTATTTTTATTAGTGTTATTATAGTTATAATTTTAAGCGTCTGGCGCGGTGAGTCTAAATATTAGTAACGTTTAAATCATCATGAAACAATATTGAAATAGTATTTTGGTTTAAATTCTGTATAATTTTCCTAGGCCTTGACGATTTACGATTAATTTGCCGGCTTTTAAATATTTATAGTTTCATTTGAAGGTTTCAAACAAGTTGAATTAAATGTTATGATTGTATTAATTAACTTTGAAATCTGCCTTATTATTTCTTATATTATTTGTTATTATAATATCCTGTAAATGTTTTTAAATTCAAATTAAGGCATTTGGAATTGTATCATCGTTAAGGCCGTCAATTGGTGTGGTACTCGTAGAGATCGTAAAGATGATCTCGATGAGATATCTCACAGGTAAACAATTAATTTGGACCCACTAGCTATTTATGATTTACTGTCATTTAGTACAAATGGAAAATCGACAACTCGAAATTAATTATACGTCAATTCGGAAAAATGACAATTTGAATTACAACCAAACGGAAAATTGAACATCCTGAATAACGTCTAAAATGGAATCATGTCCCATAGTAAAATTGTCCAATACGATATAGGTCGAAAAAAATATGTCTATTTTAATTTACGAACACTCAGAAATATTACCAATTGTAAATACGTAGTCCTACCTGAAATATGTACCTACATTTTATATTATATTTTTATGGTCTTAATTCATATTAGACTACATTCGCTTTGTGGTTTATAAGTTCCGTAGAAGAATACTATTATTACTTTTGATCCAACTTCCAAATGATCATTTCAAGTGGACGATTTTCCATTTGTACAGTCATGAGATTAAATTTGGTACCCACCTTAGGTCCAAAGTCAATCTAACATTCTACAACAATAAGGTTGAGTTTCCTAAAAGTTACAAATGACTTGACATCTCGAATGAATGACATTGACGACTTCAAGCATATTTTACTTTTAATGGGTCCCAGAATAACGTTCGTGCTTGACCGTACCTAATGACAGTATGTAAATCCTATTTATTTGAGAATAACCAAATTTAAATAATTTTACTCTAAAAGCAGCTAAATTAGATATGCATAATATTGTATCCCGACAGAGTTAATGCATCCGGTAAAGATTTTAAAGGAAAAAAACGTTTTATGAAACAATTTTTCCTCCCTTTTAAAGACATTTAGGTAAGATCGCGGTATGAGCTAACGGGGCCAATTGTGAATCTAAACCAACACACACACACGAAAAACTTCATCAAAATCGGTCCAACCGTTAAGGAGTTCAGTGACGTGCCTACACGCGTATAAATGAATTTTATATTATATAAATATTACAAAGGAATGCACAATAAAGTAGCGACCGGTATATATGGCTCCAGTCGTGACTAACCTTAGTAGGTAATATATTTAATAGTTTTTCTAACGGAAGTTTTATTTTTAACTACTTGAACATCGGAATAAATAAATATGATTATAAATGTATTTGTAAGTAAGTCTTGACCTAGCATAAAAATAGTTAGCTACAAAGAATCAAGATTGCAGGTGATCTTCAATATTATTTTCGATTACGATTCATTAAATAATCTAGTTTAGCACAGTTTAGTTTAGCTATCAATTAGTACGTTATTATTATAAAGTAACGTAATAAATCTGGAAGTACGTAAGTATTTATTTTGGAACATAACAAAAGTGCAAAAGCTATATTATTGAACCAGCTTTTTAAATATTGTATCCAACGTCACTAAAAGGTCCTACATAAAAGAAGGTTCAAGTCCCTAACTATAAACTAATAGGCCCAGTGCTTTAGGCTGTGCGTTTTATGTTAGCCAGGCAGTCACGCAAGCTTTTTTTAAAAAGGTTATAAATCCGAGGAATTTAACTTTCAACACCGACTATTTTATACATAAAGAGCTGGGAAAATCGAATCGAATGGGAGCTTTTTCGGGTATGAAATTGTGTACTAGAAATAGCTTAGGTAGGTTCAACACGGGATAATGAACTTTCTGTTCTATCAGGTGTTGTTTATATGATAAAACCACACCCATTTTGTTTATTTTAAAGCGAATTTATGTCAACTATTAGAAAATGGTTGTTGGTTAGCTCTCATACTTTTTGAGTGTATTTTGTGCTACTCTGCTTCGCCAAGCAAAGGAAAATATATAAAAATACCAAAAAATGGCAATATAGGCTCCAAGAATATGACGACATTTTACAAATGTAAAATGTTTCAGCCTGCGTAAATATATCAAAGTTATCAATATTTAGCTTTTTTTTTGCGGGAGTTTTATTGATTAAGATAAAGTCAATAAGCAATAATAGGCGTTTTTATCTTTACTACGTTAATCCTTTCTAAATAACACCGTAATTAAATTATAAATATGTAGGGATGTGTTAAGCGCAAACATAGCTAAAGCCGAACAGTGATGTAAAAAACTTCAGTGTCAAAATAAATACCGAAAACTAAAGCAAGCGGGTGCGTAAGCTAGTTAATTAGTGGTCAAAGTTAGTCGTGACTATGCTATGCTAACCTGTAAATATAAATTTTGGGGTCCTCGTGAAAAAGGGTACAAGTCAACTTAACTCGTAATAAAAAAGGGTATATACATGAACAGAGTATACTAGACTAACTAACCCTTTTTCACTTGATCTTCACAAGACTTATACCCTTTTTCATTAGGACCCCAGAATGATCCCTAAATAAATACCCTCTTTATTTGGCTTCCAAATTCTTGCACGGTTTGCAAATAAACAAAAATACTGCTTATCTAATCGATCTATACCTGCCGATAAATGTAATTTATCTATCGATCGAGATTACCACCACGGAACTGATAAGAGTTATATGGAAGTCTTATCTATATTCGAACCGTGACCGTTACCTTGTTTACACTTATCATAATTGGCCTATATACTTACAACCAACTAGATATTGAAATCTCTACAGTGTCCCTGGATAAAATGTACAAACGAATGGGGATGAAACCAGATGCAATTTCACCGACAACATTTTTTTTGAAAAAATACGGCAAATCCAAAAAAGAGTTTTTTTTCAAAAAAATATGCATTTTTTTTTAATTCCTGGTAATACCTGAAATTAATTTAAATTATGCCCATATTTGTTAAATCATTGTTGATAATAAAAAAAAAATTACGTGTCTAATTCAAACACGACATTTTTGAATTAGACACGTCATTTTTTTTCTAAATAATTATGTTTCTAATAAACCTGTTTTCTTTTGTGTTTGCCGTATTTTTTCGTTCTTTTTAATTTGTTTGACTAAGGAAACGCTCTGGGAATAGAAAACGGTTTATTTCATCTCAATAGACCTCATACGAGGCGAGATATTTCACTTTGTTCCGATAGCAATAATTTTTTTTTTAATCTTTAAAAAAATACACTATTATTATTATTATTTTTGTCGGTGAAATTGCATCTTGTTTCTTCCCTATTCGTTTGAGCACTTTATCCAGGGACACACTGTATATTTAGACGTACCTATCAATATACAAATTTTATAAACGTCAAACTCTATTACCTACTGTAAGACCTTTTGGCGGTACCTAATAGAGTTTGACGTTTCTAAACATTATTCTGGTCATATTTAAATGTAGAGATAACGCTTTCCAATTGCTAAATTATGTTCTGACTCACAATCAGTACATTGCTGCGCACAAATAGTTTACTGCGTGTTGTTCGATGTAGAAACAATCAATGGAAAGAGTAATTTAGAAGAAGCTGATATAATATGGGTTATGCGTAAATGCGAAGAGGTCAAGCGTAAACGGACGCTATATCAATTAATACAGAAATAAAATACATGTTAGTAAACATCATGTGACTACGATTATGATAACCGCCATATGACTAGACTAGAGATCGAGATAATACGCTAGAGTTATACAACTTTGAACTTGGATAGTTTAGTCATAATAACAATCAAAGAATCGATCTGAATATTTAGAAGATATTTATACTGTTATAAAACGTCTTCGAATTGACGACAAACCCATTGCCTGAACCAGGTCCTCCAGCGTGCAATTCAGGTGTCATGACTAATCAGGTTATTGACCTATACAAGAAATACTAAAATTCCTGCGCTGGATCCTTGGAAAACATAGCAATACGAGTAAATAGGATATTTAAAAATAATAATACATTACATTAAAACATACTCGTAATCTTCAATTATTTATAGTGCTCTTATAATTTTAGACATATTTTTATCGTTGATCGTAGTTCAACTAAATATCTTTCTTAAAAGGTAGAGATATATGGAGTAAACAGATAAACAACGCGTAGAACTATTGTATTGCAATGAAATTGAATATTCAATTTTCCATCCTAGCCACTTACTTAGCTATGCATGCTAAGTTAGTTTCCTGATATTATTGAATTCGTTGCGAGGTTAGCTTTTGACGTAAAAACATCATACAGAGTTGCCGAGACTGAAGCGTGTGGAAGGTTCCCATTTTTTTAATCGTGTCATTTGAAAGGTAACCCATCATTTTATCGAATTTCACTTTATAGATTACTAGCGACCCGTCCTCGCGTCGCTTCGGTTTATGTCATTTTCCTGCAACTACCAAACGTATTATACATAAAAACCTTTCTCTTGAATCACTCTATCTATTACTGAAAACTGTATTAAAATCCGTTGAGTACTTTAAAAGATCTAAGCAAACAGATTCTTTTTATACTATGTAAAGATATAATTTCATCGAACGCTGATTCTGCTGACTCCACAATGTTTTCAGGATATCTTAAACATATTTTTAATATTAATTACGTAGGTTAGGTTAGGTTAGGTTAGGTTAGGTTAGGTTACTTGTGCCTACCAAATAAAAAATTCTCTAACGGCGAGAAATGCCTATATCGATTTTTATTTAATCTTCGTATTAACATTTGTTTGTTGAAAGGTTTTCGATAAAATAATGGGTATATGTCGACACACGTAAAAAGAGCTCCGAGCGGCTAGTAGAAGGGATATGTTTGCGCATGTTGTCTACTAACAAACCAATCATAGATAAGAGTGTATTACTATACATATTTTAGTACTATATAGATGTCCTAGCTCTAACTTTACTAAGTTTTTGAAGCAATTAGACTTATACTTGCGCGACTTAAAAACCAAAAATATCATAATAGCGGGTGATTTTAATGTAAATATAGTGGATTTTAATGATTACAGGACTAAAACTTTTCTGCAACTACTACTAGAGCACAATATTAAACCCACAATATTTCAATCTACGCGTACTACTGACTCCTCCTCTGCCACTTTGGATAATATTTTAACGAATATGGAAGAGATTACCAAAGCTTTTGTTTTTCCTTGTAGTTTTTCTGACCATGACGCCCAAATTATTATACTACCAATTTCACATATTCAAAAGAAAGAGAAGGTTAAATTTATATGTAAAAGAATCTTTGGCAAAAAGGCTACCGACAATTTTCGCAGTGATATATTAAAGGTAAATTGGGACATCGAGTTCCTAAATAGTGATTGTAATAGTAAGCTAACAACATTTTATGACATTCTAAATAACTTAATATCTAAGTATTTTCCATTAAAAAAGGTGTCTTTGAAAGCGAATACCAAGTGTTGGCTGACTAAAGGAATTAAACGATCTAGTTTTATTAAAAGAAAACTACACCTTAGATATAGGGAAACCAATGATGAAGAATTAAAGTCTTATTTTAGACGATATAAAAATACATTTAAAACCACTCTCGTAGTCGCCAAAAACATTCACATCCGTAAGGTGATTTCAAAAGCAAAAAACAAATCACGAGCAATTTGGGATATAATTAACGTCAACTCCGGTAAAGGTGGTAAAGCAAATAAAATGAATAAGATCAAAAGTCTCAAAATTGGTGATATGTTGGTTCAGGATGTAAAAACGATATCTAATACTTTCAATAATTTCTTTGTCAGCGTAGGTAAACCTGATGCTAGCGTATGTCACGATCGTTTCCAAAAAATACTTACAGGCATCAGTATGAATTCCTCATCAATATTTCTTACTCCAATTATTGAACCGGAAATTATTAAAATAACAAAAAATCTTAAAAATAGTAAATCGCGAGGACCCGATGACATAAGCACAGATTTTTTAAAGCAAAATATTGATCTTCTATGTGTTCCTCTATGTACTATATTTAATGATAGTCTACTAGAGGGAACATTTCCAAATTTACTTAAAAGGGCTAAGGTAGTTGCTATACACAAGAAAGGCTGCAAAAGTGAAATAAATAATTATCGTCCTATATCATTAATCTCGATCTTATCGAAAATTTTTGAAAAGTGCTTATACACTAGACTTGAATCCCATTTTGATAACAATTGTATATTATCTACGCACCAACATGGTTTTAGGAGCAATAAAAACACCACTTCTGCCGTGATACGCTTGGTAACGGAAGTCATGCAAACCCTTAACGATAGTTATCTGTGCGGAGGATTATTTTGCGACTTAACTAAGGCATTTGACTGTGTTGATCACGGAATGCTCCTCGCCAAATTGGAACGTTATGGAGTTCGTGGCACGGTCTTGAGTCTACTAAGGTCATATCTAAGTGAGCGCACTCAGTACGTAGAAGTGAGAGACCCGGATAGTGGTGACCTGGTCCAGTCAAGCGAGGAGGTTGTAAGGTACGGGGTGCCACAGGGATCCGTGCTGGGGCCCTTATTATTTATAATTTTTATTAACGACCTGCCACACTATCTTAAATGTGGAACTCCATACCTTTATGCTGACGATACGAGTGTTATCATAAGTGGCACAACCTCAGAGGAACTTGATATTAAGATGCAACAATGTTGGACGGAATTATCTGAGTGGTTTATATCAAATGGACTACGGGTCAATTGCACCAAAAGTTTTTATATGGTATTCCGCCGTGGTCCTAACAGTGCTGACCCTGTTTGCAATATACCCATAACTAAAGCTGATAATGTGCGTTTTCTAGGTGTTGAGCTGGATCCGTACCTAAGATGGCATAATCACATCGACTCTGTTAATAAAAAGCTGGCTAGTGCATGCTATGCTTTAAAGAATCTTGCTGGTACTGTTAATAAAACTATTTTAAAATCAGTTTATTTTGCCTACTTCGAAAGTATAATCAGATACTGTATTGAAGTGTGGGGTAATGGCACTACAATAGACTCAGTCCTAATAAAACAAAAAAAGGCTTTACGTATTTTAGCAGGATACTCTTATGTACCTGATACACATAGAAATATGTTTAGAGAGCACAACAGTCTAACAGTTGTGTCACTATATCTTTATAGTATATGCTTATATGTATTTAAAGGTAAAAATACTATAAATATCAGACGTAACGAACAGAAGAACCTTAGGAACATCAATGAATTTATACTTAATAGAGCTCACTTCAAACATTACGACAAAAGCCTGCACAACACGGCACTGAGGGTGTACAATAAACTCGACTCTAAGATAAAAGAATGCAGGGACCTTAGAACCTTTGAACGTAGACTGAAGTCGTTCTTCATTGATAGACCATACTATTCTATTAGGGAGTTTTATGCTAATGCCTTGGATTGACTGTTTTATCTGTATACTTATACTTATATTTATTATTTAGCTTTACTTAATTTATGAACAATTACTTAAATATGTAATTTGGATTTTGGATTATTTCAATGAATTGTGCAAATTTAAATGTTTTTCTTATTAAATGAACTGAATTATTTATTTCTTATTAGATTATTACCACACTATGTATATTTTAATTGATATTACGTAAACTGTATTCTGCGCATTTTTAAATGTACCTATTCTAAGCATAATTTTACTCCTAAAACTGTATTTGCATGCATTTTATGTTTTACGCAAATAAATGACTTGATTGATTGATTGATTGATTGAAATAACTATTAACTTATACGTTTCTTTAAATCTAAACTCGTTTGCAAATATTGAGGTTATGTGTCAAACAGTACTGAATTGTTTACATCTTTTATCATTTCTATTGACCCCGACTTTACCTGTGTCTGTCAAATAAATATATCTAGCAACGTAAATACCGGTAAAAAGGTCGAGACACGTACTGCCACACCAAAGTTAACTAGACTTCTGCGCCCATAAAGTCTAGTTAAGTTTGTTAGCCGTTTAAGTCTGCTATGGAGTATACTTGTATTGTTTTGGTATGTAACTGAATTTATCAAACCAAATCACGTGATATATCAAGTTTGTCAGCCAATAGAAGCAGAGCTTCTGATACGTCGAAGTTCGACAAAACAGTTGTGATTGGCTTTTAATAGAGCCACGTGGTTTGGTTTGTTTACATTTATTTAAGTACCTAGCTAAACAAATGTATCTATCTATATACAGGGTGTAATCGTTAAGTGTGGCCAGGAGATTAATCCGTAAATATAACAGTCCTCGGATTTTTTTTGCTGGAAAGCACGTTACCCAATGAGTAAAATCACATCATTAGCTTTTTTTAATAAAACCAGAAATATCCCAAATATATACTTCAAAACCTCCCATACATTTAGTATGCCGATCGTTGAGAGACTTGAGAGGCTTTAGTTTAAAAGGCCTTGTCATTTCACCATTATCATATGATTCATGAATTGTTTTATTTATTACAGTTTATTCGTGTAAACGTTAAACAGTTTTATCTCTTACGGTAGGGAAGTTCCAGCCTCTAGGAACGTCGCACTATATGGGTATGGGAGCGTTTAAACTATTTTTTAAATATTCCTACTTTTATTTTAAAAAGTTATTAATGTGGTTTTACTCATTAGGTAACGTGATTTCGATTTCAGTTTGAAGTTTTCTGATATCTATTATATTTACGGAATAATCACCTGGCTTCACTTAACGATTACACCCTGTATATATATAAAACAAGAAACTGACTGACTGATCGAAAAACGCGCAGCCGAAATCGCTGGACCTAGGGACTTTAAAGGAGAATGGGCAAAAATGTATGAAAGCTGGCCTAGAAACCAATAACAATAAGCACTATATTATCGGATATCCTTTTTAATTCTACAATGATTTTGTGTAGCGGGAAACCTCAAATAACTGTGAGTTTTTTTTTTTATCTGCAACATCGGGACGCCTACATAGACGATTTAGCATAATTACTTTGAAATACCGCCGTCTTTGCATGGCGATAACTTATTTAACACAAAGATTTCGAAGTACCTGCCATAGTAATAATTTTACAACTTAGAATTACCGGATAGGTAAGATAGGTGACATATCGCTTCTCCTCATTGATCATTATAGGCCAATTTGCCCACCCTCCTTTGAAGACATCATCATTTCAGGCATCGAGACAAACCTCTCTGTAGTTTAACGGTGCTATTGAATGTAAAATTTAATTGTGTTTAAGATAAAAATTTTTTTTTAAAAAGAGAATATTCCTTAGATATCCTAGGGGTGCACTAAGAAGGGAATTTTGGAAACTCATCCCTAAAGGGTTAAAATAGGGGGAGTAGCGGGGTACTAATTAAACGCGTGTGAGGTCGCAGGCGTCCTCTAGTAGTAAGATAAAAACACTACTTAATACAAGTATAGGCTTCTCGCAAGGATTGCAAAACCACCGCTTCCTGCACATGATACAATTTCGCATGCTCTTTGTACATAATCGTTCTTAAGCGTTTCGAATGACAGTAATTGCAAGTTAGCAGGTTATTAAAACCACTTTAGTGCGCGGCGGAATGAGGTAGGGGAAGGTGGGGAGGCTTAGTACAGTGTTTACTTGTCGCTTTGTGAAAATATAACGAAAGGAGTTCAGAGACAAAATTTAAAATAGTGTTATTCACATATAAGGGCTATTTAGACTCAAAAACAGGCTTCTTTGAGTTTAAATAGCCCTAGGTTTATACTCTTACAAGGGTATTTTTTCGCTCTCAAACGTAAAATATTTACTTATCTGTTATTATTAGTTAGTGATATAAAAGTTAGTTAGTAATACTATGCATTCAAGATAACAATAGTTATTTGTTATACAAGGGGGGAAAGTTGTATTTTACCTGCGAGTGTTCATTTGAAACACGAGCTAGGGAAAGGATTCTACGATTGACCACGAGCGAAGCGAGTGGTTCAATAATAGAATCCTGAGCGTAGCGAGTGTTTCAACACACGAGACTTAAAATAACTTTTCACCCGTGTATAAAACAAAACTTTTCACCTCACTACAGCGAGGAAAATAAGCTCAATTCCGCATTTTGCACGGTTTCCCGTAATTCCACAGGTGTTAATATTAATACCTCTTTCGTCACTCGAATCACTCATTTTTAATAACAAAACAAACTAAAAAAACATGCGAATATTTAACGTTGACGCAAAGATGAAGGAAAACTGCTTTACTACCTCTATGCGTTGACGGCTTAATTAAAAAGTTTTGACTTAAGTTTTTTTTTATTATAACGGATGCGTTTTTTTCGCACATCGACTTACTTGGACTGTCAGAACATTTTATCCGTTTTTACAACAAGAATGAAGGTTAATGTTGAATGCTGATATTTATGAATTAAAATAAAGTTGTAAGACTGTATTTAGTATTTTTTACTCGATGCAATTCATTAATTGTAATGTTAAAAATTCAGCGGTTTTAACGTTTTACGTTTTGTTAGGTGTCAAATATCACTAAAGCTGCCTTCAAATGTCAAAACTCTTTCTTCACATGTGGATAAAAAGCGATTTTCTCAATAGATATCAAACAAACAAAAAGGGCTTTCCGAGCTAGTGATATGAAAAAAATATTTTAATACGAGTATTATGCAGTGTGTTTGGTATCATGTTCATTTACACAGATGTTGGGCTTTGTTTACCTGCGCCAGGTTTTGAACGTTGCAATTAGCATGACTATAATAAAATAATTATCAATTTGAAGGTTAGATTTGATATGCCCTCAAACCTAACCTTCAAATTAATGTAAACAAACTTTAATATTAATATTAATATGCTTAATATATTAATATATTAATATTATTATACATTAATATTAATATTGTATGTTTTAAAAAGTCAAACCATAACGTACTTTAATACAAGAAAAAAATAAGTTATGCCAAAATGACTTCAACTTACTTTCTCGAGGTTGTATACTGGTTTCACGATTTAAATCCTTAACTTGTAGATTATGCCGTATTTACCTACTTTGAAAGAACGGCGAAGACATCTTTTATAATTAATTCGGAAATATATATTGCTTAGTTTAGAATTAGGTCGATTTCTTCTTCATCAGCGTGTATTCGCCCACCGTTGGGCATACGCCTCTCCAGTTTTCCTCCACCCAGATCGGATTTCCGTTTCCCTTGTCCAGACTGGGCCTGCTGTCTCCTTGATGTCATCGGACCAACGGGCAGGTCGATTTATGTTTCGATATTTACTAACTTATTTTAATTTATAATTGCATACAAATCGGCTTATAATTGATACTTATTACTTATTACATACACGTTGCTAGCTTTACAAAGCATACGGAATTACCGCTCTTAAAAATAGGGAAATGCGGTGTCGGAGAGTTTTGAGAAATAGGTATTTGAAGCTATTGCTGTCGCTCTGCGAGCATTTGGCTACCGGATAAAGCATGAAATAAACCATTGCAGCTTGAATTGGTAATACCTATGTAAAATAATCAAAATCAGTATCGCTTATGTCCTTGTTTCCTCCTTTAATCCAAACCAATAATTATTTCAACAATAATATAAGGAGTTTGGCTTTGCTGTATATTTTTGTTTTGTTTGATTTTATTTATTATACTTATTTGCTGGATCTAATAATTTATTATTGGGAAAGAAAACAGAACATGGCAGTGGCAGATATTTATTGTATTAATGCCCTTATGTATTTATCCAGAGAGATATAAGGGGATACTTTTCCTTGAACGAGACGCCGCCTGCATAACCTCTTAAAACTAAGCTTCTCAATTATTTCAAGTTCATTTTCCCATCCTTAAAAGGTATTCGGTTCCTTCTGAAATCGTTCAAGCACTCGGCCAAAGTGCAAGGTGTCAGTTACCTTGCCTCGGCGGCTAAAGGGGCATTCCGCTTGACACGCGATACCCCGCTCTTATTATCGGCTTACATTGGCGAAGTAATAAACGCATTCCGCGGTGAGTTCTACATTTATTTGTCACTAGATTTTTTAATATTACATTTCTTTTTTACGATTCCATACGCACAGGACAAACAGAGCACTAATACCTAGTGTAGCGCTCCATAAAAATAAAGGGTACGGAACACTACACGGGATGGTTGTGATAAAACCATCAGCACGTAAATTTGGACCTGTATAAGTAAAATAAAACCGAACGAAATTCAACAAGGTTATATAATAAGGGGAACACACAATGATTAAATTAAAACAACTACTTACAATGTAACTATAAAAACTAGATTACTAGGCTGATACGGAACTTAGCTTAAGTATCAAAACAATTTAACACGAAACGGTCTGCGGATTGTCACATTAATAAAGTCTTTCTAGTTTAAAACACATTGCCTAATAAAGGGTGAAAGACCACCTTAGAACACGGTCAGGCCAAAACTTGTATTCAATTTTTAGGTAATTCTGATTCGAACTAAAACAACATGAATCTGTTAAAATGCAAGAAGCGCTTCATGATTAAAACTGATATGTTCGAAGTATTATGAAACAGGGATAACAAATTGTGGTTTTGATCGGTAAAAAAAAGGTCTAGGGATCTAATAACATTTATAGCCAAAATGATTCCGAATGAATAACCTTAGGTAGGTTAGGGGTGAGTTCGCGGACTCGGTTTAGAATTTAGAAAAAATAAAAATCAACGAAATGGTAACTACCCTGTGAACTTCCGTTGTCGCTTGCCGCCGTGTGAAGATGTAACCACGCTGCGTTCGTCGCAACTGTCGCAGCGGGAAAAGCCTGCGGGCGCTGCCGCAGACGACGACCCGTTGCCAGCGAACTCGATGGCGAACCACACGCTGAATCCAGTCGTCCAAATCTTCAGTCGGGGCGATGAGTCGGAAGATATGGGGTAAGCGGAGGTGCTGCAAAGGATACCTTTACTCACAAAATTGAACGAAAAGGACGGAAGAAAGGCTTCCTTAAGATGGGGGGCTGTGAAGACTGATCGGCAACAAAAACCAACTCACCCGCTATCCGGACACACAGAAGACAACAGCACTAACACGTTCGGCCCACAATTGAGACCACGGCGTAATAGCTAAGGCCTTCGCAAACCATTACAACCGGACGCGGCACTCGAAGCTGGCTTCAGTTAAAGAGAAACTTGGGTTGAGTAGAGAATATCCAATTTTTCTGGTGTATCAAGGCAAGAGTACGAGATCGAATGACAGTCCCATAACAAGGAACGGATCTAACAAAAACGAATTCAAAATTCAAAACTGTCAGTAGAAATTACAAACTCTAACCGGTCAATGAACAAGTCCGCAATACCAAAAAGGCTGAGAAACGAAAAAGGCGAAATAAATAAACAATAAATAACGCGAACCAACGCGATTTGTAGCGGTAATGCTACACTAGTTACTAAGACTTTGTTATCCTTCCGTATAGATAGCCGGTTTTTTTACAGAATGCGTGATATGACGGCGCATTTTCTAACAAACAATAATAAAAAAAGGAAAATAAATAGCGGGGGTTCCCATTTAGGTACGTACTTAACGTTTTATTTTAATGGTTTTTTGTTTATATTCGAATTCTATGCAGTGCAAGTTGATGGGGTTTTCTTTTTTAATGGCATGGAGAAGGCAAAGAGTACATAGTAAGTGATTAAAGATCTAAGGCCCAAAGACATTTGCAGTCTCAAGCCTGCAAGCGCTTTACCAACTCTGGGAACTAAAGTGGAATGTCTCTCTCTAAATTAGTGTTTTCTGTCAGAAACTGTGACATTCGGAATGAAAATCCGAAAGACCACCATGAGTTGAACTTCTTATCGTAATCGATAACGGAAACCGAAATCATAGTCACATCTACGTTCTAGCTTATATTAGAGCAGCGAACCTAGACAAGTTGCATTCTACGATACCTAACGACTTTCGAAAACTGAGAAACGCCGCTGCTGCTTGACTTGTCGGTATGCTGTTGGTAAAACATGGAATGGGCGAGGGTTGCTAGGCTACTAGTGGCATCTAGCAATCAACGCGCAGCCTTGTATTACTGCAAGCATACTGCCAAGTCAGGAAGTGACCAAAATGTATAGAAAAATATTAAACGCGTCTAAACTAAATGCGATGATAACATTAATACGATTAGTTAGAACGAAAACTGTATGTATCTTCATAAATATACCGGTTTCTTGCAGACTAGTTGGTGTTTAGACTTAACGATTGTTGGCGTTATTGGGCTGATTTACGGATTAAAATAAATCCCGAATTACTTAATACTTAATTATACAGAATTTTCCACGTTTGCTGCACTCTACTCTAAATATTCAAGTCTAAAGTAACTATCCCTGCCCCTTTAGGTCGATTTTGTAATAACTGCATAAAAAAGAGATAGTACCTAACTCCGACGTATCGATTTACGGCCGAACCCTATATTCAAACCGCGGACAGATAAGGCTTACTTCGGGTTAAATTTTGACATTTGCCCATACAACATGTGTCAAATTTTAATCCTATCTGTCCGCGGTTTGAATATAGGGTTCGGCCATTAGTGCATCGGATTATCCTACCGGTCGTGTTGCGTAAATGAGCTATGAGTGCAGAAAAATAATATAAAATAGCACGTTTATTGTCCCTTAATAGTTGGTACGGAAGAATTGATACCTTGTCTTTGAAGTAAAGTTTCCACTCCGGAACAATGGCTAACTGATCTTCTTATCGTTTGATCGATTCGGTCATCGTAAATAGTGCGACATATAACCCGTGTCTTGTCATGTCTCAACCGCATACAGTCAACAGCATAAATAAGTGATCATTTATGTACCTTGTCGCTTTCAATCGTTTCACAATTTTGTATGACATTTCAAACACGACGTTAAAGTGACAAGGTACATAAATTATCACTTATTTATGCTGTTGATCGTACCATCGCGCGTAAATACCCTATGTCGTTGAAGAGAACAATCGCGTCCAGCATTTTAAAAATGTTTTACTTTTAAAATCTGCACATGCTCCCTACATTAAAGCGTTTTCTTTATTCGTTGGAATGGCAGCGCCCCAAATTTTACCATTTGCCGACAGTCTGTCAACCAGTTTTACGAGTATTGCAATACAAGTTACGCAGTAAAACCTATATAGAAAAGTCCCCAATATGCCCGGAATAGTTTGATGCAAGAATTTCTCGGAGTAGCATCGCGAATTTATGCATTGTATCTTGCAGTTTTACATTTCTCGTTTAGATTTCTTTAGTTGTTGAAACAATTTGCTTGAAATTGGGTTCGTGGCTTTGTTTTTTTGCCACGTAGTGGTTATTATAAGTATCTTGCCTGAGGCAGAGGGATTAGAATTAGGCGAAGAAGATTGCTCCTAGGATGTCCTGTACTTTTTCTTCTTACTCAACATGAACACGTTCAAACTTAAATTAATAGTGTTGAAGTGAAAGCTTTTCCTGCCAAAAACAGATGAAACGTTGCGGCTCTCTTTCTATTCGTTTTCGGCGCTTTGCTGGCTACGGAACGCTTGATTCGCACGTGCGGCACTCGTTCACTAGTTTTTACCTACGTACGAGAAAGCTATCTTTTCTCGTTTTGCTTTTCGCTCTATCTACTCCTAAAAATAAAGCTAGTTGATTGACCGGGGCATTACCCTACACCTCAACTATACCGTAACCTCAACAATACTATAACAATGCCCATAGAGAAACTTGATTTTTTTTATTATGTGTCAAAACAACCGCGTATCCATTCGCATCTATTAAAGCATTACCTTTAAATTATCTTACCACTGACTTAAAGGAAGAAAAGAAAGAAAGAAAAATACGAAAACCTGCAGCCACCACACAATACAGTAATAGTAAATAGTAGGTACAGTTTTAATTAAAATCATTCATGGTATTAACATTGTGCATACATATTGTACTTAGTTCAGACTGTTATCAATCTGATTTGTATTATTTACTGCGCCTTGTGCTGTCAGAGTTGTCAGACTAATGTTATTAATTGATATTGCGCATAGGATCTCTCAATGTGCCACAACATCGAAAACGTATTACATATGAAAATGTCGTTATTTTCAAAATTACTCCGCTCAATCTTCCATAGTACCTTGCACCTGAATTAAATTTTGTTGTTCATTGAAGGTGGGCTATAGCCGATAGCGTTTGACGGATCACGTTCAGGACGGGTCGGATAGATGGGCGAAGGACGTGCCTCGCCGCCCGGCGGGACTTGATGAATCGGCGACTTGTAATCGGTGGACTAACACGAATCCCGTAATTTGTTAAAGGAAAATTCGAAGGGCCCCAGGACCCCGCTGTGATGTGTAGTACATCGCGCCTTATAAAGTGTCAGCGTGCTGATTTATTTAAGTCGTTATTTTTAGGTAAACGATCATAAATATCTTTAGTTTAAAAATGCGTCATTTATCTTAATTTGCTATTTAGTAGTCCAGCTATAAATCACTTTTAATGCCATATTGTTCTGAACTGTTAAAAAATTAGTGCCTTGCGCGTATAAAGTGATTATCTGGAAAATATCCCTTTTTATGTTTCTACCGTCAACAAATTGTTGAAATACCCAAATGCGAGATTTCTTGAGTAAAGACCTTCTACCATGAAATTCGCACCCGTAAAAATACAGAGCGTAAACTGTTTGCGAATGGATTAGGTTTTTAGGATATTTAACCCGAACTCTTTTCACTTCATAAAATGTTTTATCACAGCCATGGACATTGTTCTGGCAGAACTTCAATGTCAACATCTATAAAAATTTCCTTGCAAAAATTCTGTATACACCGTCACTAAAAACGGTAAAGGTCGGAATAACAACTGCTTTTTTTGGCAGAAAGGGTGCTGGGAAACGTGCGTGACTGTATTAATGACTGTAGGACGTGTCCCCTGCCCGTGTCGGGAAGATGGGAACAAATCGCTGTCTCGTATGCGATTGACGTTCACTTTTTTCAGGCTCAAATATTGTAACTATAAATCAATGTTTACGTACTTTATACCGTAGAAATAAAGATATTAAATGGTAGTTGGTGAAAGAGGCAAAACAGCAATTTAAACAATACATAATACTAAATGTACGAGTATAGGGTTTGTATATTGTTTTATCGTTATCACGCTTCGTGTAATGGTATACAAATATTTGACTCAACAAATATATTTTTTCAGTGTAGATGAATAAATATTGTTTTTTAGATCCATATGCAAATATTTTAGAATGAAGTGTTTCAAAAATATTTGCGAATGGATTCTCGACCTATACATATATGAAAGTATAGTAATCTGTGATATGAAGTTTCACTTCGATTCTGCATTTAATGTTTATTTGTAAATAGCTTCTGCCGGGGTTTTATCGCACTCAGTACACCAAAATATGTACAGAAAATTAGAAATATATTTTCTCATACGTAATATCGCCAGCATCGCCATGTCAGCTGAATGACTTCCACTGAAAGACACCTCCTCTCAATCCAATAATCGGCCAACATATCGTGAGCTTATAATATATTAGTTAAGAGGTAACTTCGTATCTGCAGGAACAAATGCATGCGACTAGTGAAAATCGTAGCTGACGTCCTTGGGTAGTAAATTATATTTTCACTTATACTGAGTTCATATTTCTAAACACGTCCGCACTCCAGTTTTGTTCCGATACTGTAACTCAACTTATGTTCGACTTTAGTTTACGTACCTATTTTATTTCTCTCTCCGTTTGTAAGGAGCAGATGTTTTCTGTAATCCAATTCAGTTTAAAGCGATGGATATATATTCAAAGGGGTTTCCAATCCCACTAACCATCAGGTGCCATTGCTCGTTTGCATCCTTGCAATGAAAATAGATGAAAATGTAGCTTTGGTCTGGCTTAGAATTTGTTACATGATGTTACACTTAGATTCACAAGCTTAAAGGGATCTAAAATCAACTGCAATCGCAATTAAACTATCTCGTAAAGGAATACATGATTAAGCGTCCCACAGACAGGCTCCAACTACACTAGGCATTGTGGCTGCATGCCGCCTAATCCGCTAGTACTATCATACATAACCATGTTAGCTGATTGAATCGCTTACGAGCTGACCGTTTATCAGATTATCATACAGCAGAGAGAGGATACTGTAACACCAACGCTAAATTATACTGGCATAACCTATTACCGTTTTGGGCTTTGCACCAACGTCGGCGTAATTATATCTTGCGGGAGTTATCTGTCCGTGCGGAATGTTTTAACACTTTAAATGTTACCATTTTTTGACGGAATTTGAGCAATTTCTTTATGCAGTGTTATATTTTCATTGCGTTTTAAGTCTTTGGTAGTCAGCACCTCATTTATCTTTAATATGAGATTATTCTTCGACTTAATTTTAAAGAAATATTTTGAGACTTTAACAGTGTTCTTCTTTAGCGTTAAAATGCGTACCTTTGTTTAGGTCCGATCATATCGAGCTTCAAGCGACATAATGTAAGATATTGAGTGATATACATATTCGGAATAAACAGATTTTTCTGATTCCGAATATGTATCACACTCAATATCTTACATTTTGTCACTTGAAGCGTTTTTCCTTTCAGCCGTAGATAGGTTTTAAGACGTAGTAGTAGACAATCAAGCACCTATGCATTTATAATTATTATGAGTATTTGCATGACGGAGGAATAACATCCTTTCAGTTACCCACACTAACTAATAGTTAGGTGTGCTTACAATAATAGCAGCATGGCTGACAGCAAAACTCGTATTATTATTACCAATATATAGTGTTTATATCTCGGTAATACAGTGAGGACAAATGCTACTGACAGCCAAACGCTACGTTTACATGATTGAGCGTCTCCATACATAAAACATTGCCGCAGGTGTGGGAACATTACAACTTGGGGAGAACGTGACGTATGGACGAGTAATTTAGTATGCATTATTTGTATTGAGGCATTTCTCTGCGAGCGAATTGATATGAAGCGCTTGCGACGACTAATTTATCACATTCTCCCTCCTCGTCTTTGAGTCTTTTGTATGTTTATCAAAAGATGAACGATTCTGTATTATATGGCATTGTGAGCAGATTACACTTGAAATTTTGCTTTACGTATCTTCTCAATCGATTTCGGGCTTTGAATAGACGTGTCGTGTCGAGTGGGGAGTGTAATGGTTGTTTAATTATAATAAGAATTGAAGATAACAATTACTCAATGATAATAATGATGACTCAATAATGATAATGAGTAATACCAATAACAAATTTAAACGTGTTTGATCCATCATCATCCATCCTTATCATCATAATTCAGATAATTATTACGTACGAGTAGCACTTGGCTTACTGACAATATTTATTTTTTCTTTTAAATTAACCCTAATCTTTCAAATTAGCTAGGAAAATTGTGATTGTGCATAAATAGTACCTAACTACCTACCTACTGTATGTGAATTTATCTGATCTGTTCTAAATGACTGATCCTTGTTCCTAATATTCAGAACGTGGATAAATTAGACTACTTGGGTTTTAAAACTGATTTGTACGTGGCAAATTTATGTAAAATCTTTATTGCACAAACAGAAAATAAGAAAGTAAAAAGAAACAGGAAATAAAACGTATGTATTTACAAATGCGAACTTTTCCTTTTAAGGGATCTCTTCCAGTTAACTTCAGAGTGATTGAGAAATGATTAAAAACAACAGATGGCTAAATGTACAACAATTAAAGAGACAAAAGACAATTTCGTATAAATATAACTAGACATATATTTAAATAGGATGAATAAACGAAGATATAGTAGAAGAATTCCAACTTAATACATTATTAAACAAATAAATAAATGTATCATAAGTATGAAAAGTATAAAGTACATACATGCAGTCTTAGACCGGGAACAAGAGTCAAGCCAGTACATCTTCAGCCTAGATTTAAGAGAATCATCAGATTGAGACTGTCTAATATTAGTAGGTAGCCTATCCATACGAACAAAATATTCCAAATGTCGATCTTTAACGCAATGTACCTAACCACAGGTATCCATTCGCTTTGTCAATAACCCTCTTTTTTGCTTTGCCGTAGTCAGTAAAAATTGGGAACGAATATTATTTATCTAAGGTAGGTTACGTAACATAGGTAGGTATACTCGTAGTTCAAGAGATTAAAGTAAACAGAGATGTTCCGTTAAGGATGTTGAAAAAACTTACGCAATACCGGTTAATGAAATAATTATGTTGAAAAATTATCGCGTCTCACCTCGTCCCTATTGGGTGTTACGCGAGTTATCATTGGGAGTTCCGTGAAGTCAGCGACACATTCGTCTCGGCGACGTTGACGGATCGCGCGACAGGCGACGGGCCCGACAGCCAGCGACGGCCGACGGATTGATCGGGGAATAGCGTGGCTAACGTCTCCCGAACCACGAAATGATAGATCGTCATCTTGGGAGAAGGAATTATTGCCAGCTCTCAGATAGGCGTTTAGTATGCGATAGATGGAGCCGATGCCAATCGCCCGGTCGTAAAGCTTAAATATTACTCCGATAGCGGAAAGACATTTTTATTAGCAATCAAGATGGATAAAATTTGGAGCGACAGTAAAACGAGAATGCCTTCTCGAGGAAAATCTGTCAGTTTACTTCATTACTCATCAAACTTGAAATTTTGGAGATAAGATAAAAGATGTAAACTTTCAAATTTAAAGCGCAGAAAACCAGTAAAGCTTAATAGCGAAGGCAAAATTTGCAAAGATACTTTGGCTTAATTTCGTGCTGATGTTGCATGGTTTTCTCTTGTTCAATTCGTATAATTGACTGATTACTTAGTACACACAATGCAAATACAAGGGCTTTATCTAATTAGTTTTATTTGACTACACATCCATTATTTGATAAATGGCCGGAAATCAAACCGCTTGTTAACTTCATGCGCGTAACAACTTTTTAGCGTAACAAATTGCTTGCCCATGGCCACACGAGCCAGCACATCATCATGATATTATGAAATTATTACAGTTATCAAAACTCTCGCTGATTGTAGAATAACAATGGACAGTACTCACTTGCAAAATATGTGATAATTCATTGCCAGGACCTCATTCTACTGAGAAAAACCTTTATGTATTTGACATGTTATCCTATTGTTTTTAAATTTATTTATGTTGTCTGTTGATGATATTGCTACTTACAACATGAATCTTTCTTAGTAAATAATGCTTTAGGTTAAGGTGACAGAGTTCAAATTAAATTGACTATGAAACAGTTTTTTAAATAATAAAAATCTCGGAAATTATGCGTTATTGGACTACATGTTATACCACATTATATACTCCAAATAGGGTCTAGAATCGATTGTTAAAATCCTTCGAGTACGTCCCGGGCATGGTGTATATGTAAATAGATATAACTAAAAATGTAAACACGAAGTTAATAGAAATCCCCTTTTCAATGTCAGGTAAATAATTAGTTAGACCTACAAGGCTTCGGCAACAAAGCGCTCCCACGACATTGTTCACCAAAGGTTTATTAGCAATCAGCCGATGTTACATCTCATCCCAAATTAACACCGCGTGCCACAATATCATCGGAAACACGACCAAAGGTGCTCGTTCAGCTTCGCTACACCTTAATAGGTTATTTTCCTTTGCCAGTTACGTATTCCGTCGAACAGAATTGACAGTAATTGATTTGTTCCCCCCGAAACCCACTCCACAAATTTGGCAAGCGAAACTCGCAAGTTTTTGTTATATTTTGTCGTATTGTGTACACCCAACTATCTCTCGTCTTGGATGTTTCCGTTCGGACTATTGCTGTAATTGGGTTTCGTCAATCGTAACTTTGTCACTACGTTGTGATGGGATTATACTAGCTTGGGAATTGGAAATCGAATCTCGAATATATTCAGCTGTCCTCTAGTCAACTGTGTAAAATAAACGTCTATTGTCATACATAACACAAGCTGGGTAGTTAAATTCCGAACACAATGTTTTAATGGCGGGCTTAATAAGTGGCCACAATAATGCATAATATTTGTCATTTAGAACAATAATACATACAAGGCAGCATCGATATTGCGGCCCTTTCATCAGTAAGAACTACCGGCCGCCTTTGTTCTCGGACGGTCGTGTTTAGCGGTAGAGCCGTTTATTAGGAAATTGGAAGTGTGCGACACAAAGGGCCTTAAATTAAATCAACTGCCCCAATATTCCCTTCTGGAAAGCTTTGTAGGCCTCCGCGGAAAGGTAGGGTGCGTTAATCCGACCGTCGCCGCCCCAGCGGATCCCATATTGACTAAGTATGGTCAGCTAGCACACGAATGGGACATTAGCGTAACTGCGCCTCTTTCCTTGTTTCTGCGAAAAACACGTCTCACTGTTAGGAAACTTTCAGCTGCGACGTACGTACGCGAGCAAATTAACTGCGAAACTTATTTCAAACCCGCTCGCTCATTTCGTTGGAAATAAAAGTCTACTAAGTAAAACGGATACAAGAAATGAGGGAGTGTTTTGAACTTTTGACATGTAATTTATTGTAAGATCGTGTTCCTTGTACTTATAATTTGTATTTTGATACATTCAATATTCTGTACTTATACGAATACGCTCTCATGAGTTTCACAAGTTTGTGTATTATAATAGAAATATAATGAAGTATGTTGAAATTTCTCCGACAAGCTTTTAGAATTCGTTACCGAAGCTCTGTCTGTCTGTCTGTCTACCTGCGGGCCGTATCTTAGGTGGACAGTTGTTTTTTTTTAGTGTTTATTTCTATTACCGCTAAAGAAAACTAAAAAAAATGTTATTTTCTTGTGTTGCCAACAGGTACTTAAAACCGTGTGAAGATGTCATCGCCGTCCAAAAATAGGTTTAAAAACCAGCCATGGTGCCGCCAGATGTTGTACAAAAGATTACCCATAGTGAATTGGTTGCCGGAGTATAACTCTGACAAAGCAATAGCGGACTTGATAGCAGGAATTACCGTGGGGCTTACAGTCATACCGCAAGCCCTGGCATATGCGACACTAGCCGGCTTGGATCCCCAGGTAAGCCTACTCGTAAATTCGTAAGTTTGATAAATAGTTTTTCAGTATATCTTGTACTTACTTTGAGATTCGAAATTATAAATTAATTAATTTACGCGACTGGTTTTAAAAGTGTCTTTATAGTCGTTACTTTTCTGCTAACTGCTAATATAATATTATTGCTGAGTTCATAACTGCTAAGTTAATAACCATTCAGATTACAAGAATTTATGCAATTTTAAGACTTATATGGGTTAACTGCGGTTGTGTACTATAAGTTTTGTTTTCAAGCAAAATTTTACGATTGCATATCAATCAGCCATTATTCGCTAACGCAATTGATCGTCCAATTAAATCCGACCTTCAAAATAATTTAAATATCTTGAATATAATAAAATTCTAATTAAGCACGATTAAGTTATGCTTAATGAGCTCTATTGTGAGTTTATTATATAATACAAGAGGCTATTAGCAACAGGCATTATATTACACTAGTCTTATGGATTTATAACTACAAATAAAATATACAAACGCAATCAACGATTTAAATCCAAAATGTAACACAAATCACAACTCCTTATTCCTACTTAACTCTAATACCCAAACCTAGCTATAGGAACCTAGTTATAACGGAACGTTGAGCCTAACTAGTCTGGAATATGGTCCGATCCCTATCAAGCGCGCCGCCGAAGTGAAGTGTTGTCCTCGGGCCTCCCATCCCCGTCAGGCTGCTGCGCGGTGACAGCTCGTGACGTATACTCTGACGTTGGCGTAGCGAGAAGAAGGAACGATCGTGTCGTCTCCCTCTTTCCTTAGTGATCCGGTAATACGGCCGTTCCTGACTGCGAGACGCCCTCGTCCGCTCGATCTTCCTTGCTGCTCTCGTCATCAGGGTGCTCGTCAGCTGTAGGCAGAGAAAACAAAATCCATTTATGACCAACCAATAACTGAGCACCTCCTCACACAAACCGCTCAAAGTTCTTGCAAGATAAAAACAGTGCGCACTAAGTCAATAAAATGCAAGATAACCTTTCACATGAGTCATACACATCAAAACGATCATTTTAATTTAAGCTTTCAACGTTCATACTTCAACTCAAACAGCAACTGACACATTCCTATATCCATTCGTGTTAAACTTACTATGGCCAACAAAAAGACTGCCTGAACTGTAGTACAGTCAGTGTAACATATCAACAAACACCACAGAGAACCAAATGTCGCCATGGTCTGCCGCAATTGCATTATTGCACTGTCACCCGTAAGGATGCAGTCTGCCGCGATTACATATTGCACTGTCATCCGTTACGATGCAGTCTGCCGCGAATACATATTGCATTATCAACCTTAAAGATGCAATCTGCCGGCCATAAGCCGCACTACGACCATCGTAGTCCGCCGCGAGCACAGATCGCACTGCCACCCATAGGGATGCAGTCTGCCGGACATTAGTCCCACTACGAATGTCGTAGTCTGCCGGACATTAGTCCCACTACGAATGTCGTAGTCTGCCGAACATTAGTTCCACTACGAATGTCGTAGTCTGCCGGACATTAGTCCCACTACGAATGGCGTAGTCTGCCGCGACTGAAGTCGCTACCTCTTTCAGGTGGTGAGCTGACGAATATTACTCACTTTCAAAAAACGTTGCGCACGTCTCAGGGGTCCACTCTCCTCGCCACGGTACCATGTACTCCGCGGCGGCTCGTGTACGTTTCCCGTACGAACCAGACAATAATTCTAGTTCGTAGCGATCATGAGGTAAAACTGAGGTTATTTTGTACGGGCCCCTCATACCGGAATCTAATTTACCGGTACTCTGCGCTTGTTTAATTACAAATGCAAAATCACCGACTTTATAAGCACGTGGTTGCTTGCGACCCTCATTAGTGATCTCGTCTTGCCGCTTTTGCCTAGCAGCCAGTCGCTCGCTTGCGCGCTGCCTCCTAAGCACTACTAGTGCCTCGCGATTTCCACTAGTGTTGTCGAGAGCAACGTCACGCACTAAAGAGCGCAATACAGGCGTCATTGCATCAATACCCACGAGCAATTGGAGAGGGGATGCATTAATGGCTGCATTCTTGGTCATATTCAAAATAAGTTGAACCCGCCAAAGAGTATCGGACCAGTCAGCCCCCCTATTATTCGCCTCTACTCGAATCAAGTTATGAACTGTACGACAATATCGTTCAGCCTGACCATTTTCGTGGTGCATTTCAGGTGTTATAAAATGCGTTTTACTGCCTAACTCAGATACCCAGCTTTGAAAACTGTTACTTTCGAACATTCTTCCGCGGTCAGTAACTATAAGAGATGGTGTGCCAAACAAAGATATCGTATTTGCAAACGCTCGTTTAAGCTCGTCAGCATCTTGTCGATACAAGGAATACAAAAGGCAGTACTTTGAGAATGCGTCTACAACTATAAGGGCGTATTTGAATCCTTTCGACTCCGGTAACGGACCTAGCACGTCCATATGCACGGTTGAGAATGGGACATTTAGCTTAGCCCACGACTCTATGGGCTGATGAGGTGCACGGGGAATCTTCTTACAAGTTAAACAAACTAGACAATGCCCAACATATTTCCGAACGAATTGCCTAAGCCCGGGAAACCAAAAATGCCTTAAAATGAGTTCTGTCGTTTTGTCAACTCCAATGTGGTCATGTTCATCATGGAATACTCTAAGTAAGCTAAGCCTGTAACCTTTTGGGATATAACAAAGTGAACGAGAATCTTTGTCAGTAGGATTGGATTTGTAATACAACAAGTTATTACGGACTTCATAACGCGTAGAGTCCAGGCGTCCTTCTTTCAAACTATCAATAAGGTCTTGGGTCTCAGCATCTGCTGTTTGAGCCTGCTGTGCCCAGTTTGTGGGTTTACGGATATGCAGGATATCTACTGGATTTCTACTTAAGTAGTCTGCATGAGGCATGAGAACACCTTTGCGATATTCAATGCTAAACTGGAAATCCTGCATGTAAACCCACCAACGGGCAACGCGAGGAACAAGATCTTTTTTTCGTTCCGTCAATTTTAGGGAGTTACAGTCCGTAACTATTTTGAAGGCAATACCTATAAGATAGTGACGAAAGTGTTGAAGAGACTTTACGATAGCCAACGTCTCCAACTCGTAGCTATGATATTTGGTTTCGGCGCCTTGTGTTGCCTTACTAAAATACGCAACTACCCTCTTTTGCTTTCCTTCGTGTTCTTGTAACAAGATTCCACCATATCCGCTCGCGCTTGCATCTGTATGCAGTTCCGTGGGAAGAGTCGGGTCAAATATAGCAAGGACAGGCTCGTCAGTGAGGCATTTGATAATATATGACCGCGCATCTTCCTGTTCGTGCCCCCAAATGAATGGTACACCGCGTCGCGTAAGCCTAGCAATGCACGCAGTCCTTTGTGAGTAACCGGCAATATAACGGCGGAAGTAACCCGCAAGGCCTAGAAACTGGCGTATCTGTTTTACGTTCGATGGACGGGGTGCTTCACTTAATGCTTGGACTTTTCGTGGGCTCGGTCGAACCTGACCCTGACTAATCAGCCTTCCTAAATACTCTACCTCTGTCGCTAGAAAGTTACATTTCTTTAAATTTATAGAAAATCCAGAGGAGGTTAGGGTATTTAAGACTTGGCGTAGAATTTGTAAACCCTCATCTATCGTTTCCGACAAAATTAAAACATCGTCGATATATACGAGGACTTTACCACTCTCGATCAATGGCTTCAGGGTTTCCGTAATAATCTTTTGGTACACGACTGGAGCGTTCGCTAAACCATAGGGCATTTTTAAATATTCAAAATGTCCCTCTGGCGTCACGAACGCCGTCTTACTAACGGAGTCAAGATCCATCTTTATCTGGTGGAACCCTGTAGCCATGTCTAGGCTCGAGAAGTATCGCGCTTTACCTAGCCGGTCGATATGATCGTCTATGAGAGGCAACGGGAACCTATCTTTGACTGTAATCGCGTTTAAAGCGCGATAGTCGACGCACAAACGGTCCGTGCCGTCTTTCTTTTTAACGAGTATGATGGGGCTCGCAAAATCAGAGTTAGATTCCCGTATAACGCCCTTGTCTTTCAAATCCGATATTATGCCGCGAACACGCAGTTTTTCATCGTGAGATAGCTTATATGGCCTATAGTTGACAGGACTATTGCTACTTAACTTAATAGCCATCGTACCGGTGGTAACCGTCGAGGAGGCAGTGCCACTGATAAAGGATTGAGAGAACTCATTAATGACCGCGAGTAACCGCTGTTTGTCATCGCCAGTTAATGGCGTCTTGATATCGGAGTCTAATTCACTTAAGAACTGCACAACTGGAGAGCTCTCAATACGTGTCAGTCGCTGCACGCCGCCTACCCTAATGTAGGTAACGCCGTCACGATTTAAAACGTCTGTTCCTATCAGGACTGACGCGTTCATACACGATTCAGGCACGATATACAAATCAACCTCAACGGATATATCGGAAAACTCGACTACTAGTGTTACGAACGACGTACATTCGATTTCCTGACTCCCTATGCCTCGTAGTACTCGATAAGTAGGAACCTTGTTGCTGTTAAAGTGTTTTAGAACAGATTCGGATATAAGCGAAACACTCGACCCACTATCAATCAGGACGTCTAAGGAAACACCTTCTATCACAGCCGTCATTACGTCATTGTTAGCTACAGACTCTTGTTTGCGACACAAATTAACATTATTAGGGCGTTTATTATTTGTTTCTACCCGCTGCTTTGCGAAACAGGACTCCACGCTATGACCGATCTTATGGCAGTACGAACAAGTCACCGAAGGCCTATTATTCGATGTAGTTCTAATTGGAGCCGATGTACTAGTACTTGTACTATTCGTACTCGCGGGTACGCTACGATCACCGCTGTAAGAATTGTTTTCTACTCGTGGTCTTTTAGAGCAATTAAAACGCTTGTGACCTACACCACCACAATTAAAACATTTAAGTCTATAATCCGGCCTGCTCAGCTCACGTTTTCGTGGATTTGGTACGACGGCGGGTCTACTATTGGAACGGTCAGGATCATGGGAGGAAACACGCGGTTCACTTTTAGGTTTTACAAATACCGATAAAAATTCAACTATTTGCTGTGGTTTAAGTTTTGCATTTGTGGCAGCCGCTTTAATCTGCGAATCCGTAATGCCTCGAAGAACTATCGCCGTTCGAAGGTCGTCTGACAAACCAGTCACTATATTTAAACGCAGCAGCGCACGACGCGCGTACTCCGCGTATGTGGCGAAACTCCTCGAGTCAGTACGCATCACTTCATAAAGCACGGTAGCCATATCAATGTTTCGCGGGCAGAGGGAACGGAACTCAATTTTAAAATTACTCCATGTGCGGTCATTGGTGACCCATTCAGTGAGCCACGAACGCGCGTCACCCTTTAAACAATTAGCAACACGTGACAAACACTCATTATCAGCCCAACGATTTAATACACGCGCGTGGTCCACCTCTGCACACCAAACATCAAAGTCGTGCAATTGCGGATCAAAAGAAGAGATGTAGTAATGAGTCGACCTTACTTGGATTAACGACGAAAGCGCTCCCACGATCCTCTCCGTTACCTCGTCGGCCGGGGCCTCACTACACGGTGTCGCAGCGACGCTCTGAGGCTGCTCGGGCGCCGACTGGGTGCCGCTGACTATCGAGCCATCACCAAGGGCAAACTCGCTTGCCGATGGCGCAACAGGCAGTAGTGGAGGAGTCGTTGATCGCTGTGGAACAGGAATAGAAACAGTACAAGCGCCCAACACAGGGGATGTCGGCGGCAGCGTTGGTCCTAATCTATCCTCAATCGTCCTCAATTTATTTAAAATCGTACTTAGCACAGCGTCGGTTTCAGCTTTTTTACTACGACGCTTACTACTGGATGAGCCTTCAGACATTTTAAATGAACAGCCAACTAAAATCTAATTCATAAATCTAAATAAGTAGGTACGCCAGCAAATTTAAGCACAGTAAGTTAAATTAATTACATAAATTTTAAAGCACAATCATTCAAAGCGCACTGTACGAGGGCTGTTCCGAAAATTTCTAGTTACTCAAAAAAACGAAGAGATATCTTTATTATTTATTTACAGTTTTTCGAAGTATTCGCCTGCAGCTTCGATGCATTTTTGCATTCTTCGAAACCAACTTTCGAAACAAGAAAAAAATTGATCTTGCGGAAGGTCGAAAAATACACGATTAAATTCATTGACTGCGTCATTGGAGTCGTTAAAAGTTCGTCCTCGCAAGGTTTTTTTTATTGTGGGAAACAGGAAAAAGTCGCACGGAGCTAGATCTGGGCTATATGGTGGGTGAGGCAATAGTTGTACACCGGAAGTGGCCAAAAATTCGAGGGTCCGGGCAGCAGTGTGAGCTGGGGCGTTATCCTGGTGAAAAAGAATGCCGCGGGTACCGCTCTTCGGACGATCCTCGCCGAGCTGTTCGAAGGCTTGAGGTAAGCACACTTCGGTATACCATTGACTAGTGACAGTTCTTCGGTCTTCTAGAGGAATAACTGCCACAGGACCACTACGTCGAAAAAACACGGCGATCATTTTTTTGTTGACCGTTCTTCCTCGAACAACTTTCGTAGGCAAGCCATCTTCCTCGAACACCCATTGCGTCGATTGTTGCTTGGTAAGTGGGTCGTAGCTATATATCCACGATTCATCACTTGTCAGGATGCTCGACACCTGTTGTGATTTGCCGTAGTCAAATTTTTCGAGCATATATTTGCACCAATCTACCCGCCGAGCTTTTTGGTCTTCAGTGAGCAAATGCGGTATCCATTGTGAACAAACTTTCCGTACTTTTAGGTGATCGTTCAAAATATTTGAAACTGCTTGTGATCCAATCTTCAGTTCATCCTGTATCTCCCTATGTGTAATATTTCGGTTTTCTTTAATAAGCCACTCCACTTTGATGACATTCTCGTGAGTCACTGCAGTCGGCGGCCTCCCCGGTCTAGCTTCATCTTTGACTGACTCCCTGCCTCGTTTAAACTCGCGGAACCAAAAGGAAATGGTGGCTAATGAAGGAGCAGATTCCCCAAAAGCTGTGTTTAAGTTTTCGTGTGACTCCTTAAACGTTAAACCTCGTTTGTAGTCGTAATAAATCATCACACGAAATTCCTCTCTTGTAACGTTCATGTTGAAATCGAAACAATGTATGACACATGTTTTTAAAAAAATTTTTTAATTGTCTTTGAAAAATATTTTTAATTATTTTCGGCCAGGGTTTTGAAGGCAATAAAAAAAGGTTTTAATCGGTAGTATAAAAAGTATAGTTTTGTTAATAGGTTCGGGCCAGCTAGAAACTTTCAGAACGGCCCTCGTATTATAAAATAGCGGAAGCATTAAAGCAAGTCGCAACACGTTACGTAATTTAAAGATACTTAGCACTCAGAATATCCAACGGAATTTATTTGAATTCAATAACGGAAAGAATTTGTCTGGATGCCACTCGCGTAAATTCAATATCCCACGTACTGATCTTATGGATTTATAACTACAAATAAAATATACAAACGCAATCAACGATTTTAATCCAAAATGTAACACAAATCACAACTCCTTATTCCTACTTAACTCTAATACCCAAACCTAGCTATAGGAACCTAGTTATAACGGAACGTTGAGCCTAACTAGTCTGGAATATGGTCCGATCCCTATCAAGCGCGCCGCCGAAGTGAAGTGTTGTCCTCGGGCCTCCCATCCCCGTCAGGCTGCTGCGCGGTGACAGCTCGTGACGTATACTCTGACGTTGGCGTAGCGAGAAGAAGGAACGATCGTGTCGTCTCCCTCTTTCCTTAGTGATCCGGTAATACTAGTCTATAATTGTGCATTGTTCTTTAGATCCTTATGAATTTCTAATAAACATTGTTGCAACAGGATGCAAAAAATATCTCAGGAAAAAAGTGTATAAAAAACGTCAAGGTTTTCATTTTCTGAGAGGTAAATGAAAATCTTCTACATTTTTGCTATAGTTTATATTTTGATTAACTTTATAATATAATTTTAGGATGGTCTTTACTCCTCTTTTATGGGGTGCTTCGTATACGTCATATTCGGTTCTTGTAAGGATATAACGTTGGGACCGACTGCTCTGCTAGCGCTAATGACGTACGAACAGATCCAAGGAAGAGGACCGGAATACGCCATATTGCTATGTTTCTTAACCGGTGTCCTCCAGTTAGCAATGGGGATGCTACATTTAGGTAAGTACCGCGAAGCTTATGCTTTATAAATATCCTTCATCCTTATTATTTTAATTAAAAGCTGCTTATCCTAGACTTTTTAATTGCTGCTTGCTTTTAATATGAATAGGTTGTGGGAGGACGTACGTAATCTGCTTGTTACGTAGAATTACGTTCTGTTCATAAAAAAACTAGCCAAGTGCTAGTCGGACTCGCGCACGAAGGGTTCCGTACCATACCATCTATAAAAAGTCACGTTTGTTGTATGGGAGCCCCCTTTTTATTTTTATTTAATTATTTATTTTTAAAGTGAATATACAACTAAATATTCCGTGGATATTTCAAGCCTTTACCTTAACCTTTTGCGGTTATTATATCGAGCAAAAAACGGCAAGTAAATTACGTTTGTTGTATGGGAGCGCCACTGAAATATTTATTTTATTCTGTTTTTAGTATTTGTTATTATAGCGGCAACAGAAATACATCATCTGCGAATTTCAACTGTCTAGCTATCGCGGTTCATGAGATACAGCCTGGTGACAGACAGACGGACAGACGGACAGTGGAGTCTTGGTAATTTTAGGGTCCCGTTTTTACCCTTTGGGTACGGAACCCTAAAAACTACGTTTTGTTGCCTTTCACAGCCTTTAATCACAGCACAGAATTTCACAGAACTTCTTTCCCTTTATAAAACCTACTTATTTCATATATTTATACATATTTGTTAGTACTTTTTGCATAAAGTATTATTATTTTGTAAATATGTTCTTTGCTTTGTTTTCTGTCTTTCTTTTTCTGTGCACCACTTTTGTTGGTTTCTGTATGATTATTTGGTTGACTGATAGAGAATGCCATTAGATTTAGATTAGGCATTAAGTCCGCCATTTGTACTTTTTTTGTGGAATAATGATTAAATAAATGAATAATAAACATTTTCGTTCGCTTTTTTTAAAAATTAAGCTACGTTATTAAGTTTCCACGAAATGAAGACGAGAAAAATTAGTGCGAATGCATATGGCAGGCAATTAACAACCTTTGACTTAAATTTCTCTTTTAAAGCTTTCGCTAATAGTGTTTTCCCGTATGAAAAGATATGAAGTACGACGCTATATATTTTTTAATAACCGTTCAATCTTTTTTGCTGAAGGTAGATTAGTCCATGGTTCTGTTGATACAATTAAGGACTCTCTTTAACTTTAATTAATTTACCACGGGAAGTATACATCATTACAACTACATATGTTGTTGTGCAATGAACAGAACCCACTGTAGTAAACTGAATTTAGAAACTGTGTCATTTTTAGGTTTCCGTACCTAAAGAGTAAAAACGGGACCCTATTACTAAGACTCCACTGTCCGTCTGTCTGTCTGTCAGCAGGCTGTATCTCATGAATAGTGATAGCAAGAGTGTTGATATTTTCACATATGATGTATTTCGGTTGCCGCTATAAAAACAAATACTAAAAACAGAATAAAATAAATATTTAAGGCTGGCTCAACATACAACAACAAACTTGTTTTTTTTGCCGTTTTTTTGCTCGATATTAATAACGGCAACAGGTAGACGCTTGAAATATTCACAGAATATTAAGTTGTATATCCACTTTAAAAATAAATAATTAAATTGAAATAAAATAAATATTTAAGGGGGGCTCCCATACAACAAACGTGATTTTTATAGATAATTTATTATTATTATTTATTTATTAATTAAAACAAACAACATAATACAATAATATTAAAGGCCCTGCAAAACTGTTACCACAGTTTGACTGCAGGAATTTGTCCGTGAATAAATCTGATTTATTTTTAAATATAAATATACTTAGCTATGTCTTACAGTGTGTCTAGTATGGAAGTGACTCTAATAAAATTGTATTGACTAGCCTCTTAAATCTACGTATATTTGGCTCATGACGGATATCCTCGGGCAAACTAAGTATTAAACACATATGGCACACGTATCCTTAATGTTCTATCACCAAAGTAATTATTCACTCTAGGTACCTCAAATTTACCCGCAGATACCGACCTTGTGCCATCATTATGACAAAAGATAAAAAGATAAAGATAAAAGAAATTTATTCAGTAAGTAGGCCGCACGGGCACTTTTACACGTCAAGAATCTACCAGCGCTTCCCAAGAGAAGACCACTGCCGAGAAGAAACGCCGCAAGAAACTCAGCAGTCAGTCATTTTTTAAACATATTTCTTATTACAATGGTACTACTTAGTCTAGCATTATATAAAGCTATAAATATTAAATTAAATATAGTATTAAATAACATGCGTAGTTCAGCAGGAAAACATGCCAATTAAGAATCTTACGGGAGAGATAGAGAAAAAAAAAACACATACTTATGTGTATATAAGATGGTGCGAGACGACCACATAAAAGTTTCGATATGTTTTCCTACATCAACGGTGTCCCCTAGACAAGATAAAGATTTTGCATTTGAATAAATTATTATTGACTAAGTTTCGGATTTAGGCCATGCATTTTTGTCTGTTAGATAGTCCTCGATCCTATAATACGCTTTAGACATTAACGACCTTTTCAAGTAACTTTTAAGTGCTGGAAAGGGTAACTTTAAAACTTCGTCAGGTAATTTATTATAGAAATGAATGCATTGACCAACAAATGATTTATATACTTTACGGACGCGGAATTTTCGGATAGCGATTTTATTTTTATTTCTGGTATTTAAATTATGTATATCAGAATTTTTGGTGAAAGAATCTAAATTTCTAATAACGTAAATAATATTCTCATAAATAAATTGAGACGCTACAGTCAAGATATTAATTTCTTTAAAAAGTTCTCTTAAAGAGTCACGGGAGTTTAAGTTGTAAATAGAACGAATGGCCCTTTTTTGTAACACAAATATAGTTTGTATGTCAGCTGCCTTACCCCAAACCAGAATACCGTACGACATGACACTATGGAAATACTTACTACTGACTGGTGACTTATCTGAGATAGGTTATGCTCTTGACTATCACGGTTATTTATAGCTAAAAGGTATTTATGTTTTACACTAACTGGAAGGATTTTACAAATTTTAAACAATTTCCGATAATCCTTATTACAGCTTTCTCTAGTATTATTATTAACAAGTAATTTTAAAAACCTTATGTGCAATGATTCTAATTTATCTAAATGGGTTTTAAACGTGAGACCATAACTATCAAGAGCATATTCCAATATGCAATCTACTAACGATAAATATACACACTTTAAGGTACTAATAGGAACTCTGTAACTTAAATGATAAAATTTTCCCAATAACGTTCTTAACTTAGCACAAATATAGTCTATATGATGAGCCCATGAAAAACTAACATCAATTTTGACACCTAGATAAGTTACACAATTTACTTTTTCAATTGGTATAGACTGGCAGTTGACGAGGGAATCGTGAAAGCATTGATAGCTGTGTGTAAATAACGAGGGAGCCTGATCGTCTACTCTCAAATATGGTGAATGTATTATAAGAAGTTTAGTTTTTTTAGAATTTTAAAGTAAACCATTATCATGAGACCATTTAACTATTGAATCTATATCTAATTGAATCGTGCGACACATATCGGCGAGGTTGGTTCCGGCACTCACGGTGCATAGGTCGTCTGCGAACATGTAGGGCGTGCTGTGACGCATAACTCCACCTAAGCTGTTAACATGCATCAGATAGCTAATAGGCCCGCATCCAGAACCTTGCGGAACACCGCAATGAACCTCAGTCTCCACACTGAGTGCACCATTAACTTGTACACGATACGCGCGTGATGTTAGGTAGTCGCTGAACCATTCTTTCAGCGGCTGCCCAACACCACTTTCACCCATTCCGTGTTAAACAGTTTCTGTATCAAGCGTATCGATTGCTTTTTTATAATCATAAAAAAATCGCAATTACTGTTCTCTTATTTTCTAAATGTGTATTAATTTCATTTGTAAATTTTGCTAAAAGAGTTTGCGTTCCCTTACCTTTTTGAAACCCATGTTGACATCTATGTATTATATTATAACGTTGTAGGTAAGATCCAATTTGGTTAATACTGGACAAAATCGCTATTGGTCTATAATTACTAAAAACTTTGCGGTCACCCCCTTTATGTATAGGACGAATAAGTGCTTCTTTTAATTTTTCCGGAAAACTATGATTATGTACAGATACATTTATTAAACTAGCTATGACTGGGCTCACCTTGTCCACTATTAGTTTAAGGTCAGACATGCGCACGAGGTCGCTGTCAGGAGCCTTTTTCATACTCATGTCATTAATAAATTTCTCCACAGTTTTAGTATCAACCGTCCGATCTCTTAACATAGGTGTCTCTTTCTAACCATTTCTCATGACAGATATGTTTAAGTCGGCATATCTCATTTGCAAACTTATCACAAATTTCCTTTGAGCTACCATGTTTTTCCATATTATTAAGTATAATGCTATCTATTGGCTGCTTCTTATTTCCTAACAAATTATCAATCTTATCACATATCGTATCAGTTTATCTCTTTGTAAAATCATTTTCTTTAAATTATTATATATCCGACTTTTATTGTTTCTGTCACTAATGGTACGGAACCCTTCGTGCGCGAGCACTTGGCTGGTTTTTGCATTTACGGTCTAGATACCAAGGTAGTATATGTTTCGTCTGTCGTGTAACGATTTTCTCGTTTGGTTTGGATTCATAATTTTCTTTTTATATCTGATTTGCTTATCTACACTCGCGGTCAAATAATACGGGTCAGAGTGCGTTTTTCATACTAAAGAGGCTACTTCGAAGCCTTGGTTCCTCGCCGGAGGTTGCTTGTAGTGAAATCTGATGATGGATACCCCGAGCATCGATACAGGACTTCGAGAGTGCCTAGGATACCCAACTGATTGAATCTGTGGTTAACGCCGGAATCGTGCATGTTCAGGAAAATATCTAAAATTGCAATAAAATGTAAGGACATCCAAACGCTGACCCAAACTCTCTCGCTGTGATGTTATCTGATTGTGCGATCAGTTAGGTATCTTAAGAACTTTTGACAACCTCTATTGAACCTCGGAGTATCCACCATTAAACCTCACTCAAAACAACACCTGCCGAGGAACCAAGGCTTCGAAATAGCCTCGTTTGTATGAAAAACACACTCTGACCCGTATTATTTGACCGCGAGTGTAGTTCCGATATCGCATTTTGAATAATATTAGCTTCAGATTTTTTTTATACGTTTTAACGCTTATATTTTCTCCTTCAGGCGTCCTTATAGACTTCATATCGGTTCCGGTGACAGTAGGCTTTACCTCAGCAACGTCTGTCATAATAGCAGTCTCTCAATTAAAAGGCTTGCTTGGATTGAAGTTCAAATCGGGTGGTTTTATTAATACCATCAAAATGGTAAGCTTGGATACATTCATGTACCTTTCTTTGAATTATATTGATAGGTAGTACTTTTCCAACTAAGATGTCGCTTTCAGCACTCAAAATGTATAGTCGAAGAATTTATTGTTTAGTAGATTGACATAATATGTCAATTTGCCGGGTTAGAGTGATGCGAGCGTTGCTGGTGCGCTGCGTCGTCGCAACGCGGCAACGCTGTGATTTCAGCATAGAGCGACACAAGTGTTTCAACGCATCGTGTGGCATGTCGTTCTAATTTATATCAAGAACAACGCAGCGGCATAAGTACGCAACGCATAGGCAACGCTCGTGTGGCAACCCTCTTACAAATTTCCTTCGAGTCGTGTCATGACGGGAAATGTATAATACGGCAGCAAGTTAACGTATTACGTCAAACTGCTAAACAATTAATTTACTTGACTTTACGGAAAATTAAATTTTAGGATTTCATAGTTTCAAAATAATATTTAGAACAGATATTACATGATTTCAAAATGGTAAATGATAATTAATACGTAATGATTTTTATTGGCAGGTTATAACTAATTTGCCCGAAGCAAAGATGGCAGACAGCCTTTTGGGCTTATCGTGTATCGTAATTTTACTTCTAATGCGTGTAAGTATTTCTTTATATTGTATTTTAAGAATCACAGGTGCTCCAGTCTACTATGTAAAACCACATTGCTTTTGACATGTTATCATATTGTCAACGTTACGATAGGTCTACTTTACTTGAAAGTAATGGCGGCCGAGTCAAAAACAATACGATAACATGTAAATAGCAATATGGTTTTGTCAAGTAGAATCAAACTCCTGTAGATGTCATTATAATCCATACCAATAAATCGGAATCTAAATATTTTTCCCTGTTTTTGTTACTAAATTCACTTTTTTTTCGCGATTCATCCTAAAGCCAAGTATTGCCCTTTATTGATATGTGAAATATTACAGTGAATTATAGTTTATTTTCTTGCAAATATAACATGTTATTTCGCCTTAGTACGTAAGCGTTCTGTAATTATTAAATTACGTTATTCAGATTAATTTTCTACCACTTATAAAACATCCTTCCTTTGCACATAATTACAAAAATAGAGTATGTTGTTATGTTACAGAAAATGAAGGACGTTAATTTATCACGTAGTAAAAAAGGTTTAAAGAAATCTCTTTGGATATTGTCTACGTCGAGGAACGCCATTGTTGTCATAATATGCTCGCTGATGTCCTTCGTGTTCGAGAGCCATGGACACATCCCGTACCAGATAACAGGATTGGTGAAGTAAGGAACTTATTAAGCATTATACAAACGTTGTTCATGACGAAATAAGAGTACAAATCCTTTGTGCATGCCCAAAACGCCGCGGCATAAACAATAAACACCGACTTCCCACACTGCCACAACTGTTCAATAATTACATTATTCACTTGATCTGAACAGTAGACAAAGTATTTATTTTAAAGGTTATATTCAAGTAGGAACTTTAAAAGACATAGGTCATGCCACTTTTGTAAGATAAAAAAGGGTGAAAATGCATTAACTTTACTTTTTTGCCTGCACATTAAGAAACTAAATCGTTCTTTCGGCATAAATGCTGCATGTTGATTGGTTGCTATGCTAGGTCTTATACGGACCCGTGAAAGGTCGCGAATGCCCTTTCTGGACTTCAGAGGGATCGTATAATATTTAGTACTCATTTCACCATACGATGTTAAATTTAATCAACGTTAATCGCCTGTTAGTTCATACATTTTAAGTGGTTAACATTGTTTGGTGAAATTGGTAATAAATCTTTAAAATACATAGTGGGTCATCAATGTCTACATAATGGTCATAATATTATAATAGTTTTATTTCAGAAACCGTAAACTTTCAGGATATTTTAAAAGGACAAACTAGAACTCATGGTTAGATTAGGTTAGCTTTGTTTTATAACAATCCTGAAAATATTAGAAAAAAATATGTATTATGTGACCCATTATGTACTTTGAACTTTATATATTATGATACGTTCCCGATCAGGAACTATTAAATCGTGAATGTTTTGTTTTTAAATCATCCGGCATACATGTTTTATTTTTATATATCGTTTCTTATTTATTATGCGCAAGTCACGAATGCCACCACTACTCGTGATTCAAGAAGAAAATATTGTAAGATGTTATTGTATTGTCTTGGTTAAAGGTATGCAGTCAAGAAAGGCCTGTAGCTACTGCATAACTTAAAGGTTTTACCCATTCATTAAAAACTATACGGTTCTTATCTTCTTCCCTTTTGTTTTTTGTTTGTGTAAAGTCTGTTAAAAAATATTTTAGAGTAAAGTAATATCCTTAAATGTTGAGTATATTTTATACATTCGTCGATATTCGTAATTAATTTTATGTTCATATGCGTGAAACTGCATACTCGACACGCAACCACTTGGCATTTATTGCTACTTAAATATAGATTTCCTCGTAATTTGCAATATTTAATTAATATAATATCCTTGTGCTAAATCAATCACCTGTTAATTCATTTTCTGTCGGGTTCTCACTAACCTGTATCATAAATCATAAATGACTTAAAAAAAACGGTCTCCAAGTGTAGTGGTAGCCGACACAACACATCTCACAGTGCTTGTGTGGGATTGAATGCGAGTTGCGATCATCGTTTTTTTATGTCATCCGTTGTTGGTGGACGAAACACCATCACAACTTCGACTTGACTTGGTAGGGCATGCCTCTTGGGTCACCGCTGAGCGATCTTCGTTGAATTATAAATTATTATATGGGTCAGAAAAACTGTTTGTCATGTCAAAAGTATACTCTGACTAGTAAAAATGTCTGTCAATAGAGTCTCGCTTGTGATATCCGGATCGCTACGACTTGGGAACTTTCAAGAGATGAGTATACTGTTTTCTTAAAGGCCGGCAACCCATCTGTGATTCCTCTCCTAGCGTTGTGTCCATGGGCGGCGGTGATTGTACATCTCATGACCCCCAAGCTCGATCGTTTGCCTCCTCTGGCATGTACCACAATTTCTTACTACTTCATACAAAATAGAACATTCAATTACTCTAATGACAGATATATTTAGCTATATACAGTGTGTTACCAGCACCCTGTTTTTTTTAAATGAGGTTAAAACGTAACGTAACGTAACCATGACATTAATTTAATTAATAAACAAAGTTTTAGGCTTTGTTAACTTCCTAACAAAACTTTAATTGCCAGCAATGTAAAGCACGGCAATTTGGCAAGTGTTAAATGACAGTCGACAGATACCTTGATTATTATGATTTGCCCCCGTACCACGACATGCCTTGTACTAAGCAACAGCGATACTGATAAAGATGAACACGCAGCACATGCACTACATTAAAAATGGACAGTATCTAAGAAAATTAATTGTGAAGTCATTTTAATTATTTTTCAATTGATAATACTTGCAAACAATCGCTAAAGCAACATATTATCGGCAGTTTTAATAAATGCCCGCATGCCGTTTACACACTGTATATATAAATACTCGTTCTTGATTTCAATGACTCTGTTTATTACAGGTAGGTGGCCCTTGACGAGATGCTTAACGCCACTGCAAAGTGGTCTTCTTTGCTCCAAATTAGCTCCTTTTTTACAAATTGTATTGCAACTTTAATACTAGATATAGTACTGGTAATTATTTTATCAGATAGCAACATTCTTTGATTTTCTTTTAACTCGTATGTTGGTACTTAGTTGTCATTTTTTATTTCTTTTAACTTTTTTTTGAAGTATAGCATTGAGTATGAAGAAGGAAACTTTACTCCAAGATGTGGAGCACTTTATAATTATAGTTTCAAGACATTTAAACTTTTAACAGTCAATGCAACCGGTGCTGTAATATCAATGCGAATGTACTGCCTAATAAAACATTTTAAATGCAAAAATTCAACAAGGTTTTATGTCTGGAAAGGTACTAAACTTTTTTTTAGTTGGAGCAAAGAAGGACCATTTTACACGTAAACTATTTTTGAAAACTGTCAATAGGTGTGGAATTGACTTATGGGCTTAACGCGACTGTTGGCGGCTTACGTCAGTCCTATATATTTAAATAAAAAACGATCTCGCAATGCATCTTATCTAGGGCCACAGTAAGATAAAATAAGTGATTTAATGGGAATTATTATACAGTTAATCTTTCTAATTTACGAAGGTTATATTATTTTCAATTTCAATGGTCTACCAGTCTGTTTGATAATTCAGTAACCATTTATAAACAGAAATTAATCTTTAAGTTATTGTTTTTTAAGTCGTTAAATGTAATTTAAAAAATAATAATAATAAAGATGTATTAAAACTAACTCGTAACTGCTTTTATAGCTCCATAAAACGAATTATTAATTTTAGTAATATAAATTATAGCCATAAGGCAGGCAGTCCACTATGAAAATCTACGGGGATTTTTTTCAAAACACTGAGATTTTCTACTCTTGATTCTTACACTCACACGCAAATGCAATTAAAGTAATTTCTCTATACTTTAATTGCCTGCCTTGTTTGTTTTCAGAGAAGGTCTTCCATCATGGAACATGCCTCCCTTCAGTACATACCACGATAGCAACTACGTGTCCTTTATCGAGATGTGTTCCCAGCTCGGCTCGTCAATTATCCTGGTCCCTATTATTGGTGTACTAGGCAATGTGGCTATTGCTAAAGCTTTCGGTAAGAGGAACCACTCATTTGTAATTAAGATTCTGTTTTTTTTTTAGTTTAGGGTTAGTTTTTAACATTAACGGCTGCACTCAGAGTCGGTTAATGATGATTAAGTCGTTCCTTAGTAACTATTTTTTTTATACACAAGTTTGAAAGAGGAACGAGTTAATTGTCTCTAATATGTCTCTGAGTATGACGGTAAGTACCTGTAATTACTGGCTAGTAATTGTTTAATATGACCTTTAAATTATATTAATGGTATGTGTTCTCTGAAACACTTAATTGTTACGGTTTTTTACACTTATTTATTTGAGTTTTGTTACTTTACTTAGTTACGTTATCGAGTTACTTGTATTGAGTACTATAATTACCTTGTTTGGAAATTTAAACTTACCTTGTGTAATTAACAGCAATTCTAACTTCCGGATTTAAATATGGGAAAATGTTCATGTCAGTTAAATCGCCGCACTCAGTCAGTTAATGACGATTAAGTCGTCCCTGAGTGACGATTTTTTCATACACAAGTTTGAAAAAAGAACGAGTTAATAGTCTCTAAAATGTCTGGGAGTACGGCAGTTATTCTGTTAAAAGTATTAAACTGCGAAATGAACTTTTTTGTTTCTTTCTAGCTAGCGGGGAGTCAGTAGACGCGACGCAAGAGCTGCTAACGTTGTCCTTGTCTAATATTCTGGGTTCGTTTGTGGGTGCTTTTCCAATAACTGGGTCTTTCTCCCGAAGCGCAGTGAACCACGCAAGTGGTGTGACTACACAATTCGGGAGCATTTATACAGGTACGGCATCTTAACATCTCTTGTACTATTTTCTATCTTATGTACACAGTCTATAATGAATAAAAAATACCTAATTAAGTTACTTAGTTGACGTTCTAAAATGAACCTATATACTTACAGGGTTATTCGGTTAGGTACTCAATGCTTTTTTAATGGGTCAAGTAGAACTTATTTGCGGCCTAAAAGGTCATACAGTAAAATGAAATAATGTAAAAACATTGTGTAACAATGTTTCTAGTCAAATTTGCTACCCAGTTTTAATAATACGAGTAGATCTATCATTTTTTCCGTTAATTTTTTTCCTGTTTTGTACCTTATTCATCAGCTGATAAACCAAGGAAGTTGAGTAACATTCCTGCTACTAGGCATACGTTATTTTTATATCAAAGATATTTTTAACCTAAAATAAAATGTTGAGGAAATGAAGATCTTAGAACCTGTTACTGTTCTTTGTACCTTTTTGTACTCCAAACAAGCCTCTTTATACGAATGCATCGAATAACCAAAACCTTCTGTATTTTGATGATTAGTGATTGGCATAGGTCGGTAAAGAGCTATAGTCCAAGCAGATGGTGCTCGACCCGAGACCTTACCTCATTTTATTATAGTTATAATCAAAAGTTCTTACCTCTTTTTTCTCCCCTTATTATTAATATATGTTTGTCTCCTTTCAGGTACTCTAGTACTGCTGGCTCTGAGCCTCTTAACTCCGTACTTCTACTACATCCCCAAAGCGGCCCTCGCCGCTGTTGTTATTTGTGCTGTGATATTTATGATAGAATATGAGGTGAGTGATAATTTGACCACTATACTGCCGATCAAAGCAAAAAGGCAGTATGCGCATTATGGACTTTATACCCTTATAGTGCCTTTTTCTTATTGAAGACTTTTTCTAGACAATCGGGCTGTTTAGGGCATGCAGTTCAGTACATACCCCTTTGAAACTTTAAATTGACAAAACAAACAGTTCAAACCGGTGTAGGAATTTGTTCCGGTAGCGGTGGAGACCGGTGGTCCTTGGTGTATAGAGGCAAAGTCTTTTATTAAGGCTTTGGGACAGCGATTGAGGGATTGGGGGATGCGATCCTCCATCCGGTTCTTATCTGGTTCAACAAATTTCATTGGCAATACAGCGTGGCAATGCTGCCAGTAAATTTGGAAGCCTCAAGCCAGATTCTACCCTAGCCGGGGAATTATTATAGATGTATTGACGAAGCATGTTGCTGACTACTTTATGTACTCTGTTTACGAAGCATGTTGCTGATGATTTTTGATACTTCAGACGAAGCTTGTTGTGGTTTTTTTTTTCACAAGTTATTAATTAAAACCTATTTCGATTTTGAAACAGCACTTAAATTTCAATGTACACTGTGAAGAACACCACCAGGATTGAACAATAAGTATCCTCAATAAGTTTAGTAGGGAGGCTAGCCAAGATGTAAACGCTGTTAACCTTTCTGTTTCTCGACTCGAAAGGTATGGAGTTGACATAAGCGGTCGACGCGATCAAATAGTCAAAGAGCCCTGCCACGATGCATTACGCTGACAAGCGTTTCTATTCGATTCATTTTTAAACCAATCGCGTCACTGGTAGATGAAGTGATACGAAAAGTCACGTGATCTACCAGTGACGCGATTGGTTTATCACGTGACTTTTCTGCATCTTGGCAGCGCCCTCAGGTATTTCGCAAGTATTCAATAGTTCTTTTCAATAGTACATTTAGAAATTAATGAAAGACATTCTTGCTCAGGGAGTGGGAGTGCTTTTATTCAATTGAGGAATTTAATTCATATAATACAGCTTTTTAAAGAGGTGCATCGAGCATTCGTTTTGTATTTTTTTTATTTCGTTCAATAGTAATATTTTTTTAGCGACGTAATTAATCATTGATTGCAAAGATTTCAATTATCTTAGAATTCAAACACGTACTTTTCACTAGGTAAGTTTTGTAAGATAATTTTAAACATACCTATTAAATTTATTGTTTATAAAATAAAATGCTTGATTTATGTTAGTCAGGGCCTGTATTCTACTCGCTAAATTCATATCGCCTTTGTCATGTTACGATATTGTTTTTAACTCTGCAGCCATTATTGTCAAGTAAATAAGAGCTATCGTAACGTTGACAATAAGATAACAAATCAAAAGGAATATGATATTGTCGAGTAAAATAGAGCGCCTGCTAGTGTTATCTTTGGAGAAGTTCAATGCACTCGGCTTGTTAAAAAAACGTACTAATTAAAATAAAAGATAAACTGGTTTAACCCGGAAATTGTCTATCGGAATGTGTTTTGAACTTAGTGATGAAGTTTAATTAGTAAAACAGTTGGATATTGTCACTTAATTAGCATTATTTTCTAATCCATATGTTTTTACGCGTCATATTACTTAAATATGTATATTTAATGGATGAATTTCCAATATTAGTAAATATCTGAAATAGTGGATTTGTATTATAGGGAGGGAAATACTTTTTATCGAATAAACAGCTGGGTGAAGGTCGTCTCCTATTCGGATCTTAGACCAATTGTCAAACCAAACAGTACAGTCAAATGTTGAGCCACTAGCTTTATGATATTAATTTTGTCTAATTTTTAACAACGTTTAAATTGCAACGTTAACTACACTAGCGAGCTAAAGCAATTATGCCGGGAGTGTATTCGACATTACAATTTGTCTCTATCGTCCATTTATTTTCTTGGAAAAGCAAAAAGAGGACATTATTTAGTAGAAATCCTAAACAATATTGCTCAAACCATGCCTCTATTCCGCCAAGTTTTGTTTTCGGAAATGAAGTTTTTTAAACGTCATGCCTTTCGCCATGAAAGTTTTTAAAACACCTACCATATGATTGACCCACAGTCTGACTATATGTAACGCTGTGTTCTGAATGCTAATTTTGTTTTAGGTCGTGAAGCCAATGTGGCGATCGCGGCGCGCCGACCTGGTGCCAGCGTTTGCCACCTTCGCCGTCTGTCTCGTGGTGGGGGTCGAGCTCGGCATCCTCGTGGGTGTCGTCATCAACGTGCTGCTACTGCTGTACCCTAGCGCAAGGCCGCAGATGGACGCTGAGATCGTCACGGTCGGTTATCTTTCTTCTTACTTATATTGTAAAAGTTTGGAGGTATGTTACTCAATCACGCCAGGATGCGGACGACATTGGGCACAAAGATAGATTATAGTCTGAAATAGCACATAGACAACTTTTTATCCCGAAAAATTGGACAGTTCCCAAAGTGATAACAGTAAACAATTTCAACGCGGACGGAGTCGCGCGCAAAAACTAGTTATAAGAACAGCAATAGGGACAACTATTTTTGTAGTAGACGGTGTTGACGGATATGACCAAACAAAAACATCTATTTTCAGGTTTCTAAGCCTATTTTTTCCTTAATTAATGGCTTTTACCCATGGTTTTAACAAGGTGTATTTCGTCAATGTTGAGTTTTAGACAATCACCGTGGGCTTCTTAGAGAAATACGGCCAAGAGTACCATACGCGAAGACAATTGTTCTGTTAAAGAGAATTTCTCCTGTAGACTTGACAGAAGCACATTAGGGGTTAGTTCCACGGTGTCGAATTCACACGCTTCTGTCAAGTCGAAAATACCTACTACGAATAGTTTGTACATTTAATTAGGCGCCGTGTTAGACGGGAAAGTGTCATTGCCTCGTACTTAAAGATAACTAAATGAAGCAGACAGTGTTATCTATACATGTTCTATTATAAATACGGGTTAAGCGGGTTATTTGCGAACGTTTTATAGCTTGTTCGATCAAGCTGTCAACCTGAAAGTTGGCTAGTGGTTTGGGAACAATTTTCTCAATAAGAGGGTCTAAAAGTTTGAACCTATCAAAACTAATATTTACTCGTACCTCATACTGTTTCTGCAATGTAAAGGAAATATCATAACGAACTAATTTCTAGCTCCCAATCGCTCCGCAAGCCTCTCCTTTGGGCCGAGTTCACCAACAATTGTTGGTGAACTCGGCCCAAACGGACGATTAGCGGTTTAACGGGTGTCAAATGTATTGATTAACAGCTGATTAAGACTTAACCGTCCGTTTATTTGTTGGTGAACTCCGCCCTAAGGCTGTTTATTTGAAGTTGATGGTTAACTTAATGTTTTGTTAACGGTTAGGGCAGATAATATGTATGTGTGGTGAGCGTGAACATTTGTGCCTGACTCTTGGAGGTTTTCTATATATATTTATTATATTTAAGTATCTGTATTTCTCTATATAAGTTAGTTTATCGTTGTCTAAGTAACCATAGTACCAGCCTAGGGCTTAGTTTGGAACTAGGTCAACTTGTGTGAGATGGTCCCTTGTTTTTTTTTGCACTTGCAAAATAAATAGGTAGTATTCAGTTTAGACACGTTGTCCTTTGTATACAAATTTATTTCCGACCTCATTTTCACTCACACGTTGTTCAGAATTAGTAAAAGATTCACGACGCGTGGACATTTACCAAGAACCTGGTGAATATTCGGGCGTTTCAACCGCCGTCATTGTTGCTTTCACTATATTGCTACGAAAATAATTATAACTACTAGCAACTTTTGATGTCAAATGCGTCGCTTTTGCCTAACGCACTCGCAATCGCAATCGGTTTCAAAGCGGAACAATTGGTTTCATTTTGTATGCAGACAAGCCATCTATTTTCAAAATGAAAACGATTGCAATTACGAGTGCGTTAGGCAATACGCTGGTGGTAGTATCCATTCTAATTAAAAGAACAAGAAAATAATTAATTTAGTCGTGAATAATATGCGAAGACAATAATGGCGGCGGTTAAAACGCCGAATAACCACCCAACCACGACTTACCTAAAAACGTGATAAGTAAAGAGATACATAGAGTCATGATTAGTACAATTTAACACTTTAGATGGAACGGCATTTAAAAAGGGTGACACTAATGTGTCAATTACTTCTTAAGGAGTTGAAAGTTGAAAGGAGTTTCAGTATTTCTTTGCGTACTAGAGGTACTATACTAAACCTACCTGACTATAGCATCGCAGCGATTGAAGAATTCTTTGTAGGTTATTATTTGTGTTGCTTATTTTGTACAGGTAGTTCTTGGTTAAGATTAATAGAAATTGGTTGAACGTTTCAAGAGTATTATGTTATTTCTTTGGTGTTTACACTGTCAAGTTATTTCAATGCATTCCTGTAATTTATAACAATCTTATTTTTTCATTTCAGAATACATCCGGCCTTAGATACCTTTTGATTACAGTGGGCAATAGCCTTTATTTCCCTGGAGTGGAATACATAAGGCAGTATGTCGAGCGAGAGGCCAAGAAAAAAGGGGACTGCCGCTTACCAGTGGTCATAGATTGTAGATATGTTCTAGGTAGGTTGATGAATTCATACTTGATACACTTAGTGCATTTCTTTTATACTATTTGCATTTATTAGTACTAGTATTTCACCACTTTGCTTTTAAGTCAACCCTCTATGCTTAATACAAAAGCAATGTTTTACCATGAAATCATCATTCATAAAATTTAACTGGAAGGTGTTGATATTTTTACGTAGATCCATGTTTATTTCAATATATTTACCTAAATGTCACGTCCCGATAACTTGGGACTAATCCAAAAAATCCCGCTATATTGGGACTAACTTGAAAGATCTTACTAATTTAGTACTAACTTGCGAGATCTCCAAAACAGCACTAACTCAGAGATTCAACTTTTAACTAAATTGAGTCTATGAGGCAGAGCTAAGGTAATACTTAAGCAAATAATAATTTTACACTGTTAACATTTCAGGCGCCGACTTCACAGCAGCCAAAGGCATCTGCGCGTTATCCAGCTCTTTAGCTGCGCGTGGGCAGCCTTTGGTTCTACTGTCACCGCGCAGCAGCGTCGCCGCGGTTTTCACTGGCGCTGGCTCCAGCGTCGTCGTAGTAGCTAACGCCAACGACTTGGAGGGTAGACTGCAAGGTAAGGCTGCCACACTAGAATGAATAAGGCTAAATAGCTTCAGGTCTTAATAGTTAAGTAACTACAGAGGTTAAAGTGCTTTCAGGGGGACGACTTTTAAATGTTATCCCGTTACTTGAGCTCACAAAAATTGTTGATTTTTACTGATTTTTGAGAAGTTTGTGTTTTTCAATCAGGATACTGCAATTCTCAACCCTTTCATACTATACGAATACCCCATCGAGAACGTAAACGAGGTCACCCAGTCCCTGGACGAAGTAAGGCTATACTATAGCTTGGTACGTTCCATTACTGAGTTAGTACTTTACCCACAGGCCATGCATGCATGGTAAATATTGCATGTTACGGAATACGGCAGCACGCATTATCTACAATAGGCTAGTGTCCTAAAAAATCCTAATTAGTCCGCCTTTTACATTATCAAAAAATATTGAACACGTATTTTTTCCTTTGTCAATTAAACAAAAAATAACGAAGATAAAGTGCATTAAAGTTTCGCGTGACGTCACGCCGTGGCACACTTTATACCACGTTGTGACGTCACAAGCCCCCACTCCTGAACTTTGATGCGCGTTATAATTGGCAATTCTGATTGATTTTAAAAAGCAAAAAATACGTGTTCATTATCTTTTGATAATCTTACTGACGGACTAATTAGATATTTTTTTTACCCAGGACACCCCTATTCTCTAATTTCTTCTTCCTCTGTTCTTACTGTGAAGAAGCAGCGGAGTCACACAAAACTACAAAAGGCATTACTCATTGGGGTTGCCATAGGGCAATTATGAGCAAACCTTCAAGCTGCATTAATTACTAGATAACAAAGATAAAAAAAACTCTTCGACTATAACCTCTGCAAATAATCAAATGATTTCAAATAAAAATCTGTGTCAGGGAGGAATAGAAAAAGATCACTACGTTTGCTAAGGTTTTTTAGAAAAAGAATTGTCTGCCAAATTTTGCAGTCCTGCTTGAGAGAAATCAATATCTGTCGCATTGTGTCCGTGTGTTTAAAACAATTATTTCTCCTCTTTTCAGATCTAACAAACCAGATTGCACTGCCTTTACTAAGCTCGAAACAACCAAAGAACCTCACTCCACCACCATCATACAACTCATTAGAGCAGTTCGACGACGAAGTAACAGAGATCGTAGTAGCTGAGGACAGGAACAGCACCCCCTTACTTAGAATAGAAGCAAATGGCACGTCAAAACCCCTGCCTAATGAGGTCAATGACACGTGACCTAAAATTGACGTATAGATCTTGACAAATTGTGTGACTGACGTTTTGTACTGAGTTTGATAAGAAAGCATGGTTGTAGATTTAAGTACAGTGCCAATGGCGTAATACAGTACCCATTTTCTACGAATAATTTGTATCCCGGTTCTGAATATACCTTAGCCTAACTTCTTTTGAAGTCTTAGCCAATCTGAGTTTTATAATTCAGGCAATAGATTACTGAGAATGCATACGTATTTCATCAGATCTTATCTAAATAGCTGTGCTTACTGCCATTAAAGAAAGTAAATAGTTATATTAGTAACCAGTGATCTGATCAGTGATGAATGAACCAGTGAATAAACTACAATTAATTTTATTTAGTTTTATACTAGCTGTACTTACAAGTATTACAAACATTTAGAGAAAAGTGCACAGAATTTCTAACCTTGCTTGCAATAAATCGTCTAGAGAAATATTAAGTGATTCGGTATACTTTTCTTTAGAAAATTTTTTTTGGAGGTCGTGAAAGTTGCTCTAGTTGTTTATTTTACTGACCCTAGACAAGATTTATTCGTTGAACTTTATCGTTATCGAAAATGTATAGGATTGAGGTAGGCTGCCGAACGGTCGCGTCGAGAGCTTATGTAAATTCCATACGTTTTAACTTTTTTCGAAAGTCTTTAAGCATCGTTAAGTCGAGTATAAATGTGACTCGTACTTTGCCGGTTTAATTAATATTTCCTTAATTTATTCAAAGTCTTGTTCAACTTAAGTTTAATGGTAATTGATTTAGAAATCCATGTTGTAAATCTATTGTACATGTACAAACTCTCTATTTGGACCAAAAATACCATTCCTTGTATTTATTGTGTCAATTTGTGTTTGTTATTTATTAACCTAATGAAATATGTAACATAATTAATGTAATGTAGTAGTGAATCAACAGTTTCTTCGACGCTTTCCAAACTATCTATTTAAACGAATCTTCATGTAATTAAAGTTATAGTGTAATCTTTGCAAACAGTCTTATCATATTATGGCATCAAAAAGCATAATAATGAGTATCTTTAAAATAACACTCATTGTTTTTTTACTAACCATGGAATACCGAGTTATAGTAGATACTCGTAACCCCTTATCAGTTCAAAAATCTTCTATGTTAGCCTTGGATATACATTTTCCGTTTTCACATTTATTTCGACTACTAAAATGATTCATCGTGACACAGTGCCTTGTTAATTTTAATTTTAACACCACTTCCCCTAAAATACAAATGTCGCTAAAGTTGATTTTTTGACAGAAGCATCTTATCGTTACCTACCGACCTTATTGTTTTGTGTTATGGCGTGCAAACGGAATTCAATCTTAGGACAGTCAATGTGACAGACTACCTATTTAGACGACGTTATACAATATTGTAAAAAGGTATATGATTGACTTGGTAAAAAAATGTACTTACCACTAACTTGCCGCAAATTAAAACCTGGTAAAATTAATAGGCATTCCATTTATTTATTTTATTTATTATTACAAATATGTTTATACGGCATTACAGTGGATACTAGCGCACCGAATAAATTAACAAACTACAACAATCATCAACAACAATAACAACAATAACAATACAATACGATCAAAAAAGTATTAAACATTAGGTACTAATACTGGATGGCCTCACATCCATCGCCTCGCAAAATCGCAAACATTCGCTACGCACAATGGTCCAAGTAGACGCGAACAGGTCGCACTCCGGTGCTGATGCCAGCAGCGCGTTGAGCAGCGCGAGTGCGCGCGGCAGCGGGGAATGTCTGCGCGCCTGCGTGCGCGCCGCCGGCACGGCCAGCAGCGCTCGCGCCCGCGGCCGCAGCCCTATGCGCGGCACTTCTGGGACAAACAATCGAGCGACCCGCCCCACAAGCTCGGGGCAATCCAGCTCGCCCCGCAATATGCGACAGGCCGTGACGAGTAAATTAATATTTCGCCTGACCTCCAATGAGTTAAACCCTAGAGCGCCGAGCAAAAATTTTGACGGATATAGGAACGGGAAATATCCAAACCGTTTCCTATATAAATGTCTGAGGAACGCCTTTTGGATTTTTTCAAGCAAGAGAGAGTAGGTAACTTCGTAAGGGTTCCATAATACCGACGACGCTTCAAGTTTACTTCGCACGAGAGCATTAAAAACTAGCGTTACAGCTCCAAGGTTGTGAAAATCTTTTAGGTGTCGCAATATAAAACCAAGTTTCCGAAAACAATTACTGGCGAGTGTCTGGATATGCTCATGAAAATTCAGTCGCGTGTCAAAAACAACACCGAGATCTTTAATAGAGGACACACGGTGGATCGACTCATCTCCGAGCATGTATTGAGCATGAAGAGGGGCACTTGCACGGCTAAAAGTACAGACACTGCATTTTGCTGAGTTGAAAAGGAGTTTGTTAAGCTCACTCCATCGGACAACAGATGTGATGTCTTCCTGTAAAAACTCGCAATCCATGAGGCTTTTTACTCTGTATACCAGCTTAAGGTCGTCCGCATACAGTAGACACTTGGCGTGCTTAACAACCGACTCCAAATCGTTAACCATTATTCCGAACAAGAGAGGACCTAGGATAGATCCCTGACTGACGCCGGAACGGGTATGATAAAACGGCGACACGAAGCATCCATGCCGCACAAACTGCTGTCGATCGCGTAGGTAACTAGCAAAGAATGTAAGCAGCTTCGGAGAGAAACCAATATCATCTAGCTTGCTTAGTAGTACGTCATTATCCACGCGATCGAAGGCTTTTTTGAAGTCGAAGTAAATGACATCGACTTGGACGCCTCTGTCGAGATGTTCTGAGATATCGTCCACCAGGGTGAGAAGATTCGTGTCCACGGAACGCTTCGCCCGAAAACCGTGTTGCGAGTCGCACAAAGAAGGTTTTATCTGGGTAGATATGTTCCGATGGAGTAGACCCTCAAACAATTTGGCTAACGCCGAAAGGATAGCTATGGGCCTATAATTTTCAACATGGGCTGTCTCGCTAGTCTTTGGGATAGGTCTTACTCGCGTAATCTTCCACTGGAAAGGATAAGTGCCAGTGGAAAGCGCTAAGTTGAACATGTGGAGTATAGGGAATTTCAGACAGTCCATGCATCCTTTAATGATAAATGCAGGGAGATTGTCGGGACCAACCGCACTACAGGCTTTGAGCGACTTTATGCCTGCCTCTAGTTCCTGCAAAGTTATACACGCCACATTCACATAGTTGGCAGAACGTCCCTGACCATGCTGTGCACTTGCATCAAGTCTAGGAGCATGTGGTAAAAATACACCAGAAAAGAAGTTCGCGAAAGCTGATGCCACCTCTGCACCAGAGACCTGTTTGTTGTCGACTATAACTTCGTTCACAAAACCCCCCCTTGATTTAAGGCTACCATCCCGGTCTTCAAGGTTTGCCAACAAGTCTCCTTACAGAAAAAAATATTTTTACTTATGGTCTAAGATCCGAAGAGGAGACGATTTGCACCGGGCTGTTTATTCGATGAAAATTATTTTATATAAAATTTAATACGCTAAATAATATGTGGCGAATAGGTAGGCTGAAAAATTTCAGTCCAGTACTTATATCATGAATTTTTGTTTTAAAATTGAATCTTTTTTTAAAATTGCAAATGCCTGTTTAATAGTCAAATTACATACTAATCGAAAGTATGAAGTCTATAGAATATGCAAACGTTAGGTTTGGTGCAAATTATTAGTACCGACTTACCTGTTTATACCTGCCTACCCAATAGTTTGACGGAAAAAAATAGTCTCGCTAACGTTTGCATATTCTATAGGCTTTATACTTTGATTGGTATGTAATTTGTCTGTTTACAAGCTAAGGCAATTTTTTTAAAACAAAGTTAATATTTAAAATTTTAATTAATTTTGTACTGGACTGAAATTTTTCAGCCTACCTATTCGCCATATATTACTTAAATTTGGTATAAAACACTTTTTATCGAATAAACAGCCCGGTGCAAATCGTCTCCTATTCGGATCGTCTACTATTATATTCTCAGTGCTACAATGCATACTTATATGCTCCTGCTAGTATGTATGTAGTATTACAACAACATGAAAGAAGACCCAAGACAGCAAAACGGATAAACGTATGTATTCCTTTTTATACGTTTGTAAATTTATACTGACATAACATGGACAAGAAATTAAAATGTTATATTATAATTGTATCAGTTTTGCAAAAATACGTCATCATTTACCTATATTCCTTTGCGTCTCTCTTTACTTGTTTTGTATATTACACTGTTTTATACTAACACGGTACTCACACGTACTAAAATTATAAAAACGGTGTCGCTATTGCCTAACGCACTCGCAATCGGCTTGGAAGTGAAACAATTGTATGCAGACAAGCCTTCGATTTTCTAAATAAAAACGATTGCGATTGCGAGTGCGTTAGGCAATAGTCCCTCTGGTCTTAATCGCGTAATATGTTCCATTTACATCGACGTTTTAAATGGCAATATTGTGCGATTAAGAGTCGTTTTTATAAATTATAATATGATTGTTTTTATGAATTATACTGGGATAATTGCACAATGTCATAGCTTCATGTTGGAGTTGTTAATAGGTATAAAAAGTGTGGCCATTTCAAGAATGGAAAATGTTATAATAAACTAGCACAATTCAATTTACACGAATGTATTTTTATTTTTCGCGTCAATACCAGCAATAAAAACTAAACTTAAATATAAATTTTATTTATTTCCTTCACAAAATATATTAATTTATTCGTAAATATCTTAGCACCATTAGAATTATACAATAATAAATGCATTGTCTGACTAATCAAAACCTAATGAGTATCATTAAAATATTCAACGTAAATCTACATCAATTTAACAGTCTTCTCTTAACTTGTAAATAATATATTTTTATTTTTATAATCTATAAATGCATGAATCTGACTTATACAGTTCAGTCTTAAGTCTTAAATAGATAGCTTAAAATAGCTTTACTGATTGACCACGCTTTGGTGAATGAACATTGGCTTGGAGGCTGACATGAGTTTTTCTGAGACTACGTGAGCGATCCTTGCGCTTCGACGCCAGACTAGCTCCCGTGTGCGCTCGTGGTTGCTGTCTACACGGACCTGCGAAATAAACCATTATGAGTCCTACTGTGTTAACCTTTTGAACCATTTGCGTCAAATACAAAATGTGTCACTAGTTCACACGCCATAAGTGTTCGCTATGCTTTGCAAATTACAACTTAATTCGTACGAAACAAAGTCTCTTTTAATCTTCAACTTGTGGCGTCAGTAACACGGCTTTCAGTTGACGGCCAGAGCCAACTGTGGCGTTCAAAAGGATAATGGTATACCATGACTGATAATATCATATATCATATTATGATACATGGTCTAATCACCAAACACCGGATTGACGGGGGCAAAAATGTACCAGTGCTAGTGATTCATTAAATGTCGACTAAGTTTATCGACAACTTTTTTCGTAACATCTTATCTTACATTTTTTGCTAATCACGGTTTGGTCGATGATTGTTAACCTTTTGAACGCCATACATCGAATACAAAATGTGCCACCCACACGCCAAACATGTTTGCTATGCTATGCAAATTACACCTTATTGCTACCAAACAAAGTCTCTTTTAATCTTGAACTCGTCGGCTGTAGCCGACGTGGCGTCAGTGGCACGACTTTTAGTAGACGGCCAGTGCCGACTGTGGCGTTGAAAAGGTTAAGGACATCTCAGACTAACTATCCGTCGCCCGATATTGGCCAGTCAGTTCATCGTATTAGAAAACAAACTGTCAACTTCTCTTGACATTTCAAACACTTCTACACAGATTTTGGACTCTCAAACGGCCTGACAGACCAGATTAGTTTGTATAGCCCTTAGGCAATGAAACTGTCAAAAAAAAAGACGTCAGAAATCAAAAACATAGACAAGTTCCAGGCAATAAAAAGGACAAAGTTATATGACCTAAGTATTGCTCTATCCCTTTTATTTATAAGAACTGAGACGTTTTTGTTCAATTATCTCTGTGTCGGCCCCCGTAAAGACAAAGTCTAAGAGAGTTAACGATTGCAAAAATCAGCTATGTAATTGGCATTGCCGAACTCACGACAGCTTATGTCGAACCTTTACTTAGATATCCGATGATGTCAGGGGGGTTACCATGACATAGCTAAATAAACTCAGTTAAGGATGAGTATAAGGGATATAACTATAGCAGTAACACGGCTCTGTGTCGTTCTCTCACTCGTAAACTGAATTTATTTATTTATGCCTTGATAAAACAGACTTTTACATGTCAAAACACAATAATTCTATACTAATTTCTATAAATATTAAATTAAATCAACAAAGCAAAGCACAAAGTATGTCAATATATGGAGTGAATTGTTTGGGCAGCGAACTAGTAACTAGTCAGTTTAGCCGTTGAGAAAGTCGTCAATAGTGTAATATGCGTCAGATACTCTACTCGAAAATCTAATTAAAGACCAAAATCCCAGTCCCATCTTGATTATTTCGTTATTTGAACATTATTTCATAAAAATATGAATGAGAACTCGTGTAACCAGTAATATTAGGGTAAGTTTTATTGATAAAAATACCTACACTTAAACCAAAATGCAGTAATCACAGCGAATGTGCGCCGGTTGAGGTTAGGATTTTGGTCTTAAATTAGATTTTCGGGTATAGTTCAGCCTTTAATTTATTAACTAAACGCTTATTAACTAAATTGCTTAGCCATAATATGGCATGGCCCCTCTGATGTTGTTAACTGTCGCAGAATGCATTTTGGCTTGCAAAACTTTTTGGCATGAACATTATGGCACGTTTTCATTGGTAATTTAATTTCTTTACCACAACTGTCGTGCACTCGTTAATTAAATATAACCTTAAAATACGTCCATAATAAAAAGATAATTGTCTTAATTAAGTACCTACTGTATCGCCTACATAATAAGCCCGCATTTAATCGTCCACAGGTATCGGATAAAATGCAATAGAATAACCATTTTTAATAATGCACTGATGAATACCTAGTACCTACCCGTCAAGCTATAAACAGTTTTTCCAAGACTTCTAAACCGAGGAAAAATAAATATTTTATTCTTCTAAACATACTATGAGGATAACACTAAAAGCAGTAAGCCATAGCCTTTAGAAAATAGAAGACGTGTGTACGAACTCCAAAATCGTCCCCGTAATGCTTGTGATAACTTTTCAAAATCGTAGTTAGGTAAATTAATGGTACCTGTTTAGGTTGCAACACTTTGATGGAGTGCAGAGTTGCGACACCCTGGTTGTTTACTCGAAGGCTGATCTTGCCCGTCATCTCTGCAGTAGTAGCTGTAGCTGACTTCAGTTCCTTCTTGGCGCCACGACCCACCTAAAGAGAATGGTGTTAATACCCCTATTTGTCGAGATCAAACACTTAAAATTTTACCTGACTACTCGTGGTCTATTACCATTCACACTAGAACATTATTGAATAACATAAATCAAAAAATCTGCAAAAAAAAAAACTGAACTCTACAAAATCGTCATTCTAGAAAATATCTAATCAAACTTCATATACACAAACCTCTTTCTCAACTCGCAAGATCAGCGGCCCAACTGCAAAGTTACTCTTTACGGTGGTGTGATCCGACAGAATGCTGACGGTAACATCACCCGTTCTCCTCAAAGACGATAGTCCGTACAAGGTTCCCTTTGCCCTGGGCTTGCTCTTTTCGACAGTAGTCTTAGTTTTGGTCTTATTTGGAGCTGGTTTCTTCGTGGTTTGATTCGTGGTGGGTTTGGAGGTAGGCTTGGTTTTCGGTTTAGTAGTTTTACTCGGTTTCGGTTTAGGCGTCGGCTTGGCTTTTGCGCCCTCGGATTTGGCTCTACCTTCTGAAGCGTTTTGGATTTGTTGTATAGGTTTATCGTTGATCGGCGTTTCAATTTCGTTTATTTTATCAGCGTTTGCGATTTTCTCAGTCGTCTTCTCAGCGTTGCCGGCACGGGCACTATTCTTCTTCTTAGTTGATGTTTTCCTAAAAAACAAAATGAGTATTGATATATGTAGAAAAGCGAAACTGGTTTGATTACCTCGACTATTAGAATATATTTAATATGAATTCACTGAATTAACTGAATTTAAATTCATTCATAAGATGACTCATCGTACATTTTTTGAACGATGAGCCAATTGAAATCTTAAGAGGAATATCGGAGCAGCGGAAGACCTAAGTTGGCCGTAATATTTCGAAATATGCAAGGAAAAACATTGTATCTCAATTTACTGTGACTTCTAAATTCAAACGTATTTCAGCACGAACAAAATTGTATCTCATGTTAACATAACATTTGAGATACAATGTTGTTCCTTGCATGTGTCGATTTAGAAGACAGGGAGAAGTCAAAGATGAGAGGGGAAACCTTTTCCCAGCAGTAGGACGTACACAACGGCTAGTAAAAAATACATCGTTTCAATACGAAACTGTGATTCATATTTTACTTTACACTTTTTAACTCGCTTTTAATTTCGGAGCAAGTATTTGGGCATCGAATAGTTTTCTGTAAGAAAAATTCAATTTAGCTTTGAATAAAATAAGCTTTAAATAAGCCAATCTATCGTAATCTTATAGTTGTCCTTTTGACGTAACAGTTAATTTATACGGTATTGTTGTTTAACTAAACTAAAAGGCTAGAACCGTTAGACCAAAAATGTACTATTTTTGTGCAAATAATGAGGTTCCTTACCTTTTCTTCGTTTTGTTCTTGTTTTTCTTCGGTTTGGAGGTTTTCTTGCTGGCATCGATGGGCTGGAGCTTCACGCTGACCGGGTCGTAGGACCGGTGAAGGATGTCGTTCATCTTATCCAGGATGTTATCCACGAAGCGGTTGTACTTGAGGATGTACACGGCTGGTACTTGCTTCTTTTCTGGCTCTGCTTCTATTGCTCCTGTTAAATCGAGAAATCCTACTATTACGACTTTCTTTTGTTGGAGTCACAGGAAACATGCAGTATGTATGAATCATAGCGTAAGTACCTAAATATCATGTATAGTATTATTTCTTAAATTTCTTGTCTTGCCATGTCATACATTCAAATACTTTTGTGTTATTATGCTTGTCTTCCTTTACTATGAGAATATACACAGAACTCAGAAAAGATTTTTCGCAAAGAGGAACATTTCATTACTAGTTTACAGACTGGAAGTAATAAGTCTTATACTTACATTAAAACTCAACAACATGTCATAACAAAGCTTAGCATTTAATAGTCAGTCAAATGAAATTAAAGAAACCCTACCTGTAAAATATCATCTAAAAAAAGCGATGACCATGTATATATGTATATGGCTTAGTCTGAATAATCATTATCATTAAAATTATCTTTTTTTTAATTAAAAGCTTTTATAAAACATTGAATAACTTCAACGTTAAAATTAATGTGTTAATTCTTGATTCAGTTTTTAAATTGCCAGTGATACATTTTTAGTAGCACGCAAACACGATATTAACGCATTAAACGAGAGTCAAAATCTGCTAAGTGAACTTACTTCAATTTATGTGCAATGAAAGTGTTGTTCCGACTTTTTGAGATTCGAAAGCTGTATCGTGTCAATGCATTTCTTACTTTACTTACTGTGAGCATGTCTTGTATGGTAGGAAGGTATACCGTCATGTTGTATGTTCCATTTCATTGGACATTATCGAACTTTTTTTTATTTCTAATACACTTCCTCTTTTTCTCAGTAGATTATATACCGCTACTGGGCGTGGTGCCTCATCAGAGCATAATTAACTGCATTTAAGTAACTGTTTTCGTTTTTCTCGATACTTCATACTTTACTAGTTAACTCATTTGTACGAAGTCAAGAGCATCATTTTCTTAGAATAGATCTAATTATAAACTAGTCGTCATAATTCAAAGTTTAGTATTGGTTTATTTCAGTGGCGAAATGTTAATTAGTAGGTAACTAATTGTTGATTTGCGTCTACTTCTGTTTATTAATTAGTCTCCTTGATCCCTTTCAGTGTGATTTGATTATCCATTCGTTTAGTGAAATGTTGATATATTGTTGAATATTGAATATTTGAGACCTTATCAGATTTAACGACATATGTTTTCGTTTACTAAAAGTTTCGTGTAAGTATGTCGATATGTCCTTTATATTTCAAACATCAAACGGTACATTAAAAATCCATTATTCAAAATTTATGCGGAATGTGTTTGGTTTGCAAATGACCGTCTGAACAGTTCGAATGAGCCACAAAAACCAAGGGAAACTTTGCCAAACAATTTCTCTTTCAACGGACGTGACATTCCTATCATTTGTATAAATATAAACTCATCACTTTTTCATTGCATCACGCGAGTACCTACACATTATAATTATTGGCCTGCATAATTCATAGAATACACCTAATTCTGATCACGTAGTGTAGGCACGCGAGCAGCTAACTGTATCGCAACCGGAGCCTCGGTTGAATTCTAATGGCCAGTTACAATTAATACACGCAGTCAACGGTGGATTTTCTATTTTCCACACGTAAAAGAAACTGCGTGCCTCGACGTATCGAAGAAATCTGAACAGTGCGGCATAGTTACGAACCGGCACTTGCGAGCTGATGTAGATTTCTGCTCCAATCGCACCAATACACCTCACCAGCTAGAGCGAGTCGATTAAGCGTGCTCTTGATATTGTCAGTTACTTATTTTACCTTACTCACTACATTATGCAACGTATCACTCGGGATCGACTACGTCTGTGTTTATAGCTTTAATAAATAAGTTTCACTTGACTCTTGGTACAATCTCAAGACGGCTATGAAACAGGTGCGGGTATGTAGGTTGCTACTACCGGTCACAAACGAGTTCCATTTGGGTCGAATATGACTCCTCGCGACTCTCCCAGCATTTCACGACAGCAAACATTTAAAATTTCTCTTCTCGCATCTCATTATCTCGTTTTCACTATGCCGGACACCGGCACGCAAATTTCGCGGTATCCACGTCATTCAGTGAGAGTAAACATCTAGTGCGATTTACTTTCTATCGGTTGTGTCGAAATGCTTTGAGATTCGTCAAGGTCGCTCCTGAGCGTTCGGAGCAAGGTCAAAGAAAGTGTCAAGGCTGTGGAAGAAATCGGGCGGGTTCATCGAACGGGCCGGATTGGGAAAGTCAGGGCCGGCCGCGCGCCCGTCGCCCGACCCCTTAACACACATCGACAAACTAGTTCCTTCTCCAGCCCACCGCGCCCGCGCAGCGACTTCCATTTCTTATACGCAGGATTTCTAGATCGCTATCGAACTCCATTACAGTCTTCCTACAGGCCCTCACGTATGATCACTTTCCTTAAACTTTATCTACACACGACAGGATCTGGGACGGGACATAAGATTTGTGCGTTAGATTATAATAGATAAATCGGTCAAAATGCTAGTTAATTATATCTACACTTTAATATCTACATATACAATAGTATTATTATCATCTACTATAGGTGTAATATGGGAGTAATATAGATATATGCATAGGGGAGTTATTACATACATCTATGTACATACGTAAAAATTACGGGTTAGGATGATAGGACCTATTTATTTATATCTGACGTTGACTAGTATACATTGTTTTCAAACAAAATTAAATTAATATCGCTAGATAATGTCACTCTATCAGCTGACAAGAAGATTTATAAATCAACTAGATTTCTGACCGATCTTTCGTTTCAATCAATCCTTTGCGTGAACAAGGAGATGCTGTTCTGAGCGAGAACGCACAAATCATTCTGAAGGTTAGATAAAAAATTGCACACAACAAATTAGAACAACAGATTTATTTCCAATAAATTGCCACGAGACCAGTGTGACATGATCTAGACATTAATTTAACTCTCTCGGTTCCATACTTACACTTTCACACATCAAACACACTCACTTAATAAATAAAATAAATTAAATAGAAATAAATAAATAGTCAATAAATAGCTAAGCTAAAGGAGGGGACTGTGAAGTCTCTCAGGTGGATGTGGGCTCCGGCGGCGTACTCACTATCTAAATTTTTTGTGCTCCGCGGTCGCTGCCGCGGCGGATGTCGCTTTGGTTTTCTTTACTTTACCCACGATATTCGCTTTTTTCCCTGACTTTTTGATGTGCTTCACGAAACCCTTCAGCTTTTTGGACTCACGTGCTTGTTTTCCAGCAACTTTTCTGCCGAGGGCGTCGGAGAGGTCATCGTCGTCATCGTCATCATCTTCATCGTCATCGTCGTCGTCATCGTCTTCGCCGTCAAGTACGTCGGTGATGTCGTCCTCCTCGTCGTCGTCGTCGTCAGCATCATCGGCTTCGGCGGCGGCCTCCTCGATGGGTGCGGCGGGCTCAACTTCGGCGCTAGCGGGCTCTTTTATCGCTTCAGGCTCCTCGCCTTCGGCAACCGCTTCACCCTCAGCTTCTCCAGCCTCCTCGGCACCGGCAGCTTCTTCAGAGTTAGCGACGGCGGCGGCGGCAGCGGGTGCGGCAGGCACGGCAGCCACGGTGTCAGCGGCTGCTACGACAGGCTGTACCTGTGCTGCATCGTCTTCATCATCATCCTCGTCATCTACAGAAAAAAAAACGACGTTAATAAATTTCATTGAGAAATAATTCAATAGCGCAGTAATTTAATTCATTTGAACTTTAACTTACCTCCTAGAATGTCATCGAAGAACCGCTCTAGGTAGTCATCATCCTCGTCATCATCATCATCGGCCTCTTCATCATCGTCGTCATCATCGTCGTCGTCATCATCGTCACCTTTGGCAAACATAATGCTTTGTTTAAAATCTATTTTTATAGCGTACGAAGTAGGTCGTAAAGTGTAACATGTACATTAGCACAATTAGCATCAGGTACCTCATCGCAAATCAACTGTTAAAACAAACAGTTAATCAGAGCCGGCGCTGGCGCGTGACGTCCTGCGCGAGAGTTTCGTCGTTAGAAAGCAGGGGAGCATCAATTTCTTTGATTGAGTCTTTCTGTTTGAATTAATTAAGTATTGAGCGCGGCTGTCACGCCGGCCGCCTCACATTCCGCGGAGCCCGCGTCCTGATTCTCAGGAATTTTTATCGAAGAAACGTAACACTTTCGACGTTCATAAATTTGCTCCATTGTATTGTTTATAATTAAGATAGATCTAGATTGTTTCGATTTCAAGTATAGAAAGTTTAATGTAAAAGCTACTTTATCTTAACAGCTGTTGCTTTCTTTTCTTAAAATAGGTACCTACGTGCATTTCGAATGCATTGTCTATTCACATTGAGTTTATAATAAGTTTTGAAGTTAGAAGTATTACAAGGTAACTTGGATGTGAATAGATGTGTACTAACGCCGTTATCGCGGCATCTATGATAATATGAACTTGAGATTTAAATCATTAATTGCTATTATAATTACTTTAGAACTGCAATTACGCAGGTGTTCATGACTTCATGATCATGGGATGCGATAATTTGTCTTTACGAAGACAATTACGGATTCAACGAATAAAGTGCAAATGTCATAACGTTTAACGTTCTACCGTTAGAGCTTCTGCTCATTTAAACGGTACAACTCGTCAACAGGTCACTATACTCGACTAGTTTCTCAACGACACGATAACAAAACAAGTGCGAGAATTACTGTTTATTTTCTTTTTAGTGTCAATTCCGTAAATTGGACTCGTTGAACTGTGTCCGGTTGTCACGAAGTTGAGCTTTAGGTACCGCTAATTAATGGATAATTTTGGGGCTTACCTGTGAGCGCGTCGTCTAGGTCGACGTCATCATCATCATCGTCGTCGTCATCGTCATCATCGCTGTCGTCGGCGGGAGCGGCGGGCGCGGCCGGCGCCGCTACGGCTGCCGCCTGCCTCCCGACCTCTTTCACCTGCGCGTCGTCAGGTCGCGCGATGGGGCTCCCGGTCGCCGACAACACTAAGCAGCACAGCGCCGCTAATAAGAATAACGACCTCATCTCGTATCTGAAACAAACAGAGGCCTTTAATACCAGCTTCTCGACCGCGATCGCGACAGTGCCTCACACTCCTCACTAGCACATGGACACTGTTGCCATCACGATATCACAACACTATCACGACACAGCACGTGCACTGATCCTTGGAAGGCACTTCACCTTTTGATGAACTAGTGATCACTGTTAAGTCCGTTGGGGCTCCAGCGGAAGAGGTTCCGCTCGCGTCCTTCTGTACCGGTGGTCGGGACGTTATGGCCGAGCCTGGCGAACGGAAACGGTATAGCGGCGGCGTCTTCACCGCGCACTCTTTTATAGAGTTACGTCACACACGCAGGGAAGGAAAGTAGTGATGGTAGTCAAGGCGCAAAGAGCAGCGCCCGCGCAGAAGCGCTATTTTCAACCCGTTGCTTTTTGGCTGCTTTAGTCCATGGATCAAAGGCAAACGTATAATACTTTAATTTGAAGCATAAAGTATTTTTCGTTTATTTCATAAAATAGAAAATTTTGATATGGGTATTTAAAATAGTCGTGTTTTTTGTTTGGACTCGAAAATCTTTGACCAAGAGTTTTCTATTCTTTGAATCGTAGAGGGGTTAGGTTGAATCGATTAATTTATTCAACTTATTTACCGACTCGCCGACGGAGAAAAGTGCGAGGGCCAAGACGGAATCTTTAAACATTTTGAACATTAGTATGAGCGGGCCGGCCCGTACTTTCACTCAAAGTTATGTATGTTAATGTGCTTTAAGGTGTAATTGATAACGTGACGTAAAACTTAGACGACTGATAATGATACCGTGTATAGATACACATCTTGTACGAACAACTTTAACATTATCTAATGATTATTGGAACAACGCTTAATAATGAACCAGTTGTTCTTTGACCTAGTCCCTGCTGCGTTATGTGTCCGATTAAATTCACTACCGACGAGTTAATTCACATTTGATCAGGAATTACTTCCGTATGATAACTTTCTATTAGCAGCTACCGTCGTGAGTTGATTGTTTAGAAAGCTTCAAATTTGTTTAAATTCGCAGAAAATTAGAAAATGAATCTCATCGTAACGTTTGAGACCAATGAGTTATTTTGGCAGTCAGCCAGATTGATAACGAAGTATGCTCCTCCATACAGAAGAAAATGATAATGAAGGCTGTATTGTATGTAAACTTTTTGTTTGTTTTTGTCTCTTTATTACGTTAGGAATTATGTTGGTGCAAAATGTGTAAACGCATTTTCCTGCCCGATTAAGCCCGTCTGTCTGCCACTACGCAATAAACTCTTAAATGACTGGAGCAATGTTGATGCAGTGATTACTAACATGTAAACGATACATGTATATTCTTACTCTCGAATGTACTTCGACCCTGTAGAATCATTTGTGCAATAACCTCTCTTTCACACTCAGGTACACAATACCACAATCATGCAGGTGTCCTCGCGTGTTAGAGAAAAACATTTTAATTATTAAGTAAATTGATCATGATTGGTCTGTACTAGATACATACAGTAGACAGTACAGGAACTATACATCGATCGATTCGATCGATGAGTTTGGTATTTTACGATCTCTAGTCGACATACTAAGCCACTAACTAGGCCACAAACTTATGCGAAAATTCTTGAGGATGTTTTGACAACTTACTTGCCCTCGTTGATGTAAAACTGGAACCACGGCAAACACTGTTAGTATAAGAGTGGTGCTTTAACATTATTGAAATTTATCTTTGATATCAGTTCCCTTCTTCCCTAAGTAATAACACTATCTTTGTCATTAAGTATACTGTTGGTATATATAGACGTCCTACTCTCAAACAGCAATATTCTGCAATATCGATCATGATCCGCCCTTCTGCACAGTAGACTGACCACTTAAAAGAGATGTCGGAAAGTGGACTGTTAAAAACCGGGATGGTTGCAGCTCACTTAAGGTTTTAATCTTGTAGAGGACGTTGACCCGCTAATTGATTAAATGACAATAAAACACATACGTTTATTGCCATAAAATCAAGTCAAACACGTAAAACATTCTTAGAACTTAAGTGAGTGCGAAGCCAGTGCGTCAGTATAATATTCGCCCGCACAGATCCCGCCATGCAACGCTGTTTTTAAGCCAAAGCCCAGCTCAGAACACTCCAACTGTTGGCTGGTATCACACATATAATTTAATACACGTAGCACTAACACAAAGCTAAAGCTAAATCTTAAACGCTAACGTGAGGGTTTTATATCATAAATCTTGAAATTAGCCTTATATTTAACTGGGTATCTCTGTTTTTAAATGTACCCACAGTTTTGATCTATCTGGGCTTTCATTCTGATAGATAAACATCTTTATTCTTCACAAACATACACATGGCTGTTAAAGCCAAATATAAATTTAAAAAAATATAAAACAGGATCATGCAATTAAATGATTAACTAATAAATAACATAAAACTAAATGTACCTAATTTATAAAGTAGGTTAGGACACTTAATTACATTTGAAAAAGAGCCATGTGATGCTGCGATTTTTTTTAAATTTTAGCCCACCTTGTTTCTAATTCCCATAACCATACTGTTTCCGTTATGGTAACTATTGTTCAATTAACAGTGCAATCTACTATAACGTGAACATCAACCTTAACACACACCCTTGCTAGGTAACATTGATTACTTAGAAAAGTAAAGAAGATAATGTTTTAAAATATTCTGGTGCATAATCGTAACACAGCGGTCGATAATAAGTCTTTTTACGATCTACTTTCATTTTTATGTTTGATAAATTTTACACGTCTTAAAAAATTTACCGTCTTATCTGAAGAACTTTCGGTTAACTATAGTATCCCGAAGTAAGTTAAGAGAAATAAAAGAGAGAGTATCCAACTTTAATTTTTAAAACTCATCGCTTAATTCCAATTTAACCCCGTAAATAATGTCACATGGCTTTGCTGTCTGAATGAGACAGGTGGCTAACCACATTATTCATAAACGCACTTCATACCTATTTTAGTTAAGTATGCTTCGTCCCTTTCGGTAAGATGGAACTACTGTCACAATGACAGATTAGGACGAAGCCTATTTGAAGCATATTTTAGCTATTGTGCATTTAAGTTTTAGAGGGTAAATAGTAGAGATTTACAGAAACACCACGCTGTAGGGTAACGGAACCAGTAATGAACAAGGACCAATAACGGACACTTAATTCTTATGGTACAGAAGATAATGTTTATTCATTTATTTCGAGACAATCAATTTATAATCTTATGATCTTTGAATTAAGAGTTAAGTGTAAATTATTGGTGCCTTTAGCTAAAAGTGTCCAAAACTGGTGCCGTCACCCTAGTTGTTTTCAATATCACTATTATTATTTTGTACTCTGAAATATTATTATTCAGGTTACAATTTGACATTTACGTTTTGACGTTAGAGATGGTAGACCCGTGGCAGGGTCCGTGCGGGTCGCTACCACCATCTTACCCTTTAACCTACCGCCAAGCAGCAGTGTTGGCATTGTTGTATTCCGGTGTGGTGAAAAGACAACCGGTCACTTCACTACCAACTAGGCTAACGTATCGTTCAAAAATTAGTGAGTAATAATATGTCATCAATGTAAATGACATATAAATATATGTATAAAAGGTATTTTAGTCAGGCTGAGCCAATCAGATTGTGAAATCAAATCAAATTAAATCAAACTTATTTATTTAATTACATTTAGACCTTTTCCATACATAGGTTGCATACCTAGATTGTGGTAATGAAAAGGGCGTGAGCACAGCTTAACTGAATTTGAGCTCACCCATGGTCAGCCATAAAGAAATTAGGTACATTAACTACATTAACTAATTACATAAAACTTAGCTTATAAATATAAATGTAAATAGCGACAAACCTTTTGTTATAATTATGCTCATAATTTAAATTTTAGGTTGTAACACTCTTACTCTATCATTAATTTCAAGCTCTACTTGTTCAATCGAGCAATTTCATTAGTCATTGCCAGCTCGTATACACTTATTTAGACTACAGGAAACTTACAATTAAGCAAGTACCTGATTGCAACTACAACAGAAATGTTACGAAGTGGAATACTTTACTGATAATATACTCGTATAACTTTGAGATATTTTTTTCAGTGGTTTCTGAAATATATGTGCTTTTTGTCTAATTACCCAAGTAACACAATGATCATTGAATTAAAAAAAAACAAAAATATATTTTAAAAAACTGTTCCTGTATTACCGTATGGATTTTCGTTGTCCAACAATGTTTTCAAAAAGAAAAGAGAAGAAGTTTAACGTCGTCAAGTTAAAGACACCAATACCCTACTATAATAATTTACTAAAACAGGGGCTAACGTTTAGTCATGTAAGTCACATTTGTCTATGCAATTTTAAAAGTGATAAAGAATTATTCATTATTGACCTGCAATGTACCTACTGCGTTGCGACTTGCGATATATTGGGGAAATATAAAAAAACTGATATTTTTGATCCCTGGTCATTTTTGATGTGTGTTATGTATGTATCGCTTCGCCAATGATACCGCCATTCTTATAGCTTGCATGTCGCGCAACGATTATAGACTGCACTTCCACATTAAGGTTCCGATAGACTTGAGCATTTACTAGAAAGATCGACGAGATGTTTGTATAGGTGAAAAACTTAAGTAAATGACCTCTTGCATGTATTTGTGTACAAAACTAATATGGAATTTACGTCAAATTTCAAATATAGAATGTAGAACGGTTTAGACAGATGTGTTACAACTACATTGCAAGAGATCATTTACTTACGTTTTTCACCTATACCGATTGGTCGTACATTTGAAGAACCAATCTTCATCAATCTAAATCAATCAAATCTCTCAGCATCTCATACCTCATAGTCATACCTCAAGATCTTCCTTTATTAGGGTTCCGTACGCGAAAAGTAGCCCAACGGAACCCCATAAATGTATATGCCTACGCTGTCCTTCCATCCATCTGTCCGTCCCCACGTTAAAGAGTTCTTTTGAACCGTAACGTAATAGAGAGCGGGTTTTTATTTCCGGATAATGGGCTTTTGAGGTGGAATTACTAAAAAAAAAAGTGAAATCATAAAGGGGTTCCCCATACATGAAACGTTTTTTTAACGTATTTTTGTTTTTGTTGAAGAGTAAAATCGGTCAACGTATGCGTCAAAGGACAATGCCAAAAAATATATGGACCAAAATCCCAGCGTCGATTAAAGTCAATCATATAGGGTTAGGTAGAGCATATTAAATAGGTCTCAAATGTATAATTTGTTTTAGAGGAAACAATCCCCAAGTATTAAAAAAATTGAAAACTTTGCATAGTCAGAAAATAATACCTATGTAGATGGTGTGCTTGTTTTGTGACGGATAATTATATAATTAGGTTTATTTGATGTAGTAGAATATTTTAGACAATTCTGTGGTGTTCGTTCTTCTAAAGTACTTCTCTAAAAAAGTTATTTAGAAATAATTGTAACAACACGTTATTCGCAAGATGTTTTATTTACAAAGTAACTCAATAGATGGCTCTAACAGAATGCTTTACGATAAGAGATTATATCATAGCGGGATATAAAATAAACCATTTTTTTTGTATCCGAACGCGACTTTCCAAAGTTTTAAGCGTTTTTCCATTTACTAAAATATATAATCGACGTTTGTTAGACTACTCTTCCGTAAATGATTAATGACGTAGGTTCATTAAAATCATTGTTTACTTTAGTTGACTAGCTTAGCTTATACGTTAGGGACTACAACGAGCAAACACCGACTATCCAGTGCCGCCCTCATTTAATAAATAAATAAATATCAGGGGAAAATGTCACACCAATTCACCTAGTCCCAAACTAACCTCAAGGCTTGTACTGTGGGTACTAGGCTATGATAAAAATACTGATATACTTAGAGAAATATATACTTAAATACATAGAAACCATCCAAGACCCAGAAATATTTGCCACTACCGGGAATCGAACCCGGGACCGCTAGCTTCGTAGGCAGGGTCACTACCAACTAGGGCAACGCGTCGCCCTCGTAAGGAACTATTAGCGTGTTCCGTAATATCTAAAGTATTTTCTTGAAATCAAAGTTGATTTGAGGTACAAATTAATACTCAATTAATGAGATTATACATTAGATAACTTTATATTATAACATTTCACCTTCGTGTAATCAACTTATCAGAAAAGGTGTTCACTTTTTTCCGTTAAGTTGCTTACTAAAAGGTTAATTGACACGACTGCCCCAAAAAAGGAGTATAATGTTTTCGGGGTTCATGTTTGTTTGTTTGTATGTATGTATGTATGTATGTGAGTTTCTTTATTCCACTATAACTTCTAAATCCTTTGACCGATTTAGATGTGTGAAGTATCGTTAGAATCCTTACGTCATCCCGGTGACATAGGATACCTAAACTGTTAAAATTGAAGTAACAACAATGGCAAAATGACAATTATTAACATATGTAGGTATATTGACGACAGTATAAAAAATGCAGTCGGGTTTTAAAGCTTGCTTTTCATATGGTTATTTTTAATACTTCGGGATTGTTTTCTCGAAAACCAATTACACATTTGTGACCTATTGGATATGCTCTACCTAACCATATATGATTGATTTTAATCGACGCTGGGTTGTTTTTTGGCATTGTCCTTTAATAGTTTTATGAGGCTCTAGATTTATTCCTATTGTTTAAGTTTAAGCGGAATCAAGCCAGTTTATTTTGAACCAACTATACGAAGCAATTTTTATAAGTGTTAAAATAATTTAGACAGAGTGCCTAAAACCAAAATGACCTATTTCCACCGCTAAGAGTTCTTATTTCAAAGAATTGCCAATTCAAGCCGCTTTGATTCATCACAGTTCCAAGTTAACCTGTTTTTCATATTTGATTCTCAAACTTTATCTCGGGATCAGTTAATAATGGTATATTTTGAAAACTAAGCAGTGTAATGCTGTAAGTTGAAAGTGATTGTTACAGAGGGATTTATAAATATTTGTAACATACACCAGTGATCACGGGGCAACAAAGAAAAATAAAAAGCACAGAAATCCTATGAGTGTAAGACTATCTTTTGAACAATCATGGCATTGAACAATAAATTGATCTAATAATAACAAGTGCTAAGATCATTTGAAATTAACGCAATAGAAGTAATAAGCAAGTCAAGTAGGTACCTAGTAATATTTGAAGAAAAATAAAGTACCTAATCATACTCGTATAGACTTATTTGACGCACATTGGGAGAAAACAAAAGGCTTAGAACAAACCTTGAAGAAAAACAACAAATACTAAAAATCGGTCAAGTGTGAGTCGGGCTCGCACTGAATCGATTCAAAATCGAATTACAATCGGAATATAATAATACCTACTGCGCGGCGGTCCGGAACCCTCGGTGCACGAGTCCGACTCACAATTCAACGTGTTTTTTTTTTAATACAATTGATCGAAGCTGAAACCAGCGCTCAGGTTCTGCCTAGCTACAAGCTGAGCTGGTTAGCCTTTTCGGCTTAAGTATAGGGTATTTACAATTGTTTTTAGCTTTGTAGTTCATAGTTAAAGTCCCTAATCGTTTTTATCTAATAGGAAATATGGATTTTTAAAATCGCATTTCTCAACAAAATATGAAAATACCGTAAAAGAGATCACCAAAAGTGATTTTAAAATTAAAATCGGCCAATAAATGCGGATGATACAAGCATTTTAAACTGCTAATTAGACAGAGATATCGTATATGCACTGTGACGTCATGTAACAGGTCGGCCATATAATCTCCATGTTAAATTCTGTTTTGCTAGAAAGATTTAGGAAAAATCTTTTTTGGCTTATACCTTGGTTATTTTTTAAGCTATTAAAAAATGTTTTTTCTCATCTGTTTGTTACATGAACTATCTTTTAATGAAGCTGTAAAAAGACATGAATATACCCTATTGTATTTGTATTACTTATCTCATGACCGAATAAATATTTCTTTCTTTTTTTGCTCTACAAACCTCCGCAGAATCTTCTAGCTCCTTCACTTAACATTTTCTTTTACAAGAAGAATTAGTAAAACGCGCGTCCACCCTGAAGAGGTCGATATCGCAACCCGAGAAAGGCCTAAACCCGTTTTTGGTGTTGTAGGCGTCCACAAATATTTGTATGCGGCTTGTGAATGGCCTGAGGACTTTCTCTCGGACCAACTGCGTCTCTAACTCACACCGCGCCGTGTGCTAACGTTTCGGTTAATGTATGAAGTTAGCATTGATGTGAATCACTGGTATTTTTCTCGGAGAGTGTTTGATTGATGAATTTTAGTACAGTGACACTTTTTTTACAGTTCGTTACAGTCAAAGTCATGAATATACGTTTCCAAGGGAACAAAAATATCTACACGACTTTATATCACTGATAATAAGGTCTATGTTTACATATATTTGGCGCGGTGGCCATTTAGATACCTATGAGAGCTTTTGACGGTTCACTATGACTGGTAAATGAAGCCGTTACCAATTTAGTATTGTGTTTTCTGTCGCGGTCATAATAACTACTTCACCCGACCGTATAAGGCGGTTTTTTCTTCATTTTTTGCAACAAAATGTTCTTTGCGTCGATAAGAAAATGTGGTCAAATCAAACACACAAGTGTCAAAATAACCTGCGTTACTACGTTTAAAAAAATGTGTTTTGCAATAATATTGCGCCACGGGAAATTAGCTAGGAGAAACGAGAAATATCACTTTTATTTTGTGGACACCGATGTTATACGACTGGAAATCAAATAATTTTATTCCTGAATAAACCTGCTATAGCAAAAGTACTAGGACATGAAGTCCGCCATTTGGACTTGATTTTTGCAATTAATTGAAAAATATGACCGTTTCAATATTTTTAAACAGTTCATTTAAGGAAACATTTATACCGCTAAAAATGTCTTAAGATATCCGAATATTGTACGACGAATTATTTTAACAAAGGAGAAGTAAGATGACTTAGTATTATGAAAACCGTTCACTTACCAAATGTCGAGTCGGCCTTTTTTTCAAAAACCTTATCGGCTTCCTGTACCGCGACACACACACACGCATCCCTCGTACACAAACACGCCGCCACTTGTCGTCATAAGGTCAATGTATTCGCAATGTGACATAGTTATCGATTATTTGTCGCTTCCTGTCAGCATCGACTTTTATGGTAGGGTTACCTGGATACTTAACTAAGAATCAGACCACCTAATTTTAATACACAAAATAGAGTTTTTTTTATAATTTACTAAAAGAAAACACGTTTATGGTTCAGATATGAACAAATTTATTATTAAATTAGTTAAAGTTTCGGCTATTCAACTTCGGCGTTTTTATTTATTACCTACAAAGGTCAAGGGTTCGGTGCCCGCTAGAGCCGTACTCGTATCTTAATTGGGTTTTCCCGAGATCACGGTCGTTACAAAGCCGAAATATTGGAGAAAGTAGTTTTGATATTGCTTGTCTTAAAATATAATTATTCTTTAACAGTCTCAAGACACACGCCATTTTACTTTAGAGCCGTTGAGAGTCACTAATATATTAAGAGAGATATTACGTGAATTTTTTTATTTTTTATTAAATGCTCAAAAGTAACTATACATATTTGTGGAGAGAAGTAAAAACACTGGGTAAGTGACTGGGTATTCACAACGTGTTGGCCTAGTTGGTAGTGACCCTGCCTAAGAAGCTAGCGATCCTGGGTTCAGATCCCGGTAAGGGCAAATATTTGTGTGATGAGCACGAATATTTGTTTCTGAGTCATGGATGTTTCCTATGTATTTAAGTATATATTTCTCTATACAAGTATTTATATCGTTGTCTAGTACCCGTAGTACAAGTCTAGAGCTTAGTTTGGGACTAGGTCAATTGGTCTGACATTGTCCCATGTTTTTATTTTAATTTTAACTGCAAGTCAAACTCGCATAGGAAGGGTTCCGTACCACAGAATAATATTAAGATCGAGCAAAAAATGTCTTAACTGTTTTTTGACATGGGATCCTCCTTGCATTGTTTTATTACTCGTTGCTATAGCGGTCATATTAATAAACACTCCGTAAAAACGTCAAGTGTCTACCTATTACGGTTCAAGACATACAATGATTGTTGTAAACGAGCAAAAATGACGTAAAAATCTTGTTTCTTGTATGGGGGCCCGCTTTAATGTGTTTTTTTATTACTTGTTGTTATAGCGGCAAGAGAAATACGGTTCATGAGATACAGCCCGCTGATTGACAGAAGGACCGACGGACGGACAGACAGCAGAGGCTTAGTGATAAGGTTCCGTAGGAACCCTTTGGGTACGGAACCCTAAAAAGGATTCGATTTATTCTTCGCTCTAAATTCAATATATCTCCCTCTTAGTAAAAATATCATTTTACTCCCTAGTGACACAATGTAATTTTGCATATTTTAAATATTTAATGTAGCGCACTCACAACAAAGTAAAAATATTTTAGAACAAAAAACATATTAGCATACTTGTAACAAGTTGTCACAAAATCTTATGACACATTATTTGTCCGGTTACTGTAGTTACAACACGCGTGTAACCAGTTTATGCAAAACCGTTATAGTTTCAGGCATCCGCTTCTTTGAAACTTGACCAACACTAAGTGACAAAATGGTGCATTTATAACATGGATATATGTATTTTAAGGTAGAAAAACAAAATTAAATGATAACAAACAAACAATCAAACAACATTTTAACGATGATGTTGAGCATAATAAGCAATAAGCTTTTTAACCGCCAAGAATATGATGATTGCACAAACTTAACCATATTTTCTTAATTGTAAAATCATTTGGGAATTTTGATCAAATATACGACGTTGGCGAAATGAGATAGTTCTTAAACAACTCGTTCTTGAACTCGACATACCAAATATTAACCGGCAAGTTGAAGTTGTCTCGTCAGAGCGAAAAAACCATATTTAAGTTATAATTAAGACACGGATCTACCTATAAAATATTTATGTGAACATCTAAGTAAAGACCTGGTTCAATAATTATACATCTTCGAGTTTATAAACATAGATTGTGTTTGTATAGATACTTAAAAATCAGCGAATCCATTCCAACTAAAAAGTTCATTTTTTTATTAATGATCAGAACTTGTTAGTTTATAGGTTAAGGCCAAATACGACCCACCCGATGCGTAAGTTATTAAATTTTATAAGAAATACAGTTATGAAAGACAGTATTACGTCCTAACTGTTTTCTCATGCTTACTTTTTAATTAACACATTTTCAGAGTTCAGTAGCGGTACCAAGAAAAATGCTTAACATATTCGCATGTCACTTAACTTCGTACATTTTCAAACAAAAAAAAAACAAAGTGCTTGGAGTAAAGTTTTCTAACGGTACCAAAACAATATTTATTTGTACTTTTTAAAATCACAATGAGACATCAACGCGTTTGATGTGATCGGTTAATATGTTTATTTCTCGTATGTCTATGGTATTTATAAATATCACGTTTCTACTTCTTCACAATATAAAGACCGTCAACTCCATTTCATACTCACTTTTAATACTAGTTTATCATGAAGACGAGTTATAAAAAACATTTATTACTAGATTCCAGAGCGGTCTAGGAGTGAGCAGTGGTGTGTGATGGCTAGTTGGTTGGTTGACCTATATCATAATGGCTCTTTAACATTCTTCAACTGGTTGTTTCACCAGTGGGTTTATTATGAGATAGCTATGCAGTTCAGTTTACGCTGAGAGAAAAGGACAGAGCTATATAACTGGTATATGCACAACACGATGCAATAAACACGTTTTCGAGGTTATTTAAAACGTCAAGTTAAAATGTTACCCGAACCAATCTAAAAATACGCAGCGCCATTACTCAAACTCGGGAGCGTAACGCTTTCATTCTCTTCATTCGTTGAACGTCAGAGAGTAACTATACGAGAGTAAGATATTCATAGATTACCATGGTGAAACGAAATTGAAGTTAACCATAGTGTAAATCGTTAGAGTAAATTTACACCGGGATAGCTACTCTCGTATAAATTCTATGTTGGTGAAATCGACCCTAAGTGAGTGCGTTATTAAAGTCTACTTTTGATTATCGGTGTATTCGTGCATTTCTATCAGTTACCTACCCCCACGTATGTAACATTTGGTATCAGAAGTGGAATAGAAAATGCCAGTAAATCCGCGAGATCAAAAGCAGGAGGGATTCGAAACCCGAAGCCATACTGTAGCTGAGGACTCTGCGGCTGCTGCCGGTACGTCTACCGCTACTGCACCGGCTACAACAGCGTCGGCTAAGCCAGAATTTGACCTCAACGCAATCTTAATCTTCTTGAATGAACAATCAAGATCACGGAGTCAGAAGAAATCCCAAGAGGAACAATCCAGAGTCATCCAAGAGGGTCAGAAAAAGTTTCAAGAAGGACAATGTAAAGCCCAAGAAGAACAATCAGTAAAATGAACTGCATAGCTATGTCATAATAACCCACCTGTTCTTTTTTCAAAATAGTATTTTCATCCCGCTATTGAGATATGGCAATCCACTTTATTTAAACCATAAAAAAAAGTTCAAATATAGACCCAGTGTGTTATCTTCGTGCGCAGTAAGCTGCGTGCCGTGGCCCACTATCGCAACCGGTCGGTACTTTCTTTCGGGTCTCACTTCCGCCACGAGGACCAGAGACACGGGTTACTTCCTGCTACACCTTACTTTTACAATGTTCTATGTTAGGTATAAGTTATTCCGTAGTATAAAAAATGTACAGGCCGAAATTAATTCGATATTGTCTAATGCCTAAGCAATATAAGAAATCGGGTTTAAGGCCATTATGCTAAAGTCGTATTTTTCTTTTCTATACTCGAAAATCCTAACCTCAACCGGCGCACATTCGCTGTGATTACACTGATTACTTTTATTACTAAAACTTACCCTAATATTACTGGTTACACGAGTTCTCATTCATATTTTTATGAAATAATGTTAAAATAACGAAATAATCAAGATGGGAACTGTCAGATTTTGGTCTTTAATTAGATTTTCGAGTATAGAAAAAAAGATTAAGACAACTTATGGTAATGTAGAAGATGGAGTTCGTGAAAGAGTATGGTATTAAAAATCATGAATCCACTCGATATATTGAACGCATACATTAGACATCAACGGGCAATGTACAAAATTCGTTGTCATCCTGCAATAAAAAAGTACTTAGGTAGTTATCGACACTATTTGGTAAACATATTATTATCTTATATACCTACCTACTTAATTTGTGTTAAGGTGTCTTAAACTAACAGAAATAAAATAAAATTTCACAGGTCACTTTTACCGCCATCTAGTGGAAAACTGCGGCACTAAAATACACGAAGCCTTCACTTTTCTTGCGGGTTTCACACAGCTAGCTTCAATTTAGTTGAACGGAGTCTACGTGGTGCATCGCTTGGTTAGTTTTGCTACTAGCCACAAGATGGTGCTGTTAGTAGGACCTTTATAATAAATTTATTCGTTTCTGAGATTGTCGTTAAAATTAATTTCTCCACTAACTTCAATATAAATGGCTCTGGCATATGAGGTTAACTTTGTAACCATCTCATCTGTTCCCAATTTTATAAACAAGAACAAATGGATAGTTACAACTTTGGTTTAAATTGTAATTTCCACACAATCTCCGTGAGCTTTGAGTTCCTATTCCATGAGTTTCTATATCAATGGTCATCGAATTGTCACCTGTCACCTATAACTACCTGATTTTTAAAATAGAGGCCATGTTATCAGAGATGATTACGTCGATGAAGATGTGCTTACCGTTACTAGATACCTTATATTTGTTTACGAGGGAAAAACTTCCACAAGATACCCAGCGTCTTACCCACTAACATAATTATTTGAACACTAAACATAGATAAATTATATAATGAGAAAAAATTAATTAAAAAGACATAACAGGAAGGAAGGTAGGATTTAATATTACGTGGCGCTGATTCAAGAAAATATCCTACAGAATACCGATAAGAAGATATCTGATGAACATTCCAGGAAAAGTATTCAGATATTGCTCATATTCAGAATCCAGACAAAGTCATCAACAATATCTACAATTCTGAGTATTCACATCATCTATTTCTCATACACCTATAATTAGCTCGGAGGAAAAACTGGCTTCGCAACAGCTCATCAGAATGCGGGAGAGGAATTCCTGCGTATGAACAAAACAAGGCGTTTGTAGAAAAACACCTGATCACATGACGCGTCACATCATGTGACGAGATGACCTTGACATTTGAGGAGCGGTGGGAGCTTTGAGCACACGCTAGAGTTGTACTGTTGACTATGAATTTTGATACCTTTAGCCTAGTTGAAAGTGTCCCTGCCGACGAAGCTAACGATCCCAGGGTCGATTCCCGGTATGGGCAAATATTTGCGTGATGAGCATGAGTATTTGTTTCTGAGCTTTATGTTTTGTATGTGTTTAAGTATACTGTATTTATCTATACATATAAGTATGATTATCGTTGTCTAGTACGGACTTTAATTGTCATGCCATTATGGAACCCTGTCATAATGACAGCGTTAAACCACCTGACAGAAATTACGCTTAAATTAATGATTAACGTTATGCGACAGGGTTCCATAGTGGCATAACAATTAAAGTGCTTGACTGTACCCATAATACAAGCATAGAGCTCATATAGTTTGGGACTACCTATAGGTCAATTTGTGTGACTTTGTACCCTGATAAAAAAAAAACTTTTAAGAAGTTGTTTATCTTAATTTTACACTTCGATATAAACATGGTAACTTGCCCACCTGATAGAAAGTGGGACCTGAGACCCATAAAAAAAGTATAATCTTAAGAAAGCAATCTCAAGACTGCAAATGCGTTGCTAACTCTGTAGACTAAGATGGAATGCCTGATCAATATATTGGTTTGACGTATTATGGGATTGTTTTTAACAAGGCCGCCATTACTGTCAAGTAAATAAGAGCTACTCTAACGTTGACCCAGTAGAATGGAGGCCCAGATGATATGACGGATTACCGTTTACAGATTAACGGCCATACTGACACATTTTCTAGACAATAAATCGTTCCTTTTTAAACCTTGTGTATGAAAAATAGTCACTAAGGAACGACTTCATCATCATTGACTGACTCAAGTTCAATTTTTAGGGTTCCGTACCCAAAGGGTACAAACGGGACACTGTTACTAAAACTCCACTGACCGTCTTTTGCTCGATATTAATAATAGCAACTGGTATAGTGTCTAATTGTATATATATGTACGGAACCCTTCGTGCGCGAGGATGACTCGCACTTAGCCGGTTTTTTGATATCGTCTTTGACCTGCTATGGTATTGTTTTCAACTCCGCTGCCATTACTGTCAAGAAAATAAGAGCTATCAAAACGTTTACAATACGATAGCAGGTCAAAGACGATATGGTTTTTACCACCCAGAATAGAGGCCAGACTAGAAGTTACGCCTAAATCAACACAGGCCGTGACATAATGTGTTAGCCAAACTTAACAGTGATAACATGTTCATCGTTTGGTATCATTGACGCATCGGCGCCATAAAACAAAGAGTTTAACTCCGACGATGCATTTAAATGCAATCTGCATCTTATTTAAGAGCAGCCTCGTTTAAGAATGCTGGGTGGTTGCCAATACTAGTTAACATGGATCTAGCATAGACTCAGTTGAAAGGCAGATCCGCTTAGCTAAAATGAAATGAATATCTCAATACGGACCTTGAGCAAAAACATCGTTAAATTCCCTTCAGATAAGAAATAACTTCTTGCTAAAGCTTGTGTCATTGAAATGCGAATAATTCACCAAGTTTTTTTTTTAATCATCTAAGTTATCGGTTTTTGCCATACGATTACCAATACTTTTCTGTGAAATAATATCTGAACAAGCTTTATAAAGAGATGCACTACATTATGTTTTATACAGGATGTCCCAGAACGGTTTTGAAATTAAAAATTAATGTGTCAATTTTTGGGACAACATGCCACTTTTTTTTCCGTGTGAAGAATCAAAGTTGTTGACCGAAAATCGAGAAGCTTCAGTGGCTTACAAAGTGTGAATTTATTATGAATGCGTTCATATTTTGGAATTATTGTGTAATGCAATACACTGCTACGTATTAGAATCACGAATAAAAAGCTTTTTAAGCCAAGTAAGGAAAATGTATACTGTTCTTTGCAAGTATCATTAAAACCTTAATAACCTTAATAACAAAATTGAAAAGTTAAAACTATATTCTGGACCGGTAATATTTACGGCAAGTTCTGGGACACCCTAAATATTACAAAAAAAAACCACTTTATAGCATTTGCAAAACAGTCGTTCATAATTCTTTCAGATTATTTAATTAAAAGGATACTTGTATTACCTAAGACCAAATTTCCAAGTTCATGTTACACTTTGTAATCAATATCAGATCGATTTCCAATATTTCGATCTCATTTTTGTGACAATATTGAAACCAACACCGTAGCTGCCTTCTTACCGCCTCATTTCCGTATCGTATAAAAATTAATATCAACATAAATTGTCTTATTTTTATAATGAAATTGTAGATAAACGAAGTCACAGTATTACTGAGTCGTGTACAATTTTGGTAGCGTGATCCGCGGCGCAGACGCAGGATCCGTCCCGACCGCCCAAGTGTTTGAACGATAATTGGGCACACACCTCCACAATACATTCAGCGCTATCAACTCCATATTGAGTCTATATTGTACGGAAATCTTGGAGACGGGCACTGAACGTGTTAACTGTTCGTGTTCAATGTTTTAGGGTACCATGAACTTTAAGCTATGGTGTTTCCTCTATCATAGAGGTCAGTGACAAAAGTATTAGCTTTTAAAGGCGGGAGATTGCCATTTGTTGATTTAGCCAAATAAATAGCTACCTATTTGTATTTCTTTGTATTACTTATTATTTGTAACGCAACTGCAGCCTAGGATTGAAGTCTTGTGATGGTGGTCTTGATAACACAAATGTTGTTGTTGATGTTGTTGTTGTTGTTGTTGTTGTTGTTGTTGTTGTTGTTGTTGTTGTTGTTGTTGTTGTTTTGTTGTTGTTGTTGTTGTTGTTGTTATGTCTGAACTTGGCAGATGTCATGATGCGTATCTTATTGCCATTTTGTGCTTCCATAAAAGCCATTGCAACTAGAAATGAAAACCCGTCTTTACTAACCTAAAATTAGCCGACTAAAGCGATTCGAGTTTAAACAGCTTTTGTTGAATGTATAATCCGCAAGGCTGTCGCATGACTAGCTGTCGATTAGAACTAAAACGTCTTATGCCGTGTATAATGTTCATTAAAAACTGTTTTTCGGTTAGTCAGCGCTGGAGGCTTTAGTCCTTTGGCCTTTGGTGCTGACGTTTATGATGGCTCGTAATTATTTCAATCTGAAATCATTTGCACGGGCTATACTGATGATATAGGATTGACCGATTTAGTAATATTAAATATCGAATAAATGTTTCTGTTCTTTCTACTTTCTTTCTGCTTTGGTTATTCCACTTTGAATACATTCAATGTAGCAGGTGACGTCTTTCGTTGGTCATAAGATAATGAAGTAGTTGAGTTGCAAACTAGGTTTTGGGCACCACACCACTCGCGTAGAAGTCGTTCATCGCTATTCCCTCAGGAACTCTCCAATTTTTCAGAGTTAAAAAAAGTAGCCTATGTGCTATACCAGATTATAATCTATCTTTGTGCCCATCCAGATCCGTTTAGCGGTTCTGGGGTCACTGAGTAACAAACATCCAAACTTTCGCATTTATAATATTAGTAAGATAGTAAGATAATTTATTAGATGCAACGTATTTAAATTTAATGACTTCCCATCAATTCATAGTTAGCAGTTTCGTGTCGATGCTGTTGCAGGGGGTCCCATGTATACCCGTAGCTTGTAGTTCCATCTGTTATAAGCGAAATGTTATGTGACACGCAATAAATGATTTTGAATTTGAATTTGAATTTAAATTTACCGCATTCTATGAACAACAGGAAACCTGGGGCAGTAAGACTCAGTTGCCAGTTACAAAGGAAAAAATAAGGAACAGTATTATATCGCTCGACGTCGCTTGACGTGTAGCCGACACGTGTCGCGGGACTAGTGTGCCCTAGTGAATCCCTGGCTTGGATAATTAGAAATTGACTGTGACCATACCAACTACTTACAAGTCAAGTAATAAAAGAAAACTTGTGATACAAAACGCAAATTACAAAGTGCAAATACTTAATTATATGCGCCGCGTGCGTGTGTCTGTGTAAGTGTGATCGTGCGTGTGTCTTGACTGAACTTGACTTTTTAGGGTTCCGTACCAAAATGGTACAAAAGGATCCCTTATGGTGAGACTTCGTTGTCTGTCTGTATGTCACAGCAGTTTTTCTCAGAAACTATAGAAGCTATCAATTTTAAATTTGGCGTAGTTGTATAACTTGCTTGCCCGCATCTCTCTTTAGTAAAAAAAGTATGAAAATATTTTTCTAAGTATTTGTTAAGGGGTCTAGAATGGGAGGTTGAAAAATGAAAGTTATTTAATTATAGCAAACGGGGTGTCATATGAAATGGCTCAGTCTGCACATTTCGAAACTATTTTTTTTATAATTTTTCGGGACGTAATGTACAAAAAATTATCGCTCCCCCCCCGTTATCTCCGAAGTTTATGGACCAAAAAATCTGAAAAAAATCTGATTTAAAGATAATTACTTATATTTTACAGGAAAAATAAAATGAAGTTGTCAAACTTTACAGTTTTGGAAAAATTATCAAAAAACTTAAAAAATCTGTATTAAAATTTAGGCTAGTCAAAATAGGCGTTATTGCTTACATAATAAAGTTCATAACAAAGTAAGTATTTTCTTTTGCTTTTTCCAACCATATTATCTTAAATACGGAACCCTCGGTGCGCGAGTCCGACTCGCACTTGACCGATTTTTTTTTATATTACGAGACAATCTCACACAATTTGAACTAGTTCGAAACTATGCCTTACTCTATGCTCTGTCTTACCTTATTCTATGGGTACTAGATAACGATATAAATACTTAAGTACACAGAGAAATAAATACATTAATACAAAGAAAGCATCCAAGAGTCAGAAACAAACGCGCTTATCACACAAATATTTGCCCATACTGGGAATCGAACCCGGAACCGCTAGCTTCGTAGGCAGGGTCACCAGCTAGGTCAACGCGATTGTTTGATAACGCTGTTTTAACTCTGATGGTGGTTAGTATAGCTCATTAGTGCCATGCCAAAGAACTGGCTTTAACTTGGTTCCTACCTCTGCTTCTACTACAACAAAGAAAGTGTTCAGGGGGTTATTATGACATGGCTGTGCAGGTCATTTTACGGCGAGCGTAAAGGACAGAGCTATAGCAATTATGTAGCTATCCTTTTCTCTCAGCACAAACTGAACTCAATAGTCATTTCATAATAACCCCTCCGAAATCCGAACGAAAATGTGATGTTTCGTCAAATAATGATAGTTAGCTCATCTAGGGAAGGTTTTTTTCTCGTGTGTGATTAAACAGCGAGTGAGCTTCTTTAAATAACGCCATTCTCATCAGCCTGTTATGCGGTTCCGTGTCAACCGCACACCTGCGTTATTTGTAACTACACAACGTTACAGAATTTCCCAGACGGTTAATAAATATGGTTAATAGAATGTCCCCCCCTAAAGTTTGTTAATTTCTTCAAAAGTCATTAGGTACTTTTACTACCTATTTTCCATACAACAGTCACTAAATCACCACCCAAAAAACTAACAACTATCTAACTACTCTTAATTATACCCACACCTCTCACTTATTTAAATTTAACTACTAAACTCCGACGAAACATTAAAAACATCATACACTCTAAACTTAAAACACATGAATACAAATGTATTAATTAATTGTGCAACCGATCTCTGCCAATAGAAACATGTTAGAAATACCTACAAAATAGCGTAATGCAAAACGTAATGTGTAGCCCAGTTATGTTCGGGTAAGTTTCCCTAGCACGTGATTGTAACAAATTTTCGTTTGGGAAATAAAAGAGAAACTTGAACCTTAGATGTACCAAGTTTGGTCGAGCAGCGTGTTAGGTGAGTGGTATGAGTAAGTTTGTTTGTGCGGATGAGGTTTTCGCAAGCCGATCCCCTCTTCGCGGCATTGTTGCACCCAGTCACATGATCGGCGCGTCACATGCTCCCGCGCAGGCTATAAGGCAATGGCGGAAGAACACTTTCTCCCATCATTAGGCATATTTGAGGCCCCACCATCTTTGACGCCGCGCAAAGGGCAAAATATTATCGTTTATTTGTGAAGTGCTTGCGATTTGTACATGGCCAGTTATTTGAAATTCTATCTTCTAAAAGTTTATATGCAATATTGCCATTTTCCTTGTATGCGACTCGTGTTTTCCGAAACCGAAGTTGACGTGTATTTGCTCACGTAGACTGGAGCTCGGGCTTCTACTCGGGCAAAATCTAATTGCTCTTGACATGTATAATAGCTCTTATTTACTTGACAGTAATGGCTACCGAGTAAAAATTAACACGATAAAAAAACGCATAGATACAAATTAAAGGATCAAAATTAAAAAAAGTGGCCAAGTAGGATTTTTTTTTAATTTTATCATTCTCTTATTTTAGAAGTTACAGGGGGGGGGACACATTTTACCACTTTGGAAGTGTCTCTCGCGCAAACTATTCAGTTTAGAAAAAAAATATATTAGAAACTTCAATATCATTTTTGAAGACCTATCTATAGATACCACGCACGTATGGGTATGATGAAAAAAAATGTTTGAGTTTCAGTTCTAAATATGGGGAACCCCCAAAATTTATTGTTTTTTTTCTATTTTTGTGTGAAAATCTTAATGCGGTTCACAGAATACATCTACTTACCAAGTTTCAACAGTATAGTTTTTATAGTTTCGGAAAAAAGTGGCTGTGACATACGGACATGCGAATCCATAAGGGTTCCGTTTTTTGCCATTTGGCTACGGAACCCTAAAAATAGTGCTAAGTCCTGGCAATAGTTTAAAGTAAAATTATGCAAGATTCTAAGCCTAATTCTACACGATTTGGATATTATATCGCGTGAATAGACAAACCGATTTTACAGAGCATTAATTCAATATCAGTTTTTGAAGTCACGAGCTTTAACAATATAGATCGTGGCCATGGATAATCGGAGTATTTCATAAAACAAACGAGAGCGTTACTTAACTTTTTATTAGGATAAGGATTACAGATCGAGAAGTAAGTAATACAAGCTTTGTATTGTTTCTTTAGGGTAGACTTTGCCTCTCCTTATTGGTTTACTTTTCTTTGTAGTTTTGTTGTCAGAAACAAAGTTGCTAATACCAATCCAACATTCGGCTTATACAAATTATTTCTGTTTTAATGCAGAATTTCATAGCAAACATGCAAATCTTTTCAGAGTGACTATAACCTAGATAAAGGGCACCTGGGCCCTCCATCCCTAGGTCTCCGGAAGGGATTTTCACCTCTGCCGCTTTTTCTTAAAGTAATTAAAGCAAAAAGCAAACAAAAGCAAGGACTTTTGTCTTTGGCACTTCAGGCGATTACCAAAAAAATAAAAACTCTTGTTAAGAAATTAGTAAGACCATTAAGGTTTTTAAGAATGTTTTAAAAAATAAGTTTTTCTTCGATACAATGCTACCCGAGTATAGTCAATAATCATCACCGGATTTCACCGTTGCCTGTGATATTTATAAATTCAGAAAAAAATGGGAACAATTCTGTATTTTTTTCCGAATATTAATTTGTCCGAATTCTAATTTTTCCGAACGCTATTTTATACTGGAGCCATTTTTAATTAAATGCATAACTTAATTGCTATACTCAGGTTAGCTTAGGTTTAATTTATAACTGATAACAAAACATATTAGAAAAAAAACATTTATTTGAATGTGTACCTACATCAAATTAGAGGTACACTTAATTAGAGGTACACACTAAATTAGTACACTTAATTAGAGGTACACACTAAATTAGTACACTTAATTAGAGGTACACACTAAATTAGTACACTAAATCAGAGGTACACACTAAATTAGTACACTTAATTAGAGGTACACACTTAATTAGAGGTACACACTAAATTAGTACACTTAATTAGAGGTACACACTAAATTAGTACACTTAATTAGAGGTACACACTAAATTAGTACACTTAATTAGAGGTACACACGCAGATTGACGTATGGAGAAAATAAACAGAGGCCCCCAAACTTGGCGAAGCCAATATCGCATTCGAAAATTTGATCAAAACGGAATTATGACTCTTTGGAATTATAAAGGTAGTCTACCAAAAAAAACCTAACTCACACGTAAGAAAACCTTAAAATATTCGCAAATAGTAGCTAATTCCCTAAAACCATATTTACATAGACACATCAGCTGCAGTCCTAACCGGGTTGCGCGGCGGTTGCGTAAGGAAAGACATTTTTATTGCTATCGCGAACCGGTTGCTTGTTTTACGTGTCCATAATGCGAATCACATGACTTGGGGAAACGTAAAAACGAAGGTGCTACAGCAGACCCGGTGCGAAAAGTGCTTACTTTAGCTGCCCGACGGATGGTGCTGTATTTTATGTACACATCAATTAAAAATACATACAAATATGTTTATATATTATCACCAAAATTTGGTAATATTTTATTTAGCACTAATGCGCCAGTTCCATAATCAACTTTTTAATGTATTCCTATTTTTTAACTTTTTTTTTGGATTAAAACATTATTAATATAATGAGACTAGAACTTGGTATTTTTTCACCAGTGAACAAAACGCGTTTTTTGAGCACTATACATTTTCTCAATGGAGGTAGTCATGAATAGTGATGAGCGATTTTCGAAAGATTGCATAACTTTCCTTAACTGCGAAAATTACAGTTTCTGAAAATTACCTAATTTGATGTTAATAATTCGGACATAAGTAAATTTCATTTTAATTTTATGAAAAGTTTCCGTTACTTAAAGCTAAAGCAATTTTCAGAAGTTAAACGATTTCAGTTTGGTAACTTTCAGAATACTGCATCAAACTTTAGGTGAAAGTTTCACTTTTGGTACTTACAGAATATTGCAGAAATTTAGGTAAATGTTTCACTTTTGAAACTTACAAGCCGCCCTTTACTAGTCATGAACTTAATCAAGTCCCAAAGAGTTTCTCAAGCCAACCAGCCAGTTCATCAAGGTAACTGATCCTGCAGGCCTTTCGCGTAAACATACTCGCAATCACAATCGTTTTCATTTTGAAAATCGAAGGCTTGTCTGCATACAAAATGAAACCAATTGTTTTGTTTTGAAGCCGATCGCGATTGCAAGTGAGTTACGCGGATGGCCTGCTGTTTAATACTTACAGCTGTCCTGCTGTGTTCTTTATACACTGTGTGGTTGGTAACCGATTAGAGGATGACGTATTCCGGCGTGCATGCGAATTAAAAGCTCCGTGTTCCATCTTTTGGCGAATAATCACCGAACGGAAGTAGGTATTCGCCAACTTAACGACCTCAAAGTTTACGCGATAAAGCACTAAAATATAAATGACCAATAACGTTTTATCGTTTAAGTCGGCCATGTTTTTTATAATTTTAAAGTGTGCGATGTTATTGAGTAGATGTGCGAATATTTCGATTGTGATTTTTGTTAACTTTTTAACTTTTGAACTTTTGTGCTCTTAACATTATTTCCGAAAGTTTTATAATTCTAACGACAATGAATAAATAAATTTATCAGGGGACAATCTCCCACAAATTGACTTAGTCGCAAACTAGCTCTAGGTTAGCACTATGGGTAGTAGGCAACGAAGAAGTTACTTATATGTCTACACAAATAAATAAATAATATTAAAGCAAAACAAATACTTATATCCTCGTAGTTATATGGAAACCATTAGACACTCAGGAACAAATACTCGTACTCATCACACAAATATCTGCCCGTACCGGGTTTAAAACTCGGGATTGCTAGTTTCATACTGCCTATGAAACTCACTGTCACTAACAAATAAATCAAAATATCGTCAAAAAAAAGACGTGATAGAGTTGGAACTTGGAAGATGGTCGCAGGATCTCCTCTGTTGCCAACTGAAGCGTTCTAAAGTAAACTCAAATAAGACTATCGTTAGTCATTTTAACGATGACATTTAAGTTCACTAAACACTTTGTAATTTATTAAATACTGCGAAGGTTTCTGCAGTAATATTAATACTGTAAAAGCTTTGTAATGAATTTAATGTTTGCACACATGTCTGCCAATAATTTCATTTCAACCTTATTCCTTTCATAATAGGATTGTTTTGATCTTACCGGTAGTGCTCATGGCATCCAACGTATTAAGGTGGCTTCAAGGTACTTAAAGTTAAGTTTTTAATTAATTTGTCAGTTAATAAATATTAAAGATAATCCTATGTCAGCTATGATGTACAGCGACGTGAGGTCAGCCTCTTGTCCGGGTCAATGAACCGCCAGGAAAACTAGCTGGATGTTCGACGACTGAGTTCTGTGTACTCGTAAAATACTACGGAGAATAACGTCATGTTATCTTTAGTGAGAATAGGTGAATAGTCCTTTTTTCAACGGACCCCAGGCTTTATTCTCGCTGTGACATACAGTTGACTGTCAGTCAAGTAAATAAGACCTATCGTTATGTTGACGTTTTAACGGAAATAATAGAGCCCCCAGCAATTAATTTAACACCTTCGGCCGCGTACGAAACCGCAAGTTCGTAACCAGTTACGATAGAAGAATATTTATTCGTTGTACGAAACTAGTTACGATCGAAGAATTAATCTTCCTTGTTGGAAACCTGTTACGATCGCAAAACTCTAGGTAGGTTAGGTTCGTTAGTTATCTTCAGATGCCCGAAGGGCAAACAGACCAGAAATAGGAGCCGCTGAATTACGAAAAAAAAACGCAATTGGTTTCGTACACAGAATAAAAAATCATCGATCGCAACTGGTTTCGTACAACGAATAAAAATTCTTCTATCGTAACTGGTTACGAACTTGCGGTTTCGTACGCGGCCGAAGGGGCGCATTTGGTCTAAGATCCGAATAGGAGACGATTTGTACCGGGCTGTTTATTCGATAAAAAGTATTTTATATCTAATTTTATATGGTAAGTAATATATGGTGAATAGGTTGACTGAAAAATTTCAGTCCAGTATATCATTAATTAAAAATTTAAGAAGGGTTTTTTTTTGAAAATTGCACCGGCTTGTTTATTACATAAATTACATACCAATCGAAATTATGAAGCCTATAGAATATGCAATCGTTAAGTTGACTATTGTTTTCCCGTCATAACTATTGGGTAGGCCGGTATAAACAGGAAGTCAGTACTAATAATTTGCACCGGTCTGTTTATTGAATAAAATTTATACCAAAATGAAGATCATTTCATTGCGAACACGGTGATATAGGGTTGACTGCGAAAAATCAGTCTCGATTCCGGCTGTCGAGTTTTAAAAATCGAAACATTGCTCCGAATGAATATGTGCGACAGAAAGGTCCCAGCGAAAAATCCAGTGCGATAGAAGAGGACGCAGCATTGCAGCTGCGCGTAGTTCAGATAGTGATAGACTCGTAAATGATGCGCATTATTGCAAGTGGCAATAGATTTTACTTTTTCGAAATTTAAAATATCGTTATCTTGCAAAGTATGAAAAATTCAAAAAAATATTATAGGGTTCATTCTTGAGAATTGGATTGTTCATCTCATTCCCCTGGGGCGTTTTTTATACGTCGAACTCCAGCGGGCACTTTGCGGGCACATCATTTAGTAAGGTTTACAAAAAAAACTGAATTTACGAGTACACTTACTTACTATTTGTAACAGATATTTTTATATTTTCAGTCATACGAAGAACCTTGACTGCGAAGAATTTAGAGAAAATATTAATCATATATATTCCTATAATGTACCTAAATAAGTGGTTAAATTCAAATATTATATACTATTCAATTAAAATGAATGACGTCAGTATTCTCGACTAGTTCGGCTAGCCATAGATACCTACCTAAAGTACTGCATTAGCTGCTAAGATACTTGAAATCGCATGTTACAAATACTAGGTAATAAATACTAAGTACTTAAAAATACCTTATCCTGAAAAGTCGAAGTTGTTGTTTAAGGTTCACAAATAAATTAATAAATCTTCGACTTGTCAGAATAAGGTATTTGTAAGTACTTAGTATTTATTACCTAGTATTTGTAATATGTGATTCCACAAGTACCTTAGTAACTAATGCAGTACGTTAGGTAGGTATCTATGGCTACCCGAACTAGTCGAGAATACTGACGTCATTCATTTTGAATTGAATAGTATATAATATTTTAATTTAACCACTTATTTAGGTAGGTACATTATACGAATATATATGATTAATATTTTCTCTAAATTCTTCGCAGTCAAGGTTCTTCATCTGACTGAAAATATAAAAATATCTGTTACAAATACTAAGGACGTGTACTCGAAAATTCTGTTTTTTTTTTGTAATCCTTACCAAATGACGTGCCCGCAAAATGCCCGCTGGAGTTCGACGTATTATCGTCATAAGAATAAATAAGAGCTACGTAAAAGCGAATCTCCTTCACCCGGGTCCTGGGTTAAAATCCCGGTAAGGGCAGATATTTGTGTGATGAGCACGAATATTTGTTACCAAGTCATGGATGTTTTGTATGTATTTAAGTACATAATATATTTCTCAGTACAAGCGTAGAGCTTAGTTTGGGACTAGGTCAATTGGTGAGACATTGTCCCTGATATGTATGTACCTAAATGAGTTGTTATTTTTATACTTTTCTTTAAATCCCACATTTTGACACTTCCAAATATTATTGTATTCTTGACATTTTATGACTGTAGCATATTTGAGCTATATTTATTTTGTTTTTTTTTTTACTTTTATTATTTTGTTTCATTATTATTGTTACTTTTTTCACATTTACATTATTTGATTTTGACAAATAGCAGCTGCAATGCTGCGTCCTCTTCTATCGCACAGGATTTTTCACTGGAATCTCTCTGTCACACGTATTCATTCGGAGCAATGTTTCGATTTTAAAACTCGACAACCGGAATCGAGACTGATTTTTCGCAGTCAACCCTATATCACCGTGTTCGCAATGATCTTCATTTTGGTATAAATTTTATTCAATAAACAGACCCGTGCAAATTATTAGTACTGACTTCCTGTTTATACCGGCCTACCCAATAGTTATGACAGGAAAACAATAGTCAACTTTTATTGCATATTCTATAGGCTTCATAATTTCGATTGGTATGTAATTTATGTAATAAACAAGCCGGTGCAATTTAAAAAAAAAATACCTTCTTAAATTTTTAATTAATTATATACTGGACTGAAATTTTTCAGTCAACCTATTCACCATATATTACTTACCATATTAAATTTGATATAAAATACTTTTTATCGAATAAACTGCCCGGTATAAATCGTCTCCTATTCGGATCTCCTACCAATTGTACATAATATAAAATAACTATGTACTGTCAAGGAAATGTATTCGCGTACCTTTTTGACTCTTATTGTCATTGTGACAAGAGTGAAAAATATACGCAAATACATTTCCTTGACCGTACTCAATAACTAAAATAACTAATAATAAAATAATATTTAAAATAACTATTTAATGATTTAATAGATAAAAACCTCAATATTATGGCGATCCCTTCTTTCAAGGGTGTTATTCTCTCAAAAAACGGCGGTCGGTCGGCCGAACGAGTGAATCGAAGCGGCGAGTTTAAGTAGTCCCGTCCGAGCGAACAAAACACATTTTAGCGCGTGCATTGTTAGGCAGCCTTATACGTTCGAGAAGTCATGCTGCCAAGTTTAAAACACGCGCTAAAATGTGTTTGGTTCACTCTGACGGGACCACTTAAACTCGCCGCTTGGACAATCACTCGTTCGTCCGTCCATCCGTCGTTGTTGAGAGAATTACTCGTTCACTCGGCGCAGCTAATATTAACCGGCGAGTTTAACTAGTCCCATAAGAGCTAACAAAAGACATGTTGCATTATCAATTAGGCAACTGATTAGTTATCTCTTAAACGTCCCCCACTGATTTCATGAAATTAAACAGAAGAACGGAAATCCTAATGAAACTAGCTTTCATTTAAAAGAAAACGTCAAAATCGATCCATCTCTTTGAGAGCTACGATGCCAAAGATAGACAAAGAGACACACAAACAATGAATAGCATCAACTATATGAGAATGATTGAAGCAAGATGGGCTAAAACGAAAAGTATAGACTATAGACCTTGTATAACTAATGATTGCCCAACAAATTAAGTACAAAGAATAGTCGCAGGAATACATAAAAAAAATGATTCCATATGAGACACGCAACACCCCTGTTCAAGGGTTGAAATAAAATTATTATGTGAGTTCTCAAGCTGAAATATTAATTTCAATGTTATTTTTCTATTAATTGTCTGTATGATTACATACCTACCTACAAAAACAACAGTGCCTTGAGAAAAGCGAATTTTTTTATAGCCATCCCAATATTCTGACATTGAACTAACTCAAGGGAACATCAATAACAATAACCAATAGGAAACAATATTTTTTATGGTTAAATCAACACTAAAACCCAGTAATTCTCCATGCCTTTTAGATGAATACTTAAACGCATCTTCAGGGTTACATAAATACTTAATAGCCCATAATATGCCATAAATATATCTATCGATAAATAGGTGTTTCGAGGGTTACAATGGCGGGCGTCACGAGTTGAAATCACGCGCCCGCGCATCCTTGGCGGCGAACGATTGTCCCTTCTCCTGGGGTCAGCGACCCTGAATGATTAATGCCACTAGAATCTACAAAGCTCAATCAATTTAAAAAAAACTTTATTCTGAAAATAAAGAAAGTTTGTCGCTGGTTTATAGATTTACATGATTTTATTATAACTTCATCTGCCACGTGTGTTCCTGGGAATCCCTAATAACGTATATCCCAACGCATCGTTCGTCCGAATTATTGTTTGTCATAAACTAGTTGACAGCTAAGTCAGTCACTTTTTAAGCTTTCCAAAAATACCTGCGGTTAGTTTCGGTTAGGTTCGGGTTGTATTATAACAGCACTAAAACAATCAAAAGTTCAGACGGAAATAGCTTTAGGATAAACGAAACAAGCAATGAATAAGGACAAATGATGGTTAGGGATTCTTATGCCGGCTCCACATGCTTGGTGTTTGCCACAAACACTGCAGGACGCAACCATACGTTGGAGTGAGATGAATCATCTCACTCTAACATATAGTTGCGTCCTGCAGAGTTCACGGCAAACACGTTACCAAGCATGTGGATACGGCTTTATATAGACCCGCCACGTAATTTTTTTAAGATTAACCGGCAAGTTTAAGTTGTCTCGAGCGTACAGACACAATTTTAGGGCGGGCATTCTCAATTAGGTAACTTATGTGATCCACCACTTTTGTTAGTTTCTGTATGATTATTTGGTTGACTGGTAGAGAATGCCATTAGGCATTAAGTCCGCCATTTGTTCTTCTTTTGTGCAATAAAGCTTAAATAAATAACTAAATGTCTAAATCAATATAAGCCCCTGTTTGTTAGTCCTACCCATATTAAAATCTTTCCGAACAATTTTGACCACGTTATCAATATCACTATCACTACATATTATAAAACAAAGTCGCTTGCCGCTGTCTGTCTGTACTTATGTATGCTTAGATCTTCAAAAGTACGCAACGGATTTTGATGCGAGTTTTTTTAATAGATAGAGTGATTCAAGGGGAAGGTTTATATGTATAATACATGCATACTATAGGAGAGAAACACTGATAATTTTAGAGGTTTCTAATGTGATGTCGTAAATAAACAAAAAAAAATGCGCTTACATTGATAACGCTGGCTAAACCATAAGAGATTTATCAAAATAATGTACTGAAGAATTGTAGTTCTTCAAACAACCTAAAGAAAAGTCCGCGATGGCATATGTTTATCTCCTAAGGTGGACACACAGTAACCATTTTTATCTTTAAAATTTTATTAAAAAATATTAGGTTATTTGCGAAGCTATTTTCTCCAATTCAGTATTTATTCTTATCCAGATAAATACCTTAGTCACCTTGGGCATTTAATGTAGATTAAAATTGTCCTTTACACTATAGTATTTAGATAAATACTTTAGAAGATATGGCAGATTCAAAATTACGCGCTACCTAAATCTGTATTATCGCCCTTTAGTACCTACAGCACAGCAGCCATAGAACACCGGATGCATAGTGCACCGGAGCTCTCCTGTTACTACTTATATTTATATTGATAAAGAAATATTTTTAAATTACGGAAATGGGTAGGTAGTTAGATTGAGTTTAGGTTTTGATTAAAAGTTATTTGTGTTGTTTTTCATATTTTTGAATACAAAGTAAATTCATAAAGGTAATAAGCAAATAAATTAATATTGGTAAATAAAATATAAAAACTTATTTACGACTGCCCCAAAAAAGGAGTAATGTAGTAATGTTTTCAGGGTTCATATTTGTATGTATGTATGTGAGTTTCTTTATTCCACTATAACTTCTGAATCCCTTGACCGATTTAGATGTGTGAGGTATCGTTAGAATCCTTACGTCATCTCGGGTGACATAGGATACCTAAACTGTTAAAATTGAAATAACAACAATGGCAAAATGACAATTATTAATATATGTAGGTATATCGACGACAGTATAAAAAATTCAGTCGGGTTTATAAAGCTTGCTTTTCATATAGTTATTCCCTAAGTGTTTTTATCAACGAGAGGTAGTGTTTTTTATTAAATTTTGTGGACTTAAAGCGCAATTCACACAGCGGGCGGGAGCGGATCGTGTGCCGGGCGGGTCGGGAGTTCGGCGGGTGCTTTAACATGGAGTTATATGGAATCATTCACACACGCGGCGGGACGGGTCGGGCCGGGACCGCTGCACCCGCACCTATCAGGGCGCGGGTGCGGCGGGTCCGTCGCAGGCCTTTCGCGGGCGTCCTTGATCGTAATAACACGCATTCTCCGAAAGGCATTCTCACAGAGCACGTTGTAAATTCTACTAACATCCGATCCCGAATGCCCGCCTGAAATCACCCGCGCACACCCGCGCGGGGCCCGCCGCGGTTCGGCGTTCTGTGTGAATTAGGACGACTTGCGCGGGTCCCGCGATGAAAACGACATGCTCGGCACCCGACCTTCTCCCGCACGCTACCTTAGCCTGGCTGGTGTTAGTTTAGTATTTGTCCGATTAATGAAGCAGGTAGTTAATTTTGTGAATTGGGGTTAATAGGTATTGTTTCTTTTTTTTTAAGGAAAAAACAAAATGAATTAGCTATGACTGCCTATGACGCGAAGAAGTCGTTTCAATATGGATCGTAGAATTAGGGATAATAATAGAAACAATTTACGTCTTAAAGATGAAATCAAAGAAGAAAGGGAAATCAGAAGAGAAAGTAATTATTTGCAAAGAAATAGGGAATCGTCTATTGAACGTGACGTTTGTCTTATAGTTGATAGGGATAGACATAGATCTTAGCGAGCCAGGGAATCTTCTACTGAACGTGACGTTCGGCTTATAGGCGACAGGGATGGATATAGATCTCAGAGAGCCAGAGAATCTGCTACTGAACATGAACGTGGGTCCACAGGTACTTCTAATTTATGGCCAAATAAAGTGAATTCTGCATTCCTCTGCAAACCTCTATACAAATGCACCTATCTGAAAAATATTTCACCATTTGAAAAGTATATTATTCGAAATGAACTTGGGTTATTTCTACTTATATTTACCGAAGCGAAGCGAGGGCGGGTCGCTAGTTCTCTATAATTTCGTTGAAAATAAACATGATGACAATGTTTTATTACAGTATCTTAAAGCTAATATGACGATTGAGCTGGAAGATCGTACGATATCCGCTAATTTACGTAAACAATAACAAACATTTAGATTTAGTGTTTTGTGTAAAAAGATTTCTTTTTGTGCAATAAAGAGTTTATTTACTTACTTACTTACATATAAAATAATAGATTTTACTATTGCAGGTGCAAGATGTACAGTCCACAATTACAACTTGACAATATTTAACAGAGTGTCGCAACGCAGTACATTTGAAAATATCAAAATAATGTGTAAGAATATTTTGGGTCTCTGGACACTTTCGATGTGAGCTTCTTGATATCTACTTTAAACATGCGTAGCCACTAAATACTTAAACACAACTTTTTTTTGTGACCCCATGTATGTCCATATGTTTTCTTACTAAAACCTTCCCTCCTTCCTTTACTTGGAGCGAAACGCACCCACGACGCCGCCACAATTTTGCCACAACTTTGCAGGTACTTGTCAGTAATACTAAGTTAATTAACCCTGCTGTACCCTTACCATGAGTTATAATTACTGTACTCGCTAGCGAGTCGAATGCTCTGTCCCTCGCACTTTACAAGAATACTTGCGAGGTCTGAGAGGGACAGAGCTTCGACTCGCTAGCAAGTAAGTTAATTGTAAGTCATGGTAAGGGTACTGAGGGCTCAGACAAGATGCACTACGCTAACTAACGTTTCTATTCGATTCGTTTTTAAACCAATCGCGTCACTGGTAGACCACGTGACTTTTCGTATCACGTCATCTTCCAGTGACGCGATTGGTTTAAAAATGAATCGAATAGAAACGTTAGTTAGCGTAGTGCATCTTGTCTGAGCCCTCTGGAGACGAACCGACGATCTGGTAAAGATACAGGAAACTGATTGATGCGATTTACCCTAAACTGACCATCATGAAGATCCTTATTCCAGCAGACGATATCTTTCAGCTGATATGCTGGCAACAGCGACATTCCACATTAGTAGAATTGCTAATAACTACTTACAGTGGTATCAGAATTTACTTCTCAAAACACTTGCAAACTTAGATATTCAGTTGTAGATCAAATCTGTTAACTGAGGAATGAAATGAAATGAAATATATTTCTAAACTATATTAAAGCGAAAAAAAATCGTCGGTCTTAGGCAGGATTCGAACCTACATCTCCTCTGGCTCTCCGGGCAGATGCAGGCGCATTACCAATTATGCCACCAAGACCCTACTTGAGATTCACGAAATTAGTAATCGCTTTCGTTTCTCGGAGGGTATGCTGACGCCATCTATCGTTGTTTATTAACAAACGACACTCATAATTGGTAATGCGCCCGCATTGGCCCGGAGAGCCAGAGGAGATGTAGGTTCGAATTCTGCCTAAGACCAACGAATTTTTTTCGCTTTAATATAGTTTAGAATTTCGTAACAGACGTTTCTGTTTAATTTAAAAATCTTTAAATATATTTCTTTAACAAAAACACGATTATAAATAAATCATAGCTTTGGGTCCTGAACTAGGATTCCCTGTGCCATTGTTCTGGCCAATTGATTACATGTAGCCTTACTATTTGGTATTATTTAAACAGAACTGTAATAAACCATGTTGCTCTTGTGTCACAGCAATATCTTTTGCAACGTTGGACTAAAAGTAATATGCAGTATTTTTTAAGTCCTCTTCGAGTAGCACGGTTTTCCAGTTCGGGCCAACCTGAGCTATAGCAGTCTATATTTTAATATTACAACACAAAGCAAATCCATGATAAACTGTAAATCATCCACGGGAACATTCAAGCTGCTCCAAATCCTAAACAGTAATTTCCACATCACAAACGATCACGCTCCAACTTCTTCGAGCCCTTTGTCTCAGTTAGCTTCCAGTATATCATGGCCTGTGATCGCATAAAAAAGAGTCAGAGATTGCAGTCTCGTTATGATGGAAATAAATCTTATGTCTTCATCTGATAATAGTATGGTGTACGTATCCTTTCACTTGCTTTGTAAATTATAGACTCTGCGTACACAACCTACCAATCCCCTTAAGTAGTTACCTACCTACTATAGTAATTATTTTTACTAAAACTCAGTTAACTATTTTTTATGTACTTTTATGGTCCGATAATCTATTACAACTTATTTTATGATTTTACAATAAAATCTTAATTGAAACTAAATTCGCAGAAAAGTAACGTTAAGTTTAACTTTATTGTGGTTGTTTTGTTCTTCACAAAGGGACCCGTTATTTGTGTTCCCCAGTGTAAACACACAGATACAGACAAACAAACTAGTACATGCCACTGATGTACACCAACATTTTCTCAAGGAACAATTTCCAATATAAAAATAAATTAATTAATTTGAATAATTATTTGGACTTTTAAACGCCACATAAAATACAGAAATTATTAACATTCATGCCCCATATTTATAGCGCACTACTCGTAAAGTCACCATAAAACCGTATATCGAGGGTTGAGTGGTCACACGCCCGATAAATCGAAATCATTGTTTATTCAAATTTGAATTGTTTTGATGTATTCATTAATGTTCTTTTTGACACAACAAGTTATACCGACTTATCGGGTTTGACCACGCAACCCTCGATATGGCCTTAATGGACTTTCAGGCAAAGACAAAAGACCGCTGAAAGTGAGCCAAACGGCCCATTGTACCCGTGGAAAGCTTGTCGAATGGTCCACGTACGTATTAAGGCCTCGTCTCGTGCGTTGAAAGTGAAATTTTTGTCAATATTTGCTTTACGCACGTTGTGCAACCATACGTAACATCTCGATCACTGCGGTACGGCCTTGGTAATGTTTGACAACATAATTCAGCAAAAAATTGCGTTTTATTATTGTTTATTATTACATCCTCTTTAATGGGTAAAAGTAAGGCAAACTAAGAACTGTTAAAATTATAATAATATTTTTGTAAACATCTGTGTCATAATGTGTCCGTTTTTTTCAATTGATAAAAGTAGGCATTTTTATCCATTCTCTTAGGAATTTTGATGAAATGAACGTGGGATTTTTATATCCTTCATGTCCTTAAACGATGAAGAATACTTTTCCGTGACTTTCACTTAATGTTTCATGCTCTGACCTGCTTACGAGTTCCCTTTTACTTAAATGCTCAATCTGATAGAAGTGAATGTATGTTATTATTTTTGAAGACCATGTGGTTTTTGTAGTAAGTGGCTCAAATGGCAAATGGTTCTTTCAATGTAAGTAAAACAGAAAAGTATACTCAATCATCAATCAATAAAAAGAAGTGCTTTATTTACTATTTAATTTGCGATGACGACACTTTAGCCTATTTGCCTTTTACCCTGCCTACGAAGCTAGCGGTCTCGGGTCCGAATCCCGGTTGGGGTTGCCGATTTGTGTGATGAATGCAAGTGTTTGTTCCTGAGTCTATGTATTTAAATATGTATTTCTTTATATAAGTAAGTTTACTGCTCTCTAGTACCCATAGTACAAGCCTTGGAGCTTAGTTTGGGACTTGGTGAATTTGAGTGAGATTTTAATGCTGTTTATTTACATATAATAGCTTTCCAAAAACGCGAGATTCAGCACAAATTGATATTCGAAAAAAAAAAACGGGGTTTTATGGTATTCCCATATTCTCACCAAATCTTGAAACGTAGGTAAAACGTAAAATAAGGTTGAGGGGCGCGGCTTTGTGCATAGAAAACAGTATTAAACAATAGGAAATTGTTTATCGGAAGCTTAAAAATAACAGATAACTAATCAATCTTGCAAAAGAAACAAAGGTATTAACTACTTCATTCATCATTGTATTAGGCAACAATGCAGATAGATTGGTCAGTGGATAGTGATAGCGAACATCTGCATGCCTTTACAGTAAATAATAAGCCACTTTGTATTAAACTTAATTGAATCGAGGGCTATAATAACTGTGAACAAATACCGAATACCATAACAAACCGTATAAGACTTTCATGTGCGGTAAAGTGACTCTCGGCAAATGTTTATAAGTGGTTTTTGTATTTACGAGTATGTATGTATCGTCTTTCGCATTGCTTCTGGTACAAAGTGACATCTAAGTTTGATTAAGAAATTTAAAGCTTTCTGAAATTCATTGTAAATAGAACCGCTGTGAATTAAACGAAACGAAATTGAAATAAAGACCCTAACCTCGTTGATACAACTCTTCTTCTTCTAGTGCTTCTCCAAGTCCTGAATGTTGGTCATCAACTCTGAATATAGTTGTCTTTTACGCGATGGAACAGCCCTGTGGCCCTAGACAAGATGCAATACGATGACGATATCGTTATCAAAAATGTATAGGATTGACGTTAGTTGCCAGATGGTCGAATTGAGCGTTTATATCAATTCCATAAATTTTGACAGTTTTCGAAAATCGTTTACGAAAGCGTTATGCATCTTGCCTAGGGCCTCTGCAGCACTTGTGACTCTTTGGCCAAAACCGCGGCTTTTCCCCTACTTTTCCCATCATTATACTTAAGTTGAAATAAGTCGTACCTTTCGTATCGGAAAATGTGCCTAAGGTATGCAACCTTTCTTTGCTTGATGGTTTACTTGAGCATGCGGTCCTGGCAATAAACCCGTTAAATAACCATGTCTATTTTTGCTCTCGCATGTTCTTCAATTGCTATTTAATGTTTTTGTAAATAATGACTAAGTGCTTTCTTGAAACCATTGGCATTGGCAAAGATATGAGTCACGTTTTTTCTATACTTACTCAGACACTTATTAATACTATGAAATGATGAGTAGTTTCAACATTACGAAAATATCGTAAAAAAACACAGGTATTTCCCAAAAACATAACTTCATATTCAAAATGGGAAATACAGTAAGCATTATCCTTATAACTAATCTCCACCATGATTACTCTTCATGTAGTTGTAACATTTCCGTACACAACTCACCATTAGATATTTAAAAGGCAAAGAAATAATGAAATAAATACTAGGGGACGCTCTCACACAAATTGACCTAGTCCCAAGCTAAGCTCTAAGCTTGTACTCGTACTAGAAGTAGGTACTAGACATGGATAAACATATTTATATTGAGAAACCTCCAAAACTGAGAAAAAAACCGCATGCATCATACAAATATTGGCCCTTACCTTACCTTATTTCTCCATATAATTGTGTTACTTATATAGAGAAATACATAGAAAACCTCCAAAACTGAGAAACACAACCCGCATGCATCACACAAATATTGGCCCTTATCTTACCTTATTTCTCCATATAAGTATGTTACTTATATGGAGAAATACATAGAAAACCTATAAAACTGAGAAACAAAACCCGCATGCATCACAAAAATATTAGCCCTTACCTTACCTTATTTCTCCATATAATTGTGTTACTTATATGGAGAAATATATAGAAAACCTGCAAAACTGAGTAACACAACCCGCATGCATCACACAAATATTGGCCCTTATCTTACCTTATTTCTCCATATAAGTATGTTACTTATATGGAGAAATACATAGAAAACCTATAAAACTGAGAAACAAAACCCGCATGCATCACACAAATATTAGCCCTTACCTTACCTTATTTCTCCATATAATTGTGTTACTTATATGGAGAAATATATAGAAAACCTGCAAAACTGAGTAACACAACCCGCATGCATCACACAAATATTGGCCCTTATCTTACCTTATTTCTCCATATAAGTATGTTACTTATATGGAGAAATACATAGAAAACCTATAAAACTGAGAAACAAAACCCGCATGCATCACACAAATATTGGCCCTTACCTTACCTTATTTCTCCATATAAGCATGTTACTTATATGGAGAAATATATAGAAAACCTGCAAAACTTAGAAACAAAACCCGCATGCATCACACAAATATTGGCCCTTACGGGGAATCGAACCCGGAACTGCTAGTTTTTTTCTTAGGCAAGTTCACCACCAACTAGGCTAAACACGTCGTCTACATATTTATTTTCTACACAAGTAAGCCATTCTGCTTTCTTAAATGTTTTAATCATGGGTATTAATCAAAAATTTAATATTTTAGTTACTAACTATTGAGTAAGAAAAAGCGACTTCGGAGAACGATGTGGATTGAAAGAAGATGTAGTGCTTGACAAAGATCAAAAAGGGTATGCTAAGGTGGTTTGGTCATTTATAAAGGATGGATTAAAGAAAACTTACAATAGAGGTATGGCGAGCATCCATACGACAAACCTCTAAGAAAGGTTTAAAATGAAATAAACCGTTATTTCAGGCAACGAGGCACAAATTTACAAATATACCTTACAGATTTAATAATCGTTACTTTAAAAAGGTGTGAATTTAAATCCGTTAAAGATACCCATATTTTTTTTACAGAAGATAACAACGGATTTTGTAACAATTAATAAAAAAAGGAAAAAGTATAATAATAGGGGAAGGCTTGATACATTGTTTTTGTTCTGTGGTCAAAACGTACAAGGGCTGGTGTGATTATAGTGCAAACACTAAAAAAAACAAATCCTTAATAAAACCGACCAAGTATGAATAGGGTGGTACGGAACCCTCAGTGCGCTAGTCCTACTTGCATTTGACCGGTATTTTTTTATGTAAATTGTGTCTGGACATACAATATCACCGCTATGCAATAATCACTTTTCTATGACTTACTAGCAGCTCATAACCGTGCGTATAGTATAGCCAGTCCTTGTAACAAATCTAGAACAATTAACCATTAAACTGAGGTGGGACCGATATTGTCTGTGGCGTTGCGCAGGCGTCCTATTTCGGGCGACTCCCACAGTCTCACGTGGTTTTGCGATCTCTGTGCTTCACGTGACATCCGCTTTAACCTACTTCGTTTGTCACTTTCGATTTCGTTGTTGCATGATCCTGGGGCCTCATTCTACTTTGTCCGTACGGATTTTTATCGTATTATTTTTAACTTAGCGCCATTAATGTCAAGTAAATAAGAGCTATCATAACGTTGACAACACGATAACAATGTCAAAAGTCTTGTTTAGCCAGAATAGAATAGAGCCCCTAATTTCTATTAATAATAAAATTTAAGTATAGAATGATTTCGCAAAACATTCCGCCCATTACATTATGTCGTTAAAAGATATTGTAAGCAATCGTTTTTCATATCGGCTTGCGTCTCTACCTTTCACCCTCTATAAAGAAAGGTGCCTATGACAGGGATAGTCTAATATGTGAAACCTTATAGTGTAATATGTGATTAAAAATACAATTGTAAGACTGTTGAGGCGATAAAACATTTCTTTTCTCTTTAATACATGGCAAAAAAATATTTAAGTTAAAGAGTTTGAAATAGTGGATTGTAATAATATTGCTGCGGATGCACCAGTATACAAACAGCATCAATGTTAAGTGAGCATTTCTCAAAAAAATGACACTTTGAGTGACATCTCCAAATTAAAAAAAAAATAGTATGTAGGTAGAGAACATCAAACTTGCTAATATATTCGTATCGAAAGTTCCTTTTGTGTTACCGATTTTCATAGGTTTTCGGTAACACAAAAGGAACTTTCCATACAAATATTTTGGGACACATTAGAATATTATTTAACTATTGCATAGTTTGATGTTCTCTACCTGCCTACTTTTTTTTTATTTTGGAGATCTCACTTAAAGTGGCAAATCATTTGAGAAATGCTCATCTGACCAATAGTGAGCCTTATTGCAAGGTGACAAGATTCAAAAATTGCCAGTAATTTTATTGCTGATAGTACTTGGGTTTTATTATTAGATGTGTACTCGTTTTCCTTCTAAAAAACCCTACTGTCATTACCGGCCGAAGAGGGCACTCTAACCGGCACATACGTCGTTATTGCGTGGGTCATATCAAGTCATATAGGTTCACGAAAGTGAAAGCTGCGCGTGCGGCACTCACAATCGAGTAAATATTAACCTGTATTACGTAACACCTATAAATTATCGATTGTACTTATTTTAGGATATCTTAACACGGATACCTACATTTTTAATTAAGAAGTCATAATTATTTCGATATGTGCTCGTAATGAGTTATCCTTGCGAGGTTGTAATGGCAGCTTAATTTTTAAAGTAACTTAAACTTAAAACTTACTTTTATTAATGTTGAAAAGAAATGACTTATCTGACGCGATTGTCAGTATATCATAGACACAACTCTAATATTATTTCTTATTAATATAACAACAACATATTACCTATAGCAAGTCATCTAACGATATATTTTTAGTACAAGTTTAGAAGAAAACGCTCACGTGTTAAATTATGACAACGTATTTTGATTTAAATATTAAAAATATAACCCAAAATGCATAAAAACGTATGAATAATGTCGGAAAGTTAAAAAAACTACCATTAATTCCAAATGATTATACAACTTAACACTTAATAGGTACGTGGGAGTGGCCAAAAGGTGAATCTCTTTCCGCAAATAATCACGTGGCCATCTAGAATTCTATAAATATTGATGGAGCCTCGACCAACAAATTTAAATCCACATCGAACCATTGCAAAAAGATTCTAGTAACAAAACATATAAAATAAAACAAAACAAATCGCAGAAGTAGGACTCGAGCGGCATGGTCAGCGTGTCAGTAGCGCGTAAATTGGCGGGGAACGAAAATTTTAATTTTGTCACCGACTACGCAATCGGGAGGATCGTCATCGAACGTAACCGCCAAGTTATCAAACTTGGCAACTTTCTCTCGGCTGGAGCCACCATCCGCGCAGACGCTCGAGCCTCATTCCGCCACTATCAGCGAGCCTGCGCGTTCGCGGCGACCGCAAGCGCTCGCCACCCGGGTCCATTTTCAAAACGAAAAAGCGAACGTTCCATTTTTAAGTGTTCCTGCAATTTAAAAACTCGGTGCTCTATTATTGTGCTCATATGTTTTAGTGATTTGGTTCTATTGTCAAGGCGGCAAAATGGGAACTTTTAAAACGTAAGTCACATTAAGACTTCATTTTATAAAATTAAACGCCCTGAATATTCATGTAATGCATGTTTAAATTGTTAGCGCTGAACAAAATAATTGGCTTATGTCCTTGTTAAGTTAAGCTTCGACTGCAAAATTCCTCTAGTCTAGCAAATGTAGGACAATGCCAGGCTCGCCAATAAGCTCGTTATATGTACATAATAAAATATTATAGAAGAGTATTTTCAAAACTTGATTTGCTCCATAATTATTATTTTGTCATAATCATCATTATATTTAAATTCAGTATCTACGTAGTATAACAAAACTCGTATAAGTTTTTGCAGGTCTTAACTTCCGTGTGCCAAAAATAGAGATCTGTTTGTTTCCTCTTTAATATATTCCATAAAACTTTATAAACCTTGACATAACTTTTAGGTTTAACTTGCATAAGCAATAAGCATGAGCACCAAAGAAAACTATCAAACAAGAAATAAAAAACCATCTTTTAAAAACTTTAACACGTTCACTGCCACGAACTACCGATTGTAAGCAATGTGAATCTTAAGCATAACAACGTCACTTTTCCAGTCATTAACACTCTAAACGCCAGATTCATACGCGTATTGTTACTATTTTCTCACACTTTCTAGTCCCAAAAAACTAATTCAACTTCACAAGGTCACCAGACGCCAGCCTGAGGTCACATCTAACTTGTTTTATCAATTTTAATGTTATATTTCGGGTAAAAAAAGCGTTCAAGCGTCAAACAATAACTATAAATGAACGGACCACAACATGCTTTTGATTTTGAATACATATTTTCATTATGTTTTTTTATCAAATCATATTTATTGTTGTAGCCTGCTTTTGTTTACCTACTGTTGACACAACTGTCGTGTCAAATTGGCGGCAGTGAATATGTTAAAAAGGGTCATGAGACCAGCTCACGCTGTTGACAAACACTTAATTACATTTTTTACAATATTTGCAAAAGGAAATTAATTTATTTACCTACTTAGTCTCGCTTACACCAACACCGATACAAAGTTAATGTTACGCCTTTTGAGAGCAAAAAGTTAATTGAATGGGGAACCATTCGCTTGACCAACAATGTCGATTGCAAATTTGCGAACATCAGCTTGGCAATTCTTACTCCCAAAGACAGTCTCTATGATAAACCACAATTAAATGACCACTAACTAGGGCATTATACGAAATCTCTCAATGTTGAATTCAACCGTAACGTTAAACTTCCTAATTTTAGCTTTAACTTTAATTATGTAAGATTTCTAAACAATACGCAGAACCCATTTAGATTTCAAACCTAAAAACCAAAATAAACTTCATCAAACTTCATCATGTAGGTACCCATGTTATGTTTAGGCATTCATGCACACATTATATGCGCTGTATTGTTATCAATCGATCTCTATATCGCTACATTTTGTTTCATTTTAACTAGCAATATTAAAAAAGGGGCAGTTCAAAACATTATAAACACAATGACCAATTTAGATCCTAAGAGCATGCGACAGCGTAGGTGTTAACAGCCAGGTCCCCAGTATTGCATGTGTTAGTTTTTGTCTTTAGCAAATATTTGAAGTCTATTACTTAACTGTTATTGACGTTCCAGTCAAAAATTTGCATTCAAAATTATATAAGTAAATATTATTGAAGCTTTGTAAAGGCGTGTCAAGGATCGATTGCACAACAGTCAGCGACCTAGATGTTTTTCTACAATTTATGTCACGAATATTGCTTGTGCTTACGCATTATTATTATACTGTCTTAATTCATTTTATATGCTAAGAAAATTAAATTTTGAGTCTTAAGAACCAAAAAATTATTTGAAATTTTGGGATAGGTTTATTATTACAATATAATTATTGTCATTGAACTAATTTAAACGTACTTTTTAGTTTGTTTTTTCGGACAATTTATTCATATTTTTGTAATTGGATATTCATTAAAACTTTTGTTTTTAGACAGATAGATAAGACATAAACGCAAATTGAATGGAAAAATAAGCGCCCTAAATTCTATTCTATTTTAATAATTTATCCATTAAAACTGGGATTCTTTTCAATGCGTTTTGCGCGTTCGCGTTCTGTCTTCATCTGTCTATAATACTTTTGACAAGCTTGAGTCATGTCATGTAAGAAAAACATTTAAACCGCACGCACAGTTTTTTGACATTTGACGTCGAGTTTCGACGTATCTATAGTACCAATATTGACGATACAATATGAACCTGAATTCGTCAACATGGTACCTAAATCGTCTCGCGACTGTTAATCGCGAATGCGCCACTTTTGATAAAAAATATTCATAGTCCTCCCTTTTATTTCCTGATTCTTGACGCTGAATGTATTAGTCGGCTTTTATACGATGTTACGTTTCTTCGTAGAATAATGGTGCCGCATTACTTTTGTGTTTAGTAGATTTTATTACTTTGCGAATGCGATCTGTCGGTGTAGTGGTAAAGCTTGTGTGAGAATAAATCGTTACTTAAATACAAAAGCGACACAAATCAAAATGCGTTTGTGTTGCATTTAAATTCGGAATGCTATTTATTTTAGGTTTTAAATTAAACTATATTTGGTTTTGATTTGTGGAGCTTTTGTATTTAAGCAGCGAAATGTCAGTTCCAGCTGTCGTCAGATGTTTTTACACCTTTAAATTTCGAACGCAGTTTTTATTTTTAAAGGCTATTTAATGCTAGGTTTTTCATAAGTTAGAACTATGAGCAATAAAAATAAATGAAGTCGTCAGTCGGAAAATTACGTCAGGAAACGTTTTTGGAATTATATCTATAGTGTAGATACCCATTTGTACATGCTTACACTCACCTAATAGAAAGATGTAAAGACAACGTTGTAAAACGGCAGTGCAATTTAAAAGTTACGTTAATGCAATGATATCAACATAATCATTACTGTACGGCATACACAAAGCTATCTCAACGCATGGCTCGCTTAATCTCAGGTGTTAGTCAGATCTTCCTTACGAATGCTTGAATAATTAGCTGTTGGCTATGAGCTCATTAGATAAACAGATGTCAGATACCTATAGATATATGGAAGATGTGTTTGTATAACCGTTACGAGGTATCACCAAGCCAAAAAGGCACATAACTAAATAAATAAATCTCAGAGGACAATTTCACACAAATTGACCCAGTCCCAAACTAAGCTCGGGGCTTGTACTACTACGATACTTATATGGCGAAATAAATACTTACGAAAATATACATAGAAAACAGCCAAGATCCAGAAACAAATACTCGCGCTCATCTCACAAATATTTGCCCTGCCGGGAATCGTACCCGATACCGCTACCTTCGTAGGCAAGGTACCAACTACGCTAACCCTGTCGTAAACATAGACTCACATATCAAAATGTTAAAAAGTAACAGTTTGATTGATATAAAATTAATATACTTATTATTTCTTATCCTTACATCTTTTACAAAATATTAATACCGCAGACGTTGACCGATATGCTGCACCCAAAATGTATTTTCTGGTTTAGCCTTACCGATGCATAATCATCGCAAGCTTCAGGCCATTTGGATATTCCTAAAAAAAAGGTGTAATTCCCCTTCGTCATAATACTGGTATTCTCGTGGCATCGTGGTACAGTGTCTCAAAATTAGAGACGGATATGCCTGTGCGTCATATTGAATGTATTGGTTTTTGATTTTATTCTTTTTGTTATAAAGAACAAGACTTGTTTCGGTTTTTCCCAACAAATATTTTTCAACATTATGTAGATTCGATATTTAAAGATGACTCAACTTTACATAATTTTTACCTATTCTATCTTATCTATGAATGGATGGGATCTTCCAGATATACTACGACCCTAGAGGATCTTTTGTGCAATTTCCCTCTTACACATTCATTCATTCAGCTGTATCAATGTGCAAGTTTTTTCATTCGGTTTCTCCTTCACCGTAACAGCATCGGGCAAGTAACGAGTAAAAAATTCATTAGTACCTGGCGACCGCTGGGCTTCGATCTTGGGTCCTTACGATCATTTATTTGTTCATAATATCATAGGGCTCCCTTTAGGCACAGTATAAACCAACCAAACGCACGCGTTACAAGCCAAAGGTTGATAACACTGATTGACGCTGAATTAGGCTGCGCCGCCTACATGTGTGCATTGGCACCTTACTCGAGCTGAATTACTTTTCTGTATACATATACATTGGTTTAGGTCTGAACAATCACAATGATACATTAAATTACCTAACACTACCCTGACTCCATCGAAATGCGGGTCGCGCTTGCGCCGCGGATCATGCGCCGGCGCCGTTGTAGATGCGCAAGAGTAGTTGCAAAACGCTAGTAGCTTCGATTAGCTCTACGTGCCGCGATGCCGATTCATGGCTAACATTGGTGATCTGTAGTGAAGTTTTTTCTAACGTAACAGTTTTTAAAGACAAAGTCATAAATACTCTTGACCTCCTATCTCTGCGAGCAAGTTGTAACTATTCGTACCTACCACCACGAATTACAATTGTAGTAACTTGTAAAAATAAAAATGGGTTACGCAAAGGACGATGGGAAGAAATTTCCCCACCCACTAACAGAAATTAAACATGTCTCAGTTTATCTTAGCAACATAATGTTATATTTTGCTAAGACGACGATCGCCGTATGCGAGGGGTTTTCTTGGAGAATCGTAATCGTATCGTATGGAATTTGACTAAAAATAAACACATACTTGCAGAATTCAGAATTTTAGGGTCATAATGGACATATTAACAGGCATCCCATGTCTGTTTGAGGGTGGGAATGGGGTCCATATAAAATGACCCATCATCCTTTCTACTAATATACATACATAAAATACCCATCTCCTTTACTTTTGAGTGTAGGTCTGAGTTGAGTACACGATAGTATATGCTATCATAATTTAAACGAATCGCTGTGAATTTCTAAACTTGTCTGTGAAATAGGTACTACTAGGACGTTCATATTATACTTACCTCGTCATATTACTCACAGTATTACCACAATTAATGGAACATTTTTTTCACCATGAGACGGCATATAAATATATGTATACAATAGATACATACATACACTCACGCCTTCATTACCAGAGTGGGGTAGGCTGCGTAGTATATAAATGTATACTTCGCAGATAAATACGCAAATACTTATTCTAACTAACAAAAAAATATCCTTTCAAAAAACTTGAACTCATAAATATGCTACTAGTCATCTAGGTCATGGTTTGCATAATCACATAACATTTTATAATATTGGGTTTAAAACATTGTAGTAAAACCCCATGTGACAAATAAACATAAATTAAAAATTAGTATTTATGCCCAAAATCATTTAAGGTTTTCAATCCGTAAAGAAACCCGACCAAGAGGGTTTTGCCTGCCGGCACAACAATCAGATGATTTTATGATTGTGATTTAAATATATCCTTGAATGTTCCCTTGTACATCTCAAAACCCTTATCACATTCTGACAAGTGATGATCAAAATGGATACGTTTTATTTTTATGTTTGTTAAAAATGTTAAAAATCGCTAACCTAAAAAAAAATATAAAGTACATAATTTATTCAAAAAACTATTTTTTCGTCCTCCCCGCTGACTACAGGTTCTTATGATGACATAATTTGGGTTAGGAGTTTTGTTATACTATACATATTGAATTATAATTTGTATTAGAGTCGTGCATAATCATGATTTTCTCTAAAACCTTTCATATACTACGAAGATTTTAGATTCTGAATTTATATTAATATAAGGCCGAATTATCAAAATCTCGAATTTTATATTACCGAATATTAAAATCACGAAAACGTTTTTCCGAATATTATATTTATGCATGTTGACAATTCCGGTAATGTAAAATTCGGAATTATGAAACTAACCACTTGAATTGAATTGAAGTATTCTACTTGAAACAAAAGTTAGGTGCGATTACGAGCACGTTACTAAATTAGATCAATCTCACCTTGATAGGTTAGGCTAGGTTAGAGTTGTATCAAGGCGCGTAGCGTAGCTACGCAAAGCGGAGCTCCGTTGACTTTGTCGGACGTTTCTTACAATTTTTGAGCATTATATGTATGCTAAACATTATACACGGTATTATACAATAAAAAAATCAGGCGCCTATTTGAAATAAAAAATCTTAAGAGAATTCGGGCTGCTAAAATTTCGGAATAATGAGTATTCGGGATTCGGAATAGGAATATTCGGAATTGTGATATTCGGAAAAATATTTTTCGGGGTTCTAATAATTCGGAATTGTGAACATTCGGAATTTCAAAAAATCGTGATTGTGATGCTTCGTGAAACTAAAGTTCGGAATAGTGATGATTAGGAAATTTCAAAATCGGAATTCTGAAATTCGGGTTTCAAATTCGGAAAAAAAACTTATTATATCGTGTACCCACCCATTTAGCCGTAATCAAATTTTAGTTTCGCCAACTAAAGGGTTATATACAACTATATACTTGTATAAGACCTAGTGACAAGTCGTGACATGCGTCTACGCAACAGGGACCCGTCGGTTACATAAGAACACGCTCCGATTTCTTCCCGCCCCAGGCGATTCACTTTCATTGAACTTGCTCAGCCCGTCGAATTCGCCAATACATTCACTACCGCAGACGTATCTCCATAAGTATTATGGTGCTCTTTCAACTTAAGTTACATACGTAACGTAAGAACCAGTCAAGCGTAAGTTGGGCTGTCTTTCGAGAGGTCCGACAAGTGTAGTTTAAAGTTTACCTTTGTCTAGCAACTGTGGCCCTAGAAAAACGGATACATGTCGACTTATCTCGTATTGAAAAGGGTGTATACATCATGTACAGAGTACAGGACTTATAACGTTTTTCACTTGAACATCGAAGGACTTGAATCCTCTTTCACTAGGTCCATAACTATGTCTTTACCGTTTTTTACATTTTGTGGTTTTTATAATAAAACTAATTAAATGTTACCAGATTCTTAAAATGTTTAAAATGTGCCGTACTTGAATCCCTACAGATGTAAAAAAAGCCAAAGGTGTTATTTATACAGTGGTTTAGTCAGGGCTAGGGTAATCTTCGCTTTCTATCAAGATGCCATGTCATTCATGTTTTTTTTTATTATGTAATAGCGCCTACGATTTTAATAAATAAAACATAGCCTATTTCCATCCGGAATAATGTTCCTTTTTCTCTTTATGACATTACTTAGTCAAGAACCTAAGTGGGAGTCAGAAGTTAAAATAAGAAGGATGCTATTTCACTATAATTTGAACTTTTCAGTTTACATTTGTGCGTTAAAATTTTGGGAGATGTAAAAATTGAGTACCTATCTTTAAGGCCTAGAAAAATAAAACAGACTGTTAGTTGTTAATAGTCAGACAAACAATAGGCTAGCGTATATAATTGATGTGATTCTTTACAAATAAGTAATAAATAAAAATGTACAAAGGAACACACGAGTGAGCCTACATTGTATGTAACTATGAATGTATTGAAACAGTTTATTGTAGAAAAGAAAAACCAGAACAATACAAATAATTTAATAAAATATGTACAAAGGCGTGATTTACTTGTGCAACAAGAGAGCAAAGTTGGTTTTTGCTGCAAGTATTGATTTTGAATCCCGAGTAAGCGAAGAATCCTATAATTGAATCATGAGCTTAGCGAGTGAATCTAGGTTAGAATCCTGAGCGCAGAGAGGAATTCAAAGCCACGAGATGCAAATAGTTTTGGTCTCGTGTTCCACGTACAACTTTTAACCACAGCAGCGAGAACATAATACATAAAAGTAAAAAAATACCTGTTAAAAATTAAACCACATATCGACCCAGCACTGTTCTCGGCATTACTTTTTTAAATTAAAAATTTACTTTGATTCACGCTCGCAGCAAAACCGAATTTTGCTCACTGTCTTTCGCTCGCAGTAAAATCGAATTTTGCTCACTGTCTTACAGCAAAACCTTCCTTTTTGAGGTGCCGAGGTGAAAAGATGTGCACACAGAACCCCAATAACTGGTAATTTGCCCATCTATTATTCCGGCATCACTGCTCATTCATAAGGCGTGTGTTATGCAAGTTGCGTAAGTTGTTATGACTGCGGTAATCTTTGCGTTTGTTTGGTTAGAAATTTAAGTGCGTTGTCTAGAATCGGTTGGAATTCGGAAATGCTTTCGTAATCTGGCAATTGGGTCATGGAAACAATGACATTGTAGAATAACATTGGGTCTCCGTCAGTTCTCTAAGTGCAAATTAGCACAGATGCTGAGTTAAAAAAAAGCTGGGGATACTATCTTTATGGTTGATAACGATATTCATTTGCTGATAATTATGTCAATAATATCCCCAACATCAAAAAGAAAAGTTATTAAAAATTGCTGCATTTCTCTATCAGGCTTTTTATCACTATCCATAATTCTAGGGACCTAGTGAAAAAGGACTTAACTCGTAATAAATAAAAAAGGTTTTATACATAAACGGAGTAAAGGGTAATAAAGGGTTTATAAGTCTATTAACTTATAAACCCTTTGTCACTTGATCTTCGAAGACCTATACCCTTTTTACTAGTTTTCTTTTGCCAAGGGTTATAGCTTATTTTAGAACCAGGCTAATTTGTGTGTTTGTGTTTTTTATGGTATAGAGAAGGCTAAGGGCACCTTATAACAAGGAGGATCTGGACACATATAGACATATATTTAAGACTAAAATCTTCAAACTGCAATCCTAAGACTACAAATGAGTTACAAACCGTGAGGACTAAGTTGGAATGCCTTTTTGGATGTAGTTTCACCGGTTGTCTTATCCCCATACTTCGAAGACCACAAGGCGAACACAGCTGCATTGCTGCTAGATAAAAGTTTAACCATTAAAGGATAAGAGGGTAATAGCGAATGGTGTAATATTGTACTTTGACATTCATTTATTCATTTTAATTAATTATATCTTCAAAATAAAAGATAGAAGGCAATAATACTTGTTCTAAATTTTACGGTGTCATTCAAAATAAGATACAGCGTTAAATCTCTTGTATTATCTTTAATATAATTCATCTTAGGTAGCCCCATGACTTATTATAGCCACAGGATTCTTCTATAAAACTTAGCGTTGACTAATTTAAATTATCTTTGATATTAATTTATTTCGCTATTAATCTAATTTCGCACGCAAGTAGGCAGGTCGAGTGAGCTAAACGAGGCACGGTCAGCTGCGCAAGCGTCACGCTACACCACGGCGTTGGATCTTCCTTCCTTCGTTTGCATAATGCAACCACGTGCCTCTTACTCAACTTCTTTACGGAAACAGATATTTCGCTAACCGACTGTTCATTTAGAGATAGTTTATTTAATACTTGAGACGTAAGTATAACCTACTTGATTTATACAGGGTGAGTTGGATACAATAACTGTGTCCGGTTTAGTCAGTTATTTTTCCCCTTTTTGAATTTTGACGGTGAATGTTAGCGATTTTTCCTAAATATTGTAAGATTTCTCTGGAAATAGCTACCCATATTGGTCAGCGAAAAGTCATGTCTACGTATATACCTTCTGCAGTTAAAAGGTTAAGAAATAATCAAACGGACACGTCTTAAAAAAATATGTAATTGAGCCAGTAGCCGGAATAAGACTAAGCCGCTTCCTATTATGAAATTAAAAAAAATCCCTACGTTTGATTTTTACTTCCTGACGGTCCAGCGCAGCGTCTCAAACGGTAAATGTAAAATTTGTTAGAGAAAAAATTGAAAATTGTACAAACTGATATAAATTGTCGTAGTCTCAAACTAAGCTCTAGGCTTGTGATATGAGTCCTAGACAACGATAAAGATACTTAAACAGATAAATACATCCATAATTACATAGAAAACATCCAAGACTCAGGAACAAAACATGCGCTCATCACTCAAATATTTACCCATACCGGAAATCGAACCCGGGACCGCTAGCATTGTAGGAAGGGCCACTACCAACTAGGCTAAACGCATCGTAAAGTACTAATTGCAAAACGAAAACCCGATTGTATTCTCAGCGAGATGTACATTGCGTTACATCTTTTAATACATTCATCGCCTTACCTTAAACCGCGCTGGCCCTTCGGCCTTAATGTTTGCTGCAGCATAACAATTAAGTCCCTTGGGCCGCGGGCATATTTTATGTCTATTGTACTTTGACCTGTGACCCGATACTCCCAACTAACTGCCTAAGCGAAGGCTAACAGGACAATTAGCTTAAACGCATGTATTATTATGTAATTTATAATGGACTCAAACCGAGCAATGGCAGATAAAATATGATCACGAATAAATTTTTATGACGTGTTTCTGAGTTAAGTTAAAGCGTTTACATTTTCACCTTTTTTAATTTATTATTCAATACAAAACTTAATCTAATACATCACGTTAAATGCTTACAGAACAAAGCCTGTGTGGCCTAATCGTCAACCTACCTTTTAGATTATTATGTGAGATTAAAACTTACACAAAAGTAACACTTCTAAAAGAGACTTTTAATTTTTTATTAACACACTTTTTAAATCCATATTTGCGTATTACCTTTTGTGTAAATAACTCCCGTTGACTTACTTTCTTAATCAAAGTCATCCTGTTTCTAGAATTACCGTAACATATACTTAAGAACTGATAATTCTGCGCTGGTATGCGAAACTAGCCACTTTTCTTCATCGAAGTTTTATATGTATATCTAGTACTATCTTCTATAGCAACCATGCAACACGGAATATAATAAAAAGTCCGGATGCGGGAATTATGAGTCGCCTTGTAATCGAAATCGTAAGGTCACAAAATATTAGGAAGTAATTCGTCCAATCAACCTATAGATCTATCGACTCATTACACAGGTAATGAGAGGCTTAAAAAACACAGTAACAAAAGAACGGAAGTTTTGAATAAGCTGTGAGATTCTACAGTGTGCTAATTGCAAAATAATTAGCAGAATACGTTGCTAATTTATTGTTATTTTATCATAATGCTGTGTTGTTCACTTTAGGATCAGACATGCACAATGCACCAACAAATACGCAATCTTCCTCTCAACCACTTTGGTTTGTCCTTTTCCGGTTTAGGGCTAATCGATCCATCTCACAGAACAGTATCTGAAAGATTAGATCTAGTTATATTTTTCATTTTGGTGATTTTGAATAAATCAGACCTTAAAAACCCAGACCAGATCCAGGCATAATAATAAATAATAAAGCATTAAAAACTATAATTCCATGATTCTTAAATGCACTGTATTTTATACACTTACTTATATTAATTACGCATCATCTTTATGGAGTCGTTGAAGATCTTAAGCAACAGGTTTCCTATATTTTAGTAAGGTAAAGGTCAGTAATTAAGGAAGTAGTTATCAACAATTTTAATTATTTTCATGCAATTAAATCTTAACGCTGTACGCTTGGGTTTAAACAATTAATAAAATAAGCGTCTTTTTATCTAAGAATACCGCTCAATCGGAATGCTTGTGTTGTTTTTTTGTTATTCAGTTTGCAAGGGTTTATTGACTGTCGAACAAGGCGAGGATTCAACAAGGTATAAAAATCTTATTCCAGTTTGATAAAAAGTCTTAAGAAACTACGACAATTCTAACTATCATAGGGTCTCCCCACGTCAGCTGTCCATGCGGAAACGGCTTAAGCCGGTCAGAAATAGCTTCGCGACGAGCCAAACCGAGCGACGTCTTTTTCACTCTTATTGCATGTACATAAACGTTTGTCTGGGTGTCCCCTTGTTTCTCTAACATTTTTTTCATCAAATGTATCATTCCACTAAAGTTCACTTCACCGAAAATTCGAAAGCTATTATCTGCTGAAGCCATGTTGTTTTCAGGTTATCTTAAATAATGTTTTGGGATACGTATTTATTTATTTAGCTTATTTTATTTATAAGTCAAAAAGAAACAACTATAACAAGCGAACTTACCAACTACAAGCTTATTTATAACTACACTAATCTGACAAACCGCCACCGGAATTTTGTGACTATCACAAAATGCTAAAAATTCCTGTCAATGAAATGAAAATTCTGCAAAGTGACACGTTCTACAAAGTGAGTGTCGACAAAACTAGGGTTAAACCCTCTTTAACCGGCCTAAGCCGATTCCGCGTCGCTACCCGTGTAGAAACCCTAACCCTTCAAGTACTTCAAATGTAACTATATAATATGAAATTATTACAGCTGATACAACATACATAATTGCCGTTGACACTCCGTTTAGTTTCAAAGCGAATTAAAATATCTCCTTTACCCATCACGCGGTCATTGTAGTCGTGGGAAAGTATTTATTCATCACTATAGTGCAATCTTAAGTTTAAAGAGCACATTTTCAACTCAAAATCCATGGCATATTCAACGCTTAACCGTTACAAATAAGATCTAAATCAAAATAGAAGACTTACAACATATGCATCTTTTTCTCGATGAGGGCAGAATGCTAAAGTGATATCGTCTCTTGTTAAGTGCTTATACTTATAGTTTAATTCGTTTCTTAGAACTCTGATTATGTGTTGCGGAGAAATTATTCGCAATTTGTCGTGGGTTGGACTGGTTTAGACCAATTGAGCAAGCGCACGTGCTCACGGTTTATTTGAGAATTTAAGATCCTTTAAGCTGCTAATGCACCAAAAACGGCAGCGTTGCGGAGACAATACTAGTGCATTACACGTAGAGACGATCCTATCACCTGTAATATCCAAACTTATTTGATATACCTACATTGGTCGTTAAAAAAATCGTTTGCGTAATTAGTTTTAGGGCTTACACTAGCATCTGAGTTTGGCTCTACCCAGTTTCACTTCAAAAATGATTTATGATTGAGGCAAACCTTGCAAGTCAAATTACATTCAGTTTCAATTATTGTACGTAAATGCGTTAACAGAGCCCATTACAATCCGACATAACAATCAAAGAGCGTATTAATCAAACATATTTTCTTTACAACTTCTTAACAAAATTTCACTAACATATTATACATACAAGAGGACGCCCGCGACTTCATACGAGTACAATTGGTTTTTCGCTAAATACTTCCCCTATTCTAACACTTTAAGAGATGAATTTCCAAAAATCCATTCTTGGTGCACCCTAGGATATCCAAGTAATATTTATTTCCTCAAAAGTTTAAGTCCCTAGGTCTAGGTGCGTTGATCGATCAGCCAGTCAGTTTCTTTTTTTATGTTTACCTATCGATTTAGGTGCATGTTTCCAATAACATATTTTTATACTTTTTTATATACAGTGTGTGACATTTATACGAACATTTTTTTTGACAATAGTTAATATGCGTCCTAATTAAGGTAAAAACATGTGTATTGTTAACATAAGTTGTACTTTTTTTTCATACTAACTAATTCGCCACGCAATGTATCATAAATAGCTCAATTAACCCTCAATTAACTTGCAGTTAACTTAGATTTAATGTTATACATTGCTGCTCGATGGACCTTTTAAAAATTAATTACACTAAATTGATTGGAGTTATTACCTTAATTCCTTCTGTGAACCCTTCACAGCACTTAAAGGTATCGTTACTTAAAATTAATGTTCTTATGGATGTCACACACTGTATTGTGTTTAAATTTAAAATTGTTTCTTACATATTTAATCAGTCATCCAACATTAAACTTGACTGATGTAAGGTATGAAAGTTTCACCTGTTCTATCATAGGAAGCTAGTGGTTGAACTTTGGCTTAAAGCATATTTTACTTAATAAACAGAATCAAACTACCTAAGCATAAATAGGTCCTTCACACGGCGTCGGCAGCATTGTAAGCGGTTAGGTAACGTTTTTCCCCTCGCTGGCGCAACTTGTTGCCACACCGAGTCACAAGACTCCATGCTAATTGGCGTATTTGGCCAATATTGGCGGGATAACGAATCTAATTGGCCACGTGATTGTTAAGAACATTTAATTGTTTTGTTTGTTTTGATACGGTAAGTAGATTAAGTGAGTTTGGTACTTAAGTGCAGCTGGCCAAATAATGGTCTTTAAATTTTGACACAAATTTCTATATAATGTTTGTGTGAAATATCGCGAGAGCTGGATCTTTACATTCAAAGGTGTTTTATCAACTTTTTTTGACGTGCGAATGGAATTCATTCTTAGGGTGGCCGATTAAATATTTGGCCGACGATTGTACACACAGCATAAGCTTCGGATGTTTTCGACATTAACAGTTTTACAGCTGTCCATAATACAAGATCATTGCGTACTAAATAACGATAGCCACAAAGTATTGCGATAAAGTACGCGGATCGGTTGATGAAGTTCAGGTTGCTGTGTTAATCTACTGCCTTCAAATTAAAACATCATTGTTGATTTTTTTACTTTGGAGTTCTTGTAGACAACGGCTTAAACTACCGATCATCCATTCCATTTTTTCTTCTATGCTGTTAGGGGTGTTCAATCATACCTCGATGTAGTATTTATACGAGTATGCGTTACTCCAGCTGTATTAAAACACGAAATATACTGTACACGACACCTCAATACTCGTACTATAACCTTTTAAATAAGCAAGCCGTAAAAAGATATTTCCAATATATATTTTAACTACTGGAAAAACCTAAAACTAAGATAAACATTGTAGTTTTAAGGTTGTTCTTTAGTGCTAAAAATACAAAATAATGAACCCTAAACACTACGCCTGAGCACGACTGGACTTAAGTCTTTGTAACTTTAATTTGATTAGGTATTTTGACACTATTCTTCTTTCTTCGTCATGCTTCGATCCTTTATTTGACCAAATGAAATCTGCAAGATAACGCTCCATTCTGATCAGCACTATCTGTAGGGCCTTTATCAACATTATAAAATTCCATCGTCAACATACATAGCTATAACATCAAACTTAGATAATACTCTTAGAGTAGCCAAAGTACTTTTGTTTCAAACTTTAACACATGTAGATAATTACATACATTGAACATACTGCATTTCCATACTAACCTTCGCTCTTAGCAAAAAAAATGTAGTCTCTTGCTCTTTTCCTTGCTTACATATAACTTAAAACCGCATATTTGTTGCTTGTCCGTAGAAATATAACCCGAAATCAAGGTAATTGAAAGTGCAGTAAAACAACGTTTTAAATTCTACTTTCGTTGTTCAAATCACCGAGAATTCAAGGCCGCGAGGATTCCACGGTATTATTAAACTTTAAGCCAGTAAATGAGTGCATTTGCTTTGCTGTAGAGAACTAAACCGTACAAAAGGATGTCATGGCAACGCCCCAGTAACAAATACCCAAGTTAAAAGCCTGAAGCAATTTAACCACTTAGCAACAAAGTAAAATATTCAAGACTAGTTTTTAAACTCGCGAACAGATAAAGGCTATATTTAAGTATATTTTGTTCAAAAATACAATAAAATCAAGCGTCGGCGGAAATAAAAAGAGCTGGTTAAAAACTGCTTTAGTGCCCTTGAAAGCGAAACTTGTAGAGTTCATTCAGAGTTTGTTGACTTCAGCTTCATTATCAGTTAAGTATTTAGGCAGCACAAAGGATGAATAAAAATAACGAATCATGGTACTGGTTGTTTTAATAGTCTAGACTCTAGGCCCTCAATTGTGCTTGCATTAAGATACAAATTAGCACAGGTTTTACTTAAGTATTGTGTATTGTAAAGAACTGTTAGTTAAAAAATACAGCCGTTTTAAACATTAATAATCGAAATTCAACATTAGACTCATATTCAGCATAAATTAAAATAAAATTTAGTAAAGATATTATTTATTATAAAATACATTAGACAAATAATATTATAATAGAAACATTATACTAAAATATAGTATACACAAAGGCAATTAAGGTACCTTAAAATAAAATACAAATTTAATAATTATTAGTGTACATATTTATTTCAGCATACTCGTAAATTATTAGTTGGTAACTACATTCGTAAACGCAAAATAAATTAAGGGGGGCGATAAAATATGTCCAATTAAGTGATAAATAAACGTAATAATTCTAAATTCAATATGGCAGCTGTGTACTTTGCTTAGGTTTGGTCTGATTTTTCATGGTCAAATAAAGGTATACGTGTCAGCTAATTAACCCTTTCCTTTTCTTTTGTCCTATAAAAACAAGAGAAAATAAAGAGAAATCAACTGTTATTATTGACCAAGGGCTAGAAAAATGTGCTCTTTACATGCCGATAGTAAACTTTAACTGTTACCCAATCACCGATTAGTCTGCACATCGTTTATGTGACACACTTTACCCGCATCGTTGCGTCATGCGCGCGGGCATACGCGGAAGCGCGAAAACGCAAATTACTTCGCCAAACAAATGCGTTTAAACACGTTTAAACAACAGAGCCAATATACTTCTATTACTCTAGTAGTTCCTTTATTATCGAGTGTATTTGATGGTATTACATAATTCGAAGAGCATAAACGATGCACATCGTGTGCACATAGTGTGTCACATAAACGATGTCACATAAACGCTTAGTGATTTTCGAAAACGATTAAATGTATAGGATTGCCGTAAACTCTGGCAGTATGGGGTATAAGTATCTCAGAGACCCACCACAGCGATGACGGCGATGGTGGTGTTGGGACGGGTTATTGTGTAGTTGTGAATAAATAAATCTCTTATTCAATTTTATTGTATTTTTAATTATTTATGCATATAATAGTAGGTTAACACACTAATTAATTAAAATAATAAATTAATACTAAGTTGGCATGAAACCCGAGATCCTCGTCTGTTTTTTCTGAAGGTTGCTCAGAGAGTTAGAATATTGATCGATATCTGAATTGATCATAATAATTTTGAATTTTGAAGGATTTAGATGAATAAAAGAAACGTAAGAGTTGCCAGGAACGAAATGAAAAAAGGCGGTTGTCGCAACCTTGTTACAAAATGACGACCAGAGGCCGGAAATCTCATAGCACTTTTGAGCTGTCATAGGGACTTCTCGTTTATCGACTTCCGATATACATATTTTATCGATATATTATAGAACACAACATATCAAAAAAGATTAAAGTAGAGTTAAACAACAGGCATGCAATACATGTCAAAAGCAATTAGGTTTGGGTTTAAATCTTGTCTTACAAAATTAAAATTAGTCTAACGATTTGAAAAAAAAAAAAATCTCTTATACCCGTAAGATGTATCTTTATTTGATTTTTGTAAGAACTGTTTCTGCTTCTATATCACGGTTGACAGTTAAGGTAATTTAAAAAAAGATACTCATAAATTGTAAGTACCTACTTGTATTTCAAATATGGCTGCAATTTTGTAAACATGCTAATTACGCAAAGTCACACGTATAATTCATCTTAGGATTTAGACAGAGCCGTGAAAAGTTTCATAACTACGAGTATGTTGACAAGTACTTTAAGACATCCAGCCATGTTGCAGAATGTAGAAAAATTTAATGTTAAGCACATTAAAAATTACTTAATACACAAATTTTGTTTTAATTACCTTTTAAAATCTTAAGCTACGATATAAAAAGTATCCTACTAGCCTACTTAGTATATAGTATTTTTTAAGTTGAAGCTTGATAAGTATTACAAGTTACTTGAAAGTTTACTTATTGAAAACACATTGTCAACCAGTTCACACAATATCCTTATGCAAGTTTGTAGCATAGCTTAGCAACTCTACCAAAATACATATTTTACTCCTGACTCTAACCGTGACACGGTATTAGACTTAAAATATTAAAAAAAACCAAGACGCCATATTGCTATTTTTTTTAAAATGGGGTTTGAATTCAGTAATTTATGACCCAAAACGAGTTTTTTTTACCCCGCCTTCAATTTATTTTTAAATGTAATCTAATCAAATTACACTTCATAAAATTAAAATCGAGCAAAAACTGATTTTAAAAGGTTAACAACTTGTTTGAATTGAATCCCATTGGCACACAAATATCAATAAAAAATCGGTTAGCCAATTAAGTAGCAATGCGTTTTATGAATGAAGCAAATATCCAATATCATTTGCGTTTATATCACATGATAGCATTATCCGTAAACATTTGTTTTTTGTTTTATCGGGGTTCCGCAAGTTACCTGTGAACCTGTGTATTACCATCATTTTGTAATTTCATATTTGACTTTGTTACAACGTTTTATTTAACATTACAAAGTGAAGCGCAAGTGTTTATATAGGGTGTTAGGCGCATTGTTGGACAAAATTGAAAGAAACAAGAATAAAACCGCTAATTTTTTTAGGCGGTATTTTCATATTTCTTTTTAATTATTTGATTTTAAATAATGAATTCTGGTATTTTTTCCTGGAACTCCTTATTAGGCCTGAATAAGTAGTACATGGCACCACTTATTCGCCATTTTTTTTGTCCAACCATGCGCCTAATACCCTGTATTCTTTATCTTTAAGAAAATATCTAATGATAGAGTCAAAAAGATCTCCTTTGTACTTAACGTAGCCTAGGCCGACTTAATTCGGACTTGTTAGTTCAGTCTTGATAAGCAGATGATAGTCATCACTCTTAAATCACGGGCTCTACATTACTCAGTAAAACAATATTACTATGAACATGTTATCGTATTGTCACGATATATTATGATATGCATGGTGTGACTCTAACTTACTTGACAGTTATGGCGACCGAGTTAAAAACAATACGATAACATGTCGAAAGCAATATGGTTTTACAGAGTAGAACAGAGCCCTAGTTCGAAAAAAGTATAGTCAGCAATAAAAATTTGATTTACAAATGTCATTTTTGCCAGTAACTTGAATTTTACTACCCTTTTTTGCCAATCTACTCGTATTACACGAGCCAGGATCGCTAGCGCCACCACACACGCGGTATCGATCAGGATGTTCGCTAAAGGTCAGGCGCGTCCGGCTCGTGAGGTCACGCGCAGCTTTGTTACAATTTACGCCAATATCTTACTGTACATCCGTGTGGACCAAAAAAAAAGACAAATCGGTTGCAGTTGTTTATAATTGCCGTGTTTTTTTTTTTATGTAGTCTTAATAGCTTGGAGAAGGGAAACGAGTACATCAGCTCTCTGATAGTACGTTGGCACATAGACGTTTGCAACCTCAAGACCTGCAATCTCAAGATTACAATGCTACGATAGCAAATGCTTTGCCAACCCTAATTATTAAGACGGAATGTCTCTATACTAGGTCAGTTCACCGGTTATCTTACTCCTACATCGGAACACAATAATGTGAACACAATTAAAATATTAAATTGCCGTAGCATTCCAGACGGACCCTGCACAGTCCTAAAATGTATAGATATCGGGATTGGTATTAAGCAGTTTCTTTAAATGATATTTTTTTGGCAAAAGAAAATTGTATACACTAAATATTGATGACACATTAGCCTAATTGGTAGTGACCTTGCCTACGAAGCTAGCGGTCCCGGGTTCGATTCCCGGTATGGGCAAATTTTTTATTGAGCACGAGTATTTGTTTCAGTTTCTTAGATGTTTTCTATTTATCTAAGTATTTATTTCTGTACATAATTGTTTATACCGTTGTCTAGTGCCCTTAATACTTGCCTAGAGCTTAGTTTGAGACTGGGTCAATTTATGTGAGATTGTCCGATATTTATTTAATTAATACTTAATACTCAACACTCAATATATTTATTGCATTCCACACTTTATAGATGTTTTTTTTTATATTCCTATTGGCTGTATTAAACACTGTCAATAAAACATTAAATAGAACACATGCACTCAAAAGTAATAAGGAATTTTATATGATGAGTAACTCACTTTATCTGATATAATACGTATTAATACAAAGAAATACTTTGTATGTGATATTCTCATCAAAAGTCATTAATATGTATAAAGTAGTAAGAATTATACATCGATTAATAACACTACATGATATTAATTTCAATTATTTATTGCTACGAGTAAGTATCAATCAATTATGATGGAAATGTCCATTAGGCACGCGGCAAAAAATACTAAGCTCGCCCGTTGAAGTCTTATGTAAGAGTCTATGCTCACATATCGAAATTATCTCGATTTTACATCACAAAGTCTCTAAAATATGTAAACAGAACTTAAAAGTATGGCGATAAGGTCTATGTGCACACATTTTTGCACCTTTGTACGAATATTTTTTTTACCCTGGACTGTACTTTAACATTATTTGAAGTTGCCTAATTGATATAGTTTCTAATCTTTATCGTAAAGGGACCCCGAAAATATTGTAAGAGGAATAATTATCTTAATAAAAAAAACAGCTATTGATCATAATTGACATCATTCAGGAATTTTAAATCCGTATAAGAAATCAACAATGGCCGGTAGGCCCGAGTCGTGATTAAGCATTAACCAAAACACTTAAAAAAAGTCTAAATCCTGTTACTACTTTAACAAATCAACACTATAGGGTCTTTGCCTAATTTTTTATTAGTATTTAAATTGAAGCTTTTTTACCTTCCGAATAGCCTAGTATAAATAGTTTTTTAATATCTTTCAAAATAAGAAAGATATAAATGTTTAAAACTTGCTTTTAGATAGAGAGGAAAATACAGTAATATGACGTCATATTACTCAACCGCCATATGAAACACACGCAAAACATCGTTTCGTGAGAAAGAGATAGACAAAAAACTTTAAAAGGCTATAACTTTTTTATTTTATTACCAATTTCAAATTTGATTTTGAATTATTTTATCATACTACATATATTGATATATTATCCAAATTAATATATGTAATTTAATATCAGGCAAATACCCTATTGTTAGTAGTATTATTGACTACCAAGATCGATTGTTATATGTCCTTGTCAATTTGTATTCAAGCGAGGGAGACAGAACATGTTGACCGTCGACAACGACTCGAATGACATAAGCTTTAGTCGGTCACTGTAAGTAGGTGGCCGCGTAACGCAGTAGCGATCTGAATACGAAATGATTCACGAGCTTAATTCGATATTCTATGTCAGGTGCAGATATAATAGTTGTTAAAAAAGTTGGAGGTTGAGTGTATTCGGGCCTTCATATAACAATTGATTGACTTATTTTGTAGAATTGTTTTAAAATGGTATCTATTTTTTTTCTATATGTTAGTTACATAGTTAATTTATTAGTTGCATTGACAGAAGCGCGCGGAGCTAACCCCATGTGCTTCTGTTTAGTGCACAAGAGAAAACACTCTTTAACCAAACAATTGTCCTCCCGTGTAAATCCATGGCCTTATTTCTCTAATAAGTCATTGTCTAAAACTTGACATTAGCCATTTACATCTTGTTAAAACAAGGAGTGCAAATAAGTAAAATAGTATTTATTGATAAAAGTTGAAAGTATAAATCTATCTACATGCACTGTACGTTTTTTTATCACGAAAAACAATAGTAAATTTTACCAAAAAGCGCAGATAGATTTCTTTTCCGTAATTTTGAGTAAGTAAATACTATAAAAACTAATGACCTTACATAATAACAATACATGGCAACACTGTTATGTCGTCACTGATATAAAGTTACACATTCCTATGTAATAGGTAATTACTTGCCATACCTACTTAAAGAGTGAAAAAGCATTAAATTACTCGCTAAAAGCATTTAAGAATTTTGCCGGCATCAAAGCGAGGTTGATAATTGGTGTCTTACCTTAACCCCCCATTTATTAATTATAAATACTTCAGACAATGCGGGGTAAAGGGTTAAAATTATTTATTCTATGCCTTGTGTCTGTAAAAAGGCCATTGTGTCGTGTTCAAACGCAGATGAGCCTTTGTGCAATCAAAAACGTTCGCACATAAATCGTCAACAACATTCTTTAAAAATTGCTTAATTTGTGTTAATTGTTGCTATTCAAACTTCAATCATTCCGCACTATCGCGTGATGAAGCTCTTTAATATGTACCAGTAGTAGGTACAGCTTTATAAGTAGCTGTACACTTTGCTCCTTTGTCACTTTAAGGTCATGTTTTAAATACTGCATGTGTTTGTCAAGAGCGTTAAAGCGACAAGGTACAAAATTGTGCAGTTACTTATAAAGCCGACTGTGCATTAAAAACCATTTAAACGTTAGGCTGCGTGATCAGTTAAAAAATGTAGGACCGAGTCAACAAACTCTTTTGTAAAGATATTATACTATGAGGCATTTTCAATTCTGTGAGGTAAGACAAGTCGCTTAACGCTAACGTAAAGGATTTTCGATAACTGACCTAATATATGGAATTGACGCGTAGGCGCTCGACGCGACCGTCCGACAGCTTACGTTAATACATTTTGGAAAATAACGAACGCCAAATGCATCTTCTCTAGGAACTCTGAACCCATAAAGAAAAAATACCTCAGCATGCAGCATAACAAATTATTTTTAAAGTGAATCATAATGTAGCTATGCACCAGCCGCGCAGCCTTGATTTAACCAGATGAACAAATTGTTGAATATCGAAATTATCAAGTTTAAAATTTTAGTTATCTGAGCCGGTTCCGATAATCATGACTAAAAGCAATGTCGTAAACTTTCGGCACTAGGTTGACTCAGACAGACTGACTGAGTAGGTCTTAAAATTACACCACTTTTTTATTTATTTAATAAAATAAATCAATTTTTCAACAAGAATACTTTTGCGCGAGAAAGAAACACAGCAACGAATGCAACACTATATTGCTTTGTACTTATTGCCTACTAGTGGACGGCCCTCGCTTTGCGTCGGTTTATGTGACATTGAGATTTTTAACCGAGAAACTATTTTTATTTTAAAATAAATAGCCTTCATTAAGGGATACTGCAACTTCTTAATAGTAAAATGGTTTTAAAATTGGTTCAGTAGTTCCGGAGATTACCCCTATTAAATCAACTAACACAATTTTACCGCGTTATATTATAGTTCACATTTATTTTCAACCTCATTTCAATATGAACTAGAAATTTCAAAAGCTAGATATTGGATCCAATTAGAGATATGTCAACATTGCATTTAAAGACGTCAATCCAGCGTCGCTATTGCCTAACACACTCGCAATCGCAATCGGTTTCAAAGCGGAACAATTGTTTTCATTCTGTATGCAGACAAGCCTTCGATTTTCAAAATGAAAACGATGGCGATTGCGAGTGCGTTAGGCAATAGCCCCTCTGGTCAGATTCTAGCCTAAAGAGAATAGAGTTTGACATTTATAAATCATATTAAATACGTCTAAGTTTTCAGACCACTATTTTGAGTTCGAACTATTAGGTTCCACATTTTATGTAATATAACAAGCCATACTCCTAATCAATTCAAATACAATCATGTTCTATTGATTACAGCTAACAAGATGCTGTTAACATCAATTTAAACAAAAATCATCCAGGAAACATGCATAACAAACGATACTGCTCTTTCTATAAAAAGGGTGTAATTGTTAATGAACCATTTTTATATCACCAACCTATTCAATAAAAATATAAGGTTCAAATTGCTCTGGCTATTAAATTACAAGTGACTTTTCAATGGCATAATAAATACCTTAGGAAAATCCGCGTAGCCACAGCATCACATTAGATTCTTAGAAGATGAGTAAACTATTAGTATTCACGTAAACAGCGTCAAGAGACGTAACTGCTATTACGACAGTTTAGGGTCAAGGTTTGTAATTTAAAATTCAGATTGGAATTCATTTCGGAACCTTTCCGTGGCACGCGCCACATCGGTATATTCGTCAATAACCCATCAGTACGCGTGTCAAGTTTTGTAGTAATAACTCTCTGTTTTTTTGGCATGTTCTGCAGCCTAAATGGCTTGATGGTTGTGGTATTGACGTAGAGTATAATATTTTAGTCAAAATAATTTTATGGAGGGGCGTTTACCTACTTTTTAACATATTTTGACAACAATATCAAAAAAACTAGGGGTTTTCAAAGATTGCATTTTATTAGACTTGTAGTAGGTACCTATTCAGAGGATCATCGTAAAAGTATTTGTAATATTTCGTTAAACTAATACTGTCTTTTTCCATTATCTCTCCCTAGTCAACTATGAAAATTCACTGTTGACCAAATTTATCAAAAAATATCCACAATACACCGCTTGAATAGAACATTTAGAATTTGGTGTTGAACTCTCTATCGATCAACCAAAAAGGTCGTGTTTACTTAACGTTCTTCTGTTTATATCAGCGCAACTTGTTTTCATAACCTTCCGCTAAACAATAGGTATTAAAATAGAATATCTCATCTTGCGCCGTGAGACTTTGTTGAAGCTAAAAGAGCTGTGATCACAACAATTTAAGAGGAAGTTGACTCACAAACATTACGTTCTTCTTAAAAATATTATAAAAATTGCTCATCGTAATTTTGGACTTGTAAATAGTAAAATACATAGCGAAAAACTGGCGCTGGCTTCAGAAGAAACAATACGCTGAGCTGGGACCATTTTACGTCATCTGGCATTAGGTTTACCACACGTTTTGTGTTTCGTTTGTTAAGTTGGTTTTCGTCAATTTGTTCAATGTCTAAATTAAAAGTAATCCTCCTGTCAGTAAAAGTAAAAGGGGCTTCGGGTTTGAACTTTTCATACGCTTTTATGCGAGTCTATTCGAATTTATCTGACCCGAGAGACTTACTTGAATTGACAAATGGTTTAATGGTCTCTCATACTATTTTCATTCAAAAGCACTAACTACCGTTATCTGTAACATTGTAACACTCTTTTGTAACAATCAATACCAACAGATTATAAAATCAACATTTTAAGATCTGTTAACTGATATCCAATATCACCAATGCTTAGCCCTCTAGTCAACTATGAAAATTCACTGTTCTAGAAATATACACAAGGACGACGCTCGAAAAAAATTTTTTATTTTATTTAAGTGACAGTAAACACATTGTAAGTGAGTTAGTTAAACGCTAATGCGCTTGGCCTTTACGCAGTATTAAGAACAATGAAGAAATTGCAATGTAAAAACATTGCGGCAACGCATGGCCCTTTATTGTTTAAACTCATCCAGTTCAGCGACTATGAGTTTCGCCACTGACCTTGTCCAACATACTCCATGAGCCACCATTTTGGTATTCTATATCTGTGGTCACGTAGCGACTTTCGCTCTAACGTCAAAACGGTCGAAGGCTGCCAATTCGGCGATTGCATTTCTGACATTGACACTTCCATTTGTGAGTTGGTTATTGTTATCAAGTAAGATGACAGAGTTACTAAGAATTTGATGAGTTGCCTCGACCTTTAGCATCGAGATGGATAGAGTTTATTTATTTATTTATAAAGATATTCTTGTGGACTTACAGTTTAAACCATAGTGCCCAACAAGATACATACAAAAGAGAGATACAGAGTTACTTTGTCTTCAACTTAGCTCTAACATACGGTATTTTGGTATTCATTCAATATGATGGGACATGTTTCGCTTACATTTTCGCAACGGTATTTTGGTTGCTTAGTTACGAAAGAAGAAATTGGATTTTCAATAATCCTAAAAAAAAATGTACCTAGTAGGCTATATAGGCTACGTCTTCCTTTTATTTATTTATTTAATCTTTATTGCACAAAAATACAAATAATGCTTTTTTGTGCTTGTTACTTATTACTTACTTATTATTTGTGTCTACATCTTGCTGCAAACAAGTAAAACTTTTCGACATTACATCCTTGAAATAAAGAACTTTCCACAGTATTGACACACAAATCATATTTCATGCTAATTATAAATGGTGCCTTGAAAATATTCCATTAACAGTGTCATAATACGCATAATATAACCGATATTCAATTTGGGGTTGGCGATTATAGTTACGTTGAAAATAGAAGCTATAAAATTTTCAATATTGGTTTATTTTATTTATATCGGGAAAATGAAATACTTATCTGAAAAACAACCCAAATGAATCTCGCGTTTAAGGTATAAAATCTTCGGCCCTAGTAATAAAAGAGTAGAAGTGTTTTCTGTTCAGTCACCAGCAACAATATATGATCCAACATTGGACTCAAAAATATCCTTCCTTATTACTGGAGGAATAAGAGCGTGTCAGATATTTTTAAGCGCAATGTTGGGTCATATATTATTGCTGGTGACTTTACATGACGCATTTCCTATTTTACTTCGAGATAAGTATTTTAGACTTATACCCATTATTAAGTTACTAGGCATACAGCAATATGTTACATTGTGGAATAAATTTGACAGCTTAAAATCTAAATCTCACGGGGATTATGACTGAGACAGACGACGTTTGAATGGAAGCCATTCAAGACGTAATAATGATATGATTATAAATAAACTATGCACAATGACATAAGTAGAAAGTGGATACTCGTACTAAGCAACGAGTGTCGGCTGATAAAAATGAAAGCCTTGCTTGTGGTTACCATGTGGCCGCGATGCAAGCACAACCATACTGCGGTTGACATTACTTCCTAGATACGTTTGAACAGTCGGAAGTAGTTTATTCCGATTTTAATACGACGCTTTTTTTTTAAACAAACATAACAATGTAGTGAAAGAGTACAAAAATATTTTGTTGATCTAAATCTTACTAAATACTTTGTGTTTTCATGTTTGAAATACACGCATCTAAACCTTTTGATGCTCGTGTTTCAGTTTGTCTGACGGTGTATTAGGCATATACATAATAGTGTTAGCTTTTGTTATTTTTTGCGAGTCATATAATTCATCTTCAAACGGTGTTCTTAGCACAGCGTTAGTTAAAAAAACCCATAAAATGCTAAATTAATTATGTGGTGTTTCAACATTATCTGCAGCCCTAAGTCTGTCAGGTCACCTGACAGCCCAAAATCTGTGCAAAAATGTATGAAACCTTAAAATAAACTCTAAGAACGTGTTCTAATGTGATGAACTGACAGGCCAATGTCGTCCGACGGACTCCATTCTTGCTAAAAGCCTTGCAATACAGTCACGTTAACTTTGCTGAAACCCTTACCTGTAGTAAGCACACACTTTTCAAATGTCACATTTTCGAATTCGATGATACCAATCGAAATACTCAATCTTTCCATATATATTTTTTTAATTTCATAATATTTGTTATTGACATAAGCGCTTCACGTGACCATCCGGCAGATTAGATACGATACGAGTACGATACGTCAGTCGTATACATTTTCGGTAAAGATCTCAAAATTCATCTTGTCTAGGGCCAATGAACATAAATGATCATGCCAGGGGTACTGGTTATCATAAATTACTGTAGTGAACTGGTATATAAATCGACATTAAGTATAATTTCTGCATTACTATCATACCAACGTACTTTTGACATTTAAAAAAAAGTGTAAGTGTTGTGAAACTCGTCCGTTCACACTCTTTTATTTTTAATTTAAAACTTTACACATGCCAGTACTGTCACTTCCTGAATGGAACCAGTTGCAGAGTGGCGATCGATCTTGTCACGAGGAAGGTTTGTTAGCCTCGGCCGCAGTAACCAATATATGCAGTAGGCTTGTTTTTTATTAATTCATGTATGATGCTGTCACAATGTTTATGTATTTGCCGGAAGTAACTTAGCTGTATCAAAGAACAATCTTTAAAATAGACATTCTATATTAGTCCTGAGGGTTGGCAACGCATGTACAGTTTTGAGATTTTTTTGTAGTTTTGCGCCCCATTGCCTTGTCTTTGCAATAATTTAATAAGAATAATTCGAATCAGGAACAGAAAATGTATGTGCAAGCCGCAAGCGACTGGTATCTATTTTTTTTTCCGTTTCATTTTTGGCAAAAGAGGTATTAAAATGCTAGAGTAATGAGAACGGGTCATTGTATGATGCAATTTGTATCCACATCGATGAATTATGATATTGATTAGACAAGCTCGAATATAACTACAAATATACTATGTACCTCTGACGAAGTTTATTTTATTTCATATTGTTATTATATTGTTTACGTCATGGACACCTTTACTTTCAATCAAGTTAATAAAATCTACTGTAAACAATGCGATAACGATATGATTTAAAATACTTGTACTAGCACACTTACACCCACAGTCTGGGGTCCTAGTGAAAGCGGGTATATCAAATGGTTTTTTCAGAAGTTTATGAAATTTTAGTTTTTTCCGTTTTTTTCGGGTTTTTTAGGAAAAATAACAATTGAATATGACAATAATATAATGATAATCAATTACTGTCACTCTCGCCACCTATTTCAATTGCTTCGGCCTCCATGTCGTCGATGTCGCCCTTTTGTAGGTGCAAATAAAAATCCGAAAAAAACGAGTTATTTCGAAAAAATCTAGATTTTTTCCGGACTTTTTCAACGCTAGGGTATATACACAAACAGAGTATACAAGAATTAAACTCTTTTTCATTTCATCTTTAGAAGATTTATTAATGCTTTTTTAAATAAAACCACAGGGCCTTAACTGATGAATGATTGCGAACAGCTAACAATGCAGTAATATGCTTTACAATAAAGTGAAATAAATGCCCAGTTTTCATTGTTTAAAAATCTTATTTCCTACGTTTACCTACTGTTTTCCCACCGAAATATTTTTACTGTGGCACAATGTATTGTGTCTGTTATTCCATAAATCGACGCATTGCATATGCGTATCGTCTTCCCCATTCAAGAGCTGATGGCCTACGTTTCGAATTGGAATAAGTTTATTGTACTTACAAATGATATGTGATCGTCATTTGTCCTTATATAAAATTCACCAAGCACTATAACAGGAGTTTATTTATGTAGATGTTTTATTTTGTTTTGGAGAAATTCAGATACAAGTGATTCGAAAATGTTTCTCAGTTTTACTGGAATATTTTTACCACAGAAACAGTCACCGTTTTGCTGTAGTCGCCCATAAGTAAAAGTACCCAAATACCTAGAAAAAAAATGGATTTCGTTGAAAAGACACAATCTGTGAAACGACCAATAAACTTCTTTTGTTTTAGTTTACGTTCGCGTATATTAAACGTTTTCGTTGCTTTTAGTAGCTTACATTAGCGAGTAAAAGACATGATAGTAGCACCATCATCTACGTACACCGGTCACAAGTAAAAAAATAGTTCCAATGTTTACTTGTATTGAATTGAATTAACAACCGCGTGTCATAATTTCATTCGATTACTTTTAATTGTAACATGTTACAATACAATACAATACAAAACACTTTGTTGTACACCAAACAAAAACATTACAGATAATCAGTGCAATTTAAAAAACACAGGTAATCAACAGGCGCTCTTATGATTAGCAATCTCTTCCAGAGAACCTTAGCAGGGATATGGTGTCAAATTAAAATATACGTACATAAACCTAACATTGGTGTTTGTTTGTTGCAGGCTTAGGCGTGGTCTGCTGCTGCTAGCAGCGGTATCCTGCTCGCTCGTACTAAGCAAGTCAGAAGACGGTCTCTTGGCCGTCCCCAGTGACCTCAAGCGAGCCGTCAGCGAAGCCCTAGCCTTAGAACGAAGGTTTTTACAAGGAGCTAATGATGCGTGAGTACTGTTTTTTTAAGTTACTACTAATTTTAAGTTGCTACTGTGGCCGTCTGACATGAATTCTTTTGAAGAGGATTAATTTTACATGTGTCGGGTTTCTACTTATTTGGGTTAAGCATAATTTGTTTTGAAAAATAATTAGAACCCAAAACGGGGATCCGAGCGCGCAAGCGCGGCCGCCTTCACCGTCTTGATGCAAATAAACCAAAAAGGTGACATTCCACTTTTGGGGTGTTCATGTAGTGTAGCGCCCCTTAGAGAAAAAAGATAAATAACACTATTGGGATGGCCCCGGTTGGGCCATCATACGTTAAATTTTGACCTGAAAATCAAAAGTAAAACCGTACGAATTTTTTAACAAAGTTATATTATTATATTACAAGTAAAGGAAAAGTCACTAAATAAATTACACTGTTATAAAACAAATAGATAGAAAGACCGTCACTGAATTTACCATATTTGAGTCCGGAACTTACATGATATATCGGTCAAGAAAATATAAACCTACACTTGCTGTTTGTCACTGATTAAAAGGCTACCAGAATTAAGGATTCACACAAACAGTAAGGGCGTCTACAAAGAGACACGGTTGTCATTACTAGTAAAAAAATCAATCCAGATTAAACAGAATTAGCTAGTATCCTATCGGTGATACTTAGAAAGCGCTTTCGTTAAATACCCACTGATAGTACTAGAAACATGTATAATGCGAGTTAAAATAAAAACTACAATTTAGGCGTTACTCAGTAAAAAGGCAACTGTGCCGAGTTAAAAAATACCGAAACCGAAACCAAAAGAACTAAAACAGTTCGGAGAGGCGCGCGGGCCTTTTAAAATTTAGAAAGATAAATCGGCGAACGAAAACATGACTATCCTGATAAAATCCGTGGCCGCTGATCGGGGTCACTTCTGCCGTCGAGCTGCGACTGCTGCAACCGGAACGTATTCGACGCTGCGCGTAAAAATGCCGGAGCAACAGCTGTCGTGCCGTCGCCTAGCAAACGCGTTCCTTGCGAACCATGCGGTAAATTACTCCATAATATAGGTCCAAGCTGCCCATGAAGTTGTGGGGTAGCGGGGGGTGCTGAAAAGAACACCTTTACTCACAAAGTGGAACAGACAAAATGAAAGGAGGGAACCTAACCATGGGAACCACTAAAAGCAGGACGGCATCAAAAGCCAACTCACCCGTTATCCAGACAATTTATGAGGACAGCAGCATTTCACCGATCCGTTTACATTCGGAACGAACAAATATACTTCAGCCGGCGATCCTCGAGAAGTCCCGGTAACGGCGCTTCAATCCGTCCAATACAAAACGCGTAGTTGAAATTTCACATTGAATAAAAAATGGCTGGTTAAAATTATTTAGTGTACCGATGCAAAGGTTCGAGATAGAATGTCAAAATATACAGAGGAATCAGAATTAACAAAAACGAATTCAAGATTCAAAATCGACGGTACAAATTTCTGACTCTTACCGGTCAATGAAAAAGCCCATAATACCAAATAGGCTATGAAACGGAAAAGGCGGAATAATTTAGCGATAATTAACGCGAACCAACGCGATTTGTAGCAATAATGCTACAGTAGGTACTATCAGACCAATGGAACTAAATTGATATAAGATTGCCGTATTTCCTATTGCAGTAACATTTCATTTATTAGCCACTCTCTACTTTTAATTATTTGAACCGTCCAACAAAGAAAATAAACGAACAAAGACGTTGTTAATTTGGTTTATTAACCAAAGTGCATCACCCTGTCAGTTTGAGAGAACGATTATCCGCAATCGTCACGCTACGCTTCCGCCAATTGGATGCGGTGTGTTAATTCTTTAAATTGTTAACATTTTGCCTGTAAGATATTTTTAGAAAACGATATGAAACCCAGGTAACATTTTTAATTTAGTATAAGTAAGTTGCAATATAAACTTAGCCTGTGAATTAAAGAAGTGTAAACAAACAAATATCAAGACAGACTTCCAGAGCAACAAAGATAACCTTTAGTATCTGTATGTAGGTCTTGACTGGTTAGCATATAAGTCATGGTTTTTTACACTTAGTTGGTTACCTACTTAGACACAGTATAGAAGTTCGTTTCATTCCCGATCCGACAATGATTATTCCTGGGTTTGATTTTAGGTATGAGCAAATATTTGCGAGATTAACGCGAGTAGGTATGGGATGTTTTCTATGTATCTAAGTAACAATTACAAATTAAAACTAAAAATATGGCAAATTTAAAAATAAATTAAAGCAAAAATAAACCTAATTATAACTAAGCCCAAATAACAGGTGGCAAGATGAAGTAGTTTCGGTCGCCGACTCGAGTTGGACAAATACTGCAAAAAACAGAGAAAAATGGGATACTTTGGAGGAGGCTTTTACCCGAAGGATGTTATCCCATACATTAATGTTATCAATTAATAATTTTAAAATATTGTATTTAATTTTATTTATTTCTTTTTTGTATGGAATAAATAAAGCTTTTATTATTATTATTCTAGATATTTATTTAATTTTCTGTACATTAGGTTTTTTATAACAAATATTCAAATATAAAAGTAAAATAACAATACTAATACAAAAAAAATAGACATTATAAAAACCTAACCTACGATTATTATTATTATTATTATTATTATTATTATAACTAAGCTATTTAAGGTCTGTCCATTCTTACTTGTCTTATACAGTAAACAAATTTCTAACCACAAAATGAACCATTTTTGCTACAACAGCTCTGTTATCGTATATAAAGTAAACTGAGTAAAATTTTGGACATCACTTGGCCAATGTATCGTCTGTGATTGCTTTATTTTGTTTATAATATATATAATAGCTGTTTTAGCCAAAAAAAAAAGGTTAATTTTGAAGTTAGAAAGTTGTTTACTATATAAGACAAGTAAGAATGAACAGACCTTAAGTATGTTTTCTCCATATATAAGTAAGTTTATGACTAGTACTCATCCAAACAATACAAACCTAGATCTTACTTCGGGACTAGGTCCACTGTGAGGTTGTCCCCTGATATTTTATCAATATTATACTTGTTTTTAGTCACAACTGCTCGTCAGCGGAGGACGAGGTCAGCAGCACGCCGTGCCCACCCAGCAAGTATCGGAGTGCAAGCGGCGAGTGCAACAACGTACGGCATCGCCCCTGGGGGAGACGCGGGGACGTCTTCCTGAGGCTACTGCCGCCTAACTATGCCGACGGTAATTTTTTATGCCATAGACCTGGTATTAGTACCTAAGACCCATAGACATTTGCAAATGCACAATCTCGAGACTGAAATCCCAAGACCACAAAAGTATTGCCACACCTGAGGACTTAGATGGAATGCCTCTATGCTCGTCAGTTCAACGGTTGTCTTACCTAACACCAGAACACAACAATGTAAACATTAGTGAACCATGTGTAATGGTATGGGTGGGTTCAGCAGCTAAATGAGTCTGTTACATTTAAACTCCACCTTGTACAGGGTCCGTCCTGATCACTACCGCCATCCTATCCTTTTAAAATCGCCCGTGTAACCTATGTTATATCTAATGGTGTTATGCACAAATACGTTTTTGCACACAAATAAAAGCATTGTAAAATGATACGTTTGTCAAACGTATTTTTGGTGAAATGAACGGTCTCCATCTGTATCCCTTTTTGTTGACGGGCAGAAAAGCTTCTGCGTTCGAGACAGACCACGTGTTATGTAGGATTTTGACCTATAAATGTTGATACGAAATTGTGGATACCATTAAAAGAAAAATAAATCTGTAAAAGTCGTTTTTGAAATTATTAAATAAGCATAATCATTATATTTATAGAGATATCGACGTTTTGTGGGAATAAACCCATAGGCATTGGTAGACATAGGTACAAACTCATAAAGCGGCGCCATAGCTATCTAATTAAGGTTATTAAAATCGATGGCCAAGTTCATTGCACAACAATACACAACGCAGAACAACTGTAATTGAACGATTAAATTTATTTCCGCTATGACGGTGGGAGCACAAAGAATTCGCAATGAAGGCTGTATCGACCAATACCTTAGTTGGCACGTGATTAAGTAGATTTAAGGTTATCGCACATGTCAGTCCTGTGGCCATAGACAAGCTCTGTATAGGTACTTGTACTTATTCTGTGGTATAGGCATCTCCTCACCTCATCAGTTCGAGGCGAGTTGACGCCGTTACGAGTAGGTATGTGCGTTGCAGTATGGAGTTTCATACAAAAAAGATGCGCTTGATGTAAACAAATAAATGTCAATTTGTGGGGCAATCTCTCACAAACTGACATACCGGTGAACTCTAAGACATTTTAGAAAAAAATAAGGCGTTCCTTATTCAAAGGTATATAAAATCGTCATCGAGGAACGTCGTCGTTATTGGAACTGAACAGCGATTAACATACTTATGTGGAGAAATTCATACTTAAATACATAGACAACATCCAAGACTCAGGAACATATACTCGAGCTCATTACACAAATATTTACCCTTACTGGGAATCAAACCCGGATCCGCTAACTTTGTCGGCACAGACAAATATTTCGGCTAACCTCGTCGGCAAATATTTGTTATAATACATCAATGGTGTGCAGAATTCTAAAAAGGTCGTCTATTGAAAGTTCACATGTGTGACTCGAATATACCAAAGTAACCTTTCAGGATAGGTAGGTACCTATGTTTTATAAAATAAATGTTTTAAAAAACAAAAAACCGCCTTCAAAAATGCAAAAAATAACTTCTTTAAAATTGTAGGCACCTAATAGTTTAGTCCAACTGATGTCGGCTTTTTGTTGAAAATGTTGTGGTCGCCGACTTCAGTTGGACTAAACTATTAGGTGCCTACAATTTTAAAGAAGTTATTTTTTGCATTTTTGAAGGCGGTTTTTTGTTTTTTAAAACATTTATTTTATTTTATACTTTTTAGTGATCATAATACGCTGTTACGTTGTCCCACTTCTTAGTTGAAATGAAACTTTAAGTTATTTCAAGCGCGCCGCAAGCAACGCCGCGGGAAAGTCATAGTCATATTTCAATAACCTCCTTTTTTGAAGTCGGTTAACAAGTAAATATTCTTCGTTGTAGTCGCTCAACTATCTTAATCGAGATATCTTATCGCCACCCTTGAAATCGGTACCGTTAAGGAGTTCCGGTGGCCATCTGTGGTCTTCATCATCAGTTCCACTTCACCAAATGATACTTTCTGAATGCAAATGCTGAACTTGTTACTAAAAATACTAAAATCGCTATATGTTTGCCTACAATATTTGAGGAGTTCCCTCAATTCCTCACGGATCCTCTCATCAGATTCAGATTTGGTGACAATGGGACCACCTCGAAAGTATACTCTATCAAACCAAAAAAAAAATTTTGAAATCGGTCGACAATTGACGGAGTAATCGGTGAACATACATAAAAAAAAAAAAAAAATACATACAGTGGAACGTATAACCTCCTCCTTTTTTGAAGTCGGTTAAAAACTGGCAGTAATTAAAGCTATATTTACTTCAAATGTTAAAAACGTCCTAATCTTAAGTACTTATACAACCATTGAGTACTTTAACGTCTCTTACGTAAATCCTCACGTGTACTTACGAATTCTTTTTAAAATTACAACTAAAATAGACATGTCCATTTGACAGCAACTTGCAACTTTAATGTTTTTTATTTACCTATGAATTTAGGTGCGAGATTAAGTGATTCAGTAAATGTTTGCTAAGTATTTCTCATTCACTTGTTACTCAGAGCTAGGGACTTGCTGTTCGTTGTCTTTTCTCTTATTGTTATCGCATTTTCAATGTTATGATAGTTAATAGAAACTTAACAGTGTAAACAACATGTTTTAAACAACATGATAAAAACAGTGTAGATTAAGGCCCCTATTCGACCAAAGTCTTGTGATTTTTTTCTCAAAAGGGTTAATTATGACTTTGTTTTGAGCTGTAAGATACTAAAAACTGCAACATTTTCTTCCTCCACTGAAACTTTAATTTCACGTTTTCGATATGCAACCATTTACATCCCTGCTTTTATTTAACATTGCCTGAATTATATTGTTTCTTATATCGTTTTCTATATCAATGTGTTCTTTTACTTTTACTTAAGGGAATGTTACTTGCAGATAAGTTGGATTTAAAATTTACTAAGTGGGTAGGTAATACGGAGACGACAAGAAATCGATTGCAACCGGTAAACATGCGCGAAGACGATAAATGGCTTCTATACTGCCCTCCTAAACAAAAAGGACGCATGCGCAATTTGATAGTCAAAGCAAATTGAACCCCCTGCTTTAAGAATTAAGGTCACTAATACATACGCGGTTCTATGAGACATACGCCCTTTTTTCTAAGGAGGGCAGTGTAGATAGAAGCGTGTGCGCCGATCTGCAAGATTGACCTTTAATAACTGCGCCAATTAAATTTTATTGATTTAAAACATGTGATGTTTCCTCTTATTGTGTGACATAAATAATTCAAGAAAACTGTGCGATCATAAAGCATTTGCATGTTTTTAATGATAAGTTCACTTGCCATCAATAATACTACCAAACATACTCGTAATACGTATTGCTCTTCAAGTACCTAATTCTAGTTTGGGTAGACCAGCATAAAGCATATAAGATCGAGAGGAAGCTAAATAAGTTGTTTCAAGAGCTATTGCACTGTACTGGTAATATTTTTAATCTTGGTGTTATTTCATTAAGAATATTTTATATCGATTCTATAATCATCACTTCCTGGACGTTAAAATGCTATATCTAAAATCACTAATGTTATTACAAATACATATATCGAACCTGCATACATTATACATTCAATGCCTGGCACCTAATGTCCATACAAATTGGACACGCATTCAAGCTCTTGGCACCGTATTGTAAACGTGTAAACAACCTAGCAACCGAGAAACTTGGACAATTTAAAGGTCGCACGCTAAAAGTCATGACCGCGTGTAGCATGACTGCGAAAAACGTTAACGTTTATATGGGCAAGACGTAAAAACAGATTACATATAATGAATATATAGACTGCCATATTGGTGTCGTTTTTAGCCTATACGAGGGTTGCCTTTTAAGTGGTGTCGTAGGAAATAACAATAGACAATTTGGAAAGTTTATTATGATTTATTGTTTGTCGAGAATTCACCACGATATTTGATACACTTTACCATTCTCTCGATCTAGTTTTGAAAACACTTATTCCACTCTGAAGTGGGGGTTGCTAATATGGCCGACTTGTATGCGTCCACCGTTTCTTCGGGTGTGTGAAAATGTTGATCACGAAGACTTTGTTTGATTTTTGGAACCGTAAAAAAATCGTTAGTGCTTAAGCCAGGGCTATACGGCGGCGGGTGGTCCAGAATTTTGACGTTTCCTTGCTTAAAAACGGTTTTGTCACTCGGGAAGTGTGAGAGCTTGCACTGTCTTGCTGCAGTATCGTTCGGCGTTTCGAGTTGTTTTTTCGGAACTCTGCGATAACTTGTGGCTAGTAAACTGTCGTATACTAGTCAGCATTACCCGTTTTACGATGTTGTAGCACAATTGTGGCAACGTGACCAGCTTTTGTCACGAACGGCGCGAGGACGCGACCATTTTCTTCGAAGTGCTTCTAGAGCGTATGACTTTTGTCGGTTTTGGCTCATCTTGGACGACCCAAACAGTTGACTGCTGCTTGGAATCTGGATTATAGGCATAAATCCAAAATTCATCATCACTGATCATATCGTAGACGTGTTTTGACTCTCCTCGGCCAAAACATTGCAGTTTTTTACACCATCTAACACGGACCGTTTTTTGCTCATCACTCAGCAAATGTGGTATCTATTGCGAGAGACAAGTGCCTCTATTTCACGGTATTTCACGTGACGATCTTCGACGATCAGCTGTTGTAGTGTTAATGTTCTCTTGGGTGACGGCGGATTTTGGACGACCTTCACGTTGTTTGTCGCTGAGAATGCAGTGTCTTAGGATCGCTACCAAAAAACATCTCGCCTACTAATTAACTACAAAGCCGGTGGTCGCACTGTTGTGTTGCAATGTGGAGGTAACACTGAAACACAACAGTGCGACCACCAGTGCTTTCGATAGCTAATAAAAAACTATCATATAGGTATTCCATTTTAGTTTTTAGGGTTGGCAACACTTTTGCCATCTGAGATTATTAATATCCATGATAAGATTTACTTATTTGTAACATGCAAACCGCCCTCGCTTCGCTTTGGTTTATGTGAGTTTTCAGTAACACCCGTACATAAACCAGAATTTATCATACATAAAAAACCCTTATTTATTATATTGATGAAAACCGCATTAAAATCCGTTGCGTAGTTTGAAAGATCTATGTCTCCATGCATGTACAGTCAGGGGCTTTCCCGGTTGACCACCTCTAAGGTGATATTCGTTTGCACGTTCGACGCGTAACGACCTGAGCGCTGTAGGATTAGCTAGCTACAACGAGCAAGCCAAATTTTTCTTAAGTGGACGACCGCGAATGTCCCTGACTGTACATACCGAGGGACAGACGGTGGGAAGCAACTATGTTTTAAAGAATTTACACAGTTAACTTTTTACTTGGACAATACTCGTAATCTTATTAAATAATGAGCCACCCAGTCCACTTCTCATCAGGTGGCCGTCTGTTTACTCTTTTGCCTTCTCCATAACATAAAAAACCTGCCAAGTGCGAGTCGGAGTCGCGGGCGAAGAGTTCTGTACCATTATCAAACAAAAAACGGCAAACAAATCACGTTTGTTGTATGGGAGCCCTACTAAAATATTATGTTTATTCTTTTTTTATAGTATATGTTGTTATAGCGGCAATAGAAATACATCATCTGTTAAAATTTTCAACTGTCTAGCTACCACGATTTATAAGATACAGCCTGGTGATAGACAGACAGACGGAGGGACAGTGGAGTCTTAGTATTTAATAGGATCCCGTTTTTACCCTTTGGGTACGGAACCCTAAAAACAAAAAAACTTATACAGGGTACAAGCCTTTCCTTATCGTGAGAGGTCCTGAGTCCTAACGCGAACCCAATTCAGGTTATATTGTCGCTTAGCTAACAATACCGCGTAAGTAAGCGATGGATCGCGCGATAATTAAAGGGTTAATTTAATGTCATACTAAGTTCAATATTATAATTCAGCCAATTTTGACTTGTGCGGTATTGTTAGCTAAGCGACGATATGTATCAATGCTGAATTTCTTCGCAGATTTGAAATGGCTTCTTCACCGTCCCTTGCTTTCTAAAGCAGGGGACAACGAGTTTAAACCACACCACTCTGGTTCGGGATCAACTTTTGCTCACCGAAACTACAAGTGTAACAAAGTCTAAAGGACAATGCCAAAAAAAAACCAGCGTCGATTAAAATCAATCATATATGTTTAGGTAGAGCATATCCAATAGGTCACAAATGTGTAATTGGTTTTCGAGAAAACAATCCCCAAGTATTAAAAATAACTATATGAAAAGCAAGCTTTAAAACCCCGACTGCATTTTTTATACTATCGTCGATATACCTACATATGTTAATAATTGTCATTTTGCCATTGTTGTTACTTCAATTTTAACAGTTTAGGTATCCTATGTCACCCGGGATGACGTAAGGATTCTAACGATACCTCACACATCTAAATTCAAAGGATTTAGAAGTTATAGTGGAATAAAGAAACTCACATACATACATACATACAAACATGAACCCTGAAAACATTACACTCCTTTTTTGGGGCCGTCGTGTCAATTAACCTTTCAGTAAGCAACTTAACGGAAAAAAGTGAACACCTTTTCTGATAAGTTGATTTCACGAAGGTGAAATGTTATAATATAAAGTTATCTAATGTATAATCTCATTAATTGAGTATTCATTTGTACCTCAAATCAACTTCGATTTCAAGAAAATACTTCAGATATTACGAAACACGATAATAGTTCCTAACGAGGACGACGCGTTGCCCTAGTTGGTAGTGACCCTGCCTACGAAGCTAGCGGTCCCGGGTTCGATTCCCGGTAGTGGCAAATATTTCTGGGTCTAGGATGGTTTCTATGTATTTAAGTATATATTTCTCTAAGTATATCAGTATTTTTATCACAGCCTAGTACCCACAGTACAAGCCTTGAGGTTAGTTTGGGACTAGGTCAATTGGTGTGACATTCTCCCCTGATATTTATTTATTTATTAAATGAAGGCGGCACTGGATAGTCGGTGTTTGCTCGTTGTAGTCCCTAACGTTTAAGCTAAGCTAGTCAGCTAAAGTAAACAATGATTTTAATGAACCTACGGCATTAATGATTTACGGAAGAGTAGTCTAACAAACGTCGATTATATATTTTAGTAAATGGAAAAACGCTTAAAACTTTGGAAAGTCGCGTTCGGATACAAAAAAAATGGCTTATTTTATATCCCACTATGATATAATCTCTTATCGTAAAGCATTCTGTTAGAGCCATCTATTGAGTTACTTTGTAAATAAAACATCTTGCGAATAACGTGTTGTTACGATTATTTCTAAATAACTTTTTTTAGAGAAGTACTTCAGAAGAACGAACACCACAGCATTGTCTAAAATATTCTACTACATCAAATAAACCTAATTATATAATTACCCGTCACAAAACAAGCAGATCATCTAAATAGGTATTATTTTCTGACCTCGCAAAGTTTTCACTTTTTTTAATACTTGGGGATTGTTTCCTCGAAAACAAATTATACATTTGTGACCTATTTAATATGCTCTACCTAACCCTATATGATTGATTTTAATCGACGCTGGGTTTTTGCTCCATATATTTTTTGGCATTGTCCTTTTAAATTAAAATACGGACATGAAAAATTCATATAGTGTTTCATAAAACGCCCACTTAAAAATACCTTGTGACTGTCTCTGTATAACCTTGCGTAAAATGCTTGATGGATGGGTCTGATTAGACCCGCCTGACAACTTTCTTTGGGACACGACTGACAAAGCGTGATAGCAATAGTTACGACATTCATAAGAAGCGATATGTTAAATAAGCACTGACAGTTTTCGCCTATCAGGATGTTAGAAATTTAATTTATAAGGGTGCTTAATCAAATAGCCGTTTATCGATTACGATTTCAAATAAAGTGTGTTCGTTACTTTCGAAATGGCCTACAACAACTTAGAAAGGTATTTACTAGTTTATCTCTGAATCTCAGAATGTTACATCACATTTGATCCATCGCAGAAAGAATGACCACAATCGAAAACTCGAGATAACATTTTGACAGAAAAGTAAATCAAATAAGAGTCTGGTATTATTAATGTAAAGCCACGCCTTGCTCGTCGTTCCCTATTATTAGTTTTCTTATCACTAGGATCTTCGTTTTGTTGTGTAAGTTATTAAATTAATGCTCTAAACCTTTTAAACTTTGACGATAAAATCATCTCTCCGTATAAACATATTTTTTTTCGACTTTCTTGAAAATTGCTTCACTAATATCTATTGTACACTTTATACTCTTTCCTCTGTTAGCTTTATGTAACTAATGTAAAAATACTTAAAACCTTATTACTTTCATATACTTAATTTTATATCCCCTTCTAATAGGAAGGGACGGGCTTCATGTATGTAGTAATCGGACGATTTCTTCCTACAAGTCAGGAAGGAAGTTATAAACTTTTACAAATGACGCAGCAATATTCAAGCATTTGTTTTTTTGTAACATGAAGTAAAGTAATGTTCATTGATGGTCATGTGAACTGTTAGTTTACTCAGTCTATTAAAATATGACTTCAACAGTCGCACTCAGGATTAATCAATGACGATTAAATCGTTCCTTACCGCCGTACTAAGAAAGATTTTAGAGTCTATTAATGTCTTTATTTTCAATTTTTTGTATGAAATTGTCACTAAAGAACAACCTAATCGACATTACTGATATTGACCTGACTGATAGCGATCATTGGTGACGATTTGTCATACGAAAATTTGAAGATTGTCTTCATAGCGGCGGCAGTAGGTATGTGCGTTAGGAGACTTTCATTATTTATGTAAGGGCTTAAAGTCACAGTCGGACTTATTTCTATTTCATTGGTATTGTGCATTTATGACTTATTTTATGATTCCATAGTACATTATATAGTCAAGAAACATCGGCAATAAATTTTCGGTCCAATTATATTGTGCTTTTACTCGAGGTTGAGAAATAGTTTCCACATTTCAGCGAGTCTAGACAGTTTTGAAATGTCGGCGAGATATCGATACCGAAATAACCAAAGGCTACAGATTGCCTTGAATAAATTAAAGCTGTTTACATCAACTTAAGTTAATCTGAAGAAATGTTTGATTTAAAATTGCAATAATGTTACTTGTCTTGCATAAGTCGCAATATTTAACATGTAGTATTTATGAGTGTACCTACTTTTGAAACAACGGTAACTGGTTACCAAAAACCTACGTAACCATGTGTAAATTGATGGCTTGGTTAAAAGTTAACTTTTTGTAACAAATATTTGCAAAAATATGGGCAGCGCAGAGTGAATTTCACTGTTTATATTGTAAACGTATTATCATGCGACGTTATTACACATCTATGGCTCAAATTATGGTATTTTTACTTTTTATCATCAATCATCATATCTTTTAGCTTTTTTTTCTAAACAGATATTTTTATCAAATAAATGATATTTATGGAGTTGACATAAGCGGTCGAAGCGATCAGCGTACGTCAATCCTATACATTTTATCGATTTTCGAAAATCGCTTACTTTGCATTTTGTACTTAATAAGAAATTCGTATAAGCTCGTCGTCACGCACAAAACAATCAGTAAACCTACAACCATGTTTTTGTCCCAGGTGTGTCCCAGCCCCTGGCGCCTCCGCGACTGCCTGCGCCGGCGCTGGCGGTGCATGCAGCGGCCCAGCTGACGCAGCCAGCTGACCATGACTACGTCACCAGCATGCTGGCAGCCTGGGGCCAGCTGCTCATGGACGACCTCGTCGCCACCACCAATGAGAATAAGGTACATTTTATAGGAAGATATATTGACCAATTAACACGGGTCGATGTTCGTGCAAAGACTCGATTCAATTGCACTTGAGTGTAGCAGTAAGTTGTTTCATCATCCGCAATACCAGCAGACGTCTCTGTACTATATAAAGTATTTATTTTATAGCTATAGTTATAATTACTGCATTTCTTAAAGTGTCCGGTCACGTGGCATTTTGCCGAACGAACGAACTATACATGGTTCGTATTAACATCAACCATTAAATTTTAGAAACCACATAAGCTTAGGTACTTGTTTTAATAGATAAGATATTATAGAAGGTGAGATGGGGTAAGTGTGTCAACGGGGCAAGGTGCGACAACCATATATTTTTTAGGAAATATTGTTGGTTTGACGCTCTTTCCCCGTAGACTCACTTGCCCCACCTGACTTTACATATCTACGAACTGAATTTAAAGTAGTACTTGATCAACAAATAAATAATCGTATTAGTTCTTGAAGCAAAACGATGAGAAACAATTAAATGAAGCTACCTGTTTCATATTATCGAGATATCGAACATAATCTAGGTGGTTAAGGAAAATCACCTCGATTGAAATATCTTCTATGTAAATTAAGTATTTAAATGCAACATCTAACTATTCATTACCATGATATTTGCGGAATTGCATTCATGAAATAATTACATACTGCAAACTGCCTCTGCCTAATGCTTAGTCCCACTTACCCAGACTCAGAAATAAACATATAATAATAAAGTACTTAACAAACAACCCTTTAAGATGATAATACTGTCATCACATAGCCATCAAGCAACTTCAGTAGCGTGCATATAAAAATAACCACTCCTATAGCGTTATTTTAATACAAATAAAGGTAATTAAGCTCACAAAAAAAGAAATATTGAAGGTGATATTTTCATTTTCAGTTTTTGTTTTCGTGATTACAATCCTGGAATTTGGGAGGCTAACCGCAAATTTTGTTGTTGTTTGCTTGAACTAACAACGTTCAATGCTCTCTTAGTGCGTGCATATCCAATTAGGGCCAAGAAAACCCATGTCATTTAAGTTCCACAAAGCATGTACATCTCCGAAGGCCGGCGGACGTCGTTTTTGTTAAGAGGAACGGATGGTGTCGCAACCAAACGGCCGACGTAATCGCCCGGGTAATCGACGCCCACTTAAATACTTAGTTTTTTTACTTGAACTTGACCAGGTTGAAGCTCAAATTATAAATTACATGTGATGCGTAACGTACGTAATGATAGTTAATGATTTATTGTAATAATTGTTTAATGATAAATTGGTAGAGGTTGGATGTTTTTGATTTAGCGATACGGTGTGTTGTATTTTTTATTCGGGTGCCTTTAGACAACTTAAATGAACGGTAGCTTTTGTGCTGCGAGTCATACAATCAAAAAAGATGCTTTCATCTACAATTGTTATCTTACGTAAAATTAAACCTGTCTAAACCTACTGACCACAATATGAGCGTTTAAATTATTTTGGTTATGCTTCAGCAGGTGTAATGCTCGATTCAAAGTAATGTGTCGTAATACAAGGGGTCACGTGAGCAAAGGTTGGGTGAAAGCATCCAGTCCCTGACGCAACAGGAAGTGGACTCTAGGCTCATGCAGCAAATTAGCTGCATTGTCCAAGGCCTAATGGAGGTGTGCGGCCTTTATAGTCTAATGAGGCACTTAGTAGTTGAATGGTAGAAATTGAAACGGTGGTTGTGGTTTGAAAAGGTGTATGTTTCACGAAGACCGACCAACGACGAGTCACGGTCGGACGGACGGTAAGTACGGTCATGGATCTTAACATTCAGCCATGATTAAACCCATAAACTAAGTAGCGTATCTTATATCCAATGTGTGGAAGTGTGATGTATGTCATTTTATTAAACTTTAAATTAAAGTTATTAATGTATACCTAAGTAATGACTTTTCATGATATTTACCTTAACTACATGAATTTGACACGGTTTTGCATAAAGAGACGTCAAAAATAAAATGAAGGGTATAGAGGAGTCTTATTTCTTCGCGTTTGCTTTCATATTTTTTTGTTCTATAACTTTTAGTAAGCAAGTAAAATACATCAAATAAATATGCATAATACCGACTAATCTGTTTAATATTAGAGTTATTTTTTATTGGCAAGGTTGGTTTACATCGGAGCCACTTATTTCGACTTAAAGCAATTATTCAGTACACAAGTGGACACGAGAATTTGTTTAATAAGCCAATCATATTACAGCCTGGGGCAATACTCAAGTCGGAAATATTTTTGATTTAAATACTAATGACTGTGTCCTTGACTACATACAAAACTTAACAAATACTTTAACTGTCGTTCAACACGAGATACCTATACAGAAACTGACAGAAAAAAAAAGCAAATGCCCTTTCACGATGCAACGAAATCAATCTATCGTGTGCATTGAAAAAATAACAAAGCACTTTTATTTGCCTTAATTATTTTATACCATGCACGCACCAACGGACGAACAAACGCCAATATGTTGCACAACCTTTATTTAAGTCACGGTTATAATTATAAATCGTGAATTTCAGATAAAAGAAAGTCGCAATGGGGCGTCGAAATTGTTTCAAATAGATGGGCATTGTTTGAGGGTTCAGGCTGCCTCTACGTAGATGTGAGGCGATCTTCGAATTCTGCGACAGACATTTAATAGCCATACTCGCCATGCTCGCGTGCCATTTTTATCTTGCAGCAACTAATTTTCAATTTATAAAGGAGGGACAATGATATAAGAGTTCTCGTTATTAAGGCTTTATAAATTCACTGATTCGTTTGCACGAAGATTGACAAAGATTCGCTCACTTTCATAATTAATTAAGTCAATATAGTAGGGGATCCGAATAGGAGACGACCTTCACCGGGCTGTTTATTCGATAAAAAGCATTATATATCAAATTTAATGTGCTAATATGTATAATTACATGGCGAATAGGTTGACTGAAAATATTCAGTCCAGTCCTTATATGATAAAAAAATAAACTGAAAATGAACTTTTTTTTTAAATTGCTATTGCTTGTTAAATAGACCAATTACATACTAAACGGAAGCATGAAGCCTATAGAATATGCAAATGTTAGGTTGACTATTTATTCCCGTCATAACTATTGGGTAGGTAGGTAAGTCGGTACTAATAATTTGCACTAAACCTAACGTTGGCATATTCTATAGGCTTCATGCTTTCGATTAGTATGTAATTGGTCAATTTAAAAAGCAATAGCAATTTTAAAAAAAAAAGTTCTTTTTTTTTAAATCATATAAGGACTGGACTGTAATTTTTCACTCAACCTATTCGCCATATATTACTTAGCAAATTAAATTTGATATAAAATACTTTTTATCGAAACAGCCCGGTGAAAGTCGTCTCCTATTCGTATCTAAGGCAAATCATTATTTAAGCAAATCAAAGTTAGTCTTTATTTTAACTATAATAATTTTTGTTATAGTTTAAAATTATCTACTGTTGTAATTTGTGTTGAATCTTTAAACGATTGACAGTTAAATTCTAATATTTTCCGAGATCCAGTATAGCATTCACTATTGACATTTAAATAACAGAATAATTATTTCTTGGGCATAATAAACTCAATAATTAACGGATCCAATCTCCAATAATATTTACTAAATTGGTCTCAAATAAACATCTGGCTGTATTTTAAATTAAACGTAAACGAGATCGCAATTTAGATTAAGATAAAGATTTACGAGGTCACCTTAAATACGACTGATAATTAGTTTCGTATCTGTATCGGGCTTTAATTTTTGTTTTCTTTTTGTCAAAAGGACTGCCATGGAGGTCACTGCGAATACACTCGATCTGCTCCGACCAGAAACATCGATTCTTGTGGATTTGGTAAGTATTCTTGCGTAGACAAAATGCATATCGACAACGTTATTAAGTACTGATTTTGGAAAACTGACTAAATGTATAGGGTTGACGTATTTAGGCTCTAACACGTCGGCCACTTACGTAAATTCCATAAATTTTCCATGCTTTTGAAAATTTCAAACGTTAGCGTTATGCCTTTTATCTAGGACTTCGATGTCCTTGTCTGCGTAGGGTGCTCTATTCGTTTATTCCTCTAAATGCTGCCCTATTTTCGGGATAAATAGTACCTAACCAATGTAAATTTACTCTCTGACGCTAGTGACCCTCCAACTATCTGTATGTCAAACAAACGCCGATATATTTCATTTTAAGAGAAGTATTAATCAAAGAACGACCAACGTCAAAACTTCCTTCTTTCGTGAGATAAGATCATTAGAAAAAAAACATTGGAAATTTCTACATAAAATGTCCTAGATCTAAACTCAGCTCTTTGCTTGTTTTATGAGACTCTTACCCGTCACACAAAGGTTTGGCCTAACGGGAATCAAATCCGGTGCTGCTAGCGTTAGAGGCAGCTAGTTGGGATTATCTTTATATTATGTATACTGTCAGTTATACATTAAACTTGTAGATAACCAAGTAAATCTGTGCCAACATTGAAGAATGCCATGCTAAGAATGTGGAAGGTGTTTATCTACCTAAACTTGGTATAATAATTCTGCTCTCCTTAGAAAAATGGTGCAACTGTATAAAACTTCTGTTGCATAAACCACCTCTTTTATAGCTGCTGAGGGTCCAATTTGCTAAAGCTTCTTTGTGTAATATGCGCCTTTTAAGTTTTACGGCAAGACTGCATTGCGATAGTCGCGCGTGTTTTTTCTGACAGTATTGCTAAGGAAATACTTATTTTTTGTAACTTCCTTAGAATCAAGGGACCAGATGAATATGGAGACTGCCTTCTTGGATGGATCCGCTTTGTATGGAAGTTCGGAAAAGGAACTGCGTTCGCTGCGTTTGTATGACATCGGCAAGCTTGATATCTCTTCATGCAGGAAGTAAGTACAAACGAAATTTATATCATTGAAGGGGACGCCCGCGACGCGTAGAATTTGTTCCCCGCTACTACTCCTATTTTGTCCCATTGAGGGTCGATTTTCGGCATATCCTTTCTTAGTGAACCCTTACAGTACTCAAGGAATATTCCCTCCATATTCTGCTGGACGTTGACTAACAGTCAGACTACTTTTCCTTCCTATGCCACGCCGGGCAAGAGCCATATCGCCTTTTCTTTAAAGACAAAGTCAACTCTATGCTACGAGTACTTATCTCGCTGCCTCGGAAGTAATTTTAAAGTAATCCTCACTTTATAGAAACGACAAATTATCTAATAATTTTACACGATATTGCAACATAAGAATGTCCGTAAACATTTGTAGAATATTCAACGGAAGTAAGGTATGCATCATGTTACATAGACTGTTACACGTAGTTATGAGTAGAAACAGTTGCTAGTTATTACGTATGGTTCTTAGAGTGTTATGTTATGTATGTATAATTTAGGCTATTTATTATTTGTTTTAGATTTGTTTGACTTATTTACACGTGTCACTAGTAATAATCCGTAGTAAACAATGTATCTTCCACTTCAAGGCTGCACAACTATTTTAACACTCGCGCTAAACGGACGACTCAGTCATTTTTGGCGGTCCACTGATCGGTTAGGTACCTTACCGCGCACAAGATATCTAATCGTTCCTTCCACGGCACGCAACACTTTTTCAACTTGGCGGGAATTTTCTAACTTGCTTGGATCCGTCCTGGGATTGAGCAGCCTTGTTTCTACTTCGTCCTTAGTTAGTTACCTTGTACTCGTATTAAAGCAGGTCCACTGATCAGCGTGGTACATAATCAAATCAGATCGATTACGGACAGTATATTCTACTGATCATCATCATCATTACAGCTGAAAGACGTCCACTACTGTACATAGGCCTCCCTCAAGGTTTGCCACAGGGATCAGTACTGCGCCCTCAGCGCTTACCTTTCACAGGTGTAAGTATAGTCCATTCGCTTAGATAGTGTCACTACACTTGCACGTACTTGTGGTTATTGTAATAAAATACGAATATAATTCGACAAAAACTGCCAAAATTACTTGCGCCGTAACACCCGCTAGTGAATTTGGCAGTTTACATCGAAATATATTCGTATTTTATTACAATAACCACAAGTACGTGGCAGTGTAGCGACACTATCTAAGCGAATGGACTATACACTGAGGCTCTTTTCCGATTTGTTTTAACCTATCTTGCCTGTACTGTATCGTAGTTATTTTGTCAACGTTATAGTAGCTCAATACTGTCAACATAACGCAAAGATGTGATTACAATACACTATCAAGATGGGTTAAAACAACGAAGAATAAAGGCCCTGCTGGCGATTAGACCAGACACTTGTTGCAAAAATGTTCGTTATCACAATTCAAAGAATGGCGTATCGATGTTGGCAGGACTCACGCGGTCGCATGCTTGTATTTCGAGCCGTTGCCTAAGTGTTCACACCATTGTTTTTGCCTCATTTTTTGCAATCTCCAGTAAACACTTACCTTAAATTGATGGACATAGACTTAATTGATTATAAATGCCTTAATGACTATGCAAAAAACTTTATTTGCTTCCCGGCTCGATGTCTATTCACATTAAATTATGCAAAAACGTCGTATAAATGACGTAAATAATGCAAAGAACGTCATTAAATATGAGTATAAACGAACAATTCTTCATCTAACAATATTATAATATATTTCAATGAAGAACTGAAACTGCTAAAAATCAGGCTTGAAAGTGACTTTGGCCATGACATATTTGCTAGGCTGGTCAACTTGAATATTGTCTGAAGAAAATCAAATCACCAATCAATATTATCTAGATTTACCAAGATCAATTTAGTCGCTCATTGCATTTGCAGAGGAACGATGCATACCTATTTGTTCAAAACAGATAAAATATTTTCATTCGCAGTATGTCCACTTTTACACGTCAAAAATCTATCAGCGCTTCCCAAGAGGAGACCACGGCTGAAAATAAACGCTACAGAAAAGTCAGTGTCATTAATTCTATAGTCTAGGAAAATAGTTGTTACTTTAGAATGGCCGGAGCCAAAGCAGCAGTAAATTTAAAAATTTCATCGTCATTTAAACTCTTGCCGATAACACCGAATGTATAACAAGAGTTTAGACGCATCTTCTAGCAAGCTACGATAGCAGCTTGTTTAATAAGTTAAGAGGTTGCCTTATAAAAAATATGTACTAATACTGGCCAGACTCGTAACATTTTATAGTTTCCCCAGAGTTTCCCGTAACCAATCGAAAGGTAATCACCACAATTAATTTACAAAGCGCCATAAATTATCAATGCTAATAGAAGCTTTTGTCATTGACAGAGCCCGATGGAATACCTAAGTGTCGTCACAGAAATGGATTGTATGTAAATACTAACCTTGATCATTTGCATCCGTACGTAGAGATTTAAATCTCTTCTCACACTGCTCATACGTAAGCTTGGGTGTATTTGTATGGTACAATACACGTTCTTAAGAAGCAAGGTTGGCTTGTATGGTAATCTCATGTTGAGGATTAGGATTAGTTGAACCTGACATAGATCCGTGCTGTTGATTGATGCTACGAGTCATATTGTATTGTATATTAGGTTCCTGTAAACAAATTGTAAACAATGTCAAGCGAAAGATAAAAAAATAAAAAATAAAAATATCAAAATACAATCTCACACATATTGAACTAGTCCCAAAGTAACTCTTGACTTGTGCTATGGGTACTAGTAGAGTAGACAACGTTAAACATACTTATGTAAAGAATTACATAGAACATCCAAGCCTCAGGACAAATACTCGCGCTCATTAAACAAATATTTGCCCCTACGGGAATCATACACGGGACCGCTAGCCTAGCTTCGCAGGCAGGGTTACTACCAACCAGGCTGAACGCGTCGTTATACAGACTAATTAAAACACGAGATTTATTATCTTTCTTTATATACTTAGTATAAAATGAAGTCGCTTCCGCTGTCTGTTCGTTTAGATCTTTTAAACTACTCAACGGATTTTAATACAGTTTTCAGCATTAGATAGAGTGATTCAAGGGAAAGGTTTTTATGTTTTTATTTTGGATTATCTACGGGTGTAAACTCACAGAAACCGAAGCGAAGCGAGGGCGGGTCGCTAGTGCTTAATAAGTTGATCAACTTCGTATGCGTTGTCCTACTGGAACTGCTTATCAGCTATGTCATAATAAGCCCCCAGATTTTGATAAGGCATTAGAAATTCATATAAAATTACGTTTTCATATTATTTATATTATTACTAGATGCAACGAGCCGACCCCAACAGCACCCCTCTACAAGGCTTTGGTGTCCGAACATAACCGTGTGGCTGGTCAACTGTACTCCCTGAATCCTTTCTGGGATGATACCACCCTGTTCCTGGAAGCCAGACGCGCCATGGCAGCTGTTATTCAGCACATTACTTATAATGAGTTCCTCCCCGTGCTTCTCGGAGAGGTAAGGCGGTTTGGAAATTATGCTTATGTAGATGACAGTGTAGTGAAAAACACAGTGTCTTGAGAATGCAATAATGTCATAAGATGGCCTATGGATAAGTTTACGTTCTCCTCCTCCTTCTCCTCCTTGCCATAAAAAAAAGATAAATGATTTCAGAAAAATAGTATTGTTGACAACGAACTGATACAACTTGGTTACATCCAAATGAGCAAATTAAATGCCCTGATTCTGTTGGATGAACTTCAAAACATTTTTTTAATACTTAACCTCTAAAATTCATATAAGCATACTTTGTAAATCACATGCAGTTAAAAAGGACTCATTTTGTTTAAGGTGGGTATGGCCAAAGCAGAGCTGAAGCTGACTTCCCTCGGGTTCTGGCGCGGCTACTCCAGCGCCAACCGCGCCGGCACCTTCTCCGAGTTGGTCTCAGTAGCGCCAGTGTTCGATGCCATGATGAACGAGAGACTGGTAAATCCTCAAAAATATTGTATAACTATACACAACAGCCATTTTTACATAAGTAAACCTATGACCTGTCATTTACCAATCATCAGTTATATTCCATCTTCGGGTCTTGACACGGTAAGACATCATATTATTTATACATCAGTAACATCAAAATCGGCCTATGCCATGTCTTCTGCGGTCACGTGATTTTTTTCTAATATTTCTGCATAATAATCTCGTTGGCTGACACCGACTTATATTGTCTTTATTAAAACTGATAGGTTCATAAGTGCAGGCTCTTTTGGCTTTCTAGCCCTAAATTTTACATCCATATTTTTTCAGATCAACGCTACCATAACTGTCCAAGATTTGACGGACACCAGTGCCTACCGTGTCTCCCGATTCACGCCTTCTGCCCAGTGGGACCTGAACAGAGCCAGAGACCACGGAGTTGCGTCCTACTCGCGGACCCTAAGGATGTGCGAGCCCATGTCAGGAGTCAAATCTTATGGTGACTTCGAGAAGCTTGGATTTGATAGGGCTCAGCAGGAAATGATGGCTAGCATGTACAGGTATATATTGCTCCAAATTACAACTGAACTGCTTCAGCCTTGCAATTCTTAGAAATATATAAAAAAAGATGACAATTACAATTGCCATTGCAAATTCAAATTCAAATAAATAAACTAATTTGAATTTGATTGCCGTTCAATATCTCACAAGCGATATTTAATCTCTAACGAGTACGTAAATTTTTGTTCTGAATCATTGTTGTAGGATACCATTTTACTAATAGACCGCTTAGCTCATATCTATGTTTTCGTCATTCCGAATAGATATTGGTCTTATTTCAATGATTCTTATTGCTGTTTGACAGAAATGTTGAAGACGTGGAACTAATGATCGGAGGTGCTCTGGAAAAAGCAGCTTCTGGTGCAGTTATTGGACCGACTTTGGCTTGTGTTTTGGCAATGCAGTTTGCCAACCTTAAGAAGAGCGACAGGTATATCATTAAATATAAATAAATATTATTTTACTAATACAATAAATCGTTCAAAACTTAAAGTGTTAAATTATTTCCTTTACAGATTCTGGTATGAGAACGACCTTCCGCCTTCATCGTTCTTGCCTGAACAGTTGGCAGCCATTAGAAAAGTATCTCTCTCTGGACTCCTTTGCGCCAACGATGCTGCGTTGAATGAGATCCAACCGAAATCCTTTGTCAAAAAAGATCCTTACTTGTAAGTTATAATTTTAAATGTTATTGTCACGTTTTCACTGGTCTGCGTTCTTCACACTAACTTCACCTACTTAACTTCTTGCTCCACCGCTCTCTTATCAAAGAAGATGTAATTTCAAGACTGTACAGCGTCAAATCAATTAGAAGCTAAACCAACTTACCTGTTGTGAAATTTTATTCTAATTGTTTGAGCTGTATATGTAGATGACATAATCCACCCACCCCGCATATCCCAGCTATATCCCAATTTCGTGAAATAATAATAGTTCATAGATTGGTGGGCGTGGCGTATGCATGGCATGTGTGCATATATACAGACAAATATCTACTGCAAAATACATGCATTATACCGTTGCACTCTAAGCTAAACGAGATGCGTTTACCCTGTACATTTAAGAATACCCTTAATAAAATCACCAGGCACCTAATTGAAATAAACTATTAATTTCCCAGGAATGCAGCCCAAGACTGTTCCCAACACGGCCGTTTAGAGCTGGTGGCATGGCGCGACGAGAGCGGAGCCAAGGCGGCCGAGCAATTGTCGCAGGACATGCTCGCCACCGCGCTCGAGAAGGCAAAGCAGGAGATGGCTGACAGGAAAAAACTCGAATACATGCTTTGGGAAGCACGTAAGTCGCTAATAAGCTATATAGCCTTTAAAAATGACTGAGGATGTATACCATAACAAGCAAGCAGTAGAAGCAAGCTTTCCCTCCCTTTTCTGCCTAAGAAGATTGCAAAACAATGAAGATTAAAATAAATTATATTTTCTAAAACGTGGAATGTGTTCACAGGTGGAGGAGCTGACCCGAAATCTCCAGTAGGCACGGCCGCGTCGTTCTCCAAAGCTAACAAATACGCCTTGAAACTGGCCAACACTTCGCTGTTCTTCGAATTTGCTACCAATGAACTGCTCAATACCATTCACGGCGGGTAAGTTTATTGATAACCACTTAAACAACACCATACTCGGAATAAAGAAAGCTGAGAGAAGCAGAAAAACTGGAATTGCAACATAGTTGCTACTATCTAATGCTACACTTATATTAATTAAACTTATTATTTTTTGTAGACACCGTCGCAAACGACAGACCTTCGACGATTCCCTTGGTTTCGGCACTTCCAACGACTTCGCTGATGCCTTACAATCGGTCGACGTCAGTGGCTTTGTGGGACAAGACCAACTTGGGCCAGTAATCGAACCCCAGTGCGACGACAACGGCGCCTGCGATGTCGATAATCCTTTCAGAACATACACGGCTCATTGCAATAATCTGAGGAACCCTAACTTGGGCAAGAGTTTAACAACATTCGCGAGATTGTTGCCCCCTGTCTATGAAGATGGTAAGTACAAATAATAGGATCGTCAAATGGGAATATTTAAGATCATAGGAGTTCCCTCCTATTTTCCACTACACATTTTCACTATACACACACGTCCTTCACTGTTCTGTGAGATGGCGCACGTATTTACCTTTATCATTAATGTAGACTTTGTTACTTCATATTGCTTCATCTATCTTCTGAGTTACTTCTAACTAAAACCCTACCTATGCATTCATTGCATAAACTTAAAAAGTGTCGTTTTCCTAGGTGTGAGCCGTCCCCGTATCAACTCAGTGACGGGCACCCCGCTGGCGTCTCCACGAGTGGTCTCCACAGTCATTCACCCGGATATCTCCAACCTGCACACGAGATACACCCTGATGGTGATGCAGTATGCGCAGTTCCTGGACCACGAGCTCACTATGACTCCTATCCATAAAGGTGAGTAACACAACTAAATATTATACAAAAACCCAAATCTGTCTTAATCTGATTTACCTACTGAAACAACATTCTTTGAAATTTTAGCGCAATATGAAATACAAAATTTCATGGTGCTTAAATATGCTCTCTATAGCATACTGTCATATTCTCTCAAGACAAAAGTTCCAGTTCCACTTCTACAGAATTTTCCAGTGGAGAATTTCCCACTGGAGATTTTTTGTCTTTTCTTGAGTAGACAACAATCAGTATCAATCATCATCATAGTTTGAAATCATTGGATTTGTCTCGATAGGCAGTTTTTAGATACGTAAACATATGTAATCGGCATCGTTGCCTAAAATACACGATTCGTACGAGTATTTGTCATAATCCCCCACGACTCCTTATTCCCACAGGCTTCCACGAGTCCATCCCGGACTGCCGCTCATGCGACTCGCCGCGCACCGTGCACCCCGAGTGCAACCCCATCCCCGTGCCGCGCGGAGACCACTACTACCCCGAGGTCAACGTCACCTCCGGCGAGCGGCTGTGCTTCCCCTTCATGAGGAGCTTGCCTGGACAGCAGCAACTTGGTAAGGAAAAGAAGTGATGTACAGAACTTTATCTACATCCATATCATAACTTCCCTACAATATGTTCAGAAGCGATAAGCAAATCGCCTTTATTAAGAAACCTGTATCTGTGGATGCATCTTAATGTTTACATTAAAGTATAATGCATCGTAATGTCAACATTAAAGTGTCGGTACCTAAACATTAAAGTATCGGTAATACTGTACCACTAACTTGAACATTAAGCTTTTGTACTACAAACAAGTTAACAGTAACACTAAATAAAAATACAGGCCATATCTGAACATATTATAGAAAACTTATGATATGCATGTAGATAAAGTTATGTATGCGGCTATACATAATTAGGCATTAAAACACTCGTGTGATCTTATTATGCACCAGCCGCATAAACTACTATTATATGTGCACTTGTTTCTTGGAATCTTAAGTATCTATTAGGTGTACATCAATATGAGTAAAATCTTGAACATATTTCTCAGGACCCAGAGAGCAAGTCAATCAAAATACGGCGTTCATCGACGGATCGGTGATTTACGGCGAAAACCCGTGTATTGTGCAGAAGCTGCGAGGGTTCAATGGACGACTCAACGCTACTGTGCACCCTCTGCTCACTCGTGATTTGCTGCCGCGCTCTGACAGCCATCCTGAGTGCAAGGCGGCCAGTGGATTCTGCTTCATTGCTGGTAAGAAACTATATTATTGATCTAGTATTACTGATGCAGATCGAAAGTTATAGGTCAATTAATTTAGGAACCATAAGATTTATAAGCACTACCACAAATTGTGCAATCTTCTTTAAAATTTACACTTTTTACAGGTGACGGTCGAGCTTCAGAACAGCCAGGCTTAACGGCAATTCACACGATCTGGCTTCGAGAACACAACCGCATCGCGGAAGGACTTAAAGGAGTCAACCCGCACTGGGATGCTGACCTCCTCTTCGAGCACACGAGACGAATCGTCATTGCTGAGTTCACACACACCATCTACAATGAATTCCTGCCTAGGCTGCTGTCGTGGAACGCTGTTAACTTGTATGGATTGAAATTGTTGCCTGCCGGTAAGTTTTTCAAACACATTTAGATAAAACATTTAGGTTAAGGAGAGCATCTGGCAAACCTAAAAGCTGACATAATTTACCAAAGCCTCTTATGACACGCTTTATAGAGAAACACGGCTACAAATGCTTATATTTCGCTACGCTCATGTCTTGTCACTATTGGCATATTAGTTAATGATTTAAACAAAAACAAATTCGTTTTAGGATACTACAAGGAATACTCTCCGACCTGCAACCCCTCAATCGTGACGGAGTTCGCAGCTGCCGCCTTCAGGTTCGGTCACTCCCTCCTGCGGCCGCATCTCCCTCGTCTGTCGCCCACCTACCAGCCCATCGAGCCCCCAATTCTTCTGAGAGACGGTTTCTTCAGGCCTGACATGTTCATGAATGTAAGTACAGCTTATTAACAAAAAGTTTTAAGTGGGTCCAATGTAAAAAACCGGCCAAGTGCGAGTCGGACTCGCGCATGACGGGTTCCGTACCATTATCTATACAACATTAGCAAAAAACGTCAAAATAATCATGTTTGTTGTATGGGAGCCCTTAAATATTTATTTTATTTTAATTTAATTATTTGTTTTTAAAGTTAATATACAACTAAATATTCTTCGAATATTTCAAGCGTCTACCTGTTGCCATTATTAATATCTAGCAAAAAACGGCAAAAAAATCACGTTTATTGCATGGGAGCCCCCCTTAAATATATTTTTTTTCGGTTTTTAGTACTTGTTTTTATAGCGGCAACAGATATACATCTTCTGTGAAAATTTCAACTGTCACGGTTCGTGAGATACAGCCTGGTGAAAGACAGACGGATAGCGGAGTCTAGTAATAGGGTCCCGTTTTTACCCTTTGGGTTCGGAACCCTAATAAAAACTAGAAAAAGCGTCAAATTGAGTTTATTACCAAAAAATAAACTTACACAATTTTACTATTACAGCACGCTCAAATGGTTGACGAGCTCCTTCGTGGTCTGGCTTCAACTCCCATGGAAACTCTTGATCAGTTCATCACTGGAGAGGTCACTAACCATCTTTTCGAAGATCGTCGCATCCCGTTCTCAGGCATTGATTTGGTCGCCCTGAATATCCAAAGAGCAAGAGATCATGGAATACCCAGTTACAATAACTACAGAGCTCTGTGCAATCTGAAGAGAGCTGCCACATTTGAGGATTTGGCGAGAGAAATTCCCGATGAAGTAATCGCGAGGTTTGTATCTTCTATTTTCGAGCGTGTTTTCGCTTAGCATCGCTCTTAAACTCAGGATAAAGAGCAAATACATTTTGAAGATTCATTTATATATTTTTTTCATTCACATTCAGGTTGAAGAGGATATACCCGACAGTGGACGACATCGATCTGTTCCCCGGAGGTATGAGCGAGAGGCCGCTTCAAGGAGGACTTGTAGGACCGACCTTTGCTTGCATCATCGCCATACAGTTCAGACAGTTGAGGAAGTGCGATAGATTCTGGTAAGCATCCGTCCATCGTTCAAGGAAAAATATTACTTTAAAGTTACGTATCTAAATATTATTTGTTTTTTCTAGGTATGAAAATGACAACAACGCTGCCCGCTTCACTGAACAGCAATTGTCTGAGATCCGCAAAGTGACGTTCTCCAAGATTCTGTGTGAGAATTTCGACCAGAACAGTGACATGCAACGAGCCGCCTTCGACCTGCCCAGTAATTTCTTGTAAGTTAAAATTCGCAGCAATACTCATTCGTCGTCGTTAGTTACGCGACCACAAAAATTTTGTTATAAGCAAATACTTAACTTTCACTACCAACCTGACAGTTACAGGTGAAAATTCGATATAATATTGTTATATTTATATTTTTGTGCAATAAAGAGTTTACGAAATTAAGCACAGCCATATAAACTCGACTTGTGTCTGTCTGTCTAATGTCTAGATATCAAATTGTTATCTTTTGCACACCAGTCATTGCCGGGTATGTGAAGTAGGGGCCTGGCCTATTCCATAAAACTTTTGAAGTCGTAAAACTGTACGGATAATTTTGTTAAGACTTGTCCACTGTGCCGTTCAAGAGTTATAATGGTTGGATAGAGTTGGAGTAAAACTTGCCTTGAAGTTGTAGAAGATGATGAATCAATCCGTTGCTTCCAAAAGAAAACAGACGGCAATCAGCTACAGCGTCAAAAGCATGTTTGATGTCTATTTCCTCCTCGATTCCCCCAGGAACCCCCGCGTGCCGTGCGCGTCTCTGCCCAAGGTGGACCTGTCGGCGTGGCGCGAGAGCTCGGCGCAGGGCTGCCTCATCGCCGGCCGTAGCGTGCCCGTCGGGGACTCCGCCTTCCCCTCGCCCTGTACTTCTTGCATATGCACCGCTGAAGGGGTAAGTCCTAGAATTTAGTAACTTATCATCGTCAGCCGAAATAGGGTTTAGTGAGGCATAAACAGTTGTAACGTGGGTCTTCCCCAAATATCTTCACCATGATCGTTCCTGTGCTTTTCATAGGAGCTAAGGATTTCAGGAGTGTAATTAAAAAGTTATTTGATTTTGAACCTTACGGATACTGTCTACTAAGCATTATGGTATTACATTGCAAGATAGTCCTTAGCGTTGGCGACGAATTGGCAGTCTTCAGATTACATGTCTTTGGGCCTCAGAACCCTTTTAACATCATCATTATCATCACGTCATATCATTTCATCATATTTATTTATTTCTCAATAGTCATACAGTATAAAATTATTGGAGCACAAAATGAAAAAAAAAACTTCAAAAATATACTGAGATCGTCAAATTAAATTTTCTATAAATAACTAAACTAACCAATTACAATAATTATTCACTAATAAAATGTAATACCGTAAACTCGGGTTACTTTAGCCCTAGGGGGTAACATTGCCCACCCTTAAAACTATAACTATTTTAGTGATAATCATCTTAAATTGGTAAAATAATTTTAGAACTATATATGTACCTCGGTCTTGATGTAACATTTAATGGAATAATTAAATTTTAAAGATGGTTTTTAGGGTGGGCAATGTTACCCCCTTGGGCTAAAGTAACCTGAGTTTACGGTATGTGTGTTTTTGTCACGAGGTCACATTTGCCTTTAATAATCATCATGCCTTTCCAAAGCCATGTCATAAAGAAACAATAAAAAATGAACGGGATATTCCAGGCCCAATGCGCGTCCCTCCGCATCACGGACTGCGCGCAGCTGCTGCGCGAGTGGCCGCGCGAGGCGGTGGCGCGCGACGACGTGTGCGCGGCGCAGTGCGGCGCCGCCGCGCCCGGCCCCGCGCGCGCGCCGCGCCGCCCGCCGCTCAACTTCAAGTTCCCCGACCTGTCTCCCTTCATCGCCAAGTGAACCCTGCCGGCGAGTGTACGGTGCTCGTCCTCCGTTTGCGAGACGAAACAATCGAACAGTAAAACACTCGTCGGTGTCGGATCGCGAAAATATATTTGCGATCTAATTATTAAATTGAAACGGGTGATCTAAATATTTGTTTCACCTTAATGTATAAATACCCATTGTGTGATTGTGCGCGTTGTCGACATTAGGAATATTGAATGTACAATAACGAGACACTTATGGACAACTCGGTTGCGTAATTTCGTATACCGCGTTCATTCTCACTTGTCTAATATAGTAAACAACTTTCTAACCTCAAAATAAACCTGTTTTGGCTAACACTAACACGGCTATTTTAAATAAAATAAAGCACTCACTGACAATACATTGGCCGAGTGATGACCGAAACGTTTACTCGATTTACTTTATTTACGATAAAAGAGCTGTTTAAGCCAAAAAAAGGTTAATCTTAAGGATAGAGAGTTGTTCACTATATTAGACAAGTATGAATGAACACGGTATAATTATTAATAATTATTACGTGTTAGTAATTAAATGCTTACACCTTCTTCAAATCGATCCAATGTGACAAGAAAAGATTCAGTAAACTTTAAGAAACATTTACGATAGCAAGCTAAGGTGAAGCATTTCGCGCGCCAATCAAAGGTTCATTAAAACATAAGAATTATACGGTGAACCAATTAATGTTTAATGTTCTTACAAAAAAGAACAGTTAAGTGCATCAGTGCTAGTGCCGGGAATACCAATAATTATTTAATATAACTTAAGGCCCAGTTTAAATTTGATTTTAATATTGGGGGTAAAACTAGTTTCCTTACCCTTGACTATTCCGTCCCTGTGTATTGTAGCTTTATATTTAGCTGACAGGAAAAAATATACTCTCTTAGCTTAATTCGTTGTACGTATAGGAATTTAAGTAGTAAAATATGACGATAGTAAATAAAATAGTTGCTATTTATTAGGATAAAATAGGTTAATGTTATTCTTTATACAATCTGTGTATCGTTACATTGTCTATGAATCGAAACTTCGTGGTCATGTGACGTGGTGATATCATAAAGTTTCAACAGGTACCAAATTACATTTTTATAATTTTATACTCTTTGGATACTATTATATTATTATAGTTAAGCATTTACGGCCATCATTAGCTTTAATTTGATGTGGCGATACAAAATTAGATTATAAGCATTTAAATAATCCATTTGAGTAGTTATTCGAATTGTACCTAATCTCAGTGTTACCATTTTGTACAATTTATGAATAGTAGAAGCAGTTACCTAAATCCTTATTTTGTCATAGACCTAAACTGGCACGTTATAGCACAATCATTAAACAGGGTGCAAAACGAAGTCCGAAATATGTCGGACCGTTCTTTACCTGTTATTATTGTAATTGAACATTTTTTTTAATTTACAAACAAAAAATTACAAACAGTAGACTATCCTCATAAAAAATCACAAGCACTGCAGAAAGATTTTTCTTATGGTGGTGATAGACTTGAGCAGATTCGCTAGAATGCTCGAGTAAATGCTCAAGTCTATCAGCACCTTTAGATGACCCAATCAGCTTAACAGTTGGATATTATTCCTCAACCACAAAATTCTCAATGTTACATAAAACAGTACAAGACAACTTAGCTCGTTGGAATATTGACTTTATTTCCTAGTTCAGAAAGTTCATTATAGTTAAAAGGTCGGTTAGAGATAATACCTTTTGGGATTGGATGCATCGCAGATTACATCAGAAAATGTCTAATAAATCAAGCAGCCGCGTGTACAACAGTGAGGTCAAAATTATTATCTTCAAACGATCATTTATTGAAAATGAACTCTCAATGCTTGTTAATAAAGTCGCTATTCCGATAAATGGGGGTTTTGTGGCAGAAAAAACAATAGAATACAATGCATTTATACGTAAGTCAAGTTCTAAGAAGACCAGCGTCGCTATTGCCTAACGCACTCGCAATCGACTTCAAAGTGGAAAAATTGTTTTCATTTTGTATGCAGACTCGCCTTGGACTGTCAAAACGAAAACGATTGCGATTGCGAGTGCGTTAGGCAATAAGCCCTGAGGACACATCAAATAATTCGTACTATCCCGTGCTTTTGATTATCGTGAGGAGTACTACTTGTATTTAATTATATTTTATTGTGTAAGTGTAGTATCTACATTCACCACTTCATCAAGTCGCTTCGTATCCAGTCATAAGCAGTTTGCTTCTTTCACTGCCCTTCTGAAGCTTATAATAAATTATTTTATAATAATAAATTGGCCAATGTACAGAGTAAGTAAGCGAGCGAATAAAAAACACATCAGTAGCGCCATCTAGGTAAAAAGCGCCGCAGTTGTATTGGAAATTAATTTCGTAAACCACCGCGTGTCTTTCATTCGCTCGGGTACAGCATAAAGTTTTAGCAAATAAGAACAAAAATCTCATCTAGTGACAAAAAACATAAGTAAACGAAATATTTTGTTTAAAAATGTTGTTTTATTAACTATTCGCTAAACGGAAATATAAAAGCTTATTATGTACAAATCACTTTATTTTGTTGCATATCAAGTCTATTTTGTTTCCTTTTTACAATAAATACATTGCGTTTGAGTATAAAAAAATGCGTGTTGCGAAAAACAAACAACACAATGGTTTGACATCGTTACGAATAAAGTCTTGATTTCAGGCTACCCTCGTAGGTTCATTAACACTGCGCTGGCGACAGCCCGGCGTGGCCGCGTTAACGCCAGGCGCACAATTTTGATTGCACTCTCACTGCTCCTCAGAATCCTGCAAGCAAAACGAGACTTAAATCTTCAGTTGTTTATAGCAACTAGTCGCAATTTGTATGTCTGTTGGTGCGCTTAGTTCTTTAACCTTCTTTAGGCAGAGGCTTTACATTAACCACATAGGTTTAGTTACAATTTCAACCTTAGTACCTGAGTTTAGGGTTTCATATCTGATTGAGTTTACGCGAAATGTTACTTGCGAAATTAATTCCCAATGTGTTTCTCTATATAAGTATTTATATCGTAGTGTAGTACCCATAGTACAAGCCTAGAGCTTAGTTTGGGACTAAGCTCTAGGCTTGTACTATGGGTACTACACTACGATATAAATACTAGGTCAATTGGTGTGACATTGTTCCCCGATATTTATTTATTTATTTAAATAACTTGAATGTGCATTGTATTATTTGCGTCTTGCGTCTAGTTTGGAGCGACTTAAGGGTTAATTGAATTTACACAATGCAGTTTTTACACTTATTTGAATCGAATAAATAACGTTAACGTAACGTCATCGAGAAGTAAAAGTAGAACTTGTCCGAAAAGTAAAAGCGATTAAAATGTTCAAGCTAGAGCAGTTAGCGCATAATACTAGGTCGAATAAGGCGTTCACACTAGACTGGACTTACAGTAAGCAGTTTGCATAGCTATGTTTGGCAGGTTATGCGCTACAGAGTTAGCCGCAGACTGTACAGGACCGTAGACAGAGAAGAAATAGAGTAAAAGAAGCATTAATACAAAATGACATAAATAATGGAGTAAATTGTTAAGAAATAGAGTAAAAGAAGCATTAATACAAAATGACATAAATAATGGAGTAAATTGTTGCTTTGAACTATTTGTCAGTGTATTGTTTGCGTTTGTACGTTTTATAGACATTTTATAGACATGCGCAAAAGCCACAGTGCTCGGGAAGATGAAAACATAACGTTTCCCCGATAATAATTTATCATGATAAACCGCCTTCATAATTTAGGCAATCAATGACAAGCTTTGTCTGCTTAGGGCCGGTTTTATACCAATCCGTTTGTTTAATTTCGTATCTTTTTGGCGTAAATTTGGTCTATCTGTCATAATTTGCTTTTAACACAGTCCGTTACTAATTTATCAGTATCATTTTACTGCTGACGGTTACCGAGACCGGTGTCATGGAGGAAACTTATGAACCGTTTGTTTTGACATGTCGATAGCCTTTGTTTTATGTACGTTTGTATGTTTTTCAACAATAATAATTCAACATGACTGATTCTTCGGAAAATACTTAGTGGTTTCGAATTTTTGCAAAACCATTTGGGTAATATGTCTGATTCAAGTGATATTATATTGATAGCCGACGAAGAACATTCAAGCCGAGGCCCGATTATTGTAGTATATTGTACGCCGTAGAGTTCAAATGCCTACTAATTTAATTTCTTTGAACGTCTATTTATCTTGACCTAAACCTGAAACCTGATAAATAAATGGTCGCGACCTATGTTTTCATAACTAATGTCAAGTTTTATGATTCATTATAAAACGCTGGGTGGTATAAGTTACTACCTCCGCCTTGGCCTCGGCCTCGTGGGGTTGCCGAGTTAGAATAGTGCCACTACATGTCTTCCCGTGGATGTCGTAAGAGACGACTAAGGGAATAAAGGCTTGTAGTACTGTTAGGCGACGGGCTTGCAACCTGTCACTGATACGCTGGTAAACATCTTAGCCTAATTGTGCAAATTGTGGTTATAGAATTATCAACAAGTTTTTAGAGATGTTTGTAATTCTGTAGCTCTGCCTACCCCACTCTGGGAACGAAGGCGTGAGATTATGTATGTATGTATGTATTTAATTTTGGTCTCGGCTTTATAAAACCGGCCCTAAAGGTGATTTGGAATTTGGTCGGGCTGTCTGTATTACTATCTCAAAGGGTATACGCTAGCCGCTTGTCTAGATAATACTCTATCTACGCGCGGACACTAGCTACCTGTAGCGTGTTGCTCCGGTGTCAGTTGGCGGCGACCTCCTTGAACCCGTTGGTGACGGGCACAGCGTCGTGGCTGCGCCGCCACAGCCCGTACACGCGGCCCGGCACGCCCTGCCACAGCCGGACCGTGCCGTCCTCCGACCCGGTGCCGTACAGCTCGCCGTCCGGCGACCACCGCACGCAATGGACGGGGCCGAAGTGGCCTTTGTTACATTCTGGAAACAAAATGAAAATGTTCAAGTGATTTTTTAAGGTTGGGTCCAAATAGAAGTTTATAGATATGTCACGAAGACCAAAATTCTTGAAGCTTTTATGATACGGGCGGGACATATACATCATCATCAAATCATCATCAATTACATCATAATAGGGCAGAGATAAACATAGAACCTCTTCCCTTTCTGCGGTCTTTGACGTATTTCCTCATTGTCAACGTTTTTATAGCTCTGATTTACTTGACAACCCCGCGTACAAAAAAATGTACATAATACGGCCATTACAATAAAGATCTATTGCAAAGGAGATAAAGTAGAATTTCACTTGTTTTTATGACTGACAATTAAAATAGAAAATTGACTTTATTGCAATCACAATAGGTTAATTTTCCTTTGGCAAATTTCGTTGTGTGGTGGGTCTTAGGAGGTGTGCGGCTGGGTTAAAAACAGTACCTAGGACTTCAAAGACTATTTGATTTTACCGAGTTGAATAACCCAGGGAAAATACAAAAGCATTGCTGTTCAACTGAAAGATGTTAACCCTTGATTTAGGCTTTCTTAGGCCCTGTTGTTTGATCAGTAGTTAAACCAACTAATTGTTAAAATTCGAAAAAGAAATGGAAAATTTGACACATTTCCTTAAGATTTTAACCATTAGTAACGTTTTTTGACCATTCGTTAGTTTAACTAACGATCAAACAACAGACCATTAGAAATTATTCGCCCATTTTAAGCAAAAACAATTCTGAAACTGAGGTTCAGTCAAAGTTTTCCGTTAAAGGGCAGCATTGCATGATTATAAATTAAATTCTACATGACAGACAAGCCTCTTAAATAAAAATTCTAATTTAAAAAAAAACCTGCAAAATCCTCACCTAATTCAGTGCCAGTGTTGTAGTCAAACTTATACACTTTGAGGTCTTCTCCGCCGCAGACGAAGGTGGCGCGCGAAGGCGCCAGCGACGCCGAATAGCATTTAGTGGGCACCGGGAATTCTCGCATCTTGCGCATCGTGTCCGACGAGTAGAACGATACGTTTGTGCCTGGGGGACAAACGAGTAAGAAGATAGAATAAACATTTATTTACATATGTACATCTAAATAAACTACCGAAAAAAAATATATAACCACAAAAACTACTCAAATAGTGCGAGACGATGCAGAATGGTTCTAGTTCAGTATGTTACTGCTTTTTCAGGGCAGAGCTGATTTTCCGTAGAAACCATTTGGTGATACCTCGTGTACAGGTCGATTCACAAGAGTTGGCACGAATGGATTGAATGAGTGAACGAAAGTATACGAGTGTGTAAAATAATAACAGGGTTTCGGTTTGAAATTCGAACATCGGTTCAAAGGACGGCACTCACACAGTGATAGGTGACATTTCTTTTGTTCATTCCATTCGTGCCAGCTTTAGTGTATTTACCTGTACATTGTGGGTAGATGGGACTAGCAATACAAATTGTAGTTTGACTGCTGTCTTACTTTAAAACATAGTATTTAAATTATAATGATAGTTAATTAAAACAATAACATATAACATATTACCGGGAAATAACATAGGAAACTTACGGAAAAGTACTCATGCGTTGACCACATCGCGAAAATACAATACGACTTTATTTATTTTAAATTAAGTAGGATCCTTCGTGTCAAACTGTATCATATTACTCGTAGCGTTATGTTATGTGTGAGTGTGCCATTGAAGCATACGAGTAGATGTACTTAATAAAAAACAATGTGAAATGATGAACAAACACAAGAGAAATGATGGTTGCTACCTACATTAATACGCAATAAACCACATTAATATAGGTTCAGCCGGTGAATAATAATGTTAAGCGTACTTAAAACCTTGTCATTGTCACTGGTATGCTTCTCTATGTATGTAAAGTTTAAGATTCATTATAACAACGCAGTAAAGGTCAACACTTTTATGGGCTTACTATACACAAGTAACAACAATTGTCACAAAAAACGTTTTGATGAATATCCAGTTATAATTATGAAGGCACCGACATTAATTAAACCATTACCGTTTATTGCAGCTCGCCTTGTCTTGTTAATTGACGATAAAATAATTACGCTGCCATTTCACTAAGCAGTTTTTGTAAAGGTTCACCGTTTAAAGTTAAATAGGACGCATTGAGAATATTTTAAGAAATAACGGGTCAAACGAAGTCCAAACAGATTAATTATGCTTGCATTGTTACACGTAATAGTCATACATTGTTCACTTCGTTTATAGTGAGCGCAGTGGCAGACCCAGTTGGGGGGCTCAAGCCCAGCACAAGCAAAAACAGAGAGGAGTGCTTAACATCTCTGTGCAAAAATGTCGAGTAAAGCAGAGAGCTCCCACCGCTCCATATTTGTGTTAGTGTTTACCTTGATAAAACCTACCCTCAGCGGAGCGAAGGTCCTCCTGAATCCACCACTGATTGAGCGCTTTTATAAGTAAGCATATGAAGAAGTAAACTGCTTTAGGCACTTACCGTGTGCTACTGTCAATATCGCACCATCCCTAGATAGCTCTAAGCTGTTCGGGATGGACGTAAACTCTATTTTATGCACCTCCTGAAGCAATAAAATTGGGAAATGGTTAATAATAGGTACACTTGTTCCTAAAATATACACAATGTACAGACCGTGTCACAGCATGTTTAGAAAATCAGCAGGTACCCAAATATCATAGACAGTATCCAACGTATTTGGGACGAGTGGTTCTATATAAGATAAAAAACTAAAATAATTCATTTATTTCAAATAAGATAAGATAAAAGATCAAATACGGTAGATACATCATTGATATTGTAATACATATGTATATGACATGAGGACATTGAGGACATGACATTCCATGGGTTAAGGTTAAGGTTTGTTTGCTTATCAAGCTATAAGTACTCGCTATAGTGCTATATTTTATATTTACATATCTGAGGGATAGAATACGCACAGAGAGATTCGGCAGAGAACCAAAGTTGCCGACATACCTAATAAATAAGCAAGGCTCTTCAGCGCGGCTTCCCATAGCACCGGCCACCGCCGGGGCAGACGAATTCCCAAGTCGACACCGCTAATCTTATAATAAAGATACCCTATTCTATGAAATTTTTAACCCCCGACGCAAAAAAAGGGTTTTATAAATTTTACTGCTATGTGTGTGTCTGTATGTGGCACCGTAGCTCTTAAACGGGTGAACCGATTTGGATGCGGTTTTTTTATTTGAAAGCATGTTTTCTAGCGGTGATTTTTAGCTAGGTTTCATGAAAATCGGTTGGGCTGCTTAAGAGATATCATCGCTCGCTGAAAGAAGAGAGAGAGAGAAAAGTTATGTAGTTTTATATTTAAAACATAGTTACCTGTCCTGTATTCCGGTCCCACACGCGCATGGTAAGGTCGTCGCTGACGCTGGCGATGCGCGAGTTGTGCAGAAACACGGCGTGCCGAATGCTGCTCGTGTGCGCACTGAACTTTTCCACAGCTGGAAACAATCAACAGTTTATAACTAAGTATTTAACCCAGCTGGAAATTACCGCGGTATACTACTGGATCCTACTCAAAACCATCGACAATAGCTATTAACTCTAAATAGATTAAAAACCCTTAATATGCTAAACTCCTCTTTCAGACCTGATATATTATGTCTTAAAAACGATCCAACCGATTTAACCAATAATTTTAATTAAGTTTCATAATAATCATTATTATGAAACTTAATTAAAATCAACCCGTTTGAACTAGCTTTCTGTTTGAAAAAATCGCGTTCATTACGGTCCATCTGTTTGGGAATTATAATGCCACAGACTGACTCAAAGATACATTGCTATTTACTGTAACATCCCAGCATTTATTTAAAACTAGCTGTTGCCCGCGACTCCGTCCGCGCACAAAAATAAAACAGCCTATGTTACTCAGGGGTAATGTAGCATTCTAATGGTGAAAGATTTTTCAAATTGGTCCAGAAGTTTTGGAGCTTATTGAATGCAAACAAACAAACAAACAATCAAATCTTTCCTCTATATAATATTATAAGAGTACCTACATATGGTTTACCACGATTGAGAAGTTACAAGTACCTACTCAACTGTTAAATCAAAAATGATCATATTGATCATAAAAAATCCGAGGGTTTCGAAAATACAACCGAAATTATGCGAAAAAGGTGTCATGTTTAAAACTATCGAGGTTTTATTTCTAACTGTGTTTTTACGTTTAACCGTTTCAACGTAAAATGATCCAAGTATAATGTATCTAAAGAACAGACACATAGGCGTTACGATTATTGTGATCCAAATAGCGAAACAGTACCGACTTATACACTTATACGACAACATTACGGAACAATACCGACTACGATAATGTAGCCAAAAAAAGTGTAAATAGTTACTGCCAGTTAAAAATTACAGTTACCAAAACAACAGGAAAAGAAAAAAATAAATTCTTGTGACAGGGACCTTGGCTGTTAAGATTTCGTAATACTCATACTGACAACAAGGATAACCTTTATTTTCCTGTATCTTACATAGATTTCATTAACTGTTACTTTCTGAACACTACTATGGTCACTATAAGCACGTGCCGCACCGCGCCTTTCGTTCTCAGTACGTTTGCGATTAAAATACCTAATTTAAAAGCTTTTCTTTTATTAATATTTAATAACGAATTTGAAATATTTTCTACTAAAACAAATAGAATGTGTTTATTTTGTAATCAAAACCCTACAATTCAAAATCTCTTTCCTTTGTTTTTGCTAAGTAGTCTTACTACAACTTTTATGGAAATTAAAAAAAAAATATGTAAGTTGCTATTTAATTAATTGAAATGGTTTTTAATAGATGACTTTCGTGTAATGGTTTAGAGTACCTCTAAATACACAAATACCAATCACCAGCTGCCTGCGACTCTGTCTGTGTAGAAATGGTAATTTTGCCATTCCACAGAAACAGTGACTTATCTTGGGATTATAGGTACTCCGTGCGCTATTCCTGAGTATATTCTATCTCTGTTGCAAATTTCATCCAGAGCCTTTCAGCTGTTCTGGCATGATTGAGTGATTGTCTGATGCAATTAAGAGTATAACATTATTAAACAAAATATGTTTATTTTGAATAGACATAGTTCCATGCCGTTCCAAAAAATATATCACATTTACATATGACAACTCTTTTAACCCTAAACACTTTAGATACTTACGTCCAGCTTCAGGCTTATTTAAATCAAACACCCGTATTAGTTTCTCATTGCTTGCGGTAAGGAGCAATGTGTCATCAGCATTGAAGTTGACACTCTTCACTATGTGTTCATGGTCAAATGTGTGCACCACTTCACCGTAACGTGCATCCCAAAGTTTTGCTGAAGATAAAAAAAACACTATTATTAAAAAATGCATACCAGTACAAAAAAAAATGTTTAATTAGGTATTTTGTTGAATTTCTAAAATATTTTACATAGTTAAGGCCTTCATTATGAAAATGTTAACTTTCTTCCATTTTGGAACAAAAATTAGTCATAGAATCGTATGGCTAATATTCATTACACAAAAGAAAACTTGAGGTATTTTAATTGAGTCCTTAACTACGTAAAATATTTTTTAAATTCACCCATTTATCAGCATCAAATATTACCATTAGGACTGACAAATTGGATTCTAACAAAACAAAGTTTGACTTTTCTAAATTTAATATTTTAAGACATGTACAAATAGAATGACAGCTTGCAATTGGAAAAATAGTTTTCAATTGGGCTACATATAAAACAATATTCTTAAGGCACACATTAAGCAGCAGTTGTTAGGAAAACTTGGACCATGTTGCAAATTACACTTTTCCAAATGCTTGCCAACCAATTTTACTATTGTTGCAAATTCTTGTGAAATGCACAGTGAAACTGTGTTTGCCTTTAAACAAATGTATGTAAAAAAAAAAAGTAAATTATGTTAATTTTTTTAGTGCTTAATGAACTTTAACATTTTTTTAAGTTGATATGCATGTAATTTGTACTGTAACAATTAAAAACATTGAAAAATAAAATCTGAAACCACTAAATATAAAATACCTGAAAAGTCAGCTGCCCCGCTAGCTGCCAAGTTAGCATTTTGTGTTAAAGCTACTCCCCACACGGCTCCTTTGTGACCCTCGAAGGTCCCTATCCAATCTCCAGTCTCACCTTGCCGCAACATGGGCTTGCCATCTACAATGGAATTTGTAATTAAACCACACAGCAATTGACAACATACATTATTTATAGACATTGACTTTGAAAATAAATATGATGCCCTTAAATGGAAGACACATCAGAAAACTAAATATTTACAGTCATTTATCTATAATAGCTACTTTGAAGCCAATACAAATTTCAATACAGACCATGATTAGTTTAATAGGATGTTCCATTCTCAAGATATCTATAAATGGGTAACAAATAAAACTTCAACTTGAGATTCTAAATAAGGAAATGATAATCTTAGACGAAGGTTGATCTATTCCCAGCTCAGAAAATAACTAACACAAGACTATGACAAACTGTTTATATGAATTTGAATACAATGCCAATAATTACATTTAATAACAGACTTTTTCTCTCCAAAGGTTGTTGAATGAAAGCAATATGTTTTCTTAACTTATGTGTGGTAAACATTGATGTCAAGATCTTGGTAGAACCTTGAGCAAGTACAAGGTGACCCAGAGTAAGTGAAATGTCAACATGTACAACAGGAACGTAACAATTCGGAGTGTGACACACTGCGTGCATGCACAAAGAACTGATACTTAAAAGTCATGACAACATCATGAACAACTAGACGCGACGCCAAGGCGAGCAGCTGCGAGGAAACACAAGCGGATATTCAAGGCACTTCCTGCACGCCCGGAAAGAGAAGGTCATCGCATACCTAGAATGCATGCCGGCCTGCCGGACCGGTCGACGAAAACAAGAAAAGTGAAGGTCTTCCCATAACATCTTAACCTCCTAACATCTGTCACAGTAAAACACCCAAACGAGATACCGAACCACACTTGCAGGTCTTCCACCCACGACTAGGCCAAGGCAAAAGGGCACTTCCAGCGCTAAGTAATCATTAGTACTCACCTTTGCAGGCAGAAATCAAATAATACCCATCCTTGGTAACGTCACTAAAATCCAAATGCACGACTGGTCTAGTATGGCCACCACATGTGAGAGGAACTTGCTTAAATGTTGTCATTTTAATTAATTTTGTATATTGTACTTTTGGAAAATAAAACTAATATCTTTGTTAACTAAAATTAACCTAATGAGTCTGATCGAACTGAATGTTGACAACCGACTGACGGACGGAAAAGTGCAACTAAAGTGTTGCCATACAAAGTCCTAAATATAATACCAAGTAATTAAGTTGGTCGTCAACTTTTGGCTTGTGTTCCTATATTCTTCTTCAATATTTTAACTATTTTGAAATTGATAAGGGGACCCCACAGGTATACATTAGAGGTAAAACCAAATGCGTGAATTAATTCAATCTTTAAATAAGTCAAAAACTTAATATTATGCATTTTCTCCTACTACTGCTGTATATTTACGTTTCATCTTCATGTTTCGAAATTATTTTCATTTTGTACGCTATTAGTAAATTCGAAAATGTAAACACTGATGCACACTACTCAAACTAAATTAGATGCTTTTTTTATTCACTTGTCATCCAAGTTTAATTATAGAAAAAACAAGATAGATTTGAAGTAACATTGAACTCTGATTTTAATGTGCCCTGCATTAAGTGTAGGCCGTGAAGTGGAACACACCTATAGACTTGACAATTCATTTTGTATCTGTACCTTAGCCGTGGCCACTGACGTGTCAAACGACGTACGTCAAATTAAACCATCCAAAAAATTGTGTTATTTTTAATTTAACTGTTTAATTCAAGAAAACCACTACACAAACGAAATAACTATGGATTTCTTTAAATCAATTCCAACGCATATTGACTACGTCGGCCAGGCTAAAGCGGAAAAACTGTACAGAGCCATTATTACACTATTCAGCATCGTCGGCTTCGTTTGGGGATACATCGTTCAACAGTTCTCGCAATCAGTATACATCCTGGGAGCTGGTTTCCTTCTAGCTGCAGTTCTTACCGTTCCGCCGTGGCCTATGTATCGCCGAAATCCTTTAAACTGGCAGAATCCTAAGAACACAGAAGAAAAACAAGCAGGCAAGAAAGGGAAGAAATGAAGTGTGGCTCTCAGTGCATTTTACGTGGAATAAATAGATCTTAAGACTGTAACGGTTTATTTTATTATATATTTGAATTTCTTTGGTTTTGGTGTATACCCAACAACTAAACAACACATTGTTATTTGTGGTGGCACGCATTGTTCTAGCTCACACATAATAGACGTGTTTGTATAATTTCGTAAAAACGATAAACAAAATATGTAACAACCCCAACTTACCTCATCTATCAAGCCTGTCAAGTAACATGATAATTATGACATTCATATTATTCTGAACCTAATAATTAACTTACTGGGATGAGATTATTTTGTGTTCCCTGTCCCAACTCCCATGAATCACATACTTGGACAACCCTGTGCGGCTAGTACAAGTTGCCCGCGACCTGGTTGTTGCTTGGATCTCCCTTTCTATCTAGTCAGCAACAAGAGAGACGCACTGAGAGACAAGCAAGAAAATACAACTTAATGTGCTAAACATGCTGGTCTTACATGCTCATGAATAAAATTGAGATGTAACTTTACATACAGAAGTAATAATTGGATGTAAAATGATGAAAATGCATTCTTGTATGTTGACAGGGAACCTATTAAGGATAAAAGTGGTATTTAACAGGATTCTAGTAAATCTAGATAGGATCCATCTATAACTGAGATAGCCAAGGCTGTAATTTTTTTGTGCATGAAGAGAAAAGTAAATGTAATGTTGTTTAAATAAACAATTACTAGAGCCTCCCCATGGGCCTGTATGCAAAACACAAAAGCAGGAAAGGTGCAACCAAAACATACTTGAGACTCATGTGTATCACCACCAGTGGTGATTCACCGCATACCTATGCAACTTACAAAAAATAATTCTTATTTGATAGACATAATCCTAATACAATTTGCATGCCAATCTTTATATTTATATGACATAGTCAGCATAATCAGTTATGTCTGAAGCTAGCAAAATATTTGGCTTTTCTGCATATTAACTAATTAAATTGGTACAATCAAAATAGATATTTTTTGTGCCCAGTAAGATCCAGAAACCAAGTTTGAATAAAGTATTTTTAATGCAGTTTTTTCATCATTTGAACAATTTCTTATGGAATGTTTACATTGATATTTATTACCTGTAAGGTTGAGCAAGGTTGGTAGGTAATAATATTAAAACTGATGTTGGCAGTGAAACTGTTGAGTTAAAAAATTACATTATGAACAAACTACACAGCTGCTAAAAAAGTTATTCAAAAGTATGCTGGATAAAGCCTCCCACCTCCCTCCAATTCCACTTAAGCCACATTATCAAGAGGTCTAACGACGATTACGTCTTCCGATTTCGGGACGCGACTCGAGAACTCTTCGACCCCGTCGGCCATCTGTTCTACGAACAGTGGGCCCCGCTCGCTGCTACTTAAGTTTATCAATTCTTAGGACCATGTCAGGGACTTTGGTTCTCGTGTCTATCTCCTCATTTCTGATTGGATCAAAAAAAGCTAAGATGCTTATAATTAAATCATGTTGATTGATATGTTCTTTACTTCAGAATCTATTAAGTAATAAAGAGTCATTGGAGAAAATATTGAACATGGGTAATGTGTAGCTGAAGGCTCTTATTAATATCACTACATATCACTATTATAGTAGTACTAAGCAGATACAACCATGTTCTGGAACTAAGAGCCCGAAATGATAGCATTAAATAAAGCAATAGTAAACTTATTTCGTGCGTGTGAAGGACTAGTAATAACAGAATTCGTTTACTGCTGTCAATCAAGGTCCAGAAAACCCCTTCATTTGACTAAGCCTATCGATAGGCTAACCCGATCATTTGGTTACACAATCGATGTGGTTATCCTACGATTGAGTCACATTAACGTTAGGGCGAACCCCTATGAATTAGTTAACCGCATCCATAGAGCTTACCAGGTTCCTTAGGGTTTCGGTAGTTTAATATTTAAGCACTTAGCATTGACTGGGTATTACCCCATTGATCGCCTCTCTCTTTTTTGCGCATTCAGGCGAATTCTGGCCGTCTCGCTTAGGCGGCTACTACCTGCCGCTACCCTATCAATTGTTAGGTAATGCAATTATAAGCCGAAACTCTAGCGCATGGAGATTAAATTAGCTTGAAACCGTTCGATTAAGTTTGAATAAGGTAACAGACGATGGGGTGTTGGGATAGGGTTAGCGCTTAGTCTAATTAACTGTATCGTTTTGTTGCCCTTTCCTCGAACTAAGTCGACGATAGACTTAGCGCATCCTTGGCGTTTGTAAAAACAAGTCTATCATACCATATCGGAAACCCCTTTCGCGCTAAGCGGTTCCGATCCCTGCTATCAACACTATCAATATGCAGAAACTTAATACCTGTTCAATGTGTCAGGATCTCAGGATTGACTTCTTATCTGCCTAATACTGTGTGTGCACAATATGTATATTGCATTTTTATTTGACCCTGGATCCCCTTGTTCCCCAACAGTAGGTGTAAAGCTCAAAACACACAGCGAGTGGGATGGGACGGGACGGCGACGGGATGCCCGCGGGGGATGCAGGTCTGTGTGTTTTGACCTTAAACGTAAAGATCACTCTGTTATTTAAAAACAAAATTTCCGTTTATTTCGTTTACATGAACATTTGTAGACCACAGTGACTACTGCTTATATAAAATATAAATAACACAAAATCATCGTTCTCAGACTAATGAAGTAGGAAAATTACAAGCAGTGACTAGAGTTGACAGTCATTAAATGATATATAGGCTTTAAAAGATATGTATGTCTTACGTATGTAAATATGTGCCTTTACAATATACATACAGTGCAATAGCTCTTAAATACTATATTGATTGAGCGTTATGCTATCCGTTATTGGATTCAATGTATGTTATGTGTAAGCAGATAATGTGAATATTATATCATTAAATCATCAAACAAAAATTTATTATGTCCATAGTTCATTATGCTATGAAATTATAACATTTTATCACTATCCTCCGAAAGCGGCTCGTCCAAAAATTGTACCAAATACGGCTATTACGGTTTTTTTCTTTGTTTTATCATTTTAGAAAATGTACTCTATTGTATTCACAATAGGTCCGTATTCTACTGACATACTTAGTTGTATGGTGGGCCCTTAGGAAGATATGTTTCGTTCATTATACCAACTAAATGTTATATCAAACAAAATTTACAGAGTGAAGTTATATTTTATGAGTATATTTTTGTAATATAATGTTCTATTATTTATCCCCTTTGAAGAGCTACTGCACTGAAGCTTTTTTTTAAACTTTACGTCTAGGTAAGATAAAAGCTGTAGGTAAGAATTTTACCATAAGAGTAGTTGAGTAAGAGTATATAACAGTAACCGTTCTGGGCCCGTATTATGGTCGCCTTTATCGCGGTGGATAAAGCTTCCGTCACTCTCGCACTTACATACTGGTCAGAAAGTGACAGATGTTTTATCTACGCTTATCTACGTCGATAAACACGACCATAATCGGCCGGCTGCCCTGCATTTCAGCAAGGATGAGCAAGGAAGGATCATCATAGTCAGACATGCAGGCCATTAGAAATTTTGAGCATGTCTTAAATGTTGTAATTTCTTATGTCACTGACTTAATCCTGATTGTCATTCAAAATTCCGCTTGAAGTTCTTTAGGACAAGGCAATTAATTGCTTGTCATTTAATTTTCACACCGTTCACTAGAGCTGTAGTAAAGTCACTTACGTATTGTACGAAATGCAGGTTAGAAAAGTGAGACAAATCCTAAAATAACATTATAAACAAAGCCAGTGATAGTGTTTAGACGTCTCTGACTTCAATTCACCCATGAACAGCTAAAGGTTAGGATTATAGTAGGAGATAGATACTCTATGTACCGTTGACCATTGATTAAGACAGATAAGAGTTCTACGTTCTGGACAATATCTTATATTAATACATTCAATGACAAGCGCTCCGAATTCTATAGAAAACGGACCCGCCAAGCGGGGCGCTGGCAGTGAAAGTGCATGATTTACATAATAAATATAAATACTAGGTATAATGAGATATTGTCTAAGGCCTGATTAGACCAAATTAGAATAAGAACTTAATTAATGATCAAGTAGCAAAATTATACGGATCAATCTTGAATATAGCTTGGGTTTTGGTTTGTCAAATCCAAATTATTAACATATAATAAACACTATCACAAGTATCGTAATACATTATTTAACTCTTAATCTTTTTCGTAGAAAATATTCTTATTCTAACTTCTCTAAATTCGATATTTATCTCGTCATCAACCATTCAACAAAATATACTAAAATCATATATCATAATCATATTATGTTTAAATATTTTTACGGTGAGTCAGATGGGATATCAATGATTTCGTTTGTAACATAGATGAGGAATACAACTTTTTTCAAGTATGTGACGTCTATCGATCCTGCCCACTTTGACTTCCTTAGTGCTCTGGGAAGTAAAAGCCATCAAACATATTTTTTTTATTTGTACCCTAATTTGTGCTGTAATTTCCTTTTACGAGTCTTTCTTTATCCATCCTAACCATACTACACTTTGCACTCCTGGTCTTCTTCATCTTCATAGCTGTTATGATAAGGGATCTGGACCAACGGATTAGTTTCAGTTTCCTTTTTTCACACTACACCATAAAATTTATAAACAGTCATTATTTAACATTATCTATACATAACAATACTTATAAAACATGAGGCACCAACACACACTCCTTTAAACGTAACTGTCCAAACAGTCGTCGCAAGGCTGGTGATCACCTATCGGCCATGTCATAGAAGCATTCGTTAATTAAAGTAAAAACCAGATCTTTCTAAAACTTCATAGGTGGGACAGTAGGTGACCACCTTAATTCTGTTGCAGTACAGGGGAGCAATGACTGCTAAAATGATCTCTTCAGGACACAGTTTACAAAGTACTGTCCAGAGTATGATTTGCTCCTTTTTCACAGCAGTTATTTTAACTACTGATAATTTTACAACCTTAACTTTCAGTCTCATTGCCGCTAACATTAGGCTCTTAATCCTCACTCAGACTAAATTTGTCTCTGAGATTTTTAAACATAGAGTAAATTCTACTTTCATTGCATGGATCACAATCTTGATTCGTTTGTTCAGTTTCGCTTTCGCTATCAGCATCTCTATGTGCATTTCTATCCGGTTCGTTATTATAGCTGCATTCTCCGTTCGGTATTGGCTCGTCGCTTTGGTCACTATGGCTGTCTTGTTGATCATAATCATCATAATCTTGTGAATCATCTATATCAATGATTTCTTCTACGTCAAAAAGTTGTTGTAGTGTTATGAGAGCGAATACAAGTGTCACGCCATAATTTACATATGTAATTGAAAGAGGTCCTAGAGTAAATATCACCACAGCAACTGTGAATATGATACCTGCAACTACATTATAGTATTTCCTAGAAAATAAAATAGAATGAATTAAGTAAAAGTAATATTTAAGGAACCGTAAGTGAATTAAAGCAATCTTTGAGCATACTTACAGGTTTTTCCTCGCGCCATCCATCTGCCATATATAAGCAGAACAAATAGACAAAACTAGGCCAGGAACATACGATGTGTCTGGTTTAAGCACTATACTGTACCTAAAATTTAAATTTGTAATCGATCATCAAGCTTAAGTTTCATAGCTAAAAGTGATTTTCAAATAACTTACTTGAAATTTCTAGCCCAAGTCAACAACGCAGGTAAATTAACCATGGTCACCGTTATCCACAAAAAGAAAAGCATCATATGGAAATTAATATTGTCTAAAGTAGCATCATAGTCATCCACAGGGTCTGTTGGTTTTCTTTCATTCACATATTCTTGTTTCTCATCAGTTTCAAATCTGTTTTCATTTTTTCCTTCGTTAGTGTTTTCTTTCTTGCCTTCAGTAGGTAGAGTAGCTAATTCATTGTCCTTCTTTTCATCAGTCTTCACTTCTTTCTTATTCTCAATATCGAGACTACCTTTATCGTCTTTGCCATCTATTTCTAAAAGTTTTACCTTTTCATATTGTCCGTCAGTCTCGTCTAAATCAGATTTCGAAACAATAGACGTTTTGGACGTTTTTTTCTTTTTATTTTTACTTCTAAAGACGCGACAAAAGCGTGACGCATATTTCGCTGCAGTTTTGTAAAAATAGTCTTCCAGGTATTCCTCATACATTTTTGAGATCTGTGAAAGATTTCAGGTTATTTATCAGACTTGCTACTAATATAGCTTGTACTTGTTTAATTACAATTCAACATACCATGAATGCGTAAAAAGCTGCTCCTGCCGCGAGAGACGCGGCGCCGCAAGAGAGAGGAGCGGCACAAACTAGGCCAGCACTCACAATCATAGGCACCTGAAATGTTAAAAATATATTCTTTAACTAGGGTCCGTTTATAAAATACTATTTCCCTTAACTTCGTCCACATAAAACTCGTTTCTGGGTGAATCAACTTTTAAGGTACTCTTTTTCTTTTGCGGTATTAAAACTTTCCTGGTGACTCATGGTTCATATTAATGTATGAATATTAAAATCAGACCACCAATGTATAGACCTTACATGTTTAACACCTCAAATACTTTTTAATCCTCGGAAAAACAACTCTGGGGAAAATGCACATTTTCCATACAAAACCTAGGGACAACATTGTCCCCTGCGTTACCAACTATATTACTATTTAAAACTGAACTATTTTAAATGAAATAATTTCAAACGTTAGCCTATTTGTCTGATTTAATAAGCGTGTAAGCCACGTCATTAACAAAATTTTTTTTTCTAAAAGCTTTTTATTTGTGAAACATGATAAAAAATGGGAGTACCTTAAAAGTTGATTCACTCCTCTATTGGAATCTATAATTTTTTTCTAGAGAATTTCATGATTCTAGGTCTACGGGAAATACGCTATAAGTTTTAATTCCCTTGCAAATGTCAAAACATGCGGCACAAACGGACGTATCTTTTAATTGGGTTGACTTAAAAGGTTATTTTTTTTCATAGATCCAGTACAAGATTGATTGATTGATTAATTTCAACTTGACCACATGATCCTGAAGAAGAGTCTTGACAGAGAAATAGACAGAGAGACGGAAAACAGAGTGATCCTATAAGAGTTCCTTTTTTGGGGTACATTATCCCTAATTAAGATTATTTATGTCTGTGTAAGATGCGCGTACAACAAATTTTCAGTTTTTGAAAATGAGGGTAGAGATGGTGTTCCGTTCCCCATCTCTCCATTTTCATTTTATATTGCGAAAAAAAAAACGTCTTTTAAAACAATCCTCGTATTTACCTTTTGCAAACAACCAGCGACCCTCTCAGCCAGCCCAGTTCCTCCCCGCCACATGATACGGAACAGCATCCGATGCGCCACCTGTGAAGAGAACACCATGGCGCCGAGGATCGCGGCCGCGGTCACGTTTATCAGCCCCAGGGCAGTCAAATAAGCCGGCAGCACTATGATGGAGCGAATGAAGTATTGGATCTCGTGGTTGTGGTAACTAGCATCGTCTAGCAGGAGTGATAGTAGGGGAATGGCCCTGGAATATTAAGTATTTTAACTTTTTAAACGCTAAGGTCGTCGAGAATGGGCTAACTGTACGTCTGAATTAGTTATTTTTACAAAACGATAGCTATACTTGCGCCGTTCTGAGGACCGATTTGGCAGGTGTCTGTTTAATGCGCGAGTATAGCATGGAGAGTTTAGCTGTAACGTCAGGACTTGGTACTGTTCAATCTCTTACTCTTTATAGATTTCGTAAATTTTGATAATATCAGGTGAAGATCCTTGTCAAGCTTCGTCATATCGTTAGAAAAAATATACACTTCCTTTTATTCTTTAGTTGCAGTAGTAGGAGCGGATCCTATAGTTTAAATATCATATTACAAGATACATTGATTCATCAGCAGACGTGTGCTATCTCGGGGCACGTTCTAGGGATTTGATATTAATAAATAGGATGTCAATTTAAATGTATACATGTGCTCATTTAAAATTCTCTACTACTCTTGATATCATGTCTGATATTGACCCTCATAAGATAATAAAATGATATGGATGTATTTCAAAAAAAACAAGACAACTTACTGTCAGTGCCCGTTATATGCTAGAGCCAATAATATGTGTTGTAATATTCCGCTATGAGCGCATAATAATTTGAAGTGGATATTTTCATCTAAACGGAATTTCATAATAGAAGAAATATATCATTTCATTCGTTTATTGTTTTCATTTTAAAATGTAAAGAGAATAATTAATAATTATTAATGTTGAATAACATTTTGATTTCTTGATATTGACAGTAAACTCAAACTCACAACATTTATTTGACAAAAACACACTGCAACACAACACATAATCGATAACAATAACATCGATATAACTTTTTGGCGCAAAAATATTTTGCGACATCACTTTAGTATTCGTGCCCCGAGTTAGCACATGTCTGTTCATCACGTACATCTACAACCCACCAGCGGATTCAGGTTTTTGGTTCGGGACGGGCTTGATACTATTTTTATTAAAGAGTCAAGCCCCTATCATCTTTAAGCTAAATGGCATGTCTCTCAAGCTGCATATCACTATAAATACTTACAACACCAGCGTAATAGTAACTCGGACGAACAGCAGCGGCGAATAGGGTTTCAACCCGTCGTGCCGTAGCGCTCCATGTATGGACAGGCAAGTCCCGTCCGATGTCAAATGCATGAGTATACTTCTGGCTACCAGCAGCATCGCGGCCGCAACATAAGGGACCAACACGGGCGCGAAGTTGCGAGCTGTCTGCGCTAGTAAATAGTACCAGGAAGCCGATATGCTGAAAATTTACGGTAAGATTTCGTAAATGATTTGTTGATGTTGTATGATTCCAATCTTTCCCATATTCAGCCAAGTTCATGCGCGATTTCTGTCTGCGCTGTGTGCGAGGTGTCAGACATTCAAGGACGAGATATCTAGCCCTTCAAGTGGCAAATTACCGTTACCGAACGACTAAAAAATTACCCCTTCTGGCGCCGCTATTTTGCACAAATATGCACAACTGGCCAGTACCAGCAAAGGCACTTCTAAAGCTGCAATTTTAAATCACAGCCTAGCTCATCCTTGTTTCCCACTCTCGCATTATTATGAGTTAGAGCAGCGTCAAATCAGTATTACCTGCCTAAATTACGCCGCAATAATATTAGAGCGCCATAATATTACGCCGCAACGGGAGCCGTAAGGGACGGAGTAATGTGTAAGAGTGAGTTACATGAATATGTCGCCCGCTCTAAGGTGTAAATGCGTTCCTTGGTTGCGACTGACTTGTAACATTCTGGGGCCTGTTTTATAAAGCTACAAATTACAATTTACAGGTTACAAGTTTCCATTTGACACAACCTCGACCAATGACGACCAGCCATTTGAGCAGTGTTGCCAGTTTAGAACTGTAAAATTGTAACTTGAAGCTTTATAAAACGTGCCCCTGGTGTAATGCGGTACTTCTCTTGTCGCACCCATAAGATAAAACATTAATATCTATAAATGTTGACGTCTTGTCTTGGCGTGTAAAAATAATTATTTCCGGAACTGTTCACTCGCAAATTTTTATCTTTATCTTTGTTGAGAAACATTAGTAGTGTTTAAACTCTGATCAACTGCTAATATAAAAACGGATTAATATTTTATGTATTATTAAAATGACTGCCGTGTGGTTGCCGGCTTAGAATAGTGCCACTCCATGTCTTCCCGTGGAAGTCGTAAGAGGCGACGAAGGGAATGAGGGCTTGTAGTATTATTATTGTTAGGCGATGGGCTTGCAACCTGTCACTAACATACACTGGTAGAAACATCTTAGCCTGATCGTGCAAAATGTGGTTACAGACTTAACAACAAATTTTTAGAGTTGTTGGTAATTCTGTAGCTCTGCCTACGCCACTCTGGGAATGAAGGCGTGAATGTATATAAATATAAATATATATAGGTATCAGGGGACAATGTCACACCAACTGACCTAGTCCCAAACTAAATTCTAGGCTTGTACTATGGGTATAAATACATAGCAAACATCATGACTCAGGAACAAATATTTGCGCTCATCATACAGATATCTGCCCTTACCGGGATTTGAACCCAGGACCGCTAGCTTCGTAGGCAGGGTCATGCAGGGTATGTAGCTGCAGAGATAAGTATACCCCCCTGCATATAAGTTTCCTAGCAAAGGGGGTTACATTTCTCTGCAGCTGACTGTACATTTACCCAGTTTGTATTAGGCGTTTTCATTCAACGCTTAGTACGAACATATAATGGACTTTGACTCTTATGTATGTATTGTATGTATATATTAAAACCAATGTTTTTGAATTAAAGCAAAATCACAAATTCACAAACCTGATTGTATATTTGCACTGAGGATCCAACAGTAACACCACTTTTACGTGCTCGGTCGGATCGTGGTTGCGCGTGACATTAGGGCTCGTTTTATACAAACGTAGCTTCATTGGCGACCTCTTTTGATGCCTACAAAATTACAAATTAAATTATTAAAAAACGTCCTTTCCCGATGTGCAACTAAATTGATCCTTCGAACCGGATAAAACAAAATTGGTCCTTCGACCCGTACATTGTACAAGCTTACGTAAAGTAGTGGTAATATTCTTGATTCGCCGCCCAAGGTATTTGAACTTCTGCTGACACATGGTACTCGGTGGCCTTGCAACTCGCCGTGGGCTCAACATGCAACAAGTACGCTTGGAACACAGCGTTGAAACCAGGCAGTATAAGTTCGTAGTACAGACTATTCGGTTCTGTTTCTTGTATTATTGTAGTCCTTCTAAATGAGTAATCTGAAGGGAGTTCAACGGTGATTTGTCGGGAGGCGTGGTCGTTGATGTCAATGTTCAAGGTTATCTGTAATAGGAATAAAATTGAATAATTTAGTGACCAGACGTAACACAAAGTGATAGCTGACAAACGCGTGCGATGTGCACCTTATTAAGGAATAGCGGAAGCTGAACAAAAATAATCAATATTAGACCTTTGAGATCAAGTGATAATATAGTATTTAATTTAACCACATAAAGGTTTTAAGGCCTAAAGAGATGACCAGAGATCGGAATAGGTAAAGCTAATTTGCCTAAACTTGACGCATATTCATTCATGCGTGAGAGAGATGGGAATACATTATTGAATGAACATTCATCAAGTTTAGGCAAATTAGCTCTACCTATTCCGATCTCTGGAGATGACCGATCACACATAAATATTTGACTTCAAATTAGCATTCTTAAACTTTTAATTAATACACCTTAACAATTAAATCATAACACCAGCATAACTGGGGCGAGCGGGCTCGACGTCGGCAGGGTGTGATATATTGCACGCGATGACGTCACGTCATGCAGACATCGAGACTCATCAATCAAATCATCGCAAAAGGGCCTGGCTACATCACCAAGGTACGGCGTCGTTCGTGTGCCGTGTAACAACGTCTTCAAGCTATTTTAATCTCTACGCGCAGGACATTCGACTTGTACTTTGTAATGAAGCACGTCAACGTGCCTTTTTACGGCGTCGCGCCGTTTCAAGTTAACCTTTTGAACGCCATACGTCGAATACAAAATGTGCCACCCACACGCCAAACATGTTTGCTATGCTATGCAAATTACACCTTATTGCTACCAAACAAAGTCTCTTTTAATCTTGAACTCTTGTCGGCTGTAGCCGACGTGGCGTCAGTGTCACGACTTTTAGTTGACGGCCAGAGCCGACTGTGGCGTTGAAAAGGTTAACGACGCCGTTCCGTGGTGATGTGGCTAGGCTCTTACGCGATGGCCAGCCACGAGTAATCAATGTTACTCAGAAACGGTTCAAAGTAACACATACAGAGACTTATCACCGCCAACAGTTCACAAAACAAATTCAGCCTGCGTGACAACTTATATTTATAGCAATCAGCTATATATCGCTGTCACGCTCTCTCTCTCTAGCACCGGGTTTCCCAACTGGTGGGGCGCGCCTCCCTAAGGGGGCGTAGAAAGATGGCATGTAGGGCGCGTAATGCTTCGAATTTTTGAAGAAATGATTTAACAAGTTAATTTAACATCATCGATTCCTCATCCCCCTCAAAAAAGGAGGGATAGAGAAGACCACCCGATGGATTAACATCATAAATTATATAATAACTTATTGTTTGCTATACATTCCGGCTCTGTTTTGCAACGCGTCGTCTCGATTTACGTTCTAAATTTGTGCGTTTGTTCCTTGTCGCGAAAAATTTCAAAGTGGGGGCACGGAAATATTATTCGGGGGGGGGGGGGCTCGACGCAAAAAAAGAAACCCTGCTCTAGCATCTATGTCAGTACATTTGTTATGAGTTATAACAGAAAGTGTGAAAGCACTAGACAGATGAGTACTATTAACGCTCTGGTTTTACCGTATAGTCGACTACAAAGTCATATACAGTGCGATAATGCTCTTAACATGAGCGAATGAGAGACAAGTACAAACCCAAAGTACCTTCTAAGAGCTCACAGACGGTATCCACTTTTGCACCCTATTTCAATGGAATAAGTTGCAAAAGTCAATACGTCTTTGGAGTCGACTGTACTTGCTACGTCAATTACTTACATAATAATTGAAAAGTTTACAATGTATTCATTAAACAGTTTTCCCCATTCATGTTTCCTTACCGGGTCCCTGGTAGGGGACACTTTGACGACAACATGCGTCCAGTCTGGATGTCTCTCGATTAAACTATGAAGGTGAACAGTTGCAAGTTTCCGCTTGCCGAAGTCGTCGGCCGCGCCAGTCCAGTGACTTAGTTCTGTTAGCGATGTTCCTTGCTTACTGAAATGTAATAGTTAAATAATTTTACAACCATATTGAGTTAAGACGTGCTATAAGCAAAATGGAACCCTGCCTGACTCACCAGAGAATTGTGTCCCAGTGACGGCATAAATCAAATCGTAAGAATTGTCAAACAAAAGTTACTGTGACACACTTGGGTCAAGGTTCCTTTTTGACGCTTGTACACACATTAGAGTTAAGTTTAAACTTTGTGCTGCATTTATGCATTACCAATTTTTCAGCATAGCTTTATTTTGATTATAACTTTACATTATAATTATATCGTATAAGCATCAAAATCATCATTATATCAACCGTGCTGGTCCCGGCCTTCCTCAAAGATCTCCACCATGATCGGGTCGATTTTTGAGAAATGGAGCGCTCGAAAGTGGAAAATAAATAGGACCGTCTATGCGAAGGACCGTCACAACTAACCCGGAACTTTAAAACGTAAGATTTTACCGTTTCGTGTTAGATTTGGAATGAAATTTTCGAATGTTCAAATCCCAAACATTGACCCACTGTACTACTCGCCTACAGCTGTTTCCCACGACCTTTATCTGATCGATGGCCCATCTTGTGGGAGGCCTGCCAATATTGCGACTACCAGCATACACCGTCCCAGATTCTATCTTATCACAGTCAATTACTTAAACAAATATAGAATAACTTACCAATATCTATAAGAATTTTGCGTAAACTGCGCTCTACATCCGAATATCCAGTCCCTATCGTCCAAATTGACCGCTTCGATGGCAACAAATCTATTCTGGTGGAAGCCCACCAGCCTTATCATCAAGTACGTCATTCTGAAACGATAAGAGCACTTTTATACATCGGTGAACGACATAATGACTCAGATTATCTGGTAACGCTGTAGTACGCAAACATCGAATTGGTTTCTTTATCACGTTGAATGAAAGATTAAGGAGCGATTAACTGATTACAAGTCTCGGTTAGTTAGCAAGTTAGTACGTGTATCTAGTATCTAATCAAGTTACACGTTTTCGGAATTGTTTGAAGGCTTATCGCTTATCGCATATATCTTATCGTTTTATTTGATCAAATCAACATTTTGTTTAGTGTCAAAAGGGTAGCTTGAATGAAGATTTATGTAATAAAATACTGACCTGGGACCCTAGATACGATGCTTATCGCTAACGTAAACGATTTTCGAAAGCTGAAAAAATGTATGGAAATGTCAAAAGCGCTCGACGCGCTGGCGTAATACCAAAGAAGGCGTGCTAGCTGCATATTAACAGTATAAGCATTTTAAATTGAATGTAGCTACTAATATAGAGTATAGAGTGCTTCGACTACTACAGTTTAGTTCATAAATATGTACACTTTAGTACCTTGTCACTTTAATCGTTGTGACGATTCATATATGGCAGTTTAAACATGACATTAAATAGACAAGGTACTAAAGTGTATACATATTTATGAACTAGACTGTAAATTGCAGGTAGCCGCCTTCTTTAGTCAGTTTATATTGTGAAATATGACACTATTTACGGTATTCGATTCTTTTACAATAATAAAAAACATAAAAGTAGGTAAGTCCGGTCTTGTTTCTCTTATGTACCTATTTGGGTCTAATTCCGTGGTGAATGTAACATTCTTATTCTTTCTCTATTCTTTTGAAGAATTCCGCACTTCGACTTTTAACTTTCCCTCAGCGTCGTGACAAATGCACTCAGAAATACCTACTGAAGGAATCATTAAAATTCAACCATAAACTATGCACATAAACAATAGTATGGGGAACGATTGTATTCAGTTAAATGGTTTTTATTTGCGTCTTTATCCTTATCATATCAATGACCATTTGAAGCCGAGTTGTTACGCGGTAACTTTTGTATAAATGCCTTCCTGTTTTCACGTCATTATTATTAAAAGGTTATGGATTTTAACACGTTCGCGGTAGAGAAATGTATAATAAATCGTTTAGACAGCAACATATTATCTTCCTAAATAATAAATAAATAAATGTCAGGGCACAATCTCACACAAATTGACCTAGTCCCAAACTAGGCTCTAGGCTTGTACTATGGGTACTAGACAACGATAAACATGCTTATATAGAGAAATATAGACTTAAATGAACACAGAAAACATCGAAGACTCAGGAACAAATATTCACGCTCATCACACAAATATCTGCCCTTACCGGGATTTGAACCCGGGACCGCTATCTTCGAAGGCAGGGTCAACATGTCGTCGATATATATATATATCACATACCTATGTGCATACTATCGAATAATACCTATTTCTGAGAGGATTGCTAATAAATATTGTGTCGAATCGAAATCAACCGGTCTGCGGTTTGCGGTCTTAGGATTGAAGTAGTTTCCTGTGCGCTCGTTTACCTTGTCCATGGAATAAAAAAAGCCACGCGCTCGTTGTGCCTTGTCAATGTAAGCTACTAGCTTAACCTAATCAACATAGTTACCTACTAGCGGACACACACAGGGGTATTTGACACTAAACCGCGGACATTAGGTACAAAAACCAAATGGGCGAAATCGAGGTAATTTTTTTTACCTGCGGTTACCCAAGGGTCTATGTAATAATAATACATGATAGATAAAATTGTGGAATTCACACAACTTACGTATCAGTCAACTTTCGACCGCTGTTGCGTACTGTTGAATTGTTGCGAGTGCATATTATCACAAATATTTACATTACGTTTCATTTATTTGGAATTATTCTGAAGTAAACTGCAGTGATTTATATAATGGAGAATAGTCAACCAGGTATGTACATTTTATATTTATATGAAGACGTCTAGTTGTGCATAGTTCTGTTATATAATTTAACATTTTATAGAAGTACTCTCTATATTTAACCATTTTCACCAATCTATTATAAGTATTCGCATTTTAGTTATACTTCCCGGCAATATCAGGTCTTGATTTTTTCTTACTACATTAGTATTGTCAGTATTCTGTATGTAATATTTTAAAAATACTGCTTTAAACTGCTGCATCAATGTTTTTTCTGATTTTGAAATAGCGGCCTGCTCGACCAAACCACGATAACTTTGCGGTCGTTATTCTAACGTTCCTGTTTATTTGTTTTAGGTGGTTCTGGCGTGAATATGGTTACTCGAATTGCCATATTTAACATGGCTAAAGAGTGTGCCGAGAAAGATTTTGCAAAAAAACTGGATTTTGTGGAAAAGTGCCACGTGGAAACTGCTTGCTTCCCAGTTGAGCGGAAAGAAGACTTCCTGCGGAGATTTGCTCGATTGAAATACGATATGAAGTCTCGCTGGCAAGCAGCTGGTCGAGCTGAGGTCGCTTTTTTGAAGAAAAATTATAACTGGTTGCAAGGAACTATAGAAATACCTATGAAAGTGTTATGCAATACCGGCCACCGGCCGCAAAAGTCCTTTGAAGATTTGTGTGAAAGAAGCAAAAGACGCAAAACGGAATCTCTCAGGGAAAATAATGAAGCACAAGAGATTTTATTTGCTGGTCAAATGATGCTTCGAGAAAGCGGTAATATTGACGGTGCTACTGTTGTCAAGAATATTATGACTACGGGTTCAAAGGATGATTCTAACCAAAAAGAAAACATTAGGACTCCCGTGTCCTCTCGAAGACAATTGACACCACAAGAGGCCCTGTCTATGTTTGTAGAGGCATCATTAACAAGAAAACAGTATGAGATTATAAGAGCTTGCGATAAAGACCTATTTCCATGCTACACTTTAATACAAAAAGAGAAAAAGAAGTGCTATCCTAGCGAAGAAAGCGTTAACGTTAATTCTGTGTGTGCCGAGGTTAAACTGCAACAGTTACTCAATCATACGGTTGAAAGACTATTATCGTATTTGGATGAAGTTTTAGATACGTTATCATCCGAGGAGCTTAGTTCTCTTGAGCTCATCTACAAGTGGGGATGTGATGGTTCACACCAAAAACAATTTAAACAAAAATTTGAGAACATGACTGACTCTGATGCGCATATCTTTCAATCATCTTTGGTTCCTCTTCAACTTATTTGCAAACACAATGATAAAGTTATTTGGCGAAATCCAACGCCGTCTTCGCCTCGTTTTTGTCGACCGATGAGGATACGATTTGTGCACGAGACTAAAGACATCACAAACGAAGAAATTGAATACTTTAATAATCAGATCAAGGAACTTCAATCAACAAAATCAAAAAGAGGATCTCACGAAATCGATGTTACACACAAGATGCTTCTGACAATGGTAGACGGAAAAGTATGCAACGCAGCAACTCAAACAACATCTACAATGAGGTGTTTTATATGTAAATTGACTTCAAAAGACTTCAATGATTTAACAAAGACCAAAGAAGTAATCATGGAGAACACAGAATTCGGTTTATCTATTCTACACGCCAGAATCCGATTATTTGAATCCTTACTCCACCTTTCATATAAATTACCATTGAAAAAGTGGCAGGCGAGATCCCAGCAAGACAAAAATATTGTAAAAGACAGAAAATCTATAATTCAAGAGCAATTTAGAAATGAACTAGGTCTTATCATTGACGTTCCTAAGCCTGGATTCGGTAGTAGCAATGATGGCAATACAAGCAGGAGATTTTTCGCCAATGCTGGAATATCTGCTCGGATAACTGGCATTGATCAAAACTTGATTGAAAGATTCGCCATTATTTTAGAAGTAATTTCAAGTGGACACGAAGTAGACACCAGCAAATTTTCCATATATTGCGAAGAAACGGCCAAACTATATATTCACCTTTATCCATGGCAACCCATGACACCCACTGTCCACAAAATATTGATCCATGGGCCCACAGTGATAGACCATGCTCTATTACCTATTGGGTCATTATCTGAAGAAGCTGCAGAAGCAAGAAACAAACATTTTCGATTGTACCGAGAATGTTACAGCCGAAAATTTTCACGGGAGCAATGCAACATAGACGTTTTAAATAGGTTGCTTTTAACTTCAGACCCATTTTTGAGCAGTATCCGAAGCAGATCCCATAATAATAAACTTTCATTTTCGGCAACTGCGAAAGAGATGCTGTTACCATACAGGTAAATTAATAGTAGTTTAAATATGGGTAGGCGTCCCTAAATTTATAGTAGAAGGCTTTATTGATAATATAACTGATAAGAAGTGATTATTAATGTATTTTTTTGCTAATATTATATGTTCTTTCTATTTTAAATTGATTTTGTTTCATTTAATTAATAAAACCAGAATTTGGGTACCTTGACCTTGACCGATATTTTTTTGCCAATTTTTTTTAAGTAATTCAATCATCCCTGAACACAAAAATGTATATATTTGTATATGTCCGACTTTTTGGGTCAAATACCCCTGTGTGGGACATAGGGGCGGACATGAATACTGGTCAAACATATAACCCTTTTGGGCTTCGCCACAGTCAGGTACAAATACCATACATTTTATTAAAAATTGGTTTAGCGGTTTAGGTGTGAAACCTTAACAAACAATATAAGGAAGGATAGGTATGGAGTGGTATGTTAAGTATCGTAAACTCCATCTAGAAGATTCTATTGCGGATAATGTCCTTGATTATACTAATAGAGTAGTAGGTACGAGTATTAAAGCGGACCTTATTTCTGAATACCTAATCGGTAACATAGTTCTATGAAAAGCTGATTCCGCGGATATCTTTACTCTATTACGCTTGTTTACTCTATTTAGTGCCAACTAATTAATATTAATACCGAATAAACCACGAAAGTAATATTTCCTAAGAAAAGATTGAATTTACATGTGAGTCGAGTCTATGATCATTATGATCAAAATTACTTTGGCGAATGTACATTTAGGCTATTTAGGCTTTGGTACCTAGATAGCAACTTGCTTAAATTGCTTCTGTAGCTGTGGCAAAAACACCTAAAGCCTCCTAAGGCCCCCTCTCTGTACAAAAATAAGTTACATAGTAATTATGATCATTGGTATAACTGTCTATTGCAAAGAAAACAAAGTGAAATTTCTTTTGTTTTTAAGACTCAAGAGATCGTGCAATTAGAACAAAGAAAATTGATTTCATTTCATTTACAATAGGTTCATATTCCATTGACAAATTTCTTTGTAAGACTTTAGGAGACATACATCGCTTCAGCCTTGGTACGTGTTATCAAACTTAACTTAATGAATGAATCTTTAGGATCCCAAAGTAGGAGCCGAAATGAATACGAATTAATGCGAAATTACGAATATCTGGTAATTTACCTAATTCTTCGTTTCTCAGAAGAAATGTTTAAAATAAACATAACGCAAGCGACTCATCCGAAAATACTATTTCCCTTTGTGTCTGGAGGACTGCCAACTCACGAATACGTAAGAAAATACTGTTAATGATCATTGGAGGTTGAAGGTACGTCATATGCAGCGTCAAAAAAATCTAGTGTCATTGTTTATACACAAAAAAACAGTCAAGTGCGAGTCGGAGTCGCGCACCGAGGGTTCCGTATTTCAGATAATATGGTTGGAAAACGCAAAAGAAAATACTTATTTCGTTATGAACTTTACTGTCTATGCAATAAGATCCATGTTGACTAACCTAAATATTAATACAGATTTTTAGTCTTTTGATGTTTTCCAAAACTGTAAAGTTTGACAACTTCATTTTATTTTTCGCGTAAAATATAAGTAATTATTAAATCATGATTTTTTCAGATTTTTTGGTCCATAACCTTCGGAGATATGGGGAGCGGGGGGGGACGGACGGTAATTTTTTGTACATTTTTGGTTATAAATCAAAAAATACGTCACGGAAAATTATAAATAAAAATGGTTTTGAAATGTGCAGATTGAGCCCTATCCCCGACACCCCGTTTGCTATAGTCAAATCCCTTTCATTTTTCAAATATTAAGAAAACGAATTTCATTTTTTTTTTACTATAAGGAGATGCGGGCAAACAAGTTATACAACTATGCCAAAATTCAAGTTGATAGCTTCTGTTGTCTCTGAGAAAAACTGCTGTGACATACAGACAACGAAGTTTCACCGTAAGGGTTCCTTTTTTACCATTTTGCTACGGAACCTTAAAAACACAGGACATGATGATGAGTGAAATAAATCAGCGGAAGTTAGAAAGAAAAAATAGAAGAAATAGTTATTTATGTAACTGGTACATAATGAAGCTTCTTAAGGTACGAGTTCCGAAGTTAGAGCGCGAGCTTGCAAGCGCTCTAATTACAGGCACGGTTTATTATACAAATTAGGATCTCAAGTGTTCACTAAACGCCAAGACTGATATCCGGAATGACCGTAACCATGGTAATAACAATGCTATAATTATTATTATAGAACTGTTATTACCATGGCAACGCTCATTATAGAATTGTTTTCCCGCTTCGGTTACGCTATAGGTGGTATTCTGATACCGTTAACGATATCAATATAAGCGGTTTATACATCGTACGCGAGTAGAAAAAAATTTATCTTTATTTTACTATTAAGATAATGGGCTCAATGCTGAAAGATAAAACAATCAAAATATAGAGATAGTAAGATAACACAAATGTAGGGTCATAATACTCATAATCATATTATTATATTTTATAATCTAGGTAAAGCATAAAAACTCTTTTAACATCAAAAGGTGACATATAATACCTGCATATTAAAACTTGTTAGGCTTTCTATTTTATCAAATTGTAAAATGTTAAAAATTACTCACTTATCAATTTCAGGGCGAGATATTTGATAGATCCGACGATTATCTTCATACCAGAATGCATCCGCCAACATGGTTGCAGTGGGTTGCGTCACATTAGGGTTTAAAAACATTGAACGATTGGCCTGGAAAATGCATAAGAAGGATATTTTAAACAGTACACAAAGAGCATAATAAAGACTACCTAAACACCTAAGTAGCTACATCAAAAATTACCAAGGATTTAAAATATCTCTAAATTATTTTTATATTTTGTAAAGCCACGTCAGCCTAGTTGGTAGTGACCCTGCCTACGAAGCTCTTCGAAGTACAAACCCCGGTAAGGGCAGATATTTGTGTGATGAGCGCGATTATTTGTCCCTGAGTCTTGGGTGTTCTCTATGTATGTGTTTTTCTATATAATTGTGTTTATGGTTGTCTAGTACCCATAGTACAAGCCTAGAGCGTAGTTTGGGACCAGGTTAAATTGAGTGAGATTATTATTTTATTTATACGCATTATCTGCGCAGATGGCTCATGTTCAACGTGACTAGATACGAGGGTCAAGCCAAAAGAAATTAGATACTCCATGCTCATTTGATTGATACTGGCCAATTATACACCATCGTGAAGGCTGATTAAATAGCTATAAATTAAAAAATGGAATACTCCGGAAATCTGCGTAATATTTTTTTAAATATATATTTTCTGATTGAATCAGGCGGGAATTTGCGGTTACAATGGAATTTAGTCGACGAGATTTTCAAGTTATGATTTATTATGACTTTAAAAAAGGTTTAAAGCCTGGAGTCTGGTTGTTCTCGTGCAACTGTCTTTAATTGGTTAGCTGAATTTAAAAGAGGGCGGGAGAGCTTTGAAGATGAGGCGAAGTCGGGGCGACCGCCAACCGCAGTTCCTCAAGAAAATATGCAAGCCGTGGAAAAAAATATCCGTGAGAACCGACGAATTACATATATTATGTAGAGCTTGAGCGAGATCTAGGCATTGGATCAGCAGCACTGCAAACCATAATTCACGGAAACTGTCCCTCCATAAGCGTTGTTCGAGATGAGTGCCGCATAAACTCAACGATTTGCAGAAAGAACGCCGCGTGGATTGGTGTAAATTTATGATAAATAAATTCGATGCTGGCGAGAAAAAAACTGTGTATGATATACTGACAGGTGACGAAACATGTTTGTATAACTACGATCCTGAAACAAAGCGGCAGTCAACGGTATTGTGCTTTGAAGATGAACCGACTCCAACAAAATGTTGCCGAGCACGGAACCCACAGAAACAAATGGACGCCTCATTTTTCTGCAAGACAGGGCATATTGCGACTGTGGTGCTGGATCAAAGAACTGCCAACTCAGAATGGTATGTGACAGTTTGTGCTCCACAAGTGTTGTCAGCTTGGTGTGACAAGCGGCCAAAGTCAGGAACCCAGCACCTGCTCTGGCACCACGGCAACGCCGCCCCGCACACTTCTGCTAGAACACTCGACTATTTTAGTTCGAAAAATGTCACTATCTTCCCTTACCCACCATATTCTCCTGACCTGGCACCCTGTGATTTTTACCTGTTTCCGAAAATCAAAGAAAAATTAAAAGGAAGGCGATTTAAAACCAAAGAAGATGCCCTGGCTGCCTATAATTATAAAATTTCTGAGGTACCCAAAGAAGAATGGTCATTGATATTTTCCAAGTGGTTTAGCCGTATGAAAAAGTGAATACGAGCTCACGGTGAATACTTCAAAAATTTATAGCAATAATAAAGAATAAACTTTGTAGTTTTTGAATATCTAATTTCTTTTGGCATGACCCTCGTAAACGCAGTGCGAACGCTATTTTTACTCCGAGATAAACCGGAATAAATAACCTTACTTTTCACCATACAGGTAAATTTCCATGACAGTGTTTATCAGCGATTTCTAAAATTTCAAAAGGATTCAGTACCTAAGTAGGAGTAAGAAGAAGAGAGAAGCGCCGCAAGAAACTTAACAGCATACTCATTCTTTAGCATATTACCTACTTATGACAGTGATATAGTTAATCAAGCATGACATGAAACTATGAATATTAAGTAAAGTAGGAATATACCTATCATTGTTAAGAAGAAGAACCGTAATAAACTCAGCAGTCGGTGTTCAGTCGATACAAACAGAACATAAAGTGTAGGTATTATGCTTGAAGCGCCGTAAACGCGTCGAAACTTATCATAATCAAATCTTACCACAAAATATTGTCGGGCCAATGACATCAAAACCTTTTTGTCGGGAGTGACTTGCTCACTGACCGGATCAACGATGGCAAATAGATATCTGTTGATAGCCATTACTAATTGCTTGCACCAAACAATGCTGACGTGATCCGGAGATACCCAGACTCCCGGGATTGATGTTGTCTAAAAGTAACATAACTTCCGTAAAAGTAAAGCTTGGATCAGCAAAAGTACTGTGTACTTTATTCATTTCATATTGTTATAACAAGTTTTGATTACAGATTCAGATCCAGTAGCCGATTCAGGGGGGCCAGTCTAAGGAGCTCAAGCCCCCACCAAAGCAAAAAAATGAGAATTTGAGAGGGTAATTAGTGTTTACCTTGATAAGACCCTACCCTCGGCGGGGTCAAGGCCCCTCCCAAACCAAAACCCTGAATCCACTACTGTTTGTACCTATGCAATACAATGCCGAAAGGGCAGCACATTCAGTGACCGTCAATTTCATGCATTTATACAGAAACTTTGAACGCGCTGTGAATTTTTGTCCCTAATGCCAGAAGGGACGTCATAACAAAGAACTACCAAGCTACTGATAGGTGGGCGTGAAAAGTGAAAGTTTCTTGTACGCCATGGTAAAATACGAACTATCTACCTATAAAAGTCGACGAAAATAATCGTCTATCCCTAGCGGTTGCTAATTGCGTCCCTGAAGTTTCAGAATACTATGTCATGAGATGCAAATATGTTAACTTACCAAAACATTCATATCACTATACCGCGATGATGTTAAACCTGAGGGAATCAAAACATCGCGGGGACCGTTGCCGAAACTGATCATCATCTTATGCTGCTTAATATTAGAGTCATTATTCATTCTCATCCACTCTCTACCCATAAGCGTGTAAAAGTCATCCATTGCTGAGTCAAAGTTGATGACAGGAGCTGACAAAGGAGCAGCCAGGGCTATGGTAATGTTTGTTGAGTTCATTGTGCTTGGATAGGCCATTAGCCGCTTGGCTATAACGCCTCCCTGAAATAAATAATTTTGTGTGAAGGATCCTCAACAAATCAACTAATGATTATGTTGATGACTTAGACATGTACCGCTTTCTAGCCTAAACCTATGCCTAGAATTGACTAAGCAAAAATGATGAATGATTATCACACTAACAAACGTTCTTCTTCTTTTTTAAAGATTATGTAAATAGTAGGTATGTTGTTATGTGGGAACTTTTATCTGTTATCAAAGGCTATTAGTTAGGTTCATTAGGTAAGTAACACACGGAGCGGTGCGACACCGCCCGGCGGTACGCGGTACCACGCGGTCTATCAACTTTTTTTTGGACAAAGATGTATTTAACGACACCGGCAAAGATTCGACAGATTAGTAGACAGCGTGATTCAGCCCACGATGTCAAAAATATTCAGATTATTGCACCTTATTTCAATGGATTAACCTCCCAAGTCTCCAGGTTCTCGTTTGAAGACCCAAACATAAAAGGCACCATATATTTAAATCGACAATATTGCAATTACAATATTACTAAAATAGGTACTAGGTCTTACTAGGATATGGAAAAAATGTAAACAAATCTTTGATGTCGACAATGCATAATTCGCCGCCATAACAGGGCAGTTCCGCGCGCCGCGGTGGCAGGCAGCGCTGCACAGCTCGGTGTGTTCTTTGTGTTCAATGGGTTATACTTCAATATTACCCTTTATAATTTATGTCTAAGGGGGTTATTGCAAAATGTGACCTTTTCAACCCCAATGCAAAAAGAGGGATGTTATAAGTTTAACATGTGTTTCTGTCTCTGTGGGCTCTGTGGCATCGTAGCCGCCAAACAGATGGGCCGATTTTGACACTTTTTTATTAAAGAAATCTAACTTAATCAGGATGGTTCTTAGCTAGGCTTCTTGAAAGCTGTTGGGTAGTGTAACCCCTTGTATGCTTAGACACGGATCCGTACTCAAAAGGACAATGCTAGGTCTCCATAGAAGCTTTGGCCTAAGAAAAAAATTATGACGGATAATTATAGAATTGGGTTTATTAGATGTAGAAAAATATTTAAAACAATGCAATGTGGTATTCGTTTTTATGCAGAACTTGTCTAAAAAAAATTATTTAGGTATAATCATAACAACACGTTACTCGCAAGATGTCTTATTTACAAAGTATCTTAATAAATCGCTCTATTTTTCGAATAAGTTCCTTAAATGTGTAAGTAATAAAATACTGAATTTAAATCTCATACATAACAGGTCATATCAACATCCTTCATATCTGCAGGCTTTTTAAGCCAAAATCTGGCATTGTCCTTTGGAAATGATTTTGTAAAAAAATAAAAGTAATGGACTATATTACAATCACAAGAAAAAATGGTTTTTTTTTTACCTCCCGCATACTAGGGGATTAGACACATCAGCCTTGAAAGTATAGGTCAAAATTACATCACGGTATAATAAATAATTAAATAGTATAGAAGTTAACTTACCATGGAATGTCCAATTAATATAACAGACGTTGGCACAGTCTTTGTGTACTTGTTACTCTTGTAAAGGCTTAATATCTGTGACACACAGGCTGCAGCGTAATTCGTCTGTCTTTGCAGGACTCCGCCATACAAACCAGAGAGCTCTTCATTGAAACTTACTAAAAAAATATTTTTCAGTATATATTACTTATAAACATAAAATAAATAACTAAAATAATGATTTCAGCAATATTTGGGAAGACCATTGCTGAACAAGTATAAAAATTTTTGGATATTTTGAATCTTTAGACATTTTTGATGTGTATATTAGAATTTCCTGTACATTTTTACAATGATTTTAAGAACTATAGTAATATTGTTACACAAAACAAAAATACTCATTTAAACTTACTCGTAAAGTAGTCAAAATGGAAATCATATCCTCGTGATAAAGACTTCCTTAGAGCTACCGATGCCAAGGAACGTGCCTGCATGTGGCTTCCAGAATTACCAGGCAAAAACAACACTGGGACACCGTCAAACCTAAAAAATTAAACAGCAAGATTTTATTTACATATTTATTGTCACTCCAATTAGTTAAGTAAGTAAAAATCTAAAATTACCACATCTTCCTGGCCCTCTCAGTAAATCTTCCCTCACTGTATGCATAGAGTCCATATTGAGGAAACTCTTTGTTTTCAGGTAAAGAAATTTTCTAAAATAAATAATAACATAATAATATTACTGCAATAAAATTCCTCCACAGGAAATCACTTAAATTAGTAGGTAGACTTACAACAAATTGTGGATATTCATACATGAAAGTCATTTCACAGTGATTGGTTCTATCACTAAAATGAATATTTAATACACCGAGAAGAAAGGCAACAAAGGAAATCAATGCAACTATTTGGTAAATGCTAGATCTGATCATACTTAAAATCTTCATTTTAAATAATAATTTTACTGTTGCTCTATATTACTTGTTAATCCAAATACCAATTAAATAACTCGCAAGCACAAAAGTAGCGACTTGAAACATTTCCAATTTTCTTTTCTGCGCTCCAGCCAGTCAACTGACTGAACTGACAGTTGGTAGTGACAGACAGTGTCCTGTAGGGTTGCCCACTCCCGAAAGAGACTTCCCTCTAATATCAAACCGAAACAAAACTCTGAAATTGAACTATAGCACATGAAATGTATATAATGAGTGTTGTGATTAATTATGGCATTTCATTATAACGGCTTTATCATGATCGATTGTCCTTCGGTCAGAACCTTCATTTGAAACGAATCGAACGGCTGATTCAGCTCGGTTTAAAGGGATTATGTCTCATTATGTGAATATTTTGGCCACAGATGCCTGTATACACACACCGTTACGTACCTAGTAAAAACATTGTTACTATTGGATTAATGATTTGGCATCGGATTGGGCCGCATTGCCAGTATCAAAAGTTTGATGTGGTCTATAGTATAAATAGCAGTAGTCATAGTATAAGAAGAAGTTCGTCTTCAAACAAAAGTATCTCGTGCGGCTTGCAGGTGTGCGTATGCTAGTCGCGAGCCACCACAAGCAAACTAAATCTCGCTCAGTCTTTGTAGGTTTAGTCAGCGCGTCGCCTTTTTAACCGACTTCAAAAAAAGGAGGAGGTTCTCAATTCGTCGGGTTTTTTTTTTATTATTTATGTTCCCCGATTACTCGAAGACCACTGGACCGATTTGAAAAATTTTTTCATTGTTCGATTGGATATACTTTCTAGTTGGTCCCATTGTCAACACATTAGGATCTGATGATGGGATCTTGGAGAAATCAAGAGAACTCCTCAAATATTATAGGCACACCTATAGCGATTTTGGTATTTTTCACTGTAACTCGTGCATTTGCTTTTGAAAAGTACTATATGGTGAAGTGGAACTGATGATGAAGACCACAGATGGCCACCGGAACTCCTTAACGGTACCTATTTAAAGGGTGGCGATAACATATTTCGATTAAGGTAGTTGAGCGACTATGACGAAGCACATTTAGGTTTAAATATGACTATGACATTCCCGCGGCGTTGTCTGCGGCGAGCTTAAAATGTTCTATAGTTTCTCATTAATATTTAGAAGTGGAGCTATGTTACAGCATAAATAGGATCACTAAAAAGTATAAAATAAAATAAATGTTTAAAAAAACAAAAGCCCGCCTTCAAAAATGCAACAAATAACTTCTTTTAAAATGGTAGGTCAGTCCAACTGAAGTCGGCGTCCCACAATATTTTAAACCAAAAGCCGAATGCAGTTGGACTGACCTACCATTTTAAAAGAAGTTATTTGTTGCATTTTTTTGCATTCGGTTGTGCGCATATCAAGTTTCGAGCGATGCGCATCGGCGCAAATATGTCTGAACGTAGTAGTTTGTATTGTTACAAATTATTTAAAAAATCGCGCTTATAAATACTCTATTTAAACCCGGACGATAAATGAAGCATCCCCAAGTTTATTGCGTGACGTATCAGTGTATCTATGTGTCTGCCTATGGCAACGTACCTTCCAAACGGATGGGCCTTAGGATGATTCTTAGCTTGGTTCTGTGCAAATCGTTAGGCTGGGCATAGGTATGCATAAGTAAAAATTATTTAAATTAGTTACCTCACAATATTTATACTTACTTCAGTGGCCCGTTTCATGAAGCTACATGTTACAAATTACAAGCGGGAGTGTCTTTCTAGCGAAAGGAGTTAGAAAGAGACTTCCACTTGTAATTTGTAACTTGTAGCTTCGTGAAACGGGCTCCAGGTCTGTGTAATTTATAAAAGTTACAATGATTACAAATCAAAGAAAGTATGGCCAGGAAAGGTAGGTGATTTAAATTAGTTTGGACAACCCTAAGCGCCTTAGAGGCAATAGGTATCAGATTCACATATAAATACCCATAAAATCTGTGATCAGAATCTCCTAAAGGGCCGGAGACGAATTACTTTTTTATACTATGACGTAGTGATAGGCGGACCTGCATTTTTTTTTAATGACAACCCCATTTAGCATCATGAAATAAGCATAGACTTAATTTTAATTACAATTACTGTGTCCTTAAGCGTCCGATTTTGGGTAAATATTATATTTTCTCTCTTGGTTCCCTTTTATTATTTTTTCCCCAATCTATAACCGTATTGTGTAATTAACATTTTAGGCTATTTAAAAAACCCTGAAAGTATTAAATAAATCAACATACTTTCTCCTGAAATTTGCGGAAAAACTTACAAGTTGGTATGCCTGGCTATCTGGGTAACTATTTGAGATAGGCTATTTTATAGTACTTTTTCGTACTTTATTATGATATGAAAAGAATTGTAGTGCCATTCATTTAATTTTCATTAATAGAAAATACTTGAACATATTCTATCATATTAATATTTTTCCTTAAAATATGTTTTGACTCATAATGCAGTGTCTAGAACAATTCCAAAGCCTACTTGTCAAAAATGTCAAACCTGTGTGTCAAACTGTCAGGTCAGTGTCAAAATAGTTGATTTTAAATTTGTTTAGTTTGGTTACTTTACCTATCCAGTGTACAATAGTAGTCTTTGACTTTACCAAGTCGTTCCTATAGTTTATTTAAGCTTATAGTATACCTCATTTATTCTCTGCCCAGCCATTGAAGACACTGCACCTGCTTGGCAACAAAGAAACCCTTTCGCCGCCATTGACTTGATACAAAAATCGTCCACACACGCAGCTAAAAACCACAGCTAATTTCAACCTTACGTCACAAACATTCAGGTCTATTTTGCACTGTAATCCTCGACTTGATATGAAGTCGGCGTGTACGTGTGGGGCACTAAATGGTTGTTTTAAATGTTTTGATACACAACCTATCCAGTCTCGAAAACCATGAATATTCGCTACTGTGAATTTGTAACATCTTTTTGATTTTAGTACGCAGGTATTTAGTTCTGATCGTTGTTTACAAAAAACTCAACTTTGTGTTGATAAATGTCAACCTAAGTTGGAAATATTTAACTTTTGTTTACTTATATTAAAATTTACTGTGTTCTAGATTCCATGATGGGCTTTGTATACCTTGGAGTAACAATAATTGCGGTGGCTGCAGCCTTATTGACCTTGAGAGCTGTGTATTTGATTCTGCAGATATTCACCACAAACTGTAATTTGCATAAAAATGTTTCTTTAAGAACTATTCTGTGCATTGGATCTGGTGGACACACAACCGAAATGTTACGCCTTTCAAAGAAACTAGACATCCATTACCAACCACGTTTGTATATATTAGCTGATAATGACAGAAGTAGTGAATTAAAAATACATAAAACGGCAGAAAACTCAAAGTATACCATAAGTAAAATACCAAGAAGTAGAAATGTTAAACAGTCTTACATAACATCCATATTTAGTACACTGTATTCAACATTACTTACAATTCCAGTTGTGTTTACATTTAAGCCAGATGTTATATTTTGCAATGGCCCTGGAACATGTATTCCTATTTGTGTAGTTGCTTTCATATTACGTTGTTTGTTCATTCTAGATTGTAGGATAGTTTTTGTTGAAAGCATTTGTAGAGTAAGAACTTTGTCTTTGTCAGGAAAGATATTACAATATTTTGCAGATATAATTGTTGTTCAATGGCCACCATTGAGAGATGTATGCTTCAGAGCAAAATATTTTGGAAGATTAACATGATTTTTAAATAAAATCATTGAGACTTGTGCTCTGATAGAAAACTTAGAACTAAGTTAAATAAAACACTTTAAAACCCATGAAAAAGTGTATATCATTTGTTTTTAATACATAGTCCTGGAGAGATCATCACTAGTAATATCTCTTGCTATTTCTTGACATATAAGTTTCCTCCAGCTCGACTAGACATTCTACGGGAGATTATTTAAATATACTTTCATCTTGTATAAAGGTAAGTATGGTGTTCAGTTCTGTATTAGCTAAGAAATCATAAAAACATTTAATTGTGGTTTGAATACTTGTCACGTACATTAGGCACTTAATAGTCACTGTTGTTCTGAATATGTCATCAAAATCATTAATAACTTAAGCTTATCTATTAGCACAAAACCTGTGAAAAAATGAATGATTAGTTGGTTAGAACAAAATGAACTTTACTCCCAACAATGGCATTCTCCTCTTGGGTTCATGATTTTATGTTTTGAAATAAATAATCACTGCCAAGGTGTATCCTCCTATAAACACCTGTTATACATTTTGGACTATCTATTGAATCAACACTTTGATGATCTTTAATTCAATCTATTCTATTGGGTAAAACCATATTGCCTTTGACATGCTATCATACTGTTTTTTAATTCGGCTATCGTTACAGTCAAGTAAATAATAGCTATTTTAATGTTGACAATACCATAACAGGTCAAAGGCAATGATTTAGTTACCTAAATTTCTAACCAAAATGAATTATTCAATCTTTGAATCCCATATTATAAAGCAGCAAAATAATTTGCGGCTTGACTATGCACTTTATAAAAATTATATGTAAATTTAGGCACTTTAAAGGTAAATTTAAGTAGTATCATATTACATTATTTGCTAAGGTATTCTTAAGTACTTCAGTTCTAATATAGTTTATGAAACAAAAGGAAGTAAACAGTGACCGCAACAACTATACTAGGGGCCTGTTTCACAATCAACAAGTAAATTTATCTGCTATTTAAAGAGAAAGGGCTAAATTTATCTGTTAAACATGCTTTAGTTGTCAATTGTGAAACAGGTGGTAAATGAAAACAATATGCTTACTTTAAATGTAAGTGGTGATCATTAGATTTTGTTTTATTCAATATACATATAATATCTATCTCAGATCAACAATTAACTAAATATTAAACAATGTTGTTCAGTAAATTCGCAAAAGTTAAAATGTAAATGCATCAGTCTTCTAAGATCTCATTTCCTAGATCAGGCCTTGTATCACACTATTGAGATAGGGCAATGTAAATCTTTGCTAATTTTGGAAAACGACACTAGTAACCAGTGGACACAACCCAATTCAACACTGGGTAAAAATGTTCATAAATTTGATCATGTAACTACAATTTGACTTATATTTAAATTAAGTAGTTGCATTTGCTGTACACTAATGTAGGAATCACAACTATGGCCTGGACTACTTAACCCTTTCTGGAGGAGCCTGTGATGGTGCGCAAGTTGATTATTCATTTTCATAAAGTGAAAAATTGTTTGCAAAAATTTGCATGATCATAATAGGCTTGGCAGGAAAGGGTTATCTGGCCCGCAGCAGTAGATTATACTCACAGGACATCTGATTGCCTCACAAATTGATCAAATTAAAATGAATATCCTATTTGTAATATTTATTTCTTTCCCTCATGATTTTGTGAAAAAGTGTATCTGAAGGCAGGCAGTTTGGGAGACCCTTTCTCTTATGCAAAATTATAGTGTCTTATTTGGAAGATCAAAAAGTTAATTTTCCATTCATTCATAAAATGCATTGATAAAATGCTTGCATATGCTGACTTTAAAAATATTTATCAACTTGCAAAGTAGATAAGTTTTAAAAGACATTGTTTAAAGCAATTAAGTTCTCAACTATTCTCTATAATTTTTATCACCTTTAACATTGTTTTGAAATGTTAGCAATATTGCTGCAAGTCAATCTTAGGCACAATTGAGAATACTAATAATTAAAGTATATACATGCATGTAAATAAGTACATACAATGAAAAATTAAGTTAATCTTAAACATCTAGAATAACAATCATTTTGATGAAACCTTCCTCATGGTTTGGTGTTGTCAGTATTAGTTTGATTGCTAGTTTCTTGTTTGGCATCATCATTTCTTTCCTCAAAAAGTTTTCCATTGTCAATCAGGCACATTGCTTCATCATAAGTAGGAGGAGGGGGCTCAGAACTGGATGGTTGTGGTTTACTTGGGGTAGCACTTGTCAGCAGAGCATCATAGGATGGTGGTAAGGTAGCACTGGATGCAGTCCGTGGTACTTGTCCACTATATGATTGCTCGGCTTGCACTGCTGCCATATCCTAAACAATCAACAATATATATCACTAACGTTAAAATATGGCCTAGTAACCTATGGAGCAACTGAGGGGATAAGGAGAAAGACCAACTGGGCATGACCAAACACCACAATACAGATTACATTTAATTTTCACTTAACTCACCCTGATTATTGCACGTTGATGGAGCAGCATTTGTATCACACTCTTTCTTCGTAAATACAACATACTCTTTACAGCTACCATCATTCCAGAACATATGAATATTGGTCCCACGAGCCACATGTGACCCAAGTTGCTAAGGATGTAACCATCAGCATCCCCCAAGGCAAGAACCGTGATGACGGTACCGACCGAGAAAAGGATCATAGATAGCACGAAATACGAGTAACTGGTGCAATCACATCTGCCGAACCTCTGATCTTCATCTATATCAAATTCTCGCTGTCGTAGTCGATGCAAACGTTGTCTGATAAACGGACTATCAAAAACGGTAGCCATTTTATAAGAAATCTCATATATCAACCGTTCAAAATATTGCAATTTACAATATCATATTATTTAAAATTATGGGACTACTTGTTCTGTTATCTGAACCATGGAATAACTGGAATATGAAAGCGCAAACAATAACAGAAAACGTTGCTAACTCGTTCGTCAATCAAATCACTTCACTTTTCACTTGCTAAGCAAGCACACGGGTTAGAAGGGTTTTTTACGAATCGAGACAATCGAGTAGAAAAAATCGAACCGATGAAGCTTCGAACGAATCATTGGTACAGGTTTATTAGTGACTCGAACACTATTAAGGTAGAGACATATATTCTTCAGTCTTTATGTTCTTCTTGATTTCTATTTTCCGGGATTAAATAAAATGTATTTGATGCATTATCTATTATTCACTAAAATTGTAATCAAAATAAAACAATGACGTGTTAATGTCATGTATTACTTGTATTACCTACATATATTAGGTAGTAGTTGAAAATGACTTCAAAGACCCTTTGATCATGCGACTTTAACATTAGATATAAGTACATTCATCAATTTCGTATGGTGGGTGGTGTATCCCAGCAGCGTTTCGCCGCGTTGCCTTGGCAATAAATACTCCTAAAACTAAATAGCACCACATTGTTAACCTTTTGAACGCCATACGTCGAATACAAAATGTGCCACCCACACGTCAAACATGTTTGCTATGCTATGCAAATTACACCTTATTGCTACCAAACAAAGTCTCTTTTAATCTTCAACTCTTGTCGGCTGTAGCCTACGTGGCGTCAGTGGCACGACTTTTAGTTGACGGCCAGAGCCGACTGTGGCGTTGAAAAAGTTAAGCATTCTAATGAAATTTAACGCATCCAACATAATAACTAAACGTAATGATATGATAAGCCCTCTACGCATTACCCTTCTTGACGTACAGCCGCGCACGATCGTCAGGTCCGATGGTGCTGTACGCACTATCACGCAAAGTATTAAAAAAAATAGCTCCCCTGTAAAAACAGGAGATCAGTGGCTCGTTTTACGAAGCTACAAGTTACAGATTACAAGCGGAACTCTCTTTCTAGCAAAAGGAGTTAGAAAGAGACTTCCGCTTGTAATTTGTAACTTGTAGCTTCGTGAAACGGGCCTCTGGCAACACTGTGAAGATTTGACGGACGTCGACTGAAGGACCTAGCACCCACCGACAAGAACAATTATTTAAAACCAAAAATTGTCGGACGTCAAGTCTACGCACTACCATGCAAGCACGATGCACGATTGAAATGATTGAACTGACGTACGTCAGACAGGGCTACGCACCATCCAGCTGCACGTCGTGCGAGAAGTAGAGGGGGACTCGTTGGACACAAATTCAGTCGTGCAAGTCCTTCACGGTAATAATAATAATTATTGACGTCCAAAGGTCCGTTTCACGGAGCTACAAGTTACAGTTAGAAAGAGAGTTCCGCTTGTAATTTGTAACTTGAAGCTTCGTGAAACGGGCCACAGCAAGCCTACGCACTTTCGTTTTGCGTCGTGCATCGTGCCCGGAGGGACAGCACGGAAGGTTAACGTTTAGAGGGCTATACGCTACTGCAGCACACATTCCAGACACCTAAAAACGCTTTCTTCTTCTTCTTCTTTAAATATTTGCATAAAAATAATCAACGGCCTGCACTCATATGGTTGGTTTACCGATAGTATTATTACAACTACCACAGATCGCCATGTTCAGTTTCCATTCAGCACAGTTTATTTTTTGGAGTTATGACTGGTCCATAAGGTCATTTCTTTAGTCATTGGGTCACATATAGACGTCAATTCTAGTAGCCATTTTTAAACTCCGTCTATTGTACTTATTAGTCTGAAAGACTGACAAAAACGTATGTGTGGATCTCTAGTACACATAATTATGCTCTCACAGCTTTAATAAATAACTGAAACAGTTTGAAGTCGTGTTTGACAGATTCAATTTTTAATCCTGATTTGACATTTTGACAGACATGGCATTCATTTGACAACACAGAAGGAAAACGCAAATTCGCTACGTTACAGTCGTATATGATTTTCCGTCATTTTTTAATTTTTACCAATTTTCTGATCTTGCTACCAGCCTGAATAGCAACTAATGAGTTAACAGTAATGAAAGCGTAATAGTGCAGTGCTGTGTGCATTTGGAGTCCAGAAGTAGCAAACAGTTGAGGAGTTTTTCGTGGATATGGCTCGCAACGTCCCGTTGTTTTGTTTAGCTATTTTATTTAGAATTGGTATGACATTGTTACGATAATCTCAAAAATTTCTTTGCGCTCAATTTATATTTCTATTGCATTGTAATAAGTTAGTTAGTTGCTCACTATTCTCGTATTTTTTCTTTGTAGTTGCATCTTATGATGTGAATTTGGTGAGCAGTGGTCCGGCAGTGCGTGGCTCGAACATCACATTTACCGCGACTGTTTTTGGGAATAAGGGCGGTGACAGTCTGAAGTTCGTATTTTCAGATAATGCAGTAAATGATATACCAGTTGAGGTGAGCTTGCTTTTCCTTTAAATTTATTTGGCAAAACAAACAAATTGCTTTCTATTATCCCGACCATTTGTCTTTTAAAGGAATCTGAACTATTATGTCTGGAAATCAACATGGGTTCAGCAGAAAATGAAAATTCTGCAAAGTATTATGTTCTATGAAATGAGTATCGGTGAAACATGGGGACATGTTATAGTAGTAGGACAACCACTGTAATCATTTAATTATTAAGCAAACATACTTTTTACATGAGGAACAAAAGCTTTATGGGATGATATCAGATGTCCAGGGAGTGAAACTTTGGTGCCGATGACAGGCGTATGACGTCAAACCATGTGGTGTATGTACAGAGTGTTTTTATCTAGATTTTACCTCATCACTAATAACATTTTATTGGCCTCTTTAGTTTACCGATGTTGACACTTAAGTTGAGACGGCAAACGGTACTTATAAATTTTAATAAGGTAATTGACTGTAATTGTCTCCAACCATTTTCTGGATGTTATGATTGAAATTTAAGCATTCTGAACACTTTGAAATCCAACGAAATTTCATTTAAGTAATGTTTTTCATTTGCTCGTGGAAAGAAGTTTTTCATTAGAATTACATGACCCAACAAAATATTTTATTCATATTGTCTTTGTCATTATTTTAATATTTACATTATCATTATAGCATTATTAAGAATCAGTGGGGTGTCGCAATATTGTTTATATAAAAGCATCCTATATGTATATGTATCTATATGTGTATGTCCTGTATGTATATGTATGCGAGAGGCTCAGGACAGGAGCGGATGGAGACGTTTCACGAAGGCCCTCTGTACCACTGGGGTACCATAGGACGACAACAACAACAACAACATCCTATATGTGAATTTGCATCATAATGATGTCACCGGCACCAAAGTTTCGCTCCCTGCCATCTACCTGCTGCCTGCTGCTGCCTGTTTATCTATGATAATTATTTATTTGTAACAATATAATTTCATAGCAAGGGTGAAATAATTTTCCTTAACTATAGTCATTATCCACATAATATCATGTCATACAAAACCAGCTGTCCCAGTTATGCTTTGTAGTGTGATTTTTTGTGCAGACTACTTTCTAAACTTACATAAACTTATAATTACATATTGAATACATCACCTAAGCTGTGCAATTTAAACCTATCAGTGGTGGTTTTAGAATTTAGTTTTATGGGCGATTTTTTCTTGGAAGGCTCATAGGCATAGGATTCATGCTGCAAAATAATATCTGAACAGACTAGAACTTTGGTCTTATTAAACAATATTTTTGCTATTGGGATTTTCGTGGACATGGCCCTTTGGCCTGCTGTAATCAATAAGAGACAACCAAACTAACATTTGACACAGAGTTTTATATATTTGTATTGTTCATATCAACTACTGTGTGATAAATCTTTTTTGTAAGTGTGCTGGTTTCCGCAACTCGACCTCTAGCGCCTATTTTCGTGTGGGTAGGATTACTACTGAACTACACATGTTATTAGATATTGTATTTAATTTAATATTTATAACTTTATATAATGCTAGACTAAATAGTACGATTGAAATATGAAATATGTTTAAAAATGACTGACTGCCGAGTTTCTTGCGGCGTTTCTCCTCAGCAGTGGTGTCCTCTTGGGAAGCGCTGGTAGATTCTTGACATGTAAAAGTGCCCGTGCGGCCAACTTACTGAATTTATTTTATCTATTTTTATCTATTTTATATTCAGTTGTGATAATTCTTAAAAAAGTCTTCAGGGGTTTATACCTCTCTCTCCCATTCTCCCTATTATACGAGTCAAAAAGATGTTATTGGAACTCATAAGACTTTTTAAGACCTCTTACCTATCTAAGATTGAAATTCTTATTTCTAGTTTATCTCCACGTCATCGGTGGTTAATTGGACGGTAGAGTACAAGAGAGACAAAGTTACCGCTGGAGAGTATGTTGCTTATGTTAACTTGAAGAAGAAATATTTCTACACTTGGCTTTCTGTCGCAGATTCAAGCACTAATTTTAAACTTACAGGTAATGTATGCTTGTGTAAATGTTAAAGTTTTATTCTTAGTGGGTTCACCAAAAAAACTGGAAGAAGAGATAGGTGGTACATAGCGTCTTTTAAATACTTGATGTTCTTTTGGAGTATCTGTGATTTCCAATAGTAGAAAAAGGATAGGATTCTGTTTTCTTGTAAATTGTTTATACTGGCATATTAGCGAATACCTATTTATGTCAGTATATTAGGATCAATAATGTAATGTTAAAATTAGCCTTGCTAAAAAATATTATTGTTTTTCTTAAAACATCTCATCTGATCCAAAATCTAATCTGATAAAATATAAAAGTAATTTCTCTTACTTTGTACATTTTATGTTACTTTGTTATAAATATTTTGTATCGTTAAAAGTTCAATTATACCATATAGTTCTGTTATTGTACTAGAGGCTTTGGTGAAAGGCATATGTATTTATAACAGCTGATTAGATAAGGCACATCAATACAAATAGTCTGCTACAAAGTATGTCAATGACAGGATGTGGAACATGTTAAAATATCTTGTACTGCTACATTCTCATTGTTTTAGCTCTTAGGTATGTTTATAATGGTTTATACATTTTCAGATACCTTGCATGGAGATCTAGTACTAAAGCAGAACAATCTCATACGACCAAACACTTTTGTAGCAGTAAATCAGACCGTGCGTCACTACATACAACTGCCAGAGAATGAAATGAACTTCCTCAAAGCCAATGCCTCCAAGATTATCACATACTGGTTTATAGATTGCATGTATATTGATCAAACAACAAACATGGCTTTAGATTACACATATAAAAAGTCTATGTCTGAGCATTTAATTGATGTACTGATTGTCGCGAACAATGAGCCCCTGCCACCTATAACTACTACAACAACCACAACAACAACCACAACGACAACAACAACAACTACAACAACTACAACCACTACAACTACGACAACCACCCCAAAGCCAACCACAACATCAACTTTACCACCAACCACAGAAAATGGCACCAATGTAATACCATATCTTAATCATAACATATCAAAAAGGGCTGCACCCAATACAATCTCTTTAAAAAAGAAACACCCTATACAAGATTTCATATGCCATAATACAGCAATCTTTCCTATTGGAGTCAATTACACGTACGGCCATTATCAGGCAACCTTGAAGGTTAGAGGTAAGTCACATTGATGAGTTTTATATTTGATTTTAACATAGTTGTCAATGGTTGTGTCCATTTATTTTATGACTAAACCGACTATATCAAGCAAAAAAAAAGAGGATCTCTAATTTAAGCAGCCTGTGTATCCATGTTTTTTGGTATTTTTTGGAGAAAAGCTATTGAAATTTAAAAATTATGTCTTTTCTTGTACGTTTTAGTATCTAAGTCCTTATTTATTGGCGAATTTTTAAAGAGAAAAGATTTGTATTTTTGTTTGTCTGCACATATATTATATCTTTATAATATCTTTATCTTTATTTGTTACGAATAAACTCAAAAACTACTGTACTGACTCGAATTCTACATTATCCCTGAGCAACATAGGCTACTTTTATCCCGGAAAAATGAACGGTTCCCGTGGGATGACAAAAATACGAGTTCTACGCGGACGAAGTCGCTGGCAGAAGCTAGTTTTGAATAAATTCAAACTACTAGACCGATTTTGAAAAGTCCTCCACAAGTAGAATGCTATATTATCATTAGGGATCGGAAATTCGGAGTCGGCTTCTTAAAAATATTATTTTAATTATTTAAGTTCCGGGATTCCCGGATTGTATAAAACATCAGGAAATAATGAAAGTTAGTACCATTAGTTTTCATAAGAATAATATGTAACTTAACAAATTTAATTCATTTTGATGTTAAAGAATAATGTAGGTACTGTTTTTGTAAAAAGAAACAACTAAAATATGTTATTTAAATACTTTAATACGTATGTGTAAATGTATCCTAATTTCGGGTATTCCGGGAAATTTATTAGCAAAATTAAATTGAGTCCGCCTCCATACCACTTAACATCAACGCGGTGTAGGCACTTAGGCCGAATTTTAGGTTTCCGATCCCTGATTATCATATCACTGAGTAACAGGGTATATATTTTATTCTATGCGTTCGGAGTCTGGGGCAACGGCTAATGATAAATAATTACTGACCAAACATTGTGTTTATTTATGTTCTTTGATAGCATTGTGTTGCGCGACCTGCGCGATAGCGACATATCGTGTGTTTAATTGCTTACATGTACATATATGCTTTGTTTTTCAGAGCCCATTTCTACCATAAATATTACTGGACGCAACTGGTTGCAACATGGCGAGCTCCTCAATTTAGAAATCAAGTACACTGGATCTGGCCCCTTCGATTTCTGTGCCCAGTACAAAATGGGCCAGTACAATATCACTGGGAACGAGACTTGTACTACGAAGGCTACAACTAATGCGAATTCGTTCCCGTTGGTTCGTTACTTTCTAGACAGTGATCAACATACTGTGGTGGTCATAATAGAAAATGAGCTAGGGAAGAATATTTCCAGAGCGACTATTAACATTTACAAAGGTTTGTCTATTTTTAACATATTCTGAAGTTTATTATTCTGGTGCAGTCAAAGACTTAAATTTGTGACCCACCTTAGGTCGAAAGTCAATCTGACATTTTACAGCAATAGGGTTGAGTTTCCTATAAGTTACAAATGACTTGGCATCTCTAATGACTAAAGTGCGGCTGACGGATGCAATATGGTGACGAAAGCATAGGATGGATAAGACTTTTATTAAATTTCGAGTACTATTTATTTATGAAAGTATATGCAGATATTGTTATAAATCAATACATAGATATTGTGTATATTAAGAAATAATGGTGAAGTATCTCTACGAATACGCCCCTATTACATCTTAACAATAACATTTTATAACTTTTTTGGCAATGATCTTCTCTTTTTTTTTTAAATCAATTGTAGTCGTATCCATGTTACGGATATCGTTCGATCTTATTTTGACGTAATTTGCATCCGTCAGCCGCCCATTACTAATGACATTGACGACTTCAAGTTTTTTTTTTGCAATGGGTCCCGAATTAAGTTTGTGACGTACACTAGACGACCCCGAGTTAATGGATTTACCGCTACTTCTACCTAAGGAGTATTCCCTCCAAGCATCTTTTTTTTTATTAGTTGATTATCTGGCCAATAAAAAAGACACTGGTCATACCTTGAACGCACCCTAAAAAGACGCACAATATATTAGTAATAAGGTATAATAGGACCTTTTCTTTTGCAGCTCTGGTCCACGCACAGCTATCAGTAATAGTGGTCCCCGTGGTGTTCTGCCTGCTCGCTGTCATCCTCGTCGTGTTTGGGGTCGCTTACTATCAGCATCGCTCTAGGTAAGTTTATATACTTTAGTTACGGCTCAGTTTTATTAACCTGCATGCTTTTAGTTTAGTGGTACAATGCGTCGCTGCTATAGCTTCCCGCGCAATAATTTTAAAACAACTCGTCAATGGATTTCTACAAGCATGGGGGCTATCAAGCAATGAAACTGGGCCTTTATATTGTTACTACATTGTGCAAGTAGCTTATGCGTATTCAGGCACTTGCACAGGTTGTGTGCATCGTGTAAACAACGGTATAAAGAAGTGGGAGGATCCAGCGACTCCAGTGTGGTGCATCGAACTCTTTACTTGCTCCAGCATGCACTGTGTACAAGCACCATTAATTACGAGGATTTAATTTGATATTTCCTTAAGTGCTGATAGAGTTGAGCATTTACTCGAGCATTCTGGCATTAGGTCAGCCATATGTTCTTTGTATTTTTTGTTTAGTGCTTGTTTTGTCCTTTTGTTAGATGTCTAAATAAACTTTTTTCTTCTTTTTTCTGCTTTTCTTCTCCAAATTTGTTCAAGTCTATCAGCATCATAAGAAGAAAGCGTATCCCCTTTAACCACCACTTAGTAAGATCATGCGGGGAGAATTCAATCTCTTTTAGCTTCAAATTACTTTTGGATTAGGTAGCTAAGTTAGTTGTTAATTGTGTTGTGTGTTGTGTTAGTTGAACGCGTTGGCCTAGTTGGTAGTGACCCTGCCTACGAAGCTAGCGGCCCTGGGTTCAAATCCCGGTAAGGGTAAATATTTGTGTGATGAGCACGAATATTTGTTCCTGAGTCATGGATGTTTTCTAGGTATTTAAGTATAAATTGCTCTATATAAGTATTGATATCGTTGTCTAGTACCCATAGTACAAGCCTAGAGCTTAGTTTGGGACGAGGTCAATTGATGTGACATTGTCCCCTGATATTATTATTATTATTATTAAATGGCGTCAACATTGAAGCTATAAAGCACTACCCGTGGCCGATCACTTATGTCAACTCCATACATTTCGAGTCAATATAAAACAGAAACGCTAGCAGCGTTTGCAACTTCGCCAGGCCAAATGAATGAGATTGGTTGCACGCTCGGAACAATACCGAATGAATGAACGATAGTAGATTTTTATACAAATTACGATACGAATTAAAATACTATATACCGATGGTCAAGTTAAAGCACGACGAATATTGATTCCTTACATTAACAATAAACTTGTGTAGGTACCTAACACGTTTAACTTATGTTTTACAGATACACCATAGAAGTAGCGGACTTCGATTTCGGACAGCAAACAAACTTTGACTACAAGACCTTCAGAGAACGGCTTAGAGACAGTTTCAGAAACGCTTTCAACTTCCGACACGACGACGAAACGGATCCGCTTACCGCTAACACCCGATACGATTCTATGACGTAAGCTTTAAAAGTACTGTATGCTTCTAATTGCGAAGTTTAAAAATATACATGCCATTTTCTCACAGCTATGTCACGAGCTGAGAGAGAAAGTGATGGCAGAAGTTTTAGATTTCGTATTTCGAAGCAAACGATTGATCTCTAAGATAAATAATTTGAGTATATCACTCGTATATTTGCTGTATTAGAGGTTAATCGAAGTTGTCCAGATGCACCAATTTCACTGTATCGTCCTATCAAGTATATATTAGTTCTATTCATAAAAAGACACTATAACGGGCATATAAGAATGGAAAACCACTTTAATTTGATTTAGATTAGCTTTTGCTTTAGATTATCTCTTAAGACTTACACATTAAAATGGTAGCTAGGAAACTCGCAGCTTCATACGAGCATTTTTTAACGGATCGAGGATTTTTACCTGAACTTTTTAAGTACCTACCTGTGCCGGACGAGATTCGAAAATTAGATCCCAAAAATAATAAACAATGCAGGATAAATTAAGGCTATTGTAACCTCTAAAACGCATTAGTCGGCAACAGCGGAATTTTCTTTTGTAGACGAATAACTGTTAGTGAGTTGTTTACAATCACTGTATTATGCGTCAGCAGCGCGATGACGCAGCGTGGCAACTAAAGTAAATAAACAAGCTGTTCGCTCTGCTCGTTCAAATGTTAATGAGTATAGGCAAAACTTAAATTCGTCCTACTTCTTCATTTAAATACCTATAAGTACAATTCCACTTCTCTCGGACATGTCGTTCAAAATTACCATAAAACTACGTTGTACTTACCAAATATACATGGGAGTTAACTTGAGCTAATAAGCTACTTCTAAGAGCAAAGATTCATGAATTGCTGAACGATTTAGAATTTAATTGCTTGCTAATTAATTGCTCAAAAGAGAGCGTTCCTTTGTGGTCACTCTTTTACTGAAGCTATAGTATTTGTACAAACATTATTACGGTTGGATCCTTTGAGATCCTTCATATTGGATCGAAAGAAAGAAAGAAATAAATAAATATCACTACGCACACGATACGCACGTACAGTCACCAGCGATAATATACGATCAAACATTGGACTCGCAAATATTCGACACGCTCTTATGCCTCGAGTAATAAGGACGTGTTAGATATTTTTGGGTGCAATGTTGGATCATATATTATTGCTGGTGACTGTACAAATTCGCTCCGTATCAAAATGTAGACAGATATTTTTTACAGCGGCATACGAGCACGCTGCGCACGAAATGACGTCACTGGTTGCCTAAGGCGATTCTCGGTCGCGATCGAGATTTCATAGAAGTGACGCTGCATTCCATGCAGATTTACGATAGAGATTCATCTCAAACGACCCGAGAATTTACATCCTGTGAGGCGATTCTCGGTCGCGATCGAGATGAATTCCTATTCGAGATTTCATAGGACGCTGTCATAGCGTAGTGTGCACAGCTGTAGCTGTAAAAACTTCTGTAACAATACAATGACTAATGAGCTTATTTGCGTAACGATGATTGTAATTCAGTTTAGAATATAAAACCGACTAGACGGCAACGCGGACGAAGATGGGACCCGAATGAAATCTTTTCAAAGAGAAAGTGCACTGACACTTAATCGCATTTGCCCTCGTGCCAAAAAAATATTTTTTGTGACATTGCTTTGATACTTCTGAAGTCTTATGTGTAGTGTTTAATTAAATATTCATTGTCAACGTTGATGATTAATAAGACACTTGGTTTTTGTTTGCGGTGCATAAAGAATTTAAGTGCGTCTTCCATGTTAATCCGCTTTTAAGCTTTAATTCGTCAGTTGCTACTTATCGATTTATTTAATTAAAAAACATGCTGCTATTTATTTAATTAAAAAATATAATGTTGTGGTATTACCTACATGTTTTACTAGAGTCTGGCCAATGAAAGATGAAACTGGAAAAACGCTGTAACTTGAAAAAAAAAACTATTCCATAGCAACTCTTAATTTGGTGACACCATTGGTCAATGCATTGTCTAATGGCCTGTTGTTTGACCGGTAGTTAAACTAACTAATGGTGGTTAAAATCTCAAGGAAATGTGTCAAATTTTCCATTCCTTTTTCGGATTTTAAGAATTAGTTAGTTTAACTACTGATCAAACAACAGGGCCTAATGGCCTGTTGTTTGATCGGTAGTTAAACTAATGGTCAAAAAATGTTACTAATGGTTAAAATCTCAAAGAAATGTGTCAAATTTTCCATTCCTCTTTCGAATTTTAACACTTAGTTAGTTTAACTACTGATCAAACAACAGGCCCTAAGCCTCTACTTTATATTGTATTAGCTTATCCATATTGTAATCATATTGTTGACCTTATGTTAGCTCTTATTTCGTTGACAATATGAGCTACTATAATGTCAACAATAATAATATGATTATTCATATAGACGCTAGAAGGGCTAAGGCATTTCGTAATAGTGCCTCTGGTTCCTGGTTATTATAATTATATTAAATAATTTTCAAAACTGCCTATATAATAATTTAAATTATTATTAAGTATAAAAAAAAATGCATATCACGCCAAATGATAGAAAAAAAATAGATCAACATATCAAGGCTGTATACGACATAGCCCACCAAAGGGCTTACCAATTTATTTTAGTTGCGGATTTAGAGTATAGATGGTGGGCCAACAGAAACGCCATGCGACTTTGTTTTTGCCAATGGATAAATTACCGACAGGGGTTTGGCAACAGCGATAATGATGTTAATTAAAAAGTAAAAAAAACACTCCTCTTTTAATAGCCAGACTCTTTAATATTACGCCGGAGCACTTTTGTTCCATATACTTCTGAAATCAATGTTAAATTAAAAACTTCATATTTACTTGACTTTTAATTTAATCTTCTTTATTTACAAATTGAATTTGTGTAAAGATGTTTATGATAGTTTTAAAAATTGAATTATGTAAGTCTTTATTAATTTATTTCATTTTTAGTGATCTCTATAGTCTATTTACACACAACTATGTATTTTGACGTAACTTTTTTTATTTATTTATAACGGCGTTCATTCAAGCACCAAATTTACGTACTTTGCATTTGGGCCTGCGACATTTTTGAGATAAAATAAAAAAAATCGGTAAAACAGTATAAATTCGTAAATATCTTTCGGGATTTAAGCACTTGATTTTTATGGTAGAACGTTTTGTTTCATGCTCTGTTTAAGGCAAGATTCAGATTCATATTTTTAGCTGTATTTAACGACTTAGTTATTAATTAATGATTCCGATCAAATTAAACCATAAATATTCATGTAATGATGTTATAGCAACGTCAATCATTTTGAAATCTGTCTTCAATTGACTTGCCCGAATGCGATGTATGATAACTTCAGACTGATTTGTGCTGGCATTTGAGAATGAAAATATTTCTTTTTTAAATTTAGTATCATTTAGTTCGTAGTTGGAATTTATATTTTCTGCAAATAAAGTATTATGATATTGCAGTTATGGTTATACGAAGATTTATAATTATTACATACATACATACATGGTACATGTTTAAAATCTTTCTATAACTGACAAATCTGTGGTGTTGTATTCCGATTACTTTATTAAATTTATGATGTATTTGAATTTAATGTTATAATATGAACTTTGAATGTAATGTTATAATATGAACTGGACAGTCAAAATCAAGTGATCAGTCATGTTTTGTGATATACGTATAGGTTAATTAAATTAGAACTAGTAGTAATTAAGCATTAAACATGAAAATGAGAATTAATAAAATGTTATTTAATTTTAGAGTTTTATATATTTATATCCTTACAACCGGTTTACCCTTTGATCGATAGTCATTCATTTAAAACAGTGGTTATCAACCGATAGTCCAGTGATCAGAGCCTTTATTCCCAGGTCTTCTTTTTCCTAATTGTTCAAAGGCCCTATTTTCCTCATTCCCAGATCTTCATATTCCCAATTTTGCAAATTCCCAGATAATCACATTGCCAAGTTTCCACATGCTTAGTTCTTCACAGTCTCACTTCTTCTCACTATCAGTTCTTTACATGCTCAATTCTTCACATGACCAACTTTTCAATTTTTTTATTCCACTAGCGGTGGTCCAGGGTCCAGAGGCGGCCCGCGACATCCTAGGGAATGGTCCGCGGCGGGGTTCAATCAAAATTAGGTAGGGTGACGGCACCAATGATGGACACTCTTAGCTGACAGGCACCAGTAATGGACACTTCACTCGTAATTCAAATTGTATACGGACCGAAATTGATTGTTATTCATTTGTTGCAAAACAAATGAATAACCCTTATCTTCGGTAAAATAAGAATCAAGTGTTAATTATTGGTGCCTTGTCCATTACTGGTTCCATCACCCTAATTAAATGATAGCCAATAATTGGAGATTTTGGAAACAGTGTGTTATAAATAGAATGGAATTGATGGTTGTATATGAATTTCTTGATTCGTGAAATCGCCTTACGCTATCTTATGCTTTTCTCCACACCTTACTCATGCAAACATGTGCTCTGCTTTGCTGGTAATAAAACTTTTTTTTATGTATTAGTGAGAGCTAATACACTGCAAAAGGACCGAATCTTAAGTAGCTGAAACCGACGTGCATGCATGACTCGATGTATGAATGTGGAAGAAGCGAAAGAGATTTGTCAGGGTCGTAGTAGGTGGAAAGTAGTCTCTGCCTACCCCTCTGGGAAACAGGCGTGATTTAATGTATATGTATGTATGTATTAGTTATTATTATTACATAAGTTGATTGAAAAGGGCAATTAAGGTTTTTTTATATTGTGGGTCCGGCTAACGACAAAACAATGAAAATAGTCCTTCGTCGAGTCCCTGCAACGTTACTTACGTACATTAACTTTAAAAAAATATGTACCTGTATTTAAAACTGTCCCAACGGACTCATACCCGTTAACAGCGTCAGGTCCTCTGGCAGGCTGTTGTACACTGTGACACATATATTAAAAACATTCTTCATGTAAATATCTTTGTAGCAGCAGTATTGTTGTTAGGTTTTAGGTAGTAATACACACTCTGAAAAAATTTCAATTGTCTAGTCCGCTGACAGACAGACGGACGGACGGACAACTTAGGCTTACTAATGCGGTCCCTAAAAATACATTCCGAATCTGCAAACTATTCAAAATTCTTGTTAAAACAAATTAATGAAATATTTCTAGTCAAGTACAACCAATACAATCCACGTTAAGCACGCTGTAAAACTTCTACCAGCCATTAAGCAAAGTCCGTACTAATTTAACTCCAAGCGCAGAAAAGCCGGCTCCAACATTAAAAGTATTCGTTTTTCGCATTTCATTAAAATTTTAAGTACGTAAGCGCGGTCTAGGCATTTTAAGCGTCGTCGGGTTAAGTTGCTTTAATCGTGTAACGAATACACGAGTACTGTTTTAAATAGCCTGCTCCCCCTTAATGAACAACGGTACGGTACGCGAAAAGTCACAGTACCCCTAAATTATACGGTTTTCAATATTTGATGTACGTATTACGTCATTGAGATACCTACGTCGAAAAGGTACCTACTCCCCTAAGTAGCTTTTTCCAGTTATATTATAACAGTCATGTAGAGGTGAGTCGACATTTGTGACATTACTCCGTAACGTGGTTCCGTGACCGTGTCAGTAAAGGTTATGCGGACGGTATTTGTCATGTTACGACGTACTGTCGCGATGTGACCCATTCTGGGCGCATGGCTTACACTGTCCACATTCAGCGTAACAAGTCCTGTGAATCTGTAGGTCAACCCCCAAATTAATGGACCGATTCGGATGCGACTCTAAATTAAAGCATGTTTAATAGGGATGATTCCTAGGTTTGTTGAAAATCGGTTGGACCGATTATGAGATCAGCTCAGGTGCAACAGCAGTAGGGGGTCGCCGTTATATGGCGGGTTGTAATCTATTTTAAAGGTACCAAGTTAGAAATTAACATCACATTTTGTTTTGTTGAAAGAATCATCAGGTCCCGCTTAACTCCCGAGTCTTCTATTGTACCGCCCACCATATTGTCCTTGGTTTCCTTTCTTCAGTATTCGATGTATGATGAATGTTGACGGTTTCCTGCTTCGTCTCCACCGTTCGCCAGCAGACCAGTGAGGTCTTCGTTTTCGAGGTTATTGGCTAGTTAACTGACGCCGTAAAGATTCATTGATGTAGGTACGCTGAGCCGCTCTTAGTGCTTTTCCCGCTATGGGCGTCGCAGCAAGCCTAAGTAAGGAGCATCTTCCTAGGGCCTCCGTAAAAAGTCATGGAGCGCACCACCATCTCTATCCCAATTGAAGTTTTTTTTTTATGACATATTTACCTATAGTAGGCAAACAATCAGGCAACCAGATGGCAAGTAGGCTCTCAGGGACATAGACTTAGCAATCGGAAAACAGAGACAGGTTAATCTCCGATGTGGGGGAAAAATACTTCTGGAAAAGAGATATAATGGATTAAACCCTTTTCGGTCCAATGCACAAATCGCGACCTATCCCACTGTACCCAAGCCTGGTGTGCCCGTCCCGCGGGTCGAACTGTCGTGACTGCTTAATTTTATTCGAGCTCCGAATAATGGGGATTCCGCTAACGGTTGTTGGAACACTTCTTAAGTACCCAACCAATAAAGGTTGCTACGTATCTATATATATTTCAGTCGTAGCAAATAGGCCAAGACCTTAGCGGGTGAATATCAAAAATAGTGTAGGTACGTAGTTAATGACTATATTACAATTAGGTACCCTATTTTTTCCTTCGTGTAACGATTAGCCGTAGTATAGTTGTATGACAAATTTTCTCAATTAAGGCGTTAACTAGGTACGTACAATATTTTTGAAATTCACCCTATTGCGACAGATTCTGTTTAATATAAGTAGTAAAAATTAAGTTAAGACCTTACGTGATTGACTATTAAATTTTTACCTTAATTTAGGTTATGTACCTAACCAAGGATCTTCGGTTGTAAAATGGTGAGAGTTGAATTTAAGTTTAGTACAGTTTGAATTCAAAGTTATTAGCAACTTGATGCTACTTTCACTTTAAGTACGAGTAAACGTAATTAACCATGGATAGTACTTAATCAACATTAGGTTCATTTGTTGTAAGTAATTCGTAATACGGTATTTGACTCTATATCAAATCAGGAACTTTTATTGAAACGTGAAAAACGATTGCTAGTATGAAGTTTGTATGAAAAACTGCCTTGTTACGTCACTATTTTTAGTGATCAAACAGCTTCCTTTTTTTAGTTTTTTATTAATTTTAATTTTAATTTAATTAATAAAAAACTAAATTGCAAAAATAGGCGAAAACTTAGTTCTTTTCGTGTATTTTTGAATGCTTGGTTTAGTGATAGAGTTAAATATATTTTTAGACATTAGTCAAATACCGTATTAAGGAATTTTATTTTTATAATGTTTTATTCCAATTATTGGTACCTAACCGTGTCAGCCATTGTTATCGTCTACCAGATGTAACCGTTTCCGCCCCTTTTATTCGATAAATAGTATTGACACAAAAGCGATAAGTCGGTCATAGGTACCTGCATATAGTTTATGTCTAGTCTGTTGTTATCATGATAATATTATTTCGGGTCATCATAAGACTTGTTTGGCGGTGAAATACATATGTTCATCATCGTAACAGCAAAAGACAACGGCTGCTGAACATAGGCGTCGCAATTTGTAAACCTGATTAGTCTGATTACATGGATTACATACAACCAATTAAAAAGGGGATTTTAGACTTAGAGGCGACTTTAGCTCACTAAAGTTGAGAATAAAGATTTTGTATGGCTATCTTGAACTTGAACCTTACTACGGCTCTTTTGTTTGTCTGCTGATGTTAGTAATGTATTAGACAAATTTCTAAAATCTTAATATATACAGGGTGTCCCAGAAACCGACGTCAACCCGCCTAAGGCTGATAGGGCAGCAAAAAAGCCAGCGATTTTTTAAAAGTAATCACATAAAGTTGTTTTTTCCATACAAAGTGAAAAGCAAACACTGGGACACCTAGTATGCAGAAACAAACTTTGTGATTGCTTAAAAAAAATATTAAAAAGAAAACGGGCAAATGGGTTTAAAAACTTCGCTGATTCGTAAAGATTCTAATTATGTAACTTACTGAAAAACTTGTGAAATAAAACATGAATGATTTTGCGCACAAACAAATTAATGATTTTGCGTGACATGGACATAAAGGGAAAATTACAAAAATTCAGATTCAAATGATCAATATCTCCGAAACTAGTAAAAATCGCTGAGCATACATAGGGGTTAAGTCGATAGCTTTTTAGCTGCTCTATCAGCCCTAGGCGGGTGTTGACATCGGTTTCTAGGACACCCTGTATAATTCTTCTGTGTGTGTTTTTCACCTAACTCCTCCTAAACGGCTGAACCGATTTGGATGAAATTTTGTGTGTACCTATACTTCAATGGGTTCCTGGATGGTTTGAAAACACAATTGAACCCGGTAGGTGGCGCTGCTGTCGGTATGTCACCATTACCTAACTCCCCCTAAACGGCTGGACCGATTTGAATGAAATTTTTTGAGTAGGTATATTTCAATGGGTTTCTGGATGGTTTGAAAACACAATTGGACCCGGTAGGTAGCGCTGCTGTCGGTGTGTCACCAAATTTAATTTAATAATAACAGAATTTAATAATTTAGATACTCAGACCATAGTAACAGTGAGATATCAAAAAATGATGATTATGGAATCTAAAAAATAAAAAAACGGTCTTGCGCGCACCGAGGGATAATATGGTTGGAAATCGCAAAAGAATAGGATACTTATTTGTTATGAACTTTATAATCTATGCAATAAGGTCCATTTTGACTAGCCTAAATTGACCATAGTTATGCAGAAAGAGACCAGAGCCATTTTCACGCAAAATGAGTTAGGTATGCCATCGTGAACTAGATTTTTCAAACTATATTCTGGTGAAAGCATTATATTTTTAGCATGTTATTCCATTGAATTATACAATTATGTATAAAACGACCAATATCAAAATTTTTGTTCTACAATGTCGAAAGCAGCCAAAGTACTTGATTTAGTCTATTTTGTCCATTAAAATACTATATTTTTAGTCTGCAGAACACAGCCAAATACTATCGGTCAACTAGTCGGATTATACAATAAACAAAGGTATCAAGTGAGCACATTATTTAATCTGCTTAAAACGACTAAGCAGATAGTCGGTTTCAGCGATTGTTGTTTTTCGTTCTACCCCATGTCACGGACCTAAAAACGTAACCTAGTCTAATCATGAGTGAAGCACACAAAATGGCCGTCCGTTTACGAGTGTGCGTGCTTTGAGGGTTGCCATATAAATCGTCAATTTTCCTATTTTAAGGTCTTTTACCAACTGCAACTTTTTGAAGCAATACAAATGCGCATTCTATAGCCGCAGCACTGTATCGCGACTAAACCTAGACGATTTGTGACTGTATCGATACTGCATTGAGACTGAATTCGTTAACTCGCGATTGTATCGCTGCAAAAACTTCGTACAATTAAATCGTGTTATCATTTATTTATGTACTACTTCAGCATTGGGTTCGATTTTGCAACCGTTTTAATTTAATTGAAATTGGGTTTTCTCATTTTGTAATGACAAAACCAATGTCAACTAAAAAATAATGGGAACTAGAGATGAGAAAATTATATGACAATTTAAATTTCAACGGTTGCACGACAGAATAATATTAATAATATTGATATAACAAATAATATGTTTGTAATTTGCGTCAAAGTAAATAAACACATTTAAGAAAAATAACACGAATAATCATAATTTACACGTGATAAATGATACCGTGTGGCTTTTTATATTTACTAATGTAGTTTTTACACGTTTTTACAACACAATGGTGCGGTTCGACGCGTAATGGCGGCGGGTTAACAGACCTAGTGCATTTGTGAGACGGTAGATCGTGTATGACGGAACGAAATAACAGACCTTGCATACTGCACACCTTTTTAGTGTAACGTTACGTCCGTATTTTTTTTAGGTCCGTGTTCGGATAAAAAAAATTGAAATGTGCAGGCTGAGCCGTTTCATATGATATGACACCCCGTTTGCTATAATCAAATCATTTTAATTTTTCAAACCCCCATTCTAGACCCGTTTTCAAATATTTAGAAAAATAATTTCATTCTTTTTACTAAAAACAGATGCGGGCAAACATGTTATACAACTATGCCAAATTTCAAGTTGGTAGCTTCTATAGTTTCTGAGAAAAACTGCTGTGAGATACAGACAGATAGACAGACAGACACCGAAGTCTCACCATAAGGAGTCCTTTTTTACCATTTTGGTACGGAACCCTAAAAAAGGTAAATGTTAAATTTAAAATATCATACCGTCTGTTCCTATTCGTTCCGTCACTCTTATAAACAAATCAATTTACCATTATAACTCCATATTCGCGTACTTTTGAAAGTTGAGCCTAGTCATATTATTTATTTATACACTTTATCATTGTCTTCATGTCCATTTTAAGGTAGTAATCTCTATTTATTATTGTATTTTTTGATAAAAGTACATTCGCTGAAAACACCATTACGAGTACACTGACAGAGTCTTGCCATAAAGATATTTTTTTTCGAACTATTTCTGACATTGAAAATGTAGTGAGGTTTGATAGATTTGATTGATAAGTGGGATTTTCGTCTCTGTCGCACCCAGCATAATAATACAATGATGATGATGAATAGGTATATATTCAACCTTTTTAATAAACTAATTAGAGGTAACATTATTCTCATTACTATATTTCATCCTCTATCTAAAGACAATTACAGTCAGGTATATTTGTTATTGTCATTGGCAGTCTGAATAGGAACAGACTTTATTTGCCCTAAATGCCCTACCTACTACAAATGTGCTATACCCCAATGAGCCGGCGCGGGCTGAAAATCAGCGCTGTGTGCAAGCGCAGCTCAATGCTGAGCCCGAGCCCTTTGCCTTTGTGTTGTGTTTGTGCTGTTGTAAATTTAAATTAATAATAATAATATTTTTTAGTGTTAGTTTAGTTTTATCTTAACTGTGTTTTTCCTCTAAATTTAATTGCTCGAATGGTTGGACGATTGGATGTACTAAAGAATGTGAGATGTGAAGTATGTCAGGGTTTTTAATATCTGGATATTTTTAAGTCTTTGTGTAAATGTATCTTCTCCTCTTCTCTTGTATGTGTATCTATGTAAGGCAATTTATTTATTTATTTATTTATTTAATGTGGCACTGCTTTTCCTGGCAGGACGACGTCTGCCGGATCCGCTAGTACATTGATAATAATGGTTAGTATTAATTTCTAAGTAGGTACAATAGGCAAAATTGAACGCTGACCTGACCCACCACAGAACAGTCACAGTGACGTTACTAATCAATCAATTTGTAAAAATTGTCGAACAAATTGCCACTTTTGAACAGTTCCATGGTGGGTCAAGGTTCCATTTTACCGATTAAGAATATACCTACTTGGGAGATTTAGAGATCGAAAATCGAATTTTCCTGGTGATGAAACGTTTGATCCCTTCTTCGAATTCTAAAATCTCTATAACTTTTACCTTTATCGATATACCTAGGCAGATCCGTTTTCGAAAACACGATTAAAAAGAAATAAATCAATGTTTCTTGTTCAGTATAATGCTCGTTAGTCCATCGGCCACCGTAGTTGATAAACCAATATTGAGTAGGTACCATCACCAACACAGTTAACTGACCATTCTGAATCTTGTCACCTTGCAATAAGGCTCACTAGTGGTCAGTTAACAGTGATGTTGTTTTTTACTATTATACCATCCCCGCTATCTAGATAGTTGGAAATCCACCTCCGTGCGTTTCTCGCTAGCGTTTTTGCCACCCACCTTTTCTCTACAGAATCACCTTTCGGCGTCTGTTTTCCCGAACCGATACGACTTGGGGCTCCTCAAAAAGTTAGCCTAAGTAGGTACTCTTTTCTCATATTTTATGCCGGTATAGCGATTGCGATTCCTCTAGTGTCGCGTGTGTTTATGGGTTGCGGAATCATTTACCATCAGGGGCACGGTTTATAAAACTACAAATTACAATTTACAGGTCCAAGTTTCCATTTGACACAACCTCGACCAATGACGACCAGCCATTTAAGCACTGCTGCCAGTTTAGACCTGTAAAATTGTAACTTGTAGTTTTAAAAAACGTGCCCCAGATGACATGCTTGCGCCTGCATTGCGTCTGACTCCTTTTTTCCATAAAAAGAACTTAATAAATAGCTAGTAGGTCTACTTAAATTAAAACATATTATATGAGCCTCTAACGGTTTCAAGTGATAAAAGCTTATCTCAAAAGATCTGGTTTATATTACCAAAAGAAATCGAAAGACGCCGAGTCATCTCAGCCTTAGACAGCCTTTGTTGACATGAAAGCCTGTTCAACAGGGCAAACATGGCTGGGTCGCATCAATATCCTATGACTAGAAGATTTTGGTAGTTTTTAGGGTTCCTTGCCCGTAGGTAGATAACGGGAAGCTGTTACTATTAGCCTCCGCTGTCCGTCCGTCGGTCAACAAACAACAAATAATAAAAAATAAGATAAAATAAGACATTTAATGGGGTCCCCATACAATAATAGTGCGAAACCCTTCGTGTGCGAGTCCAGTTTATCTACGGGTTCCAGAATCACACAGATTTTATAGTTTTATAGGGCGTTTTCACTAAAAAGTGTACCCAATTAAGGACTGGAATTAAGGAACTTTAACTTTGTCAGTTTTGTGACGAAAATTAGCCATACATTGACGGCCGAAATGTATGGCTAATTTTCGTCACAAAACTGACAAAGTTAAAGTTCCTTAATTTCAGTCCTTAATTGGGTACACTTTTTAGTGAAAGCGCCCTTTAATGACAATGGTTCCGTTGGCGTAGAAGTGTTACTGTTATCGCTATTATTTCGGAAGGTGAACGATTTTCCTGGATAAAACATCCGCATGGCTGTGTCCAGGCTTTAAACTATCCCGTTCCCCTTGTTCATAAACGTAATAACCCTATTTTAGTTATAGTATGCTTTGCCTCTTTCCGTCAAATTCAAATGTCACGATAAAAGATAAGTATAAACCATATTTGAAGCGTACTTCAGTTATTGCGCGTTTATAAATAAGAGGGTTAATCTGTATAGAAAATCACATTGCGAGGGTTGCGTGGTCAAACCTCAAATCCGATAAGTCGGTATACGAGTAACTTGTTGAGTCAAAAAGAACATTAATGAATACATCAAGACAATTCAAATTAGAATAAACAATTATTTCGATTTATCGGGTTTGACCACGCAACCCTCGATTATTTGATCGTTTCAGGTGTTGTGAACTTGTGAAGCGTGAATACGAATGAAACAAACACCTTTGCATTACGAATTAGGATAATTATTAATAATGTATACCATAACGTCCATGACATAGCTAGGTTCACTATCGCTACCACTTATGTGTGTAAATTCATGAGTAATTTTCCGACGAAGCTATACCTAGATTTGTACATTGTACTGCTTAGCGACTGTTATTAATCGTGGAAAAAGTAATGAATCGCACAGCTTGTTTTGATGATTCACTCATGATTCATTTAAATGATTTTTAACGCCCGACGCAAAATGAGGGGTTTTATAAGTTTGACCGCTATAATAATAATAATAATAATAATAATTGTTTATTTCAGACAAGGCCCATACAAATTTGTTAATTATCCTTATAAAATAAATGTTAGGGTATTAAAATAAAATTAAAATTAATAAAACTAAATAACTAGGTACATAAATTAAAAATTATGTTCGGGGATGTGCGTGCATACTTTCCCATCGATCCCACATAGAGCTATCCCAGTGGTCAGACAACGCGGCCAGGATGCGGTTGGGGCTGGCGCGGAGGCGGGCCTGCAGAGAGGCGCAGCGCTTCCTCATGACGGCCGCGAACCCGTCCGCTATGTGTGTGTGTGTCTGTCTGTGTCACCGTACCTTTTAAACGGGTGAACCGATATAGATGCGTTTTTAGGGTTCAGTACCAAAATGGTAAAAAAGAAACCCTTATGGTGAGACTTCGTTGTCTGTCTGTCTGTATGCCACAGCAGGTTTTCTTATTAACTATAAATGCTATCAACTTGAAATTTGGCATAGTTGTACTACTTGCTTGCCAGCATCAGTTTTTAATGTAAGTGACTTTGTCAGCGAGTTATCGCGATTATTAAAAAAATATCCTATGAACTCAAATTGTTTGGTGTGTGGGGATGTCAATCTAGACTTAAAGTTATCGGTCATTCTCCAGAATTGTGTTATCAGTCTAATTAACACCGCCCTTTTTTTCCACTTGGTTTTTGATAAAATTTATGCAAAATGTAGTAACATATCGACCATTCAAACTTTAATATTTATTGGGCACTTAATTATTATTAGCGGTTTATTAACTAGAAGGGTTTTAATATTTGCGTGACGCGCGAATTAGAAAAGCGATGCGTTAATTAGGTTTACTTGCTTGCGAATTAAAAAAACTACGCGTTTATTAGATAAATGTTCATGCCAAATATATATTTTTTAGGAAATAAGACAAAAACTGTCAGACTGTCTATTAATTTTATCATATTTATTATATTGCAACGTTGAAACTATTAGGAACATAAAATATCCATCACGATATACATACATAATAAGCTAACTAATATTTCACTGAAATAATCGTTCTATAATCAACAATGGAAACGATAACAAAAATCAGAATTAATAACTTTATATTATACCTTAGGTATTATGAACAAACGATAACAAATAAATTGCCGTATCTGCTAAAGAAAAAATAATACTTCTTCCTCCTACTTTTTACATTCCCTATCTATCTTTAAAAAAAGTAATTTAAAATTTAAAAACCCGATGAACTAAAAGGATATAAATAAACTAGTTAATTTTATTGAATCTAAGGACACCCCATAATTCATAATGCTAAAATCCGTCGAGCCGTTTAAGCTTTACATACATAAGTTATGTAACATAACATAAAGACATTCAACTTTAAGTATGTAGTTTAATTATTGCGGGTGGTTTTAATACATAATTTATACAAATATGAAGAATGATGCCGGGTCCCTAGGATTTTCCTTACATGATTAGAATTACAGTTGTCACTTATTGTCAAAATGCAACTTTTTAATGCGGTCAGCAAAATTTTCATGTTTTCCAAGAGAAATATGCTAGGAAAAATAAAATAACCTCTAAAAAACATATTGTCCAATCACTTAAGCACACAGATACGATCATAAGGATGATTTTAAGGTTAGGGCCCCTCTAATAACACCAGTTTGACATAATATATGTCATTCTAATCATGCCATCATTCTTCCGGGAATTACATTTTTGTAAAAAAAATATTCCTGTAAATTAATTTAAACTGGTTTAGCTCAAGCGAGCAATTAGAAATAAAATACTTTTATGTACCAAAAACCTTTTTTACTACTCTTAAACTAATTAACGCGTTCATTTTTGGCCCGTGAATTAGACGTGTGTATTAGGGATTCTTGATAAAAAAAATATAACTTCTTTTAGGTACATGTGATAAACTACATAATCCAGTAACTGTTAAATACTGAGGTTCTTAATGTACACAATAATTTACAGAGCTATAGAGTTATTGGCTGATTTTAAAAACGTGAACGTGTTAATTAGAATTTACGAGAACCAAAACATGCGAATTAGATACTTACATTTGTAGTGTGCGATCCACACAACATTAACACGTCTTTCTCTCAAGAGGGTCTTGACATGAGTGTCTGCTCACGCAAAATGCATTACAAACGTCTGTCTATTTCTTCAATGGCCTTGCACGGACAAGAATGAAAGCGGCGCGTGAATTAGTACACGTATCGGGACAAAGTTTCTTTATTTTATATCTTAGTGATATATTACTAAATAAATTTGATATTTTTTTTGTAATTTGGATATCTTATCTTTCATTAAATAAAAATACTTTCATTCATCTTTCCTCTTGTATATGATCGGGGAAAATAGTTATATTAGTGATTTCGGAAGTGGGACGCGCGGTGTTAATTAGGAGAATGGGGTATTGATTTTTTTTTTCTCCTAGAAAGGTATTGAATATTTACTTGAAAATTCATGTACACCTCAATACGAGTACCTTCTAGGAACAAAAAATATAAATTATACCAAATTCAATAGTTTTATATTTTTTAAGCCCGAGGACATACAGAAATGGCTGTCTGGAGAATGACCGTTATCCAGTCCTTTGACGGGCTCCTATCAAAATATGCTAGCAGAGCTGGGGTTCACTTGTTGTATCTCGCAATATACAAGGGTCGACACTACGACAAGAGGCACATCCAGGTCGTGTATAGACCACATTTACATCCGTGACATCACTGGGCGGAGCGAGGATGCTCAACCTCATTATATCAAAGCCGCAGTGGTGCGCGATGTATTGGCGGACCATTTTATTACAGGAATCGCTCTGGTCGGACTGTCGACGGAGACGGCCCAAGGCCATTATAAAATAGATGAATATAAGGTGAGACAGGAGCTCGTCAAAATTGACTGGAACCCAGCTCTAGAAATGAGAAACCCGAATGATATTTATGACTTTATAGCTGGTAAATTTAATAGTTTATATGATAAATGTAAATTTAGGACGCAAAAAGCTGCTCCTCTCCGCAATAGGGTAAGTAAGAATTGGATCACGAATAACTTAAAAGATATGGCATGTAAAAAAAATAATTTACTACAATTACACATAAAAGACCCTGGTAATAAGCAAAAGGAATTATTATATAAAAAATATAGGAATAAAACAAACAGATGTATGATTAAAGCTAAGAATAACTTTACAAAAAAAGAAATATGTAATAATTATAAGAACCCTAGGAAAATGTGGCACATCATTAATAAACTAACTGGTAGAATAATTAAAGCGCTCGATGACATGCTACTGCAGGCATTTAAATGTAAAGCCAAAGAATTGTGTAATAGGTTTGCCCAAGATTTTGAAAACAATGTAAAGAATGTTCTGAACACATGTAGTGACCCCCTGCTTGACGAGAAATTATATACCAATACTCCAAATTTAGCCATTAAACTCAACAAAATTCAAAAAATTGATATGTACAAAATAATAAATAATATAAATGAAAATAAAAGTGCAGGTTACGATAGAATAAGAGCTAAAGATATCAAATACATAACTAAAGAAATAACCCCAGTACTAACACACTTACTAAATCAATGCATAGAATTTTCGACTTACCCAGACAAACTGAAAATAGGGTTAATTCGGCCAATATTTAAGAAAGGTAGCCGTACCGACACTAATAATTATAGGCCCATCACATTGTTACCGGCTGTAGATAAAATAATTGAAAAATACCTGGGTAAAACGGTTAATGATTTCTTGTCTAGTAACGGAGTCATTCATGGCAGACAATTTGGATTTCAAAAAAATAAAAATACCTCTCAATTATTAGCTTATTTCGCAGACGAGGTAACATTTGAATGAAAGGGAACATGTTTTATTGGTGCTGGTGGATTTTAGCAAAGCATTTGACACTCTTAATCATCAAACTCTTTTCAACAAGCTTCGGCAAAGTGGTATACAGGGGCCGGCCCTGAGTTTGTTTAAAAACTATCACGTGAATAGGTATAACACGGTCAGCATTGCTGGAGAGCAAGGTGAGATGTCGCAGGCCCTGCAAGGAACAGCACAAGGATCAATAATCGGTCCGACCGAATACCTAATTTATGTGAATGACATGTGCAACGTATTTGCCCACGCCTCGGTATACCAGTTTGCCGATGACACTTGTCTCATAATAGCAAATAAAGATTTAAAAGTTGCAGAAAAAATTATGCAGTGTGAATTTGATGTGCTATGTAGGTGGGCGCATGATGCTGGCTTATCTCTTAACTACCAAAAAACTAAATTAATGCATCTACACTCACCATATGTGAAAGCTAACACAGTTCCTAAAGTCATGGCCCATGAACACTCATGCTTGCATGCTCCTCATTCACACTGCAGATGTGAGCCACTAGAATTAGTAAAGCATCATACCTACCTTGGACTGCAAATAGACAGCAATTTTAACTGGGGCACCCATATTGACCATGTGTGTAAAAAATTAAGAGCCATCATGAGTAATTTTAGCATACTTAAACAAAAAATGCCTTACAATGTACTACGCCTGCTATACATGTCCTTAGCGGATTCGATAATAGGTTATGGGATCTCATGTTATGGAAGAACTTATAAAACTTATCTACAGCGCATCTACAGTATTCAAATAAGAATGTTAAAAGCGATTGTTCCACTAAAAGTCAAATACCAACATCGACACAACTATGACAGATTATTTGAATACTGTAGAGTGCTGAGTGTGTTTGATAAGGTGAAGCTAGCTATGATACTGGAATACAGAGATGTTATGGGGGAATTAGTTAAATATAGAAGATCTGATAGATTGCGAAATCTAAAAGAAGGAAAATTATTTATCACCCCAAGAAGTAATAACCTTTATGGCTTTAGAATTTGGTCAAACTTCCTACCTCATATTTTAAATAGTTTCCCTAAACATGTAATAGAACGCATAGAGGCTAAACCGGGGTCTACCAAAAACATTGTTAAGAGATTTCTTATGTCTAATAATTCTTATAAATAGTGTCCTCACTAACTTAGCCAAATAATCTTAAATTAATAAAGATTTTAGCTAAGTAAAAATTGTAAACATAACAGAAAATTGAAATAAACAGATTTTATTATTATTATTATTATTATTAGTAAAAAAAAATATATAAATAATGGAAAAGGGGTTAAAAAATGGGGGGTTGAAAAATGGAAGTGGTTTGATTATAGCAAATAAGGTGTCATATTAAGGGCCTAATCTGTACATTTCAAAACAATTTTTTATAAAAAAAATCTGTGATGTACTTTTTGATTTATAGCCAAAAATGTACAAAAAATGACCGTTCCGCCACTTTATCTCCGAAGTTAATTAATCAAAAAATCAGAATAAATTCTGACGTATATTAGATACCTAATTACTTATAATTTATGAGAAAAATAAAATGAAGTGTTCATTATTTACAGTTTTTCAGAAATAACAAAAAAACTTAGAAAATCTTTATTAAAATTTAGTCTATTAAAAATTGACCTTACGTCATAGAAAATAAAGTTCATAACAAAATCAGTATTTTCTTTTGCGGTTACCAAGCATATTATCTTAAATACGTTACGGTACCCTCGTCAGGGCCGGATTAATCATGTTAGGGGCCCGTAGGCAATGCAATTCTGGGGGGCCCTTACCTTTTCTTGCTTCCTGAAATACATTTTCGCGCGGGGCCCCTAGGTTATGCAGGGCTCCTAGCCGATGCCCCTAGGCAGTTGCCCACACTGCCTAAAGGATAATTTGGCCCTGTGCGCGGGGCCCCTAGCCGATACGGGGCCCCTAGGCAGTTGCCTAAGGGTGAAGACACATCTATCAGCACCGATTCGCTTTTTGTCTATAGAAAATGGCTGTTTTGTATGAAGATGCGTATGCATGCGAAAGGAGAATTGATGCGTATGCATCTTCATACAAAACAGCAATTTTCTATAGACAAAATGCAAATCGGTGCTGATAGATGTCTTCACCCTAACCCGCCTTAAGGATAATCCGGCCCTGACCCTCGGTACGCGAGTCCGACTCACACTTAACCGGTTTTTTTATTTATTAAAAGCAGTATTTCTAGCGGTAGTTCTTAGCTAGGTTTTATGAAAATCTTTGGGACCGCTTAAGAGATATCAATTACTTATGAAAGAAGGGTTCACTATTATAGGGGGGTTGTTATCTAAGTAATCTTTATGAATTTAATGCCCTTATACCTGTTTGTAATACTAATGGCGCAGCTTGAAAGCGAGACGAGAGCTGACGCCGACTACTTAAGTTTCTACTTAATATTCTAACCAGACATTCTTCCTAATTCTTACTTAGTCTTCAAAGGTTCGCGCTTAGAATTAACTCTCGAAGTTACTCCAGAGTTATTTACTTTTGGTGGTCGGTCTTAAATATTCCATGCCTATTTGGATAATGGCATTTTCTGCATGCAATGTATTTCGAATTATGAATATACCTATATCTAAGAAATCAACCCGATATCCCCATTCATTTCAACGATTATTTTTAAATATGTAATTCGGGGTAGGGGGAAGCGGGGCAGATTGGTACGGAAAAATTTAACCTTATATTTTGGGCAGTAAAAATGATTAAAAATAAAAAATAAAATAAAATGATTAATGATTAAATGATTATGTTTGTTTATATCATAGTTAAACTAATTGGGATTGATATGGCATTTAAATTAACTTTAAAAACTTAATCGCAATAAAAATAAAGAAAAAGCTGTGAAAAATGGAATTTGTTTAATTGTGCCCCACCCATGGGGCACCTTGATACATATGTTTAATTATGTAAAAAAGTTTTAAAAATACCAACATTCAATAAAATGTTGTTTCGTTTATTTTAAGGAGGGTATAATAGGCAACCTATTGTGTTTCATAAATATTTTAAATATCTTTTTTTTCAATATATATATTATAGATATTATGACCGATTTCAATTGTTTCTTTTTTGTTATTATTTAAATGAACTTTAACATGTATGAGAAAATAGGCTAAACAAACCCTAAAACACTTTTAGACACTTAAACTACACAGTCAAAAATTACTTCCTCAAACATTGATAGCACCAATGTGCCCCGTACCTTTGTGTATCGAAGAGCCCCCAAAAGTCATATTCGAAAAATATTTGTATATTAATAAAACCAGTGTACTTTAGAAAAGATAAACATACAATCCTGACAACGAAATAAAATAACTTGATATTGTGAATTTCAAATACCCAATAAACAGATAAACACTGCAACAATTAACTATTACTTAAGGAGAATATTTTTAGTAAGCTACACCAAAAACACTTTTTTACTTGTGAAATGCTACACCAAAGAAATGTTACTGTGAAATGCTACAGTAAAGAACAACAACCTAGCGATGTGTTTACAGCTGCCAAGCCCGCATATGTATAGACATGTTTTAGTGATATTTCGATATTATACTACCATTTGTTTTTAACGAAATATTGCTGGTGTATTATTGTGCCCCGTGCATCATTTGCTTCCCCTATGTTTTTCCATTGATACGTGCACTACACAGTGAGATAGCTCTTATTAAGAGCGAGTGAGAGAGAAGGCCACACCCGTAGTACCTAAACCATAGTTTTCATTTGTCACAAAACAATAAGTTTCAAAACCTAGCACTTATTTACCTACATCGTTGTCCTCAAATGTTTTGACCTCTGCGTTTTGACCCCACTTACTTAAGTAGGTACATACATAACTATGTAAGTGTTAATACTGCCCTCCTAAGCAAATATGCAATAACTAAATAAAATAGCCAAAGCAGATTCAACTCTCTTATGTTTGTAACTAGGTTGCAATTTCTACAGATGTTTTGTCTGAGATATCGCCATTATGCTTAGTAGGGCAGAATAGCGCACAGGGGCTATAGGGCTGTTAAACAATGTGTTCTACCTACTGAAGAAACAAATTTCAAAATCGATCCAGTAGGTTATTGGTTAGGTATTAATATTTTTTTTACATTAGTGTGAAAGTAGATAGGATTTTTCAAGAATCGACCCCTAGCGGATTATACACTGAGAAACTTATTTTAAGCTACAGGGGCCTGTTTCATAAAACTACAAATTACAATTTTACAGTTCTAAACTGGCAACACTGCTCAAATGGCGGGTCGCCATTGGTCGAGGTTGTGTCAAATGACAACTTGTAACCTGTAAATTGAACCTAATTTGTAGCTTTATAAAACAGGCCCCAGGCAGTCGATATTGTAGTTCATACAGTAACACCTTCTAATTCCGATATTTTTTTCCGTTTTTTTTTACCGAATTTTCAGTTTTCCGAACGCTGTGTTGTGCTTAAATACATAATTAATAGTACATTATTGCCTAGGCATGGAAGTAGGCAATTGCGGGCCGAGTATTGGTTTAAACGGACGAGCTTGCGAGTCCGTTTAAAAATACGAAGCCCGCAATTGCTGTTCCTGCCGAGGCAAATATGGTGCTTTTCTCAAAAATCGCAAATAAAAAATTGTGTTGGAGTCAAATCTTCATCGCTTGAACTCATTTTTTGAATTGCATACAATCAGAAACTTCATGTGAAAAAACCATCACTCCTTACCGCCTTTTTGTTTATGACAAGGAGAAACGCAATTCTTGTTTTTAAAAAAACATAAGCTATTCCAGGCACAAATAAAAAAGTTATGTTTCGAGTAAAATTTGGATGTATAAGACTTGTGCCCTCCTTTTATTATGGCCCATTTCACTTTTTAAAAAGTTACAAGCTAGATGGTAATGGAATTTGTATGCAACATTGCGGGCTTGTGTAGCGAGCACGCAATGTTTTTTTTTTTTAATTTGAGAACTGTCAGTAAACTATGTACTTCGCGTCTCAATGTGTAGATAGGAATGTCAACATTTCCGGACATTTTTGAGAAAATTTCTATACCTACTCGTAGGTTAGGTTAGGATTTATAAGCGATATCAAAAAATAAAGGCTTCTACCAAACCATTGCATTTGGGATTATAAAAAATCGGAATTTTGATCAATTTGGAATTGAGATTTCGGAATATTTCATTTATTTATTATTTATTTAACTACAGCTAGGTACCTATTTAAACTTATTTGCACAAAACAGAATAAAGTGCAAATGGCGGACTGAATGCCCAATGGCATTCTCTTATCTACCAGTCAACAAGTAGCCCATTATGTATACAAACTGTACCCAGTTCATACATACAATTAAGTACACAATGTACTTCATACCTTGGTAAAAACTTGAAACTTGGTGGAAATGCTCTTCAATGTGACACGTATTTCAGCGATTACTAAAATTCAACTCCTAGGGAAAAGGGGTTTGCATCATTTGTACAGCAAAAAGTATTTTTATGGTCAAATTTACTTGAAACTTAGTAGAATTGCTCTTCTATGCAAATAATGAGACATATATTTAAATAAATGAGCCCACCTATCACATCGTTTTCCTTTCAGTTTTCTGGGAAGTATCGACAGATAAAATCAACTAAATAAGTACCTATAATAAGTGAAACATAATAACTGGGTAGATGTAATTACCAATTTAACAAACATTTAACTATCTATGAAACAATTCATTAATGCGCATGTCAATTACCTACTTGTTCTGATTAAATTTTGTTTGTTATTTAAACTTGTAAATTGTTGTTTACTATGGATATGCTTTACCTATTGTTAGTGAAAGTTACATTCTGATTGATTAGCTCAACTTTAAAGGTTAAGATAACCTACCTACATATACAGTAAAAAAAAAAACGCATTTGAAGATTTAATTTAAAATCTGTCGGTGAAAACGAAGTAGGTAAGGTAAGTATAAGTTTAGGTTCCTACACGGTTATTGAAAGTTTTACAACTCGAGCCTAGAAAAAGTTAAACTTTTTAAGGTTACATTGATTTTGGTTCAATAGTGCAATCATTTCGGCGATGGGCATGCAGCCTGTTATTTTTACACTGGTAAACATTTTAACCTAGCTAATTGTGAAAAATTTCGTTACACAATTATCAACAAGTTTTTAGAGTTGTTGGTAATTCTGTAGCTGTGCCTACCCCTATGGGAGTGAAGGCGTGAGTTTATGAATGTGCAATCATTTTGTAAAACGCGATATACCTAACTAGGTTCGTTTTTACGAGTTGGTTTAGTTCTCTCCGTTCTAATTTAGCACAAGCTTCATTGTAATTGCGTTGTTAAAGTCACATACGCACAGGCATCGGCTGCCATTGTTCTAGCAAGTTCATAAGTAGGTCTGAATCCACAACAATGCGTCCGCCAAGTTTCACTTTACCAAGTTCAAGCAATGAAGCAATTGTACTAGTACGTAATTAGTTATCATGTAGATAGGATAAATAAATAAGAGCACTGTATGGAACTAGTAATGACCCTGATTTATTTATTGATTTATTGATTTCATGTTCTGTGGTAAAACTTTTGAGTAATGGGCCAATTAATGAGACAAACAATCTTACCTAAAGAAAACACATCAACATTAAAACGTAGAAATTTAATACTAAAATAATGTGTTACATAACATCGATACTAAAATTATATAAATTTCGGAACTACGTCTTTGGTCAATTCAATTATTTATCTAACGGTTTTTACAAACCGTCTAATGTTGGCTCGCCTGCCACGATTGAACTTTCGATGCCGCAATGATCTTCACCACGCAGGATCTTGAAGAAGCCGTTGTCGCCCCAGTCACTGTTCCAGGAGTTGGCAATCAGCCAGTACTTCTTGCCGCCTTCCACGCCCCAGCCCAGGATCTTGATGGCGTGGCCGCCCAGCGCGTCGCCGTTTGTGTGCGAGTACACTCCAGATTTGTAATTAAGTAAATCAGCATAAACCGTAAACGCACCTTCGACAGGGCCGTTCTTAAACAGTTCCGCTTTAATATGTTCCTCGCCCCCTCTGACCGAGTAAACGTGCTTGCCGTAGTGCTTGTCCCTACCGTACTCCACGTTGTAACCAGCCTCGCACTGCTTTACGCATTTTGGCGTTTTAGAGTCACCATTGCACGGCATTCTGTTGCCAGGAACGTGATGCTCGCATGGCGGAATTTCGTAGGGCTTGCAGCCCTGGGATGAGTTGTACGAGCCCCCGGATACTAAACCGAAATGCTTCCAATACTCCCATGCTAGTGTCGGCATGCCACCGCTGCAGCCGAGACCGCAAATCGGGCAACAGCTCAACAGATCTTCAGACGCGAAGTGGAAATGTTTTGTGCCATTCGAGTAAGTGCACACACGGTCTGTCATGGCTTCGACAGCTCCAAAAGCCCAGCAGCTTCCGCAAGATCCTTGATCTCTGATCTCGTTTAAGGTCGGGCAATCAGGCCATTTGTCTCGGGGGTCAAAGTTTTCAGGCAGGCTCGCAATGAGGTCATCGTCGTGAACTTTATCGGGGAGCGTTAAGAATTTTTGATCCGGGAGTGCTCCCATTAGTCTCTTGATGTGCGTCCACGGAGTGTCTAACGGGAAGTTACGGCCCGCTCTCCATGAGTTCTGTTGCGTGTTGATTTGGAGGATGAATTCGTCTGAAAGTGGATGGAGTTGTGGTGTTGCGGAGGCGAATGCCGCGAGGAGGAGCAAAGCGGCAGCTCGTAGTGAAGAAGCCATGTTTGTTTGTGGCTTGATACTAAGTGGTTCGTGCGGCGGTGTTGGGCGCGGGTCGCCGACTGAGCGGAGCGATGCTCGCGGTGGGGGGCCGGCGATGCTCGCGCGCCGTGTAATTACGTCGGACAGTACGCCCGCCACTGATATTGGCCGGACAGCGCTTGACCGCGCGTGGCGAAGGTTAACCGTACGTCTACAGCTAGCAAACAGAGTACATAGAGATTACGGTCGAACGCCTTACGATTAGCAAACATTTGTTTTGTAGCTAATGTAATTAATTGAGTACTTCTGCGTCTTATCTGTTTACTGTTAAATCAACTAGTAGGTAAATAATTCTAGCGAATTATTGACAACTATTTAACATACAACGGTTTGTTATTCTCAGTAACATAAATCTGATGATATTATATTTTTATGTTACATCTAATCGAGTAATTAAAATAGATTTTTTGTTTTTATTGGTTTAATTATTTTTGTTAAATAGTGAACACTTAAGTCTTTATGCTGCAAAGTCTTGCAATTGTCGGTAAATAATTCCTCTTAAAGCATTGGTTGCTTGTTCAATTAAGTTTTTGAATGCTTTGATTCATAAGTTTCATAACACAATTGTTCGTTTTCTAAGAGTTGGTTGTTTGATTACCAACACTACGTACGTACTTAGTTCTTGAACTGACTTTGTTTTAAAAAAATATTTAAGTGACTAAACTTCTTTAGAATAAACTTTAGGTAGGTACCTACTGCAAACAACGTATATTTTAATATTTAATTCCCGGTGACTTAACTAAAAGCAACGAACTTTTAATAGAACATTGGACACTGCGAATTGTTTCTTAAGATAATTGGACAAAGACTGATACTATTCGTATACCATTATAGGATAGGTAGCCCATTTGGAAGTGTCATTCACCTTAACATAAGTATCTTTTATAGTAATAACAACCGCTAGACACCAACTTACTTTTTTTTAGCTTTTTTAGCGGGTAGGGTTTTTTGGGGTAGATGTAAGTACCTAAAGCAAGGGTTTTTTTACTTTACAACTATATATATATATATGGTAGGATAGCTATTAAAAAAGCACTGTAAGTATGTCATTATCCGTTTTAAGATTTGGGGGACTATTTGGATATAATATCTTTACATAATATCTTTGACGACGCGCTGGCCTAGTTGGTAGTAACCCTGCCTACGAAGCTATCATGCGTCATGGGTTCAAATCCCGGTTAGGGCAGATATTTGTGTGATGAGCGTGAATATTTGTTCCCGAGTCTTGGATGTTTTCTATGTATACATATAAGTATATATTTCTCTATATAAGTATGTATATCGTTGTCTAGTACCCATAGTACAAGCCTAGAGCTTAGTTTGGGACTAGGTCAATTGGTGTCATTGTCCCCTGTTAAAAATGAATAAAATGAATAATAAATATAAAATGAAGTCGCTTCCGCTGTCTGTTCGCTTTATCTTTTAAACTACTCAACGGATTTTTTCATCTATAGATAGAGCGATTCAAGAGGAAGGTTTTTATGTATAATTAATTCTGGTTTATCTACGGGTGTTACAGGAAACTCACATAAACCGAAGCGAAGCGAGGGCGGGTGCTAGTACCTAATAAACTCTAAAAGTGCAATTTTCGCTAGAGTTACGTGTCCTCACCCCATACAACCAAAACAACAAGTACACACGAGTACATATATCATACAAGTACAGTACCCCAACGAAAACGTTAAGCAATTTAGTGCGTTGTCATAGTAAACTTCAAACAGAACATCAAATGACACACATGACAATGACAATGACATTCGTAATGACAAGATTCTAAGTATGCTCAACATTTTTATTCGACGACTGTAGGTACACATATAGGTACCGAATTTACAAGGAAAACTATCACGATTAAGTGTACTTGCTTTGTTCTTGAGATACAGGAAACTAAAGTGTTTATACCCAATTTATACCTACAAAAAATCATAAACGAATAACTTTAATTGGAAAATTATTTAATAGGTGCATTTTGTTTTTCCAGATAGGTTTTTGTGTTTCTAGTACCTAAAGTTTGTGTAGTTGGGAACCCTACACTGAGCACGCCCATTTTTTTTAAGAAACTGGCAAGTCACCATGCCCACAAGAGCTGTGTGGATTCGGGTTTTCATGTAGGTGCGGTCACGGACGTTAATTTGTGACCCATTTCAAGAAAAATATGCTTGAAGTTGTCAATATCATTTTAGAGATGCCAAGTCATTTGTAACTTTTAGGAAACTCAACCTTATTGTTGTAGAATGTCAGATAGACTTTGGACCTAAGGTGGGTCACAAATTAAATTCCTTGACTGTACATAAACGTAAAAGTAATAAGTGGGTAGGTACAACCAAATTACAGTAGAACATCTTTTTACAAGCTTTTATGTTATTTAACTTGCAAAGTTAATTTTTTATCAGTTCTCGTTAATAGAATGGGCTGAAAGGCACCGCACGGAAAGAGTGAAAAAAACATCAATGAATTTTCTTAAAAAATATGATACCTACAATAACATAATTATGGGCTATGAAATTCTATGACTAGTTTTTGAGAAAAAAACATGGTAAAAAATCATGTACCTAGTTATTGTTTCAAACGGACCTAAAAAAATTACGGACGTAACCTAGTCTAATCATGAGTGAAGCACACAAAATGGCCGTCCGTTTACGAGTGTGCGTGCTTTGAGGGTTGCCATATAAATCGTCAATTTTCCTATTTTAAGGTCTTTTACCAACTGCAACTTTTTGCAGCGATACAAATGCGCATTCGACAGCCGCAGCCCTGTATCGCGACTAAACCTAGACGATTTGTGACTGTATCGATAGGTACTGCATTGAGACTGAATCGCGATTGTATCTCTGCAAAAACTTCGTACAATTAAATCGTGTTATCATTTATGTACTACTTTGGGTTCGATTGTGTCATGCAACCGTTTTAATTTAATTGAAATTGGGTTTTCTCATTTTGTAATGACAAAACCAATTTCAACTAAAAAATATTGGTAACTAGAGATGAGAAAATTATATGACAATTTAAATTTCAACGGTTGCACGACAGAATAATATTAATAATATTGATATATCAAACCACATTTTTATGAACATAGGTAGTGATTAAAAATAATTTTAACGAATAAAGCAATTTATTATTGAAGCTTAAAAACTTAAACTTTTAGGAAAAAAAAACCGTGAAAAAACTGGCAACACTGATTGTCATTTTTGTTTGTAATTTGCGTCAAAGTTAATAAACACATATTTAAGAAAAATAACACGAATAATCATAACTTACACGTGATAAGTGATACCGTGTGGCTTTTTATATTTACTAATGTAGTTTTTACACGTTTGTACAATACAATGCGACATTTTCTTCGGCGTAAAATTAAATGTCACTCGTGCTGTGTTTCGACGTGTAATGGCGGCGGCTTAACAGACCTAGTGCATTTGTGAGACGGTAGATCGTGTATGACGGAACGAAATAACAGACCTTGCATACTTCACACCTTTTTAGTGTAACGTTACGTCCGTATTTTTTTTAGGTCCGTGTTGTTTCCATACAAAGTGTATGAAGAAAAAAAATACTTTTAATTTAGATCATGTGAGGGTAAACCGATTATTATCGCAAATACAAGTAGGTAAGACTGTTAAAAGTTTTGAGGGTATAGTACCTCCCTATATAATATGTATATCTACCCTCATTTCATTTCATAATCTCTTAATCCATTTTCTATCACTATCACAGCTCTAAAGTAAAATAGATCTATACAGTGCGACCAAAAAGAGTAGAAATTAAATAAAATGGACCTAAAAAAATCCATATTAAAATGTTGCCATGTTTACGAATTTTCGACAAAAATGTGACAGGTACGTAGAAAGTGGCGCCCTCATTTAATTTCTACTCTTTTTGGTCGCACTGTAACTAAATTAAGAATTCAAATGGATTTACTCCTCCTTCCTATAATATCTGTCAGTTATAATTTTGTCAATTTCACTTTATATAAAAACAAGCGCCTAAACAAAATGTAAAGCAAGGCAACCTACCAATTACATTGCTGCTTATTCGAACTTGGCTGAGATTCTAGAGTTAAAAACAGGTAAAAGACGATGCTGATTTTCGACACCTAGAATAGAGCTCCTGAATAATTGTGGATCTTAAAAATAAAAGTATAAAAAGCTATTGGTTTAACCCGTAGTAGTTATGTTCAGCGATTTTTATTAGTTTCGGAGCTTCGTGACATGGGCATAAGGGAAAATTACAAAAAATTAGATTATAATCGTTGAACGTACATAGGGGTTAAATCTATAGTATTTTAGCTACTCTGTCAGCCCTAGGCGGGTTGACGTTGATTTTTGGGACACCCTGTATAGAGAAATACATACTTACATAAATTCATAGAGAACATCCAAAACTCAGGAACAAATACTCATGCTTATCACACAAATGTTTACCCATACCTTAACTTCGTAGGCAAGTTCATTACCAACTAGGCTAAACGCGGCGGCAAATAACGCGATTTGCACTGCACAATACCATAGTATAAATAGAAAAGTAGGTCATGTCCAACCTTATAGGAGCTTCTGGTACCTGGGGAGTTATTATGACATAGCTAAGCAGTTAATTTCACGATGAGCGTAAAAGACAAAGCTATAGCAGTTACATAGCTCTGTCCTTTTCTCTCAGCGTAAACTGAACTACTAGCTATGTCATAATAGGCTATTTGACTAAGTTTACAAAACCATTTTAAATGATTCTTTATGACATAACAAGCACACTACATCGATATTTCCTTGACATTCGACTGTATTATCAATAAAAATCTATGTTAAAGTTTAAATTCTCAAAACCGCGCTAAAAACGCAGTTTCTATCATGGCGCTGACCATATGACAAGTGTGACGTCACACGCAAGTAAACAATAAACAATCATTTGAAGAGATATGCCCTTATGATCTGTGGTTACTTGCATGTGACGTCACCAGCATGTAACCACAGCTGCAAACCAATTCATAGCGTTTCTGCCACAGACAAGGTTTCAAAAAATATTACAATTTCTTTCGTGTAATTTCCAAAAAAGTATACATAATTTAGTTTAAAATAAAGTGAAATATGTTGTTTTACGCTATTATCTGATAGGATGACCACAATTTGTAGTATATTTTCAATGTTGTTAAATAGCCTATTGATAATCACCTGTTACTGCTCCGGCCTAGCATAGATAGGGTTGTCCTTGTCCATAGATGGGATGTCCCAGAACTTGACGTAAATATTACGGCATTAGAAAGCTTATTTACTGGTCCAGAATATAGTTTTAACTTTTATATGTTGATTAGGAGTTATTAAGTTTTTATGATAATGGCAAAGAACGCTGCCTTGCGGTACACCTTTGCCTTCCTTGGCTTAAAACAGCTATAAGTGACCATACACATAGGATGCATTCTGCGTTATGCGGTTCAGTCAAACATCTTACGTCTCTATCAGTTTGTTAAATTATGGCAAAGATATATGATGCTGAACCGGACCGCAGAACGCAGAACGCTTCCGGTGTGTATCTAGCGTCCTTAATTTGTGATTCTAAAACTTATATCCAATCCTTGATAACGTAGCAATGGATTGAATTACACTATAACCTCGTAAGGCCCACCATACTACAGACAGAGATTTTTGTGAGTGGGATTTTGAATCTACCACCAAGGCAATAAAGTTCAATTACATTTGTTCCTTAATGCCATTTTCAGTTTATGAAGATAAGAAAATAAACCTTATTCCCATTGCAACACAGTTGAAATTAAATTGTCTTGATTATGTACATCATTTTGAAGATTCTTTTTTTATTTGAAAGCTGGTGCTTCCAGATTGGTCCCATTTTTTTCAAAATGAAGATCTGATGGTGGAATCCATAAGGAATCGACGGAACTCTTCAAAATTTATAGGCACACCTATAGCGATTTTGGTATTTTTCATTGTAACTCGTGTATTTGGTCTTGGAAACCACTATTTGGTGAAGTGGAACTGATGATGAAGACCACAAATGGCCACCGGAACTCCTAAACGGTATATATTTCGAGGGTGGCGACAAGATATTTCGATTAAGATAGTTAAGCGACTATGACGAAGCTTATTTAGGTTTAAATATATGACTATGACTTTCCCACGGCGTTGCTTGCGGCGAGATTGAAATGTTCTATTGTTTCTTGAGAAATGGGAGAATAACAGCATAATTATGATCACTAAAAAGTATTAAAAAAAAAAAAAAAAAAACAAAAACCCGCCTTCAAAAAGCAAAAAATAACTTCTTTAAAATGGTAGGTAAATAGGTTAGTCCAACTGAAGTCGGCGTCCAACTATATTTTAACCAAAAGCAGACTTCAGTTGGACTGACCTATTTACCTACCATTTTAAAGAAGTTATTTTTTGCTTTTTGAAGGCGGGTTTTTGTTTTTTTTAACTTTTTTTCAGTCAACAACTTTGACTCTTGCTTTGTGGTGAAGAAAATTGCTGCTGCTGTTAAGAGTAAAGCGATATTGTTTTACCGCGTAGAATAGAGCCCCTTTCTATTTAGATACAACGCCTATGACTTTGTACTTGTGACCCAAATAAGAAAGTATTATCATTATTTCTTATTTGGGTCGCCGAAGTACCAAGTCATAAATATATACACACGTTCTTAAGTCGTCAAAAGTATCTACACGCCTCTATGTTACTTACAATAAGCTCTATGTACACATGTAATATTTGACGCGGTAGCTAGATAGTAGTAGATATTGATGCTTTTGATTGTACATCTATGTATATGTATATGTTAGTATTATAGTCAACATATCAAGAAGGTACTCCTGTGAAAATTATTTATGACAGCTGTCATAGACCTTATGACAGAGCTTGCTTATGAAAGTGCTAAGTTTTCAGTTTTCATGTAATCAATTAATAATACATTTCCAAAATGGCGGATCTTAATCCTAATAATCGTTGGGTTTTAAATATGAAATGCATACATTTAATTAAAATCTGCTACCGTTAATTTTGTTATCAAAATAAAATAATTAGTTTGTTACCTACTGATAAGTCGAAAATGACGTTTTGCAGTGTACGTTTAAACCCAGTTTTAACTGGTTATTTCGAAAATTCAAAGTTGTAATAAAAGTTTACTTTTGTACCTTTCCGCTTTTATTACCCAACTGACCCAGAAGGAAGGTAATGTTTTTCGCGCGTATGTATGTATGTCGGTATGTCCGTTATATTGTGACCTGCAGCATAAACAGCTTGACCGATATGTACCACTGTGCCCATACAGCCAAGATTGACAGCCAGCTCAATGAAGCGATGCGCCTAATCTCGGGGGTAATCAAATCTACACCTCTTCCTTGGCTGCCCGTTCTAGCACACATCCCACCCACCTCCCGAGCTGCGCAGACGAAAAGCCGCTGCCAACGAGTGGAAAAAGTTCTTCTTGCTAAACGGCTCTAAGCCTATGCCCCTCGGTCCACTTTAGACGATCTGTCTCCCTCCTGTCTTACTTCTAGGTCCCCAATTTGGAACGACGAGGGACTTAATCAACCGTATCACCTAAACGAGGTTGGGCGTGAGGGGTGGGGCCTTTATGCTGGTGCTAACGCCACCCTCGTATCGCCATCCGACCGAAAACCCTTGTCCCGCTTAAACCGATTTTGATCCAACCACGCGAAAACCAACCATCACTTACACAAGCGGGGATCGAGGGAGTCACCACAATGTGACTGCGGAGCACCTGACCAGACCCTCTCCCACGTGGTAAATGATTGCCCACTTCGCTCTTTTCCTGGTGGCATGGAGGAGCTGCATAAATTTTCACCTGCCGGAGCAAACTGGACAAACACCTGGACATTGTCGTTTGACACATGCAGAAGGAGTGCCATATGCAATGATGACATGTTAATAGTGGTAAAAGTATACGACCTCCAGCTTTTACCTATGAACTAGGTGGCTTAAGCTTACAATTATTTATATTAGAGGTACAATGAGATCGCTATTAAAAATAAAATAAATAAACCTAACAAACATATGCAAAAAATTACTTAGGTAATTAAATTTGTTTGTTTCATGAAATAAAGATTTAAAATAGAAGCCCAGAAATAGAACCAAGCCATAAAATATAATGTAATGATATTTTATGGATTGGTTCTATTTCTGGGCTTGATGTTAAGGTTCTGATCTTGGACTTGATAAGACGAATCTTCAACCTATCGTTGCTGCTAGTGCAAGATTAGATTCTTCGACTGAAATAACTAAAATTAAATAAGTATAAAAATATCGTGGATAAAAACACGTGGTTTGCATGTGATAATATAGATTTAATAATGCTTCATTTGGGATTACAAGTTTAAGAGTATCAAGACAATAGTTTCTCGCGTTTATTTGTATGATTAATCTATAGTTACTATATCACTATAATTACTATAATAATATTAATAATAATATAATAATCTATATCTATACTCTATACTTAATATTATTTATAAAGAGGTAAAGTTTATGACGTTGTAAGTGGTAATCTCTGGATCTACTGAACCGATTTTGAAAATTCTTTTACCAATAGAAAACCACGTTATTTGTGAGTGTCATAGGGTATATATTACCCCAAACAAATGTTTACTGCCCAACGAAGTGGGCACGGGAACAGCTACTCTATACTAATATTATAAGGAGATAAAGTTTGTGACGTTGTACGGGGTAAACTCTGGATCTACTGAACCGATTTTGAAAGTTCTTTTAGCAATAGAAAGCCACGTTGTTTGTGAGTGTCGTAGGCTATATATGAACCAAAAAAACCACAACGAAAACGACGCGTGGTATTTATATACCTTTCATATCAGGTGCTCCTGCTATAATTCTTGATTCAAATAAGCAGGTGTTCTCACCGCGAAGGATTTTGAAAAATCCATTGTTCCCCCAGTCCGTGTTCCAAGAGTTGGCGACCAGCCAGTACTTGGCGCCGTCTTCCACACCCCAGCCTAGTAACTTGACAGCGTGGCCACCAAGATGTTTGCCACTTGTGTGAGAGTACACTCCAGATTTGTAATGAAGAAAATCCTCAAACACCTGAAAAGAAGCTTCTGCGGGACCATTCATAAATAGTTCCGCTTTAATATTATCCTCGTTTCCCAAAACATAAACACTTTTAAGATAGTGCTTGTCATTGCTATATTTGACATTATAACCTGCTTCACATTGATGTACGCATCTTGGCGTATTGACATATGATTTAGTGCAATTTTTTCTTTGACCGGACACGTAGTGTTCGCAAGGAGGTACTTTGTAAGTGACGCAGCCTTGAGTGGATTTGTATGATCCCCCAGACACAAGACCGTTCTGTAGTACATATTCCCAAGCTTCCGATGGAATTCCCCCGCGGCAACCTCCACCGCAGTTGTCACAACAACTTATTAGATCTTGAGCAGAAAAGTAGATTTTTTTTGTACCATTTGAGTATGTGCAAACACGGTCCGTCATTGCTTCGACTGCCCCAAACGCCCAACAGCTTCCACAGGATCCTTGGTCTCTGATATCATTCAGTGTCGGACAATTTGGCCATTTGTACCTGGGGTCAAAGTTTTCCGGTAGACTTTTAATTAAATCAGGGTCATGTACCTTTACGGTTAGCGTAAGTAAATGGTCATCCTGGAGCGATCCCATCAATGCCTTGATGTATGCCATCGACGTGTCTGAATGAAAGTTCCGACCAGCAGTCCAGGCGTTCTGCTTTGAGTTGATTAAAGATATAAATTCGTCGGAGAGTGGGTGGAGCGGAGGTGCCGCCGATATGCAGGTGGCGAACAGGAGTAGTGCTCCGATGGAGGAATGAAGAGCCATGTTCGCTTTTATCCGAGATGCGGCTGTGGCTAACAAGTGTGTTCGTGTAGCGGTGTAGAGCGTGGGGCGCTGACTGGGTGCAGCCAGGAACGTGCAAGCTTTATAAATGCTGCATTCCAATTAGTACTTAAAATTGTTGGCTTTATCTTATTTTACTGCGTTAGGATAGCTGAGGCTCACAATTAAACCCAACAATTAAACCTTTCGGAGTTTTGTAGTGAAATACATATAGTGCCAGTCGAATAAGGAACCCTAAAAGCCCAGAAGATAGGAGTTTGGCTGATGAGGTGGTTTTCGCCGAGGCAAATATTACGTTTTTATCAAACAATGAGAGGAAATGATGCAAATATATTTGTAAAACTGATTCCGACGACTTCAGAACCTAAATTTTTTTAGACGGTTAAAAACAATTGAGATAATTGGTCCGTTCCATTGCGTCCTCCTGTAGCCTAAACGACTCGAACGATTTTGAAGAGTGAGGTGTCGTTAGACTTGTCTTGGTTGTGGGAGTGACATAATCTATAATATTTTAATCAAAGTCTCATTACTTTGATAAGAAGAATATCTAGTGCTATTAAAAAAAACATTCTGTTGACGATAATGTGAAAAAAATGCAGCTTGCTTTTAGGTACTAGTTATTATACGATTATTTTAGCTTTCAGCGTCTTCATTTTTCAAAAGAAAAGCCACCAAGCTTCAAGCAAGTTTGAAAAAAGGTTACTTAATAAGCGATTCAGTCCCGTTTTCAACCGATTTCATAAAAAGGAGAAGGTTATCAATTCGTCGGGATCTTTTTTTATGTATTTTCCGCGATTAATCAATGACCGCTGGAGTGATTTGTTTTTTTGAAATGTTATACTTTCTACTTATAGTTGGTCCCATTGTCAACATGTGAAGATCAGATGATGGGATCTTTGAGAAATCGGGGAACTATTCAAATATTATAGGCACACCTATACTCGAAAATTTAATTTAAGACCAAAATCCTAACCTCAACCGGCACACATTCGCTGTGATTACTGCATTTTGCTTTAAGTGTAGGTATTTTTATCAATAAAACTTAACCTAATATTACTGGTTACACGAGTTCTCGTTCATGTTTTCATGAAATAATGTTCAAATAACGAAATAATCAAGATGGGAACTGTCCGATTTTGGTCTTTAATAAGATTTTCGAGTATATTGAGATTTGGGTATTTTTCATAGTAACTAATGGGCGGACGACGGATGCAATATGGTGACGAAAGCACAAGATAAGGAAAGATAACGAAAGGATAAGACTTCGATTTCGAGTACTATTTATGTGTGAAAATATATGCAATTTTTGTTATAAATCAGTACACATTTTGTATAGGTATTAAGAAAGTACTGAAATATTACTTTGCGTTTACTCTCCTCTTACGTCTGTAGATGTGGAGAGGTCATTTTCCCCTATATAACTAGATATGGAACTATAAAAGGAATGTTCTGAAAATACGTAATAAAGAAAAAATATGATTATTTAATTCAACAATAAAATTCTATTACTTTTTTCAGTGATGTTCTCTTTTTTTAAATCAATTGTAGTCATATCCATATTACGGATATCGTTTGACATTATTTGACGTAATTTGCATCCGTCGTCCGCCCATTAATAGTAACTCATGCATTTGCTCTTGGAAAGTACTATTTGGTGAAGTGGAACTGATGATGAACCGCAACTCCTTAACGGTAGGTACCTATTTCGTGGGTCGCGATAAGATATCTCGATTGAGATAGTTGAGTGACTATGACGAAGCAAATTCGAATGGTTTCAATATACGACTATGTTTTTCCCGCGGCGTTACTTGCGGCGAGCTTGAAATGTCCTATACCTATAGTTTCTTATTAATATGAGACGTTATCTGGGTAGTTCTACTAGCGTTTCAACCGCTATCACTTTCCTGGTCGCATTATTCACCATTTCCCTAGAAAATAACCGAAAATGGTAATCCGAACCTACAGGGAAATGGTGAATAATGCGACCAGGAAAGTGATAGCGGTTGAAACGCTAGAAGAACTACCCATCTATGAAAAGTGACCTTATTGTCGATGGCGCTTTCGCCATTATTAACGATGCTCCTATATAAATACAACGTTGCGTGACGCAGTGCGGTGTAAGCGCCATCGACAATAAGGTCCCTTTTCATAGATAATGCCACATATTATTATGATCACTAAAAAACATAAAATGATAATAGGTCAGTTCATCTGAAAACGGCGTCCCTTAGTATTTTTAACCAAAAGCTAACTTCATTTGGCCCTTCACTGACCTACCATTTTAAAAGTAGTAGTAGTTTTAAAGTAGTAAAGCAGTAAAGTAGTAAAGTAGTAGTAAAGTAGTTTTTGCATATTTGAACGCGGTTTTTAGGTTTCCGTACCAAAATGGTAAAAAAGAAACCCTTATGGTGAGACTTCTTCGTCTGTCTGTCTGTATGTCACAGCAGGTTTTCTTAGCAACTACAAATGCCATCAACTTGAAATTTGGCATAGTTGTAAAACTTGCTTGCTTGCATCTGTGTTTAGTATAAAAAATATGAAATTAATTTTATAAATAATTGAAAAGCGGTCTAGAATGGGGTGTTGAAAAATAAAAGTGGTTTGATTACAGCAAATGGAGTCATATTATGATAGGACCTAATCTGCACATTTCAAAACTATTTTTATTTAATTTTCTATGATGTGCTTTTTGATTTATAGTCAAAAATGTAAAAAAAATGACCGTTATCTCCGAAGTTTATTAATCAAAAAACCTGAAAAAATCCTGACGTATGAATAATTACTTATATACTATGGGAAAAATAAAATGAAGTGTTCATTATTTACAGTTTTTGAGAAATAACAAAAAAAATATGAAAATCTGTATTAAAATTTAGGCTAGTCAAAATGGGCCTTATTGCATAGAAAATAAAGTTCATAACAAATGAGTACTTTCTTTTGCAGTTACCAAGCATATTATCTTAAATATGGAACCCGCGGTGCGCGAGTCCGACTCGCACTTTACCGGTTTTCAGGGTTTCGTAGTCAAACTACGAACCCTTATAGTTTCGCCATGTCCGTCCGCCTGTTCGTCCCTCTGTCTGTCCGTCCATCCGTCTGTCCGTCCGTCCGCAGCCTGGCTCAGAGACTCTTAGTACTAGAAAGCAATTTGGCATGAATATACATATTACTCACGTCAACAAAGTGGTAAAATTAAATCTTGAAACATTTTTTTTTAGGTTTTCCTCCCCTACTCGTAACGTGGGGATGTATTTTTTTTCTTCTACCCCATAGTGTGGGGTGTCGTTGGATAGGTCTTTAAAAAACAGTAATAGTGGGTTTGTGGAAACAATTTTTCGATTAAGGAATCCGTTTATGAAATATTACGCTTTAAAGCGCTAATTTTTGTTAGAGTCAAGTGTCCCCCCTACAGCCAAAACTACAAATACTAAACATCTTAAAAATATCTAAGATGAAAGCACATATAACGAATTTTAAAGGACCTGAGAAGCATAATATAAGACTGCAAGTGCCATTTTCGTAATTTTACAGGAGAAGCGACTTTGTGTCAAAATGCAGCATACACGACATTAAGTAAGGTTTTTATAATAAAACTGGTCAGATTTAAATAACAAAGACATTTACCAATCAAAAGGATTAAAGGATTAAAGGATTGTATTTGAGCTATATTTGTATAGCTATATTTCTATATTCTCAGATCAATTTCTTAATCTAAATACACTTATTAAAGTAAAATAAAAAAAAATAGCCCACATACAGAGTTTTGTTTCTTGACAAAAAATCAAAACTTTAGAGTTACGACAATAATTATACCCTTTAGTAACTCAAGAACAACATTCAAAACTGTATTTATATTATTAAATGTTGTTTTTATATAATAATAAATAGTCTCTTGTATGTTAGTGTTATAGTGTACATTGTAGACAAATAGTACAATGTTCTTTTCGATTTACTAAAGGTATAATTATCGAAGTAAGTAACTCTGAAATTTTGTGTTATCTTCTTTTAAAAAGCAGAACTTTGTATGTGCCCACAGTTTTTATTTCATTATTATGTAATAGTAGATTGTATAACTAGGGTCTAAAGTAAGTCATACCTATAGTACCACAAAATTGTTCGAGGGGTACCTAATATGGCTTTTAGACCCGAGTAATATTTACTCGTACACTCTGCTTTTCACTTCGATTGAGAGAAAATAAAAACAGTACCTATACAAAGGTAAAAAAATTGCAAAGATTATCCACCACAAATTCCACGGCGAGAATATTGTTTTAATTTGGCGGCATGTTTTTTTTAAAACTACTTTGACACAGATACAAAATATAGACAGCGCAAATAAACGCCACTGACCGTGTGATTATTTAGCGCTTCAAAGCGTTGCACATTCGATTTAATCATATTTTAACGATTGTAAAATAGGGACTAAAAAACACCTAATGTTTTGAGATATGAATTCTGTTACCTGATTGGTCGATTTTAAAATAGCTGTATTCTGGTTGGTTGATACCAAATACAACGTTTTTTTTTAAAGAGTTAATTTAGTTAAGTAGTATACGTACCAATAAGAACCTAACGTTTCGATTGACAGTCGATGTGTATTGTGATTGGTGGATTTAAATTGGTGAAGTATTTTGATTGGTGGATTTAATTTGGTGAAGTATTTTGATTGGTCAAATTAAAATGTTTTGTAAATGTAAATCATTCTATTTTCCATTTCATATTTTCTCTAGGGAAAATATGAATATAATGTATTCTCTAGGGTTTACATGTACTACTAGAGTCTCGCTTGATAAGTCTAATATGACACACTTTTTGAGCATGAGAAGTGAAAATATATTATAGATAGAGAAATTCATCTCCGAATGTAACAAATCTTGATCTCAAATAACCAAACTTTTGATTAATTAAATACTTTGTAATTTAAATCTGACCGTTTTATTAATTTATCATGGAGTTTTTATGGCCGACCTGGGGGTTATTACGAAATGGCAATGCAATTCATTTTACGGCGAGCGAAAAGGAAGCTATAGCAGTTATATAGCTCTGTCCCTTTCTCGCAGAGTAATCTGAACTGCATAGCTATGTCATAATAAATCCCCTGTTAAATGACTTCACAGTGCATATCGGATATCTCTGTTCAATGGCTGTCTATTTAGTAGTTAAAAATGCTTGTATCATCCTTATTTGTTTGGCCGATTTTAATTTTAGTTGCACTTTTGTTGATCTCTTTTACGGTATTTACATATTTTGTCGAGAAATGCGATTTAAAAAATTCATACATATTCCCTATTATTTATATTATACGTACAATGCGATCGCTATTAAAACTAAAATAAACAAACCAAACAAACATGATTATACTTATTGATTATGCAAAAAATGACTTAGATATTTTTTTTGTTTGAAATAACACAGCGTTATTAAATAAGTATAAAAATATCATGAATAAAAACATAAGGTTTGCATGTGATAATATAAATTTAATAATGCTTCATTTGGGATTACAAGTTTAAGAGTACCTAGCAATACAATAATTTCGCGGGTTTATTTGTTTGATATATCATAGATAATAAACGCTTAAAATCCACAACGAAAACGGCTCATGATATTTATATTCCTTCCAATTCAGGTGTTCCTGCTACAATTTCTGATTCAAAAAAGCAGGTGTTTTCACCGCGAAGGATTTTGAAAAATCCATTGGTCCCCCAGTCTGTGTTCCAAGAGTTAGCGGCCAGCCAGTACTTGGTGCCGTCTTCCACACCCCAGCCTAGTAACTTGACAGCGTGGCCACCAATATGTTTGCCACTTGTGTGAGAGTACACTCCAGATTTGTAATGAAGAAAATCCTCAAACACCTCAAAAGAAGCTTCCGTGGGACCATGCATAAATAGTTCCGCTTTAATATTATCCTCGTTTTCCAAAACATATACACTTTCAAGATAGTGCTTATCATTGCCATAGTTGACGTTATAACCTGCTTCACAATGTTGTACGCATCTCGGCGTATCGACATATGGTTTAGTGCAATTTTTTCTTTGACCGGACACGTAGTGTTCGCAAGGAGGTACTTTGTAAGAGATGCAGCCTTGAGTGGAGTTGTATGATCCCCCAGACACAAGACCGTCCTGTAGTACATATTCCCAAGCTTCTGATGGAACTCCACCGTGGCAACCTGCACCGCAGTAATGACAACAACTTATAAGATCCTGAGCAGAAAAGTAGAAATTCTTAGTACCGTTTGAGAATGTGCAAACACGGTCCGTCATGGCTTCGACTGCTGCAAACGCCCAACAGCTTCCACAAGATCCTTGGTCTCTGATGTCATTCAGTGTTGGACAATTTGGCCATTTGTCTCTGGGGTCAAAGTTTTCCGGTAGACTTTTAATTAAATCAGGCTCATGTACCTTTACGGGTAGCATATGTATATGGTCATCCTGGAGCGATCCCATCAATCCCTTGATGTATGCCATCGACGTGTCTGAATGAAAGTTCCGACCAGCAGTCCAGGCGTTCTGCTTCGAGTTGATCAAAGATATAAATTCGTCGGAGAGTGGGTGGAGTGCCGGTGTCGCCGATATGCAGGTGGCGAACAGGAGGAGTGCTCCGATGGAGGAGTGAAGAGCCATGTTCGCTTTTATACGAGATGCGGCGATGGCTAACAAGTGTGTTCGTGAAGCGGTGTCGAGCGTGGGGCGCTGACTAGGTGCAGCCAGGAACGTGCAAGCTTTATAAACGCCGCATGCCAATTAGTGCTTAAAATTGTTGGCTTTATCTTATTTTACTTCGTTGGGTTAGCTGAGGCTTACTTGAAATTGAAACCCAATAATTAAACCTTTCAGTTTCGTAGTCAAATATGGTGTCAGTCGAATAAGAAACGCTAAAAGCCCGGAAGATAGGAGTTTGCCTGATGAGGTGGTTTTTGCCGAGGCAAATATTACGCTTTTCTCAAACAATGAAAAGAAATGATGCAAATATATTTGTAAAAAAGATTCCGACGACTACAGAACCTTAATTTTTTTTTAGTCGATTAAAATCAATTTTAACGCAACCGCCGCCGCCGGCTTCCGCCCGCGGTCGCCTTTTGTTAGGTGGGTTATATGGGCTTTATTATAGACAGGAATGGGTTTTTATCCGACTGACCCACAAGGAGGGTAATGTTTTTTGCGCGTTTGTATATTTAGCCTAAATACTGACGAATCTTAAGTACCCGAAGCCGATGCATGACTCCATGTATCAATGTGGGAGAAGCGAAAGAGGTTTTTCAGGATCGTAGCAGATGGAAAGAAGTGGTCTCTGCCTAGGCATCTGGAAACAGGCGTGATTTAATGTATGTATGTACGATTTCGAAGAGTGCTGTGTCGTTAGGTTCGTCTTGGTTGCGAGAATGACATAAGCTATAATATTTTAATCAAAGTAATGAGTATAAAAATAATAATGACATTAAAAAAATAACATTATGTTGACGACAATATCAAAAAAATGCAGTCGGGTTTTTTAAATCTCGCTTTTACTAGCTATAATACGATTATTTTACTCCTAACCAGGAAAAGAGGTTCTCCGCGTCTTCATTTTTCAAAAGAAAAGCTACCAAGCTAGTTTGAATAAAGGTACTTATTATATAAACGATTAAGTCCCGTTTTTAACCGACTTCAAGAAAAGGAGAAGGAAGGTTGTCAATTCGTCGGGATCTTTTTTTAAGTATGTTCCCCGATTACTCAAAAACAGCTGGACCTTTTTTTGTTATGTTATATTTTCTAGTTGGTCCCATTGTCAACACGTCAGGATCAGATGATGGGATCTTGGTGAAATCAAGGGAATTATTCAATAGTTATAGGCACACCTATAGTGATTTGGGTATTTTTCAGTGCGTAGTGATAAGTGCATTTGCTCTGATGATGAAGACCACAGATGGCCACCGGAACTCTTTAACGGTAGGTACCTATTTCAAGGGTGGCGATAAGATATCTCGATTAAGATAGTAAGTGACTATGACGTAGCACATTCAATTGTTTAAAAAATATGACGATGATTTGCCCGCGGCGTTGCTTGTGGCGAGCTTGAAATGTCCTATAGTTTCTTATTAATTGAGAAGTGGGACTACATAACAGCATATATGATAACTAAAAAGCATAAAATAGTAAAAGGTCAGTCCATCTGAAGACGGTATCCCAAAATATTTTCAACCAAAGCCGACTTCAGTTGGACTGACCTATTCCATTTTTCCACCATTTTAGAAGAAGTTATTTGTTGCGTATTAGAAGAGGGGTTTTTTTTTAAATTTTAAAGTATAGGTATTACGTATTATGTATATTTATACTTTTGCATTTATAAATGCGAAATGAATAGTACCTACCAATTAAAATACATTTCAATTTCAAAATACTTACAGGGTGTCTCAGAACTTGACGTGCTTCCAAAGTCCTTTCTAAATCGGTCCAGAACCTATATTTAATTACAAATCCTTCCTTCATCCGGGTACTTTAGATATCTCAGGTTAGAGTCAAAACACACAAATTGGAAAATATTACCATAAACTGAATTGTTAGTAATTTTTAATGTTATTTTCATGTTTTTATTTATTTAAGAGAGAAAAAAACAAAGAAAATAAATTTATTGACACAAAAACGACACGGTTTACAATAAAAAAGAATTAAAACGAAATCATTTTTCATCTGTGCTGTTCGTTGCATCAATATGGGACCCACTCAGTACTATACCGAGGCAAGCCACGACGCTGATTTTCAGTGGGGCCCTTACGTAAAATATCCGGGGCACTCAGGGACTCTTATTTTGGGCTGATTGATTGCAACGTTTAACGTGTACTTATAGTTATAGCCGGGAATAGACTTGCATAACAACTCCTTGCACGTGCCATCTACTTTCATACGTGTACACTGACTGGCATACTTGTACCTGGGTAGCAAGTAGATGGCAAGCAATTAGAACTTGTGAAGAAATGTATTTACTGTGTGCCAGTTACTTGTACGTACATGCCGTATTCCCGGCTTTAGTGCATAAAAATCTTCCACGTGCGCATCGGCAAACATCCATAAGTAATTTTATAAATAATTTTAAAGGGGTCTAGAAAAATGAAAGTGGTTTGATAAGAGCAATTGGAGTGTCATATGAAAGGGCTCAATCTGCTCATTTAAAAACTATTCTTTTTTAATTTTCTGTGATGTAGTTTATGATTTATAGCCAAAAATGTACAAAAAATTACCGTTCCCCTTACCTTCGAAGATTATTAAATAAAAAAATCTGAAAAAACCTGAATTATACATCAATATTGACCTTATTGCTTACGTAATAAAGTTCATAACAAAATGAGTATTTTCTTTTGCGGTTACCAAGTATATCATATTAAATATGGAACCCTCGGTCCGACTCGCATTTGACCGGGTTTTATATTATAGATTATTGCAGGCGGGGATCAACCAAAATTCACAAACTAGTCCTTGCCAGCAATCATTTATAACATTCAAGTTAAATAAAGTTATATCGTGATAAAGTTCAAATTATGGTAGAAATCAAAATCTTGTTTACTTAGGCCTTTTTTTGAGAGAAGACACCTTGGTCTGAAGCAAATCGTTTTCAGTACAAAGAGTCAAAGTTGTTGAAAGAAAAACGAGAAATGTTCAAGTGGCTTAGAAAGTATGGATTTATTTAAAATGCATTGATATTTTGGAATTATGGTGTAATTCAATACATTGCTAGTATTACTACATTATTAAGAATTAGATTAGGGATATTAGGTTCTGGAATCACAAATTATAGTTATTTTTAGCCAAAGGTGTACCGCAAGGTAGCGTTCCTTACCAATACCTATCATTTAAACCCTAATAACTCCCTACTTATACCTATTCTCGCCTTTAATATTTACGTCAAGTTCTGGGGCACCCTGTATGTATAATAATTAATTGAATACTGATAAGTCGAAAATAATCAATTGTTAATTTCTGAAATGCACTATCGCTAAAAAAACATTTTAATTACAATAACGAGAAAAAAAAGAATATAGTACTTTTCCCAGTATTTGCAATGGTAGGTATTTCATACCTTATTTTGACAACAAATATTTGCTATTAGTTAGTTTTAGAACAGTCTGTTGGGAAGTTTAAAGGCCATTGCTTTACAAAAGGTGGATCATAGTCAATTTTACAAGCTTTTATTTAACTTGCAATGTTTGTATGTATGTATGTATGTACGGGTCAAATCTTGCAAGTTAAATTTGACCCATTTGCCGGTTTCCGATGAAGCTGAAAATTTGCATACACCTTTAGTTCTGATGAAAATACAATAATATAGTACCTTCCTACCATCGAGCTGGTCTGGTGATGGAGACTCAGGGTGGCCATAGGAACACCTTAATTACACATGATAAACTCGTCGTGTTAGGGCTCGTTAAGCCGGAACCCCACTGCTGCGCACGCTACGCACGGACACGCGATACACGTCGCCCACGTGGGTCCATTGGTCTGGATATGTGTGTCAACATTTTCACAGTAACCAATGCACGCACACGTAAAACGTGGCTACGTTAGTCAGCTGCGTGTGTCTATATTCCCCACTGCGGGCCACGCACATCCACGCGAGCGCGGGGGTGCGACACCCTTGATGCCACCTTTCCACTGCAACACACGGGCAGCGTGACAGGCACTTCGGAACAGACCACGCGTGTATAAGTGACGTCATTTCGTGCGCAGCGTGCTCGTGGACTACTGTGGAAGTATCTACCTACATTTTCATACAAAGCGTTTTTGTACCCACGTGTGTAACTTAATCGTGCCCAGCAGTGGGGCTCCGGCCTTAGAATCGTCTTGACGAGTAGATCGAAAGATACGGCCGTTTATGCCCTTTCGTTAGAGCAATGTTCACTGCTTTCATAGTTTAGATGGACGAACTATGTATTTACATACCTACCTACAAGTTTGTGGAGCACCCTCGGGGCGCGACTCGCATTCGGCCGATTTTTCAAAAATCATTTACAAGACTTAACTAATTCCTCATTCTGTAAGTAATTTTATCTTGTTTATACACCATGTCTGGGACATATACCCAAAGGATTTTAACAGCGCATTCCTGAGGTTATATGGATTTAAAAATGTTATTTTAACATAGGTCCGATTCGGCCTTTTTAACTTTTAATTTTTTTCATACAAGTTAAATGGATTTTTTTCGCTTCTCCAGGAAACAAAACCTTAGGGATAGCTGGCAACGCTTTTCTTGTAATTAGCACTTGTGACTAAAAAAATCTTTGAAAGTTATGATTGTTATGAATGACAATTGAAACAGAATTTTACGTGGAGTTTGGCCGAACTCACCGGTGCACTTCGGATCTCTCTGTGTAATTAGCAGTTTAAAATGCTTGCATCATGCGTATTTCTCGACCGATTTTAATTTTAATTTTACTTTTGGTGATCTCTTTTCCGGTATTTTCATAATTTGTTGAGAAAAGTGATTTAAAAACTCCATGCATATTCCCTAGTGGTCCCTTTCTTACTTATAATGTTGGAAGAGTTAATCGAAGATAGAGAGTAAACTGTGACATGAATCAGATGATGTTAGCGTATAGTTAACGTAATAAGCATAGATTATTTCAAAGTAAGAATTTAGTTAGAAGTGTCAATCATAAATCCTTTTTAGGGTTCCGTAGTCAAATTAGGAACCCTTATAATTTCGCCATGTCCATCCGTCCGTCCGCAGCTTAGCTCAGAGACTCTTAGTTAGTAGAATATAAATATTAGTCACGCCGACATGCGACAAAGTGGTAAAAATAAAACTTGTTTTTTTTTTTATGGTCGGTATCTCCCCTGCACGTAACGTGGGGATATTTTTATTTTCTCGTCAACCCCATGATGTGACGTTGGATAGGTCTTTCATATTGCAGGTTTGTGCTAACAATTTTTCGATTAAGTTATTCGTTTATGAAATATTAGGATTTAAAGTGCTACTTTTTGTTAGAGTCAATCTCCCCCCCTATAGCTAAAACTACAAATACACTTAAAATGTGACAAGGAATTTTAAAGAAAAACTATCACGACTAAGTACCTAGACTTGATTGGTTCCTTACAGGTGACTAAAGTGTTGAAACCTAAGACAGTACGAAATAACTTTAAATAACGTATTTTGAGATACTTTTTGTGTTGGAACGGCTTAGGAACCCTAAACTGAGCATGGTCAGACATTCTCTTGTCGGTTTTTTAAATGCCGAATAACTTAAAGGCTTGGCTCACAAGCACCGTATTTCAGATATAGGTGGTCTTTATACATCGGTGCATAAGATACGCTACAATTAATTTTGTACATTAGATAAATAAAATAAATAGCAATTTAAAAAGTGATGCACTTCGATTGTTGCGAGCTTCAAATCCGTTGATGGTTCGCGTAATACCGATATGGCAGTACGCACCAATATGGCCGAAAAAAAGATGACCGATGTTGATATCAGTGGTGGTGTTTACAAATTTAGAACTAAGTAGGTACATATCAAAGACCAGAGGGGCTATTGCCTAACGCACTCGCAATCGCAATTGTTTTCATTTTGAATATCGAAGGCTTATTTGCATACACAATGAAAACAATTGTTCCGCTTTGAAGTCGATTGCGATTGCGAGTGCGTTAGGCAGGTAAGTATTTGAATATTATATACTTACTCAATTCCATTAAGTAATTTATACCTACATCATATTCTACTTCTTTGGATGTCAGCCTTTTAATAACGCATTAACGATAGAACAGAAGGCTTATTGCCTAACGCACTCATAATTGCAATCGTTTTCATTCTGATAGTCCGAAGGCGAGTCTGCTAACAAAATTAAAACAATTGTTCCACTTTGAAGTCGATTGCGATTGCGAGTGCGTTAGGTAATAGCGACGCAGATTGAAATAGAATTCAGCCCGCATTTATAGTTCAATTAGGAGAGGTCATTTTTGTCCTAAGACAAGTACTAAGGGCATTAAGATAAATGAGTGCTACATTATCGGAGTCGCAGCCAAAGGCTAGTTCTCTTAAAATAATAAAATAAATAATCATTTAACAATTACTTATTTATTTTATTGATTGAAGTTATTAACCAAAACTCCACCTTTCAAAAACTATTTACGGTCGCTTTCATTAGTCTTAACATTATGCAATTTAATGCATAATCTTAAAGCCCATCGTAGACACGGCATAATATGAAAATAACGGGTGTCCCTCACAATCCCTAACAACGATTGTCCTAAAACATCGTTTGCCCGAATTTTCATTTGCCCTAAACTGGTTTTCAGATGAGTCAGGCAACTTTTTAAGTTTTCCAATTATATCTTCGGTTCGGTTAGGTTAGGGTTGTATTATAACAATACTAAAAAGTTTTAAAATTTAAGCGGAAATGGCGTTAGGATAAATGAAAATTCGGAAAAACGACGCATTAGGACAAATGACGATTAGGGCTTCCATAGGAGAACCGAAAATAACATATCAAGTCACCTTTTTTTTAAATAGGCTTTAACCCGAAATCATATACAGTTCGCAAGAAACTATTAATTCCCACTCAGTTACAGATATTAATCCTGATATAACTTATATTTTTTCATTTATTAACATGCGAAATGACAATGTTTCCTAACTTTCAAATCGCTATAGGTAACTAACTCAAAAAGTTACAAAGGAGACTAGATACTATGTTATTTATGTGTACCCTTCATATATTTTATTTAAGAAAGAAAGAAAAAACACTAAACATAGGTACATCTTATAATTCTTGTAATATCAAAAAGGTAGGTAGGTATAAGTCATATTTTAGGCCATTGTAAGCGTTCTCTTCGAAACTTATACCGACTTAAATACGAACATTAAGTATGACATTTGATAAGTGGAAATGATGTACATAATGACGGGTTTAACGGCCATACAATATAAATAATCCAGATCTCAAATTTCGGAAAAACAACTGTTCTGGGCTTCAATTCTAGGCAGTAGAAACCATATCGTCTTTGACGTACTTATATACTATATATCATGGGATAGTTAAGCTGTTATGGTATTGTTTTTAACTCCGCCGCAATTACTGTTAAGTAAATAAGAGCTATCAAAACGTTGACAATACGAGAACAGGCCTACTAGCATGGCTGCGTTTATCGCGTGACAAAATTTTGATAAGGCATCTGTCACCTTTTGACACGTAAATAAGAACGACAGTGACAGATGCTTTATCCACATTTGACACGCGATATAGACGCAGCCATGCTACTAGGCCAGGTCACACACAAAAACGATATGGTTTTTACCGTGTTGAATAGAGGCCTAGGGGCTCTATTCAACTTGATAAAACCATATTGCCTTTGTCGTGTCATCGTATTGTTAACGTTACGATTAAGCTCTTGTGAACTTGACAGTAATAGCGTTCGAGTTAATAACAAAACCATAACACGTCAAAAGCAATGTTATTTTACTGTGTAGAATGGAGGCTTAGGATGTTTTGTTTTTATTTAGTCCCAAAATGCATTGAAAAACGTTAATTCTCTTAAACGGTAGATTTGTTTTCATAGTGCTTAAAAGCTCGCGATGTACTCTCTCGATTAGAATCTACTCACTTATGGGCTGGGATAAAAATAACTACACATTATGCAGGTTCTCCTGCAATTGAATAATAGTATTCGATGCTGCAACCGTATTCACCAGTAGCACACTTAAAGTAGCCTTTATCTCCCCATGTACTGCCCCAAGAATTAGCCAGCAACCAATATTTCGTTCCATTTTCCACCCCCCAAGCCAGCAACTTAACAGCGTGGGGCCCAATGGGCTTTCCTTTCTTATGGGTGTAAATTCCGTGCTTGTAATTAAGAAAATCTTCATAAACATACATTACGACCTCTAGGGGACCATTTTTGAACAATTCCGCTTTCATATTATCCTCGCCAAGAATACCGTAGATATTCTTACCGCGGTGCTTATCATCGTCATATGTGATATTATAGCCAGATATGCATTGTGATGCACATACTGGTGTGTACATTACGTTAAATTTGCATGTACCACCGTGAATTGCATAAGGCATACAACCTTCAGACGAGCTGTACTGTCCTCCTGATACAATTCCTTCGGTCATCCAGTATCGCCAAGCCCAGACAGGAGCACCACCGTGGCAACCATAGTTACCCCGCGTACAGCAGCTTAAGATATCTTGAACTGACAATTGGAGATTTACTGTACCATTTGAGTAAATGCAGATGCGGTCTGACATGACCTCGACAGCTCCAACAGCCCAGGAGCTAGCACAGCAACCCACGTCATTGATCTGGTTTATTGTCGGACAGTTGGGCCATTTTTGCCTCGCATCGAAATTATCTGGAAGACTTGCGATCAGATCAGGCTCATGTTCTTTTACGGGAAGTGTATGTAGGTCATCAACTAGTGTTCCCATGAGTGGTTTTAGGTTAGCCATGGGGGTGTCCGCGGGAAAGTTTCGGCCAGCTGTCCAGGAGTTCTGCTCCGAGTTGATGAGAGCTATGAATTCGTCGGAGAGTGGGTTAAGGTGGACTTCAGCCGCTACGAAGGCGGTGCATAACAACACAGCACCGATTACTATTGAAGAATCCATAATAGTAAAGTACTGTTAATTTATGCTGTTTAAGAAGTTGCGTCCAGTGAGGGCGACGGACTGAGTGGAAAGACGAACGCGTGTAGTTTATAAGCGGGCAGTGAAGCCTTTATCGCACGCCCTGCCTAGGTTTATGTGTTTTAGTCGACATTTTATTGTGACATACTGAACCTGTTTTAAAACTGTAACAGAAATGTATATGTAGGTATATACATTGAAGATATATAATTATGCAAGGAACGGCGGTGCAAATTTTAAATTGTGTTAACTGTGTCATCTGGGGTATCGAATGGAACCCTCGGTGCACGAGTCCGACTCGCACTTGACCGGTTTTTTCGTCAGCTACCGTAGAATGCAACTTGTCTAGGCACGTCGAGTAGACTTAACTAACCTACTAATTACTATACGAGACAAAAGAGATATACAGAGTCGACATTCATATTTTAAAACTCGTCCCATACTTATATTCATACTTATTAATTTATAGCATTCCACGATCTTGAATATGGAAAAGAAGTAACTGAGCGAGTGACTGACATATCAGCGCACAGCCTAAACCGCTGGACCTAGGGACTTGAAATTATGAGTGAGTATTCCGTGGGTACTCTAGGCTAGGGGAGCGCTAAGAAAGGATTTTTCGAAAATTGACGCCCATTGGGAAGAAATAGGGGGAGTAGATGGAAACTAATTCGACGCGTACGAAGTCGCGGGCGCCCTCTAGTTTATTTATATAATTTATATTATATTAAGTAAAAAATAAAAATTATTAACATAATTATGTATATGTATAGATTGCTTGGCATACATATTATAGCTACATGCTTTATGGATATAGTTTAAAACGATCGTTCCTTTTTTTTTCTTATTAATTTATTTAATTATAAGAAGCAAAAATATACAGTTTTTGACAATTAAAGCCACTATTAGAAACCTCTTAACGTTTATAGAGGTACAATAGCAGGCGAGAACGTGCGAAGCAGTCCATAATTAAATAAAAATAATAAAAACATTTATGAAGACTTGCGTTGGTTAAGTATATGCAGAGACATTTTCGATAGGTATAATGTTTTATTAGTACTTTTTTACATAATTTTGGGTTAGGGTTACACACCTAGCCCCCTTACTAATAAACGTTGAGTAACGGTGGTATAGCTATACAATGTTTTGTCCTTATCTGTCATTGTGACATTTGAATTTGACAGATAAGGACAAAACATTGTATAGCTATACCACCGTTACTCAACGTAGGTATTATTAGTAAGGGGTTTTTATTATTTATTTTACTAGGGGTAATAGTCTTAATTAACGTGAGTTGCAGTTTGAATATTTGTTCCAAATAGGTTTCGTATGTATGTCCATAGCTAGTAATTCCGTAACATATTAACGAGTCTGCCAACGACAAGTAGATTGTCCTAAGAATACTGTAGGGTAGTTTATATTTTAAAACGACAATTTAGCGGTGATAGCTCTTAATTTATTACTAGGTATTTATATTCGCTACTAGCGGCCCGCCAGCGGCTTCGCCCCGCTGCAAATTTCCGACCTTCCCGTTAGATTTTTCAAATATTTTCTTAGATATAAACCTTATCCTGACAATAAAGAACACAACAAAAAAAAAATCAGCCAAATCCGTTCAGCCGTTCTCAAGTTTTAGCGTGACCAGGAGAAATAATGGAACATTTTTAACCGACTTCAAAAAAAAAGGAGGTTCTCAGTTTGACCTGTATGTATGTATGTATGTATGTATGTATGTGTGTCCGCGATTATCTCGCGTTTGGCTGAACCGATTTTGATGCGGTTTTCAGAAAAGTACTTGTTACACTTAGGAGAAGGTTTTAGTATTTTAACCGACTTAAAAAAAGGAGGTTCTCAGGTTGACACGTATGTATTTTAGGTATGACCACGCATAACTTTTTACAGAGTTGTCCTATTTTAAAAATTCTTTTTTGGTTTGCTAGAGTATACTTCCGAGGTGGTCCCATTGTCACCAAATTGTGAGGAATTGAGGGAACTCCTCAAATATTATAGGCATACATACAGCGATTTTAGTATTTTTAGTAACAAGTCCCGCATTTGAATTCAGAAAGTATCATTTGGTGAAGTGGTACTGATGATGAAGACCACAAATGGCTACCGGAACTCCTCAACGGTACCTATTTAAAGGGTGGCGATTTTAAAAGAAGTTATTTTTTGCGTTTATGAAGGCGGTTTTTTGTTTTTTAAAACATTTATTTTTATATATATATAGATTAAATTGTAGAATGGAATAAATGATGAGTATGAGTGTGACGCGAGTTTTAATATTAATGTCGACTCCATATCTTCGAACCCTAATCATGATAGACTTAGAGTTATAAAATGGTCAGTGATGCTAATAAGTGTAATATTATTATTATTATATTGATATGATATTAGTAGGTATTAGGTACTCGTACTGTACAATAATTGCTGATCGCGACAAATACAGATTAATTGGCTTGAGAAATAATACTTAAGTACCTATATTTATATATCGGATTCCTCTAATAAGAACATACCTACTGCAATCTGATTATCCCATAAAATGTTTGTTAGAAGAGCCGCGCTATAAACACTAGTAGGTAATGCATACAAATGGCACGCTTTTCGAAAGACCAATGAGAATAATAACACTGATTAATAACTGAAGGTTCTTAGGGTACCAATAATGGACATTATGACATAGAACTTAAAACATAAGGTATTTAAGACATTTACTGTTGCAAAACAAATGCTGATGTTGCCGTGTTCCGGTGTGGGGATAAGACAACCGGTGAAATTACTAGCATAGAGGCATTCCATCTTAGTCCTCAGGGTTGGCAACGCATTTGTAGTCTTAGGATTGCAGTTTTGAGATTGTAGTCTTGAGATTTCAAATGTCTTTGGGTCTCAGACCCTAATTACCATCAGGTGGCCTGAGTGCTCACGTGCCTTCTCCTTGCCATTAAAAATACCATATATTATTGTTATTTTCCTCTCTACTCGCGGGTAAAAGTACCCTATATCCTTCCCCGGGGTCCAAGCTATATCCATACAAATTTACATCGAAATCGGATCAGCAGCTTTCACGGCTAAAAGGGTAAAAAACAGACAGTCTCTAGGTTGGTATTTATAATATGAATATAGATTTAAGCCCTTTTCATTTTAGGTAGGTGCGCAGGGCATAAAAATTATAATAAATGAAACAAACTTATCTTATAGATATTATTGATAATCTTTGCATAAGAAAATATCCACGTATCCTTGTATTAGATATTTTATATCATATCATACCATAACAAGACAAAAACTTAGCAGAATTAGTAAAATACGAGTATAAAACAAATGACAAAAATAGCGGTGTAAATAAATTCTATGCAGGTTCTCCTCCTAACGCATAAGATTCGATTAAGCACTCGTCCTTGCCACGAAGAATCTTAAAGTAACCTTTATCGCCCCAAAAATTACCCCAATTGTTAGCCACCAACCAATACTTCTTCCCTTTTTCCACGCCCCACCCCACCATTTTAACAGTATGAACTCCATTCCGATATCCTATCTTATGAGAGTAAACTCCATGCTTGTAACTGACAAAATCTTCATAAAGTAAAAACGCAACCTCAACCGGACCATTTGTGAACATCTCCGCTCTGATATGATCCTCGCCGCGTACGAGGTAAGCTGCCTTGCCGCGGTGCTTATCTTTGTCATATGTGACATTATAGCCATCCTCGCATTTCGTAGTACATGTTTTTGTGTATCCGTAATATATACAATACTCCCCCGGAACTAAAGGGCGAAAAACATAAGGCATACATCCTTCAAGCGACGCGTACTGTCCTCCGGACACAATTCCTTCATCTATCCAGTATTCCCAAGGTGTGCCATAATAACCACCAAAGCAACCGTAACCACAACTCAAACAACAGCTTAGCACATCTTGAAGTGACAATCGAACATTTACCGTACCGTTTGAGTAAATACAGGTGCGGTCGCTCATGGTCTGGACAGCCGCAATAATCCAGTTAGTTGAACAGCAACCCGTATCACCGATTTCTTTTATCGTCGGACAGTTGGGCCATTTTTCCCTTGCATCGAAGCTATCCGGAAGACTGGCGATCAGATCAGGCTCATGCTCTTTTACAGGAATTCTAGTTAGACCATCCAAGAGTGTTCCGGTGAGCATTTTAAGGTTAGCCATAGGAGTGTCCGCGGGAAAGTTCCGGCCAGCTGTCCAGGAGTTCTGCTCCGAGTTGATGAGAGCTATGAATTCGTCGGAGAGCGGGTTAAGGTGTTCTTCAGCCGTTACGGAGGCGGTGCATAGCAACACAGCGCCAAGTACTATTGAAGAAGCCATGACATGTGCTTAGTGAAATACTGTTAATGAACGTTAAGAACGTGCGTCGAGTGAGGGCCACCGACTGAGTGGAAAGACGAATGCGCGTAGTTTTTAAGGGGCAGCGGAGCCTTTATCGCATAGCCTACCTAGGTTTATGAGTACCAATACCAAGTAATCTATATTTATTATAAAAAATTATAGAAGTGTTTTTGTGTACATAAAGTATATGAACAACGAACTAACCTAGTGCAGAACGCACTCGCGCAACGAGGGTTGCGTGCTTATTGATACTAAATACGCGAGAAAACAGTGCAATAAAAACTAAACTACTAACTTAAAACAAGCTTATAAACAAAAAAAGGATACAAATAGTTTTTTATGTCCATATGGCAATGGGTACCAGTCTCAGCAGGTGAACTTATAGCTGAACTTATTAATACCTACTGGCTTTCTCTACCTTTGGGCAAATCAGAAAATTGCTATAAGTGGTGCAATATTGTACAGTCGCCGTCAAGGATGTGTTTACATTTTTTCGACTTCTTCCATGTACGAACGAAAACATTAAGCATGATTTATTATAGGTCAAAAAATATTAAACTATACATGTGTAGGTATAATTAGTTACTAAATAAATAAAACCCCCGTTATAATGGCGACACCTTATTTCAGAGCTGATATTTCTGAAACAGCCTAACCGATTTTAATGAAACCTAGGGTGATGGAACCGGTAATGGACAAGACACCAATAATGGACACTTGATTCTTATTTTATCGAAGATAAAGGTTATTCATTTGTTTTGCAACAATCAATTTAGGACCGTATGAAATTTTAACTAAGAGTGTCCATTGCTGGTGCCTGTCAGCTAAAGTGTCCATCATTGGTGCTGTCACCCTAGCTACGAACCATTCTGATTGGACTAGCTTTTTTTTCAACTGCATTGGAATCAGTCCATTCGTTCGGAAGCTACGATGCCACATACATACACACAGATTCATGCGTTAATCTTATACATATATATAACACTCTTTATACGTCGGGAGTTAATAAAAATTAAGGGTGCACGCAACTAGTAGCCAGTCGGCTTTTAGTTTTTGACCTTTTGTTTATGAATATTGGTAACGAGCTTATCAGTACAAGCATGATTTACTTTAGTTCATTATTCTCGGTACATGAAAGACTAACTCATGTTCGAGACATGTGAAAAAAGGTAGGCGGATGACGATTTCATGTAATTTTGATTCAACCAGTAATGAGCAAGGAACAATAATGGACGTTATTCATATTTTACAGAAGATACCTAATGGTTATTGAGTTGTTTTGCAAAAAACGACGGTATACCTGTCAGCTAAACTAAACTTTGAAAATGGTCTTATTTAAACCATTTTACATTCTGAGCGCCGTATTATTAAACCGTCTTTTTCTGAGCCCCCGTTTTGAGACACGTCAGAAATTACAGTTTTCTATGACTTGACGTATCTCGAGAAGGACATCTTCGCCATGATCAGTTTCTTACTACAGCCTTAAGTCCCAGATGGACGGGCGAGTAAGTACGCGCACTTAAAGCCCATCTTCATTTATCGAACTTTAGAAGTTAGCGTATTTAGGGTGACACACGGTCGAGTAAGGTCGCCGAGCAATAAGTACGGCGTGCTTACTCGCCTGTCTATCTGGGACTTTAGGAAACTACAAAGTTTACAAAGTTATGCAAAGTGTGGAGACATGCTGAGTTGAGTCCTATTTGACTTCTCATTATAGCGCAACGTTTCTAAATTTGCTCCTATCTATCTTTTTTGTACTATGTCTTTGGTCTTTGTTTGTTTGAGACTGTTAAAACTAGATAATTAAAAGTCAAACTCAATTCTAGTCTAACAAGAATAGAGTCCTTATGAGACGTTTCTAAAGGGCATTGGGTAAATTAGCTTGAAGAATATTGTCATTTTTTTTTCAGCGGCCATGGATGATTTTTACATAGTTATTTAGAGGACCTCTAAATACACATAGATATATATAATTTATGTTGTTAAATAATATCGGAGCGGATATTTTAAAGATTTAAGTATTCAGTTTCAAGTACAAAAGTACGCCCAAGTATGAATATTTAAATATCTCGGCTCCGATGCACTTAAGAGTATTACATTACATAACAAAATATGTTTATTTTTAATAATTCTATCATAATTTATCACTTTTACGAATGGCCGCTCACCTTGAAAATGTATGAATTTTATTAATGACAACACTTTTACCTAAACCCCTTTAATCTTTGGACAGCACTTTAAGTTAATACAGCGGGGCTAGAAAAGTTGCCATCGAATACAAACGCTAGCGTTAGGTGATCACCTGTCGCTTTCAAAAATTTATGGAATTGACGTAAGATAGTCACGTGATATATCACTCGTTACAACTGACACGCTGTAAAGTGATCACTATCACTCGCGCTAATCAAAAAGCGATAGTTTTGACAACTACGTACGTTACGCGGTACTATCTTGACAGGTCGAATTCAACACGAGCACTATCACAATATAAACGTCGGTATCCAAGGGCGGTAACTATGCGAAGAATCTGTCAACTGAGTCAGTGTCATCACAGGTGATCACTTAACGCTAGCGTTCGTATTCGATGGCAATTTGTCTAGCCCCACAGTTTCGAACTTCAGCATTTACTGTCAAGTTTATACTCGTTCGAGCTATCAATAAGAACGGTAACAGTATGATAACGATAGGGAAGAGCTTTAGTTATTTTTAAGAATGCTAACAAATGGCTCCACAATCACAATTATTTGGTGTGTTTGTATGTTATGTATTAACGAACCAATGGAACCTATGGTGACACAGTTTTATGGTGGGTCAGGGCTCCATTGGGCTGATAGTACAGTCAACATCATAAATAAGTGATCATTTATGTACCTTGTCACTTTAACGTCGTGTTTGAAATGTCATACAAAATTGTGAAACGATTGAAAGCGACAAAAAACATAAATGATCACTTATTTATGCTGTTGACTGTACATAGTCGTAGTGTTAGTGGTAAAATAAGTAACTAAAACCTTTTTCAATTGCCTCTATTTAATCCAATGTATTAAATCATTTTCACTTTACCGATAACATATAATAACAACGAAAATATAATAGAATATAATAGAATATGTTAAAGAAGATAAAAGAAATTACACAATAAAAAAATAACAGTCAGATTTTTCCTTATTCAGGTATCCCTGCATAAGCGGAATGTTCGATGTTGCATTCATTTTTTCCCCGGAGGATTTTAAAGAAACCTTTATCACCCCACTTAGAACTCCAAGAATTTGCCGCTAGCCAATACTTGTCGCCATCTTCGACGCCCCATCCCAGTATCTTGACCGCATGATTACCTGCTAAATACCCTTTTTGGCGAACGTAAACTCCATCCTTGTAATTAAGAAAATCTGAGTAAGCATCAAACGTAGCTTCGATGGGACCATGAAGGAACAATTCCGCTTTCATATCTGCCTCCCCGTGGATAACGTAAACGCTCCGGCCGTTGGCGTAGTGCTTGTCTTGAGCATAAGTTTTATTATAGCCAGATTCGCATTTGTAAGTACATGCCGGTGTTGGCTCAGTATGTTTGCACGGCCGAGTACTCTTAATTTCATAAGGCATGCAACCTTCAGATGACTTCGCTCCCCCAGAAACGATTCCATCCGCTGCCCAATATTGCCAAACCCTGTTGGGATAACCACCCACATCGCAACCTAAACTGCAATAAAAACAACAGCTCAGGACATCTTTAGCCGAAAAGTGAAAATTTTTCGTCCCATTTGAGGAAATGCAAACGCGGTCTGTCATGACTTCTACAGCTCCAAACGCCCAGCTACTTCCACAGCAACCCTGGTCTCGGATCTCGTTTATTGATGGACAGTTCGGCCATTTTTCTCTCGTGTCGAAAGCTTCTGGAAGACTTCCTATCAGTTCAGGCGCGTGTTTTTTTACTGGAAGATTACCTTGATCGTCCTGGAGTGCTCCCATGAGCATATTTAGGCGAGCCTTTGAAGTGCCCGTGGGAAAATTCCGGCCGGCTGTCCAGGAGGTCTGCTCCAAGTTGATTAGGGCTATGAATTCATCGGAGACGGGGTGAAGGTGGTCTTCAGCCACTACGAAGGCGGTGCATAGGAGCACAGCGCCAAATACGATTGAAGAAACCATAACACAACGGTCTGTTCGCTTAACGATGTAACGTTAACGCGTACAAGATGTGGTGTCGGGTGTGGGCCACCGACTGAGTTTACCGTCGAGCGCGCACAGTTTTTAAGTGGCACCGTTGTGACGTTTACAACGGTGGAGGTCATATGGCTATCTTCCGGATCCATTACCAATAGGTACCTACTTAACTAGAAATAATTGTTTTGTGATTTTTTTATTTCCGAATGTTCTAATATCCGACTTATTAAAATCTTGAAAATACTAGCCCGATTTTTATATTTCAGACCAAATAGAAAACAATAAAAAAATATCTGGTAACCTACCTGCCTATTTCGTATAGTCCGTTTGTGGATATGAACTATGCTTGGGTCAACTTTTTTGGTTGAATAGGTAGGTACCTAATTTAATAAAAATAGTTTAGTTGTGGCTGTTGTTACAACTCAATCTATAAGTAGTTCCTCCGCACTGAACTCGTCGTCGCACCTTATTTGTGACTCAAGCCAATTTAGCTTCCATAACTCATTGATATGTACGATCTGGATTATGAATTTTTGGGAATAAAAAATTCTGAATAGGAGAAAAATAATATTCGTCAATATTCGGTACGAGTATACCAGTTTTCGTGTTTTAATACTCGGTAATTAGAGATTTTGATAATTTGATAATTGAGACCCTTGCCGATGTGGATTGCCTGCAGGATGACCTGGATAGACTGGTTAATTGGTGCAACAAACATTATATTATGCTGCTCAATCCCATAAGGTGTTATCATATAAAGTTTAGTCGCAAACATAAGCCAATTAAGTCTAAATACAAAACTCATGACAAAGCTTTGCTCTTGCAGTCAATGAAATAAAAGGCATTTGGTGTGTTTCTGGACGGAGAACTGCGATTTGTAAGTCATATTGATCAGGTAATAAGTGCAGCTATTAAATCTTTGGGGTTTGTATTGCGTTGTGTGGTAGAGAATACAAGGAATGCTCTTCTTTGATAACGCTTTCTAACTGCGTTCTACGAAATAAGCTGGAATATTGCAGTGTGGTTTGGAATCCCAGTTTTAAGATACACATCAATAGAATAGAGCGACTACAAAAGCGTCTTACACATCATCTAGTATTTATATCGCTGTAAAGAAACCAACTTTTCGTATGAAGACTCGTCGTTCGAGCGTTCGTTTTAACTTGATTTCTTTCAGTCGTAGTCGTAACGTATTGGATCTAATGTTCATGCATAAACTTTTAATTAACTAAATAAACTAAACTAGTAAATAAGTTTGGTTCATCCAGGATGCCCCGATACCTTTGCGCCTTTTTCCACGTGCGGCTTAGCCGCACCAGGCTGGCAGTGCACTCGCCGCCGGTGCCTCGCCTGTCTCGCCTGTACAACAAGCTGTCCAGCCGGCTGAAGTCACTTGACATTTAATATAAAAGTAAACATTGTATCTATTGGTGACCTTGACAGTTTTTAGTTTTTAATATATTTTAATATTTGTTGTTTAATGTGTATCGTGGAATTTGTTGGATTTATTGTTTTAATCTCATAAACTTTTGTTGTATATATTGTTAATATTTTCTCGGTTTTATGTAAGTTTAAGGTTATTGTGTTTTATTAAGTCCATGTTATGATCACCTTTAAGAGGGGGATCGATTATTTCTAGCGTTTCTTTTAGACCATGTAACCTCTTAACTGTAAGCATTGTTTCCTGTTGGTGATCCTAAAATAAATAAATAAATAACTATACGATCACTTTTTAAACACTATCGTTTTTATTCATGAACATGAATGTCATAATGCCGTGTAGTTGCCGGGTAGTGCCACTCCATGTCTTCCTGTGGATGTCGTAAGAGGCGACTAAGGGAATATAGGCTTGTAGTACTTGCACCCTGTGACTAATGCGCTGGTAAACATCTTCGCCTGTTTGTGAAAAATGTGGTTACTGAATTATCAACAAGTTTTTAAAGTTGTAGGTAATTCTGTAACTCCTTGGTTTATTTTGTATATGTTATATATTATTAAATAGCGACTCCATGGTTTTTAGGAAGACGCTAAGCTACCAAATATCCTAGCCCTATTTTTTTTATTTAGTTAGTTAAATAAGTTTGTAATAAAATTTAGTAAATAGTTACGTACTAAGTATATGAAACAACAAAGTTCATTTAGATTTTGGATCAACGATTTTTCCGAATATTGTCATGTAAATTATTTTTTTCCCGTACACCGACTTTCGTCCACGTTAAGCATATTTTACGCAAGTTAGTAACTAATGCTAATAAAATAAATGTTTTAAAAAACAAAAAACCGCCTAAAGAAGTTATTTTTTTGCGTTTTTGAAGGCGGTTTTTTGTTTTTTAAAACATTTATTTTATTTTATACTTTTTAGTGATCATAATACGCTGTTACGTAGTTCCACTTCTTAGTTGATATGAAACTTTAAGTTATTTCAAGCGCGTCGCAAGCAATGCCGCGGGAAAGTCATAGTCATATTTCAACAAGTAAATATTCTTCGTTGTAGTCGCTCAATTATATTAATCGAGATAACTTATCGCCACCCTTGAAATCGGTACCGTTGAGGAGTTCCGGTGGCCATCTGTGGTCTTCGTCATCAGTTCCACTTCACCAAATGATACTTTCTGAATGCAAATGCTGGACTTGTTACTAAAATACTAAAATCGCTATATGTTTGCCTACAATATTTGAGGAGTTCCCTCAATTCCTCACTGATCCCCTCATCAGATACAGATTTGGTGACGATGGGACCACCTCGGGAGTATACTCTATCAAACCAAAAAATAATTTTTAAAATCGGTCCACAATTGACGGAGTAATCGGTGAACATACATAGAAAAAAAAAGATACATACAGTGGAACGTATAACCTCCTCCTTTTTTGAAGTCGGTTAAAAATGAGTAAACACCTTTTTAGCAGGTATACCTTAATACCTTTATTTGTTTCCATAGACCAAAAATCCAACCAAAACTAAAAAATACACAAGAAAAATAGTAGATAGAGAAATAAAAAATACACAAGAAAAATAGTAAATTTAGATAAAAGCGATAGTAGCGGCGAAAAACAAAACTCTCAAAAATAATGGGTATATCTCTTCTTATCTAGGTTTTCCTGCAAAGCCTTCACGTTCGATATTGCATTCATTACTACCGCGGAGTATTTTAAAGAATCCTTGGTCACTCCATGAAGTACCCCAAGAGTTTGCCACCAACCAATACTTCACACCATCTTGCACGCCCCATCCCAGCATCTTGACAGCATGACCTCCTAGATATCGGCCTGATTTATGATAGTATACTGTATTTTTGACATGGTATTGGAAATCTTCGTAAACCTTAAACGCAACCTCAATGGGACCATTTTGGTATAATTCTGCTTTAATATTTCCTTCCCCCTGGACAGAATAAGCCTGGCTACCATAGTGCTTATCTTGACTATACGGAATTTGGTACCCGCTCTCGCATCTCGCAGTACATGGTGGTACTGGCTGCACCGGGTTGCAGGGTTGACCAGGAATTTCATAAGGCATACAACCTTCAGACGACATGTATCCTCCTCCAGATACGATTCCTTCACTTGCCCAGTATTCCCAAGCCCTGTTAGGGTAACCACCTTTTTTGCAATTTACTCTGCAAGTGGAACAACAGCTCAGGAGATCTTCAGCCGAGAAATGAAAATTTACCGCCCCATTTGAGTGAATGCAGACACGGTCTGTCATGGCTTCAACAGCTCCAAAAGCCCAGCAGCTTCCGCAGCAAGACTGGTCTCGGATCTCGTTTAGTGATGGACAGTTAGGCCATTTCACTCTTGGGTCGAAAGTTTCTGGAAGACTTGCGATCAATTCAGGGTCATGTTCAATTACGGTGAGGGTATGATTATCCCGGAGTGCTCCCAAGAGGAAATGGTAAGGTATTCGAGTGTCCGCGGGAAAGTTGTGATCGTCCGTCGAAGAGTTTTGCTCGAGATCTATATAGTCATCGGAGAGGGGCTGGTGGTCCTCAGCCATTGCGTAAGCGCTGAATAGGAGCACAGCGCCAAATACGATTGAAGAAGCCATAATAGGCTTAGTTTGTTTAGAGATGTACTGTTAAGTGTTAATGGAGAACAAGAAGTGTCGAGAGTGGGCCACCGACTGAGCTGAACGTCGACCGCACGCATTTTATAAGGGGCAGCGAAGCACTTTGACGGTAACCTTGAATTTACTAGTTTTAGTTAACAATTTTTTTACACAGGTTTTGATTTATTTGGTTTTCTTAGTCATATTAGAAACTCTTTTAGTTATATCTCGCTGCCCGTCTGTCTGTCTGTATCATACAGTCTCCTTTATTTATGAGATAACCACAGTTATTACAAAACATATTAAAATTTGAAGGCACATCAAAATCGAAAAAGCAATCCGACTGCAGTCTGCAGTGCTTGGCTCGGTTTGCAGTTTCTTTCTACGTAGTTATAAAAACTGCCAATTTATCTGTGATCGGCCTTAAGATAGAAATAGAAAATTTGCTAATACTTGATTTATGGAGACATTTTTTTATGTTTGTTTTTAGTAATGGCGACTTGGCCCTACACTAAGAATAGTCCGACATTTTGTTGCCCGTTTTCAGGGTTCCGTAGCCAAATTGGTAAAAACGGAACCCTTATAGTTTCGTCATGTCCGTCCATCCGTCCGCATGTCACACACAAACTGTGCTGCTTATTCTGAGGGCCTCTATAGTATTTTTAAGTAAATATCAATAATAATGTACAGATTTTTTCCCTTCTAAAACTTGAATGTGATAATAATAATGATATAGATTTAGAAAGGTAGCTGTTACTTACATTCGAAAACAGCTGTTGTAATGTAATATTTTTTTTACAAATAGACTATTAAATTAATATATGACTGAGACCATTTTTCTTTAAAGTTATGTGTGATAAATGTTAAAAAATTGTTTGGTGAGGTTTTCTTAGAGATTCAACGCCACGGCACCAACATTTATTGTAGAAACTCATGATTGGAAGTTATAGCGGCCTGCACACGTAGAGTTCGGACCGCGGGAAACGCCACGCGCAATTCCAATCTTCGCGCCGAAGTGTACGTGTAAATGCAACTGTAATAGTAAAAAACCTACGGTTCGGACTGGCGCGTGGAATGGCGCGTGGCGTTTCCCGTGGTCCAAACTGTGCCGTGTTAAGGCCGCTATTGAATACAGCAAATCTACTATAGAAACAAAGAGTCATGCCGTATTAATTGAAGTCTAAGTAATATAATAAGAAATGGTCGAATGCTTAAAATACTCTCAAATAATAAATATATTGTATTGCGATTGTTTGTTTACATTATGTTTGAACGTTCGTCTATTATGACTTTCAGATCAGATCACAGATAAAAAAATGTCTTTCCAAATAGCTCCGTAATTTTTGGGGTTAAAACTATAAGGGTTCCTTGTTGACTACGGAACAAGGAACTCTTATAGTTACGCCATGTCCATCTGTTCGTCTATCCGTCTGCGGCTTAACTCAAAAACTCTTGGTACTACAAAGCTGTAATTTGGCATGGGGTAAATCGTCAATAACTGGCCACTTGATAAAATGTAATTTAGTTACTAGCCACCAATTTTATATACAGACACCGTTCGTAAAGAGAAAGTACTTTGACAGTAGTCCGGATAATAACTTTGGATCCAAGTAACTATTCTAGTTTAATCACACAAACATAAGCATATCTTTTTCTTTACACATATTATTGCGAAGTGGCCAGTTACTAAAGGTGGCCAGTAATAAACGATTTACCATAATAGGTACCTATTTATTATAGTGATGTATTCAATATGTGTCCCTCGGGATCACTAATGACGTTTGTCCTAACGCATCGTTTGTCCGAGTTATTGTTTCTTCTAATATAGACCCATTCAATATAATATGTTTTTATAATTATGAAGATTACAATGAGAGGAGAAGATTACTACGTTGAACACCTAATTGCACTTTTATTAAGTCTGTATAAAAGTTTTACTTCTTGCAATAGTGTGCTTGTTATAGGTCAGGTTAAATTAGGTGACCTCCCTTTAACTGAGATTTGGTGAGATTTTGTAAGACCCCTCCCCGCATTTTGATCTCACTTAATATATGGACTACACCCACTAGATTCTAGCCAGTGCTGAGGCTGGATTCAAACAGTTCTAGATAGGCTCTCATGCTTACACGTGGTCTTCGACTTTAATAGGTTATAGACAGTAATTCTGCCCTCCTAAGCCAATAGGTAGTATCTGAGATAAAACTCGTGAAGCAATATAAACCTCATTACTAACATGATAGAGTTAAAACTGCTCTGGCTATTGAATTTTAGATACGGCTTATTGGCTTAGGAAGGAAGAATTGTTGAACAATTATAGGCATTCGGTGATAAATAAACGCAATGAAAAGTAAAAAATGTACTCTTTACGATATGAATTCTCTGTTTTATGTATATTTTGTGATAACATTTTTGTCATGCTAAACAAAATTTGTAGCATTAACGTTCGGCATGACACATTCCAAATAAAATTGAATTGGCTGACGTGGTGCTATCACGAACATTTGAGCCACCATCCCTATGTACACCCATGGAACCCTGTTATAATCAAAAAATTGTAAATTATTGCCTAGGCCCGGAAATTAGGGAATTGCCTGACGAGGTGGCTGGTGGGCCGAGCTTCGGCGAGGCCTGCTAAAATCCGAGTCATGTAACCCCCGTTTTCGCCGAGGCATATATAATGCTTTTCTCAAATAATGCGAGTAAATGATACAAATCCATAATTATATTTATAAAAAGCAGTCGACCAATTCAGAGAGAACTTTTTTTTGAAAACTACGAGTATTAATATTTCTCGCGCAATGAACCGTCACCGCCCCGCCGCCGCCCAACATTGCACCCACCTACAAGTTGGGTGTATGAGATTTTGTTTATAGTCCTTTCGATTTTTTATGCAATAGACAGCATTTTAAAACAAAATATCGCAGTGGGCAGGAATGGCTTTTCATACGTTTATTTTACTCCTATTTTTTCTGTTTTCGTTTTTCAAAAGAAAAGCCGTCCTTTCCTGGCATGTTTGAGAAAAATAAATTGTATGAAAATTATTCATTGCCTTACTGAGGTAGGGATCTTTAGTTTCAACAATTAAACTCTATGACCATACACTAGTGGTAAGTAGGACCATGCACAAGGTCCGTCCGGATCGCGACCACCATATTATCCTCTTAACTACCGCCAAGCAGCAGTGGTCGCATTGTTGTGCTCCGGTGTGACATCCGGTGAAATTACTAGCATAGAGGCATTTCATCTTACAATTAGTCCTGAGGGTTGGCAACGCAATTCCGTTCTTAAGATTGCAGTCTTAAGATTGTAGTCTTGAGAATGAAAATGTCTATGGTTCAGAGATCGTACTTACCATCAGGTGGCCTAGTGTGCTCGGTCGCCTTGTCCATACAAAAAAAACAAATGATAAAATTTTATTATATATTTTTTTAAATATTCATTACGCCAATGCTACGTTGGCGAGTTATTTTAGAGAAAAATACGTCAGGATCTAATTGTAGTTTTCCTACTAATAAATCAGAACCGTCGTTACCATCTTCAAGAACTGAAACAACTGCGGAGGCGAGTTAGTACAAGCGTGGAATTAACTTGATTCCCTCTGGGCCGGTGGCAGTGGCAACTACCAACAATCTCTTTGTCTCTAGACACCCTGTAGCATGATGCCACACAACAAGTCGTTTTAAGGAGACGGCTGCAGAGTTTAATTATCATCTAAAGTTTTTTTTTATGTGAAAAAGCCACCTGATGGTAAGTGATCATCGCGACCCATAAACACCCGCAACACCAGAGGCATCGCAGGTGCGCTGCCGGCCTTTGAGAAAAGAGTAGGCTTGTTTTTTGAAGGCCTTTTAGTCGTATTAGTTCGGAAATACTGACTCGGAAAGCTGATTCCACATAATATAAGGTGGACAAAACATTGATAAATGTATTTATTTTTCTTTCTTGATAAAATTGTGTCCTATCTCAACAAATGAAGCTCGTGGCGCTACATAATGTTTTTAAATTATAGTTGTGTACAGTCGACTACAAAGATATGTATCCACTGCAATGCAATAAGGTACAAAAGCGGATATATCTCTTTGTAATCGACTGTACCTGGTAACTACTCTTTTTTATTACTAGCGACCCGCCCTCGCTTCGCTACAGTTTATGCGAATTTTCTGTTAACTCCGTACATTACTATCACTATCATCACTACATAGTATAAAACAAAGTCGCTTCCCGCTGTCTGTACCTATGTATGCTTAGATCTTTAAAACTACGCAAAGGATTTTGATGAGGTTTTTTTTTAATAGATACAGTGATTCAAGAGGAAGGTTTTAATGTATAATAAATTCTGGATCATGTACGGGTTTTTCAGAAAACTCATATAAACTGAAGCGAAGCGAGGGCGGGTCACTAGTAAAACATAATTTAGTATCCATAAAATTCAATCACTCTGTCTCTTAATGAAAACCGCATTAAAATCCGTTGAGTAGTTTTAAATATCTAAGTGTACAGAGGGACAGACGGCGGGACGCGACTTTGTTTTATACTATGTAAAGATTACGACGACGACGTGGTGAGCTTAGTTGGTAGTGACCCTGCCTCCGAAGCCGGGAGGCCCTGGGTTCAATTCCGGCACCGAGCATATAATATGAAAAACGATATTTAAAAAAAACGTGTGCGTCTCGAGACGCCCGACAGAAGTGATAACTTAAACTAATCTAAGTTGAACTATAAGAAGTAAGAAGTTACTTTGGTTCAAAATGACGGCCATTTTTTTAAATTAGATTACGGGTTCGCATTTAATTTTGTAGTCCCAAGGGGCCCTCAGATATCGATTTTCAAGACAATCTAAGCAGTAACAAAAAAGTTCAAACGGCGGCCAATTTTTTTAAATCTGATTACGGGTTCACATTTGTAGTCCCCACGGATCCTCAGATATCGATTTTCAAGTCAATCGAACCAGTAACAAAAAAGTTCAAAATGGCGGCCACTTTTTTTAAAATCTGAGTAGGTACGGGTACTGGTTCGCATTTGTAGTCCCCACGGATTCTCGAACCAGCAACAACTAACTTAAACTAATCACTTTCAAAAACGGTGATAGTTTGAGGTTATATATCGTCGCTCGGCGTTCAGTACCGCGAATGTCAAATTGGGTCGCAATTTGACATTCGCGGTACTGAACGCCGAACGACGATATGCTCACTGTCAACAGTATTTATGCTTAAGAATAGAAACGCAATACGGGGTGACGTCAGCAGAGGGCTCAGACAAGATGCACTTCGCTAACTAACGTTTCTATTCGATTCGTTTTTAAACCAATCGCGTCACTGGAAGATGACGTGATACGAAAAGTCACGTGGTCTACCAGTGACGCGATTGGTTTAAAAACGAATCGAATAGAAACGTTAGTTAGCGAAGTGCATCTTGTCTGAGCCCTCTGGTAAGATCAAATACCGCTGACCATTTTCGTCCATACCGCGGTTCAAATCCCATCCGATTCCAGTATCTTTTTGTATTTTAAAAATTGTTTAAAAGTTAGTACAATCAACAGCATAAATAAGTGATCATTTACATAAATTGTCTTGTCACTTTAACGTCGTGTTTGAAATGTCATACAAAATTGTGAAACGATTGAAAGCGACAAGGTACTCGTACATAAATGATCACTTATTTATGCTGTTGACTGTACTACCGCTGCCGTATGCGGGAGAGAAAGGGAAGCCAGATAGGCTGTCTAGTAACGCGCGTTACGTAACGAAATGGTTTACCCTCCGTAAAGAAGTTATCACTTCAAAAATTGGTTAAGGGCTCCAAGATTCCTGGTAAGCGGAAATATTTGTGTGACGAGCGTGGGTGAGGTCCCGAATCTAGGATGTTTTTCATGTATCGATCATTAGCTATTATTTCTGACTGATAATTGTTTTAGGATTTAGACTTCAAGTATTTCATACTTATTATTTTAACATTGTATATTGTCTATTTCTGTTCTTTTTCTAAAATAAATAAATTCAAATGCAAACTATCAAAATAACGTATGCGCGTAGGCAATAAAACTTATTAAGCAAGGTAATCCCTTAAGTTTCAGAATAAATCCGGGCTTTGAAATTTCACCAGAATAATTATCAAATTTCTGTAGAAGTTGGACCACGGAACCCCAAAAGCGCCCTTTTATAAGACTTGGTATTAGGTAACGTGTGACATGAAACAGAACGCCCTTATTCTTATTGGATAATAAATTTAGCGATGCTTGGTAAGACAAAGGGAAACATAAAATGTTACGCAGAAGTAAGTATATGTAGATGTATACATGATCAATTGAACTGGGTCAGTGGAAGTCTAAAACCATAAGATAAGATTTAATATTTGATATAAGACATAGATAAATGTGTTCCCATTCCCATAAAGCGGTTCTCAATTTAAGAATGAGGAATCCTGCATAAAAAAATCTTATAAATCTAGCGGAAATTAACCTCAGTACTATTTATATATAAAGACTAGCTTTTTATTTACTTTGGGCATTCCAATGAAAGTATATTACCTTATATGTTGTGGTGGGCTCTTTTCCGCTACTCGACGACTCAAATGTGCGCCTATTTTGCTCAAGGGGTTGATGGTATTACTCCTGCCAACCCAGTTCCACCAGGAATCTTAATAGACCCTTAATGTGGCCGACGACTTCTGGTAGCGACCTCGGTTCCATTCCGAGGTGTCGCGCCCGATATGTTGCCACCTCAGGACATTCCATGATGACGTGGGCCGCAGTTTCTTCTGCCATCATGCAGGCTCTGCACAGGGGGCTATCTGTAATACCTAAAGTGTAAGTGTTTGTTAAATAAGGCATGGCTAGTTATTTTCCCAGATAGGCTCAGGGCCCACTGCTGCCACAACTTTATCGTGGTAATGGGGCCTACAATGTCTATAGCTGACGAATCTTTGCAAGATCTATTTCAAGTATTTTAGAATCTATGAAAACAGTTTCTAAAAAAAGACGTCGTCGAATAAAGCTTCTATATTCAATGTGTAAAACAAAATATTTAGAAGAGCTTGAGCATTGTTATTGTGAATTGCGCACCTTAAGAGGCAGTAGGCGGTGCACATTGCTCGTATAACTGATGGCCGCTTGGAGCTGAAAAGTTCTAAAGTGGCGGCCGCAGACCGGAAAGCGAAGTGTTGGCAGGCCTTCCACAAGATGGACCGACTGAGTTACAATTAACGTACTCGCTAGCGAGTTGTATTCTTATAAAGTGCGAGGGACAGAGCATTAAACTGGCTGGCGAGTACGGTAATTGTAACTCATGGTAAGGGTACTGGTGAAGATCGCGGGAAGCCCATGGATGCGAGTAGCACAAAACCGGCCGTCGTGGAGATCCTTGGGAAAGGCCTATGTCCAGCAGTGGACGTCTATCGGCTGATATGATGATGAACATCCTGTTTCACAATCTACAGATAACACCATATGACTAAAAAATGGTAGCTTTTTCCATTTCTTTTATATGACAAAGAGAAGGAAAGCGATAATTTTCAGATAGCATTCATCTAGAGATTGTGAAACAGGCTCTAAGTATAATATTGGTACTATTATTTGCACATTTATCTTTATTTTTAAATTATGATTATGCCACTACATAGTATACCTTAAAAATACTTTTAATTATTTAGGAGAGAGGTTTAGTTTAGGGGAGATGTGTGTAAAACATTGATTTTGTATTACCAATTTATAATAGCCTGTATAATTTCAAGGAAAACTGCCTTGGTTTTTATTAACATTGTTTTTTTATTGTTAATTTTACATCATTTCTAACGAAAGACGGTTGGAGCCGTCACGATTTTAATTAACAAATTTAATTCATTATTTCTTGCCGCCTCCCATCTTGCTTCCAGTCATCAATATTCAGATATACGTTAAACGCTAACTAAGACAGAGGTCGGAGGAGTTACGTAAGCTCCATCCATTTCTCTCGATTTAGTTTCGGATGACGACTGACAGGGATGGAGCTAACGCATGTTCGAACTTCGATTTTCTAAGTAGGACCTCAGACATATTTACCTACTCTTGTTTGATTTCTAATGAATTAAGTCCAAAGCTTATTTTTTTTAAAATAATAATGACATTTACAGTAAGTTATGCATTTGTAAGAATTTTAATAATGAAGTAATAAAATAATAATAAAAAGAGGAATTCACAATAATTAAAAAAACTATTTCCTTGAACGCATGTAGATAATTAACTGTGTTTATTACTGTTGAATACTTTTAATTCTTATTTTATCGATTGGTAATTAATTAATAAGTAGGTAGGTATTAAAATACTATGAGGCTTTGGTCCTGTTATTAAATTATGAAACGATAAGCCATAGTTTTACCCCAACAAATAACACGGGGATTGTTTTCTTAAATGACTCGTCTCTAAACTGCTAGAATCCCCCTCTAAAGGGCCTGCTAGACGGTCGCCAACAAGCCTCCAACGGTCCGACCTTGGTCAGAGTCCTGTCGCCGAAGCCGTCGGCAAATTCCATTTTTTGCTGGGAACAACTGTCCACACGGTCGGTCTCGACCAAGGTCTCGTTGTCGGAAGAGCTTGTTGGCGACCGTCTGGCAGGCCCTTAAATGTTTCCCATGGCTCATGCAGCACTACACAGATGGGTGGTTCTCAAAAATATTGTACGTAGTTAAGGACTCAATTTAAAAAACCTAATTTTTTCCTATGTGTGATGAAAATTAGGCATAAGATTGTATGACTAATTTTCATCACACAATGGAAGAAAGTTAACGTTATCTCAATTAAGTCCTTAACTATGTACAATATTTTTGAGATTCACCCAGATACGGAGAAACTAGTATAGAATAAGCTATAGTGAATAATATATTGTAATTATTGTATTGTAACGACAAACTTATCTTTTTATTTGTAAAGCAGCCTGCCTAGTATGGCTTGCGTCTATATCGCGTGTCAAATGTGGATAAAGCATCCGTCACTCTCGTACTTATTTACGTGTCAGAAGGTGACGGATGCCTAATCCACACTTTGTCACGCGATAAACGTAGCCATAATAGGCCTCCAGGGCCCGTAATATGGTCGCCTTTATAGCGGTGAATAAAGAAACCGTCACTCTCGCACTTACCTGCTGGTCAAAAAGTGACAGATGTTTCATCCACGTTGATCCATATCTATAAACATTACCATAGTAGGCTCACAGATCAACTCACGCACGCACACAACATAGTTAAAGTTATTCTAAACCTTAAGTTATAATAATGTAATTTTAAGTTTGATCAGCTAAATACTGATTCCTATATGTATTTATTCAAAGGATATTTATTTGTATTTTTAAGGTTGTTTAATTCAGTTTGCACCGCCTACCTAGGTATTTCTATTGTGTATTTTTAACCATCTCTTCTTTGTAATTCATTCAAAGGATTTGTATTCTTAGGTTGTTCAATTCAGTTTGCACCGCCTGCCTATTTCTATTGCGTATTTTTAACGATCTCTACTTTGTAAGGTTGTTAGAAGAGATCGCTATTTAGCGATACGACTTACTATGTAATATTTGGTCCTTGGTGTATATTGTGTTCAATAAAGGTTTTTGTAATGTATTGTATTGTTGTTTTTTTTTGAGTTTATCATCTTGTTTTAATATTCAACTGGGGCCTATAACACACGGTATCCTAGCTCAGTCCCAAGAGCCGCTGTTTCGCCTTGTAAGTTTTATGTATATTCTTTTTTCCTTGATCAATGATGAATTATTTAGCCAGGTTTTGTTAACCCGTATTAAGTAAGCATGTAACACAAAGTTTTAAGCGCTCATACCGGAGAAGCAGGTATTAGGTAGCAAGCGCTTTGTCTGACTACATTGTCAAGAAGTCAAAATACAGGCACTTTAGGCTGCGGCTGCACTAAGGCGGAGATGAGCGAAGTGGAGCGGAGCTGTGCCAATATTAACCAATAGAATCTAAACTTACGTGCGCAAGGCGCGCTCGACGTGACCACATGCGCCTTCTATTTGTTTATATTGGCACAGCTCCGCTCGTCTCCGCCTCAGTGGAGCCGCAGCCTAAGTGTTAGAGTAATACATAAATTTATTTAATTTTTGTCCATAATTTTACAGAATTTTCGCATCTCCGTGACCCTGTGAGTAGTAGTGGTAGAACTTTGCTCATAGTCTATACAAATTGTTATCATTATTACTGTCGTCTAAGCTACCGCAAGCAGCAGTGTTCGCATTGGTGTAGGTATTCCTGTGTGGAGAACAGACAGCCGGAAAAAGTAGTATAGAGGCATTCTACCTTCGACTTGAGGGGTTTGCAAAGTATTTGCAATCTTAGGATTGTAATCATGAGATTGCAAAATGTCTATCGGACTTAGATCTTTTTATCAGGTGACCTGTTTGCTGGCTTGCTTTCTTCTCACAATAATAAAACAACTTACTTTTATTATTTTACACAGTGGCCAATCGAGTGGTCAGCAACGAAGAGCCTTACTTAAAAAAATAGCAAAAAAGTGCACATAACAGTCAATAAAAACTATTTTATTAGGAGTTTATGAACTATTACACACTATTTACACTATATCACCTTTATTAAAAACTATCCAAACTTAGAGCTTTATTTAGGACTAGGTCAATTGGTGTGATATTTAGGTATAATTTATTTAAATAGGTAAATACAACATCTGAATTACCTATTTAGTAACAAAATCTCTGCCTTATCACAACCAATATTGCTATTGAAGGTACAAATCGGATTTGCAATTTCATGCTGCTTAAGATACCTGAATACAAAATATGGAACTTCAAATCATCGACACTTTGAATTCAGTTTCTTCATTAATAATCGCCCCGTTAATGTTTCCAGAACATTATCTTGTCAATCAAAAAACTTCGCCCGGAACCCCTTTTAAAGTATTAGCTGAAACGCAGTAAAGTACGTTTTTTTTATAAAAACTTGTTTAGGAGTATTCCATGACTCTTGACAATTTTTGAGGATTTACATATTTTGCATTTCATCCTGGAATAAGAAGTGTTAGAATTTTATAGATTCCATAATCCGTCGACAATCAAGGAGATTCCTAAAGAAAGTGTAATTGTTAGAAATATTGATTCAATTTTTTATTTTCCGGTTAGTATCAATATTATCCAGTTTAGCCGTGAGCACTTGAAGGTAAATTTGGACGTATGGAAAAGCACTAACAAAATTACTTAACCAAATGATGCCAAATCCTTCTAGGTTTTAAAATCTTTTGTAACAAAACCCCGTAAAATTAAACTAATATGCTTACCAAGTGCTTAAGATATTAAGTCGGCACGTGTACAATTTGTCATTTCTCTGACGTGCTCATACCAAGGATTACTCCGAGAACCATTTGTCTTAAGTCATCTTTAAAACGTACATCATAAGGTTCTCATTCTTGTCTCTGTATTCCCAGTATTTTACCTAAAACACGCAATCTTAATGTACCTTAAACAAAATCTGCGTAGTTAATTCCTTTCCTTGTTCCTGACATTTGCCACAAATTAGCTAAATTCGACCGACGTCACATTAATTTAGGTCGCTGTCTCTGTGATGCCGAGAATTACTTAAAGTTAACTATGGTTGATTATTAAGCAAGGGTAACATTTTCTATTAACATCTACACACCTACTTTTGTAAAATGCTTAAAAGTGTGTTTGTTCATTGAAGATACATAGATACTTAAAATAAGGTTACGAAGTTAGTTGTGTTTAGATGTCCCTGATGATAACAAATCACTGGAGGTTGTTAGCGAAATTTAGTTTTTTTAACACTTGGCGCGAGGTATAATGTTTCAGCGTGTTACCTGATGAAAATAATCATCGCTATAGACTCTAGCAACACCAGTAGAGGAATCACTTTTGCGTTAGTTTGTGGCAACTCAAAATTTTATTATATCTGTGCTCTCGGCCTCCGGCTGCCATCGCGCCATCTGTCAACTTTATAAAACTTGGAAAAATATTTATTACCTACATCCTTCAAATTTCGACGTGTTGGGTTTAATTTGCATTCTGACTTCACACCAGCGTCCCCCACACAGCTTGTCAGGTAAGAGTAGGATCGCTTGAAGGTTTGTAAGTCCGAAAATAACGCCTAAATAAAATAAGCTAGTTCCACAGAACTGTGTCGCGTGGTAAAAGTTGTTCAGAAAGCAGAAGATGAAGAAGAAAAAATCAATTTGAAAACCACACGGAAATAATTAATGAACTTTAACTGTTAAATTGTCAATCAATGTAATTTCATTGCTAATCCATGCTTTAATAACTTAACGAATTAATCAGATTAAATATCTAAATTAGTCAATAAGCTACAAGTGGGGCCGTTAACATTCACCTCACAATATCTTAAAATGTGATTTGAGTGAGTTACACCATTCTTTCCGTATGGTCTTTAATTTACAAGTTTGATTATTTAACCAATTATCTCGGTTATTCCGTTAAGCCAGGACAAAAAGGGTGTTACAATTGAGCTTTATGTTGTCAGTCTATCTGCTTGCTCAAGAAACATCAAAGGTTTCGCATTACGTGACGAGATTGGTCTCAAACTTTACCTGCAATTTAAGCACTGCTTTGTACGGATTTCCATTTTAGATACTTACCTACCAGACGAACAGTTTCCGATATCAATTTTAGAAAGCTATATCGAACTCGATCGGGGCTGATTTTTCAAATACCGCCCAGGGTGCGAATATACTGAAACAACGCTTGGCATTTACATAAGAAAATTGAAAGTTTTTGGAGACATAATTCTGTCTCGCATATATTACGGCCAGATGGGATCCGGTTTCTTCTTACTTACCCTCCGTATTGACTTTTATCTTAAGAAAACGGAGTGAGCTTTCTTTTGTTTTTACTTAGCTTATTTTTAATACAAATGTATCGGACTATTTGGACAAGTACTACTGCAAGACTGCGTCACCCTCCTTGGGTTATATTTTTCGAGTATTTGCATGTCTATTTCTTTGGCATACTCTGCTGCCTAAGCGGCTTGATGGATTTTATCAAAATAGGTTAGATTCATCTTGGTTGTGGGAGTGACACAGGCTATAATATTTTGATCAAAGTGAGTTAATTTATTTTAACATAATATATCGACTTGATTTTTGGTATTAGACTTGTTTTAACTTTGTTGACTTATTTTTTGAAAGTGGTAATACTGGTAATACATACCTATAGTTTGATTACTTCGTAGGCGCTCCTCAACATGAGGAACGTTTATGAATCTAGGCGTTAACGGGGCTGGATAAACAGTCAACAACTTCAATTTTTGACCATGAATAATTAAGTATTCGCCTCGCCTCCCCCACCGCGTCGGCCATACCTATCATCCCCCTGGACTGTCGCGCATGAGCTTATCAGTCTTTAGTCATGGGCTCTGGAATTTTACTCATTAGGTAGTTTAAGTATATTCTGGAATAGTCACTGTATTGATTAAACGTGCCCATGGCAGAGCAAATTTTGTTCATATTGTGGCTTTAGCTGGTGGCATATAACTAATAATCAACCTTAGCAACCAGTTCAGTTTTCACCCGCTGGAACTGTTATGTAATGTTACAATGATTTTGTTTAAAAAAAACCAGTGTTAGTGACATAATTGATGGGTTTATTTAAAGAAATAACTTGTTATTTGTTACACATTCAAATAAAATTATACACTACATACTTAATCAAATTAAAAATTCACTAAATATACAAAGAATAACTGTCATAAAAGTCAGGCAATAAGCAAAAATATCAAACAATGGTCAAAACCACACCACACTAGTCATGGTGATGACTTAGCAACCATAACGGTAAGTAGGTACCTATCTGTCATCAATTCTGTAATCTTGTAACTACCTAATACTAGAAAATGAGGTTGTATTGTAAGTGGGTCAGTAACATAATTAAACTCCTGTTTCAGTGTTTCTCCGTCAAGCGATGAGAACTTGTAAGGTTTAATGCCAAGTCGTGTGATCTCCAACGCGAGGAAAATACTGCGTCTTTGTGCCGTTAACCTATTTCCCAAATAGAGCTCCGAAAACAAGAAATAACAATGATTATAACAGTATTTGTTGCTCGTTACACGTAAATCTATGTCATGTTTTATCAAAATATTGGTTTCGATAAAAATCTTGGAAACCTTCCTTGTGAAACCATTCCACAAAAAAGTTTTAACACTACCTTTGCTTGAGAAAACATACTTTTCCGTAAATGTTTTTTTTCTATTAACACTGCTTTGATGCTGATGATGATAATGAAACGTTTATGAACAAAAACATGTAACACTTTCACATCAAAAAAATAAGTTAAAATTGGTAGGTAGGAGTTTATTATTTTACATCTTGGAAGTGACTAGCAGACTAGGTAACGGCCGCACTCAGAGGCGGCTAGTTATGCTGACGAAGTTGTTCCTTAGTGACGATTATTCATACACAAGTTTGAACAACGACCGAGTTTTCTCTAAACATGTAACAAATGTAATAAACAGCATGAGCAAGGTAACAAAAACCAGAGGTCTTTTGTAGAATGTGGCCTTGAAATGTAGGTAATGAAAAGTCTTTCAGCGCTAGCCGATCTGTACGCCAGCGTCGTTAATTAAGTACCAGCAGATCACAGTTACCATGAGAAGGACCAAAAGTGACATTTAAAAAACGCAGAGAAACTTTTTTATAAGTAAGGTTAACGACGGTAGCTTCTGGGTACCGTTGAGGGTCGTAGTCGAATGCGCAAGCAGAACACTTTTTTTACGAGGGGGAATGCGTTACGTATACTACCTCACCTGGGCGCGGTAGTTAGCTTTCCCCTTTTGAGAAGAGGACAGGAGTCCTGCCCACTAAAACCATTCGATGTGCCACGGATTGACCTGTAACCGCGGCCCTCGCCAACAACGTTCTTGAGTTCGAGAATCGTTGGTTTTTAGTCAATTCTACATAACCACCTTGGCTTGGGTCACTCAAGACTTAGGTTATGCGTAAAAGACATTTCCCTAGCGTTAAAAAAACGTGGCCTCTATGTTTTTGATCGATAAAACATAAAAATAGGTACCTAAATCGTATGTTTACTTTTATAACTATTTGCGCTTGTTTTTGGCTTGTTACGTGAGTAAATATTCTGGGTAGGTTGATGTTTCAGAAACGTAAATGAAATAAACCGAGTGTGTTTTCTATAATGTACAAATGTTGTAAATATCAACGGGTTTGTTCAATTTTAATCTGTTTTCGTGTGTAAGGTAACTTAATCTTCCGTTTCCTTGTAAAGTTGTTCGTTCCCCGATTCAGTTGCTTTGTATTTGCAGCGTTGATTAAGTTTACTTGTCTCTGTTTAAAACTGGGTAGCGGTATCGAGCAAGTGTTGTGGCGCAGCGAGAAATACGAAAATAACAATGAATTAAACCGTATCTTCAAATAGAGTTTTATAAACTTGTAAAATACCTATGTAGCTATTAGGGGAGCCCTTTGTTTCCCATAATTTTATTGGTCATAATGTTTTAATGTTTTAATGTTTTAATGTTTTATTTGGGCACAAACGGTACAATATAACTTAAAGATAAAGAAGAACATGAATTTAACATAAACCAGCAAAGTTGCCACAAGTTACAGAGACATATTAAAATTTAAGGAATGAATAATTAATTAATATAATTTATTATGTAATTATTATGTAATTGTTGACATAATTTTTGATAGTCATAATTTTTTATATCGCTGAAACTGTAAACTTTTCAGAGGTTCTGACTTATCTAACGTGTAGATAAGGCTAGGTTAGGTTAGGTTTGATTTATAAAAGTCCTGAAAAATTTACGGTTTCTTTAAAAAAACACGTTATGACTTGCGATGATTACGACCTAAAGCACATTATGACTAAAAATAATTATGTCAGTCAATATAGACCCAGCTGTTAGTTTTTATAAAAATATTATATATCTCGTTTGTTGTATTTTAGAATTTCTCAAATTTATGCGTGGTGTTTTGTTAATAGATGTCGAATAAAATAACTTTTTAGATTAAACCATGTGGTAAATAGATATAATACATATGGGCCTTCACAAGAGTTATATGGGTTTGTGTAAGCTGTAGTGTGGTATATATATATATATATATATATATATATATATATATATATATATATATATATATATATATATATATATATATATAAAGACATATTTTCCAGTAGAACCTTGCTTAGAATGCAACCTAATCTATGATGATAGAGGTAGAAAACGGTTGACAAGACACATACACAGACAGACAGACAGGCAGACAGACAGGACCGCATTAACCATGTCAGGGGCCCGTAAGCAATGCAAGTCTGGGGGCTCCCTATTACACATTTTTCCGGTGCGCCGGGCCCCTAGCCGACTTTTTTCCGGTGCGCGGGGCCCCTAGCCGATGCGGGGCCCCTAGGCAGTTGCCTAATCCGCCTTATGGATAATCCGCCCCAGCAGACAGACAATAAATTACATATTTGTAGGTAAAATTAGAATAGTTTGGTTGGATTGTCGGTAACCTTTAACTACTTAACGGCAAACGTTTCAAAGTACATTTGCATCATTTCACAGAATTTCATTTCATCTAAAGTTTTTTGCTAAAAAATTGTTTTGGCATGGAGAAGGCAAACAAGCACACGTGCCATCTCATGGTAAGTGGAATCTGAGACCTATAGACATCTGGGGTGATATTTTCTTAATAACGGCGTTCGGTCGGTCGAACACGGGTCGGGTGAATGCGGCACAGCAGCGGTGATTTCAAGTAGTCCCGTCAAAGCGTACAAAACACATTTTAGCGCATGCATTCTCGATTAGGTAGCACAGCTTCTGTCGATAAGATCGAAAGTTAAGGCTGCCTAATTGAGAATGCGCGCGCTAAAATGTAAAATAAGATCTGACGGGACTGCTTAAACTCGCCGCTGCCGCTGCGCCACGTTCACTCGTTCACTCGTTCACAGACCAAACGCCGTTTTTAAGAGAATAACACCCCTGCAATCTCAACCCTGAGGACTAAGACGAAATGCCTTTATGCCAGTAATTTCACCGGATGTCTTATCAGGAAATTCTAAATATATGTAATTCCCGCGGAGGAAATGCCTGTCGCAGAAAAACACCTAATAAAAATAGTATTTATACTCTTGAACAAATACTCCTATTGAATAAACATCGAGTAATACATCCCTATCCATTTAAAATGGTGAAATTTGTTCGCGGCAAATGGTCCATACACTCGTTCCGCCGACATGGCCGGTAAAGCTTTTCCTTGTCAGTTTATGTACTGCTGTGTTAACAACGAATGGTTTCCAGTGGACTCCTTTTGTTCTCCACGAAACGAGCCGGTGGACACTGAATCTCTCTTAAATTAGTTGAAATGAATGCGTGTAAAGTGAACATAATGGTTTGAATTGTTCGCTGTGGATTCCTAGTCGCAGATTGTAAATTAAGTTTACAGTAACATAAACTGTTGAACTCATAAACCTTTTGGTTACGCGCAGTAGGGTGAAATACGTTTATCATAATTTTATTATGCTCTAAAAATGTGCATCATCATGGGCCTATGGTGAAAGATTTATTTCTACATGAGATGGTTTTCTACTTTTGCCGTAGTGTCGTTTGTTCTAAAGTTATTTACCATGATACTTTTTTTGATGTTTCATTCCCAAAGTGAATCCTTTCGCGTTGTCCTTTATCGAATTGCGAGTAGGTATTATATCAAGTTATCATTAGAACACACAAACATTTGGATCAAAAACATGTTGTCACAAGAAAATAGGTTGATAAATTTTACCTCAAGTAATCATCAGGACAAACGATTATTAGGATCACATAAGTTGTGCCAAGTGAAATAAGGAATACAAACGTTATGGAAAAAATAGAAAGCCCTCACCATAACTATATTATTATAATTATAGTTATAATTCATTTGACAAAATGTTTTTTTCTTAATTTAAATCCATTGCTAAATTCGAAATACAAATCATTTAATTACTAATCGTACTTCCAAGTTTGTTAACAAAATGTTCCATTGCAAAGATAACCCTGATACAGTACACTCTCTGCATTCGGCCAAGCCCCTACCGTTCATCTTTGTTACATCAGACAGGAGTTGCTGATAGCAAAAATAACAATTGCATAAAAGAAGGGAAACTTCCACCCTAAAATTCTTTGTCCGCGGAAAATTGCCCGATGCACTGCTTGCTTTATTATCAACAAGAGAATTTTCTGCTGAATATTTCCTCGTTTTACTTTGTTTTGGCTAATGGCGGAAGCCCTTCCATAAAAATTAACGTCAGAAACTGGAATAAGAAGTATTATAGAGGAGTAATGGCAACCCTTAAATATTTTGTCACTTTTGAATTTCAAAGTTATTTAAGTTTGCTTAGGTTAAGGTTTTATTTGAGCGCTGGTTTTGCTATAAGGTGCGGTAATCAATATTATTATTTAGTAGTAGGTTCGAACGTAAGTGTGCGTCTTGTCTTGTCTTAGGTTAGCTGATTCATTCAGACAAGTTAGTCAGATCCTTTCGCTTGCATAGCCAAGGTCTCTCAATTTTACGATAGTATATTATAATGATTTCATACACTGAAGGGCTAGCCTATTGGCCTATTGCATTTGGTTACTGATAATAATTATACTTAATACTAGTTATCGAAAAGAAGCTGTATAAATAAAAGTACGGACGTAGGTAAACCCACGTTAGTTACCTTAAGTATTGACGTAATATACCAACATGTTGTTAAACTTTTGCAGTCGCATCTTAGTTGGCCCTACTGAACAGTCAGAAAAAGTAATTGCTACATTTAAAGACCTCTAAAAAATCTTGTGAAATTGTAGGGTCGCGCCTAGTTAGGATGAGAATTAGAGAACCGAAATACCTATATTCTATTCTTTGTATAAACATGGACCACCGTCGCCCAAATTGTGGTCTTTGAATTTAAAAACGTCGCTAAAGTCGATCCTTCGAATTGACAGACGCATCCTATCGACCTGAATGTTCAATGACGTGCAAACTGAATTCCACCTAACGATGGCAGGCCACATAATTATTTAGTCGATAGTACACTTAATAGATGACAGTCGCACGTATCAATCACTCGTTGTACATTAAGTACACTAGCAATGCTAGCAACGTGACGTGTGTGCGTCGATTTTACCACTCTAACCACACTCTGTTATGCCTAGTACCTACGCGCGTATTTAGTTGATTAGTTTTTAAGTAAATTGAGACGTGTGAACAATCCGTTAAGTTGTAAGAAGCAAGTTTAAATTTAGTTTGGTACCTAATTAGGTATTTAACACGTGCAAGTATTCGACACAAAGGCATAAGAATAAACGATAACTACACGTAGAAGCGAAACTCCCGGCTCCCGACGCGCACTCAGCGCGTTAGATACCTACCGCCTGGCGACACCTGAGGTGTCTAGTTAGTCAGGGGCGTCACACACGGAATATATATTAACCAAGATATTGATATTGTGTCTTGAATTGGTTTTCGTATTTGTGTTGATTTTAGTGTTTTTGGTTGAACTAAGATAGTGTTTTAAAAAGTGAACGACGTTTTACGGAAAAATAATTAGAAATAATTGATTGAATAAAGGAGTTTTATGAGATAATCTTAATATCATCAAAAAGTATTATTACCTAATTTAACGTAATGTAAAAACTCATTTTGCAACAATGTTTCCATGTTGAAGTAAAACATTAATAATAATTCGTGACTGAACTTGTATACCACATCCATAAACCGATTAAAATATTTCGCAAGTGACAGCCCTAACTTTGGGCGCGGAAGACAGAGGGGCGTAGCGGGGTGAAGGGTTAAGTAGGTATTTAAAGCGCGGCATTTGGGGCCTGGTCAAAGGAGATACGCTTCTACGTGTAGTTATTATTTATTCTTATGACAAAGGTCTGTTTTAGCCTTTTAGGTAATTGAGAAATGAGGATGTTTGCTTTTGTTGAAGTGTAGGTAGTTACGTCACATAATGATAAAACTTATTCATCATGAATAATTGCGGCTACTGAATTAAGGCGGCAATAAAGGAAACAAACGGACACGTGGAGTTTAACTCGCGTGGGTTCCTTACGCAAACAAAACATTTTTAAGCTATGATTAAAAATTACCAATGCTTAGTTTCATTTATTTATTTGTACTATGAGACTTTGCTTCTTGCCAAATTTCATTCTTCTAGATCACCCGGAAGCTATATATTAAGGATTCCTATTTTCCTGTAGGTTTAAAAAAAGCGTATTATTAAAAACAATATTTATCAATAAATGTTGAACTTTGCGGTTAATATGATACAACCCAAACAAACCAGTTACTCGATAACTGTCGGTTATGATTTACAATACAATCAGTCAGTAACCAGTTCATCAATCGATTAAAATCTTGTTTACTTCTAATGGCATAGCTAATTAAATATATCAAGTTGAAATGGCACGCGATGTGACGACCCGTTAGGTCTCTACTACATACATCGTCTGTACGTACGCTTAATTCTCTCAAACTACCAAACGGATTTTAATGCAGTTTTCATCAATAAATACAGTAATTCCAGCGGAAGGTTTTTATGTGTAGGTAATTAATTCTGGGTTATGTACGGGTGTCACAGAAAACTCACGAAGCGAGCGAGTTTTAAATTGTTTATTTATTTATTAAAATGCTCTTTATTGACATTAACAGCACCTGTTATCACTTTTTTTGTTTCCTGAGACAGCTATTGTTTTTTTATCTTGTGGCTGAGTTTCTTAGTTTCGCTTTATGTATTACATTTTTTTATGTATTCGTATGTATGTAGGTATACCGACATCGTGTTTGTTTATGAATATGTAAAATTATATTTACGAGTATGTCTATTTTTTGTAATGTTAATGATGGGTTTTTATAAATCAGGATTATTGCTTCATTTTATACTTTTTTATATAACCTTGTTTGCACTGCTTACTTTAAAAAAACTGTTGGTGCGTCTCTTTTACATAAGATTTTCAGGAGCCCTAATATGGCTGCGTTTATCGCGTGATAAAGTGTGGATAAGGCATCCGTCACCTTCTGTCTGACACGTAAATAACTTCTGACGCGCGATATAGATCAGCCATACTAGGCCCGCTGCACGGGTAGCACAAGTTGTATTATCTCGCTTGTCGCTCTGTGCGTCTCTATCGTTATTGACTAGATAGAAAGGGAGATCCGAGCGACAAACAAGTCGCGGGCAACTTGTGCTAGCCGTTGTCTACCATTTAAGACGTTCTTGTATTTGTCTCGCATGCACGCTATGGTAACGCGCCGCAACGCATTTCCTCCGCTGCACGCTGTCAGTGCGTCTGCGGCTTAATACAATCAAGTTTTACATCAGTGGTTCTTAACCTTTTAGTCCTGGGGGACCATTTGACCAAATTTCCGTTATGCCGTGGACCACCCAGTTGGTCTATTGATTTGGAGATAATATTCAGTAAATAAATGTAAGTAAATAAAGGGTTCTTTTAGACTCTTGTCACTTATTTATTGGCATGGCTCGCGGACCGCTAGAGATGCTTCCAAGGACCACTAGTGGTCCGCGGACCACCGGTTAAGAACCACTGTTTTACATGAAATATTTAGTTCTACGGTGTGTACCGAAAATGGTCTACAAATTTTCGGTTTTGTATCGAACGCGGCGCGAAACCATACTAAGATTACATCACAAATATGTTATAAAATAAATTGAACTGCATTCGACTTGGGAGTTGTCATATGATTGTGGTTGACGTATTTTATCGCTTATGCAATAATATTCTGAGTTGGTGCGCGACTTTAAAGAACTTAAGAGCCGTCTTGAATTTCATTCTCCGCATGGGAAAAGTAGAAGACAAATAACTTTTGACTTGCCGTGTAGCAAGTGGATGAAATTGAGTGTTATTTTTATTTGGGACAACGTTTTTAACCGTTACATACTTTGCAATAATTTTACCAATATTATTTAAGTGGTGAGCCTATTTTTTTATATGGATTAATTTGTTTTTCTCCCTGTAGGTTTGTTACGTCTTCACGACTAAACTACTAAACCGATTTTGATGAGATTTGGTATGGAGATAACGAAAGCCCCGGGAAAGGACATAGGATTTTAGTCTGGGAGATAGTTCTCAAAGGAAAATTGATAAAATTTCTATGTATAAAAAAAATGTTCTCAAATGTATATAATCTTTCTTTTTTTTGTTAATAAATAAATAAATAAATGAAATGGAACCTACATTAACTTCAACCGAGTGGTTTAATTGGTAGTTTTATCTCAATTCAACTTTATTCCCTAGCGTTATTTTGCTTACCCTTAGGTTGAATAATAGGTCCCATCTTCTAACCTAGAACAATTTACAGAAGGGACCTAAATAAACTAGAGCCAATAGCTTATGTAAAACTTAATCTCTTGGATTTTTTCCTAATAGAACCTTGTTCGTATGAATAATTCATGTCATGGCGTCTATTGAACGCTAAGCGAGCGTCTGGCTGGATCCATTGTGCTGTGCTGAGCCATTCTAGACTACTCGTCGAAAACCGCTAAGTATTAATAGTGCTGTCTTGCTTCTACTAGCCAGAGATCATTTTAAACATCATTTATAGAATGGATGCTTCAGACAGTGTTAATATTATAGTTAAGTTAGATGTTTCCCGCGACTGCGTCCGCGCAGCAGTCGTTTGTCATTCTTCGGGGACTGTTCAATTTTCCGGGATAAAAAGTAAGCTAAAGCCTTTCCCGAGACTCAAGTCATCTCGCTACTAAATTTCATTAAAATCGGTTCAGTCGTTTAGCGTACAAAACAGACAGACAGACAAAGTTACTATCACATTTATACTATTAGTATGGAATTTTGTATTTTTCCAATTTTTTTTTCGTTGGCTTTAAGTGCCCTATCTTTGATCAGTTGGAATTCTTACAATTAACTTGCTTTTTACTTTAACTGTAATCCTCTCAAGCACCCGCATCTTAGAATTTAAATAACGTCTCGTTGGTTAAAATACATAATAAAAAGATAATCGAGGCTGCTTAAACGGTAATTTTGAAGATAAGAAACGTAATGACTTACACTGAGCATTCTACTCATTACCACCATATTGCTTATGAAATGTTTTCGTATTGTTAACGTTACAATAGCTCTTATTGACTAGATAGTAACGGCGGCCGAGTTAAAAATAAAACATGTCAGAAGCAATAAGTCAAAAGCTGTATAGAAGCAGCTAATTTTAAATTTTTCACCTTTGTAATTTCCAAGCAGCGTATCTCAAAGTTCGTACCAGGTTTGGTTTGGAATAGGGACTCGTGGGCTAGCTACTCGCTAAGTCGACGCTTGCAAGGTTTTGTAAGCCACGAGCCAAGAATAAAGCCATTGTCGGTGTCGATACGGCGTGGATTTAAAAATGTACAAGGCTTTTGCAAGGCGACCGGGTGGCGGGCTATAGGTTGGATATACAGACTGCTCTTACATTGTTATGGATTATACACTGAAAAAAAAAATTGGTAGCTTGTTACAAGATTGTGATTGTTGTGCATAAGCGTCTTGATCCCATACGAGCCTAACAAGACGATAGATACATCAACTAAGACGTTAGATACATCAACTAAGATGTTAGTTGAATCACTAAAGAAATTGCTGTTTGTTACCGTCAGTTTTGGTTTATATAACTAATGTCTTAACTATTGTATTCATTTTATGTTAACTAAGTGAAAATCTCTCTTTGTTGGCTCTAATTTTTTTGAGTGTACAATTTTCATTCAAAGCAACATACTGAACTATCATTACATAGATAAAAACCCGTGATATCATGCCGCCCTTTTTTTTCAGAGGTGATATCAAATGGTCCTAAGAATTTATATTAAACTAGTGACCCGCCCTCGCTTCGCTTCGGTTTATATGAGTTTTCTGAAAAAGCCGTATATAATCCAGAATTTATTATACATTTAAACCTTTCTCTTGAATCACCCTATCTATTAAAAAAAACCGGATCAAAATCCGTTGCGTAGTTTTAAAGATCTAAGCATACATAGGGACGGACAGCTGGAAGCGACTTTGTTTTATACTATGGAGTGACTAGCTTCTGCTAGTAGATTTCGATTATCGTTACTCCATCGGGAACTTTAAAATTTTCCGGGATTAAAAGTAACCTATGTGTTAATCCAGTGTAGGTATAAGCTATCGCTATTCCAAATTTCATCCAAATCCGTCCAGCCGTTGCAGCGTGAAGGAGTAACAAACTAACACATACACACAAACTTTAGCATTTATAATGTTAGTAGGAAGAAGGATTTAGTAAAACCATCCCTTAATTAAAAAAAAACACGTTATATCGATCCATCCGTTTGGAAGCTACGATGCTCACGTTAAACTGCCCTTTTTTTCGGGGGGTTAAAAAATCCGTTAGCGTTAGCATCTGTTTGCGGATCCCTGGCCCAGGCTCTCGTCCAAGTGCCTCACCTAGGAGTCCTAGTGACAGAGGGTACAAGTCGACTTACCTCGTAATTAAAAAAAGGTATAACTATATAAACTGAGTAAAATAGACTTAAACCCTTTTTCACTTGATCTTCAGAAGACTTAGACCCTTTTCCAGTAGGACCCCGTGAGCGCAACAGCCGATAGAATGATTGAAGATCGAGTCCTAGTGCTAGTGTGTTAATGTTTTTTTTAGTTCATGCCCTGATGTGAGACATATTAAAATGTATAAGTAGGTAAACTACGAGTATGTTCTTTTAACTGTACCTATATGTTATTGTGTTATTTGAATATCTGAACCTGCTTATTCATAAACACACAATAAACCTATTTTAGTTAATGTATTCTTTGTCCCTTTCTGTCAAATTCAAATTTCATAATGACACATATAGCACACTTTAGCTAATGCGCTTTTATGGATAAGTGAGTAAGTCTATGTATTTAGTCTTGTATTTTTTATTGCAGCTTCCAAGTGTAAGTATGTTTTCAATACTTGCGAAATAATAACTAAATAAAATGCAAGCTTTAAAAACCGGACTGCAATTTGTGACATCGCCGTCGATATGTTAAAAATACGCCATATACGCCGGGTACGAATTTTACCCCGTGACACACAAGCCGTCAAGACGATCTTATGTCGTACCTTTTATTAAAGCCGTTTAGTAGTTACAAACAGACAGGCGGACATAGAAACGGACATACTTCTATACATATAGGTCAAACACATAATCCCTTCGAGCTTCACCGCCAGTCGAGTAATAAATGATTAGACGGGAGAACTATACGCTATTGTTAGTGAAAAACGTTTCTAAATTGATTGATTGATAACTTTTGAGTGATAACATTGATAACTCTGATGGTACGGGCGTATTTACAATAATGTTAATTATGTATAAGTAATTTAGTTTGCCTCAAGAGCGTAAAATATTTGTATTCTTTTTTTTTAAATCTTAATGAAAGCACACGAATAAGCCTTATGTGAAAAACTATACGCCTATAGGAGGAAATATACTCGTCCATGACATCATACATTTTTCTAAATTAAAATAAAATAATTCTTATGTTCAATAAATATTCTATTATATTCTATCATATGTTCATATTTATCATTTATGCACAAGCAATTAAAATCAAGCCGCACACCATTTACGAATGATGGTACCCACCCAGAGTGTTCTTTATTTTTTAAAGGAAAATACCATTTAATTTGCAGTTATCTCTGTTAATTAGTCATCATTTCTTCTCCCCCAAAGCTTTCGCCGACTCAACCATGACCCCCCTGACCCCCTCAGGTATGTGCAGTCCATAAGTCTCCATCCATCCAGGCTTACTTAGTTTCCCGGCGGCGGCCTCGATTTCCCGTTTCACAGGAAAGGCCCGTCCTAGCCGAAATCTCAAATACTTATTCCGAGTCGCTTCTCCATTTACTTCTATTAAAACGACTTTTTTATTTCTCTCGGTCCTTTTTTTTTGCCCTCTTTGTAAAAATTTAATCAGACAAGTACTTGAATAAGGCGAGGATAAGCAACTTGTGATTAACTTTAAACCTACTTTAACCGGTTTAGGGGTTTGGTAAATAACTTTTGATACATTTCGATCATAGATATTGATTATTAGTAATCGATGTAAACGATATTGCTTTGATTTATCGTATTGCCGCCATTATTGTCAATTAAATAAGAGCTGTCAAAACGGTCACAATACTGTAACACGTCAAAGGCAATATTATTTTACCTAGAAGAATCATATCCCAGTATTTAAATAAGCTTTTGTAAGTTCCCAAACTGTACTTAATTACTGAGAAAGAAAATATGGTACCTGCAATTACAAATTTGAATGATTAAAAATTGGGGAAACTATCGCATTCCGAAATAATTTAAAAAATAACAAGTGTAAGGGACGTTTGCAACAAAAGAGTTGAATGAAGTAAAAAACGCTAATTTAACAGGGCCTCTATTCCAATGTGTTTTACTCTGATTGCAATCGTATTGTTTACGACTTAGCCGGCTTTACTGTTAAGACAATATGAACTATCATAATGTTAACAATGCTATTGCAAAAGGACAAAACAGAATGTGGGTAATAAGGGCCTATTAGTGCATACAACAAACAAACCCAAATAAAAATAACGGTATTTATTTTCTGGGGTAAAATCTCACATTTGAATTGATCTAATCCCAAACTAAGTAACGAGTATAAACTTGTATATTGCTTATGACTGATAACATCATTCGAAACATTTATTCATTGAAACCGAGATCCCTACGCCATTAATTTTCTACTTATCTCAGAAAACCAATTCAGCATCGGTTCCTTCGCAGTTTGGCAGCTATTGACACGGCCTCATTACACCGTGGCCGATCGAATTCCATCGTCGACATAAAAAATAACAGGCCATAAAAGTGTAGTGTGGTTCCCTCGGCCGTCACGCTGTAACGACTGTGGTCTGCATCCAATGCCGATAGTCGAACGGTTTGTTTCGTAACGCCTGGACCTGGATATTGACCTGCCTGGACGTTATAGGAGATAATGTGCACTTTTAGGATTGGTTGTTTCTAATTTCGATATTGCAATCGGTTCATTGTTCCTTTTCTTGTATAGATAACTAAGTTTGAGCCACAAAAATATGATTAAGCTAGATAAGTTTAAAAGGGATTGAATTCTGAGTTGTTTATCCTGCTTTATTTTTAGGTAAGGGTTGATTTATTCGCATAAATAGGCCGCTCTATATAACTGCGTACGGGTGATATATCAGTGTATTAAAGTGATATTAAACGCATACACCTACCAGAAGAAACTCTTATTATGGTAAAATAAAAATGGCATCTAAATTGGTTGCGAACTTTTAAGGAACTAAACGCATAAACTTATCGGTCTAAGATCCGAATAGGAGACGACCTTTACCGGGCTGTTTATGTAAAGTATTTTATATCAAATTTAATATGCTAAGTATTTTATATATGGCGAATAGGTTGAATGAAAAATTTCAGTCCAGTCCTTAAATGATTTAAAAAAAAACGGAGAATGAACTTTTTTTTTAAATTGCAATTGCTTGTTATATAGACCAATTACATACTAATCGAAAGCATGAAGCCTATAGAATATGCAAACGTTACGTTAGGTTTAGTGCAAATTATTATATTAGTACCGACTTACCTACCTGTACCCAATAGTTATGATGGGAAAAAATAGTCAACCTAACGTTTGCATATTCTATAGACTTCATGCTTTCGATTAGTATGTAATTGGTCTATTTAACAAGCAATAGCAATAAAAAAAATGTTCATTTTCAGTTTTTTTTTATTCGTATAAGGACTGGACTGAAATTTTTCAGTCAACCCATTGGCCATACATTACTTAGCATATTTTGATATATAATACTTTTTATCGAATAAACAGCCCGGTGAAGGTTGTCTCCTATTCGGATCCTCTACTATATAGCTTCGAAAATTGATTTACCACATAAAGTAGGTAAATTTATCGATTCATCGTTTTTATGGTTAGTATCTTCTAGAGGATAGTTGTTTGCTTACAAATAGGGAAGAATTAGGTACAACTTAAACTCGTTCACTGCCACATACTAGCAATAGTAGAGAATTAAGACTCAACATTCGTGTCACCGGCGCTGAATGTTTATTCCCATTTTATGGCATTATTAAAATTAAGATTCAAAGGAGTGCATGCAACAAATTTGGGTTAACGGAATAATTTACATACTAGACCGATCGTTTCATACATTTTAAAACAATTCCATTTAAGTTTATTAAAATTCTGGGCACACTGCACAACATGTTTGTGCTCGATGTTCCAGGACTAGAAACAGCGACAGACGATGCAATATTGCATTTTTTAAAGTGACATGTCACATTTATTGAAATTCTATATTCAGCGCGCACTCTCTATATATTTGAAGTGAGCTTCAGACACGTTCAACAGTATTTTCTAACGGCATGGAACACTTGACAGGAAAAATTATAGTAACTTTTCCTAAGAGGATATCTCAAAAATATATATTAGAAAGTTTAGACTTATGCTCAAATAAAAAAAAAGTGTATAGACCTAAAATATTAGTCGGCCTGCGTATTGTTGGGGTCGCAGTTCTAACCGAATCTAACCTAATGACTTAAAATGGGTCGGAAGGGGTTTTAAAATGAACCATAATTCATTTCGACCTTCCCCAGGTACTTTAGATATGGACTTATACGGAGTGTATAATCATTATAATAATATGAATTTAAAATTGTGAACTGTTAATATTAAATTATATCAAAATTTTACAGTTTATCAAATTTTACCGATTAAAAAGATTGTTGCCAAAGCAATGACTAGTAGGTATATTTTATTCTTATCAGAATTAAGTTAGTTAATTTTAGTATATGTAGTTAATTTATTGCCCGATAGTTATATAGTTAGATAGTTATAATACTTAATTATTCTTATAATATAATTTTAAATAATTATTGCAAAACTAAACCATTAGGTAATAAAAATAACCCGTAGTCAAAAATTCGATAAATGTAAAAAGAAAATTGTTATTTAAACTGTTTACTAAAATTGTAGTAAGTTTTCCCCAAACAATTACTTATTCAATTTTGTTTGATTTCGGAAAACAGACCGTTTAAGATTATCAGGTAGATTATTAAAAGTGTTACCTGATGCATAAAGTTCTTTTTATAGTGCGCAGTCATACAAGTGGGAGGGCGTAGTTAAAGCTCGCTATTCTGAGATTTTTCTCGGATTTGGTATTACCTACTTGTACAGGTTTATATTTTTGTAGGTACACATATACACACTGCATAGGTATAAATTATAAGAAATTTTACTTCTCTATACTAATAATCCAAAACAGGTGTTAATTGTATGATAAGATTTTACGCATTTTCCAAGCGCCGCCAAATGATAAAATCTTGAAAAATTAGCTTAGCTCTTTTAGGGTGAAGTCAAACGAGTGTGATTTTTTGAGTTGTGACTGTTGTGAGTCGCATATTTTCGGTCGCGTAATTTCTAGGTCATACTAAAGTCCAACTCATTTTGCGTCCCCATGTGAACCAAACAGGAGTTTAGTATGAAACCGAATGTAGCAGAGATTATGCGCCTGAAATTACGTGACTCACAATAGTCACAACTCAAAAAATATACGCTTGTTTGGCTTCACCCTAACTCGGTCATTTTAGAAACCAGGAGCGCTTATTTGTAAAAGACTACGGTGGCAATAACAAGAAACGACACCGCAAGAAACCTCGCCATTCAGACTGGTCGGTTCATGTTTAAGGAAGTCGTTTTCAGTTCCTAACTGCAATCGATAGCGGTAATCTGTAGCATACTCGTACGAGTAGGTATAGCTGAAACAAATTACCTAGCTCTTCTTCTAAAATGTTAGTAGGAAAAGCTTTGGTCCTTTACACATACTTTTGTTTCTTTTAATCTTGATTTGTGTTTGATAAATAAACCTAATCAAAATCCTGAAATGACTTATGACTTCAATCCCCAACTGCACTAAATAAATTAACTAAGTTGACCGTAGATAATGTTTCAGGTCCAAGTGGTGCGCTGGCAGCTATCCACTTCCAAGAGTTTCCGCATGCGAGTGCTCCTTTACCGGCACATCACTTCGCTGACCTAGTTCGGGGCTCCGCGATCACCGAAAAGGGTTTGCGGTTTCAATATTTGGAAGCCTTTATGTACATGCGCGTCTTACGTTTTGCTACGTAGTTCCAAGTTTTATTTGCCTTCACGTAACGTACATAACCTTTGTCGACGCAACCTATTTTTGTTTAACTGTGAAGAGATTAGTTGCGTAACGTCGGGCAGCCTTCGCGAGGCGGTATTACCTGGTTCGGTTGACTAGTATCCAATTTGCCCTGCCGTTGAAGGGCTTCGGCCCCGGCCTGCGTAATTGACACCGAAAGTACAACCGCAGCAGATTAAGCGGAAAATACCGCTCGCAAAGATAATAGTAGAAAACAAAAACGCTCAGCGCAATTACGACGCGTACTGACATTCGCGTACGTAATAGACAGTAATCGCGTAGAACATCCAATTTCCTAAATGCTTTATTATTATTGTCCCGGATAGAGTAACTTCCAATAAAAACAACGTAATTCACCGTCCCAATAGAGCGGTCTTATAGGTTTAGTTTAGAAAGTTGGCATCTTGTCCATAGCGGTTATTCCGCGTTCCCTACTAGGCTACCGACGGGCAGGTTGTACAAAAAGAAGGCTCTATTTAACCGGAACCAAATCGGGAAAAAGCGCTCTGTGTTCGCCGGGGCGAAGAACTGAATTACTGTGGCGGTACTGCAAAACAAATCTACTACGATTTACGTGCCGTAAACTCGTTACGCGTTTCCAACGAGACGAGTTCGAAGCGGTGGAGACAGTTGGAATTTGTGCTCTGTGGTAGCTGTAGAGAGGGCGGGCATTGTGTTGTCGGGCGGAGCGTTTTGTGTAGTCGCAGGCGAGAGAGAGGCGAGCTTATACCCTGTGTATGGAGAGGCTCGCAGGTTCATTCGTGGTAAGTGTCGTTATCACAGTCGCTGCTCGGCGCTCGGGCGGGCAGCTACAGTGAGGCGCTCTTCTCGGCGGAGACGGAACTTTTGCGGAGATCGCGACCGATGTTTCCGGCGGCCTTCCCGAGTCGTGACTGATCGGACGCCGCTGAAAGTGAAACTGCTTTGTAGACGTGATAACAAGTTGTGTAAATACTTTTATTGAACTTGTGGATTGTGTAACCGAGTGAGACGGATTGGATTTGAAAGTGTCTCATAATCCTAAAAAACTTTTGGGACTCGATCTCGATATCAGCGCGGTTTTGAATTAAAAACTGTGTCTTGAATATTGAATCGTGGGAGAACACTTGAGAAACGGTAAGTGGGCTCGAGTTGACGCGTGGGTTCCCTTTTACTTAACTCTAATGGATAAGTTAAGTTAACAAAGGCGTAGAAACTAGGTACAGCGTTAACGTAGTAACCACGTAACTAGTTAGGAACACAAAGTAACTGTGGTTTCAAGCTAATTTGTCTAGCGCGAGTTTACGGAAAATGATGTGAGTAGTTTTGGACATAGGCACTACAACGAAGAAAATAGGATTATGATGAATTAACATAAACCTCCGTCACACTTTTTTCTTGACATTTATATGGCTTTATAATTACATTACGAAGGTGCTAATAAAATTAAGAAACCTTAAAAAAGAACATAGGGAAAATTGTAGTACGTCGGTAATTAAATTCTGCCTAAATAATGGTGCCATTTAGCTTTCTGTAGCATAATTTTCGTTGAGATATCTTAATTTTTACTAAAGTTGCTTAGGAGGTTTTTCACTATGCGGTTTTTACGTTAACCCTTGTTAAATACAGCCAAATTATTTGTAGATTATTAGCCCCCAGGACCTTTCACTCATCATTCGGATCTAAATCGAAAGAAAGAAACGGGACTAACGTAACTTTGATTTACAAAATAAGTCACTAGCATATCTTCCGCGGTATAGTTACCTGCTATAAAATGTCATACGAATACGACTCTAATCGTGACCAAGCGCCTTCCTAGCCTAGCCTTGCGACATTCGATACAGGCAATACAGACCTAGACGTCGATATAATATTGATTCCAGTACGGAGACACTTATCTCTATCAAGAGCGCTAATATGACTAGCGTAGAGGCATTCCATTAAAGTCCTCAGGGTCGGCAACGCATTTGTAGTCTCGAGATCGTCATCGTAAGATTGCAATTTTGGAATTAAAAATGTCATTGGGCTTACCATCAGGTTCCTTGAATGCTCGTTTGCCTTTTCCATAACACAAAAAATGATGGTGATGTACTTGAAATAAATTAAAGTAAGAAATGCAGCAAACTACACAGTTTAATTACACAGCTTACCGTCGGTCGAGTGCACACAATCTACAGTTACCCGGCGACGTCGTCCATCATACGTCGCTTTTAATCTCTCAAAAGAACCAAGAGCTAAATCTGCGTTAAAATATTGTTATTTACAGTGATGAATGTAAATTGCTTTTTCAGCCACCTACAGTGTACGTACTTAAGCTCATAATGGGGGAGCAACGATTTAGTATTCATAAGGACCCGGAAGGAAGTAAAAAATGTAATATCGTCAGGACTGCCACTGCACTCTGTCCCGGCATGATTTATAACAAAATATTTGTTCTTAGCTATTGCATCTTTTGTTTTTTTCTGGCCACTGCCGGAATTGAAAAATGTGCGGAATTTATTTGTATACTATACTATGACTATCCTCGATGTATTGTCCATGATGTAATCCGCGTAACGGGGTGTTTTTTCTTAAACAACTCCTTTTTTCGAAAAATTAAAGTTGTACCGATAATAATTATCTTACTCCTACTTACATGAGCAACATTGAACGATAGTTTATAGCTGGCAAAAAACGATGTATTATTAGTACCAGTTACCAGTTTTAAGTAAAATGAAACATCCGTACTGCTGACGGGCAATTATTGCTCAAAACAGCGCCTTTAGGCTCAGTTAGCACATCTTTACCACAAAATCCCAATCGGTGAACAATATGCGTAGTTGCAGGGTTTTGATCTGCCACAGTCTGAGTAAAATGCAGGATCTGCCTGGATCGCTATTATATACGTTCGATCGATTACGATCGTTATTATCTTTCCTTTTCTTGCGACTAAGCAACCGTATTTGCATTGTTGCGTTCTAGTGAGAGGATCAAATTTTAAGACAGCCGGTGAAATTTTAAGCATAAAGGAATTCAATATCTTCCCTCACGGTTCGCCATGCATCATTGCAAATGTCTAATGGCTTTAAGACAAGATGAATTATTAAGTCTAGGTAGGTGGTATACGTACGCGTCTCCTGAGGTTTGAATAGATCTTACAAGCCAGGAATGTCAAGATAGACTGGTCGTTTCAAACTAAAAGGACAGCGAACAGTGGCAATAATAGCTACGCTATTTGGTCGACAATGCCTGTAGAAAACCTAAGACTCTTTGTCCGCAAACTGCGGACACCCTCTGGCCCTTTTAGGGGACTAAGAACATAAAACAACAGCCACCCTCGAACTGTGTAGTAAATACTTTGTCACTTTAACTGTTCTTAGTAGTGTTATTTTTTCTAAGAATGCTTTTCCATTCGGATATAGCTGGACAAAATCGGGTTATACGTGATTTTTAGGGATCCCACTGTCACTGAACCCATTATCAGCTATTACGATTAATAAATACATGTGAACCTTTAGTTGAGTTACAACAATTACAAACTATAAGATCTTGTTATTTAAGAGCTAGTTGTGTAAACAAAGATCAAGTTATATTATAAGTGTAATTCAGTAAAGTTTGCCATAATGAAACACAAATCAGACTTCTGGACTTAGAAAGAATGTATAAATACACAATACACATTATACACTCACGCCTTCATTCCCAGAGTGAGGTAGGCAGGGCTACAGAACTGCACCAACTCTAAAAACTTGTTGTTAATTCTGGAACTACATTTTGCACAAACTGGCTAAGATGTTTACCAGTGTACATTAGTGACAGGTTGGGAGCCCATTGCCAAATACACACTACAAGCCTTTATTCCCTTATTCGCCTCTTACGACTTCCACGGGAAGACATGGAGTGGCACTATTCTATGCCGGCACCACGCGGCAAATGTATAAATAACAGGAACTTATTCGTTATACTTACAAACAATTTCTGAAAATATTTATAATTGCATTGCATAACAATCTTAGGTCGTAATTGTTATACCAGAACAATGTATACAAGTGTATCTTTACAAGTGTATCATTTAAATTGAATATAATACATATATCATCAACACAATCAAACAACAGTTAGGTCTATTTGAACACTTCGACATCAAGATTAATTAAAACATTCAAGTCGTGCCAAGTTATCCGCTGGCCTGCCTGATATCCAAACAGTCTATTGACATAACTGTTTAGTATGCAATGTATCGTGTGCTACGTGCTTTATCCGAACCCGGGATCTTAACACATTCACGGCCACCTGACCTACAAATGTATGTAATTACAATACGGCTGGTGTGTCATCGGTTCTGAATGTGTTAAGTCGTCGATGTGTACTAACAATGCACGATAAGAAAGCCGAATGATGACTCTCTATTTGGAAGTGATTAAACTTCGATGTGGGGATCGAGTGACCAGTAACTCGTTTGAGATTTCTATCGATATTTTCTCAATAGGTTAAAGATGTCAACATAAGTATATACATACAAGATTGTGATTTTGTATGGATATTGCAGACGTTGTATCGGTGTTGAAACTTTAATGCTTCATTTACAATTATAATCGGTTTCATTAATGTACACCTTGCTAATGATGTTCGAAAACATCTGAGAGTTGTAATTATTCGGACATATTTACGGCTTTGTTTCTAACACGTTCTTGGTTCTTATTTATAGAAAAATTATGCGTTCTTACTACATTTTTTCATTTTAGTAGTGGTACATAGAGATTGAACTGCAAAAGTTTTAGGTAGTTTGAAACTTAAATTACTTGCTCTTTGAATTTGAGATGTTTACAATAAATTCTGGGCGGCGTTGCCAATAAAGGCTGAAACTGGGTGAGGTAGTTTAAATGAAAAAGATGCCTAAAACTCCTTGTCCTTGTTGTACTATTAATAAAAATAATGAGAATCTTGAAGATATACGGTATATCCAAAATATTGATACGTATAATACGTATACGTATATTTATTCATCAATTCTTCTGTAATAGTTTAAATAAAATATTAAAAATTATTTCATCATGTTAAAGATAATTAGTGTATATTACTTATTATGTTTAATGGCCGTAGTAGATGGTTTAAAATGATGTTCCTATCACCACATCTCCGTCCGACATTTCACACGGCGCGTTGCATTCTATTAACGCTTTGAGTTAGTATTATAGAGTTCCGCTCGTATATTTTTATTTGACTACATAATCTATTTACCAATATTGACCAAATATTGCATAAGAACTCATTCCACCTGATTAAATTGAGTCGATCTGTTTTACAAGTTACTTACTAAATGCTATGCATTCACTGGTCTGAGTAAGTAAGTAAGGTCACCGAGTTAAGGAAGCTTTCATAAGCTCTCTACATGCAAAGGTTGTTTTTCTATTTTATGATTTAATGTATAAAAAAAAAAACGGAATATAAATATGACTCCTATGATGACACCATCCAAACGCTTAGCAGTCTTTTGTGAAATTGTAGTCGAGTAAAAAGATAATTATGTTAACACTTTTGCACCGTATCACATTAAAATAAGGTGCACAAATGCATACATATCTTTGAATACAACAACTGTAATTCTGTAACTGTGTAACTAATTTGCGTTACTTCATGTCCAGTGTAATTTGGACACTTGTTTGCTGACTGAATGAATAATGATGATGCATGAATCTTCCACATCTAGTGAATGTTGGTTAAATTTAGTTTAAGAATATGCTTTCATCGTCACTAACACACAGCCCAGTACTTCTTTTCATTTTAGCCATTTATGTTTTTTTTTATATCCTACGAAACCTCTAAAAATATGGACTTACCGCACATAGCTGCTTATAATGTAGTGATTATGCGTATAACGTCAAAACCGCGTAAAACATGTTCTCATTGAAAGTTTCGCATAAAGATGTTCCATTTTGATTAAATCGAAAGCCGTTGCTCGATTAACTTGCAGACTAATTCGGAATGTCAATTTATAAAAGGTTTTTTGCTCATTCGGTTTTTGCCGTACAGTGCCATATAATGAGCTAGCTATTCAGATGGCATCGATCTTGCTGCATGGCTACCATCAAATCGAATTTAATTGAGACCACGCGATAATATCAAATGACTTGACCAATCAACTAGCGAATACTCGAGCAAGATATTGAGAGTATAATGCTCTGATTATAATAAAATTAATATTTACTACACGTTTCTATTTATTTTACTATAGATGCATTACCTATGTAGTAGGTCCCCATGAAGTGGTAGCGTAAGCGCTCACAGTCAACTTTTTTAAAAGATACATTAAAATTTATTAAAAGGGCGTTTCAATTGTTAATTACAAAAATAAGAGTAAAAAATATCAACAATTTCCCTTCCATTTGGGCGATATTCTGATGTCATTGGATCAACCCCAATGAGCAATAAGTATCGGGATTATACTAGTACATATATAAGTGCATTACCTGATGTTAACAGGGGCATATAAAGTACATTTGGGGAAGACTCAAAGACTGTACGTAGAGACAATAAATGTCAATTTTGAAGGGATATAAAATTCATAGGCATAATAACGTGGCGAGGCAAACGTGAATTTTCCGTATTACCGCTCCGCCGGCCCTCGGCGTCGACTGCGTGACTTGGCTAGCGAAGAGATGAGATTAATGACAGGGGAGGACTCCGGCAGGCCACCGGTCACACCGTTATGTCATAATTACAAGACCGTTCATTAAGAACTTCACGCCTCTAAGCACAAGATTTTATCTCGTTTTGCCTTATTTTTAGCGTTAATAGTTGCGCGCACTGCTCTAAATAAAGTTTATAATTGTGAGCAATTGTGTTTCATTGCACCTTTGTGTAGTAGAGCGGTTAGCGGTTCTATTTATGGCTACAAAGAAACCAGATGAGGTAATTTGGAATGGAATACTTTTTTGTTAATTGCTAGTACAGATTAAGTCACCTCCACACTAATATAATCAGAAAGTCAACAAAACCTGTGAAAATACATCGGGGAGGTTTTGCTCATACGTATCCTACATTTAATATAATGACAGATTACTGGAGGGCTGGATTTTGGCCTATTCCTTGCGTATTCTACCTTGAATACGGCAATCACAATTATCGTTCAATGTATAAAATCTTGGCAACGGTGTGAGACAAGGAGCAAACGTTATCAGTTGTCGGATCTTACTTCCGATGGATTCGATTGTTCCGCCGGACTCTGACTCGAATACATTACAGCTGACCTGCCGGCGGACCGCCGAGCCCCCGCCAACGCCTCAGACATAACTCTATCAACCTTTTTGAGAAGATAATATAAAGTTATTTTCTATTGAACTATACATTTTACAAGGCCGTAAGGGCGACGCAAACGATTGTAAGCTCAATCTTAAGTATGTGTTCATGATCTAAAATTTGTACAAGATAGTAACGATTTACACTGTCACCCTTCATAGAAAATGTTGACAGTTGACACGAAAGAATTTATATTTTCATAGTAGTTGCATCTTGTAGCGCGTATATGACTTCCAGATTCCGTGAACGTGACACATTATTAAATTTCCTGATACTCCCGTAAAAGCAAAATGCGCGGGCACAAGAAGAAGACAAGAAGAAATAAATCAAATAGCATCTGCCTGAAGAATAGCAGTCAGCTTGTGTCGCGCACAAATTAAGTTTTGTTTTTATTTTTGAACAGTTTGTCAGATTGAAATGGATCTTTGCCAATATATAGCGTTCGAGTTTACCCATTTAGGACGGATATAAAATCTTGTTACTATAAAACAAAGCAGCTCAATAAGTTAATGCATTTACGATTTGTAAGGTCGTATATGATTGAATAGTTATGTGAATGTAATAAACGTGTAACGGAAGTTACGTTATTAACATTTCAAATCTATAAACACTATTAACTACCTATGCACGAATAAAGTATAGTAATTTAAACTAAATCCAAGGTTGTCTTTGAGAGCATGTGCTAATTGAAGTTACTTTAAATTAGTTTCTTTGCTTTTAAAATACACTTTATAAATTTAATGTAGAAGTAGATTAATTTATTAATTACTTATAGTTGCTAAAGCTCACTTACTAACGAGACATAACTTACCATGATACGACGCGGTTAGCCTAATTAATTAATTTGACAAACAAACAAATAACGAAAAATAATCAAAGACAAAATGTGTCAAACAAGGTGTCACTCAGTGTAATGACGTTGCAAACCTAACTGATTTTCAGCGGCCCCTATCTATATTGCTATTTTCACCTGTTAATTTAGCCTATTACCCCACAAAAACAGTTGGTAATAAAACACTTTTCGGTTGCATCAATGTCAATTGGCTGGTCACGAAGGAATAGTAACGCCCAGTCACGCCCGCTTGTTCCTGATCACCGCTTTCAGTTTTTACGCCATTGCATCCAAACAATTTAAGAATCAATAAACGAAATTTATCTTGTTATGAAACTCAGTATGGAATGAGGTGGAAAATGTAGCTTAGATTCTTTGAACAATTCGGGAAGAATTAGTTTTCTGTAAAATAAAACCACTTCACTATTCACTCACATTAAGTGATTAACTTTCTCAGATAATTATTTGACTTCATTTGGCTGTATTTTTATTTTCAACGTTATAATACTTAATCAATCAATAAGACAACATCGATCTTATCTCATTGTGTGAAATCCTCCATCCGTTCCCTAGCAAACACGTTGCAACTTAAATCATCTTTCATTGCTAACGGGTTACATGCACAATTACTTGCATTTATTGAGAAACGCTTCACGGCTGCTTCTCGCTATGATTGGTCGTTTAAAGTAATGTCGGCTATTTCAGTGTGTTACATTTTGAAATAGCTAAGATTCCCTTTCAAAGACTGTCGAAATCAATATAATAACTATGATATTTATTTGAACATTTTTAATGCTTCATCACATCATCATTAAAAATTCGTTGGAATAATATCATGAAATAATTAATTTACACATTGCTTTAACTAATATATCAGGTACATCTACAATTCTACATATATTTATTTGTGCACATATAACACACATTTTTATACGAAAAAAACCGTTTTACAAAAGGAAATAACGTTAAAAAAATTGAACGCCTATTACGCCTATGGTGTCTCAGAAAACATCCAGTTACAAGTCAGCGCCAGAAAACACATTAGTTTAAACGAGCTCCCGCATAATATGCACTTCATAATACGATATTGCTGGATTGGAGAGCTTTTAAACGAATGCAGATGCTCTGCTAGTTATTTGTGTTGGTTTTTTGGTGTTTATTAGATTCTATTCACGTTTTCTGGGATGTAATGACAGGCGTGGAGGAGACAGGAGGGACCGTTAGTGAGCGCGCGGAATTTCGCGTACCGTTAGTCGACCGCGGGGCACCGCTTGATTGTGGTCCGTCGTAAACATAAGTACTTAATGATATTCGGCACAATCTTCTCGTCTATTGTAATCGATATGAGAGCGCGCGATGCGTGCTCCATCGAAAATGGTTGTAGCTACGTCTAAGTATTTACAAATAGTTAGATGACGATCGTGTCAGTGAAGTGACACTCTATCCACGTCGTTGCGTGTGGGTGTCAGTTTACTTCTGCATCATTATTGTTTACTAAAACCTAAGGAATAGCTTCCCATAAGTTATTTATTTTAATTTATCAGCCTGAAATTTCTCACTACTTGGTGGCTCCTTTCCACTGTTCCACGTACTTACGTACTATCTTGTACAGGTCCCCACCGGTGTTGGTTGAGGCTCATCTCACCAAACGTCGCCTTGATCTGTGGCGATGCCGGATTACTTGTATTGCATGGGAATTATTTTGGTACACACTTAAGCCCACAATTCCTCCGGCATGCGACAGGCATGCCCAGCCCATTTCAATTTGAGTTCACCGGTTGCTTAAGCTTTTGGCTACATGAACTATCTAGGTTTGAAGCGTTAGTACTGCTTGTAATCCCGATGCGGTCTGTTAAGTGATTTTCGATACTAAAGTTATGTCAGTGTATAGTTACCAGCAATAATATATTATCTAACGTTTGTCTCATTGGTAATGCATTTTTTTTTTTGGTAATCGCCTGAAGCGCCAAAGACAAAAGTCCTTGCTTTTGTTTGCTTTTTGCTTTAATTACTTTAAGAAAAAAGGGCAGAGGTGAAAATCCCTTCCGGAGACCTGGGAATGGAGGGCCCAGGTACTGCCGGGCTCGCACCGGCTAAAAACACCAATGCCCCTATTACCAACTAGAATTTAGACTCTCGCGGATACTACCCCAGCCAGTGCTGAAAGGGCGGAAGAGAAAGTCCTTCCTCCGTTTACATATCCGCGGGGTTTTCCAAAAAGGGGATAGGAATGGGGGTTGGGATGGGGGGGAGACTTATAGCTATGTGAGTCGCGGAGTGGGAATCCTGACGCATGCATGCTTACAGACTACGGGCTTCCTTTCTTTTGCCCGTCAATGGAAGGGTTGGGTCGGAGATCTTTTTGGACCACTTGTGTGGCTGTGGATACCATCTTTATGGGTGGGGCTACCCTTTTTGAGGCTTTCTCTTTTGCCTGGAGATACTATTTTTGCGCGTGTATCCTAGCGCTGCCCTCTTTTGTGACCTCTTCCATTGCAACTTAGCCTATACATGTGCTATAATTTAATGGGGGGGGCAGGTGTCAATTTCACGAGGGACCAGTGAATCGCGCGCCTTACCCCAGCCTGTGCTGAAGGGCCGGGAGAGAAAATCATTCCCCCGTTTAGAAGGCCGCAGGATTTCCCATCCCCCGTCCTACCGACACCCGTTAGGTAGTAGGGTGGTGCGTGCGTCAGGAGGTTGCTTATAATATAGCTAACTCTAACTTTAAGTGTATGTTAGACACTGAAGGTTAAAGCTAGCTCTGGGTTTAACATATGGAGGTCATTAGAACAAAGAAACACAGTTTTTAACAGAGACCATTAGAGATGGGCTTAAGTGGGTTGGAAGATTTTATACTGTTTATTGCAACATCCTACAAGATTACGGGTGCGTTGGGGATTTGTTGTTTTCGGTTTGGGAAGAGGGAGAAGAAAATTGGGCAGATGGAAGGGGGGATACAGGTACGAGGGTTTGAGGATTGGAAGGAAGGGGGGCCGAAAGGTCTACTTCAGACGCTGATCAGAGAATGGTGCACTCAGGATCGCACCCGGCCTGTGGGCCTGGGCTCGAGACCGACTGCCTCAGACCGTGGAACTCGTCAAAGTTCCTCCTGGTTGCGTTTTTCTGCGCTAGCCACCTCGAGTTTAACTCTGAGCGAGCGTTCACCAGGTCTCTCTCTACCAGTTCCCGGTCCAGTCCCTTCTCCAAGCAGAATCTGAAGTATACCCTTTCCGGATCCTGGTCGTCACCCGGCAGTCCACCGTTTGACAAGACAATCCTGTTTGCCACATATGAATTTGAGTCTATGGCAGCGTCCCTGTGGTGTCTAAAGAAGGCAAGCTGAAGTCGTGCCCTCTGGTAGACACCACTGTTCGATAGGAGGCTGGTTGCTATCCTTTCGGCGAAGTCGCTGCCATAGTCCAAACCTATTCCGTTCCCTTTGCTTTCGGGGGGGGTTTTGGCTTCGGTTTCCTTTTCCTGGTCCTGGGTGCTGGTTCCTGTCGACCTCATCATAACCGGCTCCAAGACCATCTGTCCGTTGAAGGAAACCTCCCTGGTTGCCTCCGGGTTCTTTGTGACCTTTCTGACCCGTCCGCTCCTATGAACCTTAACCGCCTCTTGGCTGGTGTTCTCCTGGACTGGTCCTCTGGGCTTGCCTGGGAGGCCGTTTCCCTCACGAACTTTACTTCCCTGAGCCAATGTTTGTTGCGACGTTTAGTAGGTGTAGGCGTCATTCCTTTTTTTTTTTTAATGCATTAGTAGAATTTACGATTATGTTAGAATTAAGTACCTTATGAATGGTAATTAATTTATCATCCAAATAATTTGCGTTAATGAGCTGTTTATTGCTGATATTTTCCACTTTTCTTTAGAAGCTGTAGTATCTTGTGCATGGTCTGTCCGGATCGCTACCACCATCTCATTTAACCTACCACCAAGCAGCAGTGTTCGCGAAGACAACCGGTGAAATTACTAGCATAGAGGTATTCCATCTTAGTACTCAGGGTTGGCAACACATTCGCAGTCTTAGGGCCCTATTAATAAACTAATCTGAACTCCAATGCTCGTCTCGAGATGCGTCAAAAATTACAGTGTTCTATGGTTTGACGTTTACTTTGACGTATCTTGTGACCGGCATCTCGGCCAAGATGAGTTTATTAATACGGGCCTTAGGATTGCAGTCTTAAGACTGTAGTCTTGAGAATGCAAATGTCTATGGGTCTCAGATTCAACTTACCTTTAAGTGGCCAGTGTGCTCATTTCCCTTCTTTAGGCTATAAAAAAACTTAAAAGCTTTTAAATTTTGATAGAAAAGTGTCATAAAATTTAATTTATTATATGAGTGTTGAAGCTGTGTTATGTACAAAATTACGTTTCATATTTAAATGTAAGCGGATCCTTTCTCACCCAACTTGATACTACTTTAAGCCAATACACCGACTAAATAATACTTGCCGAGTTAATATTTGGCCGCCCAATTATTTATGAAGGGTGAGCTAAATTTCGCCGTTCGGTAATGTATTTTTCAAATTGGTAAAACGTATTTATATTCGTTAAAACATAAAAAAATACCAACACTTTTCTGCTATGATTTTAGGTTGAAAATGTTAATGAATATTCCATTAAGTATTCAAATGGATCTGTTGATGTATAAATTCAGTCTTCGAAATTATAAAGTAAGTTTTAGAAATACAATCTAATTTTGTCTTTGATAATGTGATCACGGTATGCTGACCTATATACTTCGTCTTAACAGTTCTGTTGTATGCCGTTAGATAAGTAAGTATTGTAAATTATAAGAGATCAATTTTAAAAAACAACCTTTCAAATCAGACTGCATAACAATTTCATATCTTCTTGATATAGTATAACAAAAATAAGAATAAGAAAATTTTATTTCATAATTACAAACACCTTATATTTCATTATAATACCCGCTGTTTAATATTCATACAATCGTCATAAACAACCCGTGAAATCTTAATCGATATTGTTTTTCAGACAACCAAATATTTAGAACTTATACTTGTACATCGGTACCCACCTCTCTTCAGTCTTGGGCAGTAAAAAAAATATACTGACAGAATCACACTATAATACCACTTCCACTGCCAACTAGTACGATTTGTTTTATGTTTTGAACACTAAAGCCAAAAAGGGAGGAATACGTAGGTCAATTAATTGATTACAGTAATTTAGTTTTAAGTAAATTGGCTGAAATTAATTAAAAGAATTGATTTGTCTAAATTAACAGTTTTTTGGAGGTGTTTATATCATCGTACGGTCATCCAAGTTTAATCCTCCATCACTAAAGAACTATGTAAATAAAATCGTAAGAAGTATATTTGCTTTATACTTTGATATACTTAGTTGAAATATAGCCAGGAAATAAATTGGAGATCTGTACGTTACCTAATCCGTGTTTTATTGCTGACTTCCAACCTTCTAGAGAGAAATTAAAAGAAGAAGAAGAATCTTTCTATTCGTACAGTATGAAACAACTAAAGATTGAGAGCAAATCTTTTATAATGCTGTCACGAGTTCCAACCCGTCTTACTGACCGTGAAAATTAATTTTCTCTGCATCTTTGTGCGATCGCTACATAACCGAGTAAAGTCGGTGTGACTTTCATCGCCGCACGACGCGACTGCGACGAATCGGAAATGCGCAAATTGATCTGCGACATAATTTTAGCTTAATCTCTGTTCGGATGCGCCACTAGGTTATTTATAATATTCTAAGAAACTCAAGAATAAATCAATTAACACTAACATAAGAACAACGTTAGAATTTAGAAAGCAAGTTTAATGTTACATTCATTCATTAGACACAAATATTTGAATTCCACTGTATTTAGAGCATGTGAGATTTGTTCAAAAATATTAACTTTGAAGATACTTTAAACCAACTTTATGACGAGATCTATTGATTTATTTCAACATAGCACACCGGAAAATAACACATTGCCATGTTATCAGCAACGGGCTTCGTCAAGACGTTTTACATAGGAATGATCATCCTCAATACGCTTTCCTTAACACTAAGAGACTAAATTTTAGAACACAGACTTATCCTAAATAAATGAAGAAGATGAAGATGATGGTGGTGTATGACGAGATTAATAAGTTACATCGCGAAAGGCAAACTTAACTTTATATTTGCGTTGTATCAACATAAGAATATTAGCAATACTTACGAGTACTAACGATGGATATATCAGTACTCCTAAGACTAAGGCTTGACCTTGACGTTTGATCTTTAATTCGGTCAGTCACGATATGCCAATACTCCTTTGAATTCCGTTCGTATTTGCCCAAGATTGTTTGCTAACATTGTTTCATTGATGTCGACAAACACCGGAGCTTTGAGTCCATACTTTATGCTTTGTAATTTTAGAAACATCGATAAATCATGAGTTACGCAACTTTTTTGTTTTGACGCATGAACATTATTGTGGAACCTTGAGTATTACGGTCTAGTGATTTATCAAGATTCAAAACTATGTTTGAGCCTTACTTAATACGGTTTAAGGACATTAAAAAAAAACATTTTAATCATGTAAAATATACATCATCATCATCACAGACAAAAGAAGAAGAAAAACACTCAGTCTAAGTAAATCCTCAAGCAGTATTTCTGAGAAATCTTTTTATTTATGGCATCTAGATTGTAAATGAGCACACAGGCCACTGATGGTAAGTGGTCTCTCAGGCTTATAGGGGGTTGCTAACCCTGAGGACCAAAATGGAAAAACAGCTACTAGATTATCCTAATGTTGCTTTGATGCACGATTCCGACTCGCACGCATTTGACCACTTTTTCACGTCTTGACTGTAATATAAAAAAAATGGCGCTGGCAGCCACGTCTCGGGTCACGGCCTCTATATCGCGCTCATCTCAAATCATGACTCAAATTGATGGGCAAATCGTCGAGTGCCTGATAATTTATAATGAGTTATCTTGGAGGTTGTGTTGCGCAAGACATTTGTGCACAACAAATGCCCAAACAATCGGCGAGAGCTTGTATCTAGTCGAGCGATGAGTCAATCTGACGTGCTAGAACCGCAGCCTTCTAAAGGTCGGCATTTCGGCAAATAATACATGTCACACTCAGTAACCCTTTTATTTAACGCTTGGGACTTCATATTTGTAACGTTGTTGTACCTAACTTTATTAAACTTTTATTTGTGCAATAAAGAGTTTACATACTACATTTTACTAATATTATCAATGCAAAAATGTGGGAATGAATGTGGGTTAGTATGTTTGTTAATTCGGCGCGCTGGCTGGATGGATTTTGATAAAATTGGGAATTAAGAAAGCTTATACCCTAAATTAACACAAAGACCTTTTATCTTGAAAATTTCACCGTTTGTATGGGATAATCAACGCAACAAAGTCGCGGGCAGGAGGTAGTAACGTATAAAAACAGTTAACGGAATACCAAGGATAGGTTCTAGAATGTTCAAAATTTACATGTGTTTTAGGATGCAAGGACAAATTGCTCCGCCGCCATGATTATTTTAATTGTAGCTAATTCAAAGAATGTCGCCTTAAGCAGGTCACGTACGTGAGGCTCTTAATTAATAGTAAATTGTTTATAGAACATGTTGCTGCATTTTGTTACTACTTCAAAGTAATTGAAAGTAACATTCCATAATCTATGCATATAAACCTCTTCCAGGACTGAAACACCATGCACAACCTAAACCGCTGGAGCTAGGGACTTAGTTTGGAGGGAGCATTCCATGGATACCTTTTTTACGCTGGCTAGATGCTTTACGCATACCTACCACCTGAACCCATGGGTTGCGGGGATTCAAGGTAGATATGTGGGACTCACTAGCCGAGAGTGGTAGGAATAACCCAGGGATTATCCCACAACGTCGTTGTTGGCGAGAGCCGCAGGTTCTGTATGCGCATTCGACTATGACCTCCTTGGATACCTGCCCTAGGAAGCAGTAAAAAAAGATTTACCTGATAGATTTTTCTAAACGCAACCCCTAACAGGAAAACATAGGGAGAGTAAAGCAAAACTAAGTATGCAAGTACTTATGAAAGTCGCGGGCATCTTCTATGTTGAAATATAACCCGACTGAAGTTCCGCTTGAGCTTGCTAATTGAATTATATAGTGAAAGTAAATTAGAGCATGAAGTATACATATGTGGACCCGAAACGCTAATGCCGTCAATATTACATTCACTTTCATGTAATATTGACGTAAGGTTACATCATTTCAATATTTGAAAAGAAAAGTTAGTAGCACGCTGTCTAAGTACAGTTTTTTCAGACTATTGAAGTTATACTCTACACTATTGTTTCAAGATTTTTTATTTTGAAATTATTTGAGTGTTTTAAAATCAGTCGAGATAAAATTCTATGCAACCAATAATTTTACGATTATGTCAGTTAGAAGCCGGGTCTGCATTAGTCTTTTTTTATTGTTGTTTTTTTTACCTCCTGCTGGGCTAAGTTCTTCATTATTTTTTCTCCAAACGTTTTGCAAATTGTTGCTTTTAACAATAAATAACTTCTATAGAATTATGAACAATAGACTGCAAATATTATGATGTGTAAATATTCTACTATTAGTTTGTTTCATACAGAAAGTGCTCGTTTGGCAACTCATTGCCTAATCTTCAGGGATTCATCAACTCACTTCGCAACGCAGTAAAATATTATATTGCTAATTGCCACACGCCATAAAGTATTTAGGGTATTTGTTGAATGTTACACTCGGTACATTTCAACTTGTTCGTAGTTAGGTGTTGTAATTACAGTATTACAGTAATACACATTGCTTGTGTAATTAACTATAAAAGTAACAAGTTTTTGATTTGCGTAGGTATTTAGGTACCTATTCACCTAACGCTTAATGGTTAGGCATATACTAGGTATTTCTTTTGGACTTTAGTCCAGTAAATACTACAGCTGACGGTATAAAACTTTTTAGAAGTGGCACTAAGCAAAAGTACCGAGTACGATAACGACGTAAGCCGACAGCGCTTTTCGTTGTGCAGAAGTATTTCAGTAATAGACTGCACAAAATATTATGGAGGTTGAAGACATTTTTATTAGGTTCTAGTTAGGCATCGGTACCAGACGTGCATATTCTTTTTAACCGAACTAAAGGGTACTTAAGTTTAGCTTTGAGGGTCAAATGTTACGGCTACGTCGGCCCTTCATAAAAGTCAAATCGCTCCCACTGGTAGTAAAACTAATAGGTACCTATGTAATTTCATTTCTGCCGACGCATGTTCTTCGCTTGAACGCATGCAATAATTTATCGCTAAAATTTTAATGCTTTCGAGGCACACCTTTGCGACTAAACTGGCTAATTCCTAAATTTAAGAACAGTATGTTCGAAAATCGTCGGGCAACGGCAAATTCGTAGCCGTTAATGGAATTTCCGCATCATAGGCCAGCGAGCCGCGGCGCAGGCATGTCTGCCGGCTCGAACATGCCCGAGCGGTGCACCACGCCGCGCTACGCCACGCCACGCCATCGCGCGCTACGCCTCGCTTCGCCACGCCACGCTAGTGAAGCACGACCCTCGACCGTCCGACCATGCTACACGGCTAGACCTACACGCTCACCCCAACCCTCACATTAATCCGATTACTCCTAAAGGCAGTTTGCATCCAAAAGGATTGGGGGTGTGTTCAAATGATTTTTGCATGTGGCATTTTGACGCCGGACCCCTTAACCTAACACCTTTCACGAGGCTTAATTGGATCTCTACGCTTTGTTTTACAATGAGCAATGAATATTAATAAACAGAATCGAAGGCGACACGCCGGCAAGAGTGAAAGTCGCGCCCCAAACGAATTCAGAATAGATTTAAATTGCGATAAATCTTACTTTTCTTTCGGAAGTTTAAACATTTTTTCTCTGACAAATGATGAAGTGGGTTCGGAATAGGCGTTGCAAAGAAACTTCCAAGTCGTTTTCATCCTGTCATCTGGCTGGATAGACAGATTCTGATGGACCATCTCGCTTCGATTCACTTTACCTTTAATTTTAATTATTTTCTAAACACGACTATTTGTTAAAATGTGCTGATGTCTAAGTTACACAGTACCTCTGATAAATATAATAAGTGGTAACTATTGCGAAATAGATTGGGTTTTTTATTTTATTTTCATCGTTACGTAGATTACAAAGTTACGATTTAGTTAAAAGAAAAAGGAAGATGAAATATAATACCACTAGAGCATGAATCTATTTGAGAACTTAAGGTTTCGACGTAAATATACTCAATTTTACTAAAACGCATTTTTATCGTATACAACTCAATAGTTTTCAATTAGTTCTACTGCAAGCGTGAACACAGAGATCGATCGTGTAAACATAGGTCCAATCATAGATTCCCAATTTGAACATAACACAGCTCAAATAAAGATATCAGCACTCAGTCGGAATCAGTGCATACTGCCTGGTTTGCTTGATTTTAATCAAAAGTTTCGATTGGACTGCCAGCCATTCGTGAGAGTGCAGCGGCGGCGCATGCTCGCTCTCACGGTATGATCGGACTTTAATAGCCGCACCCCAAATGTGTGTTCAATTTAAATTCGGATTTGCAGTTTCATAATTGTTGAAAGTTCCCGCGATGTATGACAAGCCGCCACTGCCTTCGTCCGCTTCCCGAGACACATGCAACTTGTTATAAGTTTGACATGGTAGGCGGTACTAGCCGAGAAAGTTGCCACGGGCTCGAATAGTTGAGACGCGTGCACGACTCCACACATTATTTAAGACTAGATAATCTGACGGTTTGTATATTAAATGAAAAGTGTACCTTCGTCCTACAAAAGAAAAACAGAATAAAATTCCTCTCGTTTTCTTTTATGCGTAAGACAAAAATATGATCCACAAAGAAAGCATTTTAAAATGAAAATTGAAGGTGGGTAAATCTCAACGGTCCAGAAGCTCCATTAAGTGAAATAAAAATAAATTGTACTCAAAGTGGGATAGCCGCTCAAATTAAGCACCTGAATAAATTGTGTGATAATCCGTAGCAGTCTTTTAATGCTTTATTTAAAGCAGCCTCTGGCGACGAAAGCGTACAGAAACGAATGAGATAATGATTACTCTCATTTCATTACTTCTCCTTGATCCTAGTAATTGAGGAAATTGTACTGAAGTGTGATAAGAGAGCGAGAGAGACGACGGAGAGACAGAGTGCGAGCACATTGGGTGTTGTTGCGTGGGCCCATCAGGGATTTCTTAATCGTATTAATGCCTTTTCACCTGGGGGTGGGCAATGGTCCGTGACGAGCGAGCATAAGGCGCAGACACTCCGTTCCGACACTTAATCACTGCCAAAGCCTCGAACTTTGCTTTCATACTAACTACTTCCTTACAGACTGTGTTCATTACCAAGATAAATAAGTAGCTACTTATTTATTATAAAGTTAGAGTTAAAGGTATGCTCGTTCTGGTAATAAAATCCTCAGCGATGCTCCGGATAACATTTTGGCAGAGAGGAAAGTGCAGATTATGCGCGTCTGAGGTGTTTTAATTTATATTTTTTCTGCGAAACTGCGAGCAGAGTTCATAATGGACAAAACATTAGCTTGGCCTACTTTACTTGAAAGCTTTCAGGGCATTGCGATTGCGACTCATCTTGTGTTAACATCGCCGGTCCTCTGTACAACAATCACCAAATGACTCTTTTGTCTCATTAGCTTTTTGGGGGCTACTTCAGTAAAAATTGGTTTGTTCAAATCTGTATTACAGACATTTATCCTGCTTGAATTATTAATAAAATTGCTTGTTTTCTTTGCAATTATTATAAGTTAAACAATGAACTGACTGTAAGTTCTGATGACAAATTATCTGTAAGTAATTAAAAACAGAGGCAAGGCATTGTGTGATCAAAAAAGTTATCAAATACTCAAGTGAGGCAAGGGGCCAACGTGCAAGAAAGTTAATTGATATGTCATAAAACAGTCATCTCGAAGTAGACTATAGGAAAGCCATAATCGCAGGCAATTTAATTTAACGACGTCTATAATAAATTAGTGATTACTAAGTTATTTATGGATTTCGTCGCGAACCGGTGTGGCGGCGCAGTGAAAGCTGACGAGAGTGAAAACTGCAAAAATCCGACTTGGCCACTTTCCTATGCGGGACGCCTCGTGTGATAGACTGGTAGCCACCTGTCTCACTTCCCGGCGCGAACCGGATGAAAATTATATGACTTTCTCCAGGTGCTCAAGCATGTGTTAGTGCTGTATTGAGATTTATTTCCTTGAATTAAAATCCTACAATGTCGTCGGCTTTATTTCATCTTTATTGCCGCCTAGGACGCATTTGTGAATGGAGTTTGTTATGATTTACAATATTGGAACGGTACGACTCTCGCTTCCACAAAATGTAAAAATATTGGGTTGAAATATAAAACATTCCTCTAGTTTTAACACACTATCATATTGTCTTTTTTCTTTTTCTTCTTGTTTCTAACGACATTTTGGGTGATTTTTTATATACCTATATTTTTTCGGTCTCTGTCTTTTTGTCGAGCTAAAACTTTAGGCACTAAAATACATTACTTGTTTTAATATAGTTATTTACATAAATTAAGGAAGTGAGGATTCTAGTTGCTAACAAGTTCTACGATATCAATAACATACATCATTTCAAAGGGAGAGGGAGGGAGGTTCCGCTGGAGTAATTAATGGTCAAAGATACATGCCTTTTAATAACCAGGAGCTTGTTTATAATTACTTTATAGTTCTGAGGCGGTCAGCGACTGCGTTCAATAAACTAGCTTTTGTCGAGTAACTGAGGTGTAATTTTTTAACCAATATATGCCACACTGCAGGATATTAGCCGCGCTGCGCTCTTATAAAAAATAAACTTGTTCATTAAATGGAACCAACGTTTTTGGAAATAAAAGCAAAATCATCTAAACAACACTACACTTTATGAAATCACAGAGTCACAAACCTGATGGTTTTGCACGGGAATGTTTGGAAGAAAGAACCTGTATATTGTTATGTTGATCGATTGTTTCCTCAATCGATCAACGTCGAAAACACGTTTCCATTGTATCAATATCGAATGTATAACCGTTTTAGATAAACAAAGCCAATATAATGGTCATTTTAATATTTTCGATACAGACATTGCATTGCTTATCCTTAAGCAGAGCTCAGATTTATTCAGGAAGTAGTTTTTTTGTAACTAATATTAAGATATATCTTATCTTATCTTACTAATATTATAAATGCAGAAGTTTGGATGTTAGGACAGCTGAACGTATCTGGATGATAGCACACGAGAATTGGACAGTTCTCGAGGGAATTTGTAACCAAAATATTTTACTGAGCGTTCAAGTATAAGGTGGATATATGTATATAAACAGTAAAAATCGAAGTAGATGATAGATTGTGAGCGTAAAATTTCTTATTTATAGATATTGTGCAAAATGTATGTTAGTTAATTTCGTTTTTTAATCTAAAAAAAAAAGTCGGTTTGTAATCGACTACGGTAGTTAAATATGACTGTCATTGCAAAGTTGTCTTGCGATTTAGAAGCAATTTCTCGCCGGGTACAGTTAGGTCCAGTTGCCCTAGTAGTTGTAGGTGTATCTGTTATCTTGCGGTGAGCCTAGATCTAACCGCAACATGCACCGGTTTCGACACTTGCATTGAAAGTGCACCACAATTCGGGCCACCGGCCGGTGCGGTGGAATAATTAGGAGCCCATGTATGAACCGCATTATTTAGACATTTTGACTTATTAAAAATAATATACAACATTAGCTCACTCAAAATATAGGATGTGAAAGTTTAGTAAAAATAAAATTGATTAATGTTAGGGGACAGTCACACAAATTGACATAGTCTCCCAAACTGAGCGCTAGGCTAACTCTGCGTACTACCTAGTCCGGCCATAAGTTCTGTTACTAAGGTTGAATCAAATAAAACTAACTAATGTTTATTTTTTTATTTCATTACGTATAAAAATTAAAAGCGTAATTAATGTTAATTTTGAAGAACAAATAATCATTCTATTTAGTCGCCGCAATTTCCGAGACGATCTTTTAACATTCACAGCCGGCATCGATGAAATTACGCATGACTTTCCTGTAAAATTAACTCTTTTTAAAAAGCTTTAAAGTTAGTCTTTACCAAAGAACTTTTTTGTTTAATATTATAAAATTTCCTATCTTTGTGTATGTTTAGAGACCAAAATTATATTTCTCAACAAGACTCAATTCCAACTTATGAAGCAAGAGATTTGGTATGTTTTTCGTATTGCTGCAAATTCATGTGAAATCGTAAAGTTGATTTAATGAGACATCAAGATTAACTGGTGTACAATCGGATCTTTAATTACTTGAAATACATTTGTATCAGAATTTAAAGCTAAAAATCTGATAAATCTGTCACGAAAATTTGAACTCTCTACAAGAACTCTTACAAAAGTTGTGGCTGTTATCAGTATCATCGTCGTACATAATTTGAACTATGATTTTCTGTCCCAAATCAGTATACTTCAAACTCGTACATCAAATAATTGCAATAGTTTAAAATACATTATTTTTAATTATATTTTATATAAATCAAATTTTTGATTAATATACAGGTCTAAAACCTATGAAAACTCCTTTAATTTATTTTTTAAATTGTAATAAAACTCAGTAACAGAACTTATGACCCGACTAGGTAGATAACGATGAACTGCACTTAGGTATATAAAGAAATATATAGAAAACATCCAAGACTCAGGAATATTTAATAATTTTGGACATTTGGGTTTTAGTTTTCCAATTAATGAAATTTTGAATGTAATTAGTGCATAGATAGTTCATTCAAGTCATATATAATTCTTATGGGTCACATTGGGACATAGGATACCTACTATCAATTCAAGAAAAAAATATAAATTTGAATTTGCGTTAAAAAACAGGTTACACGCAGCCAAAGACAGATGCAGGTTATGTTTTATAAAGTTCAAAAGTGAATATTATCATTAGAATAGGTCGCGTAGCTCCGCGTTTTAATAAGCTTATGGAACTATTCTTGTGGTAACTTTATCCTTCTTAAGAACAGTCAAACGAAAAAGTAACTAAGTCAGAGTTCCAGGATAATCCGCTTATGGTAATCCCTTTTTTTAATTAATTAATGTTTTTAACATGTTTATTAGTTATGTGTACTTTCTTATATAGCCGGCAGTTACATTGATAACTTACAAGGCTGTTTGTAAGTAACAATTTCAACTTCCTCAATTAAACTTGAGGCTATAATTTTTAAAAGGTAGATTAGAAACTCTAATTGTGGATTGTACGTATCGCTAATAGATCGGAGACTTCTAGCCTCAGTCCAATTCAGGGTTGTTCACTTATTACTTGCCCTAATGTGCCCTTTAACTTTTATGGGGCAAAGTTGCGGAATGAGGCGGTCCAGGGGCCCCGCGGGACTAATATAGGGCAAGAGTTTTATCTGCAGCTAGCTTTGTTCAAATTCATATTAATGTTACGGCTGCACTTTTACTTAATACTTCCTCTTTATTTTCAGCTTTATTACCTACCTTTTATTTTTAATTAAGTGTTTAAAAAAAGATACAACTCTAAGGACTTAGAGTTTTATCCCCATGAGGAAATCTCCCAATCCGTACCTTCTTTAACTTCTTATAGAGTTTTATCCAATATTATTATTATTATTTAGAATAAAATCTCTATGGTATTTTCATTGATGGTAATTGCTTTTCTGCGTCTAGATATTTAACGTGATCGGCTATTTTTTTTCTTGTTGCGGTAGCTACTTGTGGTGCAACGTTCCAGTTTGCAGTTTCTTGCGCACCAGCGGTTCCGTTTTTATACGGTTTTTTGACGACTGTCTGCGACGTGATAATATTTAGCGCCTTTTTAGCACCGATGCAAAAGGAAATATGTGATTAGCTGACGTTTTAAACTTTTGTATCCGCATGATGCCAAATTTGATTTCTCGATTTCCCGTAAGCTTAAAGTAGTATACAATTGCATTTATTTACAAGGCAAAAAAGTTGGTTTCTTACCTAAAGTTGGTGTTTACGGTGAAAATATTGAAAATACGAAAGCGACCTACAAACCAAGTTGAGTTATTTCACCGATACTGGTAATCACACCGTGCACTCATTTCCTTACACCTTAATTTTAAACTAAAGCTATTAAAGTACCGTTACATCGTCCAACTACCTCGCATGTAGATTAAAGGGCCCGTTATAAAGAAACCATTATAAATCACCCTTTACAGTCTTAACACTTCATCGGCTGAAGGTAGAACAATTACTGGGGAGTGTATACAGAGAAGGACGCGGTAATTTTGTGATATCTATTAAGTTATCTCAGGTGCGTACGGTAAATATTCTGAGTGTCCTCAAGCATCGGATTTGGGTGCTGGATGTGGCTTGAGATTAAAGACGAGGTAATTGTTGGGTAAATATTAGGGAATACAAATTAACCGGTTATTAGACGTTTTTGTATGAAAATAACCGGTTATTTACATTCCCTAGTACCTAAATATGTGTTAATAAATCCCAATTTTTTTAATTTGTCACGTTAAATAAGTAAAGGGGGTTGTAGTTGCCAATGCAAACTTTATCGGAACAAACTCTTTAATACGAGTACATCTCAAGAAGAGCCCTTTTGTCACGCAAAAAAGCACCTCGTACATTTTTTGGAAAGTAAAAAATGTTTGTATTAAATTATGGCATAAGATGTTTTGAACAAATAAATACTATACAGCCTTACGCCATGATCGAATTTCTGTAGCTATTTTTGTAATACACTGGGAATACCGGTACGGTTCTTTCCCTGATAAAGAACTTTCAAGTTTTTAAGTTTTCTTCTAGAGTGGTAAAGCCCATTCATGATATGAATAAACCGTGACTTTTCCGCGAAAATTTTATTTCCGCACGAATACCTAGTACCGCGCGGGTGTCGCCCGTTTCTTAACAGCCGCCCGGAGTGGGGACGCGCTAAATTATTGCGAATATATATGCGATAACGCAATACCTCGCTCGGGGACCGCCATTGTGCTCCCTACACCGGAGTCGCGTCGCATAAACTTATCCAATTACTTGCAATTTATACCAGAGAGCGCCACTGTATACGGCACGAATCTAACGCACTTTCATCACCTAATCTTCCCTATATCCTTTCTGGGTTTAACGTTATCCCTGACTTTAGTTGTGTTCGAGTGCCTTAAGCTAGGGGCAGACTGGTTGCTTTAAGGCTGTATTAAACTCGCTCATCGAGATTCGAAATGGTTAATAGTACGCATGCATTGCTGTCGCTAACGACTATTCAAATATGACAGTTTAGGACTAGTCTGTCGCTGGCCTCAAATTCCGGGTCTATTTGGATATGCCGTCATCCACCGCTCATCCACCAGTAATCCTTTTAGGAGTTCAGTTCGGTTGACGTATTAAGGAATGCGGGTCGTAAGTCGTGACCTCTAACGGTTGCTTGACGGAGCTTAGGTCCTAGTAATCCGGTTGTCGGCAGGGGTCCTGACTGGTGACAGTTTGGGTATTACGAAGGCGAAAGTTGTAAACTTAGCTTGTACTTTATGAATAAATTCCAAGGGGATTGCACTGCTGAAAGCTTTAAAGTTGCACAAAAAACCAATTACAAGTAAATTCGTACATAAATTTAAGATTAACATGTACAATGGCGAACTTACTTATTCCTTTAAATGTCTAATGTTATGTATGCTGCACGGGTTTTAGTTAACAAGAAATACTTCATCAAACCCAGTTTCATTTCTGTCTGCATCCTCAGCACCTTTTTCTTAGTTACAATTTAGTTTTTTTGTATAATTTTTTGATAGTTAAAAAGTTTTATTACGAGTTTTAAACAAATTTTGCACTATAATGTTTTATTTTAGTGCGGAAGGTCTTAAAATTCTTTTCGGGTTCGGTTAAAGTCCGTTGAACTACCCAAGAACCGAAAATAGCAAGTGAAAGAGAAGTACAAACCTGAAGGACGTTATAAGAGCCACTGTACTTTTCCTAGATAACATCATAATTATATATAAAAACTGAACTAAGCACCACTCTACCCGTAGCCCAGAACAAACGAAAATAAACTAGTGCCTAATATAGTGTAACGCGGAGTTCCTTTATCAGTGGAGTTACGTAACATCGCACTTCTGGATCCGCGCGGTGTAAGCCGAACGAGGCGATTTGCGCGCGCGATACCGCCGCAATCAGCCAGATAAGCCCGCCTCTTACGCCTTATTTAAAACGTTACTTTCCTTACTCTTGCTCTCGCTTAGAACTCAACAAAATTAACTTGAGCCTGGCAATGGAAGGACTTGATCAAAACGTTGGACTTCGCGATTTAGGGACGGAGTTCTCAGGTTCTTTGATACTTGAGACAGAATGAATTAAAATGTAAGTGGTTATGAGGTAAGTAATAATTCCATGTAAACTTTGAGTGGGTTAGTAAAAGTTTCAACTTAATTGTACACACTTTTGTGTTCATAATTAATGCAAGAAAATCAATCTATAGGTGGAAATAAATCCTACAGAAATAAGAATGTAAAAGAGAGGCTGTTACACGGCTAAGAAAAGACAAGATGTCTTTTCCTCTCCCAAAACCACTAAATTGGAGGAAATTTATAGTTGGCCGGCCTGTTATCCCGGATGAAAACCTTGTTACAGTAGCAGATGATTCATTGCAAACAGATAACACCAAGGAAGGGACTCGTCCAAGGAGCAAATTTAGATAAAAGAAATAACTCACCGGCGTGATATGGGAGACGGGAAATTCTTAATTTAACTTAATTTTTATTAGAGAGGAATAAGTTGGCAGCAAAGTAATTTAGCCAGTTAATCTTATTACTGCTGCGTAGGCTTTTAATAAAATGACTGGCTTCTTTGTGGCGCTGGGGGTCTCAATATTATCTATTAAACTTCGTGACTGCGCAATAATAAACACTGCGGTATTAGGGGACATCCCGGCGGCTGGCGGATTTGGGTAAATCAACTGTCTGTGGAGATTGATCTTGTGATTGTCTTTAAGTAGCTATTTAAACGATGAAATACGGATTGAATAAGATGACTGATTTAGCCGAAAAACCGAATGATCTTTTTGTATCAGGGAATTTAGGGATTTAATACGATGGTTGAAATTTTTGGTAGACAAGAGGCAAACAGTGATCCAGAATGACTGAAACCAACTCATCTTTTTGCTCCCTCCAAGCTTTATAGTGTTCGCATTATTGTTTTCCGGTATGGGGATAAGTCAACCGGTGAAATTACTAGCATAGAGAGAAGTATTCCATCTATTCCTCAGGGTTGGCAACGCATTTGTAGTTATAGGATTGCAATAAGTCTCAGATCCCACTAACCATCAGGTGGGCTTTGTGCTCATTTTCTTTCTCTATCTATGCCATAAAAAACTATTAAGCTAAAAGAATATATTAAACATAACTTATTTTTATTTTTTATTTGGTTTCAGGTAAGCCGCTTGGATTTCCAGCAACAGAATCGAAACGACGCTAACCGGTAACTTGCATGGCTAAATTAAACAGGGCGTTAATGGGGGCTTTACAATGGGATGTAATATTGCTTGTTTATCCCAATTGGCTTTTGTCATAACTCAGGGTTAACAAAAGGCGAGAGATATCGCTGTGATTCCAATTATCATCGCGGAATTGAGTCCACAGTAAGTGATGGGAGCAGGAAGTGTAAAGGGTAACGCATAGAATCAGATCGGTCGCCAGCCAGTGGACGAGGTTTTTTTTAAATGGTTGATTTTTCATGTGTCCAAAAGTAAGAGACTTTATAGTAGGTAAATGTATGGTGTAGGTACCTTTATTCAATGAATTAAACCTCAGGGCGTTGCTATTTAGTTCACCGCAACAACGTAACTTGAGTTTGATGTACCAGAAGTATGGTTTAAGCGTGATTGTGGCATCGGATTCCACTTGTGTAATATTGCATAATAATCGTGCAAGTTAGCTATTTTATTGACTTGTAAACTATTGCGCGAAAATAGCATATTTTTGATCGGCACAGTACAATTTTGCATTAATTGCTTACGTGATTTAGAACATTGACGACTTAAAGAAAGTAAAATCGGTAAGTTTTAGAATATTTCAAAATTATAAAAATTAAAACAACAAGACTATGTTACAGCGAGGATTAAATGGTAGGTCAGTGATCTCAACTACAACAGCTTGATAGATTCGAATTGTCGCAGTTGCCATTCGTCTTGTTGTTAGTGTTGTGATTCAGTTAAGTCTTAAAGCGATTGAAGCGGCCGTCTGCGCCGGCTCTAAACAAACGGACCGCAGCAGACAAAGGTCCACATTGTGACTATCCGAGATCCGAGGTAATGGTAACATTTGAGGAAATGTTAATTAAAGCGACAGGGATCCCAGAGGAGTACGTAGAAGCGGTCCGATGATTATGACTGCTAGAACTATGAGCTGTATTGCAATAATTGAATTTTGGTGTCCACCTTTAATAGGGAGTTCGTTTTGATGTACCCTTATGTATTGTTTTGAAAAGTCCAGTGCCCGATTGAACCAACTTGTATATTGTTTCGTAATTACTTATTTTATGTTTTTGTTTTTTTTTATAGGTACATATTTTGTACGGTCAACGTCAAAGATATGATTACATTTTGTCACCTTATTCCATTGAAATAAGGTACAAAAATGTAAACATATCTCTGACGTCGACTGTACACTACTATACCTATTTACTATGTTGATGATTTTTAAAAGTGAAAGTCACTTAATTGTTAGCAACATTACAATGGAAATATTCTGAAAGTAAAGCAAAATGTACTTTAGCTACTCTGATAAGAATTGGTTTCTTTTATGGAGGAATGTTATCCATAAAACATTAACATAACTAGGCAGTTTCCCAACAAATGAGGAAGTCAAATATGTAAATTATCCGTGGCACGATTGATTGCGACCGATTTTAGGTCAAGGGAAATTATAGCAAGTGAAACTCACCAATAAATCACCATGTCAGAAGGGACGATAAAAGGCATTTGGCATAGATCTCTAATGCGAGACCCAAAGGAGAAAATGGACCATGAATCGATAAAAATTCGCTCCACTTATTTATTTTTATAAAAAAATCATTCGTAATGACTAAACGAAGTAGTTGTAAACAGTGAACGTCGGACTAGTACCCCATAAACATTGTTGTATATTTTTTCTTCAGAAGGTTTGAAAAAACCTTAGTAGTATTTATAATACGTGTTTTATAAACTTTAATCAAAAATAACGTTAGTATTTCGTTTAATATAGGCTATTGTTACTTCTGCGTGGATTAACTTTGTTTATTTTGAAGAATATATGGTTGACGCGGCCATTTGTGAAGGATACTGGGTGGTTGGTACAATAATGACGCGGTAGACTGGCCCCATCCATCATTCCTCTCACTTCATTAGGCATAGCGTTCAAAATATGAAAGCATGTTGTCCGCTAACCGGGCGCGGTAATGCCCTGGAGAACTCCATTGATACAGTGCATTTATACAAATACACACCAAATTTATACACGATACGCCTAACAAGATACACGTAAACTTTATGTAATGTGTTATAAATTTTGTGAAGCACATCATAGCGTTATGGTATCTTAAATCCAAGGAAATGGAACGCGCCTGATTTCTTATCAAAATTCATTGGATCCAACGTCGTTTGTGTAACTTACGAGTTTGATCAGACAATAGCAATTGTAAGGGATTTTTCAAGCTTTTATTCAACTTCACGTATTATGTGTATGTAGGTATGTTTGGATCGAAAGTTGGAAGATAAAGTTGTAAGTTGTAAGGTCCTGTTATTGAAATGGGCGGTGGAATACATTACGTAAACTCGATAAACGTAAAACAGGTATAGTGTCTAAGAGCTGATCTAATGACGGAGTGGAAAAGTGGCAACAGGATTCCACTATACTTAACATAGACCGACCCATCGAGTTTGGATTCGGAAGTTTTAATATCGATAAACAGATGATGACTGTGTTTTCAAACCCTTTTTTATCCAAATAACGTTGAAAATAAATCTCTGATTGGCTGTAACATGGTGCTATAAAAGCAAAGAAATATATTTTGTTCACGATCCTATAAATTAGATGTTTTTTATTAAGTCGTTGCTGAAATAAGAGGACGTCTCACCCAATAAACATTAGTGTCACAATAATTCTCGTGTCCGCAAGAAAAATCTCGTTCGTGACAAATAAAATGCTTCCATTATTTCTTTATTTACTTACTATGAAATCATATTATCGGAACAAAAGTGCCCGATAAACAAGAGGCTATAGACAACACGCCCCGAGATGTGCCCCTGGTGTCGGTTCCCACGACCGGTCTACACAACACATAATGTTTCAGTACAATACCATACCAAATTATGAACTCAGCCCTTAACTATGCCCAAGAGGTTCAACGAGCTAACGCAGTATGCTACTGTTCGTAACCTGTGTACTATGTTTACAGACACCCGTGTTTGTTCGAGACCTATCCGCATAAGTTGCGTGAAATTGATATCAGTTCCTTATACAGGCTGCTGTTTGCTCATATCACAGTGGATCGTTATTACAGAGGCGTTGGGTTTGGGCAGTGTTTTGGTTTTTCGCACGCAACAAATACTTTCGAATTTCTACTACTGATACTCGTAATACTGCAGTTTATTATAAAAACAAACTTAAGAATAATAAACAAGGTAAACAAGAAAGTGATATACAGATTTTGTATTTTGTATTCCAGTAAACTATTAATGGTTTAAATGGTTTAATACAAAGCAAAATGCATTAGTGCTCAGAGAGAACGATATTTGTTTGTCAGACATTCAATTTCTACATTCGCAGTTGTCTTTAAAAATCATTTTCATACGGCGTCAAAGGATTGTTAAACTTGACCAATTGTTCGTGGAGTACGTTGCGTTCTCCTGTGGTTTATTTTCAAAGCTTTATGTCCAGTAAAAGCATTTGTTTTTGTCCATGTTCTAGATAACGTGGCTAGAATTTAAAGGTGTGAATCTGATTGTACTTCTTTTATAATCGGGCTGAAAGCAAAATTAACTCTAATATTTGAGAAAAGGTTGTAGAGTTACTACTTGTTACCCTACTATTTGATAATACAATGTTGTTTGTAGATTTTTTAATTCAAAACGGTCGAGTGTTTGGCCATGTCTACACATCTCTCATTATCTTTGTAGCAGGTATGATTAATTAATTATGTATTAATCTCTATAGTGTTAATACAATAGTCTATTAAGATAAAATTACAATGTCATATAAAAAGACGATGTGATATATAACTAGGTATGTCACAACCATAAGATTTCCTTGTTTGACTGAAAATAACCTTTTAAAAAGGGGAATATAAGTGTTTTACGTAATTTGTTTCGGAAAAGAAACGAGAGTGAAAAAGCTCAATTTTTAAAATTGTTTATGGATTACAACAACCAATTTCAGACAGAAATATAATATCAATGTTATAATAACGAGTTCGAATGGGTATCCTACATCTACGACGTGAATTGGCTTCCTAGGGGTAATCGGCGACGCCAATGACTCAGAGCAAATCGGCTAAACGAAAAATAAATGTCAATCGCATTTTCTACTTGCTCATTTCATTGGGCACGAAAACACAAAGAAGTTGGAGAATCGGAAACTTACGAGGTGTTCACAAAGCGATATAAGGCGAGATACAAAGCAGCGCCCTTCCCTTCCGGGCCATATACGGCCTATTTATTGCGAGGGTAGGTGGCGAAATTTTATTTCAAGTTAAATTGTGTTCGGAACTCTGCAACTTATTTATAGCGCAGAACAATGACTGGCTATGTTGTCGCAGGCGTCACAATGGAGAGTAAACTCGATCAAATGAATGCTTTGTTACTGCTTCCAATTTAGAAATGCATTACGTTTGAAGTGATTTTATTATAACAGTGAGTGTTCGTCGTAGGCTTAACTTATTTCGCATTTGGCCCAGGGCAATTCGGCCGGAGCGCGACCCTCAGCGAATTTAAATTTCATGCCAAAAGTAGGTGCCCGAATCTAATTTCGATGCGTGGAATGTCTTTGTAAGACTATCTGGACTTGAGAGTATTCGTTATGTAAGTCAAATTAATATAGGCGGGCGGTCCTTAAAGGGTCTCTATTTTAATTTAGTTAAACAACAAAATGAATAAAGTTGTGACGGAGGCACATCTTGCGTCGGCAGCGTATCGGCCTCGCAGAAGTGTGCCTTGTTTTATTCATAAGGCTCTTTGAATAAAGATGAAAATATTAAAGCAGGTCAGAGAAGACATCGACTTGGGGCTAATGTGGCCGGGGTTAATAGTCATACATATTAATGGAAAAATATGTTGACCATGTTCAGGGGCGGTAAACAGCCTTGAGGAAGTGCTTGCTGACATATTGTTTTGGTCAGGTTTGATAGCGATTGATCATAATAATAAAACTGTTTTATAAGAGTGATAAAAGTGAGTGTTCAAAAAATAACTGTGTAGAAAGGGTTTGGTCTATGCAGTGCTAAGAAATTACTAAAAAAGGAAGACTTTAGAAAATTGTTTATGATTAATGAAGTTATTTTTGATGTAACGTATTATGTGGACAAGAAACTTGTAAACTTACTTTTTTGTCTGATAGTGAAATGTTGTGCTACATTGGTTTTTCTAAACTTTCTACCAGCAATTAATCATACAAAAAACGGAAAAAATGTGAGAGGCAATAAAAACAAAGCAAAGATACTTTGTTATGACAAAAGTATCGTACCGTTCCCTAGAGGATTCTAATTAGTCGCTGGGCTTTTGTATATTTCCCAACAGGATCGCTGGTCGGAGAACAAACGTTGACAGCCAAAATAATTTAAAGTTAGCTTACTTCTGATTTTTAAATCCGTGATTTTACAGGGTACTTAGGTACTTAATAAAATCTCTAAGTAAATGTTTTAACGTACCGGGGGCACATTTAGCTACCGCACGGAACCAATAAGTCGCTTATGATTTAGTTATTTGGATGTTGACAGAATTATAAATTAATTACTTTATTTATGTAAAGAATCTTAAATCGCACTATTTTCAAAAAATCACGAAAATAAGGAACCAGCTGGTATAAGACAGTTCTGGTTTTCAGCCGACACACATGTCACTTTGTATCTACACGTATTGTTTCTAACTCAACCGCCATTACTATTAACTAAATAAAAGCTATCAAATCGTTTACAATAATGTTAACAGTACGTGTAAAGTCAACGTAGAATAAGCCCAAATACTTTTTTTACTCGTAAATCTTTACATACTATAAACCAAAGTCGCTTCCCGCCGTCTGTCCCTCTGTATGTACGCTTACATCTTTCAAACTACTCAACAGATTTTAATGCCAATGGATTTTCACAAAAGGTTTTTTGTGTAAGCAATTCTGGTTTATGTATGGGTGTTACAGAAAAACTCACATCGACGGTTGAAAGTCAAAACGCTTCAAGTGACAAAATGTAAGTAATTATTAATAAAATCTATCTTTTTGACACTTCCTCAATAGTAGCTGATTTGAGCTGTCAGTCAACATCCGTATAACCTAACTAATACTACCTCCCATGATTGATCAGCGCGAACTCTCTACATACATTACCTTTACTCCCGCGCAATATGCTGCCAACCGGCAAGATCCTAACACCGCCAACATGGCCCAAATTAAGAGGGGTGAATAGTAATGCAATACAAATACTTCCGTAAATAATAGGTTTAAAGAAGGCGCGGAAAGTCAATTTCCCGTTGGTTTTTGTGTATGTAACTGTTTTTAGTGACCCCGCCTATAAAACTGGCATCGGTCCTGTGTTCGATTTTAGGTAAAGGCAAGTATTTAACTATATACGATGAATACTTTAGTTCTTGAGCTTTGAATGTTTTTAGTTAATATGATCGTAAATTTTAATTCATTACAGTAGGTACGTAAGTATATCGTTGTCTAGTATCCACAGTGCTAGGGAATCATAATTTGGCTCAGGTTTGATTCACGGCAGATTGTCCCTTGATTAGTTTATTTTAAATATTAAAGCAATCCAGTCTAGGACGCATTAACCAGGAAAATCCTGCGCCACAATGAAGCGGGCTATGAAACTTGACGATTAAAGTTTTTATGTAGAGATTTAGTGTAATCATTACGACGTAGACCGCTATAACAAGGTTGTGAAAGCCCTGTCGCAATTAGTGCGCGGGGTTTAAATTATGCATAGGTACATTTTTAGAAACTCCCTACGAGTTTTAGGGTTGGCGATATGAAGCGTGAAATAATATATTACTTTATACTCTTACAACAATAATAAATAACATGGAAAAATTGTTTTAGCTCAACAACAGATCACTTTGCTTAGAATTAGAGATTTTAAAAACAGCTTTTTCCATTTTAGAAGCGAAGTCTGTAAGCTGAAAATGCGCGCCCTTAAATGATGTTTTTACGCTCTGACGGGGCAACTCCAACTTGCCGGTTAATATTTGGTGCGTCGTGTTCACTTAATAAAGTGTTTCAGAAAATCAAATACCAGCAACTAGAGGTGCATTTCAGTCAATGTTTTTCTATGTATATCATTTCTTTAACCTGTAAAAAAACATTTGAGTAACTTTTAGCGGGCCTGCATAGACCAAGTTCTTCAAAAAGTTACCTGTAGGTACGCCGAATACTCTGAGCGGTCACCAGGTAGCCTGATGTTGTAGAGTAAGCAAAACGTGGTAACATACTTACTCAATTGTAAAAATAAATTGCCTGTTCAAATATTTAATCCAAGGTGTTGCATTATATCCCATCTGGGAATCCGGGGGCTTCACTTCCTTCATCCTTCTGGAAAAAGCGCAACAAAACGGCAGTTTATTTTTCCTTTCTCATCTCTCGTGATAAATGAGTGTTTTTAGAGTTTCAGTACGCGCCACGTGCTTGTTACGGTCTACTGCGATACGAAGTTGCGGGCTGGGGGAACAGCATTTAGAGTATTTACGTTTAACTTCTGTATATAAATACAGCAGCAAAAAGATTTCAAACTGGATTATTTATGTCTTTAATAGAGTTTACGTAGCAAATTCTACAAAACGCTACCCTTGATGACTTTATTGTCCGTCTTTCTAATAAGACTTTTTTGAAACTGAAACTGTGTGAAACTGCTGTTCTTAAATTAAATTAGCAGAAGCAAATTACCGTTTGGTTGGTAGATACATTGACGTAACACGTCGAACGGATATCCGCTCAGTTTTTAGCAAGTGAAAAGTTTGCCGTCTCCGGCGTCGAATGAGTTAAGAAGCATAAACAGCGAGCTCGTTACGATTGTTCTCATATTTTACAACACGCATGTTGTTCTGATTATTCATTGAGTTGTCACGAAGTCTCAACGTACGCAGAGTTGTCTGGGTACAGTTAGAAAAAATAATTGTAGGGCATTGGATCTAATTCACCACAATATTATCTTTACAGCAATGACAAGTACCTATGCTATTACTATTGAATCACGCATCTAAATTTTAGTTGTAGTTACAATTATATTTTTTGTTTTTAGTCTTTAATGTTTTTTTTTTACTATATCACAATTATGTAAACGTGTTTTACTATTGTTATGGCGTACCATCTGAATTAAGTTTTTTATCTATCTGTCTATCAAATATAAACCGGTTTTAAGGCGATGTTAAGGCATAAAAGTTTACAAAGTAAGGTAAGTATGTTTACTTATCATTAAATTGCCTAGAGTACAATCCTAATTTTGATATCCTTCAGTCATACCTACATGATGACCGAGAAAACTCACCTTCACCATCTGTACTCTAATTTATATTTTTGTGCAATAAAGATTTAATAAATAAATAAATAAAACTATGTACCTAGTTTACTCGGTCAAAATTATAAGCAAGACTGAGATGTTGTTGACAATGTGTCACATTGCAAAAAGCGGAAATGTTTACAAAAAACCAAAAGGGTTTGAGAAAATATGCAAAAATGTCTGTATTGAATTATTTCCGTATCTTGTTAAAGCAAGAGTAGTAGAGCTTTATCGGTTATGCTTTTTACTCACGTAAGCAGTATTCAGATCATCATGTCTGACTATTCTTAGCACAAAAACAATCGAATAGGAAATGACGCTTCAAATCGACTGCAGCGCGATTATCCGTTTGAGAATCAACGAGAGTCAACGTTTGTGGTTAACGCTAAGCCATCTATATTCGAGCGCCGTGAATTGCGAATGCCTACGCGGGAATGCGCCCTAAGACTTGCCGGACTCATAATTGGGAGCGATGACCGTATATTTTTGGCTTTTCGTATCTGTGGAATTTCAATTTTGAATTTGAAATGTTTTAGTTGAATGGAATTTAAAATATTGAAGCCTGTGTCCTTGAAACAAAGTTGACATGCAGGCTTTTTGTAGACAACATTAATTAAACTGTTCAAAAGAATCGTTTCTTATTATGTTAGTACCCACTGTACTTGAAAGTAGCTGTACTTTTTAGTACCACATCGCAGTAAAGTATCAATGTGAGAGTGGTTTGAATTTAGTAAATATTTCTTAAGTCAAGTTTTTTTTTAAGTCAAAAATTACAAGGTACTAAAATGTACAACTACTTCTCAGTTCGACCGTACTGTGCTCCTAGCTTTTTACTTCTTTCAGCTGGCTATCGCTATCACACTTGCACTCGCAACGGACTGTATATTTGTTACTCGCCTTTCATAGAAAAATGATACTTAACTATTAAGAATCTGGTAGTTCTATAAGCACCTACATTTTCTTTTCGAGAATTTGATTTATGAAAATTTCCAGACAGCCAGGAATATGATAAGCAGATTACGTTTACAATTACTTTCCATGGTTTCCTATCGATTACTTCTCGAAGAAGCTAAGCGAAAAGAAAAATCATAATTAACTTTTCCTTAAAAGGTTTCGATGTACATATCAGAACAGAAAATTCTTGTTACGTATAATTTGCGGGCTTTATTATGTTTTGACTTATTGACACGGTTGATAGTTTTATGCAGTTTATAAGCACTGACCGCTACTGGGAGTCTACTGAGAGTTAGGAGACAAACTTTACCAATCTAACTTGAGCATTACCTTGCAAGCAAAACGTAGCAAATCGGTATTGATCTCTACTGCAAAAACACCTGTAATGGGTTTTTCGTTTCGTTTCGTTTCTAAAAATAATCGTCATCTATTCCAAATTCCAGTTACTCTATTATCAGGAACTGATTCAAAATTGAATTGCGAGTTTGAATCCAAACGCACAACGTGAAATTATTTAAAATTTTGTATAAAGATTGCTCCCAAGGCTCAAAAAATAAGAAAAACTGGTCAAGTGCGAGCTGGACTCGCGCTCCGAGGGTTTCGTACCGCCTGACTCACACTTAGCTGGTTTTTATTAATTATGGGTTTCAGAAGGATTTGCATTGTAACCACACCAAATTTGACAGATTATAGAGATAGAAAAACAATATTGAAAATCTCTTTAACACCCAGTGGATAAAGTGAATGGGACGGTTTATAAATAATTAAAAACTTTGAACTTTGTTTACCTTACACTCGTCTCAAACATTGAAACTTTTACGGCAATCCCCGAAATAAAACGAGGGTAGCTCTCCGCTATCGGTCTCCATTTCAACGGGCCACTCTAAAATATAACAGCACGTAAACGCAGCGCTATTTTGCGTCAAACTTAACACAACGTATCCACTTTAAAATCAACCTTAAGTCTTTACTCTTAAGGTTGGAGTAGGGTACGTGCACACCGGTTCAATCTAACCACTCATCTTGGTCATAGTGCGAACATAGGTAAGGAAGTCTCGGAAGGGGTTTTGTTTTCCTTTAAAATTGGATGTGGTCATATTTTTCGCTTAGTGCCCCCTACAGACTCATCTTTCCGGAGTTGAATTATGAATTATACACTGGCTCTTTTTACCTTTGAAAGTCAGTGTAACTATAATCATTCATAAATATTATTATTAGTAAGTATTTTTATCATTTAATACGAAAAAAAAAATCTATCTTGTATCCGCAGGTCATATAAGCCACCTATGCTTCCCTTAAGTTACCAAAACGGTAGTTTTGAATAATGACGTCAAAGCAATTTCTTCTCAGTTATCGAAATAAATTCAAACAAAAATAAAACGTGACATTTGGCAACCTTACCTGTGAAAGTCAAGTTAACTATTTATAATTTATAAGTATTATACATTTAATACGAAATAATTAGTAAGCACTCCGAGTATAACTTAAATTTAACACGAAATGAAAAGATCTATACAGTATCCGCAGGAGGAGCCATTTATGTCTCTCTAAAGTTGCCAAAAATATAGTTACAAGTATTGACGTTAAAGTCAAAGTGACTTTTTCTAAGCTATCGAAATAAATGCAAGCAAGAAACAAAATCATAACATTTGCAAAGTCAATTCACAAAAAAATCATATCCTCAATAAGTATCAAGTAAAACTAGTAATAGCAATAAGAAATCAAGAGCATAAAATGAACCAGATTACGACCAAAGATGTCTGATCAACGTCGTTTCATGCTCAATGATTTTAAAAGAAGTTGTAAAGGCTAGACGTTAACACGGATCGCTCATCTTTATTCAAATAACGTTCATGAATAACACAACGACTGTAAATAGAACTCCCCAAGGAACTAGTGATAACAGAACGGGAAACGTCGGGGGTAATTCGCTTCAGGATCTTTACTGCCGCGATCCATAGAGTCTTAATAATAAGTGAATCATTTGAGGTGTTTCATCTTTAGTCGTAGTGGTAAACCAATACAACAACAATCTAGGACTAAATTAACACACACATGTCACGGATCTTGAGTCAGATAAAACGTCAGTTGCGTTTGGTTTCTATTCGTATATGCTTACACACACTAAAGCAAACGAAAATTTTAAACGACTTAGCTAAACGAGATTAGATACGTCCTGAATTATTAAATGCACATAAATCCAGGCGTGTATGGCAATGATCGTGTAATGAGTTTTAAATGAGCTCTGGAACGTGTCCTGAGCCAGGATGTTTGGGAACTTAAGTTTATTACGCTAATTTTACATTACAGAGCTGGTTTTAAGACCTTCGCTTGAAATCTTGTTTCACGAGAAATTGGAGTATGTTTCTGGATTATTTAAGAGGTTTTGCTTAAGTTGGTTTTGAGTACTTTTTCAAAACAAATCTAAGGAGTATCTTAGAAATTTCACCTACGCTTCACGTTAATGTACCTACATATAAAAGTTTATACGCCATGCACAAATTAAAGAAAGAATTAATATACAAGTTTATTGGACCTGGGAGTAATTTTTTGTAGTAAGAAACATACGTTATTCAACAGGCGGTCTTTACTTCAAAGGACTTGGAAGCTTGTGATAATAAAATAATGTATCTTTTCAAAGAGAGTTCTTTATTTGTACACGGGATTTTCTAAACAAATTTGCTATGGGCGTTACCTTGAACAAATTAAGTTCCTAGTCGAACATGGATTTGAGAACTCTTATAAGAGTTAACTTAGTAACGAGATGAAACAAACGATGTGCCATTACTCTTTCGAGCATTTGGTCTGGAAATTGATAGACTTCAACGTCTGCCAGCCGTTATTAAACCCGGCATGAGTCGAGAGCCGAACACATGTGTGGAGCATTTCATTTTGCGCTATAAATCTTCTCGTAAACTGCTAATATTATGACAGTTACGTATTCTTGAATCAAGAGCAGAGGGCCTTGCAAAGATGCACTACGCTAACTAACGTTTCTATTCGATTCGTTTTTAATCCAATCGCGTCACTGGGAGATGACGTGATACGAAAAGTCACGTGGTCTACCAGTGACGCGATTTGTTTAAAAACGAAACGAATAGAAACGTTAGTTAGCGTAGTGCATCTTTGCAGGGCCCGCAGGACCTTCTCCTCGACAATAGATAATTCCATGTATGGAATCCAGATTACCAAAAAATTAAAAATCATTTAAAGTCGAACTAGTAACCTAGCAACATGTAGCCTTCAAAAAATATTTAACAGCTTACATCTAAAATTTTAACGTCGCTAGCTCAAAAATGTTACCTTGTAACGTATCTAGAAACGTCATGAGCTAATTAACTTGTCAACATTTTAATGAAATTCTCTATCCCACAAATAAGAAACTACCAGCGCTTCGGGAAAGGCCATCACTGCTGAGATGAAGTGCCGCTTGAGACCCGCAGAAAGTTTATGACAATTATCTTTGCAACTGTGTTAGAGAGCAGAAATCTCATCCTATAATTTCCAACCGCACAGCAAAGGATAATTAGAAAATTGTAGTTACAATTTCTTTAGGAATTTACCGTTTTGAGTCATAACGCCAAATAGCATGTAAAAAGTGCATGCAAGTAACATTACATTATATTGCAGACTTATCTCTCCTCTAAGTTTGAGGTAATGAAGAATACTGATGGGCTACAGAGTTGTGGAGCGAATACTTCCAAACTTAACACATCAAACTTTTAAACACTTCACTATAACGATGCTTTACATCCCGACCTGAGAGAGCTCAAATTTAGGAGAAAACTTGAGATAGTGATAAAATCTTGAGTATTAAGTTCTTAAAATAATAAGTTGATGTTTGCTCTTAAGGAGAGCGGGTCAAATGTAGCAGAAGGTCTATTGTGAGCATCATAATATTAAATGACTTTCAGATGAATCCAATTAATTTCAATTTAATCAAAGATTATTAAACACATTTTCACTCCTTTTTTCACTCACTACCATCGGGTAAAAATAAAATACTATTTATTGGGGGGTTAGAATTTAGTAATTTATGTTAACTAACCTTTCACTAAATGAAATTGAAACATATTTATCTGTATTATCAAGACTTCAAAGTGATATCTCATGTTTTTTTTCAACAATATTGCTTTGATTAACAGTTTAAATTTAATTTCGAATAACAAAGTCGAAAAGTGAGGGTGTTTGTTTATAGCAATACACCTTTAAATTAATGAATTATAGACAGAATAATTGAGTTTATTGAATGAAGTAATTCAATAAATTGATTGATTTGTAATTAGCTGTAGGATTTTTCATGATTAATCAGGCTATAGTGGAGTTAATAACTCATTTGTTAACATTATTTTCAAATAGGATTGACACCTGACTATACCTAATTACAAGTTAATTTAAGAGGCCGTATACGAAATTTTGCCGATTTCGCTGATTAACGTGATTTTACAGACGTGATTTTACAGTTGAAATACAGTATTTCTACAAGTTTTAATGCACAACACGAAAGATAATTTCTAATTTTAACGAATATAATATGAGCTACTTTTTTGTTTTTATTATTTTATTTTGATTAATCGACCTGACACCGGCGACTGTTATGTGAATTTTGCTGGAAGAGGTTTAGAATGTCAGATATTCATGAATCGCTTTGACGTCTTCACGGTATGAAAAATGTACAATGTATTGCTGTAAAAGTCGTCTAAAAATGTATGAATTACTTTTTACAACTTTCATATAAATTTTTCGAGTAAAACAAATAATAACCTTGGTAATTTTTTATAGAAAACGGGCAAAAAGTATCTTTGATTTCGGCTACTCAGAACTCTCGTTCATAAAATTAAAACAACAGAAATAAACTTTAGTTCAAAATCAATCCATTACCGAAAAAAAATATCCAAAAAGTTCAAAAGAATTGGCAGTAAATAATATTTTAAAACAACCTAAATCTCGCAGTATAATACTTGAGAAAAATAAAAAAGTGGCTCATTTATTCGTAGCTCATTTATTCGATCATAACTAAAATGACATTTAATGTTGACCATTAAAACTTATAGAGAAGCAGTATTTTAACTGTAAAATCACAAAAATTAGCAAAACCGGCAAAATTTCGTGCACGGCCTCTTAAGGCTAACGCATTCGTCACATATAAAATAAGTAGTTACCAAGTAATTGGTTTTTAATGCTTTATGTTTTTAAATGATTATACTAGTGTTGTTACAAAACTCGTCTTGCAAGGTTATAACATTTATATATTTGCATTAAACATAACAACACTTATACTTATTTGTAAAGCAAATGTAAATACGACGTACATAAATAAAGAATCCTTGTACGAGATAAAGTGCCCTAATGTTCTTGCCGCCGGAGCACCTAAGTATGAATGATACGTGCTTACTTAAGCCGAGATACCTCAACTTGAGAGCACGGAGCTTGGAGTAGATGGAAAAACGGGAGAACACTCTGGTTCGGTTGAATTAACTGTTCTTAGCAGGTCGGAGAGAATGGAGAGATGACTTAGTGTTAATGATGACATTAACGGCCCTATGACAGTAAAAATAAAACCGCTCAACATTACATTCTCAACAATTTTAAAAGCTTAGAGACAACTACTATTATCTTTCTTCATCTGAAAGCCAAGCTCTTTTCGGTGGAGTTATCGCCAACTGCTCCGGTCTTCTGTCAATTGATCGACTTTTTAATACGACCCTAGGCTAAAGTAGGGTTAAAATTTATTTGCTCATAGTAATTCTTCCTTTGTCTTCCCCTCGCTTTCTTCTTTCCAAATAAATGTCTTTTAAGAAATTAATACCCAAAAGTAAAACAAATCATTTCAACGACATTGTAGTTACAATATACAAACCAAAGATATGATGCGTGCTAAAATTATAACTTACAGTAATTTTTTTACCTTTAATGATTTGGAAAATCGTTGTTATTACCCTTGTCATACATATCTAGGGATTATAATAATCGCTACATTGAAGTTAGATTACCTCAGACATGTCGCCCGTTATCGTTATTTCATACATGTTGTAGTGAACGTGCGTGAATATTTCCGAGCGACAAGTTTCTCGTGCTTACTTTCGCACGTGTTTGAGATTCTAATAGACATTTTGCTGTAGCTTTAATTTATGAGGTATTGATAAGTGTGCTTGTTTTGTGATTAACATAATTTATGCCAATTCCCTAAAGATATTGTTTGTTAAACGTAAAAGTTTTATGAAATTTAAATAAAAGTTGATAACGTAAGTAATTAAGTAAACTCTTTATTGCAATTTTTTTTTTTAGAAAAAAACTCTTATATGAACGTAAATAATGTACAAAGGCTTATAAGGGAACTCTTCCAGCGCTTCTTCTTCCTTTCTTTCTTTTTCTCTTTTAACGTTTTCAATAAAATTAATCTACATTGATCAAAATATTACTTACCTATATAAAATATTACTACCTAGCCTACCTTCTTCATAATTTACAAATGGGAATAACTATATGATAACTATTTAAAAACCCAACTGCATTTTGTATACTGTCGTCGATATACCTCGATCGATATACGTCGATATGTTAATATTTGTCATTTTGCCATTGTTGTTATTTCAATTTTAAGAGTTCAGGTATCCTATGTCACCCGGGATGATGTAAGGATTCTAACGATACATCACACATCTAAATCGGTCAAAGGATTTAGAAGTTATAGTGGAATAAAGAAACTCATACATACATACACACATACATACAAACATGAACCCTGAAAACATTACACTCCTTTTTTTGGGGCAGCAGTGTAATAAAAAAGAACATTGATTAGGAGAGCCACGCTACTAACGTATGTTTTTGTTTACTAATGCATAAAATATTTTCAATTGAGGATATACGAATATTTCAGTAGAGCCCGTTGTTTGCCATAATAATTTTGGTTACAGTGTAATTTTTGCCATAATTATTGAGAGTCATAATTTTTGTCTCGCTGGAACTTTCCGGAAATTTTTAAATATGTAACGTGTAGGCTAGGTTAGGTTAGGTTTGATTTATAAAAATCGTATAAAAGAAAAAGTTACTTCAAAAAATAAGTTATGACTTGCGATAAATATGAAATAAAACACATTATGACTAAAAATAATTATGACAGACGATATAGACCCATTTCTGTAGGTATGTTTGCTAAATCGGAAATATTTCAGAGAACATTTCAATCTTTCACATCACTATACATTAGTCATGGCTAAAGTAAACATATTTAAAAAAAACATATCCAAATAATACATAATACCTAGGTGATCAAATTTCTGAATTGTTTCTGAATCGCAATTACTAAAACATGGGGTCAGTGTCAAGTCAACTAGGGTTGTAAGCTACAAGCACAAGTTCATGTGGGAACCGTGGCCTGCACGCTCTTAGCTGACAACTCGCACAAACATCAACTTTCGCCGTGCTTACTAGTCGTTTGCATAGAGAAAGCGCTTTTTGTTTTCAAGTTTTCCTTTTGTTATTCTTAAACGATGTTATTTTTGACGCCACTACGCTATTTTGCTCAGTAAATTTTACAAAATTCCAGCGTTAGACACACAATAGACGAAAAGAAATTCCCTTTTTCCTCGACAAATTTAATAAAGTAAATCTGTTCACGTTACAAAATGAAGGGTAGGAAAGCAAATTATCTGTGGAAAAGAGTCACGCACGAAGGTGCGAGCTGACAGTGTTCGCAAGATGTTTCATTTCCGCTCAACTCCAGGGCTACTAATTAAATGTTTCGCGAACTTGTTGCCAGATTTCATTTAAATCCCGTAAAGCTAGACGCAGCAAAATGCGGAGCGTTTTTATTGCAAAAGTTTAGTTTGGCGCGCCGTTGAGTTTTGCTTTTCGAAAAGTTCTTTCCGCTGTGTCCATCTACATCTAAATTATTTGCAACAGATAAGACTTCGAACAATGATAGCGCAGCCAGCTTGTTCTGGGGTATTTGTAATTTAAATTCGCTCCGATCGAGCAGAATCTACCGCTCGAACCATTAATATTCAACGTGTGCAAAAATCCAACTGATCAAGTACCACATTGAGCATTACATTGAGCTTTGAGTTCTGAAGTTTTTTTTCGGATTAAGGCAACTTGGTTTGGTTGCGAGCTCTATAAAATGACTTGCCCTTTTTTCCAGAGGTAGAAACGTTAAGTAACTTTCAAGGTCCTTCGAAAAATATCACACCTTACTAATAAAAAGTAGCGATCGTTAATTTGTATGTATTGTTGCCTTGTTTCCGCTTAATATATCTAAGTAATTTTCTGGTTTATTTTCCCAACAAAACGTTCCCGAATCGGCAGCCCAAACCATTTAAATTATTCAATTTGTCCTTATGATCTCTGCGTGCTGTTATTGAATCTCCGAGTGAACGCCGCGAGAGTCAATAAACGATTTTATGCTCGAATAACTATGTTAATGGCGTCTGTAACCACAACAAAAACATTCGCCGCCTTGTAGACCCGCTGGAACAAGTTTCCCGTTGGTTGCACTCTATTTTCATAGTTTCAACAATGGTCACCTTGTTTTATTGGTTATTTATCTGCTCAATGGAGTATGGACGATTAGGCTTTCTAAAAAATATGCTTTCCCTTGGCGCCGCTTGGAAACACATTAAGAAAAAAAATCTCGAGAAATTCAATTTGATACGTATTTTGCAATCAATTAAGAATCTCATTAATAGGCTGTTATCAAAATACCAGTTGCAAATAATTTTTGTGTTTCTTTATAGCTCTAGGCGTGATTTGACCTCGCATAGCACAACGAAACACTGTTAATTGAACGATTGACGTTAAAATTATCAAGACAGTGGAATGGATTTCATAATAAATATCAAAATCATTAATCATGTCCATTAATTGCAAAGCTATTTGTTTGAACTAATGCATTTTTTAAGGTTAAGATTGGAATTTATATGTCAGTATATTGTTTTGCTCTGCGTTGAAATGTACTTCTTTTATGAATAAAACTTGTAATTAAATAAATAATATATAAATCTTGTTACCTACTTGTTAGAAATTGGATGCACGTTCACAAGTCTTGATTTTAGTGGAATTGTTAAACAAAATCGTCTTTATATATGCATCGTCAGAGATTGAGAACTTACCAGCTCCACTTCTAGCAACAGCGATTATCAGTTCAAACTTTAACAATGTCTTCCGATTTTAAGGTATAGGAGTTTGCCGGTGGGAGCGTTCGAGTAAACGGTGAGTTCACAAAAGGTGAAGGGTCTCCGCTATCCGATGTGATTTACAGCGAGGTGTGTTCGGGCTCCCCTCAAGATCACCAGCGATGAATTTACGCCTCGATAAATATGTAAATTCCTCCAGGAAGGATAGCAAATTAATGCTTAATTTCTCTGTTCTGTTTCGCATAAATTGTGGGAAATATATTCCAAAAACTCTTTTGATAAGCGCCCGCGGCATAAATTTAGGCAACCGGCTATCAAAACAAATATTCGCAACTCATTCAACGAAAACAAGTATTCACGTCCAATTTAATTTACCCTTCGCAAGTTTGAAGTAGTATTCAAATGTTCGTGATTTGTTAATAAGTTTATCGAATTAGGTACTGTTAAAGCGGACACTTTGATCGAACTTTAGGAAAATTAGATTTCTAAGTACGCCCACCAGTCTACATTCGATCCGGCAAACCAATTTCTTTTGTAACTATTCTTATAAAATTACCATAATATCTGACAGCTAATATACGACGTAATTTTTTTATTATTTCCGAAAAGTGTTTAGGAGAAAATCGATTTACATATTTAATCATTTATGAATAATTGATATCAATAAAGATGCACAATCAGCTTGTGTTGGATGGATATTCGGGAAATATAGATTTATCCTTTTCAAACTCGATTATAACTAGCACAGTTTAAGGTGTACAGTCAGTCATAAATATATACACGTTCCCAAGCAGTTAAAAATATTTATACGCCATTATGGCACTAACAGTAAAGTCTATGTATACATAATTATATATTATTGATGCGATGATGATATTAGTGCTTTTGACACATTGTTTGGTCATCTTGTGTCATGAAGTAAATTTGTGTAAACATGTGAAATAAATATTACAAAACCAAAAGTCTTGATTAATCAATAAATAAAGGTGACAATTACGTCTCAATAGTCGTTGGTTAGGGCCTAAAAATAATTAGTCAATACTCGAGCCAAGGGTCTTTTGATCTCACCCAATCAATTTGGCCGAAGTTGCCGGGAGGCCGTAACGCGTGTCACTGTACTCACAATAAGGAACTCAATTTCGTGTTGCCCTTCCGCATGACTCTCTGCCAATTTTAATACGCGACCCGACCGTACCCTTCCGACACGTCACTTTCACGACTGTGGTCGAACACTATCTGAGTTATCCGCGTATGTTGCAAGCGCCCGGAAGTTTTTGAATAACTCGAGTTAACCCGGGGTTATTGCATCTGCGGGGTTAGTGTTGCCTTATATCTACTTCGCTAGTTAAACTTATAGCGGTTCCATTTAAAATCTGAATCAGGGGCCTTATTCTGCTTTGTCTCTAAATGTATTGTTATTGTACTGTTTTTAACCAACATAATTCATAATGTTACAATACAATAACTCGTCAAAAGCAATTAGGTTTAGCCCGAGTGGAATAAAGCCACAGAAAAGTTAAATTTGCTACTTGTTTTAGATGTTATAACCACCAAAAGTTATGTGAAAGAAGATACACGGTTATAATTTACAACATTACAGTTATCATAACCCTGGATCATATTGTATTTATTTGGCTAGCACTATGATAAACTAGCGCAGTGAAATATATATTTTGGTTTAGTTAGGGCAGTATAAAAGCAATATTCCATGCAAATGACATTAGTTTAGTGCTCTGATTGACAGGTTGGCCATATTTTGATATGTGCGAGTTAATAGCAAACCGAGTTAATATTTATACATCCAGCAGTAGACATATTTCGGATGAAATGAAGATGACGAATTAGGAGTACCTACCCGCCTAATAAAACAATCGAATAAAACTGTAATTATAAAAGGCATACTAAGAACAAATTCCAGCAGCTGATAACCAACCTTCACTAAGTTGGGGAGGCACTTTAGAAAGAAGAAGATGAATACTTTGTATCTATTCTTTTTACCGCCCCCAGTAAAAACATCATACAACATCAGTCATAAATATCGCTGTTACTATCGTCACATAGAAATTGTGTCAATCCGCGTAGGTTACATTTGTATCCATTGCCGAATGCGGGAACCGACTGATTTGATTGGTATCAAGGAAATGTAATTTATTCTATCTAAGATGGGAGGATACTTGGAGCGTGTTCAGGATACCCTATTTCCGTAACTATAAAACGGAATAGTTATCTTAAGTTATCTTCGGGAATGCCTCAATATAAGTAATAGTGCTTATAGGTACTTAAGTCAAAACACATCTGTATTTTTAACCGACTTCAAAAAAAGGAGGAGGTTCTCAATTCGTCGGGGTTTTTTTTTATGTATGTTTCCCGATTACTCGAAGACCAGTAGACCGATTAGAAAATTTTTTTCCTTGTTTGATTGGGTATACTTTCTAGTTGGTTCCATTGTCAACACGTCAGGATCTGATGATGGAATCTTGGAGAAATCAAGAGAACTCCTCAAATATTATAGGCACACCTATAGCGATTTTGGTATTTTTCACTGTAACTCGTGCATTTGCTTTTGAAAAGTACTATATGGTGAAGTGGAACTGATGATGAAGACCACAGATGGCCACCGGAACTCCTTAACGGTACCTATTTCAAGGGTGGCGATAAGATATTTCGATTTAGGTAGTTGAGCGACTATGACGAAGCACATTTAGGTTTAAATATGACTATGACATTCCCGCGGCGTTGTCTGCGGCAAGCTTGAAATGTTCTATAGTTTCTCATTAATATTTAGAAGTGGAGCTACGTAACAGCATAAATAGGATCACTAAAAAGTATAAAATAAAATAAATGTTTAAAAAAACAAAAACCCGCCTTCAAAAATGCAAAAAATAACTTCTTTTAAAATGGTTGGTCAGTCCAACTGAAGACAGCGCCCCACAATATTTTAAACCAAAAGCCGAATGCAGTTAGACTGACCTACCATTTTAAAAGAAGTTATTTTTTTAATTAGACGGAGTTAACTGACTTTGAACCTTTATTAGGTTACCAATTCTTAAGGAAAACAAAAACATTTTTTTTTTTTTTTTTTAATAAATTGGTCAAATGATGCTCTGTTACACATCAGTAATATAGTAGTAATATAGGTAAGACCATCGTTGCGAAGAACAAGCGCCGCAAAAAAATCCAGAAAATTAAAAGTGTAGTGACAAAAGTTTTTTTAAATCGCAGTTTAGTACCGGGATTAGTTTCTATCTAATAATTATTAGGACAATAAATAAATAGCAGGGTAATCTCACCTATCATCTATTTGTCTACATACACTTTTCCGTGAACTAATCTAAACCGCCGAACCTTGGTACTTCAAATTTAGAGGGCATATTCTGTGAGTAAGTACCCTAGGGGACTACTAAGCGATATTTTAAAGAAAAGTTACCCCCAGTTAGAAGAAATAGGAAACTAATTCTACGCGTATGTACAAAACGGGTGTCGTTTGAATCACAACATCACTGAACCATCAGATGTATCAGTATTATTAATATTGGAACCTGTTTAAAAGTACGACTGTAACAGCTGCTGTTAGTAATCAGAATGTTTCACTATTTTTTACATGAATTATATAATATTTAATCCGATTTAAACCGTGTCATTCCCGGGTAAAACGTCTGTTAATCCAGATTTAATTAAGCTTACATCAGGAACATAATGTAGAGCGTGTAAACGAATTGGAATTCATTCGATCTACCTGATGCATGTTTGGTTGCAAATCGACAGCGCTCGACGTATTGACAGCTATTACTGGGGGCGATTACGGGTAAAGGATAACGCGCCGGTAACGGCAAATGTATGCGTGGAAACACATTTTAATGTTTTGCTTTTAGAGGCTAGAGGGGTATATGGGGTTTTACTTACACTATTTGTCATTCTATGCCTTGCCATGAGTCCTATGAAGAACTCAACACGTTGCGCGTTGTGTTTGGTTTCCAAACTATAACTCGCTACAGAACTCAAAGAAGTTTGTGCTTTTAAACGAAGTAAGGCAAGACAGCAACAGATATATAAATTTTGCGTTATACCAATATTGTTATTATCATCCCCTTTTCGATCTTTAAATTCGTTTCAATATTTGTTAAACGCTAGCACATAAATCGCTTCTGACTTGCAGGCATCTCTTAACATTTAATTCGCAGCGATGGGAACGAGAGAAATCTACCCGTATTTATTTACAGGGCACAATTACCGGGACCTGCTACTGCAATTTTGTAAATTGCAGATCTCTGTTGCCTTCGGCGAGACGTCTCGAATCGCAGCTTGTTATGTGCGTTTAAAGACTGCATCACGGATTCTACCGACGTGACTACAGAACAAATGAAAGTTGAAGTTAAGTCGAAATCGTCTTAGGTGTTAGTAAACTGTACTCACACATTTCCGTAAAAGTCGCGCAGTTTACATGAAAATTTCAAGTTTTTAGATTAATTTCCAGCGATAAATGCTGGCAGCTTGGGCACGTTGAATGGCAATGCTTTTAATCTTTTTGCCAAGTAGCGGCCAGCATTTTGGTCACGAGTTTTGTCGACCAGTCGGTTAGAAGGGTCCTTGAATAAGCCGCCCGGTATCCACAGTCCTGATGCTTCGATCATAAAACGTTCAAGTAAAGTTGACTGTATTTACGTTTTTGAGCGTTCCCGCTGAATTCTAGTTATTTTAAGCCCAATTACGGATAGCACTAACGTTGAGGCTGCGCGGTATGCCCCAACTCACAATGGAATGGATCTTGAGACCATAAAAGTCAATATTTACGTTTTTTAAATATTTTTTTATTAGGCGAAAATTTAATTATAAATAAAGATATGATTGTGTTGCGAGTTTGGCACGGTATTCACGACTAACAACAGTTGTATTAGAAGTTCACTAAACTATTGTTGGCAAATAAAGTCGCTGGTAAACAGTCAATATTTGATTGCATTGTGGACAAATAATATACCGAAGGCTTCGAACCGAATGATGAAGTTAAATAAAATCAATGCGTTATAATATTGAAAAATATACGGTGAAATCTTTTCGAGTTACTGTGACTAAAATATTTTATTATTCTGTAAGTTCATATTATCATTGCGTGAATGAAATGGTGAGTAGGTTTTAAATTATAATACCTACAAACATCGAATCCATTTGAATTCTCTTGTCATTGAATATTTTGTAAACTGTATGCCGAAGTGTATAATGCAAAATGATGTAAATTTTACATAATACTTGGGGCTTTGCAGTTACTTTCATGAACCAGATCATATTGAGGCAACTTGACACGAGATAAACACGCGAGTACGTGTTTGGGTTCCTTTAAGAAAATCCCATATATTCAGTATTATAATATATAGTTATCAGATACTAGAATTGAGCTACCTAGCAGATATCTATACTTGTAAAACTGGTCTGTTACTGACTGTCTGACTGAATGATTGAAAATGCGCAAATGTTACTTTGGAAATAATATTTAATACTCCTGTAATGTAAATGTGCACTATTTTGTTCCAATATTATGGGGCATACGTGAATAAAGTAGCGGAAAACCTCTAGTAATAAGATATAATTAAGTGTTACTAAGAATTATAAATCTTTGAGGTTTACCTTGGACCAATATATTTTTTAATTAGAGGTTGCTGTACCAACACTTTTATTTATCGGCAACATTCCAAATTTATTAACTCACAGAGTCTGCAATTAAAATTGCCTCCATAATGACTGCAGCCCATTAATTAAATGATGTTTTTTATAGTTTGTTCTTCATGGATTTTGAATTCAAAACGTCTTTAAAATTACAAATAAATTATAATAATGTTGATTAGATACCTTTACCTGTATTGATCAATGATTAAAATAAAGGCCTCAATTAATCACAGTAAAAAAATTGCAATTTTACAGTAAAATTTTAGTTACTAAATATTTAAGATTGAATTTAAAATAAACCGTATAACTATTTAAGTTTTATTACAGCTGCGTTTAACCCATTCGACGGTAATGGACGTGACAATTTGAATAAATTCGCTCCATGTAACTCGATGTGTAATCGATTAGTGTTTTTAGGAATGTCTTCTGAAATCTTTTAGAAGCGATAACAGTACGGAACCGTTGGTTCTCACTTCCACCTCGAGCTTAATATGTTTTTCTCAAGTGAAGCAGCGGCCTTATACATATTTGATGGAGCATGGCATTGCCTTAAGTACCTGTTAACGCTCGCCGAGGCGGCGGTAAGCCTGCTAATTATGTTTGACATCATTATGATTCTAAATACATAAACGTTACGGCTTAAAATCGTATATACGGTTTTAAATATTTAACTGCTGGAGAAGAGAAAGACACAGTAGGCTGAAAAGTGAGTCTTGTGATACATACAATTGCCTCTGTTCGATGGAACGAGTAATGTATGCGTTAGAATTACATTAAATTGCACTAGTTTTGTACATATTTTAGCTTTTGACTGCAAAACCTATTTGAGAGCAACGAGCGTAAGAGTAATATAGAAAATAGAGAAATGTACTTTAGCTAACACGTTCACTATAGCTAGTACAATTGGCCTTATAAGTAGCTGCTCACTTTAGTACCTTGTCGCTATAACGTATATGACAGATAAGCGCAGCAGTTCAAACATCACGCTATAGTGACAAAGCACTAAAGTGTGCAGCTACTTATACATATAAGGCCGACCGAGCCTTCAGAAGTCTCTCGGATAGTTCGTCTAGCAGAGATACTGACCCATAGCCCCGGCTGTCATTAAAGACCTATATGTGATGGACGTAACTATGTTGGGAACTAAAAAATAAAATAAAACTGTGTTATACTACATCATCATCATCGTCTCCTTCCCGTCATCAGCCATCATCTCAGCATTTACTCCTTTATTTCTCTTTTTAGGTCTTGTTCTAGCTTTATAGCCCTCCACAACCATACTATGTACAATATACAATCTTCTCTTTACTATGTAAAACAATCTTCTCTCTACTTCTTAGTAAGGAGGCGCTTACTCTTACATATTCTTTATTTTATCAAAGTTACACACATAATTGTTCCACAATCGGCAATGTCAAAGCACGTAAAGGCACTTATATTATACATTCCACTCTCTCGAAAAAAGGTCAAAAGATGGCAACATAGTGTAGCAAACTGACCTGCTGTATCCGTCTCATCGACTTCATATCCTTTATCGGTGCACCGATGCAAGTATATGTCAAGGTTAACCAGCTGCATACTGGTCCTTGCTGCATCGACTTATAAAAGTAAAGCGCATTATATTATTAACCATTATGGGTATGAGGCGTGAAGAGAGAATTAGTAACGCAATTTGAGTGAAGTGGATGAATGAAGTTTCATTCTTGACGTTTGATTGTATTTAATATTTAAAACGTGATGTTACTTTGTGGGAGGTAGTTTATTTTAAGAGTAAAAGTTGCTTAGATACTAAGTACTACAAGACACAAAAAATATATACTTATTTCTTTGTTTTGTCAATTTTTGCAATAGGTAGGTACATAAAATTAGAAATTTGAAGTCCGTGTCACACAAATACAACTTCATTGAAATAGTATTCTCCATGTTATCCTGCTATAGTACTCGTAATTAGGTATGTATAATGTAATGAAGATAAAAAATAAAAAACATTTATTCAGTAAGTAGGCCGCATGGGCACTTTTACACGTCAAGAATCAAATATAATGAATATTTTCATAATATTAGAAAAAATGGAATTGAAAATCTTTTTTTTTTGACGTACCTATATTTAATAAATTTATTCATTAAATGAAAATAATATTTACAGAATTCAACAATAAAATAATTAAAATTCTTATTGTTTCATTGAAAGTAAAAATACCTATGTACTTAGGTAGGTATAACTTATGAAACTTAAGTCAAATTCCAATGAGAACAATATTGAAACAAAAACAGTGAATTTATTGAATATATTTCTACCTTATTTATTAGATATGTCCGAGTATACTAGTTGGTAAGTATTATATGAAATGGGTAGGTATTTGTGTTTATACGTACCTGTATATTACCAAGGTATCGAGTGTTACGGCTATATATTATGTATCAACGTACAATTAACAATTATGTAACGTAACATTTCAGCACAGAATATGATAGGTACTAATTGAGCACAATTAGTATCATATTATATGCCCCTGATAATTTTATATACGGATAATTTTATAAGACAGCTATAATTCCACGTCGCCTTCTATAATGATAGACCAAGGTGTACCCGACGATAGAAATTGTTAGAAATCGCCACACGTTGCTGTTACGTGTTATTATATAGTAAACTTGCGAAAACAAGAAGTAAAATGTAAATCTAGACTTACGTAATCACTCTTCCATGTTAACATTACAATACTCACTGTCATTTTTTTAGAATAACTATTAAATAAAAAAAATTGTGCATTTACTCCAAAAACCAACAATTAAACTTTGTCAAACTTAATTTCTTTAAAGAGTAAAAATTACCAACCGTGTGGTCACCCTATTCAACTAGACGGGTTATTGTATGAGTCGGACAGTCAACGTAATAGTAGGGTAACCATGAGACTCGGTATATTTAAAACTATTTTTTTAAAATTATTACAAAATATTACAAATACAGTGTTACGTACGTGTGCTGTAAGTATAGGTAAAGAGCCAGAAAAACATATTTGGGTTCACGACTTAGGAGTCACCCTGTAGGTATATAAAAACCCCGATATAATGCCGATCCTTACTTTCAGAGATGATATGCCTTCAACAGCCCGACTAATTTTAATACGAGTAAGACCTAGATATAGCTGAGGACTTTTCTATTCCGATTAAAGTATTTAAAAAAAACCGTGACGTAAGCTACGATGCCAATAACAGACATAAATACAGATTCACATATACACACGTTAAACTTATAACACCCCTCTTTTCGCGTCGGGGGTAAACAAAAGGCGATACGCTCGTGTTAAAAAGTTGAATAGGCATATAATCCGATCACTGTTAATTACATTTTCAACTGAAGTGAATTTAAATTGTAAATTATATATTTAAAGAGTCACTAGTATGCACGAGTTCCATGCAAAAGTAAGTACGTTTTAATTTTAAAACGCCTTTTCGGATTTTGCTGTGATTTTACCAATAGATTATGTTTATATAGGTAGTGAAGTACTTATATAAACATAATCTATTAGGTTTCATGTAGGCACAATTATACATTTTGATCATCATCATCATGATCATCAGCCTCACGACGTCCACTCCTGGACAAAGGCCCTCCCCAAGGTTTTCCACAACGATCAGTCCTCCTCTGCTGCTGTCATCCAGCAAATTGTACATTTTGATACATAACTTTAAAAATATCTCGAATTTTCGATTTTTTTTTCATTTAAGTTTGATTCCGAAATAAAATATAGTTGTCGTTTTATTCTACTGAAAATTTTCACTCACATGTCGCGCAAAAATTAACTCGAATCTTGGTAGAGTTTTTTGACGAATTTTAACGGAACGAGAGATCAGGACATCTCGGTAAAAAGTTCCTCACAGTTAGTAGCAAACGATCCATCGAAGTTATCGCAGGTATCCGGGAGTTTAAAAATCATTTAGCACTTACTTCCTAGGGATTGAAATGCCATCTTCATGATATTGGAAATCCTTTTCGAAGAGAGATGAAAAATATATTGACATATCTTACATACATTCATAATGTAATCTTGTTTTTTTCCATTACTTATTTCGCAATCAAGTCACGTAAATTACATCTAAATCTTTTAATATTTATATAACAGCTAGTTAAGCAAGCAGGTCGCGAATCCTTCAGCAATAAAGGTCTAAACATATTCCATCTGTAAGCTTAAAATCCACGTTTCGAGTCTATGCCCGGCCCATACACCATTATACGCAAACGTTAGCAGTTTATAAAATGACTCGAGTACGTGATACACTTTACGCGAACACTTTTTCTTTCGAGGATTGGTGTTATTCTCTTTCTTGCACTGCACAAGCGAGTTTGCTATTCGACTATTCGACTACTACCTACGAATATTAATAACAAGCGATTTCGTGCACGTGATAACGCATCCAATACGACTCTGATATTCCTGGGGCTTAACTTAACTAAAGTAAGGTATATACAAGTGCAAGTGTCATGTTACGCCAGGGGTGGTAATTTCTTAAATAGCACTTCGTCAACGAGTTTAACGGAGCACCAAACTTGCACAACATTAGTGCGTATAAACTACGAGTCTTTAACCTTGGTCGTTCGTTGTTTGCCCTATGCACACACTATGATCACGTGGCAATTTGTTTCTAAGATACTTGAATAGCATACGCTGAGTCAGTTCCAGAAAAAAGCATGATGGGGTCTAGTTAGTACTAGCTAAAATGGTATTACTCACGGAAACGCAAGGATTTTTTAAAATCTTTTAGTTTCTGCAGTCTTTAACGTTCGCGAAATGCCACTCGCTCAGTTCGTTCGAGCTCGCAGTTTAGTTGCTAACAGAATAACACCACAGTTTTTCTTCCGTGGACTGCTTAGATTAGTCGAGCGAAGATTTATGGCGCGTGAGTCTCCCGTCAGGTGGAGCCACGGCTTTATTTATGAAAGAGATTGTTTTAGGGATTTAGTTGCCGTTATAAATGTCTCTAACATATTTGATTTGACTTTGAAGTATGCTACGGTTTGATTGTAGTTGGTAATTGATTAATTGACAGTGCAACTTTACCTATTGATATTATTATTCTTCAGTTTGTTAACCACACGCTTATTTTAATTGTTTAATAGGTATAATGACCTATTGTAGTAAGCCTGTAAGGTATATGTGGATTTATGAGCCATAGATTCCAAGATAGTTCTGTGTACGATATTTGCTTATTTATTTAGTGTCGGAACAAATTATGTTTTCACTTTTCCGTCGGGTGCCCAGTCTTTTATAGACATTAAACCACATGCTATTTTGAGGTGTGAGCTATTTAATAAATATTTCCAGCATTTCATTCTAAATATAGAGGTTTCATATCAAATAAAAGGTCTAAATCATTATTATTTCAGACAAAAGACTTCCACTGCTGGACTAGGCCTTTTCTATGGTTCGCTACGTAATAAAGGGTAAAAAGATTAAAACTTTGTCAGTTTCAATTGAAATAGACAAAGATGTAAACAAATTAGTACTGTTTGTCACATAACCTCAGATTTTCAACGACGTCTTTTTATTTGAAAAAAGGATTTAATCTGAAACTTAATATGAAAGCAATGATAAATTGTAAGTATAAATCGTTAAATAACCTCATATGAACTTCAAAGGTACGTTAATATGGAGTAGGTAGGTAATAATGCTAAATTGGTTCGTCTAGTTATGTTTACAATTTTTCCAATTTCAATCGAGGCGTTTTAAACGAGATACTCTAACCGAGAATATTTTTTGATTATATTTATTATGTAGGTAGTCAATGTTTCAGCATATTGCTTTATTCAATCTCTTATGACATATTAGGATTATGTATAACTCATTTCATGAGAAATAAAAGTAAATATTACGTGATTGATTCACTTTGCATGATAAGCAATAATATTGTTTTCTTATGAAAATCTGTTGTTGTGTGGAAATATACGAGAACTTTCTTGTTATTCGTTTATTGGGAGCTGAGTAAGTTCGGAGTTGTTTTGCGTCTGATTTAAAGAAACGTTGATTTGTTTTTGTTGGTTTAATGCTAAAACTTTTTATAAATCTCAGCTAAACCGTGTTGCCTGAATCTTTATCTTAACATCAAAAAGAAAAATCTAGAATTAGTCTTAAGTACGGGTCTAGCTGCGTAAAAATGTATGGAACTGCAAGTCTTAAACCTAGATTTACCTTTTGTGCAAGAGAATTCAAAGGCAGTACAAGAGTAGAGCAGTCATAATGCGCATACTGTATTTGCTGTTTGGTCGGAAGCTTAGTGCTAAAATTACTTAAAACTAAATAAAATTCAAGTACGATTTAGTCAATGACTTTAATAATGAAGAATGATGAGTATGATTATGTAGATATTAAGGGTAGAGGAAGACCGAAAAAGTTTCGGATGGATTGTGTGAAGCATGAATGTGATGTGTATGTAAGGTGTGCGTACTGGATACTCGTAAACAGCGGATAGAGGAGAGTGGAAGAAGAAACCGCACATGACATTCAATACCGTATTAACTCAAAAATAAACTGTATTGTAAATTAGAATAAATTGTTCAACACTGTCACATTTCGAGTTAAGACGGTATTGATTGTCATGTGCGAACCATGTTGTGCCTACCCCACCTAATGTGGGGCAAGGAGAAGAAGATGATTTACAATGACAAAGTTTAAACATGCTTAACACATATATTGGGTAACTGCAATGCGGTTTACAAGACTTAACCAGGAAAAGGAATGTGTAAAATCGAACACAACTCAAGCGCTTTTTAAGGTCCCGTTATTTTTTATTAAAATATCTTAATGCACGCTGGTAAAATAATATCACTGCTGAATGCATACAATTTGCATTCGCCAGTTTGTATAATGCGATGCTCCGCTAAAAGACGGTGAGATGAAATAGCTTCTTTAAAATGTCGGTGTAAATTTCTTTAGTTCACGAGTTGCTGAGTAATACGATATTCTCAGTGATATCAAGATGAGGGGGACTTTAAATTAACTAAACTGGGATCGTTGACATTTTTAGTTGGATTTTCTTTGAGAGTAAACTCGAGACTGGTAAAAAAATACTTACAAAAGATAAGTTAAAGAATTTTTATTTATTAATATATAATAACACCAAAGTATTTAAAGTAGGTACTCGGCTCTCTATGACTTTCACAATTTATTTAGCATAACAATTTATACCGATAGATGCAAGGAAGAGTATGACAGCGATAGTCTGGTTTTACCTTTAAGTTATATTGTACCGTTTTTGCCAAAATAAAACATAAACAAATTATTTCCACGGAAACACGGATCATCTCAAACATTCAAATATCTAAATATCCATACATCCTCACAAACTTTTATCATATTACAGCCCCGATTATATAGCAATTTAATAAAATTTTAGCAACATATTGCTATGATATGGGTTACGTAACATGTTATTTCTACCATCAATGTCGTCATACTAGAATTAAGTGCATAATAGGGAATGCAAATAACCGGTTTTAACCGATTTTAACCGATTAATTTGCCTTCACCAGTGCACACATTTTATAAACACATTAGGTCCTGACACGTCCTGACTTAAAATTTACCCAGGATTTTCGAATGTCTTAAACATTTCGTCTCAATTACCCTAGCGGGGGTATATCTCCTACAAAGTTGTTTTGGTATTTACAACCTCAAAGTTGTCAGGAGAGCATCAAATCTTTCTTAGCCACTGTATTGGAGATATCCCCTTTTGGCACAGTAGGGTTGTCTAGTGGTATTGTCGATGGAAGTGGCTACAAATCGCGGATATTTGCCGCAGACGCGGTAGGTGGCGGCGCAGGCGTTGGCATGGATTCTGAATATTAATGGAGCGTTATTTGTTTTAATGCGTATGAAGGCAAGGAGCCTGCCAAATGCAATCCTAGGCAGGTCGTAAACAAAAGGAATCTTTTATTCGTTTTATTGATTCCATGTTTTCTCGACGATGAAGGGGTGCTGATGTAGCTTGTAATTTACCCCGTCAATGTCTGTAAATATTAAACCTATTTAATGGAGCATTAACATGCATTTGATGTGATGTGACGATAGATGGCGGTATTGTATTTTATAAAACCGATACAATGTTATAATTTCGATAAAAAAATTACCAATCAGAAGTAAAATGTTCAAACATAGTCCAGTTTCATCGACGAATTGACGAATGTTTCCAAACTTGAATTTACACCCACACACCATTCGACGCAGATTTACAGATTGCAGAATGAAGTACGTTCGTAAAAAAACGACTAAAGACCCAGTCACTGTGATACAATCTTTTTTTTGCAGCAATAGTCAGAATTTAATAAAAGTCGACGAATATTCACCGCGCATGGCCCGCGTCGGGGATATTTCTTTTTTTTGTACCATATGACGTCATGGTGTAAAAACTAAATTGCCTGTACATTTTTTCTGGCCCAGTGGTTTAGTAATAGGGGTTTATGACAAAATGAAGAGATTATTATTTTTTAATATTCAAGTACATGATTTGTATTATTTGAAATTAAATTATAATACGTACACTCTTTTATATTTAGTACTCATATCATTTGTAAAAGGAAAAAGAGGTCACAGAAATTATGTTGCGCTTTTAATAATCCTCTTATAGTTTGAATTTGCTTTAAATTGGTATTTTCAGTTCGTTACAACTGAAAGTCATTATAAAGTGTTACACTTGCAAACAAAATGTAGGTCATTGAACGTTTTCTAGGAAATCAAAGTAGTTCCGATTATAGTGCTATTTCTTTTTACGGCTGGTAAAACTTCGTAAATAAATTATTTAACATGTCAAGAACAATCCTCACTTAGTGAAGATTTCAATTTACGATTCATTGCAGCATTTAGTTGCCAAAACTGACAGAGACCCTTAAACCATACAGTTTGATTTGATCAGTTAGTTCAAAAGAGAACATAATCATAGTTTTCATGGTAACCACAAATTGCCCCTTGTGCTGGTTTTGCTACCTATGATCATAAAATCTTAAACCTTTTTTAATCAACACTCAATTTTAATCAATAAAATAGTAACCAGCCTAGATCACGAGCTGCCGAAAACCTATTAGCAGAAAATAGGCAATTTTGTATGTTTTTTACACTGGCAATACTTTCCAAAACACCTGGGCAATTTGAACAGGTGTTTGACGTAGAAATAAATGACTTGTTCGCGTGCAAGGCTTCTGTGCCGTTACTCGTTTTCATTTGTTGATGACACCTCGAGATGTTTATCTGGTTAGTTATTTTAACAACTTGTTCATTATTTAATGATGTGACTTAATAGAAGTCGATCACGGAACACTAACAATAGGCTCTTGTATTTATAACGCTGAGAAATTAATTAGTCAAGGTTGAAGCTGTAGAGATTTTTTTAAGATATCAAAGGTCAATGGCTGGAGACAAACGTTCGAGCTCACCAACGAATTTCCGTAGCGCAAAAAGTGACAGCTAATTAGGCGCAATATATCTCTCTTTTCCGCTCAATTTAGGTCAACTCGTGCTATAATTATTATATGTCTTTAAAGGTCGTGACACTATCTAGGCCTGTTTTTTTTATTTTGTTGCGTATATTCGTAAACATGATTTGATTCACCCCTTAAGAAGGCTTGTTCTATCATTCGCCTGCGCTTTGTGAATGATAGAACACAGTACAAAATTAATCGTAGTTATTGACAATTTTTTTTGGTAATTCGACGATGTTTTCTCGAATTTGGACAATAAAATGCTGAAGGCTATAATTTTTTTTCTTTTTCAGGTCTTAATTAAAATATATTATTGAGTAAAACCAAATCACTTCCTCTAGATGGTTAATGTTCCTTTTTATGATATAAAAAATACAGGTTGAAAAGTTATTCTTGGTGGTTTTACGGTAAATATGGAGGACGAGCCTTTTCAAGAATTTAGAAATTGAAACTGAAATACTTTATTGAGTTAATAAAATATGGTACCTACATATTTCTGCTTACATTATTTGAGACATACGTAACTTACTTAGTAAAATAGAAGGTAGGTATATAAGTAAGCGTCACCAGACCCCGGTACTAGGGTGAACTGTATCACGGTTAGAAAGCATAAAGCTAAAACATATTTCGTTAAATCACTCTCGTAACTTTGAAAATACATTGAATCCAACTTTGTCTTTACTCCCAAGAACTCTGAAGCGATTCAATGAAGAAACGAATTGACTTCTAGACAATCAAATTAAGCTTCACGTTAAGTGCAAGTTTGCAAACAAGCGCTAGGAACTAGCAAGTTCCCCGAGCAAGTTTATCAAAGAGATTGTAGAACAAGTTGGCCTTCGCCGAGGTATGCCCGCTGGGCGGTGTTTGCCATATCATCCTATTAGCACACGATAAATATCGATTATTTGGCGCCTTCCGAAATTGGTTAATCGAATTGTAGCCAAATTCACATGACGGCTACCTTCCGATCCAATTAGTGGGTTAGCTCAGCAATCTGTGTAATCGTGTTCCGGCTGTTTCAAATACTGTTAACGATGAACACTAAAGAATATGGACCTTTTGTATTCACGATGATACGATTACTTTTACTTTGTATCGCACATAGTTTTTAAAATTTCCTAGTATTATGATTTTCCATTGGAACAAGCTGGATCTCTGAAAAAAGCATTCCGATAATGTAGGTAGACTGAATAGGATTTCGTGTATTTTGTATTAAATTATTTATAAGAATAAATACACTAGCCTACTAGCCTTTACAAGAAGATTTGGCAGCGGAAATCGACCAAAGAGAAACCAAATTACTCCGTGTTCCCATCGCACTTGTTGTGGACAGGGAAACCAAATTACATCATGTTTTCATCGTATCCATTAAATAATTGCTGTGATATCAGCCAGCGCGCCAGGCCGCGCTCGGTTATGATTCAAAGCGAATCGAATTATGAGGAGCTCAGTACGCAACTCCATTGAGATGAATATCAATCGAGCTGGCGGTTCTAAACTACTCAAACAAGCTTTCAGAATAATTATGTTGTGACACAATTCAATTTCCAATGAGGCTATTGAGCTGGTATGTGCTAAGTGTATGAATGAAATGTATAAACTAGCTGCGAGGTACAGCAACTCAAAAGTTTCAAATTGTTCGAACTATTGAAGTGACTTTCACTTTAAAACTTTCTCACATAACTCGTGTATGTTTTTGTACGAATAAAGCATTTCCGAAAGCAACAAAAACGGGTTAGGTATTAACTCTCAAAATTACTTGCTCTGATATTATTACTTTGTGGACATTCAAATAGAACAGGTAAGAAGTAAAATATATTTTCTTAGAAATACGCGCGACTTACTCGCAAATATAAGAATGTATAATCTTTTGGACTAACTAGTCTATCTATATTCAAAGTGAGAAATACCATGCCTAGCCGTTAAACATGGCATTTACGTATGCAAATATTACGAATAAATAAAACCGAAGCATGCTAAAAAGTGTTATTAAATAAGTGCTACAAAGTTTCCGAGTAAAAGGTCAGTTAAAGTATGAATAAGACTCCGTGACCTTCAAGGACGCAGTGATCTCATGATCAACTCATGACCGTGCACATGACGTGAGATTAAATAAGATAAATCTTTCGTGCTCTATGAAGTCTATGATAAACAATGATGCTAATGTTAGCACCAACACTTGACTTGATCATGGTATTAAATTCTAAATGAATAGTTACGAATTGTTAGTATTTTTCATAGTAGCTGAGTTAAGGGCTTTCTTAACAAATGTAATAAAATACACACTGGATCCAATACGGATTGTATCCACTAATTTAAAATGTCTGTAAAACCAAGAATAGAGTTTTTTTGTTTGTAAATTAGGGGTACAGATATTTAAAATTAGAAAATATTACTTGAATTGGCCCCATTGTCTAAGTTTCGTACATGCCATTAAAAATAAAACGGCAACTACTTCAAATGACAACATAATTTGCCACCTGAGCATGCAATACTTAAACGTAATACTTGTTTTACGTCTGAAAACGGTTATTGATCCACAAAAACACCAACTGCAATTACCGTCTACAATTACGCACTCAACCGTATAATTCCAGAATCTCACTATCATTACGCAACGCAAACAGTTTTGGCTCCGCTAATAAAGGGCCAGAGCTCATTAAATTCAGGCCGCAAATTCCCAATTATTGTCTGATGCAAGTTAGATATTTCCCAATGACTGCACCCACGATTGATTTTGATACCGGATGTGTTACGAGGAAATGGCATTTAAGCAGGGATCAGTCAAACTCAAACGCTACATACGTGGAGGCTGTATTGTATGCTGAGCTTGACCAAATTAATAATGGAAAATCCGGTTAATTTAGCTGGAATAACTGTGGAATTGTAAGTTTAGGTAAATCCTCAATTTACAGTTTTAGAACAGTTTGAGATTGGAGATCAGTGGTCAGTTGCGAATATCATACCATATAATCAGTCATACACACACGCCAGGATCCCGAGACTAGAGTTAAATATAACAGGTGAAGCAAGTTAGTTAAGGCCAGTTAAAAATATGAATACTTTCCGAGTAAAGAAACAGAAAGTCATTTCGTTAGTTCCAAATTGAAATTAACTCATTCGTTGATCATTCACCCTTTAAAGCCCTTTAAGCCCCGTTCGAGGACACGAAAAATACAAGCGCTTCAAATACCCTTAAGTAATTAAGTGTAGCTTCGTCCGTGATTTATAATCGACAGCAAAAAGGAGAAATAATTTTAAGATTAAATTTGTTGGCGGCTTTCTAAAATTTACAATGGAGGCTGACTTTGCCAAAGCTTTTTTACGGAATGCTCCATTTCCTAAAAATGGCCAGAACGCTTACAGCAGGCGTTTTCCGGTGACGAAAATTAAAGGACAGTCGTTAGAAAATGCGATATTTTAAGCGAACGGATCATCGAGATTTAGTTCTACTGATAAGCAAAGGACTTCCAAATGTGGGATTTGTGGGTCATACATAACCTAATCTTAGTTTCGTGAGTTATCATGAAACGAGATGAGGGTTATGTTAATAACCCTCATCTCGTTTCATCAAAGAGGACCCTAGTGACTTTGAGGATTCTACATGAAATTATATTCATGAAAAGAAGACAAATATAGACTTAACAGTTTTATATTAGACCTGATTTTGGAATAAATATAAAATATAAACCGATAAAAGTATATTTGTAACAACACCTATAAGCTATTAATTTTAAAAACTTACAGATGGCTTTTGTCAGCAGTTAATCTGCAGTATCAAACAATTTGAAAAATTGCATTCAAATGTCTGTTCATTCGAAACCAAATGTGATGCGGGGTACAGTCGACAAAAAAACACCACCCACACGAGTTCAACTGGATACAGTCGGGTGAGTCTGTTCAAATCGAGCTCTAGTTTATTTGTGCCTTTTTAAATTTTGAACGCACTGTTTACATGCACCGTTCATCCGCTTTGGCACTTCACTTTAAAAATGACTTTAAAATTTCAGTTTATTGGTAAAATGTCATTTAAGGTGGTACTTTAATTTCCACTTTTTTAGGGAATTTTGATCAACCCTTGCCTTCTGTACAAAATGTACGTGTTTATAAACGGATTTAACGTAAACGTTTTAAACGTAATTTTTGCAACCAAACCTGTATAATCTGCTCATATTTCACCCGGAATAAAGCCCTGATGAAAGTGGGCATTTCCCGGACATATCGACTTGATTTATGGACTGTTTAAGTACTTTTAAAACTATAGAACAGGGACTCAATTTACGAACGCGTAAGTGTAAATATCTTGCTCGCACATACTGCAAGTAACTTTAAATTGGATTGAGGTTCAAAGAATATTTTGTAGATAATGTTTTTACTTTTAACCTACCATCTTTAAAAAATGTTATGAAATCGAAGAGTGACTTACTTATGAATGCATCTTTTAAAATTACGTTATAAACTTTCAGATATATAATACTAGTTTCAAGCAGCGCAAATATAACTTTAACAAATGTTAATTAAGTATAAAGATACTTTTGTAAGCCATTATAATCTTAAATCACACTGTTGTTAAAACCGCTTGCTTTTTGTATCTGTGTCGGTAAATTAAAAAGCCGACGAAACATTAAAAAACAAAGTTTCACATATTTTCGGTTTAACCAACTGTAAATTTTGCCAACTATTTGACTCCCAAAAAGGCGAAACAGAAGGAACTACATCTCCCGAAACGCTGTTTAAACCGAGATAAGAGTGCAAAGTTTCATTTAGCCGAATCCAGCTGACACATACGAATGTGCGGGGCAATACGGAACTGAATACATTACAGGCGGAACGCAATTTGTCCCAACCCTACAATTTATGTCTACGGCCCACTTTATTCAAAGGAAGTGACGAAAAAAAGGAACAAAAGTTTCTTGTTTCGCTTAATGAATATACACGACCACATGAAAGACTTGATATGTGAAACAAGGAGTGTGTTTGATAATCTGTTGCGTTGCTGTTTTATTATTACAAATTTCATATGTACGGAATCCGTTTACTAGTTTTTGATATTTATACTAGCTTCTGCCCGCGACTTCGTCCGAGTTAATTTCGATTACCGTTATTCCATTGGGAACTTTTAAATTTCCCGGGATGAAAAGTAGCCTATGTGTTAATCCTTGGTATAAGCTATCTACATTCCAAATTTCATCGAAATCCGTCCAGCCTTTCAGCGTGAAGGAGTAACAAACTAACACACACACACACACACAACTTCACGTTTATAATATTAGTAGGATGATATTACAACAAAACGGTTTATGTTGAATAGAGAATATGTAATGAATGATGTGTTCACCTGTAATTGCGGTAAATAAAAAAATAAAAAAAATACCCAAATACATCATAATTATGAACATTTATACCATACCAAATTTTATGTTCTCGTTGGTGTCCCGCATAAATAAAAAATAAATAGACATATTGGGATTGGGCATATTTTTGCAATATACCCTTACTTTAAAATTGTTATTGTTTAGAGTTGTTAAACCTATCTGATTATGTTTATTTAAAAGCCGTTTATTTTATCTATGTTGTTATATTTTATTTTAATATGTTAAAAAAATATATTTCACCTTAAACATACTACAATGATAATTTGAATTAAGTGTATTTTAAAACTGCCGTTCCTTTCTAAGAATGTAAAAAGAGTAATTAATCTTTTTTTTGTTCTCAATTTACCTCTCTGAAATGTATCTTAAAAGTACATACATAAAAATATTAATTCACGACTGTTTCCCAGAGGGGTAGGCAGAGACCACTTCTTTCCACCTGCTACGATCCTGACAAATCTCTTTCGCTTCTTCCACATTCATACATCGAGTCATGAATGCGCTTGGGTTTCGACTTCGAGTACTTAAGATTCCATACTATTCCAGTATTTCTCCGAATATCTTAAGAGTTATTTTCCTTAAGTAAGTATATCTTAAGAGTTTTTGTAAATAATATTATTTAATGCTCATGGGCAGCTTTAAAATATATCGTTTACCAGTTATAAGTGTTATAACAACGTTATACAATCCCTGATAGATTGCACTCGTTAAAAACATGAACAACTTAATCAACTTCCCGGAAAACCGAAACTTTAACTCTACCCGAAAATAAACAGTTAAAACGACCATAAATAACAGGGAACGATTAACAAACCGATGCCTAGTACAGGCACCGTAATATATTCACTAACGGATCCCAATTTGTCTGACCTAACGCAATATTCGGGCCCTATCCGCTCTGATGTCCGTTTACGAATTTAAAGTATTGGGAGCTTGCTTTTACTATAATTGTGTAATGGTAAATAAATATTAATGAGCAACTAGTTTAATTAATTTAATTTATAATTTTATGTTTTAGACAATTGAGAAGGCAAACAAGCACGCAGACCGATAAGATCTGAGACTCATAGATATTTGCTGACTACAGCGATGAAAGGCAATCTTAAACCTTTAAGACGAACATAATCAGGCCATTCAAAACTAATCAAACTACGGTTTACTCTTGGGATTCTAGAAAACTTTTTACTCACCGGAATGAAAAAGACAGAACAATGTAAATGTTAACCAGTTTCAACTTTAAACTCCCTCTATTTCTTAGGATCATCGAATCATATTTGCCGAAATTAGCACAGCAGTTTTAAACCGCTTACAACACCAATCAAATTATGGTTTACTCTTGGAAGTCTAGAAAATAGTTGCACCTTTCTTACTCACCGGAATGACTAAGGCAGAACAATGTAAATGTTAACCAGTTTCAACTTTAACCTCCCTCTATTTCTTAGGATCATCGAATCATATTTGCCGAAATTAGCACAGCAGTTTTAAACCGCTTACAACACCAATCAAATTATGGTTTACTCTTGGAAGTCTAGAAAATAGTTCCACTTTTCTTACTCACCGGAATGACTAAGGCAGAACAATGTAACCAACATTCCGATGCCAACGAATTAAGCTGAATCTGTATAGTCGAGGAAGTTTAAGCTTGTTTAATTGTTTTCCCATTTGGATTGCACGTTGTTTAAGCACCCCAGCGCAAACCGTTCGACAACAAACGGAATCTAGACTCAAGAGCAATGAAAACGGGTCACTTTCTATGGAAATTCTATACAAAGTAACCCATTCGTTGCATTTGACTGTAGATAGAGGAAAACTCTTTATCATTGCAAATAGGTACGTGTAAAGTGGATGGCGCTATAAGTTTTGCTTAAGTGTCCGAGTTGGACAACTCTTCAATGTTTCAGTAGTGGCGACTGGTACTAAATTACAACTTTTGTTTAGTTGTATTTGAAATCGGCAGTTAGGTAAACGTGTTTTTAATATTGTGCGCTTCGGTTTGTTTGTTTGGTAGGTATATTTTTTCCTTCAATTTGTATTTAATTTGGTTTTTAAGCAGGTTAATCTTTATTAGTAAAAATATTAACCTGCTTAGACTAAATTTGATCTGATAGGTACACAAAATATTGAAAAGAAAGAAAAAAAGATAAATTTATTTAACATTAGTACAGACAAAACCAAGTAAAAAACAGGCAAAAATAAAACTAGCAAGTACATAATGTTATTGCTATTTTTTTATTATTTAAGCCATACTTACGCTATGTGAATATATAAGCTTTTATGAATAAACATTCATTGCATTAATGAAATCCGGCGTAAACATAATACGTCCATTCATGTCCGCAGTGCCTTAATTATTAGAACGAGGGTAAACTAAACACTGTCCTACACGACTACAGTGAAATTTATATGTGGACACAGTTTGTCCCTTGTTAAATTAACCGGAATCCCTAACATTATCCGAAACTTTCTAACGCAGGCTTTTATAACTAGCGGGCAATATACTTTAACTTCACTTACATAATAACCTACCTGCACGGGTAGCACAAGTTGTATTTTCTCGATTGTCGCTCAGTGCGTCTCTATCATTACTGACTAGATAGAGAGGGAGATCCGAGCGACAAACAAGTCGCGCGCAACTTGTGCTAGCCGTGCTGGTGTCCTTTACAAAAGGCTGCTCTGATCATTCTCGTAGGATCGCCATTTAAAACTGGAGATAGTATTAGTTGCTTTATCTTTAAGGTAATATTTCCAGCGCTAGCGCGGCGTCTCGTTTATAATTAAAGTCTAACTTCCTTGTTGGAAATTATAAGGCTTTTACCTCTAAAGGGATACTTCATTTAAATTGTTTTGATGCTCGTAGACACTGTCATAACTCATAATATAATGTTAATCACAAAATTATAAGATTTTAATCTTACCAGTAGCAGCTTAACTAATAAAGACATTCGGCCAATAGCAGCAATTCCCCAAACAACGGTATGTGAACCTGTGAAAGAAACTACAAAAGGATTAGAGATATCAACGGAATGAGTTGCGTTTTTAGCCGCAATAGTCGTTTGGAACACCTGGGAGTACGGCGCTATACTAGTGATGAGGCTCCATGGGATAGAAATGGACGAAACATTTACTAGGATACCCTCGTCTATAAATTCAGAAGAAAAATTCGATATGTGTCCTGATTTTACCGATTGCCAGAGTGCTTCACGTTTTTGAAATACAAAGAAGCTTTCTGTTTCTTCAAATAATCGGGTAAAAGTGACATGCTTTGTGCGCGAATATGACTAATAATTACACGACTGCCCAAAAAAAGGAGTGTAATGTTTTCAGGATTCACGTATGTATGCATATGCGATTCTTTATTCAACATTGAGGTAAAATTTGGAATTAAAGCTATTGAATAAGTATTGAGTTAAAGTCCCATCGCTGGTGCACCGTACAGGGACATCGGCAGTAAAACCCCGAATCATGAATGACCACAATGAGATGGACGCTTTTAGCGGAATTAAACAGAGCTGCGCTGAACCACGCCGAACGCTCCGCATGTTTTATTGATAATGGATATGAGTTTTTTTCTGACGCGACTGATGCAGGTTACGGCGTGTGGTGTGGCAGTTTCGCGTTAATAGTTAATGGTGATAAAAATCATCATAAACTAGTCAGATTTAAAAAGGGACCTGTTTGATAAATTCTAAAGGGAATTAAATTAAATTCTTTCTAAAACTTCATTTCCAACTTGTACTTAAAATATCATTATGACAAGTTACATACTTATACTTATATTTATAAGTTGCATACATGTACGTAGGCGAACTTATCCCTTTAAGGGATCTCTTCCAGTTAACCTTTGAGCAATTGAAAAATAATTAATGACAACGAATAGCCAAATAAGTACAAAACTAAAAGAAATTGCTATAAATATCAATAAATATAAACAGTTGTTTCCGTATGGATTAAATTACATTTAGCTTCTCACTTTTGAGTGGAAAACTCGATATCCTACTCGATTCAGAGTGCGATATGATATATGTTATCGAAAGGTTTCCCTGTAAAACATTATCTCGTATTGTAGGTATTACCGCAGTTAATTTTGATATTTGATATTTATTTGTATGCAATAGAAAAGTAAAAAACATTTGGTTTTGGAATGGACTTCACAACTAAAAAAGTACTTTTCCCTTTTTAACCGACTTCAAAAAAGGAGGAGGTTATACGTTCCACTGTATGTATTATTTTTTTATGTATGTTCACCCATTACTCCGTCAATTGTCGACTGATTCCAAATTATTTTTTTTGGTTTGATAGAGTATACTTCCGAGGTGGTCCCATTGTCACCAAATCTGTATCTGATGAGGGGATCAGTGAGGAATTGAGGGAACTCCTCAAATATTGTAGGCAAACATATAGCGATTTTAGTATTTTTAGTAACAAATCCAGCATTTGCATTCAGAAAGTATCATTTGGTGTAGTGGAACTGATGATGAAGACCACAGATGGCCACCGGAACTCCTCAATGGTACCGATTTCAAGGGTGGCGATAAGATATCTCGATTAAGATAGTTGAGCGACTACCTACAACGAATAATATTTACTTGTTGAAATATGACTATGACTTTCCCGCGGCGTTGCTTGCGGCGCGCTTGATATAAGTTAAAGTTTCATTTTAACTAAGAAGTGGGACTACGTAACAGCGTATTATGATCACTAAAAAGTATAAAATAAAATAAATGTTTTAAAAAACAAAAAACCGCCTTCAAAAACGCAAAAAATAACTTCTTTAAAATTGTAGGCACCTAATAGGTTAGTCCAACTGAAGTCGGCGACTTGAAGGCGGTTTTTTGTTTTTTAAAACATTTATTTTATTAGGTATTCAATTCTTATGACTAATTATCAACAGTAACAATTAAATATGACTAGTTGGCTTTTGTCGTCAGAAATTTAATATACGATTTAAATGGACTTCGGAAGTTCATTATTATTGTTTTATTTCTTCCGTGCGGTGCGTAAATTACCTGTTACTAAATTTCAGTTGCATTGTGTGACCAAATTTAATAAAACAGTTATTTCATTTATTTTTTGATGTTTGTTCACAACGTACTGAACTGACCCATTTATAAACAATAACCATGTTATATGCCATGTCATTTAAGACTACTCCTGGCTTAATGGGGTAATACGCATAAATGCGTACAATGAAAGAGGAGTATCTATCATTTTATATATTAGATTGAAGGCTTTGCTTTGTACAGATATAGTGATAAGTTTGTATACCTATATCTTGCTTTATCAGTATTATTGATTGTATTATTATTGTAGTATTATTTATTGATGGGTACTAAAGGTAATTGAAAAAGCAAGATAAATACAAACTTATCCGACAAAAAACAATGGGTAAGGATTATTTACTACATCTGTACATTGTTTTTACAGAGAGAAATAGTAGATAGGATTGTTCTGAGCTAAATTATTAATTATTGTATAATTCTTCATTTAGAGAAAAAGTAGCAATGAAAGTCAAAATAAAATATTCATTACAATTAAGAGGTTTCACACCCACTGATTCATGCAAACTGAATAATTCTGTTTGGTCCGCCGCGCAATCAGAACGATTTATTTAATGTTGATTGGTGAAATTGTATTCTCATATTCATTTACTTACGCATTTGTTCGTAGGTATTGCTATAAAAAAAAATAGTTTTAATAAATGATATATTTGTTTCAGGTATTTCATCCTTGCTGTTTTGTAAGGAATGATAATGCTGCGGATCGACTGATGTAAGTATTTCTTAACTACCGTAAGTTGGGGTGACTTTAGAAACACGAGGTGTCTTTGATAATTGATTCATCGATTTCGTGCAATGTTTGAGTTATTATTTAGCTCTTTTGCAATATTACTTTCATTATGTTTCATATGCGAGCGCAAAAAGTTAGTAGTTCAAGTATTTTCAGACGAATAGGATGTAAGTAAAAACTTCAAAATATGTAGAAAACCGTGAATTTTAGACATGCTTCATATGCTTCATATTGTGATATAAACACAGGGATAATTAAAGTAGCCCCCATTTTAAGAAACGAGATTTTAAGCTGCGTATTTTTTTTTAGTAGGCCTTCTACCGTAGTATCCCTCTAGCCGCTTGAAGTTACTCCAAATGAGTAGTCGCCAATAAAATATTTTTAATAATTTATTTACGATTATCACTCGCATTACAAAATATATAAATATATTTTTATTTTTAAAATTTATCGAACCCCATTTTACCAGTATATGATTTAAATAAACGTACTGTATAACGTACCTCAACAAACAGTTAAACCTACCAATTGCACCGTTTCCAAGTACACAAACAGTATCAACGAAACATCACCCCCTTAAGCCCGTGTGGCGCACTCTGAAGGTATTTCCAGTACCTGAGTGTTGGATAAGCCGCGAGTAGATCAAGTGAAGTGGCATCGGCGAGTTGTATCATGGTAACACCGGCGCTTAACACGTTTGGTGCCAGCTTTCTCGATATCCATACAAAATAGGCCCCATATGGTGTTCTTGGATGTGTATCTATGAAGTGTGGAGTTTCGTACGTGCTCAGTAGAGTAAGACTCGTCATGCTCTGACAACGGTTTTACTTTTGAGATCAAAGGAATATAGCAACAATTAATACTTGAGCGCTTGATGGGAATTTATAATTTACGTAACGAGGCCTCTTTTTACTAGGAAATTTAATGGAATACTCCAATGCAAGTTTGCAAGTACGCGTGAGTTGATTTTGTTACGATGAATCCATTTTAAGCATACATAGCTACCATAAATGCCTTTGTTTAGTTATGTAATCTTGTAATCATGTAATGTCTAGTCTATGATAAATAACAAAAAACATTTATCTTGAATTTATATTTACAACGTTTTTGAAAAACGTTTAATGGGTCAAAGTTTTTACTCCTGCATTGTCAGGAATTTAGAAATTCGGTATCCAGACAAAAAGCAAGTGACTAAAACAAAAGGGAAACTGGAAAAGTATTTTGAGCACGTTCCACATTGGAAACTGCCCCTAGGCCTGGCTCCTCCGTGACTTTTAATTAATTTTGGAAAAAGTCGGTAATTAAACTGAGACTACTGTGGAGTTCCGCTCCGACGCCTTTTATACCTGTTTTTATGAACACAAGTTTTAAAAACAAACGAGTGCGATGCGAGTAGCTCGCTTGAAACATCACTCATTGTTTATTGCTTGAACTAGCTTTACTTTACTCTATGTCGCTGTAGAATTTCTGGAACGAGTATTTCTACTCTAGTGGAAACGTTCAGATTTATGAGTGATACTCTTCGGTCTGCAAACTTCCCCTTGTCCATCCGTTGCTTGATTTTGATAAGGAAGAATATAAAATGAACAAAAGACCAATGGAGGTATACCAGTATCGTACTTGTGAAATTACGGCCACACTACTTGTAGGTAGGTTAATACTACTCGTTCTCGTAGCTAAGCTGATTAAAAGGATTTCAAAGAAAATGTACAAGTTACAAATAGGAAAATACACACCTAATAAATATTTTCCAAAGCGTCACGCCCGTCACTTCGTAATTTAAACCAAAAACTTTTGAAGCGCGACACAGATAGTCTCGCTAATAAACCCCACTCCTTTTATAATGCAAACAGCCCTCTAATCCGTCTTAAGGATACTCACAGAAGAGTTAATTAGAAAACAGGATTATATTACTTGAACACTGTTCATCACCTTAATTAAATAAGATAGCCCTTATTAAGTTGGCTTATTAAACTAAGAGTGAAGATGCTGGATGGGTCTGCGGAATGGTTGATACGCCGATATTTGTCGCTTTTTAGCTGTCCAGTTCATAATTAATTATACCGGGGTCGATGTACTCGTAGGATGATCCCTCTTTGCTGTGACAGCCGTATTTCGTTATTATAATCACTTAACACACTTACCAGAGAAGCAAAAAAAAGAGGTGATCTATTATTTAAATTACAGGCCGCTGTTGAAAGGTTTGTATCAATTTTAGTAATGAAAAATCAAGAAAAAACTATAATAACTGTATGAGATGTCATAGGTGTAGTAAAAATTCAATCCAAATAAAGCTGACCCTGACAAGTTGGCCGCAAGGTGGACAGACAATCTGTTAATGTTTGTAAGAAAGAATCTGTTGGGTGCGGTCAGCTGTCTTTGTAACGATCATTAAGGGAGGCCTATGTCCTCCGTTAAGGATGATATAACATGAGCGTGGTTATGATTTCCATTAAAAACTGTATTGTCATGTTTCAAAAAGTATTTACGCCATAACCAGCGCGTTGGCGCGAAACTGCGTTATTTAATTCTGTAACTGCAAAGAGAACAAAACTTCCGCGAATGCTTTTCGATTTTAAGCTTGAAATATTTAACCCGGGATTAAAAGAACATTATGCTCTAATCCAGGACACGTTTTGTATTTGTACAATTTTCGCCCGATTATGGTGGAATGTTATTGCGTGATTTTGTTCGTAGCAAATAAATTAATATTTAAAGTAAAATAAATCTCAACGTTTTTTGTGATTAAGAATTACTAGTGACTAAAGCAAATAAGCCAAAGTTCTACGTTAGTTTTAATAAGCAAAAATTTAAATGACTAGTAATTTTATACAGATTATTAAATTATTTTCACGTGTTCTAATAACACTACCTTTTAATTAAAGCTGAACACTCAGTGTAGATTTCGAGGAAATTTTATTCACGTTTATATTTCTTTACCATTACGAATTCGACAAGTTATTTGAACAAGAAAATTATTTAATTAAATTTGTTTGAAACGGCTGACATGTTTTGCGAGTTAGGCAGTTCGTAACTAGAGTAGGTAGGCATCGACGGAAGGCGAATCTCGACGCAGAACCAAATATTGTTGGCACAAACCGAATCTAAATTCCGAGTATTTTTGTAACAGGAACTACGAACGAAAACTTTTACGCAGAGTTAAAATGAAGAGAACACACGTTAAAGTACGCAGACAGGGTATTTTTCCTGCGGATGCACACACGAAAAGGTAGGTATAAAAAAAGGTTTCGCAAGTCTTGTATTTCGTGGAAAAACGTAAACATGAACGTATGTGTATTTTTAAAAAAGATATTTTTGTGCACTAATACTCTATTAAATAATGTGTTAAAACCGTACTTATTGCCTTTGACTTGTTATGGTATTATTTTTACTATATTATTTGCCAATGCCATTACTGTCAAGGAAATAAGAAACTACGGAAACACGTCAAAAGCAATAAGGTTTTACCGAGTGGAATCTCGGCCCTGTATATTCAAACTACTAGAAAGACATAGACAAACTAGATATGCATAGCATGTGTAAGTGGTGGCTGCGTTAGGACTGTCCTCTAGATGCCATGCCAGTTATTGCTGCTAGGTAAGTCAAATTGTTTGCGCACGGCGACCACAAAGGACTAGACTAGATTTCCTCCCTGCATTTCCGGTCAGACTGCTTAAACGCTTTATTTCGGTTGTAAAACTGTAGTTTGATAAAGAACATCAAGTTACAAAAAGCGAGATTTATTTTAGTTTGTGCGCAGAGCCAATATTCAGTACGATTTTTCCTTTGCTACCTAGTCATTTGTGCGGTGGCTATTCAGTCCCGGCGAGGGGCTACTGCGCTGCTGGAGCGGCCCTGCATGTGACACTCGCCACAGAAATTGTCCGACATCACAATATTACTCATTGTTAACATGCCCCCGTTGTCGACAGAGTTCGCGTCGACATTTCAAAATTATTGTTTGATCAAGGGGTGAGGGAGCTTCAGGGCGCACTTATTTGCGACATCACGTCGCTAATTTGCTATTTTTTAAACATATTTTTTTTTGAAGTAGCTGTGAGAGTAAATATATTGTACTACAAAGTGAATTTATTTAGATAACATAAAGAGATGAATTTAAGGAATTCGTCTGGAATTGAGTTCGGCCGAGCTCGAGCGGCAGTGCCAGCCGAGGGCTGAAGCAATAACAGATCTGCTGCGTGCTCATTATTGCCGGTTATTAGGTCCGGCCAGTTTATCGCGTCCGGCCACACTGAATTCCAAACAGCCTCGCAGAAAACGCGACTCGCAGCACTTCCAACAGGCAAAGTTGTTTAATTGTTGCTTACCTATTCCCAACCCATTTTGCATATTTTCTAGAAAATTCTCAAGAAATATTGTCAGCGTATTACAAATACCTTCATTAAATTAATCGCCGCTTCGGGACTCGATTTTATTAACATATTTAATTAATATTCTTTAATCATTATTTTACTACCTATGCTTTTATTTTCGGAACGTCATATTTGTTTTTTCACAGAGATTAACTTCGATTAACTTCGACAATTACGAATATTTTGTAGATTCCGTAAATTTTACATAGCAATAATGGACTCTCCCTTGGCGCAACAGTTTTAATTAGATTTGTATTGCGCTATATGTACATTTTCAAAGAAGTCTTTATTTCGTGGGCAGGAAGCGTCAATTTCGTTCGAACGAAATGTGACTATAAGAAAGAATGGCCTATCCTCTCTCAAGCAGCCTAAAGAATCTCGCTCAAACGTGTTGGCTATTTATTTTTTGCTGTTTAATTTACCTTTTCTTTGTTCCCACCGCTTTGTCTTTTTTATTGCTTACGCGGTCGAAGGTTCAGTAGGGTGTAATACAGAGATAACTTTTAAAGTAATGCCTCTTTTAATCTTATTGTTGTGCAAACATTCTGAAAGTGCACCCGGCACGGGATCGGCTAACAATTACAGGACCCTCAGAGTCTGTTTAATAAAACCAAATTACTTTTTCACCTAATTTTTGTTGCGAAAACGGCGGCGTTTTTCGTTTTATTCGCCTCAAGAAATAGCGTTATCTCTTTATGCTGACATAAAAAAACATAAGACGCTTTCCAGGCGTTACTGGTAAAGTTAGATTATCATTTTGATACAAAATCTCATTCTAGCCTGAATACTGAATGTTACCGTGTATAAAAATAATGAGCAATTTCAAGAGCAATTTTGTGACCATTATTTTTCTCGTATTTTTTTACGAATAAGCCGATTCCATGCATGGCGAATTCCTAACTCGCATTCTGGTCTTAGCTCAATAGAAATGATTAGGTACTCCAGTATATGGCTTTCGTGGTTCCGCTGACCCGGCTGAGTGGGCACCCGGTTCCGGTTCCGATTCCCTTAATTGGTAAATCTTAGCTGACTCTGTTCTTTGCAATCAGGCGAGCATGCAACCGAGTTCGATTCAATGCATATTACCGTCGGTCGTTGCATTTAAGTTTACAAAACTGTGTTTCACTGTGTTTGTGTGTTCGTAAAATTATTAAAATGACTTTATAGGGTTATATTAAATTACTGGTTTGGACGAATCCAAATCCAGTTTCACGAAAAAAAGATAAATAAAGCACGAGCAGTGTAGGTAATAGTATTTTATTGTTGCTTTATGGTATTTAAAATCTGTTCTTGTTTAGAAACTAAATGCCAAAATATTTTAACGTCTTATTTATTTTGAACTATAAGTATTGTAATCTAACGTACCTACCAAAATATATCTAAACATAATACGTAAATTAAACTTGCCTTGAGAAGCCTGTTTCCAAAATGTTATCTATCTCACTACTGTAGTTAGACATTTTTATGTACCATGTCTAACTATTAGGTCTCTAAATTTGGCTATCGATATTGTAATTGAAACGGATCGAGTTTGCAACATTCGGATCACGTCCACCGAGTTATCCGGAGGTCGAATGCCGTCTACAATACTTGCAATAAACAGCAGGTCTGCTTTATACAAAATGTTTTTTTCTTAACCTTTTGTGTATTCTTTCACCATTTTGTTTCAAAGGATTTGAAAGGTGCGCCTTCTGGATGGTTGTGTAAACTGTTCCATAGGCTGATCGCAGCCACTCAATACATTATCGTTATCACAGACGCGAAATCAATTATCAACACGTGTTAACTTATTAGTTTGGTTTAGTTTTGTGTTTGTTACGTGTTCCGCGTTTGTTTGTTGTTGGGCCGGAGTTTTGGGTAACGAAGCGTATCAATAAAGTGTTTTCTCTTGTTGGGATACATAATTAGGATTTGTTTGTATTACAACCATTAGAACTACATCTATAGTAAGAACCTACATTGTACCTATATCTTCTAACGGGTGTTACATTTCTGAGTTTATTTCTAACGTTTTGCCGCCATTCTTTTTGTGTAGGCTTCTGTTTTTCCTCCATAATATTCAAGAAAACCTAATCCAACGCAAAAGAAACACATGTTACATTATACAAGCTAACATCCATAATTATTACAATTCATGTCCTTATCTCGAGGAGCCATGAAAAGTTCTTTGCGGCATAAACGAGTTAAGTCAACCATAAATTTGGCCCCAAATGGGCGATCCGAATAAGTTATCATCGGCTGTTAGGAAGAGACGTTTTTTGATAACGATTCCTTGTTACAAGATTCTTGTTTGTATTTTTGGAATATTCTGTCATTGATAAGACATTCGACTTTTAACGAGTGATAAATGAGCACGGTGCGTGAAGAAAAGAAAGGATATTGTTTGTTTTGCGATGGGTGTTTGTTGTGAGAAATGCTTTCTGAATGTGCTGACTGAATAGAGTAGCTGATACGATGGAATATTTCCATTTATAATGGAATCTACGCAACCACGACGGAGTTGTTCATTTGTATTTAATCTTTTAAGTTTCTTTAGTGAATTTTATACGGTAGAGTTAATAGAAAATAATGTTTTTCTACTCATGTTTACAGTTTCTAGTAGATTGTTTTCTCTATGCTTTAATTATGCAGTTTCATTTAACATGGAAGCTTAAAATAACTTGTTCCAGACTTCACCCACATACACTGTGAAAACACATGTTTACTGCTAACGGTAAAGGAATTAAAAAGAAAATCTCGTAGCTGGATAAAGCTCTCAGCAAAAACTTAGTTTATTAGTATAATACTCACAAAGAAAACAGACCCCTTTACACGAGCTTGATGTAGCGTAAGCAAATTGTTTGTAAGGCACAAAGCAACGTCAGCAAAAAACCTCAGTACCATTTCTAATCCTGAAAATATAGAGATTTCAAAAAACGTATTTGCTTGCTGTGCTTTTACCGCGTCTAACAAGTTTTACTTAATTCTTGTTGATACATAATATACGGACCTTATAAGTAGGTAAGGTAATTTATACTAGATGCAAATTCACTCAGTAATAGGGATGTGGACTGACAGAAGAACATACAAGCGAAAGCAAAAACACGTCAAAGGCTTCTCTTAAGCGTATCACTCCAATTTGGCGCAACTAATATTAACCGGCGAATTTGAGTAGTCCTGTCAGAGTGTATAAAACACATTTTAGCGCGTGCATTCTCAATTAGGCGGCTGTTTGTTTGACTATAAAGAGGAGTATAGATATGAAACATAAAAATAGTACACAATGATGAGTTGGTTTGTAAGGCTCATCAGTTGGTTTTTATTTAGTTTTTTACACTAAAATAAAACTTAGGTACATAGACTACCGAAGCTACCAAATTAATACGTAGTCCATGTGGTTCCTTTATTAAGTAGTTTTGTATTAAAACAATAACAGTTAGGTATGTTGAAGAAGCTAAAGTTGTATGTTTAGACCGGTGCACCTGGCGTTCCATAGTTTCTGCCTTATTGGGAGCAAACATGAAGATAATTATGTATCTATGTAAAATACAGTGAAAAAATAAGTCAAGTTATTTTACTTGCTTACACCCCTATGATGACTGCGTTGCTTTGCATTGTAGAAAGTTGCATTTGCAAGGTTTTCATTCACGAACTTCTGTATGCAACTCATTTAGTATACAGTAAATGTATAAACCTCAACAATTAATTGAATTTTCGCATAACATTACAAAACTACGTACCTTCGAGTATAGTCACAAAGGCGGTACATTAACACTAATAATAGACTCGATTATTACCACAAGTTATTGGTTGACGCAATACAAAGCAAAACATAATTACTTGCAAGACAAATAGGTCACCCGCAATAGGGACATTAATTGAGGTTTATTCATCTAAAATAACTTTCTACGACATACTTAGTTTGATTGGAAGAAAAACCTCTCCATTTACTTGGCTCCCGTTGCATCGTAGTATTAACTTTGATATTTATGGGATCAAAAATCACCTTCGGTGTTTAGAGCACGCAGTTACTTGAATCCCTAGAAGATCCGAAAGGGGTTGTTTTGTAAATCCAGTCACCAGTCAGTTTATCAAGATTTTTCTAGTAATTACTAATTGTTGCTATTATTTTGTATTGTATTTGATGAGCTATATAATATTATATGTCAAATAATAACCCATCTTTGTTTTAAAAAAGCTTTGCTCTAACATATAGGTACCTACTTATTTATTTACGTTTATCCCACGTTTTAGTTGCCGAATTTTGTAAAAATATGGTAAACAACATAAGACCATTTCTGGAATTGACGCGATTGTAAACAATTATTCTTAGAATTGTTATAATTCAACTAAATACTATGCACTCACTCATTTCAAACATCACTAGAATGGTTTTCATTTAACACAATGCTGTTTTAAATATTTTCCACCATTATATCAATAAAGCACGAGCGAAAGTCCCTATTCCCATATTATTTGTAATCTGGTTCACACAACAACAGCGCGTTCGCTATGTGCAAAAAACCTTACAACACAAACATGGCCGTGCCACATTTCTCTCAAGTTCACATCGTTTATTATTACTACTTCTATTGTGTCCCTACAACTGTGTTTCCGTTGCACAATCGAAAGCTTACTTTCACCCAATAAGGTACATTCGATACTTGGTCCCGCACACGATTTCCTCATTAACTCGCCTTTGTTGGGATGCCATAGTTCACTCCTTACGGTGCAACAGAGGCTTTGCAGAAACATGATATGTAACGTATTCAGAATTCTATGTGAGTTAACACTCAAGAAAGTGGTTGTTATTCGGTAGCAAATGTATGCTCTTATTTGGTTTACTTAGCTACACAATAGAATAGCCTAATCAAAGTCTATAATTTATTTTTATTTTTGGACAAGCTTTTGCTGCTGATTGTACTTTTTTTGCAAAGTCAATCTGCTTTTCAAGACCAAACAATCAACGGAAACTAGTTCAAAATTTACTTGTAAGATTTGAACCGGGCCACTTACATACATACGATACGAACAATGCAAGTTAAATAAAAGCTTGTATTAAAACAGGAACAAATGTTTTGGAAAGGGTATTCATGCTTAATATAAATAAAATCTGATAATTTCATGATGTGTATAGTCTTCTTATATTTCATCCCCGGATAGCTCAAAGCATCACAACACATGCACATCGAAGAATGGAGAACCTCTGCTAACTTTTTATGTTCGAGGACAGGAGTACATTTAAAAAAAAAGGGTTTACGAGTATGTATATTAACTACTTATGGACAATTTTTAGGCAATTTACAATCGACGCTCCATACATGAACTAATGCCAAGAACTGCAACAATTAGATATAATGTGAACTCTCCGTTTTGAGCTACGAGCGATTAAATGTGGAGAACACCCTCTAATCAAAGCCCCGACGCTTGTCTAGCAGGCATTCATGCTACGTCACACGCGCATAGAACTCATACGTATTCAATATCTTAATCAAAATAGATCTTCATTAATTAGTGATAAGGTCACATATTGCCTAGCATCTCAAGGTAGATGCGTCCTTTTGTCTAAAGAAGGCAGCATATGTTTCATTGCATTCATGCCGAATTGCATTCAATAACAGGATTACAGTGCTGTAGCAAATCAGCCGCAATATAATAGTATATATGTCGATATCATGTGGAAAAATAAAGAAAGATTATTTTTCGGAATCAATTTAATGTTAAATTTTTATTTACGCCATTAATTAAGTTTACGAACTATATCGATTAGTGACCGGTTAGATTCCCTGTTTTTATGCGATTTAAAAAAGCAGGACGTTCTTCATCACGTTTGTTTGTAAAATAAATTTGTTTTTGTTATTCGTCCTCACTGTTTATTTTAAAAATTATTATATAACCGGTCAGATAACTCAATAGCTTAGTATGATGTTTGGAATGAGCAGTCTCCCGACTTCCTGGTTTCCGGATTTGTTCCTGATTCGTCATATTCCAAATTGGTCATCTTCCAAACTCGTCAGTTTCCTAACTGGTCATATTCCTAACTGGTCATATTCCAGATTCGTCATCTTCCAAACTCGTCATACCATGTACATTTGCCTGCATAAATTTATTATAGAAATCCTCTGTGGTAAATGTTATGATAAGAACCTCTTTAGATAATTAATAGATGAGTGTTATTTGTTTATCATGAAGTTAATGTCATTGTCACTTTATTATTTATATCGAGTCATACCATATAATTTGAATGAAATAAGAAGATGGCTTGTAATAATGGTACGGACGAAGAAATGCATTTTATTGCAAGTGAAAGAGGAAAAAAGTTACTGTTGCATTCTGGATACAAATACAATTTTCACAAAAAAAAAATGGTTCTGTTACCTGGAGATGTACAAAAAGAAGCGAGTGTTGATAATGTCGTCATAAGGCAGCCTAACCATGTATGTATTTCGGAGTTTATGAAGTTAGAGGCTGACAAATGTTTTGATAATATGAAAATGGCCGTCACCAATGATTTGGGACCTATACCAAAAATATTTGAAAAAATTGAACAAGATTTTATAGAACTGAATGGTGAATCTTCTTTGTCGGAGCTACCGACATGGAAAAGCAAAAAAAGTACTTTATACAATGCCAGAAACAGATCACTTAATGTCCAAAAATGCACATATGATAAAGTAAGCGATGTTTTGATTCCAGAAAAGCTATCCAAAGATTTTTTAATTTGTAGTGACGGACATGACGAAAAAATTTTAATATTTTCATCGCCCACTGCTTTGGACTTACTATCAAAGACGGAACATTATTACGCTGATGGGACTTTTAAGGTTGCCCCACCCCCTTTTCACCAAGTATATAGTCTTCATGCAAATTTGGACACAAGTGATTTTACCAAGCAAAAGTGAAGATGTTTATCGGCGTGTATTTTTCCTTCTAAAAGAAAGCTTTGGTTTAAATATCACCAAGTTTAAATGCGACTTTGAGATAGCTGGTATAAACGGTTTGTTATCAGTATTTCCGGACGCAATAGTAACAGGATGTTACATCCATTACCAAAAAGACTTGTGGAAAAAATCTAAGGACTGTGGAGCATTTGCAACTGAAGAAGGCAGATTTTATACAAAACTATGTGCAAAACTAGCGTTGTTACCTAAACAATACGTACCGGAGGCCTACTTAGGAATATCGCACTCTGCCTCGGATTCAAATGAAATAAGGCTATTTCATAATTACTTTGTAAATTTTTGGATGCAAAAGATCACTAGCAATTTATTTTGTGTTGATGAAGATCATTTTCCGCACAAATAATGCCGTAGAAGGCTGGAACAACAGAATTAACCACAGATTAACAAAAAAGGTTCGCTGTATTTATTTGTAAAAAAAATGAGAGAAAAAGCACTACACCAAGGTATAAGTTTTTTTTTTTTACATTCCAACCAAACGCAGCGTCGACGAACTACAGATTTAAATAAATTTACAAATGAAAGAGAAATAGTACAGGATTTCGTAGATAAAAAAATAACTGTTGTGGAGTGTCTTAGTAGGCTATGTGAAGTATAATTTTTTTAATGTTTTTTTTTCTACTGGGTGAATACTTGGTTATTTTAATGCGAAAAAGTGTGTTTTGGCTTAAATACTAAGTTTAGTCTAAATCTTAAAATTATTTTTACATGAAATAAATTTAGTTACATAATATTTTTTGTGGTTTTATTTTGTTCGAGGCAGCAGCGTACATATTTAATTGCTAGCCCATTTGGGTTAAAATATCTGGTCTGTTTCGTTATATACCGTTTTTTTTTTGTTATAAGTTATAATACAATAAATTTGACAAAAAATTTAAGGCTATGTGGCAAGTCATACAAATTTGTTTCTATTATTTGCCAATTCTTTTGGACTCCGCCTTAAATAAATTATTGTCAGTACAAAGTATAACTACTAAGTACAATCTGTCCTGAAGTCCTAAGTAATACTTATTATTCCTGTAAACACGTGTTCGCGATTTAATTTGACTGTACAATGACGAGTTTGGAAGATGACGAATCTGGAATATGACCAGTTAGGAATATGACCAGTTAGGAAACTGACGAGTTTGGAAGATGACCAATTTGGATTATGACGAATCAGGAACCAATCGGTTTCCGCGTATTTTGAATTCATTTATCTTCACATATGGCAATAATTCAATAATTAATACATGTTTGTAACGTATCGAGTTGCGATCAAAGTATCCTCGCAAATTAATTGCGTTATTAATAATTGAGTTAATCGGCTAACTCATTTGGATCTTTGTAATATGTTCTAATCAATACAGCCATATCGAATATAATATAAAGACAAGTATTTCAAGACTGGTATTTCAAGATTTATTACATTTTGTAGTACCTAAACATAGTATCTAATGTTTAAAATTGCAGCATTGTTACTTCTTTCAGTTTTTTTTACGGTAACATATGCCGGTTACATAAAGCAATATTACGTTTTAAGTTAGCGGTTTATTGATAAAACTCGCCCTAAAATTATCTACACCATTTCATAGTAGTTATAGAAAATAACCACGTCTCATATAATCTAGGTGCTCCCGTTAGTTTACAGGGTGCTCACTGACGCAATGGCTTGTAATCAACTTAAAGGCAATTCGCTGCAATCTACCATCGGTCGTCAACGGGCGTAATCTGCCGTGGTGAGACTACCACACGCCATTGTTCACCGCTTACCGACCACTGACTTAATCTCGCTTTTATTGACACCAGAGTTAGGTCTGGGCACATATGTGGTGTGATGTAGGTACCTACGTGAAATAAGCTGAGAATACAGTCTGGAATATATATGTGCTTTATGAACGAATATTAAGTCAATCTTCGTCAAAGATTTCATTTTATAAGCTCGTTGGTCCGGTCTGATGAGATACAGTTCAATGGCATCTTAATATAATTTCGTAGAACGTAGAACGTCTTGTTCGTAGAATCAGATAAGTAACAAAACATTTTTGGAAGGGGATTAGTTGAAGCAAAATTGTGAAGTATCGACGTTACTATATTAAATACGAAGATAATGTTGTTGTACGTATCAATTAAATTTACAAGTCAGCTCCTTAACAGATAATTTTCCTTTGATATTTGTGTTAATTATAGAATCTACTAGTTTTGTTTTCTAGTGGCGATCGGCAACGACCGGCGTCTGTCTGTCGCCCAAGGCACCCTCTTGCCGCTTGTGACCTGCCACTTTCACTTACAGATCAGTTTTTACGAATCTTTCTTATACTTTATCTGTCTCGTGCTTTAAATTTGCTATTCACGTCACGTAAAACTTCAACATATACGAAAATTTGCGAAATGCTGTGATTTTATTCTTCGTGGTCTTGGTCATTTATTTACAACTTTATTTCATATCTCAACAACGATATCTACAAGTACGGTTTCATCAAACGGTAGAAGACTGTTTAACTGTACAATCAATATCAACCTGTACATTAAGTCAAATTTTCCTTACCTAGGTGCCTTTTGCAATTTTGGCTCGGGTTCGTCATACGTTGCAAAGCTACGCAGAATTGATAATAGTTGCGTTTTTATACGACATAAAAAGGTCAAATACGGCTATTCCTGAACCAAAGATTTCCTTTGGCAGGATTAATCTTTGGGTTCCTAAGATGTTTTTAGGAAGTGGAGCCACGCAGTTTTTTTATGCAAGTGGGGGGGAGGGTTTTCCGCCCCGGCGATGTCTGAGGTTAATAAATGTTTAAGTTTAGGTACTAAGACAAGTTTGGTATCATTTTTAACTAAATCAAAGATGTAAAATTCAATTGTGGAATAAAAATTGCATCAATCTATATTAAAACACAAGAAATTTCAAAAAGAGTTAAAAACAAAACAAATATTCTTACACTTTATTTTATATCGAAGATGAGGCTGAATTGGATCCAGGGGCATTCGGCGAAGTAAATGAGGGAACACCTGGGCCACTTTAAACTTGTTTATGTAATAAATACCTTTGTAAACAAGTTATGACATAGTTAATTCTTTTGATAATATTAAGTTAAATTTTTCTTTGATATTATGGTACGAATTGGCCTAAAACGGAATGCATAACAATTACTTATATTTTTTACATCTTTATTATGTTTGTGCACCCATCCCTATTATTCTAGGATCGTAAAATAACATTTAATTACAGTTTTTCCATTTAAATTTTTAGCAGCGCCAACAATTTTTTTGTACTAAAACCATACGAAACATTTTAATTTGACATTACATTTTATTTTAGTGAACGTATAATAGGGCTCTCTAAAGCATCTCTTTTTTTTCAACATTCATAATAGTTAATAAGTTATGGAATTTTTCCCTGTGAAATAGGGAATTAAAAAAACAAGTTTTCTTTTATTTTATATCTTTTTCTTCAGAACGGTGTTAATATGATACCATAAACGAATTCGTCGTCCCCAATTTATACGATAACGATACCAAACTTGGCCCAGTAGCTTAACCGATATAGATATAAAGATAAAGTTGACCCTCTCCCCCCCCCTCAAAATTTTACATCAAAAATCTTGGTGGCTCCACTTCTACAATCCATCCTTTGGTCCTAAGTACCAATCCTGCCAAAGGAAATCTTTGGTTCACGAAACGCCGTATTTCATCTGCTACAACTACCACTATAATACCTGTTATGAAAGTATATATATGTTTTTTTATTATTGTTATATAATATAGTTCATTTATGCAATATTTGGGTTTGAGTTTTGAGGTTTACGCGATTAAAATTTAATGGTATCACAAAATTATTTGAGCCCTTCTCAGGTATTTCCGCAATGGTTTATTTTCATAAATAAAGCAAATCCATCATAATGGCTTGTTCGATAATTAAATTACTTTTTTGTTGTTTTTCTCCAACCAGCGAGATCAGATTTATCAATCACTGATCGGATTCGATATCTGATTACGTTTCTGTTTTCTAAGTAATGTAATTTCGAATACGCACAACTTTCCTCGTTTTTAGGGTTCCTTACTGAATGCTGAAAAACTAAATCCTTGAGATGTTAAATGATTTCTTTGTACGTCGGTCTGTCACGACCCTTTTTCTCTTAAAAGGCTACAATTTTTGGACTTAAATTTGGAAAAGTTGTCAAGTGTCTATTTAGTGGTCAAGCAGCAAAAAAGATGAGTAGTCATTCATCAAAAATTCCTTAAACGATCATGAGAGGTATCATTTGAAAGGGAGCCTGCCGTTTGTCCGAAATATGTTTTCCAAATGTATCATTTCCCAACCTTTTCATTTACCAACCCAATTTTTTTCCTGTACTTAACTGTTAATATTTCAGGATTTATTTCAGTATCATCGTGTACAACCCTTTAGGTTAGGTTAGGTTAGTTTTTATAAAATCCTAAAATATTTACGGTTACTGAAAACCAAGTGGGTTGGCAAATGAAACCGTTGGGAAACGATACATTTGGCAAATATATTTCGCTTAAACAAAATTGAAAGCTCTCAGAAATAAATCCGTTATATAAAAGGGTCTATATCGTCTGCCTTAATTATTTTTAGTCATAATGTGTTAGGTCATAAATATCGCAAGTTATAGCGTATTTTTTAAAGAAACTGTTACTTTTTCAGTTTTTTTTTAATCGTACCTAACCTAACCTAGCCTGGTCTATATTATCATATCTTTTTATTGTTAAATTTATAGTGGCGTGGCTTCTGAAAAATAATGACACGAAACAGCAGCAGGAGTTTATTACGTTTCTTAAGATGTAGATGCGGAACCCGCGGTATTCGAGTCCGACTCGCACTTGATCAATTTTTTTTTTGCTTTATTTACAAAACAGGAGTTAAATGTGTCGTTTTTACAAAGAGTTTTGCCGCTTTGCGGTGAGGCTGCATTTTGCACACTTGATTTAAATGAAGCTTTCAATGTTCGCGGTTTCTTTCATAAAAAATCCCGTATTCTCAAAGTCTCTTCTAATTAAACTCGGTTTAGTGTTAATTTTTGAGCTTACAAAGCTACTTTGGGATTAAACATCTTGAAATTCCCAAGAAACCTGTTGACCATTTGGGCGATTTTAATTTAACTTAGCATTTCTACTTACGCTTATTTGTATAAAGACGCTTCAGTATGTTAATATATTATTATTATGTATGTATGTACACACTTTATTGTACAAAAGAGAAACCAGAACAATACATTTATATAAAAAATATGGACTAAGGCGAACCTATCCCTCCCTTAAAGGGATCTCTTCCAACTAATTATACATTATCTAAAAAACAACTAGGGCCGCCTTTACACATCGTCTTTACCGCTACTGAAATGTTACAAACAGTATTGTAAATGTTAAGACAGCTTTTAAAAACTTGAAAATCAATGCGGCGTCATGCACCACTGCAATAGGGATAAAAACAAAAGAATTCAAATCGTACCTATATTTATTTGTCAAAGGTATTTTTCATTTCGGTGCCACCTGGCAGCCATGGACAGAACTGAAAAAAGTGGTCAAAGGGGAACACTCAATACATGCCAAACGCCACCGAGTGTGAGTCGTGAAAAATATCACTCGTCTTTTTAATTTTACCTACCTACGTTGTTATTTTTTGCTCGATAAGTAATTAAAATACACTGCCCTGTGTTCCGTCATGAATTTTGCTACGCCATTGAGAAAATACAGTAATTAAAATGGCGAACAAGCGATAAGATTTTTATTCTGTGAAACATGAATTACAGGGTAGTAGGGAAATATATGTACATATACCTACTACTACATTATTTTCTTCAAAGGGGTTTTTTTTATTTTATTTAAATTGCACAGTAATATAAACTAAAACAATAAATCCAAATTAGAACTAAAAATAAAACTACGACATAAAACTCAACTAAATTTAAATTTTCCTGCGGACGTGTGCGATGCTGGCAGCGTTTCCTACTGTATTGCTCTATCTATGTACTTTATTATATACCTACTTTTTTATGTATTTTATTTTATTAACTTAGGTTTATACTCAGTTTCCTGTACCTAAATCTAGTAGGTAAATAGATTACCCGCTTTTGGATATTAACCTAGGGTAACTAACTTTATTTTTATCCTATTAGATACATTTCAGTGTTCTTGCTGTTTGAAACATTTTGTAGTTGTCTCCTAAAGGATTTTGCTTTTAGCTTGTTAGCTGAAATGTGCGGAATGTGCAATACCGAGGTGTGTGGGACGGAGTTTACTACGAGCTCGGGTCGTCGCAGGCGCCGTGTTCTGCTGATGTAATGAATATTCGGGCCATGGTTTTGGTTTACGAGAAGACGGAAATGGAAATGCAACTCCGAGTACTTAGCAATGTAATGACGATGTTTATTGGTGAACAGTGATCTATTTACGGATAATTTTCGTGTATTATTTTTGATTTCGATGGAGAGTGCTAAAAATAAAATTATATTTGAATTACTTATATAAAATTTAGTTTATGAACATTCCAAGTTAAATTCAAATTCAAATTCAAATTTATTTATTTCGAATGTCTTAGATTCATATTTGTTAGTAAAAACAAAGTAAAGAAATACACGAACAATTTAATAACTTTCAAAGTCAAATGTCAGGCTCTGTAATATAAAGTGTATACCTACTAGTTCTTTGTTGGACAAGACCTACCTACGTTGCTGAGGAGGGCCGCAAGATCATTAAAATGACTAAATCACAATTATATTATAATGACTAATTGACCAAACAAGCTTAACTTCTAGAAATCGTAAGATTATTAATGCCATTTCTTATTTTCAGTATTATCTTATCACCAACACACATTTGAAAAATGCCCTTTTTATTTTTTTATCTACATGTTTCAGGACAAATTTATTTTATTCGTTTATTAAATTGTAACAAGATTTTCTGAAGCGCAACCGATACTTGCCATTTTATGAGTTAAAGTTCCACTCGGTGCATGTTGACATCGTCCGTCTTCCGGCATCGCGCGGAGTAACTCAAACTTTGTGGAAGTAGTTATTTACTTTAAATCTGCAACTTCCACTGAATCTGAAGTATTTCAAAAACTCGGGACTGTCGGGGAAAGTTTGGAATCATGGTGTCATTAGTAATGGGTTGGGTTATTTCTAAGTCCACCGCATGCAACTTGGGGTCGCCTTATTCGGAAAAGGGACGAGTTTCCCTGTTTTTATCAAGTGATAAAATGTTACGACTGCGGGGTTATATTATGCCTTGTAGGCAAAAATTTTCTCTATTGCGGACGTATCATTATAGTATAAATAATTTAAGATAAGTCCTCTTGTTTCCTTGTCTTTTTTGTAAAGGGGCTTGGGAAAATGATTGGCTGTGAGTTTGATCGAGTTTGATCGCTCGTTACGTTACCAATATTTTTTTGCCGGGTATTCAATGTTATTTTAGGATACTTTCTGTTTAATATTGAACCATTTAGTATTTCTCTAGTATGCTGTCGTAAACTATCAAACTATAGGTTTGTACCAAGTCATACAAACTTAGTTTAATCTTTCTTAGTGTTTTGATTGTGATCAATATATACAAGAAACTTAAGAAACAGTTTAGGTTTTCTTTTATTTTATTTTTACTAGGTACGTTATTTAAGTTTAAAATAAAATAAACGAATCAACCATAAAAATTAAGCGTAACCAAACGAATTTTTTGGTCAGTGACCTGTTTTTACACAACCTGTGATACTCGTAAATCTAACAGGGAAAGACAAAAAATCGCGAAGCAAGCCCCGGTGTCCACCGAGCAGGGTTGTTTGTCAGCCCATTGATTTATCCCGGGTATAAATCTAACAACGGATTAATCAGGCTAAGTTCAGTCAACCACGCAATATGTCGATATCATCTACCAATATTTACTGCATAAAATAAAATGTTTTGCTTCCCGAGCGCTTTATCTTGAGATTCTTAAGTAACATACATACATTTAAACGTCTTTAAAAAGGGAATAAATTGGACTACATGTTATTTAGTTTTTAGCTTAGTTATTATTTACGGGCCATATAATGGTTAGCATTTATCGGCTTTATTTTTTTAGTTTTTTTTTAAATTAAATTTTTAAGTTTTATAGTAGGGTCTATACTACGTCCTCTACTTATAAGACGTAGAGGCATACTTTAGTGCTTTGTCACATTAACGTCATGTTTGAACTGCTGCACTACTCAATCATAGATGTTAAATCGACAAGGTACAAAAGTGTGCAGCTACTTAACAAAGCCTACTACACAAATTTAGTAAGAGTTCCTAATGGTCTAAGCTCCGAATAGGAGACTACCTTACCGACCAGCTGTTTTTCCGATAAAAAGAATTTTATATAAAATTTAATATGTTAGTAATATATGGCGAATAGGTAGGCTGAAAAAATTCAGTCCAGTATACGTATAATTACTTAATTAAAAATTGCACTTTTTTTTTAAATTGCAATTTCTTGTTTAATAGACAAAGTAGGTACACACCAATCGAAAGTACGAAGCCTAAGTTTGGTGCAAATTATTAGTACCGACTTACCTGCTTTATACCTGCCTACCCAATAATTATTTAAGATGGGAACAAAATAGTCAACCTAACGTTTGCATGTTCTATTATTTATTTATTTATTTTCGAACAATATTTTACAGCCTTACAGTTAACACCAAGACGCTGTACAATTCAGTAAAACCAGCTTAGAGAAAAAACAAATACAAAAAAAAAATACACAGACTTTCAAAAACAAATGCCACTGCCATCCATCGCCTCGCAATACCTCAGGCACTCATGACATACACTTCGCCATCGACTCGCAAACAAATCGCACTCAGGTGCTGATGACAGAAGTGAGTATAGGCTTTATACTTCCGATTGGTATGTAATTTCAGATCCTCTACTATAATCGTGTTTTATTAATTGAAACAAACAAGCATCAAGCTCAATTTACATCCCCAAATCAATTAGTCGAACGAGGCATTTTTAATCAGGAAGAACCTTTTTTAAGAAATGCAAACGCCCTAAGGAATCCCCAGTAACTCCGAGGAGGCAATCAAAAAAATTCAAGCAAGTGAAAAAGTTCCAAATCGGGGGAAAAAAATACTACAGAAGTAAAGTAAGTGTCAGAAAAAGGCTCTTCCGTCATTCAACTTTGACCCTTACCATTTTTAGTTAGAGATCATAGCTGGTGGAAGTGATCTTGGTATCGTAGTTCTGCCGTGCAAAGTTAAAAGATAGTATGCGCTTATGGACTTCATATTCTTATACTGCCTTTTTATTTTGGAAGCCAGTTGCGATCAGCCGTCCTCTCTCCCCATCCGATAACATCTAAGTTTGGCAACCCATCTTTTTAACTGCGTCGCCGTCAATTATCATTAGATACCGGTCCAAGCAGGCGAAACTCGGCCGTAAATCAATATTAGTGCCTATAAAGGTGAGTGATAACCGCATATCCACGAGCGTCTCCTTTATAGTCTGACGTCCTAATATAAATGGAAATAATTTGTAATTTATCGCTTGATGTGTAAGATTTTCACGTATTACCTTTGCGGCCTTGGTAAGCCAGCCAAAAAATAAGCGTGAGGAATACGAGTCGATACGGTCAACAACTTTAATTATTGAGTACCTATAGAACCCTGTCGCAGAAAGACAATCATTAATTTTGACGTGTTTTATTTTTTAGACTTGACGCTATTATGATAGTCATTATACATTGAACCTTTTAGTAAATTATTGTCCCGATTCAAACTTTCCGTTTTAGGATTCTTATATATATTATTAACAAGCACCAGGAGCTCTAGCCAAGATGCATTAAGGTAACTAGCGTTTCTATTCGTTTCGTTTTTAAACCAATCCCGTCACTTGTAGATCACGTAACTCTTCGTATCACGTCATCTACTAGTGACGAATTGGTTTAAAAACGAAACGAATAGAAACGCTTGTGCTTTACAATTTCGTAGGCAGACCGTTACTTGCGTAAGATGTTTCATTTACAACATGCTTGTACCTACCTGAAATAATACTATACATATACAATACATGATTGGAAATTGTTTTCAGGGGCTCTATAATATTCTTCTCGGTAAACCAAACTGCTTTTGAAATGTTATCGTAGCTCTTGTAAATAAGAGCTATCAAAACGTTGACAATGCGATAACATGTCAAAAGCAATATGGTTTTGCAAAGTAGAATGGAGCCCCAGGTATTAAGGGCCACTTGCACCAAAAATTTAACCCTGGGTTAAGACACTAACTCGAGTTAAAATGACAGGTTTCGTATGAATCTGACGTTTACTAACTCGAGTTAGTACCAATTTTACCAAACGGTGTTAACCACTTAACAGACGATTAGAGCGGTGACAGTTGTCAAAATGTATGACTAAACTCGGATTCATAATTCCATTCCATTCGGATCTAATTAGATTCCATCAAATCTACCACGGTGTTGCCATTGAAATGAAACATTCCAACATTAGTCAATTTACTCTTGGCGAAAGAATGCACGTAAGTACCTAATTAATTACTTAGTAGTTTTAAGAATAACATTTAAATGCTTTCTTTAAATAAAAATGCTTATATAAAAACCTGTTGTTTAAATAAATATTTAATTGAAGCAATTTTGTGGTGTAGAAATATTCATATAGCAATGGTAAAACTTCAGGTCTCGATAACATTTGGTATCCGTTTAGATACAATAATATTATCGTTTGAAGATGTGCGTATATTATTAATTATTATACCTAAATCCGAATGGAATGGAATTATGAATCCGAGTTTAGTCATACATTTTGACAACTGTCACCGCTCTAATCGTCTGTTAAGTGGTTAACACCGTTTGGTAAAATTGGTACTAACTCGAGTTAGTAAACGTCAGATTCATACGAAACCTGTCATTTTAACTCGAGTTAGTGTCTTAACCCAGGGTTAAATTTTTGGTGCAAGTGGCCCTTAATACCTGGGGCTCCATTCTACTTTGCAAAACCATATTGCTTTTGACATGTTATCGCATTGTCAACGTTTTGATAGCTCTTATTTACAAGAGCTACGATAACATTTCAAAAGCAGTTTGGTTTACCGAGAAGAATATTATAGAGCCTAAATCGAAACTTAGTCAATAATAATTTATTCAAATGCAAAATCTTTATCTTGTCTAGGGGACACCGTTGATGTAGGAAAACATATCGAAACTTTTATGTGGTCGTCTCGCACCATCTTATATACACATAAGTATGTGTTTTTTTTTTCTCTATCTCTCCCGTAAGATTCTTAATTGGCATGTTTTCCTGCTGAACTACGCATGTTATTTAATACTATATTTAATTTAATATTTATAGCTTTATATAATGCTAGACCAAGTAGTACCATTGTAATAAGAAATATGTTTAAAAAATGACTGACTGCTGAGTTTCTTGCGGCGTTTCTTCTCGGCAGTGGTCTTCTCTTGGGAAGCGCTGGTAGATTCTTGACGTGTAAAAGTGCCCGTGCGGCCTACTTACTGAATAAATTTCTTTTATCTTTTATCTTTTTTAAAATACACAAATTTGAAAAATTATCCACTACCTAGTTGTGTTGCCTATTTTTAAGGCGTATTACATTATCCTGACTGTACCATCCTAACTGCAGGAGGTTCGTTAAACCATCTCACTAATTAGAGCGAAACAATTAGGATCCTTTTAACTTATAATTTAGCAATATATTAATATAAATTTTTACTTCGATACATAACAAACATCTAGGAATCAAAGTAGTATAGGCGACAAACTTTACGAAACCCCTAAGTTTTTTACGTAATTGTATAGTGCCTGTGTACAGACAATGGAGACTATATTTGAATTTGGACGTAAATTCCCTTAATTCTCTACACCACTACAAAGACTTTCGTTAAGTTTTTCACCTACAGTAGGATAATTATATTTTTTATTATTAAGAAAGGGTTGGTGGCATCTGGACCGTCATACTGACATTGACAGATGTTATTGTGACAGTGACATTTCTTGGTAGATTTGATGGAATCTAATTATTAATCCGAGTTTAATAGGCGATTAACATTGATTAAATTTAACATCGTTTGGTGAAATTGGTACTTTGTGTCTTAACCCAGTGTAAATTTTTTGGTGCAAGTGGCCCTAAGAGTATTATGTATAGTGTGGGGTAGGCCCTTACTACTAATACTTACTAATTCTACCTAGATAAGCGCGGAACGCCTTAGCCCGGGCGTGGCGGGTCAGTATTATAACGCAGTTCATGTGAACGGGTTGTTGTCCGGAATTTGGGATGGGTAGTGCTGAGCTAAGCCTTGATACTTCCTTCATATATTCTCTAAGATTAATAGACATAAAACCAAAAATGTCCTAAGCATGTACTGTAAACGAATCTAATTAAACATTTAATGTTGTAAGGCGATACTTCACCATTTTTTCATCTAAATTAAAAATTCACACGCAATATGCAATTCCTGTTTATCCCGATAGTATATTTTCAAAGATGCTTTTAACATTCAAACCAAGCACAATCAGGCGTAAATTCACAACACCTATAGATAACAAGGCCTAGGTGTAATAAATTTAATCGACAATAATCTTATTAAAAGTGAAACTAAGTATAAAGCTACCTTACAAAACGTAACTTCATCGAATAAATGCAACATGTCTATTGTCTACTACTGTAGTGGGAACAATATTGGATTTCCCCCTAGTACTAATAACAAAGACTGGTGGCCAGTAAAGAGCCGCACTATTGTCCCCCGCCACTAGTAGGCCCAGCACGTGCCACGACCGTCGCCTAACCCGATTACAGCCACCCGAAGCGAAAATACATTTTCAAACACTGATTTCGAAGTACAGATTGCTTTAAAATTTAATTAGAAAGTGCTTGAACTCCTTTCTCTTAAGAATATTCTTGATGTAATCAAGAAACCATCAATAAATTAAAACGTCACCTGCTACAAGATATTTTGTAATAATAAATAAATAAATGGACATTACAGAGGCGCGTGGACCTAACCCCTTATCCATCTTTTAGTTCACCAGAGTAAATACTCTTTAACCGAACAATTGTCCTCGCGTGTGATATTCATGGACTTATTTCTTTAATAGTTTCTTCGTGATTGTCTAAAATTCGACATTAGCGGCATACACCTTGTTAATAACAAGGAGTGAAAGCCATGAAGAAAAAAAAACAGGGGACGATCTCACACTTATGGGGTCCTAAACTAAGCTCTAGGTTTGTACTAAGTCTACTAATTAGACAACGATATAAACCTACTTGTATGTTTTTAAATCACATACTGAAAAATCAAATCACTGTGTTATCAAAAAATAGTTATTTACTTATATGCATTACATTATTTTTTCTTACTCTCATATAATTAAACTAAACGTATTAATCACATTACTTAACTGAGACATCGTAATAACACTCGGAGTAAGTTCTATTCAGCGTTATCAGCCTAGAATGAACCGTATTGTAATTGACATCTTATTGACACAACTGAATAGTAAATGGATAGGTTACGATAGTGTGGCAACCCTATAGTCTTATGTGATTACAAGTAAGTGATTAATCTATAGACAGTAGCGTAGGTACGTGTAACATATCCGTAGGTCTGTCACCGCATTGTTCCATTATATTTTACGATAGATCTCCGAGGAACGCCAGCTGCGTACGTCGGCGCACTTATCTTCCCTTAACGTTCATCCCAAATTTATCAAGCATTGTTCTAAGATTATCACATCAAATTGAGTTAAATACTTTCAAAATTGAAGTTACGCATGTGGTGTCTCTTCCTATCAAACAAACACAATACTAAAACAATTGTAACAAAAAGCAAGCTCTAAAACCAGACTAAATGTTTTGATATTGTCGTCTATAGAGGTGTTCCCGTATTAGAGCAAATTCGAATTAGTTTTCGTTAATTTTAAACAACTGTAATCGTGAAAAAAGTGAAACTCTATTCTTGTTGGACCAAAATCGAGTTTGACGTTTATATATTTAGGTTTACAGATATTTAAATAATAGACTGATCCGAATCAGCCCCATGATAATACTTTTAAATCCTCCATATTAAATAGCACCTTTTTTATTGAAATTACCTGATGAGCTGATGACACTCGTAATGCTAAGACGAATCTAACAATAGCTCGTTTGTTAAAATTGGGGCATCCATTCGTTCTTTACGAGAGTTTACAAAAATACATACATACAACCAGGTCTTCTGCAGTCAGGTACCTCAATATGGTGATTTAAAGTAGCTTACATTTCACATGCAAACCAGTATTAATAAACCAATATTGAAATGGGTGCGTGGGATGTTAAATGTGTTATGATAATCTCATTATCCGCTGGGTGACCAATAAAATCGATAGATGAAAACATTAACCATTTACAATACACCTAGTTAACAATATTAACGCAGCATTGTCTGTAATTGCATCGGGCTCAATTCCATTAATGGTGTCCGATCGGATGCCACGCAAAGCAGATCCGATTAGAGCACGCTCTAAACAATCAGTGCACCTGTGACAGTTATCCAGTAACTTCATTGTAAAACCGTTTGTATGCAAGAAAGTTAACGAGAGAGTTAGCTCTATTCCACTCTATTTCAAAACTATATTGTTTTTGAAACCATTTTCCTTTTTAAGTTCCAACCGCCTTTGCTGTCAATACACAATATACTTAGAAAACTAATTTGGTATAGTAAAATTATCGTAAGCGAATGTGAATTACCTATACCTATAAATACTAACCAGCGAACCACGCACCACAACTCTGCTGCTTAACATCCGCAAAAATAGAGGAATTCCACGTAGCCTTAAGTTTTTTTTTTGGTAATCGCCTCAGGGTCCAAAGGCAAAAGTCCTTGCTTTTATTTGCTTTTTGCTTGAATTACTTTAAGAAAAAGGGGCAGAGGTGAAAATCCCTTCCTGAGACCTGGGAATGGAGGGCCCAGGTACTGCCGGGCTCGCACCGGCTAAAAACACCAATGCCCCTATTAAGCTTAATAGGTAAATATAAATTATGGCTTCACAGACATAAAAAAAAAGCGTCCTATTTTTAACGCGTCTTTTAAGCCGACCGATAAGAACGCTATATAGAACTTTTTGCGAATTTCATCGCATTTTAAGCTCTGATATGGTTGATCCTTTATTTCATAACTTTAATTAAGAGTGGTTACATTAATATCAAGTGTCCTGCGTTACTGATTAGGATGGCAATCTGCTTACTTTAACTGGTAATTAACAGATGGGAAAGGCACATGAACCGTCCATTATGTTTTACTACTATTGTTCAGATAGTATTGTTGTAAGCACCTTCTGTTTGGATTGCAGAGGGTGTTTGGGAGCGCTCGGTCATTGTCTACGGAAATATAATCCCTTATTATATTAAATGTTGCGATCTACATTTATTTTACAGTAATAGTTATTAGAACTTGATGTTATTTGTCTCTAAAGCTGCAAAAATACTTGAAAGTTTAAGGAAAGCTTATTTTTTACAATAGTATTTTTTTTCGTTCGAGTTCTGAATATTTTGGAGCGATCACGTGCACGCGCCTTAGGTAGCTAAAAGAACTTGTGCCTGTTGGAGTCAAAAGAATGTAGTCAATACCTCGTGAAAATTAACTTCGTTCCCGAGATTAAACTTAATTCACCTTATTTAAGTAGGGTCGAAATTTAAATGGAATATTGTGTCGCATTGTCCGATGACTTTTCAAAACAGTGGTTTAATTTTAACCCTTTATTTTGGAACGCCCCTTCACCCCTTTTAAATGGGGCAATTATTCGACTGCCAACAAATAAACGAGGTGGCAAAGCGATGTTTTCTTCGTATTAGGAGTCATTGTTCGAAGTACAGCCACCTTTATAATGCTTCTTAAGTCCCGGTGGTTAATGTTTCCAATATTGCGAATAGCAATCGAGAACTTTCGATGAATTATTGATGGAATCTAATTAGATCCGAATGGAATGGAATTATGAATCCGAGTTTAGTCATACATTTTGACAACTGTCACCGCTCTAATCGTCTGTTAAGTGGTTAACACCGTTTGGTAAAATTGGTACTAACTCGAGTTAGTAAACGTCAGATTCATACGAAACCTGTCATTTTAACTCGAGTTAGTGTCTTAACCCAGGGTTAAATTTTTGGTGCAAGTGGCCCTTAATACCTGGGGCTCCATTCTACTTTGCAAAACCATATTGCTTTTGACATGTTATCGCATTGTCAACGTTTTGATAGCTCTTATTTACAAGAGCTACGATAACATTTCAAAAGCAGTTTGGTTTACCGAGAAGAATATTATAGAGCCTAAATCGAAACTTAGTCAATAATAATTTATTCAAATGCAAAATCTTTATCTTGTCTAGGGGACACCGTTGATGTAGGAAAACATATCGAAACTTTTATGTGGTCGTCTCGCACCATCTTATATACACATAAGTATGTGTTTTTTTTTTCTCTATCTCTCCCGTAAGATTCTTAATTGGCATGTTTTCCTGCTGAACTACGCATGTTATTTAATACTATATTTAATTTAATATTTATAGCTTTATATAATGCTAGACCAAGTAGTACCATTGTAATAAGAAATATGTTTAAAAAATGACTGACTGCTGAGTTTCTTGCGGCGTTTCTTCTCGGCAGTGGTCTTCTCTTGGGAAGCGCTGGTAGATTCTTGACGTGTAAAAGTGCCCGTGCGGCCTACTTACTGAATAAATTTCTTTTATCTTTTATCTTTTTTAAAATACACAAATTTGAAAAATTATCCACTACCTAGTTGTGTTGCCTATTTTTAAGGCGTATTACATTATCCTGACTGTACCATCCTAACTGCAGGAGGTTCGTTAAACCATCTCACTAATTAGAGCGAAACAATTAGGATCCTTTTAACTTATAATTTAGCAATATATTAATATAAATTTTTACTTCGATACATAACAAACATCTAGGAATCAAAGTAGTATAGGCGACAAACTTTACGAAACCCCTAAGTTTTTTACGTAATTGTATAGTGCCTGTGTACAGACAATGGAGACTATATTTGAATTTGGACGTAAATTCCCTTAATTCTCTACACCACTACAAAGACTTTCGTTAAGTTTTTCACCTACAGTAGGATAATTATATTTTTTATTATTAAGAAAGGGTTGGTGGCATCTGGACCGTCATACTGACATTGACAGATGTTATTGTGACAGTGACATTTCTTGGTAGATTTGATGGAATCTAATTATTAATCCGAGTTTAATAGGCGATTAACATTGATTAAATTTAACATCGTTTGGTGAAATTGGTACTTTGTGTCTTAACCCAGTGTAAATTTTTTGGTGCAAGTGGCCCTAAGAGTATTATGTATAGTGTGGGGTAGGCCCTTACTACTAATACTTACTAATTCTACCTAGATAAGCGCGGAACGCCTTAGCCCGGGCGTGGCGGGTCAGTATTATAACGCAGTTCATGTGAACGGGTTGTTGTCCGGAATTTGGGATGGGTAGTGCTGAGCTAAGCCTTGATACTTCCTTCATATATTCTCTAAGATTAATAGACATAAAACCAAAAATGTCCTAAGCATGTACTGTAAACGAATCTAATTAAACATTTAATGTTGTAAGGCGATACTTCACCATTTTTTCATCTAAATTAAAAATTCACACGCAATATGCAATTCCTGTTTATCCCGATAGTATATTTTCAAAGATGCTTTTAACATTCAAACCAAGCACAATCAGGCGTAAATTCACAACACCTATAGATAACAAGGCCTAGGTGTAATAAATTTAATCGACAATAATCTTATTAAAAGTGAAACTAAGTATAAAGCTACCTTACAAAACGTAACTTCATCGAATAAATGCAACATGTCTATTGTCTACTACTGTAGTGGGAACAATATTGGATTTCCCCCTAGTACTAATAACAAAGACTGGTGGCCAGTAAAGAGCCGCACTATTGTCCCCCGCCACTAGTAGGCCCAGCACGTGCCACGACCGTCGCCTAACCCGATTACAGCCACCCGAAGCGAAAATACATTTTCAAACACTGATTTCGAAGTACAGATTGCTTTAAAATTTAATTAGAAAGTGCTTGAACTCCTTTCTCTTAAGAATATTCTTGATGTAATCAAGAAACCATCAATAAATTAAAACGTCACCTGCTACAAGATATTTTGTAATAATAAATAAATAAATGGACATTACAGAGGCGCGTGGACCTAACCCCTTATCCATCTTTTAGTTCACCAGAGTAAATACTCTTTAACCGAACAATTGTCCTCGCGTGTGATATTCATGGACTTATTTCTTTAATAGTTTCTTCGTGATTGTCTAAAATTCGACATTAGCGGCATACACCTTGTTAATAACAAGGAGTGAAAGCCATGAAGAAAAAAAAACAGGGGACGATCTCACACTTATGGGGTCCTAAACTAAGCTCTAGGTTTGTACTAAGTCTACTAATTAGACAACGATATAAACCTACTTGTATGTTTTTAAATCACATACTGAAAAATCAAATCACTGTGTTATCAAAAAATAGTTATTTACTTATATGCATTACATTATTTTTTCTTACTCTCATATAATTAAACTAAACGTATTAATCACATTACTTAACTGAGACATCGTAATAACACTCGGAGTAAGTTCTATTCAGCGTTATCAGCCTAGAATGAACCGTATTGTAATTGACATCTTATTGACACAACTGAATAGTAAATGGATAGGTTACGATAGTGTGGCAACCCTATAGTCTTATGTGATTACAAGTAAGTGATTAATCTATAGACAGTAGCGTAGGTACGTGTAACATATCCGTAGGTCTGTCACCGCATTGTTCCATTATATTTTACGATAGATCTCCGAGGAACGCCAGCTGCGTACGTCGGCGCACTTATCTTCCCTTAACGTTCATCCCAAATTTATCAAGCATTGTTCTAAGATTATCACATCAAATTGAGTTAAATACTTTCAAAATTGAAGTTACGCATGTGGTGTCTCTTCCTATCAAACAAACACAATACTAAAACAATTGTAACAAAAAGCAAGCTCTAAAACCAGACTAAATGTTTTGATATTGTCGTCTATAGAGGTGTTCCCGTATTAGAGCAAATTCGAATTAGTTTTCGTTAATTTTAAACAACTGTAATCGTGAAAAAAGTGAAACTCTATTCTTGTTGGACCAAAATCGAGTTTGACGTTTATATATTTAGGTTTACAGATATTTAAATAATAGACTGATCCGAATCAGCCCCATGATAATACTTTTAAATCCTCCATATTAAATAGCACCTTTTTTATTGAAATTACCTGATGAGCTGATGACACTCGTAATGCTAAGACGAATCTAACAATAGCTCGTTTGTTAAAATTGGGGCATCCATTCGTTCTTTACGAGAGTTTACAAAAATACATACATACAACCAGGTCTTCTGCAGTCAGGTACCTCAATATGGTGATTTAAAGTAGCTTACATTTCACATGCAAACCAGTATTAATAAACCAATATTGAAATGGGTGCGTGGGATGTTAAATGTGTTATGATAATCTCATTATCCGCTGGGTGACCAATAAAATCGATAGATGAAAACATTAACCATTTACAATACACCTAGTTAACAATATTAACGCAGCATTGTCTGTAATTGCATCGGGCTCAATTCCATTAATGGTGTCCGATCGGATGCCACGCAAAGCAGATCCGATTAGAGCACGCTCTAAACAATCAGTGCACCTGTGACAGTTATCCAGTAACTTCATTGTAAAACCGTTTGTATGCAAGAAAGTTAACGAGAGAGTTAGCTCTATTCCACTCTATTTCAAAACTATATTGTTTTTGAAACCATTTTCCTTTTTAAGTTCCAACCGCCTTTGCTGTCAATACACAATATACTTAGAAAACTAATTTGGTATAGTAAAATTATCGTAAGCGAATGTGAATTACCTATACCTATAAATACTAACCAGCGAACCACGCACCACAACTCTGCTGCTTAACATCCGCAAAAATAGAGGAATTCCACGTAGCCTTAAGTTTTTTTTTTGGTAATCGCCTCAGGGTCCAAAGGCAAAAGTCCTTGCTTTTATTTGCTTTTTGCTTGAATTACTTTAAGAAAAAGGGGCAGAGGTGAAAATCCCTTCCTGAGACCTGGGAATGGAGGGCCCAGGTACTGCCGGGCTCGCACCGGCTAAAAACACCAATGCCCCTATTAAGCTTAATAGGTAAATATAAATTATGGCTTCACAGACATAAAAAAAAAGCGTCCTATTTTTAACGCGTCTTTTAAGCCGACCGATAAGAACGCTATATAGAACTTTTTGCGAATTTCATCGCATTTTAAGCTCTGATATGGTTGATCCTTTATTTCATAACTTTAATTAAGAGTGGTTACATTAATATCAAGTGTCCTGCGTTACTGATTAGGATGGCAATCTGCTTACTTTAACTGGTAATTAACAGATGGGAAAGGCACATGAACCGTCCATTATGTTTTACTACTATTGTTCAGATAGTATTGTTGTAAGCACCTTCTGTTTGGATTGCAGAGGGTGTTTGGGAGCGCTCGGTCATTGTCTACGGAAATATAATCCCTTATTATATTAAATGTTGCGATCTACATTTATTTTACAGTAATAGTTATTAGAACTTGATGTTATTTGTCTCTAAAGCTGCAAAAATACTTGAAAGTTTAAGGAAAGCTTATTTTTTACAATAGTATTTTTTTTCGTTCGAGTTCTGAATATTTTGGAGCGATCACGTGCACGCGCCTTAGGTAGCTAAAAGAACTTGTGCCTGTTGGAGTCAAAAGAATGTAGTCAATACCTCGTGAAAATTAACTTCGTTCCCGAGATTAAACTTAATTCACCTTATTTAAGTAGGGTCGAAATTTAAATGGAATATTGTGTCGCATTGTCCGATGACTTTTCAAAACAGTGGTTTAATTTTAACCCTTTATTTTGGAACGCCCCTTCACCCCTTTTAAATGGGGCAATTATTCGACTGCCAACAAATAAACGAGGTGGCAAAGCGATGTTTTCTTCGTATTAGGAGTCATTGTTCGAAGTACAGCCACCTTTATAATGCTTCTTAAGTCCCGGTGGTTAATGTTTCCAATATTGCGAATAGCAATCGAGAACTTTCGATGAATAATGAGAGTTCACTGTAAAATATTTGTGTTTTAAATACCCATACAGTGAATTAACATTAAATTACGCATTGTACGTTCAATATCTACTTAAATGTCTCCTGAAATCCCACTGTATTTTCAACGCAACGTGGAATGTGCGCGTACTTAGCAAAATGGTGAGGTCCCATAATTCCGTAATGCTCGAGTGTACGTTTTCATTTCCATTTACAGCTGCAGCGAGAGCGCTCATGTTCGCGATGACAGCTAAATACTTACGAAATCTCTAACATTCCGGAGCGTGGGCGTTCAACAAAGTTTATTTTCAGTAAGCGGTTTAAGTCGAGGTGGCGAAAGTAGACAGGTGAAGGCCGAGGGTGCTCCGTACCTGAACTGCATGAAATATAAAGTAGCCAGGAATTCAACCCACAAGGTTCGCGGTCCCGGTGGAGATTTGAAGAATGTTAACCTGGACGACTAGTGAATTAATGCTGCTAAAGGGCATTCCACTTAAAATGTAAATTTTACCTAATAGAGGCAAAACATTTCAAGCGTCTGAGCTAACGTTTATGTACATGACGTGAATGTGTTTAGTAATCGACCATCATATACGTGAAGAGACGCCAAGTGTGTCGACAGCTAATAGCACACTTTTCAACGTCTTTATGCGTATCTTTGCACATGTTCGCGCCCCTATGATGGAACGGCACATACTTTTAAATTTTACGACCCCTTAGGCGTCTATCATCTCCTGCCTTAAATAAAATATGGCTTCGAAAAAGATTGTAATATACATTTTTACAGTCAACCTCACTCACCTTAGATAATGTGAATTTTCTTTTAGAGAATCTACAAAAAATTAAAGGTAGTACAAAATATGTTTTTGAAATAGGTACCTCTATACGAATCAAGTTCGCACGCCAGAAATTCGTCGCATTATCGCCTCTAGATCGCAGCCTAACAAATCAGTGGGGTTCTAATGCCGTGGAACATGCAATGCCTCCATTACCTGTCAGCCGAATGTTGGTTCAGTTGTGCATTCCGATCGCATCGATCATTGTTGATTGAGGAGCCAGGTTGTCCGTGTCTGTGTCAGCGTTCATCAAACTTATGCTGCCGACCTGAATTATCCTATCATTGACATGTGCTTTGAGACAAATGCTGTTGTATTGACTTAAAAAAAAAGTAAAAAGTATGACTTTCTCCACCACCATGTATACAGTTTATGCATAACAGAGAGATAGTTAACTTAAGAATAGGTACAGAACTCGTGCGGCAGAGACTGGTGCCCGAACTAGGGGGAACCTGTATGTCAGGTCGCCAGGTCTCCAACCCTCAAATGTATATAGCGACAAGTTTTAGTACGTGAATACAATATTATAAACCTTAATACTAGTTAGGTGGGATACAATTATTTGACAAGATTTTGTGTGTGTGTGTGTGTGTGTGTGTGTGTGTGTGTGTGTGTGCGTGCGTGTGGGTGTGTGTATGTGTGTGTGATGTGAATATTTGATAGTTATTTATGCAGCTTTTGAACTTGGTAAAAACAGTTGACCCTTGTTGCATCCGTAAGGAAAATCAAGACTTGTCCTTACAACGTCGGCTTTGGTATCTCATCCCTGCTTTACTGAAACAGCGCATGATCAGATTATAGTACTGAATCGGCTATAGCACATCGACAAACCAATGCAAACAGTACCCGCTAAAACTTAGTAAATCCGCTATCTACTAATACAGGCGGTAATAAAGTGAATGTAAAACCTACAATAAACAGTGGTTAGGGCTGCGTGTTGCCGTTGTTTTTGCCCCCGGCTATCCTCCTGATTTATTCGATGCCTGCTTGGAATATGATTACCAGTTACGTGTCGGAAGTGCCCTTAATGGATATAAACGTTGTGTTTAACCAGCCCGCTAATAGATGGCGTTTTTCTAGATTCCTCCTAATGCCCAATTAGGAGTAATGAGAGTATTTATTGCTAGCTGAGCAGTAATGAACAAGTAGGCAATCATAAAGACTCGAGATGAACTGGCCGTAAAATATAATGTTTAGAACATTAACGAGCGAAGTTGTACTTGAGAAATTGATTCAGCTCAGAAATTGTGATATGATTTCTGACAAAAAAGTTGGAACAAATTTATATGAGTTTTTGACTCGTTAAACTTATAAACTGGCTTGTTAAAAATAAATCGATAAAGGAAAAGTTTGTAACAAGTAACCCTTAAGTATGTTAACTGCTAACATACACACACATCATTATACACTGTTTAAAAGTCCGTAAAAAAGGTAATGGTAAAGAGAGTAACGAGGAAAAATGTTTCAAAAACTTTACTGGATTTCAAGTCAAACTTTTTTGGAGCTTTTGTAAGTTTAGTTGTGATATTATTATTTCATACGTTTGCGGCCCGTAGATCATGTTACGCTCATGCGAAATTCATTTTATCTTTGAAATAATTTGAAAAACCAAATTCAGTATTTACCGAGGCTTCGTTTTATTTTCACTTACTGCATTGACTGAATAAAATATGTACTTTTGCTTTACTTTCTATGCATCGTGTTTTTTTTTCTAAAGAATTTGAATCATTGTTTACCTGGCCCGTTATTACCTATTCAATGTTCAACTTTGGACATGTCATTTGGGCATTTAGTTTTTTTATCTTCTAAATCCTGGATTCCTGATCCTGATACACGTGTCTAACTAATAACGACGTGTAACAAGTCTCGGGCTGTGCGAGCCCATTAGCATGGCAGATGGGTCTGGTAACATGCTAATGCATGCGTACCCGTGTACCAGGCTTTACGCACACATTCACGTTTATCACGTACGCAGTGTAGACCTTTGGTATTCTTTAATTCAACACTATTTCATGGCATAGAGAAGGTAACAAGCACAGGGTCAACCAAAAGATAAGTGAGATCTGAGACCATAGACATTTGAATTCTCAAGAATTCAATCTTAAAACTGCAAATGCTTTGCTAACACTGAGGTTTAAGATGGAATGCCCGGTTGGGGCCTAGATTTGAGATTTTGGACTGATATCACCATACAAATTTTTTAACCCTATTTCTATATGAATACCCTCAATAAATAAATATCTTAAGCTTACTCGTATTTATATTTCGGATGAGTGTTGGGTTATGTTGATTTCGAGGTAGAGTTCAACGCATTTGCTATATAGAGAATATCAGAATATCACCATTCGCTGCGATTTTCAGTTTTAATCGTCTCCCGGCAGCCAGTATTATGTCCGCTTAGCCGAATTAATTTTTGCTTTATGTGTACCATAATGGAAATAAATATGAATGATACGAAAATAATTGGCAGTGTAACTAATAAGCTGCCAAAGCCTGTATTTGTGTGTGTGTTAGGGGATTATATTATAGGTTATAGGAATATACCTCAGGATGATATCCAAAATTATTACGTGTGATTGGCACGAATTTTGTTATGATTAGAAATATAAATAAATGTATTGATAATATTTGACATACACAATTACACATAACAAAAACGAAAAACTTAAAAAGTATGAGTAAAACATTATAAAAAGTATGAATATCCATATCCATAGAGCTCCGGGTTTTCAACTCAATTTTCATTTCAATCTTTGTGCAAAAATCTAAACGATTTTTTGTCTCTTGAATCGTTTTATTATTAATACTGCACACCTATGCTGCGGCAGAAATTTCCTACACTTTTTAATACAATAAATATTATACCGTCTTGAAGATTCGTTTATCGTCATCACTTCGAGGTCTCAGGTCGTAACAAAAATGTTGTTTTGACTTGGCGATAAAACAACTCGCGCAGCTGCATATATCTTCACATAAAATTTAACCGTTCAGCAATTTTAGCGGGTATCGTAAAAACTTAGTGCAGAACAACGGTCGCGAACGCGCCGTATCAGAAGGGGAATTTTCTTGTATTTTCTGGCTCGCTAACAAGGGGCTCCTACATGACCGGAATATTTTTGTCACCAATTTCCTTAGGCGAACGGCTTAACGCCCCCGGAGAAAGTTACTTAGACTTACCTGAGCCTCCCGCTTGTCAAGATACCGTATATTTTATGTTATTTTTATGGACCCCACGCAATTGCTATATTTCATTTAGACAATGAGTGTTGAAAAACAGTTTCGATATCTTACCTGCTTTATTACTAACGTCGCGCAAATATCACTATCGATGTACGAATTGGAATAATACTTTCAATAACAAACAATTCGAGAGTATAAGTAATTTTTCCGGCGCAAAATGAGTCGCATAGATTGAAAGCGTAAGGAGACACTTGACTCTTGAAGATTGGTTGAAAGCAATATATCACTAAAAACGACGGAGCATAAATCTATAGGGGTGTCTGCTCGTTATTTGTAGTCGCCACGTGAACCGCGGGTTTCGGGTGAATATTAACGATATCGCCAATTTTCCGCGAGCTTAGTCCCGTCGCAATTTCTCGCCAATTGAGCAATCGCATCACATCGAGGGGCGTGACGGCAAACTGCACGAGACTCGGCTAAACGACGCTTACCTACACAACTACTATTGCTAGGCTTAGCCGCGGTGTAGAGTATCGGGAGCTCCCTGCTGGGTCAGAGGTTATTTCGCTCGCTCAGGAGCGCTTAACGTGTTTGCTCCAATCGCATACGTATCGAGTGTTAAGTGAATATTGTGATCAATATTATAAAGCCGACCGAGAGATCCTATTCCTATTTTTCTCTTGTCTTTGCCAATTAATGGCAAAAATAAAGTAGTTTATAAAAAGTTAGTTCTACTTTTGGCAATAAAATAGAACTTTGAAACCAAAAACGTAGGGTGCGCATTGTAAGATAATCTCCTACTTTAGAGGTTCAAACAAAAAGAGTTTGAAATACACATTCTCAATTTTTGTTACCGAGTTACATAATAAATAAGAAATCATTTCTTACATTTTAAATACCTGTTACTCTACCTCTGAAAATGTAATTAAAGATGAGCACAAAGAGCAATCTTCGCGACTGCTTTTAAAATTGAAATTGAATTGGGAGTGTGGTATGGCTTAACATTGCTACATTGTGAAGGCGGTTATTGTCGTGGTAATAATGGCTTCGGAGAATTCAAGTAGATTACCCACAGCCACCGACAAGAGCGGTGGTACAATAGGACCCCTTCTGGCAAAGTGAACAAAACCGTACCATAATGCGGTATAGGTACTTTTAACTTGCCAATTCTTAACGGAAAGATGCTTTATGACGCATTCGGTTTAGCGGTTTATGTTACCAGCGTATGTGAGTTTGCGAAATGGCAGAACTTTCTCCGTAATGTACTATAGTTTTAGTATATTTTTGCGAAATACATTAGATACTTAGCGATTGAGTAAAACTCTAGCAGCGTAATAAAATTTTAAAACAAAATTGGTTGATGCATCCGGGCGAAAATCTATTAATAAATTAATGAAGGAGCGGAGCTCAAACCACGGATTTGACACCGTGTATGCAGTTTCCACGAATTAATGGTGAATATAGGTGTATCCAATTTGTCAGTTGTCAAGAGCACGCGTGGATTCCAACCCAGGGGTCGACGGTATTGGACCAAACTGCAGCAATCACTGGGCTGGGCAATGAAATGCTATAGCTACCAAATACAATTTAGTTTAAACTAGCTTAATGGTTTGCGGGAAAAAACTACACGTTCACTTTTGAGAAAACGAAATATTAAAATGACCCTAAATTTAGGTTTTTATGTGACAGTGGTAGTTATAGCTTATTACTAAGCCATAAAATAAAACTAAAAACCGGGACTAAAAAAATGCAGACAACATTTTAGTTCAATATCAATAACATAACAGATATAAAAATAATCTGTACAACATATTCTTATAGTGTGAATCGCCCGTATTCCATCATAATTACAAAATTAAAAAGTTGTCTTGAGGCAATCGCGCTTTGACTCCGTCTCGGCTTTTAGAGGTCTGGGATCCCTGTATGCTTCCGTAAATTGGTAATGACATAGGTACTAATAATAATTAGTAATATTTACAATTAAAACGAAATTATTATAAGTTATGCGCATTTCATTCATTTCATTGCGCCAAAGTAAATAACGTCATAAATACAGTCAGGTTAGGTTGTAATAAAACATAAAAAAGCTACTTCAAAAACGCCGAATCTAAGCAATTAAAAATCCTGTTATAACTGATTCGCATTAAAAATTGGCAGGCGTCCCCGGGCTCCGGCGATCCTGAATGATTGAAAGGCAGTTATGGCATTGCTCCACGGACGTCAAGCATATTGAACATCATGGAAAATTTCCCAGGAGTCGATGGGAATCTCATTAACGTGAGTCCATGTGACAGATCAGTGACTCCGGTTCTATACTGAAGTCATGGATGACGGTTGATGTCATGCACCATTTTACGAGACACCGTAACCATGCTAAACGCAATTGTAATGATATGAATACGAGTTTACGATACACGTATTTGAAAAAAAAAGAATACAACTAGAAAGAATTGATTTCCGTCGAAATAGCGAGTTCAATTTTTTCGCTCGACGTGCAAAATTTTAAATCCAAATACAAATCCAGTATATTTGAGAAGCAAAACCGACGGCCGGGCAAGAATACGAATATGAATATTCAGCTGCAATGTGCTGTCACATATTCAGTATAACAAGGTTCGTCAGCGAAACAGGGCGCCCAACGTCGGGTGCAACGTTGCGCTAGCTTGTGCTATATCCTATAATTTTAAATCATTCCTCGACTTGGCAACTTGGCACGCAATGATACTTTTATTTCTGTTATTTCACTACCAAATCATGTAGGTAGTTCAGATGAAGATTTTAATGTGGTATTTAGTAAAGTGTATGTGTATTATATTGTTTTTGTGGGCCGCCAAACTTTTATTAGTGTTTAGAAAACTTGTGTTCCATAAGTCCTTAGCTGAGACTTGAGAATTCTACGTTGTACATCGGCATTTAACTAATACTAGATTTATACTTTGAACACCCCTTTATTGCGGTTATTTACGAGGCCCCCAACTTCCAAATCCAGATCGAACTAGTTCAATCGAAGCTAAACTAGTTGAAACTGAAATAAGCAGCCGTCGCACACTTGTTTCCTTGCGCCTCAGGGATACGGGAAAAAGAAGAAAAGTGGAAATCCCGAGCTTTCCCAAACGGGTGCATATGCAAGAGGCGTGCGGGGGCGGGGCGCAAATCTCTCTTGTTCAAAATGAAGTTACGGATCCTCTCAGAAAATTGTGTTTCATATTTTTCCTCGGCATGTGACGCGCGAAAAAACTTCGCAATAGTTCCAGCCAGACCTTTTCGCGGACGGCGGTTACTCGCCAATTCCTAACAATTGAGAAAATACTTTTCCTCACAGTTGCTAACTTATCAGAGTTTTAGCTTTAGAAAGCCGGCAACGGCCGCCACAGCTGCTTATAGGCCTACAGTTACAGGGAACTTTACTGACGAGCCGGGCTTGCGTACGATTAACCCCGGCCAAGTGCATAAAGCTCTTACATAATTATGCAAATGGCAGCGAACGCAGCTAATTTATTCTCTATTTCCATTCTAACATTTCGGCTTTTTTGAGTTTTGATCTAAAAGCGAAAGTTTTCGGGTGTGCAGATTGCAAATTTAAAAATTAAATTTACATAGCGCCCACTTCGACCCCGGAACCGCGGCGTAGGCGCTGCAGCGGCCATGAAAACGAAAGTGACTTATTGTTACGCCTATTGAGCTCCTACTACTGGGGCGTAGGTAACACCTGCCACGCAAATTGCATGTATATTTAAAATTGCCTGGCATTGCGTACGACATTGGCTAAAATAAGCTTTCGTAACGCGTTCATAATATTTTTCAACACACTCCGTAGCTCGAGGGCGTCCTTTTCAATTATTAAAAGCTTACCCAATAAGCTTCTATAATGTAGGCATAGATTTCTGCATCCTTTGTAAATTTCAAATAAGCGTACCTATTAACGTTAAAAAAATATACGCAGTCCTTTATGCTTGAACTTAATCCTTTTCGCAGATAAATATGATAATGTCTACAAAGTCGTTGACCCAGCGCCATTTGAAAATGACCACTCGGAGTTTCATCTTATGTAAACACGAGAGATGGCCGTAGAGTAGAAACGGTATACGTTAACAGGTCCATAATATGGCACCGGTCCGTTTGCTTCGTATTTCTTTCTAACCATTGACGTTCGAGATACCTCGAGAGGCGAGTGAGTCTGCTCGCGCGCCGCTCTCCGCTCGCACGCCTCGCGGTATAATAAAATATATCTCAGCTTATGTTAGGTTTAAATCTTTACATTCTATTTTGAAATTGTATAAATAATACTGGCCAATATTTATAAATAAAATGTTAACTTTTTTTTTGTTTGTTTCAGATGCCATCGAAAGTGTTAAAGTGATTTAATATTCCGCTGGACGAACGGACAGTGATGAAATGTGAATTCAGTGTTTGTCGTGTTAAAGTCGAGCTTTGTTCGTGTGCTAATTGTTTTCCGATGAAGTTTCCCGTGTAACTGTCAACTGTTAACGCAATTTGTGAAAATCCGTCACCATGGAGACTGAAGAATTGACGAAACTCGTCGATGGTATCTATAAGGTGAGTGAAGAAGAAGAAATATTTAAATTGTGCACTGACTTGAGTAAGCAGGTATTGCAGTTAGTAAAACAACAGGTCTTTTATTAGAAAGGAATTTATTTTATCAAGTTAATTTTAAAACAACATCTAAATCTAAAATAGAACAATTAGTGACAAAAGTTAACTTATTCATGCAAATTGCAAAAAAGCTGTAAAATTAATTTCCTTACACTACTACACTACACTTCCATGTTAACTTTAATACATTTTAAAATGTTTTTCCCTTAAATTGATAAATATTAAACAGTAGCTTTTTCTCACGATTCCATTTTATCCAATGGCATTTATCGCCATTTGGTTGTTAGGAACTGCCCAATTCACGAGATAAAAAGCGTCCCATTTCATTTACGAAGGTTCCTAAGTAGCCATGCTTGTCTGAAGATACATGAAATGAATATACCTACTCCTACGTTTTAAGGTAAAGCCTGGAAACAGAAAGACATTAGAATAACAAACATTTACTTTATGAATCAAAAACGTCATTATAAGTTAAGTAACAGCTTTACCTTAAAAATTCTAATAAAAAAACTAGATTACGTTCAGCAACTAGTTTATAGAAAGTTCATTTAGCTCATAATAATTTTCAACACAACACGGATCTTTAGTAAGCGTCGACCCTCAGCCATAAAGGTGAAAATATAATAACTTGTTATTAAATATTCTATACATGTATTTATGGAAGGTCTAAGTTGCACACCTGCTTTAAGAAATGTCAAGGTCATACGGTCAACAGGCATCGACTCAACGAACATTCCATTCGATTTCTCTAACGCTTTTATCAAACAATTTGAATTTTTATCGCATTCCATTTGTAAGATGCCAGATATCCGTTTATTTACACAGACTCTCAACTTTTTACAATAATAAATATGCTAATGAGTTTGACAAAAAACGTTTTATTATGGTAAGTATGGTAACGTAAGTTTTTAAAGTTTTATTGTTGTAGGTACAGTTTTGTGAGTACTTGATTAAGTGTTATTTTTCCAGGAGTATACTTTAGTTCATTTCTTTGATCTTTAATTTTACATTTTCCATAGGGAAAATAAACTGGTTTATTATGATTAAAAGTCATCACTCGTTTTGAAATTAATACATTTAATGGGAAAAAGGGGATACGTTAATGTCTTTATGAATTTTAATAGGTCTTTGAATAGGGTAGGTATTTCTTGTTACGAAATAATAAATTAATTATACGACGACTCTTGCACATTTAAATTAATTATAAGATCATAAAAATAGGACGTTAAGTCGGTTGGTTAAGTGGGAATTCTGGTTTTATCACGAGAATTTCGAGGCGCGATCTTCCCGTGTATTATGTTTTCATTACGCCGTATCGGTGTTACGCGTTCACAAATTAATTTATGCAAATTAGGCATTTGTTTTCCCGAATACGGATTAATAATACTAAGTCAATGTTCTTTTATCGATATCCAAATAAGCGATTCGTTGCTTAGTTGCGAATTGTAAAAGTCATTTTTCGACACCCAATGATTACGTAAGAACTTTTACTTTGACAAAATGGACGGAATACGGTCAGTTTTATAAGTGGTTAACAAATTACGTCTAAAAAAAATATATTATAGAAATCAACTGACATTTTGGACGGTGATTAAACGATTATTTGTATTTTAAAGTTCAATGTCGGTATAATTAGATAGTTATCTTTTCATTGAATAGTTAAACCGTGAGAAGTTAACATAAACAAAAGGTTATTTTTAAGATACTGTTCATTTTTAAACTAAAATACTAATAATTTTCAAATGATTTTTACAAAAATATTCGTTTTGGATTTAAGTTGCTAACAAGGCTTTTGTCTAACTTTAAGTCTACATTTATAAACCAAATTAACTGTTGTGATATGAAACAATCCATAAGAAAACATAAGGGATAATAGGTGTGTTCCTTAAAAATCCTTTTTCCAACAAAACTTTTTTTTGGAAAGCTCGTTGAAATACCGCACAAAATCGTGTGAGCCAAAAAGCTGACTGATCTAACACTTCCTCCTACAGTCCCTAAAATACCAAACTCCTGGAGGGCTTTTCTCCCCTCTATTCACATGTAAATAGTAGTTAGATGTATGCAACACAAACTTGTCTGCAGAAAATATTCACTATTAAGTATAGGAGTAATAAAATAAATTAACTCGACTGGACATATTTAATTATTACGCGAAAAATTTCTCTGCTATACATAATTACATATATGGCTGAAAAAATATCAAAGTGCCTAATAATTAAGGATGCGACGCCCCGTAAGCGGACGCGGGTAGAAAACCTAAACACGCTTCCATTTAAATTATTATAACAAAGTACGTGACTCTCTTGAATTTTCCATTTTGTTGGATTTTTACTTCGTCGCCACTTTAAGGGGGATCCGCTGGGAAAATTATGACGTTTCGTGTAAGCAATAATTTTGTGAGCCGAACGAAGAAATGTTCTCTTGGCTGCGTCTGTGTGATAATGACGACATTCGAACTCAGACTTTTTGACTAAATATTGTTTCTTAGGAGTCTCAGAGAGAAGTAAAATTACATGCAGCCGCATTTAAAGTTGCAAGCGCGTAATAATAGGATATTGCTCACTTTGATTATAATATTTATATGACTTAATATGTCTTACATAACATGTTCTTAATGTTCAATGGGCACGTAATGAAAACCGTCTATAATACCTTCATCGTATCGTCATAATCTAAGCGTGATCATTTAGAACGGCGTTCATTTTCTGTTGATTCAATACTTCTTACTATAGCGTACTTTAACAAGTTGCGTAGTCCAATTTTTTGTTAAGTAATACTAATACCGCCTAGGGAAATAAGAAAGTGAAGGTTATACACCAGTGCGCGAGATACGCAGCGCATTTGTCTTACTGCGGTATCACTCGGCGCATCGTAACTGATGTATCGCGACCAGCAACACGGACCCCCGTGCCAGGCTTCTTCTCCCAAAAACGCTATGATCAGGAGACATTTCAGCGGCCAATATTCCTCGGTCGGGACTTACCCGGTTTCCTCCCCAGAATGAGATTGCTTCGCGACATTAAACCGGCCTAATGTAAATTTTCGTCGTTACGCTATATCTGTTTGTTCGTGGCATTCGTGTGGAGTGTTGCGTGATTTCCTCCGGTCAATGAGAAGAATTGTGCTGCGTCGTGCGTTTAGGCCCTCGAGGCGTGGCGTAATAGGGGTTTTAATGAACGCAGTAATGTTTTTTTTTTTTTTTAAATTAACGAATGCTCAATTGTTTGTAGGGTTACTTAGACGAATACCATAAACGGAACCATTTAACTTTTCAATCGTTCGCATAATAAATAATTAACACAAATCTTCAATACAAATTGTTGTGAACGTGACTTATCGAGTGAATTAGGTATCTATTACCTTACCAAGAAATCAAATCAAGGCTATATACATTTTAAAGGTTTATTAAAACCTCTTGTTACGTTGCATGTGATACCAAAACCTAACTCATGCGGGCCCGACACGGCCGTGCTCCACCACAACAAAGAGTATTCAGATTTCTGTCTTTCCGCTGCTCTAACAGCTAGGAAACCACGTATCTGGAGTGCCCGTCTTGGTTCCCTAGGGTAAATCGCTTGCCCGCACTTATTTGAATAAGAATGGTCGAGCCAAGTTCACTATCCCGAGGGACGCCGATAGTCGGCGCTCGACTTCACCTTCGCTCACTTGACATGTCCGATGTGTAATTTAGTTGGAAATTTAGTGGCCATCTTGCCTAACAATCTTAGCAAGCGGCCCGCTCGTCCCCTCGTGGGCTTTATTTTTATATTAAAATTGCGTCCGCGCCGCCTGCTCCTCCAGACATTTAAGGCTTCTCTTAAAAGGAATTTATTATTAAAGAATGTAGTCCACTACACCCTGGCAATGCTCTGTTGAAAAAATGATACCGACTAAACAACTTAGAGTTCCTTATTGTTTTTCCATGTTGGTATTTTTAACGCCTCCGATAAAATCAGGAGTCGGTACATAAGCGTTGTTATTTATACCTGTCAAGGCGTCATGTTTAAATTACCAAAACGACCTTCGTGGGTGTGTCTGATAGATAAGTTCCGTCATATCGACAAATACTCCACTTGCTTCTAAGCTAACGCACTCTCATACCTTATGCATGCTTCCCAAATGTTCCACCGGTGAGTAATACGAGGCTTTCCACTACGAGGTTGATTTGTTTCGCACAGCGATCACGATCGACCCCCTGATGGGCGGACATTTAACACACTCTGTGCCAGACTCCCTGATTTCCATACCAAATGGACCCTATATCGAGTCCTTAGCGCTGAATGTGTTAACTTGCGCACCAACTCGTTCCAGAAGATATATTACTTCAAATTACCATTACACTAACACCTTATCACGTACCTACGTTCTTACAATAGAGTTCTTGCAGTTAACTTTTGACAAAAAATTAAATGTCTATCAGGGATCAATAAAATATATATCTTTACGAAATCACGAAGCGAATATTGCTTTTAACTTTTATTTTGTTAACTAATAACAGTAGATTTAGCGCGTTACGAACAATTGGCGAGTTTATTTATTTTTCGTATTAAAATGAAAATTATTTATCTCCGACGTTAAAATAATGAAGTTGTTTCATGATCTAACCAGTAAAGAACTTGGAATACCCACTCCAACTACGTCTTCGCAAAGTTCGATCAAAGTGGAGTGGATGCAAGCAACAGCAGAAATCCACGATAATTTACTTGGCACAACTATAAAATCTTACATAAAGAAGTTCCGCGATCTCGTTGGGTGTTTACTATCAGTCTCATACATTTCTATTCGTCGTTGTTGATTTTACATCGCACTTTTTATACGTCACGTATTTTATATGAGCTGGCAAAAAACACGAAAAGATAAAACCATCAATATAAAAGCCTGTCGTAAAACAGAACACATCGCTGGATGTATGGCGGAGAGAAAAATACAAATAAAATTTGTCTTTCGGGTCGCATACGTATTTAGTTTACGCGTATTCGTCGAAATATAATTTAAGGAAGGAAATTGCCACTCGGCAGAACCCGTACAAAATGGAAGATGTGATATTAAATCTGGATGACAGTTATAAGGACAGTGCGGTATGGAGTAGCGCTGGCGGCGAAACTCCACAAAAGGAATTTTAAATGAAATGAGACGATATTAGGCAGGCGAAACCTAACTAGGCGACGAAGTATAAAGATTCGCACTTTCGTATGTTTTTTTTTTGACAGCGTAAGTAAATTAAATATGAATATTTTACCCTAGTACATTTGTAAGCGCTGTGTCTGGCTTCACTGCTCAGCTGCGCCCTTTTGACGCATAACGCAAGTATATTAACAATACGTTTTAGTATGTACTAAGTGCATAATGTGTGCACTTAATAAACATTTATTTTTCCTTCAGATTCTCAAATCGTTTTTTTTAATTTTAACCAATTTTATTTACAGCATTTTCTTATAAGTGAAGATTTTGCTTTCTTATCCGATTAAACGTTGTTTGTTGTTACGTCTGTATTATAAATGAAAATGAACAGATGTGCGAGATCGGATCAGTGGCGTCCTTTGAAAGATTAAACGTGAATAGAAAGAAAAGCTCCCTCGGCCAGCCATGCCCCCGAAAAGTACCAAGATATTTATTTTATAACGCCTGCTAAGTCGCGCTTGGCATCTTCTTTGTAGTATAACAATAAAATAAACTTCCTGTTTCTTCTGGGTAGGTCTAATAGTTACTTGCTGTTTACTTCGTCGTTTATTTTTACGCAGCAAAAAAACCTAATAGAAGTTATATTTTATAACAATCCTTCAAGACCCGTCAAGAATAATGGATAAATTTTGATACAAAATAATAAGCAGTAAGTTTTTTAGACATAGGTTAGTACATATTTTTTATTTCATACTCGCCAGCCATGATCTTTTGCGGATTCAAACTTTAAGTTTTCAATAATACCTTCACTGCATAGGTAGGTATTTTAATCAAAGTTCGATGTTAATTTGACACCATCTTGTTTTTGCAGTTCAGTTACAACTTTTATGCAACAGGAATTGTCAGGGATAGAATTCGCAAAGATTTGAATGTAAAGTTTTCGACCGTTTTTCCCAGTTATCACCCGCCGGCTGGTCCGGTGTAAACAATCATAAATTCTATCGCCAAATCCGCTTAGTTTAGACTTAGTGGTTTTTAATCTTGTTAAATTTTACACCGCGATATAAATTCACAATTATGTACTTTTTGGTAACGGGTGCATATTTTTTATGAATATGGGAAAAGCCGGGGAATTTCCAATTTGCCTACACACCTGGGATTTTATTTTGGCTTTTATTCGATTTACTTAGGTTTTATTTACCAAAAAGTTGTTGATAAATAAAACTGACTGAGTTTTTTCTAGTTGAGAGATATAGTTGTTTTTGTCAAGCGGTATTATCAAATCAATTCGCTATGAGATTCAATTACTGGCAGAACGCATACGCAGATAGCGTGAAATATAATTAGTATTTAGGAGCGTGGCAGCCGTCTCCGGCCAACTGTGACGCTGAACTAATAAGGGCAAATTCTGCCGTTTTCATATTTGCACAAATTACATTAATGCTTATTGCTCTGTCGAGAGATGGTACGGTCCCTGCAAACGGGCGTGTTAAACGCATTTGTATTGCTGTTTGAACGCCCGTATTTGTATTACCAATCGAGTAATACAGTCAGAGGTGAGAAAACGTACCTAGTAATAGAATGAAAAACACACATCAGTGAGTAAATTTATTTTGTTGTTATCATATTTCCTATACCTTGTTTCGCATTGTTTTTTGTAGGACGTATAATAAAGATTTATCATTTATCATTAAGCAAGCAGTGTTTATTCATTTGTTAATAGCTGCGTCCTAAACAATGTTAAACAAATTACTGTAAAGGAGCTTTTCGGAGGAAACACGATCTCCCTAGGTCTCATGCCCAAGAAAATTCCATGAAATCAGTCCTTCTCCTCAAATCAAAATAAACATTAAATTATATACTATTGATATTGCCACCTAACAGCATGTTTATGTTCTAAATTTAAATCTTCCAGTATTAACAATACTACTGACAACGTCACAAATCACTGGTAACGTTTATATTTACAAACCAGCGGTTTGACAGCAGCGTCTCGCCCGCCAGACGTCCAATCGTCTCGCATTAGACGTGTTAACGTGGCATATCTGTATAATTGCGTTACTCCACTTTCCCTTCCTGACGTCTTTGTACCGTTGATTGTCGTTTATGTAATTGCCTACATTCTGCACCCCGGCTGTGCCTCATCTCCAACAGAAATTAGTAGCTACGCGAAATATTTTCCTAATTACCAGCACGGGTGGTGTTCGCGATTAAAATGAAAACACAAACAAATAAACGTTCATTTAAAAGTTTAAAATTGTATTAAACTTAACAACGCAGTATAGACAGCCCCCATGTTCTCGTACAATAGCGGAAATTTAATCTACGGAGACTCTAGCTTGTTAAAAATAAATTGGGCCGCGATATTCCCAACATTTTTTCGTTTTATCACTCCTGATTATCATAAAGCCAGACATCATAAGAGAGAATTTAATAAGAAATAAATTAAAACGCAGCGAGACATAAAAGATTGAAGGCGAGATAATATTTACTTTGAGACTAATAATTTATAAAAAAGAGCGGACGATACTTCTAGACATTCCAAATAAGAGTAAGTAGGTACCTAACCTACCATTAGCTGGACCGCCCACAGCTTGGGACATTCCAAAATAAACAAATGAGTAGAAACGGAATGTGGCAGCTATCGGAGCTTGTGTAACAATTAAACACCAGCCATTGTCTCGTGCCACTTTCTAACTTAAACTAAGGAAACTTATAATAACCATGAAATTAAAATTATACGAAACGTCTCCGTAACATGTTACTTTACTTCGTCGCGGCTCATTGCAAATTTTGTCCGAGACAACCGTGGAATACATAATAATGGACGTATAGCGCAACAAAAACTGTTTGAAATGCCGTAAGTTACAGTCGAACAAGCAATGGAATTTAAATCTAAAATTAGCTAAGTATGGCACAGAATAACTTTATAAAGCGGTAGGTAATTTAGCGAGAAGTGAACCAGGACTGGCACGAGCTGCAGTGGGTCGATCGCCGTGACAAATTCCTGAATAGTACGGAGTTCAACCGACTTTCATTGCCAAGAAAACTTTTACTCTGTACATTTTTGGCTTGTACAAATAGAACGAAGCCTACGTAATCACAGAGCGGATTTTATTTCTTTTAAAATATATATGAGGTTAAGTTTTGCCTTTATATGATTGAATGAAATGGACTTACTTAATAGAGTAGGTACCTACGTATGGTTTATTGTTCATATTTCTTATAACACTCAATTTACGTGTAAATGTAATATGTATCTTCTAATTTACTATTTCATGGCGTATCCTATTTCACTCTGTAAAATGACTTGTACGACGAAAGTTTTCGCAAGGGTGTAGCGCAAGGCAGCGTGCTAAGTCATGCGACATTCATTCCACGGGTCGTAATGTCTACATTAGGTTGCATTCATCAGTTCTCGGGTTCGCTCGGGACTAAATTCGCTTTAAGAAAGATCACTCTATTTCCTTACGTCTTCTTATTAAATTCGTTGGCTGACTCCGGGACAGTATTAGCGTCCCCAGGGTCGCCGTGAACTCTTTGTTTGAAATCACTCGGGAGAATCCTGTTGACTTTGTTTACGGTTCAATTGCAATTTATTTAGTTGGCAGACATTTTCTCGCATAATAACATATTTAATATTTATCAAATACATAACGCTACATAAAGAAAGTTATTTGATCAAGTTGTCATAGATGACGTTTTAGACGGAGTTATTAGTGCTTTCATCTACAGAGCTTTCATGTACTGAGCAAAATCGTTATATCAAACAAATATAGACTTCATAAAATAGGAGGACAATAACGTAACGTAATCTGAATGCAATATTTATCGAATAACAAAACAATACAATGCTTGACTGAAATTTCGTTTCAGTTTGAAATCAGATCCACATTTTCAAACCATTAAATTCCAATAGCCATTACCAACATACTGACAGAATATTAGAGTGAAGCATTTCGCTTAATTACATTTTCACTAGCGAAACGCTCATATTTGAAGTGTTATTAATAACTAAAATAATGTTGGATTCGCAGAGTAAAATCATTAGTGTCATCGATGTGCCCAATCAGAGCTGATTACGATTCGTGGCGGTCGCCGCGTAAATCCGCTGTGGATAAATATTTGCCCGACAGGTTGTAGTTGTAAAGTACGCGTGTTGTTTGCCTAATAGCCGTGTGCAGTTACTCGACCGGCGTGTGACGCACATTTTAATAATGGTTAAATAGAGGGATAAAACGTCGGGTACACAATGCAAAGGTATTAACCGACATTCCGAAAACAAGTGACTCTATGCCATGAAGGCAAACACACCTATACCAAAGCCAATACTGTGATTGATTAGCTTCCGACTCGGTGAAATTTTCAAGTTTTCGGGGAAAATTGGATTGAGTGATTTAATTATATTCTACATATAATCTCTGTACAATCAAACTCAAGCTTTTTTATGTTTATGCATGACAGTTGATGATCTTCTCTAATGTTATAATTAGTAGAATTTAAATTCATGCGTCGTTAACCAATAGTTTCCTTGGCTAATCAGATAAATAATTTATCCACTTTATTATTAATATCTTACAGGTTATTGGTATCATAAATACTAATACCACCTAATACAAACACTACATAGTTTAACGTAACAAAACATTAATTTTATAGGGCGTAAATAAGTATATCTTTATTACGCGATCCATTATAAAAATACTTGGAATCGCTTACGAGGCGCCTACAAAACCGCACACGCAATTTTACATGAATTTTAATCCTCATAGAGATATTTGAAGAATTTCATTACGGCAAAACTCTTTCTAGACCGGCACAGGAATTCGTTCCGTTTAACGTGCCGACTGCAAAACGACTTGGTATTGTATTGAAGTTTTTTCAAAGAAAACTTTTGTTATTATTTCTCGTTTAGCTCTGAGTACCACAGTTAGCTCCTTATTGGCCGGGTAAACAATTTCAAGTTGTTTATTGCCGTTATAAACACATTTTGTAATCGTAGGGAAACTGTTGTAGATTTTCCGTCTGTTGCCTAGTAAATATTTTCTGAGTGGTCTATCTATGCTTATTTAAATGTTCATTGATATACGTTCAGAGAGATTCTTTGTTTTTTTTTTATTTCTCTGGCTCTACTTAACCAATAACATTGTTATACGATATCCCCTTGCCGTTAAAATAGATGGAAATGAAATAATATTACAAGTGCGAGAATAATTATTTTTTTAAGGAGTAGATTTTTATATATCAAGCGCTTTTCGAGCGCGTAGTACACAGACTTCTAAACTGTGTCAGTTGTATTGTTTCATCGCGAGTTCGTTAAATAACTAAGCTAAGCCAAGACTTGCTTCACTTTTGATGATTTTTAATTTCTAGCCAATTTTGTTCTTGTTGGAATTTAAAACTTAAAACTAGGTTTTCATTAAATGACAAGTAATTGCTTTTGTTCGAGAACTGAACAATATGGTTTAATAATAGTTCTTTTTGTTATTATACCCGCCAGATATCAAGTCGTTCTACAAAAAAAGATAATTATAATTTCTCACAATCACCATATTGGTTGGGACAGAAACCTATCTGAAATCCCAAACTATTATGTAATGGTCTAATAATTCTTTATTTTCTGCTTGAATGGTTTTTGCAAAATCTACTACTTCCTAAGTTCCTACAAACAATAAATGCACAGCCTTGGTCGGTGTTGAAATTAATCGACTCGACTGTTATCAAGCACGCGAATTTTGAATGCATTTTTTGCGTAAATTTATTTGTTGACACCACTTCAAGTTGAAGTGTTCATTCTAAGTTGATATCTACTCCTTAGACTTAAGGTCTATAGTGGTGATTTGTTAAAGCGTATTGCGGCACCTTGCGAGAACGCTAGGAATGCGGCTGCAAACGCTTGATTCGTGACTCTGGGTTGTGAGATTAGACTGCGTAATGCGCGGTCTGGCATTGTCTTTACTAAGTCATGGTTTTTTACTGCTTTAATAGGTATACTTTGTCAACTTGATAGAATGTTGAATGCCTTATTAATATACAAAAGGGCAAATCGGTCGAATAAAATGCAGACTACAACTACAAAACTTAATAGTTAACACCTTGTTTATCACCTTATTGTGATAAAATTATATGTTACTATTATTCCCGCAACTCTGTCTACGAAGATGTTGTTTATCATTATTCCTTTTGTCCGATTCTCTAGGGTATAAAACACAATATGTCCGTCTCCAGGCTGTGAACTATCTTAGTAGGTACCTACTAAATTTATCATCGTTAAGTTGAGGCGTTGAACTGTGAAGTTAGAGTAAACAAACAAACACATACACTGTTTATAATATTAATAAGGATACATCAATTTACACCCACAGTAACAACATAAAAAGTGTTGTATACTACTACACCTCTAGTATATTAACTACTTACAACGTATACATAATTAGGTAGGTATATTCCAACCCATTAATTCCACTAAGCACTCTTTTCGGCACTGCCCGCCGCTGCAGATGGTTCCACTCCACAATAAAAAAGCTGTAAATTCTCAATAGCAAACCGCAAATGAAAGTGGACCACAATAAAATTCGTTGCGGCCGTATCATTATAAACCGCGACTATTGGATGCATGCGATGTGCAAAATAAAGCTCATTATCGATGAAATCACACCGTGTTGCAAACACTCTCATGTATACCTGAACTGTAAATAAAATGTGAGGGGATTTAACCATGTGAGTTTTCTTTAAAATACCGCTATAGAGCAAAACAAAATATTGGCTAATGCTTATGTTTGCGTACCTAACAAGCGAACATTTTATTTACCAAGGGTTTCCTAGAATTATTTGGCTTACGGTTATGGATATTGTTTGTCGTCTAATTTCAAGTTTCGGACACCGACGCCACAAGTCAACATTTTAGTCAAAGCAAACAACATTAAGGTAACTTGGCAAGAAGTTCGGCCTTGCCAGCTCTAATTGTCACAGTAAACGGCAGTGAGCGACACAAACAACAAACAATTGATGTTAATGCCGGTTGAACGTTCTACATGAATGAATAACTAATATTGAGCTCTTATGACAAGTGTCAGCCTTGTTATGATATGCTATCCACGTTACCCTCCGTGGTCTTAACACAGGTAATGCTGTCAACCGCTGCTTTGCTTTAAACAAACAAACGGTAATTGTCACAGGAAGGATCTTCGTGAATATACTCAATTCAGATATCATTTTACGCAGTAGGTAATTAGTGTACATTTCTGTTGAGTAAATCGTAATGGAAATGCCGTACAATCAGGTAGAGTGGAAATGGTAGATCAAATAAAAACAAAACGCATCCACGTGGTTCTAAATAAGAGAAAAAATGCTAAACACGCTAATTGCAAATCTGTAAAGGCAACAGCCCGGTATGTCAGCGGCATGTTAATTAAGAAAAAGAAAGAGCTCGGCATTAAAAAGAGAACCCGTGAAAAACGAGGTTCTAATGCGCTACAGCGAATAGTAAAAATCATTAATTCTGCGGAAAGTTCGAACTCTTTAGTGAGGAGTATTTGTTAAGTGCCGCGTCTGAAACTTTGATAAAAATTTAAGTTTTCAAAGCGGGGAGAATCGAAGCGGTCGGCGCCGGCTGCGTTCATTTGAATTACGGGCCCCGCCTTTTGTAGTCAACTTCATTTAGAGAACTTAAGACGACTCTTTTATTTCCCTCCAGCAAAGAACTCTAAAGGTGCATTGTTGAATTCGTAACAAATTGCACGCCATGATTACGCTAAAACTGCGTCCAATCAAAGAATGCTGGACTGGACTGTAATTTAAGTTTCATTCTTTATTGAAAAATTGTAAGGACCAGATTTAATTAGCACGGGAAACAGAATGTGAAGTTAATAGCAGTTTGCTGCTTTAATGCACTTGTGAATATCTATCTGCAGGACCTCATAGAACTTGTGTGTTAATGTGTCGTATTATAAATGCGAACGATGTCATTTTGCCTGCTGTCATGAACTACTGGACAATGTAAATTATCATAAACACTGAAGGAACTACCCAAGGCACGCTTGTGACACTTCGCTGTATTTATTTGTATTTTATGTTTTATTAACCTATTTATATTATTCGTGATCGTACCCCACAATAACCAGTCACGCTTCGGGTCACATTGAAGTCGACATCCTAAATGAAGTCATAGTCAGAATAAGATTCTCATTAATATGTTTGAAATACACCGTGTTCTATATATAGCATCTGATGTACAAAGGCTTAGTAATATCTTGAAGCATCTCTAAAATCATAGCTAAATATAACCTCTGAAGTTCTCCAAGTCTCATAAAGTCACTGCAAGTCAACATAACCCCAGTCTGGTGCAGTCTCGCTATTGCATTGTAAACACGGCCGCCGCGCGAAGAGGCAACAAGTGTTTCGTCTAAGCAAACATCTCAGTCTGGAATGCATGTTTTATCTTTATTTTAACTAAAATCATGAAAGAGTTGCGGTTATTCTTGCGTTACTTAGACTGAAACTTTGCCGTTAATGCAGAACATGCATTGTTCAGATTCTGCCGCGTATTTAAGATAGTAATAAAATAATTTTGGCACTCATTGATGCTTGTTTGTTATTGCATAAGCTAAATGGATATTTATCATTGCGTTACTGCACCGTATTCTTTATTTATTTATTTTCCTATTTAGTTAGCTCCTGTCACTTGCACAAATCAGTTGCGTACTGGATATGTAATGTCGGACAATATTTGGAACAATATCAACATTGTTCTCGGTCATTATTCTATCGTATTTGTACGGAACGCCGAGCAAAAGCCATCCTATAATCTTAAACCAACAGTCAGTAAACACAAATTTCACATTTACTAAAAAACAAGATAAGTACCTATTTACTATTATAAATAATTTTAAAATATTTATTTGTATTGTGATATTGTGGTGTCTGTCTACCCCTCTGGGAAACAGGCGTGATTTAATGTATGTATGTATGTATGATATGTATAAGTTTTCTTGCCAGCGTGTTCATAAAGTTCAATACTCGTCCCAATAAACTACTGTCACAAACCGCTTCGCAATCATGGGCATGTAGCCGATGCAGGAGTTAATTAGGTACGTTTCTGAATTTACACACAACATTTGCATTGACGATGGTATGATAAAACATGAAGCATTTAATAGTTTTTATATTTATTAATCTAAAAAGCAATTAGTATCCTAGCAACGGATTCCTTTTTCTGAAATGTTATTTTAATTTTTTAGGTTGACTTACGTCATGAGTGTCATGACAATAATCTTTCATTTTCCTTCCCGAGGACGATGAGGATAACTGTATATTTAACGATGACTTACTTTGATGACTTCAGCGTCACCTATCGTAAGGTGAGATAGAAAGATAGAAGGCATTGATGGTCAGTTTTAATATATGAAAAAAAAACAGTAATAGGTACAATGCTAGACTAAAGACAGATGGAATTTTGGAACCCACTGTAATTGTACACTAGAATCAATAGGGTAATTCGATGATAAAAATGACATAACATCACGAATATTAAAGAATCCAATACCTAACTTAAAACCTAACTTGCTCTGACTTCTTGTTTTTATTAATATAGCAATGTATTGTATAGGTAATTCTTATAACCGCATACACAAAATTAAGTAACCACGAAATAAAGACCAAATCACATAAAAAAACCGGCAATTGGTCCATAGTTTCCTTCCTCCAAGTCATGCTCGACTCGTAAAAGCTTACCTGTGTACCAATTCCAAATGACATTATGAATTTCAATACTAGATGATTGTATTCCGGTTGATATAAAAAGATGCGGTACGTGTGCGTAGGACATTAAGCCGAGAAGGGTACGGGGCGGCGCGTCACGATGTCTGCCCGAGGCAATTTGGTACCAAATGTCGTTCGCTACGTGCCGTACAAATAAAGAAGATGGGATAAAGCCGCCTGTATTACATTACGGATTGTTAGAATCATTCACAAAGGCAAAACAAACCTGCGCCGGCTTGCTGTGGCCGCTGTAAGTGCCAAGTGCTCAGCTGTTCGCGTGATGCAATTCTGCTCAGCGTGTTCTGTCAAATGCGGTTTTGTGTTTAGTAAGCCAACGTGGCACGCGTTTACAAGTATGAATAACTACAAACAAAATTGACGTACGTAGAAAAACAATTTCCTGGAATCGATTATTAGATCTAACGAAAAAAGCAAATGCACCATTAATTCCTGTTTCCAATATCGCCGCGCCCCCAGTTCCGGTGCTACTTAATTTTTGTAAGTGCGCATCTATTTTTCACCCTTGGCCCTGACAAGCTATACACGGACCCTCCCTAAGATTTACGCGCCCGACGCGAGCAATAAGCAGCCAGCCTACGACATAAGGCGTTCGCTATTTTAAAATGTACGTCTGGATCCGGTGAAAAATTGCTTCGCCGCTCCTTGCAGCTTTAGGAAATTCTGCATCGAACGAGAAAAACATGGAGATGGGACAGATAAGATATTTAAAGGAAAGTAGAGTGTTAGTTATTAAAGACACCCCCTGAATAAAATGATGACGGACGTCTGTTTATGGCAATTTTAAATTGATATTAGGGGATGTCATATTTTTCACCTAACATAATTTGTACAGAATAAATTGATAGAATAATCTACTTACATCAAAAATGCTATTATCATTTTGTTGGCACGAACGCACCGTTAAACATATTCGCGTACGCGGCAAATTTTGACTCAGCCCGATCGTAAAACACATTAACACGTAGTTCACCCCCACGTGGCACCGAAGACCACTGGATATTAGGGTAAAGGGAAAATGCATTGGCTTTTTGTAAGGCGCGCGTATATTGGGCCATTTTCTTCTCCGCGTTTACGTATCTACGTATCCATTAACGCGGTTAACGCCGTACTTCGATAAAATGTTCGTTGCTGGCCTATTTATATAATATCATCGATCTCCCTATCAAAATTATCAAAACGCTTTTTTAACGCTGCATTTTTTTTAACAGAAAATACTTCAGTTTAAAAGTGTTTTTTGTACAACAGTATATTACTACTTCTTTGTGTCTTTATAAAAAAAAAAAGTTAGTGACTAAATGTATTTTCAACAAATATCTACTTTTATTTTCCTCTTTTATTAATCTGAATATATAAAAGAGGGAACTGACTGACAGGTATATAGATTCCAAATTTGGCACGAGGCGAATTTGGCCTTATGAGGTCTAGGGGTGCACTAAGAAAGAATTTTCCCAAAATCGACCCCCAAAGGAAAGAAATAGGGGAAACTAATTCTACGCGTACGAAGTCGCGGGCATCCTCTAGTTTATAATAAGTACAGAAACTGCATTTTTATAGTAGCAATAAAACGTCATTCTCAAGACACTAATAGCATTCATACGTGGATGATGAAGTGCTGATATTCACTTAATATCCTACAGATAGCTAAGCACTTAAAGAAGTTTTTAAGTAATATGCTGTCGGAATGCCGTTGCTTGCGGCAGGTAGCCGCACCTCGCCGCAGCATCCTTGAAAGGCCACATTCCGACATCTGTTTACGGTCTAAGACCTCATTTCAACTGCAATCGCAAATGAGCGAGTCTCTATCAACCCACACGCAGACACAGATTAAACGCCTTTTACAGACCTAGATTAGGACCTTTGACGGGTTTTTACTAGTACTAAGGCGAATCAAAACATTTCATCCTCAAAGTTATATTCCTAGTCGATTAAAACATTTTTAACATAATATGTAAAATAATATCACCAAAATCTGTCGGCGCAGAAAAAGATCTAATTTGCAATTATGTCGTAACGAAACCATTTCATAATTTGGAACGCCGACGTTATGTTTCAATTGTTTGGTCGGACAACAATGAAGTGACTGATTGGTCGCGCTTGACTCGACTTCATTTGTTTTTATTCTTGTTTCAGAACATTCTGGACAAGTTCAACCCCGGCGCCCGGCAGATGATAACAGCTGGTAAAGCCTACCTGAAAGCTTTACATGGTAAGTTTAATTTAACACCTTACTTAATTTATCGTTCTTATAATATGACAAAAGTATTATAGAAGAATAGATAATGGTATAAAGTTGTTTCGTTGTTGTTTTAAGTAATAAAAATGGTACCTAAACGATTCAGTTCTACCCGGACAGGAAGGCGCCGTTTGGGATTTTTACTAATGTCCGTGTAATACTTAACTTGATGACACCCGAGTTTAAATCGACTTAAATTAACTGTGTAGAAATTTGAAAGAAACCACAGGCTTTCCGTGTTACCTGTACCTGTCGGTATTTTACATAAGCAAACATTACTGATTGGCTGAGAAGCCAAACTCGCCAGTTCGAACGCCGAAGCCGTTATAAGTTTTATTTTATCTCTAAACATTAAATGCCCTATCTAAGACATTAAAGGATCGTTTACCCTGATTATTGGGTCGACTTTCGTGTTAAAGACTTTCGGAAAGTAGTTTAACGGTACCAGGTCGTAATCAGCTATTTCCCGAATCCTTGTATTGTACCTATTATGGTAAGTTTTTTACTAACTTTCAATTCCAAGTGACGCGTATTCAGTGAAACGTAGGCAATTAATTTTATACACCGTAAGCCAAATGGGTGCATCTATATGCAAAACCCTAGTGTACCGCGCTTGCTTGGCTACAGAACTGGGGCGTGGTTTGTGCCAAATTGTCTCCGCTGGCTTATCTAGAGTATTATAGCCGACAGCCATAAACTGCTGCATTGTGCGATGTATGGCTCTCGGATCCCCTACTTTATTGTGAGGCCGGTTTGCGGCGAACTAATTTATTTCAGTAAACTACACATAAATGGGTTATTTGGACTATTTAAGTGTTGTAAACCCAGCCTGGCGATACACGCAATGTCCTCGCTTATTGTGTACGTAACACCCAGCGTGAGTTTCATTAAATACTCGATCAAGTTCGCTCTTTGTTAGGTGATGATGAATGTGATTTTTGTTAACAGCATTATCATTATCATTATCATATTATTAGCCTAAAGACGCCCAATGCTGGATATTGTAGTGATTTTTGGGAGTTGCCTAACGTCCAGTAATGAATAAGCATGCACGGTGTCGTACGTTCGAACACAAAAGTAGTTGAATATTACCTTTTCGCAGGTATTGATACACTAAATTCAAACCACTCTCACTTTAATACGTTTTTGCGACAAGGTACTAAAATGTACTTGTGCGTTTGACTGTACTTATTTTGTTACATTAGTCCACATATGTCTTACGAATTTATTTATTTCAGGTGCGGCCGCAGCATCACGCCTATATGTGGACGCAGTGGGCAAGCTAGGCCGGCAAGCCCAGCAGGGTACATGGGGAGGATGCGCAGATATAGGTTAATTATCTACCAATTACCATCCAATATTGTATTATTAAGCTATTTGAACTGGCATATACCAATATCCATATCCTGGTCAACGACCTCAATTACATCCAAAGGCGTAGGTGTTTACGGGACTATCATTATAAACTTACTGCGCTTTGGCGTAAAAACTAAACAGGTTCTATTAAACTGGTCAATGATAGTCAGCAGAAGCATTACCGTATTGACTTGGGTCGAATTTTATCTTTATTTACTCACTAAATTCAACAGTAGGTAAGTAGTATACAAATGTATTTTTTGCTTACGTGTTTTTTAATTAGCATAAAACTCATTTACAGGAACAGCCCTCATGAAAGTCGTAGAAGTGTACCGAGAAATACAAGATCAGCAAATGAATATCGTAAGTCATTTCTTATTGCATTCTATTAGTCCTTAAACTGTGTTCATCGTCTCTGCAAAAAATTAATGGAATACATCTAGACAATTCCTTATACCCGTTGGGGCTTCGTACAAAAACAAATTCTTGTTTGTCTCATAACGTAACGTCTATTGAGAATTTTGTTTTGAGCGGAATAAAAAACGATTGTGTTTATTTCAGTTGAAGGCGTTTTACGTGGATCTTTTGGTTCCCTTGGAGACAAATCTGGAGAAAGATACAAAAGTAGTACAGGTTGGTTGAAGATAAAATACATTTTCCTCGAGTTATCTTCGTGTACAATCCCATGTTTCCAAGAATTGTTTACTAGAAAAGGGTCCCCAAGTTCAAATAGCTTAGGCGAGTATCTCGTTTAACGGGAGATAAGGATTTCTATTAAAAAAGTTTTGCCGGAACTAAACGTCTCCCTTATATTTTCCTTGAACGTATTTCGGGTGTGCCACTACATTACGTCCATTGTAGTCTCGGACATAGCTCTGAAAGGCGAATGTTTCTTATCAGTTATGTTACTAAGGAAACTTTAACGGGAACTTAGAAAACTTCTCCATCCATCCATCCAAGAGTTACTTTATAAATATTATTTGATAAGTGCAGAAGACTTTGGATATTGCCGCTTGTTCGCAGCTGTTGTCCTTGAATTTAGAGCATCGAGGGTCTAGGGATCGGTCCCTATTTACTAAATGTTGTTAAAATTGTTTCTATTATTCTACCAAGTCGGAGCAGAAGCGATTCCTGCAACAACACAAATTGAGATCAGAGAGCTACAGCAAGGCAGCTGCCACAATCAAAAAGCAAAGGAAGAAGAAGACGAATGTCACTAAAGTTGGGTCAGCGATGGACAAGGAAATGAAGGTATGTCATGATAATTAATTGTCGATCTACTAGGGCAAAAAAATATTTTTTTTATGGTAATTTCATTAAAGTTGGCTGTTAAAACTAAATAAAGCAGATTTACGGGGTTACCAGTTCTAATTAGCTCATGTATTGCTACTTCCTTTCTACTACTTAAGCCAATCTATTGCGGCATTGTAACTTTACGAAAAATACGACGAGAAAACAATTATTTAAGGGATCTCCACTCGCCTAAACAAGAGAAGCTTCTGCAAAACTGCTTTCTTTCCTTGACATCTTCCGTATACTTACTCCAAGGTTCAAAGTATCGTAGCTAAACCCTCAACAAACTTTGTAAGTATAGGATTTCAATTTAATATTCTGTTTTTATCATCGAAATGATCAAAGTTTTTGCCACTAATGGTTTTCGTTTTGCAATAAACCCAATTAATTTATTCTCAGGCTAGGAAAGTTCATATAAGGCCAAGTGGGTGTTTTTTTGCAATCTTATTTTATTTTATTCTATAAATCTTTTCTATTCCAGAACATGCAAATATTGGAAGAAGAGAAAACGAAACTGGACGCATTTTGCGAGCAAAGCTTGAAAAATGTGAGTATTTATTTTGACAAGATTACAAATTTAGGCGGCGGCCCATGTTTGGTCGGAGCAATGTTCTAATTAATTACGAACCTACTGTTCATTTCTAAATTACTTTGTTCTAATATTTTCTTAAAAGATGATAAAATTACAAAACGAAACAGTGTAGCAAAATGTTTAGCTATACTATACTCTAGACAATATCAAGTATATTCTAGAAGTTTTACAATAACTTTACGCAATATCTGATATTTACCTAGCTTGTTATCACCCACAGGCGATGACACAAGAGCGTCGCCGCTACGGCTTCGTACTGGAGCGACAGTGTTCTCTTGCCAAGCATTGGTTGGCGTACCACACCTCGGGAGCAGCGTCCTACAACACCGGCCTGGACGAGTGGCTCGAGGTGTCTCGAACCAGGGAATACCTGCCGCCCAATGTGGAAGCCATGTTTGTTAGCAGAATGAGGGTTAGTAATTTTTAGTGGTGTCGGTGAAACATTTTCTACATTATTTTTTTTCGTCTTCAAATATTAAACCATGTAAGATAAATTAAAGTCTGATTTTCAATGTCAATTTTGAGTGCAGTTTTTGATTAGAAAATAATTATGAACCCTTGGTTTTCATTTTGTTGTAGTATTTTTTTATATGTCAAGGAGAAGGCAAACGAGCACATTGGCCACCTGATGGGTTTCGATTTATATTCACGAAGGCGTACATTGTCAGTCAAATTGAGAAGTGGGGCGGGAATTCGATAATTGAAACTTTATTAACCATTCCTGTTTTTTTCCGGAAACGTACCGTAACGTGCATCACTTTTGCAACTTAAGTACTATTTTAACAGTGTTTTGCATAATTAGCGATAGCTATTTTATTTTTTGTATGCTTTTATTCTTATAATCAGAAAATAAGGTATGTTATGTTTCGAATTTTCCCTATCGGAAATTCTGCTAGTTTGCCATGTAACAGTCGTGTCAGTTTTAGAAAACCACCCCTTAAACCTTGTTTTATTATTAAGATTTGATTGAATTGCTTGCATTCAGAGATCAATATGATTCGCCATGAATTTTGGATGAGCATTTCTGCGGAAAACCGTAAAATCTGTCTCCTGCAACGTAAAATTATTTTATGGGCTATTATAACCGGAATGGCCCATTTAAAACTCGTATTGACCTAAAGAATCCGAAAAGCACATATATTCGCCTATTATTCTTTCAATATTTCTTATGAAAGCATCGAGAGACAACATAAAAATTTAATAAATGCGTTATGACTTCATTCCGATGGCATCTTTACCTGCGTAATAAAATGCCAAGAGTGCACAGGAATGTTTATATTATTTAAATAGAGTTAAAATAATGGCTTTAAAGTTTTTTTTAATGGACTGCCAAGAAGAAGGAAATGTCATTGACATATAGGTATTGAAATATGTATGGATCGTTGTGATTTCAACAAACAGGGTGTCGTTAGATTAGTTTTAGCGACGCAAGAGTCACTCGGTAATTTAAAAAAAGTTAATAATTTTAAAAAAGTACCAAAATGGCAGTTTAAAATGTATATAATACGGGCTTTTAACATACATATACGTCAGTATCAAAACACGGAGTAAGGTTTTTAAAGCTTGCTTATTGTTGGATTTCTTTGAAAATATTATTTGAAAAGGTAATCCTAGGATTTGTATAGTTTGGGAAGTCGTGACCTTTTACGATACATACATACATATAAAAAAAAGGGTTGACTCAATAACTTTAAAACGTATATAGATACGAGCCTTTCTTGTTCAAACCTTATCCTTTACATTCTTAAACTAACATCTAACCTGCGTCGCCTAACGCACTCGGCTTTAAATTGGAACAATTGTTTTCATTTTGTATGCAGACTTGCCTTCGGACTGTCAAAATTAAAACGATTGTGATTGCGAGTGCGTTAGGCAATAAGCCCTCAGGTATCCGATATCGCACAATTAGTCCCTTACCTAAACTTTCAAATTGTTACCCGTACCTTATTACTTCAACAGCAAGTCTCATTCTGGGCTGATGAGGACGTGTACGCCAGTCCTCGAATTGGAGACGATGACGACGACCGTGCGTCGGTTGGCTCAGCTCTGCGGAAGACGAGGTCCGTGGACGCATCGTGTCTCGACGTCAGGACTATAGGTGACCTGGGATCACCTACTCAAGGCCTGTCCAGGGCCAAGTCTGACTTTAATCTGCAAGCGAGCTTACATACTGGGGATCAAAGTAAGTTTGACGGGATTGAGATGATATTGAATTTTACTACAAACGTCCAAATTCTGGGATCACGGTTCAAGTGAATACTGGAAAAGGGGGAATAACAGCCTTAATTATTGATGATTTTAAAATACTCAATATTTATGTTTTTTGGACTTGTATTTGAATGGACATTGCATATATATGTACAAATTAAAAGTAGGTATATATTATTACTTAAGAAAGGAAGTAAGGTTGCATCTAGTAGGTACTCGTATTTTTTTATCTTGTGATGTAACTTACTTCTAGTGTTATTGTGTTTTATGATTGAATAAAATAACGTCTGTTTAGAGTTTCTTGCTGAGCTTCTTCTCCGCAATCCTGGCTTGTCCGAAGCACTGATAGTTTCACTCCATACTACCGACGTGTAAAAGAGGTCTCGTCTGGTCAATGTAGTAATACAATTTTGAATTTCGAATAATTAAACTACACCGTTTTTATTGCAACATGGAAACACCTGAGACCTGAGTATTGCACGAGACCTAACCTTAGTTGATCAACATTGTAAAGCCTTTTATTTTTTATTTCAGACATAGACTCCCGTCCAGCAACTCGTCCATCATCCCTAGCCCCACCATCCTGCACATCTCGCGACCCACCCCTAGCACGCGCTTTGTACGCCTACGCGGCGGCTGGAGAGAACCAGCTCAGTTTCCAGCAAGGAGACGTGCTGGCCTTGCTGGGCGAACGGACTAAGGGATGGCAGTATGGAGAAAATATGCGCACGCATCACGCTGGATGGTTCCCACTTGCGTACACTGAGCCTATTCCTGACGCCGAAGTCAGGTTAGTACTCTTTTGCGTGTTTTAGTGATCCTGAAAGTCAAATAAGATATTACTGCAAACAACTTACAAGTAGGTATTTGAGGTTTCTTGTAACTAGCTTAATAAAGCAGACATGATTCTACTTATCTTACTAAGGCGCCAATGTGTTATACCGAACTGAATATTAACGGATTGAATTGTACCACCAGCGAAGAAATTCTTTGACCATTTTGTTTTTGCATGTGTTGTTTATGATGCATTGTTTATAATCCTATTTTTTTAATGAGAGTCGATACGACCGTATTCCGTTTTTGTTTTTGTTCAATCATACCAATCGCTGAAATAGTGGAGTAAATTTATTAACATTGCAACGCTTCAGTATACATTGCAAACGAATATCTACCTATTTAACATAAATGTACTTGAGTAGCTAGTACCTTGTATTTATTAGTGTCATACCGAATTGTCACCGGTCACATTTGTGAAACAAGGCACTGATACAACCCCATTGGACTACACCATATGTCATATTCACATTTTATAGTAATTTAAGTGTAATCAGTCATCATTTAATTTCGTAATTACCTCGGCATTTCATTTATTTACATATTTTGTATTTGTATTTGTCATTAAAGTTTAAATATTAATTAGTCACGACACAGCATGATACATTATTAATAGTAGGTAACTTCTTATTATGCAGATTAATTGCAATGTTCCATTTTTTTTATTTCATTATCATCCTCATGCTGCCATCCGAAACCCATCCACTGCTGGACATAGGCCTCCCTCAAAGATCAACTCTCGGGATCTTCCTTCTTCTATGAAACACATTACTTTTCCAACCAACATTAGATAAGATAGATATTTGTCAAGTGACACCCTATTACAAAAGATGAGATGATGCTATTTCTTACTTACCGCGGCAATAATAATATTTTTTTCTATCAGTTCTCCAGCCCGCTGGAGCTGTGCGCAGACGCCGGGCGAAGCGCCGCCGCCAGCGCCCGTGGCGCACACGCAGCCAAGCGCGACCCCGCATGCGCATCACCCGCCCACGCGCATGTTCGGCGACACCGTCACTGCGCATCATGTTAACAAGGTATCATCAGATTGAAATAAGCATGAGTATAGTAGAAAGTTATTTTGTTTAAAATAGAAGAATGAGTGAAAGTGTTGGTACGCATTTTAAAGGTTAGAAATGAGTGTTTTAGATTAAAGAAATCAGAGGATCTCACGATAAAACTAGGAGCTTCGGGAAGATGTTAACCAGATTTGTAGTCAGAATTGGTATCAAAAGTGAACTTACAGCTTTGTGTTGTTTCATAAACCGTGAGCGCCATTAACAACTTCAAGCGCAAAATACTATTTGTAAGATCAAGATCACGTCGACGGTTTAACCTTTATGTAATTCTCTAAAACTAACAGGGTCGCCTCGGCAACGGTTCTCCTGGTCTGCCTCCAACTCTGCCGGCGCCGTCACCCAGCGCTCTTAGTTCGTCAGCAAGTGCCACGTTCCACTCCTCTACACCTGCTGCCGTTGCCACCAGCGCTATAAAGAACTCTACTTCAGCTGCCAGCTTCACTACTCATGCTGTCATCGAAACAAGAACTTTTGGACCGCAGACGCTGCCCATGCGTTCTCAGGTAATACGCGTATGACATTCTGCTTTAGCTTGGTCACTAGTTTTTTTTATTATTGTGAGCGGTTCCATGGCCTCTTCACCTTTGCCTATGTTGTGCATTGTATGTATTTTTTGACCTTATACCTATAATTTTTGTGATTTATTTGGTTACCAGATGGCCCAAAACAAAGCTGGCCCGGCAAAGACCGTAGTATCAGCAGTTGGTGCAGTGGGCAATGTCTCACTACACAGCTCTAATGATTCCGGTTTCTCCAACGAACCCCCTCCACAGCCAGATGTTGACTACAGTGACGAAGAAGCGCAACGCTTGCGAGTACCCATCAGGTAAAAACCTTTTGATAATTTCGGTTTAAAGTAATTAGTATTTTGCTTTTAATTTACGTTGCTTCATGTTTCATTGTAGCGCTTGTTTAATTTCCTTTTTTTTCTCTCCTGTTTCCTATAGTAAATCTGCTCACCATACCAACGATCATAAAGCTTATTTACTTAAAACACAAAGTTTAAAACGAGGGCCAAAACCAAATAATGTCAACGGATATTTAACGGACGATCAACAGCTGATGCTAAGGAGCATGTTAGACATGGACAAGGATTCTCAAAGAGTTAAGAGAACCAAGTCATTTTGGAAATTTGGTCGGACGACCAATGAAGAGATAATGGAAGGAATGTCACTTTGGCAACACCGAGATATCGTTGACACAGTCCCAGAATATAAGAAGAAGCTTTTTGTAAAAATTAAAAAAGAACTACGACCCGCTCCCGAAGTACCGGATGTACGAAAGCAGTCAAGCCCAGAAAAAACACCTCCTATTGAAAATAGTCAGAGCCGGCCAAAAGAAACAATTGATAGAAAGGATATTAAAGTTAACAATGGCATTCGTCAAGCAAAAAGTTTGGGGTCAATTGAAACCGATGATCGTACGGAAAAAAGCAGAAAGAGTCTAGAAATTTACCATCAAAACCCAGCGATGAACAAAAAAGGAGCATCAGAGAAAGTCACTTCAGATGAAAAAAGTGAAGAAGTTGTACCCCGTAATGAGTCCCGTCATTCAGATTTAACTAACTCCAGTACCATAAAAACTAATTTTGAAAACAGTTTTTATAACGATGAGAATGGGGAAGGTTTTGTAATGAAAACTGTTAAGCGGCGTGAAATTCTTCAGAGGTATGACAATGATAGCAATTCTGATGCTAACTCAGTTGCATCGAGTACCGATCCATATGACTGTATCATAGTCGATGATCATATGACATCCAGGAAACAACAAGAGCTAGACAAACGTCGGCATGCTCAACTTATGGAAGATGACATCAAGAAACGAAAAGAAAATGCATACATGCCAGAATTCGAAGAAATAGAAGTAACTCCCATAAAACCACACGTCCGTGCCACTTTATCTTCTGATAAAGCTAAACGATCTTCACATGAACTTTCTCCACCTAAACCTATGGAATTCAAAACATTTAAAGATAATTCAAAAGAAGTAAAAACCTTCTCTGCTTCATCGGAAACCCTGAAATATAAAGAAAATGAACCACTTACTGACCGGTATGGAATACCTACGGAACGGAATAACAATGACGTCATGAGAAATGAAAATCCGTATAACGGGCACGACGAAGGGACTTTGAAGTATAACAAAAAACGTTCCAGCAAGGAAGAAAAAAATCGGCAACCACAGAACTTTGAAAATGGACATCATCACAAGAAGGAATATCCACAAGCTGAGACCAGAATACCGAAGAAAGACATAAGACCATACGAAAGCAGAGAGCCAAGAATCGATTATTCATTGGACAGACGACATGGAAGAAAGGATTTTACCAGTCCAAAGGATAACAGAGAACCAAGAAATAGAAACAGGTCGCAAAAAAGTTACGATGATAGTTCATTACATTACAACGGGCGTAGGGAAGATAGATACTACGAGTCTAACATTTCGTATTTTAGCGATCAAGAGCGACGTGTATCACGGTATGATTATGAGACAGACTCTAAGAAAGCTGAGAAGTCTAAAATACGTCAAGAGGAGGCAAGACTTGAATCCAGGCGCTTAATGGATAGACGAACTGAAGGTCCCTACAGCGAATCAGATGACCAAAAGTTCAACGAGGCATTAAAACAACAAAGACCGCAGTTGCTACCTCGAACCAAATTGCTCAAGAGATCCGCTGAAGGAAACGAATTACCTGAAGATGGCCACACCTTCGGCCCCTGGTACGACTTGTGGGGTCGTGAAACTGGTGTCTACAAATAAATCTACAGGTTTTTGTTGTGTTTTTGTTTTATTTTATTTTATTGCTCTAAAGATTTAAGTTGACATCATTTTGCAGTTTGTAGAATACTGTATATTAATAGCCTTATACAAATATTTTTACTTAACTCACAATTACTTAAGGCCATATTAGTATACAAATTAATATGTACGCTAAGTTGTTATCGATGTATATTTTGTAAAATTAAATGAGGATTGGTGGATGTCATTTTTTACCATAGTGAAATAATACTATTAGTAAGTCATAGTTTTTGCGCAGGGCTCAACAATTCGCGACGGTGAAGCTAAGGAAGGCACTCACGAATGATCGCTCGTCACCTGCCATTGAGTAATGTTTTATAAATCTTATAATTTTGTTAATAATATTGAAAATGTAAATTAGAACACCGTGTATTTTGTACAGTTAAATATTCATAGTTTAACAAAGAATATATCACAATTTTTACAATAATCAACAAATTCGTTTTACTTATTCCTAAATAACCCCATGACAAAGAGATGGTTTGAAGCACGTTAAATAAAAAATAATTGCATGATTTTGGTGATTTACAGGAACGTAATAAATAATTGTTATGATTAGTTAATAAATTTAGCAATACCTACCACTAACACAATACGGCACAATCAAACAAATACAACACGCATGTAGAAAAATCAATGTCAATTGGGCGCTGGCGACAATGGCGGATGATTTATCGCTTTTTCCTGTTCCGGTGGGGACGGGACCGGAAGTGACGGCACAACAGGGCCCAGAGAAATATTCCGAACGATATGTTACATGCCCTTCAGGGACCAACATTGGGTGCTGTCAATTACAGGAGCCTGAAAAAATCGTTACAGTCGGTCACGGAAAAAAGAATTATCTTTAGGAAATAAGAACTTCACAGGTTGGTGAATTCAGTCAGTAGAAAAATTACAGAGAATATATGATCGGTCGGTTAAAAAGAGGCCTGTAATAACCATAAAAACCCTCTAAGTAATATAAACTTACATATTTTTTTAACAAAAAGAGAGTCAAAGAATAATCATCGCCATTGGGCAGGGCTTTTTACTTTTGGATCTCGGAATACAGGTGCATACCATGTCACATTTTTTATTTAAAGAGGCTACACAGTCCAAAAACAATCAAAGGCTACCACAATCCCTGCTTAGCCCGAAGATTAAAAGTAGAAAATGCCTTACGGCATTAAGTTCGCCTTTTGTATATTAAGCGTATTCTTCTTTGCAATAAAGATGAAATAAATAAATAAAGGCCCAAGACTTTATCTATCTCTTACTACTTATATATTTGTATATTACCTACTAGTAGAATGTTTTTTACCATCCGTACGAAACAATCCTATTTCAATCAGCAGAAGTTAAAAATTATGCACCCTCTTCATTTTGTAAATGAGAAGCAAACGAACATATAATTTGTCGACATATATGTAAAACACGAATACATATTCCCAAGATTTTACATCCCAAATCCTCGCATTAGGGAACAAACTCAAACAAAACGCAAACTCCGCGTAACAGAGAAACTTTTTAAGTAGGTACAATTAGTTAGAAAGAGAAGCATAAGCGCCAAAAATCCGACCGATTTTACAAAAAAACTGCATACAGATGAATTACAGGTTGTCAATGATCAAACAATATCAATATTTGGATCGACTTGAAAAAGGAAAAGGGTCTCCATTCGACTGTATGTTTTATTTTCTGTACATACCGAAGCAACTATGCAACATTATTTTTAATGGCGGGTTGCACCTTCGTGTACACCCTTGTATTCCGTGTCCTTGTATTTGGTATCAAGCTGTAAGTTCTTTGAATCATAAATAAATAAATAAAACTGGATACCACGTACGTTTGCCAACATTGTAAATGCTTACACACATGCAAACGCATGGCGTACACAATTTAGGTAGGTATACATTGATGTTAAATCTAAAGGAGTTTCTAGCACAAAAGGTTCGCGGTATTTCATGCAGCAAAGGCCGCTTGTGATTTTATACGTAAAGCAAGTAGGGTGCAAAAGCAGCTACGATTACGTGGGACGCGACAGGAAAGACTACCTCGTCAAAGGGAGCACTGGAATCCAGTTTCCACAATTGAGGAACCCAGATGACAACGTAAATATAGATGTGGTTAGTATTTACGGAATAACGTAAGTATATGCACCTACATTTTAAGGTTCTCTTTTAGTACCTAATTGGATTTCTCTCGACACATTTGTTTTAGTTAATTTATTAAAAATAGAAGTTTAGCAAATATGGTCGTATTTAATAAAAACTATTAGTAAACAACCTCTTGCCATTTATTGTACTGAAACTAGGGAATGCAAATTAACCGGTTATTAACCGTTTTTGTATGAAAATAACCGGTTAAAACCGGTTATTTGCATTCCCTAACTGAAACATGTAGTTGCAAATTTAATAAATAAAGAACGATGTTTTGTAGTTACAGTAACTTCAAAAACCATTTACACTGTTGGGGGGTAAATTGGGAAACGAATTTGTAACCACGAATAAAAATAAAAATAAATTTGTAGTGTTAACCGAGCGGACGGACAAATCGTTTCCAAGTCAACGATCATTAGTATCATTACTTAAGTGCGCTGGGTTGAAAATATCACAAAATGTAAAATTATTGAACAACTTTAAAATCGCAACAGAAAATATATAAAAGGAATAACCGTGTTTATACTGACAGTTTTCATTTTAAAGGGTCTGGCCGGTCTGCTATAGTAAAATCGCCCCTGGCTGAATATGAAAACTGAATATGCACGTTTATTTGCCTCATTGTCAAATATAATTTTACTGAATATTAAGCCTTAAATACTTACGATAAGCGAAATATTTAAAAAAATAAAAAAACAGTTTTTAATTTATATTGGCCAAACTACTTTATCGATTGACACGTCCTTCGAATATTTTATACATGTATTTAAGATACATTTATAAAAAAAAAATTAAAGTCCTAGCTTCTTTTGAAGTCAACATTTTTGTCTGTTTTAGTTTTTTTTTTTTTTTTTTACTTGCAAGTTAGCGACACCTACCACATTTTGATATAATATAGACATTTTAATATTCTATTACATATATTTTTTTCAAAAATATTAGTTTGGATCAACAAAGTGGAAATAAGCTATTTGTATAGGAGTGGTATTCAAATTGATTCCGTAAACGTAAACAAAGAAAGTAAGTTGTTCCACCGTGTTCTAAATTCAAAGACTCGCATTTTGAATTTCGAACACGGCGGGCTTCTTATTTAAATCTTGCTTTTTATTTTAGAATGCACCTCTTTGGGGTACACGGCACGACGTTCTTAAAAAAAAAAAATGGCGGGAACAAGAAAAATGTTTTCATCGGATAATACAAAATTAGTTGTAAATAAAAATACAGTTTTAAAACGATTGTTTCAAAAACGTGTCCCGACGTTATACAAAATAGTGTACGATGTAATTGTTGATAAAATGAACAGATGGACAGAAGATTATTTGGAAAATAGTCACCAATCCCTGCCGAATAACGTAAGCCTCAAATTCATATTTTCTTTAAATACATCTTTTGTGAATTGATGTAGAAGTAATTAATCTACATAATAAATAATATTTTTCAGTTGGATGTAGTAAAATGCAAAGTGTTTGAGCAAGTAAACCTGCCGAAATATATGCAGGTCGCTTTGTTTCTTAGCTGCCTACCCAACGATGAAGTATTTCTGGAGGAGGAAGGAATCGGACTTTTGAACATATGCTCAACATGTGGCACAAGTCGTGAGGAAGATAATACAGTTACATTAAGTGATTTGTACTGTAGTTTTTGTGCGGGAAAATTATTCTACAGACATATGCACATTTAAAGTGCAACTTCTAGTACCTATTCAATAATAATTATAATTAGATAAATATTGATAAGATACCTAATCGTTTGTAATAGATTTACAAAACGTCAGTGCTATTCATTAAAGTATGTCAGCGTCCAATGAATCTATTCGTAATTGCAGTAGTTGCAAAAAACAATTTTGTAAAACGAAAGGTGTGAAAAAAACTTTATTGTCTTCTGCCGATGTAAAATTCTATTCGGATTCTTTACTGCAGACTTTTAAACATGGTGATATTTTATGTTCATGTTGCCGCACGAAAGCCTACCGTACTAAACAACCAATTTTGCCCTCAAGTTCAACCTTACATCAACGGACTACTCTCAGCGATTCTAGCAGTGAAAATGAAGTCGTCGCATTTAATGTTAGTAGTAGATGCTCAGTTGAGAGGATAGAGTTACCACTTCAACGAACACTGTCTACTCACAGGTACTGCTTCATATGCCATTCTAAATCAAACAACTTACAAACAGTACCTAAAAAGGCAAGATTACTAGTTTACTCTAAAAGAAATATTTATATTCCAACAGAAAATAGATGCTGCTCATCACATTTGATTAATTGTCAATTCTATCAACATGATTTAAACCTGATCGAAGTCTATTCAACCACAGCCGCCGTAAATGTTAAAGAGATAGCAGAGCTATTTGGTTGTTTAGTCACTGAAACACAGCTGCCTTTAATTGAGAAAATAATTAATAAATCTGTCTCCGATGACCATTTTGCTATTTTAACGGGATTTACTTGGGAACATGTTGATATTATTAAAAACGAATTGCACTCTTTACAAACAAAACGCGACATTATACAAGCTGTTGTGATTTTTTTAATCAAACTACGTACTGGCAATAGTAACAGACTAATCGGTACTTTACTGCAGCTCTCTAGATACCAAATAGTGTCAGAATATGTGACTAATGTTATTGATTCATTTGAAAGAGACGTTCTTCCATTTCAATTTGGTGTCAATGTATTTAGTCGCCAATGGCTTATTGACAATCACACAACGGAACTAGCAAAAAAACTTTTCAATGTGGAGAATGTTTTGATACTCATTTGTGATGGTACATATATATACCACCAAAAAAGTTCCAATAATGAGTATCAACGAAAATCATATTCCGGTCAGAAAAAAACACATTTATGCAAGCCGTTCACAATATGTACAACAGATGGTTTTATAGTCGACATGTTGGGACCTTTCCACGCTACTGAGAACGATGCAAGCATTATGCGAAAAGTTATACCCAGTTTGAAAAATCTTATTAGACCTGGCGACATATTTGTCTTGGATAGAGGCTTCCGGGATGTAGTAGGATTTTTAGAATCTAAAGGTTACCGAGTAATGATGCCCGCTCTAAAAGGACAACGTAAACAGCTCACCACCGAAGAAGCCAATGAGTCCCGGTATGTTACAAAAGTTCGTTGGGTCGTGGAAGCAGTTCATGGTGCCTTAAAACAAAAATATAATCAACTAGACCAGACATTTGATAACAAGATGCTTGATAAAATACAAAGCTTGTGCCGCATAACTTCATATTTTTTTAACCGTTTTGGAAAATCTTTAATTTCGGACAAAAATATGACCACCGCTATTTTCGAGAGAATGAGCATAAAAAAATGCGATCAAAATGTTTTAGCTGCCATAGTGGAAGAAAAAGGCTTATGCGAAAAAAACTTCCTTTTCAAAGCATTTCAGCTAATGACGTTTCAGATTTTCCGCAATTAACAGAGTACGATATGAAACTTTTATTCACAGGCAGTTATCAATACGGCCAAGCCATTTCATACTTAGCCGAGGTTTTGGATGAAACAGGGAACTTAAACATGGCATATGTAAAAGACCAATCAAATATTTTAAAAATATGTATACAATCACGGCACATATCAAAAAAGCAATATAAATGTTTTATAATGTATAATTCAGATAAAAGTGGTATAGATGCAATTGAAAATTATTGCTGTGAGTGTGCAAATGGATTAAGGACGGTGGGCTGTTGTTCACACATTGCAGCTATTGTATATTATCTGTCATACGGCAGATATTTATCAAAAATCCTGCGTCCTAATTTGAAACTTAGCTCCTTATTTAACAACGATGGTTTAAATATTGCTATAGAAAGTGACAGTGATAACGATTAGGGTCTGTTAGATGATATAGTTAGCTTACTGCAAGCATCCTGAGTATTTGTTATTTTGTTATTCTATAAATAAACTTGTGTTTACATGTTCTCTGTTAATTTTTAATTATTAATAATACAATTGTGCTATAAACTTAAAGAGCATTTTTCTTACATGTATATAAGCATAAATCGGGGTTTTCGGTGCGGGAATGTTTGAGAGTAGGCATAAAATCAATCCCGCACCGAAAACCCCGATGTATGTACCTATATGAGTAATAAACATGGCGTTCACTGAAAATATATTATGGAGAAAAATGTAATAAAATAAATTATCTCTTCCCTGTATACATAAAAAGTTAAGATATACGAGTATCTGCCCGTGTAAAATCAAAAGCTAGCGAACTGATTTCAAAGAGGTTTTCACGGAGTTTTTTTTAGAATTACCTATTTCCATTATTTAAGGAAGATGGCGTTCATGGGTGTTCTTTTTTTCCACCCTTTTACACAAATAGCTTATTTCCACTTTGTTGATCCAAACTAATATTTTTGAAAAAAATATATGTAATAGAATATTAAAATGTCTATATTATATCAAAATGTGGTAGGTGTCGCTAGCTTGCAAGTAAAAAAAAAAAAAAAAAAAAAACTAAAACAGACAAAAATGTTGACTTCAAAAGAAGCTAGGACTTTAATTTTTTTTTTATAAATGTATCTTAAATACATGTATAAAATATTCGAAGGACGTGTCAATCGATAAAGTAGTTTGGCCAATATAAATTAAAAACTGTTTTTTTATTTTTTTAAATATTTCGCTTATCGTAAGTATTTAAGGCTTAATATTCAGTAAAATTATATTTGACAATGAGGCAAATAAACGTGCATATTCAGTTTTCATATTCAGCCAGGGGCGATTTTACTATAGCAGACCGGCCAGACCCTTTAAATTCTAATGTTTTACTATTTTCGAAGACGCGCCTTAACAGTTATTATTAAGTTAACCTATATTGACACAATGTTACAACGTAGAATAAAGTAGAAGGGAGCGACGTCATGTAGAAAATGAAAGCACTAAAAACTACTTGGATATCATATAATTTGTACTTTTTTATTTTATGTTTAATAACGCACATCAAGTTATCATGGGATTACGGATAACCACAAGAAAACTCCATTAGAATCTGTCAGGGGGCTAATACAGTGTGTAAATGGAATACGACAATACGAGCAAACATTTTAAGGATGCATCCTAATTAACATAATAACATGTGTATCATTAACATAAGTTGTATTTATTTCTTTCATACAAATTAATTTGCCACGCAATGTATCAGAAATAGCTCAATTAAACTGCAATTAACTGAGACTTAAATCTTCGTTTACATTATACATTGCTGTTTGATGGGACCTTTAAAAATTTGTTGCACTCTATGTTATTAACGAAATTCCACATTTACATGACTTGTAGAGCATTAACCTACGTCTAATTTAAATGTTGGCTCGTATTCCATTTACACACTGTATAATGTTTTCCATTTGTTAAATAAAGTGTTTACACACATACATACATTATGTCGAATAGAGGTCCAGCCCAGTTTTTTTTTTAATATTTATTCTGTAACAATGAATTATAAATATTGTCCCCGCAGCACATGGATGCTAGACGTAATCCTGATGATAAGCGAACAGGGCAATTTGGCACCGCCGCTGCCTCTATCACCGCCCGATGCCAGCAGACCTATATGCAGCCGCCATTTTAGTTTCCTACTAAAATTTATGTTAAGCGGATGTATTAAAAGACCTTTAAAATGGCTTTGGAGGGCGCTCAGAGCAAATTTTTTACCGTGCGAGCGAACGCACGTGACGAAATTTTTACCAGTACATATTTACGTAAAGCGTCCAAAACCTCACAATTTTAAAAGCAATTATGTCTGCCGGCACGGGTATAATCACATCTAAATGCAAATAGTGGCTTCAACTAACGTCGTGGACTGTACCTCACGTATAAATTCACTGGAGACTTGAAAAAACTCCGCATGACGGGAGAGGTCAAACCGAAAGAAGAGTTCTGTGGTGCCCAATTTATCACTGTCGGTAAACAATGGCATTGACACATCCGTTTATATTTGTACATGGAACAAAATATCTACCTGACTCGTTTAGTTTTATTTTTTATTTCCAAAGGAAGTGACAACTGAAAAAATGCGATATCACCGAGGTTTTACAAAATGTTCCATTTTATATGCGTTGGATTTTGTCTGTCTAGAATGGTGATGTATGAGAGCATGGATTAAAACATTTATATTTTATCTCGGAAAGATAAACTACTCTCTCGGGAACGCAGTGGAAACTAATAGCTGAAAATTATTTCAGCAAAAAGCCAGCCAATATGTTCGCCAGTGCTCAATGCACTTGTCGCAAACATTAGAATGAATGTTCACTTACTGCACTATTATGCCTGACTGGAATTGACGCTTGGAGTTTATGGCACTCCGGTTGTTATTACCCTACTTGTGTTCGAGCCAACTGTGGTGCTTCTGAAGCCAAATTTTAGATTGGCACTGCATAGATATTTGGGTTGACCGGGTTGCGACTTGCGACCCGTAAGTCGTTAATGACAATCCATTGAAACTTGTAGCTGTAATAGGACGAAATAAGTTAGTAGTAGCGACACCTTGATAAATTTGAGATCTTATCTGCTATCATGAAAAGGTAATAAATAGTAACAAACATGACAGCCTGTCATTCTGCCAAATACTAACCTCATTTCATGCCGAGATTATGTTCATTTTCATCGCGTAAGATCAATACAGTCAGCAGTGTTAAATATTTAGTAGTTTAGTCGGAACTGATTAAAAATACGTAACACTCTTTTTATTTAACTTAGAAACATTTAACCCGTATCTAATGCTTCCACTAATTTCGAGCCGTCGACTCCATACAAAATTCGAGCTCTATTTTCTCTTAAATGTCCTAATTTCATCCCCTTAATGACATAACTAAATTTAACTTGACCTAAAACAGTTAAATAGTTAGAAGCATGTTTTCTGTGCACACAAAATTAGTGCGTAAGTTTGAAGCTTCCATTAGGTTAATCTTCTTACAAGTTAGCCTAATCACAAGAGCCATAATGTAAGTACAAACTTCAACGTTACGTACACAAAGTCCTGCGGCATCTCAACGAGCGAGTATGCTTAACTGGCTACCTGAAAAATTCAACAGCTTGAAACTTTAAGAATAGACAAAGAGTGTTGAAATCTTATAAGTAGCCTCAGAACAGCGCCGGGATTGAAAGGGTCAGCGCTCCAATACGCGACGCTGATACATATTGCATTAGCTTCGGTCTCTCTGTAATCCGATAACAGTGTTCCTAAGTACACTTATCGATTTTTAAACCTAGAGATTTTGCAAAGTATTGAGATAGCAAACACGGTCGTGACACAAGTTATATTTTTAATAGAGAAAATAAGGTTAAAAGCGTTGAAAGTTTTGCATGTAAAACTTTTAGTTTTGCTTACACGCGAGACTTGTTCGAAAACGGTAATTTTCTCTGTATATAATGCACACAGCAAATGCTTCCAATAATTTAGAAGTTATTGCGTTGAAACGTGCCCGCGGATTCAATAACAGACCCCACATATTTTGCATACTTTCCATTGGTAAAGCCAGAATGCTGCTCCGCATTTCCCGCAGTGTGGCGAGTGCGGAATAGACGCATTTTGCGGGAAGTCAAGGCGAAGACAGACAGCCACTGTCGCCCTGTTTACCCTCGGAAAGTAAATGTCAATAAACTACAAGAGCGCCCTCAGGGGGAGAAGTGTCGGGCTGTTGTGTTTTAAGCGGGTATGCGAATAATGCAAAATATATATAAACTTCACCATTAAATAAAGACATTTTTCTCCTTTGAAACTGTGATAATGCTCTCAAAAACTCGGCTTTACTATGTAAACAAGAGTGTTAACAACTTAGATATGGAATATTCAAATTGAAAACGGTGTTGGGTTTCTTTACTGCGTCTCTGTGGAGATTTTATGCAAACTGCCCAGAGTAAAATTGCACTATTTTTATTCTTGCTTATAATATTATTACTAGTTTTGTGAAGCTAATAATATGTTTAATTTTAAAGGGACCTAGAATATTATTGATTATAGCTAAAGCTATAACTAAGCAAAACATTATGTCAAAAAAATATTGTTATTAGTACGAGTATTATGAATAGGAACTTCTTGTATTGACAGTCATATCCCGCATTTAATAGATCTTTTTGAATCACTATAGTGGCGCCGGTCTAAGAGGCCCGATTTGACAGTTATCAAAGCAGCACAAAATATAACCTAAAACTTGCCTAAAACACATACATACCGACCCGAAACGACCGACCGACCGAGTTGAATCTGGCCTTTTAAAACGGCGCGCAACTCGAATCGATCCTCACGATTAGGATTGACTTGCGTAAAAATGTAATATTCTGAAATCAGATAACCAGTATCAATTTTATCTCCAAAATGAAGTTATTGTTTGTTTTAATCAAAGTTCGCAATCAGGGCAAGTATTCTGCGGGAGTTCCTGACGCCGCAGGCGCTGTTATTCCGAATTTAGCCGCTAAGTGCTAATACATATTCCATCAGCTTACTGTTGCAAAGTTTAAACCAATTGTTACTTATTGTGACTTACCTCAGTTTAATATTACGAAAATAAAATCAAATATTACATTAAACCAGAGCTATGGCGTGTTAGCGTTTAGTTTTACTGACGATTGTCTCCTTTTGTTCTAGATTCTCATTCCCTTTGAATTCTTAAAATAACAATGACCTCTAACAGCTACAAACAAAAGACCAAAGTGCCGCTGAGCTTTGTTAATAGGAAAATCTTTGAAGTTACTGACCCGAATGAAAAAATCCTTTGTGGTTTGAGAGAAATTGTATTTACAGTTCAGTAAAAACTTCTTGAAACTCTAAAGAATCGTAATACCTACTGAGGCCAATGTATTTTTTTCTTCATAGAAAGAGTAAATAGTCTCCACTAGGTAGTACAATCCAACAGAGATACGGAACAATGTAGGAGAACACCAATTATTGAGTTTCAGGAACAATACAGGCTGCGCAATTGAAACACTTTATGCGATACAATAAGTTTCGCTATAAACAAACACACTCATGACTTTGTTTTGTTATGTCAGAAGTAATTAAAGTGAGCCTGGTTCCTTCATTATGCCAGCTCGTATAATATGAGTGGGTTGGGTTTGGAAGTTCTCAATTATGGAAACTTACCTACATGAAAATATCTACGTTGGTATCTGCTGTGATCGTTCAGCTAAATGAGCAATTTCTCTTTGATTACAGAATATTAGTTTTTGCCAATAACTTCTACTACGTACCTGTTAATTATTTTATCGTGTGTAAAGTAATCAGTAGTAGTAAAAATAAATACGTATTTTTAGCTACCAATCCAATTATTATTAAGTATTTATACACGTAAAAATAATGATGTAGAGTTGATATGAAACAGTCTAGATCAAATAATATATTTGCTATGTTAGCAATGATATAATTATTTACGAGTATGGCTAGGTATGACTAAGTCATCTTTTCGCAGTTTAATAAAAGAGTGACAGGTACGCATATCATCTTTCATGTTAAGTGGTGTTTTCAAGTTTACAATTTATATTATTCTTACTAAATACAAAAGTGTGTTAGTTTTTTCCATATTTGCAATTCAACACCACAACTTATCGACGTGAAGCTTAAAACAGAGATGGTATATACTTAGCTCAAAGACGGACACAGGGTATCTTTTAATTTTTATACCCGTGCTTGAGGGAATAACTAAGTAATACAAAGTTCATATTTCTTTTTTTGTACAATAAAGAATATACTTACATACATACGTTTTCTACGCGGAAACAGCCGCGGGCAAAGCTAGTATAAAACAAACTTAAATCAGAATAGTACATATTCCTTAAATGTAAAAAATAACTGTCAAACAAAATGCGCCGCGGGGCGCAGCCGCGGTCACAATAATCCAATAGCAAATAAATAAGCCAAATCACCAAATAACTAAGTCAAATGTTATGTGAATACGAGTAAGCCACGTTAAAGGCCGAATGGCTCCCGCCGACTGACCGGACATTTATAACCCCCCCCTTTTACAAAGCCATCCCTAAAACTAATGCGCCCGATGCGTTGGGTACGCCATTTGTCCATTTTGAACTATAGTTAGGTACTTATAGATTTAGAGTTAACCGTATTGATCGCCGTGATTGAAGATGAAATGCCGACGATTTTAGAACCGTGTTCATAATGTATGTCAAAGTGAACATCGTCATAGAAAGTTTCATTTTTGAAATGTGATAGATGGGCATCTCGGTGCTTGGTAAATTGGTTTTGAGTGAGACGAAAGTCTCAAGACATTTTAAAGTAAAAGTCGTCAGAGAAAACTGTCATTTTTGACGCGTATTGGGACGGGTATCTTACTCAAGGTCAGGTTATTTATTATAGCTCTTACTGCCGTATTCGGAAAGATTTTAGAAACAATTAACTCGTTCATTTTTTACACTTGTGTATGTAAAATCGCCACAAAGGAACAACTTAATAGTCATTAATTAACTCTGCATAAATAAAGGCTTGTAGTACTGTTAGGCGATGGGCTTGCAACCTGTCACTAATACGCTGGTAAACATCTTAGCCTAATTGTGCAAATTGTGGTTATAGAATTATCAACAAGTTTTTAGAGATGTTTGTAATTCTGTAGCTCTGCCTACCCCACTCTGGGAACGAAGGCGTGAGATTATGTATGTATGTAACTCTGCATGGTAAGCACTTGTTGTCAATGACTTGTTTGTCGCTCGGATCTCCCTTTCTTTCTTGTTTTTAACGAAAGAGACTCACTGAGCGACAAGCGAGAAAATACAACTTATGCTACCCGTGCTAAGTGCGGTCGTTAGACACATGAGCGACATACCTTCTCAGATTTAAGTTCAACATTGTCTCTTTAGGTATTATTTTCAATGAACATAGATATGCTGTAAGTGAAAAGTAAGGTTTTAAAATGAGGAGAATTTTATTTGAGACTATGTATGACAATCTCGCGAACATGGCCTCCAATAACATGTATGTATGTATACATCAAGTACAAATCGAACAATTGCTTTAAAAACCAGAATACCGGATAGAGAAAAATAAATATAACCGTGACGGTTTTGGCATAACGACCAATCCAACTTTGAAATCTGTCAAGTAAAGCGGTTTAGTCTACATTCACAAAAAATTAGACGAATACATATAAAATTAATTCATAAAATAATAAATTATCATACCTATCATTAAACGAGCAATATTTGTATAGGATATATATATAGGTATTGGCAATCATGTTCTCGAAAACGCCTAATGATTTCGATGAAATTAGCAATATAGGGACTTACGGGGGCGAAAAGGCTAAATTAAATTGGTTAAATTTCATGGTCTTCGTTTTATTTCTGACACTATGTTATTTAGCAGAAAATAATCTTTATTATGAAGCCTTTCGATCGGTATGATAAAGCTACAGGGTAATTATTTTTCTCGTGTAACGGGTTCGATTCCCGGTTCAACCATGTAATTATTAAAATATCTATGAATGCAGTTTAAATTGTCTGTCTTCTTTCAGTAAAATGTTCCATCTACAATATTCAAGGTACTTTCCTTCCATGTGGCATAGCCGTGGGACGCCCTGTATTATGTCTACAACTGAAAAATATTACGGTTCTCCTTTATCGGATTAAGAAAATGATTATTTCATTTACGATCATTACAAGCAATAAATAGAGAAACCTAATTTATCCAGACCAACCGAAAAAAAAACCATCAACCCATCATCCATCCATCATGTTTCCAATTCTATTCGTCCGCGTAAATGTCGTTTCTCGGTTTTCCCTCGGAAACTGTACAATTTTCTGGGACAAAAGGTACATCCAAGCAGTAGTTCAAGCAAATCAAAGCAAATTCATTGAAATTGGTTAAGCGGTTTTGCCGTGAAAGCGAAACAAAAAGACAGATAAAGTTACTTTCAAATTTATAATAATTATGTATAAGTATGGATGTGGACGCACGAGCGATCACGTACCTATACATATCTACGTTTAACTAAACAATTTTTACGACGCAGTTGATAATGCTTAACTTGTCAGCTAAAGCCAGCCTGAAAGTCTTGGGACCTGGGGACCTCCCTGAATAGGCAGACTGATTCAATGAGACTCTTGCTAACTCAAAAGAAAGTATCAGTTACTGTCATCCTTCATAACTCTTCTATCATTTATGATGAAAAGCAAGTTTCATAAATTACCTGGTAAGATTTTTAAATTTGTTTGTAGTTACATTAATTATAATTATACAGTTACAATTTATATTAAACAGCAATCTATTTTTAAAGAACGACAATTTCATACTTAGACTTGAGTCAATTATGAAGGTCTACTTTGTACACTTTGCTTCATTAAAATTTTAGGGTGGTAGGATCCTGAAAGATGATATAGTAGGAGATCCGAATAGGACTAGAGTAGGAGAAAAGTATTTTATACCAAATTTAATATGCTAAGTTATATATGGCGAATAGGTAGGCTGAAAAATTTCAGACCAGTACATAATTAATTAAAATTTAAAAATTAACTTTGTTTTAAAAAATTGCAATAGCTTGTTTAATAGACAAATTACATACCAATCGAAAGTATGAAGCCTATAGACTATGGAAACGTTAGGTTGACTATTTTTCCCTATCAAACTATTGAGTATAAACAGGTAAGTCGGTACTAATAATTTGCACATTGCATATTCTTATAGACTTCATACTTTCGATTAGTATATAATTTGCCTATTAAACAAACAATTGCAATTGTAAAAAAAAAGTTGATTTTTAATGAAAATTTCAATGAAAAAAGTACTGGACTGAAATTTTTCAGCCTAGCTATTCGCCACATATTATTTTAGTGTATTAAATTTGATATAAAATACTTTTCATCGAATAAACAGCCCGGTGCAAATCGTCTCCTATTCGGATCTTAGTCCAATATGGCTAGAAAGGAAGTGTCTACCGAGATGACGACAAATACCTAGAGAAGTATGTAAGAAAAAGACATGTTGCGCCGACCCCAAATAAGTTGGGATAAGGGCAGGAGAATGATGATGATGGTGATAAGACCTTGTGCAAGGTCCGTTCGGATTGCTACCACCAGCTCATTCTTTAACCTCCCGACAAGCAGCCGTGTTCGCATCGTTCAGATAACCGGTGAAATTACTAGCATAGAGGCGTACCATCGCTTTCCTCAGGGTTATCCGGTTAGCAACGCAATTGCGGTCTTAGGATTAGTTTTAAGATTATAGTCTTGAGATTACAAATGTCTATGGGTCACAGATCCCACTTACTATCAGGTGGCGAGTGTTTTACCCAAAGGGTAAAAACAGGACCCTATTACTAAGGCTCCAACGTCCGTCTGTCTATCTGTCACCTGGCTGTATCTCATGAACCGGGATAGCTAAACAGTTGAAATGTTCACAGATGATGTATTTTTGTTGACGCTATATTTTTTTTTACTTTTTATTTAAACAAAAATAAAATAAATAGTTATGTGGGGCTCCCATACAACAAACGTGTTTTTTTTGCTGTTTTCTGCCCGATAATGGTACGGAACCCTTCGAGCACCAGCACGACTCGCACTTGGCCGGTTTTTAGTGAATAAGGGCCAGCGCAAACCGGCGGACGGCAGGGGATTTTTCCCTATAAATTTCGTCCGCCGCAATCCGCTGCGATGCTCCGAGGTCGGTTTCAAAGCCATGAAATTAATACCTTATTTTAATTGAAATAGCATTAAATATACATTGACAAATTTAATATCCTCTGCCGTCCCGTCCGCCGGTTTGCGTAGGTAGAAATTGTATAGTCATATACCCTACTAGTATGAGTATCAAATAGGTACACTTTTAATTATGCTATGTCGTATACATTCATGAAAAGATACGACAATGTATTTGTCTCAAACTGGTTATTAACTTTAGCGAGAACGCTTATCATTTTCAGGGGTGTGATTCTCTCAACAACGACGAACGGACGGACGAACGAGTGATTGTCCAAGCTGCGAGTGTAAGTAGTCTACTTAAACTCGCCGCTTCGATTCGCTCGTCCGTCCGACAGACCGCCGTTTTTTGAGAGAATAACACACCAGGATAATTTTGTTTTCTGTAGAAAGTTGCATCATATTTCACTTGAAAGGTGTTTTTAATTAAGCTTTGTTTCTTCGTAAAAAACTAAAGATAAGGGGTGCTTAAGAAATATATATCTTTATTTATTTTTAGTCTGTACACACTTTTTTTCGGGTTCCGTAGTCAAAGTAGGACTACAATTACGATTAGATTTATACCGCGCAGCTAAGTAGATCAATGAAGAAATAAGTAAAAACTATTTTAGGGTAGGTACCCATATATAATTATGAAGCAAGAGAAAAACAGAATCGCTAAAATAAAAAGGTAAAATAATAAGGCAATTCTAAACAATTCTTAATAGTAGGAGATCGGAATAGGAGACGAACTTCACCGGACTATTTATTCGATAAAAAGTATTTTATATCAAATTTAATATGCTAAGTAATAAATGGCGAATAGGTTGTTTTTTTTTTTAAATTGCTATTTCTTGTAAAATATAACAATTACATACAAATCGAAAGCATGAAGCCTATAGAATATACCAACGTTAGGTTGACTATTTTTTTCCGTCATAACTATTGGGTAGGTAGGTAAGTCGGTACTAATAATTTGCACAAAACCTAACGTTTGCATATTCTATAGGCTTTATGCTTTCGATAAGTATGTAATTAGTATATTTAACAAGCAACAGCATTTTTTTTTTAAATCATTTTTTTTAGTCATAAACGTACAGGACTGAAATTTTTCAGTCAACCTATTCGCCATACGAGGGCTGCTACTTATGTAACCGGAATAGAAAAAAATAACAAACGTATATGACTAAATATGGTTTTATTGTTTTTCAAAATATTCTCCCTTATGATCGATGCACTTTTGCATACGTTGAAACCAATTTTTAAAACCTTTTTTCCACTCTGACTGAGGTATCTCCAAAACGTGCTGTTTGAACGCGTCGACTGCATCTTCACGGGTCGAAAATCGTTGACCACGTAATTTATTCTTTACATTTGGGAATAAATAGAAATCATTCGGTGCCAAATCAGGGCTGTACGGCGGATGACCCGTTAATTCTATATTTTGACCTTCCAAAAATCGAGTCGTTTCGCGTGATGTATGACAGCTGGCATTGTCATGGTGAAGAACGATTCTGCGTCGCTGGTTGTTTTTACGTATTTCTTCAAATACCTCCGGCAAACAAATGGTTGTGTACCATTCCGAATTAACCGTTTTACGATTCTCTAGTGGCACTGTAGCCACATGGCCATTAATACCGAAAAAGCAGGCGACCATTTGCTTCAAGGTGCTTTTTGCACGAGTTACTTTCGTAGGGTTCGGCTCATTTTGAAACACCCACACTGTTGATTGTTGTTTAGTTTCCGGATCATACGCATAGATCCAGGATTCGTCACCTGTGTAGATATTATAAACAGCTTTTGAGTCACCACGGATATATTTTTTTAACATTTTCTTGCACCATTCGACGCGAGCCTCTTTTTGATCCTTAGTTAAATTGTGAGGGATCCAACGGGAACAAATTTTTTTTACAGCTAAATGATCATGTAATATCTTATTAATGCTCGTCATACATATGCCCAGAGTCGCCTCTATCTCGCGATATGTAACATGACGGTCATGCATTATAAGTTTTCGCACAGCTTCAATATTTTGTGGTACAACGACCGATTTCGGGCGACCTACCTTAACTTCGTCCGTGAGCATACTACGTCCACGATTGAACTCACTAAACCAGTGGTACACAGTGCTTTTCGATGGAGCTTCATCACCAAAAGTCGAAGTTAATTGATCTATGCACTGTTGTTGCGTTAAACCACGCCGAAAATCATAATAAATCATAGCACGAATATTTTCACGAGTGAGTTCCATTCTTGCAGCGAGATGACATTTTGATCCCGCCAAAAACAAAAGACTAGCGTACATAAGAAAAAAATTTATAGCGGCCAGTATTAAAAAAAAGTTCAAATTTTACCATGGAGGTCAGATATAACGTTTATAAATGTTGGAATCCCAGATTCCGGATACATAAGTAGCAGCCTTCGTATATTACTTAGCATATTAAATTTGATAAGTATAAAATGCTTTATATCGAATAAACAGCCCGGTGAAGGTCGTCTCCTATTTGGATTTTAGACCATAACGTTTTTACTCAGTGTCATGATTTTCTCTGGGTGAACTCTACTGCGCAACTTCATTAGGTACGTCAAGCAACAAAACGGCACGAGACACCATTCCGAGACAATGCCAAGTACCTGCACAACTTAGACATTGTGTCTGCCTTTAATAGCGCCAAATTACTCAGACCCCATCCGCTGTCTAATTACAAAGGTGCTCATGTGGACTTAGAGAGGCCGTACTTGGCTGGTCATCTGGAGGCAAGTTTAATGTTCTGGAAGGCATCGTAATACTTTTCGTGAGTTGTGGAGATGCAGCAATGACTCAGTTGATTCATGTGTTCACTTAATGTCATTTATCATGTTTGTTGTTAAAGGAGGGTAGTAATCCTGTGAGAATGTGCTTAACTGCTGTTTACAACTAATTAAGTCCGGGAAACATGCAGTTCTCGAAGGTAAAAATATAAACATAATTTATAATAAGTATACTAGAATAGCGTATTAGGTAAGTACTTGTTCATTGTGTATCTCCATATAAGCTAGCATTCCTATCCTATGCCCTTCCCTGGGATTTAAGCTGTTTACATACCGAACGAACAGATAGACAGGCAAAGTCACTTTTACATATTTTATAATTATTGGGAAGGCAAAGAAAATAAAACTTACTCAGATTACTCCACAGCCCTAATTCTGCGTTGGGTGTCACATTTCAAAAGCGGGTAGATTTTGTTTGTCTTGTTAAATTTTGACATTTAACACATACAAAATGTGTCAAATTTTAATTTTAATGATCCAAATCTATCCGCGCTCTAATCAACAACATTAATATATTATGTACTTTGAAAATTTAAAACTAAAATCTTAATAAATATCTTAAGAAATGATTTTTTCGCTCAGGGGCGTATGTTGTTGAATCAATACTGGAATAGTGATAAAGGCTTCTTCTAACGCTAAAAAAACCGGATTAAATAGCGTTTCTCAAATTCTACACGGACAAAGTCGCAGATCAAAACTAGTGAACGAAAAGAACGATTCTTAGAACTATCTATTGGTCAAAGCTGGACACAAACACAGTTTTAATGGGCTCGGTAAAACTTGTTACAAAGTTTGAAGGCTCTCGGTGTGCCGCTGGATTTTTCTCCGACGTAATTAGCTAGTTTAAACTGTTTTATAACGACACTGCTTTCATTTTCTTTTGAAACAAAGGAATGCTTTAAGAATTCCATTTTACTTTATCATGATCGTGGAGAGGTTTCTAAGCTACTTTTTATTAAACTGATCTTGAGTATATAACCTTTGCTATACAATGTGTTTTAAGAAATTTCAAAACCTGCATAGGTTTTATAAGAACCAACAAGGCAATAATCGGCAAAACTGACGCAAGGAATAGTAGTTTCAGATAATATTATTAAATAATACAGGTTTTCACTGAATGTAAAATTTGACATTATGGCAAATAATCAACAGTTCCAACTTAATAGTGTTTGGAAACGCAAAATCAACAAAAAAACTTGTCTCAATCGAAGTAAACTAAGGCGCTACTAGACAATTCCACCAATTAATTTACCACTTCGCCGCATACATTTACAAACCTGCACCTTTCCACCGAAATACTATTTCAGTGTCACGATCACAACAAAAAGGCGTGTTTTACACGTACAGACGCTCGTGTGGGTCCCCTCCGCTGTTTATTGCGCATCCCAAATCAGATGGGAAATGGTATTCGATTTCCCTATTTGTGTTTTTTCTGTTCAAACAGTGAACTCCCTTTTTTTCTCAATTTGTTACCCTTGTGAGAATTGTTTCCTATTAACGTGAATACGTCATGGCTTATCTTCCTGACGAGCCCGCGAGGTATTCGTAGTCAATTTGGGGGCAATATTTATGCTGTGGAACCATTGAGGAAACGATGTCAATTTGGTTAATAATAAAATAACGTAGTTTTATATCTATTATTTATAGCACAGTATGCAAGACAACAATAGTTCATTTAAATATATGCTTTGTATATTTTCCAAATGCCTATGATTAAAATACAATGACTGAGTCGGTAAGTGGGTACCTACTTCTTATAAATAGGAGCCTAACCTTTACAAGGATGGTAAATTTACCTTTTTTTCGGCCAAATTATCACAAACCTGTACAAGAATCTCAAAACAGTGTAGTATTTATCATTGAGTTCAAAGGATTTTTTATAATTTTGAATATGCTAAATAGGTATATCATTATATCAAAGTTTGTCTCGAAAAAACAAAGAAATAAATTTCCCGAGAGCAAGCCAAAAATCCCATTCTTTCGTTTAAGTGGGAACATAAATCACAGTCGAGCGCACCTGACGCGGTGACGGGATGAAAAATATTAAAACGTTCCGATCGGATATCAACAAGTCCTAATACTTCAGGGTCCTAGTGCACATCGTTTATTGCAGATCTGGACCATCTGACGCTAGGATCTATACCTTCTCCATTTATTCTCTAAAGATTTAAGCGGCATTTCTTTTTGGTTGCTTTTTTTTAGTTAACCTGTGCTTGTATCCCACTTCGGGAGTTCTGGAAAAAAGCCTCCCCCTCTGTCTCTCCACTCTCTCCCTATTTTTAATGTAGGTAGGTACACTAGTATTCGTGAAGTCATTCAAATAGGGGCCACTGAATACCAGCGTCGCGCCGCCGTGGGACGTGACCCGCCGTGCCACGGCACTATGCTGAGTGGCACCTTATTTGATATACTTTAAGATACTTTGAATTATGACATACCACTTTATTGTGTTAAGAATATGTAAAAATATTTCTATACTTTCTAATCTTTTCTAAGTTGACAAAAAATGTGCATTAGAAGATGAATGTCCGCGTGTAAGTTAGGCAATCTAGGGCAATTCCTTCACACATCATGCTGCACACGTTTTTGCCATTTATACTCGTACTTTTAATGCGTATAGTTATAAGTTGCAAAAAGATTTCTCTTTAAAAGCCAACTCTTACTAAACGGATATTCTTTATAATAGTTTATACAACGAAACTTAACTTTTTACTTTAATTATTTTAATTATTTCGGTAAAACCCAATTTCTTAATTATAATAATTCTTCTTCTTCTTATGGTGCCTCGCCGACTAGCGAAGGTTGGCAGTCAGTTCCGCATACTCCTCTCTATTCGTTGCGAGGCGAAGCAGTTGGGCAGCACTCGCAATTCCTGTCCATTCTCTTATATTCGTAAACCAAGATTTCTTCCTGCGACCCACGGATCTCTTTCCTTCAACTAATAATAACTAACTAACTTTATAATAACTAACGCAAGGATTTTCTTTCTTCTTCCGATGCTTAAAACGGTTTTAGTGTTTCAAAATATATGTTTAATAAGTCACGGCAGGGTATACGAGTACAATTACCTGTCTGAAAATTCCTACAATCTGGGTACAAAGTATTTATTATAAATTTTACTACCTTATACGTCATCTACAGCGTAATAAAAATGCGAAAGGCTTAATCGATGTAACAAAGATTACATACATTGTAGCATGCATTAAATAACGTTTCATGCTAGAAGGGTGGAGACACCTGGGTACATATTGCACTATCAAACAGTAGTGACATTTGATATCTTGAAAGGTTTAGTGCGAGTGGTGTACATTCACGTGTTTGCCTATTTATTGTGTTTATTTCGTTTGATGTTGTCAAAAAGTGTTAAAAAAATGTTCTTTTCAAAACAAGACTTTGATACTGTGATCGTTTAGAAACACCGACATTAATAGTACATTATTGCCTAGGCATGGAAGTAGGCAATTGCGGGCCGAGTATTGGATTAAACGGACGAGCTTGCGAGTCCGTTTAAAAATACGAAGCCCGCAATTGCTGTTCCTGCCGAGGCAAATATAGTGTTTTTCTCAAAAATCGCAAGAAAAAAATTGTGTTGGAGTCAAATCTTCATCGCTTGAACTCATTTTTTGAATTGCATACAAACAGAAACTTCATGTGAAAAAACCATCACTCCTTACCGCCTTTTTGTTTATGACAAGGAGAAACGCAATTCTTGTTTTAAAAAAAACATAAGCTATTCCAGGCACAAATAAAAAAGTTATGTTTCGAGTAAAATTTGGATGTTTAAGACTTGTGCCCTCATTTTATTATGGCCCTTTTCACTTTTTAAAAAGTTACAACCTAGATAGTAATGGAATTTGTATGCAACATTGCGGGCTTGTGTAGCGAGCACGCAATGTTTTTTTTTTTAAAATTTGAGAACTGTCAGTAAACTATGTACTTCGCGTCTCAATATGTAGATAGGAATGTCAACATTTCCGGACATTTTTGAGAAAAAATATTTTTTTATAACTGGTCGTTATCAATCACCAAAATACAAGAAATTTTGATAAATTACGTTATGTCAAGTGTTGGCTGCTTGTAGGTACGAGAAAAGTTTTGATTTACCAAGATTTACTTATGAGAAAATGAAAGTATTTAAGTTTGCTTAGCAGGATTTTTTCAATATAGGCTCTGCTCTATTTTTAACGTTTCTGCAATCATTTATAAATATAGGTGAATTGGCTCTAGAAAATCATCCTCCTCAACATCAGGTCAGGTGAAAATCGTCTACCTCTAAACATAGGTCCCGTAATTCTCTCATTTTTCCAAGATATCCACTTAATTTTCATTCTTTAAACTGCCTATTGTGGCGTAACCAAAGTTAAATCTTGGTTCCCTTTACAATTTCTTTATTCTGGGACATGTTTATTAGACCCATTTCCTCTTCTGCACCTTTATACGCCCTGTTCTTAGGCTGCCGTGTTCACGACAAATCCCTCCGCGAAGACATCGTGCGGTGCCCCACTGCGTCTAGACGCGGCATTATAAGCTCTTTAACGCACTTACACGCTTTCCGTGTACACGAACTTAGCTGTAGAATAGTGTAATGTAAGTTGATATTGTCGGAAACCCGAGCTAAATGTAGAAGAAACACGGGATAGTAAAGAGAGAGAATTGAAAGTACAGGAAAAGCTTATTTTTATGATGTTACTAGCTTTTGCGCGCGACTCCGTCCGCGTAGAAGTCGTTTATGGCTACTCCCTCGGGAACTGTCCAATTTTCCGGGATAGAAAGTAGCATAGGTATGTGCTATTCCAGACTATAATCTATCTCTGTGCCAAATTTCATCCAGATCCTTTTAGCCGTTCTGGCGTGATTGAGTAACTAATACTACTACGTAGTGAGATAGTATGATTAACTTAACATCAAGAGTATATTTATAAAGAGGTCGACACAACTTACTGTTAACTAGTTTGCCATATTGTAAATGTGAATTTCGTTTATCTAAACGCTAAACTAATGAGTATGTAAAATGAAGTTCAAAGGCACCCCACAAACTGTAAGTGGATCAAATAACTTGGCTGCCAAAACCAAAACGCAACAAGTTCTCCAAGTTCTGGAAGCTTTGTCGTCGTTTTTGCTCTTAACGACAGGGACGGAACCCAAACAAGCCGCGCAAAGGACATCCTGACGAGGCAAACAGCACAGAGTCACAAGACGTTAATTCGTTATCTAATTAAGGAAGATTCACACTGCAACTGCAACGTGACGAGGCCGATTCGACGCGCAGCCTCTACACGCGAAGTGGATACAAAAATTAAACTGTCAGGATTTGTTTTTTTTTTATTTTGAATTTGGTTTATGGCCCAAAATACCAGTACGAGGGTAGGGTAGGTTCCGTACAAACTGAATTATAAATGAAGTTTTTTATTATTATTATTCAGTTTAATATTAATAATTAGAGTTAGGACTTTTGGTGGCACATCGTGGTTCTAGGATCCATGGAGTCGCTATTTCCTATTTATTATAATACATACCACTTTGATTTTGACCTTCACTATTTTAATATTTCTAAATTAATTTATTCATATAACCGCTAAACCAATTTAAATGAATTTTGGTATGGAGGATGTCTCTGCTGTGACAGCGTTACTAACAAGCAAATATTAGTAGGGATGGAATAACCGAACTAAAAATGTGTTTAGTTCATTTTGAAATATGACCATACTGAAGGTCAAAATCAAAGTGTCATGGTATTATAATAATTAGGTAATAGCGACTCCATGGATTCTAGAATCACGATATGCCACCAAAAGTCCTAACCCTATTAATAATATAGCTATATGTATTGGTTTAAAAGAAAGATAGGTACCTACGTAGGTACCTAATTCTTCATCCACTCTTAAACTGTGCTAAATTGTAAAGTGACAATGATATCTAAATTAACTGTGCAAAAAGCTCAAAATTAGTCATGTTTATAATTAGAAGTAGGGTTAGGACTTTTGGTGGGATATCGTGGTTCTAGAATCCATGGAGTCGCTATTACCTAATTATTATAATACCATGACACTTTGATTTTGACCTTCAGTATGGTCATATTTCAAAATGAACTAAACACATTTTTAGTTCGGTTATTCCATCCCTACTAATATTTGCTTGTTAGTAACGCTGTCACAGCAGAGACATCCTCCATACCAAAATTCATTTAAATTGGTTTAGCGGTTATATGAATAAATTAATTTAGAAATATTAAAATAGTGAAGGTCAAAATCAAAGTGGTATGTATTATAATAAATAGGAAATAGCGACTCCATGGATCCTAGAACCACGATGTGCCACCAAAAGTCCTAACTCTAATTATAACAGACTTCAAAAACTGTATTTTTGCTGTCAACATTTAAAGAAACCGCAGTGTTTTTTCTACAATTAAGTTCAATGATTAGATATAGATAAATGAGAAATACATACCTATGATTTCTTTTACTAATAAACTGCGCTAAATTTCAAATTGACAAAGATAGGTATCTAAATGAATCGTGCGAAATTAGTCACATGTTTAATCGAATTCAAAAACCTGTAGCTGTGAACGCACTGTTTTGAGTAGGGTTTTATTCGTTACGTAATTAGAGCAATTGCCTCGAGCCCAAGCGTTGCATCTCTGCAGTTTATGCAACGCTTGCATTGCTCAGGTGAATGACTAACGAACGTATATTTGGTGATGCTCAACAACTTAGGTAGATGCAGTTTGATGGAAATAATTGCTCATAATTATATTATTAACAACAAACAAACTGCCCTCTTTGGCGATTTTTTTTTGTATACCTACCAGCTAAGTTATTAGATATATTAAATTGTTACGTCGATGGATTAAGGGTCTAATTTTCAATCGTGCTTTGGAAGCGTTCTCAACAGGCTGAAATATCGTTTCAGTCCGTTTCAGAGGTAGCGGCTGCCACACCTCACACATCACATCACATACCAGATTATCAAAATTTTGCCCACCTTGTCGTTGTTTTTGCCGCCTGAAATACATTCTCAGTCTGTTTCAGGCCACTTTTTATCAGATAACGCCATAACCTGGAAACCTATTTTCAGTCGTTTTCAGGACCCCTTATGGGCCTTTGAAGTACATTTCAGTATATGGAAATTTTCCACTAAAAGAGAAAGAGATGGTATGATTAGAAAGAGACAGCGATACTGAGATCCTTCAAGAAGCGTGTGAAAGAGATAACACGATTAGAAATGTGACAGTAATACGCGGAACATTCCAAACCCGTCAGCTAAGGCCATCGCGATTTTAAAGAAGGTCGCAATACGTAGAACATTCCATACAACGAATAATCTCGGTCGTCCGTCAAAGTACATCGATAATTCTAAAAGGCAGAATGCCGGAATGATCGGAAACTGGGACTATAAAAGGCGGAACTATTGCGGCTACGATTCATTCTTTACTTGTATTGCGAACAGTGCGTACAAGAGCCAAGCGATCATCAAGTATTCGAAGTGTATTGTGCGATAATTGTTTGTAACGGTTTAACCGTTACAGTGAGTGCATTAATTCAAGCTCTTAATTATCGGTTTGTTGGTCATGAAGAAGGCTAACAAGAGCACACGCCATCTGCTGGTAAAAGAGGGGTGGTTCTCATGGTTGTTTAGCACCTTAATATTGCAAATGAGTTGGCAACCCTAAGACAATGTATGTATCTTATTGTACCTATGCATTGACATTTGATACGCCGAATTAATTTTTCTAATAAAATGAACCTTCGCATGTATACTTAGTGCTTTTCTCACCATTATTTAATAAATTTTGACACAAAAATCTAGATTATGCATGTCTTAATATAAAAATATATAGTTTTAATAAGGTAAGTTTAAAAGACCTTGAGCCTCTATTCACCTATGGTTTTCACCGTCTTGAATGTCAGCCCTTAATTTACATTAATTTAAAACACAAAATCACAACTAAGCACCACACGCATATACTCATACCCCAAAAATAATAAGAAAGTCCCAAAACGCATGAGTATATAATTTAACCCGGCAAATTAATTAAAATGTTTGTAATTAAAACAAAAGCGCACCCTCTAATTCCGAAGTGAGATCTCTTTATTTTTCGTAAAGCATTGAGTTAGCTTTTATGAAAGCTCCATTCACGGAAGCTCAGAAAAGCTCTGAACAACCCCGGCGCGCGGTTAAATCCCTTTTAACCTTTGATAAGTTAGGCCTCGTAAACAAAGAAACGTAATGTAATCACGGGATTTGATGATAAAAGAACCGGAGTTATAATGGTGTTATAAAAAAATGAGATGACTCGTTGAACACATTATTTGCCAGAATTCCGATATTTTTCCACTCATGTCAAGAAAGACAGATCTATGCGGGAGCGATTCCACTCTTAAGCAGTTCGTAAAAAAAGAAGTAGAATATGGACCCGATATTAAGTTTTGACGCTAACAGCCAAGTCAAGTAATGGAGAATAAGTCGTTCCATAGTGACGATTTTTCATCTACGAATTTGAAAAAGGAACGAGTTAGGTTAGGTTAGGTCTTTAATATTATGTCTCTCAGTGCGGCAGCGGTAAGTTTAGTTTTTAAAATTATGTAATAAATAAAGTTGTGATTTACTTTAAATTGTCTATACACCGAAGGAATGTATACCGAATCATTTGAATGCCGCCGGAAATACAGCCTCTTCTGTACCGGGCAACTACAGACTATTACAGAAACTTGTTAGGTAAGCCACTTCGAATTAATTATTATTCGTGACAAATTAAAAAGCTAGTTGTCGAATATAACCTACCAGGATATACAGATACAAATTTTGCTCAGTTCAAATACGAGTACACATAAAGATCAAAGAAAATGACAATTTATACCAATATTGAGTTATTTTCTTGTCTCCACGTGCTGTGGTATGATGAGAGTGGAAACCTTGTTTGGGGCGAGGGCGGAGTTCGAAGGAAATTATATTCTAAAGAGATTATAAAGCTAATTTCCAGACAGCCTTCGTCTTGGCATGTGCTATGTTTTAGTCGTTGTATTTACTTGGTCATAAGAAATAGTAAGCATTTGGAAAAAAATATTCTCGTTTTTAATTCAGTTAGTTATGTATTTCCAAAGAAATTTAACTTGGGAGTCTTCGAGTCAATAGGCTGCTGTGGAAACAGCGTTCTTTAGCGGGGTTAGCACGCTGAAAAACGGTAAGAGTTTGACAATATTACCAACTTTTTATATCCTCTTTGACGTATGTGGCACTAGTTCTCGTTCCAGCGTGCTAAACTTGCAGGTGAGATAGAGATCAGTCGGCAGTATCGGTCAGTATTTTAGGTATGTATAAAAAATAAAATAAACGTCGAACGGAAAAACTGCTTACAATAAAATTACATAGGTATAATAATAATTAAATTGTTATTTTACTTTTATATTTGAATAATTGTTATAAAAAACCTAATTTGCAGAAAATTAAATAAATATCTATTATAATAATAAATCATTTATTCACAAGAACATGGGTACATAACATGATGGTACAAGAAATAAGGAGTTCCAACATATTCCGCCATTAGAAATTAGGTATCATTTGTTGCTACGCAAATGAAGTAATTGTAACAGTAATGTTCCTCACTCATTGTCCATTTGTAAATAAGTTAACTTGTTAACTAAAACAAACTTACGCATAATTATAATAATTATGAATACTTTATCATCTACACTGTAGATTTTACAGCAACAACAGACAGGCTTACAGATTATCATGGAATTATATTAATTGTCCAATTTTGAGTTTAACCTACTTAGTCTCAAATTCTAAAATTATCGGATGCTTGAGGATCGTTGAAGCATGCAACAATTTCACGACATATCAGGGGAGGTATTATAGTTTAGGCACAACGTAGTCACATCATAGAAATTCCGCATTTACTCCATGACATCAAACCTCGCTAATATGCCTTTGATAAGAATTTATTTAGACGACATGTACCCTAAAATCTGTCGATAAAATCTTTAAATTAGACTATTACTATATAATAAGAGATTTATATACGGAGTTCATGAGTCAAAGTTTTTATGATTAGTTTAAAGATATAATTATTTAGTATGCTGGTTTCCCCATTCAACATTTTGGAGGAAACCAAGTGTATTGTCTAAAAAGGCATACAAATCGCTTTTCAAATTGTCTTCTACTTTGCATGAATAGACGTTAACGATGTCCGAATCGCCGGGGAATTACGAGACTGTTGAATTCACGCACACCGTCGTAGCGAGACTTAGAGGCAAAGTGGAAAATAGAAAAATGCGACTCCGTCTGTGGCTGAGTCGAGGTTGCGGGGCTCGTCAAAAGAGTGCCTGTTAAATACCGCTAATTAGTTTCTTTGTGCGGTACGAATATAATGAGGGCAACTAATAATCGCTTGGGAAATAAAAAAACATAACATCTAAACGAAAAATGACGTGATAAGAAGAAGAAAAACAAAAGGTAGACTAAATAAATTGGTTCGTAAGAAATTACAAAACCCGTTTTTCATTCATGAAATATTTTACAAAACGATTTTCAAATGTATAGTCTAAACGTTGCTCTTACAAACCTAGGACTCTTGGAATATTAATTGTCATTTCCTACTCCGAACGGTAAACATGGTGCTGAGCGGATTTTGTGCAGTCGACAAGCGTTTTCCCCCGAGAGAAAGGGGGCCGTGAGTCAATCTGCTCGTTACGCTCGCTGCGCTTCCCGCCGTCGACTTGTAAATGATCCTGCACTGCATTTTATGAATAAAAACTTGGAAATCCTTTAATACAATAAAAATTGTATTCGTTCTTTGACCGGAAAATTAAACGCAGCTTGCTAGTCGAGAGAAACTGACAGGTTAATAATACTTTTTTGTGATAAGTCTACTCCTTGTTTCATATTTTCTTTTATTGTTGCAGTTTAAGAACTTTGCCTTATGTTTAAGTAAGCGCTTTCACTTAGGGTTATGGAAACTGATTAAATCGATTTTAAACTTTTTTCCGATTTTGATGAGTCTATTTTTGCCATTATTCATTGTGGCAAATTATTAAACTAAGTATTTTAACCGCAAGTCCTTCTGGCGACGCGTACATATTGAAGCGCATCAGCTCCCTCTAGCTGCTAATTCTGGAGTTATTACAGCAACTATGGCGTAGGGGTGTCCGCGAACATATTTCAACATCGGCTCGCGGTTCGGAATAGTTAGCATCAAACTGGATGGAAACAGATGGAGGGACTAACTTTCTGATTTCACACCCGCCACGCCGACGCCAACTTTGTCGTAGTGGCCCTCTTCATACCGTATTTACAGTAGGTGAGTACTTCGTCAAATAAGAAGTGTTTTGCATCTTCAAACAAATGTAGAAAATTTTTTTTGGGTTTGTTTTTATTTGGTTGACAAAGTCATTAATATATCCATCGAGAAAAAGGGCAAACAAACACGTCGATCACGTTATTGTAAGCGATCGCCATAAGCTACTCATGAATACCCGCAACACCAAAGGAATTGCCAGTGCAACACCGACTTTTCAGGAATGATTTGAAACTCGGAGGAAGGCTGTAAAGTAAAAGAAAGGGTCAGAGAATTAGCACTCGGTAAAAGAAAGAAAAGAAAGAAAGAAAAACATTTATTCACAACAATAACACACATAAATATAACATAAAACTACTGTCACTAAACGAAGTGCAATGTGTAACGCTCTTTTTTCGATAAATATTTTGGTAGGAGGAGGAGATGAGAAATACTATAGAGGCTCCACAACTAGTGATAGTATTTAAATTATAATGGCAAATTTAAAATAAAACAAAAATCTAGGCGATGATAAAACCTGTTCCGATTTCCACGTGCCACATTTCAGTTCGAAATGGACTGCGCGAAACGGAAATAAACAAAATGTCCATGAAATTCTCAGGGGATTTCAAAACAAATGTTACCAGCTGTCGCTAGGTAATGTAAGTTGGCTTTACACTCGCTTTATATAATGTTATTTGGAAGGATCCGTGCTATTTCCGTGAGCTGATACGTGATAAGTCCGTGCAAACGGTGGAACGCTGGCGAATATGGCAGGCTTTATTTTTACTGGCACGTGGTTTTCAAGCAACGCTATTCTTATTTAGGTTCAGGGGGGCTACCAACGACATAGTTATGCAGTTCAGTAAACGATGAGAGAAAGAGACGAAGCTGTATAACTGGGGTGCGCCAGAGTTCATATAAAATTGCAAATTAGATTATTGGAACTCCAAAAATGTATCTCTTATAATCAGTGATCGTAATAGGTAGAGCTAATTTGCCTAAACTTGACGCATATTTATTCATGCGTGAGAGAGATGGGAATACATTATTGAATGAACATGCATCAAGTTTAGGCAAATTAGCTCACCTATTTCCGATCACTGCTTATAATTTTACAACCTAATGATCACAATGCATACTCTTCATAATATTTTTTAATACTAATGATCGGAACTTATAATCATCTGAACTTATAACGCCAATATCCATGGAACCGTACACCTTTCAGATTTTTTTAAATATCTTACGTGTAGATAAATTTAGGTTAGGTTAGATTAGATTTATAAAAATCTAAAAAAAGTAACGGTTTTTTGAAAAAATGCATTATGTGTTGCGATTATTAATTGACTTAAAAAAAGTATGAACAAAAAAGAGTGTAGACACAAATCGTTATTTGTATAAAAAATCTAAACACCAATTTCATATGAGCCAATATGGACCCGTATAACTGCTATAGATATACTGCGTAAACTGAACGGCATAGCTATGTTATAAATAGTAACTCAGTATTCAGTTATCTTAATAAAGGTTTTATAGAACAGTCAGCGTAATTGCATATACTTCGTACAGTATCATCTTTTAAACTGATAATAGTTTTCAGCTTTCTTTGTGTTACTACAAAAAACGAATGACTTAGTATTCCTACTGCTATGAGATAGTGATCTTTATCACGCATATTGCGTGGATATCTGAAAACTATTAATAGCTACCTTAGCTTTAAAGTCATCGTCACTTTAGCTGGTGTACAAATGCTTATTATTGATACACAAAATTTACTTCTAAATGTTACCTCCGATATTTACAGAAACATGAGTGCTTAATTGAAATAACGCACTCTAAAGATTTACACAACACTACACTTAAATCAAATTATCACAGAATTGTTTCATCAGAAATGCGACATTAAATTTTACCATCACAATTTTGTAAGGCTCCAAATTTTATCTCATTAAAGACCGAACAATATCTATTGAGCAATCCCGGGAAAGCCTTTTGATAAAGCTGCCTTGGTTTATGGCCGGAAATGATAGGGAAGAACATCATGTCAATGTTTACAAATTTATTAACTAATCCACGAGAATCAACGAGGAAAACTAATTTGAATCATATTTAAAACACAAGTTATTGCGAGCTTGATTTTCAGTAACGCTAATCAGAAATGTCAGTCAATAGGTACTAATTAATTAAATAGGTGGTTAAAGTTACTAAGTGTTCAAAAGTAACATACTTATATTTCGAAGACTGTTGGATATTTCGAACTATAGTTTCAAGTCTTTGATGAGTTACTTCGAACGGACGGTTTATGGCTTTGAGATTGTAGTAAAAACAAACGTCAATCTTACACCGAACGCGACCCGTGTGTTTCTTTTTTCAGATTTAATGTCTCAGGCCTATGGCCAAACAGGGCTCCCTGACCGCGCCCTAAACACGGACGTATCACGCTGGGCGTTGTTTTATTGCCGGGTCGAAACATAAATCCTGACTTCTTGCAACCCTGACGAAGACCCTTGAACACTTCCAAAACACTCGGCTGGAGATAAATGTGAAATCTAAGCGGTACGAAACGTCTTCTTTCCTTAGCTTACGTGACGGAAACGAAAGCGGTTAGTGAAGAATTCATCGTAGTTAAACCTTTATTGATTTAATTTTACTTTGTTTTAAACACATATAGAACTAATTTTACTACTACTAGACTAGTTGACCTTATGTTCACGACAATAAGGAATGTCTTCATTTTAAAATATCCGTTTAAGTAGGTATACCAGACTACCAGTAACGAGCAGAAGTTGTCCAATCTTCCAACAATATACCGCCATATTGGCACGCAGTTACCCAAACTTTCCGCCCAAAGAGACGAAAGCAGTTCCACAATATTGATTGCCCACAATTTCTACTAAGTATCCAACTATAACAATATTTAAACTTTTCCTAAACTTGGTCCTCCGGCTGCCGCAAAACACATCGGCTGACGCCCTCCACCAGTCATGGCTACCCAAAACTTACAATTAGGCGTGCACTTTGAAATGGATCCATCCATCTCTGTAAACTTAGTAGGGAAAACATTACAGATGCTTGCTTGATATGGCTTTAGAACTTTCTGGAAGCGCCCAAGCTAACAGATTTGACCGAGAATATTCATTAAATATCGATCAAGACTATCTTTCAAGTGAACAGCGCGGCTTCAACGTTCGTTACAGCAAGATGTTACTTTAATATTGATGAAGGACCGAAAGATTGGACCATAAGTCGAACCTATCCGCCTTTCGAATTAGGCATCGCTAATAATCGCTGCTAACTTTTACCAAACCTTATTCTTAATCACATAAAATCACCCTAAAATCCGAAAAATTCCAACTAACTTTCACACTTTTTTGTGTGGTCAACATCCAAGAAAAATCAGACCTATAATTGTAACTTTATAATACGGAGTTATTATAGAAGTTGCTCTACATCCTTGTCGGCAACTGTGGTAACATTTTGATTGCGGTAGCGGCGGTCTGGCTCGTAAACCGTAACTTGCCGGATAACGCGCCGTAATTAAGCGTTTTCTTAATGTAATCACCGGCAGATGGACTGCGCTAGTCGTGCTAACTGGAGTCTTGAACATAAAATCAAAGAATTTTAGGTGTTAAACTATGAAACTGAAATGGTTTTAATAATAAAAAAATTGATGGTTTGTATGTTTTAAGAAGGAAATTCTAACTGAAGCAAATTACGTCCAAAAAGAACCTTACCTAACGCTTGATATTAGGATACACCTAAAACAACACTTTCAACTTTAACTCTTTCTGATTCAGACTCATTATTGTTGATTTTAAATTAGGAATGATAATGAGAAGTGATTTTGGCGGCCTTTTTCCTAAATAGTTGTCAAATTAAATACCATATACGGTACATACATAGCTAAAAATATAACTGGAACATACTGTACAATATGTTTACAATTCTGAAAAACCGGCCAAGTGCGAATCGGATTCACACACGAAGGGTTCAATACTAGAGATGGGCCGACTAGTCGACGATTAGTCGGGAAAGCCAACTATTCGGCATCATTTCTAGTCGGTGATTAGCCGGCGACTAGTCAGCAAAAAATGCCGAATATTCGGCACTTTATTGCCTATAGGAAAAATCGTCAAAAAATGACCACACAAGCACTAGGTAGTTCGTTTTGATACTATAATTAGGGTTGTAATTGGTTTTTTTGTCGTATAGAAAAAACGTAAACAAAACTGGTCAAATCATGGTAGGGGTAGGTAACAAAGCGCGACGGAAGAAGGAAAAATCCGTAGTTGGCCCATCTCTATTCAATACCATTCTTGTATGGCCGCTTTAAAATAGATTTTTGTTATAGCGGCAATGGAAAAACATACACTGAAAACTTCAACAGTCTACCTACAGTTCATGAGATACAGCCCGCAGACGGATGTACAGATGGCTTAGTAATACGGTCCCGAGAAAAAGAGTCCCACGTTGGGTACGGAACCCTAAAAACCATAAATATTATATTGTAAAAAAACGTGTAGTCATGCAATCAGTATCCTGCCTTTGGCGGAATGTATCGTTTTCCAACTGTTTCATTTACCAACCCTCTTTTGTTCTGTAACTGTTATTATTTCAGGATTTATTTCAGAACTCTTTAATAGGTCAGGTTAGTTTTATAAAAATCCTGAAATATTTCCAGTACAGAAATAAAGCGGGTTGGCAAATAAAACGGTTGGAAACAATACATTCGGCCAAAAATATTTCTGACAAAAGGCAGAGAACCCGTGCAATCATATTATGGTTAATTTTCGTACGTACAATATTTTTGGAATTTAACTACAAGTTTGGAAGCGTAAAACCAATGGCGAGCAACAGCGGGCAAATATATGTTAGGATTTGCATGGACGTAATAGATGCACTGTGCACTTATGAAACATTAATATGAACTGGAACATTGTAGGAACAAAAGGAGTCGGTCCATTAGGGTACTTAGAGCGGTTTCTCATTTCAGCCCACAATATGCAGGAAAACGTAATATAGAACAGGATTATCTGTGTTTAGCCTTATACTTTCGATCTCATCGGCAGAAACCCTGCTGCCTAATGGAGAACGCACGCGCTAAAATGTGTTTTGTATTCTCTGACGGGACTACTAAAACTCGCTAGTTTTATGCGTTCACTCCCTCTCTTGTTCGACCGACCGAACGCCATTATTAAGAGAATATAGCATGTGTAGCGACTTGTTTGTTGCTCGGATCTCCCTTTCTATCTAGTCTTTAACGATAGAGACGCACTGAGCGACAAGCGAGAAAATACAACTTGTGCCACCCGTACAGGGCAAGTATTATAGTTGCCTATGTCGCGGTGGATAAAACATCCGTCACTCTCGCACTTACAAACTGGCCAGAAAGTGACAGATGTTTTACCGAAGTTTATCCACACTTTGCACAATTAGGCTAAGATGTTTACCAGTGTATTAGTGACAGGTTGCAAGCCCATCTATTTAATAGTTAAAATTAAAGTTTGTTATGTCACATTCTATCAAATTCAAATGCAGATCCGAGACAAGGCGAATAACGCTTACGTAAACTATTTTCGAAAACTGTTAAAAATATGGAATTGGGTAGCGCTCGACGCGATCGTCTGGCAGTTTACGTCAATCCTATACACTTTCCATAACGATAACGTTCTCGCAAAGTATCTTGTCTAGGGCCACCATAGCATATATTCTAAGCATCCTTAAGCTATTGTGCGTTTTTGAATATACTACGATTCTTCGATTTCTTTTGTGATTTATTAAACCACACACTTAACTAAGTACGTACAAGTGCCCAACGTAACCGGTTGTGGGCGTAAATACCGACCTTATAGCAGAAACAAACAATAAACCTCCCGCTTTAACGTAGCTCTAAAAGAGTTCCGCCTATTCGTCTGCAAATTGGTAATACATTTAGGGTTCACGGGTAATAAAAGCCGCGCCATTACGGACAGCTTCGCGTTCATGCCGGCCGTGAGCAACAGACTAGATTATGAATGGTAGAACAACCCAGTACCCGTAAAATTAGGTACTAAATCTTCCAGAAAATGTTTTCTTGTCAAATCAAATTTCTCGTCTATATTCAGGAGGCAGTTTTTTCGACAACATTAAATTCATATTCAAATCACTTACACGTCGGTTACATGGAACGACTCTAGTAGCGGAAGAAACTTAAGTTAAGGTATTTTTTAACCAACTTCAATAACAACAATAATAATCGTTGTTGAAATTTGTTGGGTACATACAAAAAATATGAAACTATAGGTATGTATTGAAAATTACAAAGTCGAAAACAACGTGAAAGATGTCTACGTCGAAAACTATTTACAGATATTGACAAAATGACGAATAATCATAAAAAAAGTTAATTTCTAACACCGGCCTGGCTAGTACTACATAATTGAAACACTCAAAAATTCCTATAACATTAAGTATGTATTAAATACTGTTTATGTAAATACACATCAGAAATACAGTTTTCCTTTGGGGCTTTACTGTAATCGGGCAAATACATTTTTTTAGCGGGACGTGTGCAAATTTATTATCCCTTTATAAGGCGCATTCACAATACGATTCTTTAATGGTTTTTAAAGAAAATCCCTTAAGAAAAAACGTAATTAATGTGGCAATATATTGGTTGCAGTCTTTGACATTAACCGAATGGGCAAAACAGCAAACATGCTACAAGATACATAGTTAGTGGTCACGGCTGTTTTAAAACACTCGAGGGACCACAAGAAACAAAAAATATAGGCTCTTAAAGAGAGTAGGGAATGACGGAAAAATCGGAGAACATACCTGGATAATAACCAGAGATCGGACAAATGGGCGTCATTACTCGCAATAATGTGGACATGACTCAAAGATTTTAATTAAACAAATTAAATTACATTAAGTGATTTCTTACCTGAACTTTAATCTTGATCCTTTACAGGACAATAATAAATAAATAATACAAATACGTGATATTAATCTACTTAAGTATGCTCCATTAACATCTGCGGATTGCGAAAGGAGCTTTTAAACTCATTAGTTTTTTTAAGCCGTGTAAAGGAATAAACTAACCACGGAAAAAATAGAAAAAATGTTTAGTTGCTTTAATAAATCTACACAATAACAAGTCTTTGTAATATTTATTTATTACTGCCTTGCAAAGGATAAAAAATAAAGTTCAGGTAAGAAATCAATTAATAAAATTTAATTTGTTTAATTAAAATCTTTGGAGTCATGTCCACATTATTGCGAGTAATGACACCCATTTGTCCGATCTCTGATAATAACTATATGAAAAGCAAGCTTTAAAAACCCGACTGCATTTTGTATACTGTCGTCGATATACCTACATATTATGTTAATAATTGTCATTTTGCCATTGTTGTTATTTCAATTTTAAGAGTTTAGGTATCCTATGTCACCCGGGATGACGTAAGGATTCTAACGATACCTCAGGCATCTAAATCGGTCAAGGGATTTAGAAGTTATAGTGGAATAAAGAAACTCACATACATACTTGCAAACATGAACCCTGAAAACATTACACTCCCCTTTTTTGGGGCAGTCGTGTAAAAAGGAACACAAACAGTCGAAAATGGAACCTCTTCCTTTTTTGAAATCGGTTCAAAAGGGACAGAGAATTCGAGCCTCCGCCGCTCTCTTTAGCCCGATGAGACGCTAACAGTGACTTTATTTAATTACACACTGATGTTATGTGAGAGTACCGTTACTAGTTACTACCCTCGTCAAGCCAGCCAATTTTTACTTACAACCAGGTTTTATGTTGAAATATTACTGTTTGTCATGGACTCATGGGTGATACAATGTAATAAATCCAATAAAAAAATATATGCTGACGCCTTACAGGTTCAACTTGGAAAATGTCGAAAATAAAACTCACGCACGCTAGCAAGCGTTCTCGTTCGATCGCAGCTGCACAGGAATGCATTATTTATGAAGATACCCGCGGCATTATTAATTCAAGTATATTTATGACGCAAATAAATGGGTGACAATGCTGTTACACACAGATAAGGCAAAACATCGCCACCTCCCGCGTGCTCCGCATTTATTATTAAACATTTGCAAATATCATCGGAAAGATTACCAACTACGTCTACGCACCCCTCCGTAAAGTTATGAGCACACTGTACGTGATTACAATTCAGCGTCAACCTTTCGGTGTTCTCTGAGCTTTGTATGTAGCAAACTTGGGGTAAAATTACAGTTGTTACCAGTGTATCCTGCCTTATTACCGCTTCTCCCTTTCCAGCTGGAGTGCAACCACAAATAACCCCGTCGGCAGGGACGCATAATGTTTTATTATAGCCATTTTATAACCGCGAGAAAAAAGCAATCTTCCTTATTTACTGAAGAGCGAAAGTAAAACAGATAACTCGAAGAAAAACAGAAATATTAAATACATAATTTGGATCGTAAAATCAAACGATATTCGCGATGATGGAAAACGAGGTTCGAAATTACCGACATAGCTATGTTACCAAATTTATTTCTTTTTTTATTTCCGTGATATCGGATTATCAGAGCGTTAATCATATTACAAATTTGACAACGTTGCTGTAATAAGGTTGGCTGAAATAATCACAGCGTGAGATTAATCTTTCAGGAAACAAAATATGATCCCCAGTATTCGCAAAATTTCGCAGCGCAGTTCTTTCCGACTCGTTGAAAACTATTCCATTGTCGGCAGGTCTAATTTTCTGCATTTTTAAAGCGAGCTACACTTGGAAACGTTCGCTGCAAGTCGTGGCAGTCAAAAGATCATTGTGCCCGGCTGACGATTGTGACAAACACTCGGCACGAGGAGGCTGCGAACGCTGCAAAAAGGGGGAGCTCGGAGTCATAGGCAAAGGGACCTTTCAGAGGCAGGTGAATGCGCGAGTGTTTCAAATTACGAGCCGCGTTTTATGGCGTGTGAAAATATGCGTCTAGGAGTCGCTCCACTGCGCTCGGGTTGTATTTGACATGGTAAGGTAATTTTGCATACGCTAGTTTCCGTGTTAATTGTCGGTTATAATTCTAACAGATGTTTTGGAAAATGAATTGGCTGTTTTGTCATTTTAGGTAACATAATATTATATTACTCTATCTAATAGTTTATGTTGTACATACAAAAATTACCACGGATTCTAGACAGGATAGCAATTAACAAAATTACCACAACAAAATGTCGAGAGGTTAATTTGCAAAGTTACGAGTACTTAGATAATATTTTCATACTCTTTGTTTCAAACTAACAACACAATTTCCATTAAGATAAAGAGTTCGTCCGGTTCAGTGTAACATTTTTAATTATCATGCCTTTTTAATTGCCGCTGAAATTGGAAATTCTTTTAAAATATAGGAAAACATTTTTTACTCTCATGACAGACGCAATGTGTTCGGATTCGTAACCAGCTCCCAGCTGTCGCAGTGCACAATTTATTTTTTGAGCGCCTTCAAAATATGCGCATAAAGGGTCTCCATTTGATTTAATTAATTCAGGTATTAATTCAGGTCCCGGAGTATTTGGATGACTTTCTAAACTGAGCCCGAACTTTTGGCATTTTGACGTCTGATTCTACAATCGTAGAGACGGGAGACCCTTCAGATAGCTCGGTAATTACAAGGAAATAAAGTAAACCTCGGAAATGAATGTTCGCTTCCGAATTAAGACAAATCGGGTTAGCGTCGGGCGGCGCCGAAATGCGAGTTGAGACGTTAGGTACGATCTGTTTATTAACTAGGAGTTAGATATTCCTTATATAATACGAAGAGCTTGCTTTAGAATTCTGGTTCGAGTATATCTTTTCAAAAAAAAATTTTTTCCATAACTGATGCATCATTTATTATAGGTAATGATTTTATTTTAAATTATAACTCAAAGTGTTGATACACAAATTCAATATTTTTCTTTTTGTCGGTCAAAACATTACTACCACCGAACAAAATGACCTTGATACTTACACACCCACCATTTAAGTTCGGAAACGGCCCAATTTATTTCATACCCGTTAGGAGTCCTAAACATAAGTACCTAAGCCCTAGCAGGTTTAAATGCTGTTAGTATCATAACTTTCCTACGCTAGTTAAAATTGTATAGTTACTGACATCCATTTTGAAAATAATAAGTAACGCAAAAATAATATAGGTAAAGCTTTTGTAAGTTCGAACAAAGCCCGATTTTGTCGAGCTAGCACGGAAATTTAATCCTCTTTCTTTGTGACATGTTTTGTATGAAAATCGGTGCAGTGAAATAAGATTTTAGGCGAGACTACACGTTAGATATTAAATTTTAAAATATACTTACATCAAATTTAAAATAACCCTAATTACATAAGAAAATAATAGTTATATGTCAATCTTAACTACACTTAGATTGATATAAGTTAACGGATAACGTCCAATGGCACCGGCCACCTTGGGTCTGTAAAAAAATAAAAGCTTTTCCCTTTTTTTCATCAAATGATTTTAAACCTCTTCATCTCAGTAGGAGATCCGAATAGGAGACGATTGGTACCGGGCTGTTTATTCGATAAAAAGTATTTTATACCAAATTTAATATGTTAAGTAATATATGGCGAATAGGCATGCTGAAAATTTTCAGGCCAGTATATAATTAATTAAAAATTAAAATCGTTTGCATATTCTATAGACTTCATACTTTCGATTAGTATGTAATTTGTCTATTAAACAAACATTTTCAATTTTAATAAAAAAAAAATGATATAAGTACTTGACTGAAAATTTTCAGCCTACCTATTCGCCACATATTATTTAGCGTATTAAATTTGATATTTAAAATACTTTTCATCGAATAAACAGCCCGGTGCAAATCGTCTCCTATTCGGATCTCCTACTGACCTGAGAATTATTTTCATAATTGGGTGAATTTCAAAAATACTGTATGTAGTTAAGGACTCAATCAAAAACACCTTCATTTTTTCCTTTGTTTAACGAAAATTTGCCATTTGATTATATGACTAATTTTCGTTACACAAAGGAAAAAAGTTAACGTTGTATAATTTTTTTTAAATCTCCCAATTAAATCAAAAACGATGTTTCGGTACTGGATACATGTCTTACCAATATAACTTGGCAAAAAAGACTTTGGAATAAATGATGGCACTCTTCGCAATGAAATTGGAACCATAATTCAATATTTACTCAAAAGCTGCTGTTTAATGTAACGGTTGCCAATTCAGAATACTTCATTTCTGTCGCTATGTATAACTAACTCTTGCCAAGTACCTAATAATTTAAACAAACGAAGGTGCAGAGTGCCGACATAGCAGCATGTTAAAAGTTCTTGTACAAAAGAAAAATGCCTGCGTAGTCTGCCAGCTCGCTGGTATCCTGGTACAGTTTTTGTACTCCTTTTATATTTACCTTAGAACAAGCCTTTCTTTTAAAGCGTACGCGTACTTTTTGGTCGTTTATTTGAATCTTACCTTTTGTTCTATACCTTACTGCTTAACAAATGAGGCACCTACCTTTGTTATTAGGTAAGAGATCGAAACTGAAACAATAGTTGCACTCAACTGGAATTAAAAAATAAATATTGAAAGGCCGTGTTCATTTTCATTAAAGTGCCACTTTCAGATTATTTTTTACAAAAGAGTTTCAGAGTGTTAGAACATCTACGTTCATTTTGAACGGAGCGTAAACATGAAAAATCCTAAAAATTAAAAAAAAATGGATAAAATCACTCAATCTTTCAGTTCAGAATATCGTCCTGAAATAGTTATGCCAGTTTCAATAAATCGTACGTTACGTTCCTAAGTCCTATATCTTATTAAAGATACACATTTTTGAGGGAATTAAGGACCCTATACAAATACATTTCGAACCAGATGGCAAACAGAAACAAAGGATTACAATTTAAATCCGCCTTATTTTTACCCGACTGCCGAAGGGGAAGGGTAATGTGTTTAAAAGCCTATATAATTATGTGTGTGTGTTGTTCCTTTGTGGCTCTCTGAAAAGGAAACGCGTGGACCGATTTTGATAATTCTTACTTATACCAATCGAATTTGACTTAATCCTGTGTGTCACTAAAGACATGGCAGTAATCAAAATTCAATATAGCGGCAACCATTATTGTAAAAAAAGCAAAAAAAGAAACAAACTCTGACAAGTGGGGTATCATTGAATAGGTATTTAAAAAACATTTTTAAGTTTTTTTCGTCATTTTTCATTTTGTTTTTTATTTAGGATTTATAGGTAACGATTTAAGTTGGTTAGCAACAGTCGGGTTTTTTAAAGCTTACTTTTTGTTTGTAATCATGCAAGTGCTTCACACTGTGGCATACTTTCTAACTCTGTTTTTTTTACCCAAACAAAGTAAGTGAAGAGCAGTCCAATCTGTGTATTACGCACATGAGGAATCTTGAACAAAGAGCGATGCACTTTTGCGAATGTCATTTTTAATCCATTAGGTTTTTGCAAATTATCAACAAGTTTTTAGAGATGTTTGTAATTCTGTAGCTCTGCCTACCCCACTCTGGGAACGAAGGCGTGAGATTATGTGTGTGTGTGTGTGTTTTTGCAAAAAAATATAATATTGAAGTGACGTTTCATAATTTATTTTCAGAATGATTTCTCGTTGTAAATATTCATGTAAATTAAAAAACATGCACGAGTCCCGTGACTTGCATAAGTTAAACCCTTTAATTTCGTGCACACGCAACGCAGCCCTTTGCCACTCCACTTTGAAAGCCATTGCCGTAAATACCACTTGGATGTAAATTGAAATTAATTGGAAAATAATTTAAAGGCCATCGAAAAAACAAGGCACGAAGCCTATTTGACGATATGTATAGAAAAAAATCTGTTGAAAGTGAGCTTATACATATATTTTAAAGTTATCTATGAACTTCTTATCCCGATATTTTTTTAAATTAAAGACTGATCTAAAGTTTAGCCTTTCTAAAAAAATGTGCACTACACTGTTCTGTAGCATTTGTATTATATTACTCTTATAAGATTCCGTTTTTCAGTATTTGCTATGAATTTAAAAACCAATTTTTAAATGAATTATTCAATCATATGTAAATCGTCAATCAAATTTTTATGAAAACCTTGTATGGTTTACTAATTGCGTACTTTTAATTGTGCATTATTGTACTTTTAATCTTTGAAAACGAGATTCATTAACTTGAATTGAGTTCAAAAACATGTTTTCGTAGATTAAAAAATAACTATAAAATAAAATATGAAAGAACCCCGACGCAGAAATTGTAAGCACGACCAATATTATTAAAATTTAACTAAGTAACTTTGATAAATCATTCATACACAAATACACAGAGACAGGCATACGAGGACTTTAAACACATTAGACCAAACTTTTGTGTCGTGCGTTAAATATATCAATTTAAACAAAAAAAAAACAAACTTAAAATAAAAACAAAGATGTCTTCAATTACAAGTAATCTATTATGGAAATGGCCAAAGACAACAACCAACTACTATTTCTCTCACTTCTTTCACTCACCAGGTGCCTAAAAATTATCGCCTATGACCTCAAATACGAGGGCCTCCACCCAGTCCACCTACTCCTATAAAAGATCACCGATGACTTAATTTTTATAACTAGGTACATACAGCTTCTTAATACCGTTCGGCTAGCTAATGCTATCACACTTTCACTCACTCGTGTTTCATACAAAACGTTTTTTGCCGAACTACCTGCACGGACGGAGGAGCGAATAAAAGCGGCGAGTTTAAGTAGTCCCGTCCGACTGAACAAAACACATTTTAGCGCGTGCATTGTCAATTAGGGAGCCTGTAATATTGTACCTGCGTTCCTGGGTTTCTTGTCCCGTTCCTCTTGACTATCTCGCGGGCGCGGTTCACATGTCGGTTGGACCGACTAACTTTAGAGACGTATAATTCTTGTTTTTTTGTAGCTGTACGGTGTATTGGTTTTCCATGGCTCTTGCGTACCTTTTTCCTTTGAATAATTGCTATTCTTTTTAACGATATTACTTTTGTAGCCGAAAATATTCACTTTTTGTTTATATTTTTTCATCTGACAGTGCTTGTTATTTTCGTTGTCTAGACAACGGGCAGAGACGATATCTTAGGATTATATTGGACCATGGAGTTAAGTTAAACGATGGTTAACCATGGAATTAATATCTGGCATGTATAACTTTGAAATTTTATGAATTTAGAATTTGTAATTTAAAAAGCTAGATTACCAGGGTATATAAACGGCGGCTCGGACTAGAGCGATCAGTTCTCCCTCAGCCTCTGAAGTGGTAACTAGAAACTCTGAAGATAGGGTCAAGTCGGACCCCTAGAAGCCTCTATCTCCCTCATACTAAAAGTCGACTTTGAGTGTGGCCAAGTCGGGCCCTACGCTTCAAGAATCCTTCATCTACGAGGTTCCTGCTTTCCTCGGGAACCGCTACTCTCTCTGACGGGTCCCACCTCGGGCCCACCTACCTTCGTGTACCACCAGTGCCGCTGCCTCTAGCGCCCCGCATTACAGCGCCAGCGGTGTTCCTGGTCCGACGACTCCGGGACGCGTACTAAAGGAAGTCCCGGAGGAACTACCTTCACCTTCACCACCAAATCTTTAACTTTACCCTGGTGATATTAGGGACTAACTTTATTTTATTTTTTAATTTATGTGTAATAATTATTTTATCTGTGTGAGGAAAGCCTAAGTGTTAAATAAATACCCAGACCCTGACTTACTATTGCTGTCCTTTTCTCTCTAATCTACCTCTCTTTTTCTCTGATCTTTCATTAACGTCTGGTACCTGGTCTTCCGAATTATCGGAAGACCACGTAAAACGACAAGCCTTATACGTCGGTGAAGTCATGCTGCCAAATTGAATACACGCGCTAAAATGTGTTTTGTTCGCTCTGTCGGGACTACTTAAACTCGCCGCTTGTACCTTCACTCGAGCGAACGATCACCTTTGCGTGTTGAGAGAATCACCACCCTGTACAATATGTACCGACTCACTAATCAGTGAGATTCAAAAATTTCCTCCCAGGCTCGATCTTCGTAACTACCGAATAACAATGGTTAAATTGGTTTGTTTAGGTACATGTTTGGCTATTTCTAGTGATTAACATTTTTAGTTCAAAATAATAATAAAACCTGTAAAATCAACCAACAGTCAGTATAGACCATATTTCCCGAAACTGCCTATTCTGTAACGAAATAAACCCTCGTCTGGCTTGTATCGGTGAATCACAGCTAACTTCCATAGAGATTTCCTATTTCATTTTTATGTTCCGTTTCAATATTTGAATTTAGATGTACTATTCAACTAGACTGCCGCTCGTAAAATGAATTTGAACGTGGCAATATTTTCTTTTCAGCCGCTGCATAGAACTATCACGCGAGCAAGTAGGTATCCACAACTGGGATACACCTCAAAATAAAACTATCAATTTTTATGTCCTTAATTTTGCGTTTGATTCTGTAGTTTTTATTGATAGCTTTTTTTGTTTATCGTTTATTTTGTAATGACCGTAATAAATTTTGCTTTTGTTATTCTACGCACGATTTTTTTGCTATACTCATTCATTTTCATTGTTTTATATAATGCTAAGTATTATCATTGTCATAAGCAATATTTAAAAAAATACTGACTGTTGAGTATCTCCAATAAATTATCTGTTGGGAAGCGCTGGTAGATTACTGACGTGTAAAAGTGCCCGTGCGGCCTACTTACTGAATAGACATCTTCTCTTCATCTTTTTATCTTTAAAAAAAGCTGAAACTGAGTTTTTTTAAACTATACTATGATACACAGACAACAAACGCCCGACCACCTGCAGCAATCAGCTACACCCATGTTTCTACATATTATGCTCACGTGCCCGTTTTGAGCACGGATCTTCTCAAAGATTGGCTACGTGAGCCACGCGAAAGCACACGAACAACGTCAACAACAGCGGAGCTCGCCGTGGCCGAAAACGGTCTGAAGTATTAAATAAGTAGGTACATATATATAATATTACTACCTGTTGCCCGCGACTCTGTCCGCATAGAAGTTGTATGGCTACTCGTGGTAAAAAGTACTTCCCTACGTCCTTCCTCCGGGTTCAAGCTATCTCCATACCAAATTTCATCGAGATCGGTTTAGCGGATTAGCCGTTTTCCACGGCTTTTGCTTCACAAACAGATAAAGTTACTTCGACATTTATAATATTAAGTACGGATAAATTCAAAAGCTAGTCTGTTTCTCTCTTACACGACCACACGGGTGTACATAAAAATTGGTATGAAGATAGCTTGAACAATAACTTGATATAGGTTTTTTCCATATTTTTTAATAGTTCTCGAAGAAATAACGATAATTGAGTTGGACAGACGAAGTCAGGCTTGTTATTTATAAAAATAATCGATAGTTTATTTAATTAGTTCGCGTTTTGTGAAGCGCTTGGAGCTCGGCCAGGGTGTTTAAAAGTAAATTAAATTGGCTGTTAGTGCGCCCGGACAATGGAAGGGAGACTGCGCCATAAGCCCCAGACACAGGCAGTCTTTGTGTTCTGTGACTTTCCTTTGGAACGATGATTAAAAATTAACCCATTCGCTGCCAAGGATTGACACCGGGGCCTAGTTTCATGGAAAAGTAGCCTAGGGTAATATTATTCGCCTTTTAAATACCCTACAATTCATAATATAAATAATGTGCAACTGTGTCTGTTGGTGGAGTGAGTGAGGGAGAATAACACAGTTACCGTGGAAAATTGGGAATACTGATATATGACTTCTACACGGAGGTGTCACGGGAATATACCGGAATAGCTAGTAAAAATATGTAAAACTGGTTGCCTTGGTCCATGACAAAGAGGTACTTTGCATCCTGATATCGATAGGGTCGGAGCATCGCAATATCACTTTAACTAGCACATTCACTAATCTTAATACTTTAACATTTAACAACTCACCGCCGCACTCAATGTCAGTTAATGACGATTAAATAAATCTATGACGTTTTTTTTAAATACAACTTTGAAAAAAAACGAGTTACTTTAATTGCCTCTTAAAAAGTCTCTGAATGCGGCTGTTAGATAATTAAATTAATAATAACTTCCACCTTACTAATGAAGTTATCAAATAAAACCGACCTTATATCCAACACCGGCTAAACAAACTAGACATTACGTGAAACACCCAGATTGCCCTCTCATTACACATCAGCAGCAACACGGAAACGGATGTTTCCCTACTAATTAAATTCTGCCCTCGTGGTCCATACCCATTACCCATCGTAGGGACTTACTCCTAAAACGAGGTTCGATTCTACATTGACCGTATCACTTTTACTCCATTTTATCTTCGCCCTAGAGAGAGAGAGAGAAGGCACCCGAAATTTCCAATTAGGCGTTTCGGAGTACTCCATCCTGTATCTATTCCGATTTCGTTCCGCGTCCCGACGATCGTCCAATTTTGCACCGACCAATTGCCGATTCACTTTGAGAATTTTGTGTACGTCATTACCTGCAATTATCTGTGGTAATAGGCAAGTCGTTTGTAACTTCCAACCGTTGCGGATGTGGATTGAGCTTGAAGCAAACATCAAATTAAGAGCAAGGTATTTATACTGGTGGTTTTATCTTAGCTGAGATGGCCATTTCAAGACATGTCAAGGTAAACATCATTTTATAATGAGCTGTTAATTGTGACACGTATATTAAGAGGATTGTGATGCCGGCACCACACTTCGCTATTCGCTATTCGTTATTCGGCTTATGCGCCTACATTCGACGAAGTGTGGAGGGTTTATTCGTCTATGTTTTCTTTATTCGCACGCATAACGCATAAGCGCATAGCAAATATTTTAACAAATACGGCGCAGCCGCATAACGAATAGCGAATAGCGAAGTGTGGTAGCGGCATAAGGTTAAAAAATTCCATACACAATGCGACAACGTTTCTCTCCCATTAAACCTAGTCCGATTTTTACGATTTTTAACACGGTGTAGATATTATGAAAAACTAGGTCTGTAGGTACGATTTCCTTTTCAAGATTTCTTGGATTAAACAAATTTAAAAAAAAAAACCGGAGAAAGTACAACCCTAGTTTTTCATAATAACTACAACATATTCAAAAGTTGTGGAAATCGGTCTTGATTTAGGGGGTGAGGATGAACGTTAAAAAAAGATAGACCGCACGGGCACTTTTACAAGTCAAGAATCTACCAGCGCTTCCCAAGAGGAGACCCCTGCTGAGAAGAAACGCCGCAAGAAACTCAGCAGTCAGTCATTTTTTAAACATATTACAATTATTATTATTGCCCGGAGCTAAATTTGTATGGAAAATCTTTGAAGGCTACAAGAATTAAGCGTCGCCTCACAATACTCTTAACCCCCTACGCAAAATAGGCACATAAATAAGTTGTCGAGTTGCGGAAACTAGCCGGCCACAACTATAACTAGGTAAGTAATTGAAACTGGACAAGAGCATGTCGGACCAAACACAAAAAACTATCTCGAAAAACAACAACAAGTATGAACTAAGGGCAGAAAATATGAAACTCAAAAATTACACTTTTCGAGTTCAAAAGGTATTATTTCTCGATAATTCCACCAAATCTAAAAATTTTTTATAACATGAATGTAATGATTTTTTAAGAGCTTCTATTTATAACTCATTCGATGACATAATGTAAAAAAAAATCTTAGCTTTAAATATATGAATAAAAAAAATGGTTTCTACGTTTTATTTTACAAGTTTATCGTCCTAATTAAAATGTATAACTATGCCTAATGCAGTTTTGTAGCCAACAGGCTCGGATTTAAACCGCGGAACACGGAAAGACGGCCATGGCGAAACTATAAGGGTTCCTAGGCTACTACGGAACCCTAAAAACGAAAAAATAACGATTTTTTTAATAATAATAACGTACGATTAGTATCTAAACGCAATCCGCGGAATAAACGTAATTAGTGATATGTAAGGTAAAAGTATAAACGAAAATGAAAAGAAAACCCGAATTATTCTGGATTGTGGAAAAAAATAATCTTATAGCGATTTAACTATTTAAAAGCTAAATGTAAATAAAGTTGAATTTGAATGAACTCTGCGATTTAATATCCGGCGCAAAGGAAAATACGAGTATTTGATAAAACCCGTGTGGAAAAACCCATGTTTCCTTCTAGCTCATAATTTAACACACGCAACGCCGAGATCTCTAATTGCTACTAATCATTACAATTGATCGATCATTTACATCGATGTTTCGTCGAACTTATTGAAGGTTTAAAAATGTAATATTTAACAAATGAAAAGTAGTGTCATTGTAATTTTTAAAGCGGTGTTTTTGTTTTTAGTTTATGTTAAAAATGAGCAACGAACTAGTGTGATTTTTTGGTCAAGAAGAGAGATTAAGAATGTTCTTTGAACTTTTGCACGTCTATAAAATCTCACTATTATAAATGAATCAGTTTAGCCCTTAGTTTGTTACCTACTCCTTCACGCTGCAACAGCTGGAAGGATTTTAAAGAAATTTGGAATGGAGATAGATTATATATGTATACCCTGGATTAAAACATAGGCTTTTCATCCAGGACAAAATTAAAGGTTCCCGAGGGAATAACGATGACCGAAATCCCCGCAACATGGGATGGCCGAATAACTAAATCTACGCGGACGAAGTTGCGGGCAGAAGCAAGTAAAAAGATATGTTCGTTTATATTTGAAACGAGGTCAATACACAACACTATTACATCTAAGCTCGGAAAAATTCGAACAAAATGATACAAGAAACAAAAAACCCATTATTGGTTTTAGTAATTATCTCATTAGCTTAATTTCCTAACAAAACTACTCAGAACCTTAATTGTCTCATCGGGCATCGAGACCATCAGATAAGTGGTATAATGATCGATAACAAGGCACACTCATTTAACTTTACGTCAGCCATTTAAATGACAAATACCCACAAGCCATTGTAATTATTAAAAAGGTATTTGTTAGATTGTCGCAGGATCTAATTAGAGAGGTTGGTGTGTCTGATGTCAGTTAGTATTCGATTATTGTGTCGAGCAGTGCAGTGAAAATGATTTTATGGTGCTTGTGTGTGTGTTTCCTTACTAGCGGGTTTATAGTTCATGCTGAAGTGTCTCAAGGTATGTTAAAAATAGACTTACACAATGGCAGCGAGATAATTGGAAACGCTTGCCTTTTTATACAATAAGGATTTTGGCGTATGTTAAACTTTAAGAAGGTATATAACCTAGTAAATATGGATTGAAAAACTTGAAATTATAATAACAAAGTAAAAATGTCAAAAACCTTAATAATTTCGAAAATTTTGTGTTTTTTTTTCTTTCCATAGAAAATTCAATGGTATTATCAGAACCCTTGCCTTTAAATTAAAGTTTATTTATTGCAACTATGTACCCTTTCGGCCTAAAAGTAGTTTTTCACCAAAATTATAAATTACTTGTTTTTACAATACATTTAGTAGGTACAGTGTTTACTGATTTGTGACGTCATAGTTCAGTACGTATCAATTCGTATTGAGCGTTTTCAACGCTTAGTAGGAATGTCAAACTTTGACTCCTATTTCTGACTTTTGCAGTGCTCGGATGGTAGTTTGTCCTATGTATACATCTCTACAAAGACTGAATCAATTGGCTGCATGTTTTTTTTGTCCAAAAAACTCAACTTTGTATGAGAATGCCGGAGATTTCTTTTTCAAATCCTTATAAAATGAAAGGTACGATTTGAAAAAAATATATTTCTACATAATTTTAAACCTCAGTTTATTAGTCTTAATTATTATAACATAGTACAAAACAAAGTACGGGTGTTACAAAAAATCACATAATCCGAAGCGATGCGAGGGCGGGTCGGTAGTTATTAACCCTTAATTTGGCAGAGACTTCGATACCGTAAAATTACAAATTTTATTAAATATGTTGGTTAATAGAAGATACAGGAGTACAGAAAAAATATTTAAAAAAATCTAGTTTTTTTAGATTTTGAGAAAAACTATGTCCGTCACACCGGACATTGCCAAATATGCGGGATATTATTATATGTCCGCCGTGCCGGACAATGCCAAATTATTAGATATAAAAGAAATACATAAAAAGGGAAGAAAATGTTAAAATAACGTTACTTTGGTATATTATTTATGTTGTATGAAACTATGAAAGCGTACATTGACAGTGTTGTGTGCGAACTTTGTAATAATTTTTTGATCCGTGGATATTAATGACTAAAATTAAAATTCGTGAGGTACATTTAGACATCTTCAAAGGCTCATGAGAAATGAATTTTGGGGGGATCTGAATAAATATTTAGGATTTCCAAATACTTTCTACAAATTTACGTGTTTTGCTGATGACGTTGGGGTCCCTTGATCGAGTTTTTCTCGTTGCGTTTGTCAGTGTAGGTAAAGATGGAAATGATGAAATAGACAGAATATTGTACTTTTTATTTGTTCAAAGAATCGTCCATATCTTGCATATTACTTCAAGACTGCATGCCGGATCGTAATTTTGTACCTCGTTATTAAATTGGGTAATATTTTAAATAGCAAGGCATCATAAAAGTGATGCCAAAGAAGCTGTTAGTAATGAAGCAAATTAACGCGCGACGAAATTTTTAGATCAAACGTTTGTTTGTAAGTTAGTACCGTAGGATTATGTCCGCCGTTTTTACATATTATATGTATAATTAAAGTGTATTGTGCAAAGAAGTTAATCATACATAGATAATTAACTGAATCTCACGGAGGCATATTCTATGACTAATTTTCATCAGCAGGAGTTTCACCTGAATCAGACGTTGCATGTCATTTGCGTAAAAAAAATGCAGAATGGTCCCACACCATTCACTGGTTTAAAGGAAATGAAAATTTTAAGCTCAGATTTCAGTACACGCATACAAATATTCATATTTTGAAGTTTTTTTTTAAATCTTATTTGTAACTCATCAGTCTACAACTTTGGCAAAGTCCGCCACGGCGGACAACCAGTAATTTATATAAGTCATTGAATCTATGGCGTTGTCCGGTGTGGCGGACAACACATTCCGAGGAAGTTTGAAATGAGAAAAAGTTGTAAAATGCACTAGTATTACACCTTCATGTTTCAATAATATAACATTGTTTATTGTTTTGATACAAACACACATGCTTTTATAGTAAAAAACAAAAGATAAACGCATTAACTCTTCAATAAAAACAATTGACGTCCGACCCTGTGACATTTAGTTGGACAACTCGCATGATTATGGTTTTAATGCTTCAATATTATTTTTCTACCAAAAAACATTTATTTATCTACCGATTTTCATATAGCAAGAGATATAAATATGACATAGTAAACTGATATAATTTTTTTTATGAGTTGTCCGTCCCACCGGACAAAATCAAATTAAGGGTTAATAAGTGTGACTACCTAATAATAAAAGGTCATGATTTCTTTGAGAGATTCTCGAAATGTATAAGTCATATTTGTATTTGTTATAATTGTATGAGGAAACCGTATGCGTTCTAATTATCTGGCCACCACTGAATATCCGCATTATAATTAGTAGGAAAGTAATTAAAATTCATTTTCGAGGAAGCCATAATATAGAATACCTTGGCCTTTTATTTTGGAAAATACCATATACTTAGTTGATTTCACTTATAAGTCCATCCTCGGTTTTATACGGCCACTAACGCCTGTAATTGACCCGGGGCTAGCATTTTCTAACTATGTTTTGTTCAATTCGTTAGTTAGAGAACTTTTTTGTCGGATTAACAGCGTTGTTGAACCTTTTAATTGGATTAAGATTTCCCTAACTGGGGTAAATCCTCACTAAGCCACTGTGGATAGGTAATCCCACCCATTCGGACAATATTATGCTAGTTTTTTAAACGTTACCTTTTATCCCAAACTGGATTATTGCGACACAAAAAGTAAATTCCGAACTGATCGAATTCCGATTTTTTATAATTAGGAACATTTTTTTCGAAGACTTTTTTATATTGTTCATATTTCTAGTCTAACCTAACCCATAGAAATTAAATAATAAATTTACATATAATATGAAACCGCTCCCAGCGTTACATGGCTTGGAAAATTAATATTAGGGAAAATAAAGTGCTTTTATTACAAATAATTGATTTTCTATTAAAATCCATTCATAAATTTCAAGTCAATTATAAATTTCAATTTCAAGTTCTTACAAAAACAAAATAACTTCATTACGTAATTTTATTTTGATCGGAATGAATTTCGTTTAAAATCGACGATTATGATGCTGGGTTATAACGTAAGTAACTTGTCCAGTTTGAGGCTTAAAGTTTCAGGATTGGATGTCCTATCCCTTTCACTCACAGTAGCAATACATTGACAACAGAAACAGGTGAGATGTAGGTACTTACTCTTAGGCTGTATTCTACTCGGTAAAATAATATTGTTTTTGACATGTCAACTATTGGTATTGTCAACGTTAAGATAACTCTTATTTACTTGATAGTAATGGCAACTGTGTTAAAAAAAACGAGAAAGACATGACAAGAGCGATATCTAATAACTTAAAACTACTTTAGACGACACCAACGAAATATAAAAATCGATCTGTCAAGTTGTCATCTTCGGGAAATTTCGTTTTCAACCCGAGCTAAGTATGCTCGGTCTTCCAGGTACTTTTTTTAGCTTCTTTTAAATTCTGATATTACTTTGATATTAAACTTGTTTAAGTAACTATTCCTCTAAAGCCAGACTTTAAGCGGCTGCTACACGGTTATCAGCCGAGCCTCCAACCAAGGTGACCTTGGTTGGAGGTTTGGCTGCTAACGCCGTTGCGTTTCCGTCTACACGGTTGCCAACAGCAGTGTGTCTACTGCTCGCGGAGAGAAAACACGCATCGTACGACTGCACAGCGCACACGATATGGCTCCTTGCCTTTCAAAATTTCAGAAGGTTGGCGTAGCATTAGCACTTTTGTACGCAAGTGAGGACAGAAAAAAAAAAAAGGAAAGAATATGGATGAAGCGATGGCTTAAGGAACGACTATCACTAAGTCATTTAAATTTATTAAATTTACTGGAATTTGATGATATTCGTAACTTCCTGAGAATGGAAAAAGAAATATTTTACGAGTTATTGGATATGGTGACAACTATGATAAGTAAGAAAGATACAAACATGAGACAAGCTGTATCTCCTGAAGAACGTCTTATAGCTACTTTAAGATACCTAGCCACTGGAAGAGCCTACATGGATCTTAGATACAGTTCTATGGTATCACATCAACTGCTATCGAAAATTATTCCAGAAACTTGTCGGGCAATATACAAGGTCTTAAAGAAAACAATTAAGGTAAACTTTATTTTTTATTTCCAAAAATCAACAATTCTTTTAATACGTCACCGGCCGGACCCTCTATGACGACGTTTTGTGTTTGTGAAGTAGCTGGTTGGGTCATTTGTGAATAGTCGGTTATCGGTGATTGATCTTGGGTTAGAGTTGACGGAGGTGATTGGATATGAAAGTTTGAATAATTATCTTGGGTTTGACTTGCAGAAGGAGGTGATTGGATGTGAATGATTGGATAATTATCTTGGGTTTGAGTTGCAGAAGGAGGCGATTGGATGTGAATGATTGGAAAATTATCTTGGGTTTGAGTTGCAGAAGGAGGCGATTGGATGTGAATGATTGGAAAATTATCTTGGGTTTGAGTTGCAGTAGGAGGTGATTGGATGTGATCAGGAGAATGTAAGGTAGGGGAAGAAGCTGGTAGGTTAACTTGTGAAGCATATACAAATCTACGACCGTAGGTCTGAGGCGTGTAAGGTCTGCTTGAAGAACTATCCGATGAGAAGTTGGGTGATTGAGAAGTCTGGGTCGACAGAGGTGATTGAGCAAAATAAGGTGTGGGATTGTATTGAGGAGAGTGGCTGTAAGGTGCATTATAACGCGATTTAGATGGTGTTTCTATTCTTGAGTCAAAATCTAAATTTTTTGTTTTGGCGAGAAAAAGTACATCCGAAATCAGTTTTTCGGCTATTTCTCGCTGGCCAGGGGAGATTTGGTCCAATTTTTCACCCACGTAAATTCCAAATGAGTTGGTTTCCTTTACACCTTCCTTTAACAAGTCTTGAGCTGTATCTATTAATTTTTGTTTTTTTGCATCTAGGACACTTTCTCTGGACTCCTTTTTTCTTTTAGTGATATTTATTGTTTGTTCCTGAAACAAAAAAGAAATGGAAATATAGAGCGCTGTGACTCACAAACACTACCAAAGTCATACATCTTGTAACGTGGGTAGATTATTCTTTAATATTTTTTAAATTTTACTTTACAGCTACCTTGTACCCAAGAGGAATGGAAAACGACTGCACAGTTATTTGAAACACAGTGGCAATTTAATAATTGTGTTGGTTGTATGGACGGAAAACATATTTTAATACAAAAACCGCCTGGAAGTGGATCTCTATTTTTCAACTACAAGGGTACATTTAGCGTTGTTTTATTTGCAGTTGTTAATGCAAATTACGAATTTATGTACGTACATACGGGATCAAATGGAAGCGTGTCTGATGGAGGAATCATAAGAAATACAAAGTTTTATGAAAAACTCATGAACAATGAGTTGAATTTGCCGGAATCGTATTTGCTACCTGGAACAGACAAATCTGTACCGTATGTTTTTTTAGCGGATAGTGCTTTTGCACTTGATACGCACGTCATGAAGCCGTTTCCGGAAAGAGACATTTCAAGGGAGAAAACAATATTTAACTACCGATTAAGCCGAGCAAGAAGAATTGTCGAAAACGCTTTTGGTATTCTTGCGTCTCGTTTTAGAGTACTCAAGCAGCCAATCAATCTTAATCTCGACAACGTAGATGCAGTTGTCTTAGCAAGTTGTGCATTACATAATTTTTTAAGAAAAAAATCTAAAACTTATTTAACCCCAACAGCTGTTGATAATGAAGACGTAGTAAAAAGTACATTCAATAATGGTACTTGGCGTCAAGGAACAAATCAACTAACTCCTGTCCGAAGGAGCATTCAAAGGCCTTTGAATAATGGGAAGCAAATTAGAAATATTCTGACCGAATATTTTAATGGTGAGGGTAGAGTATCTTTTCAATATAGAATGGTAAATATTGCAGTGTCTAACAATCCCTGAGTACCTGAATTAAAAAATAAACTTCAACTTTAACTGTAGATTTAATAACATAGGTTTGAAGTAACATATGGTCAACAAATTTAATTGTTGGGTAACCATAGAACCCTGTCATAATGACAGTCTCATTTATTTTCAAGTAATTTCTTCCTCGTGACTTGCCGCTGTCATTATGACAGGGTTCTATGGTTGCTCAACTATAAAATTTGTTGCCCGTACCATTACAAATAATAAATATTACAGGCTAAACTAATACAGTACTTAGAGTCATAACATAACTATAAGAAATACTTTGTGTTAATAATCAATCTGTGTTTTAAGTTATACACTACCAGCTTTTGCCCGCGACTTCATTCTGGTGGAATTTGTTTATAGCTGATCGACATAATAATATATAAATAAGGTTGTGGTTACATATTTTATTGAATAGTTATATAGTCGCGCTAAAATTATTAAATATAGGTCCATGAATACTACTTACGTCTTCGTCTTCGCTCATGAAAGAATCCACTCCGGTTCTTTTAACTTCATTTTTTTTATCAAGAAACTTCATTAGATCGAAGTACCAAAGATTTGGTTTATGAACATCACTGGCGGCCGATCCGGTGCGGTGTTTTGTATCCTTAATCTGTAACAATAGTAATAAGTTAATTTATAAAAAATAAATGATTTTCTGTGTAATTTATGTTTATATTTAAATACCTACCTACCTAACTACCTACCTACAGCCTTGGCCAAAGGTGTTGAGCACCCTACGTTTTAATCATTTTATTTTACAATAAAATGATTAATTGAATTTTTTTACACGGAAATTCTCTTAACGCCAATAAATATGTCATTTTTTTCCGACAGATACCTATACAACTTTCTATAATAAAAGCTATAAATGCACCTTTTAAAGTTTGACATAATTATAACTATGAAACACCCATAGCTGCTCAACGGCTGTAGGTACCTACCTAAGGTCGCCGTCAATAGAACTTGTGAACGATGTAGATGTAGATATACAAATTGGTTCGTTTGATTTTGTTTACATCTTTTGCAAGTTCTATTGACGGCGATCTTACCTACATTGTTTTTGATTTACCTTCTTTAATTGCACAACTTAGTTTTATCAGAGCGAATTAAAACCAGTCTATACGTAACTACATACCTACAAAAATAAAAAGCTATCTAACCTTTTTTACTTCCCTTTGGTAGGATGATTTCAATAGGTCCATTTTTTTTTTGGCCGAAGCTTCATTGGCGTCAGGATCAATTTCTTTTAATTTGCTTGCAAGAATTTGCCACGCATTTTTTTTTTGTGTCCTGTCCTTGTACGACTCGGACGATAAGTCCCAAAGGCATGGTAAATCTTTGAATAAATCAATCATCTCGGCCATAACTGCTCGCTCTTTCTGCTGCTCGTTCGCCATCTTATTTTCGTGCGTTGTTGCGTGCAGGTCCAATCTGAAACATTCAGTAAACGTGTAAAAGAAAGATAACATTTACATAGAAAACACGTTAAACATAATACATTCATTGACTTACTTAATTATATTTAGCACTATAGCACTTCACTACACAAAGCAGAACAGACAGTACTTAAAAACTCAAACTGATATGCAATGCTGGTTGCGTCAGGCCGTGCGCACTCTTTGCCTGCAGAGACACAACTGCCCTTGCGTGGTTGGCAACAAGCGTCTACACGGTTTACAACGGCGGCATCCAACCGCGGTTGTCAGCGCACGCCCGTCAACCAAGGGCAAAGAAAGGTCAAACGAAATTTGGTTGCAAACATCCTTCTACACGGCTGCAAACCAGCAAGGTCACCTTGGTTGGAGGCTCGGCTGATAACCGTGTAGCAGCCGCTTTACATAAAATAATAATATTAAAGTATTTTTTCTATTTAAGCATTTTTGATGAGTAAAGCGTCTTTGGATTCGTTGTGTCTTGTGTTATACGTAGGCTAAAACATAGTCTTACTCGGGTTTTAGTTTATTACCCTATACCTCTCTTTTTAACCGACTTCAAAAAAGAACGACGTTCTCAATATTTTCGTCACGATATCTTTTTAAGCTGTTTTATTTCTCTCGGTTTCCAGAAGCATGTATTAATTGCGTCCCCGTGGAAGAATGCCTGGTGTATGGAAACCTAACCAAAGCCGAGCAAGAGCGTTGGGCTGCAGATTATACGTGCAGTCAGCCTAAACTGGACACGCGCGCCACCTTCGGGTTTGCTCCTTATGCGAAGAGAGATTTTGTTAGTATCGTAATTCTATAATTTAATAAAATATGGAACAAAACACATTGTTTCAAGGCAGTTTTTAAAATAAAGGAAATATGAAATATGTTTATTTTAGTTAAAAGTACAAAGCAGCACACTCAAAAAAAAAAACAAAGAAACGTTCATTTTCTTTAATTTCAATGGTACCTATTTAAGGTGTGTCAATAAACCCACTAAATAAACAAAGCTGGTACAAAAGAACCATGTTCAAATTATCGGATCGTATGTTATTAAAATAGCAATTTTAACCGATATAGTGATTAATCATCGAAGTTCCGTCATGTAGTTGGCCGGTGCAGCTGATAAATTGCTTTCAAACCCACATAATTACCCAACTCTGTTCCCTTCAAATGTATTTCGTTCCGAATTAAATTCTAAATTCTCCTTAATTACATGTCAAATAATTAAAACACAATCTGTGTTATTCCTGCTCGCTTTTGTTTGAACTAAATTAATGATACTTTGCCAATGTCATTTTAACAGCCCTTTTCCAGCGTCAATGCCGATTTAACAACTTTATCCCTCTTCGTATCTTAAAAACAATTACAAATTCCATAATAACGAATCAACAAACCCCATAGACATCTTTGCGAATTAAAGTGTTATTTGTGTTTACAGATCTGTTGTCCTCGGACCAACACTGTACAGTTTCAAAGTCGAGGAAAATTTGGAACGCGTATTTCTAAAAGTAAAAGTATTAGTACTAAATATACAAGATCCGCTGACACTTATGAACCAACAGAAAACCCAAATCGAGATTATAACGACCAATACGATAGCCAAAGACAAGCCTCTGAAAACGTATGGCTGAACCAAGGCCAATCAGGTTATATGAACAACGACAAATCGAATCAAAATGCAGCTTACAAGGATGCTAACGGGAATGAATACGATAGCAAACGTACACCATTCTGGCAGCGTCGGCCATTTAATATGGGTTTTTTCAATCAACCGATGCAGAATCCGTATGGCGGAGGCGGGTTTCAGAATCCAAATTTTATGAAGAATCCTAGTGTTCGGAACCCTTCAAGCGGCGGGAATAGATATGGTAATGCGGGAACAACAAACTTAGGCGGGCAGTGCACGGGTTTAACAAGCTTCCCGCCAGAGCCCAGCTCGGGCTGCTGCGGCCGGGACGTGTCTGACGCTGACAGGATTATAGGTAAGCATTCTTCTGTAACGTACACTGCAAAAACAGGAAGTTAACGTGGCAGGTCATTATACTTCAAAAGAGCTCCAGCTTTATGGGAATTAAAAACCCTATTTATAGATAGGAGTTTTATAATAATGCAGCGGTTTGCAAATTCTTATAACGTAATAAAGCTATGTATTTACTGTTCTCCTTTCTAGAATAAATTTTAAATGTTATTTTTTGCTTGACAAGGGAAGTGTTAAATCACCAGCAAACATAATGAATGGCGCCTTTTCCCTTGACCACTTTAGAACCTTGTGAAGATCATTTAGTGATTTAATTGTACGCAGAAATTTTCTTGCTTCATTGTAACAGTACGAGAAATAGCTATTGGGTTCTTTGATCAAAATTCCGATCTTATTATTATGTTTACTTTTTCCCTTCCTATTCTTGGCAAAGTAAGAGTTAGACAAGACGGCCGAAAACAAAATCGTGGCAATGTCCGATATAAGTAGATCGCATACAATTATGATTAAACTGTGTTCCAGGTGGTCACACGACAGAGCTCGACCAATTTCCATGGACGGTGCTCCTCAACTCCAAGTTCATAAACGGTAGAAGCCAAGCCGAGTTCAGTTGCGGAGGGTCGCTAATAAGCTCGCGCTATGTGCTCACCGCGGCGCATTGTCTGTACGACGCGGTTGCTCGGCTCAGCGAGTAAGTCACACGAATAGAATAGAATCGAGCCTTGCTATGCCATAGTCTGCCGCTAGCTCTACCGGTTTGACATTATATGAGACCGGTTGCAAAGTAGTATCACAATTGAGGGCATTGTAATGTGTAAAGATGTCTAATTCGCGAAACATCTCTTTTGTAAAACGTAAAGTTCCCTTCTGCAAAATGTTCTATCCGCAAATCGCTATCGACGTATACATATATATATTAAATTGTAGAAGCCAAGCCGATTTCAGTTGGTAATTGACAATTTGTTCGACTTGTCAAACTAAACGCCAACGACGTAGGTAACAGCACCGTCCATAGGTATGGGTGCTATGGACGGTGCCCCTTAATTTCAAGTTCATAAACGGTAGAAGCCAATCCGAGTACATCTAGTTGTGGAGGGTCGCTATAAGTTCGCACTATAATCTACAATGCTTACCGCGGTACTCTACTGTCTATTCGAGACGCCGTTGCTTGAATCAGCGAATAAGTAAGTTACATGCACGAATAGAATAGAATAAAAAATGGGTTTTTACTGCGGAATTTATTTATGAGTTATTTCGAGGATGTCGCATTAGTTTAAAAAAACCCGGTCAAGTGCGAGTCAGTCTCGCGCACCGAGGGTTCCGCACTTAAGATAATATGGTTTTAAAACGCAAATCTTACGTAGATTCTAAGACGAAAATTTCTTGCATCAATTTTGACATTTTAGTAAATACCTTTACCCGCGACTTCTTTCTGGATTAAAACATGGTAAAACATAATAAGCGTAAAATTCTGTACATTTTTGTTTACAAATCAAAAAGTACGTCACGGAAAATTATAAAAAATATATTTTGAAATGTGCAAATTAAGTACTTTCATATGACATTCCGCTTGCTATAATCAAATCACTTTCATTTTTCAACCCCCCATTCTAGACTCCTTTTCAAAATGTCCAATTCATAAAACGGTTAATCTTTAAGCTATCAATTCTTTCACAAAACTTTAACGTCAACAATTAATAATTCCCATTCCTATGGATTTCTCTTCGATTTCAAGTTTATAAACGGCAGAAGCCAAGTTGAGATTAGGTAGATAGTTGCGGCGGCGGTTTCCTAATAAGCCCGCGCTATATGTTCGTCTGTATGACGCGGTCGCAAGACTCGGCGAAGTTAACACGCCATGGAGACGTTACGGCTAAGTTTAGCCGTCGAGAGGGTAAAGTGTTTTATGTTTCATGCAGTGTAGCAGTTGAGAATATTTCTAAAGTAAGGTGTGTGGTTTAAGTTGAGCAAAGCCAAGTAAACGAGACATTAAAGTAGCCTTTAAAAACTGTGCTACGCTTGTTGATAAATGGCCCTTTAAGTGATTAATAGTTAATATACTTTTAAGTATGTTTTAAAAACGTGTTTTTTTTATATATTTACTAGCGATCCGCCCTAGCTTCGCTTCAGTTTATGTGAGTTTTCTGTAACACCTGTAGATAAACCAGAATTTATTATACATATAAACCTTCCTTGAATTTATAGTCTGTTTCAATTGAAATTGCCAAAGATATAAACGAATTAGTACTGGTTGACACATAACCTCGAATATTCATCGAGCGTGTTTTTATTTAAAATTACGTATAATTAATAGTTATTTAATCTTAAACTTAATGTGAGAGTAAAGATCAAGTCTATTTCATTGCTAAGACCTCACTTGATCTTTAAAAGCACGAGTAACAATTATCTTTTAAAGCACGTGATTATGGAAGCGACTTTATTATACTATGTAATAAAGAAATGTATATTGCTCAAGATGTTTATAATTTCAGGGTCGATGTGTTCCTGGCAGAGTATGACAAGCGCACTTTCCCAAGGGACTGCATGGTCAGCCCTGGTGAAGGTCGAAGGTGCGTGGACAACATTGCCATGAAAGCCGAAGACGTGGTCTTGCACCCGCAGTATGACGACACGCGACTGCAGAACGATATCGCTTTGATACGTCTCCGCGGGGCTGCTCCGTACACTGGTAAGGCAATACATTTTTTACATCCAGTATTGAAAATCTGATCAGGGGGCTATTGCCTAACGCACCCGCAATCGCAATCGTTTTCATTTTACAAGTCAAAGGCGAGTCTTCATAGAAAATGAAAACAATTGTTTCACTTTGAAGCCGATTGCGATTGCGAGCGCGTTAGGCAATAGCGAAGCAGGTCAGGCTATTTTTTTATGGCATGGAAAAGGCACATGAACGCACAGGCATTGTAGTTTGATCAATATGCCGAAACGAAATAAAACGTATAGTACCCAAAACAAAAAAATGAGACATTCAAACCCACGACCATTTATTTGAGAGGCACGTACTCAAACCGCTACTGCAATTTCTACATGGGTAATCTCTTTAGGATGTAATGTTGTTACCGTGTTCGGGAATTCAAGCAATGTAAGAGTTTGTGTTGATAGGTATTGTACCTACGTTGTATTTTGTAAAGCTGGTGCCAAAAATGAGGGTACATATTTTTTTGGCATAACAACTAAAGGATATTATTATTTTCGATCGTCATAGCAAATATCGCAAAAATGTTTTCGGGATAATATTCTTTTATCATAAAGAAATCTGCACATACATATAATACTTTGATAGTTAAAATAATCATTTGTTATACTTTTTCTTGTTATTTTTAAATTTGATCGGAGTTAATAATTGATATTTTTTTTATTACCTTTTTTTTATTAAGTTATTTTTTTTGCAATTTATTTGAAGACCTTTAATTATTATTTTTTAAATATGCCCAATCCGAAGAAGAAGCCAAAGCCGAACGAGAAAAGTACCTAATTGAAATACAAAATCGATGGAGGTAGTTTCAAAACAAAATTAATTACGGTTATAATTTTCTTGACATGTTCGAGTTCTCTCTAAATTTAGATGTATTAACAATATGAAATTCAGGAGTATAACATATTAATTCTTGTTTACAAGAATCTAGTTGAACCTTGTCAAACGTAATTTTTGAAATATTAATTACATCATCGCAAATTGATTCTGTAAAATACAAAAGCAAAATGTCCGGCAGGTTTTGGTCCCTGTATTTAATTACTCCGCGTATAATTTGCGGTTTATCAGCTGTTTTATACCTGTTCGTAATTATGGAGGATTTTGTTATTTAATTAAGCTTTAATTATAATACCATAATGCATCATTTTCGGTTTATTGCTATAATTTAGCACCATCTTTGTGTAATGTTGACCTTAAAATATTTAAACTGTCCGATATCGAACTTGACAATTTTTTTTGTGCTATAATGACTTTACGTACATACCTACATAGTTAGAGCCTCAATAAGGCAAATTAACTTAATTATGAAAATGTTTCAAAAATAACCACTTTAAAGTCAAATAACATAAAGGAATCCAAGCCCAAGAGTTCGTTCTCAATGTACCTGACTGTTCATTTCAGACTTCATCCGTCCGATTTGCCTGCCGCTAATCAACATAGACAATCCGGAATTTTCGAATCTGCCCCTCTCTGTGGCCGGTTGGGGCCGGAACGGGCGGTATCAATCTGACGTGAAACAATCCACAGTAGTTCATCTGGTAACACAAGGGGAATGTACGAAACACTACCCGCACTTAACCAGACGTCATCTTTGTGCTGCCGGGCACACTGGAGAGGACACGTGTAAAGGTGATTCCGGAGGCCCTCTGATGACGCTACACAGAGGAAACTACTTCGTAGCCGGAATTGTGAGCGGAAAGCGTGCAGACTCACCTTGTGGCTCGTCGGTACCGTCGCTTTATACCAACGTATATAATTATTTGGATTGGATTAAGAGTAATATTAAGAATTAAATCAATCTGTGCTGTTTGCATTTCGTTGTAATAAAGAATTGTCTATAAAGTTGCATTTTATCGTACGTTCAAAAAGGAAACTGTTAAAGCCAGTAACGCTGTTAAAATTATTTATATAAGGATATTAAAACCTTTCAACCTATTACGTTGGATTCACATAAAAAAGTGCATTAGAGCGGTTCACATTTAAAAAACGTCCCATTAAAAAAAAATGCCACTCAAGCACTTAGCATCACTTAATTAGGCGCAAGCATCTCTCCAATAAGGCTCGTATTAAAGCGGACAAGCGCTGACGAAAAGCGCTCTGGTACGGCCGGCTTTATATAGCAGCACGGTTAAGTACTTTGTCACTTTAACGTTATGTTTGAACTTCTGCTTTAAGCTGTCAAAGGCGTTAAATCGACAAGGTACCAAAGTGTGCAGCTACTTGTAAGGCTGACCTGAGTGTACCAAGCGGGAATAAACATTTATGAACTGAAAAATGCTCCTGAATATCCGAGCTAGTAATATTTTGTAGCTATTTTGCAATGCTGTTGGCAGGCCCGTTGTTGCGTAAATTGCAGCGTAGTGGCGCCAACTGCACTAGTGATTTATACTGCGACGGGAAAAAATTGATCGGAGAAGTATCACGGCATGTTTCGCTTTTATTTTACAATAGCGTAAAACTAATATAAAAGTAATTATAATAGAATTAAAGTATTTAATTATAGTAAAGTGAAATTGAATACTATAGAGGTATTTATTGGTTGTGCCTTTTGGTTCTGTGATGGGTAATAAATTAAAAATGATAATGCCCACCGCCAAACCCACCACTGGTGAGGAAAACAGTCCCGACAGCTGACATAGCGGTTTTGCCACAATCACGATTTTTTATAAAAAATCTGGCTTCCTCTGAAATTTTGCTAAATTTCTATTAAATTGATAACAAATTAAAATCGCTGAACATACATAGGATTGATTTTTATACCCCTTGAAGTGTTTTGCCTCTGAACTTCTGCTTTATATAATTTCCTGGGCACTACTTGGCTCCATGTATAGACTGCCTACTCGTACACAGTGGCATTTATAACACACGATTTCTTTATTATATAGATTAAGTTATTTCCTATTTATTTAGTTGGAAAAATAAACAAGACACGCAAGAAATATTTTTATTTTTTATATGGCAACGCTGGTTATTTTTTTCTAATGGAGCTAGCAAGTGTTTGATGGATGATGATAGATGGCGCGAAATGCAATTGGCCGCAAATCAACGAACCTAAGCGCTTCCGGCTGGGTAAATACTTAATTAAGTTAACACTTGCGCAGCTGTGGTTGGGTGATTGAATGCGCTAATGTATTGACACTTTAAGGGGTTAAATTACAACAAGGCTTTAAGCCTTTAATGCACTTTTAATAGTGAGTCGTTGTTAATTGTTATTGCTCAATCAAGCAAAAAACAACCTAAAAGAATCTGATTACATACTTTTTATTACTAGGTACTAATTAATGAATTAAAAATAAATAAACAAATAGTAAATAAAAGGGGTCAATGTCACACAAATTAATATGGGTACAAGACTACGATAAACATACTTAAGTATATAGACAAATACAATATTAAATACATAGAAAACATCCAAGACTCAGAACAAGATACTCGCGCTCATCACACGAATATCTGCCACTATAGTCCGTGCCAATTGAAATTGGCAAAGATGTAAACACAACCAAACAAACCAATTTACCGTTATTACACGATAATCACGTACTTTTAAAGATCAAGTGATGTCTTGGCAATTATTTATTTACCTATACACTTGATCTTTACTTTCACATTAAGTTTAAGATTAAATAACGATTAATTAAACGTTATTTTAAAAAACACGCTTGATGAATATTTGAGGTTATGTGTCAATCAGTACTAATTTGTTTACATCTTTGGCAATTTCAATTGACTCAGACTATAGCTTCGTAGGCAGGGTCACTACCAACTGGGCTAACGCGTCGTCATCACTCGTCAATCGCAATCTCAACCACGATAAAGTATACTTAGATTTATTTTACATATATAGGGTAGTACAATAACCTAGACCTAGACAAGAAGCGTTCATTCAAAAGTAACAATTAGCAAGAGTGTGTTAAATTTTACTCCTCGAATTACGTCAAATCCAAAGTTCCAAAGTTCTACATTTTAACATTGATATTAATGACATAATGGAACTAGTATAAGGTCTAATCTCATAAAATGTTTGTGTCGGTTAGATATGCGAACGCTTTTTTCCTAAGAACGTAAGAGTTGAAACCGGCACGTCACCCACCCTTAGTTTGCACAGGGACGGGTCGATTTAACTTGCATGCGTACTCAAAGCGGTGTGTTGACGCACTCTTAAACGCAGGCCTCCATTAAACGCGGACACAATCCAGAAGAACCACTCAAATGAGCAAACACTATTATCAGCCGGGGCGAGATTTCCCAAGAGAGCCCTTCTCCTTAAATACATACGGTGCCCAAAACTCCATATCGTGTTTTTATTGTATACATATCCAAGAGCTTGGCGCTGGTTACGTTTAAATCGAGATGACCGCTCGATGCAGGGATCTTCGTGATATGTGATTTGGTATGATTGTTACCGTAGCTTAAATTTTCGGCTGAAACTTTCCTTTATAGGATTCCGTAGATACATTGCAAACTAGACCCTTCCGAAATAAAATAAAAAAATAATTAAAAAAAACCGTCATTCCGTCGTGTCTGATGGTCTGTCTGTCTGTTTTTATGTCACAGCTATTGAATGCAGAGTCTACCTTCATCCCTAATGTGGATTATAAACTACTAGAAGTAAGTATGATGTCACTTATAATAAAAAAATGATTCTTACCACGGTAAACATACATGCGGCTTGCGTCCTTCTAACTTTCTTTTCAAAGTTTGCACGCATTATTCGCCGCTGGCAACAAAAACAGCGATCGCACCAATAAAGAGAACATAAATTTGTCACAGCTTTCATCAGTGATCCCTAGCTCCCAAAGCGTGTTCGCAATCTACGCTGCCCTATCTGGCTGTAATTTATGTAAAATCAATGCAACAAATAAAGAACGTACGGTGCGGTGTAAATATCCGCCATGTCACAATTAGCAGGGATCCCACTGGGATCGTGATGCATGCTCTCCCGTGGGCATGTCCGAACACAAAAAAATATTCAAACTTTTTTTGTGATTTAATGGAATTGTTTTACGCGTGTTTAGGCTGTGGGCGAATGCGATGATAAAGAGAACTAATTTCTTATACAACTGTGTCATTACATGTTTTATTTGTTCGTCTTCTATATCTAGGCTTTTTAGGGTTCCGTGGTCAATAAGAAACCCTTATAGTTTCGCCCTGCCCGTCCATCCGTCTGTCCACGGTTTGACTCAGATACTCTCTGTAAAAGTACTAAAAAGCTGTTTTTTGGCATGGCTATACCCATATCACCAACATGGTCGGTGTAATTAAAATTTATAACTGTACCGAATTACAGCTTTGTAGGAAGAGTCGCTGAGTTACACGGCGGACAGACGGACAGACAGATAGATATGGACATGGTGAAACTATAATATTTCCTATTATTAAGTAAATTAAATTAAATAGTTACTAACTTAACTTAGTTATAACTAGGAAGTCTTCGGAACCCTTAAAACCCCACATAGACAAACATAAAAAAACCGGACAAGTACGAGTCGGAGTCGCCCACCGAGGGTTCCGTACAAATTTGTAGGTACCTATTATAAATTCGTCATAAATAGAAAACTAAACATCATAAAAATAATTAAAAATCTGTTTAAGCCCTTTCATACGATACCCCACACCACCACCACATGACACAGTTAACTCAATTTAAAATTTGGCCCGCCGTTTCTTGCATAAAGACCTGTTTTTTTTTTGGGTTTAATTAAAAATGTTTAGTATTCAGATTTTTCCCTATACTTGTTGTTTAAGACGGTTTTTCTTGCCAAATTTCATAGTTCTAACGGAAAATACCCTATAAATTTTGATTCCCTTGAGAGTGTCAAAATATACGTTTTTACAGCATAAACGGCCGTATCTTTTTTTTTACGTTAACTTAGATGTTTGATTTTTTTACCAGCTTGAAGGGACTGTAGACTTAAGTATATGGTTTTAATTTCAACTCAATACCTCCACGCGTTCCCAAGATAAAGGGTCTTGACAGACAGACGGACGGACGGATGGACGGACGGACGGACGGACGGATGGACGGACGGACGGACGGACGGAAGGACGGACAACAAAGTGATCCTATAAGGGTTCCGTTTTTTCCTTTTGAGGTAAGGAACCCTAAAAACTATCTCCAAAAACCACCCGTGTGTTAATTTTATTTTTATTTTTTACTATAGTAGCATCGTTAGCTGTTCTTTTATTTGGTCATGAATTTTTAGCAACTGGTTTATTTCATCGGCTGAATAGTGTTGGTGATCAAGTTAGCAAAAAAATTCGCCCATTCCGTTAGAGATCGACATGTGATCAAATAATAATGCAGGTAGAAGTGTAAAGGAGAGAAAATTGCCGTCCAAGTAAGAGTTGGACTCACACCATGCCGTAACACGCCGAGAAAAACACATTTCTTGTATTTCATCTTTAACTTTACTTTATTTTTGGTGGTAATAACGGTTATAATGGGATACAGCCCACTGACAGACGAACTGACGTATAGACGGATGGATAGACGGATGGATGAATGCACCATTTGGGTACGGAACCCTAATAATAAAGTGAACGACGATTACGTACGGCAATTTACTTTCATTATTGGGCCACTATAGAACCCTGTCGCAGAAAACTAATGATTAATTTCGACCTTATCACGAGATTCTCAATAAACGAGTAGCTCAATAAACGAAATCTGAAATATGAAACTATATTACTGTCATTTCTTGAAAGGAAACAATTTAAAGGTGTTTTTTTTAATAACCAGCGATTATGATGTCGTCTAGAAGCTTCACTCGCTGGTTCACTAGAAGCATATCCACTCTTGATTTGAAGACACCCTAATAAATATATATCTCTGGAAATACAGACGTAGAAAGCGAATTCCACTCATTAGTAGTTTGTTTCTGTATTTGTTTTTGTTTTCACGGTTCAACTCCTCAACCGATCGCCGAGAAATTTGATACACTATCTAGATTATAGATCGACATAGGATATTTTCTATGCCGGTAAATAAAAAAAACAATCAGTTTCCAGGGAAATAAATTACGAGTATGAATGATGACGCGGAGAGAGTCCCGGGCAAAATGTCATGTGCGCTCACTGAGCAGTGTGATATTCATAATTAATTGGGTAACTTTTCCAACAAAATATTTACAGATTTTTCGCCAATTATTTCGGTTCCATGGGTTCGATTCCCATTGCTGTAATGATTCTTAATTAAATCGAAATTGGATAATCTTAATACATCTTTGACATTAATTCGTTCAGAGAACATATATTTTAATTTCAAAACTAAAGTACAACTTTTCAACAGTTTACTCCGTGCGTAATCGATCCTGATCAGAACTCTTGCCATTAATTCATTGTAAGTGATGCCTATTCCGGATTGGATTACCACTGAATTAGAAATACATTACAGGATTCATGAAGTAATTAAACTGAACGATCCCCGAAAGGGACGGACGGAGTTTGTTTGCGGCGCAGGAATTTGCCGAAACACTTTCAACTCGAAAAGATCCCGTGAATTAAGTCAACCATAAATACAAGATTGTTTCCGTTCAATAGGTCTAATCTCTCAGATGGGTATTCGTGCTGAAAGAATCCTCTTTTATTGGCATCTCTTTGTCGAAATCCGACATTTCTATCTATTATATTTAGTCGACGCCAATTTTAGTTGCCTCCCAACTTATATGAATTACAAAGTAGGTCACACGCCTCGTGGTTTGAAAATCAAAATATCGTAGCAAACAACAAAAATGTATACATGAAATTCGTTTTTAATATGCAACGAAATACGAAACCCGTTTTATATGCAACAAGTTGGCCCAGGATCTTGTTCGCCGCCAGTTTAACGCGGGCTTCGCTCTTATCTAGACTGTGCCCGAGAACTTGCAAACATAATATTATTTAGCGTTGCGGGTAAGTCGTGCAACTGCCGCGTTATCTGTAGGGACCTACAGTCATTTAAAACGTCTGTAGGTAGCTGCTATAAACAAACCTGAGATGTCTATGACTCGTGTTGTGGCTATAACAGGATGCGACAGTGGACTTGGATATGCTCTGGCGGCTCGCTCGGCGCGTGAAGGATTGGTGACCGTAGCAGGAATGTTTAATGGACCTGACTCAAAAGCAGCTGAATCCTTGGCTAAATTAACTGCACGTCCTTGCCCTTTAGACGTCACTAGCATGGAGAGTGTCGCCAATTTTGGAAAATTTGTGAGTGATATTCTTGAAGAGAACCCTAGTTACAGTAAGTGGTAATATTGACTATGATTGACTGTGTTTGACGTTGTGTAAGCAATATTGCAGTTTATCGGTTTCTTTATTCGTTTTTTGGTTCTTCCTTTCTTACTAGGACGATTAGGAAAAACCATTAATAAAATCATGTATTGCAATATTACTTGCGTCACGTTTCCAATATTTACTCTACTTACACACATCTCTTTTTTTATAACAACATTGATAACAAGCTTTATTTTATTTTCCGACTTAAGGACGACAAGGATAGCCATCCTTGTCGTAGATTAGATAGATTGAATATCCGCCGTTAAACAAAAAAATAAAGACAGAAGATAAACAAAAAATAGAAGGAAGCGAAAAATTTACCTAAGCAATATTGTCATATTTAGCCAATATGTTATTCATTCAACGTATATATACCACGGAATGAAGTTGATACTTCCGGTGATGCTGGTTTTCAATGAGACTAAAGAGAGTGCGAGGATATAAAGTGCGACAATTATTTTGTTTAATGTTTGTTATGTTTTATCTTATCCTTTGACTAGTTTCGGGCATTTATTAAGAACTAACAAAGTAATTCTTTGATTCAACCATTGCCTTGTGACTAGGGTTGCATGCCGTGGTGAACAATGCTGGCGTGATGACGATAGGTGACTTCGAGTGGCAGACCACAGCCATGCTGGAGTCCACGGTCAATGTCAACCTGCTCGGAGCCATGAGGGTGGTGTCAGCACTGCTGCCCCAATTAAGGAAAAGCGCTAATAAAGTAAGCAATAAGGTTTCTGTCACAAATTTCATTACTGGTTTATTTTGTACAGCCGTGGGTATCCGACTCCATCATCAGACCAGTGGGATTACCATGACATACTAAAGCAGTTCAGTGTAAGTTGAAAAAAAGGGACAGAACTGTATAACGTCTATAGCTCTGTCCCTTTCTCTCAACCTAAACTGAAGTGCTTTACTATTTCACGGTAACCCCCTAGCTCCTAGATACCCTATGACTGCCGTCGGGTTTACTTATAACGTATTCTGAAGGACAATGCCAGGCCTCCAAGCTTTGGCCTTAGAAAAAATTGTGACGGATAGTTATAGAATTGGCTTTATTTGATGTAGAAAAATATTTAAAACAATGCTGTGGTGTTAGCTTTTCCGAAGAACTTGTCTTATTTTACTTTACATTACATACATACATTACTCGCAAGTTGTCTTATTTATAAAGTACCTTAATAGGTGGCTCTATTTTTCGTATAAGTTCCCTAAATGTGTAAGTAATAAAATACTGAATTTAAATCTCATACAAAACAGGTCATATAAACATCCTTCGTATCCGCAGCATTTTTTTAAAGTTTTTGAAGCCAAGATCTGGCATTGTCCTTTCTATTCAGCCCATTTACGATTATGGACATTGACAGACATACGAACGAAGCAAGTCAAATAAATGCTTGTAGTGATCACGGGCCAAACACAATATAAACTCAAATAAAATGGCAAAGAATACGACACCACATGTATGTAACTCTTGAAAAAATATCCGACCACCAAACCAGAAAACAAGAGCGTGCCAGAAATGTGACTGCTACTCGTATTAAGAAAGTATCGAGTAGATTTCGATTTTTATCGTTATTTAAACAGCTACTTAAATTGGACTATGTAGTAATTCTTGTTTAACTATGAGACCAACTGTTTTGAGTTGTTATTTAGTTTTACTTCGTACCTAAATAACAGGATGGAAGGTGGCCATAAGGGGAACTCCTCGCTAGGCATTAGAAACTCCTCGCTGGCCATTAGAAACTCCTCGCTGGCCAATAGTAGGTTTGACCTATACACCCGATATAAAAAGAGGGGTGTGAGTTTAACGTACGTATCTGTATAATTATGTGTGTGCCTGTGTGTTTGTGTATCTGTCTGTTACATCGTACCTCCAAAACGGATGGACCGATTAGGACACTTGTAAAAGGAAGCAATGTGAATCGGGACAATTCTTAGCTATTTGAATATAGATAATGTTAAAAGCAGGCAAACAATGCTGTTATAACTACTTATTCCTTCACACGCAAAAAAAAATTTAGCATTGTTTTACTGCTGTCAACAATGTCAATAGCCAGAAACTTCATGGTCGTGTAATGTGTTAGGATTGAGTTCTTATCTGCCTAGTACTGTAGGTCTCATGAAAATTAGTTGGGCTATTTAAATTATTAGCTCTAGATAGGGCCGTTAATAATTAGAGGAATTGCATCTATTTAATAGTTCTTTATAGCGAGATAAGTCTTCCTAACCTTTTATTTTCTCAGAGCACTTTACAACCCCGTGTCATCAACGTGGCGAGCCACTGTGGCTTGCACCCACTGCCGGGCTTTGCATCCTACAGTGCGAGCAAGGCCGGCATCCTAGCCTGGACTAGAGCTTTGCGCCTGGAGCTTAGCGCCTACGGACTGAGTGCCGTGGCGTTTGTACCTGGTAACCCTGAAAAAATAATTTCCTACTACTCACAGTAGAACAAACAACACTTAAACTAACTGATTATGATTAAAAAAACAAAAAACCGCCTTCAAAAAGCAAAAAATAACTTCTTTAAAATGGTAGGTAAATAGGTCAGTCCAACTGAAGTCTGCTTTTAGTTAAAATATTGTTGGACGCCGACTTCAGTTGGACTGACCTATTTACCTACCATTTTAAAGAAGTTATTTTTTGCTTTTTGACGGCGGTTTTTTGTTTTTTTAAACATTTATTTTATTTTATACTTTTTAGTGATCCTATTTATGCTGTTACGTAGCTCCACTTCTAAATATTAATAAGAAACTATAGAACATTTCAAGCTCGCCGCAGACAACGCCGCGGGAATGTCATAGTCATATTTAAACCTAAATGTGCTTCGTCATAGTCGATCAACTTCCTTTATCGAAATATCTTATCGCCACCCTTGAAATAGGTACCGTTAAGGAGTTCCGGTGGCCATCTGTGGTCTTCATCATCAGTTCCACTTCACCATATAGTACTTTTCAAAAGCAAATGCATGAGTTACAGTGAAAAATACCAAAATCGCTATAGGTGTGCCTATAATATTTGAGGAGTTCTCTTGATTTCTTCATGATCCCATCATCAGATCCTGACGTGGTGACAATGGGACTAACTAGAAAGTATACCCATTCGAACAAAGAAAAAATTTTTCAAATCGGTCCAGTGGTCTTCGAGTAATCGGGGAACATACATAAAAAAAAGAAGAAAAAAAAAAGTATCCCGACGAATTGAGAACCTCCTCCTTTTTTTGAAGTCGGTTAAAAAGTATCATTAGGTTCTTCAACTCAGTTTAAAAAAAAATATTCACTTTTACTGATTGAACATTACTATTTAATTAATTTACAATATTTACCTACCTACAATGCTATACAAAAACGAAAACATTAGTAACATGAAATTTAATCTTTATTTTAATTTACTAACACTTTATTATTATTATGGTCCAAAAATGGCTGAAATAAATGATTTTAATTTTTTGATTTGATTTATACATATTTAAATTTACCGTCAAGTCAGTAAAATTTGGCCGCAACGCCCGCAACCTTTAACTATTTTTGGAGCGATAATAATTACGAACGTTAGGCTCATATACAGACCTAGGAATACACGGGGCGAAATTAAATGTCAGCTAGGGATTGCCTACATCCATAAAATCAATTATCGATGCTTTTCCCATATACTAGTGATCGCTCCAAGTTTTGTCTGTCAAAATAAATGTTTATTGAAAGTATGCAAATGAAACAAAATAACAACATAATTCTGGTTATTTTTTATTTTAAAAGGATTAACCTTAACTCATTATCATCATTTTTTTTACTCCACACAAATTCTGATCGTTTATTTTAACAATAGTAAATGGGAGGAAAAAAATATGATGATGATGGAGTGAAGGTTTAAAAAATTCTTTTAAAATAAAGAATAACCAGAATTAAGAATGTTGCTATTTTGTTTCATTTACATACTTTCAATAAAAAATTATTTTGATAAACAAAACTGGAGCGATCACTAGTATATGGGTAAAGCATCGATAATTGAGTTTATCGATATGGGCAATCCCTAGCTGTCATTTAATTTTGCCCCGTATATTCTTAGGTCTGCTCATATACTATGGTGCAGCAACGCAGTAAAAAAACATATTTATTCGGTTTTGCGTTCAGTGATAAATTCAGGTAATTGATTTATTTGTGGCCAGTTTTCGTTGTTAAGAGTCTGAATGTTAGTTGCGGAAAAAGTAAAATAACACATGCATGGCCCATGGGCCAATAACGTAAGCCTTATCAGTAATTAGGGTGGAATATTGCCTAACATGTCAACATTTGAAATCTTTTGGAGGAGTATTATGAATCGTTATAATCTATCAAGTTATAAGTATGAAGTGTGTAATAGTAATTTTAAAAAGCTTTGTCTCTTTTGCTGCCTAGTGGAACTCTTTGACCCTACTGAAAACGGATAGAAGCCCATGTAACTCGTAATAAAAAAGCGTATAAATCATAATATACCTACTGAATGGGTATTCTAGACTTTGACACTTTTTCACTTGAACCTTAGAAGACAAATAACACTTTTGAGTTTGTGTAATGTGAATGAAGTTTTAGATTAGACTTGTGAAGCTATAGACAAGTGGCTTAACGCTAGCATAAATGATTTTCGAAAACTGATAAAATGTAGGTATAGAATTGAATTAGGCGCTCGACACGACCGTCTCACAGCTTACGTCAATCCTATACATTTTTGATAATGATAACAAACGCCGAATGCATCTTTTCTAGGGCTCAGAGTCGAGTTTTTGTCTATACAACTAGGTAGCATAATCTACCTTAAATATAGGTCACTATTATTAAACAAACAACCCTTAACAACACAAAATTATGGTGGATCGTAATCACGAGGGAGCGCAACTACCCTTCGTTCAACTGTCAAATTACCAGAAACCACTTAGTTAAATTGGTAGTCCATACAAGCCGGTGATTTTACTCAATCTTGATTTAAGCCATGCTAATATAAAATAAATGTTTAAAAAAACAAAAAACCGCCTTCAAAAAGCAAAAAATAACTTGTTTAAAATGGTAGGTAAATAGGTCAGTCCAACTGAAGTCTGCTTTTGGTTAAAATATTGTTGGACGCCGACTTCAGTTGGACTGACCTATTTACCTACCATTTTAAACAAGTTATTTTTTGCTTTTTGAAGGCGGTTTTTTGTTTTTTTAAACATTTATTTTATTTTATACTTTTTAGTGATCCTATTTATGCTGTTACGTAGCTCCACTTCTAAATATTAATAAGAAACTATAGAACATTTCAAGCTCGCCGCAGACAACGCCGCGGGAATGTCATAGTCATATTTAAACCTAAATGTGCTTCGTCATAGTCGCTCAACTTCCTTTATCGAAATATCTTATCGCCACCTTTGAAATAGGTACCGTTAAGGAGTTCCGGTGGCCATCTGTGGTCTTCATCATCAGTTCCACTTCACCATATAGTACTTTTCAAAAGCAAATGCATGAGTTACAGTGAAAAATACCAAAATCGCTATAGGTGTGCCTATAATATTTGAGGAGTTTTCTTGATTTCTCCATGATCCCATCATCAGATCCTGACGTGGTGACAATGGGACCAACTAGAAAGTATACATATTCGAACAACGAAAAAATTTTTCAAATCGGTCCAGTGGTCTTCGAGTAATCGGGGAACATACATAAAAAAAAAAAAAAAAAAAAAAATATCCCGACGAATTGAGAACCTCCTCCTTTTTTTGAAGTCGGTTAAAAAGGGGCTCATAGGCGTAATGGCGTCTGAGACGGCATGAGTCTCGTGTCTCTTTCTTTTATTTCTGGGGCCTGTATTATAAAGTTACAAATTACAAGTTTCCATTTGACACAACCTCGACCAATGACGACCAGTGGCCCGTTTCACGAAGCTACAAGTTACAAATTACAAGCGGATCTCTCTTTCTAGCAAAAGGAGTTAGAAAGAGACTTCCGCTTGTAATGTGTAACTTGTAACTTCGTGAAACGGGCCTCAGGGGCCTGTTTTATAAAGCTACAAATTACAATTTACAAGTTACAAGTTTCCATTTGACACAAACTCGACCAATGATGACCAGCTATTTGAGCAGTGTTGCCAGTTTAGACCTGTAAAAATGTAACTTGTAGCTTTATAAAACGTGCCCCTGGGTCTCTATTCTACTCGGTAAAATCATACCGCTTTTGAAATGTTATCGTATTGTCAACGTTACGAAAACTCTTGACTTGACGGTAGCGGCCAAGTTAAAAACAATACGATACTATTTCAAAAGCAGTATGGTTTCACCGATTCTAGGGCCCTTTTTTCACATTACTAACCTTATTTTACCTACACACATTATCATAAGTCCTCTATTATGCGTTCAAAACCCGTAGGCAATGACCAGCATTACCTGTGGTAGTAGGTGACAGCTATGACAGCTGTTAATTTTGGAAGATGTTCCAAATTTGAATCTCATTTCCTTACAACATTCGATAACGTAATGAAATTACGTTACAGCTGTCATCTCTGTCACGTACTACCACAGGTAATGCTGGTCATTTGCCTTTCGGCTTCTTAACCCATCTTAGAGTACCTACTTACAATATGTGTGTAGATAAAGTATTGTACGCGACTCTGCGTAATTAGCATTACGCAACGGTCACGTAAACTACTATTAGTGCATAATTAACCCCCGACGCAAAGGAATCCGGAAGTGGAGTTTTTAAGGAAAGCTAAGTTTAATCAGAATGGAAAATATCTAGGATTTATGAAAATAGGTTTTGGGCCGTTTAAGGGAGTGTTCTGATATTAGCCGCTATTAGGTATATCGGGGGTTGTAATCGAAAGTGTATACATATTCTTGTACTCAACTGTACCTTTTTCAAAAATACTTATTACTCTGTAAGTTTAAATATGTTTCCCGTACAAGCTGTTAAAACAAGGAGGTAATTCATGGCTTCCCACTCACCGTATACCTACATTGATGATCTGTGATCGTAAGGGGCGTTATAAGATAACTCAAGCTCACGCATACAGTGGCGGATCCACGCGGGTGGTGAAGTACGTCATGACCACCCCCTTCGGCACTCGTAGATACGGGTCAGAAAGTAAATAGTCGTGTGGCATGATCTCGCACTTGACCGAACTTCTGCGTTCAGCAGTTAATGACCACCCCCTAATCTGAAAGCTGGATCCGCGCCTGCACGCATAAGCAGTGTCCAGCTTGTTTGGAATCAATATGGTGGCCTGTATAATAATTATATACTATAACTACCTATAGGTTCCACTTTTTGGATCAAAAATGCTAGTTTTAAAGCATGCAACACGCAAGCCATGTTCCAAACTCAAACGCCCCTTTCATTATGTCCTTCTGACTTTCTTCTAATTATTCATTCAGTTGCAAATCATTTACTTTCAGGTGGTTTCATCGGCTCCAGCAACATATTATCCCAACAAGCTGTTCAATGCAACGATATGCTCCAATGTATGGATCCGGAACAGCGGGCTTGCTACGAGAAGAGAGTGACATCACTCAGTAGTTACCTTCAGTTCGCAAACCAAAATACAAGTTTTGACTCGCTAACAGACATAAATATAATTGAAAGTTTTATTAAGGCGTTGACAGATGAGCACCCCAAACAGATGTATAAAGTGGAATCGTGGAGATACGCTTTCTATTACAGTTTGCTGAAGTTACCTCTACCAGAAGCAGCACATCATTGGTTGACCAAAAAATTCTTGAGTTTTCCAGAAGTTTAATAAACTTCGTTGTTGACCTTAATTAGAAATATTCTTTGTATATATGGTAATGCAAATAATGACTATAGAAATAATTGAAATATTACATAATATGAAATATGATTTTTTTAAGCAAAATGCATTTTTATATGACGTATTGACAAACTATTCGAAAATAAATCAATGAATTAAATAATTATATTTTTACTTTCCCTTGTAACTTACTTCTTGCTCCAAAGATAACTTTGAAAAAGAAGTTAAAAATAAGGTCATTGCCTATTCGGAGTAAACTTTTATTGGCCACATATTACAATACAATTTTTATTTAAGGGAATGTCGGTCCATGTTCAGTGTAAGGTTCCACCTAGTTTCGTAGCCGTTTATACCACTTACGAGGGGTGATCAATAAGTTTTTAGAATCGGTATGAACCTCCTCATCATCTTATTATTTTAATTTGGACTATACCATGGCACTAATCAACGTCAAATTAGAGTTTTTTTTTAACATTATCATTTGTTTTTCTGTGATAGCTAAACAAAAAACATCTGTATGAACCATTTTACAAGACGGCAAAAATAAGAGTTAGTTTTGTAATTATTTGGAGCGGCGTGGAGAAAGTCCTGATGCCCTAATAAAAAAAATGTTATTGAAAATGAAACCTTGGTTTATCATTATGATTTTAAGGATAAACAAGTTATCTTCGCAGTGGACTTTTTTATTTCCAGCTCGGTCACCAACATTTAGGGTGGCTTTTTCGGCCTTTTCCGGGATTATTGAGGCCTACAAATAAATACTGTGATATTAGCTTTTAGCAATTATCAAATAACCTAGGAGAGTTATATGACATTATTCTGCCGTATAGTTAAGGAAAAAAATAAAAATAAAAGTGATTAAAAAACTTTACGTATTTTCGGCAGGAATTATGCTTCAGAGCCATCTAATTCACAAGGATGCTGCTCTCCGACCTAAGTTCAGAACTGATAACCGCTCCCTCTGTTATTTAGCCCTAACTTTTGACTACTACTTCTCACTCACCAATGTTCAAAAACAACTACATTAAAATCACAAGCTGATGATGACTTAGTGAAGGTACAAAATTTGACCTCCAAAAGTAAATATAATTTTTATAGGGGTAAAATAAAACATTTCAATGACGTTAATAAATGTTTCTAAATATAGAAAGTGTGCACATTCCAATTAAAATATAACGATTTACATAATATCTCCCATTTTTTATACCGATTCTAAAAACTTATTGATCAACCCTCGTATCTCTAAAATCGTTTCAAGTAGGTAAGTATTTTTTGTTCAAAGTAATTTGGTGCTATCTCCAAATATTTTCAGGAGGTAGGTAAGTAGGTAGGTAGCGTAAAACCATACCTACACCTATGGTCCTAGCCTAGCCTGCAACAATAGTTTAATGTTTCTCATTACATTAGTCTTGAAATATGATAGCTACTTATAGCGTAAAGCGTTCAGAGCAAATCATTTTAGCCCAAAAAGATATACCCAGCAATAATAGCAGTAAGCTATCATATTTTAAGGATAATGTAATAAGGAAAATTTAACTATTGTTGAACCTAAAGTCTGTTCCTATTCAGACTGCCAATGACAATAACAAGTATACCTGACTGTAATTGTCTTTAGATAGAGGATGAAATAGTAATGAGAATAATGTTAGGTACCTCTAATTAGTTTATTAAAAAGGTTGAATATATATTTATCATCAACATAGTATTATTATGCTGGGTGCGACAGAGACGAAGTCCTCACTTATCAATCAAATCTATTAAACCTCACTACATTTTCAATATCAGAAATAGATCGAAAAAAAAATCTTTATGACAAGGCTCTGTCAGTGTAATAATGTTTTCGGCGAACGTGCTTTGCATCAAAAAATACAATATTAAATAGAGATTACTACCTTAAAATGGACACGAAGACAATGATAAAGTGTATAAATAAATAATATGACTAGGCTCAACCTTCAAAAGTAATAGGATTAGAAATTAGATCTAATTTGACTAGGAAAAGTCTTAATAAGTAAATTGGGAACTCTCTAGAGTCCGCCTCATACCTACTCCGGATTTTATTTATTAGTAATTTAAATTATTGTTATTATAGGTATGTATACGAGTAAATACTAATACCTACACGTGCTCGTAATAATCCATACTAATATTATAAATGTGACAGTAACTCAGTTTGTATGTCTACCCGTTCGTTACACTCTCGCGGCTAAACTGTTGAACCGATTTCGATGAAATTTGGTAAGTATCCATGGAGATAGTTTGAGTCCCAGGGAAGGGCATATGATATAAGTACTTTTAATCCTGGAAAATTGGATAGTTCTCGAGGGAATAGTGATAAACGACTTCTATTAGGACAGAGGCGCGAGCAACAGCTATAACAATCTGTATTGCACAAATATGTATCTAAAATCCACTCTCCACAGGTGATGAATGATAATTATCAATTAAAAATGTGGAAGTGTGTCTGTCCGTTGCGCACTCACGGCTAAAACCGGTAAACCGATTTAATAGAAATAACTTAGGTAAGTACGTACAAAGATTATGTTTAAAATCCCGGGATAATCAGTAGGATCCATCGTAAGAGACCTTTTATACCTAAATGGTATTCCCAGGAGAATAATGATAAGCAAGTTATTCACAAAGCACAGTTAATTTGCACATTTGAAATCTTACTGCGGGTTTACCATTAACGCAAATAGCGCAACATTTAAAGCGTTTTTTGTTATGGCCAAGCTCAAACAGATAGGTAGGAACACATGACATTAATTACTTACTCACTTAGGGCCTCCGGGGCCTCCGAAAATTATTTGATATATAATGAATGAGCCTTTAAAATCAATAAACCAACATATTTCTATGACTGGCATCGCATTAATTTACGAGAAAAATGAGTAATTTTTTTCTGATAATTCGCCATGAAAAAACGTCTTAACAGTTGACAGTTACGTTTTGACATTAATTTGACATTTGTGAATATATTTCACTCGCTAGCTCTTTGCAGTTTTAAATATTATGCCGCTGAAATAAATTGATAGATTTACGTGTATAAATAAATCATATTTAACGTTCACTGGGTATTGGTGGTTAAATAAATCAACATGGAATCGCAAATTGGTCCAGAACCTTGTGACGAAGGGGTATGATTGGTTTATTATTATATTTTACATATCACTTAACCAATAAAGTTTACCAGCTTTTTTCAACTAACCGAGAATTACTAGAAACAAGAAGATACATCACATCCAAGTGAAAGCATAGTCTATTCGGCCTAGCGGCAAGGCAAACGTACTTTCATGACTGTCGTTTCATACATTATTGTTGATTACTTGGTTAAATATGATAAAGGACAACTGCAATACTGTTTCAGAGTATCTTGTATCAACTGCAACGAAAAGTCAAGGTGTTCAGTACAAATCACCCACTTCCAAATAGGGGTTATAATTTAGTAGCCAGTGCCAGCAAGTATGAGATTGTGTTTATTGGATGTCCTGATGGAAAACTAGCAGGCAAGTGGAATTTATTATTCTCAGGCAGGCAGTATGGACAAATGGTAGATGAAGATGCGTGAATCCAACGGTTCCTCAATGTGATAGTTACCTATGTCTAATGCTTGAAACATGTTAGGTTTTGTTGTGTTGTAGGTAGAATTTGCTTGTATTGTTCTCGCTAGTATGTGGGAGAATATAATTAAACTGTATCCATTTGACATTATCATAGGGAAATGATATGAGGAGATTGTTAACAAGTCTTTAAGTTATTATGCCATGTTACATTCTCGGTTATAAAGGTGGCTATTCATTTTAATAATCAGCCTGCTATGTAGTATGAACTTTATACTACAGTTTTGTGTTTGCATCTATAGGTTGATGATTCAAATCTATGCATTAAGGAACAGTGGGGAATCCAGAGGGGGAGGGGGGTCTCCAACTAAGCCTCCACATAAAACCATCTGAGTGGAAATCTTACAATAAACTAGTCGACCTTGATAAAACCTACCCTGAGCATTAAGCCCCCCAAACCAAAATCCTATTTCTGCCACTGCATCTTGTCTTACCTTGGTTGTCATCTAAATAATTAACATTGTTTTATTTCAGTGTATTATTTAAATCAGCTGATTGACAAACAGTGTGATCCACAACATTTGTCAGTGCAACTACAAGAGTCGCCATCATACATCGCTGTCAGCTGTGATCATGAACTCTTGGCTGTGATTGGTTCACAGCTGATAGTCATTTATAGAGTCAAAGATTTTCAAAACCAGGTAACATACATTCATATCATAAGATAACAATTGTATCAGACCTTACATTTTAATATCATTATTTAGAGTAGCATTTGGGGCACTGGAAATATCTGAATGAAAAATGTATTTTTTTATATTCCAGAATGTATCACCGGTATTGTCAATGAAGTGTGATGTGAATCCATCTACTTTTGTCTCGGATTTGAAATGGAATCCATGCATTCCAGATACCATAGCTATTGTATTTTTCGATGGAACCCTTATTGTCTTGCAAGCCAGCAATGGACAAATTAAGAAAGTACAGTCTAAAGCAAGGTTAGTCATGAAGGCCTTCTATTAGTGAATGTGAATACACTTAAGTGTTTTGAAACTTTTCTGACCAGTTTTTCTAATAATTTCAGGTGTCTATGTTGGAGTCCAAAAGGCAAGCAGTTGGTTGTAGGAAACAGTGATGGTTCACTCTGCCAGTACAAGCCTGACTTATCCCCTATGAAGATGATTAGTGCACCCAAGCTCTTTGGAGGAGCACCAATTGAAGCTTTGGCCATATACTGGATAGCAACTTACCAGTTTGCTGTGGTCTATAAAAATTCAACAGATAATAGTCCACCAGGTTATTAGAATTTGTACAGTATTTTTTCCATATAAAATAACTTTTTTGGTGTTATATCAGTATTTATCTCATACCATATATGATTTAGCTGTGTAAATCATCGATTAGTTGCTATTTTCGGTGAGGTGGTTAGCAAAAATAGCAAACATTGAGAGAAAATGGCATAAACATGTTCCGGTGCTTATGTTAGATTTAATGTCCGTTGGCAACTGACAGTTGCTATTTTGATTCATTTGTACTTTTATAGCGGTAACAATTGCACAAACACCCAAAGGAGGTCAGCCGTCATGTCTAAACTATGAGGATTGTTGCTACAGCATAGGATCTAATCGCCCTTGGTATTACTACCTGCAGGGATTGCCGCAATGGTAAGTTGAAGTATACAGTTATGGTTCTACATATAGTCCAACAAGTTTATTTGCAAATGTCCCGGGGGTGGCCGAGGGGAAGGCAGTGTAGTTATTAGTACATTTTCCGCCCCTGCTAAAGCTTAGCATGCACTATGTTTTCAAAGCTACAGAAAATTTTATGAACAAAAGACACCATCTGTACAAGAGCACGCACTTTTTTAAAGTGAGTCCAGCTTGGTGAGTGCAGCAGTGAGACGTGTTTGTTTGTAGTGCAGGAATTAAAATTAAAGCTATCTTGCCTTCAGACTCAAATACGTCGTCAGTAGACTACGGCTTACAATCATGTGTTCAAACTTTTATCACCAACCAACAACACAATGCTCTGCGGAAATCCATTGCATAGTGCATGCACTTCTCCCACCGCCGACGATGAGCGAAGCGAGTAGAGCGTTAAAATAGTCGATAGCTAATCACTTCCCCGCGAACGTCTGTCACCGTAGATTTCATGACCACCACCTTGTTGGTTTTTTTTTTTACAACACTACTCCGAAATATCGGCAAAGATGCTCTAGGTTTCGGTTAGAAAACAGTTTTATGACACAAACTAACAATATTTTTTGCAAGTCTGTTTGCTGTTCTTGACATTTTCATCTCGTGCCAAAAGAATAATACAAGTTGGTTTTAAAAACAAATTAATAATTTTCTTGTATTTCAGGAATATTATACTTTGTGCCTCGTCAAATAGTACGGAAATGGCTACACTTGGCTCACGTGATGGCGCCAGTTGGATACAGTGGTGTCAGGTATGTCGTAGTAGTAGAGAGATTGTATTCACAATGAAGCCTGTAATTCCTAAAAAATATCTCAACAGTGTTGCAGAATGTCGACCAGCTTTTGCATTTATGTTTCCAAGAGCTTACCTTAAGACTTAAAATAAATACTTTTTAAATTGATTTTGTCAGTTACGTTACTATTTCATTATTTACAGACAGATGAAACAAGGCCTGAGCTGCCATTTACCGACAAGAAGCAAGAAAATTATCCTGTTGGAATTTGTATTGACACAGCAGCAATTCATCAACTATCTCATGGTAAATATAATTCTTTTTTTGCCTCTACTTTTACTACAGTAACCTATTCTTTATACTGTTCTGTATGGGTGCCGAACACAAAGTAAGAAGAGTTATTGCACTCCACAAAGTTACAATTTCACTTACTAACACCGCAGAGAATTACAGTTATTGTATTGTACTGTACCCTACAGTAAAGAGAGGTCAATGTACGAAATTCTTCGTCGTAGTCATCCGCGTTTTAACATTTAGTCAATTTATTCATTTCTCTGGGTTTGCAACGTTCATGGACCTTCCCCCCCCCCCCTTAAATACCCCTTTAATATGAGAGACCTGTGGCTCTATTCTACTCTGTAAAAAAGTATTGCTTTGGACATGTCATCGTATTGTTGGCCGCCTCCGTTACTGTCAAGTAAATAAGAGCTCTCGTAACGTTGACAATACACAGGTTTTACAGTAGAATGGAGCCCCTTCAAATAATGTGGGGTCAAAAAGTGAGTGTGACGAATGTAGTTCAATGGTCCTTTAGGTTGGCACTGTGGTAGGTTGTACGTAATTATTCGTCGTCAGGTGAAAACGAGTTGCTACCACACATGCCGCTCCTGCTCGTGGTGTCTCAGACGGGCCTGCTTGTTATCTACAACATCGTCAACTTGCAACCTGAGGCGCCTCAGATCTGCGTGTCGTCTCAACAGCTGGCGCTGCCTGCAGAAGCCATGAAGAGGTAACTTTTTTGTACAGTGTAATATCACGTGAAACAATCTCTGGGTTTGTATAATACTTCTATCTTGCTTACGCTCTTAACCCGTCAAGTGTCCGGCCCTTGATTTACACAAGTTCACGAAATGTCCAGCTGATTTTCGAGATATTTTTATTTTCTGTTTGAGTTTAGAAAAAGGTGAATTGTTTACGGTTGTTATAATTATATTTTATGATTGATATATCAATCTAAAGATAAAATAACAGGCAATGCACGTAGAAAGGAATAAAGATTATACACTTACATTTTACTGATGAAAATAAATGATTCAATTAATCAAATATATTATTATTAGGTATTGATATTTTTTTCATCCGATCGGTTTATTCTTTGACACACTGCACTTAATATATTGCCACATTTCACTTTTCTATTGTTAAACTATCACCATTATAAGTTTACGCGCCGAATTCAACAATTTATTTATCACTAGGCACATAAACAACATCACAATAATTATTTGTTTACGGAGCGGCGCAGGCGGCGGCCATTGCGTTCGAGCACATCTTATTGGGCAATAATTTCGTTTTTATTATTTTTTCGCTTGTTCAGATGCTTGGTTTTTGGGGAAAAAAATCCAATATGTTGCAAAATAAGTGACAAATCAATAGGATTATTTTTTTACACTAGCAGGGTCTTCGTTTACGAAATTTAAATTCCCCAATCACAGCGCCGTCCTGCGCACAACAGTTGTGCGCAGGACACCTGACGGGTTAAGCTAATCTAACAGATTTACCTGAACCCGAAATACTTTTTAAGACCTCTTGCTTTATTTTGATCGAAGTACTTCTAATAATTTAATATTTAATTGTGCTTTTGTGTATCAGTTTGCATCACTTCCGTAAGTACTTACCTATAAAATCTTTTCAACCGTAAAAACATAGTCATGCTTACATGACTTGATGAATGAATCTCAGTTGATGCTTAATGATTCGTTAATTGTTAATTTACTCTTATTCTAGTCTTATTGTGGAATCCGCGCCGAGCCAGCCCCAACCCTCGGCCTTAGCCGCGGCACTGCAAGCTAAGGTAAGTAGGGCCCTCATACGGCATTGCACTGCACTTAATTACATACTTTTTTAATGAATTCGGGTGATATTCGATAATATTATAATAGTCAAAAAAATGTGAAGCCTGGTTTCAAGTTAAGGGCCATTTTATTCAATTCTACTTTGTCATTTTATATGGTTTTTAACTATAGGTGAAAAACTTAAGTAAATGACCTTTTGCATGTAGTTGTAACACATCTGTATAGACCGTTCGACTTTCTATATTTGAAATTTGACGTAAATTCCATATTAATTTTGCACACAACTACATGCAAGAGGTCATTTCCTTTTTTCACCTATACAAAGGATGTCTAAGTTTTAAAAAGGCAATATTTTTACATAAGCAAGAAATTGTGTGCTTTGCATTGAATTTTTATAGACTTTATAGTAAGCTGAATCAATTATTTCAATTTGAATAAAAAAATATTATATTATTTTGACAGCCAGCGCAGCCTCCCCTCCCCACTGTACAGCCGGTGCCCGCTGCGGCCTTCGCTGCGCCTCCACAACCTAGTACGTATGCCATCTAAAATGTACAATCAGCCTAATATGCGGCCTGTTAACCTTAGGTTCAATTCCGTTTGCACGTCATAAAACAATAAGGTTGAAAAGATAAGTCTGTATTCGAAGCGTAGACTTTATTGACATTTTATTTACACAGGAAATTGAAAGATCGTTTATTTGGACGACTGTACAATGGTAGGAAAGAATAAGTAATGAAGTTGCAAACTTTCTTATCATTATTAAGTTGTATATTATATCAGTTTGGAACTTTTGAGAGTATATTTATTTCTATCCTTGACTGTGTCGTGCTCTTGAAATATATAGATGGGGGATAATGCAATATCGCCTAACTACCAAAGCAAGTAAGGTTTACGGTGTTAGTTAACTTTGAAAACTTGTTATTTTTACACCTTATACCACGTAACTAGCAAATTTATTGCTAGTTACGTGGTATGTATCCCCGACGACATCGGAATACACAAGATCGATCTATTTATAAACTTATTATTTCAACAAAGTTTTCCCATTCAATATTACTTTTGATACTTACACAATTATTTGCGTAGAAGATTTACATTTAAAGCCCAGAGCCCTTATTATAAAGTGGCAAAATCAACGATGTTCCATACAGTGAAAGGGACGACAAGTTAGATATGATGAGCGAGAATATTTGTTCCTGAGTCTTGGATGTTTTCTACGTATTAAGTATGTATTTCTCTATATAAGAATTTATATCGTTGTCTAATACCTATAGTACAAGCCTAGAGCTTAGTTTGGGACTAGTTCAATTGGTGTGACATTGTCCCCTGTTTTTTTTTTATAAGTCTCCGTGCCTTTCACTGCCTGGAATTTAGCCGATTTGAACACCTCATTATACGGCCACTGAGCTCTTAACCACCCTGTTTTCAGTTGCAGCCACTCTGCCTCAAGCACACGTGTCGAAACCGCCCGAGTTAAGACCCGCGGTACAAGCACAGCCTCCCGCGCCTCAGGTATGAACTATAGGAGATAGATGCCATATACATCATAGGTAAAAAAACTTTAAGTAAGGGTCCTCTTGCATATAGTTGTGTAGAAAACGAATATGTAATTTACGTCTAATTTCAAATATAGAATGTCGAACGGTCTATACAAATATGTTACAATTACATACAAGAGGACCTTTTCTGAAGTTTTTTACCTATAAGGGCATTTCTTTAAAAGTTTTTACTTAGTTAAGGACTTAAATTAAGAAACGTTAACTTTTCCGCTGAGTTACGAAAATTAGTCGTACATTTATATCTACCTCTCAACGCCAAATAGCAGTATCTCAAATTCAATTAATGAAGTAGATTCAATCCTCACCCGTTAATAATGACTTATAAGCTTGCACTTGCTACAGGAGTTTTGTCTGAGATACCACCATTTGTCTTATAACAGTTATAGCTAATTTTCGTAACTTAGCGGAAAAGTTAACGTTTCTTAATTTTAGTCCTTAACTAGGTACAAACTTTTAAAGAAACGCCCTTAAAGCTTGACCAGAAAAAGAAAACTCTAATGGGGTCGCCACTAATACTTTTTTGTGTTTCGTGAATTGCAATAGAAATGACAATTCATATAATTTCCGCAATATGGCGAGGTTTTTTTTTCTGGTCAGTCTTTAAATTCATAAAGACCCCCGATTCAGAACTGATATCTCTCAAATGGCTAAACCGATTGTCATTCAACCTAGCTAAGAATCATCCCGATGAAACTAGCCTTCTTTAAAAAAAAAACATCCTCTGTCGCACGAATAAACTGGTTCAACTATATAGCATTTTATTATATTTCTCTTCTGTCCGACTTTACCCCTACATACTTCACTTACACAATGTCAAAAATCCACAGTGTTTGTATTAAATTACCATCTCCTGTTCTCACGCTTGCTTCCTGGAATTTTACTTACATCGGTAAGTTGTTTAAACATTTTAAGGCTCAAAAACCTGCCCCAGTACAACAAAAGGATCAAACGCAAGAAATAAACGCGGCTCTGAAAGCGGAACAAGAGCTGGCTAATAAACAAAAAGCTAACCAGGAGTTGAAAAGCATGCTGATCAGAGAAGTGAACGAGTTTCAAATGGAGCTGTATAAGTTTGTGTTGAAAACGCGGCAGTCGCAGATGCAGGTATTTATTTAGAAATAAGTTCATCAACATTTTACTCACGAACTTTTTTTTGCCTGTGAAGTTCTGTCACTGGAGCTTCAGACGAACAGGAAGCACTACGCCGGTCTGACGCGAGCAGAGCGCGTAATTTCCACGCATAATAAAATAATCAAAAATAAATAAATGTGAGGAGTCCCAGAAAAAAAAACCTACTGCGGTTCGCGCTGCACAACGCGCCGCTCAACGATCCGCGTAATACTCATATAAGGGCAAAATGAATTGCAATAATAAGCAACTTTTAAGAGACATGTTAATTGATCTGCTAACAGTAGAAAAGGTCCGCGACATTCAAATCGATAATTTTACAATCACTAGTACTGCCTCCTAAGAAAAAAATGCACATGACACATGAACAATATAAATCGTTTTACACATGCCACCTTATTATGCCCCTTCATGTTTTAATATGTGATAAATCACACATTCACCTTTAATTTTTAAAAGGGCAGAATAAAGTTGTAATGCTGTTTTCAGTTTTACCGCGACCTCCTGGCCATGACCACGAATGCCGACCTTCAGAACATAGACGCGGATTCGATAAAGAAGGAGTGCGATCTGGACGATCTGCGCAACACCATTATTGCGCAAAAGCTGGACTTGGTGCGCGCATGCGCGGTGGTGGCCGAGGCGCGGACGCATTCCAAGTAAGTTACTTAGGACACAGGCTTGACATTGACAGATGTTAGAATGAGGTTTTAGAGAAATCTCATAGACGGTACGGTACGTACTTCAAAGTTGTATCGATGCAATATCACTAAATTGGGGCCTAGAGACTATAGTTGAGCAACACGCGCGCGACCAGATTGTCGGCTGTCACTACGTAGTTGTCTTATTCGACTTTTTGGAATAGAAAATTAGATATGAGTATTTTATGCTTTGTTTTCTCTAAAGTAAAGCTATACAAAAAAGTTAACTTTTGCTAAAACCGTTTTTTTTTGGTTTTAAATAATGTTTTTTAGTGGTGCTCGCTATCACCATCTTATCCTCTAACCTACCGCCAAGCAACAGTGTTCGCATTGTTGTATTCCGGTGTGGGGATAAGACAACCGGTGAAATTACTATCATAGAGACATTCCATCTTAGTCCTCAGGGTTGAAAACGCATTGGCGGTTTTAAGATTGTAGTCTTGAGAAGGTGGCCTTGTGTGCTCGTTCGCCATATTCATGCCATCGCGCACCGAGGGTTCCGTATTTAAGATAATATGCTTGGTAACCGCAAAAGAAAATACTTATTTTGTTATAAACTTTATTTTCAATGTCATAAGGCTCATTTTGATTAGCCTAAAGTTTAATACAGATTTTCAAAGCTTTTTTGTTATTTCCCATAAACTGTAAAAAATGAACACTTCATTTTATTTTTCCCATAAAAAATAAGGGAAAATCTATACGGCAGGACTTTTTCAGATTTTTTGATGAATAAATTTCGGAGATAAGGGGGGGGGAACCGTCATTTTTTGTACATTATTGTCTATAAATCAAAAAGTACATAACAGAAAATTAAAAAAAATTAGTTTTGAACTGTGCAGAGCAAGCCCTTTCATATGACATCCCATTTACTATAATCTAACCACATTCATTTTGCAACCCCCCATTCTAGACCCATTTTCAATTATTTATAAAATTAATTTCATATGTTTTTACTAAAAACAGATGCGGGCAAGCAAGTTGTACAAATACTCCAAATTTTAAGTTGATAGCATTCGTAGTTGCTGAGAAAACTTGTTGTGACATACAGACAGACAGACAACGAAGTCTCACCATAAGGGTTCCTTTTTTAACATTTCGGTACAGAACCCTAAAAAACAGTATCGCACTGTCCCTGGTGTATTTGTGTGTCTTGCTGTATCAACTACTGGAATAAACGAACGATCTCCACTATGTTCTCTTACGGCCATAAGCGGTAAAAACCATCATTATAGGTTTATTTAACCTTTTACTGACGTGGTATTTGTCTCATAGACGTCATGACTATTATTTTGAACTTTTTCGCCATGGCCTAAGTGTTACTTTGAGAGACCACTTCGTCAATTAAAGGTTAACGTTTTCACACTCTATAGCGCAAAGGATCTAGACCAGTGGACGCAAGCGGACCCGCTCACTACGAAGCGAGTGGCGTCGGTGAAGAAACTCGCCTACTACGTGCAAACGCAGCTTGACCAGGCGCACCGCGCGCTCGACTACAAGTGGAACCAGCAGATTGATAGGGATCTCAAGTTGAGCAAGTTAGTATCTATTTAAAGCATCTTATTTCACCACTTTACCCGCTGGTGCGGGTCTCCAGCCTAGACTCTGGGGCTTCAGTAGGGTAGTACTACTATGACTCGGTTGCAAAATTATCGTCTCGCAAAATAACTACATCGCTTATGTAGACTACAAGCGATTGGTCATTTTGCGAGTCAGTAATTTTGCGACAGAGTCATTCTACTACTAACCAGCTTCAGCCTGCATATTTGCCGTCTTCATGCCATAGAAAACAATGGCTAGATCATGTCTCTGTGAATTTCTTACCTTACAAAACCATCAAAGGTATTCGTTAGAGTTATCAGAGGAGAAGGTTCGATAGTACATAATAGAAGGACCAATATCTCGAATTTAAAGGAATTAAACAGATATATCCTTTGTATATGACCTAATTTCTTTAACCGCACTAATAACCCTAATAATATCTTATTTATATTGGGCCTAGCGTTAACCTCTACAAGCTTACTGTGGAGAATTTGTAACGGTATATAACTAAATTTTAAATAAACTAATATACTACTTTATACTAATTTGGGTCGTAACCAAAGCTTGGTTTCATGTCAGTTGAATTCATTCTGATAATACAAAAGTATTATTCAAATTTTAGTAGTAAATTGTATGGGAAAAACGCAAGCGTCCCTAATTATGTGACCACCACTGTACATATTTAGTATTAACAAAGTACAGTAATAAATGGTTACCCATGCTTGGGCGTTTCAGACCAGGGCACAGGATGACCAGGCCGATACTCGACGACGTCTACCAGCCACTAGTGAGGCAGCAAGAGATCCTAGGCCGGCAGCAGGCGATGCTCAAGACGCTCCGGAGCACGCTCAACGAATGCAATGTTGCCCCGACGTTCAAGTCCACGAACATACTCAGAAGCACGCCGTTCAAGTAGGGTTCATTTTAATTTTAACTTGATTAGTAGCCTCTAGCCTGCAATGTAATACAATCTTATTAGCAGTGTGCTTAAAGCAAATTACAGCGTATCAAAATAAGGTCGGTTATCAAATACTTCTTTAGGTTAATATTGGCATAACTCTCATTGACACATAATGCCGCATGTATAGACAGCATTCAGCAAAAAATGAGTTATTATTTTACACTCAAAAATGGCTTTTTCATTTTCGAGGGACATGCCATTTAACACTTATAAAGGTGGTTGTTTTTGATCGATATCCATCAATAATTGATTTATAATACATAATGACACTTTAGAAAATCATAGATCACTTTATACTTGTCGATAATATGTGAAGAAACTTACAGAGATCCGCTCTCAAAGCTGACCAAGAACATTTTGAATATGAGCATTGAACCACAAAAGAACGAAGACAGAAACCCACTTACGCCCCAAAAGTTAGACGCACTGAGGGACATGCTGTCAAATCACAAGACAATAAAAATAAAGCCAGTCAATGTGGAAATGCGGCATCACTTGGCGGCAATGCGGACGAACTATGAGAAAGAGAAAGCTGGTGAGAAGTTGCCCCTGAAACTTGAGCCACAATCTCCTCCCGTTCAACTTGGTAAGTCAATTTAATCCAGAAATTCTACTGACGTATCGTATTAACAAACATATTTTACCGCAATTTGAGATTATCAGACAGTGCATCATAAAAAATCTGTTGGGTTAAAGTGTAGAGAAGAACTCGTTAACCTCCCATAAAGGCGTATATGAGCGAAGTAAATAGCGTGACAGATGACTTGTTGCAATTAAGGCCAAGAAATATTTGCTGGGTTTTACATGAGCCTTTTTTTTTCTTTACCACGAATCACATACATGTACACCCATACTTCTTTTCTATCCATGACATCTGTATCATAACTAAGCAGAGGAAATTTTGAGCAGAATTATCAAACAAGTATTGATTTCGTTCATTGATAAAATCACTGATCGAAATACAAAATAAAAATTTGTCACCTAGTTATCTCCCTAAGATGTAGAAAAAACCTTGTAAGTATAAGCTATTTGAAAATTCCTTTTGTAATTAATTTATCTAAATGACTTGTTTTAATATGTGTTGGCATGTTTGAGGTTATATTTTGTACTGCGTTGACAGCTGTCAAATCGGGCCTCTTACCATGGCGCGACTATAGCGATAACTTGTTTAGGTGACAAGTATGGATAGGTGACAAGTATCAATATACCAAATCAAAACTCATCACATGATTTTGCACTAACAATTCCAAAGTCCGATCATAACTAAAATGTAACCATAATAACCCTATACACAACTAACTTACCCCACTTTCATTACAAGTGTATTTCTCAATTGCACTTTAGTTTATGATGCCTACGCAGAATCAAAAGCGTTAAAGGAGGAGATTAGCAAGGTTCATCAAGAAATAACTAAACCAGCTTTGGCTGTGAAGACTATTTATCGCCCCAAATCTCACTGGTTAGGTGCAAGTGACGCATCCAGTTTTTGGAGTAAAGGTACATAAGTTACAAGATCCTGTTATAGTTGATAAACTTTATGTTGCAGGAAATATGACTTTGATTTGTTCGCCGTCGTCCTTTAGTTGATTGACAGGTCTATTAATTAGCATTTTTATTAGATGTGCTTATGTTGGTAAAATTATAGCTTGTTGGAGAATTAACACTTCAACATTTACGATACATTATCCGTAGTATGCACGTACATTTGGAAATATTAGCACCTCTATTTAATGTTATGACATAAAAAAAACCAACAAAAAATGTCCAAATAAACCTCTTAGCTCAATTTTCAACCCATTATTGTTAATAACCAAGGCGTAACCTCGTAATTTTTATATCTCTCACAGCTGAGCCATCATCAGGGTTAGTGAAGCCAGCAATCAAAAATGAAGTGGAGCAACCGCCCACCCCCTCGTTCACCCCCATCATAGCGAAGCCGGTCGCCGTTCCACCTGTCGCCAGGACGCTGTTTACCAGTGGTAAGAGAACTTTGTATGATTTACATATCTAATAATTAATTCGTTTGATTTTGTTTTCTGTGTTGCCATTCTTTGTTTTATATTCAATTTAATCTGTTTTTTTTCTTGTGATCGTCGAATAAATGTTTCTATTCCTATTTCTATTTATTTCTTTTTAAGACTTTGTATAAATAGATATATAAACCAAAGACACACCCCGAATAAAAAAAAAACTCTAATTGGTTCATCCAATTGGGAGCTACAATGCCAGACACACAGATAGACGCGTTAAACTTATCATACCCCTCTTGTTGCGTCGGGGTTTAAAAGAACGGAACTATTGGGCTAAATATTATGCGAGAGCCATTCTTAAATATTTACATCTGTGTTTTTTATTGATATTCTGCCTAAGCTCTTTTAAATGTTCTCATCAATATACGCACACCAACTTTCCTACTACATCCGCTAACCCTTGCAAAATATAAATACTCTCAGGTGTTCCTTTTACCAAATTCTTCTTTCAGAGACAGAAAAAGAACCAGTCAAACCACAAGCCCAAACTTTGGCACCCAAACAACCGTTAGGTACAACGACCGCGGCTAGTACCGTGTCGGATAATACGCGCAGCTTGCTCAAAGACATGCTTCAGACCAAGCAAGTTACTGTCAGCCCCAAAATCGATGACATGAACAGTTTCATGGGCCAGAAGATTTGCTCGCCGTCATCTTTTAACTGTACGTTTATTACAAGATACAAAAGCAAATGTATGCTATCAGAGATCGGACTCTGTGGAGATAACTCCCAAATTTTGAATTATTTGATTTCTTACTTTAAATTTTATTTTGATTCCTAACAAGACAGTAAGAAAAATGAAATAAATTTAACTTAGGTAGATTCACATTTTATGGATGTGTGACATTTTTTTATTTAATACTAGTATACAGGGTGGCCGGAAGACTGACGTCCAAAAAAAAAATTTTGGTCCCTCGTGTCGTGGGGTATCCGAATCACCCCCATGTATGTTCCGCGATTTTTAGTATTTTCAGAGATATATTTTCGTAATTCCTTATGTCCATGTTATGAAAAACCCTTAAGTTCATGTATTATTTTAATATTTTTTCATTGGTTTCTTACATTGATAGAATAATTATGAATTTAGGATTTTTTTTAAACTACATGCCAGTTTTTTTTCATGATGACTTTTTGTGTAAACAATAAGGAAAACTTACCAAAATTCTGATTAAAATAACCCATATCTCCGAAAATATTAAAAATCGCGGAACATACATGGGGGTGATTCGGATACCCCACTACACGAGGGACCAAAATTTTTTTTTTGGACATCTGTCATCCGGCCACCCTGTATAATATAAGGTAAGCTAACTAGAATTAGAAACTAAAATAAAAAAAATATTTTCAGTTTCATCGGTTATTGTAGCGACGCCTACTTCATTTACTTCAAAACCGATATCGGAACTAAACAACATGTTCAACCAATTCTCACCACAAGCTTTCGGTTCGGATCCAAAATCAAGTGAAACTGGCGAAACAGACCCAGTTGTACCACAAAATTCTGGCACTAAGGAAAAAGAAGAAAAACAAATGACAAATCTATTTGCAATGAAAACTTCAACACCGTTAAAAGCAAGTTCTCAAAATGTAGCGGATGTTTTGGCAAGTTCTAAAACTATTACCTTCAAAAGAGTTGACGTTGTGAAACCTGATCCGAAACCTGAAAAATCTACTGATAAATCTAGAGAAAACGTGCCACATAACGTTGAGAATGTGATTCTTTCTATTCCAAAGATAGTTAAAGAAGAAAAGAAAGACGAACCTAAGGCACCTCAGGCGTTCACCAGTGCTTTTGCAACATCTGGTTTGTACTTTTTACTTATAAAATAATAGTGTGATACTAAATGACTTTACAATTTAATTGTATCTTCTATTTTAGGTGATACTCAGAAACCCTTACAAGTTCAGTCAGATAATAAAACAGCGACTACTACACCGACGCCAAAATCAGAGGCTTCTGTGACTTCATCATCAAAATTAGGTTCTGCGAATGGTTCTATAACTGGTAAAGCTAGACCGATTTATTATGATGCAATTTTTCTGTATCATTGATTGAAGTTGTATATAATATTTTCCTTTTTCAGTGCCTAAACCGCTTTTGAACTCTGGATCTACCGCAGTTTCTTCATCAGCTCATGCAGTCACTTCCGAATCAGTAACGACGGCAAAACCAAAAACAATTTCAGCAGCTACATCTTTATTCGCAAATACAGCTGCATCTACGACCATAGCGTCTCCTACTAAAACTGAACCTGTTTCTATACTTGCATCAGCGGTTTCCACAACTACCATTCCATCCGCGACCAAAACTGAGTCAGGTTCAATCTTTGCTGCTGCCACTTCCACGCCGTCAAGTATATTTGGAACATCAAATACTTCATTATTCGGTACACCAGCGACTACGCAGAGTTCTATTTTCGCGGCACCTTCAGTGAGCGAAGCAACAAAAAATACCAGTGAAAATAATTCAACGACGTCAACACCATCAACTCCTTCATCAGTTTTTGGATCGTCTGCCAAATCAGTTTTTAGTTCTGCTTTTGCGACCGCTACCACTAGTTCATCTGTCCCTGTTAGTACTGTTTCCACGGCCCCTTCAGTATTTGGTAGTGCTGCTTCTACGCCTTCGAACGCATTTGGTGCTGTTACTGCAACCACTCGAAGTGAAATGGATTCAACTACAACTACCACACAATCATTATTTAGCACTCCAGCAGTAACTTCGGCGTCTATTTTTGGTTCTGTGACATCAACAACACAACCGTCTGTTTTCGGCGGTACTCCAACTCAGTCTTCTGTATTTGGGACCCCCAAGACTCAGTCTTCCTTATTCGGTGCCACTACAACGACTCAGTCTTCCGTATTTAGTGCCACTACAACGACTCATTCTCCCGTATTCGGGGCTACTACAACGACGCAGTCTTCCGTATTTGGGGTCCCTACAACGACTCAGTCTTCCGTATTTGGAGCCACTACAACAACTCAATCTTCTGTGTTTGGGACCCCAGCAACTACCCAGGCGTCGTCTATATTTGGGAGCCCAGCGACCACCCAAGCCTCCATATTTGGGAGTCCAGCGACCACCCAAGCCTCTGTATTTGGAAGCCCAACGACCACCCAGGCCTCTGTGTTTGGAGCCGCGCCGACAACGCAAGCTTCTGTCTTTGGCAGTCCGCAAGCAACTCAAGCTTCTGTGTTCGGTAGTCCAGCTACTCAAACGTCTGTATTTGGTACGCCGACACAAGCGAATCAGACATCTGTTTTCGGTGCCCCGGCACAGACGTCAGTTTTTGGCTCTCCGGCACAAACACAAGCGTCAGTATTCGGCAGTCCGACACAGTCAACTTCTGTATTTGGTAGTCCTACACAAACAACACAGAGCTCTGTATTTGGGACGCCAACACCTACTACGCAAGCTTCCGTGTTTGGGAGCCCTGGTCAGGGCTCTGTGTTTGGAGCCCCCACTACTACTGCCAGTTCCTTGTTCGGTGGTGGAGAAACTTTGTCTTTTGGTTCGGTTAATATTTCGTCGAACGGCACTCCCGCTCAGAGCGGCGAAAGCATATTTGGAAACGGGTAAGATACAAGTGCATTTCACCTAATCTTTTTAAAGATATGCCGTTAGTTTCGAAGTGGACTGAATTGAAATGTGTTTTTACTTTTGATTATTTTAGCTCATCTGGCTCATCAGTGTTTGGTAGCAGTAACAACAACGTTTTTGGTGGAAAGTCTACCTTCGGCCAATCGACACCCTCAGCGTCGTCCATTTTCGGCGGAGCGGCTAGTTTCGGCCAGACTACACCCGCCGCTAGCCTTTGGGGCAGTAATAATAACACCGGGGGAGGATTTGGGTCCACTGGATTCGGTGAGTACTCGTGATAAAAGAAAATAACAAAACCCGAAACTAAGACGACCTCATTTTGCCAATCTTTACAATCTGTGAAATTCCGATGTAAGGACAGCTTTTGAGGCCAAGTTTTAGAGATAAGGCAATTAGATTATCTTCATGTTTGCTGTTGCATTTGCGTACAGGCCAACAATCAACCACACAAGCTTCGTCAGTTTTTGGCACTGGCAGTTTCAGCACACCGCAGGCCGGGCAAGGCTTCGGTAGCTCCCCAACACAACAATCTGGTAAGTTGATGTTATTGCCGTCACCACAATAGTGTTTTCAAGGCTCGACGACGAGTTCAACTACTTTATTTCTACCCGACTGCGGCTGAAGGACGGTTATGGTTTTCGAGCGTATGTATGTATGCATGTCTATTTCTGTGGCTCGCTCTGCAACCTAAACGGCTAGATGGATTTTAACATTATCAGGTGTCGTTAGATTTGTTTTGGTTGTGCGAGTGTCATTAGCTATATTTTGATCAAAGTAAAGAGAAGGGGGGTTATTTTTTTTATTCATGGTGGTACTTCACTTGGCGTTGCGTTTTCGCGTATATATTTAACAGATAATCGCAAGGTGTACTCGGCACAATCAAAACATTGGCATTAATTCGCCTTTTTGATAAACAAACGTAAGAGCAAATACGCGTTACCGCATCATTGTCAGTTTTACGAATCTCATCAAAATAGCCGAATAGTTTATTATACAAATACGGTTAGTAAGTCCTCTTGACGTGACATGGCTATATTCATATTAATTCTAAATTACAAACTCAGTTTTTTAGAGGGAATTGTTGAAGTCCAAATAACGAACTATTGTTTTGTTACAGGAGGTTTCGGCAGTGGTTTTGGTGGTAAAGCAGTATTCGGACAGCCAACTGGGTAGGTTCTGTGGTTCCTTATCACAGTGATAATCTTTACATAGTACGAGTATAAAACAGTGTTGCTCCCGCTGTCGGTGCGCTTAGATCTTTTAAACTACGCAACGGATTTTGATGCAGTTTTCAGCAATATAACTATTGCTGAAAACTGTATGATTCAAGAGGAAGGTTTTTATGTATAATAACTTCTGGATTATGTGCGGGTGTGACGGAAAACTCACGTAAACCGAAGCGGGTCGCTAGTAAGGTATAAAAAATACGTTCGAGGATTTTGAGGCGACACTTAAATTGCGTATTAGTCAAAAAAAAATCTTACAAATTTAGCTCTGTGTGGTATCTTTGCTTACCCACATAAATCAAGTACGATTTCCACGATTTTTGAATAAGTTGTAATTATTATGATAGTTTTTCGTAAAACTACAACGTATGGTTCATTTATTTTTTTATTTTTTCTGTCCATTGTAAACCCGACTAGGTTTAACCTGTGGTATGCGGAAGCACTGATCGTGCTCAATTTTCATACATATTTTTTTTAAGTTACATTTTCTTGTACAGAATTTTAATCTGAAGAGACTGGAACTTGGTACTTTTTCACCCTCAAGCACACCAAAGGTAGGTAGAGAAAGGTTACCACATTTTGTATGCAAATTTTACGCATCAGAATCCTCGAAGACTGTTTAATTCATGTGTAGGTAAGCCTTATAAGCTGTGTGTAGGCCTTGTGGCCGACCTTATAAGTAGCTGCACACTATAGTGCTTTGTCACTTTAACTTCATGTTTTAACTGCTGCCTTAATCTGATAAAGTGACAAGATATAAAAGTGAGCAGCTAGTTACTCATAAAGCCAACTGTACCGAAAGGTGGTAAAAGTGTTACATATATCAGACATTAACGATACCATACATGTTTCGGACTCCTCAGGGGTCCATCGTTCCAACGCATGGTTACACTGGTTATTTTAGCATGACTTACTTTAATTTTGAATGAGGATATTATTGATTTTAGTTATAATTTTAACTAGACAATAACTAAACATAAAACCTTGTTTTTTTTATTAAATATAGAAACTAATTAGGGCGATGGAACCAATAATGAACAAGGACCAATGATGCACACTTGATTCTTTTGGTACAGAAGATAAACGTTATTCATTTATTTTGAGACAATCAATTTGTGTCTTTGTATTAAGAGTTAAGTGTCCATTATTGGTCCCTTCAGCTAAAAGTGTCTAACATTGGTGCCGTCACCCTAAAAATAGACCCTGGTTTTATACAATATATTTAAAAATGGATTTACATGAATTTGGTATTTTAATGATAATTTTATCCCTACCTAGTAAATAATTCGGCCAGTTCCGACATGTTGAAGGCTTTTATAACAAATCCTGAAGGTGAAATAAAGTAATCTTAAAATCTGAACGCTTCAATAACCCTGTTCCTTGATACAGTTTTTTAATGACATTGTAAAAAAATTGTATCCCAATTTGCCATTTTATTTCCTAGTTTTGGTTCTCCAACCGCCGGGTCCGGGTTCGGCGCGCCGGCCGCGTTCGGCGGCTTCAGCAAGAGCCCCGGCGGCGGGTTCGGCGCGGCGCCGACCTTCGGCGGCGGCGCCTCTTTCGGCGGCGCGGGCTTCGGCAGCACCTCGCCGGGATCCGTGTTCGGAGGCTCCACCCAGGCACCTGGTAACCAGATGTTGAAAAAAATATTTGAAACAGACATAAATTGGGGGGGGTCTTAAAAATTCTCTATCCTCCTAAGGATACAACAAAATTTGTCAATGGAATATGAATCTATTATGAATAAACCGAAGTCAAATTTCTAATTTGAGCACAATTTAATGATGAAAACAAAAGAAATTTCACTTTATTTCCTTTGCACTAGATATTCTTCGACGGCCATATTATGTACCTGCTACTTTAAGTACAAGGCGCCTTAGGACGTCACGGGCATCTGAGCCAACTTATCATCAGCCGTGGTCTGTGAGCTGGTTGTCATTACCAATGCCGTAAAAAAACGTTTAATATGTACCTATACGTTTACTCAGGTTTTGGCTCTCCAACCCAATCGAATGCTACGTTCGAAAGCTTAGCAACGCAAAACACGCTCACGTTCGGAAACCTCGCACAGCAGACGCCGCAGCAAGCGCAGCCTGCGCCTAGCTTCAACACGTAAGTAGAACCGATCTGTCATGTTATGCGTTAAATTTCCTGAATTCTGGCTGAAAGAGGTCGTACTCCGGCGAGTTTTGGGATAGCCAGCATCAATCAGGATCATGCTGTTTCATGAACTTGGTTAACACCTTAGTTTTAAGTTTAATAATGTTATGTATGTTAGTCTATCTGCTTGGACAGATATTTTATAATAATCCAAACAAGGGTAATTTGGAAATAGTCATCTTAACTCACTTTTTCTTAACATTATTCCCCTGATACCATTTGAGCTCAGTCAGGACGGAACAGAATCATACTGTCAAAACGAACGATAGACGGTGTAGTCTCAGCACAGAATATAATAGAAACATTTTATTTAGGGCAACAAAGCCTATAACTATAGTCTATGTCAATTAAAATTGCCAAAGATGTAAACAAATTAGTACTGTTTCACACATAACCTCGAAAAATTATCAAGCGTGTTTTTATTCAAAATAACGTATAATTAATAATTATTTAATCGTAAACTTAATGTGAAAGTAAAAATCAAGTGTATAAAACCTCACTTGATCTTTAAAAGCACGTGATTATCTAGCAATAATGGTAAATTGGTTAGTTTGGTTGTGTTTACATCTTTGCCAATTTCAATTTTTCACAGACTATGTATAGTTATAGGCTTTGTTGTTGCCCTAAATAAAATGTTTCCATTATATTCTGTGCTGAGACTACACCGTCTATCGGTCGTTTTGACAGTATGATTCTGTTCCGTCCTGACTGAGCTCAAATGGTATCAGGAGAATGATGGTAAGAAAAAGTGAGTTAAGATGACTATTTCCAAATTACCCTTGTTTGGATTATTATAATTGTTCGCTCAACGACACCACATACTAACGGTTTACCTGCAGTCCTAAGTGCATCAGGCCGCCTGCTTGTTCAGAATCTGTGAAGAAGTGTGAAACCTTTAGAGTTTTAGAGTAACTTGATAGCCCTTTAACTTGAAAACTTTCATCATATATTTTTTTGTCATTCTATTGTATACGTACAAGTATTTATTAAAACTAAACTCATATAATTAAGGTATTTTTAGGTGTTCTTCTTTATTTACTAACAGCCAGTTAAACATGAATTAATATAACATTATTTTCCTCTAGATCTCCGTCGTTCACTGGCTGGCGAGGCTGATCACAGCTCCGCAGGGGGCATTGTTTTCGCACGAGACACTTCCACGGACCCAATAAATAAAACTATTAACCTTAAGTAAAACAGTGACGTCTTGTATAATCATAATTTGAAGTGAATCTTGAATTGTTATGTAATTATATCATGAAATTAGTGACTTTAATTATTGTTTTTTTTTGTCCAGCCATGGCAGCCAATGTTTTCATTTTTATTTTTATTAAAACGAGTTTTTATTGTAAAATAGCCACGACGTATTTCTGGCTCCTAAAATAATTAAGTTTTAGGGTGATGGCACCAGTGTTGGACACTTTAAGCTGACAGGCACCAATAATGGACACTTACAAACGTAATTGTTGCAAAACCCTTATCTTCTGTAAAATAAGAATCAACTGTCCGTCATTGGTCCTCGTCTATTACTGGTTCTATAACCTAAGAACTTGCTTATTCGAACCTTAATAGTAGATTCACTCCATATTACCGACGTGTAAAAGAGCCCTCATGTGACCAATTTACTGAATAAATATTTTGAATTTTTAAACTTGAACTCCCTGGCACAACTACCGAATAGATAATAGTGATATAGATGGGACCTATTCTCCATTTGTTTAGGTATTTATTTAAAAGTTTAAAAAACCATGTGATATTATTATTACAATACAGTTTTTATGAGTTGTTTAAGAGGATTGTGAAGCTAAAAATGTCCATACAAAATGCGATAACGTTTCTCTCATCCTAGTCCGATTTTTTAATACCTATCACCTTTCATATCTTGCATAAAGACCCAGTTTTGTGATTTAATTAAAAAAATATAAATTTCAGATTTTTCTCTCCTACTTGTATAAGACGGTATTACTTTACCAATTTCATAGTTCTAGGGCAACGGAAAATACCCTATAAATTTTGATTCCCTTGAGAGTGTCGAAATAGACGTTTTTTGCGGCATAAACGGCCGTATCTTTTTTTACGTTATCTTAGAAGTTTGATTTTTATCATTTAAATTACAGAACTCCGTCGCATGGTTTGTATCAATGTAATAAGATTTAAAAAAAGTCAAAGAAATAAGGTGTAATACGAGTTTATCTGAACTGTGCTGTGAAACCACTCGTCTGATGACTAAGAAGCCATAACTATACAGCCTCGTACCAATTACTTATATGATTTTTCGTCAATAACCTACATAAAATCCAAATTTCAACTGTCCTTGCAGTGTTTTTGCCTGCGGAAGAGCTATAAATAAGACAAATTTAACTTACTTCATACTTTTTAATGAGTACCCTTACCATGAGTTACAATTTACCGTACTCGCTAGCGAGTCGAATGCTCTGTCTCTTTGCATTATTGTAAATAGAGTGCGAGGGACAGAGCATTCGGCTCGCTAGCGAATACGGTAATTGTAACTCATGGTAAGGGTACAGCACTCTAGGCTAAGCAAGTCACGAATGTAATTCCACAGAGCCACAGTATAAATAGTAGTTCGTCTGCAATCGCTAGCGAGTACGGTAATTGTAACTCATGGTAAGGGTACAGCACTCTAGGCTAAGCAAGTCACGGACGTAATTCCACAGAGCCACAGTATAAATAGTAGTTCGTCTGCAATCGCTAGCGAGTACGGCAATTGTAACTCATGGTAAGGGTACAGCACTCTAGGCTAAGCAAGTCACGAATGTAATTCCACAGAGCCACAGTATAAATAGTAGTTCGTCTGCAATCGCTAGCGAGTACGGTAATTGTAACTCATGGTAAGGGTACAACACTCTAGGCTAAGCAAGTCACGGACGTAATTCCACAGAGCCACAGTATAAATAGTAGTTCGTCTGCAATCGCTAGCGAGTACGGTAATTGTAACTCATGGTAAGGGTACAGCACTCTAGGCTAAGCAAGTCACGGACGTAATTCCACAGAGCCACAGTATAAATAGTAGTTCGTCTGCAATCGCTAGCGAGTACGGTAATTGTAACTCATGGTAAGGGTACAGCACTCTAGGCTAAGCAAGTCACGGACGTAATTCCACAGAGCCACAGTATAAATAGTAGTTCGTCTGCAATCGCTAGCGAGTACGGTAATTGTAACTCATGGTAAGGGTACAGCACTCTAGGCTAAGCAAGTCACGAATGTAATTCCACAGAGCCACAGTATAAATAGTAGTTCGTCTGCAATCGCTAGCGAGTACGGTAATTGTAACTCATGGTAAGGGTACAGCACTCTAGGCTAAGCAAGTCACGGACGTAATTCCACAGAGCCACAGTATAAATAGTAGTTCGTCTGCAATCGCTAGCGAGTACGGCAATTGTAACTCATGGTAAGGGTACAGCACTCTAGGCTAAGCAAGTCACGAATGTAATTCCACAGAGCCACAGTATAAATAGTAGTTCGTCTGCAATCGGTAGCGAGTACGGTAATTGTAACTCATGGTAAGGGTACAACACTCTAGGCTAAGCAAGTCACGGACGTAATTCCACAGAGCCACAGTATAAATAGTAGTTCGTCTGCAATCGCTAGCGAGTACGGTAATTGTAACTCATGGTAAGGGTACAGCACTCTAGGCTAAGCAAGTCACGGACGTAATTCCACAGAGCCACAGTATAAATAGTAGTTCGTCTGCAATCGCTAGCGAGTACGGTAATTGTAACTCATGGTAAGGGAACAGCACTCTAGGCTAAGCAAGTCACGGACGTAATTCCACAGAGCCACAGTATAAATAGTAGTTCGTCTGCAATCGCTAGCGAGTACGGTAATTGTAACTCATGGTAAGGGTACAGCACTCTAGGCTAAGCAAGTCACGGACGTAATTCCACAGAGCCACAGTATAAATAGTAGTTCGTCTGCAATCGCTAGCGAGTACGGTAATTGTAACTCATGGTAAGGGAACAGCACTCTAGGCTAAGCAAGTCACGGACGTAATTCCACAGAGCCACAGTATAAATAGTAGTTCGTCTGCAATCGCTAGCGAGTACGGTAATTGTAACTCATGGTAAGGGTACAGCACTCTAGGCTAAGCAAGTCACGGACGTAATTCCACAGAGCCACAGTATAAATAGTAGTTCGTCTGCAATCGCTAGCGAGTACGGTAATTGTAACTCATGGTAAGGGTACAGCACTCTAGGCTAAGCAAGTCACGGACGTAATTCCACAGAGCCACAGTATAAATAGTAGTTCGTCTGCAATCGCTAGCGAGTACGGTAATTGTAACTCATGGTAAGGGAACAGCACTCTAGGCTAAGCAAGTCACGGACGTAATTCCACAGAGCCACAGTATAAATAGTAGTTCGTCTGCAATCGCTAGCGAGTACGGTAATTGTAACTCATGGTAAGGGTACAGCACTCTAGGCTAAGCAAGTCACGGACGTAATTCCACAGAGCCACAGTATAAATAGTAGTTCGTCTGCAATCGCTAGCGAGTACGGTAATTGTAACTCATGGTAAGGGTACAGCACTCTAGGCTAAGCAAGTCACGGACGTAATTCCACAGAGCCACAGTATAAATAGTAGTTCGTCTGCAATCGCTAGCGAGTACGGTAATTGTAACTCATGGTAAGGGTACAGCACTCTAGGCTAAGCAAGTCACGGACGTAATTCCACAGAGCCACAGTATAAATAGTAGTTCGTCTGCAATCGCTAGCGAGTACGGTAATTGTAACTCATGGTAAGGGAACAGCACTCTAGGCTAAGCAAGTCACGGACGTAATTCCACAGAGCCACAGTATAAATAGTAGTTCGTCTGCAAACAAATGTATATCGCGCGGCGCATGTGTGCGTGCCTCGACCTCAACAGGACGGACCGAGCCGGTTTAGTCCGGGCCGCAGTGTCGCCGCGTTTGGTTGCGTGCGTACCTATTCATTATCGAGCGACGCATCGACGCAACCCTAGCATCCGAGCGGCAATAGGTTAGAGAAATTCCCAAAGGTTCGTAACAGGGGGAAAGAAGTGGTCTCTGCCTACCCCTCTGGGAAACAGGCGTAATTTAATGTATGTATGTAATTCCCAAAGGGCCGGAAACCACCTACTTTTCTATTTATACTTTGACAGCCATACAAGCAGTCTTAACACATTCTACGAATTTCCTTTGGAGACAAACTCTGAACGATCTACTTTTAAAAAGTTGATTCGTTAGTCGAGCGCTGTCCGGATGCGGAATGTAAGAAATCCCAAGGTTTGTTAGCGAGTTTCTGAATATTATAATGAATGGGTCCATTCCAGCGAAGTTTACTTGGCCTATTCAATCGGAAAGTTTCCCCTTTGACTAATGACTACCACAGACTTTATTGAATCAACTTTATAACACGCTTCCGATAAAATTCAAATTATTTTTAAAGCGCATAGTTAGGATATACTTTTTGGGTCGTCACTGACCTATTCGGGCTTGGGCCAGTGATTAATCGTATAAAGGTTCCTTAGTTCGACTTTGAAACCTTAGTTACGACTAAAGATGTTTTTGGAACTGACTAAATAATTACATAAGTCTGTTTCCCCATTTTTATGTTACGGCTTTCAGGTGCTCTATTCTAAACTAGATAGGTATATTAAAGCGGAAAAAAAATCATCGGTCTTAGGTAGGATTCGAATTTGAACCTACATCTCTGGCTATGCGGTTCTATTCTACTCGGTAAATCTATATTGATATGTTATCGTATTCTCAGCGTTATGATAGCTCTTAAATTATTTACTTGACAGTAATGGCGGCTTAGGTAAAAAACAATATAAGCACTCTAACATGACATGTTAAACGCAATTAGGTATATTAACCCCGAGTAGGATAGAGCCCCGTATACTTATCGTGTTAAATACGATAAGTCGATAACAAGACGTTAGAGACATACTTAGTACCCAGAAATGAATTAAAAACAAAGGAGTTCCTATAATGATCCCACATTAACTGTTTATTATGTTATTTTGATCATCGTCCCACATATACCGAATAAACAAATAAATAAATAAATAATAAATATCAGGGGACAGTGTCACACCAATTGAACTAGTCCCGAACTAAGCTCTAGGTTTGTACTATGGGTACTAGACAACGATATAAATACTTAACCAGAGAAATATATACTTAAATACATAGAAAACATCCATGAGTCAGAACCAAATATTCGCGCTCATGAAACAAACATCGGCAAACGTACTAGTGTAGGACGCCCTCAGACTAGGTGGAGCGACGATCTTCGCCAGGTGGCTGGCAAGAGCTGGGTGAGAGTGCCCACGAATCGTGCTCGTTGGCGTGCAATGGGAGAGGCCTATGTCCAGCAGTGGACTAATATAGGCTCATGATGATGATGATGATGGTGATGATGATGATGATGATGATGATGAAACAAACATCTGCCCTTACCGGGATTTGAACCCAGGGCCTCCAGCTTCGTAGGCAGGGTCACTATCAACTAGGCCATCGCGTCGTCAAAATGCTTACCTAGTCTAATAAACTATATCAACTCGATCAATCGCTAAAAAGGGATCGGAACGAAGTAAGTACGAACTTACCCATAAACCTCATTTCTTGTTGAATCAGTGAGTGAGCCCTTACGTCGCGCACGTAGAGAACCCGCCAAGTATTCTTGAGATTGACCTCCTTTGATAGTAAAGAAGGAAACAGGGACTTATCAACCTTTACGGCTTTTTTAGGGTCTATTCTTTACTCGACATGGGAATGGGGTCGAATATAACATTAGGTATGTATACGTACCTAAATCAGATAGGTACAGATTGCTTTGTGTTTTTCTAGCTCGGTATGTTACAATGTAGTTAAAAAAAAAAATGCGATTTATGTAGTTTTAACGAGTGGCGGGAGCATGCACTTAATAAGGACGAATAGCGGAAAAGAGGGGAGGCTTTTGCCCAGCAGTGGGACACTAATACAGGGTAAAAAAGGATTTCATCTCTCCTGTTCGGAAAGTAAGGAATTCCATATCACATTAGCGGGCTGAAAATGGTATTTCCACTCATAGGGCGGAAAGTGATATCCCTTGGTTAACAATCTACCTACTATTTGATGACTCGATAACTAATCTTACTTGTTTTATTTGCGTTTTAGTCCCATGCTTTGTTTTACAGTATAATATAGATTCAGGTACCACCGTAACACTATCAAATTTTGGTGACATGTCTCCTACTATATCACCTCATTAAATTGCAGTAGGTATTCAAGGCAAGGAAAGCGATCAGTAGGTAGTCAGAATGGACTAGGAAAGACCTCGATGAGCAACAGCTGATGTGGATGAATGAATGGTTTTAGATTAACTTACAAATAGTTTATTTCCAAAAATCAACCATGCCAATTACAGTCTCGTGGGGATATAGGGTGATGGAACCAGTAATGGACAAGGCACCAGTAATGAACACTTGATTCTTATTTTACAGAAGATAAGGGTTATTCATTTGTTTTGCAACAAATGAATAACAATCAATTTTGGTGCGTATATTTGAATTAAGAGTGAAGGTGTCCATTACTGGTGCCTGTCGGCTAAAAGTGTCCATTATTGGTGTTGTCACCCTAATACCGCTAGCAAATATATGTTTTACAGGCTAACGGCAACAATGTTGTTAAATGTTTTTGTTTTTATTTAAATGAAGAAAAATAAAATGTAATATTAAGATACGTTGTGGACGCGTGTCCTCTGGTAAGTTCAACACGGATTTACGAACCCTTGTCGCCACCCTCATTAGTTCAGTAGGTACAATCCTCAAACTGTGTTCTATAGTGTTTTACTTAATGACACTTTTCAAACTGCTGTTTGCACTCTTTCTAGTTTTAGGAGGATGGCAGAGGTGCTCCCTCCCCGGGAAATAATACCTACAATATATTGATTATTGACTGTCCTAGTGCCAAGTAAAATAGTTTATAACAATTTTATGTCAACTGAATCACTGAGCATTTTTGTAAATTGTGTCAGCTTTCTGACCCGACCTGACCTGTCTCTGAAGCTGAATTTTTCGTTGATTACTATCCCCACATACTTAATCACACCATGATGGTAATTAAAATATTTTCCGTGTACCCATAATGTATCTATACTACCTACTATGTTTGTCTACTCTTAAACATAAAATCCATTACGACTTATAGGGTGACGGCACCAATGATGGCCACTTTTAGCTGACATGCTTTATCTTCTGTAAAATAATAATCAAGTGTCCATCATTGGGTCCTTTGTCCATTACTGGTTCCGTCACCCCAGGTAGGTCGAACCCATAGAAATACTTATAAGTAGGTAAATTTCACACCATACAAGTGTGAACGCCTTAATACTAAGTATACTAGACACTTTACGTCAATCGATATTTGACTGCATAGATCGCTAAAAGAGCCTTTCTATTCCAGACTGGTGCATAAAATATTCAGAGAGGGCACTTAAGCGTTTCAAAGAGAACGGCTATAGTACTTGTGCTCTCCTACTTTATACGGTACAATTGAATTATTTTCATCTTGTTTTGAACTCCAAAAATAGGTGTCGTTAGTTTGACATACTTAACTACATTAGTGTCAGGCTGGAAAATACGAGGTAAAAAACCGGGCAAGAGCATGTCGGACTATGCTCAGTGTAGGGTTCCGCCGTCATTACTACCAACACTAAAAACCATCTCGAAAAACAACAAGTATATGAACGCTATTTACCTAACGTATATCTATAGGTATGTGTAAAAACAATCAGCTTTGTAACTTAGACAGTTTCTGGGAAGAAGTGATTGTCACACAGACAGACAGACAGACGGACGGTTCCTAGTTAGACCTCGGAGGAACCCTAAATAGGAACAAATCAACGACCGGTAGGTACTTACACTGCGAAATCTTCGACTGCCTCCGCTAGATTTATGTAGGTAGGTAAGTACGGCTAGCAAATAAGTACCTAAGTGCGATGAATGTACCTAAATACTATTAGTACTTAGGTACTCGTACGGTGTTAATTAGGTATGTACCTCGTAGCATTCCATTGTCATTGCTAGATCAACCCCTGAGAGTAAGCAATGTACACAGTCAACCAATATGATTCCAAGGCCATGGAGAAACTATCTCAAAATGCCATAATAATTAATAATAAAAAACTTGATTTGGTTTACATGCGTTACTTGGCATCTCAGTCGGGGCTGGAGCGGTCTGTTCTGTAAGCAGGTCAATAAAGAAGCATGATAATGAATTAATGATATAAAGTAACATTATTATTCTCGCAAAAAAATAATTGCGTGTATGCCGGACGGATTTATCCAACATTTTCATACATTTCTTTTTTCAAACTTTATTTTACTTTAAACCATGAAGGAAATGAAAATTTATTTTTTAATCCGCAAACCAAGGGTTAAAGCATAAGATACACATTCAAGGAAGAATTAATTTAGTACTCCTCAAGGAGGTTACTTAAGTGGTTCGTATCCTAATACCGTTTGTAATTAGGGTCTGAATGAGGATGCCGCGCATTCCGCGGAGGTAAACAAAGACCTTGTTGGCGAAATGAGGCACATTAGTTGCGACGGCAATTAGAGCAAGGCTCTAAAGCTGCGTGCACAATGGTTATGTCCCGAGTGAAATAAAGTTATGACGTCACGGCTTATGTTATGTACGGTCGAACTCAGAAGTAGCTGAACATTTTAGTTCCTTGTCGAAGCTATTCATATACTAAATTCAAACCACTCTCATTTTAACACGTTACTGCGACAAGGTTCTAAAGTGTACTATTATTATTTTATCTTGTAAGTACGGTCACGAGCATTAATTTGGGACCCATTTCAAGTAAAATATGCTTGAAGTCGTCAATGTCATTAGAGATATCAAGTCATATTTTGTACCTTTTAGGAAACTCAACCTTATTGTTGTAGAATGTCAGATTGACTTTGGACCTAAGATGGGGCTCAAATTTAATCTCGGGACTTGACAGAAGCGCGTGGAGCTAACCCCATGTGCTTCTGTTTAGTCCATTTGAGAAAGTTCTCTTTTACCGAACAATTGTCTTCGCGTGTGATATCCATGGACTTATTGCTCTAATAAGTCCATGGGAGTGTCTATAAATAACTCGACATTGGCGAAATACATCTTAACAGGAGTGAAAGCCATTAATTAAGAAAAAAAAAAAACTCGTGACTGTACCAGTTCCTAAGTAATAATATAAATGAGTTAATTTTGAACCAGTAGTCAAGTACCCGTTATTAGAATAATAAATAATGAAATAGGGTAAATTTTGTAGCTTGATAAAATGTGTTTGAAAAACCTCTTCGAAATTTTGGCAGTGTGGCCAAATTTTACCCAAAACTACTAACTAACGCAACGGTTGGAAAAAAGTTTTAGCTCACTTAGAAGCCGGTTCGGATGGATACTTTGTAGGAAGTAGCTTTTTTTTACACTAGACACAAAGATGTCTGATAAATTTAACTTTTTAGAAGGTAGGTATTTTATTTTCAATTCTTTTGATCGAGTTGATTGAGCGATAATCCAACTCTATATCCCTAGGCCGGTGTGCAAGGCTCCCAATCGTAGAGCACCTTGAGCACCGGATTGAGCACGTTAGCCCCACGCCCCCACTAATTGCCACTTTTTCACCGCTGTCACATAGCCAGCGGTGGCGGCTTCGCGTAATTTAAAAAAAATCGCTATGGCAGCTAGACTCTTCCTTTAGTGATTTTTATTTTCTTTCTCTAACAGATAAAAAATGCTTGGACTAAACAACTCAGTCATTAAAATATGCAATCATTGTCCCTTGTTAAAAAAACACGGTTTCTGTAGGAGAACGTATTGTTTTTAAAATAGGTATTCTCAAAGTTTTTAAAGAGCCACAAAAAATATTCTTGCCAACAATAAATAGTACTTACTTGCATAAATAAAGTTGGAACTAAAGAGCCGCAGATTCACATCCAAAGAGCCGCATGTGGCTCGCGAGGCGCAGGTTGCCGACCCCTGGGGCACGTTGTATAGAGCTACAAGTTACAATATTACAGGTCGAAACTGGCAACACTCCTGTTTTATAAAACTACAAATTACAATTTACAGGTTAGAAGTTTCCATTTGACACAACCTCGACCAATGACGACCTGAGGCCCGTTTCACGAAGCTACAAGTTACAAATTACAAGCGGAAGTCTCTTTCTAACTCCTTTTGCTAAAAAAGGATTTCCGCCTGTAATTTGTAACTTGTAGCTTCGTGAAACGGGCCTCAGCCATTTGAGCAGTGTTGCCAGTTTAGACCTGTAAAATTGTAACTTGTAGTTTTATAAAACGTACCCCTGGCCTACGCTGTCCATTCGTCCATCCTTCCTAACTTTAAAGAGCTGTATCTTTTAAACTGTAATAGATAACAGGGGCACGGTTTATAAAAGTACAAGTTACAATTTTACAGGTCTAAACTGGCAATACTGCTCAAATGGCCGGTCGTCATTGGTCGAGGTTGTGTCAAATGGAAACTTGTAACCTGTTAATTGTAATTTGTACCTTTATAAAACGGGCCCCAGGTTTATTGAAGTGATAACTTCTTATGGGAGGATAAACCGCTTCGTTACGTAACGCGTTGCGGCGCCAGCATAGAGGTACAGTGCGACCAAAAAGAGTAGAAATTAAATAAAATGGAACTAAAAAAATTCCATACTAAATTGTTGCCATGTTACGTCAAAAATGTGACAGTTACGTAGAAAGTGGCGCCCTCATTTAATTTCTACTCTTTTTGGTCGCACTGTAGGAAAGCATAGAGAGGGTATAAAAACAGCTAATAGAATAGTACCTACTCTTCGCACCTGTTACAAATGCCCTTCGTTAAAAAGAGACGTCTATATATGACCTCTTTCAACAGTGTACCACTTTTTAGGTTTGTTAATGTGTGTCACTCTGCATTAGTGTGCGTAAGTTGACAGTCAGTCAAACAATTTCAATATTAAATAGGGCAACTTAGATTAGTTTAAGTTATCAACTTATCACTTCTGTCACGTCCCGAGACGCACGCGTTTATTTTTATCCCGTCCCGTTGGGGAACCCTAAAAAAGACTGACTGTTGAGTTTCTTGCGGCGTTCGTTCTCAGCAGTGGTCTCCTCTAGGGAAGCGCTGGTAGATTTTTGATGCGTAAAAGTGGCCTACTCACTCAATAAACATATTTTTCACTTCTCATGCTCTTAAAATATTACTTTAGTCTCTGCACATCGGGAGTAAAGCTCCTTATTAATCTCTAGGGATTAAAGTAATTTTGTTTTAATTTACTTTGGAATCCCCTAAACAGCCAATCACAGTGTTTGTGAATGGAGGATTATTGCTTTTATTGTCATTTTCAGTGATTGTGTATGGACCATTTTTAGGCCATGGAAATAACCTCAAAATGACAATAAAAATAACATTAAAAAAAACGATTTAATTTCGTGAAACACGAATAATAATTATATTAAGGATGAATTCATTTTATTATGCATGGTGCAATTAGTATTAAAATACTTTTCAAGTTTGAACCTGTTGGCTAAATATGCAAGCATTTAAAGCGGCACTGTACAAAAAAAATATAAAAGAAAAGAAAAAACCGCGGAACGAATTAGTAAGAAACTTTCGTCTATCAATATTATAGTTCTGTATAGAACGTCGACAGTGCCGGATTGAGCAAGCACGGGGTCCGTAGCAAATTCTATAAAGAGACCTCGGTTCGCTTTAGGTTACAGGTTGTGGCGGGCTCTTTTTTGCAACTAGGCGACTTAGATATGCGCCTATTTTGTGTGGGGGTTTGTTTTAGGTTATTCATCTGGAGAATATCGACTGGATTATTCATCCTATCTTCAACCCTGATGGATATGAGAACACGCATACTGATGTAAGTACCAAAACAGGAGAATAGCGGCCTTTACACGTAAAGATCGGACCGCGGGAAACGCCAGGCGCCATTCCAATCTTCGCTCCGAACTGTACATTTTCACTATTTTCTATTACAGTTGCATTTACACGTACGGTTCGGCAAGAAGATTGGAATGGCGCGTGGCGTTTCCCGCGGTCCGAACTCTACGTGTACAGGCCGCTTTTTTAGATGTTAGATGTAGGTGCGCGGGGCCACCCAATGCGCGGGGCCGTAGCATTTGCTACTCCTGCTACGTGGCTAATCCGGCACGTCGTTTTTTTAGGCTAAATATCTCTTGTCATTATGGCTTGTTTTAGTCCCTTGTTGAACAATCTACTATTTTCTTTTTATCTGTTTTTATGCTTGTTATGGTGCTATAGCGAAACCTGTAGTCCCCTAATGACCGTAGGCATTTGTAAAATACCTAAAAGACAACAACACCGCACCAAGGTCAAAAGAAGAACATGCAAGAAGCATTATAGACCCAAATATGCTAAGTAGGAGGACCCAAATGTCCCACATATCCTGAATAGAAGACTACTAGGGTCAGAATAAATTATAGTAAACTGAAAAGGATTTTGAAGAATTGTTTGCATATTAGTCATAAACCTAAGACATAGCGATCATCGGTTGTTTTGATAGTACTACCTCCTTGACTTTGGTTACCTATCCCTTTTCGATAATGGTATTTATTATTAACCACCAGCAAAAAAGAGGAGTTGTGCATGTGTATCCATGTTTGTGTGTGTCGGTGTATCTGTGTTTGCGTATGTCTGGGTATCGGTGTTTTTGTCTGTGGTATGGCAGCTCCCAAACGTATGGACCTATTCAGACGCATTTTTTAAATTCTCGGGGTGGTTCTCAGCATGGTCTAATAAAACAAGGTCTTCTCTTCCGAAAAGGGACACTTTCTACGTCATTACAAAGTTGCCACAATATTAACCACTACCCAAAAATAAGTTTTTTTTTTAGGTTAGTGTACGATTTTATTTCAAAAATATATTTATCACGAATAATATAAGTCACGAGCATAATTCTGGGGTCCTAGTGAAAAACGGTACAAGTCTTCTGAAGATCAAGTGAAAAAGGGTTTAAGTCTAGTATACTCCGTTCATGTGTATACCCTTTTTTTATTATGAGTTAACTTGTACCCTTTTCCAGACCCCAGAATTTACATACAGGGTGGGCCATAAATTTTTGCAAATAGCAACACTGAATTTATCGGAAACTGTCAATGTGAGCGGCGGGAAATTGGCGGGAAACTATAGGTCACTTCGTGAAATTTTATTTATAATGTAGCGTTTCACGGGAAAACAATGGGCTTTTTGTGTTAAACAGTTTTATAAAAACAACGATTCATACGTATCTGTACGACGCCTATTTAGAATTGAATACGGATTACGCCGAGTAAGTGAGTGTCCAAGTGTTAGTTTAATTAAATCTTGGATCAAAAAGTTCGAGCAAACTGGTTCGACACTGAATATCAAACAAACAGGGCGGCCACGTTCAACAAGAAATGATGAGAATATACGGCAGGTTGAAGTTTCTGTAGAGAACGATCCAGAATCATCTACGCGTAAACGTTCAAGAACTAGTCTACGGCGAATTTTACATCTGGATCTGAAACTGCACCTATACAAGCTTCAAATTGTGCAGGAGATGAAACCAATCGATTACATTCATTGTAGGTTATTGGCTGACACTATACTGGAGCGATTCTCTAGCCTTGAGAATGTATTGTTTACGGATGAGGCCCATTTTCATATCAATGGGCACGTTAATAAACACTATTGTTGATTTTGGAGCAGAGAAAACCCTCGCTTTAAACACCAAAAGCCACTTCATTCACCTAAAACCACAGTTTGGGCTGCCATATCAGCAAAGGGCATAATTGGTCCGTATTTCTTTGAAAATAATCGAGGAAATAACGTAACGGTGGATTCAGTGGAATACGTGAAGATGTTGCGTGAATTTTTGGCACCAAAGTTGCATGAATTTGAAGGTTACAACAGCAGAACATGGATGCAACAAGATGGAGCAACATGTCATACGTCAAACATGAGTTTACCGGTAGTAAAAGAAATGTTTCCGAAAAAGTTGATTTCTCGCAGAGGTGACATCCCATGGCCGCCAAGGAGCCCGGACCTAACACCTTGAGATTTTTTTCTGTGGGGATATTTAAAGATTCGAGTGTACCTTAATAAACCGATGACAATACCCCAGTTAAAACAAAACATTCAGAATGAGATAGCCGCGACCCCTCGCCGCATGTGTCAGCGAGTATTCCAAAGTTTGCGTAGTCGATTGCAGGAGTGCCAACGACGAAACGGAGGACATCCGGATGATGTAATTTTTAAAAAATAAATTTCAACTATCGGTTGCTAGGTTAAATAAATAAAATATAGAAAAACATGTATAGTTTAATTTTTATCGATGTTTCAAAAGTACAAAAATTTTTGGCCCACCCTGTATTTACTTTCATTGAATGTTTTATTTTAATATTTTATATACATTTGTGCAAGGGAATAACTAACAGGGATTTTTTTAAACATAAAGGTTACATTACAATGTGGAATTACAACCTGGCGCACGTTTTATAAAGCTACAAGTTACAATTTTACAGGTCTAAACTGGCAACACTGCACAAATGGCTCGTCGTCATTGGTCGAGGTTGTGTCAAATGGAAACTTGTAACCTGTAAATTGTAATTTGTAGCTTTATAAAACAGGCCCCTGATACTACAGGCATCACCGGATTTACCAGATCAAACTGGCCGGTTACAAATTTGTCAACTTGATGTTTCTCGTCATACTATTCGAACCTATGGGAATATCATATTCCGCTCTCGCTCGGTATCATTACGCTAATGACACGCCGATGATTTTCAAACTGTCGCGGTAAAAGTTGTCGATGACATTTTTTTGTAAAATGTAAAATGGTTAAATGCTCTATTAAAAGCTATAAGAGCAAAAAGGGTAGGGCACAGTCGGTTTCTATACTTTTCCACCAAAAGAAGCGCTTGCCGAGGAGTGGTTGCCATATTGCGGGCCTTAAGGCCTGCACGTGCACGTGCGCGTTTGCTTTCCACTGCGTTGTATAGTATGCATTCTCATTACGACATTTCATTATACAACGCAGTGGAAATCGAACGCGCACGTGCACGTGCACGTCACGCAAGCGGTGTGGCTGGGCCTTAACCACGGTTAAAAATGGTGAGTAGTATTTTATGTCCTGTTGTACCTAAATGAGAGGAAGGGCCTAATAAAAAAGCGCTTATCAATATTCAAGTTCTCATAATCCATAGCCCTAATATTTAGAACTTATTTTTTATTTTGTTATGAGTATAGTCGTATATTTACCATTAAACGTTCAACATTTAAGTGCTGGTGGTCACAGCACATAGCTCGTAGAACTAATACCCGTACCTACGTCAAAATGCAGCAACACGTCTATATGTTTTTTTTTATAGAGAACAGTAAATGGTCAAAACGTAAAACCTATATACAATGATAGTCTTAAGTTAATGTATAGGAGCAAATAAGTATTTCAAAATTACCCCAATTTTAAAGTTTTGAAATCTTCGGTTGACGGATATGACGTAGTACGTGTCTACTCACGTGACCACTGCTTCTCGGAAGAGATCACCAGGCGAAGTATATTATTGTACCATGGTTCTCAGCTAGGTTTCATGGAAATCGTTCGGACCGATGAAGAGGCCGCTATTATATTGGTGGTTTTAATCTATTTTATAGTTACCTAATTAGTAAGCCTTTATATGAAATATAAAAAATCAATTCCTCGTGGATGTAGTAAGAGACGACTAAGGGAATAAAGGCTTGTAGTACTGTTAGGCGATGGGCTTGCAACCTGTCACTAATACGCTGGTAAACATCTTAGCCTAATTGTGCAAATTGTGGTTATAGAATTATCAAAAAGTTTTTAAAGATGTTTGTAATTCTGTAGCTCTGCCTACCCCACTCTGGGAACGAAGGCGTGAGATTATATATGTATGTATGTAAAAATTCAACAATACTTCACTTTAGCGAAAAAAGAACGGCACGCAATTAATTTTGATTGAAGCGGACGCGTGATTGTTGTAAAGTGTCGCGAGGGTCGAGAGCCCTCGGCGAGGGCGACGTTCCCGCCTGTGTCAAGTGGCACAATTTTCAATACACGGAATGTACCTAAGGGCACAGACGCACAGTGCGGTTTTCCGCATTGTAAAACGTTGTTCTGACGCCGCTTCCAGTGTGAACAGAAACAACGTTTATCTACACACATTATCATAAGTCCTCTATTATGCGTTTAAAACCCGTAGGCAATGACCAGCATTACCTGTGGTAGTAGGTGACAGCGATGACAGCTGTAAATTTTAGATGTTCCAAATTTGGATCTCATTACCTTACTATATTCGATAACGTAATTAAATTACGTTACAGCTGTCATCTTACCTATCTTAGAGTACTTATAATATGTGTGTAGATAATAGTAGTTTACGTGACGGTTGCGTAGGTAAACTACAATTAATGGGTACACTTAACTACCTATAGGTAGTATACCCATTAATAGTAAATGAATAGTAGTTTAATTCAAAATCATGACTTCGGAACCTACATAATTCCGAAGTCATAATTTTGGATTGATCAAAATTCCGAACAGTCATAATTCCGAATGCAATGTTTTGATATGAAGATTTTAATTTTTGATATCGCTTATCCATAAAGATCAAATTTAATCTAACCAACGTACTTAGGTAAGGTTAGCAATTTGTAAATTATGGATTTAATCTAAAACAGCTCCAGCATAACATAGATTTCGGAACAATGAAAATTCGGAGAAATATTATTCGGTATTTTGAAGAGTTCCCACGTTTAACATTATGTTTTGTTGCTTGCCGACTTGCGGTCAACCGGACGGCTGGGGCCTGTTTTATAAAGCTACCAATTACAATTTACAGGTTACAAGTTTCCATTTGACACAACCTTGACCAATGACGACCAGTCATTTGAGCAAATGTTGCCAGTTTAGACCTGTAAAATTGTAACTTGTAGCTTTATAAAACCTGCCCCTGGCCGCAATACAGGAAACCGCACTAGCTTAGGTAACGTGCCCTTAAACTATGGGAGAATGGGTAACAGTGGATCACGGGGTACAGTGGATTATTTGCTATAACTTAGCATGTGTTGCTCTTTACGCACACAAATAAACGCGTTGTTATTGTTACTGCGCGTCCATACGCCTCTCCTCCGCGCTACTCGCCGTCGCTGTATCGAAGCGGGGTGACGAGCTGTCATACTCCGGTCACTTGGTAAGTACGAAAGTATATTTTTACGTGATTTAAAAAAATCTTTTAATTCTAATTGAATAAGAAATGTAAATACTAGGTTTTTGTTTTACCCTTGTTATTTCTTAAATCTTTTGTAAACTATGTTGATTTATCTTTGGGATAGGTATTTTATTTTTAGTTATATATCTTGTTTCATAACGGTCTATGGGTCACAGTGGATAATTTCGTTTCGGGTCACAGTGGACTGATGATCCAGTGTGATCCGTGAAGCTAAAATTCATTCTTACTTTTTGCATCTAAAAATGCGTCGCAATCGAGTTAGGAAAACCAACATTGGACTTCACACTGGAGAATAGTGTTTTTTTTAAGTTTAAGTTTTTTTTAAGTTAACAGTGATATTTACAAAATATTTATGATACTGTTTCGATTATATAATAAAAGACTGTCTAATAGTACAAATAAATAAGTAATACTATGAAAATTGTTGTCTTTTACTGTATTTTTTTCTATAGATTCAGTGTGCCCCAATCTTGGGTCACAGTGGATAATTTCCCTTTTTTTTTAAAGTGGCTATAACTTGAAAGTTAATGTAACATTCGCCAATAAATGCATTTTTCTTTGAAGATTAGATATCCATATTGTAATTGAATTTCAATGAATAATCATTTAGCCATAAATTTTTGAATTGCAGGACTTAGAAAAAAAAGTGATGGACTTATGGAAATTTTTAGTGATCATCTGATCATATAAGCCGTTAAATATGGTCCCAGTTCTTAGTTGATATAAAACTTTTAAGTTTTAAGACATTTCAAGCTCACCGCAAGCAACGCCACGGGAAAGTCATAGTTATATTTAAACAATTCAATGTTCTTCGTTATGTTCGCTCAACTATCTTAATCGAGATATCTTATCGCCACCTTTGAAATACGTACCGTTGAGGAGTTCCTGTGGCCATCTGTGGTCTTCATCATCAGTTCCACTTCACGAAATGATACTTTCTGAATGCAAATACCGATTTATTACTAAAAATACTAAAATCGCCGTATTTTGAGGAGTTTTTTAAAATCGGTTCACAATTCACGGAGAAATCAGTGAAGGTACAAAAAAAAACAAAAAGTGGAAGTAGGTAGTGGAATATGTAACCTGCTCCATTTTTGGAGTCGGTTAAAAAGAGAAGTAGGTAGAAGAGACAGGGCTAAGCAGTTAAAACTTTCTGCGATATCTCCGGAAGTATTATATTATTATTCTATTCCATTATTTTTATATTTAGGTACTAACTTAAAAAAAAAAAATGAAGTTAAGTGGGCGTTAATTGCCTGTAGTACCTTACGACAGCAAAATATTAGGTCCCTCTTGGTAAGTATGACAATACTTGTGTTAGGAGGTTCCGCTTATCCCTTATACAGTTTATTATAGGTACCTACCTATAGTTTAGTAGATTAGATACAAAATACGTAGGTATTATTTTAGCAGGAACGAAAGCATTATCATACCATTTTCATCTCATGGGCACCCATTTATTTTTTCGATCAGATCTGCTCAGATGGACCCCTCTACGGTAAATTACAATTTACCGTAGAGGGAGAATAGAATGGAGTGGGCATTGGACTAGTACCAGGTGGGAAGTCTGAGATGCGTTTATACATAATTACGTATGTATAAACGAGATGCACTTACTTTTACTGTCCCTCTCGCGCGTATACCTTTTCGACGACCGAAACCCTGACAGCTGATGCGAGTCGTATGAGTTTTTAGTGGTTTTTAGCTGTTTTCGGAGTTTTTTTGCAAAATACAAGGGTGAAGTTTACGTGTAATGTGTTAAAGAACAATTTCGTGATGGTGAATTGCAGTATTTTAGGCTATAAAAGCCGGAGTGAGCGGAAATATGAGCACATAACCTTTCATACGTAAATCGATACATTATACTATTATTGTGGTCTTATAAATCCTGATTGACTATGTAAACAACTAATTATTTGAAATAACGTCTCCTAGTTACATTTTAACATAAAAAAGGATCGGTTTTGTGTTCAAATAAATCGTATTTTTCTTCCGCTAACCGTCCGATTTATGTTGATAACGATAATATATAGTAATCCGTGTGATTGCTGACATTTAAATTTAGTCGTATATAACCAATTTCGTGTTGTCATCCATCTAAAATGCATTTTACCCAACAAACGGGGTAATATATAATTATGATATTATTGGGTATTATGATACGCCTTTTTATACTAATAAAACAAGTTTTGTTGATTTGACATAGTTTTTTTTTAAATTAACTCTTATAATCCCTGAAATTTACCTTTTTACGTTCGCAAAATTTTAGAACATTTTTTAATATTTTTCGGATACCCATCTGATACTGAAGCAAGGAAGCTTTGGATTATAGCTACATGTAGCATAAATTGGCAACCAACAAAGTTTTCTCGTATCTCCCCAGAACACTTCGAAGCACATTGTAAATATAATATATGACTGTACCTTCTGTAACAAATATTTATATAAATAAACATTTGCAAAAACATGCCAGTAGCCTTTTAATCGTAGGCATTTCAAACCTGAAAAAATATATAGAATTCTATAATTACTGTAGATGATTTGACCGTTCGATATTGTAACTTTCGATATCCAAATACGTACATACATTTGGAGGTTAGGTGGTTGCGAATGTGATTTAAAACAGTAAGCAACGCCGTATGAAAATTATAGTGTATTATGTTCTAGAACCAATGTCACAAGCACGAGGATTATATTTCCGACTCTCAATTGACCGGTTGTTGTAGTCAGGTAATAAGTAGCTATTGGGGAAATTTAGCAAATTGTTGGCAACTCAGAATTGATTGCATATATATCACACTTATATGTATAGATACTATCTCCATCTCAAAGGTATACGCGCGGGCCAGGTCTATTCTATACTCTGTTTACGCAATTTACAGGTTACAAGTTTCCATTTGACACAACCTCGACCAATGACGACCAGCCATTTAAGCAGTGTTGCTAATTTAGACCTGTAAAATTGTAACTTTTAGCTTTATAAAACGTACCCCTGCGGGTCGATATAGGTTATAGGGCACTTCCATCCACCACTACCATCACTGCACTAGAGAGAGGCGAGTGACGAGCGTAGCATGGCTGTGAAAAGAGTTAGGTCCGCTCGTCAAAAGCGTTTGGGTTTCTAGGTAGGTACCAATGTCTTTCATTGAAAATTTGTATTTTTTCCCGTTATTTTTAGTTGATCTATAAATATGATCTACACTTAAAAGAATATTTTGCAGATACATTTAGTTGTCACAACTTCATTTTATTTTTAGTTTTTGGGTCATGTAACCAATTTCCTCCAAAAAATGCCCTTTATTTTACCATTCCTCACTGCTTATTCAAGATAAAAATACGACTGAGAAAAAATACGTCTCAGATGTGTCAATGTCACTTTGACATCTATCAAATTAACGTAAAATTTCACGTATGCTCTCGTTATTGTAATTGCAATTGCGAAGTTCTTATTTCCCTTAATTTACTTTATTCATCGTTTAGCAATATGTTTTAAGAATGTTTCAAGGGCGTCACTATAATTAGGAGACTTCTAGTCACAATTATGATTAAGTTTTAACTGTGAATGTGTGTGTGTGAATCATGTTGAAGCAACACTATGTGCATATCTGTTTACTTTGTCTTTATGTTGCTTCGCCAACTGTAGCTTCTGATGAAGCGGCTAAAGAAGAGATAGTGGACTGCAGTACTTTGCGGTTGGGGCAATATATATGCCCGGACCCTTCCATAGATCAAATAGACCCGGATACGCAACAGTTCCGAGGTTGTATTCAGGGAAAAGAAATACCATCAGAGGGTGAAGCTGAAGGTAAACTTCGAATTTTCTGTATCTTAATGACATCGTGGGTGAAAGAGTTAAATAAATAATTTTGCTAAATCATATTCTAGGATGCTGTTATTGCCGGCAAAAATAATTAAAAGTGAAAAAAATAATTTACTTTACCGCAAATTCCTTAAAGACAAATAACAAACTATTATTATTTACAGGTCTGTAAGCTTTTATTATTTTTCTAATCAATTGTGTGCTTGTTTCAGTACAATGCATTGCCGCACCTGGAATTATATGTGAAGGAACTAGAAATTCCACATTTAAGAGAAAAATGCCATGTAAATGGACCAATGGGTACTCCTTGGAGATAGCACTTCTTCTTTCAGTGTTCCTAGGCATGTTTGGTCTAGACAGGTTTTATCTTGGGTACCCTGGTATTGGATTGGCTAAACTGTGTACCTTAGGATTCATGTTTTTGGGTCAGCTATTGGATATTATATTGATAGCAGCTCAGGTAATCTATAATCCTAGCATAATTTATTAATGTTCTTTAATTTGGAGACAACGTAACAATAATTATCACGCACACTATGCTATTCAATTTTAAAGTTGAAGTCTTTATGTTCTCGCAAAAATGTGGACATTGATTATTACTGTTTTTATAGGAATAATAAATGGGGGAAAACAATGCTTACTTAATTCAAGATGTGTGGGTAATGTGGCATTGTCATTTTCCTTCCTATTAAAATAACATAATTTACACCCTGCTTGGGTTGGGTGTGTTGCATACCTTATTAGAAAATGCTCTGTTGTTTGGGACATTATATACTCTCTTGATTCACTTTTAACAGATATTTTTTTGTCCTGACAGGTGGTAGGCCCATCAGATGGCTCAGCTTATGTGATCCCTTTCTATGGAGCTGGTGTTACTGTCATAAGGAGCGATAATGAGACATACCTATTGCCGCAGTCAGACTGGCACAACATCACTTGACAGTGGGGGACCATATCCTTTGTAGAGGATGAGGATTACGAGTGGACATGACTTTTGAAGTTTTAATATGACACTGTTGCTGAGGCAGTCACAACTTTACACAGCAAATATAGTTCAGTGACAATCTACCTACTATAGAAATCATGTAAATAATTTGGATTTATGTGAAGTGACTACTTTTTAAACCTTAGGAAAGAAACCATTGTTTTAAGAGTGTAATTAATGAAATAAGTACGGCATATTTCAAATATCGACATGAAATGATAGTCATTGTTTTTGTAAACAAAATATCACATTTTGTAAATTGTAGTGTTCATAAGTTGATGCAGTTTATTTCTCTGTGAGTATATTTAGCTTCATTGTCTGTCATGATTGTCATAAAACAAAAAAGTTGTAAAGATTATCTATATCAACTTGTAATGTGACAAACACAATTTATAGCGAGTGTTTTACCAAATGTGTATGGAGCTGTTATAAACTATCCAACTTTAATCTAAGTAAATGAATAAACTGTAAATATGTTATAAGGATAGTTATACTAATACTGTAATAAAATAATAAAACATTTAATCCTTAAATTTATTTAGAAACTCTACAAACTTTTAACATAATATACTAATTGAAATTGCTTCTAATTGCTTCCTGCCATTTTATCTTCATTTACAGTAGCTGGTTGTGTTTCTTGTATTGCTATATCTGCTGGGGGTGCAGTGAGAGTGAAGATTACTGGTATACTGGAGAGTAATGGGTTGCCATATTTTTCCAATAATCTTATCCAGGAGAGAAGGGAATCTCTTGATGATGTACCTGTAATATAGAACATGTTATGGCCACCAAATGATTTCAAATAGATTAGACATAGACTTGGTGCTGGGATAACCATTTGTACATATTTATGAAGGGCTAATTAAACAGTAAGTTAGGATTACTTTTCAATTCAAGTGTAAGAACAATAGTGTAAGTCATATAGTTACATTTATTAGTCTATTTGGCCTATGGAAGGACCGTGGCCCAGTTTATGGATTCCATATTATCGAGGTTATGTTACTGTTACAAAAAGCTGTGTTGAAGTTCGAACATCTGTTACAAGAAATGGTATTAGTCCTTAGGGCCACAGCCTAGTGGGGTGTGAATATGTAATCACCTGTAGCACAAACAGATAGAATAGTGCCATCATCTTGTTCATGTACTGTACATCGTACAGAGGGCAGTTTGGTTTGTCCAATAAAGCCAGGTATGCCTGAAGGTTTCTTTAAATCTGACACATCTGGAAGAAACAAGATTAATTTAATGCCTGATAATTCTACACTACAGGATAACTGCTAAAGATGGCTAAACAGTCAGGGCTCATAACAAACAAATAAAAAAATATATATAAAAATAACTGAAAGTGATGATTTTTTAACCGACTTCAAAAAAGGAGGAGGTTATACGTTCCACTGTATGTATTTTTTTTTTTTTATGTATGTTCACCGATTACTCCGTCAATTGTCGACCGATTTCAAAATTTTTTTTTTGGTTTGATAGAGTATACTTTCGAGGTGGTCCCATTGTCACTAAATCTGAATCTGATGAGAGAATCCGTGAGGAATTGAGGGAACTCCTCAAATATTGTAGGCAAACATATAGCGATTTTAGTATTTTTAGTAACAAATTCAGCATTTGCATTCAGAAAGTATCATTTGGTGAAGTGGAACTGATGATGAAGACCACAGATGGCCACCGGAACTCCTTAACGGTACCGATTTCAAGGGTGGCGATAAGATATCTCGATTAAGATAGTTGAGCGACTACAACGAAGAATATTTACTTGTTAACCGACTTCAAAAAAGGAGGTTATTGAAATATGACTATGACTTTCCCGCGGCGTTGCTTGCGGCGCGCTTGAAATAACTTACAGTTTCTTTTCAACTAAGAAGCGGGACTACGTAACAGCGTATTATGATCACTAAAAAGTATAAAATAAAATAAATGTTTTAAAAAACAAAAAACCGCCTTCAAAAACGCAAAAAATAACTTCTTTAAAATTGTAGGCACCTAATAGGTTAGTCCAACTGAAGTCGGCGACCACAACATTTTCAAAAAAAGCCGACATCAGTTGGACTAACCTATTAGGTGCCTACAATTTTAAAGAAGTTATTTTTTGCGTTTTTGAAGGCGGTTTTTTGTTTTTTAAAACATTTATTTTATTATATTTGTCATTGCATTGAAAAGGTTAACGCATTCACTGCCAGTACTGTTTTTTGAACTTTCGCCAGGTGCCACATCTTTTGTTTTATACGGAGCTTGCCTACTGTAAGAACGCACATATGCATCAGAGTTGGGCAAAATGTATCTTTTTATGAATAACCGATAAGGGAATAACCGATTTTCGTAACTCAGCGGAAAAGTTAACGTTTCTTAATTTTTGTCCTTAACTAGGTACAAACTTTTAAAGAAATGCCCATAAGATAAACTAAATCATTCGTTATTTTAAATAACTAAATAATCAGTCATTTGTTATTTAGAATTTATCTACATGAGCTTTATTATATATCTAGATAAATTAGTTGGGCTTTTAAATAAAAGATGAATGTTAGTAGTACAGCCTTGAAGGGATAAAACTTCTCGGGCACAATGAAAATAATCTACAACAAAAGTAATGAATGTTTTGGAAATAAATAGGCGAAATATAAGTATACGTGACCTTTTTAGGGTTCCGTCACAGTATAAACATAGCTAAAGCAGTAATGAAACTACGAACAAATGTTCGAAACGACGTACTCACACAGACGAACGCCTCTACGAGACCGCTAAGCGGGCATGGCAGACACGGGTGTCGCGTCGAGACCAATGGTTTCATTTGCATTTTATGTTATTTCTTATTTCTTTAGATATTTCGGCTCATTGCTGCCGAAATCGATACCTGGGGATCTGTGTGGTCTCCGACAACGAATTCGTTAACAGAATAAAAAAAGTAGCCGCCATCTTGAACTTTTTAGTTATTTGACGAATTGCTTCCGAAATCGATATCTGGGGATCTGTGTGGTCTCCGACAATGAATCCGTTAACAGAATAAAAAAAGGAAGCCGCCATCTTGAACTTTTAAATTATTTGACTGACTGCTTCCAAAATCGATATCTGGGGATCTGTGTGGTCTCCGACAACGAATCCGTTAACAGAATGAGCAAAAGTAACCGCCATCTTGAACTTTTTAGCTATTCGACTGATTGCTTCCAAACTCGATATCTGGGGATATTAATGGTTCCAAACAAGAAATCCGTTGACAGAATGAGAAAAAGTACCCGCCATCTTGAGTTTTGTTAGTTATTCGACTGCAAAATCGATATCTGTGGACCGACAGTGAATGCTTTGACAGAATTGAACTTTTTCTCATTCTGTCAACGGATTCGTTGTTGGAGACCAGACAGATCGTTAGATATCGATTTTCGAAGCAATCGGTCGAATAGGTAATTAATAAGTTCAAGATGGCGGCTACTTTTTCTCATTCTGTCAACGGATTCGCTGTTGGAGAACAAGCAGATCCCTACATATCGATTTTGGAAGCAATCAGTCGAATAACTAAAAAGTTCAAGATGGCGTCTATTTTTCCTCATTCTGCCAACAGATTCATTGTTAGAGACCACACAAATTCCCAGATATCGATTTTCGAAGCAATCAGTCGAATAATAAAAAAGTTGGCGGCTACTTTTTTTATTCTGTTAACGGATTCTTTGTCGGAGATTACACAGATCCCCAGATCTCGATTACGGAAGCAATCCGTCGAATAACTAAAAAGTTCAAGATGGCGGCCACTTTTTCTCAATCTGTCAACGGATGTTGTCGCGGATCTCACCAGATATCGATTTTGCACTAACTAGTTGAGACAAAAAAATTTTTTTTTTTCAATTTTACAAAATTTAATGTACTTAAACATGTAAAGTGGGGATTCAAATTCAAAAGCAATTTCTTTTTCATTACTATTTTACGAGCAATTTTAGTGTGATGAATGTTTGACCCGACGTGAAATTCTATATAAATTTATTTATCTAAGATTACTTCAATAACAACAGAGGTTCGGTATCTTCATCTAGATGATTTAGTTAAATAAAAGAGTTGACAACACCATTATTTGACATTGACGTTATCTTCGAATAAATTATTTTCAAATGATTTTATTTGAGATAATTATCTAGATAAGAAATTATTTAAATAACGCCCAACTCTGATATGCGTTGAGGGCAATGGGTGGAACTAACGGTGACGCATATATGCGTCGGTGGCAGTGAATGCGTTAAAGGTTAATTATGTGATTTATTATACAAAATTTCATCCATGAAATTTGCCAAATTGCCAGTACATGTATAATACTACACTGTGAGTAAACAGATAATCTAAATACTCTATTGATTTTATTCCTGGATGCAACTATAACTTACCATCAGGATCAGTGTCATCCTTTACCTCAGGTCTTATTTTCCCAAGCAATAAGAAGTAGCTTACAAATTGGTCCCTTAAACAAACATTGTAGGGGCCACGTACGACTAATGGGTCATCTTCGGGTTGCTCTGCTAGTAACACTCTTTGAGATGCACTCTGTGCACTAACAATCCAGGTTTTATCTAGAGATGCTTCAATTTCTTCTGTCTGGGAAAATAGGATAGCATAAGATCTATTATAGTTGTCAGAGGTACAGTTTAAAAATAATTTTGAAACATGTTTAGCATGTGAGTGACATGTCAAATGTGTTTAACATAAGGCATTGAAAAGGTTAAAATTGTTTCAAGAATATACAAAATTAAGTGGACTGTTCTGTTTAAGGAGGCCGACTTAGATTCACTCTATATTACTAACATGTTAAAGAGTAAAAATTTGGTTAGTTTATAAAATAAATTCCGGGATCCTTGATTTATTCTGTATGAAAAAAAAACTAATTTGCCCGTGTTAACACTTTCCTGAAAAAGAACTCAGTTTCTTGAGATAAAACCCCAAAACCCAGAGCTTAAATTTATAATTGATTGATCACGATAAAATAAACTTTCGGGTGAATTTAATAAATATTGTACATAGTTAAGGTCTAAAATGAGACAATGTTCATTTCCTTCCATTTTCTAATGAAAATTAGTCATACAATCATATTGGCAACTTTTGTTACACAAAGGAATTTTTTATTTATTTATTTTTTATTTATATGTTAATTTAATCACAATGTAAGTTAACAGCATAAAATAACACCAAAGCACTTACACGATAAGTTATTAATTACATATGAACTGATAGGTACAATACATGTCAAAGAAAAGTCATCAAATTGAGTCTTTGACTACGTACAATCTTTTTGCAATTCACCCTTAAATATTACCTGCCAAACATTAATTCTTGAGTCAGGGTCTACAGAGGTTATCCTTGCGATGGCAAGTTTTGCCAATTCTAAGACATCATTGGGAAGCTCATCAGGCAGGTACCATGGGCTGAGGTTTTTGAACTTTGGCATCCAGTACATCATTCGCCAAAACTTCCGCAATGGTATGCCTCTCTTCCCAAATGTGTTCAACAGTATTAGTTCTAGTTCAGAGTCAGGTATCACACCTGTAACAATAACATTATTACCCAAAGAAAGGACACTCATCAGAAAGAAGGGCCAGGTCCATTATAATGTAGTGTTAATTGATTCTCTAGGTAGCAGGTAGCTCTAAAGAAAAGAATCATACCATTATCTTCCATTTGCTCAAGTAAGTCTACAGCACATTGCTGCTGTTTAGGATAATGCATAAACTCTGCTTGAAACACGTTTTCCGGAATAAATTTGCCCTTTGGTAACACTTCAACTAACGCCTTGTAAACTTCTAGATCTTTTTGAACGCCGAACTCTTTCATTCTTCCTAAAGCTGCATAAATAAACTCGACGTGACCGCGCCGCCGGTTATCCCGGGCTTCAAACATCTTAATCACATCTAAATATGTATCCTTATTCTTCTGAGGTTTGTTCACAAATGGATCATACACAACCACTTTCTTTTCCGAGCTTTCCCAACGTCTTAAAAAATTGCTGGGCGGTCTAATTCTTAAAATGTTTCTCAGCATAGTTGTGGCAATCGTAGGTTATGTTATGTGCTTGATAGAAAAGTTCAATACGTCCATGTAAACAAATAAGAAAAAATATTAATTATTTATGTTATTTATATGGTTTTCTGTCATCATTTTATGACGAATTAATTCAAATTTAAGCACAAAAGCACTATTTCCAGGCCAGCTGACATTGACATTTGAGTCTTTTTGACATGCACTTGGCAAGTGACAACACAGTCACAGATAAGACAGAGGTGAAACAGCAAATTGTAAGTATAAATAAAACAAGCAGGACATTTATTAAAATTTATTTTTATTACACTTATAATTATTAATTTATTACTATTATTAAAACCAATTAAAATTGTAAAACAATTTGAGTCGCCATTTCACAGCTTATTCCTGTCAATGTCAAATATTTGCGCGGCAGTTTTACCCACGTAATTCTACCGTTCCGTTCGCCGCTCGTTCAGTTCAATTTTGTAAACAGTTGAGATTGATAAGTCGAAGTGGGAGGACGTCGCTTCTCCTCAAAACTTGGCTACGTATTCAACTACGTGAATTCGTGATCATAAAATTAGAACTTTCTTTTATTAAGTGTTAAGTGAGGTCTTTAATTTTGAACTGAAGTGAACATAAAATACTCTAATTTAGTTGATTTTTAACAAAATAAAATTGGCGATTGTCTTCAAAATGTATCTGCAAATATTTATTTCGTTCTTCATTTGCTTGGTGTTAAGTAAAACGGGTAAGTTCTCGAGATGCATTTAAAAAAAAAATTACTGATGCAATTTTATTGTCAGCATTTGAGCCAGAAACAAAAAAGAAAACATTTAAGGTAGTAACGTGATCTTGCTTCAAGGTTGTTGTCCGCTACAATTATTTACGTTGATAGGTAGGTATTACGTGGATACTTAAAGGTACGCACTTTACTTACTTTGTTGTGACGAATTATTTTTGGCACGTGATAATTAATTACCTGTAAGTACCTATACTTCACAACATCACGCTTTTTTCAAAAAGGGTAGCTATGAGTGTTCTGAAATTCGGGCATCAGAGACCTTTGGTTCTTTTCAGCACTTATTAACTTATTAGCCTAGCAACCATTCTGTAAAATGAATAAAACTACATACACACCTATTCTGTTACATTCTTGCGTGTTTAAAAAAATACTGTTAATTTAATAGGTGGGTACCTAATTTTATGCAATGTGACATAATTAATGAAAGAGCTTGTCAAAAACAATATTAATCGTTTATATTTCTATTGTGAAAAAAATAGTTTACAAGACAACCAAAACAAAAAATATTTTTGTTTTGTTATATTATAAGTCTTAATAACTAATGATGACCTGCACTGCATAATATATAATATAAATATAGGACCTAGGTACAGTCAGCTACAGAGAAATGTAACTCCCTTTGCTAGGAAACTTGTATGCAGGGGGGTAGGTATACTTATCTCTGCAGCTGACTGTACATAACGAAAACTGTCTACATTTTTAATGCATGAGTAGGGAACTAAATCTACACAAGATTTAGTTGGAATCGTATTCACTTTCGTTGGATAGTGGCTAACTGTCGCCGAATATTACTAATAAACAACGCATCAAATTGAAAACCAGCCGCCACGGTGGTCGCATTTCGGAGAACTACAGTACCTAAATACTTACTGCAAATTAAATTGATTTTAACGTGTAAAATAATTTTCTTTCTAAGCCGGTTATGAGAAAAAGCATAGAAAACGGTTAATTATTACGGTATGTATACCTATACCTAGATGGCCAGACATTCGGACAACATGGTGATTCAATATGACAAGGCTCTCGTTTTTCAGTGTTTATGAGTCGACCTTTAAAGAGTCTCTCCACTTCTCCAGTCCACTCGAGTCACTGTAGGTAAATCTAAATGAAGTTAAACTTAACTATCGTAATGAAATAGCCACTGGAATCGCCGATATTACTTAATATCAGAAATTACCAATATTTCTCCCGAAAAAAGAGTAGGTTTCGTTACGACTAAATTTTATAATGTAAATATTGAATTAAACTAAATCGTAAATATACTTAGTGCCTAAAACTCAAATTGCCTTATTCTTAAAATACCCAAAATTCCATAATAATTTTAATCGAAAACGGCTGATTCCCAAAATAACTGAATTCTAATACGACTCAATCATAGAATGACTTAGGTACCTAAGTAAATCCAAAAGGTCTGAAAGGCGAAATTGTCCGTTTCAAAATCTCAACTTTATAAATAATAAATTTCGTTCGTGTTCAGTCAGAGTTCAGATGTTTTGGGATTAGGTAATTTTGGATTTCAGGCGTTTTTAAATTTATGGAGTTAGGTACGAATTTTAGTCAGATCAGGGATCCGATGATTTTGAAAAACATCAAGTATTTTGATATTAAGGCATTAGGTAGATAAAATAAGAATAAAGCCGTTTTGAGATCTAGACATATTGGTAATATAAGTTATTATTAAATTAAATCGTAATGAAACCATTAAAAAAAAAGTCATAAATCATTAGGTACTTAGGTATATCAATTTTAATTTTTGTACGGTACTTGAAATTGCTCGTGATTGTGACTTCCTTTCTTGTTTTCCTTAACCAAAACTAATTTTCAGTACTTACAGATTAAATTATTTAATTATTTTTAATTTTGACGAGGCATTCGAAAATAAAAAGAAGAGCCAGCGGCCTGGTCACTTTTGAAAAGCAATCGGGTTTACTCATCGCAATGGCATGCAAGTATAAAAAGTCCAAATCAAACTTTGATTAGATACCTACGTCCGACGATGTTCATTCCCAGGAATGCAAATAATATGTTACCTGGCAAATATTGCTCGCTCTGGGTTGCATTGTTTTGTTATGCAGATCAGATTAAAAGGTACCTGACGTTTCTTGTAATTGAATACAGTATTCGTGTTTTTTAAATTGGTTGAATGATTGTGTAATTATAAGAAGATAGGCGTCCCGTTGCGTTATTGACAACTTTAGTTCACCCCTATTATAATATGAATGCAAATGTGAGTTACTCTGTCAGTCTGTCTGTTTTTTCTGCCTTTACGGCTAAACTGCGGAACTTTCCAGGGATAATAAATATCCTTACAATATTTTGATATTTTACAATGCATCGCAAATCGCAACGCAGTACATTGCACGTGTACATTGGCGAACTAGCGTCAAGCGGCATAATTTTGTTTTTTTTTCATCGTTTAGGTAAAGACCCAGTGCTTCTATTCCTTTATGTTTTAACCTACCTATGTGGGTACATAGATTCGTAACTTTATTTTTTACGAGCAAAATGACTCTATGACTAATAACCAATAACTGTATTACTACTGACTTCTAATGACTAATAGCGGCAACTGAGTCTCTATTCAACATTTGATTAAAATAATTAGCAAATAGTTAAAAAAAAAGAACATTGACGACGCGGTTGGCGTACCTACCTAGTTGGTAATGAGTTAAGGAAAAATATTTGTGTGAATCGAACGTTAGTATTTGTTCCTGCGTCATTTCTATATATTTATGTATTTATTATTTATCCATTTACAATAGTCTTCGGCTGTCTATCGCTTGCACACTGTCTCTGGCAAAAAAAATATAATGATAGGTGCCAGAGTATAAGTACTGTCAATACTCTGGTTTTACTGCACATTTTTTAAATCTGGCATTTTGGTAATAAAAAGATGTACTTACCTACTTCACTATTGTTACTCAAGATGCGAAGATGAATCTAACGACACTTCTTTTGTCGAAATCGGGCCATCCGTTTAGTTTCTACCAGGGAACAAAGAACTATACATAATGTACACACTTAACTACAAATATACAGGTAAAAACACATAATCCTCCTTTTGGGCTTTGCCGCAGTCGGGTAAAAAAAAGCCTCCTTATTTCCTATAACATATTTTATATTTGAACTTATTCCTTTGCTCCTAGTTCTAACAGTGACCCTTAAAAATACTAATATTTGGTACCTACAAGCAAAATTAAATTTATAATATATAAGATGGGTAATTCCTCGAAGTAATTAATTTTCATCGTAAACAATTAACGTGGCTTACTATTAGCCGGTTTTAGAAACGTAGGTTAATCATTTTCATAATAAGAATATCATATTTGTGCTAGCAAAACTGTTCAAAAATAATTTAATGAAAGCTTTAGTAAACGCTTAAAATTCATAAATTTTTGATCATAGATACTGTTTTGCATCTAATTACTCCATTGACTTTTATAACCCAGAAGTTCAATTTCGCTAAATAAGTATATAAAATTGACTCGGGTTAAGCTAGAACTAATCTTAATAGAATCGCAAACATTTTAGGAAATTACCACATTGTGACAATAATAGATACCTAGATAGTTTACGATAAACTGTAACTTTATGGTTCTGTACAGCGTTTCAGTTGCCAAAACTGAAATATGTCGGTATTGTTCGGTATCTGTAACAATATGGATACCTAATTTCAAATGGTCGTCGTTAAATGGGTCATTATTTGGACGTTTGTTCCGAATCACTTTCGTCACTTCGCGGTCTCATTTTGCTAGAAGTGGCTGCAGATTTCGTTTTCGTTTCTGGTTAGGTATCTGAGTTTACCGGACATCTAACAAATACCCAAAAACGGCATCAAAATATGCGCCCAATTCTTTAAAATATGTCCACAAAAGTGAGGCGGTTGAAACGCTCGCATAATGACCCAGATCCAGTCAAGAAAGGGGAATGTCATAATTCTTGTATCATAAAGAACGGACGTTTTCTGTGTTAGCGCCATTCTTCGTCAACTCTTATCAACTCAAATCAACTGTAAATAAATGCAAGACCGTTCGATTTGTTTTTAAATGCGTGTGAAAAAAAATATCGAGAAATATGTAGACGAAGGATTAGGAAGGGTTGAAGTTACGACTGGACTTATGTGTATGCATTACCTTCATGAAATTGTTGTCAATATCGCCTATCTCTATGCCAAGTTTTTCTATCTTAAATGATCCATTTATATAAGTTGATAGACTGCACGGTGTTGTAATAAGAGTAGGTACTGTACTGACCTCATCTCGAGTCAAACCTTCAAGCAAGAATTAAATTGTCTTTGGTATTTGACTGGTTAGAAAACGGAGAGAGTGTGGGGGTTGCTAGGAAACAGTTGGGAGTGGACGGGAGTGATCGTCGGGCTTGAAAAAATGTTTTCTTAAGATTTTTATTTGCTTTTCTTTATAATAATAGTGGTGTATCCACAAAATTTTCCTTTTATAATTAATAATGTGCGGTGTGCATAATTGTGAATAACATATAGGAGGTGATCTATAGGAATTTTGCAGGGAGACGTTAGGAGATTTTCGTGAGTTTTCATGTAGACTAAGTCTACTTAAAAAGGTAAATATTGTAGTCCTACCGTTGTTGGAAACACTTATCTATAAGAAATCATGTTTACGAATAATTTGGTTTATGGTTTGAGAACAAGAAAATCGAACTAGTGATTTCTCATAGGTATTTTAATCTTTCGTATATGTCTTATCATTTAGAATAGAGAAGCTTGGGGATGAGTGTTCTGGTTGAGGATCTGAAAGACGAATGGAAGGGTGATAGTCGTTGTTTAGAAAGGGTTCTGTATGGTGTTTAATTTATTGTGAATGTTTGTTGTGTTTCTAGGTATAGTAATAGAGTAAGGAAAACTTTCGTAGTACAGGGAAACCTTAGTTGCATATTTAACCTTTCATTTTAATACATTTCACGCGGGAGCATGATCCTGAGAGCTCCGTCGCTTACTACGAGGGCTTCTAAGCGGTTTGGTGTCGCTGTCGTGAGAGTTCGGTTTGCGGCTGCGCGGCCTTGACATCTCGTCGGGACCCGAAGCTAAGTGTTGTCTTTTAGTGGTTACTCGATGGGTGCATCGTTGCACTTAGGGTAGTAATGCAGCTGGTTACGAATGACATTTGATGTCGTCATTTTCAAAATATTTTGAATTATGGAAGATGTCATTGCAATTTTGACAACAAGGCTATTAGATCATTCGTAGCAAAGCTGTCCTTGTTAGAACATGTTTATTTGAATATTTTTCTTTGATTTTGATTTTTTTTTATTTACGAATATTTTCAAAATGTTTTGAGTTTCGAAATTTTATATTTTTTGGAAGGAACAATTTATTTAAAAAACAGAACAATTTTTAAAAAAATAAATTCTTAGGAGCAAATCATATTGAATTTAAAAGTGATATACGCTGGTCGTCGGAAAACCAAACTAGTGATAAATTTCTTTGAATTATTTCACGGGATTTTAATTCTATTGCGAAACTAATAATTATTTAAAGGTAAATAATTTTATTGTTCATTTGATATTCTTTTATAAATGTTTTTAATCAAGGGAATTCGAAGGCTTATTAATAATTCAAGACTGATCTAATTCTTTTGGATCTTGTGTACCTTTTAGGACTCCATGTCTAATCTTCAGTTTATTGGAAGAACCTTTCTAAATTTTCCCATGCTGTTTGGCTAAGATTATTTAGTTCTCTTTCGGCTCTTATATTGGGGTTTACAGTTTTGCTTGTGTCCTGGCAATTTAAATTACAATTTATCTTTACCTTTCTCGTTTAATGCATCGGATATTATACATGTTTCTATTCGAGTCGAAGAGGGTTTAGTGTCTTGGTGAAAGTTATCAGCGGGTCACAGACGTCGATGACATCTTACCGCCACTAAACATCTTGGATTAAAATAGCAAGCAGAGACACTTCACACTGTACGCTCAGTTTCCATACAGACTGCACAGACTGCTTCAGTGTGTTAAAGGTTCAAGGTTAATAGCTTCAAAATTTATCTTGGGGAACCGGGGGTCGGATTTGAGTTGCGTCAAGAGTCGATCTCACCTCTGGTCGAAAGACGTTAGTTAGTTGAGGTGACTTGCTGGCTTGGTTTTTATGATCTCATGTCAGCAAGGATGCCTGCGAGTTTAGCTCGGCAACTGCTTTCTACTCCCGGCTCTCATGTCGGTTCGTGGGGACTCGACTAAGCGAAGCGAAAGCTGAGCGTGTGATATCGGGTGCCTTGACGGATTCGAAGGGGAGGAGACCTCCAATATTCTGGGTTTGCTTTGATACCTGTCACACTGGATTGCAGAAAACACACACATTCCGTCGTCCTAAATATCCGAGGACACAAGAGGGGTAGTTTAGGTCAATAGTCTCTCCATCTAAATTATTAGGAAAAGAATTAAATCCTGTCTCTTGGAGTGACTATAATTTGTCGGGCCCTCTGCTCTCTTGGTTACGAGGACTTACTCAGACTGACTTGGCGACGTAATGGAAGCTCTCCCCAGACAAGTTCGGGACAGGCTGGCGGAGTGTGACCAGCCTGGAGTCGAGCACACGAGCAAGAGCGGGGAGGGGCTCTGCTTTTACCAGACCACAAAACTTGTCGAATTTCCATAAACTGAAGTTCTCTAGACGTTTCTTTTCTTCAACTAATACAATTATTTGAATTCCCTTATTTTTGAATATCTCTTTAATCAGAAGAATCTGTTATCCCTCATTCTCGCCTTAGGAACCATGGGTTACTAAAACATTTAAAAAAACCACACAACGTTACTACCACTATTTCGATTGGCAAATATCTTTTGTCTACCGGTCCGCCAAACAGATTAAATAAATTAATCTTTCTTTTATATTTTATAAGGCCTGCCCCCTGGGGTCAGCACAATTGGTGCCGTGACCAGGATTCTAGGGTATTAAGCAGATTGAGGGGAAGAGATTTTGTGAATTAAGGGAGAGGCATTACTTTCGTTTCTCGAGATTTATGAATAGTGCAATTTGCAGGTTGAGGCACTTCACTATGCTAAAAGGAGGAAATAAAGCTTTCACTATTGCGATTGAGGGAAATATAGGATCAGGGAAGTCTACCTTATTAGAGAAATTGAAAGTGAATAAATTAGTAACAGTATTACCGGAGCCAGTACACAAGTGGCAAAACCTAGATGGGATTAATTTATTTCAATTGATGGTAGGAGAGCCTAAAAGGTGGGCGAGTGTATTCCAATCGTATGTCATGAGAACTTTGATAGATCACCATGTTGCGCAGGTGAATACTCCTATCAAAATAATGGAACGGTCCGTTTACAGTTCGAAGTATTGTTTCATGGGTGTACTTCTTGACAATGATATAATCCATCCGGTAGAGGTTCGAGTCCATGAAGAATGGATGCGTTTACTAAAGGACCATATGTCTATGAGTGTCGACTTGGGAATCTATATACGGACAAATCCGGAAGTTTCATTTCAGCGAACATTAAGTAGAGGAAGGTTGGAAGAAAGTTCGATTACACTAGGTTATCTCACACAGTTACATAGTAAGCATGAAGATTGGTTTTTGGGAGATAAATGGCAGGATTCTTTTCAGAGTATCAGAATTATAGATGGTAATTGTGAACCAGAAGCGATTGTTAATCAATATCGAGATATTGAAAGGGAAATAATAGCCACTTGGGAGACTAAGAATTAGATTTTTTTTATCATAGCCAAACTTTATTCCAGAGTTACAATTATGAGCAAGAAGAGCCGAATTAACCGAAAGACATCGTCACTGGCCGAGGAAATGAATGCTACGCATGAATCAGAAGGCCGTAAAAGGACTGTCGTCGGGCAAGCAGGTGCCTTGTCTTTGATGATTAGAACATTGCGGTCGACCATTGGGAGACTGAATTTGAGAGTGACAGAATTGCAGAACCAAGTCCAAGGTGGCCAGGTGAGTCTAGAATCTAGCTTAGAAAAGCCTCAGGTTGCTACTTGCTCTTTTATTGATGGAAGATTTGATCGTCCCAAATTTCCCGGAAGGGGAGATATTCACCCTGTCTCTTTTATAGAAGACTTATTTTCATATTTACGAAGAATCCCCACAAGAGAACATGTCATAGATAATATAATAGGATGTTTGGAGGGGGATGTTAGAAGATGGGCCAGAATTTATAGGGAACGTTGGAATACGGAAGAGGACTTCAAGTCAGATTTTATGGACACTTACTGGGGAGAGCCAGAACAGAATTTACTGCGAAGAAATATTGTATGTGGAGTGTGGGAAAAAGATAAGAACAAATCCATGATGGGGTATTTTATATCATTAGCAGGGCAGGCCAAAATGTTAAGTACGCCTATTTTGGAAGGTCAATTAGTTGATGATTTAATGCATCATTTCCCAAGGGAGGTCCAATATGCTTGGAGGATGAGGAAGGGAACGACTATTATTGAAGGAACAGAATTTTTAAGAGATTTGGATGATGTTGATAAGCAAAATCGTTACGTAGAGAATCGAGGTAACGGGCAGACGTCGTTTGGAACGAAACGTGCCACGACCGAATTGGTAAAACCGAAATTCACAAATAAAAGACCTAAGGTTGTTGCGAGGCTTGACGTGGAAGAAGAAGAAGATTTTGGTGGAACTGAAGACAATAACAATGATTTAAACTAGTTGAAGCTGATTCTAAGGACCCGAAATTAGCTTACAGGAAGAAGGGCATATATTGTAACATCCCTTTGCGGATAATGTTGAAAAATGGGTGGAAACCAGGAATAGGATTAGGGAAAGACGGACATGGAAATTTATATCCCATATCGGCTAATAAGACTTGGTCAAATTTTGGTAGATGTGGTTTTGGGGATGAGAATAGAGTTCAGAATAAGGAAGTTAAGTTGAATTTAGATGCTTTTCCAAATCTTTCCCCAAGTTTATTAGATCGGCCACGTGTTTCTGAGTTTTTACAAACTTTTGTTGCGGCATCCTTGTTTGATGAAGAGGTTTGTTTTGATGAGGGTTCTCGCAAGGTTAGAGCGGAGATTGTTATTGAGATATTAGGGAATACAATAAATGGGTTGATAGATACTGGGAGTGAAGTGAGTTGTATTTCAGAAGAGCTTTATGAATCTTTACAAATTACTAAAGGTACAAGATTTCCATCATTACCAGTGAAACCTATACAGATTAGAGGAGCAGTAGGGCAGAAAAGTTTGAAAATACAGCAGCTAACATCTGTTGAGTTAAAAAATTCAGGGGATAAGTTTCGATACTGGATTATTGGTAGTTCCAAAATTGACAGTGCCGGTGATATTAGGCTTTGACTGGTTACTTTCTCATGATGCTGTTATTAATTTGCGAGATCCTAAGTCTTTAATTCTGTCAGGTAATGGGGAAGAAGTTAATGTACCGTTTATTGATGAAAGTCAAGAGAGTGTAGATGTTAGAACTCTACGAGTCGGTCAGGATGATAAAAGGGATTCCACTGTGAAGAGTGAGGATTTTCTGGATAGGCTTAATGTGGGAGTAAAATTGAATGATAGTATGAGGATGGATTTAAAGCAAGTTTTAGAGAGTCATAAGATAGTATTCACGAAGCAAATTGGTAGGGCAAATTGTTATGTTCATCATATAGAAATGTCTGAACACACTCCGCGAATAAATAGATCCTATCCGATTCCGTATGCTTATCGTAATAAGATTGATGAAAAATTAAATGAGATGGTAGAGTTGGGGATTATTTCTAGAGGGGCGACTCCTTATAGTAGTCCTTTAACATATACAAGCAAACCTGATGGGTCTATTCGTATTTTACTTGATGCTAGAGAAATTAACAAGTACATGGTGGCAGAGTCAGAGGCCCCACCAATGCAGATAGATGTTTTAAATGCATTTCATGGTGTAAAATTTATAACTATCGTAGATTTAAACAATGCGTATTTTCAAATTCCTATATCAAAAGAGAGTAGGCAGTATACCGGGTTTACTGTGAATGGGAGGTCCTATATGTATAATGTTTTGCCACAAGGTCTGAAGACGTCTGTGGGAAGTTTTAGTCGGGCGATGGATGTAGTGTTGGGGCCAGGAGTTAGAAGTTTTGTGTAAATTATTTAGATGATTTGGCAATATTAACGAAAGGGAGTTGGGAAGAACATTTGGAGCAATTAGACAAGGTCCTAGAACGATTAGAGAATGCGGGTTTGACTTGTAATTTAGAGAAGTGTAAGTTTGCTTGTCGGGAAGTGAAAATGTTAGGACATATAGTTTCTACTGAAGGGATTCGGACTGATCCAAATAAAGTCAAGTCGATTCAAGAGTTTCCAACTCTGAAAAAGGTGAAGCATGTGCGAGCATTTTTAGGGTTATGTAATTACTACCGGAGATTTATTCCAAATTATAGTACTTTGATTATACCTTTGACAAGATTGTTAAAAAAGGAACAAGTTTGGTATTGGGATGAGGAGTTAGATACGGCATTTAAGAATTTGAAACAGGAGTTTTCTACAACTATTATGTTGTCACATCCAGATGTAAATAAAGTTTATTATTTGCAGACGGATAGTTCAGGGGTAGGAATTGCGGGAGAGTTATATCAATATGACGATGAGGGTAATAAACGGATTTTGAGTTTTTGTGGAAGGTCGTTGAGAGGATCAGAATTGAGGTGGACAGTTACAGAACAAGAATTTTGGGCAGTAATTTATGGGGTTAAGAAGTTTGAGACTTATTTAAGGGGGGCGGAATTAATTATTAGGACTGATCATAAAGCTTTAGTGTTTGTAAAGAACATTAAATTATTTAATAGTCGGATTACAAGATGGATATTGTATTTAGAACAGTTTAATTACACAATAGAGCATGTTAGGGGGGTCGAAAATGGGGGAGTGGACGTTTTGTCTAGATTTCCAAGGGATGGGGACATTCAAGAAGGGAAAACTTGGTGTCCATCGATAATGTATATGGGGGTGCAGAATAATACTGAATTAGAATCTAAATTAGAACAGATGGTTCAGTTTCAGGATATGGATAATGTAGCTAAAGGCATTAAAGAACGCGTGCTAGGGCAAGTGGAAGGAGGAAGTCGATTGTCTAGGATAGCGATGCGTTGTTCAGTTGTCGATGGTGTGCTTTATTTTAGAAAACATGTCAACGATGTTGAAGTTTTATATTTACCAGAAGCTTTGCAAGCTGAGGTGTGTAGACAAGTTCATTTGGAGTTAGGGCATTTGGGGATTTATAAAATGATGAAATATCTAAAGCAAAGATTTTATTGGCTTGGAATGAAAAGAATGATAGAGAAGTTTGTTAGGTGTTGTCATATTTGCCAATTATCCAAAGTGGATAATGTTAAGTATGTGGGGGCGTGTAATTCTATTGTAACGGAGAATCCAGGGGATTTAGTTATGGCAGACCTTTATGGACCCTTACCAGCGTCTAGGGGGGGAATAACATACATATTCGTAATACAAGATTCTTTTACTAAATACATTAAATTATATGGGTTGAGGGTGGCAACAGCGAAAGCGGTTGTGGTTAGGATGCAAAATTTTGCATTAACAATAAAGCCGAAAACTGTAATGACTGATAATGGAAAACAATTTATAGGGAATACATGGAAATTAGGATTACGGAATATGGGAGTTAGGGCTATATATACAACTATTAGGAACCCTAGGCCAAATACGACGGAACGTGTTAATAAAGAGTTGGGAAAATTCTTTAGGATTTATTGTCATGAAAGGCATAGAAATTGGGGTTTATGGTTAGAGAAGATTGAGGAGTTGTATAACAATACATTTCATTTAAGTACGGGGTTTACACCTAATGAAGTTCTTTTTGGTAGAGTGACTCATTTATCAATAGATACCCATTTGCCTTATCTTGTACGTAGTAGGGATATAGGAGAGATTCGGGAGCAAGCTAGGGTTAATTTACAATTGGCTAGTCAACAGAGAAAGACTAGGTTTGATTTAACTCATAAATTAATTCAGTATCAGGTTGGAGATTTGGTTAAGTTGCGAAGATTGAATAAGTCTGACTCTATGAGTGGAGTTACTCGGAAGTTTGATTTAACTTATGAAGGTCCATACAGGGTAGCAGCAAGACAGTTTGATAATGTTTATGTTTTGGTACACCCCGAAACTTTGCAAGAGAAGGGGATGTTCAATGCAATACATTTAGCACGATATTATGTTTAATCAGGAAAATGAAGTTAGAAGTTGGGGAATTAGAAATTTTATAGGGACGTTGATGTCGGTTATGAATTTCCATGTAGAAGCATTAGTGAGTGCTATGTGGGGTAGGATTAATTCGGAGTAATTTTGCTTTGGAATATATTTGAGTATTAGATTATATGGTATTTGGTGTTTAGTTCAATATTATAAGGTTTTAGAAATATTAATAAAGTATTTGCTTACTGGCTAGTGGTTTTGAATTCATATTTGGTAATGGAGGTTTAATTTAGGAGAGGGGGGGGGGAAAGATGTAGCATAGGGGAAAAAGGATTGGGGGGGGGAAGAAAGATAAAATAAGTTAGGGGACTCCTTAAATAGTTTTGGGGTTCAGTTGGTGAATTGGTTATGAAATTTAACTCTTGTTTGGGATTGATTGGAGACAAGGAGTTGGAATAAGAAGGTTAAATCTTGGCTCCGTTGAATATCGTCAAGATTTAGGGGGGGATTGTACTGACCTCATCTCGAGTCAAACCTTCAAGCAAGAATTAAATTGTCTTTGGTATTTGACTGGTTAGAAAACGGAGAGAGTGTGGGGGTTGCTAGGAAACAGTTGGGAGTGGACGGGAGTGATCGTCGGGCTTGAAAAAATGTTTTCTTAAGATTTTTATTTGCTTTTCTTTATAATAATAGTGGTGTATCCACAAAATTTTCCTTTTATAATTAATAATGTGCGGTGTGCATAATTGTGAATAACATATAGGAGGTGATCTATAGGAATTTTGCAGGGAGACGTTAGGAGATTTTCGTGAGTTTTCATGTAGACTAAGTCTACTTAAAAAGGTAAATATTGTAGTCCTACCGTTGTTGGAAACACTTATCTATAAGAAATCATGTTTACGAATAATTTGGTTTATGGTTTGAGAACAAGAAAATCGAACTAGTGATTTCTCATAGGTATTTTAATCTTTCGTATATGTCTTATCATTTAGAATAGAGAAGCTTGGGGATGAGTGTTCTGGTTGAGGATCTGAAAGACGAATGGAAGGGTGATAGTCGTTGTTTAGAAAGGGTTCTGTATGGTGTTTAATTTATTGTGAATGTTTGTTGTGTTTCTAGGTATAGTAATAGAGTAAGGAAAACTTTCGTAGTACAGGGAAACCTTAGTTGCATATTTAACCTTTCATTTTAATACATTTCACGCGGGAGCATGATCCTGAGAGCTCCGTCGCTTACTACGAGGGCTTCTAAGCGGTTTGGTGTCGCTGTCGTGAGAGTTCGGTTTGCGGCTGCGCGGCCTTGACATCTCGTCGGGACCCGAAGCTAAGTGTTGTCTTTTAGTGGTTACTCGATGGGTGCATCGTTGCACTTAGGGTAGTAATGCAGCTGGTTACGAATGACATTTGATGTCGTCATTTTCAAAATATTTTGAATTATGGAAGATGTCATTGCAATTTTGACAACAAGGCTATTAGATCATTCGTAGCAAAGCTGTCCTTGTTAGAACATGTTTATTTGAATATTTTTCTTTGATTTTGATTTTTTTTTATTTACGAATATTTTCAAAATGTTTTGAGTTTCGAAATTTTATATTTTTTGGAAGGAACAATTTATTTAAAAAACAGAACAATTTTTAAAAAAATAAATTCTTAGGAGCAAATCATATTGAATTTAAAAGTGATATACGCTGGTCGTCGGAAAACCAAACTAGTGATAAATTTCTTTGAATTATTTCACGGGATTTTAATTCTATTGCGAAACTAATAATTATTTAAAGGTAAATAATTTTATTGTTCATTTGATATTCTTTTATAAATGTTTTTAATCAAGGGAATTCGAAGGCTTATTAATAATTCAAGACTGATCTAATTCTTTTGGATCTTGTGTACCTTTTAGGACTCCATGTCTAATCTTCAGTTTATTGGAAGAACCTTTCTAAATTTTCCCATGCTGTTTGGCTAAGATTATTTAGTTCTCTTTCGGCTCTTATATTGGGGTTTACAGTTTTGCTTGTGTCCTGGCAATTTAAATTACAATTTATCTTTACCTTTCTCGTTTAATGCATCGGATATTATACATGTTTCTATTCGAGTCGAAGAGGGTTTAGTGTCTTGGTGAAAGTTATCAGCGGGTCACAGACGTCGATGACATCTTACCGCCACTAAACATCTTGGATTAAAATAGCAAGCAGAGACACTTCACACTGTACGCTCAGTTTCCATACAGACTGCACAGACTGCTTCAGTGTGTTAAAGGTTCAAGGTTAATAGCTTCAAAATTTATCTTGGGGAACCGGGGGTCGGATTTGAGTTGCGTCAAGAGTCGATCTCACCTCTGGTCGAAAGACGTTAGTTAGTTGAGGTGACTTGCTGGCTTGGTTTTTATGATCTCATGTCAGCAAGGATGCCTGCGAGTTTAGCTCGGCAACTGCTTTCTACTCCCGGCTCTCATGTCGGTTCGTGGGGACTCGACTAAGCGAAGCGAAAGCTGAGCGTGTGATATCGGGTGCCTTGACGGATTCGAAGGGGAGGAGACCTCCAATATTCTGGGTTTGCTTTGATACCTGTCACACTGGATTGCAGAAAACACACACATTCCGTCGTCCTAAATATCCGAGGACACAAGAGGGGTAGTTTAGGTCAATAGTCTCTCCATCTAAATTATTAGGAAAAGAATTAAATCCTGTCTCTTGGAGTGACTATAATTTGTCGGGCCCTCTGCTCTCTTGGTTACGAGGACTTACTCAGACTGACTTGGCGACGTAATGGAAGCTCTCCCCAGACAAGTTCGGGACAGGCTGGCGGAGTGTGACCAGCCTGGAGTCGAGCACACGAGCAAGAGCGGGGAGGGGCTCTGCTTTTACCAGACCACAAAACTTGTCGAATTTCCATAAACTGAAGTTCTCTAGACGTTTCTTTTCTTCAACTAATACAATTATTTGAATTCCCTTATTTTTGAATATCTCTTTAATCAGAAGAATCTGTTATCCCTCATTCTCGCCTTAGGAACCATGGGTTACTAAAACATTTAAAAAAACCACACAACGTTACTACCACTATTTCGATTGGCAAATATCTTTTGTCTACCGGTCCGCCAAACAGATTAAATAAATTAATCTTTCTTTTATATTTTATAAGGCCTGCCCCCTGGGGTCAGCACAGTACATTGACGATTACCTCATAATGATAATAATAAATAATGAGCCTTTCTCAAGTAAATCTACGGAATGCGCGCAGTTATGAAGAATTCTTGAGAATCTCCTTCCAAAAAACGAAATGGACTTGATAATCCCGGGAAATGAGAAAGGCAAATCCCTAGTTGACTAGCAAGAGTACTATCAACTAACTTTTTTAACAAAATGAATACGTAATAGACTAATTGGCATAGAATCACGTAAAAAACTTGTTTACCTTTTTTTTTACTGTACTGCACGCCAGATTTAAGTACGTAACGCACCGCCCACTTGGTTTTTACAAACCAGATAGTGGATTAGTATCTACTACTCTAGACTCACGTTTCTCGCAAGTTCATTGCTATTATTGAATGACATCGCATGTATTATGTAGGTGTTGAAGTATTTTTGTCTAAAACCGGGGCGCGCCGTCTGCTCACCGGGCGACCGTCCAACCGCCCACGCTTATACGTTATCCGTATTGATGTATTCGGGTAAAAGCATATAAGCCAATTGTTATTCAACCTTGGTTCTCCTGATTGCAATAAGGCTAATTACTAATCTATCATCGTCGATTAATCGGTATAACAAGCAAAGAGGCCGATAATGATCAAGAAAGAATTGATTGGACAGATCTTTCGATCAGGATCATTGTGATCAGATGTGGCATGTACGATACGAGTAGTTATTTTGTGTTTATGTCATGATCAGAATTTTATAATTATGTGCTACCACCATTTTCCCCTAAAAATGAAATAAAGGCAGGTGTACCTATGTATTATTTAATAAAAAATAGCAGTATTTGTCATAATATTTCTGCTGGAAAAATTCAGAAGAATTTAAGAGGAAAATGTATTCGCAATAAAACACTGAAGAAATACTTAAATAAACAAATAAATGTAACAAAAAATAAAAATAAGTACGAGAGATACAGTGATAAACTCAAAGTGATAAAGTTTAATTGTTGCAACTCGGTCGCAACTCAGCATGTGCTGTATGTAAAGGCAACGCTGGTCTTTCGTTAGGAGCTTGGGACCGCTAGGTGAAAACACGGGTGGCCGCATAGAACTGAGACTGGAACTGAACATGACTGCAATTTGTATGTGCTACATTTATCAACAATTTAAGGGAGTAAAGGAAAAAGGAACATCTTAGTGGTTTTTCCCATTAGGTATGTAGGTATTTTTATCGCATCAAGCGTATATACTCGTATTTCGCACTTAAACATTTCCATTGCCAACTCATCAAACATTTCCCAGCGTTTTGCCGCAGTATTAACTTTGACCATGATCCCATAAACGGTCCGGTTGTTACATTATAATGATACTATCTGGGGTGCTATTCTCTAAAACAACTTGCCACGCCAATTCCGAGCTGAAGTTTTCCCGCATTAGTAGCCACGTTGGCCTACGACTTTCACTGAGCTGCTCCGGCGACGCAACCTGCGACAAAAGTCAAAATACATACACTAAAATATTCTTAATACGCTCTGGTGGAAGGAAATATCAAAACTGCACAGCAAAAGTAAAGCACAAATAATCAACATCCGCCAAAATATAATAGGTAGATATACCATCGTCATGATTCCCTAGTTGTTATATCTAAGTAGCTAGCCAATACAACACAATACATAGCATAAATTATATGGCTATATTGTTGTAAGATTGCAGTCGATGACGCGATCTTTGTAATTACTCTTCCTTGATTGATTCAATGATGCTGTGATAAATAAGTCTGTTGATCATTGAGCTATTTGTTTCTGGAATATTGCTGATATTTTTATCGTGGTACTATTGTTTTCGAATATTTACTGCAAACTTATAATAATATCTACCAATTTAAGAGGTAATCTTCTACAACTAACGGTTACCGTTCACAATAATTCAATCTATAGCTTTTTTGTGGTACTGAAGATGGAATGAATAATCTTTCATGTATTTAAATGAACTTTAAACTTAGGGGCATATTAGGCAGGCATTTACTGTATAGACGATTTAGGGCCTGTTTCACAATCGGCGAGTAAATTTATCTGCCATTTAAAGTTGGCTCTCTCTTTGTCTATTTTCAAGTGTAAGAAAGCGATAGGCCTAAATGTATCTGTCAAATATGCTTTACTTGTTGATTGTGAAACAGGCGGTAAGGATTGCAAATTTTTAATCATTATCTTTTTTATAATTTCAATATTGTATTTCTCTATATTCATCGCCCTAGTGAATTTTACCCTGTAAACGATGCACTTGTGTAATATGTATTGAAACACCATTTCTCTGCCAAGCGGAATTCAGCCGAGTTGGACAAATATTGAGTATGACCCTGGAATCGGAATCGGAAATCTACGGACTCCCACATTTGTCCATGGACCCACTGCACGTAGAAATTATTAGCCTTGAGTGTAATACTCGTATGTTAACGAGTTTTATTTTGAAATGCTACTACGTACCTACCTATATCTTTTCACACGTTTTCTCTTTTCCTTTTGGCTCAACCAATAAAAACGTGTGATCTCGCCTATATTGTTTGATAACAAGCACATTCGCAATCTTCTCAATTCATTCAGCATGTGGTTGTTTTATTATCTGTTTTCAAGCTATAAAGTCATGTTACTGCCCGATGTACTTACGTACATCGAAATATCCTTTACGACATAGTGTGGTTCATTGCCAGTATTTCTCACTTAATGTATTAGAGAGGCGATATATATATTTAACTAGTACTCTTTGTGGAAAAGTCATAAGTTTCAATTTACATAATAGTTATAGCTACGGTACTGTAGGTGTTACAAATTTTTGTCTATTTACTTTTATTGAAAGAAGGAACGCAAAATATTAGAAAACAAAAGGTATTAATTTAATACAATGGAGCATTTGCAATTGTAACACAATAGCCATTCTCACAGTTGTGTAAACGATACCTTAAATATTCGTACGTTTTGATTGTAACGGAGCAATGTTTTCCGTTACCTGAATATCGGAAGGTTCCCTTTATTTGTACACATATAAGTGAAAATATTGCAAATAATCTATGGATTCATTCTTTCTGCCAAAGGCTAATCGGGATTTATGGCTGAGCCGCATAGTTCGGGGCGCGATTCCACTCCGATGAAATTGTTTTATCCGAATTTATTACCCCACAAGAGACCGCTTTAACATTTTTGGCCGGAAAATGTGAAACAAATAAATACATTAAAGGTGCGTAATCTCCTGGATTTATGCGTAGGGCGCCTATTATAAGTCGACCGCATTAGGTCCAATAAATTTATTAATAAGAGGCTAGCTGACACTAACACCTTAACAAATATCCAGTGAAAAGTGAGGGTTTCTTAAGCAGCATTACCTGGAAAGCCCCTGTAAAACTTCTTTAGTTAGTATTATGTTTTTCTTCTAACTTTATGTACAACAAAGGAAAAAAGCATTCATCATTATATTACGCAACCCGTTGTCAATATGTCTGCTTTAGTGTCAAGACTAAAACACATTACTCAGTACGGTGAAGATAATAAGGCTCGATTTCCTTGCAAAAGTTGGATGGAGTCAGCGGCCCGTACAAAAAGTTATCCCATCCAGTGCGATGACAAACGAGCTCGATGCCGAGCCGAGACACCACTGAAATAGCCGATTTGCTTCGCCATCATTCCGAGATTCTTAGGCTTTATGTACCCCACTGATTCCTTTGGGATCAGCTTGCTTTCATGAGGTCGTTACGAGAACGTAAAGCAATTTTTTGTACCACTTAGGAGATATTTCACGATCTTCGTCATTCATCTTAACGATTATTGAGGGACTTTTCTTTGATTACCAGTGGATTTTAAATAATAACGAGTTTTTTTTTACATTTATTATAGAGTGTAAGCAGTCGTGCGAGCTAGTAATTGGATATAATCCCTATACAGACACAATAACAACAAATTCGCGAAGATAAGATGTAAGACATCTGATAACGATGATATCACTTATCGGTCTTCTAAGATATCGTTTTTCTAGATAAGTGTAAGATTTGCAAAGCGATTCTGTTATCGAAATGTGAGGAAATTTCCATGAATGCAACTAATTCCCTTGTTACAAATCAATGCCATTGTTTTATCAGTCCTGTTTTTTCCGTTATGCCATGGTTGTGCGGAAAAAATTACGGAAAATTTAAGTCGGACTTAAAAAAGTATCCAACTTAATACCAAAAAAATACCCGATCCTTTTATCTTAGGTACCATGATAAAAGCTTGCCCTAATTTAATTGTATCGATAAGATAGCTCTTATCATAACTTTTTCTTTAAATAAACAGTGTAACCCCTGGGTAGGTGGTGCTTAAACTATACAAAATTCTTTCACATCCATCGATAAATAAGGGTAAAGATACAGAGATCGATAAAGATAATCCTTCGTTAAAGTACGATAAACTTGAAAGTTGCTTAATCTTCAGAAAAACTTATTTACAGTGATTTGTTATTAGGTCATTTCAAAGTAATCAGCGATCTCGCTATTTACATTTCTCGGTAGCAGTTTTATATCATTCCAAGATAAAAATAGTTTACTTACTTCTTTAGACAAATTTCATGTACCTACAATTTCGTTGAAGTAAAAAATGATAAATCGCTGGGAATAAAAAAATTCAATACCTTTATTGCCACAACAGAGAATGCTCTGTTGTGGCAATAAAGGTATTGAACCTTACGAGTCTGTGGCGGTGCTTAAGGATTTCAGTCTGTAGACGACTATAGTATTGGTTAATCAAGACAACTGTCTTCTGAATATTCATTTCTGGGGCCATTTGAAACTGTACCTTCTTATTTTGTAAATATTTAATTACATTTTGCTGTAAGTGCCTACTTAAATTAAAAATATTTAAGTTAATATCTAAATTTATTGATAAAGTTTTTGATTACCTACTCATACCATACATACAAAAATCTATAAAAATGTATTTTTCCGTTTAAGTATGATAACTGACACATTGCTTATTCTTCACAAATATTTACATCTCACGACTTGATAGTAACAGGTCACCGGAAAGCGATCAGCGAGCGATCACGCTATTTTCATTACACGTATAGTTTCGAGATAAAAATCGTATACTTCTTTAGGCAATTTACAGTACAATCCGTTGAAGTAAAAGAGAATAAATCCCTGGAAATAAATACAATCCCTTTATTACGGTAATAGCGGGGGCTTTAAGGATTCTAAGCATTCCAGCCTTTAGATAAGTATTGAATTGGCTCACCGAGACGGCTTTCTTCTGAATGGGGACACTGTCCACTTGAACAACTTTACTCAAAGGTTAGTATGATTATTAACCTGAAGTAATTGGCCAATTTAAGGCAACTGCAGGACGAAGATCTGCATCGTACGACATGACTTGGTCTTGTAAAGTTGTGACTCGGTACGTTAGCTGGCTTCTGTTAAGTTTGCCCATTTCGCTTAAAGTTTACCGCCTTACAATATAATTTCCTTAAGAGGATTGTGAAGCTAAAAATGTTCATACAATATGCGATAATGTTTCTTACCCCTAAATCTAGATATCATGTAAAACTAGGTCTATACGTAAATCGAAAACGTATAAACCTCGATTTTATAACAACAACATATTTAAAAATCGTCGAAATCGGACTAGATTTAGGGGGTGATAAAACTGATAAACGTTATCGCCCGAAGCTAATTTTGTACCTATGGAAAAAAAATTACAGCTACGCGTTTCAAGCGGCACCTCACAATCCTGGAATATAAAAAAATGGATTGAAATAGGATTAAACAGTCTTAGTTCAAATCTTACTTATTTATTTACGCAATTTGGCATTACTCCATGGCACACGTTTCTATGTTATCAACCTTCAAGCTTAATATACTTACGTACTAACTAGGTAGGTAGGTACGAGTATGTAGGTACTTCTACTTATATTAGTTTAGTTTAAGCGTTATCATTTCATAAAGGTATGCTGGTTGTAAATATTTTGCATGATAAAAAATACTGCTTACTAGAGACTGTAACTGATTGTCAAAACTTAAAAATTAAAGAGAACGTTTTAGAGACGGTAAAATAATCTAGATTGAATTGTAAGCATTTCTCGTTTGCTGGTCCATAGAAAATAGTAGTAGTCTATGTACTAAAAAAGGATATAATCAAATACAGAGTGAACTAGACTTATACCCTTTTCACTGGAGGCACAGAACTATGGTCAACAGTTTCCTCGTCATGCCTCGATACAACAGCATTTATAGGCGTAAAATGAACTCGCTCAATACCCACCGACCATGAATCAAACGGGTGTAAACCAAATAAGAAACTACTGGAAACATCGTTGCGTGTCTTGTATACAGTGAGATTGTTTCACTTTATAATTGCTGTCTATATTTAACTCGATCATCACCTGAGTGACTGGTTATATGTTTTATACCTATGGTTATTTTTTTCTATGTCTCATAATGATTACCGAGGTATTACGTGCATATAGCTACCAAGCCACGGCACGTATAGGAAACCAGTGCGTTGTTGGTTTCATTTGCTTTGTAGGTCAACCATTTGTTTCATACTGGTAGCAACCTTTATTGCCGATATGTGAGTAGGTATAGGAGAGTAAAAGTCAGTGCAAAAAAAGTGTTTTTATGTTCGTGGCGACGTGTTTATTGTAACAGACACCGTGGTTTCCTTATTTTAGTATTTGTTGCCAACTTTTTTCTCGCCGATGAGTAAATAAGTTTTAATATAGAACTAACATGCAATGCTTATTTCACGTTAGTATGTATTAAGACATATTTAGGTACTTACTCATTGATGAGAAAAAAGTTGCAAACCTCAGAACCCACTCCTTTATATAGAAATAGAAATAGAAATAATTTATTCAACGCATACACACATTTGAAAAAAACAACTAAAATAAATAACATTTAATACGGCATTGAAAAGGGCCCCCTCAGCTTAACCATTATATCATAACCATTTAGTTAGAAGATAACCGCAAGAAAACTGCCTCTTATGATTGTTTACTACAATCAATAATACCAACAATCGGCAGATTATTGAGCCCGCGCTCTCAAGGCGAGAATTCCTAAGGCATCCGAGCAATTCCATCGTTTAATTGACGGTTCTATCTACACTCGATGTTTCTTAAATTGGTCCTCGATCATGCTTCGATTGGGTGAGAGTGTGTGTCATGTGAACGCTCGCGACACACACTTGGCAAAAACATCGTACGATGTTGAACAGCCAATGGCAGTGCTCGTCGCCGTGGGCTCGGCTCCCCACCACGTCGACGGAATGCATGGTTCTAAGAACGGCACTGTTAAAAATAACTACCTGTTTAACAAGACACACACGATGTTGGCGGATACGCGAGGCCAGTGTCGAGATATGTCTTATTATGTTCTTTTTTGCATAAGAGTTATTTCATCTTTACAAAAAGTCACGATACATTATTTTTATTCACTGAATTTACATCGTTTGTCTGCACTTAATATACGTGATGTAAGATAATCAGACCGACTGCCAGAATGCATGAATGATTTGGCAATCAATATGGAGAGAATAAGTACGCGGTAAACAGACTGTTCGTACACTGTCTTCTAAAGATCTTGTTTTTTTATAAGCTAAGTAATAATTTTGTGCAAAGGAAAATAAAATTTGCTGGCTAGAGATACTAAAGATGAGTCCGAAGACAACAAATTGTTGTGACATCGTGTGCGCGCGCGCGAACAGCTGACGACGCGTGCGCAGCGCGTGTAACGTAGTGCGCCGGCGCCGACGGCACGCTGGCCAACCGACCGCGTGGTCCTGATAACAGAGTAGCGTGATCTATCGCATTGATATCGCTTACATCTCTACTAATATTATAAATGTGGCAATGAGTTCGGCTGTATGTTTGTTACATCGTCACGGGCTCACATATACTTAATAGATTTAGTTATGATATGGATTTGGTTTTAACTGCAAGTGAGCACTGTGTGCTTTTAATTTTTTTATAGATCATAAATCAAGAGTAAAATTTTGTTTTCCATTAAGTCGCATTACTAACATAACTTGTCTGATTTAAACTGAAACTGATCGATTCAGGATAAATATCGACTTTTCATAAACACATTTCTATTTCACCATTAATACAAAATTAGATTTCATCATCAAATCATTATAATTTTTATAATAAGGATTCTGGAGGAATAACAATTCGGCCTTGCATGTAACTAACTATAGAAAAAAAAGGTTGAAATCAAACCCCGGGTGGCGACTGGCGACTAATATGACTCATCCTTTTATTATTTATACTCGTATGTATGTTCGATGACGATACACATAAATCGATATCGAATCGATAAATCGGTTAAATCCTTGGACATTTTCGATCTGTGTACTTTCAGGTTCTCCTCAGTATGACCAAAATACGTTTTTAAGTCTTGATGAGAAGCCTCATATATTTATGTATGAGTAGGTACTAAAGTACGCCTCAAACTATATACCACCACACCTCCAAAATAAAGATCGACAACACATGATACTTACTGCGTAGGTAAATATTTGCGCCCCGCCTCCAGAGCCATATGATCTGGATGCCTCGAGTATATTTAGGCTGCCCACGTCATTCGCGTAAGCTGACGTACTAGCGATGTTTGATTGTTTTGTTTACAAAAACGTGTCTCCGCGAACATACAAACATCTACATATATTTTCCTGAGTGGTATCAATGGTATCATAAAACTATTGCTACTTGCAGTTTGCCCCGAACAGAGACCGCTTTTCCCCCCTTAGCCCCGTACCTAACCCATTTCATGAAGATCAGGTCAACAACACTCAAAGTTATCATCCAATCCAACAAACATAATCATACGAATGCCATCTGAGTTGACTCTTTAGATCTCACATTTCTTTTGCTCGATCACTTCGTTCGGTCGATAAGATGATTACAATTGTAAATGACATTCCATCTTGTTACAAATAATTTTTTTTATTTCATGGTGACGGAAAACTAGTACACAACTATCTGTCGAATTGGTGACGCGACACTTCATCCCAAAGATGACTCTACATAGTAATTCAGCTGCGCTAAGCCAGACGAACCGGTTCCTAATTGTACGTTTGCTTGTCAACAGATGCCGTTAAAGAAAAATGCAATAAAGAAGAGGATCTTTTGCAGCGTTGCACCGTTGACTTGCCAGTCCTGAGCTCGCCGGAAATTTCTTTCGCTTTAACACGAGAAGATCTCGACAAGAGTTGCGTGTAAGTTGAGAACTAGTGACAAGTATCAGAGAGAGAAGCGATGAGGCTATTCTATTTCTATGTATTTGTTTTCGCCGTCTCATTGTCGCCGTTGAGCAAACTCGGACTGCCAGACCAGGCTCTCTAAATTACATATAAAATTGACCCTTTGTCGAGGTCTTGGCTTTAAAGGAGTATTGCGATCACGGTGAAAACCCATCTGTGTGGTGACTTACTCGCTCATGACTAGATAGCTATGTTCAATATTTAAATCATTCAGAAGGTTTTCCAATGAGCCTCTTTTATCAAACTCAATATTTATATCTACGTGTAAACCATACTTGCTCAAAATCAAGTTTATTTTAGCGACGTATCGACATTTTACGATATCTAGGGCACTTATTGCTAATACGGTAGTTGACTCTATATCAAATCAGAAACTTTTATTGAAACGTGAAAAACGATTGCTAGTATGAAGTTTGTATGAAAAACTGGCTTTGTGACGTCATGTCACTATTTTTAGTGATCAAACAGCTTCCTTTTTTTGGTTTTTTATTAATTAAAAATATACTTAATTGCAAAAATAAGCGAAAACTTAGTTTTTTCCGTGTATTTAGAATGCTTGGTTTAGTGATAGAGTTAAATGTTTTATTTTAGAAATTAGTCAAATACCGTATTCTTTCAGTTAAAAGAATTGTAACTTAAACCACATCTTGTCTTAAGATTGACCGGTTTGCGTTTTTCGATAGTAGAACGAGTTTTATGAAATGTCAAAAAAACTTGATCTGACTCGATCTGGCGAAAACACGTTTCGTTAAAATCAATCTAACTATTTTGAAGCTTATATATGGAATAAACAAAATGTTTTGCATTTTTATGCCGAATATTTAACAAACAACGGTAATGGAAATACTGCAATAATCTAAAACCCGTTTTCCTAATCCGATACCTAAATTTAGTTATTGCAATGCGACGGGGAAGTTACCCACCCCGGGAAAGCAAAGAATTTGTGCACCAGTACGTGCTTTCTCGCTATAAAAATACCTAACATAACTTATGTGTAAGTACGATATCTTATCACAAAAGGTGGTTCAAGAGTATCTTTTCAGAAATAACAACGTTTTAAACCTAGAGCTAGCTCTATTGTTCTGTATTTTACGGCGATTGTAAACGCTTGCTAGGGAAACGTTATCCCGTTCTCAAACCTAGTTTCGACGAGACACGACACTTTGTGCAATCTACCTAGTACCTACACAGCGTCGTTCAAAGCTATCTCTCTAACCGCGTGAAATCTATCAGGATCAACTTACTCCGCTGGCAAAATGGTTTCCTACGGGACGTTGTCGGAGCTATTAGCTGGTTGCCTACGTTTATTATACAAAGCTAAACTATTTAACAACGTTTATTAAATATGTTTGAAACTAGTTACGCTTATGAAGTTAGTAGAAGTACTTTGATTCATGCGTGATAAGCTAAATACACCCTTTACGAAAACGAACTTTAAGTATGCTTTTGAAAGCCCAGGACGAAAATTGAAAACTGTATGAATGTGACATTATTGCTGCTCTTTCTAAAAAAATCCTCTGCATTATTTTAATATTAATTTTGAACTGCAAAACTAGACATTTTCTCTCAAAAATATTTATACACAGTTTATGAGCTCCAAAAATAATTAAAGTCTAATTGCCTCCCTGGGGACTTAAGTTCTTGAAACTTTCACAGTTTCAATGAAAGTGGTACAGTAATTTATTACCATTCACGTTATAATTAAGCTGGAGATTGAGATTAATAGTTCTCCACTGTTCAGTATCACGGTAAGGCGATATAGCGCTCATTCATTTGCAGAACGACCAACTTTGTGAAAACTGGGTAACTTTGTGAAAATGGTAACTTTTGCTTAAGACCACGAGACGTAGACGTCAGCGGAACAAGTTCCTGCGGAATGGTACGCAGTTAGCTCATCTTAATTTAGTGTTCTTGTTTGCGGTAAATAGCAATTTGAAACTAGTTGTCTGACTGGCTAACTTTACTGGGCGCTTGATAGAAGCGCTGAATAGCCAATGAGCTCTTTGATGCTTTGAATGGACGGATCAACGGAGTTAACGCTCTTCCTAATTACATCCATGTTATGTATTTCATTTCAGAAACCATTCAGCACTGACGTAGTTAAACATTTGTTAATTTGAAAAAAAAGAGCACATTCAATCAAGCTTTTAATTCGCTGCCTGGTAAAATGGAAATGCATTTATAATTCCTAATAATAAACACAATTATAACTGAAATGTCTATAATCAGGACCCTTGTTGACAGCTGCAACTAAATAACGCGATTTAAAATGAAGCGTTTGCATTTAATATTAATATTACTGCAGCCACATTTAAAATTATCAGAATATTATTTAAAGGAAATAAAATACAACCTATGCGAACAAAACTTTCTAAATCAACGATAGATCTGTAGGCCTAAATAAGTTGCATTGTTCGAAAGTAGAAACTCGCCAAATTCTGGAATTTCCACACGCGAATGCTGAACAGCTTACGTCAATGCTATACATAATTTATGATTTCTACAGTCATTAAATTTGTAGTGTGCAACTGGACTAGCTGCATCTAGATTAGTTTTGCAAGTACTTCAAAATAATTTTCCTTTTCCAGAAATCTTCGTTCTGGCATAGCTTGCATCAACAACTTCACGTACAACTGTATGGAGAAAAACGATCAAGTGCTGTTCACGCAGATATACGCCGGGATCAGCGGGGTGGTGAAGCAGCTGTGTACCCGAGGGCCGTATCAGGACGAGTACCTGCAGCATGCCGAATGCGTGAAGAACGTCAGGCCGGAGTATGAGACGTGCAGCAAGAAGTACGAGGTGACGCTGTTGACGTTGAGCAGCCACCAGAACAACGAACAGTACAGCACGGACCAAAAAGATGGTGGCAACAGCCATGAGGATTATTTAAGGACTGTGTGCTGGTAAGCATAATAACTAGTAGTGCAAACATGAAAAAGGACACTTATTTTGTGAATATTTAAATACATAATTATCATCATCACCGATATCAGGTCAACTTAGAAACTTAATATGTTTGAAACATTCAAATTTTTCAAATAATTATCGTAGAACGCTTTCCACAAATAATGAATTCATGATTCACAATATTTCATTTGAGTTATTTATCGAAACAAACACTTAATGCATTTAATAATTCCTCCGCATTTCTCATTATCTAATACCGACATCTTCAGATTGGCCTTAGACAATTTGATTTCCACAAATTAAACTGTCCGGGAACTTATCAAGGGGAATCTGGGACTCCAAAGAGTCGGAGCCCTGAATATTGAATAGCCTCGTTAGTAAAATATTTTACCGAATCGAACGGTCCTCAAGTAATTACTCGTTGGGAGCGTGAATCTTTGCAATATTAAGTGGCCAAGGTTCATAATGAACGGACTTCAATCAATGAAGTGGCTAAATGTATTTTTAGCGAGCCGCTTTTGGCTAAATGCTCTGTATTTTTTAAATATATGCTTCCAACAGTCCTAACACAATAGAAAATATTTCTAAATATGGACGTATTGTTAAAAGCTTTTAGGTGCGAGTCCCTAGGTAGTTTTTAAGCCTGATTATTTCGCACTGACACAATACGCACGGTTATTGTTGTCGTTATTCTAATTTCAAGTGTTTTAATATTTTTTGATTGCTAAAAAACGCACTTCAAAATAATTTTTCAGTGTTGTGAAAAATGCCTGTAATCGATTTTAACGGTAGAAGGTATTATACTTTTCCTTAGGGTGTTAGTAAACTTAGGCGATTTGCGCACGATCATTAGCGTTTTGTGCGCGTCCATAAAAGATACCGAGATTAATGACCGCCAACAATCAATCAATTTTCTGGACCTCAGAGCAAAACTGACTTAAATCCATTTTTAGATACTTGCGATTGTGGCCCTAGTTGTTAGCATGTTATGTTCTGAAATGGCGTAAGCAATAATGTGAACATAAAGCTTTTTGGAACTAAATTAAAGATTTATCGGTTCCTAAACTCTGGCATAAGATGGTGTTCCGCGATTTTTCCTTCCATTGTGACCGTTAAACTGTTTAAGGATTCCGCCTAAATTTTTTCCATCGGATTAGGGACACTCAACGCCTCATTCATTGTTAATGACTTCGTTATCCGCACATTTCACTTCAATTAAATCGGTAATTTCCCCATTACGCTTAAAATATTACTGAATACAAGATAACGTTAAGTTTCATGGTCAATTAATTTGAAACAAAATGACTTTATTGTCGATTAATTATTAGTGTTATGCCTCAATTCAATTTAACTATGTAAAATTATACTTCTATGTAATAATTAACCAACGAATTAATACTACAATTTGGTGAAACTTGTTTTAATACTCGTATTGAACATTAAACATTTATAGAGCTTTTCGCACATTATGTGATGCTTTAAACGCCGCTGCCGAAATATATTTAGCAAATAGGTAGAGTATGCACAGTTACTGTCGGTCCAGTTTCTCTATTAAAAATATCCCTCTATCACGGGATTTACACATCGCTGCTCGTGCTCTGACAATGGAAAGATAAACAAATATACCGCCTATTTTTTCAGTGACAAAGGCGTGTAACGTTAACAGAATTTTTGTCCATTTTCAGTCGATGTGTAATTGAAATGGAAAGCTGTTCAAATGTTGATAGTCGAGCTGATTTACGAATTCTAGTTTAAGTAATTAATAGGTTTAATTATGTATAGTTGGAAAAGTTCATTTTGAGTGGTGTTAGGTAACGAAACCATAGATATTAAATGCCTGCGGTTTTCTTATACGGGCATATCCTTTTTTATAAATAATATTTTTTATATAACTTACTTTCTGTTTATTTATTCAATATGTGTGTTGTGTATCTTTTGCGAAACGTCTTGAACATTCTTGTAAAGTTATGGTAATCATAAGTTTAGAAAATGGACGCAGTAGAGGCACGTGTTTTATCTAGTTATTTTGTTTCAGTTCCTTCCAAGAATACTTGCTTTGCTCAGAAAGGACTGTGCAGAGAACATGCGGCGACGCCGCTGCTGTTTTCACGAGCAAATTTCTCAAACAAATGTCCTCTAATATCATAAAGGTTTGTACTTTAACGTTGTACTTTTACGTCGTCTCAATATACAGACGCCTTAAAATAAATTTTCGAATTAATAACAACATAGCAGTGACAAAAGAGTCTCGAAATTAGCGAACCGCTGAATAACAGATACTGACTGGCCTTGGTCCGTTTATTTTTGTCCATATGGCAACTAAAATAGGTGACACTTGTTTTTGTTTTTCAAAACTTCAGCACAAATGATTCAATGACAAAGAAGTTCAGCATTAAATTTTCCATTTTATTTTTGTTTTACAGAACTTCTGCCTGGAATACAGGGATCAGGAATGTGAAGAGGCAGATAAGGCGAGCCACACAAACTATAACCTGCAATTAGTCCTCCTTGCTATCTCTGGACACCTAGCACTTTATCTCACTGGCAGCCTAGTTCAGACGTAAACGTGAAACAAAACATTTTAGGGAAATGAATCGAATTTTGAAATTAGAACATTTAATGAGTGTTCGGTCATGAGTGAAAATCGCGATGCGCGGTGAACTGTAAATAGTGAGTGAATGAATAAATTGTTTTGTTAACTTAATTTTATGCATCACCTTTAAAATAACGTAATACATTTGCGTACGCATACAATGCGTTTAGTTTTTGGCTAATAGTTAGGGAGCTAATGGCAAAAAAAATAGTCATTTTTGTGTGTAAGTAATTTGTAGTGATTAAAATTTAATAGAACAACAAGTTTTGAAGCTGCATTACGTGAAAACGCGGGCGTTTTTATAAATGTGTAAATAAAATACTTACGGTAGATGAAATTTAATATTAAGAAGAAGAAGAAGAAAAACAATTTATTTAAAGAAAACGCACACAGAGCGAAAGTAATAATGTTTTACAGCACAATTATATAAAAAACAATTTTGAGGCACACAACACAACGTGATGAATTAACCTCTAATTTTATTTAACGTCAGGTTCCATCAGCTCCTTGACCTTGGCAATGCCTATACCTAGGTACTATTGCTATGATGTGTGAAGTGATGAGTATGATTTTAAAGGTCCCACTAAAATATTACTAGGAATATAAGTAATTTAAATATATCACTTTCGACCTCCAAAAAATAATACCTTAATTTGAAACTAGAAAATTTTCTAAAAGAGGTAACTGAACAAACTTCAAAAGAAATAAAATTTACCTGTTTAGGTATCCAGAAAGTTTTTGCTTGTTATTAACACTTTGCCTAAGTATATTGCTCATATTTGTAATCGAAAGTTTATAAAGTAATTTATTTCGTTAGTTCAGACATTTAATATACTATTTACATTATTATAATGAGATTTTTGAAGTTAGTTTTACTGAGCATTAAAAATGCAGCAGTTTTACGTGGCCAAACTAAGTTTTAAACTAACTTTCTTAACTTTATTTCAGCGTTGTTATTTGGGATTCGGCGATTTATGTTTTTTGTAAATTTATAACTTTGATCAGTGTTCAATCGATGATCAATATGATCTTGTTGGGTCTTTTGTTTGAGCCTATGAAATTAAGCTCAGTTTCCTGTGATAGTTTTAGGCATATAAGAATAATCAACTTAATTTATAATCATAATTGTTTAATAAGAATTCCTATTAGATACATCATGTAGCGCTATTCTATTCTGTAAAGGTCTCGAAGACATCTTTGCAGGATATTACGTTTTTAGAGTATAAAACCTATTTTAATTGTACGTAATATTTATTAATAAGCATTACTAGTGTTTTTTGAACTAAATGATTGTCGGAGCACGTTACGTAAAGTTAAAGGGTAAAATATTTTGTATGAACAAAAACCATTTAAAATCTGCAATGTAAATTACATTTAAAATATCGTATCAGCTCCCTTACTGTTCACGAACATTACTTACAATGAACAAGTAAGGTTTGCATACAATTTTTTCCATTTATGAAAAGGTATTCGTTCCATTTAACTGTAAATTGAACACGATTCTTATAATAATCGGTTTCATTTGAATTACGCCAACGAGTTTGATTTTCTTAAAAATATAAAGTTACTAGTAAAGGGGTTTGGGTAAAAGTGTTGTCATTTGTAAAATTCTTACATTTTCAAGGTGAGCGGCCATTCGTAAAAGTGGTAAATTATGATAGAATTATTAAAAATAAACATATTTTGTTACGTAATACTCTTAAGTGCATCGGAGCCGAGATATTTAAATATTCATACTTGGGCGTATTTTTGTACTAAAAACTGAATACTTAAATCTTTAAAATCTCCGCTCCGATATTATTTAACGCCATAAGTTATATATATCTATGTGTATTTAGAGGTCCTCTAAATAACTGTGTAAAAATCAAGCCTGGCCACTGAAAAAAAAAGACAATCAAACAAATTTACCCAATGCCATTTGTAATGTAAGGAAACCAAGTGCGAAATCAGGGCCGAAAAGTATTCATTTAATATTTATGACGATTCTTTACTGACAGAATTATGCCTTTTAAAAAAGATTTGTCCTATTTTAATAATGAAGAAAACAACGTTTCAACTGAAAATTCAATTTCCGATACAAACTCCAAGGCATTTTTCCTTTTACAAAAAGGCTTAAACAAAAAGTTTATAAACAGGTCGACGCAATTTGTAAGCAATATTGAAAGGTATCGTTTAATGTATACTTTTCGAAATTAAAGTTGAGAAAAAAAGAGTTTGGAGCCGGGACCGATGCATTACAATATTTGAAGTGGCAACATTACATTAACAAAACAGTAGCGATGGGGTAAAAAATATACAGTATGTAGCAATGGTCCCACCGCCGACGATGAGCGGGAAGCGAGTACAGCCAGCGATCAACTATCAATATTTGTGTCTCTTTCCTTGACACGTGATTTATATTTTTTGTTTTGACAAACTAGTGGAAAGAGTTCTCGCCGGCAGTGTGAACAGCCAGCGATCAACTATTAATATACGTGTCTCTTTTACTGGCACGGGATCTTTATCTTTTGTTCGTTTCTTGGGCGAGAAAATCGCCGATGGCTAATCGCTTCCTCGCTCTTGGTGGGACCAGTGCCGTATATCCAAACGTTTTTTTATTCCAAACTCTTTTTTCCTGAGCTCTTTCTACTCGTATTGTACATATAGATATACGTTACTACATATCATTGCCAGTGTATATATCCTCAAATCATAGGGCGTTGTATATCATGTTTTTAAAAATAATTTTGTAAATATTTTAGGGTTGCCAATAGAAAATTATTTTATTAACACTCAGGGGAAAATAAGAGCACGTCGCGACTCTATTTTCATAATGTAGCGCGGGTACAGGTATCGTCCCTGTTGATGGAAATATACAGCATATAACAAAAAACTCTTAAAAGAGCAACATCATTTTATAGAGTTATGAACTAGCACGATACAAAAGAAAAAATGTTGAAATATAAAAAGTATATATAAGTCAGGAACGCTTTTTCTCCACAGAAGAAAATCATCTATGTTATTCAAATTTATCAGGAACTATAGATTATTATTATGCGGTTGAATGAGGTTTTTGTTGCTGTAAATACACAGGTTGCTCGTTGGATGTGGTCTATAGGTTTAGTACCGACCTATAGGGCACACACATGTCAAGATGCTTGTGTGAGATTATAGTAGTTTACGTGACGGTTGCGTATTGCTAATTACGCAGAGTCGCGTACAATACTTTATCTACACACATATTATAAGTACTCTAAGATGGGTTCAGATGCCAGCATTACCTTACCTTTGGTAGTAGGTGACATCGATAACAGCTGTAACGTAATTTTGAAATTACGTTATCGAATATTATGAGGTAATGATATCCAAATTTGGAACATCTTCAAAAATTAACAGCTGTCATCGCCGTCACCTACTACCACAGGTAATGCTGGTCATTGCCTACGGGTTTTGAACGCATAATAGAGGACTTATGATATGTGTGTAGATAAAATGACTTGCATTTTCGTTTATTTGTGCCTTCTTACACACATGTATGGAACGTACGGCTGAAGAGTTTTGAATTTAACTTATTGCCTTTCTAAGTCAAAATGACTCTACCACATTGCTCCACTCAGTAAAATAGGTATAGGTACCTATTTGTTATTATTAACTAGGACTGGAGGGTTTCATGTCCTTTGGCGGGGTCATTTTTAGTTAGAAAGGCTTTTAAGGGTGTTTGGTTTTCCATCGACGGAGACGATATTTTTACCTTTGATTGTACCTACTACCGAAAAGTAAATTGAATTATTTTTAGTCAATCCGTATCCATTAGATATTAACTTAAAAGACTTTAGTCGATTAGAATTGTAATATTAAAGAATAAAATGTGCATATTCTGATGATGTGTTTTATTTTTTAAACATATTGAAATTGTAAGAACCCTTTTGGACCTTTGTCTTGAAGAGGATAAAACCGAAATTGATACGGGCAAGATAAACGAATAACCTTTTTTATTTATGGATAAAATGTCAGCTTGAAGGTAAACAGGAAATCTGACATAACAGCAAGGGGTTCACTATTACTCGATTTAGGGGAAATCTTACCAAAAAGAACAAAAAGCGGATACATCGGTAATAAACGACACTTGGAAACTATCCTTAATAAGTTTTTCATGTTTAAGTGAAAGTAAAATTAGGATAAGCGTAATTGAACAGTTTTTTAGATTCGAGCTTCTGCCCATGATTTCGTTCGTTTTGACCAACCCCCGGGAACAATTATTTTTTAGGGATTTTTAGTGAGCCTACGTTGTTCATTCAGGGTATAAGTTAGGCATCCAAATTATAAATTTCATCCAAATCCGTCTACCCCATTTCAGCGCGATGGAGTTACGAATGTAAGGTCTGTTCATTCTTACTTGTCTTATACATATATACCCCCTTACTAATAAACGTTGAGTAACGGTGGTATAGCTATACAATGTTTTGTCCTTATCTGTCATTGTGACATTTGAATTTGACAGATAAGGATAAAACATTGTATAGCTACACCACCGTTACTCAACGTTTATTAGTAAGGGGGTTAGTATAGTCCATTCGCTTAGATAGTGTCGCTACACTCACACATACATATGGTTATTGTAACAAAATACGAATATATTTCGATGTAAACTGCCAAATTCACTTGCGGGTGTTACGCCTCAAGTGAATTTTGTAGTATACTTCGACTTATATTCGTATTATATTACAATAACCACAAGTACGTGCGAGTGTAGCGACACTATCTAAGCGAATGGACTATAAACTACTTTCTTACCTATTTTAAAACAGCTATTTTAAACAAAATAAAGCAATCACAGACAATAGGTACATTAGCCAAGTGATGTCCATAATGTTTATTCAGTTTACTTTATTTACGATTAAAGAGCTGTTTTAGCCAAAAAAGGTTCATTTTGAGGTAAGAAAGTTGTTTACTATATAAGACAAGCAGAGATGTGATTTATTTAAGATACAAGTATCTGGAATACAGATACAAGATACAAAATACGTATTTACATCTTGTACCTAAAATATTTTTTTTTTAATTCATCTTGTATCTTGTATTTAAATACCTTTTCTTTGGTATCTTAGTATTTTGTAAATACTATGCTTGGTAAAATACTTTTCGTAATAGTACTAATAGTTATCTATGCATTTATTCACAAATTGTGACAAGATTTTATGGTGATATTAATTTTTAATGTCACCATAGATAAAACGGAACGCAAATTTATTCTAGGACCAAATTGATAGATGGCGACTATTTCTTTCTAAAAATAACACAAAATCTTCTGAGTCTATTTTTTTTTTTTAATTAAATAAGAATGAAAAATATAATATATTTAATCAACCTTACACACAGCACAACTCATTACTTTGATTAATTTTTGCTACTTGTTTACAAGTAAATAAATATTTGCAAAATGCCAGAGTCAACCGGGGGCAACAATAACAGCATAATTAAGATCAATAAAAAGTATAAAATAAAAAAAGCTAAAAAAACAAAAACCCGCCTTCAAAAAGCAAAAACTTCTTGAAAATGTTAGGTCAGACCAACTGAAGTCTGCTTTTGGTTAAAATATTGTAGGACGCCGACTTCAGTTGGTTTGACCTTTTCCTTTTTTCTTTTTTACAATAACAAAATACATTTAAAAAAATTAACATTTACAGCGGGCGCAAACTATGCAGCGTTTATCTCCCGCTGGTATCACTCGTTTTCTCCTTACATTTTTTATAATTATTATGAGCTACCCATGTAGGCAGCTTTCATAACCCAAGCTTTTAAAACCTACCATTTTCAAGAAGTTATTTTTGTCTTTTTGAAGGCGGGTTTTTGTTTTTTTAAACTTTTTTATTTTATACTTTTTATTGATCATAATTATGCTGTTATTCTCCCACTTCTCATTTAATAAGAAACTATAGAACATTTCAATCTCGCCGCAAGCAACGCCGTGGGAAAGTCATAGTCATATATTTAAACCTAAATATTATTATGCTTCGTCATAGTCGCTCAACTATCTTAATCGAAATATCTTGTCGCCACCCTTGAAATATATACCGTTTAGGAGTTCCGGTGGCCATCTGTGGTCTTCATCATCAGTTCCACTTCACCAAATAGTGCGTTCCAAGAGCAAATACATGAGTTACAATGAAAAATACCAAAATCGCTATAGGTGTGTGTTTGAAGAGTTCCGTCGGTTCCTCATGGACTCCATCACCAGATCTTCATTTTAATAAGAATGGGACCAAACGGGAAGCACCAGCTTTCAAATAAAAAAATAATCATCAAAATCGGTTCACCCAGTTGAAAGTTCTGAGGTAACAAATAGGTATAAAAATAAAAAAATCAGACGAATTTAGAACCTCCTCCTTTTTTTGAAGTCGGTTAAAAATGCGATAAAATTTCTCTCCCCTTAAACGTGGTTCGATTTTTGAATATGTTGTATATGTAATGAAAAACTAGGTCTGCACGTTTTCCTTTCCAAGAAGTATGTCTTGGAAAGAAAAAAAAAGGGAAATTTAAAAACCTAGTTTTTCATAATAACTACAACATATTCAAAAATGGCGGATGTCGGATTTGATTTAGAGGGAAAGAAAAACGTTATCGCACGAAGCTAAATTTGTATGGTTTTATTTTGGCAACTAGGTACGCGATTTAAGCGTCGCTTTACAATCCTCTTAAAATTTAAATCCCGCATGCGCTAATTGTAACTTGATAATCCTTGATTGGCCTAACCGATTTTTATAAAATTTAATATAATAAAAGAAGGTTTAATATCGGTTATCCACCGGTTCAATTTGGTGATGATAGACCGACGAAGACATATACTTTTATCTACACTCATATCATAAGTCCTCTATTATGCGTCCAAAACCCGTAGGCAATGACCAGCATTACCGTGACAGCGACAGCGATGACAGCTGTTAATATTGGAAGATATTCCAAATCTGGATCTCATTACCTTACAATATTCGATAACGTAATTTCAAAATTCCGTTACAGCTGTCATCGCTGTCACCTACTACCACAGGTAAGGTAATGCTGGTCATATGCCTTTCGGCTTCTGAACCCATCTTAGAGTACTTATAATATGTGTGTAGATAAAGTTTTGTACGAGACTCCACGTAATTAGCATTACGCAACCGTCACGTAAACTACTATTTCATGCCAGGGATTAAACTTTTTTATACTATGGCTATGGCGGCTTTCTGAGCGCTTAGATCCTTGCGAGTAGGTACTCGCCTATACTCTGATTATTCTAAGATGATGCCTGTGACAGCTCATATAAACACTTATTTTATTACACTGGTTTCTTTAACTTTACATAAATACTACATCGGTACAAACCTAGCGACGACAACGTTCAGGAATTTAAATAAGATTTCGCCTATTTTTAAACACATCGCTTGTGAGTGAGTGAAATTACTAGTAATATTTTTATTATTGGTTTTCATTAAACACTTTAAAACGACAATGCCATATATATTAAATATAATTCATTTTAATTATTCTTTTTTTTCATTCGGTTAACTGTGTTATTTATGAATGCAGGTTACTTAATATCGAACATATTTATTTACATAAAGTACAAATAGAAAAACAAAGTTTTGTGCCGTCGCTTTTTTGACCTGTTCCCTGCGATCCAACCCAATATCGACGATCGAAACAAGTGAAGCAAATCCATTGTTCTTCTACCAAACAGACTTCTGTAATACGTACATACGATTTCCCCACAAAATACTGTCCAAAAGTGTCGAAATTTTCAATCAAAAGAAGTAAAAAGCGGCGGCAGTGTGCATCCAATGTTCCGGAAAACGGAAAGTCGGTCGGTAGAGCTGCTAAAAAATTTCCTCTTTAGGGCTCCTGATGTAAAAAATTCAAACGCCCTTTGTTCGAAGGTTTACTCTTCTCATGTAAAACGAGGGATGTAGAAAGTTCCACGTTAATTCCGGGGCTGATGAATTCGCCATGATGGGTTCCTGCGGCTAATCTTGTTTTTTTTCAGCTGCTGCTAATATTATAATGTATGAACACGCGAATAAGCTTATCTTTCTTGACTAAGGTACTTTCTATACCTACTTTAAAAGGAAATAGCAACTTTTTTGTTGTTGTCAAGAAAAGGAACTAAATTAGACAATTTCGTTAAATAGTTTTGTCTTTTTAGATTGTGTTGTATATTCAGGATTCTTCATTTTCTTTTCACTATTAATCACACTAATAAAAAAAAATACAAAATTTGTCAAAATGGTTTTTTTTTGTTACCAGTGATCATAGTTTAACATCAATGTATCCTCGTAGTTTATTTTTAATAAAAAAAGGAAAAATGAACTCATTTTGGTTCATAGGCCCCTTTTGACTTCCCTGACTCATAGAGAGTAAGTACCTTTTACTCGAGCTCTTTTTCGATTATAATGTAAAACCCAAATAACGCAAAAAAAAACAATTACAAAATAATATCTGTGACGACGTTAGTGTAATTGTTACATAATTATTCAAACACTTTATTACAAAAAAAATATCGAGTAATATACCTACCCTGTATAAGAAGTGAACAGTGCTTTCTGTCTTCCCTCAAACACTTTGTTTGAACACAGCTCGCTCCAATGATAGAAGCTTTGTGAAAGTAGTAGCTATTTGTCGAGCCCCGGCCGAAGGCTATTTGCTTGAGAGCCAAAAACCGCTCGGGGAAATATAGCCTACTTAAAAAATATTTCAGACCATTCTGTGTTCATTTAAAAGTACAAATTTCACATTCCAGTGGCTTGCCAACTGTACATCGGTTCCATTTTACGTGGTGTTAGCTGAATGTTTGTATAGACTGGTCCATAGATTTTTGATACGTCATATTTTTCCAATATACGATATTTCAAAAACCACTTGGCGGAAACCTTTCACTTTATTCAAAAGTGCAATAAAAATCAAAATAATGATGGTATATTATGAACTTTATTAACTAATGACATGTTGATCATAATTGGGATATGTTAATTCAATTCGATGACGGTAACATCTCAGTATTAGAATTTTTAACAAGGCTCTAATTTATTTGTCTTTGCCAAATTAAAATCTCAAACAGTTATATCATCAATAAAATGCACAATATAATATACTTTATAAACCACTCAATTTATTAAAATAAATCAACAGAATCTAACCGTAGATAAACAAAAATAGTATCTTAACAGTAAATTACCCTTTATTTGAAATAAAGGGTAATTTACTGTTAAGATACGTAAGCGTTGATACTTTTTAATGAATCTCAAGTTCTCAACTTATCACTTTGTAAATCTTTGTGAAACTAATTTTGACGACGGTATTCTGAAAAGCATTCGTAGTGCTACGCGAAATTAATACTCCCTGTATCATGTGCTACAGCGCAGCGCAGAGCGTAGAGAAATCATTTCGTAGCGTCCGGATTCTGAAGCGGTAGATTCGAGAATTATGGCACCAGCATTTAACTCTGAAAGGCGTCTTGAGTTTACTTTGAATTATTATAAATCTTTTATCATTGTACGGTAATGTCATTGCTCAGTGGTTCATACATCGGTTAGACAGATGTTGTTTTGTATTTACACTATTTTTATTTAAATAAAGCGAAGTGTTAGCAGGCCTTCTACAAGGTGGACCGACGATCTGGTGAAGATAAAGGGACGGGAAGCCGATGGGTGCGAGTAGCACAAAACAGATTTTAACAGATAGAAATTGAATATTATGTAAGGAAACGCGACATAGGTATGGGTGAATGTCGGGTGGACGAAAAAAATGTAGCCTATTTTTTTTCGCATTCCAACGTTTCGTCTAATGATTAAATGTCGAAAATTTTGGATGGAATAACGTTATTTTGTCAAAACTCAGATTGACAGATGTCCTAAATTTAGGACATCGGGCCTTACGAGGCTATAGATTAGTTGAGCAATCATATAATTTTAGGACATTGTATGTTATGCTAAATAACAATTGGACCTAAAAATATTTTGGATTTAGCCTTATGATTAAAATTTTAGTGCTTTAGAACAAAAAAATATGTATGCGAAAAAAACTTTATGCTAAAATAGAAGTAGGTAAGTATGCCATTCAATATTATACGAAGGGCACCCGCGGCATATATCGTTAAAATCCTGTGGTGGGCAGTTGAAAATAAAGTGACGGTAAATTTAAGTTTTAATATTAACTTATAACGCGCCCTTGTTTCGCCCGGGTGAAACCTCTATAAACTATAGCTTAACCTTCTAAACCTTTCTCGGAAAATAGTTTAAATACTGGTAAAAATTGCATCAAATTTAAAAAACTCCATCTAATAGTTTCTAAAATAGTCCTCCTTACCCTGTGAATCGTTTTCAGAGAGACTTCTTAGATTTGCACCGCACTCAATTCTCCTATAGTGCAGAATTTGCAGTGACTTCCTCGACGCGAAACTAAATAGAGCGCACTTTTAAATCCCTTTAAGCCCGTAAGCGAGGATCGATCACTTCCTTAGAGAAATCAGCGGGTACTAATGAAAACCGATTATTCGTTATTTGATTGAACGCTAAAGAACTAAAGCCGTTGCCAATCCGGCAGCGTGCAGCGTGGAGTTAACTCGTTAGTCCTTTCTATTGAGCAGGGGGAATTATAAGCTCCCTATTACAATCTGTGGAGGTATATCTGTGGTTTCTTTGAGTGGGATCAAACAACCGAGGACTTAGCTATATCAGTACCAGACGTGTGCTAGCTAACTCGGGGCACGCTCTAGGGATTTGATATCGATAAATCAGATGTCGATATATCGCACGGTGAGAACGAAAGTGACCTAATACGAAAATCAAGCTTTTGGGAAATCAACAAAATTTGTTTACGTGTTAGGAAGTTTCTCCTTATTTACACATGTGTTTATACACGTGCTTATTGGTGCGGGTCATTGTTTGTTAGGTACTAAGAAAAACATAAAATAGTCTTATAAAAGATAAAGAAATTACAATATTTTGAATGAGTCAGAAAACAGCTTTGAGTAATATTAAATATTTGAATAATGCTTCGTTGACCACTATGGACGTTGAGAGAACGTTTAGACGGCAATCTTTATTATTACCGACCAACATGGATTTTTTTTTAGGTATGTTTACTAAGAAAACGGTTCCAAAATAAAAAAATATCATTTATTTCTTGTTTTTATTTTTTTAAATGTCGAAAGTAGAGGAATCAATAATATTTATTAATGTTGAATAACATCTTGATCTTAACACTAACATCGATATATATTTTTATCGCAAAAACATTTAGCTACATCACTTTAGTGTTCGTGCCCCGAGTTAGGACACGTCTGAGCATTACTAGATAATATGATAAACGTCGTTTGTTGGTATCTTTCATTCTAGAATGGCTAGATGACCGGAAAGTGTCATAGCCTACTTTTATCCCTAGTACATACAGTTCCCACAAGAAACAACTTCGTACGACTTATGACCCAAGCTAGCTTAGCAAACTAAGACACAAAGGACGTATCAAGATTTGATTCAAGAGGAATTTGAACATGCTATCCCCAGCTGTGTAGCCGAATAGTATATTAGGAGGTTTCAAGCAAGATTGACCAAAGAGAGCACGGGCCACTTGCAGTAAATAGATAAATCTAACCATCGACAAACATACGAACTATAGTTCGCCGATGATCTTAGTAAGTAGATTCAACTTAGCGAAGTTCCTTTGAAGTCCAAAATTAAATGAAGATGAGAACTTCGCATGTCAAGATTCGAATTGAATGGGTTTTTGCAGTTACGTAATGTATTTACTTGCATCGTTATGCAGGAGCGGGACCTCCTGACACAAGTATTTTATCTAGGTTAAAAGGATTGGAACCTTCTTTTCCTTCTTAATGTATTTTAACAGCATAAAACTATGGAATAAGGTTTTAATTTAAATATCATTTTAATTCAAATATAACTTTGACGACGCGCTGGCCTAGTTGGTAGTGACCCGGCCTACGAAGCTAGCGGTCCTGGGTTCAAATCCCGGTAAGGGCAGATATTTATGTGATGAGTATTTGTTTCTGAGTCTTGGATGTTTTCTATGTATTTAAGTATTTATTTCTCTATATAAGTATTTATATCGTTGTCTGGTAGTCATAGTACAAGCCTAGAGCTTAGTTTGGGACTAGGTCAGTTTGTGTGAGATCGTCCGTTGATATTTATTTATTTATTATTATTTATTTATCACTATTTTTTTAATGGCTTTAACTCCTTGCTATTTTGGCAAGGTGTATTATGCCAATATCGAGTTGTAGACATAAAGCACGTGACGAGAATGTTCGGTGTCGTTGTAAATTTTGTTTTTTTGGAATGATCAGGAATTCAGAAAGGATTCCTATAACAATTGGCAAAATGTTATGATGGACGACACGGGTATCACCACAGAATAAGAACATATAGCATAGAAACCGGACTATAAGACGTACTTTGCGTCAGCTATCTTTCTCTACTTTTTAGATTACTTATTACATGAGAAAAAATGAAACAAAAAGTAGGCTGTTTTTTCTTCTTGAACTGACATTGTCACAAGGTTTTACACAGGGACTTCTTTGTCCTTCCTATAGGAAAGATTTGTCTTTCCTTTTCTATAGGTCCAAATACTATAGGTGCTTATAGGTCCAAATTACGCCTTACTTGAAAGAACAGCTATAGATTCATCTCTTTCCAACTCACTATGAAAACCATAAGTAAAAAGAAGTGAATCATAATGTATTTTCTGCTTATTTAGTACGGTTTCTATGCCTTTAGTCTTTATTCTGTGGGTATCACTATTATCATCCTGCTATCAGTTTGACTGCAGCCTTGACATCAACTTGACAAGAAGAAAAAAACTCACAAGAAGTGTTCGACTGAGGACTCCGAGAGAAATAAAGGATTGATCGGGTGTTAGTTACTTCGGAAGTTTGTATCTTTCGGATTTCACTCATTAAGGAAGTCGAGGGTCGGGTAACAATAGTTTGTTAGAGGTTGTAGCGAAGGGTTTGGATATGGTCGTGTATTTATTGAGATCCTAAATTGAAAAGATACATTTAAATCTATACTTCAACTGAATCTACAAGTAATAATTTATACATCAAGGGTAAAATTGTTTTTGGATGTTGGTGGTCTAATATCTGAAACAACTCAACCGATTTAAAAATATATTTAACTATTAGGAAGCTATATTAATAATTTTTCAATAAATTAGACTATTATTTTATTCTGATAAATTTTAATCTTTAATCCGATACACTACAGCACGCTTGATGATCGTTGTCAGTTGTCACTCAACTAAACAACCGTACCGAGTTGAAATTATTATAACGGTTAACATCAACAGACAGATGTCGTCTGAAAACTGATAGCGTGTGGAGAGCTCGAATATTGCCCGCAGGCATGAATCATTTATGTATTTGCTTCATAGATTTCTCATCCTCCATCCCTCCGTAGCCTTCATCGTTTATTGTTTTTGAAGTGATAGATAGTATTTGATCTTACCTGCTGACGTCACCCCCTATTGCGTTTTCTAAGCATAAATACTGTTGACGGTGAGCATATAACCTAAATCTATCACCGTTTTTGAAAGTGATTAGTTTAAGTTAGTTGTTACTGGTTCGATTGTCTTGAAAATCGATATCTGAGGGCTTCTTTTGACCACAAATGCGAACCCGTAATCAGATTTTAAAAAAGTGGCCGCCATTTTGAACTTTTTTGTTACTAGTTCGATTGTCTTGAAAATCGATATCTGGGGATCCGTCGGGAAACCAAATGCGAACCCGTAATCAGATTTAAAAAAAGTGGCCCCCATTTTGAACTTTTTTGTTACTGGTTCGATTGACTTGAAAATCCATATCTGAGGATCCGTCGGGACAACAAATGCGAACCCGCAATCAGGTTTAAAAAAAAGTGGCCGCCATTTTGAACTTTTTTGTTACCGGTTCGATTGACTTGAAAATCGATATCTGAGGATCCGTGGGGAATACAAATGTAAACCCGTAATCATAGGTATTTAAAAAAAAGTGGCCGCCATTTTGAACTTTTTTGTTACTGGTTCGATTGTCTTGAAAATCGATATCTAAGGGCCCGTTGGGAGTTTAAAAAGTTTCCGTTATTATGAACTTTTTGAAGTGATAACTTCTTATGGTAGGGCAAATAACCGCTTCGTTACGTAACGCGTTACGGCGCCAGTCTGTCTGGCTTCCCTTTCTCTCACGCATACGGCAGCGGCAGTCCTCTCTCACTCTAACCCACAGATTTAGATTAGTTATGACGACGCGATAGCCTAGTTGGTAGTGACCCTGCCTACGAAGCTAGCGGTTCCGGGTTCGATTCCCGGTATGGGCAAATAGTTGTGTGATGAGCACGAGTATTTGTTCCCGAGTCGTGGATGTTTTCTATGTATTTAAGTATTTATTTCTCTATATAAGTATTTATATCGTTGTCTAGTACCCATAGTACAAGCCTAGAGCTTAGTTTGGGACTAGGTCAATTTGTGTGAGATCGTCCCGTGATATTATTATTATTATTATTATTAGTTATCAGTGTTATCACTTCTGTAGGGCGTCCCGAGACGCACACGTTTTTTTTAAACCTTTAAGGACATCTATCTCATGCGTAATATTTATAATGATTTTTTTTTCTGAGACATCGGTACTGGTAACAGACTTTATTTTTTTATTTACACTAAATAAAAACTAGTTATTTAGATGTTTTTAACATCATAGATAAAAAGCTTTCATTTGTTGTAGTTGGAAAATATGGATGCGGTCAGACCCATCTGTAAATTATTTGCTGATTAATCACGTATGCATAACCTACAAGACTTATTACAATTCCTCACCGCCCGAGTTTTAAATAATATAAACATAACCGACATGATGAACCTCATTGTAATAAATACCTTATCATGAATCTAATATAGTGCAAATTGAATTAAACGATATTTAGAGAATGGTCGGTTTAGTATAGCAATGATATTAGTTCAGTGGCAGTTGTATTGTGTGGATTGTTAATGTTCTGATGTGTCTCGGGAACAGGGCTGCCATTTTGTAAAGGAGTGATCTCGAATATTTAAGTTTAATCTGGGTCTTTTTGCGACGGGTTTGATAGAATTAAAACAATTTGAAATGTTTACAAACAAATTCGACACAAGAAAAGAAAACAATTCGGCCACACTTATGAAAATAAACCGCTTTTTAAATTACTAGCATATAGGCATTCTCTATCTTAGTCGTAAGGATGCCAACCAGCATTAATTTGCAGTCTTAGGATTGTAGTCCCGCGATTGCAAATGTATATTGGCCTCATATTTCACTTACCTACCATGGTCTATGGTAGTATTTTTTTAAAACAAGACCTTTTTAAGGAACTAATAATGAACCTAAATTTATTTTAAAAGTTCTGCAGTACGCGGACGACTGGCAGCCCTACTGGGGCCCACAATTCTGCTCTCGTCGGAAAAAGAGCACATTTGTACTATATTTGTTGATGTTTTTGAAACCTTACCTGGTTACAAATAAGGACTACCCTAAAATGGAATTTCTGTGGCAGATACTCTCTCTGTTCTGAGCAAGGCAAAATGAAATTAATGGAGAGGTGCAATGGGGTCTCTCCCGACGATCATTTATAGCGACGGGATTTCGCTTACTTACTTTCTATAAGTCCAATATTGTCATTGAAATAGTTTAATATAAATAAATAGTAGAATTCACTCTTTAGAAATAATTAAATAAAAAATACCTACTTTTAGACGCTAACCAGCTGCTGCGTGCCATTTTTTTTTCCATTTCGTTTCCCAATCGTAGTCATATTATTTACGTTATTACTGTAAAGAGAATAAGGAGCCAGAATAACGTCAACAATATAAAAATCTTTTGTTGCTTTCTATTACGTTAACTTTTATTTCTTATAGGTAGTGTTTGTAAACTGTGTTTTGTTTTCTATCACTGGTAGGCAGGTACGCACTGCTAGATCAAAACAGTAGTAACTTAAAATACAACTGTATTTTAAAATCAACTTTAATACAACTTCTATGAACTTGAAACAAAACTAGCAATGATTTTGAGTTGATACTGTTTTGATCTAGCAGTGCGGTATGGTAGGCCTTATAAGTAGCTGCACACAAGTGCTTTGTCACTTAAACGTCATGTTTAAACTGCTGCACTAATCTGTCAAAAGTGTGCAACTACTTATCCTTATGAGTATCGGATGATTTCCACCAAAAGGCTCGCATCGCATCGGATCGGAACGGATTTTACAATCTTTAAACGGGGTACCCTTCATCTGGCATAACTTTTTTGGAATTATCATCATTTGGCATACTCATCATTTGGCATAATGATCATTTCGCATAATCATATTTTAGCATACAGTCTGTTTTTCTGAAACCGATTATTTAAAATATCATTGCATAGAACCCATTAGGTTAGGTTAGGTTTATTTTATAACAATCCTGAAAAGTATACGGTTTCAGAAAAAAAGACTGTATGCTAAAAGATGATTATGCTAAATGATGATTATGCCAAAAAAAGTTATGCCAGATGAATGTAAACCTTTTAAACGATATTAAATCATGTACACAGTATTTAAAGTCTACATTACTACATACATAAAGCCGCGCACAGCAGCTTAACCGCGGGCGTCTTCCGCGACACACGATCGTAGCCGAACGTATGCTGCGACGCGCGATCGGCTGCGACGCGCGATCGGCTGCGACGCGCGATCGGCTCCGTCATAAATAGATAATAATAATTTTAACAGACGCGATCGGCTGTCGCCGCATCCGTTCGTATCCTTTCCGATCCGATGCGATGCGAGCCGTATGGTGGAAATCATCCTTATAAGTTCCCACTGTACTTCAACTAATCTGTTACTTAAATTTTTTATCTGCTAGTTGAATATTTTTTGAATCACATACTATGTTGATACACTTTCACTGTATATAATTGAGACTGCTGGCAATGATTTAGTTAGAAGCATTATCATCATATTTTGAGCCAAAAGACATCCACTGTTGGATAATGTAGGCCTCCTTCAAGATCCTGCCAAATAATTAATTAATAAATACCAGGGGATTATCTCACATAAATAGACCTTATCCCAAACTTAGCTCAACGCTGTTCTTCTTAAATAATATCTTATCTTAAAATACCTAATAATCTATTTATTAAACATAAGAAACGGTGTTTAGCCGCTATCATTACAATGAGATCGTGAAGCATTTCCAAACAAGACAAGACTTCATTAACGTAAATTTTCTTAAGAATTCCCTTGATTGCGTTCTGTTAATTACTGTTGACTCCCAGTATTAAAAGACTCAAGGGTATCAACAAATAATTAATTTATTATGAACAGGCTTAAAACTTGAAGCATTTCGCCTAGAATTGGCGGGAGGTTCTCAATAGTTTGTTGTTGTTGTATCAATTTAATGTAATAATTTTATTTGGTGAACAATGGAAAAGCTGCTGGCGTAAATAATCAAACGCGAAGTAACTTCGCGGGAAGGATTTGCTAATTTTCTCAAGTTTCGAAAGAGATTGTTCTTATTTAATTCATTGCTCGTCTGCTGCTAAATGATTTAAGACGTTATTAATGGTTTTGTGCTTTAATTGTTATCTTTATTTATGTAAAACCTGGGTGTTAGTAAAGGTTGCGTAATGAAATACTAATCTATACTAATATTATAAATGTGAAAGTGTGTATGTTTGTCCGTCTTTCACGTTTTAACCACTAAACGGATCGAAATGAAACTTGGCACACATATTTGTTAGGTCCTGGAATAGGACATACGATAGTTTTTATCCCGGAAAATTGGACAGTGTCCGAGGGAGCAGCGATAAACGACTTCTACGCGGACGGAGTCGCGGGCGAAAGCTAGTTAGAAAGTAAATTAGGTGACAGAACCAATAGGTATGTTACCTTGTATTACCTTGATTATTATTCTGCCTACAGAAGATAAGGGTTATTCATTTGTTTTGCAACAATCAATTTTTGACCGTAATAGTATGATATTTGAATTAAGAATTATGTGCCTGTCAGCTAAAAGTGTCCAACACTAGTGCCATCACCCTATGTTTATTTCTAGTGGTCAAAGTTACTTTTTAGGGTTCCGTACCGTCCGTCCGTCTGTCAGCGGGCCGTTTCTCAATGCCTGCCCCCAATCTCCCATATACAGGGTGGAAAAAGAGACCGCCCCTGGACGAGAACTACCTTAAATTTTGGAAATAGCAAATTTTACGCATAGTGCATTTATGAGTTTATGAAAATTACTCTGCCTTAACTGGGAATCGAACTGGACGACTATGAACTATGACTAAACAATCAAGTCGTGTTTTATGATACAGATCAAAAGGGTCATTGGTAGCGATCATTTATATATACAAGCCATCCTTTAAATCGAATAAACACCCCAAAAAATACGACTAGTCTAAAGTCACCCTGTATAAATTGTACGGAAGTCTTTGTGTGTGACTTGTACTAGGCCGATTTTTAACTTAATTTGCCAAAATGTTAGCCCATTCAGCCCTTATTGTACGAAAATTATTTTAAAAGGTAATTAATATGATTATTTATTTATAAAATTTATATCAAAATACCATGTTTATCTTCGCAAGATTTCGAACTGCTAATACCTGAGAAATATAAGACGTACCATAAACTGAGTTAACTATGTTCGTTCATTATAGTCCATTCGCTTAGATAGTGTCGCTATACTCACATTTACTTGTGGTTATTGGAATAAAATACGAATATAATTCGATGTAAACTGCCAAATTCACTTGCTGGTGTTACGCCTCAAGTGAGTTTGGCAGTTTGCTTCGAATTATATTTGTATTTTATTACAATAACCACAAGTACGTGCAAGTCTAAGCGAATGGACTATACTTAATGTGAGCGTTACTAACTTTTATACGTACAAGAAAGAAAGTAAAAAAGCAAAAAAAACCTCTCGTTACAAAATTATGTAATCATCTAATGCATGAGAAAACTAGGACTCTTTTTACAAGCCAGGAACATATCGGAGTTTACGCTACGTTATATAAAAAGCTTTTTTGTATGTGTATAAGTAAAGTAAAAACATTTCGATAAAATTATCAAATTCTAACTAGATGTTTAACTAAACTGCTCAGTACCTACCTACGGTTACCTATCTAGTTCGAAAAACTTTTGTCCGCTTATCGTTTGTCCGAAAATATTTTTTTCTCTGCAACCTTTTAACTTTCCTGGATTGTTATAAAACTATAAAACTAACCTAACCTTAGTTCTGTAGGTATATCTATTTAAACATTTTGAAAAGTTAAAAGGTTCAGAGAAAAAGATTTTTCAGAGAAATGAAAATTTCGGACAAAGGAAAGAGCGGACAAAAGATTTTCGAAACGTCGATATCGAACCTACCTATATAAAAACTATTTTATTTTCAAGAATCAGCATCCATCCCTTCTCGCCTCTCTATCGTTTGTCCGAAAATCATTTTTCTCTGAAACCTTTTAACTTTCCTGGATTGTTATAAAACTAACCTAACCTAAGTTCTGTAGGTATATCTATTTAAACATTTTGAAAAGTTAAAGGGTTCAGAGAAAAACGATCTTCGGACAAATGAAAATTTCGGACAAAGGAAATAGTGGACCAAAGATTTTCGAAACATCGATATCGAACCTACCTAGGCATATACAAACTATTTATTTTCAAGGATCAGCATCCATCCCTTCTCAAATTGCAACTATGGCAGGCTACGCATAATCACTGTAGTTAGTGTGTCGGTGTGGATTACACACAATAGGATACCACAGCAACACGATTCTAGTCCACTGTCTGTGGACGCGAAACTCGTCCGCATACTGGCGGTGTAAACGGAGCATCAATCATACGGGCCCGCACTGTATAGCCGTTTACAAATACAGGCGGATTATTTGTTGCTATGGAAGGTTTTGATAGATTTTTACTGTAAAGAGTGATAGTTTAGAAACTGGAAAAAACCGGTCTCAATTTAAGACTTTATAGAGGTAGGTATATGTATAGTTTCAGTTTTCGGTGAGACGTCCCTTATCACCCTGTAGGTAAATATGAGATATATATGTATAGGCCTTTAACTACATTTTTTTGTCATTACCGAATGACACATAATTTTACTAACTAGGCATGTTTACTTTTCCAATTATGATAAAATAATTTTTAAGTCTGAGATAACTGTACCGAGTACAGATAATCCAAATAAAGGCCAAATCCAAATAAAAGCCAAAGAAGAATTCAATTTTATCCGTATTATGTAACTTGTGGGTTTTATTTTACCTATTTTTTAGGGTTCTGTACCCGTAAGGGTACCAACTAGACCCTATTACTAACCTCCCCGCCTGTTCCGTCGGTCTGTCTGTTCATCAGCGCAGCGTGCTGTATCTCATGCATGGGCCATAGGTATACGTAGATACTTTTCACAGATTGTGTATTTATATTTCTGATAGTTATAAGAACAAATAAAAAAAAATAAAAAAAATGGGGCTCCACATAGAATGTTACAGAACCCTTCATGTACGAGTTCAACTGGTAGGTACTTTGCTGTTGTTTCATTTAAGTATACCTACTATAGTATTTTATGTTATTTTAATACGATAGCAAATCAAATTAAAATCTATGAGTATCAACAACTTAAACCAATGGCGTTTTCCTATGCACAAAATTCCTTACAATCGCAACAGAAAAAGGCAAAAAACACGGCACAAACATTAAGTACGTCCGCGTAAACAAAATAAATAATGGCTTAGTTGACTCGGAATTAGAACGCAAGCTGGCAAAGTTAACTCATTTCCTTGAAAAACTCCGATGTTGTTGCGGGGGTCACGTCTCGCCCCGAACCAGGACATTAGGCGTATTTCCTCCCCGTAATTACATTTGCTAATATTTTTGTTTTGCCCATTTTAATACGTTCCTTACGGTTGCCTGGATGACCCATGTTAGTGTCTCGGTAATGACGTCGTTCGTTATTTACCCAGAAGTTACTTTTACATGAATCGCTACGGCTTTGCTTTTGCATACGTGTGTGTAACGTGTATGATGATCTGTTGTACATGAGCGTTGTATCGCGAGTGCGTGAGTCATTGCTTACAACTACATCCAAAAGCCGCAATTCTCAGGCGATTTTCCTATACGCACTTGAAGTCGACAATGCTTCTTCTATTTCGGGCCGCTAGTTGAGGGTGGGAAGTCGGGTCAAGATGTTCTACGCGTTGTGGTATATTTTTTATTACTAGTACCCTTTGTTTTATTCCTTGAGAAATCAAAAAACAACTTGTACTCCCCTTAATAAGCAACTTGTCATTAGTTTTATTTAGAGACTCAATGTAACTTTTAACTCAGAACTTGAAAGGTCAATATTTCCAGTTCTGCTTGGACCTAATCTACCTATGTTGATCATTCAAAATTTGACAATCTCTATACCTTTAGTTACCTTTAACAAAGTAACTTGCTTCATGAAAATCTAGGATATGAAATATAACCAATCCATTAAGAAAAACCAGATCACGACAATTGAAATAGCTTATTACTAACTTGAAACAATTTGCTTCTATAAGATCGAATACTTTGTATAAACTTACCATATTATTGTATTTTGCAAAATAGTTAGAATCAAAAGCCCGTACTTACGCGAGAAACGAGCTTTTAAGTTCCTTTGTATTGAAATACACCCCAGGAAGTTCCTGGTGCAAGTATTAGATAAACGGGTTAATACAGCACGGTACCTTTAGCTTGCAGCTTGCAGTGTAAGTTTGTGCATCCACATCCTAATAACTGAGGTTCTGAATAATAGATACTCGCATGTACTTTGATACCGGGATGCAAATAGAAAGTTCTAAATCTGCTACTTTCTAATTTCATCCCTCTACGTAGGTACATACAAGTTGTGGTGCAGTAAACCGTCACGAGATTAAAAGCTACACTATAGAGTTAAAATAATAAATGCGATTTTGATTTCGATTTCGAATTAACCCCAAAAAGTGGACGACAAATCCTTAACTTTTGAATTATGATCGCCAATCAATTAATTAAGTTTAGTAATTATTTGTAAAGATATTAAAGTATCTTATTAAGCTTTGCTTATAAAAATAACGTTAATTGTTTAGTAAAAAAAATGTATTAAACGCCTGGAGGCGTAACAACTTATACCTAAAGAGTTCTCTTGAAATATTTTAGATTTAGAGAACAACTCGTATCTCAGTTTATCTAGTTAGCTTTGAAATAAGGAGCGGGTGGTAGATTATTCACACCGTTGCTGCAGCCATTTGCATATTTACCGTGCGGTGTGAAAGGAGGATTCTTGAATCCGTATATTTTATTAAACCAAGTGAATTTCACTGTAATGAAATAAGAAAAATGTATAATATTTCAAAGAATTTATAAATATTCTCGTATTAACATTTTCACGCAAGCCTCGAGTCTCCTTTAAGTAATATATTGATTTTATGTTGCCCATTTATTGCTCAATTCTCAAGAGAAGGATACGGATAGCTTGATCAGAGACTATCATATTCTATAATAAATTGAATCAACAGACGAAGTGAACGTGATCCACTGGGATGCTCGCTGAAAATTAGAAATATTGTGCTTCCGTTAACCAGACTTATACGAGTATCACACACACACACATACATACATACTCGACACCAAACTCTAGCTTAAAATATCGGTGTTTAGAACCTGTCGGGCCATGCTCTGTGCAGAGTTTAATCAATGTTAAAAAAAAACAAAAAATTATCTAAAAACCATAATTATAAAACATTTGTTCTATTTCAAGTCATTTGGAACTATCTGAGATGGTTTTTTTTAGAAGTTAAGTACAAACATTTCAGTCGCTTTTACCTCAAAAACCAATAATATAATTCATAATAATAATCATAATGGTTTTGATTTCGGACTTGTAAGATACAAAAAATAATTTCACCCTTGATTTACACGGAGCCTATTTTTTATAATTGTACTATGGGACTTTGTCCGCGGTGCAAATAAATATATTAGTGGGTACGAAAGCTCAGGTTCAGGCAAACTACATCAGAATCAGGTTTGTGACTTTAAGACGTTCTGAAGAAAAGTGACTGTGGCATACAGGCAGGGTCGAGATTCTAGGCGGTAAAAACCGGGAACACCTTAAAATTCCGAATTACATCTTCCGAATGTTCATTTGTCCGAATTTTCATTTTTCCGGAAGCTGAAGAATGTTATGCTGGAGCTATTTTAGATTAAATACAAAATATAATTGCCATACATTGGTTAGGTTAGGTTTGATTTATAAGCAATTTCAAAAATTAAAGTCTTCTATTCAAACATTGCATTCGGAATTATGAAATTTCGGGATTTTGATGAATTCGGAATTGTGACTCTACGGAATATGTAGTTTCCCCGGTCAAAACCATATCGTCTTTGACCTGTTATGGTATTGTCAACGTTTTGATAGCTCTTATTTATGTCATCATCATCAACAGCCCACTTTCGTCCACTGCTGGACATAGGCCTCTCCCATGGCACGCCACTGAGTTCGGTCCTGAGTTTGTTTATTTATGTACTTGAGAGTAATGGCGGCCGAGTTAAAAACAATACCATTACAGGATAAAAACGATATGGTTTTTACCGCCTAGAATAGAGGCCCCGATAAAGGGACAATATAGTTAGTCTACAGAACCCTAAAAGTAAATGGAAAGCTAAGATTTTCACTCCCCGGTTCTGTATTCTGTAACACAAATGCCGGTTTCGCGAACTTGTAAATGTTTGAGGATGATAATAGTTTCCACAGACAGTCGACTCTGTGTGAGTTTGGTCTAACCAATTACCAGCAGCGACCGCTGTGAGGGTAGATGAACTTTGGCACTTTTGCAACAACCGACAATGCATTTCATCTACAGCAAAGCTATTCTTGAATTTTCCAAGCGTACTTAAGTTAAGTAACGGGCTCGTTCGTTACACATTATGTCTAGTCAGGCGATTGCCGTATTGACTTTTACGTGGAGTAATTATAAATAAGCATCCGCATCGCTATGACCGAGCTATGACGTATTGTTTGACAATCTCGTTCATCTGATTCCGCCTGACGTAGGTACTAGCAAGAAGACAAAAACAACGACAACAACTATAAAAATCCGGGCAAGAGCATTCTGACCATGCTCAGTGTAAGGTTCCGAAGCCACAAAAACTAACTCAAAAAACCACAAGTATGAAGTAATTCTCTATTTAAAGTTATTTGGTGCCTGCCTTCAGTCTAAAAACTCTAAAAAATTACATTTTGTACCTACCATTTTCAAAACCTCGAAAATGATTCTTCTTACTTAAATAAAACCATTAGCTTAGCACAGAATTCAACTCTTTAAGTAAGTAAGCGTTAGCTTGCTCGAATGCTCGCTTATTCTTTGTGTCGACGTAAATGTTTCATGAATTTAGTTCGCTTTAGTTAGAATGTCAAGCCACCGTATACTGAGAATATTTTACAATTTTATATAGTTTTGTTCCACTGAGTTTCTTAGGATTTATGGAGTGTAAACTATTCGTTGCTTTTAGCGTGAAAAAATCGAGTTGGTACCAAGGTGTTACACCTTAATAAAAACACGGGGAATGCAGAGTATAGTAGTGGAAATTGTTTTAAAAAATAATGTGTTGTGTTTCACGGAGATTGATGCTAGAAATTTATTCAGGTAACCAATTCATACATCAAAATAAGTATGACACGTAGGTTTTATCATTCGGCGTGTATGTTATACTGATAGGCCGCTTTTGCATCAAGGCACTTTCCTTGGTCCCACGTTAATAGCATTTTCCGCTAACCCGCCCTTTTTGCGAATATCGCCCGCCAAACGGGCCGGTGCCGGTGGCGGCTCACTTTGATCGAGCGGCTATCTATCTCTAGGCTACCAAACAGTAACCAAATTTATTAATCTCTTAAGACTTTAAGTACCTCGCCAGCTGTTCTAACTCTAATTCAGTTATTTTTCGCTTATCAATCACAACTAAGTTTACGTACGTACCTACTTACTTGTAAGTACTTGTTGTGTATAGTCATCCTTCCTGCCGAATTTCGAAATATGGTAAACACGGGGTAAATAAGATACTTAAATCCTCAGAACAGAGTTTTCAAATTGGTAAGCGTCCAAGTCCTTGAACCACAAGAGGGCGATAGGTACCTATTAAGATGTTCTGAGAAATATCTTCTTAAGTAAACCTTAAAGTCTGCTTGCATACTGATTATAATCTCTGCTAGGTAGGTACAAAGTCGGCTAAGAGGTTTCCCTAGAGACACTCTTAATGAAACTGAGCAATGTTTACATTTCAATCTTATTCCAAAGCACATTGCCAAACCATCCAAATGGCAAGGCATCTCGAGAAAAAATCAAGTCCCTTCGAAATTAAGCTCCTCAAAAAGAACAGTATTTTTTTAGGCTTAAAATCCTTTGCCTTTGCATTTCACTGTTGCAGAATTGGAGCACGACCGTAATAATTGATTGGATTATACCTTTCATCGGGACGGCTCTCTACGTGATCTCTGTACATGATTGGTGGATGCGACAGAATTTATTTACTAACCGTGACAATAAAACGCGTTATCTACGTCATACAAATTCATTGGATTCGGACAGAACGGTGTGCCATGAATAAAATATTCCCGTTTAAAGTTTTGAACGGCCATTGTGTTAATTTTGCATGCTTTTAGTGCGATTGTTAAAATGCCGACGTGAGCGCTATTTGTTGAAGTAATTTAGGGTGAAAGTCACCACGGCGAGAGGAATTGATAATTTCGGCAGTCCCGTCCTAGCGGAGTTAGCATGGTTGGGTGCAAGAGAGCGTTTTGCGTTGATAAACTTCTCTCAAATTTATCTCGGTATTTTGATAATTTTACAAGCAGAATTTAACTGTGTGAACTTTGTATTAATGTATCTAAAATACTAGTACGTATGTATTCAATTTCATTAACAAAATTACGCAATTCAATAATAAATATATAAAACTGAAATCTCAATAAAATAAATCATGAACTAAAAGTAGATTGTTTTTGATTCCTTGGATATTACGAAATCCAAACTCAATATCGCTTAAGCGATACGGTCTCAAGATTATCCAAACATTTAAATAAGCATTGGCAACTTCTATTCAGAACTCAGTCGACCCAAAAGTCAATTTTAGCCAAACCATCTGGCATTTACCGCGAGTCTTTTGTGAAAAGGGTACAAAAACTCACTTAAGGCGCAATCAAATTCGATAGCCATGGTTCCGTAAGTACTTATTTTGTTTTGGGTAGTTTTGGAAAGCACATGCAGTTATTAAATAATAACCTTGTTAATTAATAATTGCACTAATCTCGATTTTATAAAAGTGTACTTAGGCGTTTAGCGGCATAGTTAACTGTCAAGTTAGCTAAATTAATACGGTAGCTCGACAGTGGCCTCCGTATTTAAGGATATAGGTGAACAACTTAAGTAAATGACGTCTTACATGTAGCTAGGTCTACAAAACTAATATGGAATTTACATCAAATTTCAAATATAGAATGTCGAACTGTCTATACAGATGTGTTACAACTAGGTACATACAAGAGGTAATTTACTTAAGTTTTTCAACTATAGGTACTACTGGCTAGGCTACCACTTCATTTAATATAAGTAAGCTAAATAGGCTTACACCTGTTCCGAATATTTTTGCCTTGAATAGATTTGGTTACTTATTTAGGTTTAAAAAATTACGTAGGTATAGTGATGTGCCGTGCCCAGGACTATTGTCCAGCGTAGGAATACTGCCGTAAATGCTGCCGGCAATATTGCTCGTAGAGGGAATCTTTAAAAAGGCCTTGGCAATATTGCCGGAAACTTGCCTATGTTGCCTGGAATAATGCCGATGGCAGTATTCCTGGAATTTGGGAAATTGGCAATGGCACATAACTGCGTAGGTACCTATACCTACTGTATTTGGGATATTTTACTCCAAAGGAATAAGTAATTGTTTGAAGAAAATTGAGTATACGCAGATCTTCGTGAGTTGTAGAAAAGAGCTAACAGCGCAATAGCTCTTAAAAAGACTTGCATGTTTGTTCTTCTCTCTCACTCGCTCTCATACGCTCATATACTAGTTTTACTGACTTTAACCTAACCCGAAAGACTTTTTCAGAGCTGAACTGCATTTAAATTACATGGAAAATATACGTGTAGGGTCATGTGGGGTAACTGTGCGCAGCGGGTAAGTGTGCGCAACCCCTTTATTTAGGAATGGGCATGGAGAAGTTTGTGATATGTACACTGAAAAAAAATATTGGTCGCTTGTAACAAGATTGTGATTGTTGTGCATAAGGGTCTTGATCCCATACGAGCCTAACAAGACGATAGATACATCAACGAAGACGTTAGATACATCAACTATGATGTTAGTTGAATCACTAAAGAAATTGCTGTAGTTAACTATCAGTTTTGGTTGATATAACTAATATCTTAACTACTGTAATCATTTTTTGTCAACTAAGTGAAAATCTCTCTTTGTTGGCTCTCATTTTTTTGAGTGTATAAGCAAATTAAAGATATGTTGGTTTAGAATTAGTTTATGCAAGAAAAACCCAGATGGTATCATTCATTTACTTGAAAAAGAAAATATTCAGAATCCGGTGACGTAAAGGTAAAATTTACTGTCATGGCGAAAATCGACACGAGTAAATGGATTTTTATTTCTGCTTGTAATGTATTTAAGCCTTGTTTTTTGCATAAAATTTTATGCTATGTTATGTCTCAATAAGGTGAGATAAATTAGATCAAAATCAGTCATCTTAGTATAATCAAAAATCCACAAACTTCGCTTAGCTGCGCACACTTACCCGCAGTATGGGTAAGTGTACGCATTTTGAGCTGGTTGAATTAAGGACATTTTTCTTCGAGGTGGCAAGGTTTTATTGACAATTTCTTGATTTAATTATTACATTAATAAATGCTTCGCCAGATACATATTTTCATTTTCCTTTCATACTTATCGTTTAATACTAGTTGGAAAATATAGTGCGCACAGTTACCCCACATGACTCTATGACCGCTACTCAATAACTCTCGAGTTTATTATTACATTTTTTTTTACTGTAAAATATTATGTATGTACCAAAATTTTATGGTGTAAATACCTACCTACATTTTAAAATAGTGCTATTCTGTCTGATTTGGTTTTGACGGCTACACATCCTACTAACGGCCTGCCTGGCCACGACTTTGCGCGGCAGCGACTGCGGCGGCGGTTAGCGGCGGCAGTGTGGCCGCAACAAATGCATAATATGAGTAGAGAAACCACTGACTCGCCTATCTCGTTCCATTCTTCATACACCTCCATGCATTAGTTTATAGTCAAGGCTAGGCCGTTAGGGCGTCTTCGTTCCGCGTCCAGTCCGTCTGTAGAAATGAATGGGTTGTTTTCGAGATGTCCGATGTAGATACTATTTGTATAAGCGTTTACGCATTAAATTCAAGGAATTTATTCAAAATTTCCGCCTCGCGACAAGACCCCCTAGCGCGATCTACACCTATGTATTTACTACATGATTACTCCGCTTCTACCTACCTCATATCCCGTTTAATAAAGAATATCTTCTTACAATGCCACTTCCCGTTACTTCCCACGTGCCCCTAAAATAAGAAGTAAGGATAACTAGGTACAGTCGCCCAGATTATTGGAAGTAAACACGGGCTTGACGCGGGTCGACGCACTCAGACGGCTGATGCAGCAAAGGAACCGCCTACAGTGATCTCGTTAGTGTACGTGCGGCTAAAGTTACGAAGAGTAATATTTGATGGATTTTGAATATTTAACTCCTTCGAACATCTTTCTTGTTTTTACCTTTATTTGTTTTTCGGGGATACATTTGTTCCGAAACATTTTGTTTGCTTTCTGGTGTGTTATTCTCTCAAAAAACGGCGGCCGGTCGAACGGACGAGCGAATAAAAGCGGCGAGTTTAAGTAGTCCCGTCCGACCGAACAAAATACATTTTAGCGCGTGCATTGTCAATTAGGGAGCCTTATACGTTGGTGAAGTCATGCTGTCAAATTGAATACACGCGCTAAAATGTGTTTTGTTCACTCTGTCGGGACTACTTAAACTCGCCGCTTGGACCTTCACTCGAGCGAACGATCACCTTTGCTTGTTGAGAGAATCACCACCCAGTTGCCGTTTAATCGGATGCGATGTTGAGGCTGGCATGCGTTAACCAAATTTTAAGTAGTGTTGTGTACCTACTAGGATCTGTCAGCATGTGTTATTTATCACCCTAACCCTATGTTTATGTATCAATAAATAAATAAGTTTTTTTTTGATAGTTTTCAATTTGGAAAATTGTATCTATTTATTTTAAAGATCGTCAAATTAGTTTACAATGTTTTGCTTTCGTAGCGGGCGTCACGTACATTCAACGTTCTTGATTTTCAAAGTGACTCTAACCACATAAACGCTCGGGGAAAAACGCCTCGGATGGTAATTATGGCGATACGCAGAGACGACCAAAAGACCACATTGTGAAAGATTATACTTGCCGACGACGAAGCGAGGACGCGGAAGACCCTCGGCTACTTGGCTGTGACTACGGTTGAAAAGGACACGATGAACACAGCTAGATGAAGAACGAGGAAAGTCGAGCCCTAAATTGTGATAATAGTTCAGAAAGAGGATGATGATTATGAGACAGTCTTGCGTTTGTCGATGAACTTTTAGTCATATACAATCGTTAAAATGAGATTATTTTATCATGAGACAAAGTTATTCTGATCCAGCAATTATTGAATTTAAAATGGTTAATAATTTTTCCAACTGCTTTTTAAACACAAACCTCCCTTTAAAAACAACCCCACAACCGTACTACTTAATTAGTCTTTCCTTTATGTTTATATCACATACTAAACCTAAAAGGTATACATTTTACTACTTAATAATTTTTGGAACTGTAAATAATATGATTTCTTACCGACCAATTCCGATTTGTTATAATACAACTGCCAAAAGTACAACATGTCTATCCACAAGCTGCTTTATCAGTGCCTTTTAAAATTTTGCGCCCGTCGATGAACTTTTAGTCATCTTTAATGCTCATTTAGTCGTCCGTAACAGTTTCAGTGCCGAACTTTTCACTTTCCATATAAAATTGGCTCATTTATTACGTCCGTCCGTTCCGTACGTTCTCGGTTATATACATCCCAACGTGGTAATCGTTTCAGTATTGAACCGGTCCGACGGTATTATCATTAACGCAATCCTCTTTTCATTAACAGCCATACAAGTTGCTCGCTCTTTATTCGGGTAAGTACCTCGTCATTATTCCCTCGTTTCCTCTTCAAGTGGTTTTCGTTAGTAGAAGTAGTATACATAAGTACTGGAAATTATAAGCTACTCATTTTGTTAATTTTGCCTTTGATTTAGTACACTGGAACAAAATATAATATCCTAATACACACAATAGAGCAAAAAAACACTTAGAGTAATCACGAAAAGTATCATCAAGGTACTTAAAACAGTAAAAGACGAAACATTAAAGTTTACTGATTGAAAATTAATATTTTCGACCTTCATTAATATTTACAATATTAACAATGCTATAATTTCAATTAAGTGTCGAGACATAATCGAGAAAAATATGGTCGCAAGCTTTAACTGTTTTTGGAACAGTACCAATTATTGTTTCGAACGTTAGGCTCATATAATATGATGCAAAGTAGCGAAAGTTCAGGTTTATACGGTTTTGCATATTGTTCTTTTTTTAGGTAGATGTTTCTAATGCTTTGTTTGACTGATTGTTTTTTCATGGATGACCGCATTAAAATAAATCCTGACGTCTTTATTAAGAGATGGTTATGATAATAACTTATTAAATAAAGGGTAGTAATAAAAAGGCCATTTCTCCAAATGGGTTTTCAATTTGTTTTCAATCTGCATTTGTTCTGAAAATTAGTTTAGGTTAGGTTAGGTTAGGTTAGGTTAGGTTAGGTTAGGTTAGGTTAGACCGGGAACAATAGTAACATTTTAGAAATAATGACCTGTAACTCAGAATCTAAAGCTACCACGTAAAAATCGCTTAGGTTATAACATTCTAGTTTAATGGGCTATCCGAATCTAGAAAATAATTTTCATTTGATCGCATCAGAATGGTGCAAATTGAGTTTTTGTTCATGAAGTCCTTGTGTTACAATTGACCCCCAGTAATTGTACCAAAAAAACACAGGTAAATAAAACCCAAAATAATGGACTAATTAATCAGTATTTATCGTTAATTTCTTAAGACGAATCAATCTGTTACGTTACATCAGTCTTGAACATAGAGACTCGTATTTAGACTAGACAAAGCGAGCATGAAATGAACTATAAAAAAAAAAAAAAACTCCAAGTTTTTGAAACATATTGTGACGAGTTATTATAAAAATCACTTAAGGGTGCTCAAAGCACACCTCTCAAGTAATAACGACACCTCAATACAACAAAAATATCGAATAATTTAACAATTACGAATCCCATACAGTTACAATTAACCCCATCTTTCACAGAAAATTATTTTTAAATAATACTACTGAAACGGATGACATTGCGGGTATTATAATTTATATACATCCCGAAATATCGAAACGAATCGTCGGGATGAATCATAGGTACAAATTTAAATAACCGAGATGTAACTTGTTACAAAAAAAAATTGCGTCAGTTGTCTTATTTTTAAAAACTCTGGGTCAATTGTAGCACGGGGTTAATTGTAACGTTACAATTGACCCCGAATGTGGTGGTACAATTGTCCTTTTTTACTCGCACTCACTAAACTTCACAAATCTCGATTTCTATACCTAACTGACCCGCACACTGTGTCACAATACAATCTTTAATAACTACAAAATCACAATTCTGTAAAACTTTCACAATACGACTATTTCATTGTAAACAGTAGCACAAAACGTAAATTGAAAATACCTACTTTGGTCACTCAAAAATACGAATCGTCGTCTAGCTCGTGCGTTTCGCGCGGCAGCGAGTGGCCGGCTAGTGAGCAGTTCGAGACACGCTCAAGGTGCACTCGTGTATTCAAAGACATGCATATTTCGATGTAGTTGCAGAGATATAGGCGATGGTACTATTGCCCCGTGTTACTATTGTCCCCCGGTCTACCCTATTAAGTATTATAAAAATATTTTATAGAGAAGTTGAGGCAATACATGATTGTATGTTGCCGGTTCTCAACGATTTTAATGACTTGATGACGTTGGGGGGTGTCCTAAGTAGACAGGTGATGCGTGAAAAACACTTTTTAGAAGTAAGTACCCAGAATAAAACAATATTTTGAAGACGTGTGGTCAGTTTTGACGTGAATTATGTGGAAAAACAATACTATTGAATTAAGTCAGTAGTAGTAAATACATATAGTTTAGTTTAGTTTATTTATTCATCAATGTAATATTACAATATAAATTGCATTGCATGTCAAAAAATACGAAATTACATTGATATTGTCAAAATTAATACTAAATAATAATATAATAATACAAAAATAACACTCAAATAATCAAAGTCAACATTAATAAACAAGGAATAAATGGTCAGTTTCCGATGTCAATGTACAAAAAGTAATAAAGTCAAATAAACAATAATAATTTTACAATTTAAGTTGCATATATTCGTCGACAGAGTATAATGGATTATCCAATAAAAGTTTTCTCAGCTGATGTTTAAATGCTTCGTCGGATGGAACATTTTTAAGTTTAGCGGGTAGACGCTCATAGTATGTGGGACCGATGACACGCGGGTTCTTACCCGCAAGTGCCATGCGACGTGGAACTGTTCTCAAACGCCTGGTGTGGCGGAGCTCCTTGCCCGGAATGCTGACGCGTGCAAAAGATGAAATATTGTTTCTCACGAACATTAATATTTGAAAAACGTAAACCGAGTAGTGCGTCAATATGCGGTGCTTTACAAAAAGGCCCCTGCAAGAGTGCCTAGGTTTCACCCCGGCTAACGTGCGTAAGGCACGCATATAGGAATCTTACTCGTACAACCGAATACGGATCCGGAATACGAATACGGAATCCTGGCTAAACTAAACGACGGCAAGATGGCCCGATGCATGAATGGATTTAGGATGTAACTTGTCTACCGCAATTTTCATCCACGAAAATTTATCCTTTGATTTCTATCCAATAAGTCTGTATCCATTCACCGTTGGAAGTGTTGGAGCTACATGCCACAATGAATAATGATTTACTTACTTACTTACTTAGTCACTTACTTATAATATAACGTCATTTCTAGGCCTTGTGTTAATCACCTCCATTGCCTCTCTGCAGTTTAACAATGTCACCCACTCACTCATGGAGCAGGTGGTTTGGGCAAGGATTGTTTTCACGTTCTTGGCCACCATTCAGCAACCATACTTTTTTATGTTAAGACTTAAGAGAAGGCAAAATACCATACTGGCCACCAGATAGTAAGTAGGTTCTGAGATCCAGAGACATTTGCTTTCTCAAGACTGCAATCCTAATGGCCGTATTAATAAACTCTTCTTGACTGAGATGCCCATCTTGAGAGACGTCAAAGTAAATGTCAACACATAGGAGGCTGTCAATTTTGACGCGTCTTGTGATTGACATCTCAACCAAGATGAGTTTATTAATACGGCCCTTAGACTGCAAACTAGTTATTTCACCAGTTGTCTTGTTCCCACACCAGAAAACAACAATGCATACACTACTGTTTATTAGCGGTAGTTTTAAGGATAAGACGGTGGTAGCAATCCGGTACGAGGTCCTACCAACACTACACTAAGGTACCCGAGGGGAATATGGTCATCCGGTTAATATGGTCACTTTGATAGATTTCAAAAAGTACAACACATTCTGGATGGATGGCACTGTAGTTAATAGCGTCAAGTAGTCTACTCAAACGTTGCAGAGTTTCATAGGGAGTATCGGGACTGCTTTACCGACGGAGTTTATGGACGAATATGGACATTTACCACATTTTTCAAGTTGATTTTTTTAATGGTTCCTAATATTTACCAAAGTTAATTTGTTATGTTTTCCTTAGTATATTAGTTGAAGTATATATATACTTATTTTTTTAAAGACCTTAAAGCTTAACGTGACCATATTACCCTCGGGTACCTTAGTCTTATTAAGAGGCACTCCACTCCACGAGTATATATGCTAGTAATTTAATTTTTCATCAGCCACTATTCCACCTTGCGATGTAACCTACCCTTATACATACAATTCAGGTTCTTCAATGTTACCCCGACGTCGACCACCGTATGATGAGAAAGATGCTTATCATGGCACGTTTTTATTTTACGCCATCCGTGTTTTGCGCAAAAATACCTTGGTGAGAAATGATTATATCTCAACTTAACCTTTTATGTAAATGTATCCATGGTATTAACATAGCTACTTGTAGATACTCCAAGCCCGTAGAACTAACAATGTTTCCAAACGATTGAACGTGTGGAGTGGGCAGGCGCTTATTGAACGACATTGTAAGGGGCATTACAGACGGTCATAATCGGCTTCAACAGAATGAAATTGCTAGGTGAAGCTATTACCACTCGTTTGGGGCAAGTCAAGGGCGCTAACGATTTTGGACTCAAAGCCACATTTACTTAGATAATATTTGTTGGCTGCCGTCTCTGGCATTACTATCTATAGTTTTTTAGGATGTTTTAGAATGTAATGAGAATTATTAATTCGCTCTCCACAATTTGCACAAAATGGCAGATAAATCAAAGATTTTATTTACGAAGTACAAACTATTTATTTACTCGGGAGATGTAAAACAGGTAAAGGCAGAACCAATTTTCGACTGTTTTATGACAGCAAACATAAACTGTTATTAGGTTAATATAATATTATGTTTTCTCTCTCAGAACCCACTTATCATGGTAGCCTGTCGTCGGCTTAAAGTGCAAGCCTGCTAAAACCCTTTTTAAGAGTTAGCAGATTTGCACTTTTTCCATCTATTTAGAGAACAAACCTAGTCCTAAAAATGGATTAATCAGGTTTGCACTCTAAGCCGACGCTGTGTGTTTGTCTGGCTTCTACATGACATAAAAAAAATCTAAAAATCCCAGATTTTTTTACCAGGATTTTGGTTTCCTTATACATTATTTAATTTCGATCGAAATATAAAATGATGAGCTTGTAACTTAGGCTGATTTTCGGATTAAGAGAGATATTTCGCTTCCTAATACGTGCAGGTGAGCTCAATTCCATTTTGAAATGGAATAAGGCACCCGTTAATTGTAATTTTAATCTTCTAATAACCATGTCGTAAAATGAAGGTAGGTAATTAAAATGTAGGTAGGTAGATTATTTTAAATTGTGTTCAAAAGACGGTGCTACGAGATGTTCCTGCCAACCAATAACGAGCGATAATGTTATAGCCCGTCTATAACAACACAAAAAAAGGCAAACATCACAAACCCGCATGTAACTACGATTTGCTTATATGTTTTTAGGTCCGTTGAGAGTATTTAACATCCAAGTTTGCAACCCCGAAAACCCTGTGCTACCCCCATAGTGCTCGAAAAACTGCGAATTATTGGCACTTATTTCAGTTTTTTCGAAAATACTTCTCTAAGGAAGTATCTTTTTTATACTTTAATAAAGATAACTAAATTTGCTACAATTTGAGCGTAATTTGAGCACATTATGTTTATTGGTTGCGGAGAAACAGCAAGTCAAAGATGGGCAATTTTCTTCAAAAAGTGAAAAAGTGTTGGTAGGGTTATTTTGAAGATACATACCGGCTGAAATAATGCTCCTAGGTAAAAATCATGTTATTTTTTGTAGAGAATCGAATTAGCCTCAATTTAATACCAAAATGGTGCCTCTAGGCCTCATAGTTTTATCCAAAATAAAAAAATAGTAAAATATCAGATTTTGGCTAAATAATAAAAACATTGTACTGAATAATTTTGGGACGATTTTCTTTAAAAAATATATATGTGAATTTACCATTTTGGATGTATAAATTATGGCTTCAAATAAATATACACTAAAGAAATGAACATACTTCCACGTTGTTTCGTTAACTGCGAAAATTTAAGGCACTCGTTTCAGTTTTTTCGAATTAATTATATAAAGGACGCGTTTTTCGAGTATCTTCGTTGATACTTTAATAAAGCGTACTAAATTGACTGACATTTTTTTTCAACAAAATGAAAATTTCCTGTTATAGTCATTTTCCAAGTTACGTACCTACTGGCTAAACTAATGGTCCTAGAATAAAATTTGAGATAAGAATTAGGGTACAATTAGACTAGCTTCCATTTAATACAAAAATAGTACCTCTAGCTTTCATAGTTTTCTCAAAATATAAAAACTATTAAAATATTTTATTTTGGTTAAATGATAAAAACATTGTTCTGAATAATGTAAGAATGTATTTCAAAAAAAAAACAAAAATGTGTAAATTTGACATTTTAGATGTAACATTATGGTTTCAAAACAAGTAAACCTAAACATAAAAAAACACAGCAAACATATATTTTAACTATAAAATAATACTATTTACACGATCAAGCAAAAACAGTTTAGACTTTCGTCCTTTTGCAAGGACCAGGTCTCATCCAGTCTAGATCAGTGGGGAGGAGTGGGGGAAGAGGGATAATGTATGTAAGTGCACGACAGCAACCTCTTTTTGCATTTGCAAGTCACCATTTTAAGCAGGGTCTGAGGAGCGGGCTCTGCGCACATTGCCCATCTTCGACTTGCTGTATCTCCGCATCCAATTGAAATAGTGAGCTCAGGTTACGCTCAAATTGTAGCAAATTTAGTTATATTTATTAAAGTAGAACCAAAGATTCTTGAAAAACGCTTCCTTAGGGTAACTTTTCGAAAAAACTGTACAAGTGCCAGAATTTCGCAGCTTTTCGAGCACCATGGGGGTAGCACAGGGTTTTCAAGGTTGCAAACTTGGGTAATAACTACTCTCAAGTGACCTAACAACATATAGCAAAATCGAAGTTACAATGCGCGTTTGCGATCTATGATGTCGTTATAGAATGGGCTATTATTTTTAACCGACATCAAATATAATATCTACATGACCCGTATTACGTACGGGTCAAATCATGCAAATTAAATTTGACCCACTTCCCGGTTTCCGATGAAGCTTAAAATTTGCATACATGTGTAAATTGGATGACAATGCAATACTATTATGACATGGAGCTGATCTGATGATTGAGTCAGAAGGTGGTGAAGTCATCTTTACCGTAGGTACTTAATATTTAGGTACGGTCACGGAAGTTAATTTGCTACCCTTTTCAAAGAAAATCTGCTTGAAGATGTCATTGTCAATAGAGATGTCAAGTCATTTGTAATTGACAGGAAACTCAACCTTATTGCTGTAGAATGTCAGATTGACTTTGGACCTAAGGTGGGTCACAAATTAAATTCCTTGACTGTACCTACCCGCCGAGTTGCGGCTCGTTAGTTCCGTCATGATAAGCAGATGATGTCTGGGCCGAAAAAAGTATAGTCGGCAACAAAATCTGGTCCTAAAAATGAAAAAGTGGCTTTTCTTTTGAAATAAGAAAACGCAAGGAGCCTTCTTTTCTTCGTAGGAGAAAAATAAACGTTGTCGTGTGTAAAAAAAAAACTCTAGCTTATTAATGCCCTTTTTTAAAAAAATCTGTCAGTTGCATAAAAAAACCTCGTTTTTAAGGTTCCGTACCAAAATGGTAAAAACCCGTACCCGTTTGGTGATTTATTATTGTGCGTGTTTTAAATATTTTGAAATTTCTTTGATTCATTGTGCATCTATGTTGCTATTTATAACTGTAATTGTATAAATTCAACACATTGTTAAAGAAAGGCGTCGGCCTCGGCTTAAATTCCTCTCTTAAATATAAAATTCGGAATATTTTGTTTTTATTAACTAGGTAGATCTTATTACATTATTTTCTACTAGTTCATAATTGTAATGTACTCGTAATTAGTCTATATATAAACGCAGCCAAATTTATTAGCAAGCAAACGTTTAATTTTAACTATGTCAAACGCGAGTGCAATTCAGAGCATTGCCCGCGGCTAGTTCTCAGCAGAAGGATGCAAGTTCGAGGGATCTTATCAGTTTAACATTCAATTTACCAGCAAATTATTCTACTTTGAGTCGAGAAGCTATTACCGGAGTTCCAAATTGAAGTCCAAATGCTGTTTGGCCCAAATAACCACTGACCCATGGCAACATTGACAACTAACTTTAATAGGTAACATTTTGTCTTTCTCTCTATCGTACTCGACCGGGTAGAGTTACGAACGGTTCCCTCTCGTCTAAGTCTATGAAGGTTTAATTAGTGTTAATTAACAATGTTGCTACAGAATAACACCTCGTCTTCCTACATTGTCTCAACTTATGTCAGTCTCTTAATCAGTTTCTTAGTGATAAGGTTTTGTTGCAAGAAATTATTATTACTAACTTTATAAACATGTCTTTTAAGCCTAGGTATTTTATGTACCTAATGATATTTAAAAGGTGCGTATTTGTCTATTTTGGGTCGAAAATACATTTTTTATGTTCGTTGTCACATACAAAATGTATTTGCTTCCGTTTCCAATATTTCAACAGTGGATGGTTTTGATACTGTAGGTAAAGATTTTACATATTTTGTAAAAACAAAGTGTAAAATTTATTTGAAGTATTAGTAGTTTCAATGTTTAAAATATTTATTGACAAAGGAGCGGGCCTTAGTTTGTCGCTGTTTGTGACAAACTTTGTTCGAGCTATAATGGACCCAAAATCGCACCCTCCTTATACGGATCAATCCCAAAGGGCCTTACTTCGTCGAAAATCACATCCGCTCAGCCTAACACTTTATTAAACTTAGAACCACATTGAACTATTTAAATTCTACTCATCCATAATGTGTTCTTTGCAAAAACAGTATACCTAGAATATTACGTTTAGTTAATGATACATCAGATAAAGTACTTAATGATAATGATACAAGGGATCATTATGATCTAATCGGTCTGGTTCCCCCTCCCAATGGTTCCGGAAGTCAGACGGCAGTCTCGCTCTCCTTTGTAATGAACAGATTTATTTATTTACGGATCATGGCAGAAGCGTACGCTAAAAAACAAGAAGTCCGAAAAAGCGTATACAAACTTTTGTTGTTGTTTTGTTTGTATTAGCATCCTCTTGCGTGTATTTCAGGCTACATTGTAATCTTTGTATATTCACATGAACTCCGCTATTTCAATATTTACATACTCTAATTAAATGGGCTGCAATATTTTTAAAACAAAATCTGATCTAACGAGACCCAACCGGGCTACTTAGTTATGCATAGTTTAATTTTATTTAAACAATGGCTAGATGGCGCTGGCTTGTTAGCTAAACAAATAGAAAGCAAAACGAAGTTGAAACCAATAGCTTAGAATCGCTTCCTTCAATTAAGTCGTCTTCGACGGTAAACAATCGACTCTTTGCATTCTGAATTGGAAGCTCCGCCAGACTACCTACATTTTATTTGCTTCGAATAAGCATCCGTTTAAGGGAGAGTTACATTTTGGAATCTATTTTTTTGTGACTTGCCGAAAGATTAATGTACTTATTTTTAGAATGCTTTTCTTTCAACGATACACATTTCCATGAGAGAGAGTAATAAAAACTACGACTAATTCTCATAATAATAGGTAGGTACTCGTATCTGATTAAAAGTGCAAATCTAACATGATAGAAGGACTCGGTACCTAAGAAATCTTGTAAAGAATGCAACTATCTGGTTATCGCAACTGACTTAAATAACTCCCTCTAGGTAAGTACACTGTTTTGAACAACAACATGCGTGATATTGTATTTCTTAGTATAGTCTTAATTAGTTACTTAAATTGTCGTCGAACGTTTCATAGAAGTTCATTGTGCATTTACCACTTAGATATCCTATCGTTTATTAAATGTATGTATGTTTTGCTTATACTAAAAGTATATTTAAAATTTATCATGCGTATCATATTTTAACTAAGGCAATGCCTCGGGGTATGGTTGTGAATGGACTCGCTAACTCCTTACCCGTCGGGACTATACAGGATAGCGTGCTGCCAACATAGTTTGGCCTGTAGGGAACGGAGCCACAATATGTAGGTGGTTGGAGACCTGGTAAAATGCTGACAGAAAATGTGTAGGGGCCTATTCGTACATTATATTCCAAGTCGTTTGGGTTATTAAGTATACTATCGGCACATTCTTATTTTTACTAACAGTCGGCCGACTCATGTATTTGCGAGGGGCAACGATGGGGTGTACGAGGGGAAGCGGGCGGCAGAGTCGGCGAATGCAATCTCTCTTAGTTTGTCATCTCTAATGACAAGGGTTGTACGTGTGACTCGTAACAAAATGTAATAATGGTGCATATGAATTGTTCTGTTTTTAACTGTATATCTTCACCAAGGTTTGAAAAAAAAATGAATTTCCACCGATTTCCACGAGACGATCGGTAAGTTATTTTTTAATCACCTATATTTTAAATTGTTATTAGATGAGTCTGTTATTCTCAAATTCCACCATTTAACCTTTGATTTGAATTGGTAGTAGAATACATTAAGGTGTAATAATCTAGTGTAGGTTTAACCTAGGTATTCGTTTTAACAAAACCCTTAATGTAAAAAATCTTGAGATTATAAATTTGTTTCTTAAATGTGTAAAATTAATTTTATCATAACAAATTACTGGGATATTCAAAAGTTCATTTCAAATAAAAGTATTTTATGTTTTTAATATACCTATTTCTACCATTCACAGAAAAAAAGTATTTAAGATAAAATATTTAAGTACTTAGTTTTTGTTGTGACAACCCTGACCCTTGACTGAGTGTCTGTGCCTATGTATCGTCAGTGGCGGCATGCATTCAACAACAAAGGAGTCGGACTACTGGTAGGTTTTCTTAATACTGTGCTATCGGTGCCGGGTGGCTTCAGGTTACATATACACACTTCTTTACATAGTATAAAACAAAGCGTTTCTCGCCGTCTGTCCCTCTGTATGTTCGCATAGATCATTTAAAATACGCAACAGGTTTTAATGTGGTGCTTATTCTTAAATAGATATAGTGATTCAAGAGGAAGGTTAGATGTGTAATGAATTCTGGGTTGTGATTCTCTCAACAAACAAAGGTGATCGTTCGCTCGAGTGAAGGTCCAAGCGGCGAGTTTAAGTAGTCCCGACAGAGCGAACAAAACACATTTTAGCGCGTGTATTCAATTTGGCAGCATGACTTCTCGAACGTATAATTGATACCTAATGCACGCGCTAAAATGTGTTTTGTCCGGTCGGACGGGACTACTTAAACACGCCGCTTTTATTCGCTCGTCCGTACGACCGGCCGCCGTTTTTTGAGAGAATAACACACCTGATCTATGTTCGGCTGTTATAGAAAACTCACATAAACCGAAGCGAAGCGAGGGCGAATCGCTAGTTACTAGTAAACCCAAAAAGTTGGTTTGTATAACTAGCTTTTGCTCGCGACTTCTTCTGCGATGTTTCTTGCGTCATGGTATCAGTCCTATTTGTATTTTCAACGATAAAAGGTGCCGCATCTGTTTATCCTACATAGACATAGACGGAACCAGTAATGACCAAGGACCAATGACGGACACTTGATTCTTATTTTACAGTAGATAAGGGTTATGCATTTGTTTTGCAACAATCAATTTACGACCGTATGAAAGTTGAATTAAGAGTTAAGTGTCCATTACTGGTGACTGTCAGTTAAAAGTGTCCTACACTGGTGCCATCACCCTACTCGTGTGCCCAATTATATCTATGTCCATTCAAAACCTTTTGTATATGAGTGAAAAACAACCTTAACATTCTTTACAAACTTATACATTTACATTACAGTGATACTTTTACTTGCCTCGACGTCGACTCAAAGGAATCAAACGAGGTTTCATATATTGGAATCCTTCCAGTTAGTTTTAAAGGACTGTGGGGGACAGCCACCGCCGCTCGTAAAAAGTTACATTCTTTGCTGCCAGATACAATGGATATTTACCGTTTTCCTACCTTAATTCGATATTTGAAAATCACTAAATTTTTCTTTAATAAAACCGTGATTGGTTGAAATATATCTTCATTCTGTGTAAGTAATTTAATCCGCACTGTCCCTTAAGGGCGGGCGGCGTGAAGTAGGCTAATGAAGTATTTGGCGCCCTCATCGGCCGTGATTTCTGATGGAATACTAAACACTGAATAGTCACAAGGTTCGATTGGATTTTGTGAAGAGATTTGATAGCAGAATTTTTGGAGTGCTTGATGATAATAGGTTCAGTTTATAATGTGATAAATTTTCATTACATTACAAATAATTGAACATCACACAAAAAACACAGAAAAACAAATAAGTACACTTACCTTTTAAAAGGTAGACAATAGACGGGATTGTTGCTACATGAGAGACCTCCTGCGGGCAACTTTAAAAAATAATGTTCAAACTTTTGTGGCATATAGGTACAATATTATGACATAAATTTTAAGTACCTTAAAGCAAAGTCGTCGGTCAAAAATTCATTAAATCTTTGTTATGTTATAATATACAGTAATTACCTACTCATATTATAGGCAGAATAACGCAGACTGATTCAGCAGTAGCTAAGACTCCAGCGGGCCTAGTATGGTAACGTTTATCGCGTGACAAATTGTGGATAAAGCATCCGTCACGTGTCAAAAAGTGCCGGATGTTTTAACCAGATTTTGTCACGCGATAAACGCAGCAGCCCTGGGTCTCTACAGGGTAAAATCATATAACCTTTGACAGGTTATTGTTTTGTCAACGTTACGATAGCTTATTAACTTGACAGTAATTGCGGCCGAAGAATAGCCAAACTTAAGTGGCAGTGGGCGGGGCACATCGCTCGGAGGACTGATGGCCGATGGAGTCAGAAGGTTCTTGAATGGCGTCCGCGGACCGGGAGACGAGCTGTAGGAAGGCCTCCAACAAGATGAAGTGACGACCTTGTAAAGATCGCGGGAACGCGGTGGATGCGAAAAGCACAAGACCGGTCTGAGTGGAGAGCCTTGGGGGAGGCCTATGTCCAGCAGTGGACGTCTTTCGGCTGACCTGATGATGATCATGATGAATTGCGGCCGAGTTAAATACAATACTATAATAATGTCAATAGAGATATGGTTTTACCCAGAAGAATAGAGACCCTGTCATTAAGAGAAGGGTTTTTAAAACTCTAACGTGATCGTGGGCCTTTTGCGGATGATTCTTATCACACTTTTAATTTTGATCATGACTTGCGAAAGTTTAAATAAATTAAATTGCTAATGGTAGTAACGTAAAAAGTAAATGAAGTTATTTTCAAAAGCATTCGTTAAAACGTCATTTAGCCTAAAATAGTCGGCGGAATTTCGTGATAGAGCCAGTAAAGCTTGACATCACTTAAAAACATTCGGTGTAATTGAAAATACGAACGTATTTGTTCCAAATTTATCGTTGTTCCGGCAAATACATACGAACGTGTTAAGCCTCAGCAACAAGGCGATAAATATCGGGAAGCTCTGAATTATTGTTCAGTTGAACACAAACAGATTCGCCACGTTTTACGTCTGCCAGATTAAATTCATCTTCGCGACGTCGACGTTCCCACACGTCACGGTTGGCCCGGATAAACTGCTAACTTCTCTTCGGATAAAGATATATTGGTTCGGAAAACTAGAGAGAAAAGATAGTACATTGATTTCCGTAGAGAAAGTTGCTGCAGTTTAAAGTTCTGTTATTAGGTTATTATATCATTATTAATTGATTAGGTACAGTCAACGGTAAAAATAAATATCCGCAAAGGTACGAAACTATGGACACATAGACCTTATCGCCATAGTAATAATGTCTATGTACATATTTTTGAGCTTTTGTGCAGATTCTTTTGTTTACCCTTGACTTGACTGTACTTACATTACAGAGCGATAGCTCTTAGAAAGTGGGTTTGGACTTGTCTCTCACTCGCTCGCATACGCTCGTATTAAGAGCGAGTGATAGAGAAAAAGTACAAACCCGAAGTATCTTCTAAGTGCTCTCAGACATGATAATTTATAGATATTGTATTATGGGTACGGTCGGCCTTAGAAGTAGTTGCACATTTTACTGCTTTGTCACATTAACGTCATGTTTGAACTGCTGCATTAATCTGTCAAAGGCGTTAAGACGACAAGGTACTAAAGTATGCAGCATAAGGCCAAAATCTAACACGAACCGGGCAGAGAAAGGGACAACTCGGCCGGTATATAAGAGCTATAACGTTGACAATACGATACATATCAAAAGCAATTAGGTTTCACCGAAGGCCTGCATAAAGGTCGGTACAGTATAAATATGGCATAGACAGAGTTTCGAGTTTCATAAAATAAACCTCTAAATTATACAAGAAACAAAATTTCGCCTAATTTCATTTCCCTAAAAGCTATTTTTAGCTGAAGTTATTTCAGGATATCCTGAAAATTAGTTACGTGGGTGTTAGACTTGTGACTACCTTAACCTCCTAAGGCCCAAGGTCCTACCCATAGTACTTATTGACTTTGTCATTCAGACCCAGCTCCTTCGACAGTTGTGTAGTCATAGCGTACCACGGTCGTACCAGTAGGATTCAATAGAAAACCCGCCATTTTGTCTTTTTAGTACTTGGGTCTGAATGAGTATAAGACAATAGTACTACTGGTAGGACTACGGGCTGTAGTGACTACATGCTAAATGTTTCGTTGGGCCTTAGGAGGATAAAACTTTAACTCCCGCGTGGGAATTGCCTGTCAATCAAATGAAAAGGGTTCGGGTAAAAGTGTTTTCATTTGTAAGCCTGTAACTTTTAGTTGAGTGTATATTATGATAGATCTATTCAAAATAAACATTATTTTGTTACATAATGTCCAGGTACTACTTACTCTCAAGTGCAATTTAGCCGAGATATTAAAATATTGATACCGCTAGGCATCCTGATAATGACAGGTGTCAATTTGGTATAAATTGCCGAGTTACGTAACCCCAAAAGAAAATACAAATTTTAATACAGATTTGCAAAGTTTTTTGGTTATCTCTGAAAAACTGTCAATAATGAACACTTCTTGTTATTTTTCCCATAAAATATAAGTAATTATCTATACATCAGAATTATTTCAGATTTTTTGAATGATTAACTTCGGAGATAAGGGGGCGGTAATTTTTTGTACATTTTCGGCTATAAATCTTAAAGTACATCACAGAAAATAAAAATAAAAAGTTTTGAAATGTGCAGATAGCCCTTTCATATGACACCCCATTTGCTATAATCAAACCACTTCCATTTTTCAACCCCCCATACCAGACCCCTTTTTAACTATTTATAAAATTAATTTCATTTTTTTTACTAAAAACAGATGCGGGCAAGCAAGTTGTACAACTATGCCAAATTTCAAGTTGATAGCATTTGTAGTTGCTGAGAAAACCTGCTGTGACATACAGACAGACAGACGGACAACGAAGTCACACCATAAGGGTTCCTTTTTTACCATTTTGGTACGGAACCCTAAAATCAAGCTAACGGAAGATGGAATTCACATTAACCAATTGCACATGATAAAATAGCTACCTACTATAAATCACGAGTAGTATCATATCGCTGTTGCTTCTGATTGGTCGGTTATACATGCATACGTGTTATTAAAGCAGCTATTTGCCGCGTTGTAAATCCGGATATACACGTGGGCAAGCAAGTAAATGATTGCTCGAGGACTGTGGCTTCGTGGTTAACTACTCAGCCGTGGGTAGGGGCTGTGATTAATCCGGGAACGGTGGCCGCCGGGATATACTAACTAGACGCACACACCGGTCAAGTCCGAGTTGACAGACAGTTTGGACAAAAAATTTTTTTTTGCATGTAGTGTGACGGAACCAGTAATGGACAAGGACCAATGGCATTTGATTCTTATTTTACAGAAGATAAGGGTTATTCATTTATTTTGCAACAATCAATTTATTTAGGACCGTATGAAATTTGAATTAAGTGTGAAGTGTCCATTACTGGTGCCTGTCAGCTAAAAGTGTCCATCATTGGTGCCGTAACCATATATGGTTTAAATTAGATTTTAGGTGCCAGATTATTGTATCGAACCATATTTCAACGACTACGAAGATTATTGCGCTATAAGAATAATCCAATTTCCACGTTCCCGACTAAAATTAACATCTGGGGCACCTTTAATAAAGCTACAAGTTACAATTTTACGGGTCTAAACTGGCGACACTGCTCAAATAGCTGGTCGTCATTGGTCGAGGTTGTGTCAAATGGAAACTTGTAACCTGTAAATTGTAATTTGTAGCTTTATAAAACAGGCACTGGTGATCCTTTGATAATATCCATAAAGGGCACTGGGTAAATTTGTTTGAAGAATATTGTCTTTTTTTTTCAGCGGCCGCGGATCATTTTTATATAGTTATTTAGAGGACCTCTAAATACACATAGATATATATAATTTATGGCGTTAAATAATATCGGAGCGGAGATTTTAAAGATTTAAGTATTCAGTTTTTAGTACAAAAGTACGCCCAAGTATGAATGTTTAAATATCTCGGCTCCGATGCACATAAGAGTATTTACATTATATATCAAAATATGTTTATTTTTTATAATTCTATCACAATTTACCACTTTTACGAATGGCCGCTCACTTTGAAAATGTATGAATTTTACAAATGACAACACTTTTACCCAAACCCCTTTTTACAATCAATTTCCTGAAAGTATAAAAGAAGAAATAAAAGATCAAATATTTATTAATGAACTAAAACAAGTGCTATCAAGCAAAGTATTATACAATAAATGAATATACCGAAGACACGTTACCATAATTAATAATGGTCATAATATATTCATTAATTTATAGTCGCGCTTAAACAATAAGCCCTCCTCTCTCCTTATGTTGGCGCGCCCTCCAGGGGCCTGTTTTATAAAGCTACAAGTAACAATTTTACAGCTCTAAACTGGCAACACTGATCAAATAGCTGGTCGTCATTGGTCGAGGTTGTGTCAAATGGAAACTTGTAACCTATAAATTGTAATTTGTAGCTTTATAAAACAGGCCCCAGGGGTGTTATTAGAGTGTTATTATTACTTATTTATTAGAATAAGCTGTATAGTTGTGAAAAAGCAATAAAGAATTGAATTGAATTGAACGTATCATTACATGGATTTCTCACTGCCATGTTTTTTTTTTGTAGTCACATGTCTAACGTAACATACCTACGTAACTAGTTTTTGAGATATCCCGGAAACATCATGGTGTCAGCTGAATAGTGTTCGATGAAATAAATCAATCGATGAAGTGTAATTCGAAATGATGGGTTATCCTTTTAAATCTTGCTGTTTGCGTAGCGTGGTGTCTTTTTCTTGTTTTTTTGTTACAAAATAGTGAAATTCTCTAAAATGTTTGGTTACCCTTTTAAAGGTAAGTATATCTTGCTGTTTGCTTTTCTTGTTTTTTTTTTTCAAAATGTTTATATAATGATGGTGCCTCTGAACTTCAGGCTCTAAATGCATGGATCGTGTCTACTCCTGAAACTGAACTTCTTGAGTTCTGCAAGTTGTTAAAAATATGTCCAACTTAATTTTTTTTCATACAAGTTGAATGTTATTTTCAATGTGTGCGATCCAAATTCCATTTTCCTTTAGCCCTCGTACCAAGGAAATGTCGCTCCGGTACCATGAGATAGTGATTCTATGGCCATGATTGAATACACTGATTTTACAAAATTAGACTTGTGGCCTGTTGTTTGATCGGTAGTTAACTCAACTAATTGTTAAAATTCGAAAAAGGAATCGAAATTTTAACACATTTCCTTGAGATTTTAACCATTAGTAACATTTTTTGACCATTAGTTAGTTTAACTACCGATCAAACAACAGGCCATTAGGGTCTGTTGTTTGATCAGTAGTTAAACGAACTAATTGTTAAAATTCGAAAAAGAAATGGAAAATTTGACACATTTCCTCGAGATTTTAACCATTAGTAACGTTTTTTGACCATTAGTTAGTTTGACTACCGATCAAACAACAGGCCATTAGACTTTAACATCAATTAGTCATCTAAACTTAAGTTATTTTTTAATGTTGCAGAATAAAAGTAGTTCAGTTAAGCGCGTAGAATCGATCGTTGCATTTAAAGCCCCGAGGACAGAGGCACCCTGTATTCTTCATAATGCGATCTTGATGCTTTCCGTTATCACCAGAGGTCGGAATAGGTAGTGCTTATTAACCTAAACTTGTTGCATCTTCATTCAATAACGTATTCCCATCTCACTCACGCATGAATGAACATGAGTCAAGTTTAGGTTAATAAGCACTACCTATTCCGACCTCTGGTTATCACCCAAAACTCAACTGGAAAAGATCCCTTTAAGGGATGATTTCGCCTGTACACCTAATTTACAAATGTATTTATTTTACGTTTTTTTGCAGTAACTTACAAATACATGTACGAGTATACCTACGTTTAGAAAATGTATGGCTAAATGTGTTGGAATTACCTAAAAATAAATGATTTTGATTTGATAAATTTACTATGATTTAGATATGTATACAATCAACAAAATAACTCCGGTATTACTTGTTTGTGCAATTAATTTAACTGATGAATGACTAGTCAACTAAAACCAGAACTGCGATTCAAACATTTCAACCAATAAATCATTCTACGATTTTCAATTAGGAACAGTTGATGAGTTGACAAAACTAAAATACGCCAAACCTTATTCGGGGAAACGAAAATATAGACAAATAGGTACCTACTCCTTTTCACTAAAATTATGCTATAAGTATAGACTGACTTACTGTGGTGACTCAAGAATATAACTATACGTATAGTGCCTCCCCTTCTAAATAAAATTACAAAAATTCTAAAAGAGGAAGTTACTAAGCCAATTTCTTAAAGTGTTCTCCATAAGGCCTTTGCAAGTGCTTGAGCGGAAGATCAACCTGGCGATTTAATTATTAAAGAGTTGTTTTTGACTGTAATTACTGTAGTTCAAAATACTAATAGGTTTTAACTGACTTCAAAAAAAGGAGGTTCTCAGTTTGACCTGTATGTATGTATGTATGTATGTAAGCATGTATGTATGTATGTATGTATGTTTGTCCGCGATTATCTCGCGTTTGGCTGAACCGATTTTGATGCGGTTTTCAGAAAAGTATTTGTTTCACTTAGGAGAACATTTTAATATGTTAAACGACTCAAAAAAAGGAGGTTCTCAGTTTGACTGATTTGATTTGATTTCGCAGTCAATTATGGTGCGATTTCAAAAAAGGCAGTACTATACGACATTGAGATCGACAGACCTCTTAGTCACCCACATTTCACCCAAATCACATCTCAGCTTAAAGTTAATCCTATTTTGTTGATTTTTTAAAATGGCTAACTTAGCGTTATGCATCTTAACTATACTCCGTTTGTATAGGTACTTAAAAAAAAAGTAAACAAAACTACGACGTGATATCTATAGTTCGTCAGCCAATAGAGCAGAACACTGATACGTCAAAGTTCTATGAAACAGTTTTGATTGGCTGTTTAACAATACCACATGGTTTGGATTGTTTAAATTTTTTAAGTACCTAAACAAACGAAGTATAGGGCCCCAGGTGCTGCAGAGTCTTCTCCCATGAAGATAAAGGATTTCTATACACGACAACGACTATACCTAGTACCTACCTATTATTCATTACATCCCAAGCGGTAGACACGCGTCATAGTACGTTGTTCGCCACATATCTTGTACACTCAAACCCGCAATTTAGCCTGCGGTTCGCCGCTGACAACGAGCACGCCACGCCGTCTAATTTTGGTTGCATACCTGCTAATGAATTATCCCACTGGGCTAGTTAAATCAGAGCCTAGCGGTAATTATGACGGAGTGACTTATTGGTGCAAAACTATTCATCATATAGGTATTTTAACTACAGGCTGATCCTGTGATGTGACATAATGTTAGTATAAAGAGAGCAAGTAAGGTTTAAAAAAAATCATTTTTCTGGGCAGTCGTGTAATAATATAAATCGAACGACGTTACAAGGTTATACAGCCTGTCAGCACTTAGAAGATGCTTCGAGTTTGTACTTCTCTCTCACTCGCTCTTAATAAGAAGAGCGTATGAGAGCGAGTGTCAGACAAATACAAACCCGAAGCACCTTCTAAGAAGCTATTGCACTCAATATAAAATTTATAAACTGTTGAAGAATTTTCGGCTGTTTAAAGAGTGTATGACAATCGTGTCATGTCATGTCACGGGGATCATCCAAGATTGACCCGGATAAAGGCTATTTAAAGTTTATCCTATCGTTTTATACATCCATAGTTTTCTCGTATTATTATCGCTTTGCTTCCCTACTTTCTCTTTCTTGGCAAAGCAAAGAATAGGGCAACATTAAGCGATATAGAAAACGATCGGAAAAATCATTTTTCAAAAGCATTGCATTTCTTTCAACCTTATTTTTTTTAACTATTTCCGCCATTTGTACCTTACTGTGTTTAAGGCAAGAAATAAATAAATATACATTTGTTTAGCTATAAACACTACGAGCTTACTATTTATACTTATCGTTGATAATCACCGTTGAAAACTAAAAAAAAAATTTATTGTAGAAATGCTAATTGATTTGGAAACTATCTATCCATATCCTTGTAATTTGTATCACTTGTACACTCACATGTTACCTATTTATAGCGGAAATAGCGATGTTACGCGGCATACACATCTTCATAATGGTCCGCTTGCGATCCGCTGAAGCCTAAAAATTATAACAGTAGCAGTATTTTAATATTCTGTACACTCTGCTAGAAAATGCAGCGGTATTCAATGGCCTTAGACTACCGATGCTCGATTATGAGACTGAGCTCTACTCTCTCGACCAAATCACGTTCGGACTGCATAAATACAAATAAACTAACGGCCCGTCGGACCCCACTCCTTAAAAAAAAACCACCCAATTATGTTGTCCTTTGTTAAATGCTTAAAACTTAATATTATTGCACGGAAACGGCGTGCATTCATTTATGAACTATTGAATTGATGAAAAACCCCAATATACTGGCGACCCCTTCTTTTAGAGCTGTACCACTACCATGAGTTACAATTACCGTACTCGCTAGCGACTCGAATGTTCTGTCCCTCACAGTATTCTTATAAAGTGCGAGGGACAGACCATTCGATTTGCTAGCGAGTAGGTACGGTAATTGTAACTCATGGTAAGGGTACTGGGGTGTTATTCTCTCAAAAAACGGCGATCGGTCGGACGGACGAGCGAATCGAAGCGGCGAGTTTAAGTAGTCCTGTCCGAGAGAACAAAACACATTTTAGCGCGTGCATTGTCAATTAGGTCTTATACGTTCGAGAAGTCATGCTGCCAAATTGAATACATGCGCTAAAATGTGTTTTGTTCACTCTGACGGGACTACTTAAACTCGCCGCTTGGACAATCACTCGTTCGTCCGTCCGTTCGTCGTTGTTGAGAGAATCACACCCCTGATATCTCTTAAGCGGCCTAACCGTTTTTCATCAGCCAAGAGTTCTTTTGAATAGCTATTCTAAACTAAATTTATTTTACAAATACGGAGGTATGATGCCACACACAGATACACACATACGCGGATACACACGTTTAACTTATAACACCCTTATTTATCAGGGGTTATAAAGAAAAGAAACAGAAAATTAAATCTGTGTTGTGCTCGTAGGTAGTTGTATCTTATCGACAGGCGTGACGGAAGTATTCGTTTACAGTACCCTTACTATGAGTCACAATTACTGCACTAGCTAGCGAGTCGAATGCTCTGTCCCTCACAGTATTCTAATAGAGTGCGAGGGACAGAGCATTCGACTCGCTAGCGAGTACGGTAATTGTAACTCATGGTAAGGGTACAGATAAGTAGTAAAAACCGGTTAAGTGCGAGTCAGACTCACGCGCCGAGGCTCCCTCCCGTACCATTATGTACCTAAATCTTTACATAGTATAAAATTAAGCCGCTTCCGCTGTCTATTCGCTTAGATCTTTTAAACTCCTCACCGGATTTTAATGCAGTTTTTTCAAGAGAAACGTTTTTATCACTATCACTACATATTATAAAACAAAGTCGCTTGCCGCTGTCTGTCTGTACTTATGTATGCTTAGATCTTCAAAAGTACGCAACGGATTTTGATGCTGGTTTTTTTAATAGATAGAGTGATTCAAGAGGAAGGTTTATATGTATAATATATGCATAGTATAGTAGAGAAACATTGATAATTTTAGAGGTTTCTAAAGTGATGTCGAAAATAAACACATTTTTTTGCGCTTACATTGCAAACGCTGGCTAAATCTTAAGAGATATATCAAAATAATGTACTGAACAATTGTAGTTCTTCAAAAAACCTAAAGAAAAGTCCGCGATGGCATATGTCTATCTCCTAAGGTTGACTCACAGTAACCATTTTAATCTTTAAAATTTTATTAAAAAATATTAGGTTATTTGCGAAGCTATTTTCTCCAATTCAGTATTTATTCTTATCCATATAAATACGTTAGTTACCTTGGGCATTTAATGTAGATTAAAATTGTACTTTGCACTATATTATTTAAATAAATACTTTAGAAGATATGGCAGATTTAAAATTACGCGCAACCTCAACCGGTATTATCGAAACGCTTGGCCAAGCAGCCGCGTTTCGCCCTTTAGTAGGTACAGTGGCCTTCATAAGTGCATGGACACCTTAACGTCTAAAATGCTGTGAACACGTGAGCCCGCTTTCGTAAGAAACAACCTAGATGGCGTTGTTAACTGAGGCAGTTCGATTATTGTTTGCTACAACTATTTGACGTTTTAGTGTTAGAATCGATAATTTCGCCCGTTAATTCTGAAGGGCCGCTGGCGTAGTTAGTTGATATCCTGCCTTAATCACAGGGTCAGACCGTGGGTCGGGAGGTCGATTCTGTCTATTATATTTTTTAAATTTATGAATGTATTCTTTTTTTAATCATTATCGTTTTCAAAACATGATACTTTTGTTATTCAAAATAAAAAATCTTTATTTCTTATAAGGATAATATTTAATTCTTAAAAACTTTACTTACTTTATTTATATTAATAAAGAAATACAAGCTTTTCAAATTATTAAATTAGGGAAATGGGTCGGTAGTTACATTGAGTTTAGGTTTTGATTCAAAGTTAGTTTTATGTTGTTTTTCATATTTTTGAATACAAAGTATATTATCTACATCTACATCTTCACTAATATTATAAAGAGGAAAGATTAGATTTTTTGTTTGTTTGTTTGAATTGAATAGGCTCCGAAACTACTGGACCGATTTGGAAAATTCTTTCACCATTACAATCCTACATTATCCCTGATGAATATAGGCTATAGAATATTTTCAAAAAAGTTAGGGATCCGTATGAAAACTTCGATAATGTGACCAAAGGTGTGAAAAAAATACCAAAAGACGCGTACGCTGAGCAAAGTGATGTACTACAGTTTTATAGAAGACATCAATGTCTACAAAAAAGACCGCGATACCATATGTCTAACTATTAAAGTAATGTAACGATAACTAATTTTTCATGTTAAAATATGCAATAGTAACGCCGGTACTAACTAGGCCCCATTATTCGTACCTTGGTATTAATCCTTATCCAAATAAATCACTTCGTTTTCAAGGCTATATCAGTACCTGTAAATTACTTTTTGAATTATTCAAATCGGACATCCCATTCAAAAGTTATAATGAGTGTAAGTGATAATTATCAAAATTTAAATTAAAAATACAGCCCTTTGAGTTACTTAATTGGTTTTATTTACAACAGAGAATAGATAGACACGTAAAATTTGGCTAATGGTTCCTGTATATTGTGTAAATGAGTGTAACATGAAGCCTATAGCCCTCAGCAGAGCATCAAAGAGTGTATGTACATACATACATAGGTACCTACATTAAATCACGCCTGTTTCACAGATGGGTAGGCAGAGGCCACTTCTATCTTTTCACTTTCAAGAGTGTATGTGATCACCAGTGATCGGAATTAAGTGAGCCATAATACGTACTTTCGCAAGAGGACATAATATAGAGTAGGTAGTAACAAAAAGGAATAAAAAATAAAAACTTGAATACCGGGTATTCAATATTTATCCGGGTATTAGTTGTAATGTTAAACATACATGTTTTTACTTACAGTACGGGATATTTTATGTTAGTTTGTAGTAAATGGGCTAGACATAAGGTTTTTATGGAAGGAAGGGAAAAGTGTGAGGTATAATTATTGTCTTTATTATTTTCACATGGCACAGTGGTACGCAGGTGATTTCACCCAAACAGGGAACATATCGAAAGATATAATATTTACACTTTGAAGATAAAAAACAACTAGAAACAGTTACAACTTTTAGATTAACATAAAACATGCCGTACTGTAAGTAAAAACATGAATGTTTAACATTACGACTAATAAATACAATGATATTTTATATTAAAATACGTCATCTGCGCGCAAAAGTACCTTACTTTTTATCTATTTATCTCTTTCTAACAATAGCGCTTGCTATGTATTGCCGTTTTTGTCTGTAGAAATATGGTTGCCTAGCAACTGTCAGTAATTGGTCACGGGTTTTGAATGCGTTTAGTGTGAGCATAACGTATCTGAATATAAAATATCATTGGATAAATACCGAATACCCGGTATTCAAGAAAAAAATCTATTTTTCTACCCGGTGGTAACCACTCTATATTGTGTCCTCTAGCGCTGAGTACGTATTTTAGCTCACCTAATTCCGATCACTGGTGATCACGGAATATAAAACAACAGTGGAAGTGGCATGAGCTTCGCTTAGTATCAGACCTGTTGTCGCCAATACTCAAACTATCATAAAAACAACACGCCACCATGGAAAATGTTTTTGGTGTGGTTATCGTTTTTACATAAAATAGCACAATAAGGCATGCTTCTGGATTTATTTCCTTTTTAGAAATATCGAAATATTGAAGTGATCGCGGCAAAAGTATGGTAGGTTGCGCGGAACTCCGCATAACCATGCCAAACGTTACACGACCACTTGACACTTCTACTGTTTTTTCTGTTTTGTGTATGTGATGGTGAGAAATCTATTACTTAATTATCTAAATATTTAATTAAACTTAACCGAAACCATGCAGCTCTTCTCTAAATAGTATAAATTAACCTGTCTGCCTGTTTCTCCGCTATCTCCTTCTAAAACACGCAACGGATTATGATACGGCTTTCACTGTCATTTAGAGAATTTATTCTAGATGGTTTATATGTACATTTCATTCAAATCAAGTTTAAATATAGTTGAGAAAACTCAATGTTTTCCTACCGAGTCGTCAAAAATCGTTTTTTGGGCCCTTACATAGCTAACGCTGGCCTTAACCTAAAACCTTAAGAGAAGTGTCAAATTACTGTACTGAAGAATTTTAGTTCTTTAAAAAACCTAGAGAAAAGTCCGCGATGGCATAATGTTTATCTCCTAAGATTGAATCACAGTAACCATTTTTATGTTTATGATTTTATTTTAAAATTAGGGTATTAGCGAATCTATTCTGTCCGATTCGAATATTGTCCCGTACAATATATTATTTAAATTAATACTTTAGAAGATATGGTAGATTCAATATTACGCGTAACAAAGATTAGAAATCAAAACAAATATGACAGTTTCGTTGTCTATACGTATGAAAACCGGCTCTTTGCAGAGTTGTTGCTCAAAATAGGAAATGGACAGATGACCTAACATAATAGGAGCATTAATCTTCAAAATGAAAAACTTTGCGTTTTAGTAAAAGAATTAGTCGACAATGTTTATTCCGAAATTAATAATATTAATTTTAAGACTATGAGAGAGCTATTTTATCACCAACTAATGGTCAAGTAGGTATAGAAAATGGCTTAATTATATCGAAGATCAATGCACCGACACACACATACTACTCTGTAGACACTGTGCTCGACCTGGAAGAGGCTGTCCATTTCCCAACGGAATTTCTCAATTCCTTGCAACTTTCTGGATCGCCCCACATAAATTGGTTTTGAAAGAAGGGTGTCCTATTATTTTACTACGGAACCTTAATCCATCCAAATAACATCTTTAAAAACGTTCATAATAGAGTGCACAATACTGACGTCCGGATGTGCGGCTGGAAAAGTCGTTTTAATTCCCCGGATTCCATAAAAACCAGCGGATTTACCTTTCCAGTTAAACGACTGCAATGTCCCGTACAATTATCGTTTTCAATGAGAAATTACAAGTCACAACAATACATTCAAAGTTTCGGGCTTAGACTAGATCGTTGAGAGTTTTCCCATTGACTTATGTACCCCTTTCGCGCGTTCGTTTGTTCGTTTGTATTGTGCAATGAAAAGTCCGCTGTAAACATTGATATAGAGAGATTCTATGATAACTGGCAGTCACGATTTCTAAAAAAGTCATTAAATAAAACCTCTATACATATGCACCTATCTATAATTTGAAAAGTATGTTATTCCAGATGAACTGGGATTATTTTAACTTATATTAACCGAAGCGAAGCGAGGGCGGGTCGCTAGTGTATAATAAATTCTGGATTATGTGCGGGTGTGACATAAAACTCACATAAATCGAAGCGAAGCGAGGGAGGGTAACTAGTATTATTATAAACGCTAAATGGTAAAGACCACGAATATGTTATGGTTTAAAAGAAAGGACAAAGTTTTCTATTCAACTCGGTAATGTCTTTGCTTGTTATTGATTGTTTTTACCTCGGTCCCACTACTGTCAAGGCGAGTACCTAAATAAAAGCTAAGTATCGTAACGTTGATAATACGATAGCTGTTAAAAAGCAAGAAGGTTTTACCGTGTCACCGCAGCCCCGAACAGACAAAAACGGTGCCATTGGTTCCTTTTAAATATTACTGTTCTTAAAGTATAACATAATCCTACTCGTTAACAATTGATGCTAAGCGGGATGCATGTATTAATTAATAGAAATGCTCGCCAAAGCTTAAACAACCAAGAAGAGACAAAACAAAAATGTATATGTATACTTACATATAATAAGTAAAGTCCTTTTTTTTGTTGGACTATTTGTTCACCTCAGCATTTCATCAGTTTTGAACACTAAATTATCGATTTTAGGTCTACGTCATCCGGCATAATACCGTATAACGGGGTAAATAGATCAAGGGGTAAATAGGGACACAATCCAAAATGAGTCATAACTTGTTACAAATAAGAACAAGTATTAAATGGACAATAACGTTATGTCTATTGGAAATAATTTCAGACTTATTATTAGTAACATATGCTTCATTTTAGGTTGTGTCCCTATTTGCCCCTTGATTCCTATTTACCCCGTTTTATGGTACATATTACCAATAAAAGTACCTACACATTGTGTATCAGACTTACAATGAGTAATATTTATTTAGTATCAGCATAATAAAACATTAAAACATAGGACCCCTGTCACTGGCCACTACAGTCAACTGCCACTTTATCTTCGACATAAGCAACGTTACCATAAAATTTTATCGCATCGTTATTTACGAAAATGTTTCCCAAATGTGTGAGACACACCATTATCTTGGCTAATGCAAGTTGCAAGCACTCGGTCGGCCTTTAATCGGCTAAGTTGAGAATCCTTTAGAAAGGCAAGGTCGTATTAGGCTCATAAAGACGATATGAGGACTTAACCCGAGCCTAACTTTCGTATGAAAATGCAGGCTTATAAAATTTTAGTTCCGACAAAGCGGAGCGTATATGAGCATGTAAGGATAGTGGATAAGACAATGTAGAGATAGCATGGGTTGAGGTATTAATTCCGGCGTTAACGTTTTAATACTTCTTGTATGAAATTTATGATTTAGATAATGTATGTCTAGTTTAATTTAAGCTCTTTCTCAGAGGGTTCACATGTTTATAATTTGATTCAAAATGTTTGATTTATTTACGAGTGTTTAAGCTTAAATTCAAATTTCATCCTACGCTTAATTTGTCTAAAATTTGCAGATATTTACATTTTAGTGTACAGACTTATTGTTTGAATCCCTCGGTATTTGCTATTAACTATTGGGTACCTAAATTTAAATATTTGAATAATAATCTTTGTTTAATTATTTATACTTACACCTTCTGTGCTTTGTGCAGGGTTTTGATTAAATTAAATGCTCTGTGATATATATTCTAACCATTTGAAAGGGTTGGAATGAATTATTTATTCCAGGTTGATTCACAGTTTAAGTACATTTCGGTATAATAATAATTTAAGGTTGAATATAATTAAATATTGGAACTCTTAACTAATAAAATATTAGTCAATAAACATGTATGGCTCAACTAAATAAATACAATTAAATTCATGTCCGTTTATGCTCTACGATAATAAAAAAACTCTCAAGCGACGTTGCAGACTACAATAATCTACACCAATATTATAAATTTGATTGTTTGTTTGTTTGTTTTCATTGAATAGGCTTCGAAACTGCTGGACCGATTTGGAAAATTCTTTCACCATTAGAATCCTACAATATCCCTGATGAACATAGGATATGTTTTATTTTTCTGCGCGAACGGAGTCGCGGGCTACAGCTATGTTTACTAGTTGGCAGTAAAGAGGAGGAGCAAAACAGCAAAAGGGCTATTCATGTCGATGCATGAAAATTGCAAAAGCTGCAACTTTGAATCAATAACACCAATTTGTTATGGTGATCGAGTATTTGAATACACAATTCCCACAACACTTTGACCTTTTGCGATATAAACGTTAGTAACTTTACCATTATAAACCCCTGCGGGCATATTATTATCATGGTCGAGTTTATCGACGTGGTTAAACGTGGATTAAACATCTGTCACTTTCTGACCAGTGCGCAAGTGCCAGAGTGACAGATGCTTTATCTACCTTTCACCGCGATGAAGAGGATCATTATACGGGGAGTGATTTAAAATAATGACATTAGCTATTAGTAGTATTTGGATAAATTTTGTACGTGTATATCATATAGGTTTGAACGATGAAAATAATTTCGGATCCCAGTTTAAACCGGTTTGAGCTCGTATATTTTGAATAGTGCGACTATTTTTCGACAAACGTAGCTGTTAGAATTACCTCGACAAAGTCATAGATTAAATTAAAAAACTGGGTTATAATCCGTCCAGTCATTTCGGCGCTCTGTGACGCACACAAAGACAGACCAAGGGGTTAAACTTATTACACCCTTACTTTTATTCGGGGGTTAATATAAACATTTTGATGTATCGAATTCGGTTGAGTTCATGTAATTATTTACTTTCCCCAAATTGAGTACAAACTTGATTGTTTACTTTGTTCTATAAAGTTTATTTACTCTGCGTGAGCCTTCATGTACTTACTTAACAAGATTTATTTATTTTAGAAAAAGAAACATCATTTTTGTGAGCACTCTTAGATGTGCTCATATAGATTGATGTAATTTATTTTACATTTGTAAATGATATCAGATTCGAATAAAGTAGGTATAGGTGTCTATCTAATTTTTTTGCATGTAGGTAGTTGTACAGGTTCGTTTACCAGTTTGGTCAAAAGGTGACCATTTGCTGAGAAATAATTATAAAAAAAACTTAATTTACCAAAAAAGCATGATCATTTATAGAAACAATTTTATTGGTCCAACGCTAGGCTTCGCCAGAAGAAATTCTTCATCTTGCCTTTAAGACACGCCATGAAATTCTACATTATAACACCGGTGATTTTAAAAGTAATAAAGCTTTTAACCAAACTATAAAATAGTGAATCGATCTAAATCAACCAAAGCATTTCACCTTTAACACAAACACGTGTTTTAGCAACTTAACAGTACATCAGGTTGCGTGACCAGTTAACAACGTCGCGCTGCGGTCGTGTTGTAAATTAGGGCGGATTGAGACGGTTCTGTGCCCAGGTGACATAATTCAATTAGATTGCTGGCCATTTGTTAGCCGAGCAGTGAGCTATGTGCATAGGCATATGTCTGTCATTGCTCGACGTGAATTTACAAGGTAGAAGTCATGAGGGCAGTGTTTAACTTAGCTTTGTGTCGATTTTGGTGTTATCAAACAAACAGTTGATACGTAGTGCTAGGTTTTTTATGATAAAGAGAAGGCAAACGCAGCACACAGGCCACCTGGGCCGATAATCTAGACGGTATTGTCAACGTTTTAATAGTTCTTATTTACTTGACAGTAATGGCGTCTAAGATAAAAGCAATACCATAACAGGTCAAAGACGACATGGTTTTCACCGCCTAGAATAGAGGCCCTGATGGTATTCGTATGTTTAATCTGAGTAGGTACCCTGAACATTTGCAATCTCCGGCAAATTTATGCGTTGCCAATCTTAAGAACTAGGTACAATAAAATTCATTCTTACCCCCACACCGATATACAACATTGCAAAAATTGCTGTTTGGCAACATTACTTAGTGGCGATCCGTGGACGTTTTACTAGGTCCTGCCACGGGGCCTGTTTTATAAAGCTTCAAATTACAATTTACAGGTTACAAGTTTCCATTTGACACAACCTCGACCAATGACGACCAGCCATTTGAGCAGTGTTGCCAGTTTACACCTGTAAAATTGTAACTTTTTTTTATAAAACGTGCCCCGTGCCATGCCGTGTCATGATTAATAAATACTAATAAGATAATTACTTTTAAAATAATTCGATATTTTACATCCTCAATATCCCATTGTTAAACATACTTACATTACATAGATACGCGCAATAAACATAACCCTTCTTGGCAGTTGGGTAAAAAGCTATACATAATACATAATGTACACATATGCTTAACTTAATATATTGCCCACTAGTTCCGATTCTCACAAAATATAATAATATATTTTTGGATAACGGTTTTCAATGTAAATTAAAACAGCTACAGCAGTGTTAATAGCATTATTCATGAGTTCTGGTGATGCCATTTAATAAATTTCGATTAATATTCCCTGGTGTAATTCGAAAGGAATATTTCAATTAGGTTTGATACAACATTCTCTCTTTTTATAATGCTTTCAGTTCACCACGATGAAAGGGGCTTTATGTAACTTCTTTACGACCCTCAAGAAATATAAGAAGAAACATTTGCCTGCCTATGTTTCTTCACAGTGCCTGTCCTTCTGTCTACCATTGCCCCAAACGAATAAGCCAATTTCAGTGCATTTTTATTAATATTAGGATTACATTTTGGAGGTGGTCCTTAGCTAAGCTTCAAATAATTCTCTAGGGAAAAATCAAGCGTATAGCTGATTAAAATGTAAAAAAAAGATTTAAGTTATTCATGTTATGCTATCGCTACAACCTCGTCAAAGCTGAGTGAGGAAGGCGTGCCGTCCTTCTTGAACTAATAATATAGGTAGAGAAAACATTCTAATACGCAAATCACATGATGGTAAGAAATCACAGCCTATAAGCATCTCTAGAACTCCGAGAAATTTCATTGTTGCCATTGTATCGTTCGTTGTTGTCTTTATATTTGAAAAAAAAAACAAGTTTGCAAGGTAAGTACATCCACAAATTGCATTACATCAATTTATGATGAAAAATTTAAAGAAAAATGTTTTTTTAATATTCTGTGTTTTTGTATAGATTAAATATTATGTTTCAGCCATGTTTCAGCACAAATTGGGCACAGGTGGTCTTGTGTATTTATGGCTAGATAACTGCAGAGTAATTATTGCCTACGCTTGCAGAAAATTATTACTCGCCTACATTACTTACTAGGTACAAGTAAAGCTACATTCATTAATTGCAGTTCAGAGGAAGAAGATAAGTTGTATTATGCGAATGTTAATAACTGCATACATACCTTAGAGGATATTAATTATGTTATTTCTGTAGGTTAATAGACAGTTTTTGAGGAGTTAGAAATGTTGTTAACTCTGAAAATGGTCTTCGGTGTTACCTACAGAAAACTTCTCATACAAAAGGTAATAACTCTGAATTTTAATTGTCAGCACAATGCAACACCTACCTATATCGCACATTCACCACTCATCATTCACTCGAATGAAACATGTCAATATTCTTGCAAAAAAGTTCTTGTTATGACCAGTGATCGGAATAGGTAGAGTATATTTACCTAAAGTTCGCAAAAGATCTAAAGTACCCGAAACCGACGTGCATGCATGACTCGATGTATGAATGTGGAAGAAGCGAAAGAGATTTGTCAGGATCGTAGCAGGTGGAAAGAAGTGGTCTCTGCCTACCCCTCTGGGAAACAGGCGTGATTTAATGTATGTATGTATGTAAGTTCGCAAAAAGACATAATAAAGAGTGGTTACAACCGGGTGAAATATTAATTTATTTTTATTTAATCCCGGATTTCCAGTATTTTTAACGCTAAATATACGTAATATTTACTCACGGTATGGGATATTTTATGTTAGTTTGTCATAAAGAGACCTGTAACTCATTCCTTATATCTTATTATGTAATAGGTGGAGTATATTTACCTAAACTTCGTAGAACAGAGTCATAAACTGGAAACTTCCTTGGGACTACATTTACTAGTACCAGAAAAATACCGGAAATCCGGAATTCAATTAAAAAAAAAAACACCCGGTTGTAACCACTCTATATTATGTCCTTTAGCGAACTTTAGGTAAATATACTCTACCTATTCCGATCACTGGTTATGACCCATGCCGGCAACAAGATACAGCCTTGGCCAAATGTGTTAAGCACCCATGCGTTTTTCATATAAAATTGGAAGAAACGATACTAATGATTTGCACATGTTCAAACACTTTTTATATTGTACGTCTTTGTGTATTTTTTTTATTGAAAAATAATACTATATTTATAATATAAGTTACAAAGGAAAACAGTGGGGAGCTCGAAACCTTTGGCCAACCGGACATCCTTTACATTCCGAATCTATTTACTTATTTTACTTCTTATTTAGAGTATTTGAAGTCATGATAACATGTACCTGGAGCTCAGTGCTCAGTAGCTCAGCGGCGGCGTCCAAATAACTCAGTCTCGCCCGGTGATAAATGTTCGGCTGCCGTATGAAAATCCACGAAAAATATGGAAAGTGCATCTGCCTGAGCCTGATTTAAATGCAAAGCTTTGGAATCGAATCGCGCGGCCACAATCCTATCATTTATCGAGTTTTTCTCCATTGTGTATCAAATGTACGAGGTAGCGGATTGTACCATAGGTATTGCTAAATGCTATAAATTTGCCTACATGCCTTATTTTTGTCTCGATTTTTTAAATAAAACCACATGACAGGTTTTGCTATGGGGATCTTTATTGAGAAGCAGTTTTTATAATGCTTGCCAAGACAACTTAAAATGCCCTTTTCCCCCATCGGATACGTTCAGGCTTCAGGCAAACATAACGGTCACTTAGAGTAATATGACTAGAGAGCGGATTTGAAGTAACGATTACAAGTTTAATATGGATAAGACTAGTACAAGTAAGTATTTAGTACAGTGACATTGTTGACAGGAACTATCAAAAAGGTGCGTAATAAATAGGATCTATTATGTTTGAGCTGTATAGTAAGTAACTAATAAGAGTAATAAGCTATCTGTAAGACCAATAAGCAACATGATAGGTATCTAATAAATAAATCTACCTATCTATCTAACCAATCGCACTAGTCATATCCATATTAAACTTGTAATCGCTACTTCAAATCCGCTCTCTAAATATGACGCTGATTTGCAGCGAATGTGGCCGTAAAATTACAGCTAAATAGTATTTTTCTGACGCTTAAAAGCACATAAACTAAGCTCTCACTAGCCAGTTTCAATGATGATTATGACGTAATAAAAAAACAGGGTCCGGAAGACCCCTAAAATCTGGAAATTAAACAACAATAATGCACATAAACGGATATTAATATTGAAAGCGAATGGCAACGAAAAATATAGGCGAGTTTATTGGAAATCCCAATTCCTAACTAGATGAATGCGCCGTAAGTAAATGTTTCCATAATTACTAGGGAATGCAAATAACCGGTTATAACCGGTTTTAACCGGTTATTTTCATACAAAAACGGTTAATAACCGGTTAAATTGCATTCCATAATAATTACCTGCCTGTGCAGATTTTGATACCAGGGTAACAATGATGTTGCTTGTTTTTGGGCTAAACTAACAAAGGCTTTTGAATGAATATACCTACAAATTTGACTATAATATACATATATTATATACATGTCTTTGAGCTCATGCGTGTATATTATTGCGCTTGTGTTTCACTTTATAGAGTTTTTATTTTAAAGACAAGATAAAACATTCATAAAGGAGTAAGGCACCAATAATAATAGTGTCCGGTAGGGATCTCCGTTTTTCACAGTTTCCCCACGTGATGAACGTAACCTTTGATTTCTTTCTTACATACTACTGCTAATGTCTTTCGAACGTATTTAAAGATCCAGTAGGTCATACTTATTGATTACCGTATAAGTTCCTTGCTTTACTTGTGTATCAAACTTTCCAAGCAACACAACTGCAGTAACCACAAATCACTCGTGTTAACAGTGACTTGACAATCATTAAACATTCAAACTCCTGAATACCTCGGCGCTTGTTGACTCGCAGTAATTAATCATTACGCTACACACATCATTGGTTGAATTACGCGCGTCATTAGACGAATTTACGCTCGACTATTTAGGGAGCTTAAGCTTGTCTTTTTTCTTGTTATTTAATTTTTATTAATTAACAGATTACCCCCGTACTCAGGGACCTTTTAGAGACAATTAGCTTGTTTTTTTTCAAACTTGTGTATGGAAAATCGACACTAAAGAACGACTTCATCGTCATTAACCCACTTTGAGTGCTGCCGTAAAACTGATTTAGTTTTCTTGACGTAGAAAGTAACACTTGTAAGTGGCGTGTTGTTCAACGGCCATAATATAACGGTGTATAATATATAATAATATACTCTAAATTTATCATTAAAATCTGGATCTTAATTCATGCGTCACTGTATTTGAAATTGTAAGTGTTAGACGCATGTTCAAGGAAGTGTTTTAAATGTTAATGGTTTTAATTTAGTTCGTGTTATTATTATTTTATTTAGAATTATGGTGTTCGACAACTCAATTTATAGTGTGGAAACAAATGCGGGCTAATAATCATCCCAATAAATTGTACATTTCCTTCTTGAAGTTTTACAAGAAACTTTTTGGTTTAATTCTATATAGAATCGGCTCTTGTTGCGCAAGTTGATTAGTGAGACCTTGACGTAACGACTTTGATAATTCTCTCCGTTTCCCAGTGGTCGACTTGCCAAGTTCGGCAAGTTAATTTATTCCAATTTGCGGGTAAAGATTTAGGAACTGGGATATTTAAGATGGATTATTTACGAAATTGTTGAATGTTAGAATAGAATGGCCTACGTAAATACTTAAGAACCATTTTGTTTAAAAGTACGAACAATGTTTGAATTCGATTGGACGCCGGAATGTTTTCTGGATCCAGTTCGTTTCTCATAGCTGACTTCCATTGATGGAAGCATTGATTGATGGATGCTTGAGCATAGCTAAAAATTTATGCTGTCTCTGTCTATTTGTGGTATCGTAGCGCTGTAGCCTATTGGACGCATTCTAGTGTTGTTTTTCTCATCATCTCATCTCAATACTCTCAATTGAAACGGTCAATTTTGATATTTTTAAGTTGCATTGAAGTCGTAAAACTGAACACGTTGGCTGCGGGACTGATTTACAGGTTTGTTATTCTGGTGCGTTAATAGGTCCAAAGAGCCCCTACCCTACTTAAACTTCAGTGCGGCACTAGGTCCATTGTGCCCCACCCCGCAAGAAAAAAAAAACTAGTTATTTTTCCGTGGAGGTTTACCGTACTGCATAGAAATTTATACCTAAGCAATCTACATCTGTTAAGCAATATGGTTCTGGCTTCGCCCCGGTCTCAGACATTTAGAACTATTAAAAAAAAAAAATTAAACTGTGGGGTCTTTTAGACCTTTTGCCGCACTGAATTGACCGAATTAAGCCATTTTAGGGATGGGAAACGATTACTATATTATCGGGAGAGAATACGTTTGCCTAAAGAAGGTTGTTAGACATCGCACAAACGTATTCTCACCCGACGAAACCAGAAAAATAAAAACCGTCGTAACTAAATAGTAGTTTAATTATTTTATTTTGAATGGTTTTCATTAAAACACTCTAAACATAATTGTTGACTGCATTCCGAGCATCGTGTTTTGATTTTTTTACATTTCTTATTTGCCTCCTTACTAGATAGAGTTTCTCTTAATTTGCTGTAACAGCCGTTACATTTTAATTTCTTTTTAACTTTTTCCAAGGTATGAACTATTTTTTTCACCCGCTCATCTGAAATTGAGAGAAAAACATTTTTATAAAATCCATACTAATAATAATGCGTAATCCGGAATAAAGATTGTCCGTTCGTTAGTCTGTTAGTTAAGCCTTCACAGCTCATACAATAAACGCGGATCTTTACAAAATTCAGCATCGAGGGAGCTAGAAATGGCTTTGGGATACTTTTGTCCTGTTAAAGTGTTCTCGATAAAGTCTAAGGCTAAAGCTAAAGGTCTTATCCATAAACGCACAATAACTAAAGTGTGCTTGAAGTATGCTTTGGCCTTTTCTGTCATTGTGACATTTGAATTTGACAGAAACTGACAAACCATACTATAGCTGATAGGTTTATTATACTTTTATGAGTAAGGGGGTAATAGTTAATGGTCAAGCATGGAAAATTAGTCTTAGGGTGCGTTTCCATCAGAGCTGAGCAAGGTAGCGGAGTACTTTTGTGTATTTTGTCCTCGCACACTGATCCACTACCTCGAACAGCGGCTCTATTCCCGACGGTAAAATGCATATCGTAGTTAATCTGTTTTGGATGTGTTTTATCTCATTATCTTGAATGTGTTTTGCACTACCTATCGTGTTTATTATTTCATCTGTCAAAAACAAACGGTAAATTTCTTCAGGTGTTTTATCAGTAATGGGAATATTTACACTATATTTTGCGCTATACTCGTTGAAATCTTGATTATAATCTGTAATATCCTGCCATTCACTATCATCGTTCTCATTATTGAAATTTGTACTAATGTCATTAGTATCCACTGGATCACTCGTATGATTTTCACACTCAGATGTGTCACTAGAGTCACATTCGCCTAATATTGAATTGGCTTCGGAGTTAGATTCAGTCGTGATATCATCATTGTCTGATAAATTTGATACGTCTTCTACTGATTCGTCTTCAACTGGTGCAATAGTAGAGTTATTTTCAGAAGCAGGAGTCAATTTATTCTGTTCAGTGGGTAGCATATTTGTCTCTCCATGTGAAATATTCTGATTTTGTGTTATGTATGTCGTGTCATCAATTTCGTTTTGCTCATGTGTAGATGTATATATTTCTTGAGATTGTGTGACTAAGTTGGTATCATGTTCATATGTTTGCAGATTTTCTTGAGATTGTGTGACTATGTTGGTTCCATGTTCATTTTGCGTCTTGTATTTATTTTTTGTGGGTGGCGTTCTCAAAAGTTTTTGAATATTTTCCTCATTTAATGTTATGTCTAATTCTGTCATCAGATTCGAGCATGAAATATTACCTATGGAGCTACAGCGACTGTCAGTATATAAACCTTTTAATGAATCCATCCCCGGCGAAAAACCTCTTTCGGAATTACGTGGTTGAATAGACTTCATAGCTTGCAATCTATGTAATGGCTGTCGGCTGGTAGATGGACTGCCTTGGATTGGGGACCCATACACGTTTTTTTTCGAAATTGACACACTTTTTAAATTACGAATGGTGTTACCACTTGGGCTCATTAGAATCGAATCAGGCGAAGAACATAATGACGCATCAATCTGAGTTGCAACCTGATTTTGTATTCTGTCATTATGAATTTTCTTCACCTTACGACATTTTAAGTTAAAAATGCTCTCATCACTGTCAGAATCAAAAACCGTATTCACATCTATACCGCCCGTCACATTCTTATTATTTATATTTCGACTTACTTGGTATACTTTTTGATACCTTAATCCTTCGGTATCATTTTCTTCCTCAGAGTCAAATAAAAAATTCAGCTTCGTTTTGCTCCCCTTTGATGGTGCACTCATTTTTCTTCACAAAATTTTCACTACAAACACAAACAATACCTCGGTAATTAAAACAATCGCCTATCGCGGTTCGTGTGCGGTGCATCACTACCCGTTGAAATTGTCAACATCCAGTGCGGATGGGGCGTGTGATGGGTCGAAGGTCTATTGGACCCCTTCCCGCATCTAAATGAAAAAAAAGTCATTCAGTGCGGGAGAGGTCTAATGTGCCCCCCACGTAAACTAAGTATGCCATATTATCAAAATTTAAGAGCAATACAGAAAACAATATTTGTCTCTGTCCTACTACAACGATTGGCCAAGATACGCTCTCCGCACCGTACGAAAGTACACTATTTTCAGTGCCGCACAGGATTACGGCCACGCATGGGGCTTTTTGTGCCTTCTCCCGCAGCCAACGTGTTAAGCGAGCTGTTTGACGACGTGCTAGCCTAGTGACCCTGCTTACGAAGCTAGCGGTCCTGGGTTCAAATCCCGGTAAGAGCAGATATTTGTGTGATGAGCACGACTATTTGTTTCTGAGTCTTGGATGTTTTCTATGTATTTAAGTATTTATTTCTCTAGATAAGTATTTATATCGTTGTCTAGTACCCATAGTACAAGCCTAGAGCTTAGTTTGGGACTAGCTCAATTTGTGTGAGATCGTCTCTTGATATTTATTTTTATTTATCTAGTTTGTATTGTTTTTTTCAACACACTTCTTTAAACTATAGCTGTTATTATTTATGCTACTTAAATTAACACCGAGAGTTCTTGCCGCGGCTAGAATATTTTGTCAAGTTCCCGATATTTTGACTTCTTTTTTTTGTACTTATACAACATCTCATATAGTCATTGTAAAACAAGTGAAGTTTTCTGTGCATAACATTTTTTTTTTTCAAAATATGCGTTGAAAAACAAAAACAAAAGTGCGATATAAACCTATGACGCAGGGCCTACGCCAGACTGGGTAAGGACCCTTGTAACCTGCGCTCGTCATAGATTTAATATTCGTGTTTACTCACCCTTAGGATACGAGTGCTCTGCTCAAGAACAATAATGGTACGAAGCAAAACTTTGTATAACTAAGTAGGTAGCTGGCTGGCAGGAATACGTGCACTAATTTAATTTTTTACTTGCTAGGCTGTAAATAACGCATTCACTGCCGGCAACCCGTATGTACGGTACGTTACAAACGTTAATTTATGTCCTATTTAAAAAAAATAGGCTTGAAGTCGTCAATGTCATAGAGATTCCAAATCATTTTTAACTTATAGGAAACTCAACCTTATTGTTGTAGAACGTCAGATTGACTTTGGACCTAAAGTGGGTTCCTTTAAGTTCTTGACTGTACATAATTATAAAAACCTTCTCCGCGTATGTGGCTTTTTACTGTAGGTATGCGAGCTTCGTAAACTATCAAAATCCATATACACGAGCTTCATAAAATGACTTTGTAATTAGTTACTACCTTTTATCTTAAGTTATGAAAACTATTTTATTTCGTTCCATGTCTATAGAGGTATTTTTTTAAGTGCATGTTCTAATATAAGTTGCTAGCTTTGCGCATTCAATTCCTAAAAGAGTAACATACATTGTAAAAACTTTATTGGCTTATGATTAAGTCACTTCTGTTGTTATATTAATGTACGTATAATGTAACCTCTAAATTAATCATTAAAATCTGGATCTTAATTAATGCGTCACTGTATTTGAAATCGTAAGTGTTAGACGCATGTTCAAGGAAGTGTTTTAAATGTAGATGTAATATTTAGAATTATGGTGTACGACAACTCAATTTATAGTGTGAAAACAAATGCGGGCTAATAATCATCCCAATAAATTGTACATTTCCTTCTTGAAGTTTTACAAGAAACTTTTTGGTTTAATTCTATATAGAATCGGCTCTTGTTGCGCAAGTTGATTAGTGAGACCTTGACGTAAAGACTTTGATAATTCTCTCCGTTTATTACATTGTAAAAACTTTATTGGCTTATGATTAAGTCACTTCTGTTGTTATATTAATGTACGTATAATGTAACCTGTTTGTTTTTCTTAATAAATAAAATTAAAAGAATACGCTGTCAAAAAAAGTCTTCTAGTAGGTAATACCTAAATATTGCCTCGAGCATCAACTTTTTCTGAACATATCCGAAGCATGAACCGCTAAAACACACACACACCACACACCTTTACTGCTCGATGACGATACGAAACTCAACGTCAAGTACTCCATACGGACACGGAGGGGCGCTTATATATACCAATTGCGAAAAAGGAAATGTTCGGAGCCTTTGTATTTGTGTGTCTGTCCGTGTGTTAGTATTTGCTTTGCTTTTCATCGTCTAGGGTCCGAACGGGTAAACCGATTACAATAGTTTTTTTAATTGGAAACCTTTTTTTTTTGATCTTTTATTAGATTTGTTTCAATGGGCCAATCGAGGTTAATAAACTCTGAGAGAGTTCGCGCGTTAATTTCTATTTTCTACGTGTGTTCACATTGTTTAAGTATTTCATTTAATATGAGGGGTTTCAAAGAAGCTTCGCTTCTATGTTTTTATTCTTATTCGCTGAGCGAGCACACCTGACCCAGCCTTCATCTGGCGGGCAGTATGAATAAATCAGGACGGCCCCGCAATATGGCTTCCAGGACTTACATTAAAAACTCGCCTAATGTATGTCACAGGTAATAAAGTAATTTGTATGTATACCGCTAGCCGGTAAGAGGGCAGCGTAAAAACGGCAAGAAGGGCAGCGTAAACACGGCAATACGGGATATAAATCGAATCTTAGTGGGAGTGTGATGGGCAAATGTGTTAGACTAGTATGTGATGGGCGAATGATTGAATTTTTTTAAATATTTCGAGTAGTTAAATAGTAAAAATCGATAGAAAAGAACGTTTTAGGATTTGCACTGACGACGAGACTATGGTCCTTTTCATTGGTCTGTAGGTAACATTCATCTCTTAACAAGCCTGTTCGTGCCAGGTGAATTTCTATTTTCATACAAACCTTAGCTGTACAGACCAATAAGACATAACAAAAAGAAATCTGACAAATCGATCACGCGCTTATTTCGTTAATTTCTTGTGGGGTTTCTTTTAGTAAAGTTTCGCTTTAATGCAAGACATATCACATAGCATATTAGTTTTAAAATTCCTTTTTATCATTTTGATTAGTAATTACTATGCCATGCTACTAAGCATGAAGCATGCATTAAATGCATGCATTGTTAACCAATTTCAAAAATTCAGGGGATTTGTAAATAATTTTGCGCGTGAAAAGCCCCGTGCGCCCGCTGCTGAATAATTTAGAGCCGCGGTGCTTAACAAGGAGGCTCGGAAAGCTATTGTGCAACTGAATGATAACTGAGAAATGAGTATAGCGCCTTAACCTGTATGCACCGTTCATTCTATTCGAATGTCTCATAACGGCAAAAGGGCGAGGGAAATGCGTTTTCAATATGCAGTTTTTAATAGTTTACTTTTTTCGCATGGAGAAGGCAAATAAGTACACAGATATGATGGTCGGTGGATTCTGAAGCCCATACAAATTTGCGATCTTACGATAACAATCTCAAGACTGCTGCTTGCTGTTTAGCGGTAAGTTAAATGGTAAGATGGTTCCTGTTGTCAATTTAGATCATACGACTTAATGAAGATTTCTTCACAAAAACACAAACATAGCAATAAAAACAAGAATTATATACAGATATAGGATTCTTTGGGGCAAATTTTCTTCACAGGTGGGGACCTCCTACATCGATAAACTGAATCATCGATAGTAGTTCTATATACTGATTACTCAAAGATTTGCTTGTAAAAATATGTTTTTATGAAAAGTGTAAAAATCAAATCAAATAAAAACTAACTCTCTTCTTCTTTTTTCAAAACGATTTTAAAATTTTACTCGTCAAAATTTTGTTCTTCATGAATGTCCCATCTACTATTGTTAAAGTAAACGACCAGAATTTGTTCCATATTGACAAGTAGTGTTTAATATTGAGTGTCTAAGTAGGTAAGCTACTTCTATTTATTTATCTAAATAGGTTGAGATAATATTAAACACCTGTTTTATAGTACAATGGGTAGGTATTACTCCGTACCTTTATAATAATCTTCGATTATTAAAAAAATGCTACGTTGAACAATAGTTACAAAAACACACAATGTTAGGGGCGATCACTAGTATACATATAGAACTACTATCGATGATTCAGTTTATCGATATAGGAAGTCCCTACCAGTGAAGAAAATTTGCCCCAAAGAAGCCTATGTCGGATTATGTAACTCGTCTGCAATATGAGCAGTAAGCAATATAAGTGTTAATCTTCATAAATCATACCTACCTTCGAAGAAAATATCTCCTAACAGCACTACGAACATGCTACGTATTTCAAGCTGTTCTAACACTAAACGTAAAGCCTGGCACCCACTGTGCTCAGCTCGGAACCGGGACTTAATGCCGCTTTGTTTACTAACACCGGAATTCAATATCCATTCACAATCAGAGGCAGATTTCTGGTTATAGATTATCTTATCTATAGACAAATGTTTCCGCTGTATTGTTCCCACTACAGTTTTGGTCAATGAAGCTCTATTAATTTGGTAACTAAATATTCAATAGATAAAAACTAGGGATTACGGAGGTTCGCCTCCGCATCCGTTAAGACGGAACTTCCGTTTGGTTTTACACCTTCCAATCCGCCTCCGCCTTCGCTATTTTTTATTTTACACCTTCGCCTCCGCCTCCGCCTCCGTTATTTTTTACCGTAGTTATACCGGAGCTGAAGGTATTGCACGGTTTTGACATTACAGGAATTAATTTTAACAAAAGGTACTCGGCTCCGGATCCGGCTTCGGATACGGCTCCAACTTCGCCTCAGTCTCCGGATCCGACTCCGTTAAATAAAAAAGCAAAGCCGCCTCCGTAACATCCCTAATAAAAACTCCTGATATAATGGTGCAGTGGCGTAGCTACCAAGGGCCCTGGGTCAAAAAAAGAAACTGGGGGTAAATATGTTACCATATCCTTATTATAGAAATAAGTCCATGAATATCACACGCGAGGACAATTTTATTGTTCGGTAAAAGAGTATTTTCTCTCATGGACTAAACAGAAGCACATGGGGTTAGCTCCACGCGCTTTTGTCAAGTCCCCTATTTTAGTTAAAGTATAGAGGAAATATACTTTATTTATGTTTAAGTATTCTTTGTCCCTGTCAAATTCGACAGATAAGACGAGACGGAGCATATTTCAAGCACATTTTAACTAATACGTGGTTATGTATCCAGGGGGACATCGAAGACGTGATGAGAAACAAAAGATATATTTTTTTGTTAACTTTCCCCTTAATGAAATCGCCGATTAAGTAAATCATGCATGTTTACCCTATTTTTAGAATCATACGCTCTTTGGATTATATCTACACTATTTAACTTTAATGACACGTCAGTTACAGTGACAATTGAATCAGTCATTGTCAACTACTTGTTTTGTTGTTTCGTGGAAATTAGAAAATCACTTTCAGTCAAGTAGGGTCTGAAACTTTAATCATTTCACTCTAACTGTTTAACTAGTGACCCGCCCTCGCTTCGCTTCAGTTTATGTGAGTTTTCTGTAACACCCGCACATAATTCAGAATTTATTATGCATAAAAACATTCCTCTTGAATCACTCTATCTATTAAAAAAACCGCATCAAAATTCGTTGCGTAGTTTTAAAGATCCAAGCATACATAGGGACAGACAGAAGCGACTTTGTTTTATAATTATGTAGTGATTAAGTCATATCCCTTTTGATCACGTCTTCCATTTCACCCTGTATGATTAAGAGGTTTTCTGATTATTTTTGTTCTATCCCACCGATTTATTCATGTTTATAAAATCATCAATAAAGACAATTCACTCTTAATTCAAATTTCATACGGTCATGAATTGATTGTTGCAAACAAATGAATAACTCTTATCTTCTGTAAAATAAGAATCAAGTTTAGTGTCCATTATTGGTCCTTGTCCATTACTGGTTCCGTCACCGTAATATTAAAACCAGTGGCTTTATTCTACCATGTCCCAAGAATTGTTTTTAACCCGCCCGCCATTACTGTCAAATGAATAAGAGCTATAACCACAGAATAAAGACTAAAGGCATAGAAACCGTATTAAATAAGCAGAAAATACATTATGGTTCACTTACGGTTTTACTTATGGTTTTCATAGTGAGTTAGCAAGAGATGAATCTATAGCTGTTCTTTCGTTATTTGGTACATCCTCACAAGTAAGGCGTGATTTGGACCTATATGCACCCATAGTAATAGGACTTATAGACAAGGAAAGACAAATCCTTCCTATAGGAAAGACAAAGAAGTCCCTGTGTAAAACCTTGTGACAATGACAGTTAAAGTTTGTTTCATTTTTTCTCAATCTAAAAAGTAGAGAAAGATAGCTGACGCAAAGTACGTCTAATAGTCCGGTTTCTACGCTGTACGTTCTTATTCTGTGGCTGTAACTTTGACAATACAATAACATTTCAAAAGCAGTTCTGTTAAGCCCGAATAGAATAGAGCTCCTGTAACTAGTATTAATATAATATTGTCATTCACTGGTCTAAGAGGTCGTAGTCTCTCACTTCCCTCAGACGGGAATACGTAGATATATGAAGCTATCATAACGTACCCATTAAAATCACTTAACTAAACTTGGCTCCATTATCCATTCTGTTAATCGCAGCTTATAATAGTTCTGTTACGACGTTAGGTAGCAGGCTTTATCAACAAACTAGTGGAGATGTTTGGAAGCCTGTCTGGGAGTAGCTTCGGGATCATAAACTGCAGATGTACGCCCCGATGTGGAAATGAGAACGATATACTTATAGGTATGGGATACAAAATGAATACTAGATATTCAGACGTCAGTTGAGGATACATTTTGTCCTAGGTTATGTATGTATGTAAAAATGTAGCTGAGTAGGGGCCCTTTTCAACGCCGTGTTAAATGTTTTGTTTTGCTTTTCCTCCGTTTTAAATGTGTGTTTGCGATGAATAAATTATTTATATTCTATTCTATTTTAAACACTTTATTGTACAAATAAATGAGATAAAAGTTATAAAGTAGACAAAAATAAAGCAGGGATTTACAAGAGCGAACTTATCTCTTTAAGGGATCTCGTCCAATTAAAGTTTTAGCGATTGAGAAATAATTAATGACAAAAAATGGCGAACGATTATGCTGTACAGAAAAGTGAACAGTTTGGAAATATCATTGTTATAGTTTTTTAACTGGATGGAAACGCCGAGCCGGCCATTATTATAATATTTGAGAAAGGTCCGGTCCCTGAACACGAGGGTAAATTGTGTACCTACAGCCAAGTAATTCTTACGAGCTTGCGCATTAACTTATGATTGCCAGTATAGATCACCGACAATGTGTTTCTCTTTGAGAATTTGAAATATTTTATTTCATTCCAATAACGAGACCTGGTTTCAAATTCATCTACTACACAATAAAAACTTTTGAAAGAAGTTAATAAAAAGAATGACACTTTTTTTTTACGTAATATCACGAGTAATTTAGGCTATAATAACGCTGGAAAGGCCTCATAACATCATCCACTCACCAGTAACCGCGTTACATGGCTTTAACATAATAGGTTACTTATTCTCCCTAATTCCATACAAAGTCGACAGCGGTTCCTCATTAAAACATAAGGGATAGTAAGAAAATAAGTCACAAACATTCAACGAGTTAACTCGCATACGAGCGGAGTAGATATACATTACTAAAAGTGCAAATGTCACGCGAGTGAAGTTCACCGAAGTTACAGCTCTTCCCAAAGCAAATAAAAGAAGGCTAAAGTGAAATAAGTACAAAAAACATGTAAGTTTTATTTTGAAGCATTAAATGTTTGGACTTTTAACAGTTACAAGCAATAATCTTATCCAACACTGCGCTTAAAAATATCTGACACGTCTTAATTATATATATAAGAGGCATTAGAAATTCAGAAAGAGTCAAATTAATTTTAGCGTACGATAAGATATTGTCGTTGATGACTGGTGACAGTGACAGTACACACAGAGTTTAAAAAAATCTTGGAATGCAGTTCTCTATTTTAAAATAGATGATAAAGTTCCTGAGAACGAATTCTCCTTCTCTTTTTTTAGGGTTCCGTAATCAAACTAGGAACCCTTATAGTTTCGCCATGTCCGTCCGTCCGTCCGTCCGCAGCCTAGCTCAGAGACTCTTAGTTCTAGAAAGCTGTAATTTGGCACGAATATATTAGTCACGCCAACAAAGTGGTAAAATAAAATCTTAAATTATTTTTTTATGTACCTCCCCTACACGTAACGTGGGGATGTATTTTTTTCTCGTCTACCCCATAGATTGCGGTGTCGTTGGATAGGTTTTTTAAAAATATTGTGGGTTTTTGGAAACATTTTTTCGATTAAGGGATCCGTTTATGAAATGTATTAAGCTTTAAAGGGCAAATGTTTGTTAGAATCAAGTGTCGCCCCCCTACAGCCAAAACTACAAATACTAAAAATCTGAAAAATATCTTAAATGAAAGCACGTAGGTATAACGAATTTTAAAGGAAAACTATGACGACTAAGTAGACTTGATTGGTTCCTGAGATACAGGTGACTTAAGTGTTTATACCTACTAAAATGACCAAATAACTTTAAATAGAGAATCACTTCATACTTGTGGTTCTTTTTGAGATAGTTTTTGTGTATCGGACGGCTTCGGAACGATATGCTCTTGCCCGGTTTTTTATATTCAAAAACAACAGTTTACAGCAAATTATTTCAGATTTGAAGCTTTAAACATAAATCTCTGTCTTCATCGGCTTGACAGTTCTCATTTATCTACTAAGCTTTGTTAATCCCCAATAACTTTTCAAACAAAATCGTTTACTCCAACTTTCGTTTTGTAACTCATTGTTTAACCTACGAGTATATATACGTATTGATAATAAACGGGTTAAACTTGCGATGTAAGGGTTTCGTTCCAGCACACTATAATAATGCTTCATACTTTAATAAATAATACGTAAAATGTATCAATACATGTCCGAATACCGACGTTAAGCAGTAGTCGCACAGTCTTTAACCTTTTGAACGCCATACGTCGAATACAAAATGTGCCACCCACACGCCAAACATGTTTGCTATGCTATGCAAATTACACCTTATTGCTACCAAACAAAGTCTCTTTTAATCTTGAACTCTTGTCGGTTGTAGCCGACGTGGCGTCAGTGACACGACTTTTAGTTGACGGCCAGAGCCGACTGTGGCGTTGAAAAGGCTAAAGGTGACTTCCTATGAATGCAAAAATCAGGAGTGCTGTGTAGTCGTATATGCTTCAAACCATTATCTGCTTCACAGACTAGTTACAACGGATGATATGCGTGCGCTAGCATTTATAAAACGCGTTAGTACTTATATTCCTGAGGCTTTTTGAGCTTAGTTTCAGGACTCTCTATATATTCCTGAGCCAATAAAGCCAAGAATTCCATATTCTGCCTTCAAAGAGAAAAAGTTTAATCACATTAAAATATACGATCGCGCATCGTAGAAGAATGTTCTATTCATGACTTTGGTTTTCCGTAACAAACCCCAGGGAAGCTCGTCTGAAATATTGCAAATTGCGTACTAAAACGTATCGTAAAGTCGCTAAGTAAGCGTATAAACAAAATGATAACGAGTCGTCATCACGGCATGCGTCTCGCGTGCCTCCGGTTATTCTTACTAATGTGTGTTGCCAACATTTTTATAGCAGTTAACAGCGATAAATAACCCCCCGCCGCCCCTAAACGCCTCCAGAGGCTTACGCGCTGACGTATTATTGTACCTTCTGTCCAACTACTACAAGATTTCCAAACAAACGGCCGCAATGGGAATAGTTTGGTACAATGAGTTGAAAACGTAATCGTTCTAATTCGCCAGCTGCGGCTTACTTCGCTAACACGTAACATGTGCGCTTACTTCGCTAAAGAAGTTACGGGTGTCAGTGAGCTTTGATCAAGTAAAATAATTCCAAATTTTCCAAATTAGAGGTTTGGTGTTTAATAATTTTTGCTTATTTTAAAATCGTTAACTACGTAGAATTTCTGATTTGTAATTAACCGACTGTTAGTTTTTAGGGTTCTGTATCCAACGCGACCCTATTACTAAGCATCCGTTGTCCGTATGTCTGTCTGTCTGTCTGTCTGTCTGCCGGCCTACGGGCTGTATCTCATGAACTGATTTCGATTACCTAATAAGGTAGACGATTGAAATTTTCACAAAGCAGGTAAAAATATACCTAGCTCCTTACAATGATAGCCGTAAAAGACAGCGAGTTATGGAAATGGCGCTGTCTACAGTTCAGTTGTGATTTTCTTTGTGCTTAATTCGCTAAAAAGCCATTGAGGCTCGGCCGGGCCCGAAATGGCGTCTAACTGTACTACTGATTTACTTTATTAGAAACCTTCCGCGCTGTCGCGCTTGGATTTTCTTAGGGACCTTGCGTCTGTATGGTAAAGCTTTCATATTAATATCTCCACGGTGAGGGCTAGGGTATTATCAATTATAGCAAGTATAATTATATAAGTAGGTACGTATATTCGAGTATTTTGTACAAATAACTTTTCATCGATGTTATATTTTTGTCGATGTTTTTTTTAATGGACTGTAGACCGCGGAGGGCGGTGGTGAAGCTCACCATAGTTACGTCCAACAGACATGAGGATACGACAAAGAAGATAGGTAGGTATGTTTGTAGTAATAGCGTTAATTTATCATAAACGTTGCCGTTATGGGGTGCTCCCACATACGAGTGTTCATGGTTGGGCTAAATTGCATGGGCTGGTTTGGAGAGGACCCAGGCGCTTGCCATCTTAGCCAGCGTATTGGCATCAAACAGTACTCAATGACCAGATCAGATCGGGCCATCACTTACAAAAAATAAACGAAGTAAAATCCAAATTTTCAATAGTATTCAGTATAAAACACCTTAATTAGAGTTATCTAGTAGAGTATAATACTCGTAACCTAGATAGAGCTTGGAGATGCTTGTTCCGGTGTGCGGACTGGATGGGGTTTCGAATCCTAAAGGGGATTTCGATTCTTTGAGAATTTAGTATAATAATTTAGATTTTTGTGATTAAGTTAAATACTGATAATAATGTTATGAAGCGTTGTTGATTTAGCTTTTAGTAGCTATTCACAATTTTATTAATATTTATATAACGGTTTATTTGTGGAATTTTTTAGCTGACTTCAAAAGGGATAACATGACCGTTTTCTTTGTGTGAACGATATGCGATATTTCTTCCGGTGCTGAATCAATTTTATGGACATTTCAAAAGAATATAATTAGGCATCAAGGTCCTATAATAATTGGATTATCTTTATGTTAATTTGGCTTTAAAACACTTAATTACATTTTTCAATGTCGACACAGTGTTCAGTATGCAGTAGTACTTCAGCTAACGGAATTTTATTAAATTTCAGTAACAGTTGCTTCCCAAATGAACGCGAATCGTTCAATAACTTTATTTTATAAAATCCAACCCGATTTTTGACACAAAATTGTACTAACAAATATAACAAAACTAATAAAAATTTGAAAACAATCACCGACAATGCCGATGCACTAAAATCCTAGCAGAATTGTATTTTAATTACAGTCCAGTTGATTAAAATTTGACTGCGACATTGTGAATGTAGACTGTTTCCCGGACAATATCACAAAATAAATTGAATACCGCTGCAACTTAATTTTAACAAAACGTATCCAAATAAACTGTAATTGACGTTCAGTTGCAACTCGCTTAAACGTTGCTGACACCAAATTAATCACGTTTTCGGATACAAAGGTTCAGCGCAAGCATTTCATTGGTAAATTGAAAACGATAGATATATTTCTATATGACTTGTGCCTTGCTTGTACATTTTGCACCCACTTCTTGTATCAACATACCATAGATAATATTGTAGTAGGTGCAAAGTCAACACTTTGCACCTGTATTCCCTAAACACCCTACGTAGGCTCTCATAATTGCGACATATCGAGAGTAAAGCGACACGGGTATAATTACTAAGGTAAGTTCAAGTCGCATATCCATTAAAACCATCAGAATTGGTAGTTTCTTAAAACAATTGTGGACATCTTCCTAACATCGAATACACGCTTAAATTAAAAAAATAAACAATTTTATTTAAGTCACAAAAAAGTGATAAGCACCTAAACTTTACATAACATAGCATACTGTTTAAAAGACAGTTTCGCAAAGCTCTTTATCGGACTTCATTAACCGGATTCGCGAAAGTTACGAAAAATCCACAGAGGCAGGAATAATTAAAAGAGTTTAGCTCAACAGTTTTTCGCAGAGTCCGTCGCCATGTTTATCGTGAGCGAATACTTCCTTTTGGTTCCGCTTCCGCAATACAAAAAGGGAAGCAGCTAAGGATTGGCCTTTGAGCCACTGAGATAAAACTTTCTAGGTAGTAAAAAGGAGTAAGCGCCTGGCAAAACTGTTTTAACTATGGAAACTTACAAACTCTAAAAATAAATACAAATCTAGTGAAGCATTCATTCTTTAATGGTTTATGTTTTATTAAACTAACTTAAGTAAATAAATTGCAATGGCTCGTCTGCTGCTGACTGTATTTGTTTTGGGTACCTATTCGTACCAGTCACTAACCCACTGGGACCCAGTAAAACCTAATTGCTTTTGACATTACCTATCGCATTTTCAACGTTATGCTACATCTCTTGTTTATTTGACAGTAACGGCGGCAAAGTTAAAGACAATTTGCACACGTAGAGTTCGGACCGTGGGAAACGCCACGCGCCATTACAATCTTCGCGCCGAACCGTACGTGTAAATGCAACTGTAATAGTAAAATAGTAAAAAACCTACGGTTCGGACTGGCACGTGGAAGGCGTGTGGCGTTTCTCGCGGTCCAAACTGTGTCTTGTAAAGGCCGCTAAAATACGATAACATGTCAAAACGAGTAGAATAGAGTAAATGATAAAAATAAATCTTTATTAAAGTGTAACTTTTTAACGTTTTTCAAATACAGATGAAATTTATAGTGTAGCATTAATCCCGAAGTAGCCGTTCGAACCGACCATGATACATCACTAGGAAATCGCAGTAACCTCTTTATCCTTTCCAATGCGAGTAATATCCGTAGCTTTTTTTCTTGTTTCTGCTGAGTGATTTCTTGCTTTGAACGTTTTGATATTTTTGATATTAAATTACGATCGGTCGACTCCGTGGCTGAATTTGCAACGTTATGAGACTTATGAGTTATGACCCACCCTAAAACATTCAAATGTTAAGTATTTTGGAATTGGTAAAAAGTGTGGAGAGTTTTGCAAAAGTGTGATTTATACTTTATATCTGAATTCAATTATATATAATTATTTATCATGTGAGACCGATCTAATTAAAAACTTAAGAGATTAACTATATTCTGAAACTATTGTTTTGATTTCGCAGGTAAGATAGCCTTAATAATCAAATAGGAGATACGTTGAGATGAAAATTAGTTAATTTATAACAACGTTGAATTATAAACAGAGAAACACAATAAAGCGCCACACAGTCGAAAAACGTCTGAAAAAATGGAATGTTTCAAAAATATATTCACAGACAGTCAAAACAATTTCCGATACAAACGGAATAACGTTTTTGTTGGAAAAACATTTCACTTTAGTCCAGCGGTCCAATCGCACGGACGTCTGCTAATCCAGTTACGAAATAGTTGGGTTTTTGAAACAGTAGCGACTGGGGGGTTATAACTATAAACGAGTGCAGGGGACCTAATATGAGCTGCGTTTATCGCGTGACAAAGTTTGGATATGGCATCCGACACCTTCTGACACGTAAATAAGTACGAGAGTGACGGATGCTTTATCCACATTTGACGCGCGATATAGACTACCGCCATGCATAACAAATATACTGAGAGGTGAAAGAGAGTGTGACTGAGATAGAAAATCGAGTACTATTAATACTCCGGTTTTATTTATCATTTTGTCATTAGTCATAAAATAATTTCAAGTTTTTTATTTTCAAACTTAAATTTCGATGATATTTAATCACAGATACAATTCGTCGGAAGGTTATTGGTAATTATGATGCGATCTTGTTTCTTATTCTAGTGTTTACCTAACTTTGCTAGTACAACAGAAGGTCCTAGCATTATATCAGCAGAGTAAAAATAACCATTAACCGCACTTTACTAATCTGCCACCGCTATGAAATAGTTCGCAAGTTAGACAGGGCCGGTAAAATATTTGCGCTACCAACTAGGAGTAACACTAAACGAGTTTCAGCTGCAAATACGTTAAAATCACAAAATGCTCTTTGTTTTAAGCGTTTATCGTTAAATTTAATAGAAAAAACACACGTAGCGCGTTTTCAATGTAATGTAAACCCTTGTTTTCAGTGTTATTTCAGGTATAAGGTGCAAAATTGCGTAACAGCTGGAGTCATAGCAAATATCCTCTAGTACGCGTTATTAGCTTCGAGCTAAGATATTTTATGAGAAAACATTGTATTCATTCAAGAGTTTAACTGCGTCAAGGACTGGGGAAAAGTTTATATACCCCGTGTTATGTTGGGCGAATTTAGCTCCTTTGTGTTCCCGCTTTTTACTTCTTTTATGCCCTTGTGTTGACTTATTCAAAGTGTAATCGCGTCGTTTAGTCAGAATGTATTGAAAGTAATTGTATAAAGTAAAGTGACTTATTTCGTATCGCTGAGTTTTGAAGATTGTATTTGTTTTCCTTAAATAAACGCATTTAAACGATTTTTTTATGCAAAGTGTTACACCTACTAAGAGATATTTTTTTGTTACAGCCTTAATAAATAATTTTAAAAGTAATTTGAGTACGTAAATTTATAGAATAAGTACATCCATTACTTTTTTATTTTATATTTAACCATCGAATATACTTTTCCTAATTTAGTTTTTAGGGTTCATTATAAGTCATAACCCTTAGAAGGTGGCATTGTTATCCGTCTGTCCGTCAAGACCCTTTTTATCTGAAACGGCTAAAGCTATTAAATTAAATTTGAAAAAAAAAGAAAGTTCGTAGGTACTACCATTATATACGTGCGTACCCTTTAAGGACTTATAAGTATCCCTTTATGATCTTATAAAAGCCTAATGGCATCCTCGGGGCTTTTTATTTAGGGTACCTAGTTATCATTGAGTTCAGAACGTAATGTAACACCATTTCTTAACTCCCCAGCCAACCCAAACAGCGAAAGTTATGAAGTAAAGTGAGCAAAGACATTCACGCACAATCATCCACGGGCCAGTTAATTAGACCCTGTCTGCAGGGTAGGGTTGACACTTGACGGGTTAAATGCACTCTTAATGAAAACATCACGGACATTGGGTGTTATTCTCTTAAGAGAGAGGAGAAACGCTTAATGAACTGTTTTAACTTGACCTCTTCCCACGATAGAATCAACTGATTATTGAAGTCTACGTCACTGGTTCTGATCATAAAGAATTATACAAGAACTCATACTGCTGCTGGTCTGAAGTTTCATGGTACAGGTGTGGTTGTATTTGATCGTATACTTATATCTTGCTCTTCTGTTAGTTATAGTATCCATCCATAAGATAATTTGAGAAAGAAAGATGAATAGATCATCCATTACATCTGAAGGTACGGTTCCCTCATGATACTCCTGTAAAAGTCAAATCATGAGGGTTTTGGTACGAGGTGTTCATGACTGTTAATGCAACTACGACAAATAGTAAGTAAGTATAGTTATGCGTACAGGGGTCAATTTACTCAAGCTCGAGCGAACAATCTCGCCCTTGCTGTGTAATAGAATACCACCACGAGGAAGATTGCGTCTGGAACGTTCACTCAAGAGCTCACGGAGAGGCGCAAAAGTTTGAGTCGTTTAAGGGAAGACAGTTTCTAGCACGACTTGAGTCTTTATGTATGTTTCGCAAGCTTAGAGAAGGGTATCTTGAAGATAAGTTTAAATGTCATGCAAATATGAATTCATGCTGCAAAGACTTACTTCTAGTAGATTTCATTTTAAAATATAAGCATTTTAAAATCGCAATACCAATACCAATACTAGAAATATTTGAAAATGCGTCCATTATGATGGCTTAGCCGCAAATAAATAAAATTATGAAAGATGTATCGTCACAATTGGTTGCTAGGCAATTATTTTAGCATTAGCTTTCTCCAATTCCACTTTCTAACGTAACAAAAATCCCAGTTATATATTTTTAATAGGTTCCTATATCCCTTTTGATACGAACGACGATAATTTAGAAATGATGGTCTTGTAATACCCGACCCATAAAATATTTGACGCCGTGTACATTGTAAAATTGAATCTTTGTAATCCGTACTCGCTACATGGATGGGGTTTGGGTCGGAGGGATAATTTCCGCATAAGGATTGTTGACAGAGCGTTTATAATGGATTTTGTGCGATTTACAAGATACATAAAATGTATAATGGTGTTGTACCTATGTTACGTTTAGTACGTCTAAGTTACAAGTTTTTTGTTTATCTATAAATTTATTATGTTAACCATAGATGTGATTAAAAAATATGGCTGAGATTAGCAGGGGACCGAGGAAAATGGTGTGATAGGAAAGAAACTAATTAGAGGCTTGATACGAGATGGATAGTTAAATCAATAAATACATATCGGAGACAATCTTTCAATAATAAAATAAATTTAATACAGACAGTCCCTACAAAAAAAGTAGTAGTTGTATAGATAAATGTAGAAGTTGCATTTCTCGTCGTATGAAGTTTTTTTCACGGAGCTCTTATTTCCAGGCATTTTGCCCTTCGGGCATAACAAATAATAAATTTCACCTACCTACAATAAGATAAGCGATTAAAAGACAGTTTATCATCCTCGTGAATTAAGTATTCTTACCGTTACTCCTTATTTGCCGTTATAGGAATCTAACTGGGGACAGCTAGCTTTGTAAAAGTAGGGTTACTGACAAATAAGCTAACCGAGCCGCATAGATATTATATTGTACCAATTGTACCTACGTTGCTCTTTAATTAAATACATCAAGGGGTTTAAAGTGCAAGAGTTACGTAGAGAGTTGTTGTAAATGATGTTTAAATCCCATAAAGGCAAAACTAGCAACGTCTGTTTCAGATGAAATAACAAAGCTCAAACACGTTCACATTGTAACAATAGCTTCTACTTCCTTTTCTCATAAAACTTCGGTAAACACAAGGATATGAAAATATTTGTACATTTTCTCGGTGTTCGTATCTTATACGTCCTATGCAGTAGAAGGACAGCGTTTTTTGTGTCAAAATCTGTCCGACATACAGCTCTAAAAAAGTTAAAAAAATATCAACGTACAGCACAACAGCAGTAAAAGTAACCAGAAAGAGTTGAGATTCATTTGCGTTTTTATCGTTTTTGCCGTAATTTGATCCTGTTGGCGAGGACATGGCAAAAACAATACTGCAACGTTTAACACGTTTCGGCCCAATCTCCATTATTTTCATGCAAACTGGTCTCTAAAACGAGTCCTGGGCGCTGATTATTTAAGTCAATCCAGGCCTCGCTCTCTGTTTTCTGTACAAAGTTGACCTGATATGGAGGTGTTGGCGCTGAATACGTAAACAACCCGTAGATTTGAGCGGAAAGTCTGTGCTAATTAAACTCGCGCTGAGCTGGGTTTGCTCAGCCGGTGAGAGCTACGGTTGCGTTAAGGTTTGATTTCGAAAAAGAGCAGTGGTGTTATTTTCTACGTAATCAAGAGCGCTTGACTATCATTATTTTTGCCGGAGGGCATGAAAAGAGTAAGCAGGGTAACTGTGTCTGAATTAAGTTATTGTTTTAAAATTAAGAGTTATTCATTTCATAATATTATTATTACAGTTATATTGCACAGATGTAAATTTTCAAGAATTCAGATTATGATTTATGATCGTCAAGAAAACAAACAAATACGAACTATTTATATAAAATTTACGCGACGTCAACGTTGATGTCAAAAAATAATGGATAAACACAAATGATAACAAATGAGTCCCAAAGTTAAATGCAAAAATGTTAATAAAATAAACAATCTCAAAAATGTAGTTAACATAAAGTCAAAAATCTGCCTCAATAAATTCACTTAAACAGAGTAAAATGCATTATGCATTATCCATTAACAGAAGGTTTGTTTAAGGGAAGGGAATGTTTTGTCGCTAGACTTACTCGTATTCTAAGTAGGCATTCACGATCGCTGCGCTCCTACAAGCCGAATAGAGCAGCGCCGCGCCAAAATCAATCCGTGAATGTCAAAACTGTAACTTTTAAAAGTACTTGGCGCGGGCCGTTGGATATCCAAATGGACGGAAAGCCAGCGCGACAAGCTAACGCCCAAACCGAATGGAACTATTGTGAATATAAAAATTCAACATTGGAACACGCCACGCCACCGCGCCAAATGGCGTCGTCGTGAAAGCGTTCTCTGGCTGCCATTTTCTAATAAAGACTAGAACCTAAATAAGCGGAAACTAAATAGCGTGGCGCACCCGTGACTGTGGTCAAAATATTACGCCCATCCAGTTGTATACTCTCTATCTATCTGTCACCGAGACAAACGGCGCGTCCGTGTATGCCCATTTTAAGTCAGCAGCGGGTAGATGCGCATAGAACTTAGGGCCGAAAATATGCGACTTTTTCGCACTCGACTCCCATTCGCACGGTATGTAAGTACTAACGTGTTTACAGAATTATTTGGTACATACAAGTCACAGATAACCTTCTGTGGTACAAGTACACAGAATATAGGGTCAGAATGCAATATTGAGAAAATATATGTGGCATTATCTATGTAAAGGGACCTTATAGCGGATGGCGCTTCCGCCATTGTTAAAGATGCTCCGGTATAAATACAACGTCGCGTGACGCAGTGATACAACGATACAACGTCACATAATATACCCTCTTGCATGATTCTGATTGCTTTTGACTGGCCTTTTGTTTTATTTATTCTATATTGCGTAATGTCAAGGCAACTGTCTAAATTTAAAATTTAAAATTGGCTATTAACCCTGAAAAATACTTATGAAATAGATCTAAATGCATTTGACATCAAATTCAACGATATTGTGTTTAAGAAAAACAATACAGAAGGTAACCTTTTACTTCTGTATTGATTTTCTATCTCTCTTCTATTCTTCATTTTATAACGTGTAGTTTTTCTTGAATTAAAATCCACTATCCACCGGTTTTTTCAAAATTATCACGAGTGAACGGGAGAGGAATTTGGTACCATTATTTAGAATCGAACTACCGCTGGCACCCTACCCTGCGGTGTCTTGCTGCGGTCTGGGGTCTGAGTTCAAGATTTCCGAATCCTACCTTAAGAATCTGCAGAAATTCTAGCTGTTTTAAAGGATATGTGAAGCTTATAATTGATCCTTTTAATCTCCACTACAACTGTTTTCACAAATAAAAGGCTTCATTTGGTGAAGGTATACGATACGAAGGTGCGTATTGGTTGGGAATAGGTGAATTACCTAGGATGCGGTCTTAAGATGAATTGGTAAAGCCAATACATGTAACCAGAGCCAGTCGCCATTGTAGTTAATACGACCGAACTAAACGATGTCTAAGAAACAACTGACAATGCATTACGATGTTTATATGTTTATTCAACGATAATTGGGATTGTTCATATTTTTACAATTACTCTAATTCGAAAACCATTTCGACTATAGGGTTTTAAAGCCGTTCTGTATTATTAAGTTTTTGAAATATTTATCTATTACGGATATTTCGACAAAAGTATATTTAACCTTTGTTTGACTTTCGTTTTCGGCTTGAAGCCCTCCTAGGTGTATCTTAAGTGTTAGGCGAAAAAGTCTTGAAATAGTATGTTTTAATACAATCAAGTTTTATCACTAGATATCATTTAATTATTGTAATTTATTAGAAAATTACTACCCAAATTTAAAATAATCGTGTCACCCATAAAATATCTTCTGAATAAATAAAGATATTAAAACAAAACTATTGGGTCAAATACAAAATTAATGAAATTGGTCTCTTAAAATACCTATTCTTTAGAATTAGAATGTAAAAATCGTGAGTTTTTTTGGTCTATGCCAATTGAATCTTTATAAAGTTTTTAAAGTTTGGGATAAAAGTTATAGTGTCAAAATCAATTTTTAAGTTTGCTGGATTGACGGACGTGAGCTGGATTCTTAAAGAGTTATGAAATTAGGAGGGGGGAATTGTTAAGTCTTTGTCCGGAGCGAACTCAAGAGGCTCTTTTCAACTCGGTAAAACCTAATTGTTTTTCACATGTTATCTAATTCTAATCCTAATTTTAATTAATGGCTTTCACTCCTGTTAAGGTTTATTTCGCCAATGTCAAGTTATTTATAGACACTCCCATGGACTTATTAGAGAAATAAGTCCATGGATATCACTCGCGAAGAGACAATAGGGGTGTGTCCTGGGTAAAATAATAATAATTCTAATTAGTCCGTCAGTAAGATTATCAAAAAATATTGAACACGTATTCTTTGCTTTTTCAGATCGATCAAAGTTGACAAATATAGCGCGCATCAAAGTTCGGGAGTGGGGGCTCGTGACGTCACAACGTGGTATAAAGTGTGCCACGGCGTGACGTCACGCGAAACTTCAACGCACTGTATCTTCGTCATTTTTTGATTAACTGACAAAAGAAAAAATATATGTTCAATATTTTTTGATAATGTAAATTACGGACTAATCAGATTTTTTTAGGACACTAGCCTATTGTTCGGTACAAGAGTATTTTCTCTAATAGACTAAACAGAAGCACATGGGGTTAGCTCCACGCGCTTCTGTCAAGTCGCACATGATATCGTATTGTTCTTAACTTGGCTGCCATTAGCTGACAAGGAATAAAGAATCGTACATACATACGTACACGAACCCTAATAACATTACACTCCTTTTTTTTAAGGCAGTCGTGTAAAAAGAGCTATCTATTCTGTAGGAAAAAGTAAAATAAGGCCCCGGTTATAAATGCCAACACACAGGTATGCAAATACATTACAGCGCTGCGGGAACTATCGCGAAAATATTTTTAGAATACCTACCCTTTATCCAACTTCCAACTAATCGAGCGAGCAAAGCGGTCTAAGGGCCGAGTTCACCGACAATTAAACGGACGGTTAGCGGTTTAACGGGTGTCAAATGTATTGATTAACAGCTGATTAAGACTTAACCGTCCGTTTAATTGTTGGTGAACTTGCCCCTAAGAGTTGTAAGTTTGTTCCCAGATAACTTTAGCATTGTTGATCCGCTCTACATAAAATTTGGTAAAGGCGGATTGATGCTAAAACATTTTTTAAGTTCGAACGTGAGCCACAGTCATGGGGTTATTCAAGTTAGGGTGAAATAGCTGCTAGTATTAAGTATAAATATATTATAAATGTGAAAGACTTTAAGAATGTTTGGATTTTGACCTGTAATTATGCATGTTATGAACAGCTAAATGGATTTAGATGAACTTATACAGAAAATTCACGCTGTCGTTGTCAAAAGAAAAGCGATAAATGAGTTCAAGGATGAACCAATTACAGGAAAAAATCTAGTTTACCATGAAATATAGTAAACCCCGTTTGTATTGAAAATGGGCACTTACGATTATTCCGAGAAGTTTAAATCCTTGCACCTTGCAAGGAAATGAGATTTTATACTACAGTCGAGTTCATAAATATGTATACACTTTAGTACCTTGTCTATTTAATATCATTTTATTTTACCTGTCATATATGAATTGTCACAATGATAAAGTGACAAGGTACTAAAGCGTATACATATTTATGAACTCCACTGTACATATTATTAAGAATTTTCTTTCTTTCTTTATAATACTTTCTTAATTTTGTAACATACGAGTAGTCTCCATTCTTTACAGTATTTTTAAACTACTCGAAAAAAACAAAAGTAACCCGCTTTCTTTGCAAGGGGTGTATGTTTTTCACTGTGAAGTATTTATTCGTGTATTAATTTCTGCTACGTTCAGTTATAATAAAAACGCTAACATTGCTTAATCAAAAAAAAACCGTCTGTTTCATTCAAACAGTGAGTGAATTAGACGGCAATTCTTAAAGCTATTTTCGGTGTGGGACGGTACTGATAAGCAAAAAGGTGTTAACACATAAAAATAGATATATAACTTTATTACTAACAAAAATCTAAATCTGCTTTGGCTGCTAAATTGCAAGAAAGTTTTTTTGTTTATGGGGGGAGGGCAGTGTTCCTAGCGAGCATTAAAAGATAAGCCATGAAATATTCGCGTAATGAGCTCGCACGGCCTCGCTAACCGGTTATAAATTTAAAAGGATTTACCTTACTTTACAGTATTGCAGATAATGAACTTGCAACATTTAATTACGTTGTGAAATAATACTGTATGTTAAGCGGTCTGGTTAGTCTTGTGAAATATTGGCGCTATTCGAAATACTGCAGCTTTTTCTTCTTCTGTTTCTCGGAAACCTATATGTATTTTTTTTTTGTGTTTTGTAATCCGTCTATCCTCTTGCATTGTCCTTACCTATTTTACTCCAAGCTTAACTGAAAGATACCCCATAAGGGATAAGTTTGCCTGCGTACATTATCTACATCGATGCAAATAATGTCTTGTAATTGTTTATGTGCAATAAAGAGTTTAGATACACGCAGACATACATATTTATACTAGTAATGTTAATTTTGATGGAATTGCTGCTGCACGATAAGGTCGATAAGGCTCACAGCAATCAACGATTTTCTTTTTACCCGACTGCGTCAGAAGGAGGGGATGTTTTTCGAGCGTATGTATGTATGTATGTATGTATGTAAGTATGTATGTATGTCTATTTCTGGGCACGCTCTGCAGCCTAATCGGATTGACGGATTTTAACATAAGAGGTGTCATTCGATTCGTCTTAATTGCCGCAGTGACATAGGGTATATAATAATTCAATATGGCGCTCGCAAAAAAAATGGAGGGGGGATAAAAAAAATATTTTGTATTTTAACAATATGGGTATCAAATGGAAGCTATTAAATAGCCCAACTTTGGTACATGCTCTTACAATTTTCTATAGATTATATAGCTTGTTTTCGCTTTTCAGTTTTTTTTTTTTTAATCTTAAAAAATAAAACAATGACACAAATTATTTTCGTCAGTGAAATTGCATCTAGTATCATCGCTATTCGTTACTGATCCAAACAAAGCCTCATCATTTGAAATAAGACATTTATACGTACTTATCATTTGAAAGCTCTTATATTCAAAGTCAAAGTCAAAGTCAAAATCATTTATTGTGTGATTGCAGATGTACAATAATAAGATGTTATGGATACATTGGTTATATTAAATTCAAAATATCCAAATTAAATAAGATAATCATATTTCTTATATGTTTCAAATGAATAGTTTTTGACATATTTTTGTAGTTAGTACAGCAAGCAGCGGTAAGACTTTATTGGGTTTCTAATATTTCATACAAAGACGAAGTAGGTAGGTACGGAACCCTCGATGATCGAGTCCGACTCGCACTTGACCGGTTTTCATTTATAATGTTAAGGTCGGGCGGGGCTATTCCGACAGAGGGGTCGTGCGTCATTGAAAGATTATAAAGGAATATAACGTTCTAAAACTATTTTTGCTCCCTTTTATAGAAATTAAGGTACTTAAACAACAGTTTTTTTGGAATAATACGTATGTAAATAAAGAATTATTTTATTTTTATTTTATTTACCTATTTATAATAGGGCGCGAAAATAGATTTTAATCGTTGCATACCCTTGAAAAAAATTAAATGACGCATTTACCCCTCTCTTAAATATTATATTATATTTTAATTTACGCCTGACTTTCATAAATATTGCTAGGTAATTTTAAATATTGGAACGTCATCTGTCATCATGTTAATGTATCTAACGTACCTAATAAATTAATGTTCCCACCTGAAACATACACATATTTATGTCGCAATATTCTTTGAACAAATATTTCATTTATGTATGGCCATAATTATATTCATAAACAATATCGATTGTGTTTTAAATTAATATACACTTTTAAGCAATCAATAATAGACAAAAAAAATGCCAAGTCGAATGCCGGACTAGTTTCATCCTATAATTTACGGATTTGAGTATAACCGGATTATGCCTTCTAAATAGTCGCTGACGCGGCAGTCTGTGCGGCAGGGGTGTAAATGTGCCGCTTCAAGATTATTCCCGGGAAATCCCTAGTAATATAATTAATGCGAAAGTTAGTTTGTCTTTCTGTCAGTAACTAGGGTAAATCCGAGATAGATGCCGCAAAGGGATAGGCGCCTATTTTTCAAAAACCTAACTTCCCAAAATCGCAGCAAAGAAATAATAGTCTAAATAGGGAGCGCAAGGGCCACACACCTCAGCCCCCGCAGGCCGTCGCGAGGAAAAGACGCGTCTCGCTTGTGTGTGTGAAAATCTCCGCGATGAGCGCGAAAAGTGCCTCAAATTTTCAAACGGAAGTATTTGCAGTTTCATAACTTTATAATGAGTATTAACTTTTGTTCTGTTTTTATTATATCAATATACTGATTCGTTAAGTGTACAACTATGTATTAATTATCGCTTTTTTGTATTTGGTTTAGTTAAAAAATAAAAAGGCACCGTTCCATATCAAAAAGGATAGCCGCCGGGGTATACGTGCCCTTGGGGCATCTATCCCCCCCATACTCCTATATAAATAATCGTAGCATATATGTTGTTAGCGTATATTGTTTTTTTCCAAAGGGCAACTATCCTCCTTAGAATTTTCATGGTGGGGCATCTATCCATCTATCCATATAGGTAGGCATCTATCCTAAAAAAAAGGGTCCTGCAAAAACTCAATTTGTACACAATCAGTAATCATTAGGTCAGCAAAAACAAGCCGTAATGTAAGATTAAAGACTGAACTAGCTATATCGAAAGGAAATATTTATGGGAAATTGATAGTTTTTAAATTAGGAGGCCTTTTTAAAAAGTGTGGCACCTATCCCGGATTTTCCTTGTTTATAATTGTTTCGGAAGAGGGAGTTTGATGTTGAGATTGAGGAAATATTTTTTGTCCTCGTAAATTGGATAGTTTCTGAAAAATAATCAAACGCAGGATAGCTTGTACAGTCGAGTTCATAAATATGTGTACGCTTTAGTACCTTGTCTATGTTAATGTCATGTTTTATGCCATACATGAATTGTCACAGCATTTAAAGTGACAAGGTACTAAAGTTTACACATATTAATGAACTCGACTGTATTACATACATGTTACAAGAAGTTAATACGTTTTGTTCCTCCACATTGTTTGCTCCTCTTTCAAATTCAAGTCGTTTTAAATCAGAGAACATTGGAATTGTTTTAGACCAAAACTTGTTCACAAAAAACGATTACCTATTTTATTTTATTTTATTTCTTTCGTTCATTTATAAACTAATTTTATGAAGGCCGAGGCACGAATAGATGTAGACTATATATCACCTACATATACAGGTGGTGATTAAAGTCAGGGATCCAACACCGATTTAGTTTTTCTTATGCTCTGCTGTAAGCAAAAAAATAATTTCTTACCGATAACTTGTATGCGATAAGTACTAATATTTTAACTAGAATATTATATTTTATTAGTTACCTATTTGAAGTATCTGACTTCAGTTAATTAGCTAATGCACTTTTGTACTAAGCTTTGTTTGGCTCCACATTGTTTCCCAATGAAAGAACTAAATCTTTAGTACTTTTAACTAAAATGTCTACAGCGTACTTTACACTCGAAGAAGTCACGATCAACTACGGTTAATGTCACTGCGTTCGATGCAGTTGAATTAACTCAGCTTTAATGTATACATATTTAGCTGCTTTTAACCTTCTTAAATAACTATGTAACTATTTACGTTTAGTCAAAACACGGGAATGTTAAGCCTCTTTCTCCTCTTCATAATTTAGCCGAGTAATACCATACTGGATATACGAGTGTCAGCGATTGCCACAGTAGCGTTGCCGGTGCGTTGCGTCGTCGCAACGCTGTAATTTTAACATAAAACGACGCACGTATTTCAACGCATCGTGTGGTATGTCATTCTAATGTATATGTAGAACTAGCAATCTTCCCTCGCTTCGCTTCCGATCATGTGTTTTCGGTCACACCAGTACATACATAAACCAGAATTATACATTATTGATTTATTATACCTTTAATGGCAAATTATCTACCTGATGGTGAAAACCGCATTAAAATAGTTTATAAGATCTAACCGTAGCTTGAAAGATCTAAGCACAGGGGGAGAGACGGTGGGAAACAACGTTGTTTTATAGTACTTATGTAAAGAAAACACGGCGGCGACGACGCAGCGCACCGGCGACGCTCGTGCGGCACTTCCCTATAACCGAATAAACCGGAATGGCATTACACGGCCAAATTACAAACAGTGGCCAGTGGCTCAACAATCGTGTGTTTTGACTGTACCTATCGAATGTCTGCTTACTTAGATGACAAGCGCAAACCTGCCCTTCACACGTTTACGAACATCCTCTTCGAGGGTTATCCATTATTAATTTGTGTTATGTACGTTAAAGCATAACTTACCTTATGATAATTTTTTGAAACATGCAACTGGAGATGCATTTGTCTAATTAATGGCCTGTTGTTTGATCGGTAGTTAAACTAACTAATTGTTAAAATTCGAAAAAGGAATGGAAAATTTGTCACATTTCCTTGAGATTGTAACCATTAGTAACGTTTTTTGACCATTAGTTAGTTTAACTACCGATCAAACAACAGGCCCTAAGTAATAAAATCTTAATTAAAGCGATAAAACAAAAAACGTGTGTCGCAATACGTGGCAGCTTTCATTATAGTTCTATTATTTAATTTCGTATTAATTAGTTAAATCGGTATGTACCTACTTCTTATCTATTTCTTCATGCTTCACAACACGTTTAAAGAAAATGTATCTATATTTTCATTCAGTTATCATACATACACTCACGCCTTCATTCCCAGAGTGGGGTAGGCTGAACTACGGAATTACCAAGAACTCTAAAACTTGTTGTCAATTTTGTACCCACATTTTGCACAATCAGGCTAAGATGTTTACCATGTTTATATTACTGACGGGTTGCAAGCCCATCACATAACAATACAAGGCTTTATTCCCTTAGTCACCTCTTACGACTTCCACGGGAAGACATGGAGTGGCACTATTCTAAGCCGGCAACCACACGGTGACATTTGCGTTAAACTTGTATACCTATAATAAATGAATACCTAGCTTTCTTGGAAACACCTCAAACGATGATGATGAAAATAACGAAAAGGGAGGTTTTCAGGGCTGAATCTGACCTTCGGGAAAACTCGGGTTCAACCCGAGCGGCTCCGGGTTCTATTATATTCAATAAAACATCGTTTTAAACATTCAGCAAGCACTAGGATGTTCTTATTTGCGCACTCGTAATAGAACTCTTTTTATCTATTTTGTCTTTCTATTCGCATTTTCCGAGCTATGCGCATTTCGGGTACAAGGCTTTTTAAATTAGGATTTATGGTCTCACTAACGTACCTAAATCTAAGACAGCAATAGGAACACCATCTGTTTGGATTTGTCCGTGATCCCGAGACGAAGTAAGGAAAGAAACTAACTGATCCTAACGTTGTTACAGAGTTGCTATCCGTTTGCAATACCTAGCTTCTAAACTGTCAGGGTTGTCTGATAAATTATTTATTATACCTATTAGTGGTAAGTCAGTAAGACTACATTTTTTTTTTATTTCGGGGTGTCCACCCTACTTCATAAAAGTAGTCATTACGATTCGTTTTTATCAGCTGGCAAATGTTATTGAAGATGTGGCAACCCTACGGAGGTTGCTTGTAAAAGTAAACTCTGCTCGCGCGTAATAAAGTTTAAATTGGATTCGGCCGTAACGTGTATCTGTGAATACATACGAGACTTATCGATAAATTGGAACTAACAAATTAAATTGCTGTTGACAAATTCAATCAACCCTTCGTCTTCTTTTTTTTATAAGAAAGCGATCTGGCCTGAATCGAGCGCCAAAACAACTTTATTATCTGAAATGTAGATGGTTTTGGTATTTTTTTTTAAAATAATGATTGTTTCGTTTTTGCTTAGATCTATATGATTTAGAATTACTTTAAGAATGTATGTATTTTCAACGAGATAATGAAATTATTTAGTCAAAATTCCTTGAATTTTGTATAAACTAGTTGCTACATACATTATAGGTATTGTTAGTAATTCTAGAGAATATTCTAATGTTGGATAATTTATTTATATAAGTGTGAAAGTGTTTTTTTGTCTTCCTTTCAAATCAAAAGTCAAAACAGAGCTCAGAGCAAGAGATCGTGTTTTTTTCCAAACAAATAGCTTTTAGGGCCGTAGGGAGAGTGACAAAGGCTGCATTCAAGGTTAAAACATGATACAGTTACAGTGAGAACAGCGGTAAACGACTTTTACACAAACGGCGTTACGAGCGGATAGTAATCTATAAGTTAGATTAGTGTTTGAGTGCTTAACAGCACAGACAATGTCATGCATTCCCCCTGTACTTTTCGCATGGATCCGAATGTTTCAATGTTTTCATTGGATCATTCGAAAAGTTAAATTGTACTCCGCTCTGGCTTCGGCTTCGAATGTTTTAACCTAAAGTGAAACAATTTATCGTATGGTTGTAACTTTATTACTAAGAAACTGAGGTTTTACCGTGGTTTTATGAAAGAACTAAGAGATTTATTCCTGTTATTATTGCAGAACTTTCCGCGCTTCGCCACATTTCGCACTAACTTCGAGTCCAAATTAAAATTATACGAATGCAATTTTCTTATTTATGCGAATTGTTAGTTTTGTTTTAATGTGACTGTTTACAGACGGGTATTGAAATGATGAATGATATTGCTGGTGTCGAAATGATTGCGTAAAATTATTGTTTTATTAACATTCGCTTGGCAGGAAGCTAAACTTATTAGTCAAAAGCCGCACTTAATTTGCTAACTCGCTCTTATGCCTTTGTACTTTTATAATTTTCATTTTTGTTGCAATCATTTATTATTAACGAATACCCATAAAAGAACTTAACTTAAAATAAATTAGAAAGTTAGATAGGTGCACCTAGCGAATCCAATCCAAGCGAATGTTAATAAAATAATAATTTTACGCAATCATTTCGACACCAGCAATATCATTTATCATTTCAATACCCGTCTGTAAACAGTCACATTAAAACAAAACTAACCTAGGTGCAGACATGTTAATCTATAAAATTCTGTTCTGTTTCCTACCGTTTTCTACTGATACTACTGATAATTAACACCATCTTCTTCTGCAGTATTTTATTTAAATGCCCACTGTTGGGTATATGCCTCTCCAAGCTTCTTCCAATTTGCCCTGTTATGTGTTTGTCTGGCCCATCGTCGGCCAGCTTACTTTTTAATATCGTCAGACCATCGCGCAGGTGGTCTGCCAACACTTCTCTTCCCTACCCAGGGCCTCCAGACTGCAACGCACTAACACCATACACCATAGTGACACCATAATACCATACATCATGGTGATTAACACCATAGTGTAATAAACATATTAATATCTCTATCGGAGTAGCACTATTTTTTTTATTTTTTATTTTTGAATAGTACGTGTCATTTAAAAGATCATGATTCTTTTTATATTCTACTCACAAAATGCACGTAATAGACGTAATAAGTACGTACAATTCGTAATACTACTAGTATAGTATAACTACTGCGCGTTATACTACAAACCCAGTAGGAATAAATCGCTGATGCTGCCGATATCGTAGCACTCGTACATCAATCTCTCTGCTACGCCAAGCGTAGCGGCTGCCGACTGCTACGAAGTAATAGTAACGAATGTGCGAGTAAAATTATACGAAGGAATAAAGAAAAATAGCTGATGTGACTCAGTTTGAGGGATGAAATAAAATAAAATTAAATTCATACAGTAAAAAAAAAAAACTCTTCATTGTGCCTACATACCTAATTAAGCAAAAACGTGGAAACTATCATTTTAAAATAAGCATACTTACAAGCGATCTTTCCGCTAAGTAGCGAGCTCTACCAGACAACCTTGGATAGAGAAATACAAAAAATTACTTGTTCAAAAACAAGAACATAACTCAAAAATGTTTACATTTACCCCCTTACTTATAAACGTGGAATAACCTTGGATTAGCTAAACCATGTTTTGTCCTTATCTGTCAAATTCAAATGTCACAATGACAGATAATGAGAAAACGTGGTTTAGCTCTCTGTTCTTTGTCGTTACACTCATGGCAGAATGGTTTTGGTCATCACTCCAGGTTTGGCAACCCGTTTAACTATTTGTCGCCATTGTTCTCGGGTGGAGGCTTTCCTAGTGCAAACGTGCATGGTTTAGCTACTCCATGGTTTTCCCACGTTTATATGTAAGGGGGATAGTGTATAGGTAATTACCAGTGATCGGAATAGGTAGAGTATTTTACCTAAAGTTCGCAAAAGGACATAATATAGAGTGGTTACAACCGGGTGAAATATTAATTTATTTTTATTGTATTCGAGATTTCCGGTATTTTTCTGGTACTAGTAAATGTAGTCGCAAGGAAGTCTCTAGTATGTCTCTGTTCTACGAAGTTTAGGTAAATATGCTCCACCTATTAATTAGATACTTAAAAGATCACAAACTAACATAAAATATCCCATACCGTAAGTAAATATTATGTATATTTAGCATCAAAAATACCGGAAATCCGGATTTCAATAAATATAAATTAATATTTCATCCGGTTGTAACCACTCTATATTATGTCCTTTTGCGAACTTTAGGTAAATATACTCTACCTATTCCGATCACTGGTAATTACTCGCGACTTGCGGGATCAAGTACAAAATGTATGCTCAGAGCACAGATTATAAGATTGGCTCAGAGTACCTACCTTGCGGCGCGGGCTAGAATTTATCTATTAGAATTATCTCGTGTTGTGCGACCGGCCTTACTTTCATTCTGGCAAGGATCGAACATATTTTTTTTCTAATATCCTGTGGCATAATTGTCAAAATGACAAAGAACTATATTATTTACTTTACATCAAACCACTGAAAATATGTAACGCACAGTAGACATTAAAACGTTTTTCGTCGCTCCAGCCCATGGCCATTTAAGCAGGTTATTATTTACTCTGGAAATGGAGGTAAGTTACAATAAAATAAATTATAATCGGAGTAAAATCTCACACAAATTGACCTAGTCCCAAAGTAATCTCTAGGCTTGTACAGTCGACGACAAAGAGATTTATCCACTTTTTCACCTTATTGCCTTGTAATAAGGTCCAAAAGATAGATGGAAGCTGGAATTCCACAGCGGCGCACGCTACGGACGCTAGGCACGCACACGGGGTAAAATAGAGAATATACATGACTTTTTTTCACAGCTTCAATAAAAAGCCTATGCCTACATGTAATAGTTGAGAAAAATCATTTCTTGAATAACTATAAAATAACCGAGATATAAGCCAACAAAGATTTGTCCCTATCTCTTTGCAGCAAAACAGAATTTAACACGGGAGTTTAATGGCCGACCTGTGCATGACGTCACAGTGCATATCGGATCTCTCTGTCTAATCGCTGTCTAATTACCAGTTTAAAATCCTTATATCATCCGTATTTCTTGGCCGATTTTAATTATAATTTCACTTTTGGTGATCTCTTTTACAATATTTTCACATTTTCAATATAACAATAAATCCATGCATATTCTCTATTCGCTTATTATCAAATCGTATGTAGATACTCCTAGGGCGTCTCATGCACGAAATGACGTCAATGGCACACGCCTAGAAAAATTTATCCACGTTGCTTTTGGCCCTTCTACACGACGGCCTATCATGGGCGTAAGAGACGCATTTACACCTCAGAGCGAGCAGCATATTCTTGCATCTCACTATCGCATCGCGGGCCCTCGTCACGCCTTTGCCGCGATTCATCCGCGCCTCAGAGCAATGTGTAGATCCTGCGCGTCGCTTGCGCGTGCGCGCCGCGCCTCGCCGCCGCCGCCTCGACTCTGCCTTGACTCTTAAGTGTGTGAGCGACTTCTCTAAGTTTTTAACTTTTGGCATTTTCAGTAAATATATGGCAATCGTGAAGAAACTCCGACTGCTTTCACATAACCTGCAAAAATATTAGACAAAATGGATACAATGGCTGAATTTATGACCGCACTAGCCTTGTTCACAGCAGGTGAGTTATTATAAAATTCGCTTATGAAGCTTGATGAAGAGTTAGTCATAATAGGCTATTTGATAAATTTTATAAAACCTTTTTAAATGCACACTACATTCATATTTCCTTAAGATTCTACAGATTATCAATAAAAATCTATGTTAAAGTTTAGAAGAGATTATACCCTTATTCTCCGTGGTTACTTTCGTGTGACGTCACCAGCAAGTAACCACACAGCTGCGAACCAATCATATAGCGTTTCTGCCACAAATAAAATTTCAAAAAATATTACAATTTTTTTCGTCTAATTTCCAAAAAAATAAACATACCTAATTTAGTTTAAAGTATAGTGAATTATGTTGCTTTACGCTATTATCTGATAGGATGATCACAATTTGTAGTATATTTTCAATGTTGTCATATAGCCCAATAAACCTACTATGACAAATTAGTGTCTTTCCGGGTCATCGATACAAAGTGGTCAACTTATGTGGAGAACTGTAACAACTACCTAATTGCTTATATCAAAGCTATATTAATAAGCCTTCAATCTTGGCACATGCACAGACTATCCATAGCTAACCAAGAAGGAGACGCGAATTAAACGCAATCTAAGGGCCGTATTAATAAACGAAACTCAACTCTAATACTCGCCTCGAGATGCGTCAAAAATGACAGTGTTCTATGGTTTGACGTTTACTTTGACGTATCTTGTCTTGTCTTTATTAATATAAACTCATCTTGGCCGAGATGCCGGTCACAAGATTCACACGCGGCCCTAAGTGCAAGTCACATTCTCCATTTGATGTTATAAAACGAACATTAAAAAAATAGGAAGCTAAATATGAAAAAAGGACAAGAACAATAAAAAGGTTACAGTACCTAACGCAGCGGCAATGAAGAATGTCAGTAGGTACGCCAAATCGCTTGAAACTTTGTAGCAGTAAAGTTTATAAATAAACAAACATACTACTTATTATTTTATTCAAAAAGACTCGGTAGTTTTGATTCTATGAACGTTTAAAATTTGGGTCAATAATATTAAAGCGCGAAGGGGCCATCTTGCTGGGGTGACGTCATCGCTTAACAACGGTACGCGCCCTTATATGAAAAAGTAAGTTTACAGGGCTATAACTTTTTAACCGTTATAAGTAGCCAGTTGAATTTTTCACAGAATACGTGTTATTATAAAATCTATCGTTTAAAATTGTACAATGAACAATAAATCAAATCCCAAGAGGGGTCCCCATACAAGAAACATGAAAATAAATCAATTTTTTTAGCATTATTATACGGATTGTATTTTTATAATGGCTTCTTATTTTGATGCTATTTTGAGCTTAAATTGTAGTCTAATTCATAGTTTACGACTAAATAGCAATGTCAAGTAAAACTGCTACAAATATGTGACAAAACTGATTTTATCAACATGATATTTTAAGCGGTCACCCATCCTGTTTTAAGCAACTACGCGTGTAGTTGCTTAACTTTGGAAGGCGAAGTACGGGTTGTATTTGTATAATAGCTTTTTATTTTGGTGTCACATTAAGTACATACATACATACATAATCTCACGCCTTCGTTCCCAGAGTGGGGTAGGCAGAGCTACAGAATTACAAACATCTCTAAAAACTTGTTGATAATTCTATAACCACAATTTGCACAATTAGGCTAAGATGTTTACCAGCGCATTAGTGACAGGTTGCAAGCCCATCGCCTAACAGTACTACAAGCCTTTATTTCCTTAGTCGTCTCTTACGACATCCACGGGAAGACATGGAGTGGCACTATTCTAACTCGGCAACCACACGAGGGCACACGAGGGATCACATTAAGTTTATACTCAAAACTCCATACAAACATATATAGTTTACGACCAAACAGTAAACTGTAGTAAAACTCTTAAAAATATGTTAAAAAGTGCCTAGTTTAAATCAACACGATCGATGTTTAGATAAAGTCTATTCGCTTAGATAGTGTCACTATACTTGCACGTACTTGTGGTTATTCTAATAAAATACGAATATAATGCGACATAAACTGCCAAATTTACTTGCGCCGCCGTAACACCCGCTAGTGAAATTGGCAGTTTACATCGAAATATATTCGTATTTTATTACAATGACCACAAGTACCTGCGAGTGTAGCGACACTATCTAAGCGAATGGACTATAAGCGGTGGTTGCTTAACTTTGGTGGTAGGCCTTTCTTTACAAACTTCGTGTTAATTTAGAATTAATATCGCTACTGTATAAAAGAGTGAACTATAAAACATGAATTTTTGATTGACCAGCAGTAGTTCTGATACTTCGTGTATTCATTTCATCGATTTCAAATTTCGCGCGCGGCCGCTATCAAATCGATAGACGTACCTACCTACATACCTACAACACTCTCGCTTTCCTAGGTCGAGGCATTATTGCCACTATCCCAAAATTTAAAGTGCTTGATTATTATTCTAATTTTATTTAACCAACATATTCGACAAACATTACAAATAGAAAAGCCGGTCAGTGACAGACAGTTAATTATGTTGGTGGAGGTGTGTCTTATCAATAAAATGTTTTTCTTTCTTTTCTTTCTTTTTCTTAGTTATGTAATACAAAATAATAGATAAACAAAGCTGCCATAGTAACATCAAAACGAATTCGTAAAAATATCGTTCGTCTATAACAGGATGGGCGACCGCCTAAAACATCGTGTTGGTAAAATCAGTTTTGTCACATATTTGTAGCAGTTTTACTTGAGATTGCTATTTAGTCGGAAACTATGAAAATTAGACTACAATTTAAGCGTAAAATAGCATCAAAATAAGAAGCCATTATAAAAATACAATCCGTATAAAAATGCTAAAAAAATGATTTATTTCATGTTTCTTGTTTGGGGACCCCTCTTGGGATTTGATTGATTGTTCATTGTACAATTTAAAACGATAGATTTTATAATAACACGTATTCTGTGAAAAATTCAACTGGCTACTTATAACGGTTAAAAAGTTATAGCCGTGTAAACTTGCTTTTTCATATAAGGGCGCGTACCGCTGTTAAGCGATGACGTCATCATCCGTGAGCGCTAGCCGCCGGGTTTCGAGCGCCGCATACGAAGTTTAAAATTTAATATCTCGAAAACTATTTGACGTATCGAAATGTTTTTTTTACAGACATTTTTAGTTTTTAATGAATAATACGGTAAGCCAAAAATCTAAACTGGCTGACATTCTCTATTACACTACTTTGTTCACCTAATGCGGTCGCCGAATTTGTTTCAAACTACTGCGGTGAACAAACGTCGTCTTCACATTAGTCTGTCCGCCTACTCGATCACGTTGCAGCTGTCGTCCGCCGAATGCGACCGATTACCGTGTTCTTTACACTGCTGCGGTCGCCGTATGCAACATGCGGCTGACGACTCAATGTAATCGCCGCTTAACAATAATGGATAAGAAAATTTTGTATTACGGTTGGACTATCTACCGGCGAACAAAAATATTGTCACAACTCCTATTGAGCTTTCAATCCACGAAAATGCGCTTTCTTCTTAGAGCCCTTTCACACTAGCGTTTTTGCCGGCGGTTTGCGACCGGAATGCTGCGAGCAGGAGACCGGAACGCGGCGTGATTTGAATAAGAACTGCAACACGCCGCGTTACGGTCGCGTGCTCGCAGCGTTCCGGTCGCATTCCCGCTCCGCCGAGAAACCGCCGGTAAAAACGCTAGTGTGAAAGACGTATGCATATTTCGACAATCGTGCAATGTCAAACTAATAAGAGAGGCGAGTCGTTGTGGAATGAAATCACTACACAGTGCAATAGCTCTTAAAAACAGGTTCGAGTAAAGTCAGTTAGGAAAGCATAAGAGCGAGCGAAATAGAAAAAATATAAATATAATGGCAATAATAAGCTCTAGGCTTGTACTAATGGGTAGTCGATAATGATAAACATACCTATATGGAGAAACATATACTTACATACAAAACTGAGGAACGAATACTCGCACTGATCACACAATTATTTGCCCATACCGGGACCGTTAGCTTTATAGGCAGCGTCACTACCTAAACCTATTATAACTATAATCTACTAACTAGACTAAACGCGTCGTCAAATAACTAGGTATTAATCCAAAGGTAGATTTAAGAGCTATTGCACTATACTTTATATGAGTCGCTTAACTTCAAACTTGGATAAGTCCATGCAAAAGGACAACGGAAAATGCGTCTTTTTTCAAAAAAATAAGTTTTAAATTCGTATACCAAATTTCAAGGACATATCCGAGTTTGAAATTACGACTAATATACAGAACACTCGGTGCGCGAGTCCGGCTAACGAGGACTTGACCGGTGTTTTTTGTTCTTGAACGAATTATTCTTATTTCCTCCTATCACGTTAAAACGCTCAAAACTTAGCAATACGACTTTACAATGCTAGGCAAACTAATTGATTTTTCGTAAACCTCTAGGAGTAATCGTTGGTGAAATTATTGAAATCTCAGCTTACTTGGGATCTATGGAGAACTATTTTGAACGAATACTATTTGCCTTTGCTTGGTTGGACGGATAGGTTAGTTTTTTTCTATAATTGTAAATGTTTGCTTGAAAGTAAAGGTACGTTTAAGATATTTTTAAACAATTAACCATCACGGATACAACGCACACTAATTGAAAGTTAATATGTGCAAGTGTGGCTATGGAATTCTACAGTTGGCATAGCCCGACAAGCTCTAGTCCGATTTTTTCTTTATACCTACCTAGCGATGCTTTTCAACTCATAAATTATAAATATTTGCGTAAATAAACTAGTCAATTTACCGCCACTTTATTACTTAATCTGATTTAAGGTGCCGACTACAATGCTACGAGTCTTGAAACCCACACAATATTACCAAAATCAACAATTACCAAGAAGAAACTTGCGTGATATGTAATTTTTTATCTCGATTATAGTGCTCATAACATAAAGACGTGTTTATTTCATATGCTACGAGTATAGCTACTTTCAAGCCACTGGACATTTCTAAAATCATGAAATGGAATGAAAAAATGAATTAAAATAATTTTATTCCAGTAGAAAAGGATTGTAAAAGAAGACACCAATTAATTCGATTATTTAAAGAAGGTTGTTAATAATTTGGGCACTTAATGTTGGAAATTAATAAGGCAAATTCAGACTTTTGAATTATTCAAGACAAAAGTGTAGGTCACATCACATCGTGTATAGTCTATTTTAATTGAAATTGGCAAATATGTAAATATAACCAAACGAACCAATTTACCATTATTGACTTAATCTTAATTTTTGACTTGTGCAAAATGTGGTTACTGAATTATCAACAAGTTTTTAAAGTTGTAGGTAATTCTGTAGCTCTGGGATTACATGCGTGAAGGTAATGTATGTGCGTATGTACCTGTATACACTGGCCTGCAAAACTAAGTATTACACTTTTAATACTACTAAGTATTAAAAGTGTGATACTTAGTTTTGCTGGCCGTATATGTACTCGATAATCACGTGCTTTTAAAGATCAAATGAGGTCTTAGTAATTTTTTATATACTTGATCTTCACATTACGTGTAAAGGTAGGCTTCCGAGATGGGCTGCAGACCGCAAACTGCAACAGCAAACTACAGGCGCTGATTCCGAGCGCGGCGACACTGCGGCCTCCCCATCTACACAGGCCAGCCGCAGAGTCGCCTGCGGTTGCGGTCTGCGGCCCGTCTCGGAAGGCTACTTTTAGATTTAATAACTATTAATTATACTTTATTTATAAAAACACACTTGTTGAATATTTGAGGATATGTGTCAAACAGTACTAATTTGTTTACATCTTTGACAAATTCAATTGACACAGGCTATAAATACGGCATACGGATACGGTAGATAGGCTGGGACGTTTGGTCTAGCCAAGATGCAACACTGCTAGCGTTTCTGTTTTCTATCGACTAGAAATGTATGGGGCAATCTGTCATCAGCATACGCCAATCATATACATTATGTCGATTTTCGAATATCACTAACTTAGCGTTCCGCATCTTGACTAGGCCTTTATTGGGACTTTATGCGCCTTAATCCTAGGTAAGAGCAATGTTTTATTTCAGTTTATGAAATGGCGATTGGGAGTAAACACAAACTGGAGCATAAACTATAAAAAAAATAAGGAAATGATTCCTATAGTTCTCACAACACTGGTTGTGGTCACCATAGGTAAAAATATTTACTATTTACTAAGTATTTTATTTAGTTCTACTTGTTGTAGTCGAACAGGTTCGTGCTCGATCCTTCGGCGGAAACGAGGATCCGAAGATATTTTCCTAAATTTACTTAATTTATTTAAAAAAAGCGACGTTATAGCATAGCTTTAGTAAAAGATATTTTAGCAAAGACGAGAATCGCGCTACTCTCACTGCAGTATTCGTATGTCCATTTAGCAATTGTCCCCCAACCCCGCACCCCGCAGGACGGTCGTACACGAACTAGTTTTGGCTTCGATGTTGAATCAATACGGTAAACCATATTGTAGTCCAGTGCTACCATTTTCTTAATAGCGATTGGCAATCTTCGTTTTTCTATGACATAATAATGACAAATTTACCGTCAGTTGCGAGTGCAAGCGTGATAGCGATAGGCAGCTGAAAGCTATTAAGAAGCTGGGAATACTTATAATCGGCTGTATCGTTGTCAGACTCTGTCAGTGTATTTTTTATGCTAGAGATAGACAGTATAAAGACAGTGATAGGCAGCCGCGTACTATTAATACTCTGGTTTTACTGTACACACTCGTAAACTGAACATATTGAACTGTTTAAAAACTGCTGAAGGTTATAAATTAACATAAAGTAAAGAAATAAAAAGCTGCAGAAGAGCCCCACCTCCATAAATTATTATTGTCCATCTTGCTTCAATATTTAATTAATTTACTTGCTTTGTAGTTCTCTTTTACTCGCTCACAAGCTTCACCCGCACCTGAAATAATTTCTAAGAGCTATTGAATAATTCGGGCTTCATTTACTTCATTTACTGTCCTAGTTAGTGGAGTGTCAAGTCTTAATATTAACGGAAAGTGAAATTTGCCGCATTAACTGCTGGCAACGCAGATATAAGCATTTTCCTGACTTTTACCCGTGTCTTACTCATTCCTCAATGTTTATTTCATTTCGTATTGTAAGGCGCGTTTAGATTAGGTCGGTGATCGAAAAGTTATGGACTATTAAGAAACCGTTTACACTAGTGGTTGACCGAAAACGGACTGCAGTCGAATACGGCACAGTAATAATGTAAACGCGCTATAAGGCCGGCGCGGTGCGCGTGAGTATTGTTCTATTAAAAAAATCATGAATATGCGGCCGGCCTATAGCGGTTTGAACCTAAGTTTGGGTCTCCCCAGACCTATCGACGCGGAATCGGCTTGAGCTGGTAAGAAAAAGTTTTATGTCCATGCAATAAGAGCGAAAACGACATCGTTCCGTTCGCAACGCCGAATCGAGCCGAGCCGAGCCGAGCGACGCCTTTTTCACTCTTACTGCACGGACATAAAACTTTTTCTTACCGGCTCAAACCGATTAATCTGCGTCGATAGGTTTGGGGAGACCCTTACGCGACGGTGTTCGTTCTATGTCAGTGCTCAAAACACCTTTATCTATTCTCTTCCTTAACCCAAAGGGTCATTATAGATGGTCGACATTTGAATTGGCAGCCAACTGAAAAAAATACAGTTTGGACGCAGTTTTTGTGAGAATTCACGAAGTTGCCAACCGACTGTTCAGTCTGCTTGCAGTCGGAATGCAGTTACAACGACTGCATACTGGCTGCAGGATAGCTGCACGGATGTATAGTCCATTGGCTTAGATAGTGTCGCTACACTCACACATAAGTGTGGTTATTGTAATAAAATACGAATATAAACTGACAAATTCACTTACGGGTGTTACGCCTCAAGAGAATTTCGCAGTATACTTAGAATTATATTCGTATTATATTACATTAACCAAAAGTACGTGCGAGTGTAGCGACACTATCTAAGCGAATGGACTATAATGCAGTTGAAGTACAGTTTCAGTACAGCAGACCAAACGCAGACCGTCTGTAAAAGCGATTTCAGAGTAGCGCTTTTCCTACGCGTTTTAAGCTTGTTTTGTCATACGCGCTTAGACGTATGTACGTCCGTTTTTTAGATCGAGCGTCTTCGAGCTTGTGCTGGCGACTGACTTGTTATATTTTTGGGTAATGTATCACATGCGGTCCTTGTGCAACCATTAGATAAGGGCCGCGAGAGATACGTTATACCGAAATGTTAGAAGTCAGTCGCCACCTTTATAAGATTATGTAACACGCACTGATGCGGCAAATTTGCACGTTGACAAGCGTACAAAAACGAGCCTGTATGTGGTGAAAATACGCCAATCTGTAAATCGCCTTAATAGCCCGATGCGTTATTGATGCAGCATGTTTTTACAGCTGTCTTGGGGGCTGCACTCAACGTCTGTGAGCGGGCGATGTTCACGGCGGTGTGGCTTTTCGATTGCCAGGTTGGTAGTGTTGGTATCTACATCGAATTTAGACGTCTAATTTGAACTGAAATACTGAATTTATTGATTGCAATAATATTGATAATTTAAAGGCACCAGATGAATAATCTGTTTTCGTTGACTACACTTTTACAAACATTTTTCTCTTCCAAACCTTTAAAACAGAGACGTACGACGTCTCCAATGGAGGCGTAACTTTTTTTGCCCTGTGTGACGACTCATCATCATGTCAGCCGAAAGACGGCCACTACTGGACATAGGCCTCCCCCAAGGCTCTCCACTCAGACCGGTCTTGTGCTTTTCGCATCCACCGCGTTCCCGCGATCTTGTGTGACGACTGTATGTTTAGTAAAGCCAAAATAAATTGACATAATATAGCGGAAAACAACGGTTAAGAAAATTGGACGCTGTTCGGAGTTGGCAACAATGTAAAAACCATCATATCCTTTAACCTACTGCTAAACAGCAGAGTTCATATTGTCGTGTTCCGGTCTAGAGATAATACAGCCGGTTAAATTACTAGCATAGAGGTTTTCCGTCTTATATTTCTCAGGGTTAGCAAAGCATTTGCAGTTTTCAGGACGCAAATGTCTGAAATGAACCCTTACCTTCACATCAGCCTTAAAAAACTGCCTTCAAGCTTCATACTTTGGCAATAGGTCGGTAATTGACAAATTACACTTCTTTTTAATGTTGCTATTATAATAAATTAGTTAATTATATTCAAAATTTTAAAATTAGGTCATAGCTGCTTAATCCGGACTGGTAGTTATAAAGTGAATGCTAGATACTTACATACATACAATCACGCGTCTTTCGCGTAGGGGTTGCTTGCTACGATCCAGACAAACTTTCCTCGCTACCTCCACACTCATAAGTCTCTTCACACAGTAGCGACGGTTTAGGGCACTCATGACCTGGCCCTTTCTTAATACGTCCCGATCTGATCGCAGAAGGTTTGGCCTTCCCTTTCCTATATTTCCATTTACATTTGCCTCATATATCTTTTTTGTTAATCTCACATTAATTCTCTCCACATGACCAGACCGCTTCTAAGTTAATCATCATCATCATCATCATCAGCCTATAGCAGTCCACTGCTGGACATAGGCCTCTAACATGGCTTGCCAATCGGCTCGATCCTGGGCTTCCCTCATCTAACCGCTCCCAGCAAACCTCCTCACGTCGTCGTCTAAGTTAATACTTCCCTTTAATTTCTTAGCATACCTAATATTTAATTACATCGCTTAGTCCGCCTAACGCGGTTGCCGAGGTAATTTCAAACTACATGATCCAACTAATGTCGTCTTTACATTAGTCTGTCCGGCTAATGCGGTGGCCGCATGACTCTCAAATAGATTCGATCAACGAACGCGTCGTCCTTACACTAGTCCTTCCGCTGAATCTCTGCGTTCGCCGCATAGGTACAATTAATTACCTAATCCGGCAGTCAGTCAAACGCGGTGTTTACACTACGGTCGTTTACCTAATAAGGCAATCGCAGCTGTCACGATGGAACTGGAGTGCGGGCGACTTCTGTCGTCATTACACCGTTGCGGTCGCCGGATGTTGCATGCGGCGGAATACACGATGTAACTGTCCCATTCATCAAGCCTGGTGTCCCTTACCTTTGCTTGACCACATTTTTTCATAACAACTGATAAACTTAATACTCGTATTTTATTTCAGTAAATCAAAGAAAACGATACAAATTGTGACCACGTGACATGCAAACTCATGATTTCTCCAAAATGTTAGCATTTTGGAAAATATGGGTCTTGTGTTGTCTGTCGCAAGACACTAGCCGACACAATCATCACCAGATGGATTCAGTAAGTAAGTTTTAGTGGCGGTAGACCTGAAGTACAGAGTCCGTCTACCCACCGCCAAATAGCAGTGTGCTGGTTTGGGGATAAGACAACCATTTAATGACCAGCTTAAAGGCATTTCATCTAAGTCCTCAGGGTTGGCAGTGCGTTTGCAGCCTTGGGGTTGTTTTAGTCTAGAAATTGAAATCATGGAATTGCAGGTTTTACTCATCTTGCCGTAAGACCATCGGTTACCAAAGCACACTTGTAATGAACTGTACTGACCCGCCGGGGTAGGCCTTTCACGAAATTTCTACTTTTTAAGTTAATCCTAATTACGTTACCTTTTCTGTCTGTAAACCGGCTCCCTGGGCCCCAAGAAATTCAAAAATTCAAAATCCCAAATGTTTATTTAGTAAATTCCCCACGTAAGGGCCCTTTTAGGCGTTGGTTGTTGGAGGAGACAATTGCGAATTAGTTTTTCTCAGAAACTATGGAATTTACCAACTTGAAATTTGGCATAGGTAGTTGTATAACTTGCTTGTTTTTAGTATATGTAAGGGCGTCTGCATATTCCAAAACATATTTTTTTATAATTGTTTGTGACGTACGTACTTTTTGATTTGTTCCTCCCCCCCTTATCTTCGAAGTGAATGGACCAAAAAATCTGAAAAATTCTTGATTTAAAGATAATTACTTATATTTTACGCGAAAAATAAAATGAGGTTGTCAAACTTTACAGTTTTGGAATAAATATCAAAAAACTATAAAATATGTATTAAAATTTAGGCTTATCAAAATGGACATTATTGTATAGATAATAAAGTTCATAAAAACATGAGTATTTTCTTTTGCGTTTTCCAACCATATTATCTTAAATACAGAACCCTCAGTGCGCGAGTCTGACCCGCACTTGACCGGTTTTTTTCAAACATAAAACTACTTAGAAGTAAGTTACTTTACAAGGTAATAAAGTCATAAATATTAATTATTAAAACTACTTAGTACAAATAAAATCATTACAAATTTAAGGTCAATAACATTAAACTAAAAATAATGACTAGGTGAGCAAAAAACAAGATATAAATATCAGAAATACCTATCCTAGACTTAAGAAATTATTTTAATTAAAAATTACCTTATACAATAATACTTACTTAAAAAAATCTAGGTCTCCAATGAAGTCATTTACAGTATAGTATGCCCTACCCAACAAGAAGCGCTTGATGTGATGTGTGTACCTATTATTAAAGTCCGCGCGGGATACTAACTACTAATTGTGATAGGTATATAAGTATATTTTTTTTCTAGATAGGGTGGGGTCAGTACAATACAACACAATCGAATGTAACTTAACGATTTCGAGTACCATTAAGTCACTAGGCGGCCTCTTTACTCGTATTCTCTAGCCTTGTAATATCCAATTTTCATCCAATTTCAGGAGCTGATGATACGTGGCATCGGCAAATCAAGACCACAGCATCCGCAAGTAGATGAAGAAACAATTTTGCAACAAAGAGCGGAGTTAAAGGGCAAAATTGCATATTTTATAATTTCGTATGCGTTATCTTAATAATAATTATTTGATCGTGCTAATTTGATTATTTTTGTGGGTCTAGTTAACAAGGGTATTCAAAATATTATTAGGTTTAACTGCTTATCATAACAGATCAGATTCGTCAGTGGTACTGCAATACCGCATAAGTAACAAATTTAATAAGATGCAAAATACACCTTATCCTGCAAGTCAATAAGGTACATTTTGCAACTTATAGAATTTGTTAGATAAAGATAAAGATAAAGAGACATTTATTCGCAACAATACAAAATTACATTACATAGATAAAAAAAGAGCATGACACAGAGAAATTGTTGCGAAACGGTCCCAACTCAGAATTCGCTAGCCGTAAAGCCAGCCCTGGTCTTCCGTTGGAACCGCTTGGTGAAAGACGGAAAGTGACACACTTAACACGAAACAATGTTAAAAGAAAAACAACATGATATGACAATATAAAGATATATACTTAGACAATAGAATACAATATAAAGCCGGCATGAAACTCACCTACCCATGTCCGTGTAAAAACATTCCCTATGGGTACACTATATAATTCCATACAGTCACAATTTTGAATTAATCAAAAATCTAAATTTTTGCATGCAGTGTTTTGTTAGAAGACTTTATTTTTTGATATCGCTTATACATCAACCCTAACCTAACCTACATATAGCAATTAAATTATGCATTTAATCTGAAAAAGCTCCAGCACAACATAGCATGAAATTACAGACCATTGAATATTCAAAAAAATATTTCGGTCCCTTTTCCTATACCACATGTCGCTTAGTTATTAAATTGAAAACAAAGAAATAAGCTTGCATGAAGTAGTAACAATAATTATTTATTATTATAATTATTTTAAACCAAAGAGTAACATCAAGATGTCGTGGGCTTTCATTTAATAATCCCTTATCAATTTAGTTACAGCAAAAAGTACGCGAAAATGACGAGGCCGGGCGAAACAGGAACTTTTTAATGTTCAAAGTTGGTCCATATAAATATTTAAAGTGCTGCCGCATTAAGTGTGAAAGCTTTACCTTTTATGGCTCATTTGTCAAGCTCGTCGTCGTTTCAAGGATTTTGCCTATCTGAATAAGTAATACAAACAATCTAACTAATCACTTAACGTCAAAATGCCGTGTCTATTTTATATCTTTACAAGCTTGTGTCCGCGAATTCGTCCGTTTAGATTTCTATCATCGTTATTCCCTCGGAATCTTTTAGATATTCCGGGATGAATAGTACCCTATGTGCTAATCAGGTTATCTTACCCAAAGTAATTAATGAACTCCCAAAAACCATACAAGATTTATACCTCTCCAACCCTAAATCAATAAGACGTGTAAAAAAGTTCTTTATATCATGTATTAACTTGGATTACATTCTTTGATTGTCATATTCGTAAATAATTGGAATTAAGTTATTAAGCCCAAATGGCAGTAACTTGAATAGGCATAATAAACTCTTGACACTTGATCGAAATTTGAGCTAGCGGTTCTTTCTAAAACCTACATTCAATAGTAGCTTTTTACTCAGAACTCACTGACTACTCACAAGCCTCTGTGTCTTCTGTAGTCTTTCAAATTTAAAATTCTGCGATGAATATTTTATTTGGATGTATATAAAAAAAAAGCTATCCATTTTAAATTTCATCCAAATCCGGACCAGCCGTTGCACCGTAAAGGAGTAACAAACTTAACCCACACAGAAACCTTTGCATTTGTAATTAGTACGATGCTAGCTCTTTCCTGCAACTACACCCACGTAGAAGTCGATTATCGTTTTTCCCTCGGGAACTGTCCAATTTTACAGGTTAACCTCTTGACCGGCACCCTACGAATGAAGTGTCGTGCTCTGTACGCCACGGAACAAACCGCCTAGTAGATAAAAAGGAACTTTAAATTCCATCGTAGAAGGTTTTATTTCGAGTTTCGAAAGTTTGTCATGTATAGATGACTGTGGCGTGTGACCTTGTCTTCGGATGTCACGACTAGATGACTGTGGCGGTCAAGAGGTTAAAAAGTTCCCTATCTTCGTCTCCGGGCTATAAACAATCTCCGTACAAAATTTTACTTCATTTGGTTGAGGCGTTGACTTTAATCATACGCACGAAACAAACAAACACAGACTTTCGCATTTATAATGTTAGTAATAGTAAGGACTAGATGCAGATTAACAAATAATAAAAACCGGGCAAGAGCATATCGGACCATGCTCAGTGTGGGGTTCCGAAGCAGTTACTACAAACACAAAAACCTATCTCCAAAATATCATGTGGGAAAGTGCACCAGCAAAAGAGCGTTTTTTCATGGCACACGTACTTTTGTAGAGTAGCGCAGTTTTTCGGCAATAACTCAGAAACTATTTATCCGATCATGTTGAAAATAATTTTCGTTGAAAATATACACGATGTAACATTTAAATCGGGGGCACAATTTATTCAACTTTAGGAGCGATTATTTCCGAAATTTTTCGCCTAATCAAACAAACTGCTTAGGAAGGCTTCGGAGGATATCTAAGGAAAGTCGAATTGTAGAATATGTTGGTTGTAATTATAATAGACCGGTTTTTATAGTACGTTGAATAATTTCACATTTTATGAAGGTAAGTAAATGTTTCTTAAGAAGTAAGGGTGGGGTTACCTGCCTCCAAATTATGTGAGGGAGGGGAGCCAGTCGTAAAAGTTAATAACTTTTTGTTCTACGACTCTTTGACAATGTAATTTTTCCCCTAGTCAAGCAAACAGCGGGATTCAGACCCCGTTTTTCTGTGCATTTTGTTTAAATTGCACGGTTCACAAAATATTGCGTCTGCAGAATTTAGCGATTTAACAATAAACCTTTAAATACACTTTAGGGCCTGTTTCACAATCGACAAGTAAAGCATATTTGACGTATAAATTTAGCCCTTTCTCTTCCTTGCATTTGAAAATAGACAAGGAGAAAGCCAACTTTTAATGGCAGTTAGATTTACTTGTCGATTGTGAAACAGGCCCTTAAACATTCAATAACTTTTCATTGACAAAGGGATTTTATTGAAAAGTTGTCTTGTTAAAAATCTTATTTATAGAGCTTTTTCGTAAAAGCATATGCAATTGTTTTTCAATATATTTTGCTTTTTATTTACTGAGAGCTTTGGCTTTTTAGTGGTCGGAATAACGTAATTTTGTTTGTAACCGTGCGTTTTGTTTTTTAAGCATTAGCAGAAATTTGTTTATTTTTTTTCTCAGTAAATAAAAATCATTTTTTTTGTAACCAACCTTTATAAGCATGTTTTTTTTCAGAATACGTTTTAAAGGAGTTCCTGTTGTCACTAGTATTTAGTTGACAAAGAATGTAATAAGTATACATTTTGTTAGGCAAAAAAACTTAGTAGAAAAAAACCTACCCATTAATTAATTGCATTCGTAAAACGTGAAAGTTTTTAAGAACCTTTTTTACAGACAGAAACGACGACGATGCCATCAACCTGTTTAAAAAACACTGCTAAGTAATGTTTGCGTCAGGGAATATTAACGCCCCGGTGCAGACTATAAGCCATGACGTTTTTTGTAACTAATAAACCAGCGGACTCTTTGGCTTGGTCCTGAATAAAGTGGGCTACATACCATCAGTTTTAACTGCACAGTTTCAACTGTACAGTTTTATCTCATGAAATTTCGACTAGATATTTCTTAGATCGTCAGTTTAACTGCACAGTTCGCAGTGCCTACACACATACGTTTTAACTGAACAGTTCGACTGTGCAGTTGAAACTGTGCAGTTAAAACTGGTGGTATGTAGCCCGGTTAAGGGTATTTATTTTAAACAGAATACCCTTGTCGCAACTAATGAATGCTATTTACTAGAAGCTTTGAACTAGAAAGAGTACCTAGAACGACTCATTGCATCTATGCTGTGCCTAATTGAACAGTCTTTATAAGGAGAGCATCAAGACAAGGAGACGTCTAGAGAAATATTTGAAGTGTCAATTTTCTGGACTTATATTATAATGCAGTAAATATAACGTTTTGCAAACAATGTTTGGTCATGGCAACGATAAATTTGATAAGATATTGTGATTTAGGGACTTCGGAATAGGCAATTGGAAATATCTAGAACACACAGACGCTTTTTGCTCAATTAAACAAAAATATAAATTGCAGACTTAATGCCTTAGGCCAGCGTGAAAGTGATTAGCTATCGACTAGTTTCTCATACATTGACGCTTATCTATTTAAACCACGCATAGGTATTTTAAAAAACCTAAATAGCTAAATAAAGGCTATCCCCACGGCTATACTACTTGTTTAATTTTTCCTAGGATTCATCGTTTAAAAATCGAAATAAGGGCTATCCCGCGGTTCTACAATTTGTTTGATTTCTCCTAGGATTCATCGTCTGAAATTATAAATATTTATAAGGATCATAAAGTAGGTAGTTGAAAATGTTTGAAGCACGTTACCTTACGATAATATTAAGCGGCTTATTTTTGGTCCACTATACTACTGGTAAGGAAATAACGAATTCGCCACAAGTTTTTATGAATCAGTGCTTAACAACAAAAAAATAAACACTGAGACCTTTCTATTCTGAATAATAATTATGTGTAGTGCGCGTCCCGCTAGTCAATTTGACGTTGCACGGTCGGTTGTTTCAGTGTGGGTATAAAAAAATAATGTGGGGAGATGCGACTACCTAACAAAACACATAATAACTAAAATAATAAGCAGGGCCTTGCCCGTGTGGTTGCCGGATTAGAATAGTGCCACTCCATTTCTTCCCGTGGATGTCGTAAGAGTCGACTAAGGGAATAAAGGCTTGTAGTACTGTTAGGCGATGGGCTTGCAACCTGTCACTAATACGCTGGTAAACATCTTAGCCTAATTGTGCAAAATGAGGTTACAGAATTATCAGCAAGTTTTTAGAGTTGTTGGTAATTCTGTAGCTCTGCCTACCCCACTCTGGGAACGAAGGCGTGAGTTTATGTATGTATGTATAAGCAGGGCCTCTTTCCTATGCGGTAAAACAATACTGTCTTTGACATGTTATCCCTACTGATGTGCCAAAGGAAACTTTCCAAAATTGCGGAATTTTTCATGTAGGAAAATTTCGGAAACTTCTAACAATTTTGTATGAGGATTGAAAACTTTCCGTTTCTTAAATTTAAATTTCCTTAATTCTAGTGGAAGTTTCCGGAAATTTCTTAGAACTTTTCCAACTTTTTGGAAACTTTCCGCAACTTTCACATCAGTAGTTATCCCATTGTCAACGTTAGGATAGTTCTTATTTACTCGACAGTAATGGCGACCGAGTTAAAAACCTGACTATGACGTCAAAGACAATATTGTTTAATGTCGCGGAACAAATTGTTTAATAATATTGCTTTTGAAGTAACGGTGTTAGGGTTTTGTTTTTAACTCGGCCGCAATTACTGTCAAGTAAATAAGAGCTATCAAAACGTTGACTAGAATAGAGGCGCGGAGTGTTATGGGCTGCTTTATCACAGATAATTAATAATTTATGAGTTAAGTTAATCTATAGGTACGCGGGCAAAGTCGCAGGCAAAACCTAGTATATAACAGAAATGAAAGTCATGCAAAAAATACTTTTAAAATGTAATTAAGCACCTACCTACTTATTATTTATGAGCTTTGTAACGCGTTGTGTGGCTGTTGCTTTAATTGCCGAAAGGGTCAAGGGTTAGGAATCCTTGCAGTGCTCTTACGGCTATTAAAATGGTAATTAACCTCCTTTTTTCACGAGTACCCGAGTGATGCCTGAGGATTTTTCATTATAAAGGCTCCATTTACATATTACTTTCATTATAAACTACATGACATGCATGTTTTTTAATATAAGTAAGAAAGAAACGGGGAATGAAACAACTATAGCGGTGTAAGTCGAACTCGGAAGTTGTTGCACATTTTAGAACCTTAGTGCATATTTAAGTAAGAGTACGAATTTTAAAAATCAATAGCTGCGACAAGGTAGATACTAAAATTTACAGCTACTTAGGTACTGGATTGAATTTGACTTTCAGTCTCTCATCTTGGTCATCGTCAGATATTTTATCCTGGGATATCAGGGCCTGTTTTATAAAGCAACAAATTACAATTTACAGGTTACAAGTTTCCATTTGGCACAACCTCGACCAATGACGACCTCGTTGCCAGTTTAGACCTGTAAAATTTTAACTTGTAGCTTTATAAAACGTGCCCCAGGCGGTTACCGTTTGATAATTTTGTGCGTTTATATTTTTGTATTCTACAATATTTGCACATGTTTTTATATAAGCATGGCTAGCAACGTCAAGCTGAAGAAAACAACGTTAACGTCCCCACATCAGCCGTCGCTCCTTTACGTACTTTTCCTTCTGCGTAAACATTTATTACCGTCAACACGTTAAGCACTCGCCTCCCCTCCGTATGAAAATTCACATTCCTCTCAGCGTACTCACCCTAAACTCGGGACAAACTCCGAGCGAACCACTTTTAGCCCCTTTCTTGGACTTGACAATAGCCACAAATTCACTCCTAACTGAAAAAAAGAATTTCGGTGAATAACATCGTTACTAAGCTAGAGGAACTAAGTGAGAGTTAAGTACCTGTTTATGTTACAAACAGAATTTGGTCTTCTTAAGCCGTTTTGTTACGGGCTTTACTTGAATTCTGTTTTCGTGATGTAGTTAGGTACCTACACTAAACTATTAAAAGATCTCTTCAAAGTGTGTACATATTTAAAAAAGGTGGTTTTTGCATTTGGAATTTTTTATTAGTAGCGACTGTGACAAAAAATTCTCAATCCATTTTTTAAGCACGCATAGCAAAAAGCAACATTGTTATGCGAATAACAATGCACAAGCAAACAGTGCAAAATAAAGTCGGTCACATTTCAAAAAGCTAAATTTCTGCCTTTGTTCAATGAGCGTGGAGGTAAAACTACCCCACGTTATGGGTAAAGTTAGCTGCAATACTATACCTATCGGGGCGTTCGAGGGTGTCGACTGTAATCCGCAATAATAACTCTGGGGGCTCGTGGAAGATTATGCCTGTTAGTGCCCGCGGCACAACAAAGAGCAATTCCGGACCGCTGTCTTCGGGACTAAGCCGGACCAAATTTAAACCTACTTGATTAGGTGCGAGCGAGTTTGTATCTTAAAGGTATTACGGACTTAATTGAATATCAACACCGGTTATTAATCGGTTTTTAAGTTTAAGTCTTCCTTCCTTAGAGCAAGCAATGTTGGAATAAACTGAAATTTCTTTAGGATTTCCTTTAGGAATATTATCTTCCAAATTTAATTTAGATATTATATTAAATTATTTCGTAAAATCTTTCTGCCTTATGTCAGAAATGCGTTTGAAGTCATAGTCACATAGATATCATTGCTTCGTAGTTATTAAGGTAAGTACCCTGACATTGGCGGAATCATCGATCGTCGATGAAACTATAAACGAAAAAATATATTTGAAGTGTAGTTATTTAGGTAGGTACTTAGTTTGTTTTATAACTTTTATCTTTAGCTCCATTTTGCAGTCTAATTGTAATATCGCATGTGGAACTGTTTTCCCTTGGCTTATTGACACTCAGTTCATGGAACGTATCACTTCGCAGAATTTTCGTTTCATCGACAGGCTTTCTAAGCGCAGGAGTTAACATTTTGTAATAGTCACAAGTCTAACCTAATCTACGTAATTAGAATTCGGTGAAAATTCGGTGAAAAAATTCTGTGAAAATGATACATTTGATGTAGTTGGTAAAACAAGGGACAGTCGTGGATTAAAAAATCTGGATCTGGATCTAATAACGGAAGCCATAATTAAAAATGATGTCAAAAAGGAATATTATAAAGATGGTACGAACAGCTCTTGCAGTGTTACTAAGTAAACCATTACAAATAGAAAAATCAATAATTTTGTTTCTTTTTTGTTTTTGTCTAATAAAGTTGAAGGTAAGAGTTTCTACTTATCTACTTACTAGCAAAGGTAAAAACATAGTAAAGTTTAAACGCTTTTAAGGTTTTCTACGTTACACTTACCTACTCTGAGATACACCACGCTATTTGTCTTTAATTGTCTTTTACTTTGTATGTAAATTTACGCGGTAATATACCCGGTTGTACTTGGAGTCTTGTTACCCGTACGTTGACTGAAGGCCGCCGCCCGCACTCAGTTTTAGCTGAACAGTAAACACTCCTTTTTTGGGCAGTCTTGTAAAAACATGTATTTTATCGGTAACTGATACTTAACTAAAAAATGATGATTTTCATGCTACCCACTTAGTTTCAGTCATGGTTCAGTCAGAACTGTCAACTAAAACTGATCATTGGTGGCGGCATTAACGTTAGCTGACTGTGCTATGTATCTACTAAAAAAGGTAGTTTGTACATACATATTCAATGGGTACATATCTGAATATTGAAAGTGAATATATCTAAAGTTAAAATATCGAAGTCCAAAATATCGAAAGTTACAATATCGAACGGTCAAAACATCTACAGTCATAATACCTTTCGGCCTAAGATCAAAATGCCACCCGTTTAAAATATTAAATGATTAAAACATCAACAGTTATTTGAACTTTGTGTTAAAATGTCGAAAGATAATATATCTAAAGTTAAAGTATCGAAGTCTAAAATATCGAAGGTTACGAAATCGAACGGTTGAATTATCTACAATCGTAATATCTACGTCTGAAATTCCACACGGTTAGACCATCGAAAGTTCAGATTTTTTAAATTTTTATGAACTAAGCTTATTTGCAAAATGTTAGGCCGCTGATTATTCTTATTTATAAATTGCGAACCAGTCGGTTTGATGCGAAACCGTCTCTGAGGTTAGGTTAGGTTAGGTTAGGTTAGGTTAGGTTAGGTAGCGTAGCGAAGTTAGGTTGTTAGGTTTTTTTTTATTGCTCACAAAACAATGAGCATATGTACTCATTGTTTTGTACATATACTGAATAAACAAATTGAGCAATTTTGGTCGGCCAGTCGGTAAATTATCGCAATTCAACCTAATACTCCTCCTCGCTACGCTTGTCGCCGTACCTAATTTTTATAATTCAACTATTCTCGAAAATCTAATTTAAGACCAAAATCCTAACCTCAACCGGGTCACATTCGCTGTGATTACTGCATTTTGGTTTAAGTGTAGGTATTTTTATCAATAAAACTTACCCTAATATTACTGGTGTCACGAGTTCTCATTTATATTTTTATGAAATAATGTTAAAATATTAAATAATCAAGATGGCAACTGTCAGATTTTGATCTTTAATTAGATTTTCGAGTATAGGTACAATAACCGTTCGATATTTCAACTTTCGACATTTTGGACTTCGATATTTTAACTTTAGATGTATCAACTTTTGATATTTGATTAGATACCCAACAAGGACATTCGATATTTTAAACATCGGCATAATAGCCGTTCGATGCTTCGACTTTTGATGTTTTGGACATCGATATTTTAACTTTAGATAAATCAACTTTCGATATTTTGATTACATAACCAACAAGTACGTTCGATATTTCAATCATAGCCATATTAATGCTTCGATATTTCAAATTTCGATGTTTTGGACTTCGATATATTAACTTTCGATATTCAGATATCTACCCATATTCAATGCAGATAGAAAATAAATTATTCCAAGTACATCGGTTGTAATTATAAACACGTTTTTTTGCATTTTCCTATAAAATTGAGAAATTAAAATGTATTTGATCGTTATCAGACTAATAATTAAACACTTACTCTTTAATCTCTAGGGGATCCTTGCTTAATTAAATGCTGCATTTTTAATTACAATTATCTTTAATCGTAGGACATATATATTGAGTGACATCTCGAGAGGTTAATTACAATATTGAGAATTTCCACTGAACGATTGTGATACTCGGCACCAAGGGTTTCGTACAAAATTATATTTTTACACTGCTATAATTTAGTGCGTGTGCTGTATGGTAACATTTAAAGTGCACGGACCTAAAAAACAACACGAAAGTAACCTCGATTTAGGCCGGGATTACACCTGTAAGTTATTACGTAAGTTTTGAGACGCAACTATGGGTAAGAGTGAGTGGCAAATATCTGCATCTCTCTCTTGCATATAGCTTTGTTTCAAAACTTACGTAATAACATACAGGTGTAATCCCGGCCTTATCATGAGTTGAAGCATGCAAAATGGCTGTATGTGTGCATGCACACGCACACACGCAAACTGTCACTCGTACTGTGACTTGGCGCGTTGTCTTACCTAGTGTATCTGTATACGTGCGGTAAGTCGTGTATAATGAACGAAATTGCCGACCTTACATGCTTCACACCTTTTTAGTGCAACATTAACGTTACGAGCGTATTTTTTTGAGGTCCTTGTTAAAGTGGTTCAATGTGCGATTTTTCAAGTTTTGCTTCGACGAGAACTGCCCAACTGGTTTAGTTCGCTAAAAAAGGGGATTACTTACGTGGAGGATGCACAATCGGAAGTAGAAGCGTGCCATGAAGTGGACGATGCTCGGTGTTTTACTGGTGGATAGCATTCGAAACAAACTTACCGACGTTACTAAGTGAAAGTGGGCTTGTCTGTGAAAGTCATGTGGTCCATGGAGACATACATTTGGTTGAAATGGAGACCACGTTTTACTGAACTTAGTGTAGTGTAGTGCTTCACGGTAATTTTGAGCTGATTAGTTAAACAATCCTAACCGTCCACAGGACTCACAGGTTACATAGGTAATTGTATCACAATTCATAAGTAAGTTTTAATACTGTCACTGAACAATAATTTGTTCGCATGATAAAATTAAGTAAGTAGGTATAACAGCCAACCGATGGAAATGTTCATCATCATGTCTCCTCTCGAGGTGAAGAGACTTAGTAAATTGCCTGTAGGTACATTCCTATTCCGTGTCATATAATAAGTTTTCGAATTTAATTACAGTTTAACGAATATTTCCCACTGAGTCTTGCTTCGCTAGAGTTTTGTTACACGGACCTTTCGCGTTAAGCCATAATCTAACATCTAACAAAAAGTTCATGATTTTTAATACCATAGGCAAGCAAGTTAAGATCAAAAAATGGACAATATTCCTTCATTACTATATCTCTCCGATTTCCAGTATGAGTGATCGAATGGGATATTTTATTACCAATTCAGTAAGTAAATTTTTCTTTTCATTAGTTTGCTTTTTTTATAATTCACTTCCGACGTCCAACAAGCAAATAATTGGAAAAAGATCCGTGAAAAAGACATATTTATATTTCATAGCTTTTAGTGGTTTTTGACCGTGCGGGATGCTAGAAAAATGAAAAAAGACACCTACAATGAGGTATAAAAGGCAAGGAAGGTAAAGACTGTTCATTCTTAAGGTGTTAAGCCAATGTGGTAAGTTTTAATATTTAAGTTATTTATTTTTAAGTATTTATTTTTTACTTAGAAAGAAACTTAATTTTAGTACTTTCCCTATTTTCGGATAACGTAGGTAACTTTTAAGCTAATTTTGTTTTAGGAGTATTGTATTGTAAGCGCATTTTCTAGCATTACATTTCTGCATAATAACTAAAAGTTTTCGGCAGACCGAGATTGTAATTTTTCAATTAAAGAATTCAGATTTATGCAAGCTGTAGTAAAATAAGCAACTTATTGTTTGTTTAGTGGTAAAATCATGATTTGAACTAGGCACTTCTAAGCGCCTGTTGTTTGATCTGATCAGTAAGTAAAAATTCGAAAAATGAATCGAAAATTTGACACATTTCCTTGAGATTTGACCATTATTTACGATTTTTAACAATTAGTTAGTTTAACTACTGATCAAACAACAGGCCCTAGATAAGAGTAGCTAACTTTTAGCTAAAAGACTAACTTTTCAGAAGTTTCAAACACCAAAACGCTAATACCTAATTTTTGGATAAAAATCTTCTAAACTAAATTGACCACAAACAGAAAATGTTTTTACGTACTTATAGTTATCTGGTTTTACCGCAGACAGAGGTGAAAAAGGAATTAGCTTGGCTTCAAGACTGCGTGTCACCATGTTCGAGAGTCTCCGCAAGTTCGGGCCGAAGTATCACGACCTGCCCACCTTGCTGGGCAACGCGACGTTGCTGCTGAGGCTGTTGGCATTGCACGCTGACAACCGCCACAACGCGCGTAACTCGATTAAGATATTGATAAAATTAACTTACACGAAAAACTAAAGAAATGCAATCAAGACCTAAAAAGGATCCAAGATGCACATTTATAATTGACGCATTATCATTATCTTTATCGTCATTATCATGTCAGCTGAAACACAATTTCTAGAGTTTGAGGTCCTCAAAGACCGTGATCTTTCACCATGCCTTTCACCGTAATCGTTTGTTGCTACTCATATTCAGTTGTTTTTGGCGATCCTTAAACGGATGCTGTTATGCAATAAATAGAAGATCAACCCATAATTAAAACTTTAAATTCGCCTTTGTACATTATTTTTTTAATCTTCATTTAATGGTTTTTGTTTTTCTTTTGTATAATAAAGTATTTACATTTGTTAAACAAAAAGTTGTTAATCTCGAGCATTCAGCATCGAAGGTTAAACTTATCTGAAATTGTGTAGGTTATTAAAATAAACACTACTGATACTATCATCTGCATCAACATTTATTACGTCATTATCATGATCATCGTACAGAATCATCTACTTATACCGATCATTAAAAAAGTGTTCAACGTCATTCAAATATTTTTAAATTATGACGATACAGTGAATTAATGTTACTCAAACTATTAAAAATGTCCATCGATCGAAAGTATTATTAACTAAAACTTCAATATCATCGTCAACACTATTAGTTAGGTACCTATTTATGTATACCGTCATAAATGCCACATTGTTAACACCAATTTCTGTTTCTAAAATGTCTTAATATATTTTTTAATATTTTTCTTCTCTCTCCAGGCATTCCTCTCGCTATATACTTTCTAACCACTGTGACTATATGCTTCTACGTCTACACGTATAACATATCAGTGGTTTGGTATATCTTCTGGCGCGGAGACGATGACCTGCAATTTAAGATCTTGCTCTTCTCCCTCTTCATCAGCAGCCTCATTGGGGTCGTTAAGCTGCTGTTCATGTATTCTAACAGGTACCTATGATGTGGGTACTTTACCCTGCTACATCATCTTAAGCTTGTATATTATAAATCACAAGAACAAATTGCAAGTATTTATTAATAAAGCAAAGGTTTCTTTTATAACGATATCAGATTTAAGTAGGACCAGTAAGGTCTCTGCTTGGCTTATTTGACGGAACCCTTATTTGACTTATGCACTAACTTTTGCAGCAAAAAACTAAGGCAGTTGGTATCAGAATATCTGCAATGCAACGCTGCCGTAGTTCCTAACAGCCGGATGTACAACAACGTGCTCGCGACGTTAAGACTGGTGCGGCGGCGTGCCGTCATCTTTTGGGTTCTCATCAACAGCAACGGGATCGTGTATGTTCTGATACCGCTTCTCACCCCGGGGAGACATTTCATGGAGGATGAGCAACTTATCTTAGGTGAGAGTGGTGAGGGGTGTGTAATGTTTAGCATAAAAACAAATGGTATAATGATTATTATACATAAAACGAATTGCATAATTTCAATCTGCATAATAAACCATCGATATAATGTCATGATGCATAAAACGAAATGCATAATTTCAAAAACTATAATGTTTATTAATTTAAAAAGTAAATATTTCTAACTGCTTCCATTACTATTAATGTGGTCACAGTTCTAACCTAACCTAACCTAGTTAGAATAAATTGACTTAAAATGCATAATAACTAGAAAATGATAGTTATGCTAAATGAGTGTTATGTTATTTGATCGTATGCCGGATAAAATTATACAAATGGTTTTTATGCTAAACGTTCATTATGCTTTTCGTGGTTAGTTAAATGAAATTATGCAAAAAGTTTGTATACTGATTGAAACGCACCCATTGGTGAGACCCACTGTTTACTTCTAATTTGAACAAATTTTCATGTACACACACTTGGCATCTCTTTCCAGGTCTTGAACCAATGTACAAGTCACCAAACTACGAAATCGCTTTTACTATTGAGTGCTTGGGCGTATTCTTGACTGTCTACGCCCCCGCCACCATCACCGGCTTCGTCATCATCATCGTCGGATACACCGAAGCGCAAATGCTAGCCCTGAGTCAGGAGTTACTTCAACTTTGGGAAGATGCTCAACGCCATTGCGTTCTGATACCTAATGTAACAGTTGAAGGCTGCAGTCATAATACTTCTAAAAGTTCTAACCAAAGTGGAAAATCCTACGAAGAAGTCCAAAACGATATAATTGAATCCGCCACAGAACAAAGAAACGATCGTCCTACTCAATATCAATGTTATAGCAGGTATGTGAATAATATCTCATCACAACGTTTGCCATCTACAAAGCCGCAAAAAAAACAAAAACTGCTACAAGACTTTATAAAAAACCGTTTAATCAGTATAATGAAAATACACGCAGTCAATATAAACCTTATTAGACAGGTGAATAGCATTTTTCAAACCGCAATAGCCATCGAATTTACATTGCTATCGTGTGGTTTGACAGCGGAGTTGCTTGGAGGGTTAGAAAATACTTACGTGGAGGTGCCATTCGCGTTGATACAGGTGGCTATGGATTGTATAACAGGGCAGAAGCTGATAGATGCTAATAATGCTTTTGAGAAAGCGGTGTATGAATGCGGATGGGAAAAGTTCGATGAGCGGAATAAGCGGTTGGTGTTGGTGCTGCTGCACAATTCTCAGAAGACCATGCGGCTGTCTATCGGAGGGGTCACAGACCTGAGCTACGTAGCATTGATGAACGTCGTGCGTTCCATTTACTCCACGTACACTGCTTTACGGTCCATAATAAGTTAACTCAATTTTGAAATAAAGATGTAGATAGTATGATTTTTTACACCTGATGTGCACCTGGCTGCTTCCTCCGAGCGAACCGGTATGGTTTCGCGCCGTCGGAAACAGTCAGCCACACGCTTCAAAACCGGCAGGTCCGACCGCGGTCGCTACCGCCAGCTTCGCGACCAAGGGCGTCCGAAGGCCAAACCAAATCTTGCTGGAAATAACTGTCTACACCTCACGGTCGTTCTCGACCAAGGTCAAGTCAAAAGGGTTGTTGGCGACCGTCTAGCAGGCGCTTTCTCGGCACTATTAAATTTAAGTACATATACTATTATTTTATTTAAAAAATTAACAGAAAATGGAGTGAAACTTCACTCCTCCTCCATTCATTTATCACTATAAAGTGAATCAAACCGCCGTCAAAACAGGGATGGGCTATCCCCTACATCAATTTAACAGATCACCCAAGTGAGCCGAGAACAATTTAGCCGCTTGTACGTCGATAATAGCGTAATCCGATTAGTGAAATTAGTTCCAAGTTTGGCCTGACCCGGACGTGTCGGATATTATACGTATGTTTACCTAGAAACGGATTTAGGTAGGGTTGTTTTCGTGCAACCAATAGGTATTATTCGGGAGATTGCTTTCATACTGAATGCTCAGCGTGGGTCTAAACAGTTTATGCTAATTCTGAGATTTGTGGGCGCTCAGGTGTTTAGGTGTTTTATCGAGTTAATCGAGGTTACTTTTGGGTGGATACTGAAAAAATTAACAGGAGTAACGGAGGAAGCGTAATGTGGATATGCGTATGCATGCAAGTTATGCAAACCACATGAAAATGGATTTATGGGCTAAATCTAGTTTCTTATAGGACTTCGTTCTGTAAATTATTTTAGCTTACCATAGCTGAGGAATCTTGCTAAGTGACCCAGGGCGGGTCCTGGATCCACTCCTGCCTGTCATGGAATATTATGCTATGGCATATGGTATAATGGAAATAGGTACCTATCTCTCGCTAGACCACCCTTTGTGTACCTACCTATCCTATTACTATATGAAGCCAACCAGCATTCTTGTTTTGCAATTACTTTACTAATAATAAATATTTGTGTTCGTTGTTTTATTTCTTTGTTTATCCGGAGATCCTTTGTATTTATGGAGCAACCAATTTTATTGCACTGAATTAGTTGCCAGTCTGAGAGTGATAATACAAGCCCGTTTATGGGGACTTCTAGATATCTAAGCGAGTGGGGCGTCAATGTTGGAAAAAACAAAAACAAAAAACCGAACAGAAAAATAGGACGTGGTTCTCACTCAATTCGACTGTATGTTTTATTTTTGTATGTTTATTGCGCAATTGCTCCGTCAATTGAGGACCGATTTAGAATTATTTTTTTCGTTTCATGGCGTATACTCCCTAGGCGGTCCCATTATGTCATCAAATCAGTATCTGGAATTGAGAGAACTTCTCACAAATATTCTATAATATTTGAGGAGGATGTGTAATGTGTATGCCTATGCATAACATAACGATTATGGTATTTTCAGTCACAAATCTAGCATTTGCATTCAGAATGTATCATTTAGTGCAGTGGAACTGATGATGAAGACCACAGATGGGTACGGGAACTCATCAATGGCAACTATTCCAAGGGTAGCGATAAGATATCTCGTTTGAGATAGTTGAGCTGAGTTACTATGACAAAGCTTATTTAAAGGTTTAAATATTATATGTATATGTATAGGTACACGATTACTCTCCCGTGACGTGTTGCTTGCGCGAATTTGAAATACTCTATAGGTACTTAGTTTCTTATTATATGAGAAGTGGGACAACATAAAAGTTCAGACGACGCACTGGGCTAGTTGGTAGAGACCCTGGTTACGAAGCTAGCGGTCTTGGGTTCAAATCCGGGTAAGGGCAGATATTTGTGAGATGAGCGGGAATTTTTGTTCCTGAGTCATGGATGTTTTCTATGTATTTAAGTATATATTTCTCTATAAAGTATTTATATCGTTGTCTAGTTCCCATAGTCCAAGCCTAGAGCTTAGTTTGGGATTAGGTCAATTGGTGTGACATTGTCCCTCTTGATATTTATAACAGCATAGTTATTATGAACAGCAACACAAAGTTAATTTGAAATCTAAACACATCTTAGTTGATGTATGTACTTACCTACCTACCTACACTGAAAAAAAAAAGATTTGCTAACATTAGCAAATTTTTTAGCTGCTTGTAACATAACTTGAGTGACTACAAAACTAAGGCCTACTAGTAGCTAAAACTACTTCAGTAAAATAAGTTAAATAACAAAACTAGTTCGTGATGTCTTCCAAATCAGTTTTGCAATATTAACATAGTTTGGTTCCTAAGTATTAAAGTTTGGCTAAACGTCAAGTAGCCAAACTAGTTAAGTAATTATTTTTTTCAGTGTATTTAACATCTTGCCAAGCCTGTGTGGCACCGAGGGTTTATTCACAACAATCACAATCTTGTAAACGATATTTTTTTAGAAAGTAAAATAAATTGTGTGCAAGCATTCAGATCTAGGATTATATCTTAAAAATTAAAACGTAGGGTTACGGCATATCAGTTTCCAGTCACATTAGCCGCGTCGCTGAATCAAAAAGAAGCTCCAAGATGTTCTCTGAGTGTTGCTAATTTGCATGTTCCTCGAGTCTCCCTTGCGCACTTTAGCATCGCGTGATCCGCATGCATTTCACTGGAGACATGTTTTATTAACTCCAGACGATCCGTTTGATGTTGATGTTCACTGAATCGTTACAAGATGTTTGCGTTTTGAAAATCGGCTAGAAGGCAGATAATCCTTCGTAAGAAACAATTTTGAACACATTCTAATTCTTTTACGTTTATTTGCATAAAAAAAGTTAGAATGTTTTGTCAATTCGTTTTGTAAAAGTTTGATTTCCTAATCCTTCTTATTTACAAATGTTGTTAGTTTGATACATTTTTTTTTCTAAATTCTAATGTAACCATATTGAATTGTAATACTTTCTTTTTACAAGGTTAGTAGGCAAATGTATAATAAAAATTAACTGTTAATAATTTGTGTCCGAAACTTAAAACCGCTTCCTACGAGTAGGTACCTAGCACAGTTTATATCTGTCTTATGAATTTGTAAGAAAATATTGTCTAAATAATAACAATATACAAACACTAACTATGTACGTACTACCTACCTACTTAAAACATAAGTATAATTTTCATTGGCCCACACCAATTCCCTATCTAAACACCTGAATATAGAATAATAAAACACGTACAAACTTTCACAGTAAACACATCTAACATGTATGTTATAAAAACCTTTCGTTTCAAATGTGAGGTGACGTGACGTCGACGTGACAGGTTGTGTTGTGGTTACCGCGGTTTTTCGATGCCGGTAGAATATACTAAAGGTGGATATACTTAATAGACGATTTAGTTCGTGTCTTTCGTGTAATTGGCAACACTATTTGTGTCAACAATTAGCAACATTAGCTAGTAAAGGCTTCGCTTAGGTTGTTATAGCATTCGAGTCAAAAAGTGAAAAGCGCTTACATATCTTTGGGTACTCGGACACGGAGGTCTGAGATTCAACACGATAAAACCCTTAGACCGGCCGAACACAGAAAAATATTAAAACGAGTAAAAGAGAAGCATTTATAGGGAAATACATATAAACAAAGAAGATGGCATCTTTATGTTCTATCTCGCTCAGCGTATACGTTTTTTACAAGGCAGGTTTTGTTTTTCACCAAAACTGGTGCCAAGCAATGGAGTGAATTGTTATTTTTAACTGTTTTACTGTGTGTTGTTTGTGTTTATATACCTAGTAATTTGTTTACACCTGCGGGCCTGGTATGGTTGCGTTTATCGCGTGACAAAATATGGATAAAACATCCGTCACTTTTTGACACGTAGGGGAGATGTGTACAAAATGATCCCTCGAGGTAAAATGATTCCCCACCATATCCGAGTTACTGTTAGCGATATCCATCCAAATACCTACTCATTAATCGTATTTCCCGCGACCCAGCCAGTTGTCTCTCCAAGTGTCATGGAGGTGGAGGCACTGAGAGTGGATTTATTAAAAAAAAGTGAGTGTCTAATCTATGGTACGCCTATTTTTAAAGTTTCTTTAATTTCTGTGTGTTTAAAATGATCCCTTAGTAAACTTTTAGAAAACATGACGCAATTAAAAAAATACATAACTACGAATCATAAAAAATAAGTATGCTGTTCCCTAGATATATAAATTCACTATCCTAAACAATTTAAATCTTGTGATTATGTCTTAAACTCTGACGCCAGTAAAGATTTTCCCTTAGGGGGATCATTATGCACACATCTCCCCTATACATATAAAGTACGAGAGTGACGGATGCTTTATCCACATTTTGCCACGTGATAAACGCAATTATACTAGGCCCGCTGTTCCCATTCCAATTGACACCGACTTTAATCATTCAAATCCTACGTTTTTTTTAGGATTTGACTTAGGTACTGTGTCACTTTGTTGTAGTTCCATAGTGGCCTAGAAATGCATTTGGTTGACTGTGGGTACCTACTTACTTTACTCTACTTTATTTTTAAAACTAGGCGAGTTAATCATCATAGTACGACTAGGTTTTATTCCCACGTAAATAGTCCATAAAAATAGGCTTGCATGCACTCCTGTAGCTGGTTTATTAATGTTAGCAAGTTTATCCATAATGAACGAAACATGGCAGCTAAAAGAGCATTTCCGCTAATAATATTTTAGCTAAGGCTTCCACGGTTTAAGGGTACTTTAATTTCTTGAGACATACTTAAGGCATGGATATGTTTTAAAATAAAACTTATAAATGGCTTTTTTATAATATTTTTGTAATTTGAAAACGGTTCTTTCTGAATCTTATTTTCATATAAGTACCTACGATAAAGTCGGTTTGTAAGTTTTATAATGTAACTGTTAAAGGACAATAACTTGATGTTGGTATTATTTTCTAGCGCAACAAAGTAGAAGCTTGCTGCCGGCTAGCCTAAGCCAACTATTACATTCTGAACCATGATCGTACAGCAATCTTTCAAAATCGGGGATCAAATTATAGTGTACATTATTCTGCTTGCCAAAGCAGAGTAATGTAGAATAATTATACAGTGTGTCTGGGGCTTGCAATTAATGGTTCGATAGTGACGTCGCCTTATAATTTTGCCCCTACTTTACATTTTATACGTATTTTTTTGATGTCAAATTGTTCTACGTAGTGTTGTATCAAGTTAGGAAAACAACGCGGACAGAGGTCTCGTCTCTTGTGGCCGCGGCCTGCGCAATTATGTAATTTTCAGGCAAAACGAAGGCTTCCTAGGATGCTTTTATACCCTGCGGCGTCAGACAGCGCCGACTTCTGACAATACAATCTACCAGACACCAAGACAAACACAAACAAAGAGTGTAATTACTTAGTCGTTTCTGAAGTCTACGCTATCAAACAAATAGAACGATAATCACTACAACCGTTGTTTGCGTTGGTTTTCAGGAAGCTCATTCTGTTTGTTACTCCTGAGGGCCCTGCCAAGATGCATTACGCTAACTACAGCGTTTCTATTCGATTCGTTTTTAAACCGCGTCACTGGTAGATGACGTGATACTGGTAGATGGCAGGGCCCTCTGTACATGATGTTATTCTTATTCGGCATCTATTCCTAGTCTGTGTTTTCGCCGTAACTACCGTCTATAGCAGTACTTAGTGATATTTTAAGAACAATTAACTCGTTCCTTTTTCAAACTTCTGTATGAAAAATCGATACTAGGAACGACTCGTGACTCTGAGTGCGGCCGTTTGTTTTCCAGTCAAATAGAATGCTATTGGCAAAATATATGGCCGAAGGACTGGATTCAGCAATAACATGATAAAACGTGCAAGTATCTGAAGTTACACCATTTTTAGGGTCCATAGTCAAACTAGGAACTTATAGTTTCGCCATGTCCGTCCGTCTGTCCGTCCGTCCGTCCGTCCGCAGCCTAGCTCAGAGACCCTTAGTACTAGAAAGCTGGAATGCTATTGTCCGGTTTTTTAGTATCTAAAGTGCGTTCTCCAAGAAAGAGTTGAGAAGACGAGTTGATTCAGAACAAGTAACGTTCACTATATTATTTTAAAATTAAACGTGAGACCGTATTCTGCCAGCCTTCATTGTGTTTCCGTAATCGTTATACGATCGATCGAGTGAGATTTGTAAACTCATCCAGGCTTTTTTGTGCAGTTGGGGTTTCGTATTAATTTTTCCTTTGCCCATTGTTTACAAGTATAACAAAGATGAATCGTTATTTTGAAAAAAAAGGTTCAAACGTTTAATGAAAATAGCTTTCTCCAAAATTGTTACGGTTTATTATGTGACTGACTGCCGGTAGTTGCAACGTCAGATCAATGTATTAGGGTCAATTCGAATCGGATATCTATAATTTTATAAATATCTTTATACCTTAATTTATAAACGTCAAACTCTATTATTGTCAGTACATGTTAATAAAATGCTCTTTAAAGGTATTTAAAATAAGAGAACATATCCGAATTGGCCCTATTGTCTACTTAGGTACCTATCTATTCGTAGTCATATAGAATTAGGCAAGTAAACAATAATTATTAATAATTATTTTAAACTAACTAACGACATTATTATAACTCCCCAAGTGCATGAAAATATCAAACAGGCATCTAAATATTTCGATTTAACCTAACTGGTCCTTTTTAGGGTTCCGTACATCAAAAGGAAAAAGGAACTCTTATAGGTTCATTTTGTTCTCCGTTCGTCCGTCCGTCTGTCCATCTGTCTGTCAAGACCCTTTATCTCGGGAACGTGTGGAGGTATCGAGTTGAAATTAAAATCATAATAAAAAGGTCAGTCCCTTGAAGCTGGGAAAAAAATCTAACTTCTAGTTTAATATGCTGCCGTCCTACAAAAAAAGGCCTCTAACTGCACAGGGTTGTGATTCTCTCAACAAGCAAAGCTGATCGTTCGCTCGAGTGAAGGTCCAAGCGGCGAGTTTAAGTAGTCCCGACAGAGCGAACAAAACACATTTTAGCGCGTGTATTCAATTTGGCAGTATGACTTCTCGAACGTATAAGGCAGCCTAATTGACAATGCACGCACTAAAATGAGTTTTTTGGGTCGGACGGGACTACTTAAACTCGCCGCTTTTATTCGCTCGTCCGTCCGACCGCCCTCGTTTTTTGAGAGAATAACACACCAGTAATAGTACTATAAGCATTTTAAATTTCATATGGTCATCAATAGAGTATAGAATGCTTTGACTACTACATTGCACATAGCAGCCTTCTTTGATAGGACGGAAGTGTGGGTGGTTTGTGGGTGGTTTCATGAAAATCGGTTAGTCCGTTACACTGATATGACGAGGGATAAAGAAGGCCATAGTTAGGCCGTAGTAATAACTGTACGGACAAAAATTGCAGAGCGATTTTATTTTAGTCATATATCCTTACATTAAAATTTTATAAAAATGTACTTATAGGTAGGTACCTACTTGATAAAAAGTAAATCAAAGCTGTCCCCTAAATGTCTTCAGGCAAACATCAGACGTAACGTATCATCTAAAGTACAATTTAGCGGGCGCTCAACTTTGGAGAACTGTTCTGTTATCCGAATTTCCGTTAATGTAACTATTTAGAGCCGTGGAATACCAACTTTTGGACCACGCGCAACAATATTTTATTCAACATCTTTCAGCACTATCAAAAAGTGCATTTATACGTTGTATGACTATAGGTACCTAGTAAAGATGGGCCGACTACGGATTTTGCCGACTGGCCAGTCGGCCGACTAATCGGTTTTCAATTTGCCGATTAATCGGCCGACTAGTCGGCAATGCCGATCGTAGTATTATGCTAAGTTTGGGTGAAATCGGAAACGTTCGTTTCGCTTCGTCCGTCGCGCTTTGTTACCTACCCCTACCATTTTTTGACCAGTTTTGTTAACGTTTTTTCTGCACGACAAAAAAAACAGCTAGAACCCCAGTTATAGTATTAAAATGAACTACTTAGTGCTTTTTATAACTATGTCGAAAAGAAAATCGCCATTTTTTGACGATATTTCCTATAGGCAATAAAGTGCCGAATATTCGGCATTTTTTGCCGACTAGTCGCCGATTAATCGCCGATTAATCACCGACTAGAAATTATGCCGAATAGTCGGCTTTCCCGACTAATCGTCGACTAGTCGGCCCATCTCTAGTACCTAAGTAATTCGTTTCGAATATTAAGATAAGCATTTTAGCATAGGTACATACATATAAGTACTTTTACATACATATAAGTACGTTCGCGTAGATTTAGAGTATCTTTGTTCCCTTTTATATTTTCCGGGATGAAAAGTAGCCTATATGAGCTATCTCCATTTCAAATTTCATCCAAATCCGTCCAGCCGTTCTACGTGAAGGAGTACCAAACCAACACGCACACACATGCGTACGCGCACACGCACACGCACACGCACACGCACACGCACACGCATACGCACATGCACACGCACACGCGATTTTAGTAGTGCCTTCAATTCTGTAGATTTCAATATTCTTCTAGCCATCCTCAAGAACCTAAATTTTTCTTCTTCAACCCTTAGTTGGTTTGAGTCATACCTCCTTGATAGACGCCAGCGCATTAGGATGGATGATAAGCATTCAGATTGGAATGTTCTCACTGCTGGTGTCCCCCAGGGAGCTGTACTCTCTCCTCTTCTTTTCTCTATCTTCATAAATGGTATAACGACCTCTCTTCTATCTTCTTACCACCTATACGCTGATGATTTGCAAATTTATGCGGGGGCGAGTTTTGATGACTTCCCTTCCCTAATTGACCTTATGAATGTTGATCTTGCCACGATTCAGGAGTGGGCCACTAACTTTGGACTAAAGGTTAACGCAAAGAAATCGCAGGCTATTGTTGTTGGAAGCCCGCACTTCATCTCGAAGCTGTCTGACCTTGTGATGCCCAATTTGATTTTTGACGGAACTATAATTCCATTTTCTTCTACAGTGAGGAATTTGGGTATCACAATGGATCAGACACTTTCCTGGTCTGCTCAGGTTACCGAAGTCAGTCGCAAGCTCTTCGCTTCACTTCATTCTCTCAGGCGCCTGCAGAATTTTCTTCCTCAACAAACCAAGATAACTTTAGCGCAATCTCTCCTTCTCCCACTCTTAGACTACGGTGACGTTGCTTACATGGACCTCTCAGAACAGCTGCTCGATAAACTTGAGAGACTCCAAAACGTGTGCATTCGATACATTTTTGGTCTGCGCAAATACGATCATGTCTCCCACTTCCGTGCACAGCTAAACTGGTTACCCATTCGTTTTCGCCGAAATGTTCACATCCTGACGTTGCTTTTTAACACTCTTTTTAACCCTCGTTCTCCCTTCTATCTTTCTGAGAGGTTTGGATTTATGGCCTCCGGTTCCCAAAACCGGTTGCGCTCGAAGGCCAATCTCACACTCGCTTTCCCGTCTCACAAATCCAAGTCCTATACTAAATCCTTTTCAGTGCACTCTGTCAGGTTATGGAATCGGCTGCCGGCCGGCATTAGACAATCACAATCAGTTGATTCGTTAAAAGACAAATTGAAGAAGTTCTGGCTTGACACTAGCTCCTAAATATTGTATCAACTGTCCTCTACATAAGTACAGTTTATATTTAGTTTATGTAAGTTTAAGTATGTATATAGATGCATAAATATAGTATATTTCTATATCTATTTATGTAGATATTTGAATGTATTTATTTTTTATAGTTAGTTAGGTTTTATTGGTCAGTTTAATTTTTATGCTCTTTTCCTAAATTAAGTTGTACACTTGCCTACTTGATGCACAACCTTCACTTCTCTCAATCTCTCAAGGGTTAGCTGGAAGAGATCCCTTAAAGGGATAAGTTCGCCTTTGTACATTTTTATTTTTTTATTTTATCTTCATTGTATTGTTTTTGTTTTGTACAATAAAGAGTTTACATACATACATACATACATACACACGCACACGCACACGCACACGCACACGCACACGCACACGCACACGTGCACACACACACACACACACACACAAACTTTAGCATTTATAATAGGATTAGTAGGATTCTATAAGAATTTGAATAGGTAGCTAAATTATTTTCAAATGATTTTATTTATTCGTAGTCAGAACCCTTCCAACAAGAAACGAATTATTCAAATATCTTGTGACATAAACGAACAGTCGCTAAGGATAGCCTCCTCCTTTTGTGAAGTCTTTTTTTTATAATAGTGGGAGGCAGACGACCAGTGGCCCGTTTCACGAAGCTACAAGTTACAAATTACAAGCGGAACTCACTTTCTAGCAAAAGGAGTTAGAAAGAGACTTCCGCTTGTAATTTGTAACTTGTTGCTTTGTGAAACGGGCCTCAGGCGGCCCGTGATGGTAAGTGATCCTGATCACCGTCGCCCATGGACACATGAAACACCCTATTTACGTTTCTTTCCTTATTAATTTAGTATTTATCGAAATATATCTCATAAGTAAGTATGTAAAATAAAATAAACTTATTTCTCCTCAAATCGTGGTGTTGCTATATATTTTTTTAAACCTACCGGTTTCGACTTCTGCAGACTTAGCGCGGCCAGACTTTATTAGGGATGGATACCACATTGTACTTGAAGGCAAGAAAATCACTTTTGAGCAAATTCTTTTATCAACACAATTACAATTTCTCTGTGTCTTGTTCTTTTTGTGTCTATGTATGTAGTGTGATTTTGTATTGTTGCGAATAAATGTCTCTTTATCTTTATCTGTATCTTTAAAAAGAGTAAGGTAAGATGGAAAGTGAATAGCGCGCTATGCTTTTCATTCGGTTTTTCATGGGTTTTTCTTTCGGTCATTCATTTCTCGAGCGCTTGGGCCTTGCTTGGGCCGCTTGGTCACAAAGACTACCTATACCGGTACCTATTTTGTATACGGGGTATTATAATCGTAACTCTCTGAACTTTTTTCTGATTTTAGTACATGCCGCCATCTAGTTCGTGTCAACGGCACTAATTCTTTGCGTATGTGTGTGTAGGTGTTTATTATTCTCCGTCAGCAACAGATGGCGCTACCGACTCCACTGTCAGAATGCAGCATACCCTTACCCTTATATTATCTGTGTAATGCAGGTTGTCAGATTGACATGCAGGCAGGGCAGTTATAATCTGTTGTCAGATTATGCTGTTATAGCTACATTTTGTTTGACTTTTATTGTAATGAACTTTATAATATAAATAAAGCAATATAATGATAGTATGCTTTAGAGTTTAAGTAACGGTAGAACTATCAACATGTGTGACAGCGATGAAGGCGGCGGGGAAGGTTACGGCGCGAATTTGACCGGTTTTCTGTTCGGTAACATCGATGAAAGAGGTCAGCTGGAAGACGATGGACTCCTCGATGGGGAATCCAAGCGAATGCTGTCGTCGCTCACTCGGCTCGGGCTCGGCTCTATGCTCTCTGAAGTACTCGATCCAGAAGAAGTTGTCAAGGAGGAGGAAGAAAATGGTACATAATAGTTAGAGTTGTTAAAGCTCAACATAAGCTTTTCCTGTGTGATTGATGTATAGTTAGATGATTTAGTGCATTTTTTCTGTAAGTAATTGGTAGTGAATTTTGATAAAATTACAATTTTGCTCCGCATATGGCTAAAAAGTCAGCGATGCGAAACGTAATGTTAACAATTTTGGAAATATAATTTATTTTGTAACATTCTAGTCAATTAACCCCCATCAAATGGTCGAATTTTAATTACCAACTGTTTTCTTGGTCCTAATTTTCATAAGTTAGTTTTTTTTCTTAAAAAGTCTTTTAACTTTCCTGTATTGTTATAAAAAACACCTAACCTAACCTAACCTAACCAAAACAAAAGGGTTTCAAAAAAAGGTTTCTAAATTTTGAATTATTGGACAAGTGAAACAGTTTGGAAACAAAACTTCAGACTTGTGATAGGATACCGTCAAATAAAATTTATTTAGTGTTAGTGAAAAGCAAAAAAAAATAAACAAATAACTAACTTACAAATATTTTTTTACAAGAAATTTTCATAGTTTGTATTAACATAGTACAAACCAAATAAAAACTAGCTAATATGTATAATATCATTTGAAGTTACTCATCATTGTGTAATTGTTAAACCAAATTCACAACCAAGTGGTAGTGCATTAAGTTTCCAAATGCAAATTGTTGGTGATAGTGCAAAACAATGTGAGTTTGAAAAAAAATTCAGTTGCAATGTCACTTTAATTGAAAATGTTATTATACCTTATTAAATTAATTATTAGCCATGCAGAATTTCACTATTACCAACAAAATGTATTTTAGACCACATGCATGAACGTCATTTAAACTACTAATAAATGTTTTTAAAATGTTTCATGTCACTTAAGTCTCAGTAAACATTATTTGATTCCAGATTACACAGTAAAAAGTCCATCTGCTGTTGATTTTTTTGACATTGAAGATGCGGCGGATGATATTCAAGTAAGATCTGAATACACAAACGTGGTGCTTCTGTTGCTGTTACTAACATATACACCGACTATCAGGATGGATAGCACATGTTGTTCACGACCTGTTTGTTGTTCAAATATCCATAATATTCTAAGTTTGTACAGTATGGGGCACTTAGAAGATGCTTGGGGGTTCTCTCTCACTCGCTATTAATAGTTGTGTATGAGAGTGAGTGAGAGACAACTACAAACCTGAAGCACCTTTTAAAAGCTATCACACTGTACTGACATGCGAAGCAACAAGTGAGAAAATAAAAGATGTGCTAGACACTCTGCAAGAACTCTTTCCATTTCAGGATTCATTTGTAATGATGCATTAATTGGTATGAAAGTCATAACTATTCAACATACTGAATGAGTTGATATCTTACTTAACTACCCCATGATAGAGTTCATCAAATCTTCGTTTACTATTTGAGACATTGGTCTAAGACTAAGACCAATGTCTCAAGTAAAAACAAGGTTTCCCTATCACTTAGACTTTAAGCATGATTTACAGTCTTATAATTTCTATATTACACCTAACATCAATAGAGGCACTGGTAAAACAAAACCATTGTTATTATTGCACTCTGTGTTTTATTTGTAAATCTGCATTTCAATTTGGTTTTGTGGGATTTTTGTGTTGTAAGTATTCAATAACACATTTTTTTTTTTAATGTTCCTTTTGGTTCTATGACAAAAGCAGACATTATTCATAGTCATGTGTTTTACTGTAAGTTATTAATGTGGTTTGCTGTGCATCATTTGTTTATAAGTCCTTTTTGCACTTTTATCTTTAATGTTGGGAATCCATTATGACTTTACTAACTTCACATCTTTGCTTCTGTGCTTCTGTGTAATCTAATTTTATTTCAAAACCGTGTTCTAACAATAATTTATGTTAATATTAGGAGACAAACACTAGCACTAACCAGGATGCACAATTGGAAAAAAAGACGGAAGTTAATATGAAATCTGAACCAATGGATACTTCAGAAAGTGTAGTTTTGCACTCTGAAGTAGATGTTAAAAGCGATTGTCCACAGAGTGAATTGAAAGATGATAAAGATTGGAAGGATGATGGGTATTTCCAGCAAGACGAGCAGCGGCCTAATGATGATGGATATGAAGGGGACATGGAAGGTGACGGGGGGCTCATGCCACCACCAACAAGTATTCCGTAAGTTGATAAACAATATTATGTAACTTATGAATTTTTCAAGAATATATTTTTGTCTAAGTTATGTTGTACTAAAAATACACGCATTGCTCAGATGCCTCGCACAACTTTGATGGAAATTTAGCCAACATTTGTCTCATTCTGATGCAAAAAAGGTGCACAAAAACTTTTGGGCCAATCCAAGTGTCCCATCCTTGTGTTTTGTTTGTCAGTTATCTTTTTAATATAATAATATAATATTGATTGTATTTATAACAGTGACAGAACGCTAAAGCACCAAACCTCAACGGAGTCACAAAAAAAACTAGAAACTCCTCTAGCTGCAATGCTACCATCGAAATATGCAAATACTAATGTCACTGAACTGTTTCCTGACTTTCGACCAGATAAGGTATGCTATTATTTTCTCTTAACCTCTACCTTGTCTGCTAAGCAACAGTTTTCGTATTATTATTGGTTGTGTTCATATGAAATTAATAGCATATGGGCATACTATGTTAGTCCTCAGGGTTGGTAACGCATTGGCAGTCTATGTCCGTTTCAAGATAAGTCAAAATAAATGTCAACCCATGGAAAACTGACATTTTTAACGCATCTTAAGATGGGTATCATAGTCAAGATAAGTTAATTAAAACAGCCCTTAGGCAATCCTAAGGTTGCAATCAGTCTTGGGATTGTAGTCTTGAGAATGCAAAAGTCTATGGACCTCAGATGCCACTTTCCATTAGGTGACCTGTATACTCGTTTACCTTATCCTTGCCATAAAAAAATATATTTACAATATTGGGATTACAATTAGGTCCTACTATTCACCCGGCTATTTGGACCGGGGAAGCTATCAAGCCTGCCCCAGATATGGCGCGGTGTGAAGAAGCGCCGGCGCCGCAGGCGCAGCGGCAGCACCGGCAGTGACACTCCGACGCAGACGGATTATGAGCCACAGTATGCTAGCGACGATGAGGAGAAGTTCCTAAGGTAACTACAGGCCTAAAATTACCCAGGAGTAGCCTTTATTTGGGGATCCCTCCGTTTTACCGACATATATTTGATCGAATTCATCGAAAGTTAATTTTTGCTGAAACCTTCTTGTTTTTAGGTTATCTCAAGCACGTAATTATAACTCGTGCGGCCCTAATATGGCTGCATTGTATCGCACGACAAAGTGTGGATAAGGCATCCGTCACCTTCTGACGCGTAAATAAGTACGAGAGTGACGAATGCTTTATCCACATTCGATATAGACGCAGCCATAGTAGACCCGGTGCACGTGTATATGCCTGTCGTTGAAATGAAAATTCGGCGAAGTAAAACATTGTATGATATTAGTGTCAAGGGAGGAGGGAGGAGGAGGAGGAGGAGGTGTGGTGTGTGTTCTTATTGATGCCCCTCAGCTCCTGCCAGTTTCTAGCTTATGACAAAAAGTAATTAAATATAATTTAGAGGTCAATCACACTGAGTCTAAACTCGAGCTGAACTTGCAACCCTATTGCCAAGTAATGAGGCTATTGTAGGGCTTATCCTTCACGTCACGTCACCAAGTCTACCCCCAATTCTTGTCTTGTTTGACGTGGGTGGGTGGTCTTCACGCCTACTAAAAACGTCATTTGATGAACTGATTGGTGCCGAGAACAACGCAGACTACTGCTTGAATTGTAAATGCATTTGATGTTTTTTGTAGACCAATGGAAGAAAACCAGCAATCGAATTCAGACAGTAATAATCAAAATTCAGGTGATAAGTCCCAAAGACCGACGCCGGCGCATTGGCGTTTCGGTCCCGCGCAGGTCTGGTACGACATGCTCAACGTGCCCGAGACGGGGGAAGGGTTTGACTACGGATTTAAAGTTAAGGTACTTTATTGTTATGTAATACTACTTTTTGTCCAATTCCGTCCCATTGAGATAAGAAGAATATAGAACTTTGGTCCTCCTACTACCCCTATGTAACAATACATAGACGATCCGTTGCTATATTATTGACGTCCTTCCTGGAAATACCTTAACAAACAAAGATCCGAGTGATCCTCTTGGATCAATCCCATATTAAAGCTAAGAGATGGCCTGGTTTCTCCTTAGTTGATCGTGTTATTTACTTGCTATAAAAAATCGATATCCCTATCCAGGCTCCATCTCCTGAACGCGATACAGAACTTAAAGAAAAAGACGATGAGAGCGGAACTGACCGACCCGAAGACACTGACAGCCCTGACAGTGGGTTCCCTGAGGACTCGTTCCTGATGTTGTCACAGCTCCAATGGGAAGACGACGTTATTTGGGACGGCAGTGAAATCAAACATAAGGTAAAGTGTCTTCAAGTAAAAATAAAACTATGAACATTATTGTGGTTCACTATAAGAATGTTCATGTGAAGTTAAAAATCACAGTGCAATATTTTTCCACCCATTATGCCTGTTCCTAGCATTGCTTACCGACTTGCCAGATACAAGATTCTTCTTTTTAATTATTTGAAAGCTACAGTAGCTACTTTACTGACCTTAACTTACCACCCTAACTTGTATACTTACGAATTATAAGGGTAAGTCATACTAAAGCGCGGACGCCGACGACGAAGAATATCGTAAATTGACCTTTTCTGTAGGGTGCCGTATTACAATAGGTTGCTTTTGTAAAATAAGCTGCTTGTGTTATTTGTTTACTTGTTCATGTAAATTTAATTTAGTACTTGTTTAATTTAGCATTGTAAGCTATTTGGTGTCCTACTGTTATGTCTACATAGTATTTTCATGAATAAATAAATAAATAGGGAAAAGGTTTACATTCCATGATGCCGGCGGTCAATGTACGGAATTCTTTGTCAGTCGGCTTTCAACATCAACATTTGAATGATTAATTTCAGGTGCTAGCGCGTTTAAACAGTAAGAGCAATGCGGCCGGCTGGGTCCCGACGTCGGTCAGTCGCACGGCGCAGCAGTTCTCGCACCCGCGCCCGCAGGCGCCGGCGCCCTTACAGCCGAAGCCGTAAGGACTTTGTGCTATTGAGTATAGAGGTTGTAATTGACTGCTGGGGCCGTATCATGAGGGTTTTAATCCTGCTAGATTCCAGTCAGTGAAAGGGGCAGCATATGTTCCTTTCGCTGCTTGAAAATTGACCCGTTTTGACAGATCATACGGCATCTGCTAATTTTGGGACCCAAGGAAAAGGTTTGCTAGTGTTTACCTTGAAGTATTCTGATGTACTTAGTCCATTGGCAGCATCTCTCTGGAAACTCCAGCAGCATCTACAATTTTATTACTAACAGGAGAGAGGGTTGTATCTCGGTAATCGAGATAATCGTAAATATGACATCAGTAATGAACAAATTTCTAGACGCTGTAAAGAAAAGACTGTAATTCAATATTAATTTTATTGAAATATCAGATCAACATCAACAACTACTACCGCACAACCCGGTTCCGCATCAGCGGATGGCGAAGACAACACCTGGTACAGTATCTTCCCCGTGGAGAATGAGGAGCTGGTGTACGGGACCTGGGAAGATGAGGTCATTTGGGACGCTGAAAACATGCCCGAGATACCCAAACCGAAAATACTAACTCTTGATCCTAATGATGAGAATATCATTCTTGGCATACCTGATGATGTTGATCCATCGAAGATTACCAGAGGTAAGTGAGTCACATAAACTGCAATAGCTCCTAAAAAGCATAACAGCGTATAAGTGAGAGAGAAGTACATTATATACATCGTTTTAGGAACTATTGCACTGTCCTTATACCTAACAGAAACATAAATTCGATATCGAATCTTTATAGTAGGAAATAAAGGAACCTTTCACTAAGGGCCATCTTAATTATAAAATTTTGGGTAATATGCCTTTTTTAAAACAAGTTGAATTAGGTAGACATCAAGGCATGGAATCTTGACATTTCTGACGAATCTTAAGACGAATATCATAACGATTAGATTATCATTACGGCCCAAAATGTGTTAAGTCTCCGGTTCCTATATTCAAAACGCGGATAGATAAGGCCTACTTTAGATTAATATTTGACACATTTTGTATTGTTAAATGTCAAAATTTAATCCGAAGTAAGCCTTATCTGTCCGCGGGTTTGAATATAGGAACCCGACATTAGTCATATTGCCCTCGTAAATATTTTTTGGATATTATCAGAATTAATACCAAATCTACATAATGGTCAACTTGTTTTTACCACTAACTATAACGCAAAAACACTATCTGTTTAACTAACTTCACCAAACACGCGCAATATTGCATCTGTCTGTTCAGAGAGAGGCCCTCAACCGAAGGTAAAGATTCCCCACCCGCACGTGAAGAAGTCCAAGATATTGCTGGGCAAGGCTGGCGTCATTAACGTGTTGCAGGAGGACGCGCCGCCGCCGCCTCCTAAGTCCCCAGATAGAGATCCGTTCAATATCTCTAATGACGTGTAAGTGTTCAATAATACTGACGTAAGTGTTAAAACATGCTGACGTATTGGTCTTCTTTAAGTAAGTTATAAATAAAATATTATGTACTTATTTGCATAAAGTTTATATAAGTGCTGATTACCCATGACCGGCGTGTTCTTATAGAACGATAGTCGTTTATTTGTTCCCAATTTAACCCTTAAATGCATGATGTAGGATGCATACTACATAACAAAATTCGAAAATGTTTACCTATAATCAGCACACTCGTGTAATAGAAATTTTAAGCACCTAAAAAACTTAAATTATGCATTTAAGGGTTAAAGTTTAACGCAACTACAAACATCGATTTTTCCGCTTTCATTCTAACTTTTCTCACAGCTTCTACCAACCGAAATCCCAAAACCCTCGTCTTAAAGTGGGTTGCGGTCAGCTGATTCAGCACAGCACCCCGGTGGTAGAGCTCAGGGCTCCGTTCATGCAGACGCACATGGGGCCGGCGCGCCTCCGGGCCTTCCACCGGCCCGCCATACGGAAACTATCCTACGGGCCTCTGGCGGCGCCCGGCCCGCACCCTGTACAGCCTTTGATCAAGCATATCAAGAAAAAGGCCAAGGTACGGTATGATTCCACGTGGTTAAATGTTGAAGCATGGAGAAATCTCGAGGTATGCGTTCTAAATGGTACAACAGGTGCTATGTGTAGACCAGGGATGTTATGGAGGTGGTTTTATCGTACGGTTTTTGATTTGGAGTCGGGGCGGGACCAAAATCGGAGGCGGAGGCAAAAGACATGTGTTTGTTACTGTTAATTAAAGCTCGAATGCACAAAATAAAAGCAAGTGACCGATCCCAAATGCGAAACAACAAGTGCAAGAATAATCGATAGAAAGCACGTGGAGAGGTCCTCCGCGTGACAAGCATAAACTTGTCCATACGCGCTGACCGCGGCTGCCACCGCCGCTGCTCTTCGACTTCCGATTATAACCTTCGTTTTAAGTGTCTGAGCCGAGGTCGCAATCGTAAGTGTAATATCCAGTGATCGGCACGACCCGTGCCACATGGTGTCAATGATCTCTATCATTATGTTAATATGGATATTCTAAACGCAAACAATAGAAAACACGATGGTGACCTTCGACAGCCAGGTAGTAGTAGCCAGGTAGGGAAAGGGGTTTTTATGCACTTCAAATGATTATATTTTAACACTTACATATTTTATATGAGTGCACGTAATATTTTACGCAGTATAAAATAAAACCAAAGTTTATCAATATTTTCTTTAATGAAAAATGATAAATTTAATGAGTTTATTAAATATTCTGATTTCTATTTACAAATAACTCTTAATTTTTGCGAATCAAGTCATGTCCATATTATTATTTCCTCTTTGAATCCCGCGGTGTGGCACGGGTCGTGCCGATCACTGGTAATATCAATCAAAACTTCCAACTTTTCGGAATCGGATTCGAATCTCCGTAAAATCCCTAGTAGACGTTGGCGAACACCACAGCGCCATAAGTCGAACACAGCTAAAATCCACCTAAAATACATACCATCAGTAACACAGTTAATTGAGCATTTGTTAATCTTGCCTACAATACTGTACAATAATGCTCACTATTGGTCAGTGAACTGTAATGCTGTTATAGTCCCGCTATACTGCGTTGACAGCTGTCAGATCGGGCATCTTAGCATGACGCGACTATATTAAACCAGTGTTTTAAAAGGAATTAACGTCCTTAAAACAAGAACACATATTGTGTTAACATCGCGACAGTTTATAACAAATGTATTACGTTTCATACAACTTCCTTTATCTTTCTCGTAGCAACGCGAGGCTGAACGTCTTGCTTCAGGCGGTGGCGATGTGTTCTTCATGCGAACGCCCGAAGACCTGAGCGGCCGCGACGGTGAACTGGTCATCGTCGAGTTCTGCGAGGAGCACCCACCGCTCATCAGCCAGGTCGGCATGAGCACCAAAATCAAGAACTACTACAAGCGGACCGCCACCAAGGTCAGTGATAGCTTAGTGAAAACAGACTAGCCGACATGCCAAGTTCTAAGGTGCTGCGAATTTAACTATACTCGAAACTGTAATTAAAGACCAACGTGGGTTGCCACTAAAAAAAAATATATTTGCCTTAGTATATTTCCACTTTTTAAAAGACCGCACTAAGAATCTTTATTTGTAGGTAGTTTTAAACCTTCGATTTAAATAAACAAGTTAATTCAAGTTACTTACACAAATATAAGATGGCTTATTAAATATTTAACCATAGAAGATTTTTGGTAGCAAAACTGTTATTTCACTTGTAATACTTCAGGTATTTATAACATTTGGTACGATAAATAAACAATAGTTGTAAACAACGTTAGATGCAATTTAAATATTACATACGTTTAGCTATTCGACAAAATAACAGGATAAAAGTATGTAGCTCACTTTATAATGACAATCATCGGGCATTTTACCAGCAATGACACCATGGGGTCCATGGGTAACTGTCAAGTTTAAATCAAGCATAAGTGTAAGGCATCCGAATTTAGCTTGTCATTTTGTTTTAGCTGATAAAAAAATCGCCATTGAACACACACACCCGCCATTTAATGACTTAACGCACTAAGTAGGTATATGAGAAAATATTTGTTTTGGGATATTTTAATGTTTTGAATATCGGGTAGAAAAAACATTGAATGCATATTCCCTATTGTTAAATATAACTTTTGATTATGAAAATGTTAGAATTATCTACAAATATTTACAACAAGTTGATTATCAATGCAAAAAGGTTGGCTAACTCTGAAATGTTCGATGGACACTGACATAAGTGACTTTGACACTTATGACAGTGACGTATCTGTCGTAGTTTTTTTGGTCTTAAATTAGAATTTCGAGTATACTGTAGTGCTATCCCTGTCACTAGCAGGAACTTTGCAGGTATTGGCCATTTTTTGTGAATCAACAGTGTTAGCTTTTTCCAGGAGTCCATGCGCGTTATTATTATCTGCCCCTGCAAAAAGGGTGCAGGTTTTCTGCCTGCTACCTACACAAAATTTAGGCATTATTTGCAATCGAATTTTGCGAAGATGCAATTTTTCTATAACTTACTTTAGCTAAAGATAGGTTCATTAATAGAGATTTTAGTAGATTTGAGATCGTTCCTAATTCTCTGGATGTAACCTGAGGAAAAAAGATAATTTCCTCATTTTTAAGTCAAATTGTTTTGTAGATTATTTATAGAAACAATTATATCATAGTGTTTGCATTGCTGTGTTTCGGTGTGGGGACAGGACAACCGGTAAAATTACTTCCATAGAGCATTCCATCTTATTCCTTACGGTTGGCAACGCATTTGCGGTCTTAGGATCGCAGTATTAAGTTGTCTTGAGAATTCAAATGTCTGGGTCACAGATCCCACTTATCGTCAAGTCTCAAGTGGCCTTTGTGCCTATGCCATAAAAAAACCTTAAGTGAAAACAAATCTTGATTTTCAGGATAGTGGACCCAAACCCCTAAAGTATGGCGAAGTGGCGTACGCGCATACGTCTCCGTTCCTCGGGATCCTGCCGCCCGGCGCCACGCAGCCGGTGGTCGAGAACAATATGTACCGGGCACCGATCTACGAGCACTCGCTGCCGATCACTGACTTCCTTATCATACGTACTAGGTAAGTTAAGGGGACAAAACGTGAAAAAAACGGTCAACTTTAACCTACTTAAAATGTATATTTGTAATTGTTGAGTAGGTACTTATAGCGAGAAGTTAATGTATCGAGTGTCTGTCTACCGATGAACACTTCTGTCAAATCTTTGAGCTGGCCCCCACGATACAGGCTTGCCTAGTGTGGGGACTAGTAGGTATTCCTTCGGTCCTTGTACCTGTAGTCTGTCAGAGATATGTACCTATCCTAAGATTTTGATAATGTTCTTTTTTTTTCAAGTGCGAGTCGTACTCGGGCACCGAGGGTTCCGTACCGCCGCATAGTAGGTATTATTATATTCCAATCTGATTTCGATTGCGAATCGAATCAGCCTGAGCCCAACTCACACTTGACAGTTTTTAGTTATTTTTTGTTTTTCTTCAGGGATATAATTTACTGTAGATTGAATATTCAGAACAAGTGAAGCCCTAAACAGTAGTACGCGGGCGCGGGTCTGGTGGTTTTTCTTGTTAGGATCCGCGTTCGTCCCGCGCACGCCGGTTGTGTGTAATCGTTCATATAGATATAGGCGAATAGACACGCTATAGTCCCGACCCGACCCGCGCCCGCGTTCAGTGCGTTTTGCGCTTTAAATTTGTTTAGTGACATCATTGAACTATGAATTCGTACACTTTTCGGTCAGAAACACAGGAAATATTAAGCTGATTCGTACCTTGTAAGGCCCACCATACAACAAACGGAGTTTTTTGTGAGTGGGACGTTTGAATCTATCAGCAAGGCCATAAAGTACAATTACGTTTGTTCGATAATGCCATATTCAGTTTATGAAGATAGGAAAATAAACTTTATTTCTATTGCGATACAGATCAAATTAAATTGCTTTGATTATGTACATCCTAGTGCACAGTGGCCCTTACGAGGTTATGACACTGATTAAATTCTGGTTGCAGGCAAGCATACTACGTTCGCGAGATTGACGCCATTTATGTGGCGGGCCAGGAATGTCCGCTTTACGAAGTACCTGGACCAAACTCCAAAAGGGCTAATAATTTTGTACGAGACTTTTTACAGGTATGCCTCTTTATAAATGGTTTAATTTCTAACAAGTAACTTATTAATTCTGAGAGGTGGTTTAAACGTCAAGACGATAGTGGGATTTTCGAATAATTTTCGAGAACGCCGATCAGCGTCTCATTTTACTTAGTATGGATTCCACGGACGCCGATTGGCGTCAAGTTTGAGGACGCTTGGCAGGAAAAAGTTAAAAAGTCATAGATTTGGGCGTCTGAAGAGCTTAGATGTCAAAAATACTTACACTAGTAAGTATTAAACATAAAATAATGCAGTAATTAAACGTCATTATTCATTTTAGGTTTATATTTATCGATTGTTCTGGAAATCGCGTGACAGCCCCCGTCGCATCAAAATGGACGACATAAAGAGAGCTTTTCCGTCCCATTCTGAAAGTTCAATAAGAAAACGTCTGAAGCTTTGTGCAGACTTCAAGCGCACGGGACTTGACTCTAACTGGTAAGTAACCAATTTTATTTATTATTTTTAGCATAAGTTTAAAATCATGTCAGTCGAACAATTTGGTTTTAGAACCCCATAGAACTATAAGTAACGTAATATATAAATTCGTCAGTATATTGCGGTATATTGGATGAGAAGATATTGCTTAGCTTCCCGAACGCTGCCCAACTGAGCTATATTCGACGATTTCTTGAAGTTCGGCCTACGTAACAGGACAGTATGTCCCAGGCAAACATAATGGTCAACAACTTCTAGCTCTAAGCCTTTGATTATTACGGGAGTTGGGTGTTCGATGATCTTTGTGTTGACCATGACCATCTCGTTCGAAGGGTTCGCTGCAGCGCTCAAGTTTTCCATGGTTTCAATCATAAATACAATGTCATGTATTTTGGTATACAATTGGAAATTTCATTAATTTCACTACATATCAAGAAAAACAAAAGAATGCGATGTTGCCAAGTACAGCTTTTCAAAGACGGCTCAAATTTTTTAGAATTTAGCACTATTTGTAATGTTTTCAAGGTGGGTCATCAAGCCAGAGTTCCGCTTGCCATCGGAAGAAGAAATTCGAGCCATGGTCTCCCCGGAACAGTGTTGCTCGTACTTTAGCATGGCGTCCGCGGAGCAGAGACTGAAGGACGCCGGGTACGGAGAGAAGTTCATATTCACGCCGCAGGAAGACGATGATGAGGAAATGCAAATGAAAATGGAAGACGAGGTAATATAAAAGCTTAATGTACACTGACACTTAGTGTTGATAAAGACTCAAGTCCTTGGAGTCTCCAATTCTAAGACTCGACTTAGTTTTTTAGACTCTAGTCATTGAATCGAAGCTCGAGTTCTTTTAATCTTGGGAGGGACTTGAGTCTTCTGTAGTCTTCTATAGAGACTCAGTTTTCTATAGAGACTAGAGTCTTCTATAAAGACTCGAGTGTTTTGTTTTAAGATTTAGTTAGTTCCTACTTGTTGTTTAAGATCATTTCATATATTTATTGTATTTATTATGTATTGTATTTATTTCAAACCTTTGAGGAACATGCATGGCATCGTGTCAATTTCATTAGGTATCGTATCTGTTATAGTTTTTTTTCATTTGTGCATCAAAAAGACTCGAGTCCTATAATGAAGACTTGAGTATTTTCTAAAACTTGAGTTGTGATTTCAGGACTCGATAAGACTCGAAAAAGGACTCGACTGACGACTAAAAAGACTCTGAAGCCTTTTAAGCTCAGAGTTCCGTAAAAATGACTCGAGGTCTTGCAATGTAGACTTCAAAAACTCGAGTCGTTATCAACACTACTGACACTTAAATGCAATCATGAAATTATAACTTATACAGAGTCTCTATCCTATTTAGTTAATTCGTATTGTCAATGTTACGATACCTGTTATTTACTTGACAGTAATAGCGGTCAAGTTAAAAACATATACGATAACATGAAAAATGTATCTTATTAACACAGGTCAAAGCCCAATTTTCTGTTTTTGTTTGACGTTGTAGTTTACGATGACTTTAGCGTTATCTTTCACTACCAGTATTGTCACAACCCAACAATTTTTCATATAAATTACTATTTGTATTTTAACATCATGCTTTACTCTATGCAACTACTCTATCCAGGTCAAAGTGGCCCCGTGGAACACAACCCGCGCCTACATACAAGCGATGCGTGGCAAGTGCCTACTCCAACTGACGGGCCCGGCGGACCCCACAGGTTAGTTCAGATAGTTGCATTCACTCATTCACTATATCGATATTTTTTAGGGGCCAGTCCCCAAAGGATGCCAACGGGACCCTATTACCATGTCTCCGCTGTCCGTCTGTCCGCCCGTCTGTTCTAAGTGCTATTGCCGCTATAATAAGAAAAAAAATAAAGGTGACCCAGATACAAGTAACATTATTTTTTTCCTTTTTTTGGTCGACCTTAACAATCGCCATGTCCGTAATAATCCGTGAAATATCCGTGACACGTATAATTTTCAAAATGTAAGTAATACTATTGCTGCTATAACAACAAATATGGTGCGGAACCCTTCGTGTACGAGTCCGACTCGCACTTAGCCGGTTTTTAATTTGTATAATATTGTTTTTTAATTTTATATTAAGTAGATTTGTTTTTGTTTAGTATGTGTATACTAGGCTTGTTTCGCAATAATTATCTCACTACTTTAAACCGTTTTCTTTTAATTTATTTCCGAGTCGCTTAGTTTTTTGTTCAAATACTTCAATTTTGTTTTTACTTAAGTAGTATAACTACGCTGAATCATGTAAACTGTTAACTTCTACGGTATCTCTCGTTGTAAAATAAACTTTATTTTTCTTTCATTCAGGATGCGGCGAAGGTTTCTCATATGTGCGGGTTCCCAACAAGCCCACTCAGCAGCCCAATGAAGAGGCGCAGCCGAAGCGCACTGTCACGGGGACGGATGCTGATCTCAGGAGGCTGAGTCTGAACAATGCTAAGGCGTTGTTGAGGAAGTTTGGAGTGCCTGAGGAAGAGGTTTGTCCTTATTTATTTGTCACTTTTTAATCCCCGAAGCAAAAAAAGGGGTGGTATAAGTTTGACCGCTATGCCACATGGGGCGTGCATGCGTGCGCAGTATCGGGGTTTTAATCCATCTAATAGTTATCTGGTAAGTGGGAAGCGACTTTAATTGTTAGGTTCTCTTCCCATTTTATAAATGATAGTTTAATCCTTGCTAGTAATGGGTGATTGCAGACAATGTTTCCGACTCTGAAAGTTTCCCAGAGTAAAGTTTTGCAATATCCTATATCTGATTCGACATTCTAACAAAATGGCATAACATATTGACTTATGGCGTAAAGAGACCCTGGCAAGACTTAAAACAAGAATAAAAATTGTTAACAGATCAAGAAACTGTCACGATGGGAAGTCATTGACGTAGTCAGAACTTTATCCACGGAGAAGGCAAAAGCTGGTGAAGAGGGTATGACCAAGTTCTCGCGAGGGAACAGATTCTCCATCGCTGAGCATCAAGAAAGGTAAACTGCTGACAAGGTATGTCATATAATTTAGGATGGTAGAACACTTATTTGGCTTACAGTTACTTGGTGTTTAAATTCGTCTGTATGACCTCTAATCCTCTACTCTTTCTACTTCTGTGAGTATATTGCGAGCACCGAAAAGCCGGTCCGGTAACCGGGAAAGGTTATATCCAGTTGTGATTGGCTAAAGTGATAATTACTATGAAAACCTCATTTATCTTTGACATCAGAAGAGTTCAAACGCCTCATGCATTGTTTTAGTAGATAGACCTTTAAGACTTATTTTTTATTATTTTACAGGTACAAAGAGGAATGCCAACGTATATTCGAGCTACAAAACCGTGTACTGTCAAGTACAGAAGTATTGAGTACCGACGAGGCCGAGAGTTCAGTCAGTGAGGAGTCAGATTTGGAGGAGATGGGCAAAAATCTGGAGAACATGCTGGCCAACAAGAAAACTACAGAACAGGTCAGTCTAGTGCTGTAAACAAACTTTACTAATATTATAGTAATATATAATGTAATAATATTCAGTATTTATTTACATCTCAGTATTTAATTACATCAGTACGGGTTATATTTAAAAAAAAACAATAAAGGCTAAAACATGTTATGAATTTATAGTTATCTCTGGAAAGAGAAGAAGCAGAAAGAGCAGAGCTAAGAAAGATGATTCTCGGACAATCTGACAAAAAACCGCAGATCAATCAGCAGGACCAACAACAGACGTCCAGTCAAGGTAACTGTTGATGTATTAGATAATGATATTAATTACCAAGACTAGGTTCCTTTGCGAGCTGGATAAAAAGACTGAAATGATTTCACTTTGAATGTTATGGATAATGTCAATAATTAACTGTTGTTATTTTCACGCGTTACTGTGGATACTGTGGTATCCAAGTATTGTTAACTGGTGATATGGGATTTCAGATTAAAGTTTTGAAAGTAGTAAAAATCTTTTCTTTTTTAAAAACATAATCCCTTTGCCGTACGCAAACACATTTGACTGAATTGGCCAATCTTCTGAATCTTTCACTTGCTTGAACACATCTGAGTTCATCTGTGTTTTGTTTCAAGTAAACCTGCGGAGTTTGACAACACTTAAGCGAAAAATTGTATATTCTGTTGATTATTTTTTACCACCAAATTAATCAATCCATTCTTATTCCGGCCAGGTCGAGTCCTCCGCATCGTCCGTACATTCCGTAACGCCTCGGGACAGCGTTACACTCGCGTCGAGTTCGTCCGCAAGGGCGCGGTGATAGAGGCGTATACCAAGATTCGGTCGACGAAGGACGACGCCTTCATCAGGCAGTTCGCCACCATGGATGAAACGCAGAAGGAGGAGATGAAGCGAGAGAAAAGAAGGATTCAGGTAGAGTTTAAAGCAGATAGGGGCTGTATTAATAAGCTGAACTTGAATCCGTTCGTAGCCGCTTCAGAGATAACAGTGGCTAACTAGGCAAGTCACTTAGAATTTGCTTATATTTTGTTGTAGGAACAACTGAGGCGTATCAAGAGAAACCAAGAGAGAGAACGGCTTGCTGGGAATGTCACCGTTCCGGGGCCATTCAACAACGACAGTAAGTTTAATATTTACCTACTAATTACTGTGATTACTTCATACATCTACAATATCGACTTATGTATGCCGGGTATTTCCATTCACTTTGTCAAAGTTCTGTCAATTATTGAAGTCCGTCGTCGATTTGACTAATTGGTGGTTTTATCACTTCAACCGTATGACCATCGTTGTTGGATCTCCAAATTTATTACGATCCCACTGACAACTTCTTCGTAATACCACAATAAATACCGTACCACGATTTTTGAATATATTTTAGTTGTTATGAAAAATGAGTTTTGTATGTTTCCGTTTTTTTATTTTGTGACTGAAAACGTACAGACCTAGTTTTTAATAACATCTACAACATATTCAAAATTCGGAATAGTTTTCAGAGGAGAGAAACGTTATCACATTTTGCATGGTGGTTTTTACCATAACATTCCTCTTAATTCTTCAGATAAGTGAGTATAAAATATGAAATGCCCAACTTTAATTAATATTCCGCTACCGATAATTTCGTTATCAAAATAAAATTATGAATACTTACTGATAAGTCGAAAATGTCGTTTTTCAGTGTACGTTAAAACCCAAATTTAAGACTGGGTATTTTGAATATTCAAAATCGTAATCACCATTTACGATGAATCTGCATTACGTTAGTAATGTAATTATCTCAGAAACATAATCAGTATCGGCTGGGGTACCACATTACAAAATCTATCGCAAATGAGCTCTACTTTTACCCCTCCGAGGGAACAACTTTCTTGATAATCTTTTTAAATTGAAGTTTTCTGTACAGTTTTGTGTCATTTTAGATAGCTAGTGAAATAAGCTATTTATTTTAGTAAATTGTACGGCACGTCCAGTATATATTTTATATATAAATCTTCGATGAAGTAGCGTTTAATTACTATTTGCGATTCCAAGTCCACAACATGAAGTTTAATAGTTTTACTTCAGCTTATTGTTATCTCGAGGAAGTGTTGAAGTGTTAGCTGTCAGATAATGCACAAAAACAGATTAAAATACGTGCATAAGTTTTTTCAGCGAAAATTGACATTTAAAAATAAAAACAAAGAAATTTAAGTATATCAGAAAATATTCACTTTCAAATAAGGTACATATCTGACAAAACCTATCGCAAATGAGCTCGATTTTTTAGATTATTTTAATTGATTTAAAGGTCGACTCTTGCGTATGACTTAGGGAGGTAGCACACGGTGACTTTTTGTAGCGATGCAGTCGCGCGTTTCGTATCGCTGTCACTTTTGCTCTCTAATGTGTGACAATGCACTTAGGCTAGATCAAGGCATTTACATTTTGAAGGGAATATCCTAGAGGTGCTCTAACATAGGATTTTTGGAAAATCTACCCCCGACGGGAAGACAAGGCGGGAGTAGCGTGAAACTTCTTCTATGAGTACGAAGTTGCGTGCGTCCTCTAGTAAACGATATTTCTATATAGGATTTCTTGTATTTGGCGAGACACAATCAACTTTCAGATAAGTCTTATTTCTATCTAAACAGCCTAACTTACTCGTAGGTCAAGTAACGTAATTAAATTAAATTGTATCGCGTCTAATTTCGGTGTTATTAATGGCACGTTTATACCTCATTCGATTTTATCGATTGATACCTACTATTGCTGATTAGTAGGGTTAGGACTTTTGGTGGTATACCGTGGTTCTAGAATCCATGGAGTCGCTACTTCCCAATTATTATACAGGGTGGTGTAACGCGTGTATATTACCCGCTATACATTAATATATAAATATAATAAACGTTTTATTTAATGTAAGATATAACTAAAGCTTATTTAATTGAATTCTTCGAAATCTTAGAATTACCTACAACAATAAAACGTTACAAACAAAGAAGCCGCTTCAGAGATTCTTGACTCCTCAGTCCGCAGCTGCAAGACGGATCTCTTTGTCTTTATATTTTTGCTAGATTGTTAAAAAACAGACATGGTGTTGAATAGCACTTTATGACGGGCTTTTATAATTTTTCGAACTTTGCTTGCCTGAAATGCACATGTGCGAGATCTATTGTAATAAATATTGCCAAAGGCGATTTCTCCTTTCTACGAATCTACTAGGCGGCCATAAAGAGTTACGTTACATTTTATATGACAGTAGTTTTCGGCATTAACAAAGAAAATAATTTCTTCTAAAATAGCATGTTGCGCAAATGGGCTTCGGACCCTTTGTTTTACTAGGAATAAGAAAGTCGGAACGCATATTTATTACTTCCTCGGGGTAAACTGTTTCACAATAATTTTAACAAAGAAAAATATCGTGAGAGAGTAATTTAGGCACAGATGTTGATGATTTTGACGAAGACAATAGGGCCTGGGCGTTAACATTGTAGAACGAGTATTGATCACCGATTGGTCAAATGTGGTATTTAGTCAAGCCTACTTTTAGGGGAAGTTGAAAATTTAGACTCGGGAGAAGGGGTCTAAGAGGTAACAACGAGAGTTGGGAACAAACCTAGGGATAGTCAACCACGCGGCGCGAGTAAAATCGGATCTCCTATTCCGATCTCTGTTCATAAGTGCTGATCTTTACTTCGCTATAGACGGGTTTTGTGTGATTATGGACTATTAGTTTAAAGGACTGTAATTGTGAGTGACTTGTGATTGCTAACTACTAGATAGTTATTTAGAGTCAGTGTTTATACACGGTTGTATCTATTTTATATATTTTATTTGATTTCATCTATTATATACCTAACTCATGTCTTTTCAGTATTAGGGGCGGAGGGGCTCTTATATTTTGTGTCTTTGATATTACTTGTAGGGTTAGTAACTTCTATTTAAGTCGTCTAGACAACTAGGGATCAGAGGGAGTTTGTCCGGTAACTGTAACACTCCTACCCCCGGGCTACATAGAAATGACAAATTATCCTACGTTGTGTAATTAAATTAATTTGGCCTTGAATTAAAACGTGTGATCGTCCAGTTTTTAAATTTGTCTAAGTTAGAACCCTCTACGTTGTGTAAAATAATATTGTGAACAAGATAACCCTAAACCTATTTTAATTAATAGACAAGCTGGAAACCCTAAATAAACAAAATATACCACAATCACGACAGTCATAAAATAATAACAAAGGAGAGTTGTTAAATGAGTATGACTCGATCACACGTTTTAATTCAAGGCCAAATTAATTTAATTACACAACGTAGGATATTTTGTCATTTCTATGTAGCCCGGGGGTAGGAGTGTTACAGTTGGTGCCGTGACCAGGATTTTGAGTCATTAAAATTTGAATTTATTTAATTCAAATACTTATTTAAAAGAACTTGGGTTACTTACTACTTATATTTTAAAGATTATGTCTTATTAGTCTTAGCGGCGTTATAAGAATAATTTTATTACTTGTTAGGAAATTATAATGGTATTGAGCATTTCAGGTAGAACTGTTAATAAAGGTGCTTTATGATTCATTTGTGTTGTGGGTTCGACTCCCGTCAGTGCTTGATGAATGAGATATTTTATCTAAGTTAAATATTTCCAATTGGGTGTATGTCATAATCGTAGGTTCGATTCCTACGAAAATGCTTGTTGAATGAAAATAAAAGAAAAATTAGAGAGAGAGACAGATTAGTAATTAGAGATTTATTGTGTTACAATTGTAGGTTCGATTCCTGCAAAATAATTGTTGATTTAGTCGTATTTAGTGGCGTTGCAGCTCTTAATCGTGGGTTCGATTCCCCGCGAAATAATTTTGTTCAGAGCTATTTTTTGCTTTTTATATTTAATTGACTAGGGGCGCAAACTAAATTAATTTTAGTAATTATTTAGAGCTTGTATTTAAAATACGGTTTCGATTACCGTAAATTATTCTGTTGGCGTAACAAATAGGGATAAGAAATTTAAACCTTCAAAATAGTGCCTAAAATGCTGTTCTTATTGATGTTGAAATTTGAAATCAAAAGCAACATCTCGTGTGTTACAAATTAAATTATTACCATATTGATAATTAGATAGCCAGGGACGTAGGTTTTGTGAAATATACATATGATATAATGGTATCGTTGCAGTGTTGTCACGGATTCGAGGACCGTGTATTCTTTTTTTTTGTTGGTATAAATTTAATCTTTCGCTCGTAGAATCATTAGAACATTAATTAATGAACTTAGGCTGCTTGCATGTTAAGTATGGTAGTTGTAAATAAATGAGTTAGTCGTGTTCCCTGTCTAGAAACGTTTACTCGTATTTTAGTTCGCAAAGGGCAAGTGTCAATGGTGTGTTAGTACTTAGCCGTATAAGTAAATTTGACAAATGTATGAGTTTAAGGATAATATTTCTCGAGGTATAAATTAGTAGTAGAAATCTAAAGAATGAATACGAGAGCAAGGACGAGCACCTTGAGTGGTAGAAATAACATGGAATCAAGAAATAATTTAATTTCTTCTATGAAAGAAATCGTTTCTGAAGCTTTAGCTCCTTTAGCACGACGTATAAATGAGTTAGAGATGCATTTGCAGCAGCAGGCTACAGATGGTCAAATTGAAAAATTCCATTCTCATACTCAACATGTTATTAACAATGCTGTTGTTACAATGATAACCCCGAATAAGCCAGTATTTGATGGTAGTAATATGCACCCAAAGGTATTTTTAGAAGAACTTGACAATTATAAAAGTAAAATTAGTGCGTCAAAACATGATTTGCAAGTAATAATAGGATGTTTGTCCGGTGAAGCTCTGAAGTGGCCAAAGATCCTATCACCTAAATGGAAAGATGCCCAAGATTTTGAGGTCGATTTTATTGATTATTACTGGGGAGAAGGGATTCAACTTAAAGTCAGAAACCAAATCATAAATGCCAATTATGTTTCTGACAGTAACGGTAGGAATTTGTCCCAATATTTTTGTGATTATTTTAGAAAAGCAAAATTATTAACGTATTATTTACAGTCGGAAAAAGAAGTTATTTTTACTATTATGTCACAATTACCTGTAAACATAAAGTTGTTGTGGTTTTCAAAGAGAACATACGATGTTAAAGAAGTAATCAAATTTTTAAAACTAATGGATGAGACGTCAGAGGAAGAGAATGCACGACTATTAAATCAACATGACAAAATAACCGAACTTTCTGTAGGACACATAGAGCAAACACCATACACACGCAAGTTTCGGGTTAAAAAGCGTTTTTCCCATAGTAGAAAAAGGGCCAGTCGCAAGATTAGACAACGACAATCTGCATTAGCACGGAGCAATGTAATATTTAATGATATTTAATTACGTCATTTATTTGAGTTGTTCTGCGATTTTAACTAAATAATTTGTATGTATGTTTGTTGTTATCTAACAAGTATGTATACCAAGTATGTTTGCTACTGGACGTACAAGATTTTTAGAAATAAAAATGAACTTTTGACGCTTATTCCTATAAATAATATATCAATTTGCAAATGTTTTGTAGCAAAGAAATAAACATTACAAAAGGAGCGAAATTAACACTTAAAAATAAAGTACAATAATTGGAATTAAAAAGGTAGGTAAGTAAGTTAGCTTTTATTTTATGAAATATGTAGTTTAGATATTAAATTGTTGATTTTTCAAAATTTAACACTCTACGAGCGCTAAATTTCTCAAAATCAAAGGGGCGACTGTAACGCGTGTATATTACCCGCTATACATTAATATATAAATATAATAAACGTTTTATTTAATGTAAGATATAACTAAAGCTTATTTAATTGAATTCTTCGAAATCTTAGAATTACCTACAACAATAAAACGTTACAAACAAAGAAGCCGCTTCAGAGATTCTTGACTCCTCAGTCCGCAGCTGCAAGACGGATCTCTTTGTCTTTATATTTTTGCTAGATTGTTAAAAAACAGACATGGTGTTGAATAGCACTTTATGACGGGCTTTTATAATTTTTCGAGCTTTGCTTGCCTGAAATGCACATGTGCGAGATCTATTGTAATAAATATTGCCAAAGGCGATTTCTCCTTTCTACGAATCTACTAGGCGGCCATAAAGAGTTACGTTACATTTTATATGACAGTAGTTTTCGGCATTAACAAAGAAAATAATTTCTTCTAAAATAGCATGTTGCGCAAATGGGCTTCGGACCCTTTGTTTTACTAGGAATAAGAAAGTCGGAACGCATATTTATTACTTCCTCGGGGTAAACTGTTTCACAATAATTTTAACAAAGAAAAATATCGTGAGAGAGTAATTTAGGCACAGATGTTGATGATTTTGACGAAGACAATAGGGCCTGGGCGTTAACATTGTAGAACGAGTATTGATCACCGATTGGTCAAATGTGGTATTTAGTCAAGCCTACTTTTAGGGGAAGTTGAAAATTTAGACTCGGGAGAAGGGGTCTAAGAGGTAACAACGAGAGTTGGGAACAAACCTAGGGATAGTCAACCACGCGGCGCGAGTAAAATCGGATCTCCTATTCCGATCTCTGTTCATAAGTGCTGATCTTTACTTCGCTATAGACAGGTTTTGTGTGATTATGGACTATTAGTTTAAAGGACTGTAATTGTGAGTGACTTGTGATTGCTAACTACTAGATAGTTATTTAGAGTCAGTGTTTATACACGGTTGTATCTATTTTATATATTTTATTTGATTTCATCTATTATATACCTAACTCATGTCTTTTCAGTATTAGGGGCGGAGGGGCTCTTATATTTTGTGTCTTTGATATTACTTGTAGGGTTAGTAACTTCTATTTAAGTCGTCTAGACAACTAGGGATCAGAGGGAGTTGGTAACGAATCGAGGGACATAAGACAGTAATCGGTAGAGAAGTTAGGAAAGTAGTTGATCAGGGTTCTAAGTATGGACGCGTTCGGTTATACCAGTAGCTAGGTAGTGATGGAGAGATCGGCGGCGTTACGTTACTTAGGCACATACGTACACTCTTCCTAGATGGTTGATGGTGGAATCGGCGGCTTTACGTTACTTAGGCACATATGTACACTCTTCCTAGATGGTTGATGGTGGAATCGACGGCTTTACGTTACTTAGGCACATATGTACACTCTTCTTAGATGGTTGATGGTGGAATCGGCGGCTTTACGTTACTTAGGCACATATGTACACTCTTCCTAGATGGTTGATGGTGGAATCGACGGCTTTACGTTACTTAGGCACATATGTACACTCTTCTTAGATGGTTGATGGTGGAATCGGCGGCTTTACGTTACTTAGGCACATAATTGTGCACTCTTCCAAGACGGTTGATGGTGGAATCTGCGGCTTTACGTTACTTAGGCACATATGTACACTCTTCTTAGATGGTTGATGGTGGAATCGGCGGCATTACGTTACTTAGGCACATATGTACACTCTTCCTAGATGGTTGATGGTGGAATCGGCGGCTTTACGTTACTTAGGCACATATGTACACTCTTCCTAGATGGTTGATGGTGGAATCGGCAGCTTTACATTACTTAGGCACATATGTACACTCTTCCGAGACGGTTGATGGTGGAATCGGCGGCTTGCGTTACGTTTTCTTCGTTATTTACGCAATATTCGAATTAAAAGTTTTGACGTATACCGATGACTTGTATGGTCATATTTAAGTTGAGAGAATGGATGCAAGATAGCGGGGTAGTTTTTGTCTTAGTGAGGTCAAACCCCATCCAAAGCAAAGGACCTGTTTGATTTAAATTCTTGTTCATTTATTCAGTCAATCTAAGGTCAAATAGGTTCTTGCTGTAACCGACCTCATTCTCCGGTAGGGGTTAGGTAGGGAACATTACTCTATATCATTTTCTAATTACTCTATTGTATAATTATTTATATATCTGATCTATACACACTCCGGTACACGGAGGCTTCACGAGCAGGCAGTCAAGGAGTTATGATACTCCAGCTATATTCCGATTGAGCAGGTACCTGAGAAGATCCTCGGTGAGTCATACTCATTTAACAACTCTCCTTTGTTATTATTTTATGACTGTCGTGATTGTGGTATATTTTGTTTATTTAGGGTTTCCAGCTTGTCTATTAATTAAAATAGGTTTAGGGTTATCTTGTTCACAATATTATTTTACACAACGTAGAGGGTTCTAACTTAGACAAATTTAAAAACTGGACGATCACACGTTTTAATTCAAGGCCAAATTAATTTAATTACACAACGTAGGATATTTTGTCATTTCTATGTAGCCCGGGGGTAGGAGTGTTACAGTGGAATAAACGAACGCCTCATGGACGGCAACTACCTTAAATGTAGAAAAAAATATATTTTTGAAAACCATTATTACTTACTGCATTTATGGATTTTTGGAAATTCGTCTGCTTCAACCGGGAATCGAACTGGTCGAATATGACAAAACAAAAAAATCGTGTTTTTATTAGGGTCTTTATTTAGTTTAAAGGCGTATGTGTTGTAGATATAAATGAACACTATCAATGACCCTTTCGATCTGTATCATTTTCTAAAAAAAAACAAAAATCCATAAATGCTGATATAATTGTTTTCAAAATTAAAAGTAAGTCTCTTTTGTGTACAATTGGCTATTTTCAATTTTCAAGGTAGTTGCGTTTCGTCGGCATTCGTTTTTTCCAACCTATATACATTATACCACCTTGATTTTGACTATCAGTATTGTCATATTTCAAAATTAATTTATTCATTAAACCACTGAACCAAACTTAATTATTTATTGGTGTGAAGGATCTCTCCGCTGTGAAAGGGTGACAAACAAACAAACATTAGTAGGTATGGATAAACCGAACTAAAAAGGTCGTTAGGTAATTTATTTTGAAATATGACAATACTGAAGGTTAAAATCAAGGAAGTATGTAGATAATAATAAGGAAATAGCGACTCCATGGATTCTAGAACCACGGTATGACACCAAATGTCCTAACCCTACTGATTAGTTGTGCACCGCATCGTATACGTTTTTTTTTTCTTTCAACAAATCCTAATCTTGGGATAGATAAGACGAATAGTCAAGTTATTGTTGCTGCTCATCCAAAAGTAGGTACTTCGCCTGAAATAAAACAGTTTAATTAAGTAGCTATAAAAATATCGTGAACAAAATAAGGGGTTTGCGTGTGATAATAAAGATTTAATAATTTGTCATTTGGTATTACACGTTAACAAGTAACAAGAAAAAATCACTGATAAAACGCTTAAAAACCACAATCAAAACGACTGATTTTTACATTCTATTCAATTTAGGTGCTCCTGCTACCATGCGCCGTCCAAAGGAGCAGAAGTTTTCGCCGCGTAGGATTTTAAAAAATCCATTGTTCCCCCAGTCCGTGTTCCAAGAGTTGGCGACCAGCCAGTACTTGGCGCCGTCTTCCACACCCCAGCCTAGTAACTTGACAGCGTGGCCACCAGCAAATTTGCCACTTGTATGAGAGTACACTCCAGATTTGTAATTATAGAAATCCTCAAACACCACAAAAGAAGCTTCCACGGGACCATTCTTAAACAGTTCTGCTTTAATATTATCCTCACCTTCGATACTATAAACACTTTTAAAAAAGTGCTTATCATTGTCATATCTGACGTTATATCCTGCTTCACATTGATGTATGCAGCTTGGCGTATTGACATAAGTTTTAGAGCAATTTATTCTTTCACCTACCATGTGGTGTTCGCAAGGAGGCAATTTATAAGTGATGCAGCCTTGAGTGGAGTTGTATGATCCCCCAGACACAAGACCGTTATACCGCGCGTATTCCCAGGCATGCGATGGTAACCCACCGCGGCAACCTCTACCGCAGTGTCTACAACAACTTACAAGATCTTGAGCAGAAAAGTAGAATAATTCAGTACCATTTGAGTATGTGCAAACACGGTCCGTCATGGCTTCGACTGCCGCAAACGCCCAACAGCTTCCACAGGATCCTTGGTCTCTGATGTCATTCAGTGTCGGACAATTTGGCCATTTGTCCCTGGGGTCAAAATTTTCCGGTAGACTTTTAATTAAATCAGGGTCATGTACCTTTACGGGTAGCGTAAGTAAATGGTCATCCTGGAGCGATCCCAGCAATCCCTTGATGTATTCTATTGATGTGTCTGAAGGAAAGTTGCGACCGGCAATCCAGGCGTTCTGCTTCGAGTTGATCAAAGATATGAATTCGTCGGAGAGTGGGTGGAGCGCCGGTGTAGCCGATATGCAGGTGGCGAACAGGAGTAGTGCTCCGATGGAGGAGTGAAAAGCCATGTTCGCTTTATCCGAGATGCGGCGGTGGCTGACAAGTGTGTTTGTGTAGCGGTGTCGAGCGTGGGGCGCTGACTGGGTGTGGCCAGGAACGTGCCAACTTTATAAGCCCTGCATGCATGCTTTAGTGTTTCATTTTTTTAGCGCTATCTTATTTTACACTTTTTCATAAATGCGAAATCAATAATGCCATTAAAAATACATTGCTACTAATTATTTCGTTTTTAATATACCTACATAAGTATGATTATGCATTACATATTGATAAGTCGAAAATAATCACATGTTTATCTCGGAAATACATGCATTATCACGAACAAAACATTTTAATTATTTAATGAGAAAAAAAACTAATAAGTAACCCAGTTTTTAGGAACTTGTAAAGGCTTTGCTTAACAACATACTACAGCTACAGCATAATAAATTTTTAATCTATGTTGTTATGGTATGGAGTCAAAGTTCAAAGTTCAAATCTTTGATATATGGCTACTGTCCAGTGGGACAATTCTGCCAGTGTCAAGGTTGGAAGTTACACGTGATCGGTGAAAACGCTTTTCCAGAAACAGATGCTGATTCATCAGTTGAGGAATCTAAAAATAAAATAAATTATATACATTAACTACAACTACAAATACTAAATCTAAAATGGCAATTTATAACTTAATATGTCATGTGTAAGATTATCCTTTAATCATCATAATGTCAGCCGAAAAACGTCCAATCTTAACAGGCCTCCCTCAAATATCTCCGACATGATCGGTCCTGCGCAGCTCAATAATTATCCTCTGATATTTATTTAGTAACTAATTAAATTGACAAGAGGACCTTTTTAAAAAGGTGTCCGAAAAAAAAACATGTTTTTTCTTTTTTATTATTATTATTATTATTTACTAAGATTATTAGTGTTTCCAACGCCCGTTTTGGACTAGGGGTTGGAATGTCGTCATTTTGTTTCTAACCACGTTACGTAGCACTAGCTGTAAGGTAGAGAAGATCATGTGGCGTTTAAGCTCTTTAGCCATTATCAGAAATTTGTTTATTTATTGTCTCAGTAAATAATAAATACAAAAAGTACAGTACTCCCACCTTCTTAATACCGTTCGGCTGGCTATCGCTGTCACACTTGCACACGCTACTGACCATATATTTGTTACCCGTGTTTCATAGAAAGACCAAGATTGCCGATCACTATTAAGGAACTGGTGGTACTGTATGCTTTTGAGACAAACCTCTATAAAAGTATGATTTTTCCAGAACATCTTTTAAAAAAGTACGTCTTGGCAATTAGTATAAAGCTTGTAAACACTCAGAGCACTAGGGTGACGTTATCAATGTTGGACACTTTTAGCTGAAGGCACCAATAATGGACACTTAACACTTAATTCAAAGATCATAAGGTGATAAATTGATTGTCTCAAATAAATGAATAACCCTTATCTTCTTCTGTAACATAAGAATCAAGCGTCCATCATTAGTCCTTGGTAGTTACTGGTTCCATCACCCTACTTGTTACTAGGTATGAGCATGTCGTCCTCGGTCGACCTGGGCTCGGCATCGCCCGGGTTGATCCCGCTGGGCCAGATCAAGCAGGAGCCCGATCTGCACACGCCTTCCCGCCGCCGAGCCAAGCTCAAGCCTGACTTGAAGCTGAAGGTAGGGACTAACAACAGTAGGTAGTGGTGGGTCTATATTTTCCGGGATAAAAAGTAGGCTATCTGTTAATCATGGGTATAAGCTATCTCAATTCCAAATTTCATCCAAATCCAGCCGTTGCAGCGTGAAGGAGTAACAAACTAACACACACACACACATATACAGTCACAACACGGGAATGTTAAGCCACTTGCTACTCTTCGTAATTTAGCCGAGTAATACATACTGGATACACGAGTATAACCAACTAAACAAGGTTTGCATTACACGGCCAAAATACGAATTGTGGCAAGTGTGGTGACTGTAAATACACCCACACAAACTTTCACATTCATAATATTTTAACTAATAAAATAATTAATAATTTTAATATTGCAACTGTATGTGGGGCTTCAGAGTCCACCTTCCATCAGGTGACCTGTGTGAAAAAATCTGTTTAAGGGGATTTAATAAAGTTTTGAGTTGATGTTTATTGATTTCAACGCGAGTGACAGCTAAAATACACTTCGAATTTCGACTTTGCGGGTACATATTGATTGATTAATGACTATTCGTTATTGGTAAAAGTACATCGAGCTCCCGTATCCTAAGTATGGACGCTCACTTTGGGCGCACGGTATCACTACCATCGTCGCGTGAAAAAATGCGTCCATACTAACCGTAGCGTTACAGCGTATCGTCTCATAACGCGGTATCATTAAGTGTGGACGCTCACAAACTTGTCAAGTGCGTGTCCGTATCCCCTTTGATGATCGGGGAAAAACCGCCTCGAGAGCGATCACCGCGTATTGCGTATCAAATCATAACTTCGTCTCATGATACAGTATCAAAACACGTCCATACTTACCGATCTTGATACGCGTATGCGATCGCGAGTGTGCAGGGTATAAAATAAACGCGTATCAACATCGATCCCGAGCGATCAGATACGGCGCGCCGCATGATCGCGCTGTTTTTGCGTCCACACTAGCGATCTTTTCGTCGGTGCAACGCGACGGAGATACGATACGACGAAATGATACAAATGTGGACCCAGCTTAACAGTGTTAGAACTAAATCCACTGCTGCAACTTTTTTTTCACTGTCCTTCTTTTGTTATATTTCCAGTGCGGGGCCTGCGGGCAAGTAGGCCACATGCGGACCAACAAGGCGTGTCCATTATACACGGGGTCCATGGGCGGCGGGCCCGCGTCGCCGCCCGAGACCGACGTCGAGCCCATACCGGAGCCCGACGAGGACGATACGGGCTACGTGGACGGAGTCAAGTTGACACTGCCTACTAAGATTATGAAGGTAAGATTCAATCGTTTGGTGAAAATTAGAAGTTGTGTGTAGTCAAAAAAGTTTCGATCGTTTTTTAGTGATCACATTATCATTCTCGAAGAAAAAAGAATTCCGAAGTTAAATGAAAATTGGACTACTGCATCCCGCTCATGTTCTTCAATAGTATTAAGTCACAGAAACAGTTTTCGACAAAAAAAAATTGCTAATCTCTTCAGATATTACTATCCACCAAGTTTATGTGATAGAATGTACACAATTAAAGAGAGGCAAGCACCAAACGTGCAACTGAGTAGAAAGTTCGGTTGGTAGGTTGGTAAACAAGCAGATGTTATAATCTTAGCTCACCTTAAAAAAAAAAACATGTATCTTGCATGTAATTTTATCGCGGCAATGAGGCCTTATATAGCTGCGTTTATCGCGTGACAAAGTGTGGATTAGGCATCCGTCACCTTCTGACACGTGAATAAGTACGAGAGTGACGGATGCTTTATCCACATTTGACACGCGATATAGACGCAGCCATACTAGGCCCGCAGGACGAGATCTACATACGACCAAATTACAAACCATTAAACGCCCACAGATAAAGGCTAACAGCGTATCTAAATCGTGTTTTTCTTTGGCCAGCAATCCGCAGACGAACTCAAGCGGCGCGGCAACGGGCGGCGCGAGAGCCGGCCGGGCGCGCGCAACAAGCGGCGCGGCACCGCCAGCGAGTGTGACTACCTCGTCAAGAGACCCGCCGAGCGGCGCCGCACCGACCCGCTCGTCACTCTCTCCTCGCTGCTAGAAGACGTGCTCAACCATATGCGGCATCTGCCCGACGTGCAGCCTTTCCTCTTCCCCGTCAACCCTAAGGTGAGAAATTTACAGCAAACAATGTCGCACCGCCAGTAAGTGTGAATATCTAGTTTAGAGACCGTCCGAGCAGCGCCGCACCGACCGTGACGCTCTCCTCACTGCTAGAAGACGTGCTCAACTATATACTTATGCCGCCTTGGTGCTGACGTATAATGCACAAACGCTGCTAAAGTATCGCCAGCGTGCGTGAATAACGGTTTTTTGGAAGTCTACATAATATTTTTATACCAACAAAGTTACCATCAAAGAAGCAATGCGAAACTAACCTAGGTTAGGTTAACCTCGTGGTGTCGCCGACTGGAATACTGTCTGTAATATTATCATTCTCACAGCTGGTAGCTGACTACTACCGCATCGTGTCGCGCCCGATGGACCTGCAAACTATCCGCGAAAACCTGAGACAGAAACATTACCAGAGTCGGGAAGAGTTCCTCGCTGACGTGAACCAGATTGTGGAGAACTCCACCTTGTACAATGGTTAGTATCAAGTTTTAGTTGTAAACGAGGAAAAGAATGACCCATGAATGGGATTGTTTGGACTCCTTTAAGCCCTTAGATGCTAAAAGCTTAAAATGTATCGCACGCCTGTTTTGTTTTATTTAGTAAGTGCCAAAAGTTCTTATTCCGGTACTTACTCCTGCATTTTTAAAATTTATATATACAGTTTTGTGTGTGATAGTTTTTTACATTTTTTTCAGATACATTGACTGCAATGAAAGGTGTTATATAGTTGAAACTAATATTGATAAAATACTTAAAACGAACGTTATTTTTAGGTCCAACAAGCAGTTTGACCGTAGCTGCTCAGCGCATGCTACAAAGATGCGTGGAGAAACTGGCCGAGAAGGAGGAACAGCTGATGAAGCTAGAGAAGCAAATCAACCCGCTGCTCGATGATAACGACCAGGTATATATAAACACGTTAAGGGTCTCCCCAGACCTATCGACGCGGAATCGGCTTGAGCCGGTAAGAAAAAGTTGTATGTCCATGCAATAAGAGCGAAAACGACGTCGCTCGGCTCGGCTCGGCTCGATTCGGCGTTGCGAAAATGTACCGTTGTGTCGTGCAGTACACGCGTAATAAAGTATGTACTACAGTGCAACCATTTTCTTAATAGCGATTGGTAATCATCCTTTTTCTATGACACACGAATGACAAATATACTGTCAGTTGCGAGTGCAAGCGTGATAGCAATAGCCAGCCGAAAGCTATTAAGAAGCTGGGAATACTGTACATTGTTTTTAACGTGGAACGTATTGGAAATCGCAGCATGACGTGTATACCGCAATAGAGTGCGTTTGCTGCAGCGAATTCCGCATAAAACTATTGGATGAATCTCGAGTCATGAAAATTGACATCATATAGATGAGATATGAGACATAGTTGAGGTTTTTGTAGCTAGACAGTTAAAGTATTGCAGACAACTGTGCATCTCTATTCTACGGGATTTAACTATGTAACCTTGACAGTAATGGCGGCCGAGTTAAAATCAATACCTTAATACGTCATTCATTAGCAACATATTGTGTTACCCAGAAACATAGAGGCGCTGTAAAGGTGTCAAAGGTGTACATGTATAGGTGTTGAACTTTTTAAATTGAGCGTTAGTCGAACATCTATTTGAAATTATTCCAAAGTCGACACCTAACATTGAGAACTTGGCTGTGTGTAGGTGGCGTTATCATTCATCTTGGAGAACTTACTGACGACGAAGCTGAAGATAATGCCCGAGGCGTGGCCCTTCCTGAAGCCGGTCAATAAGAAACAAGTGAAGGATTACTACAACGTCATCAAGAAACCGATTGACATGGAGACCATGGGGAAGAAAATACAAGGTAACTGACACCCGTATTCACAAATGTCACTATGAGGTCTCACAGTGCCCACGAACGCACAGGGTGGTTCAATTCGTCTCATTTACAAAAGGTCGGTCAAAAAGGACCAATCACAAAGCTGTATTGAACGCAGTGCGTTTACTCAGTGAAGGGTCCCTTAAGTATTGTTTGTGAATACGGGTGTTAGTGTCTAACCAGAAACCAGTTTTAGGAACACAACTTGCCTATCTTATGTCTGAAGTCATCGTAGGGGTATCCTGCCTTTTGGCCGACATATGTTTGGCAAAATTTATCTATTGCCGCTTTTTTTCTGTAACTGTAAATATTTCAAGATTTATTTCAGTACCATCGTGAAGAAGCCTATATGTAAGGTTAGTTTTTATAAAAGGTTGAGAAACGATACATTTTTATCGTAGGGTTTCTGATAAATATGGTGGATTGTATAAGTTAGCAATAATTAGGTTAAAAATTATCATTGAACTTTAATCAGGGGACGTTCTTTCAAAAGTTGACGTCATTTCAGTTGTATGACGAAGATTAATTGTACTGTAAGCAACAAATGTATAGGTTAAAAACTTAAGTAAATGACCTCTTGAATGTGTAGTTGTAACACATCTTTATATATCGTTCGACATTCTATATTTGAAATTTGATGCATGCAAGAGAACATTTACTTAAGTTTTTCACCTATAGCTAAACGGATGAAGTACAAAAATCAAAGCATGAGTGAGAGTGACGTAAGGGTGCCCTGCGTCTGCCTTTGGCATTTTATACAGTTTGATAGATTACAGCAGTTACTTTTCGTAGAATGCAACTTGACTATGCCTCCAGTTGATTTAACGAGTGTTTTCCGACCACAGCCCACAAATACCACAGCCGGGCGGAGTTCTTGCGCGACATTCAACTTATCGTGGACAACTGCCGGGCGTACAACGGACTCAACTCGCAGTTCACCAGGCAGGCAGAAGCCATCTTGAAAGTTACGCAAGATGCGTTGGAACAGGTGCGTATAATATGCGTGTAACAAAAACCCTGTTCAATAAAAACCGTTAAGTGTCACTGGCACAATAGCACGATGTAAAAGGACTTTTTTATGGAATCAAGTTTACAACAATGCTTTCTCACTACAAAGAGTAACAAAAAAGATTTACTAAGTTTATCTAGGCGTCACGGACTGGCCACGGTGGAAGTACAGATAACGACTGGCATGCTTCTTACATCCCTATGAATTTACTGGTTGCTACTTACCGCTTGTTGCTGCCGATGCTGCTGTAGCGCTCGTGGTTAGGCCGAAATCAAATAAAAATGTATTTTGAGTGTGTAATGTTTATTGCCAACTGTCTTCCACTACATCATAGCTGAGTCAACAACTCTTATAAGACACGTGCAGTCAATTCGTATTGTTTGGAAAAATGTTTCAAGTTTGATTTCATTCCCTAGTTCGGTGAGAACGTCAGCCAGCTAGAGGCGAACATCGCCCGCGTGCAACAGAAGATGCTTGAAGAGGCGGAGCAGTCGGACGAGCCCGACGAGCCGCCGCCCAGCGACGAAAAGCGTGGCCGCGGCCGCCCGCGCAAGCACAAGCCGACCACTTCCACTGCAGACGGTATCTTTGTTATTTTTTTATAAGAGAGGGAAGCAAACGAGAAAGTTGGTTGCCTGATGGGATGTAATCACCACCGCCAGCAACTGAAGATGAGTTGTCGGTACGTTGCCGAACAGGGAAAGGGGCAGGGGAAGGGGGGGGGGGAGGGGAAATTGGGCCACCGGCACTCTCACTTGCCCAGACGAAACGCAGCAGAGGTACAGCTACTTCACGTCGGTATTCTGTGAGAGGGTGGTACTACCCAGTCGAGCCGGCCTATTCGTACAGCACTCTAACGATTGATTGATTGATTTTGACCAGGGGGTTAACATGCAGCAGTGTAGTTCAGTTATAGCTCTGTCCCTTTCTCTCAACCTAAACTAAACTATGTTATGGTGACCCCCTGACTGCCAAAGATGGAAGGTTATGTTTTTGACCTGTATGTGTGTGCTCTTTGTCCCTCGTAAGGGCTTAATGCATAGCCCGTATTCGTCTTAGCGTCGCGGGGGCCGAAGGGTATTTCAATAAAGAAATATCAAGCGACGGTAGCAATGGACACTAAGCTAGCAGGCACCAATAATGGACACATTGTTGCAAAATCTTCCGTAAAAATAAGAATCAAGTTTGTGTCATTGGTCCTTGTCCATTATTGGTCGCATTACCCTAGTAGATTAAAATCAAATTAATGTGCTGTAAGATACCTTTCGACCCCGTTGGGTTTTATCTTCTATCTGTCCAATTTCTATATCCAATATTTGAACAAATTTATTTGAAGGAGGCCCATTCCACCTATCCAATATCTTGGTTCAAGTTTTTATACTATTTGCGTAGCCATTTTGAATTAAATGGGGAGCCCGTCGCATCGCCTAAGGATGTTTGTCTTAACGATTGTTTGGTCGAAAATCTTTTCGTCTAACATTATTTTAGACTGATATTGTGTAGTTTAGTTAAGTTAGGTTATGTTAGTTTTTTATACCAATTAAAAAAAATACAGTCCTATTGTAAAAACCGTTTTCGACCAAACAATAATTAGGACAGACAATAATTATGCCATTCGATATAGACCCAACTAAAGTCGTAATATTTGATTAAATGTCGGGGTTTCTAGTAAGTTTGATGAAGTCACCCAATTTCTTTGATTAAATTACATTGGACAAAGATTCCACGGGTGGTGGTGGATGCAGTGCGAGATCGTTATCGTTATCGAAAATGTATAGGATTGACGTGAACTGCCGGATGGTCCCGTCTAGCGCTTATGTCAGTTCCATACACTTTGACAGTTTTCGAAAATCACCTTGTTATCTTTAACCCGTCAAGTGTCCAACCCTTGATTTACACAAGTTCACGAAATGTCCAGCTGATTTTCGAGATATTTTTATTTTCTGTTTGAGTTTAGAAAAAGGTGAATTGTTTACGATTGGTATAATTATATTTTATGATTGATATATCAATGAAAAGATATAAAGAACAGGCAATGCACACAAGCTGACGTTACGTTTTACTGATGAAATAAATGATTCAATTAATCAAATATATTATTATTAGGTTGATATTTTTTCATCCGATCGGTTTATTCTTTGACACACTGCACTTAATATATTGCCACATTTCACTTTTCTATTGTTAAACTATCACCATTATAAGTTTACGCGCCGAATCCAACAATTTATTTATCACTAGACACATAAACAACATCACAAAAAATATTTGTTTACGGAGCGGCGCAGGCGGCGGCCATTGCGGACAGCACATCTTACTGGGCAATAATTTCGTTATTATTATTTTTTCGCTTGTTCAGATGCTTGGTTTTTGGGAAAAAAAATCCAATATGTTGCCAAATAAGTGACAAATCAATAGGATTATTTTTTACACTAGCAGGGTCTTCGTTTATGAAATTTAAATTCTCCAATCACAGCGCCGTCCTGCGCACAACTGTTGTGACCGGCCAAAATTTTCTACGCACAGTTGTTGTGCGCAGGGCACCTGACGGGTTAAGCATCTTGTCTAGGGTCTGTGATAATCTAATTTTTAAATAAAATTAAAATTCGCAATCGGGATACACCAATTTTTAACAATGTATGAACATTTCAAAACCCTCTCGAGGAATACGCTTCTCAAATCGATCCCTGTAGTTAGATTAAGAAATGACCTTCATTTGACCCGCTAATGCCGGTCCGAATTGCGCTATATCAACCCCTTTTGTGGTTTTACTCAAAACATATAAAACCACTACAATATTTTATTTTATAATTAATATATAGATATCGTTCGAAGAAAGCTGTTGTCGTGTCAAAATTATTTGTTTACAAACTGACTGTACTTTTTATGATGACATTAATATATTAATGAGACCATTTCTCTTTTGAGTTATGTCTGATGAATGTTAATAGTTTGTGTGGTGAGGTTTTCCAAGAGGTTCAAAACGACGGCATCAACATTTATTGTAGAAACTCATGATTGGAAGTATGGAATTTCCTATCAATAAGTTTAATGTGATTGTGTTCAGTGAATCTACTTTAGAAACAAGGGTCATGCAGGAAGTGCTGAATTAATTAAGGTTTAGGTAAATAAGCGAATGCTTAAAATACTCTATAATAATAAATATATTGACTTTCGTCTATTATGATTATGACTTTAAAAACAGATCACGGATAGTAAAAAAACGTCGTTCTAAATCTTAAACGAAGTATACCAATTTTTCTAAATAGAACCGGCATTTTTGCACAGTAAGTAGGCGAGGATAATTTTATTTGATAAATATTTTAAATAACAGTAACACTTTTAATCATAAAATGCTTCAAATTAGATCCTTACAAAAGACTATTCTTTCGAATAAAAATGTAAAAGCAAGCTGTTATTTTTTGGTGTATCCCAATTCCGCCATGCATGTTATACCCATTATGTAATAATGTTAAAAACTAAAAGTTTACACATGGTTTTATATTATTCATACTCATGTCTTAGGAGCAACACCGAGGAAGCGAGGCCGACCAAGAAAAGACCAAAACAGTTTAGAGGAAGGTAAGACGCACGAAGGTTGTTTCTATTTTATTATTAATCTGTTTCTTTTTCTACTCTTTTCATTTCCTATTCTTATATTAATACTTTATTGTAGTGTCTCTTGACGCAGATCTGCAATATTCTGACAGCGGTAGTTCGGGTCTCGAAGAGGTGGAAACGAATGATGCCGCCGACACTATGGTTCAGTTGTCCGTGCGACCTGGTAAGGAACGAAATCAAATAAGTAACTATAGCTTGACTGTTCTAAGATGGGCACACATTTATGGGCCGGCCCTAGGAGCAAGGGATCACCTTATGACGGTCGAAGTGTCAAAATCAAATACGTAATACTTGGTCAAAATGTATACCTATGTTTTTATTTAATACACTTTGTGCCAGATTACCGGATTTGCATTCATAATACACATACACATGATAAATACCAAATTTCTACATCGAATCATTTTACATTTTAAAAATATATACATATTTGGGTTAAAAACTAGGTAGGGTCGGCACATGTTTCCTTCTTCCATTCTCCGTCATTCAATGTTTACTCAGTACCCACATCTTTTATACACATGACATGTCATGCACATTTACATATCCATCCAACCCTTTTTCGGTCATCCTTTTTAAATCCACCTACATTCATACTCATTACTTTCCCAGTTATGTCCTTTATCCTTCCTTATTACGAGTACGTGTACTTTAAAACATTGCTAACTAGGTAAAATGATTGTTTTTGGTTTTAACCCACTTAACATAACCATAGATGCACGTGTCTTGAGTTACTCATCCTGCGGACCAATACACGCGACTTCGAGATCGGTTTGAATTGAGATATCTCGAAAAAAATGGCGAATCTCGATTAAAAGTACTTTTTTGTATTCTCGTTATGTCACTATAGATTCTACTCTCTGCACTCGACATGCAACGTGTGATCATTAGTAGTCGAGACTGTATTTCACGTGTGTCACTGTATCGTTGGAGGCTCTTCAAGCTGTCTTGTCAAAGATCTATATTAAAATAAAGGTAAACAAAAGAAATCTCCCACGAATTAATGGCAGAGGAGGAAAACTTTCCCTGATGCAGCTCCTTATCTGCCTCGATAGGGCGATACGTCGAGCTTTTTGCGAAGGGGAAAAATAGCTCCTTTTGTTTGAGCCATACGAACGGTGTCAGGTACCTACTTATCTCTTTGTATTTGACACTCACTGAACTCACTCACTGGGTACATCGTATTGTTCTACGAAAATGTTTTGTTTATTATTTAAAACCAAGTGTCAAAAGTTATTAAAATTAACAAAAGAGGACATAAGCGTATATTTAACTTCATTGAAGTTTATCAATGAGGTACTTAATGTAAAATTTAATACTTTAAATATATTTAAAACTACCGTGTGTTGTTAATGGATTATAACTAATACACAATCGAGATAACAAAACGTAGACAACATACCCTACGTCATTCATATCAAATCATCTCATGAGACAGCGAGATAACGATTTTCTGTATTTGTATACATTTTCGTGACATTAATAATAGATATACAATACAAGATCTTCTCGAAATAGACCTAATCTCGAAGGAAATGAGAATTGGTTTCTTGTTAGTCACCATCACTATTATGCTTATTTGAATCTTCTAGACAAAACGCGTGGGGAGATCGTTATCGTTATCAAAAATGTATAGGATTTACGTAAGCTGCCAGACGGTCGTGACAGTTTTCGAAAAACGTTTTGGATAGCGTTAGCGTAGCAACTTGTCTAAGCTCACTGATTTGAAACATCCTTAAACTATTATTGTCTGTGTGATAGAAGACGATCTGACGGTGGGCGAGTCCAGTTTCGACACGTCAGAGTTCCTGATTAAGCGCGAGGCGCCGGACGAGCACGCGCTCGTGGATCTCGACCAGCACTCCAACGAGTACAACTACCCTACTGTTGTTAAGGTACGACTCGCGCCACGCAAACATGTAGGATTTTACTTGATTTTAAATATTAACCCCCTTACTTATAAACGTGGAATAACCTTGGATTAGCTAAACCATGTTTTGTCATTATCTATCAAATTCAAATGTCATAATGACAGATAAGGACAAAACATGGTTAAGCTACTCCATGGTTATTCCACGTTTATAAGTAAGGGTTTAATACATTGGATTTAACGTCTAAAATAATTTATACCGATCCCCATTGAACGAACAGAACATAGACAAGGGTTAGGCTCGTAAAACACACTTTCCCAGACTGTGCACTTTCTCTAAAGGTGCACTTCTTTAGAAGGGTCATTTTCTCGGAAGGTATACTGTCTCTAAAAGTGCACTTCCCGATATGTACACTTTGTCAATAGGTGTACTTTCCCAGAATGTGCACTTTCGCAGAAGGTATATTTTCCCGGAAATTACACTTTAGGGGTAGGGGTGTCCCTGTTAATAGTACTACGGGTTTTTATGAAATAGTGCAAATGCAAACAGACGGACAGACAGACGGACGGACAGAAAGACCGAAACTATAAACGTTCCGTTTTTGCAATCTTGACCACGGGACCTTAAAAAAATAATATAAATGTACCTATAAGTACGTATAGACTTTTCGGTAAAAAGGAAAAAAAAATACGAGCACATAGGGTATAGAGGTCAGTTAAAATGAACATTGCCATCAAAACTTAAGGCTTCTGTACAAAATCGATTTAGATGAGATTTAATTTAAGACAAAAAAGAGAGTGGATAAAAAAAAAAGTGTGAAGCGTGTGTGCTTGTGCTTGTGCGTGTGCGTGTTTGCGTGCACTGTTTGAAAAAGTGCACATTTCGGGAAAGTTTCCAAATTGCGAAAGTGTACATTTTGGGAGTGTACATTTTGCGGAAAGTGCACCTTTGCAGAAAGTGCACATTTCGGGAAAGTGTGTTTTACGAACCTAACCCATAGACAATATTCACTCGCAATAACCTGTAGAAAATTAATGCTCGTCTCAAGATGCGTAAAAAAAAACATTTCTTTATGGGTGGCGGTTTACTTTACGTTTCTGGTGACGGTCATCTCAAGAAAAGAGGAGTTTATTAAGGCTGCGGCTCCACTGAGACGGAGATGAGCGGAGTGGAGCGGAGTTGTGCCAATATTAACCAATAGAATCTAAACGTAACGTGCGCATGCTCGACGTGACCGCATGCGCCTTCTACTAGTAAATATTGGCACAGCTCCGCTCCGCTCCGCCTCAGTGGAGCCGCAGCCTAATACGGCCCCTCTACACCCGATTTGACAGTTGCCAATGCAGTACATGATATAATTATATTGTATACTGTATGGTTATATTTGAGGTTTCAAACACATTTTATACTGAGTGGAGAGCACACAGGACACCTTGATAGTCGCAAGTCTAACGCCCATAGACTTTTGCAATATTGAGACTGTATTTATTACATCTATTTCCCGAAATCGTTATTGAATCAGCAACCGCGTTTTTTCTTTCCTCTCCCATTTTTCGCTGTTCCAGAATTAATTTGATAGTTTCGCTTTCGCGGAGCTCCTTTTTGGGGTGGTATGGCCCTTCAGGCCTGCTGCAAAATGAACATTGATCTTAACCCGGCTAATTCTACCTAATTACAAATTTGAATATGATCGCGGTCAAATGGGTTAATTCAAGCCATCGAAGGTCATATTAAAACCCAATTAGCTCCGTTCCTTTCACTGAAACTTGTCAGGCATTGACACGTATCTGACGCGTTTAGGAGGAGCCGATGGAGACAGACATGCATCTGGACCCGCCGCTGATGGACGTGCCCTCGATGGAGCCGACGCAGTTCAAGGAGGAGCCGCCCGAGAGCTGGCAGGTTCGTACACAACCACAATTCGAACATTCCGAAACAATATCGTTTCTTTACTTTCTCAACCTCGTATCTGATCGAATAGTTTGATAGGAAAGTAGTCTTTATTCTTTAAAGAACACGAGTGTTTTTTCTATCTAACTATTCGATCAGATACGAGGTTGAGAAAATAAAGGGACGATATTCAAAACGAATAATTAAAATAACTATGGTATTGCAACAAATGACTGATGATTGGTTAAAAATGACAGCGTATTCAATCCACGAAATCCCGCTCCATTAGGTACAGATGTACCTAGTGAACAATCATTTCCCATCGTTTTTCGTCGGTTAAATCCGTATTTTTCTTGCTTTCTCAGGTGGCTTATTGATGGGTACTAAAGCTAATTGAAAAAGCAGGATAAATACGGACTTATCCAGACAAGAAACGATGGGAAAATAAAATTCACTAGATCTGTACTGTCGAGGAGCTTTATTTTTTAACAGTTAGTCATAATACGTCAATTTGCCGGGTTATACATTTTCCACGTGTTATTGGTGGTGTCACGCTGGGAATTGTATTACATGGCTAATTTAATGTAAACAATCGATTTCCTGGACCAGACTTTGAATAACGGGGCGCGCCTTCATGGATAAAAACACATACATTTTTTTTAAGAAGATTGGTGTTAATAATTTATATTTTTCAGCCGGACCCTGCTATACAAGACGATCTACAAGTAACCGATAGCGAAGAAGAAGCAGAAGATGGTTTATGGTTTTAATTTATTATTATTTAGCTTAAAAGTTGCACCTCCTTGCAAGATTTTTCATGAAATAGAGTTATGTTAATAAATAATAAAATATGAATTAATCTCTGATTTTATATCATGTGAATATAATTATAATTAAGTGTAATATTATTTTGTGATACATGGATATTGATTCGAATAAATATTTCATACATATAAACTGTTTTGTGGTTTTTTATGGCATGGAAGCACACAGCAAGCAAACACACAAGCCACGAGGTCGCGTGTTAAGGTCGCCTTTACGAGTATCGCAGTGGATAAAGCACCCGACACCCAACACTCGCTCTAGCACACTCGTATCAAAGTGACAGTTGTTTTATCCACGTAACAGGCCCCCTAATGTTATATGGACTCTGATTCCCATAGACATTTGCGATCTCAAGATTAAAATCTTACGATGAAAATCTTAACACAACAAATGCATTGGCATCCCTTAACCCTTTCAACGCCCCACGTCAAATACAAATGTGTCACTCGCACGCCAAGCGTGTCAAAAACTATGAAAAATTCAACCTAATTTATACGAAAGAAGGTCTTTTTTGAGTTGTATCTCTGATAACTATAAGCGTCGGTGGCGTGGTAGGTAGGTGTTCTTGGCGTTCAAAAGGTTAAGGTCAAAAAAGCCTCTATTCTAGTGATAATGTTAACATTTCAATCTAAATATTGAGTGCGGTAGGTATAACTATTAGATAAAAACACCTGATGTAATTTAGTGGCCCTTATTTCCAAGCTGATATCTCTTGAGGCGGAGGTTAAAAACCAAAACGGCCACATGAGTGAAAAACACAAAGTTTAAAAATAAGTATTGCCATTATAAAATTGTCACTGGCCGAAAAAATCCCTTTTAGCTGTAGGCATTTTTTCATAACGTTTGAACGACTTTATTTTTATTATCATTGTAGCGATATTTCCCTGTAAACTGTAGCTACCTCCCGTTAATTGACAACACAGAAGGGCGAAGGTATCCGATTCTGTTGATTTTGGCGACGTTCATTTAATCTATAGAAATAGGTAAAAGCAAACAAGCACTATAATCACAGAAAACCCCATGACATGAAAGTACTTTTATTAAAACAACATTATCATGGTTAATAGAAATTCAAATTGAAAATTAACATTAAAATAACGGTTGAGTGAATAAGTATATTGCCATAGTAACATTCGATAAGTGATTAATGATTATAGAGAAATAATAGCAATACTCGTAGTGCTACCAATCCGTACGTCCGGACGTCAAACTTAATATTCGGGCGCACCTTCTTGCATTGAAAACACTATAATAATGGTAAATTGAATTGTTTACATTATTAGCCATTCCAAATTTCACACATATTTGCAAACCCCTTCGTACGGCCGAGGACTTTAATTGTTACTAATCTGTACAGAGGGCCCTGCCAAGATGCGTTACGCTAACTATCGTTTCTATTCGATTCGATTTTAAACCAATCGCGTCACTGGTAGACGACGTGATACGAAAAGTCACGTGATCTACCAGTGACGCGATTGGTTTAAAAACGAAACGAATATAAATGTTAGTTAGCGCAATGCATCTTGGCAGAGCCCTCTGGATGTAAAAAATCAATGGGCCCATGAAAGGAAAGGAAAGGAAAGTTGAGATGAGTTGAGATGACCCATTTTACTTAATGTAAAAAAACAAGATGTATATATAACGGCATTCACAGTTTTTTAATAACACACACAACTCACACACACAAACCCACTACCTAATAACAAATAATGTATCCAAGAAACATTACGTCTTAGAAACAAAAGAATGTTTCTTCTAAGTAAAAGGAGCTATCTCAAGGATTTGAGGTAAGCACTTCCCCTTAATGGCCCATTGATTTTTTCTCACCCATACAGGGTGCGCAACGCATAAATAAAAGATAATAGATTATGGAAATTTTACTATGGAACCGTGTCGCAAAAAGCCAATTTTTAATTTCATGCGACTACGCTGTCATTATGACATAGTTTTATAATGGCTTAAAAAAAGACCATGATATAATGAATAAAATGCATTTGCAGAATCCGGTGCAAAATCAGTCTATTGCATCCATAATCAGTCTAAAAGCGGCACGTTACGAATCGAGAATTGGTATAGGCGTTATTTGAAATTGCAATCGCGGTAGATTCGTCCGATCCAATCGAATCAGCGCCTAGAGTGCATAGAATATAAATGAAGGTAACAGTTTAAGCACACTTCGCTGGTGGTATCAATTTTGCATGCAGGATAGAATATTCATGTCCCACCGTATGGATAATCGGATTAGCTAGTTTTTGCACCTGCGTATTTTTACTCGGTGCGCGTAGTCTGGCGAGTATTTTTACGCTATGAGAATATGAATGCCGCTATTTCTCGGTATTATATGGTTTTCTAGATTTGATGTCTTGTTATTTGTACGCCGTGAAGAACGATACAAAAACTCAACAAAACAAAGAGGGCGGCCGTAAGGGAAATGCCCGTACCCTAAAAAGGGTTCATAAAAAATGTAATGAGAATAAAGATTGTATTGCTCCAGAGGCCAATTAAGTAAATAATTTGCAAGTGTTTTTGTTTCAACGGTCTTATATCTAATCAAATATCTTTTTAAAATATGATAATTCTAATATTGCAACCCTGATTTATTTCCTTCCCCATCGTCATCACCAGCTGTCATGTCACCGACAGAAGCCCACTGCTGGACATGAGCAAACACAAAAAATCTAGTTATTTCCTTTACGAAACAATATTTACGTCAAAAGTTCGTTACCCTAGCCAGATGAAAAAGAAACCCCAAAAAAGTGTTATGCGAGTTGTAATGGAAAATATAGGTACTTAAATCTTATAGTCATATGTCTTTCTATTCGAAGTGGACCTACATTCAAAGAAGCACTTAGCTGATTGCGAGTCACTGTGTCCCAAGACTCCCAAGTATCTACTCTTGTGCTCACTTACCTTGTAAGATGGGTTCGAATTCACATGGTGTTGTCGCAGTGTAAGGAACAGCTATAGTCTACAGTTAGCACAAAATATCTTTGAAGTGGCCTAGTTCTTAAAATATTCACTACCAAGTAACGCTACATAAAAAGTACTTAACTAGGTACTTAACTATCAGCTTTTTCTAGTACGTATTCGTAGGTACTTCAAAATTACTTCAAAACGGATCTTGTGTACCTACACAGTGAAATAATAAATGCCTACATTTCCTTTTTTATAAAACTTAATTAGAAAACCGCGTTATAAAAATATTCGCTTCCCCTTTAACGTAACGCCAACAACATTTTTGTGACAGAAAACTCATAATGGTATGAATTTGTACTTCCTTGTAATGCTTTTTCTTCCTGTTTTCGCTATTTAATTCCCCTAATCCTGCCTCCGTAACACTAAACAATACCTAAATCCCAATTCCATCTCGACAAAAAGACGGGAGCGATATCATCCGAGGACCTCCTAATATAGATACTTACATTTATCCTGTTTCCCTTGCCCCTTTTGTGTTACGATTCTATTATGAGAGTCGCCTGTTTGGTGAACATATTACCGGGGTCCCATCTCGTAACCGCGAAAGGTTATCCCGGATGCGAGAATCTTTGCAGGGCAAGCTAAGCCTTTCATGGCGGGAATTTTTGAAGAGCCAGGACGACGTTTTCCGTTAACAGTGAAAAATGGGCTTTGGATTAGAGTCACTATAGGTTAAACTTGGATTTTCCAGTAGGTTGTGCTGTGCTTACCTTTGATTTCGTGCACGGTCCTCTATGTTTTCACTTACCTTGCATCTATATTGTAATCAAATTGTTATGACTTTGCTCTTGTTTACTTGACAGTAAGAGCACTTTAGAGTCTATGATTACAATAAAATATCAAGATTGCCTTAAAAACTTATTAGAACAGAAAGACAGTAATAGTACATTATTGCCTAGGCATGGAAGTAGGCAATTGCGGGCCGAGTATTGGATTAAACGGACGAGCTTGCGAGTCCGTTTAAAAATACGAAGCCCGCAATTGCTGTTCCTGCCGAGGCAAATATAGTACTTTTCTCAAAAATCGCAAGAAAAAAAATGTGTTGGAGTCAAATCTTCATCGCTTGGACTCATTTTTTGAATTGCATACAAACAGAAACTTCATGTGAAAAAACCATCACTCCTTACCGCCTTTTTGTTTATGATAAGGAGAAACGCAATTCTTGTTTTTAAAAAAACATAAGCTATTCCAGGAACAAATAAAAAAGTTATGTTTCGAGTAAAATCTGGATGTATAAGACTTGTGCCCTCATTTTATTATGGCCCTTTTCACTTTTTAAAAAGTTACAAGGTAGATAGTAATGGAATTTGTATGCAACATTGCGGGCTTGTGTAGCGAGCACGCAATGTTTTTCTTTTTTAAATTTGAGAACTGTCAGTAAACTATGTACTTCGCGTCTCAATATGTAGATAGGAATGTCAACATTTCCGGACATTTTTGAGAAAAATATTTTTTACGTGACACACATGGCTTCGATAATATTTTTTAATTTTGTATACTGACGATATAGACATTCATAGTAGGTAGGTTAGGCACTTAGCATAGAAAGAAGCGTGGAAGTGCGTCATTGGATTAGAAATCAAAGTTTCCATGATAGTCGTTCTGCTCTCCTATGCTAATAAGCAGTATCTTAAATTTAATCACCAAAGCAGATTCAATTCTAAGTCGTTAGTAATAAGGTTGATATTTCTACAGGAGGTTTATCGTAGTTACGGCGTATTGCATTAGGACGGCCGCGTTATCAAAGGGCTGTTTTGTATATCATGGGCCTACCATAAAACAAACAGTAGGTAAGTTTTCCTAAGTAGGTATAATTCAGGAAATATTAATTGGCACAGTGGGTTGAAGTTAAGGTTAATGTTAGGTTACCAGTCTTAACAGGATTGTGATTTGTGAAGCTAAAAATTTCCACACAAAATGCGATAACGTTCCTCTCCCCTTAAACCTAGTCCGATTTTTACGATTTTTGAAAATTTTGTAGATATCATGAAAAACGACTACTGTACGTTTTCCTGTCCAAGAAAATATTTCTTAGAATGAAAAAACAAAAAACAGAAACGTACAGTCCTAGTTTTTTATACTAACTACAACATAATTATAAAAAAAACGTGGAAATCGGACTTGATTTAGGGGGTGAGAAATGTTATCGTCCGGAGCTAAATTTGAATGGATTTTTATTTTTTGACCGCTACGCGTTTTTAGCGGCACTTCACAATCCTCTTAACGCAGAAAAAAAGATCGTGAAGTAGATGACAGACGGCCAAATCATATTTCCTGAACCATACCTACCTTTTAATTTATTTCACATTTGTGTTCTCTAAACATTTTCAAGGCCGGTTAATAGGGGATGATTTTTTAGCACTACATAAGAATAAAGATAAGAATAAGAATATATAGTAAGAAAAAATGAACTGTTTACAAGCAAGGTAGGTACAATATCTTGCAGACCGCAAACTAGGCTGAGCCTGTAACTTGGGACCCTGTGAGTCGGTTTACACTTGAACCACTTATAATCAAGAATTAAATAAAATATAAAATTAATAACAATCGAAGCCTGGAAGAGCTACCTACTGGTCAATGAAGGAACATATGAAGGGCAAACTTCCCCTATCACTCAAGCGAAAACTCGTTACCATGTGTTTTCTGCCTGTCCTAACTTACGGTGCCCAAACATGGTCACTCACTGAGAGTAAAAAGTCCAAATTGAAGGTGTCAAAAGGACAGATCGCATCCGGAACACCACACTGCGCTCCAAAACACGCATAGCCGACGTAGGTCAAAAAACCGCCAGGCTTAAGGTGGGATTGGGCCGGTCACGTCTGCCGCATGCACCCGGACCGGTGGGCTAGCGTGGCCACCAAGTGGGTGCCGCAAAATGGGCGACGCAGGCAGGTGAGGGCCTAGACGGAGATGGCGGGACGACTTGGAAGAGGCACCTAATATGGACTCATGGAGATCAAGGGGAGAGGCCTTTGCCCAGCAGTGGGACACTCATATAGGCTAGGAAAAAAACCAAAAAAATAACAATCGAAAAGTAGACAACGGTTTACTCGTACAATATGTTAACAATTTTTTTTTGGAATAGGCGGGAACTAAAATTAAAGGTTTTCATTATAATTTATTACATTAAAAAAGCGATGCAATTAATGAGAGAGTGTGTTTTTGCGTGCGCGTGTGTGCATGTGTAGGTACGAGTATCATACCATAACGTGCATAAAAATTACCATATTGAGGGTGTTATAAATGGTTGACTACGGTTTAGATACCAAACAACAAAATCTTGTTTGCTGTCTGGTTTATATATTAAAATTCTTTTCATTTTTAAATGCCAGCCACGGCTGCCAAGTTTATTGGAGATTTCTTTGAACCAGTAAAAAACGGGTTTATCCGACGGTTAGACGGATTATGCCTGAGGCTTTAATTTTACCACGGCACTTAACAGCTCAGCGGCAAGCCAGGATAATTCATATTTATTCAAGCTTATTTTCTAAGAGTTCACGGCCTAGTCTAGCATATTAGATTAACTAGATTACTGGCTTAGCGTTTCTTAACGGAATCCCTAATGATACCTAAGCAAAACGACTACAAACAAGAATAAACTAACCGAAAAATAACAGTAATATCTCACACAGAACATGAAGAATAAGTAAATCCCTGCACAATTTGCTCTCATACATTTATAATATCGGAGCTCTTTCATGTTGCCCCTCCAACGATGCTGTATTTGTATTTGCATCGAGTAGTTTATTTTCGTCACGAAATAAAAATACGACATTAATGAAAAGCTTTTAGCTGTGAAACCGTGTAATAAACAATAAAATCGGTGTTTATTTTGGAATAAATACGACTAGGGATTAAGTAAGTGGTAGTTAGAAGTATTTTATTCAGGCAGTGCCTACTTATTGATTAATTAAGTGGACTGTTCAGATGAAGAATCGCAACTCACGTCCAGTCTCACACATCCACAGTGGATACCTATTACTTTATTGTAACACTTTTCACGAACGTATCATTACGCAGAATTTTCATTTCGTCGGAAGGCATTTCTCGCCTCATGAGGTATTTTTTTTGCTAGTTACTAGTCTCATCTAACCTAACCTACTCAATTAATGTTTAAGATATCCTGAAAACATCATTGTTTCAGCAGAAAATAACGTTAGATGAAATGAAATTCGATGAAATGATACAATCAATGAATTGCAATTCGATAAAATGATGGGGTACATGTGTGTGTGATTTTTTAAAATTTAGTATCATATATCTGCAGCTATAGGAGTAATCGATGATTTTAGTAACACAGACCTTGAGTTGATCGCAGGCAGATGATGATGAGGCTTAAAAGTACAGGCACAAAGTCAAAGAGAAATCGCAAAGATTCGGTCCGTCTCTTGAACGTCCTTAACAGCCCGGCTAAGACCGCGCAGCGGCGACTCCGGTGGCGGTGGGTGGCGGTGGGCGGCGGCCGGGCGCGGCAACTTTTTTACATACTTAGTATAAAACAAAGTCGCTTCCGCCGTCTGTACTCTTGTATGAGATTGCTTAGATCTTTCAAACTACGCAACGGATTTTGATGCGATTTTCACCGTCAGTTGATTTTATTAGTTTAATTTTATCAGTAAATTTTTCAAAAAAGGTTTTTTGGTTTATGTAGGTACGGGTGTTACAGGAAACTTACATAAGCGGAAGTGAAGCGAGGGCGGGTCGCTATCGCTTAATACATCTTTAATTTATACCTCTGTTTGTTGCTGTTCGTCGCTCATCGCCGTCGCTGTCGCTGTTGCGCAAAGTCGTGGCCAAGTCGTATCGATCCGGAAATACCGCCACAGCAAGCTCCACAGAGTTAATATTATTAGAAAACCCCAAAAAAGAAGCTAAAAACATTAATACATTGATCATTTCAGCCAACATCCACCCACTGCAGGTTAAAGGCCTCTTCATTTTCACGCCATTTTAATCGGTCTCGTGCTAACGTTATCCATCCTTTCCCAACTGTCTGCCAAAAGTCATCAGACCAACGAGCTGATGGTCTGCCTACTGATCTGTGACCTAATCTCGGCCACCACTCCATTAGCGCCCTTGACCACCTGCCATCGTTTCGCCTAGCCAAGTGTCCCGCCCTCTCCACTTCAGTTGCGTTATCCTTTTGCCGACATCCGCCGCTTTAGTCCTGCGCCTATAATACATTAACGAGTATAATTTATATCGTATTATAATCTCTAACAATGTCAAATATGTCGTGTAACACCGCCCATAGTTCCTATAGTAAACACGAGATACAAATAATCTTCTAATATGTGGGCCCCCGGGGCGCACTTAACTTTGAAACTCAACATAATGGTTGGAAATACTACCAAACTTGCTAATATATGTTTGCGAACTGTCGTTGTTCCGGTCGCGACAAAGTTTGCGTAATACATTTTATGTGTTGAATTCTAATAGTCATTTTGTTTAGTGCAGCAGACCCTGAAACCAGAATGGACTCTGGGCAAATTAGTTTCGGCGTTGTGTTCCTCATTCGGGTCATAATTTCCGTTAACATATATTAATAAACCAGCGTTTCAGCATTAATACATTTAGCCATAGTATAATCAATGTGGACAAGCTTAATTCAATTGAGGAGTGGGGTTTTGACTTCTGAGTGGTGATTTTATCCCCCGAATTTGCTAGAGCTTTGGAATATTAACTCGTTTTTCGTTCGACATGCTCATCTTCTTCATTACAAATGTTGTCGATACATATTTTAACTATGCCATACTTACACTTATTTAACCGAAATGGAAGAACATCACCGCATTATTTTTATCAATTCACTTTAGTTTCAGTACCGTTAGGACGCCTAAGGTCTGAGATCTAACTTTTCGACACTCTTTGTGTTTCTAAAATACAGATATAATAATAATAAATGCGCGAGCTAATGCGAGTACGACAGAAAGTCGATAGACAATCATAACATACCTACCTAATTAGTACCTGGCGACACGTAAAGCAAACACAATGATATTCCTTATTTTCTTGAATCAATGATCATTCCGCATGTAGGTATAGCTAAGGTATGTCTTGCCATAATACCTACCTCCCCTCACTTGACCGACATTCTCCGACCTGACATTGCAAATTGTTTTTCTAAGAATACTTGGCCCTTTATTATTGGAGCACCTACCTTCGTTATTAAGGTCTTTCCCCGCTTCCACGTGAAGCCGTGCCGAGTTTTTTTTTGTTTATTCTTTATAATAATTAAATCGAAAGAAGATTTTTCAATATATTCCGTACGTTTTTTAGGTACCTTCCACTGTTAATACATAAATAAAATAAATAAATACCTACCTAACACGTTGTGCGATAAACGAAAAGAGTGAACTGTATGAATAGAAACCAAACATTAAATGTACTTAGTAGTAATATTAAATCCTTTTGCGAGAAACGATTAAGAGGTGCGACTGAGTTAGAAGGGATTATCAGAATTATTGTGTATGTTTTTTTATGGCAAGGAGAAGGCACGCGAGCACTCAGGCAGGCCACCTGATGGTAAGTGGGATCTGAGACCCATAGACATAACCATAACAAATATAATGAGTACAAATTAAAATGAGCGATGGTCTGACGTGGTGACTCCGGATCTGCTGGGTAGGTACAGAATCGTTGACGACCGCCGCGATGTACTTACCGTTGTTGGTCGTAGGGTTCAGCTTCCCTAGATCAACCGTCAACCTTACTTTCGGCACACGCACTTAGCCTTCGATTTATATCCATGGTTCACGCCGGAAGCCTCCAATACAGTTTATTTAATTAAAACGAAGAGACTATGAAATTAGTGAAAAGGTTGAAATACTTACGAAACGAGAGGTGGTCGCGCAACGATATTCAAAACGGAACGGAATTATGGTGGGGGTATGGTACTCAAAACTATTAAAACTAGTAAATGATGACAAAACTGAACACAGGTAAAAAACAATGAATACATGGGTGTACAAAGGCGAACTTATCCCAAACTTTTATAGAAGAAATCCCTAAAGGGATAAGTTCGCCTTTGTCATTTACTTTTTAAGGTTAAAAGTATATGAGCTAAAGTCAATCATTACCACGTAGGTATGTAGTCCGAATTTGTGTCAAGTCGAATAAACATCCTCATAGACTGATTCCTATTTCAATTTATTGATTTCGAATGTTCGACGTTGTTGCGAGGAAAGCGGACTGCGTCGGCCCGATAGATGTGGCGATCTCTGGGAAAAACTGGATTATTCTGGATACTACGGTTAATGACACAACGTCATATGATCACGGTGCAAACCACGGAATAGGTGCAAACGAATACTACATAGCTCCTAATAGCTTTCGGCTAGCTATTGCTATCACACTTGCACTCGTAACTGCCAGGTATTTTTGTCAGTTCTGGTTCATAGAAAAACGAAGATTTTCGTTCGCTATTTATTTTTGTATGTACTGTACCTACTTAACCTCGTAGGACCCGATGTTCTAAATTAAGGACATCTGTCAAAGTGACTTGTGACTTTAGTTAAATGGCATAAGATTCTTTTTCAAACTAACTAAATTTGACGTGGGCCGTAAGCCTTAGGAACTCGTATTATGATTTATAACTTCCTATTTTAAGAAATCGTGTCAACGAAAGTGTACCTTACATAATGCGGTGTGCGTAGACTTTTAGAAATGTCGTTTATTTTTAACAAGTATTATTTTTATTTAACTTACAAGTCTGTTTGTTTGTCAGTAAGTCAAGTTAAAATCTTTAATAAAATAATCCGTTATTGGAACGTGCTGTAATTTGGAATTCATATGTAACCCTGATGACAATAGGTATACAGGATGTTCGTGTCCATTTGCTTTATCTTCGACGTAGTGCTTGGAACTTTAACATATTGTATAGGTACAATGCACTGGTGCCTTACAGCGGATCTGTATATGAAGTCGGAAGGTAGCAACGGTACTTCGGCACATCTATTTAACTCGGAACCACCACCGACTAATTCGTTTGGGCTCGATAGCAAAACATTGATTAATGATAGGTTAACTAACTGTCATTTCTCATATTATGTATATTGTGTTTACCTAAGTTACATCTCATGTTATCATTTAGTGATCCTTCACATGTTGTCTGTTGTGATAGTTTAAGCTTGCGCATTTTTAATAAGTATGACATGTGTATTCAAATTGAACCTCCAGGTCTTTTTGATACCTATATTATTTACGACAAAGTGAATGCTCTAAAATAAAGCAAAAAAAAAATGTTACTCTTGAAAAACGCATATAAGTAGGTGCCTTTAATATCCTACATCGCATAGGTACGCCTGTATTTCCGTCTACAGTTCAAACATAAATTGCCTTCTCTGTCCCCAGTTAAATTAAATCACAGCGACTGCATCGGTTTAACGTTAACTTTTGTTTCGCTCAAATTCATTTCATTCAGTAAAAGTTTTCAGAAGCCTGCAAACATCACAATCGCCTGTTCGTAGTTAAATCTCACTTTCGTGATTAAATTTACACTGGGACTGGATCGAGTCTGTGGAGTTTATTTGCATGTTGGAAACTGTGGGTTTATTCATTATGGAGCATGGGCGAGTTCGCTCAGCCGAACAAGCTTTACTAGACCCCTTGTTGTTCTTTTGAGAAACACCATAAAAATAAATAATAACTACACGTAGAAGCGAATCTCCTTTGACCAGGCCCCAAATTCCGCGCTTTAAATACCTACTTCCCCCTTCGCCCCGTTACGCCCCTCTGTCGTCCGCGCCCAAAGTTAGGGCTGTCACTTGCGAAATATTTTATTCGGTTTATGGATGTGGTATAGAAGTTTAGTCACGAATTATTATTAATGTTTTACTTCAACGTGGAAACATTGTTGCAAAACGAGTTTTTTACATTTACGTTAAATTAGGTAATAATAGTTTTAGATGATATTAAGATTATCTCATAAAACTCCTTCATTCAATCAATTATTTCTAATTATTTTGCCGTAAATAGTCGTTCACTTTTTAAAACACTATCTTAGTTCAACCATAAACACTAAAATTAACACAAATACGAAAACCAATTCAAGACACAATATCTTGGTTAATACATATTCCGTGTGTGACGCCCCTAACTGACTAGACACCAGTCGCCAGGCGGTAGGTATCTAACGCGCCGAGCGCGCGTCGGGAGCCGGGAGTTTCGCTTCTACGTGTAGTTATTATTTATTCTTATGGAAACTCATCGTTGGCAACTTCGACTGTCAATTGTTTAGAACGCATCCTAAACGCAGCGTATGTGACGTCACCTTGCGGACATGTCAGCCAACCATGGCTGAATATTTAAAATGACAACGTTTTAGCTTTAGAGTGCTGTACTACGTGACTACACTTACACTATATTCGAGGACGAGCACTGTATAATGAACATTATATCTCGCTTTCGATACAGCGAAATTGCTTTCCTTTCATAAGAGAATAACACCCTTGTAAGCTGGTTCCGTCACGTGTTTCACTGGCATAAAATATAAAACTTGAATGCGATTGCGAACGAGATACTCTTTTTGATGCTCGTCGCAAAAAGAAAACGGGGGGGATAAGGGGTGTCTGCGTCCACCAGCACGGCTAGCACAAGTTGCCCGCGACTTGATTGTCGATCGGATCTCCTTTTTTATCTAGTCAGTAACGATAGAGACGCGCTGAGCGACAAGCGAGAAAATACAATTTGTGCTACCCGTTGAGTTCAATATACTCTCTTCAATTGAAAGCTGATATTAGATATGGAAATTTATAGTAAAAATAATATTCCGAAAATAATAGTGTTATAAATATGTAATTATCTATTGTGAAAACGCGTCAGCCTAGTTGGTAGTGACCCTGCCTACGAAAGCGGTCCTGGGTTCGATTCCCGGTATAGGTGAATATTTGTGTGATGAGCACGGGTGTTTGTTCCTGAGTCTTGGATGTTTCCTTTGTATTTAAGTATTGATTTCTCTATGTAAGTACTTAAATACCCGTAGTACAAGCCTAGTTAAGTTTCGGACTAAGTACCAATTTCACCATACGATGTTAACCACTTAACAGACGATTAGAGCGTTAACGGCTGTCAAAATGTATGAACTAACAGTCGATTAACATTAATTAAATTTAACATCGTTTGGTGAAATTGGTACTAAGTCCATTTGTATAAGATTATCCCCAATATTTATTATAGGTATAAGTTATTTATGCTAGAACCTATTTCGACGACGTCGTTAATCTAATTAATAGTGACGCCGTCTACGAAGTTAGCGGGGACTCGATCCGCGGCAAGAACACGTGACAAGCTAGCTCAACTTGTCTAAGATTGTCCCCGGATATTCACATTATTTTATCATGTGTTAATTTGTATAACATTTATTGCGTTTGCGTGCGTGCGTGCGTGTGCGTGTGTGTGTGTGTTTACCCATCACCGCATCCCGGTCAACGATTTTTAATACACAAAGATTAAATTAATTTATTGCGTCAACTCCTACTAACCTGATTACACACATTAAAAATGTCTATCAAGTACATCAAGAGCAAAAATATGTATCGAAAGAATCCTCTCATACATATGTTACCAAGTTCTTAATACACTGGAATAATTATGCAACACACTTTATAGAACATACTTTTGAGATGTTGCGTTCTGCCATATTTTTACACTTGACTGTACTAAATAATTTTAAAATTTCAAAATATAGGGATATTTTTGATGTCTAGACATTTCTTATGTATGGGTACTACGAGAGTATTACATCAGTGAAGCGGTTGTTTATAAAACAAATGACATACATAACCGCACCAGTTCAGCGCTGAGGTACTCTAAAAATAGTCAATTCAATACAGACGTAATTACCCTTCTGTTTCGATAGTCCCCGCACTAAAAAGCAGACTCGCCGCTTTGTTCGCGATGTGGATAATACTCGTACAATATTTTGTGGAGTGGCCGCTGCGGGTGACGTGGACACTTGATTGCGACAGCCACTCTTTTCTCCGATAGGTTTAGTTAGACTGCTTTGTGTTAACCATCGGCCAAAGAAGGGTTATGAGTCTGACGCTTATTTTATTAAAGGACCATGTGTAAAATGGTCTAAACACCAACAGTGCTGCGAGTTAGGTCATTAATAGTAGTTTACGTGACGGTTGCATAATGCTAATTACGCAGAGTAGCGTACAATACTTTATCTACACACATATTACAAGTACTCTAAGATGGGTTCAGAAGCCGAAAGGCAAATGACTAGCATCTGTGGTAGTAGGTGATAGTGATGACAGCAGTAACGTAATTTTGAAATTACTAAATTATTAAATTAATATTGAGATCCAAATTTGGAAAATCTTCCAAAATTAACAGCTGTCATCGCTGTCACCTACTACCACAGGTAATGCTGGTCATTTCTTATGGGTTTTGAACGCATAATAGAGGACTTATGATATGTGTGTAGATAAAGGTCTTTAGGTTCTAGAAGCACCAAGTCGAATTCCATTGCAGAGCCGAGATATTTTCGTCAAGAGTGAATACGATCTACAACCGGTGAAATTATTAGCACAGAGGCCCTCAGGCCCTTTCATCTTGGTCCTCAGGGTTGACAAAAACCGATAACATGTCAAAAACAATTAGGTTTTACTGGGTAGAATAGAGCCCCTGTTTGTATTACAGAGGCCTTATACTACGTTATTCTTACACATAATAAGTGTAATGTCATTGCTTTGAAACTTCGTATCTCATATTTCGTGACGTACGGTTTTAAATTTAAACGTGAAAAGTATCAAGTTCAAACTAATACATCTCGAAATATCAGATACGAGTTTTTTCCAAAGAAGTAACGGTATTTTATCGTATAGTTCTTAACTCTGGCTAGCTGGGCCCTTATTCTACGCCCGTGACTTCGTACGCATAGAATTAGTTTCCCGTTGCTCCCCCTATTTTAACCCCTCAGGGGCTGAATTTCCAAAACCCTTCTTAGTGCACCCCTAGAATATCCAAGGAATATTCCCTCCAAATTCCAAGTAACTAGGACCAGCGGTTTGGACTGTGCGTTGGTATGTCAGTCAGCACGGCTAGCACAAGTTGCCCGCGACTTCTTTGTCGCTCGGATTTCCCTTCCTATCTAGTCCTTAACGATAGAGACGCACTGAGCGACAAGCGAGAAAATACAACTTGTGCTACCCGTGCAGTTTCTTCTTTTATACGTACAGTCGAGTTTATAAATATGCATACACTTTAGTACTTTGTCACTTTAATCGCTGTGACAATTTATATATTAAATAGACAAGGTACTAAAGTGTATACATATTTATGAACTCGACTGTATATTTTAGATTAGGTATCACTGTATCGTCAATATTATGACAGGGCTCTATTCCACTGCGTTCTTACCCTTATTGCAATCGTATTGTCAAAATAATAAGAGCTATCGAACTCTTTATTTATTTTAATAAATAAAGAGTTCATTTTGTTATATTATGCCGTACATTTAACAACAACATTAGGAGAAAAGGCAATATATGTAGAATAAGGACCCAGATAGCCAGAGTTAACAACAATGTGATAATTTAGGTGCAAATACACGAGCCTAGCTAGACTATCAAAGACACTGGCTACATTGTTACGTAACTCGTAGCAACGCCATAGTGGTGTCGTAGCCGTAGGCTGTGGTCGTAGCACTGAGCTACGCAACCACTGAATTCATGCAAACGTGCAGTTCCTGCAGCGAGCACTACGCGTTGTACGGAGACAATATTTCCCCCAAACGGCCTTGTGTTTCGCTTATCTACCCACTCCGGTAACGTTCTGTCGGTTTCACGTGCACCCAGGCAAATATCATTAGGTATTTACATACGTAGGTACTGACGTAATCATCATTATCATTTCTTTTTCTGTACATTTTAGTTTCCATTGCTACTGAGATAGGTTTTTAATGACGAAAGATGGTAAATTAATTCGTGTTTTGTTACGTTTTATTTGTAAATGCTCTTATTACATAATATTTATAGTAAAAATGAAAGCATAAAAAAAGTAAAGTAAGTGTCTGAGACTGATAGACGCTACGTAGGTACAGTCAAGAAAATGTATTCGCGTACCTTTTTGACTCTTATTATCATTGTGATAAGAGTGAAAAAGGTAGGCAAATATATTTCCTTGACCGTACATATTAAAATGACGCTGAGTTAATTTTAGCAATTTAAATTATGAAGAGGTAAAATGGGATTCGCAGAGCAAGTTTAAAGTAAAATATTCTCACTGAAATAAATATTAAACAGGAACATAATATTAAATTACTGCTGAGAAACTTTTTCTTATTTATCTTTACTTGTCTTTTAAGGTAGAAACTTATTCAGGGTGACGTCGAAGACGTGATCAAAAGTGGTACCTATGACTTAATAAAGCATTAAAGTGGGATCCTAATAATATAGGTATGTAGGTGTTTAGATGTAGTATTCAGACTTAATCACGCAATGATCAAAATTAAATAACTTATTGTAAACAGTGTGGTTACTCTACTTATCAGAAAGAAGTGATGAAAAGTATGATTCTAAAAATAGGGTAACCATGATTTAATGAATCGGTGATTTTATTAAGGGGAAAATTAACAAAAAAATAGCTCTTGTTTCTTCTAACTAATATTGCTTGGAAATGGCCATCAATTACAAAGTTTGAAAAACTGGTTTCTGATCACGTCTTCGATGTCACCCTGTAGAGTGATAGTTCTGAAAACGACTTAAACAAATAAATCAAATATAATTTATTCTGTTTCAAGCCAGTTTTAGAAAACACACTGTGTGCTATATATAGGTACCGTGAATTTTTGTTTTTTGCAAGTACGAAAAGAAATCAATAAAAAAAAACAAAAGCGACGTTATGGTAGGTCTTATTCACGCGACAGTGCGAGCTACCAAAAAAAAAAGGCACGTAAAGCACTTAGGATAAAAAAAATACAATTTGCTTTATACTCTGCCTGGTCTAACCAAATTACAATAATTGGACTATATACGAGCGAAAAAGTCATGGCCTTTGTACATATTTACTTGGTTATATCAGAATAAAATTAAGTTAAAGTTCTCAAGTCATTAACAATAAACAATAGAATAACATACATAATCAAATACATCATGCCGCGTGGCGCCGGCAGAGTAGAATAGCATCACCCCATTTCTTCCCGTGGGCATCGTAGAAGGCGAGCAAGGGACCATCCGAGAGGTGGGCAGCAGCGCCTCTCGTATAGACAACACAGTCCAAATAATTACACTGCGGTCACCAACCCGCCTGCCCAGCGTGGTGACTACGGGCAATACCCCCCAGAAATATAAAAAAAAATTATATGAATAGGCACAAAAAGAAACGGCCCCCAGTTCCCGGCCGCCCTACTATTCCAGGTCACGGCAGCGGCCTTGGTCACGGTAGGGTAGGGGGTGCTAGGAATCCCCGGGCTACGGACGGCTGCCAACAATTGACTCTGGCTACATACAACGGACGCAGTTTACGGCTGGACGAAAGCCTCCAGATCCTTGAAGTGGAATTAGAGAAGATACGATGGCATGTTCTCGGGCTATCGGAAGTTCGTAGAGAGGGGGAGGACACGATAACCCTTGAGTCGGGCCATCTATTTTACTTCAGGGAAGGGAGCCAAAAATCTCAGGGTGGTGTGGGGTTCCTCGTCAACAAAGCCCTCCGTGACAACGTGATAGAGATCTGCAGCGTCTCGACCCGGGTAGCGTACCTTGTACTGAAACTGACCGAGAGATACTCTCTCAAGGTCATACAGGTATATGCGCCGACGTCGAATAGCACAGACGAAGAGGTGGAGGCCGTTTACGACGATGTGGCAAAGGCCATGCATCGTACCACCAAAACCCATTATACCGTTGTCATGGGGGATTTCAACGCCAAATTGGGAAAAGAATGTGGTGAATCTTGTTTGGGACAGCATAGCTATGGGCGCAGAAACCGTAGGGGCCAAATGCTGGTCAACTTCCTCAGCATGCAGGGGCTGTTCTGTATGAACACCTTTTATCAGAAAAAGCCCCAACGGAAGTGGACCTGGAAGAGCCCCGACGGTGTGACGAAGAACGAGATTGACTTCATCATAGCCGACAAGAAGCACATATTTAGGGATGTCTCAGTGATCAGTAGGTTTAATACCGGTAGCGATCACCGGCTTGTACGAGGCACCCTAAATATCAATTTTAAGCTCGAACGTAGTCGCATGGTGAGGTCTGTTCTTCGTCCAAATGTGCCCCAAACTGGACATGATGCGTTCCAATTGGAATTGCAAAATAGATTCGCCGCACTGGAGACCCCGGCAAATGTTGACGAGGATCTGGACGGCTTAATCGGGGTAATAAGCGAAGTGGGAACGAGGCATTTTCGGAAAAGGCGAGCAGATAGGAAGTCCAAACTTTCTGGCGAGACCCTAGATCTGATGCGATTTAGACGTGAGACACCTGAGGAATCCTTGCCAGATCCCCAGTCACTCCACAAGAAAATCAGGAGCTTGGTAAGGCGCGACCTTCGCAGCTGGAACACCCGCCTAATACACGAGGCGATCGAGCGAAACCGGGGGTCGAAGGTCTTCACCAAGACACTGGGGAGGAGTCATCTGACAAAGCTAGCTACCTCGAATGGTGAAACCGTCACATCAGTCCCGGGGATACTCGCTGAAATTCAAAACTTCTACGGACTCCTGTATGCTTCGCACGCACCAAAGCCTCCACCTGACGCGAGAGATCCTAGAGCCCCACTTACCCGCCACTTCACTGACGATCTTCCAGACGTAGGTGTCGACGAAATCGAGGCGGCTCTCAAACAGCTTAGTAATGGGAAGGCTCCCGGTGAAGATGGAGTAGCCTCTGAGCTCCTCAAGGCTGGGGGTAAACCTGTTCTGGAGGAGTAAAAGAGGCTCTTCAACACTGTAATTACCAACGGGACTACCCCGAAGGCGTGGAGCAGAGGTGTAGTGGCATTGTTTTTCAAGAAAGGAGACAAAACGCTACTTAAAAACTACAGGCCGATCACGCTTCTGAGCCACGTCTATAAGCTGTTCTCGAGAGTCGTCACGAATCGTCTGGCATCAAGATTAGACGCCTTTCAGCCACCGGAGCAGGCTGGGTTTCGTAAAGGCTATAGCACCGTGGACCACATCCATACTGTTCGGCAGGTTATACAGAAGTCCGAGGAGTATAACCAACCGCTGTGTATGGCGATGGTGGACTACGAGAAGGCCTTCGACTCCATCGAAACCTGGGCTGTTTTGGAGTCTCTGCAGCGATGCCAAGTCGACTGGCGGTACGTGGAGGTGCTGAGAAGTCTCTACCAAATGGCGACTATGTCCGTCCAAGTGCAGAACCATCAAACAAGACCCATCCAGCTGCTCAGAGGTGTAAGACAGGGTGACGTTATCTCCCCGAAACTCTTCACCAATGCTCTGGAGGATGTCTTCAAGACTCTGCGGTGGAATGGGATGGGCATCAATGTCAAGGGTGAGTATCTCACACACCTCCGCTTTGCTGACGACATAGTGATAATGGCAGAATCGCTACAAGACCTGCAGGAAATGCTGTCCAGCCTTAATGCTGCCTCGAGACGCGTTGGGCTCGGGATGAACTTAGACAAGACTAAGGTCATGTTCAATGAGCACATCGTCCCTGAGCCCGTCTCCGTCGAAGGTGTAGCCCTCGAAGTTGTCCAGGAGTACGTCTACCTAGGACACAAGTTACAGCTGGGTAGAGACAACTTTGAGGGTGAAATCACCAGAAGAGTGCAGCTTGGTTGGGCAGCATTTGGAAAGTTGCGTCACGTCTTTGAGTCAACCTTGCCGCAATGCCTGAAGACCAAGGTATTCAATCAGTGCGTCCTGCCGGTCATGACATACGGAGCCGAGACGTGGAACCTGACAGTGAAACTAGCCCACCGACTACACGTCACCCAGCGAGCTATGGAAAGGTGTATGCTCGGAATCTCGCTAAGGGACAAAATCCGGAATGAGATGATCCGGCATAAAACTAGGGTCACTGACGTAGTTCAGAAGTGTAGCAGACTGAAGTGGCAGTGGGCTGGTCACATCTGTCGCAGAACCGATGATCGGTGGAGTAGACGGGTTCTCGAGTGGAGACCACGGCTCGGCAAGCGTAGCGTAGGACGCCCTCCAGCCAGATGGACCGACGACCTGAAAAAAGTGGCTGGTGGTGACTGGATGGCGAAAACGGGAGATCGGGCCTTGTGGCGAACCCTGGGGGAGGCTTACGTCCAGCAGTGGACTGCAATAGGCTGAAATGAAAAAAATGATGAATCAAATACATACATTAAATCACGCCTGCTTCCCAGGGCACGCAGAGACCACTTTTTTTTCTACCTACGATACTGACAAAACTCTTTTGCTTCTTCCACATTCATACATCGAGTCATGCATGCACGTCGGGTTCGGGTATGTACTTAAGAATAGAATAGCAATGGTAACGTTTAGTATAAATCTGATAACTTTTCATTGGGTCCATATTGGTTCACCTAATTATTTTTAACCGACTTCAAAAAAGGAGGAGGTTATACGTTCCACTGTATGTTTTTTTTTTATGTATGTTCACCGATTACTCCGTCAATTGTCGACCGATTTCAATTTTTTTTTTGTTTTGATAGGGTATACTTCCGAGGTTGTCCCATTGTCACCAAATCTGTATCTGATGAGGGGATCAGTGAGGAATTGAGGGAACTCCTCAAATATTGTAGGCAAACATATAGCGATTTTAGTATTTTTAGTAACAAGTCCAGCATTTGCATTCAGAAAATATCATTTGGTGTAGTGGAACTGATGATGAAGACCACAGATGGCCACCGGAACTCCTCAATGGTACCGATTTCAAGGGTGGCGATAAGATATCTCGATTAATATAGTTGAGCGACTACCTACAACGAATAATATTTACTTGTTCAAATATGACTATGACTTTCCTGCGGCGTTGCTTGCGGTGCGCTTGATATAAGTTAAAGTTTCATTTCAACTAAGAAGTAGGACTACGTAACAGCGTATTATGATCACTAAAAGTATAAAATAAAATAAATGTTTTAAAAAACAAAAAACCGCCTCCGCAGTCCAACTGATGTCTGCTTTTTGTAGAAAATGTTTTGGTCGCCGACTTCAGTTGGATTAACCTATTAGGTGCCTACAATTTTAAAGAAGTTATTTTTTGCGTTTTTGAAGGCGGTTTTTTGTTTTTTAAAACATTTATTTTTACTCATAACGATTTGTAAGTCCTAATCATCGCAACTCCTAACGTATTTTTTTCAGCAACTGATACTTTTTCAGGATTTTTATAAATCAAACCTAACCTAACCCAACTTATCTACACATTGAATATTTCAGAACTTCTGAAAAGTTTACGGTTCCAGCGGTATAAAAATTTCATTTTCGGAGTTCCGTTAATAGCAGTTGCAATTTTAGTTGATTTTTGCCGTTCCCCTTTTCATTATATTTGTTTTCTATTACTACCTAATTTTTTTATTTTCGTTCTAGTTAAAAAACTTTAGCCAAATAAGCCACGTAATCGTAACGTTTACCTTCGTCAGGATTTGAAAGTCAAGTGCCACTATTCCGTATATCTCGGAAAACACTTGGGCTTAAATAGATAAGTTAAGGGAACTGTCACCTCCGCGGCTGTCAGGGCTTCGAGAGAGATAAATGATTGCCTTTTTGACTGATGGCTCCGCGGTGAATCCTAGCATAATAAGAATTTAGGCTTGACTGGAACCGGGTAGGTTGTTCGGGACTGAACATTTATAAAACAGCCACGCTGTTATAAATGAAGGGAATATACCTAATTGTACTGTGATTAAGAAAAGCTTTTGTAGGGAAAATTATTTAAGTTACATTGTTTGACGAATTTCACTTTGACTCAAACTTGAGGATTGTAGTTTTATTTAACATTTTGCCACGGGAATTAGTTTAGTTTAAACGTGTTTGAAAATATTTCAAAAATTGCGACGGATTGATAATTTAGTGATGGTTAAAATGATTTATTTATTTAATAATTTATTTATGACAAAACTATTCATTATACCTATGTACCCTTGTCTATTCCACGCATGTACAGCATTTATATTTCAAGTGCGCAGTTCACTTTGTTAAATGAGCAAATATTACCCACTATTTCGGTATTTTACTTAGTTGGTATATTCTGGTTAATAATGTACAAAAGGCATTGGATATTGCCCCATGTTGAAATTACAGTATGATTACTTAGCAAGTATATTAATAAACATTTTAGTAAATGGACGAAAAGGTTTTTAAATAGAAAATGAAATCTCCTTAATTAAATACCACAATGATACCTTCCGAACCTTTTTTTTCACTTATGGTCCTCACCAAGATTAATTAGGAAAGCTTAATAGCGATTTCTTCTAACCCAACTTATAAAGGATAAGCTTTCCCAATTTTAAAACGGATTAATTTGTATACAAAGTACCTACATAATTTCCGCAATAACACCCTAGTACGTGAACGTAATGAGAAAGAACAAAAAAAATAGAAAGGGTCCTCCAATATTGATATGATAAGTTAATGCCTACCTTTACTCGGAGGCAAAAGCAATTAAAAAAGTTGTCAGCGTACAGCGGAATGAATACAGAATCAATTTGAGGGAAAGGTTGGGTGTGCCATCAAAATAATTGAGCCTTTGCATCTGACGGTGGCTCTGTTTGCGCACCGGTGGATCAAGTGCACTGTTATTTTTTACAAAACATTCGTAAAAATGGATGGCCATTGTTGTTTTGTAGGTAACTGTGCGATTTTCTGTGCGATTCCGCTCACATTTCCAATCAACCGCATGTTCAAATGCCCTTCAGTTTCAAATTTTAACTCCATGCCGTAGGCATTGTTACAATCATATGAATTATAATTTTACTAAGCCTCGTAAATGTCGGTCTAAAAGCCGACTTATTGTGTGTTGTTGTTGTAGTTTGTGTTTGTGACAACAATCTTTTTAAAATTATACGTTTTTTCAAACGTACTTTACTATGTAAGGTTCTGCTTTGTAATGTAACGTGGTCCGGAAGAGATCGCTATTTAGCGATAAGACCGCCTGTTGACTCACATTCTTTTTTTTTTATTTACTTTCCGTTCTGTTATTGTATGTGGTGTACAATAAAGAATATTTGTATTGTATTGTATATAAGTTTACTTACTTACTTTTGGTGAAATGCACGGACCCCGTTGGCTTTACCACTGCACAGACCGCAAGCCTGACCTAATTTACGGAAAGGTTAATGTGACTTGGGCAGGAACAATGTCCAGTCTGTCTAGATTCTATTACTTAGTCTATTAACAAACTTTTGGGGCCTGTTGTAAATCTTAAAATCGTATCCGCCACCGACCCGAGCGGACGTTTTACGGCACTTTGAAGAGGATCCCTGTCCTTTCGCCTCCGATACCGGCTATCGAGTAGGTATCGTCGTGTGTTTTATGTTTTATTTATTTCATTTAATTTTCAATATTCTGCTCGCTTTTTGATCAAGTATCTGTTTCATCACTGCTCTATTTTGGAATACTTCTTTAAGCGCCACTTATAACAAAAAGATAAGTTTAATAGCAGTACGTTCTTATGTCTAGAAAAAACTTAAGTAGGTAAGTCTTTGATATGTTATTGTATTGTCAACGTTTTGATAGCTCTCTTATTTACTTGACAGTAATGGCGGCAGAGTTAAGAACAATACGATAGATGCCAAAGGCAACATGGTTTTACCGTTTAGAATAGAGGACCAGTTTAGTCGAGTCAAGATGGATCTATCAGTCTTAGATCGATAAACACTGATGCGGCAAAATATGATACTGTCAGTCTTAAATCCACATGTATAAATTTCGTGCAAGTGGCCCTAAAACTAGATTTATAATTTTCGTGCAAGTGGACCTTTATGTAACAATTATAAAAGTAGAGCTGATATTCTTGTTTGCAATCTCAGACTAAACAGTTTATAACGTAATAAATCAAAAATACATGCACAAAAACATGATAAATCGACTGCCGATAATAATACCCCGAGTAAGCAAAACGGAAGAACATTCTCGATTTCCGCACCCCCATGTCTCTGCCTCCTTTGATTCCAACTTCGCTAACAGGTGTCATATTTCAATAGAACTTTTACGTTCATCTTGTAACGATTTGGCAAATGACTTGGAAACGGCCGATAGGTAACAATGTTGTTAAAGTACCTACACATAAATCTATGTAGCCCGTTATGTGGAAAAAATACAAAGGAAGGTCGTTAATATAAGACGCAGTTGGAAAGGTTATTTGTAAAGGTACGTAATTGATAGCTGGATTTCATTTGTAACGGCTAAGGATTATTTGGGAATTGAGTAATATTTTTGATTTTAAAACCGCGTAAGTTTTTTAAGACGCTGAACAAAAAGGCCTAACACTGCCGACGATTACGAGAAGTCCTTTGCGTTTAAAAAAGGTGACGCCAGTGAGAAAGAAAATAAAATTTCATGGTATGTGCTATGGGCATTATCATGAGGAAGACTGAAAGTCATAGCACGAGAAGAGGTTTAAGTATAAATGTGGAGTGCTATAGTGGGAGTGGAGACCTAGGAAGGGATGGAGGGAATATGGGAAGAGTAATATGAAAAACAAGGGAGTGAATACTGGAAGACGGCAGATAAGGATGTTTGAAAGAAAAACATTTCAAATTATTGGGAAAATGGCTCGATGATGATGTTGTAAGTAGAAAAAACAAGTTTGAATTGCAATAACTGTCCATTAATAAACTAAACACGCTTGTAAGAGATAATAATAACACTGAAAACTTAAATACAGGGTTATAAAATACGGAAACAAAACCTATCGGACAGCTTTATAATCCCCTCGGATGTTGCAACCACTCCGTTTTGCAGCGTAACACTCCGATGTGTCATGTCATGTTGCTGGCTACGTGACAATTTAGCCAGTGTTCGGTGCGCTCTCGTCTTTGAAAAATATTGTTTTACCTTTCATACGGGAAACCTGTGTTTTCTGGACTATAATATACCTTATGTGCAAATTTTATTATTCTTGGCTGACGCAGTCGAGAAATATATGGAAATAACAGTTAACCTATAGTCCCAAGTCTGCCAGGCCGTCTGACTGGCCAAAATTTGTGCTAGGCGTACTGATAGGCGAATATCGACAGGCGAACTGTTAGACAGTGTTACACCAAGCATTTGTGCCCGGTTTTAATAATAATTTGTAGGCTCTTTACATGAGAAAAGAACAGTTTAATATGTTTTTCATGTCTCATACTCTGAAAGTAGGTCTTTGTTTATCTTAGAAGTGGGTTGAAAGTGATACATGTCCACCCTAGGGAAGAAAAGTAATTTGAAAAAAGAACTATGTCTATAGACGTGCAGAAGCAGAAACCTATACATACGGCCTCTCTGTAGTAAGATTATAAAAAAAAAACTAATTTTGACCTAAGCCATGGTAAAATCTTATACAGCTACTCTTTGGTAAAACTACCGAATTTTACTTTTATAAGTTTTATTATCAAGTTTCAGAATAAAGCACCAGTTATATATTTAAATAACTTTTTATTTTCATATTAACTTTATTTTTATAAATCAATTTTAATTTAATTCCTATTTGATTGCTTGCGGTTTGTAAGAAAATAACCGCCTCAAAACCGCACCTAATAAATAACCCTTCATGGCAGTCGGGTAAACTAAACAGTCTGACACGCTGGTGCTCTAAAAAAAGTTTGTGTCAAAAACAAGAGCGGGAAAACAAGATACGATCTTCAGTACCTCTCTAGTTGTACTACGTAATATACTGCGTTCACAATAATTTTTCATAAGTTATTAGAATGACTTCCTCGTCTGATTCGGAAATAGATTTAACGCCAGACTTGATTTTAGGGCTCAAGCAGTGATGGAAAATCTTCTACCACCAAAATCAAAGGAAATATATTTTCAGTAACTAACTTTTTTTTACTTTCCTAATAATCGAAATGAAAAGTAGAGTGTTTAACTCGGGTGAAAGTCACCATTTATTTCACACTCGAAATATTAGCGCTCTCGCTTTGCTCAAGCGCCAAAATATCTCGTTTGAAATAGGTGCCTTTCATCCCTTGGTGAACAATCTACTATTGTTATGAGAGTACATTGTTAGAAGCGTTAAAAATTAAAACAGTGTCTAACTTGTTAAAATAATTAAATTGATAAATAAAACAACATTGCATTTTAGGTCTTAAAGAATTTTGCAGTTTGTATTTATTTTCTATTCGCTCTCATACGCCCTTATGTTAGTATTGCCAACTTTACCCAAAAACTTTCGAGAGCTATTGCACTGTAACTATAGTTTCCGATAGAAATCTTAAATTATTTTCCGTACCTTCTATATCTGATGCATAATATTGGATTAAATTATGTTAAGTATAAGTTTGTGTTGAGTTATAGTGTTCAGCCAATTTTCAGCGGCGCCTGCCGAACCGAACCCACTAATCCGCTTAGATCGGCAACGTATAAATAGGATCACGGAGGGATTTAGGCGGTAACGCCGCGCGGCGGAACGTCGTACACTATTCTCTATCCATTTAATGTTAAAACAGTTAACATTACTCGTGATTACGCTAATCTTATATTATTAACACGGTAAAATAAGACGTGGAGCAACAGTTCGATACGGTCAATTGACTTCGCGGCAACTCGGCTTACCTGCCTTCCCCTTTCTAATTTATCAAGCCAATCGGCTAGTAAATAAGCCAACGCGGGCAGTGCAGCGCCGGGTAACCGCCGTAGCTTATAATGGCCCGTAGGGAAAGTCTTAGGCATATTTGCTAAACGGGACGGGACTTAACATCGTAAGGAAGAATTATCCATTATACCCTAGGGCTCTATTCTACTCGGTAAAACCTAATTGCTATTGAATTGTCAACGTTATGATAGCTCTTGTTCACTTGACAGTAATGGCGGCTAAGTTAAAAACAATACGATAACGTGTCAAGAGCAATTATTTGGGTAAGGTCCAAAAAGTCACGCAATTAATTTTTTTATGAAACTTTTCCGTTGTGACTAAAATTAGCCATACAATTGTAAGGATAGTTGTCGCACAACGGAACTTTTTTCGCCTTCGTTGTTTGTATTGTTAACTGCGCTTAACTACGGTCCAACTTTTTGGTCCTCTCCCATTTACCGAATAGAATAGAAAATGTCTGAAAATATTTCGATTGTATTGCAATGGCATAATAACGAAATACGTAAACACTAAGTACTTGCTTTAATGTTTTCAGTTAAAATATATTATTATGTCTTATTCCTGAATAAATACCTACATACTTTTAAGCAACGCATATTTTATTCTTTCATCGCACCTTGTTAGAAGCCATAAAATGCATTTTTGCGCCGAGACCTGTCTTCTTTAGTAAGCATAAATCGAGTGAAAAATTCAAATGTGTCTTGTGTTACAGTACATTAAATCGGGATATCTTTAATGTTTGTTACTCGCTAACGCGCGCAGCCGCTCATGATGTTAAATGGTACGGAACCGCGATAGTTGGACTTGCTGTAGGCTTTCGTTACGGAAATCATAACACAGTAAGATTAAGTTTGAATCTCTTGCGTATGTGTGTCGAGATCAAAGATAGATACAGTGTTGGTTTCGTATTAAATTATAAAAGCGTATTAACAAGTTAAGATCCCTGTGGTGCTTGATTGCGGACACGTTTAACAAGTCTTGGTACTTGTACAGCTACTATTATTTATTTTGTGCATTCACTTATATATGTATGTACAGTCAGTGGCAATTGAAAGTGGCAAAGATGTAAACACAACCAAACGAACCAATTTACCATTGTTACTCGATAATCACGTGCTTTAAAGATCAAGTGAGGTCTTAGCAACCATTTATGCACTTGATCTTTACTTTCACATTAAGTATAAGATTAAGTAACTACCTATTAATTATACGTTATTTAAAATAAAAACACGCTTGATGAATATTTGAGGTTATGTGTCAAACAGTACTAATTTAATTAATTTACATCTTTGGTACCTAATTTAAATTGAGACAGGTTATAGGTACGGTAACGGGGCCTTTATTCATTTTTGGTTGAGCACATCTTGCATCTCTAGATATTGTAACTCTTATTCACTTGATAGTAAGAACTGCCATATTGTCAGCATCATGGTAACTTAAAAAGTATAGTAAAAGTGTCAAAATGTATAGAATTGCGAAATATGCGCCTTCTGCGACCGATCGGCAGTTTACGTCAATCCTATACCATATTCTTTAATTTTTGGTGGTCGTTAAAACGCTGCATAATGCACCTTACGCGTACTCATAATATAATGTAACTATGACAATCTCACGTTCCCCATTTGAAATTTGCGCATTAAGGAACAACGTCATTAAAGGCTCCGTTTCATTGCTTGTAGCAATCCATTGACGGGTTGTTTTAACATTTTTGAGCTGAGAGCTATTGCAACGACGCCATGTATCACGAAAAGCATGAGGGCTATTGGTTTGACAGCTTTTGTTATCACTACCGTAACTGGTCAAATATGATTTGGATTTTACCGCATAGAATAGAGGCGTAGAATAAGGTTGTTATGTTCTTTCAATGGCTTAAACGTCTTTCGAATTGTATAAGTGGAAGCTCGTCCCATTTTCTGTAAAATCCACAAAACAAGAGATCAGATTAAGTCCTTTTACAATTTGTGATCTCATCTCGGATCTTGAGTGAATTTTGTATTTAAATGAACTTTTTGGTGACAAAGGATTTAATCCTGGTATTTTACGGGTAAACCCCGTCACGGGCTACATCAATCACTCGCCAGGCAAGGCTAATATTTCCACGTTTTGGTCGCAAAATGTTGGCCAGATTTTGAATTCTCGTGGGACATCCGGCTTCTCTTTGTCCTTGAAATAATTTATGAATAAAATGGAAGCAAATGCGGTAGAAATACGAATTCAATATGTCAAATTGCAATATTGGGTTTTATTCCGACATGGCTGATAAATGATAATCCTTTGTAAATAATTGAATGAATTGTAAATTACGTTTAAGCATTAAATATTAACTCGAATGTGTAAAAAAAACAGACTGCACACGGCCTTAATTTTTTTGATGCGTCTTTTCATTACAGTGTAAACAGAAATGAGTTAATTTACTAATAATAATAAACCTGCAAGTATGTCCGTAATCTGTATAGACAAAACAAACAAAGACAATTACGGAAAAAAACATTGTTTCGGGTAAGTATAATACTAATGAAATTTCAAATAAAACGTACCTACTTACAAATTTGTATGGTTTTTGTTTTTATTTTGTACAATAAAGTGTTTACATACATACATACATACAAATAACATAAGTAACATTTCCTTTCAGTTAGATTTGTATTCTTGAATAATAACATGAAACTAGAATCTAATAACGCTCGGAAATCGAATCATTTGGAACCAAATTGAGTTCATTCAGTACCTACTTATTATGATTCAAGTGTGGGCCAGTCGAATTGCCGGAATAAGGATGGGAATTACTTAGGACGAAGATAAACACTATATTGAGTCCTAAGCGAATCCTCCTACCCTGACCTCAAACCTTTGTGAATTTCAAAATAATATTTGCCCTTTATTAAATTAGGTTAAGCGTTTTTGAATTTCTGTTGAAATGACACTTAATTCACTTCACTTATTAATTTTCACTAATTACAAAGGTGAGAAAACACATGGAATTTTGACGTTTATTAAATTTTGATTAATAAAATTTATTCCTCGATATTTTTGATAAAGTAATTGATTAGTCCTACTTTTTACAAGCATATGTACGCGACGTTAGCGGCATGTACTCGTATCTAAAGATAATAGCAGGCTAGTTAAGTCTAGAATTACCTGAACAAAGGCTTAATACCTACTTGAAAATTTATATCGCCGCTTCCGTACCATTAACTGATTAGGTACTAATCTACTGGGTCCAAATTGATTGCAGTTGGGTGATTCTCTATGTATAAAACACTGTGTCGAAGGTCGACCAACGGCGAGAGACGTCCTAACAAGTGTTTTATTTACCGCTGACGGGTCAACCAGTGTATCTTTATCGTCGAGTTAGTTAATTATTTGATTTACAGAATTATTCGATTATTACTTAATAATGTAATTATAATATTGCCCTCGTACGGAGAAAAGGCACTAGTGCAAATAATTCATACAAGCATTTTAAACTCTCATATGTTATAATAAGGTTGGAAGTGCAATATAACTCGTTTGTTTGTTCTTTCTGTGTAACCGACCGACGCCAAATTTGATACAGAGATAGTTTATATACCAGAAACTGACATAGAGTACTGTTTATCCCGTAGAATTGGACAGTTCCCTAGGGATTAGCGATATACGACTTCTACGCATATCTACGGCGCAGCGGACAAAGGGTACCTACTAGGAAATGAAACACGAAATACCTACGTACCCACTCGTATATTTTTTTAATTTGAATATTCAATTCTATTCAATTTATTCGAAAAACCGTTTGTTTCCAACTAGCATATAAATCGGTTTGCTCTAAACCCAGCGAAACTAGAATAAAATTGTGGACAAGCCGCCGGCACCCGCATCCAATACCGCGGGGCCGCGGACTGAAAATAAATAGAAGCATTGTTTCGTTCTCGATGTTCAATTTAAGAAGTTGGGAGTTACAACATGTGTCGTTGGCGCGCGCCCAGAGAAACTTGCTCGAGGCAAAGACAACGCGATAAATCGCCCCTCGGAGCAACTTGTTTAATCGGCGATACCGGGGACCGCGGCTGTTGTCAGTAGCACACTTTAGTGCTTTGGCACTTTAACGTCATGTTTAAACTGCTGCATTAATCTGTCATATACGTTATAGCGACAAGGTACTAAAGTTCGCCAAAAACCACGTTGAGCACCTTAGTGACTCGTTAAATTAAATAAATTAATCAATGCTTTTTACGCTGTCAAGATTCTAACCATGCTCTACATTTTTATTGGTCAACTGTATCTTCTTTTTTTAGGGTTCCGTATCAACAAGGAACCCTTATAGTTTCGCCATATCTGTCAGTCCGTCTGTCCACAATTATACTTGGAAATTCTTGGTACTACAGAGCTGTAATTTGGCATAGTTACACTTAAATAACGCCTATAACGTTGTAAAATAAAATCTTCAAAAACATTTTTGTTTCGGGCACTTACCTCCCATACCTACATCCATACATACCTACCCTTTGCTTATAATACAAACTTGAAATAACCTTGGATTAGCGAAACCATGTTTTGTCCTTCTGTGTCAAATTCAAATGTCACAAGTACAGATAAGGACAAAACATGGTTTGGCTTCTCCATGGTTATTCTACGTTTATAACTAAGGGGGGTAAAGTAAAGATAAACATGTTTTACTTTATAAAATCGAGTGAAGTATCATTGATAGCTCTTAAAATCCGTTTAGGAAATATAGAGCTCAAAATGTGACATTTTGTGACGTAGAAGCCTTTTATAAACGACTAAAAAAACACTAGGTAGTTTTGTTAACAAGTTTTTGGGATAAAAACACCATAGTACAAGAAATGGCTGATTTCCTTTTCAAGCCCATGGGTCTTAATTTGTAAGTAATTTTTACATTGAACAGGTCCAAGAGCTGCCATGAACAGAAAGAACAAAAGTAATGTTACCGGTACGATTTAGGGTTGCCGTCCTTTTACACGTACTTACTTCGAAATTTAAACTAAACACCGGAATAGACCTTACAATATGCATACTTTTATTCACACCACAGATTATAAGGGTAGGTATGTCTAGAGAATTCACGGGTGTCCCTCGGAATCCCTAACAACGTTTGTCCTAAAACATCGTTTGTCCGAATTTTCATTTGCCCTAAACTGGTTTTCAGATGAGTCAAGGCAACTTTTAGGTGTTCTAATTATAGCTGCGGTTCGGTTAGGTTAGGGTTGTACTATAACAACACTAAAAAGTTTTAAAATATGCATTAGGACAAATGAAGATTAGAGATTCCACAGGGGAAATTCGTGGAATGACCTTCATGTGATAAGACAGCCCAAGTTAATGTGTGATTGTCGGTTTTGATGTTTACGGTGATCTGCAATCATAGAGTGTCATGGTCGATTCCATAAATAAATTACTTATTTCGTATACATATAATATCAGTGTACCAAATAAAGTTACTATATTATATTAATACTGGCATTACGTAAATTAATCGAGACGGAATAAATTATTCTTAATTCTGTCCAATGCATAAATTTATAAAATGGTTAAAAAATGTTAAACAATGGAGATTAAATCATGTTTACTACTCGTAAATTTATTGCCACATGTATTTTGAAATCCATGTACAGTGTGTTACTGGTATGAGGGCTTTTGCTTTAACTAACGATAAGTTGTATAAGTAATTATTTGCAGGTATAATTAAGTCGAACTTAACTAACGTAACGCTGCAATTTAACTTCGTAGATTTTAACTACCATCAACGTATTGGAGCTGTGTAAGTATCGTAATCACTATCGTCATTACTTGGTACAAGTACATTGGTACCTACGGGGCAAAACAAGTCAAACGTCAAATATGGGGCTGCTTTGTTATTAATTAACTTTAAAGCACAGTGTACATTGCTTGCAATTTATTTTTTGTTAGAAAACAAATGTGTATTATTTTTTATTGTTTTAATTAAAATAAACATGTAGGTACATGCCGCAAGCCCTCATGCCGGTAACACATTGTATATATTTTTTGTAACTAAATAAAGGATGATGTTATTCCAGTTTTATCTCCGTGTTTTGATGTCTCGAAGACAGGGATCATGTCATATTTGCCGTAAGGGGAAATAACTCGTACCAAGTCAACCCAAAATCCTCTATATTTATGTCCCAGTAAGTTTTACCCCACGTCTACAGTGGAAGATAAATTAGAAAGTTGGCAACACTGGATCATGCCGCCGACGGATATCGCGGTCTGTTAATTCCCTGGATGTTGGTAGAGTAACGATATAACAAAGGGTATATGTACCAAATTTTTGGCACAGAGGATTCATGTTGTGGCGTAAGTAAGTTTATTCCCAAATGACTCGCAATTAATTTATAACTTGGATTCCGTTGTTTCTATCTAGTTTATAATTATAGAATTAAAGAGTACATTTCTGCTTAATAAGACAGTCAACGTTAATATTTGGGCTATTATAGAACCCTGTCTTAATGACGCGTAAAATCAAGAAAAACATATATAATTGAAATTAATCACTGGCTTCCATAAGTAAGTCCATGACCACACATGTACCTAAGTAAAAAAAAATGGTTTTTACTAATTATCTAAACATTATCACTTATCAACAAAAACAAGTTGGTGCCCTTTTTCAAGCACACATGATACTTTCGATAAGTTCGATAAGAAACAACGGTCTTCGATATGAGTTAAAAAAAATAAAAAAATACAGGAAAATGAAATACCGGTGAAAAGACACCCTTTACGTTTTTTTCCAATTTGTACATACTTAGACAAACTCGTAGGCAAACGCAATGTGTAATCGACTGTACTAAACTGTCAAATAGATTTATCCAACACATTTTCTCCAAAAGTACATTTATACATTCCTTAAGTACATTTTTGAAACGGGATAAGGCATTACGCGGCCTGTCAATGTTATTACGTGGGATGTTTATCGTTAAAATTTTCTTTCATCGTTCTACTCGGTATCACGATTTTATGGTCCCGCTGATCTTAAGGATTAAACAAAAATTTTGTCTTTTATTTTATTTCCCGAAAGAGAGCGAGGGATTTTCTGGAAATTTATTAAGCGAAAAAAAGGAAATATATAATATATACAATATTGAAATTAAATGAAAATCTTTTTGCCTGTTAAAACAGAATTCTGATGTTTATTTTAAACCCGATGTTCACACAAACGTTATAAATCTTAAACGAGACTTAATTGCGTAAAAACAATATAATATATATTCCTCGACATTTCAATCGAAAGGATTAATTCTAAAAGTATTTCGGTTTACTTAGATGGCCATTTCTGTTATTTTTTCTTACAAGAGCCACTCTCTGCAGGCTATCGTCGAAGATTTATTTTTCCGTTAACACCCCCAATTGAGTTAATACTTTCAATCCCGCAAGCGGCGGAACCCGCAGTTTTACTGCGACGTATTCTTCACAGTCTTTTATAATAGGTTTTGCATGTAGGCTTCCGTATGAAATATTATACGGCTCTATGAGGCTGAGGCGGAGCGTGTTTGTGGCAAAAAAATATTTACCTGACTTTTGGGTAACATATTTCAACACTTTGTATTCAGAGAAGCTTTTACCTTAAACGATATGGAAACTACAACAAAACACGTGTTATATGCGCTATATGCTATCTTATTAATACAAACCGGAACAGGAAAACGGTGCAATGATGATACAAGCAACGTTTTATCCGTTTCGCTGTTCCTTTGTTATTTTGTTTTATTATTATTAGACCCCGGTATCGGAGGTGCAAAATGGTAGCTGTCAATTTCGAGCCATTACTAGGGAAGGGTAAACATTGTTTTGAAATATTAACTTCATGTCGATAAACATAGTTATATGTCGATATTTTATTATATCATAATGATAGCGTTTATTCTATAAAGTAGGACTATATAATTACAAAACCAACATGTATTGAACATTTTTATTATTTACAAAAAAAAATCTTTCATCATTAAGAAGTTTTAGTTATCTTCTTAGCATAAAGCATTCATAAATAAATTTAAAACAAAATATAAACTCTTTTATATTCACCAAAGGTCATACCATGTTCTTGATGAATGATCAGATTCTTTGCAGTAAACTAGTGTAGTTACAATAAATATACACAACAATTATAATATCTTATCAATGATTATCATAGATCAAAAAAAAATAACTGTGTACAACCTAATGTATAGAAAAATCGTGTATCGATATCAACATCAAAAATATGATTACCCATCCCTAAGAACTTGACAGCTACCATTTTGCACCTCCGATACCGGGGTCTAATTATTATATTTCTTGATGTTCCGGTTAGTAGGTATCTGATACATTTGTTTACGGTAGCATTTTAATGTAAAATACAACGCCAGCCTACCTACAAAGAAAGTTACAATAACATTTAGACGATAAAACAGGAAAACCTATTTTCGCGTCCTCAAAAGATATAACGGATGTTCTATTAACTGTGAATTGATACACCTGCTCGACCCAACGCAGAGTACCTGCCGACAAAAACTGGATAAAAATCAATACGGGCCATGTTTACACGTAGTCATAGTGAAAGGGTCGCGATTCGCCAACGCGCTGCAAGCGTTATTTGCCGAACGTCATGGCAACACAACCCACCTGCACCTCAAATATTTGCTCAGCGGACCGAACTTTCCATCTGAATAGACGGGATCAGCAACAATGAATCAGGACGCGAAGAAAATAGCTACTACCCTGTACGGACGAGTGAATGTGCCAGCTGTCGAAAGGTGCCGCGTCAATTTTTGCACGGATTTGGAAAAGTCTGTGTTGCTAAGTAACTTTGAGCGACGTGGCTGGAACCAAGTGGGGCCCGACGACGAATGGAACTTCTACTGGGCCTCCACGCAAACTTGCCGGAATTTGTTTAGTGTGGAGAGCGGTTATAGGATGAATGACAACCAAATTATAAATCACTTCCCAAACCATTATGAGCTATCGAGAAAAGACTTACTCGTCAAAAATATTAAGAGGTACCGCAAGGAGCTTGAAAGAGAAGGTAATTTACTAGCGGAAAAAGCTGAAGTAGTACTAGCAGGAGGCCAAGTAGTGACTCGTTACATCCACCTCGACTTTGTGCCGATAACGTTTGTCCTGCCGGCCGACTACAACATGTTCGTGGAGGAATATCGCAAGTCACCGCAGAGCACTTGGATTATGAAACCGTGTGGAAAATCACAAGGCACCGGAATTTTTCTAATAAATAAACTATCGAAGCTGAAAAAATGGTCCCGTGAAGCGAAAACACCTTTTCATCCTCAGTTAAGCAAAGAAAGCTACGTCATTTCCCGGTACATAGACAACCCGCTCCTGATAGGGGGAAAAAAGTTCGATTTGAGACTTTACGTTTTGGTTACTTCTTTCCGTCCCCTAAAGGCTTATCTGTTTCAACTCGGTTTTTGTAGATTTTGCACGGTGAGGTACGATACTAGCGTCACTGAGTTAGATAACATGTACGTGCATCTCACTAACGTCAGCGTACAAAAGCACGGTGGTGATTATAATAGTATTCACGGGGGAAAGATGAGCGTGGAGCATTTGAGATTGTACTTGGAAGGTACGCGAGGGAGGGCGGTCACGGAAAAGTTGTTTGCTGCAATGCAGTGGCTCATTGTGCATTCCTTGAAGGCCGTCGCACCCGTAATGGCTAACGATCGGCACTGCTTTGAATGCTACGGGTATGACATCATCATAGATAATCAACTGAAGCCCTGGCTGGTTGAAGTGAATGCCTCCCCGTCGTTGACATCTACAACGGTGAACGACCGAATTTTGAAATACAAGTTGATAGATAACATTTTGAGTGTGGTGCTGCCGCCGGACGGAGTGCCTGACGTGCGGTGGAACAAGCTGCCAAACGCCGAGGCCCTGGGGAGTTTTGAGCTACTCATAGATGAAGAGCTCTTAGAGAAAGAAGAACCCACTTCTGGGACGCGTGGTGGAAGAAATAGTAAATATAAGTAGATCTATCTCAAAGCGTGTTACTGACTATATAATTTAATTTTGTATCGTTATTTTTCTTATAAGTAAATAAAAGTTTATGACACGAGTATGTTGGTTAATTAGCGTTAAGTCTGCACAAAGTTCCTTAGTAAAGGAAAGAAACAAAATGTAAAAGTTTTACATGACAGCATAAAAACGCTTCAATTGTACTAAATTTCAATTTAAGCATTTACGTCATACGCGTAAATACAGTAAAAATTCGAAGGCATTTTTATTCTAATAAATTACCATTATTTTGTATTATTTAAAAAACCGCATTTAAAAACTCTAATATGCTTTATGAAAACAACCTTGCAAAGAAAACGGGCACATTTTGATTTTTTCAAGTACTTTAAATTATACTATGTATAAATAAATAAGATTTCATGCTACAACATAAAGAAAGTTTTGTTTCCGAAGAAAATTAATGATAATAATAATAAATGTTAATTAAACTTATAACATTTAATTTAATTACAGTATTTTTAAACTACTTGAAAAAATCGAAAGTGCCCGTTATTTTGCAAGGAGGTTTATTTTATTTTATTTTATACTTTTTAGTTACCTACCTACCTATCATAATAAGCTGTTATGTAGTCCCACTTCTCAATTAATAAGATATTATAGGACATTTCAAGCTCGCCACAAGCGACGCCGCGGGAAAGTCAAGGTGCTCATTTATTTATTTATTTAAACTTTATTTGACAATACAGAAAGTAAGTAAAAATTGCGGTCTTGATGCCAAAAAAATAAAATTAATTTAAATCATTTAAATGTGCTGCATCATCATCATCTTATCGCTACCCTTGAAAAAGTTAGTCATCATATTATACACCATTGAGGACTCCCGGTGGCCATCTGTGGTCTTCATCATCAGTTCCACTTCACCAAATGATACTTTCAAAATGCAAATGCTGAACTTGTTACTGAAAATACCAAAATCCCTGTGTGTATACCTGTAATGTTTGAGGAGTTTCTTCAATTCCTTACGGATTCCCTCATCAGATATCGACTTGGTGACAATGAGACCATCTCGGTAGTATACCCTAACAAACAAAATGTTTTACAAAATCGGTGAAAATACATAAAAAAACATACACTTCTTCCTTTTTTGAAGTCGGTTAAAAATAAGGCTAAACGGTGTCACTGAAATGGAGACAAAAACCAAAAATACAAACTTGTGAACCTACGTGTTTTGAATATGATGTTCAATTTTATGAATAGTGCCGGTTAAAGAATAGAATTAGGTAGATCATAAAACCCTTTTCTTGAAACATTATTTTTACCCACGACGGAACGGACAGGAGAGCCCCGGCAGGATTTCCTTGGGTTTTTCTTAAGTTCATAGGTAGTTGAATATGTTATTGCCACATCTATATCTTCGAGAACCAAATAAGTACGAAATATGAAAACTGATACTCTATTATTTATATGACCGACTCCGCGAGGGATCAACTCTACTTATAAAAGCTTTTTACGTTTATTATCTCTCGTTACATAAATTCTTTAAGTCGGGGGTTTTAAAATGATTTTATCCCTTTTTCAATTACGATTTAAAGGTGGGTTTTTTCAAAAAAAAAAAATTGCTTTTTATCATCCATGAACACTCACAATTTACTCTCGTTTGTCCACAGGTTCAGACTGTAAGCATGTATATGACTAGGGAATATGCATGTTTTTTTTTCAGCTTCAATAAAAGCTGATTCATGTAACAAACAGGTGAGAAAAAACATTTTTTTTAGCTATAAATATAACCAAGATATAAGCTAACAAAGATTTGTTCCTATCTCTTTCTAGCAAAACAGAATTTTACGTGGAGTTTATATGGTGCACTTCGGATCTCTCTGTCTAGCATTTTAAAATGCTTGTATCATCCGTATTATTTACTTGACCGATTTTAATTTTAATTTCACTTTCGGTGATCTCTTTTAAGGTATTTTCATATTTTGTTGAGAAATGCTATTTAAAAAATCCATTCATATTCCCTCAAGGAAGTTGTTGCCCATTAGTAGCTATTGTGGAAAAATATAAGGAAAAAACTGCCCCAAAAGGTGACAAAATAATGTAGAGACCTAAACCTCTTTCTATGTAGTTACAAGCTTATTAACAAAAAATAACTACCCACCTTTGGGTCTTGCTGTGGTGTAAAAACATACAATCAATTGTTTGAGAAACTAACCCGTCCGGAGTTGATAAAACCTCGTGAGGTTTTATAAAATGCAGCAGAAGTAGTGAGTGTGCCACAGCCACACGGTGCTTATTTGCATTCTAATGTTGCCTGCTTAAAAATAACACCACGCCGCAGGCCATTCTATATGTTAAATAGCGTTGAACTTTCAACTAGTTAATATTGTACAAGTTTTATCTTGCTGCAGCACTTGCCTTTGTCAAGACTTACGGCCGCGCCTTTATAATTTGGCACTCCTGTAATTTCTGCAGTTTGAGATTTCACAGCACTAGCTTATATTTTTTGATCTCTAAAAGACTTTCGATTAAATTATTTGTATATGATTAATTTAAAACACCTTTATATAATGTAAAAGTACAGTTCCTAAATAAAATATATTGCGTATCAAAGTAAAGTTTTATCTTTTTTGCTGTTTGGACGGGCCAATACATTTTCTTGTAAGGCTGCTGAAAGCATTAAATTCCCAAAAGTGACTAGGGGATTGGCAAGCCATCGATCGGCTACACGCCGGCCTCGTGAATATTTTAATGTCACGTTTTTTCGCCTAAAGCTTAAGAACTTAGATTGGAAAACCCGAAAAACGCCAGTTCACCGCCTGAATTATTAGTGATATTGGGGCTTGTGTTTTTGGCCCGTTTGATGTCTTGCAGGGGTCGTCAATAACGGTGAATTATGGCCCCATTTTCGTATGATTTGTTTATCAGCTTACAGAGGGTTGCCGGGTCTCATCATCTCGTTTGCCGCTACCAGGCCGGTCTTCAAAGTTATTACGTTGCTAAATTGAGAATTAAAAAAAAAGATAATGTTATACACAACCAAATGAGACATGATAAGTTAAGTGTTTCAAAAAATTACAAAGGAAAATTGAGGCAGACCAATTATTACTTTCGATGCGACGTATTGTTTATACCTTTTTATTAACCGCTTCACTAAAAAAAGGGGAAACAGCGTGACAACGCAAGAAACTTATGAACACATGCTCTCACAAATCTCTCCCCCTCGCCGCCTACCTATAAATATGGTTACCATAAATTTGCACCCGAATCAATGGTTGCTGCATATTCCATAATTCCGCCGATGAACAGCGACGGAATGTCCCGGAAATTGCTCTCAATTGGAGGCACCGTCGCGCCTCCAGCCCCCACGATTATTTGCTACCTGTACAGCTATAGGACGATCTTTGTGCAATGGTATACCTTTATATGTCGATATAATATATTGAAACAGTTAAATTTATAAACGACAAATATTTGTAAGGAAAGCAGAAATGCTCGTTATGGAAAAAATACTGTTCCCTCACTGTTAGTAGCGAGTGTACATTATAAGGACCGAATATGCAGAGACTAATTAAAAAAATTGTGACGTTTGCAGAAAAAAAATGTGTATGAAAACGTAGGGCAGGCTATCAAATTCACACGACGATAGTTTACGTCTATTTTCACAGATAAAATAAGTTACTTAGCATTAGAATGGGTGTTTGTAATCGTTTATATAATGTATGAGGGAAGTTAAAGGTCATGGTGCAGAGGCTACTTTATACGCAGTATAAATAATTCAATGCTTACTGAAAAACGCAGCAATGGGTATCCTATCCTATCAAAGTGGATAGGTGAATTGGTTGCGCGAAACCCGTTAATGTGGAGTTACACGGGGTAGGGTTATGTGCACGATGCTTTGCGGCTGATTCGATAATGAATAATTATCTTAGGAGTAATGGTAAATTAACAAAGGAATTAGATGGTATGGATTGGTCTTAGAACGTTTCAGCTTCTAACTTCTATATTATGTTAAATACAATAGTTTCACAGGTAATCGATAACGTAGCCTCGCATAAGTAGACCTTACTTTAAAATAAATGTTTAATAGAATTCATGAATGCACAACATGAAAAAATATTGCCCATAAATTCAGTTAGTGAAAAAATGCCTGGCGTTTAAACTGGTTAGTTTCATTCCAGTGGAATAAAAATGGGATTTGACCGTATGGAATTGCGATATTACTTGCAAAAGGAAGTATTTTTTTAAATGTAGCTGCGGGTCGACCTTTGAGGATCGAACATTCGGAAATTTCATTCAAAAATTAACGAGAAACGGTAAAATAATTTGAACCGCAGATATTTTACCCTTTTTTTCTCATGAATACATTTTTTTAAACCATTGGTATAATACGTTAGTCGTTACAAATAATAACAGTTTTAAATTTGGATCTCTCAAACTAGTTGACATTAAAGTTAACTTGCTATTCCATGCAGCTCTACAAAGCTATTCAACGCAGCCTTTTGATGACACAAAGCCTTTCGGATGTCAGATAATTTCTCTCAAGTCAAATGATTACAGTCATGACGGGCTAAGCAAGCGTATCTCCGATAAGGTCCAAGTGACATTTTCAGATTACAAACTGTTTTATACCCATTTGACCATCGGTTCCAAGTGAAGCACATGATCTTGCCCTAGTTACTAAAACATCTGAACCATAAAGTGTTCTAAAGACTTGATAACCGGCTTGCTCAGTTTAGTACTCATAAAATAGGTAATGAAAGTTTGAGAGCCATCATTGCTCGTTAACTTTAATTAAACTTATTATTGAGTGTCCATTCTCGACTCTAATAGTTTGAATTGCAACTAATATCAGTAAATTATTTATAATGACATTAAACTCTTGCAAAACTTCCCCAAAATTAAAATTAAAAATTAAAAAAACTTTTTAAGGCCTCTTGCACTGTACGAATATTCCCTTCGAACGCTAACGGTGTTGGCACCACCAGCTACTGCATTTTCATAAAGTGCAGACAGTAGCATATTATTCAAGCAAAAAAAATATGCCGTACAGAAAGCAAACAAGAATACAGGCCACCTGAACTCCTTACATATTTTTTTCACATGTCATCATTTTACTTTTTAATTCCGAAACATACATAATTTATGGTTTGGTCATTCATTAAGGTACCGCATCTAAAAGCTGCATTGGTCTACAATATTAAGATAACCCTTTCAGCATTTTACGAACATAAATCCCCCGGCAAAGTTAACAAGTATTATATATTTTTACTGCACTCGTGAGCAAGGTTTTATAACGCCGAAGTGGGAAGTTCAGTTTTTCCGCCTCCATGAATGTTGATGATTCGCTGTAATGAGAACTTCCAGGAACAGCGCGCCAGGTTTTCTTTTAATTATTAAGGCCTAGCAGAGCTGCAGTTTGGGAACGTAATATTTGCAACTTTGTATTTTGATGCAGTGTCCGCGACGTTGGTAAATTCACATGTATTATATTTACATTTATGCCCTTTTGTAAAAATAGCTGTAGCCTGAGACTTCATCCGCGTAGAAGTTGATTATCTCTATCCCTGTGGGAACTGTTCAATTGTCCAGTTTAAGGTACTGGCAGCACTATTTGAATTACAGCATTCATAAGTGGAGCATGGCGCTTTTCACAGACGTGTTTTTTTGTGATGATCGGCGTATTTAATGTATGGAGAAGTTCCTCGAAGTTGACCGTTTCAGTGGTCCCAACAGGATGATTTCGGGTGGGATTAGCTTACACGACAAAACTATGCTCACTATTTTCAATGAGGGTACAGTAACTGCACAGCGTTATATCGAGGGGTTCATCAGGCCCCAGGGCGATTCCATTTGTACAGCAAGTAGGTCCCGTGTTTATCCTAATGCAAGACAATGCCCGTGCACATGCAGCTCGAGTGACCCCGGTTGCACTGAAAGACTGTCATATTGACGTTTTGCTGTGGCCAGTGAACAGTCCGGATTTAAACCCAATAGAGCACATGTAGGACCAATTGAAAAGAAGGGTTAGATAAAGTGAGCAAGCGGTCTACAACCAACAGTTATTAATGCTCTGAAACGTGCCTGGGAAGAGATTCCGGCTGAAAACCTCCGGCATTTGATAGTGAGTATGATTTCTTGGCTTCAAGAGTGTATACCTAAGAGGGGAGGAGACACTCGTTACTAATCAACAACGAGAAACTAATGTTATGTCCCGTTTTTTGGCATTTTTCGCAGTGTAGTTTTGTTTTGTTTTTCATCAAAATTGATAATTTTTACCTAAAATATAATATACTTTTAATTGAAGCGATTAATTAAACAATTTTTAGCCTTAACAAAAACAACACCCTTGTTTTAATGTCAAATATTAACTCAAAATTGGAATAAATTGTAAAATTTCCATACTATAGCAAACAATCCATTTTGTTTTGACTAGTATAAATACATAATAATTATGTACTTGCTGAAACTTGTTACTTGCAAACGTCAATATGCGGCTTAGGTATAGGTTAAGTTGTTCTGATTTCTCGTAAACATAAAATGATGTATAAATAATCACATACTCTGTGCTTACTTACGTAAAACACTTTAACTTCGTTTAAAACCTTCCAGCAAAACAAAATTTCTTTATTTATTGCATGTGTTTCAAAGAATGTTCAAAAATAAATGAAACATTGCTGCCAGCGGGGTTGTATAATTCATCATAGAAGGTAATCGCCGGGCAGATTTTAATTCTCCGCTAGCTCTATTTCATCTCAAGTATTTCCAGCTGCTGTTCCCGCAAAAATAGTTCTTGAATTAACAAAATGGAAAAGTCGAGAGCTTGTACGAGGTAGTGCAATAACGTGAAATTATGATCACTTTTATTCCGAATCTGGTTAGGTACCTTGGATTTTTAACGGAGAATTTCGCAGTGTGAAAGAGTAATAAAAAAGAATGCAATGTTCGCTTGGAATGGTTAGTGGAATAATATAAATGTTTTTGTTAGTGGCCAGTGTTGCTACAATCATCTATGAAAAGAAATACATGGCAAGTACATTAAAAAGCATCCATTTGTTCCGGACCATTAAACGCCCTGTGTTATACGTGTATGGCGTCGTAAAGATATTTATATACTAACATATATTAAAAAAAAAAATTTTGCATTTCTCATCGCTTGCTAAGGCCGTATTGGCCGCATGTTGAATATCAACAGAAAGTAGGGCAGCGATAAGAGACTCGGCGGTGCTCAGTGAGCTTAAATACGTGACGTTGGCTGAATTTGTGAACCGAGGCCGTCTTTAATTAAAGAAAACGAGAACTCCTCAATGTGAAGTGATTAGGATTCCGTTCCGTCGGTTATTACATGAGCTCAAGCGAATAGTAAGGACTCGAAAAAATATAACTAGTATTCAGTCAGTCAGTATAGTTTTGGGCAAAACTTAAAACTTTGAGCGCATTTTAGTCGCAGGCCAGAAAGTTGGCAAACTATTTAAATCACAGTTTTAAGATCTTAGATCTTAGCACGCCATCGTACGGGGTACTAAGATCAAACGTCAGTGCAATAGCTCAAAAAATGTCCTTTAGGTTTAAACTTCTTCCTCGCTCGCTCTCGTCCTAAGTACTCTCCTATGAGAGTCTAACCGACATTACTCGAACCCGAAAGACTTTTTAGGTCCTCTTGCACTGTAGTTTATTTTATTGTTTGCCACCATACTATAGGTTTTCTTTCTTACAGCGTTTTAAGCATTTAACTTAACTGGTCACGACAGAAATATGACTAACTTAGCTCCCTCGGGAATTGTCATGTTTTTCGGAATATAAGTAGGTACCCTATGTCCATCTGGCTCCATGCTATAAAGTAGGTACATCTCTGTACCAAATTTTACGTTGATTGGTTGAGACGTTAATCCGTGAAAATGGACCCAACAAACAAAATACACTTTCGCATTTATAATATTAGTAATGATAAGGTTACATAAGTGATCGAAAGGTGCCGGTGAATGCTAATAACATTTTTAAAGTCCCGTTCCATCTTGATTAGCAAACGAACAACTGTTAACTCGTCTTCCTCAGACGACTGACAAAATGAACGACATTTTCTTCCCGTTTTCATTAACAAAACAAGGGCCAAAATCACGAGTGATCTCAACCGCACGGACCATTAGAGGGACCCCCAATTTGCTGAGATTTTCACTTCACTTCGCTCATGGAAACCCTGTAGGTATATATTTACATTTATGTTTTTGAGGTCAAGGAGTCGTATAATAACGTTGCTCATTATGTTGCGTAATGAGGAAACGTTTATTTCGTGTATGTTCGTGTTTAGAAAAAGCGCCCGAATTTTTTTGAGTAAAATATAAAACGTTATGCATAGATTTTCGTGTCACATAGCAATCACATAGGAAAGAAGTCATGCGCGGATTTCCAAATGTTATCTATCTATGTTTCCAAATGTAGACACTTCTTACGGCACCTTCGTCACGCTACTGTCAAGCCCTTCTGTAGCCTTTTTGATTTTATCAATATGAAAAATTTAGTTGTACATCAGAGGACTGTTTTTATGAAAAGGCATTGAAGGAAAACCCTTCAATATCGTCTCCATCCGTCGCTGTTGTTAAGGAAACTATTTTTTATCGTCATATTATAGCATTATTTGTATTAAATTCGTGGTAGTAAAATATATTTTTCACTTCTCATGCTCTTAAAATGTATGTATGTATGTAAACTATTTATTACACATAAACACTATCGTTTATGTTACTTTAGTCTCTGCATATCGGGACATATTTTTTTTTACTTACTTTGGAAACCACTGAACAACCAATCACGCGGTGTTTGTTAATGGAGTATTATCGCCATTTTCAGTGATTGTCTCAAAATGACAACTGTGCAAAAATATAAGTTCAGGTCAAGTTGGGTAAGTGAAACATACTTGGTTTTTTTTTAGGAAAATTAACTGGATTTACTAAAATTTTAGGTCTATCACAGTAGCAATATAAGATGTATCTTTGCAAAATTAAGAAGATTTATAAAATTAACAAAATATTACCCTAGATGCTTTCAGAACAGACATATAAAAGAAACTTTTTTTGTAAGAAATTTTGTTATAATAAATATTGTCATTTTGTGAACGTCGTTTTTTTTTCCTCGTATTCAAAGTATTCGTGCTTAAACAACACTTTGTGAGACAGTGCGTTCATAATTTAATTTAATTATAGTTTTAATTTATTTACCTCTAATTTTATTTAAACATTTTTGAAGCACGCTGTATCTTGTTGAGTCTTTACTGCAACTACAATGCAAGCAAAAAATGTGCGTAGTAGCATCGGCTTACCCACAATGTTCGCCTTGGGTTTAAAGGTATCCGTTTTTGTTGATCTACCTCATCAATTAGAATTGTTATTTATTACCTATTATTCTAGCACTTAAGCGTAGACTTATTACGTTAAACTTATATAAATAGCTAGTCGTTATTCTCAGCAATATACCAAGTTAGCGCAAGGGAACACCTAAGCTGGTTTTTGTTGCGCTTCTCAAATGTGAAATGTATTATGGTTTCTTTCTTTGTTATTAATAATAAATAAAATAAAAGTGAAAAGTGAACTATCGCTCGGCTCAGGTGGCTAAACATCTCATGTCATTATGGCTTGCTTTAGTCCCTTGTTGAACAATCTTTAATGTTGATGTTAAAAGTCCCTATTCAACCATTGAATCTTAGCACTAAATAAAACGAGTAAGTACCTATCTATTTAATAACCTGAAAAGTAAGAGAACCCAACTAATTTTAATCGCAGTCGTAATCGATAACGTGAAACGGCAAACAATACAGATACAGTTTAGGAAGACCGAAACAAACAAAAAATAGGACAAAAAATATTGAACGAGATTTCCTTAGGGAATTGAAGTCGTCCCGTCTCGAATTGGATGGCGAACTAAAGACGCGTTGGTTTTCTTTTACCTCGTTGGGCGCGGTGAGCAAATCCCCTTCACCGCTTGACTATCAGTCAAGATATTATTTGTTTAATTTGACTTTTTGTGTAGCGTTTTTTGCTGTCGATTAAAACGATTTTGCCGAAAATAAATAAATAATTCAGTAAAACTTTTTAGTATAATCTATGGATTTAAAAAAATACATCATTAAACACAAAATGACAACCGAATGTCAGATTGGTGTCGATAGGTTTTTTTAAATTATTTAATGATAAATTATTTATTTAATTCACAATGACACAGGAGACAAAAAAAATACTACCGCTCAGTTTAATAAAGGTATCACCTCCAGCTGCGGAGAAAGGTAGAGTGACATATTGCACCGACCTGGAGAAGTCAGTAATTATGACAAACTTTGAACGACGCGGCTGGGCCCAGGTCGGGCCGGACGATGATTGGAACTTCTACTGGTCCTTCACCACCAACTGCCGCAACATTTTTAGCATCGAAAGCGGATACAGGATGAATGATAACCAGATGATTAACCATTTTCCGAACCATTACGAACTTTCACGAAAAGATTTACTGGTGAAAAATATCAAGCGATACAGAAAAGAGCTCGAAAGGGAAGGAAACCCAATGGCAGAAAGAGCAGAGATGCAACTTGCAAATGGCTACGTCGTAACAAGATATATACATCTGGACTTCATACCTGTAACATACGTGCTCCCCGCGGATTACAATATGTTCGTGGAGGAATACAGGAAGTCTCCCCAAAGTACGTGGATAATGAAGCCGTGCGGGAAATCTCAAGGCGCAGGAATTTTCTTAATAAACAAACTTTCTAAACTAAAGAAGTGGTCGCGTGAGGCGAAAACTCCATTCCATCCCCAATTCAGCAATAAAGAAACTTATGTTATATCACGTTATATTGACAATCCGCTTTTGATTGGCGGTAAAAAGTTCGATCTGAGATTGTATGTTTTGGTGACGTCGTTTCGGCCTCTTAAAGCTTATTTATTTCAACACGGATTTTGTCGATTCTGCACGGTCAAGTATGATACGAGTGTAACTGAACTGGATAACATGTACGTCCATCTAACCAATGTGAGCGTTCAGAAGCATGGCGGAGATTACAACAGTCTGCATGGCGGAAAGATGAGCATTCAAAACTTTCGCTTATATTTGGAGGGCACTCGAGGCCACTCCGTTACTGATAAACTTTTCGCGGAAATGCAATGGCTAATCGTGCATTCTCTGAAGGCAGTCGCGCCAGTGATGGCTAATGATCGCCATTGTTTCGAGTGTTACGGCTACGATATTATCATTGATAATTCGCTAAAACCGTGGTTAGTAGAAGTAAACGCTTCGCCTTCATTGCAGTCGACCACGCACAACGACCGAATATTAAAATATAAGCTTATCGACAACATTGTCACATTGGTCTTGCCACCTGACGGAATACCTGATGCGAGATGGAATAAAATCCCCAGCCCCGAATCGTTGGGCGACTTTGACGTTCTGATCGATGAAGAATTAATAGAGAGGGAAGATTGTGCTATTAATTCACGTTATATTAAAACTCACAGATTTCGATAGTGTTTTTTTTTGTATTCAGATGATTATATTTTGACGTTTTGTATTAAAATTATTAACAAAAATAACAGTCTGACTAATATACATCATTGTTTTATTTAATGAAACGCAAATTGTTACTCAACTCTAACACATTAACATAAACTACTGGATCACGTACTCGCCTCGAGCGCCGAACCTTCGTCTATTAACACCTCGAAGTCTCCTAGTGCCTTGTCGCTAGGAGTTTTATTCCAGCGTACATCAGGTATGCCGCTCGGAGGGAGCACTACCGACAGCAGGTTTTCAACGAGCTTGCTCTTCAGGATGCCGTCATTAAGTGTCGTCGGATTCATCGACGGCGACGCGTTCACCTCAATAAGCCACGGCTTTAAGTCAGTATCGATGATTATGTCGTAACCATAGCATTCAAAGCAATGGCGGTCACTCGCCATAACCAGAGCTACGGCTTTTAGCGAATGTACTATTAGCCACTGTATCTTCTCGAATAGCCGTTTTGTAACTTCCCGGCCGCGTGTGCCTTCTAAATAGAGCTTTAGATTGCTCATGCCCAATTTGCCCCCGTGGTGGCTGTTGTAGTCCTGGCCATGCTTCTGCACGCTGACGTTTGTCAAGTGCACGTACATATTGTCTAACTCAGTGACACTCGTGTCGTATTTCAATGTGCAAAATCTGCAAAAGCCGTTGCTATACAAGTAAGCCTTTAAAGGGCGAAAAGACGTAACGAGAACGTACATCCTCAAATCGAATTTCTTTCCACCGATCAAAAGTGGATTATTTATATAGCGAGATATCACATAGGAGTCTTTGGTGGTGATCTGGTTGTGGAAATATTTCTTTGATTCCCGAGACCACTTTTTTAGTTTGGACAGGTTGTTGATGATGAAAATTCCGGCGCCTTTAGACTTACTGGTCGGTTTGAGTATCCATGTTGTTTGCGGGAAGCGGCGGTATTCCTCGACGAATAAATTGTAGTCCGATGGCAGGATATACGTTACTGGAATAAAATCTAAATGCCGATAGCGAATAACTTTGCAGCCTCCGGGGAGGGTTACGTGTTTTTTTTCCGCTAAGATATTGCATTCTTTACTTAATTCCTTTCGGTACCTTTTTATGTTTCGTACAAGTAAGTCTTTACGTACCAACTCATAATGCTTCGGGAAGTGATTTATAAGTTGGTGGTCGTTAAGTCTAAAGCCATTGTCTAGATTAAATATAGATCGGCAGTTGAACGTGTTTGCCCAGTAGATGTTCCACGCCCCGTCAGGAGCGACTTGCTTCCAGCCGCGAAGCGTGAACGCATTGACAACTACAGATTTTTCAAAATCCGTACAGAACGATGGTTGCTTGGGCGGTTTGCTGACGAATGCAGGTTTAACTTGGCCATACATCATTGTATTACAATTTGCAAGCGAAGCCATTATAAACACTTAGGTCATTTTTACTATCACGTAAATATACCGATTCAATAAAAATATATGAATTGCTTCTGTATGTAGTTGAGATTTTAATTTTAAAGAAAAAAATATCAACAAACATAAATGCCTGACAACATTCAAAGAGATGACATTAAAAGAACTGACACTCTGACACTAGGTATATTTTTTAAAAGAGCGGTCTTGAGCAGCAGCTTTTATTTTTAATCCTAGACCAAAAAGTGTTGCCATTAAAATATTTTTTACATTAACTTAATTGTTTTTTTATTTGTTTAATTCTTTGAACTAAATTAAATGTTTTTTGTTAAAAACTTGTATTGTTTGAGTTCTTATCATAGACTAGGAGGTCACGACAGATCTGGTCACGATCCTTTATTTTTTATGGCAAGAAGGCACACGAACATACAGGCTACCTGGTGGTAAGACATTTTCAAGACTACAATCTCATGACTGCAAACCTAAGAATCGTATTATGAAACTGATCTTGGTTGAGACGTCCGTGACAAGCAAGACACGTCATAAAAGACAGCTTTCTATGGGTTGACATTTAAGTACTTTAAGGTGTCTAGAAATGATCATCTCAATCAAGATTAGTTTATTAATAAGTGCAATGCGTCGCCAATTCCTAGGACTAAGCTGCGTCCGAACCATTGACGTGCGAACTACAACATACGTCAAAAGAAAACATCAAGCCATAGAAAACTGACACTTTTGACGCATCTTGAGACGGGCACTAAAGTCGAGATCAGTTTAACATGGCCCTTGATGAAATGGAATACAATACTGCTGTTAGGCGCAACTTTTATGACTGTCCAAAACAATACAAGATTTGAACCAAGAACACATAATAACAGCACGGGTAGCACAAGTTGTATTTTATCGCTTGTCGCTCAGTGCGTCTCTATCGTTAGAGGCTAGAAAGAAAGGGAGATCCGACCGACAAGCAAGTCGCGGACAACATGTGCTAGCCGTGCAGAGCAAGTAAACGTGTGAAAGTTAATAAAAATTAAATAAGACCATTTAGTTATTTTTTCAAACCGTCAGTCCGTCCGTCCGTCCGTCCGTCCGTCCGTCCGTCCGTCCGTCCGTCCGTCCGTCCGTCCGTCCGTCTGTCTGTCTGTCTGTCTGTCTGTCTGTCTGTCTGTCTGTCTGTCTGTCTGTCTGTCTGTCTGTCTGTCTGTCTGTCTGTCTGTCTGTCTGTCTGTCTGTCTGTCTGTCTGTCTGTCTGTCTGTCTGTCTGTCTGTCTGTCTGTCTGTCCGTCTGTCTGTCCGTCAAGACCCTTTATGTCTTGAACGCGTAGCGCTTACGTAGGTATCGAGATGAAATTAAAACCATATACTGCGGTCTACAGTCCATTGAAGCTGTGAAAGCTTCAAACTTCTACATTAACGTAAAAAAGATACGGCCGTTTATGCCGCAAAAAACGTGTATTTCGACACTCTCGAGGGAATCAAAATGTATAGGGTATTTCCCGTTGACCTACCTTTTTTTACCGCTGTGCTTCGCAGTTTTTTTTAGTGTATCCAACACTAAAAAAAACCACTAGCTTTTAATTTTTATTCAAAAGGTTAGCCTTTCATAAGGATATAATTTAAAGAAATTCTTTATTATAAGTGTTATTGTTACTTAAAATAATATATTTAATAAAAGTAACCTCGCTTACTCTGCGAAAAAATGGCGTAACTACTTGGCACATTTGCAAGATGTTTTTTTTATTATCTGTGATTTGTTTTCAAAGCATAGAGGTAGTAAAACATAGAGAGAGTGTAAAAACGTCTAATAGAATAGTACTCCTCGCACCTGTTACAAATGCCCTTCGTTAAAAAGAGTCGTCTATATATGACCGCTTTCGATTGGATTTCAAAAGCGTACCACTTTTTAGATGTGTTCGTGTGTGTCACTCTGCATCAGTGTACGTAAGTTTGCAGTCAGTGATGTGCGGTATATCGATATATTAGGTTTAACCATAATTAAAAGGCAAACGATAAGCCTATTTTCAATAATAATTGTGATTAATTACCAATTGAAAAGTGACTTTATTTCGAAAAATTAACTTTTTTGTCGTGTAATAAAACTAAAGACAGTTTTCACAGTTTTTATTTAAAAATAAAACGTTTATCTTTAATAATGATGAATAAGCCTTGTAATTGGAAGACAGTTTGTGACCCTTTTTTGATGCCGGATTGCATTGCAACTTCTAAAACAACGACGAACCATTTCTGTCAGAGCATCTCCAACCATTCCTGTTTGAGCATCAAGGTTAATTTGTTTGGGTTGCGTACGAATGGATGTGATTACTGAATATATATATGTTTCTTATTAAAATCCGAGTGATACTGCAAATCTGAAACAATACAATTAATTAATATCACATCGGCTCTTTTACCGATCGATAGATATGTACGTAAAGTCAAGGAAATTGATTCCTTGACCATTTTGGACTATGTCAAAGTGACACTGTAAATAAAATCATAAGAAGTCTCTTACGTTTTGATAGATTATGACACTACGACATAGTCCAAAATGGTCTAGGAATCAATTTCCTTTACTATACGTAAAAAATACATATTAAATTAAAATACCGATGTTAAAATAACGAATCATCCAAATATCTACAATAAGTATTTTATGCCTATGTCTGTATCACACGCCTGTGCCATTAAACGTTGTAAGTTTCGACATTTAAAACATCGGCCTTTTAACTGTTCGGCATCGCTATTCTAACCCCAAAATGTATTCACTTTTTGATATTTAAACACATACTCATGTATATATTTACTCATTTACTCTATGAAAATATCGAAAGTTTACTTATCGATATTAATTTTGGAAGCACTATTGTTTACTTCCGAAAGAAAATCTAAAAATTAGTTAAAATTCCACATTTACTGCAACATAGTGCCTTTGTATTAATTACAAGACGTAATACCATGATAATGTTTCTAGTTATACTTACAAAACGGCCGGATTATGGCCGAAATTCAACAGTTTTATTGTAAAACATCACTCACCTGTGAAAGCTTATATTTTGTGGATCATTTTCTTTATTTCCCGTTCGGGATTTACACCCACGAAATACACACACCATTCCACTGAACCTATACTTAAATACTTCACTGATAACTTGTCGAAGAAATATATTATCGGAGAATTATTTTAAAATTCCGACGGATAGGCGCACAGATCGCGAACAACAACAGTAATCCGACTAAATTAAGTGACACTTTTTCTTAGGTCTTTATCCGACTAGCTGCTTATTCTATCGACTTAATTTAGTAGGGTTCACTTGTCGGGTATTGACCAATAAAAATTGGCTACAAAACTGTGTTGTACACAGAAGAAAAAGGTGGTACGCTTGACAGTTGGCTACACGGGATCTAGTGTTTTCCTTCATCTTTGTTTCAAAGTCAAAATAGAAGAAGGTCATTCAAACGTTATGTAAACAAACTATCGCAGTACAGTATTTTTACTATTTCAGAGTATTTTAAGCATTCGACCATTGCTTATTACTTAAAGTTAAATTAATACAGCGCTTCCTACATGATCTTTTTTCAATAAATTTGATGTGATTGTGTAAATGCTTTTCAATATTTTTACCATGGTCTAATAAAACAAGGTCTTCTCTTCCGAAAAGGGACACTTTCTACGTCGTCACAAAGTTGCCAATTGATTAACCACTACCCAAAAATAAGGAAAAAAAAATGATATTAGGTTAGTGTACGATTTTATTTCAAAAATATATATATATCACGAATAATATAAGTCACGAGCATAATTTACATATTTACTTTCATTGAATGTTTTATTTTAATATTGTAAATACATTTATGCATAAAAATAACTAACAGAGTTTTTTTTTTAAACATAAAGGTTACATTACAATGTGGAATTACAACCTGATACTACAGGCATCACCGGATTCACCAGATGAAACTGGCCGGTTACAAATTTGTCAACTTGATGTTTCTCGTCATACTATTCGAACCTATGGGAATATCATATTCCGCTCTCGCTCGGTATCATTACGCTAATGACAGGCCTATGATTTTCTAACTGTCGCGGTAAAAGTAGTCGATGAATTTTTTTTGAAAATTGTAAAATGGTTAAATGCTCTATTAAAAGCTATAAGAGCATAAAAGGGTAGGGCACAGTCGGTTTCTATACTTTTCCACCAAAAGAATCGCTTGCCGAGGAGTGGTTCGATATTATGGGCCTAAAATCACGGTTAAATATGGTGAGTAGTATTTTATGTCCTGTTGTACCTAAATGGGAGGAAGCGGCTAATAAAAAACCGCTTATCAATATTCAAGTTCTCATAATCCATAGCCCTAATATTTAGAACTTATTTTTTATTTTGTTATGAGTATAGTCGTACCTATATTTACTATTAAACGTTCAACATTTAAGTGCCGGTGGTCACAGCTCATTCCTCGTAGAACTTATACCCGTACCTACGTCAAAATGCAGCAACACGTCTATACGTTTTTTTATAAAGAACATTAAATGGTCAAAACGTAAAACCTATATACAATGATAATCTTAAGTTAATATATACAAGCAAATATTTTAAAATTACCCCGATTTTAATTTTTACCATGGTATAATTATTATTGTACCTACCATGATTTTTACTAGCTCGCTTTCATGTCTGTTCATCCTTTTGTCTATTCGGTACGTAATACTATCAATTATAAAGTTAAAATCCGATTGTATTGATTGCAACGCGGCATCGGCGCAAGATTCAGCGGCAGTTTTAATTCGCAATACACTGTCTAATACTGCGCAATAGACTGAAGGGACTTAAAAAGGCTTTTGCTTAGGTGGTAGTATAGATTTTTTTGATCGATATTCTTAACGAATTTTGGCACCTTCAATTCAAGATGGCGGCTGACGCTTACCCCTCCCCCAAGGTAAAAAACATGGATTTTTATTAGGATCCCATTACTTTTGAAAAGGAGAAACCTCTACAATACTGGATTAATCTTGTCGTCGACCTCGGCTATGATCGATGTAGTTTTCTATATTTCTACGGCGACATGACAATTTGTTTTAGCTCAAAGTTCGGACTCTAAAATAAACTTTTTGTATGTTGTATTCATTATTATTATAAGTAGGTAAAATAAGTTGACACAAAAATGATTGCGTCTCGATCCATTCTGCTGTCGTAACAAAAAAGGGCACAATTAACATTTTTTGTGAAATCGAGTTAAATACAAAAAGTTTAAAAAAACAAAAACCCGCCTTCAAAAAGCAAAAAATAACTTCTTTAAAATGGTAGGTAAATAGGTCAGTCCAACTGAAGTCTACTTTTGGTTAAAATATTGTTGGATGCCGACTTCAATTAAGAGTTATTTTTTCCTGATTGAAGGCGGGTTTTTGCTTTTTTAAACTTTTATTTTATTTTATACTTTTAAGTGATTATAATTATGCTGTTATTCTCCCACTTCTCAATTAATAAGAAACAGAAGAACATTTCAATCTCACCGCAAGCAACGCCGTGGGAAAGTCATAGTCATATATTTAAACCTAAATATGCTTCGTCATAGTCGCTCAACTATCTTAATCGAAATATCTTGTCGCCACCCTCGAAATATATACCGTTAAGGAGTTCTGGTGGCCATCTGTGGTCTTCATCATCAGTTCCACTTCATCAAATAGTGCTTTCCAAGACCAAATATACGAGTTACAATGAAAAATACCAAAATCGCTATAGGTGTGCCTATAAATTTTGAAGAGTTCCGTCGATTCCTAATAGACTCCACCATCAAATCTTCATTTTGATAAAAATGGGACCAATCGGGAATCACCAGCTTTCAAATAAAAAAAGAATCATCAAAATCGGTTCACCCAGTCGAAAGCTCTGAGGTAAAAACATAAAAAAAAAACAGACGAATTGAGAACCTCCTCGTTTTTGAAGTCGGTTAATAAAGGGCATAACTTTCAAATAGGTATGCCTTATAACTTATAAATTCATTGATGTTTTAAAAGATGTTAAGCAAAAATCGCCTTTTTATTTAGTATTAAATTATTTTTAGTAGCTTGCGGCCTTTTAAGAAAAGGCACAACTTACCAGATGTGCCTTTTCATCTAGTGTATTTGAACAGAGTGAGGTGAGTGGGATCGCGGTACGAAACGAATCGCGTCAGTTGTACCTTAGAACTTCAACGCGATTCCACGCTCGTCCGGCTGCCGGTAAGTAAGTTTTATTTTTTTCATCACACTTGCTCGTAAATAGTGCTCTAATATGCTAGAAAAATCGACCGTAAATCCAAAATAATACCCGCGGGCCTTTTTTTACCATTACGCCCTATCGTGCGTAATAGCTTTTAAAAAAAATATAATACGAGGACTCAAACTAGTATAATACGCCAGGACCCCAATTCTTGTGCCATTCGGTATGAAGTTTCATTCGAGATAAAAAGTCAGATGCATACAATTTTCTAAAAATCTCGCATATAAACTATTGATCTCGACTGTCACTAGAATCGGACTCCTGAACACGTTTGACATTATCTGTGGTAAGTCATAGACAATGATGTAGGGGAGACCGGGGACAATTGAACCACGGGGCAATTGCTCCACACGCGATTTCTCATAAACCAAATAAGTTATCAATGTGTGCGTACCTTCAGAACACTCTTACAAAGCGCGCCAAGCAACTGTCATTCAGCCGCGGGCGCAGACCAGCGCAGACGGCTACTAGAGGACGGTGAAGTTTTTAGACGCTCAAGGTAAATATTACGCCCATATTATACGGTATGTAAGGTCTGTCGGGGCGATTGGTCCACCTATTGCGGGGTCGATTGCACCGGTTCAATCGCCCTGGTGGTTCAACCGACCCTTATACGGTATTATAAAAGCGGTACATGCTGCCGCAAGACTTTTAATTTAAGCCATCCGTCATTGCTGCGCTATAAGATGTAAAAAGAAAAACACGGCGGCGTAGTAAACATGGGCTACAATCCAGCAAAAAAGGAATTTACAGAAAAGCAAAAAGAAGAAATGGAAAGATATCTAAAGAGAACGGCTGACATATACTTTGGTCTATCTCCAAAATACATAAGAAGCCTGGCTTATGTATGAGTTAGCCATAAAGTACAATTTAAAAAGACCCGCCCTTGTGGGACGAAAACCAATGAGCAGAACCAGACTGATGTGATTTTATTTTACTTTCTTAGTTGTATGGAGAAATTATTAAGACAAGCCAAGTAGTTCCCAAATACCCGTTTATTTCTTTAAAGCATGATTTCAATTGAATTCTACTTTGCTTGTCATAGTGATTTCTTCATACGACTATTAGAACACTAAAACTTGTTATCAATTAAAATTATTTTTAAAATAAAAGTAGTTCTTTGTCATGTTTATTTTAATTTTTATAATTTTTTCTTGGAATTGTAACTGGGGCAATTGAGCCACTGGGGCAAATGAACCAAGGTCGTTTTTATACAAAATCACATTAGAATCTCTAGTAGAAATAAAGAAAACTTGTATTGTATTATATGTACATGTATAGCAAACGCAGTTAAATTACAACGTTTGCTTGTTTTAAAATGAAAATATAACCGGGCGTTAAAAAGTTAGGGGCTAACGTTTTATTCAGTCCTTTTTGTTATTCGTTTCAAGAATATTGAAGTTTTTATCACTAATGCAGGTAAACTGAACTACACCTTTGTTATGTGTAAATGTGTAGTTGTAAAATATGCTACAAGTAATAGTTAGGTGACGTTAAATATTTGATTCAATTGACCCCGTGACCGGGTCAATTGAACCACCTTCTCCCGGCGTGTTTAATTGGCGATATCTCGTTACTTTCTTAAGAAAAAGGGACGTTGATTATTCCATTTACTAGCTGAATAAATACTCTATGCAACGGTATACGACGCGTTACGCTTTTAGTTAAGGCGCAAAAAGCTGTCAACCAAAAAATGGACCAATTGTCCCCGATCTCCCCTAGTCTGACGCAAATTTATAAATACTGATTATAAACTGTGTGATTCCAAAATAATAATTAAAAGGGTGTCTTTGTGCACATATTAAAATGTATAAATCAATAAAAAAAATGTCGTCATCAGAAGAAATGGATAATGCGACTCCGCCGGACATCGTCAACGCGGCTAAAATTATTAGTGACAATCGTAAGTTAAAAATATGATCTTTTGTCTGATTATATTTCATTTCCTCGCAATTGTGATGAAAAACATTGTATGTTACACTGGTAAAGGAAATACAAAGCTCGAGTCATTAAAGCCCTCAGCCTTCTAACAGACTCTCGTTTGTAATTGTCTTTACCACCCTTAATACACAATGTACTATTAATTGTGTTCGTATGTTTAATGTAATGTAGTAATAATATTTGTGTTGTCACGAGTTTCGAAAATACTTATAATTGTTGAAATTCAGAACTCTTAAATAATTTTGTTAAAAATAATATTTAAAAGGACTAAATGGCATAATGTACAAAGAAGTGATCCGTTTCAATTTTAAATGGAACATTGTTTGTACATAGTTTGTAACAACAGCTACGGATCCCTAGGTTGAGCATGTCAGGGCATGCTTTTGACCGCTTTTTTACAAGCTTTTATTTAAATTGAACTGTTCGTATGTTAGGTATGTATGTATGTATGTAAACTATTTTTTGACCACTTGTTGGTATTCAGAAAAATAACTAAATGAATGTGTAAGTAGTTGTGATTTAATGTTATTACGCAGATTTAAATAATTTGATATTTTAAATTGTGATTGATTATACCTACCTACATTGTATTTTTTTCTTAATAATTATTTTGGATAAAGTTAAGAAGTATATCGTTTGTTTTCGTTTGTAGGTACTATGTCTATATTTTTATGTCTATAATAAGAGAGATTTATATGATAAGAAGCCATAAACTTTAATAAAAAATAATTTTCATACAAGTCTTTTTTTATTACCCGAGGAAACAATTAAGGTAGCAGATTATTTAGGTTTATTTTATTTTAGGAAACTAAAGGTAGGTACGGTTAAAATAAATAGATAATATTCGAATTCATTTCATCATTTTAACGAAGTACTTACTTAAGTTTTTTTTTTTAAATGGAACGGCAAAAATAGTAAAATACGCCAATTGTTCCTAACATTGTATCCACATTGTCTTAAATGTTAAAATGAAAAGGCACATTCGGTTAGTTATGCCAATACTACGTTACAATACTATTTTTACTAAGTATATGCATTTAATTTTGTAAGCAAAAACAGAAAAAATGATTTCAAAAAAGCAATGTATGTATATGGTAACATATAATTCTTGATAACGCATACATCCTTATCTAAAAATGTATAATAATCAAACAATTACGCATTTTTTTTAAGTATAAACAACAAACTTTCAATATTTATATTTTCGAATTTAACAAAATATTAATTGTGCCCTTTTTTGTTACGACGCGACGGCAGAATTTGGGTACCAATTGTCACTTTCAATGTAAATAACTACATAAATATAATTATGATGAAACTTCGGTTAAACTTGAATAACCATAAATTATAGGTATATTATCCTCGTTGGAGCTTCTGTTTGTTCTGACGCCGCCATCCATCTTGTTTTTAAGACCTTCGTTCCGTCAAGACTATCCCAGTTGTCTCATCATTTCGTGTCACGCTTTTCTTGTTCTACAAACTTAATTTTACCGCCCATTTGCATTTATACGCCGCATAATTATGCTTTACCATAAATTAATTAAGAGCCTCACATGACAAATATTTTCATTTCGAATCGCAACACATAAGTTTGTTGGTGCGAACATAAATAATTACGGAGCACGCATAACTAGAGAAGGATAAAGAGAAGACAAACAATCGCAAACTTGTGAAATATGGTTCGAAATGATAAATGGAGTGCGCCGAGCATTATTAGACCGTAACATAAATACATGTTAAGTATCTGCTACAATACATATTTGTGGACCGGCACGATTTTGTTTTTGCTAAAAAGACAATCATTCTTCTTTTCCGTTAAAGGCAGATTTAGGAGAAATATTTTATCGGTAATCTTAAAGTACCATAAGGCGTATAAAACAGTAAGAAAAGAAGTTATTACAAATCAGGAAAACTGAGATCCACTTAGCATCTTACCTATCTCTATAAATCTTTTGTTATACCAGTACTGCCAAGTTTGCTCGTTTTTAGATAGAATAACTATAATTATGAAAAGCAAGCTTTAAAAACCGGACTGCATTTTGTATACTGTCGTCGATATATCTACATAGGTATGTTAATAATTTGTCATTTTGCCATTGTTGTTATTTTAATTTTAACAGTTTAGGTATCCTATGTCACCCGGTATGACGTAAGGATTCTAACGATACCTCACACATCTAAATCGGTCAAGGGATTTAGAAGTTATAGTGGAATAAAGAAACTCACATACATACATACATACAAACATCCTTTTTTTTGAGGCAGTCGTGTAAAAATAGAACGTAGGCGAATTTCTTATTTCAATAGAAGTTAGTCGTATTAATAACAGAATTAAATCCTGGCTTTTCAAGCTGTTGAATTAAACGTGAGCACAAATGTATGGTATGAAGTTATTTAACTCGAACGCCGCTTACTTATGACTTGCCTAGGCTGGTGTGTGTTATTCAAAGCTAAGACAAGAGAGTAGGTAGGCCTCCAATAAGATGGAGTGACGACCTTGTAAGGATCGCGGGAACGCGGTGGATGCGAAAAGCACAAGACCGGTCTGAGTGGAGAGCCTTGGGGGAGGCCTATGTCCAGCAGTGGACGTCTTTCGGCTGACATGATGATGATGATGATGAAGACAAGAGTAGGAAAAACTCGCAAGTAATGTAAATATCTGAAAGCGCCATTTGGCCAATTCAAGTTCCAAATAGTTATTACAGTCGTACGTGTTCTCTGAATGCAAGGCGCGGCGCGGCGCGGAAATTTACACGTTGTTACGAAAAACACTGGTTAGTTTAAAATTCACGTGTACATTTTCGCACTCGACACGGATTTTTCAACGAGTTGATTCAGTTCAAAGTTCCATAAATCGGGACTAAGGGTTGATATTTTTCGTAAAAGTATTTTGTGCTGTTATTCCTGCGAATGACATTTTGTACAAAAAGGATACGATGCTACATTACCCCAATTTCTCGTGGATTTTTATGGACAATTCACTCGTGTTTCCAGCTTTTTTCGTGCAACTCATTAAGTAATAAGGACGTTATGCGTTTCGTTTTATATATGCCTGACCTATCGATCGCCAATAATTTATTCTCCCGTTTTTACACTCGTTTTAACCCTAGTACGTTGGCGAATAGATTTTGTTATCGATTTTCTCTCGAAAATCATGGAGGTTTGTGGGGATTTAGAAAGTAACTTTGATAAGTTTTTGATTATTACACGATCTCTGTGCAAAAATTACCGTCATTACGTTGATAGGATTAGGTACCGGGTACGAGTAGCTACATGAACGGTTCTATTAGAAAGAATATAGAGTTTTAGAATATATGACTGTCGCGATGTACAGTGTCACGTTACTGGTGCCTTGAGTGGCTATTTAGTGAAGCACAGCTGCACAGTACAGTTTTGATAAAATAACCGACATACATTTGGAGTATTTTTATAATTTGTTATCACACATATCTCTTCAAAGGCAAAGAGTCATATGAACAGCGTAGCTTTAATAATAGGGTCTTGTCTTGGTACGGAACCCTAAAAAAACCCATAGTAAAGCAGGTCGCAAAGAAACTTTTTCTTTATCACAAGATTGTTGCGCTTTTACTGAAGAATGTTAAGTACATTCTAGGATCGTAACAGTTTATTAAGGCAAGTTAATTTCCTGCTGCACTTAAGAGCACGAAGTTTCTCAAGAAGTTTGTGAAAAATCGATGGTGAGATTTGTGTTTGCATTGGAGCATTCCGACCTGTAGGGTGAGTTCTGGCTGCTGCTCAAGTGATTTCCGATGAGTTGAGATAATGCAGATAGTTTGGTTTGCTAGCTCAAGCATCCGCGCAATCAGTGCTTCGTTCGATTGAGGATTACACTCTCGGTATGAGTTGACTGAACACCGGGCTGACGCAAGATGAAAATGGTATTTGAAGTGATTTTTGCTATTTAAATATTAGTTTGACATACACCGGAGTGAATACGAGTGAATATTAGAATAATTAGTAATTTTGCATTAATATTACGCATAATATTTATATAATACTTTTTTATTTTTTATAGGCTCTTGCTGAAATGCTTGCACCCACCTCAACTATTCTCTTTTTGGCCTAGTGGTTGACTGGTAGAGAATGCCTTAAGGCATTAAGTCGGCCAATTGTACTTACTTTTTGTATTGTACAATTTAGTTTAAATAAACAAATAAATAAAAAAATATATAAAGAGGATTTGGAGTAAGGTGTATTTTGTGAAATTTGGGAAATCATAAAATGATTATTAAGTGTAGACCACCTTATACATGTAACCGAGAGGAAAGAAACTGGTATAATTGTTTCAGGATTCGTTTATTTAATCTTGAAATCATGCTCAAGATTTGATTTGATTCGAAAGTTGTTAAAAAAGACTTTCCAGGGTTTAGATAAAATAAGTTAGAGAGTTTGAAACGTTTTTGAGATATCAATTAGGATATATGTATTTAGATTTTAAACATCTTTATTTCACATCTATGTAGTAGGTCTAGCCAAGGTGAAAACTAACAACTGTAGAACACGACAGCTTACATTAATTGTATGCTCTGTGTGTTCTGTATGATTTATGTAGCTTTTAATGTCTGCAGAATACAGTTTGTCCCATGTTTTTGTGAGGGGAAAGAAACGTGCCTAACCTTCAGAGTAAATCATATGTACAGAAATTAATGTTTTTTCCTATTTCTAGAAAAGTAATCTCATTAGTCACATACACATAAAATTTGGACCTAACCATGTAGGTTAGGTTAGGTTAGGCTGGATGTAAATGTAACTACAAATCAAATCAAATCAAAATAATTTATTTGTCAGAATACAGTATTATAAGGTGTTATAATTATTTTTGCACTTGTATTCAGCATGCAACCAGGCGTACAAATGTTAGTCGTAGGTATATTCAAATTCTATTTTATAATTTACATTACTAATTTATAAATAAATTTTATTATGGTCAATATCATCATTTAAAGTATTTGATTTCATATTTCCTTAAAATTTACGTAATCCTTGACACTGTAGAAACATTTCTTCGTCAACCATTTTGTTAACTGACATTTAAATCTATTTCCCGACAAAATTCTTAAATTCTCTGGTAAATTATTAAAAATTACTATGCTCATATTAAATATGTTTCTTTTATAGATATCTTTACGACATGGGGGTGATCATGGGGGTACAGTAGGTGATCGAATTCGAGATCAAAATCTGACAGCTCCCATCTTGATTATTTAGTTATGTTAACATTATTTCACAAAAACATGAATGAGAACTTGTGTAACCAGTACCTAATATTAGGGAAAGTTTTATTGATAAAAATACCTACACTTAAACCAAAATGCAGTAATCACAGCGAGTGTGCGCCCGGTGTGGTTAGGATTTTGATCTCGAATTCGATCACCGACTATATTTGCGAAATTGTGAAGTTCAAAGTAAGTAACAAAAATATAATGGCTACACCTGCCTTATGTTTTGAGGGCGTTATTTCTTTGAAAAACCCTTGGCGAATACTTCAAAGGGAAATGTTTTATGCCAAATATCAAGTTGATAGCCATATACCCATATTTCGTGATACGCGTTTTCGTAGGATTTGTTCTTTTGAGTTTAAGTTGAACCCATAAGATAACCCTCAATAGTGTGTTTAGTGGTTTTACGTTAAAATCCTCTAATTTTGCTGGCTTTACGTTGGTTATACAAAATGTGTCTGTGACTGACTATAGGTAATTCGTTTCAATATTGAAGAATGTCAAAAACGGAGAAGCTCTTGATCTTTCTTGACGGTACCTTTGCCAATCAGAAAACAATTTCCTCCCGCCCACTCCCGTCCTCCAGCGGGCGAAGTATAAAAACGACAATATTTTAAGAATGAACTCAAGCGTGCGAATGAGTTCGCACATCGGCGGAATCCGGTAAGCCCTCAAAAAAGCCTGCCATGTGTTTTCCGAACACAGTTTTCCGTTGCCTTTATTTTAAAAGAAGTTCGCAATCGATGAGGAAATTCATAGTTTGAGAATTGTTGTCGATACCTAAACTACCGCATTTGTCTGAGTCCCTGACTTGAATATTATATTCAGTATAAAGAGCTTTGTTTTACGTGTCTTGTCTGATGTATCAATCATTTATGTGAAGGTGGCTTTGGGATATCATGGCACGTACACTGCAAAAAATATACAGAACATAGTGTACTGTATTTCATTTTATTTCCGTTGATCTCTCTGTTTTCGATTTTAACAAGCAATTCTTTTTTGTTTAACTTATTTGTTTGCTTTTACAGTACGTTGTCTAACTGGTATGAAGCGGTTCGCGTTTATGTTTTTTGTTTTGCGCGGTCTGCGTGAAATGTTGCGGTAAAATACAGACGACTCTTGCTTTGTTAAAGGAGTGTAATAGCAGGAGGACTGTTCGTTATTTTATCTTTTAGATAAAAATAAATTGGCTATTCGAACTTGGTACTTACAAAGCAATTATTAGGGTATGTAGTTCGTTTGTAAAGCTTATGAAAACACGTGTAGATTGCAACAAGCTGCTTGCTCGACGAAATAGCGAGTGTTTTCGAGATGTTAGCGACGTCAGAATTGCGGTAGAGCGTTGAGAAAGTGCCAAATAACTGCAGCACGTCGGTTTACGTGGTTAAGTTTGCTCATGCAATCCTAGGCCACGGTAGACAACAATACAGAATTTGAACAAGTTGAATAGGTAGTAGAGTATTTTTGTTCTTGTGTTTAGCTAGAACCCGTTTTAAACGCTTAAAAGGTGTAAATTGTGATTAGTGAAAATTATTACAATAGCCGCTTTATTTGACTCTTTTATAACATTTTGATTTTAGACAAAATAACTAACACACACTCACTCACAAACTTTCGCATTTACAATATTAGTTCCCTGAGAAATTACCCCTATATATTATATCAAAACAGGGGTATACCCCGCCGCCCCAGGAAGAGATGGAATGATGAGTTGAGATTATGGGACAAGAACTGGAGGGAAACCGCTCAAGATCGAATAGAGTGCAAGAGGGGGAGAGAGGCCTTTGCCCAGCAGTGGGAAATTATGGGCTCATAATAATAATAATAATGTCAAAATGACCTTGGAACCCCCTTATGCTTCATTGTTTTTACCTCTATTGTCATCATATTGTTTTTAACTTGACCACCATTACTGTCAAGTTAATATGGGCTATCGTTTAGTATTAAGATCCAAGGCCTAAAAAAAAAGGCAAGAAGCAAGGTTAAGTAAGGGCACGGCTTTACAATTTCGTAAGAGCCGATGTTCGGGTATTAAAACATGCCAAAAACATCGACACATGTTTTCCGTGTTTTTTATAGCATAAAGAAGGTGAAGGCAACCTGATTGTAAGTGGGATCTGTGCCCCATAGACATTTGCAATCTCGAGACTACAATCTAAATACTCCAATCCTATGGCCGAAAATGCATGGACAACCCTGAGGACTATGAACTACCCACGTTAGTATGGTTAGTTAAGGGTCATTAGAATTGGTTAGGCTGTTCAAGAATTTACTTCGGAAGCAGAGGGGTCGCATTACATTAGGGGTTCTTAAATTATTAAGTTCATTAATTAGAGGGTAGGTGGCAAGTGCTCTTTGCAATTGCAATAGTGTAAGGATATCAAGAAGAGCGAAGGAGTTTTCTTGTTTTTTTAAACAATGAAGCTACTATCCTGTATCCTACTATCCTATCCTACTAATATTATAAATGCGAAAGTTTGTGTGTGTGTTTGTTACTTCTTCACGCTGCAATGGCTAGACGGATGTGGATAAAATTTGAAATGGAGATAGCTTATACCTTGGATTAACACATAGGCTACTTTACATCCCGGAAAATTTTTAAGTTCCCGAGTAACGATAAACGACTTCAGCGCGGCTGAGTCGCGGGCAGCCAGTAGTAATTTATATCGTGCTAGGCCTAGGAATGCACGGAATTTCTCAGATCAAATCAATTTTTTATTTTCCTGTGTTAGCTGGGTTCAGATCCCGGCACTATGTGTGAGTTAAATTTCCCAATTTCGTCGACATAAGCCCAGGATGGGAATTAATGGATTTCAAGAATGTCAGATCAAATGAAACTGTTAATTCTGATGTTATTTTCTTTTTTAGCTGAGTTCGAAATATGTATAGGTACTACTTTTATGTATACTACTTGGGACGTGGCTCGCCAATGTTAGGTTGCTGCGTTATTTCAATACAATACGGTGAAACAAGTTTAACTTCACTGTCGATCATGCTTACAGTCGATTTATTTGATTCAAGAACCACCACGGAACTATGTTAAAGCGACGCGATGATCTTATTTAAGTCCCTTGATTGATACCTTACATCTTAATTTGCGTAAAGCTCAAATATGATGAGTGATGGCAAAAAGAGAAGCTGCTGAGAAGAAACGCCGCAAGAAACACAACAGTCAGTCATATTTTTTATATTGTTTATGACAATGATAATGCTAAAAGCAAAGCATTATATTAAACAAAAAATGAAAAATAAAAATATCATGCGTGGTAGAGCAGGAAAACGATGCTTTACGTGAATTAAAATTATAGGCCACGATCACATACTCACATATTGGTCAGAATGTGACAGATATTTTACTCACGTAACGACTATAAAATTGGTCTAATGATAAAAATGCTCACATAAAACCTGCTAACGGCGGATGAGCAAATCAGCGTTTGTGACCAATAGCGAGTTCAAGTGATGTCATCAGAAAGGTTATTTTAAGTTCTAACTTTTAAGAATCTTTATGTTAAAAAGTTATAGCCACAATAAAGACAGTGGGAGAGTTTAAACATAACCACATGTTTTATGTGTTTTTTTAGTATGGCCATTGAAATTTGTCGCAGTGATTTGACATTTCCCGCCATAAAAAATAAAAATACCTCTCGGATAATATATCGCTTATTACTATTGGTTTCTAGGCTGGGCAGCATGTACCTATAGAATTTCTGCCCATCCTCCTTTCTTGAATAACCAATTCAGTACATAAAACTCGTTACTCAGTTAACTTTTCCTTGTTTGTGTACACGTGGATGTGGATTCCCGAACACATTCCGCCACATTGACGTGAGAAGATTACACGTGTAAATATTTATGCCGCTCGGTTTGCTTGTCGATAACAAACACTTCTCTAATTCTCCGCTCGTGCCAAAAGAAACCGTACCTATTTGTATTTGTGTCAGAAATAAGTGGGTGCTCTCCATGATACAATTTTATTTGTAAACGTTTTATTAACGGAGGTTAAGAGCGTCGGTGGGCTAGAGGCTTATGCCCATTCCCAATATTCAAACGTCCTCATTAGCCATGCTCAAATTATTTCTATTTTACCTGAAGTAACCAAATATATTTTGTTTGAATATTGCAAATGGGCTTAAGGATGGTCTTGTAATCGTAAGCTACTGAATTTGAACTCCAGAGGGCCCTGCCAAGATGGATTTCGCCAACTAGCGTTTCTATTCGATTCGTTTTTAAACCAATCGAGTCATCGGTAGATGACGTGATACCAAAAGTCACGTGATGTACCAGTGACGCGATTGGTAAAATGAGACGAATATAAACGTTAGTTAGCGCAATGCATCTTGGCAGGGCCCTCAGCTTTAAAGTTGTGTTGAAGAGTTTTTCTAACTTCGCACTTATTAAGCGTGTACACCACTTAATAAGTGCTGTCTTGCGGTGAAGGAAAACGTAGTAAGAAAACCTGCACTCTCCGATCGATAGATCCGAGATTGTACAAGTTTAAGTAGATAGATCACGGGAGATAACTAACAAAATATGAGTTTTTGGCAAGTTAAAGTGTCGAAGTTATAGGATTTGGATTTAGAGGATATAAGGATTGCTATACTCTATCGTAGGTAATCTAAAACAATCAAGTCCATAAGTTTAAGCAGATGGGAAAACCGAAATTAGATAGGATTTTCTATCTTCAGTAGGGTTTAATTTAAAACAATTTCATTTGTTATGAATAAGCTCATTAATCAATATAAAATCATAACAAAGAAACACATTTTATAAGGTAGGCAACGGACATTTTTATCGCTTATTGGAGAAAATAGCGATCTCTTCCAGACAACGTTAGAAAGAAGAGGCATTGAAGAGGCGGTGCAAAATAAACTATTAGGGACCCATTAAATTAATAAAAAGTTTGTAAATATTAATATACGTACATGCGATTTACAAAATAGTACAAAACATTTAGAGAGACCAATAGACTCGGTCTCTAGATAAAAACAACAGCGGTGACAGGAAAAATAAAATATTAGGTACTTTATATCATCGCTCACAATAATAAACTTAAAAGACATGGGCAATATTAACACTGACGTAGGTACTTAAAATATAGACTACATTTATAATAATATTCCTGAATACCTTAAAAACGATCTGAACTGCGATGAAATCAAAGATCATTCATGGTTAAGAGAACAAAGCAATAATTAACAAGGCATTATTAACTCGATTACTAACATTTTCCGTTTCATTATACTTTATTCCCAAGTGCGTTTCGAATAATGATACCTAATTGCATATCCGTTTTAGCGAACAATTTTATTCAAATAAAAGATAACGAAGGAAGTCGTATCACGTCTTCGTTTCCTTCCATCCTTATTATCTTAGTTCGATGGCGTTGGTATCGACATACTTTCACGCGACTCGATATATGATTTTATATTGATAAGGCGCGATTTCTTTCCAGTCATGTATTTTATGTACCTAAGTGTGGTGGCCGAGATTAGGTCTAGATCGGTAGGCGGACCATCAGGTCTTTGGTCTGATGACATTTGGCAGACAGTTGAAAAAAGATGGATGGCGTTAGCACGAGATCGGACAAAGTGGCGTGAAAATGAAGACCTGCAGTGGATGAATGTGGACTGAAATGTTGATGATGTACGAGTATATTATCTATTATTTGAGTGTAGTTTGTAAAAGACGCAATCACATTAGGCGACGTTATTATGAAAAAATTAGGCGTTCTTAAATGTTTTTACCTAATGAAACATAACATTTGAATACCGTTAATAAAACCGTAATAACTTACTCATATTCCTAAAAAAACGGCCGCTGACTTAAAGTAAAAATTATGCAGTCAACATCCTCACCTCAAAGGGTCCCCTTGACCTTGACACGACGCACTCAACTTTTTCATTGGCAAGATAATTCATAAGTTTCAAAACTTCATAATGAATTTCATAAAAGTGTCGAGAGGTTCTCGAATACGTTTCCCTTCCCTACAATCCCTCGGCTTCCTCGGCTTATTCGATTATGGAAAAGAGCTTGTCTTAGCGTGCTACGCGACGCCCAGCCCAGTTATCGGTAGCGTTCTTATACACGTCTAGCTACATAAATTTTGAGGGGAAATTGCTCTACATAAACATAGCGACGGTATTAACCGCATAACATTTAATAAATAATGTATGCTGAGAAAACATATTTTAGGTTCCGCGAAAAGCATAAAAATACTTTAATGTACTTTTAGGGTTGAGTCATAAAATAAGTTTTTGTGAGGACGAATGTTATTTCGAAAGTTATAAGTTACTTTTACAGTGACTTCGTGGCCCGCAGTAACGATTATAATCGATTAAACTGGTTGCGTTATAAATTGTTAGCAAACGCTTTAATAGTTTTGTATAGTTTAAACTTTTTGAATTGAGCTCTTCCACTTACCTCTAAACACAATGGTCATTGTATTTATACAATCCTATTATCTGCTTTTGTTCTCGAAACCGCCAACAAGTTACTTTACGGAAAAGTTTAGAAGTACATTGCATGAATCTTGAATTTTCAACTTTATTCCTTGTTGAGTAGGTTTAAAATGGCATAAAAGGAAAAAAACGCATGATATTCTGTAGTCTTTCAATAGAGTAAGTTCTTGTCGAGTGTCGGGCGGTTGTAAAATGCAAAAAAAAATGCTTGGCATTATTCTATTACTGTATTTTGTAGTCTATTGTTTAAAGAAATAGAGTCGAGAATCCATGTTAACCTACGAAGGCGTTTATAATCTGGTTTTACTGCTAGCTCGTTATCCTAATTTGTGGTTAACTACACAATGGCTTTGTATTCTTAAGTGGATACGCTCAGTTGAAAAAGTTTAAACTATACATACATAAAGTTTAAACTATATATTGACGATTTTTTTGTGCATTATATAATATTGCTTACCGCGTCGTTGCTTAGGTTATGGAACTGCTTTTCACTATTTAAAGGTGATCTGATCAAACTTGAAATTTAATTCTCAATTTATTTATAACATTCCATAATATGTACCTAACGAAAAATTTACTCCCTTATTTATAAACGCACAATAAACTAAAAGAAAAAAATAGATCGATTATGTTAAAGGATGCTCATGTCACAACAAAAGATATTGTGGCCGAAGCATATTGTAAAAAATACTTCTTGTGCATTTATGAACAAGGTGGTTTTTCTAGCAAGTAGGTAAATTTCTAGCAGTAAGCTATTTATCGTTCGTCATATAAGTTCATTTTAATGTCTCTGTAACATCGCGACATAATTAAATCGTGCTCTAAGCGGGTCCATACAACGCAACCCGGAAGTCCTGTCCGTATCCGTTTAATTTAGATTAAGTCGTTCTATTAACACAGAAACCCAACACAATTTCTTATTTATTTAATAATGTTTAAGGTGCGCCCTTAGATAGAGAGATATTTGCGGTTTGCCTATTATAGGTACCGTAATGTGATCATTAAAATATGTACCTACTTCAAAAGGGGAAGTGATAATTTAGTTTATGTGTTAATTTTAACGTTCTTCAAAAAGATTAAAAGAGAATCGGAATGTTGAAACTGATAACGTAGTTGTGACTGTCTGTCACAGATTACTTAATGTCGTAGGGCCATATAATATGTAGGCTAGAAATAAGGAAAGATCCGTTAAAGGGATAAGCTTTCTTTTGTACTAAGACACCCTTTAATCTCCCTGCAAGCAGTATGTTTGTAACTATTACGCGTGTGTATGTAGTGTACGCATAGTTGTGGTTCGGTGTGGGGGTTTCAAAAATGTATGTGACGTCGTGTAAGCCTTGGTAAACAGCCACAGAAAATTATTAAAAAAAAAAACTGATATTATTCAACCTCACCTGAAATGTTGGTTTGTGAAGTGCAATATTTCTTAAAAAGTTTTACCGTTACGAGTAAAGTCAGGTAGTCTAGCATAAGAGCGTATGAGAGCGAGCGAAAGCAATATACAAACCTGAAGGTCCTTGAGAGTTATTGAATTGTACTACGAGGGGCACACCGATATGATCGGGAATTAAAAAAACTACAAGTAAGACTTTATACCTAAATTATATTTCATTGTTATTCGAAGTATTCTTTCTTGCAATTAATGCACTTTTGCATTCTTAAGAACCAGTTATTAAAGGAGTAACTCGACTCTGAAGTGGACGTTTCCAAAATGGCAGATTTATACGCTTGTTCTGCCGCTTCTGGGTCTTGAAATCGTTGACCACGTAACAAATCCTTAATTTATAGGAATGTAAAAAAATCGTTAGAGCTCAAGTCAGGACTATATGGAGGATGAGACATTAAATCTACGTTTTCCTGGTTCAAAAACTTTTTTGTTTTCGAGCGGTATGGAAGCTCACATTGTCGTGGTGTAAGATGATGCGGCGTGTACCATTACCTCTACGGAGTTCAGTCATCGTTTCTGGAAAACAAGCCAAAGTTTACCAATCGGCGGTAACCGTTATATGTTCCTGTAAAGGAATTGTGGCCACATGTCCTTTTTTGGAATCAAACGGAGCGATCATTTTCTTCGATACGCTAGGGGAACGCACCACTTTCGTTGGCTTCACTTCGCTTTCGAGGACCCAAACTGCCGATTGATATTTTCTTTCAGGTTTATAAGAATAAATCCATAATTCGTCACCTAAGACGATGTTATACACAGGTTTTGACCGAAGCGTTTCAGAGTAGACCGACACCTCTCAACACGAGCCGCCTTTTGCTCTTCAGACAAATTATGGGCTACCCAGCGGGAAATTAACTTTCTGACGCCCAACTCATTATGCACAATATTTTGAATTGCGGTCATTCCAATCCCTATGAAAGCGTGAATCTGTTCGTATGTCACATGTCGATCATCTTGTACAATTTTTTGCACAGCCGTCACGTTTTCAGGTGTTACTGCTGTTTTTGGTCGACCACTAGAATGTACGGTGCTGAGAGAGGCACGACGTCGTCGAAACTCCCAATACTAGCGATAAATAGTCGTTTGACTTGGTACTTCCACATTATATATGGAAACAAGCTCACCGAGACTCTTGGGAGATGAATCTTGAGATAACCCTCGACGAAAGTTGTGAAAATTATGGCACGGAAATTTTCACCCATTTTGCCTATCGTCTTATCAAATTTAAACTGGCATTACGAAAAAAAACAACCTTTTTTTAAATTGTATAAATTTCATTACGGTTGCAAGTGGCCAATACTCACGTAACAAAAAAGGTTTTATGCTAAGTCAATCCCAAGTACTCAATTCCCGATCATTTCGGTCTGGCCCTCGAATGGGTACTTAGCTCCCATCACTCTAAAAGGCCTAATTTGACAGCTGACAATGCAGTACAAAATATCAACCTCAAACACATATTTTTTTGATATTTTAGAAAAAAGGGAGTTAAGGCAACGATAAACAAACTTATTAGATAAGTAAATACTCAATAATCGCATCATGCTGTTGAAAATGGATCAACATTAAAAGGCACTTGTTAAACAGCAAAAAGTATATTTGTGACCCATGAGCAAAATAAATCTAAAGTAGGACCCCGCTTATCTGTTTCAGTTTCAACATAACCGGCTTAAAACTTTAAATTGGCTGGCATCGTTAAAAGCTGGCGCACGTAACTAGACTGAGCTCGTATAAACTATTGAAAGTGGATACTCTATTTGTTGTCTAGCAATTTCATCATCATTTACTGAGGGCACTTATGACATATTAGTTACCTACTTCGTAATAGATACATAACTTGCCGTCGCCTACCGTTATAATTACCTACCGGTCGGTGAAAAAAATAACAGTGGAGTGTCATTTGCACGTAGCATAAGTAGGTCTTAAAATCTGTAATGTCAAATTGCTTTACTAATCAATTTATTATTTAGTTGCCAACCCTCGCTTAGCAACGAAGTTAATGACGGCAAGCGATGAAAAAAAAAAACGCATATTTTGGCGCGGGTAGTTGTGGTGGGGGAAGTAAAGAAGAAAGTAAGTAACTAAAACAGTCGAGAAGTGCTCTGTTGAATGGGGTGATGGGGCCCTGCTTTGCTCTTGTCTTTAGATTAAGCTCCATTCTTTCCTAACAAATAAAGTAAGCAATTTTTAAATGATAATGTTCTTAATTAAACGCAACGTAGCATGTTGCTGATAATTGTTTTTACATATTTGACGAAGCGTGTTGCGGATTTATCAATTAAGGTAATTAAAAGTTAACGATGACTAAACAGAAAAACTTATAAATGTCAGGTCGGGTGCAAACCATAACATATTTAACTCGAGCTTGTAGTTGAAAGTTGTTACGAACATTCCGATTTTAAATTTAAATTTATTTTGTTAAACATTGTTGAAATTAAATCGTCAAATAAATAAATAGGTAGATAAATATCAGAGGACAATATCATACAAATTCACCTGGTCCCAAAATAAGAGCTATGCTTGTCAGTCCAACTAAGTAGTAGCTCTACATTGTGGTACCTTGTCTCAGTAACCTATTAAAGTGATAGTAGTTTGAATTTTGTATATCAATAGCTGCGACAAGGTACTATAATCAAAAAATAAAAGCTACTACGCCGTACTATCATCATGTCAGCCGAAAGACGTCCACTGCTCGACATAGGCCTCTCCCAAGGCTCTCCACTCAGACCGGTCTTGTGCTTTCCGCATCCACCGCGTTCCCGCGATCTTTACAAGGTCGTCACTCCATTTTGTTGGAGGCCTACCTACAGCTCATCTCCCGGTCCGCGGACGCCACTCAAGAACCTTCTGACCCCATCGGCCATCAGTCCCGCGAGCAATGTGCCCCGCCCACTGCCACTTAAGTTTGGCTATTCTTCGGGCTATGTCGGTAACCTTAGTTCTACTGCAGATATCATCATTTCTGATTCTATCATGCAGAGAAACCCCGAGCATAGCTCTCTCCATAGCCCTCTGAGTGACTTTGAGCTTCCTTATAAGGCCCATTGTTAGCGCCCACGTGTCAGATCCGTAAGTCATCACTGGCAACACACACTGGTCAAAGACTTTTGACTTTAGGCACTGCGGTAATTTGGACGTAAAGGTGCTACGAAGCTTCCCGAACGCTGCCCAGCCGAGTCGGATTCGACGAGTGACCTCTTTCTCAAAGTTGGACCTACCTAACTGGACCGTTTGTCTCAGGTAAATATAATCGTCAACAACTTCGAGCGCAGAGCCTCCGACTATCACGGGAGTTGGCGCGACATGGACATTGGACATGACTTTCGTCTTGTCCATGTTCATCCTCAAGCCAACTCGGTCGGAAACTCCACTGAGGTCAGCGAGCATTGCACTGAGGTCCTCCATGGTCTCAGCCATGACTACGATATCGTCAGCGAATCAAAGGTGAGTGATGTACTCGCCATTTATGTTGATGCCTCGTCCTTTCCATTCCAGAACCTTAAAAGCATCCTCCAATGCAGCGGTGAACGGCTTCGGAGAGACCACATCTCCTTGTCTGACTCCCCGCTGCAGAGGAATAGGCTTCGTGCTCTGGTCCTGTAGTCGGACGGACATAGTGGCGTTTTCGTACAGACACTTCAACACTTCGATATATCGGTAGTCAACTTGGCACCGCTGGAGAGACTGCAGTACAGCCCAGGTCTCGATTGAATCGAAGGCTTTCTCGTAGTCCACAAATGCAAGGCAAAGTACTCCTATACTCTTCTACTTCTATATTATTCGGTCTTCTGTATAACCTGCCGCAACGCATGTATGTGGTCTACGGTACTATAGCCTTTTCGGAAACCGGCTTGTTCGGGAGGCTGCAAATCGTCAAACCTGCGCGCGAGACGATTTGTGATGACCCTCAAAAACAGCTTGTAAACATGGCTCAGAAGTGAGATGGGTCTATAATTCTTCAGCAAAGTTTTATCACCTTTCTTGAAGAAGAGAACCACCACACTTCTGTTCCATGCTTTCGGCGTTCTCCCTTCGTGGAGGACGGAGCTGAACAGCGTCTGAAGGCCCCTAAGGGTGGGTTTGCCTTCAGGAATTCGGCTGTAATTCCATCCTCACCTGGGGCTTTGCCATTCTTAAGCTGTTTGAGGGCCATACTAATCTCGTACAGGCTGACGTCGGAGAGATCTTCGATATAGTGTCCGTCGGGTTAATCTAGCCCTCGGGTCTTTAGCTCGATTTACAGTATCCAAGACTCTGGGACAAATACTCTCGCACATCACACAAATATTTGCCGTTATCGAGAATCAAACCGGGACCGCTAGGTTCCTACACAGGTCTCTATCAAATTACCTGGGCTTACTGTATCGTCAATATGCACAATGGGCACAGAATATTATTAATTAAACTGTCCTAACTCCAATTTAACTGTGGCCACAAACTTCCACATTAAATGCTCTGCGGTAGGTTCATGGAATAACGACTAATTAACTAACGTAACTAATTAATCAACAATGGACCTCATTCTACGTGCACATAGCTTAAATCGCCTAAAACAAAATTTTCTAATTTTTAGACATAGTTTAGACGACAGATTTAACAGGTGCTATTCCAGAATGTCAATACAATATTGAATTGACCGCCTAAAATAAGAAGCGTCTTATTCAAATTAGCGCTTATCATTTGATTATGACAGCTGCTCATAGAATATCAAGCTGTTTTAGCGACACCTAAATACAATTAGGAAGTTTAGAGGCCACTGTAGAATGTTTATTTTGAAGCCAGTAGGTTAGATAATTCCTTCGACCAAACAACAACAAAAAAAAGGTGTACAGGGCCTCTTTTCAACTCTGTAATTATACCATAACATCGGTGATAATGCAAAACCGCGTAACCAACAAAATTATTATAGAGCAAAATAAACCTTAATATCTTAGAAAAAATGTGCATTTTGCTCCTCATTAAAAATGTTACATACGCGGTTTTGCAGTTTCACCGACGAAATTGCGTTTGACGTGTTATAGTATTGTTTGTAACTCGGTAGACGTTACTGTCAAGTAAATAAGATCTATATAGATCATGACGTTCACAAAAGCAATATTGTTTTACCTAAGATAATAGAGACGCAAATCAAGCAAAATGGTATCGCCTCGATCGTACTGTGACCCTGGACGAGATGCATTCGGCTAACGTTATCGTTATCGAAAGTATATTATAGGAATGCTGGCCGCGTCGAGTGCTTATATTAAACTCATACATTTTGTCTGTTCTCGAAATTCGTTAGCGCTAGCGTGAAGCATCTTGTTTAGGGCCCCGAGCGAGTTTCAATTCTGATTTCTCAAATTTGTAACTGGTTCCAATCCAACATATCACCTTTTTCTTTCATTTTATTTCGACGTGGTATTCGATTTAAATACACGTCAAAATGTCTCCGGATAGAAACTTCATTACATTATTCTGATATATCTATTACAATAGAAAAAGAGAGCTACTCTCTTTTTCTATTTAAAGAAAATACAATTTCACGTGAATTTAAAAAAAATATTTATTTCTCTTAAGTTACCTACCTATACGAGTGGTTTAATAAACTTCATATGTATAGTTAGACACATAACTCATAGCTCGCTTAATCTGGTACCTTAATCGTTTTGTCCCGTTTTTTTTACAGGTTGTATAAAATAAAAATAGGAAACAAAATTGGTTTTTACGTCTAATGTTCTTGTCACAAAGAATGTTATTTATTTTATATCTCCTTTGCTTTTGGAGAATTTCGTTAAAGTTATGTGGCTTGTATTGTTACCTAGTCAAACCAATCTTACAATAGTGTAATATCCTGTTAAAGGCTTGATCACACTAGAATGTTGGAATGAAATGCAAGTAGGCTACCATATTGCAGTAGAACGCAATTAATTAATGCCGGATGTTAGTAAGTCATTTTAGTTAAACTATTGTTACGCGTGATAGTTCCGCAGCGGATTAGACCGCCGACTTTAAGCCTTCAAATGAAGGGTGGGGCTGACACCCTGCCTGCCATGAATTTTAATGATGAGATTCACACGAATAATTCCTCTCAAACAAATGAATGCTTAAATAGTCCCAACGGATTAACGTTTAGCATCAGGGCTTTGTTGTCGGGTGCTGGTGGCCGTAAACAAAAGAGTCGGAGCCACACCGGTTTACCATCCAGTTAACAATATGAACGAACTCAGTGGAATAATAAAACAATCGTATACGGGATTTCGATCCAAACATGGGCGGAATTCGTATGAACAAAAATTAATTTGATCTGTTGACACGAGTATACTGCGTTTTATTGTTTAATTCAATTAAACAAAACACAAGGTTTATAATTAAGTTATAATATCGAAATCAATAGAAAAAACTGGGAAAGAGCATGTTGGATCATGCTCAGAGTAGGGTTTCACACTAGTCACTATATACCCAAAAAACAACAAGTGTGAACTATTTTTTTATTTATAGTTAGTTGGTGCTGTCTTAGATGACCATTTTTGATCCTTTGTTCGTATGGGAGGTACCCAAAAATAGGTTTATTTTCAGGCTTTTATGATACAACTTTGCTGGCGTAATTACAGCTTTGTAGTCCCAAGAGTCTCTGTGTTAAATCGCAGACAGACAGCCAGAAGGACAAGCGGACATTTAAACTATTAGGTTCGTTGTTGATTACGGAACCCTAAATATGACAAACACTTTTTAATTATTTATATTTGTAAAGATTTGTAAAATAACCTGATAAAAAATGTTTCCTCCATAAAAGTAATTTAAATTTTATGTCAGTAGGGATCATTTTATATCTGTACCCATCTACGACTACCGCAGATTCAACTTGAAACGCATTGTGTTTTTGTACTGTAAATAATAAAAACCCTCGTAAAAAGTAATGAAATCCCCAACCCCTAACATCATTTTGAATATAGTCCATATTCATCATTTTGAATATAGTTAATTATTGTTTATAATATAAATTTAAATATTTAGATTCATATTTTTATTTAGATCCCAACATTTTAGAGTTTAGAACTTTGTTTCTGCTCAGTAACAGTGTGTTTTTTTGCATTTCCATTAGATACGAAATCAATGAACATCCGATTCAAATTATTTGTCGAATCAATTTAATGAAGCAAATTAATTATTCAGCCTGTGTAACATTATACGGAGTGATTGTTTCTGATGCTTAGGATGTATTCACATAACTATTAAATAAGTATTATTAATTGATTTTTTTCCTATTCTTTAATTTGAGCAACACATAGACATAGATACGGATCCCTATAATCTGTATATGGTGTTATTCATTTTGAGTATGCCATGCTGGCGGTGTATGGTAAAATACACATACCTTCGGACAATTTTTGCAAGACGGTAAAAAGGGAATACCAAGGAAAATATTGTGTTAATTACTTCTCTATTAATTCACTTAATCTATTATACTAATACACTTCAAGTAAATACATAATTTATGCGCATAGACAAATGTGATAATTTGATTTAAGGCTGCTGTTTATAAAGAGTGATTTTATTCCATGCTGGCGGTGTATGGTAAAATACACATACCTTCGGACAATTTTTGCAAGACGGTAAAAAGGGAATACCAAGGAAAATATTGTGTTAATTACTTCTCTATTAATTCACTTAATCTATTATACTAATACACTTCAAGTAAATACATAATTTATGCGCATAGACAAATGTGATAATTTGATTTAAGGCTGCTGTTTATAAAGGGTGATTTAATTTCAAATTTCCAATTGTACATCTGATGGAATTGTAACCGTTTCAGACAAAGGTAATTTCTCTACAAAGAAACGGTCGGCCATTGGTTGTCACATTACCGAGTATAAATAGGGTTGAGCTAAATACAAAGGAAATTCACGTAAGCTGATATTTTAGCAAGAATCAGGAAAATTTCCAGTCTAGGGAGCATAACACTTAGTACGCTAGTAATACCTAATTCATATTCCGTTCTCGTTTGGCATGTGCTTCCGTACTTACCGTTTAGTTTGGAGTCTGCCCTGTTATTACAATAGTAGGGGACCACGTCGAGCACATGCCGGAATTTATTTAGGGGGAATCCTGAGCTTTGCGTTATTAACAGGAAAATGAAAAGCACTTGACGTACACACTCATTATAAAGAACAGTAATTGGAATGACTATTTGATAAATGTGAATCTTATCTTAAATGAGAAAGATTCGAAGTTTGGATGTTTGTTACTCAATCACGCTGAACCACCGAACGGATCGGGATGAAACTTGGCACACATACATATAAGTTAGGTCCAGGACATAGAATAGTTTTTATCCCGGAAAATTGGACATTTCCCGAGGGAGCAGCATTAAACGACTTCTAATCTACGCAGACGGAGTCGCGAGCAAAAGCTAGTATTCTTTATAATGAAGAAATTTTTTATACTACACATCTAAAAACAAATCATAAAACCAGACAAATCTGTGAACAAAGTCTTTCCACTTAAAATTTTACTGAGATATAAATTGCAGAGGAAGAAATTAATTAGACTAAGAAGGTTTTATAAAGGTCATTAAAAGCTTCGGTCATAATTCTGGAATGTAGTATTTAAATTTAAATTAGGCTATAAACTTAACGATTGAGGAAATGACCGAATATTACGGGTATAGGCCAACTTGGGAAATTAAACTTAAACGTTTTCAGTGTTGAGAATTGCAAGTGCAGGTGATTTTGAATTTTTATAACCACATGTACAAACATGGTTTGCACCACTCTGTTTAAAAAAGGGATTCGTTGAAGAGCTAAAGCCACATTACCTAAGAGTAAGTATAACAGAATCGAGCAAAATACAATGACATTTCAACAAATCTGTAAACGCATCACAGTCGTAGTAAATCTGTAATAATATAACAACCACGAAAAGTCTTTACAATAACGTAAGCATCTTCCCGTCGACATCTGTAAACCGTTTTTTCTTACAGTAAAATAATAGGCCTCAGCGATCGACCGCTGCCGGTAATACGAATCATTGAGAGCGTTATGTAGGAGTCATGAAATCCGTGTGTGCGCAAACGTGATCGGAGTCTATATGGACCCTTGCATAATATATAAGTTTTTACAGACCTACAAGCCTGCATACTTATGTGACGTAAAAGGATATGTAGCGAATTTATTAAGGGGTAGCGTGTGTTCTATGCATGCACCCAAGTTTATTTGGGTTTATTTACCACGCTTAGCGTTTACTTAATTGAATTGGTTGAGCTGTATAGTTAGGTACAAGGCAACGAGTACGACGAGTTAAGTTGTTGGGAGTTTTAAAAATACAGCACCTAAACAGTGGTTAGAGATGTTGCATTGTAATATTAACGCCTGTAGGAATAAAAATTGTATGAATTTGACTCAGGTTAGCGGTTGAAAGCACATATAAAACCTTGCGTTAATTCCACACATCATTTTGGATTTCTACAGTTACTTACTTTTGTAGATTGTAACTTGTCTAGCGCACTAATCATTATGGGATTTCGTTAACATGCATATTATTGTTGAACTCTAAGCCTTGTATGTAAAGCTTGTACTTTGCGACTTATATTTATTGGACTATACAGAGGGCCCTGCCAAGATGCATTGCGCTAACTAGCGCTTCTATTCGATTTGTTTTTAAACCAATTGCGTCACTGGTAGATGACGTGATACGAAAAGTCACGTGATCTACCAGTGACGTGATTGTTTTAAAAACGAAACGAATAGAAACGTTATTTAGCGCAATGCATCCTGGCAGGACCCTCAGTACGTCTGTACAACGTACTACGATGACGACAGTGGTCGAATACCTCCCGAGTTCAATCTAGCATCAATCACCATCAAACAATTATAGGTTAAATGGACGAACGTGATGTAGGGTAGATTCAGTATTGGCGTTTCTAATGGGATCCTGCAACAATTAATTGGTATTTCTATTGCATTTGGAAATGTATCTAGTCAAAAAATCAACAACTTTGCTCTTAAATTATGAAAACAAGAAAATGACTTCGAAAATCTTTTCCGACACCATGCGTGAAAAATAATGAAAGTTCCTGAAAAATGGTAACGGCTCGAAAGTGAATTTCATCATAAGGTTCATGAAGGGTGTGTGCGTGGAAATATTACGCAGGCACATTTTAGGGGGCACTCCTGACTTCATTTATCACACCTTTATTGCAAAAGATCGTGACGTAAAGTTCTTCCTCTTGAACGCGTAAATAGCCGAGTTAGAGATAAAACCACGCAGACATCGTCGTATTTATAGTTAGGCTTAATTAAATCGTGGCATAGTTTGTGGAGTAGTTTGCCGCAGACGACTAGTTATATGACAGTTATGGAAATCTACGGCAAAGAGGCTAGGTAGTGTTTACTTGGACTGAACGTTATATGTACCTCTATAATCATAAGGATTACAGATGGCGTCTAGCCGTGACGAATACATTTATTAACCTACAAAAACTGGGTAAATATTATGCGATTTAGATAAACCTGGCAAATACTTAACATGTCAAAATAAATTTGTGTTAGGGTTCATTACTTTAGAACCATCAACATATCAAATTTTTAATAAGTATCCGGTCAACGTACAATCATTTTATAAATGCCTTAGTCGAGTAAAACTTATAACCAACGTCATCGCAGCGGCAAATTAACTGGTCGCATCACACTGTTTGCAACGCAATCAAATCACGAAATACGACCACTTCGGACCAATATTGACAGTGCAAATGAATCCGTCAGCGGCACTACGTCATGAATGTGGTGATATAGATCGCCCGATTGGCAACTTGGATTTCCACAGCGGGTTGAAATTGGTAATTCCGTTATTTCGGTGGATCTATTGGGGTTGCAATCACCTGGTTGCGAGGCTGCTTCCCAATCAAACGTGTTGCTTCGTTAGCCGCTGCTACACAAACAAATGGGACTAGGGATTAACTGCGGATAAACAATATACGCAGTGGACTGGACTAAATCGATTAATTTAGCACGCGTATTAAAAAAAAAAAAAGTAGTCTTAGAGCAACTAATGACCGGTATCAGTCTCTACATGTAAATGGTGATATAATAATTACAATGCATAACAACGAAATGTATAATTTCTTAACATAATGTTTATAGTTTAAAAAGTTGACATTTCTAACGTCTTTGATTACTACTAATTTGGTTACAGTTCTAACTTAACCACCTAGTAAGAAGAAATTGGCTCAAAATGCACAACAAGAAAATTATCGTTTTAATAAATGAGTGTCATGTTATTTGGTCATATGATAGATAAAATAAGATCGTATGCGTTTTCGAACGTAGTTCAATGAAATTAGGTTAATTTGTTTTTATGCAAATTAAATGGCACCCATTATACTATACTTTCGTTTATTCTGGTGCCAATTGATCCTATCCAGTTGAAAAAAAAAACATGACTAGATTTTTATTGGTGTAAATGACAATGTTAACAAGATTGGGGAAAGTGTTGGTTTATTATTCATTATTCCACAGCAAAACTATGTCATGAATGTGATGATTTTTATTTTACCCGGAGATAGTGCGGGGTTCGGAGATTACTTAAGTATTCAATTAATGCCGAAAACAAAATTCAACTACGATCAACATCGCTGAAAACAATTTATTAACATTTTATGCATTCACTCGTCATGATTTAGTAAATGGATTCCAAATCAAATTAATCACACCGATCATAGGCTAATTTAATTGACACTGTATAATCCAGTTGGTTGTAGGACACAGTTTGTGATAACGACATAAGCGAGCAAACTCTTTTATATAAATGTCCAATATTATAACCATGAAGTTTTAATTATCGTCGTGATTAAAACTTGCATTATAATATAAATGGGTAATGCAGGCTCAATTTGCTGAACTCGTCGGTAATACATTTTGAAATGATGCAGTTAGCGCCGCTTGCGGCTCTGTGAGTTCGCAAGATAATTTAATATTGGAACTGTAAATCACTGTGTTTTGACGGCTTATTTCCGTTATTATAGAAGATCCATTAGTAGCAGTTGAAGACTTAGTAAAAATAGATATTTTATCACCCTGTGCTATGTGTGTGGACGGGACCTTGGGGGGCTATGTCCAGCAGTGATCGTCTTTCGGCCGACATGATGATGATGTGATTGTAAACGAGTATGATGGATAACTACAAGTGAAAAAACCAGGCAAGAGCATGTTGCATCATGGTCAGTGCAATTACAATGTTTTTTTCATGATTTTATTTTACAACTTTGTCGGCGTAATTTAATTAATGTATAACTATTCCAAATTACTGCTTTTTAATACCAAGAGTCTTTAAGTTAAACCGCGGACAGACTGGACGGACAGACAGACGTGGCGAAACCATAAGGGTCCCTTATTTATTACTAAGGAACCCTAATAAAAATCAAGCGTTGAATACCCGACCGTGTTTGTAGACGTAGGTACCGCTCCGTAGTGTTACGTCAAAGTCGTTAAATGTCCAGTCTCGAAATTGGGTCCAGATCGTAAGAAGTCCGTATCTTACAGCGTCTAAGTAGTGCCACGTCTAAGTCTCCTACTGTCCAAATCGTGAATTGTCCAAGTCGTAAAATGTCCAGTCTATACTAATGTCTAAGTTTCGGACGGTACAAAACGAGAATTGTCTAAGTCATAAAATCTCCCGTCTATACTAATGTCCAAGTCTTGCCCGGTCCAAATCGAGAAATTTCTAAGTCTTAAAATGTCCAGTCTATAATAATGTCTAATACTCGAGAAGTCCAAATTGTGAAATGTCAATTTCTAAGCATTTTTAGATAAGAAAAAGAAGTCGCGAGTACAAGCTAATTTTGAATAAGCGTTGCTGTGATATGTATAAATAAACTCCTGAGTGATTATTTCATACGAATACTTGTTTTTTTTTGTAAACCTTGCTAGCGTGCCCGCAAAATGCCTCCTTGAGTACGACGTATGGTCATAACATAAGTCTGTCATCCTTTACTTCTACCCTCCATACTTCAGAGTATAAGGTCTGCTTTATTTCATGTTAAGAATATCTTAGATTATTATAATTGTGCAATGTGTCAGGATTGACTTCTTAGCGGCCGGACACTGTAGGTATAAATCTATATGCAGTTTGGTAAACCTCCACGGAAAAATATGCAATTATTTTTATCTTGCATGGTGGGGCACAAAAGCACAATAGACCTAGTATTATGATTTTATGAACTTGACATTCTACTACTTGGTTATTTTACGACCTTGACATTCTACTACTTGGTTATTTTACGACCTCGACATTCTACTACCTGGTTATTTTACGACCTTTACATTCTACTACTTGGTTATTTTAGGATCTTGACATTTTACTTCCTGGTTATTTTACGACCAGGGCATCTGGAGATTTAACGACTTTGACGTAACACTACGGAGCGGTCGTTACGGATGCCAACATCTACATCTTGAAGTCTCAAATATTTCGGAAAGGTGTGCTTCAAATCTCCAATACGAAGTAAATATTAATTCACTCTGCTGTTCATAATTTTTAAATCAAACGCAAATCGAATAACTCGCATTTTAAAATTGCATACATACACAGGTGTCCATTTACACCCAAAAACGATGATAATTATTGGGCAGCCGGATAAATTAATGGTAATGTTGTCATTTTGACGTAATATTGAATAATATTCACGTGTATTTAATTAATATTGTGGATGTTGTGATTCAATTAAAAATTTAATATCAAACTGTTAGGCCCTGTTGTTTGATCAGAGGGGTTATTATGACATAGCTATGCAGTTTAGTTTACGCTGAGAGAAAAGGACAGAGCTATATAACTGCTATAGCTCTGTCCTTGACGCTCGCCGTAAAATAAACTGCATAGCCATGTCATAATAACCCCCTGTAGTTAAACTAACTAATTGTTAAAATTCTTAAAAGGAATGGAAAATTTGACTCATTTCCTTGAGATTTTAACCATTAGTAACGTTTTTTGACCATTAGTTAGTTTAACCACCGATCAAACAACAGGCCATTACTGTATAAAAGTCACCACTTGTTAGGTTGACGTTATTCTTATAACGAAAATTGTTTTGCGGCAACTCGTTTGTATGTTTCTACTGTTCAAACATTTAATACTAGACTCTAAAATAGCATTTGTTTACTAAATAAACGTAGTCAGAGGTACATGTGTCTTTCGGTTTTCATGACAATTATTAACGGTGCTTTTCGCCCTGAATAGTTAAAAAATATGAATATTAAAATCACAAAAAACATATTTCGGTAGTGGGTCCTGCCTATCTATTACCTTATACCTACATACTTATTGATTTTAGTGATACGTATCTTAATGTCATGTTTTTAAACCGCGACTCGCTAAAGGAGTTTAGTTAATAATATATCTTACTTCTGCAGCAACAGTTCGAGACTAAAATCGAAAATAATATCGGTATTGTTATTTTTACCCGACTGCGCGAATCTAAAAAAAAGGGTTATGAATTTAAAGTCCAGATATGCATGGCGCCTCAACTATTGCATCGATTATAGTTATTAAGGCGTCATATGATCCGTCAAGACCCCCTTATATAAAAAATATAAAGGTGCATCATACTATAGTAGCCGATTGGGTACATAACGTTTTTAATTGCATATTGTATTGTACGTTTAAAAGGATTGTACTCTGTTTTATATATACTCGTACAATTAAATAGAAGTCGTCATTAAATTGTATATATCAAACATTGTGACGTGGCCCATGACAAAATATTTCAGCTAATGGATGCAAATAGAATAAACTTGGCATTTAACAGACGCGTCTTTACACGAGCTAGCTGCTGCCTCGTACTTAACGCATTCGGCCAAGAAGTCTACATTGGGTCCAATCTGTATGGAGACCAGAGAGCCAGTCACAGAATGTGTTAACAACTACAATTTCAAACAGGAACCCACAGATGTGGATGGCAATGATGTTTACGGGCAAATCGCATGCGCGACGCATTAGACCTCCCCGCAAATTACGCCGCAATCTCGGGATTTGCGACGATTTCCATTTGCGCGGAATGCAATTTGTGCATTTTTCCATGCAACATGTTATTGTGTATGCTGCTTGTGACGATTGTGACGAACATTTCCAGGTTAACGCTGCTGGTATTTTTAGATGTGAATATTTCATGATTTTCAGGGTATAGGCCCGTGAATTTGTGTCTCCCTATACTTACTCTATTTACTCACTCTTTGGTTGTTTCCATAGTAATCTATGGGTCCTACCAGAAGTGAAAACTACTGTATCTTTTTTATCCATGGTCAGCGACATAAAACTAAGCGTAAAATCTTATGAAATGTCAGCTTTATTCTACTGCGCCAGAGTTATTTGTCTTAGTCGATAAATAATGCAGCGTTGCAACGCAGTCTTGAACGATTTGCCACTAAACTTGTTTGTTGGATAGACGATTTATGGGATGGATATTTTAAAACTGTTCAAGTTGAATATTTGCTAACGGAATTTGTTACCAGCTCTTAAACCTTAAACTATCCTCGGTGAATCACTAAAGACATTTTTGGGGTTCTGTTCCTAAAGGGGGCAAACGGGACCCTATTACCTACTGATCCTCCGTTATCGTAAGATATATTAAATGGAATTATTGAAAAAATTCGTCAGTCAAAACCAATAAGCTATATTTATTTCAGCGCTAACTTAAAGGGAAGGTAATGCTGCAATTACCAAACTTGTCAAATCCATTATTACATTTCCTTTAACTTAACTTTAATTCGCATTTGACGTTTATACTAAATGCTAAAGAAATAAACAATGAAAGCATTCATTGTTTATTTCTCTTTTGCCAAGCCTAAGTTAATAATAAATTAAAAATCGATAGTAACAGAGCTACTTCAGCACGTAAAAAACATTTAAGTAGTCAGCTAACGACTGTTGGTGTTAAAACGAATAATTAACTCCAATTACAAACGAATTACGTGGTGGCTTACTGGGGGTTTCGTGAAAAGTTTACTATTAGATTCATACCTGTAATTCAGATTATATTTAATACCTACCTCTGCGGGAAAACTTTGTTTGAAAGCAGTTTTAGATATCAACGGCACCTAATTGGCAATTTCGTGTCCTTAAAACTTTTATGAAACTGAAAATTATTTATTGCACGATTTAACTGACATTGTGTACATGCTTTAATAGTAAAATATGAGAATTTATGAAGTGAGTACTATAATTTCATGCATACCATCAAAAACATAACGATATTTGTGTAACGCAAATCGCGTCATGTCTCATAATTCGTTTGAGGATTTAAAAGTGACACAAAAGTAGATTATTTAAATAAAATCAAGTTATTCCTATCTCTTTCTGGACATGCTCGTGATCACGCCTGAATTGATATTAATTTTATTAATCTTCTTTTTAAAATAAAACATTGTTTTGCAGAAATTGGCACGATCGTTTAAGCTCGGCCTTACCTTAACCTTGTCCACCAAATTGACATAGATAGGGAGATTCTTAAATAACTTAAACTGCACCTAAATTATTTTTAAATTGGTGGAAGGCCGAATTCAAATAGACATTAATAAAACAGGCTTTAGCAAAGATGCCAACAATGGCGTGCTTGTACAATTGGCTGGATCAAGAGCAAGGCCGCTCCGAGTGGCGTTCGGCGTACCTTGACTAAAGGGCCCCTGGAGAGACGCGTAATTTATGAATAGCACCAAGATACATGTCTCCATAAATTATTCCCTCCTGTGATAGAGCACCCTGTACCACGTACGCGTACATCTACTTTAAAATATGCAGGTAAATCTCTCAGGAATTCTCAACCAAGGGCTTTTCACTACGAAATTCTCGCAACAAAAGTTCTATTCACCTTTGATATTTTTTTCAAATTTATTCAAAGAAAACATTTTCTTATTTCAATGTAAACCTATTCAATTTTATTTCTTTGACAACGGATTAAATTCGAAAAACATATATTTACTCGCAAACTCTTACTGTTCATTCAGATTTGAAAGAGAAAATATATTGTGATTCTGTCCAGACTGTTATTCAATCTGTGTTGGGACCGGCTTTTACATTAATGTAATTTGTAACTGTCATCCTTTGTGACAGTATGAATTTGAAATTTTAGATGAGGTATAAAGGAATTTTACGTTATAACCAGATTCGTTAGGTATACAAAACATTGTAGATATACAAGACAAAGTAAATACTTTCGTGCGAATGCATCAAGTGTTTCTGTTTGTGGGCTGTAACATGTAATCAACGTCGTCAGTGCGATGTCTTTGTACATCGAGTAAATTTTTCACCCCTGTGTATTTATCGTCCGCCCCTTTTGATTTCCCTCTTTAGTCACTCGAGGGTTTAAATTTAGTTTCCCCTCCAGGTCAAACACCTTTGTCGGAGGTAATGCAATGTAATAGTTTGCGACTTTTCAATACGTCTTTGTTCTTGTTTTCATTTTAGCTCCGCTTTAGTTTCGTTTGAGTGTGCTATTAAAAACTTTTAGCAAAGTGTCAAAGTTACCTTCATAATAATTATTGTATTCATAATTTGTCCGTTTTTTCGCTGAACTACTTCTACTGATAATTTATAGATTTATTTCGTGGTAATACTTACTACAATTTACAAATCATTTTTTTTATACCTATTGTTCTTTATTCAGTGTGAGTAGTGTGACCATAGCGTTTATGGTCCGATTTAGACATGTGCGCCGCGCCGATTTGCTGCCGCGCCGCTTACATTTTTTCTACGCCGCGTCGGCGTAAAATCGGCGACAAAATGTTTAGTCAGATTATTTTGATATTATAACTTTACCTATTTGTATAGCTAATTTGATTGCACGAAGGAACTTTTCTAAATCAAAGGTAAAGGTTTCTTGTTACTCATGTAGGCGCAAGTTTATTTCCCATGACAAAATGTCTCCTAATTCCTTTATTGTTAGTCTTAATGATCGAGGTCTATTTTATAGTGACGTTTAATTATTTTGGACAAGGGAGGTGCAATAATGGCGCGGTGCGATTAGGCCTCGCCCGGTTGTTAACCGTCATCCGTTTACTTCCGCTCCCTAACCCACTTATTACTAAACCTCTCAGGTGAGCTGGGGAGGACATTTAACTCTAGCTAAGATAAGTGATATGTCACTAATATGTTACGCAAAGTCATTTGCGACAAATTGGACTAAATGCGTCGCATCGCTTAGATTTTGTCTGTAATTCTACTTAGAGAAATCGCATTGTCCATCTAAAAGCCTATTAAGATTTTTTTAATTGTTAAGTTGATTTTCAAGCCACCTCGATATCATTATTCTGCAAAAGCAACAAACACCTTACACTACTCAACACAAACGAATTATTTCATTAATGCCGACTGTTCTGGTGCTTTATCCACGGCTAAATAGATTTACAGCGTAATAAACTGTAAGAGCGTGGCCGTAAAGACGGTGCACTTGGAGCTATCAAGCCCTTCCTATACGGCCTCTGTACGGCCTGGCCATTAGTTAGTAAATCCCCGCACGGCGGCGCCCGCGTCTGTAGGCTGTATTAATGGGCTACCTGCCGCTTGACTGAGACGGATGGCAGCCGGCAGGCGACCTGTCGGTCCGACACCCGGCCTGTTTCATTAGGTACCAGCTGATGCGTGCCAAAAATAATTACGACGTGTAGAAGAGTTGTACAGTTTAAAAATTAAAACAGCAAATACATTAACGATGCTTGTTAAATAGGCAAACTGCGGCTCTGAAAGTGAGTCGGTTAATGACAATTAAGTGGCCTCTCTGATCATTTCTATACACAATTTTGAAAAACAAACGAGTTAATTTGTCTTTAAAATGTCTGGGAGCGGTGTCGGTTTGTTTATTAGTTGTCATAGTTTATTTGTCGAATGATCGTCTTATATTTCATTTTATTGGATTTATTTTATATTTTATTTTATTGTTACTATATAGGGTGAACACAGAGTCATTGATTTTTACGTTTCTTAATTAATTTGTACAACATATAATTATTTTGACATGCATCTGTTTGTTATTTTTTTATCTTAAGTGCTTTAAATGCCAAATAAATTTTATTTCATTTCATTATATTTTATTTCAATTTTAATGAAATTGGGTGCTACGATTACACCGCAGATGAAGCTGTTTATAGGCTTTTCTGACTTTTGCAATTTTCAAATTAATCCTACACTAAAACATTGTATTCATTAAAATGCCAAAACATCAGTACGTTTAATTACAAATGGCTGGTATCACAAAATGACGCCATTTAAAAACCATTAACATGCGAGTACATTCGACCGCATCGTGTGGTTTGTATTACTAGTTCAAAGTTTCATTTACCAAAGTAATTAGCGAAACAGCGTCGTGTATAGTCGGTGAAGCCGCAGCTATAAAAGCAAGCACAAGTTCACGCAAACAATGAGATTCATGCTGGTTAATCTCCCTATGAACCTGGCTAACTACTTACCTACAGCAACTTACGTAGTTAAACGTGGTTAAACTGAGTAGTATCAGATGGTGGAGTCTAGAGGATACTGTCGCATAAAGCACTAATGTGCCTGCTCGCCACGACACAGCTAAACCCGCCACTAGACCCTCTTTTTAACCCCCATCGCAAAAAAAGGGTGTTATAAGATTAACTTATGATATGAATCTGTTTATTTGTGTGTCTGTCTGTGGCATCATTTCTATCAAACGGAGGATTCATAAAAATTGGTTGAGTTATTTAAGATATATCAGCTTTGAAAGTAGGTCGCCATTGGTAACAATTTAAAATTCCTAATTATTTTCATCCTAATTTTCATGTTTTCAAAAGCTGTATTAAGCTTGAGCTCAGTATTTAGACAATAATTATAAATTTAATTATTTTACCTAGGTTAGTTTAGGCTTGAATTATGAGAAAAATCGGGAATTTGATGAATTCAGAATTATGTAGTGAATCCGTCACTATTATATCGGAGTTTTATCTATCTTGTACATCTTTCAATTATACAACTAATTAATATGAGACATAAGTTCAAAGAAGTGATAGTTTTTTACTTATTTGTAGGTACATCAAAATGGAGTGACGCAATGGTTAGATACTTTACACAGACAAAGATAAATATTCAGGTAGTCTGCTTATAAACAGTACTTGGATGAAATATCCCGGAAAATTTAACTATTTTCAAGAACAATAAACTGCATCGAAAAACTAATCCTGTTGTTTCTTTCCCTGGCAACACCGAACACTCTATGAAGCGAGTGGTCGTTACACACCACGCGAAACAGTTCTGGTTTACGGGTATTGTAGCACCGTACAGCCAGTTAAAACCATTACTTTACAGCTGAAGTCGACCGTTAAACTTCACAACGGGTCGTTAACAAACCTGTTATACCGAAACGGATTATCTACTATAGTCGGTTTGTTGTGAATTGGAGCACGTTTATAAATTACCCGTTTATGTATACAGGGTGTAACATTAATTAAAAGTATTGTTTATTGCTTAAGTAAAAGTGTTAGTTTTATTTTTCAAAACGTCCGGGTTCTATTCCCGAGGTGATTACAAGTTTTTTTTTAAATGTATGAATGCAGTTTTCCTTGTTACTAAAATGGATGACATGGTTCTTAAGCACGGATCTTCGTATGGCTTATAGTTTCAGACTTACCCATAGTGACCGATTTAAATGTTACACTCTGTATAATATCCGACACTACATATTGATTAACCCCTGACAAAAAAGGGATTTATAAGTATATCTGTGTGTCTGTTTGTGGCTCCAAAACAGATAGCCGGATTTCCAGGTTTGGACGCGGTTTTCTTTAAAAGAAAACTAATTTAATCGGGAAGGTTTTAACAAGGTTTTATGAAATAATAATAATATGTTATTGTTTATCATTATTGATTCCGATGATTTTCCTCCGTGTAACGTTTTTCTCATTATTGCTTTGCGAAATAAACGAAGAAGGAAAAAAAAAGAGTTTTTTTTTCAAGACAAAGTATAATAGAATTTGCCGCATTTTTTTTGGTAAGTGACTAAGCAACATAAAGCCTTCTGACTAGTAAGATTAGTTTCGAGTGGCAAAACTAGGTTTTGTGAGTTGTTCCCTCAATATTTCCTAACCCGCCTGGGATATTAAATATTTATGGCTGTGGCGCATTCTTGTCGGATTTTGCGGGCGTCACCAGAGTTTGGAGGTATTATTTCTAGTGCAGTGTTTGATGCAAAGACGGAGAACGCAAAATGAAAATACGTACTAGTGTCAGTTCGCGAAGAATGGCGTTATATTGTGAAGCAGGCCACAAAATCAACTTGACGACCACGACCACTCTGGCAAGAGTGTTACGCCAAAGAAGAAGATAAGTCGTGTCTTAGCACATGCTTAATTAACAACGATAACCTGTTTTCCGAAATCTTAAATCAATTTCTAAGAAAATTACGTAATATTTAACATTCTTAAAAGATTCTTCTAAATAAAAGAGGTCAAAATGCGTAATTTAAATAGTAATTTAATGCCATAATATTTTTTTGTTGAAAATCTGTGATGTTATAAGTCTTTAAAATAGCATTCTCAAAAAAAAACCTTGTAATAGAACTGAAAATGTAGGCCTAGAATACCTTACTGTTTATGTATATATATGTAATGGTTAACTTCTGAGTACCTCATTATAAGTGAAAACTGTAAACTAACAATGTTATCTATTCGTGTGTGAAGTTGAATATAGGATAATAAAGGGTCAAATGGCTTTATACACCCGCGCTAGCTTCATTATACCCGCGCTGAAATAACGTAATGTTATTTATTTAGTGCCACTGTGAAGAACATGGGCCAAGTTACGTGTGTTACTACCGGGAGATATTTTGAAATAAAAAATACATCATTTTGGAAAAACCTGCAGGTATTTTAAACTAGCAATGTAGAAGAACTAGACTCTAGTTCTTCTACATTGCTACTACTAGAGGGAACTAATAGTTACTAGAGGGAAGTTTTCATGAACTTTGACTAATTACCTAGGCAAACTTTTGATCAGGTACCAAATGTAGTTAATTGCATCTCGGCATCTCGGGCCTTGAACCTATTGTTTATAACGAACTTAACTTTGGATAGGAAGCTTTGATATTCTTTACGTCGGAAGGGTGTAAACTAGCAAGCGGGTCACATTTTGGTTCGCCAATTATTATCCGCAATACCAGAGGATTCAAACGAGTGTTAGGTTTCAAGAAATATTTATGTGGGAAAAGAGTTATATTGTACATATTGCTCAGCGTTATTATAGAATTATATTTAAAAAAATATACCTACACATTTCAAAGAGATCTCGACGTGTTACTCACGTTAAGAATGTAGAAAAACGCTCGATATGTTTCGGGCTCGTGCGGAGCCAATCATCATGAGCAGACGCGGCCGCAGCACGCAGCACGATAAACACTGCGGTCCAGCGCTCTGTCAGCCCGGCTGCTCGGTGCGAGCGGCGTGGCTGGCGAGAAACTACCCCCGTTTTCTTCATTACTGTAATTCTCAAAAGTAGGGATGCACACAACACTAATTACGTCACTTGTTAAGGACGCGTCCACACTTGCCACTGGAGCAGTATACAAAACCGTTTTTCAACTCGGGGGCACCGACCATCCACCATCACGGTTATAATTTCAATGACGACTAATTTCGATAGCTCAGATTAATCCATTCATATTTTAACTTTCAATTACTTAAAGATACGGAATATTGTTTTATTTTTTGTCTAATACGGGGACACGGAAAACATAGTACGGGGTTTCATTATTTGTCCAGGGGCCAAGGTCACGTTGTAGACCCATAAATTTGCATGTGTAAACAAATTCGATCTTATGCATAGGGTATAATGGTTTCTTCTAGAAACAAAATACTTTTTCCTCGCCAACAACGCTACCTTCTCAAACCGTATATAATGCATCGAATCCGAAACTAGTGAATGCTCCGCCAGTCGCCATCGCAGAACAACGGCTATCCTTTTTACGCCGAAGATATTGCATTAAGACGATCTCCGTCCTCACATGCAGCTCAGACAGTTGATGCGTTCGCCTAAAGATAAAGAGCCTTTGAACGTCCCGCCCGGGAGTTACATGATTCCCTGTTCCCGTGGGAAAAAATATATAGGAGAGACTGGCCGGAACATTGCCACAAGAGTGACTGATCACATACGTGTATGAAAAAACAGGTTAGACATCTCGCGGAAGTTTTATATATATATGTATACAATTAATTTACTATGCAACTGTCTTGAAGAGTGGCTAGTTTTGTTTGATTATTCTAGCGCTAACGTTCTATTTTGGCATAACCCCAGATCACACATCAAATTCACGAATACGATCTTGTACATTCAGTAGCAGAAGTAGCTACGCAACCGTAGAGGTCAAAATGATCGGCACTCGACTCCATTGTCAAGAGAATACGTCGTGTCTAGATCATTTTGAGATGATTTTGAGCATGTTATTTTGCTTAGGTACTTTTGATGCTGACTACTACTGTTACCATCACAACAAATCATAGAAAAAAATCCAACTTTGAGACTTGGCTTGCCGCTATCTTGATACCCGGAGCGTGATTTAATGTTTTGTACATCCATCTGTTTCAGAAAATTCTCACGCACGCTCGTTATCGCTGGGATGTACGGTCACTATTACGGCCGACTGTAATGGACACCTATTATGTTTGGAACTCCTAAAAGCCTTTGAACCCCACATTACGGTTTTACAACAATGTTATCAGAACTTGTGTTTGTTTTTGTTTCTTATAATTATATTTTGGTGTTTTTTTTTTATTTAGGTTAAAAAGGTTTAGGTTTAGGTTAGGTTAGGTAACTTTTTTGAATTGAATTGGAACTCCACGTCAGATTTAATACATTTTATTTTAGTTAAACCACACGAATTCATTCATTTTGTAACTGTCAATGACTGAAAGATACTATAGGTACCGTATCTTGTACTTTTATTTTATTTTGTATTTGTTTACGATAAAGTATTATTACAAAATTTAGTTTTTTGTGTTTTTTGTGTAATTAAAAAGGAAACAATTTTATAATATTTCTGTATAACACAGGGTTTCATTATTTATCCAGAGGTCAAGGTCATGTTGTGGGCCCATAATTTGCATCTCCAACCAAATTCAACCTTATGCATAGGGTATAATGGTTTCCAGCCAGATATAACTATAAATGAAGTTGAATGAACTCGGTTTGGAAGCAATACACCGAGTACATTGACTTCCGCATACAATATAAGCTGACGTTTTTAACGTTTTGAAACCCCCCTGACAGCAACTCAGGCTTTAGCAGCCACGTAATGTGAATGGATGGATTTCCGCGACCTCGTTTATCCGTTTAAGCTTTCAGTGTGCGCCCGAGTTTCGGAGGTCGTTTCAATAAAGCACAACGTCCTTGGAAAATAAATCAGTTGAGTATATACGTTAACGAAATATTTTAAAATACGTAAGGTTGACTTTATTGGTAGCTGCACAGTTTATGGTTTGTCAATTTAACACCATTTTTGAACTGGTGCACTAATCTGTCAAAGGGCCGCTTTGGAACGCGTAATTTTTTTTCGCTTATTTATTTTTTCGCATAAAATCTTTTCGCATAACACCCTTTCAGGCTGAAATTATAGAATCGTCTATTTTGTAGGTTAGGTTAAGGTAGGATAGTTTTTTATAATAGTAAAAGTAAAAATATAATAAACGATTTTATGCGTAAAGATACGTTATGCGTAAAAAAAATATGCGTTCCAACAGCAAACCTCTGTCAAAGGCGTTAAAGTGACATGTTATGATAGTGGTGTTATTAGGCCGACTGTGCAAACCACTCCAATAACCGAGACAAGATTAGTTACAAGAACCGAATAATTTAAAAATGTGAAGGCCATGACATGAGCCAGCTGTAGTTTTACATTATATGGACACGAACTCAACAAATCGATGAAGTTAGAAAATTCGGAATCGTCACTGCGGTTACTTCGATTGTCAAAGCATTTTAACAATAAAGTAGGTATATAGCTTTATTGTTACGTACGATTGTATCGAATAACTTTTGATTTGTGTTCAGTTCATACGCGTATCATATTTGCAGTCGTTTTGAAATACATACATACATTACATCACACCTGTTTCCCAGAGGGGTAGGCAGAGACCACTTCTTTCCACCTGCTACGACCCTAACAAATCTCTTTCGCTTCTTATCTGCTTACAAACAGTGACTCGCGTTTAAGTATTCAGGTCTTGACAAAACTGGAACTGATGATTAGCCACCCTTTGATTTAACACAATGTCTATACCTACATCTATCGCTTTCACTGGCACCACGCCCGCAATTTTGTGCTGTCACACACCCACATACATCACTCTTAACACAATAAAACTATACGTATGTAGTGACGAAGAGAAAAACTTCAAGTCGGGTGCGCTGTACTTTGTGTCGAGTGATTTATCGGTATCTCGCATCGTTTTGCAGGAATTAGATTAAAATAAAGAAACGACCGGAAAATGTGTCTTCATTTATTTCTAGACTTGTTAACAGCTTACAGCCAAGCCTTCAAAAATATTACTTTCCGGGCCTTTTCCTATTGGACTTGTTTCCGGGGCTATGACTTTGTCACTTCGACTGTCGTATAATTACGATGTAACAAAACATGTGTATTATGTCAGTTCCCTAAGTCACCATACGTCAATAATTTTAAAGCACTTTCGAGCTACCTAAAAACTCAAGTAGGTTCACTGAGAGTTTCTAAACATTTGAACTCAAGTGCAAATATAACTCAAGTCTGTTCACTACAAGTGCAATCGACATGATCCCGGGTTCCCTCATATCCCGTGTCACCCGTCAAAGAGATGTCACACCCTTATTAAGACGCACCCCAGTTTACAGCGAGCGATCAAAGCACTTCGATTATTTTCCTCCACCGCATCTCTACGTAGCGTACCCACTTAAAATCTCATATAACGCTTTTTCTTTGAATTTTGAAGAAGGTGCTTAAATTTACCTAACGAAATGTAATTAGCTTTGAGCCGCTTACGAATTGGAATCCTTTCATATTATTCTCGACAGCAAACGTGGATTAGCGCAGCTGCTGATGCTTTCATGACTAATAAAAAAACAAGTAGGGCTTGATATACATCAGAAGACAAGAAATCAGATCAAATGTGTCAAGAGGAAAAACACATCCTTGGTCTTATTTTAATATTTTTGACTTCGCGAAGACGTAATACATTTGAATCAGACCAATATCGTCGACGTACTCATTTATCCCTAGATATTTTGTTTTCATATGGATAAAAATATTTGTAGAGAATTTTAACATCAATAGTAAAAGTATTCCAGCGCATCCTTCAAGTTAATTTGCGCTTTCGCAGGCTTTTGTTCAATTAACATCTAAGACTGATCGATCGAGCTGTAAACGTCAATGCATCTCAGCAGGGATCGTGTGCCGTGGCGAATTCGGATCAAGTCCGTCTGAGTACGCTTTAATTTGCATTATTACCTTTAAATGTTAGATAGAAGCAATGTTATTTCCGCCGACCCTTAAACGTTTCTGCATTTCCGCGACTCTTTTCAAAGGCTTCACATTGAATGGAAACAACTGTGTAGACTGTACAGTTTGCTGTGTGTATTTCTCGTGTTCATATTATAAAGTTTCTTGCACAAATGAGATACAGTGTTTAGAATTCGTTGAAAATAAATAACGCCGTCGTTCCAGTGAGAATATAGAGGTAGGAAGAAATAAAAATACGCCTAAAGTAGCAGGCGCTCCGGGATCTAAACTCGTGTTGAATAAAAAGGAGGTTCAGTAAATGAACGCCATAAAGCTTTTAATTTGTTCGTGAAAATGGAATACAGAACGCTATGAGCACCCAGCAGCGCTAGTGCTGTTGGAACGCCATACTCGGCGAAAACACTGTCGGGTCAAATTTAGTTCACATTCCTAAAATCCGTCGGAAAAGTTTTCATAGAGTGTTGATTGGCCGTCTGGGAACATTTTGATCCGTTTTAAAAGAGTTTTTTTTTAGAACGTAGAGGTTCATCACGTATTCCGCGGATAAAAAATAACGATTTATTTCAGCCTTTTAAATATTTTTTACGACACTAAATTTGCATCATTTTATGTTTTTACGTCTCAAAGGTATTTTTAAAATAACTATAGGTAGAAACGCTAGGGCACGCAGGGCAGTAGGTACCTAACTTTACAATTTTTCAAACCGTTTATATTCATATCTACTGAAGACTACAAAATATTCAAACAAAATAAATTACTTAATTACTAGATTAATCTAATTGAATTTTAGTAAGTATATTCGTTTTATAATTGAACTAACTGTTTAAGTAGGTACCTATAGTTATATGATCAAAAATACAAAAACACTCTTTGATCTTTTTGGCTCTTCTATTATGTTTCCGTCGAGTTAAATAATAATATTATCAAATTAAATACAAGACGTGATTTGAAGTTATATTTGTAAATCAAATTGGTAGCTTACATTTATTGTCTATTCACTTAACGAGAGGCCCGGCAATGAAGGGTCATTAGTACGATCATCTGAAAAGGTTTTTATTGGAGTAAAAAATGCCAATTTCATATTCTTTGTTATATTAACAAGAGCAATTTAAAAGTCTTTGGCGTAGAAATGCTACATGAAAAAATAAAATCATTTGATATAACCTATTTAATAAAAATAAATATTTGAAACAGACAAAACAGTGAAACGAACAAGTCTCAATTGAAATAAAAACGTTACTACCTAATTGGTCACTATCTGCGTATATTTTTGACCAATAAAATACAGTTTGTTACTGTTAGTTTTTAATGAACTTTTCAATTTGGTTCGAAGCTATTTTTATTTCGGTTAAAACTATTATTTGCATGCGAAGTCTGCACGGGCTCACATATCGTCCAATATGCCGCGGCCCCATTGCACAATATCGCGGCGCAATATATGAGGACAGAAATTCAATAACTGGCTCAACTTTAACAAAATATTGGTAACTGCGGCGGCGAACTGAAATTTATCGTGGGGACTTTTTAGTGGCACGAGTTGGCCCGCTGCTAGCGGCTGGAGCTAATTGGGATTAAATTATCAATTGTTGCTACATGTTTTTAATGATGGTATGGTACCTACATTTTGGAATAAAAATATTGAGCCTACTCCCATCGCATACTTATTGTAGATAAAAAAAACTACACTGGAAAAAAGCAGTATCTTTGACCGAAAAAAACATGAACATTCACTGTTTACTGCACCATACTACTATAATGAGCCTAACGATCGTAACAGTAGGTAGCTGTTAATGGCAACTGTTCCAAAAACAGTTAAAGCTTGCGGCTATATTTTACTATATTTACAGTAAATTGAAATGTTTATAGCATTATAAACATTGTATATTAATTAAATAGTTATGTTCAATCAGTAAATGTGAATGTTTTGTCTTTTACTGTTTTTCAAGCACTTGATGTAAAACTTTGTGTGTAGTAGGAAATTATTTTTTTCAGTGTAACTTCCTTAAACGGTGTATTTTTGAAAAGAGAATATCTTTCACATCTTATACTAATAAAACTAGACTTAAAAGATTCCAACAAGTTTCAGGCCAGTCGAGGTGCCACAGCCGAGGTGCACATGCGCTTGTTCGTGTTCGCCTGGCACCTCACTGAAGGACGTAGATGGTTTACCGCTGGGGCCTTGTAGGTGTTCCGGCCACTTTTGGTCGGTGAGTAGCCACATAGCCATCCCGAGTCCCCCCAGGCCTGAGTGCATATGGGTGTGTGTGTTTATGGGTGGCGGTGATCAGGTAACCCGCTTGTTCGTCTACCTCCTTTTCTTTACATAAAAATAAACTCAAAGCAATACGAAAATGACGCAAAACAACTCTGCACCACGTATACACACTAATTGTTTCTAGTTACACAGGTATAGCTACCTACATATTACAAATTTTGGCATGGTTAGCAATGTGCAAGTTGCACAACATTCCACACATTCTCGGAAACATTTGTATTGAGAATATTCTTTTTTCGTGCAAAAAATAAGAATATACGTAGAAGTTACAATTTCTCTTAGGAAACATTCACAATTTGAGAAGTTTCTCGTCGCTTGCTACGCATAGCTTATTTTTAACTGACTATCTTGATAGTCTTTAATAATATTTTCTTCTTTGTGTAACTTGAAAAAAGAAACTTGAAGCATAACAAACAATAAGCGTCACTAACTGATTCGAATTCAGATTCAGCACCTGAAACAACATGCTAACTGAATATTCCAATGTTCCAATTATGTATCTATAATAGTAGGTATCCTTGATCAGGGATTATTCTGAGTCAATATTACGATGGAATTAACAACGTGTGTGTCAGAGATACGTAATTAAATAATTATGTTTGATTTATAGTGCTAATGCTAGTATCAATGCTTGATGCTGCAATAGTTAATCCTTACTAATATTATAAACGCGAAAGTTCGTATTTATGGATGTATGGATGTTTGTTACTCCTTCACGCTGCAACGGCTGGACGGATTTGGATGAAATTTGAAGTGAAGATTTCTTATGCCCTGTATTAACACATGTTAGGCTACATTTCATCCCGGAAAATTTTAAGTTCCCGAGGGAATAGCGATATGCGAAATCTACGCGGACGGAGTTGCAGGCAGAAACTAGTACTATTACTTATAAGCATAATCTATGTTATTCAGCTGCAGGCGTGTTTTGTATCTAGATTATTCTTGCTTGGGCCTCTTGCGAGCGTAATATTTTTATTGTTGTAAATTTATTTTTATAGCTTTAGTTTTATGCTCTCTTACCAGTTTTCCCACTTAAATAAAACAAGTTATCAAAGTTTGGCTTTTGAAATCTTAGTTGGATATTCTTAGTGTTTATTCTTTAAAACTTAGCTCTAAGGCTTGTACTATACATAGGTACTGGACACCGATAAACATATTGAGAAACATAAATTACCTATATTACAAATAGTCTCTTTTATCGGCCAAAAAAAACCTTTACCTGATATCAAACCCCAGAAAGCTAAATTCATTTTCAGGGTCGCTAACCAATGAAATTAGAAATGTATACTTCTACTTCATATAACAGTAAATCTACTTATCGCACTCGTAATCATTAATTCATAATATTTTTAAACCACGCTACACCTTGCTTTCTAATTTCTAAACTCCATTACCGCAGTGCTATAAAGTGACAGAACTAATAATAGCTTACCGAGTTTATGTTCAACTTTACTAAAAAATCTTTTTATTCCACTTTATTTCCTTTTCGCTTGTGCCTGTGAATGCGTAATTTTTAAATAACTTCCGCTGTTGTAAAGGCTATACTGGTATTGTCGTTTTAATGACTGTACCATATACTTACTCGCTGCCGGGATGGTCTAGCCGCGCGCTCAATGGCTTGGCAAATTTGTCATTGCCTCGACCACTCTCCGTAAAATGCATACCCAAACAGCTTTTACTCCACAAATAATGTTTGCGTAATGAAGTGGGGTACAGGTTTTGTAAAATAAAACATTACACTACGGTGAGCGAGTAAATGTACCTAACTTTATTACTTTAGTTTAAAAATAACGGTGGCATAAAATAGACTTTATCTACATCCATATCATAACTTCCCTATTATACCTATGTTCAGAAACGATAAGCAAATGGCCTATAAGTATTAATAAACCTGTATCTGTGGTTGTATTTTAATGTTAACATTAAATTATTGCATTGCATGCCATTAACATATCGGTTATCGATGTGGTTGGATCTTACTTAATATAAATATTAAGATACAGGGCAACCACGCCAACCACAGATACAGGTTTCTTACATATTTTACGAAACTTATGATATGCATGTAGAGAAAGTTATGTATGCGACTGTACACATATTCAGGCATTAAAACACTCGTGTGATCTTATTATGAAACTCGCCTTTCGGCTCGTTTCATAAAACCACACTCGTGTATTAACCGCTCATTATGCACCAGTCACATAAACTACTATTATTCAGTGCTCTTTTCTATTACGTAGTTGGTCCAATCAAATATGTAGATTAGACACAAGGTTCTCGACTCGTATGTATGTCAGCAGGAAACTGTTTTCAAGACGAAAGCCTCAAAGACAATGCTTCCGTTGCGGTGTGACCGAGTTTTGGAGCGGGCGGGGAACGATATACTTACAGTTCTTCACACAAACGAGACCCGGTGGGATATACCGCTAAGTAAAGCGTAGGTATATTTATAATGGATATAAATTCCACAAATTTGTTGTGTGGAACACACTTTCATTAGGAATGTGACGTTCATTGTTTTTTTTTTTCACGTTGCGCGATCCCCTGTTGAATAATTTTGTTCAGAAGTTAATTGTGTACGTAGTCAATTACTCAAACTGGATATTTTACAAAGTTTCGCGGTAAAGGTTTCCATTCGGTACGCAGTCACGTAACCCCGTCGGGAAAAAATAATAAATTATCATACTACTTTTTATGTATTTTGTCATAAATAAAAGGGACTGCGATCGTATAAAACACCGAAATTGAATCTCGAAAAAGAAAATTACATTTTGCTTTTTATTTTCGCTGTATTGGCTAAAGCGAGGGGCAATAAAAGATATTTGCCTTTAAAATCGCAGTTTTTTTGTCTCTAATGAAATGGGGAAAATGAGAGTCGGTTTTGTTTTTCCTTCTGAATTTTGGTTTATTTATCGTTACGACAATGACGATTTTTTGTCGTTATATAATTCCACAGCTTCTGCAAAAAATAAATTTAACCGTCCCGCGACATCATGCTCGTCTTGTCAACTTTCGGCCATTCTCAACTGAAACGTATAGAACTAATGTCGGGTCTCACAGCGTTATGCCTAGAATTTGCAAAGAACATAATACGTTGTTTAAAGATAAAAGGGTTGATATATTAAACATGTCACTAAATAAGTTTAAAACAAATTTATACAAACTCAAGGTTAATTTCTAATTTAGGTGCCGATTTCAAAATAGTTTCTTCATTTTGTACTTATTAAGAATTTTTATTACATTTGTTTAGTAAATAACATAGTAGCTACTAGAATGTTTAACTTCTAGATAATAAGCGTTAAATTGTAATGCATGCTGAGTTTGCCTGTAATTGGGTGGATACTCAATCAATATAAACGTAATGTCATAATTAGTTTGTAAGTTTTATAGTATTTTACCTGTTGGCAAACCTTAATAAATAAATAAATAAATAAATAAATAAATAAATTATGAGTTATGACAATAAGTACATTTTTTTTATCCATTGGTGTTTTTCTATCGTCTTGTTAGCGTCGTTAATGAAAAACGTAGGATAAAATGGGTTTTTTATACCTATTTCATACGATACCTTTAGGTACCGTATTTAGCCAATTACTAGAAAGTGCTGAGCTTGCCTGAGGCCACATGGACTGTACCCGAGTACTTACTTAACTGCGTACAGATCCACATTACGTATATAACGTAGATATGTATATTTCCATATGCGTGATGCAAATCGACCATTGTGATAATAGCCAAAGCTTGCTCAATTTATCATTAGAATGTTCAGTCAGGATTGATATGAGCGACCATAATGATATATCACACTAGTAAGTAAAGATAGGTTAGCCAAGGCACTGACTGTGTTACTTGGAATACTAAATCTTGATGGATTCATATAAAATGCTTGTGATCATTAGGTTACAAGATACCTACTTTGTTCTTAAGCCGTGGATGTTTTCTATGTATTAAAGTACTATGTATTTCTCTATAAAAGTATACGTTACAACTTGTCCACCTGCATGTTTGATTGTTCATCACATGGCTGTTGGAACGTACGCTTATTACCTTATTGCTTCAAAAGTATTTTAACTCACTGCCTCTCACATTTTATGATTCAATTAACAAATAGGCTATTGAACAAAAAAAATACTGCTATTCGATTCAGTTTTTTGTAAGGATCAAATGCTGCTATATTTAGGACCTTCTGCAATCCGAGCACTGGAAAAGTCAGAAATGGGAGTCAAAGTCCGACATTCTTACCAAGCATTGACAACGCCCTATACTAATTGATACTGAACTTATGACGTCACCGTTAATTTGGTCGTGAAAAAATGGTTTTAAGTACATAGTTACTATGCAGATTATTTTCTAATTCCTTTTCTAATGGATGAAAAAAACACAAAGGTCTCATAACCTTAAATCATTATCATATTTTTTGTTATTATAATTTCCCGTTTTTCAAACCATATTGCTTCATTATTTATGGTAAAGTTCAACATGACAACATCCCTATGAGGCAAAGATAAGTTAGTTAACTTGAGTACTATCGTATGAATAAATCGGGATTGAAACCCCGCATGGTGTTAAAAATTGTTAATCCAATTTCATTGCGCTACGTTAAAATGGTACCCAATTTTATAGCAGTTTTGGGCGCCATTTGTCACAGTGGGACAAGTTTTATGGGCCTGTAGCTCGATAAAAAGCGAACAACAGAATAGCTGTTGATGAGCACTTGGACAAATTCAGCGCACTTTGCGTCGACCATAAATACTTCAACAGTGACATCATTACAGTGACGTTATTTTCTAGTTTAAAATAAGTATGGGAATGTAAATATTTGTTATACATATTAGGTTTACGAGCGAGTGTAAACTTGTATAATTATATTCGTTTTATTATTTACGAGTATTAATTAATTACGTGTTTATATAAAAGAAAGCGCAACAAAAAACAATTTACCCGTGCGGTAACGAGGTACATCGCATCGAAATTTAATTTACTTATGATAATGTTTGTCGACGGACAAAATGTGTCGTTTACCCACATTGGTGGTTTAACATCTCTAAGTTGTTACATAAAAGCTTTGTTTTCTGTATTTTTACCAGGGTAACGACAAAACTCTAAAATATACTCTTAAAACATTAAAGGGTAAGGTAAAGCCTATTAAAAAAATAAGTAAACCACATTAAAAGCATCTGGACATTAAGTAATCTAATGGTAGAGATGAAGCCAATCTTTTATCGAGGTAACCAACTCAATCCTTTATTAACTTGAGTGCTCCGTAATTTCATCAAATATACTTTTTCATTTTGAATCCATATAGACGTTCGTTTACTTAGATATTTCCGGCTCCGGAGAGCTAAGCATATTTACCTTTTTACTAAAAGCCGACTGGCTGCATCCGCAGCTCGTAAATGTTTACTTTCTACATTTCATCCGAGTTAAAAAAAGGATATCCTTTGGGAAGTAAAAGGAGTATCGTGAAATTAATCTTTGGTATCTGCCTCATCTGCACACAAGCGGTTTGGTAGAGTCGATTAGCAAATAAGTTTAATTAATGCCTCTTGTATTTCCTGCCCTCCTAGTACCTAATTTCTAATTAAAATAATTATACTGAATCTATTTATAAATGTGATATGTAAAATAGTACTTTTTACCAACTTATTATTCAATAACTGAATATATAGATATATTTATTCTGGTTCTTAGATGATAAGTTATAATGTTAATGGATGAGTCAGTAAAGAATAAACCACTGTTAGCAAATAAGCGCTCTCACTAGTTTATAAGTTGCTGTGCCCTACAGGGCCCATAATGATCTCATAACTTTTAAGTTAATTTAAGTACCATCTATGTATACTTTATGGAATGCAATAAATAATTGAGTATTGAGTATTGAATTATGATTATAATTCCTCATCAGTCGACGAACCACAGATTGATTGAATTATTTACGTTGATTATTTGGTTTGATTTATTTATGACATTCAGCGATTTTAAAATACTTATTAAATCTTGATACCCACATTTTATTTTGCAGCAAGTCATATTACGGTACTACCGGATACATATTTCAAGCTTTTTACGTGAAAACTTCGCTGGGCGTATTAAAAATATCCATTATAGTTATCTTGCGAACCCGTTAAGTATTACTATCGGAAACATGGAGTTTTAATTTGTTTTATATTATTACATTATTTAATGTAATGGAAGAAATCATTCAGCATTATTATTGTAAGTGCCTACTCAAACTTAAAATGCTATATTGCATTATTATTGCGCCTGTTACGCCTTTGAATGACTTACGTCTGTAGATTTTAAGAATATTTTATGTAAAACATATAACGTATTAGCTTTTGGAGATATTGGATTATGGGAATATTTAATATTTTAGGATTCTTAACAGCGAGTGATCTTCACAATCCGCTGCGCCTTAGACCTGTAAATTGTGAATTTTCGTATTTATAGTATTTTTTATTATTTCCTTTTTTACGTTTCTTTTGTTTATGTGAGTTTTTTGTAACACCCGTACATAAACCAGAATTAATTATACATAAAAACCTTCCTCTTAAATCGCTATATGTATTACTGAAATTAAAATCCGTTGCGTATTTTAAAAGATCGAAGCGTTCATACAGCGGGAGCGACTTTGTTTGATATTAAGTATGAAGATAGGTTCCTCAATGTCTAGAAATGTAATGTAACGTACATTATTAAATTGCCATTTTGTTTTGCTTATTAAATAATTAAAACAAATAACGTTGTTTGCATACGTACTAGTTAACCAGGGAACGCTTGTAATAAAAAGAGCAAAATACATTATGGTTCATATTAACAATACCTAATCAACATTATTATGAGAAGAAACATTTCATTAACTATAACAAAATACAATTATCATTTATAGAGGCTTAGCAAATCCTTTGCTATGATATGGTTTATCAATGGACATTCCAATATACATTTATATGAACGTCTTCTCTGTGAGATACCCTATCGCGGGCGAAACGCTACGTGGAAAAATATTTTCAATTCCATTGAGCTTCGTAAGAGTGAGTTCAGCGTCGTCTTAGATCTGTATTATTGTTGTATTTTCACAATAGAAATGGACTCCATAACTGTTTACTTTGACCGCGGTCCTTTGTGTGATTGTTGGGCGGTTGTGACTTCAGACTTTAACAATGCGAGCTTGTTATATGGGTACTAGAAGGCCCACGTGGATCAGTCTACTTTTCGAACAGCTTTACGATAGTAAATTAAACTAAGTAAGTTTTGAGATTGCTTGTTAGGGTGAAAATAATGACATTGTTACAAAAAATTACATGGAAGCCTCAATGAGAAACTCATTTTAAACTGTTAACTTTGATCGCCGTCCTTTGTGTGATTGTTGGGCGGTTGTGACTTAAGACTTCAACAATGCGTTTGTTATGTATATAGGTACTAGAAGGCCCACGTGGATTAGTCTACCTTTTAAATAGCATTACGATACTTAATTAAATCAAGTAAGTTTTGAGATTGCTTGTAAGGATGAAATTAAATCGTCAATGAGAAACTCATTTCAATTCAGACCTTTTTATTTTGTGTAACTTAAATTCTTACAAATCTTAGCTTTTAACAAAGTGTCTGATCATGAGACGTCATGATCAGGGGCTCTATTCTTCTCGGTGAAACCATATTATTTTTAATATGTAAAATAAAATAAGAAGGTAAGATAAGAGCTAACGTAGCGCTGACAATACGAAAACAATGACAAAACTAATATTGTTTTATTTACCCAGTAGATTAATGACCCAGAGCGGGTTTCGGCCTAACCTACAACGTTTCAAACCAATAAGTACCAACTAAAACCCTTGCTTTAGGTATCAGAATGTTGTTTATCCATTGCAATTGCAAGTTTATTGAATCAATTTAACTTTGCGTGTTTCGGTGTTTCAGTTGAAAGCTAGCGCTCCCGACCTCCGAGTATTTACTTACTCTTAGCAGTCATGTTAATATCAACCGCACAATTAGTTCCAGCAGACTATTAAAATTGTTTCGGCTGCGAAAGTTGCAAGCCGCAACGTTTAGCGGAATGCCAACCGGGACATGTAAGCAACGTAACAGCTTCTGCGGAAACGCTAATGTGAATACAGGATGTTGAAAACTTGAAAGTTTGCAGCGGAAGCACTTGTGCATATTGTGTTTGATAACTTTGATACATTTGAAGTGAAATATGTTTGTCAGGTGGTTGCACTTTGGTGGCTTAGTAAATAACCACTAGATAGGTGTTCATGTCGAAATCGGAAAAGACTTACCCAGTACTTTTAGGATATTTGAAAAGAAAATAACTAAAGAAACGAATACCCATTTGACTATTTCGACAGCGAATTTTTAAATTAAAGATGTGAATGCTGAAACACTGATCAGCGTCCAACTTTCATACATCTTAAAAAAGAATCTATTTTTAGTATACATAATCTAAAGAGACTGGAACTTGATACTTTTTTTATCCTCCAGCATACTAAAGGTTAAGAAACAATACCAGACATATTCGCCATTAAATATGTTATTTCTTGTTTCAAGTATAAAAACTATAAAATTTACGTATGATTTGATATTTTGAGTCGGTATTTTTGTAATACCTACAAGGGAGTTTTAATGGGGACCAGGCCAATAATATGCTCGTATGTTCAGTGTCTAAGACAACCTAGGCTGAGTGCCGAAAGGGGCAGACTAAGGGTGCGGCTCCACTGAGGCGGAGACGAGCGGAGCGGAGCGGAGCTGTGCCAATATTAACCAATAGAATCTAAACTAACGTGCGCAAGGCGCGCTTGACGTGACCGCATGCGCCTTCTATTGGTTAATATTGGCACAGCTCCGCTCCGCTCCACTCGTCTCCGCCTCAGTGCAGCCGCACCCTAAAAACCAGCGCTGCGAAATCTCGAGCATTCGCCCGCGCTCGCAGCACATGCTGAGTCTGTTCCTTTTGTCACACCGTTTTTTATCATTAAAATTTCTTTGTAGTTTACTGGTTTTCGGTGGCAATAAAATACTTCTTATTCTTAGGATAAAACAGATATTGTAATTATTTTAGTGAATATTTTGGATATTTATTTTAAAAGCGCTTTTACATACTGTTTAAGAAGTTTTTTTTTTTAGATTTATTATTACTTATCAACTTCAAGATCTAGAATATGTTCAAATGTCACTCTTACTATGACGTGACGTGATGAAGGTCAGTCCTAACAGTTACTGATAGTGCCATATTGTTCGGACGTATTCGGGGCCAGTCGAAAACCCTGTCATTGTGTGAAGTTATTTGAAATTATATCACAATGCTTTCACTTAGATATAAGGACTTTTTTTTCAACCACGGACCCCTAACTTGTTCCAAAATGTCCTTACGTCATTTGTTATTTCAGGCTGTTTAAATATAATTTTATTTTAACGCGCGGAATTGATTTCCCCGACCACACTCGTCGGTGATCGCCCTGCCGCCAATAAGCCTCCAATCATTTTGGGCTTCAGCTTTTAATCTTCCCAATTTATAACCGCTTCCTCCGTGCACTAAAAGGATAAATTTGTCATTAAAATTATGGACCGGACTTTGGAGTTTCATTTCGTGAAATGAAATTGAAATTTTCGTAGTGTTTAATTATTGTTTGTAAATTTTAACTTGTTAGTTATTTGGCCCGTCGTTAACCCACCGCCAAGCAGCAGTGTTCGCATTGCTGTGTTGCGGTGTGGGGATAAGACAACCGGTAACATTACTAGCATAGAGGCATTCCATTTCAGTCCCTCCTCAGGGTTGGCAACGCATTTGAAGTCTTAGGATTGCAGTTTTGTAATTGTAGTCTTGTGATTTCAATTCTCTGGGTCTATGGGTCTCAGATCCCACTTACCATCAGTTGACCTGAGTGCTCGCGTGCCTCCTCCTTGCCATAAAAAAAAAACAAGTAGCCCAACATGCTTTAGGTAAGAGTAGGTAGGTATTTATCTTATATAGGGTCTAATCGTTAAGTGTGTCCAGGCGATTATTCCGTAAATATAACAGATATCAGAAAACTTTAAACTGATATCGAAAGTACGTTACCCAATGAGTAAAATCACATCACTAACTTTTTTTTAATAAAACCAGAAATATCCCAAATATTAACTTAAAACCCTCCCATACATTTAGTACGCCGTTCGTTGAGGCTTTAGTTTAAAAGGCCTAGTTATTTCACCATTATCATATGATTTATGTTTTTTTTTATTTATCACAGTTTATTCGTGTAAATTATGAATCTTAAACAGTTTTATCTGCTGAGGGGCAAAATTTATTCGACTGACGAATAACGAATATGAATAACAAAATTATTCGCGAATAACGAATGAAAATCTCGAATGATTACTTAATTCGATCAAATTATTCGTCGAATAATTTATTTGCGAATAATTTATTCGCCAATAATTTATGCGTTGAATGAATTGCCACGAATAATTATTTTGTACTAAAATACCTGCTCTGTGATAAATAAATAAAACATGAATTATTATGATAATGGTGAAATAACTAGGCCTTTTAAACTAAAGCCTCAACGAACGGCGTACTAAATGTATGGGAGGGTTATAAGTTAATATTTGGGATATTTCTGGTTTTATTAAAAAAAAGTTAGTGTTGTGATTTTACTCATTGGGTAACGTACTTTCGATATCAGTTTAAAGTTTTATGATATCTGTTATATTTACGGAATAATCGCCTGGACACACTTAACAATTACACCCTGTGTTACTTAAAAATGGCCATGGAAAACGAAACAATCTGGAACAGCAAGGAAACATTCACTGAAAGATATTAAAAAATCCATCATTCACACAGAAAGGCAGGTAAGCTTTCCCTTAAAATATGTTATTTATCATAACCGTACTCTAAGTTATCTCGTATTGTGACAACAATAACGAGAATTTCAAATAGGCCATTAATCATGGGCAAATGTAACGAATTTGTCAGTTCTGGTCGGCCGTGGCCTGACGTGGCGCGATAATAATTAATGAACTCGTCCCGAAACAAGTCATTACGGCCCCGGGGGCGCTTATTATCCGCGAGTGGGTCACAGTTTCCGAGTTCCTTCTAATACAAGTTGTCCCAGAAATAAGCATAAAAAATACAGCATAGGGAATCTACCTTTACACTCTTTAAAGTTTTGGCTCGAGTATTATGAAGAAAGAAAACCTAAGTTACCACGATGAATATTTTAGTATGTGTACAACTATTCGTGTTTATTTTCGATATTACTTTTGTATCATTAAAATATATGAGGTATTATAAAATCTTAGTCGTAGCGTGTTCTTTCTTTTCATGATGTCATTATAAATTTGGTGCAGTGAGTGAACGCCGCATAGTCCTTATATTCGTACATCTTCGTAGTCATCAATCAAGTGAACATTTCTCTACACTTAATCGGGGCTGAATAAAATATTCTTAGATTCTTTATACATTAAAACAGCTTTATTCCCTACAGCACAAAGTCCCTATAAATTAGGTGCTTTATGATTGAACGCAATGACTGGCTATAATAGCTATAATAGCTGGTTAAAAATTAGACTACCCGTGTTTTTCGGGTTTTCTTTATTTAACTTAAATTCGTCGTTAATAATGTATTAAAGAAATAGTCATTAAAAATACCGTATATAAAAAGTTAGGGATACTGGTGTCGTGATCTTAGCATGATATAAAATAAAAAATAGTAACTTTAAACAGAAACAGGACTGACTGTCATGTCATGTCACTTGTCAACCATAACAACTGTAACAATATAAATTCGTCGACTTTGGGCAGACTGCAATGCGGCTATCCGCTTTTACAAATCCGCTAGTCACTTTCATTTTATATAGCGTATATAAAAACAATAGTATTACGAGAATCGAAAACGTATCGTTTTTTTTTCTTAATTAATGGCTTTCACTCCTGTTAAGGTGTATTTCGCCAATGTCGAGTTATTTATAGACACTCCCATGAACTTATTAAAGAAATAAGTCCATGGATATCACACGCGAGGACAATTCTTCGGTAAAAGAGAATTTTCTCTAATGGACTAAACAGAAGCACATGGGGTTAGCTTAGCTCCTAGTACTAAAAATGCTATCAAACGAAAATTTTACGTGTAATTAAGGGGCAAGAAAAACATCTTGTTGACCATATTTTTAGTGACGTAGTATATAATTACAACCATTGGTTAGCAAAACATTATACAGGCTGTGCCTGTCTTATACACCGACTTGAAATACCACGCACTGTGCGAGTGATTTACTCGCCATTATTTACTGATTTCACTCCCAAATGGATTGGAAAATGAGCAAACCCCATTACTGTGCATATCGGGGGAGCATTACAGTTTTTGCAATTGACAAATTGACATTGATCCGTATTGAATTAAGTACGTACTTACCGGTATGTTTTAATTGGAACATCTAAAGTTTTATTTTAGAAAGCTTGTCTAATGTTGTTTTTAAAAATTATAGTCTCACTTTTGCAATCTATTTTACGTAACGTAATTATCTCCTAATAATAGTTGGAAATTAACATACTTTAGTGAACTTATTTCTAAAGAGCAACGAATTACAATATTTTATTACTTTTGTTGCTACATATTTTAAATGCTGTGTTTATTACATACGCGAACGTTAATGCCATCGTCATCAAAGAACCAACACACGTCAGCACACATGGGTGGGCTGTATTTATACGCAGTGTGCATTAATGATCTACCCAGTAATTAATGTTTCAATGAAATGGATGAACAAGTTCCGGTGACTATTTAAGTTACAGTGAATTCAACAACGACCAAACATCAGAATTCAGTTTGTACAGAATTTCGACAGCAAAAATGGATAAAATAACAACATTATTAACATGGTTATAAATACCAATTAAAATAGCCTTGGGTTTGTACTTACTTCTGTTTCGCTCGTCCTGTACGCCCTGTCGCTGTACGCCCTTCAACTATTCTAATCGTCTATCTATACCCGAACCCGAAAAACTTTTTGAGTGCTATCGAACTTTTGGATTTAGAGGCGAAAATATTGTTAGCATTACGTAAGCCGAAGGATAAGCAGCGTGACATGAAACTTCTCCGGGGTGTAGTATGATTGGTACTTATTGCACTGGCCATGCGGTGCGGAGGGATTTTACTTCCCTCTGTGTCTTTTACCGCATTTATCACCGTGCTATCGCAGTGCTCCGAGGAGCTATTCGGATTAATACCTACCACCCGCTGGATTCCACTATCGTACAACTCGTACCAAATTATCTTGAGCCTTCTTGCCTTATCTATGTGGAATCAGCTCTCGGCCTCTGTATTTCCGAAAGAATACGACTTGGAGGCCTTCAAAAACCGAGGCTTCTCTTTTTTCACAGGCCAGCAGCACACCTGCGATTCCTCTCGTGTTGTGGCTGTTTATGGGTTGCGATGATCACTTGTTTGGATAAGGCATCCGTCACCTTCTGACACGTAAATAAGTACAAGAGTGACGCATGCTTTATCCATATTTGACGCGCGATATTTAAACTCAGCCATACTAGGCCTACTGGTGACGACTCGCTTGCTCGTGTGCCTGCTTATTAACATAAAAAAAACCCTCATCCAGTAAGCTTCTTATAATCTTTTTAAAATTGCAAATGGCTGTTACGAGATACAAAGTACACTCTAAATAAATTTCCTTTACAAAAATGCGAATATATGAAACAAGTGTCGGAATAACACACGTTAAGCCGCATTGGGTTGGTATTTCAGGAATTATGCCTGTTTTAGCGGCACTAAAACTGTCTCTTGCCTGCGACTGCAATTACATACCAACACGAATTTGCAGGTGGCCCCAGCAACACGCATCAGAGGTAGGTTCGTGTGGTCGTATCGTATAAATTCTTAACAGTTGTGACGTAACGCAGAAGATAACACATTTGCGAGCTTAATACTATATTCTAAGCGCAAAACTTGGCGATACGTGAGGTTTATCTCGCATTCCTTCCACATATTTGGGATCAAGAAAAATAGGACAAAGTGCAGGACGTTGGTGTCAAATATAGTTAAGCAAAAGCGTACTGGGCCTGTTGTTTGATCAGTAGTTAACTCAACTAATTGTTAAAATTCGAAAAAGGAATCGAAAATTTGACACATTTCCTTTTAACACCACATTTTAACCATTAGTAACGTTTTTTGACCATTAGTTAGTTTAACTACCGATCAAACAACAGGCCATAAGCAACAAACTTCTAAAATTATACATAATATATTACATAATGCCTCATTTTTCACAAAAATAAATCATCCTCAATGCTAATTTTCAGCGGACCTAAATCCAAACAGAGCCTGTATTTTTAGCGCCCCGTGACTGAATTAATTAATCATCTAAAGATAAGATTGTAATACGGATTATGAGTTTGACACCTGAGCTTGATATAAGCTACATTTATCTTGTTTAAAGCGGGGCGGGCCGCTATTTGTAATTAAAATAAATAGGCCTGAGAAAACTGATTACTTGAAAATTCTACTTTGTTGCTAACCAATTTATTTTAAAAACCATTTTTTTCTAGCCTAAAGGTAGTGCCACACTAAACCATATTACTTCTTTAAAATTCGACTGCCTTTACTGTCATGTCAATAAAAGCTACCATAGGTAATGTTAATAATATGATAACGCGATATGGTAACTATAAGACAAAGTGCAATAGTCGCCCCGGTTTTTCGAAGCCCAAAAACGTATTTATACTTTTTAAATAAGGATGGAGGAGGTGGGTATGTGAACAATAAAAAATTAAGTTATTAAAAATAAACAAAAAACCCGACTGCAATAAAAAACAAATGAAAAGCGAAAAACAAGCTATATAATCTATAGAAAATTGTAAGAGCATGTACTTATTCATATTTATAACAATTTAAATTTAACTTGAATATTGGAAAAGGTGTTGCAGGCGGGGACAAGATAGTCCAAATGTTATTTTTTTTCAAGAAATAGGTTTTGAAATTTATTGCTTGTCCCCGCCTGCAACACCTTTTCCAATATTCAAGTTTTTAAATTTAACTTGAACTTGTTATAAATATGAATAAGTAAATGCTCTTACAATTTTCTATAGATTATAGAGCTTGTTTTTCGCTTTTCAGTTGTTTTTTATCGCAGTCGGGTATTTTGTTTATTTTTAATAATTTAATTTATTTAACTCTTTTTAGTTTTTATTAATAATATAGTGGTTTAATTAATGATTACTAAGCAATATAAGAGCTCTGGAGCTTTAAATTTTAATGTCGCGAAGCTACAAGTGACAAATTACAAGCAAAACTCTCTTTCTAGCGAAAGGAGTTTATTACTTAACATTTACGTATTTTTTTGACTTTCCTGCAAAATAGTAGCATCAACGTGTTATAATGTATATACCTATATTTGGAATGGGCTCTTTAATAGCTTTCATTTGATACCCATATTGTTATAATAAAAAATATTTTTTTTTATTCCCCCTCCATATTTTTTCCGCGGACGCCATATTGAAATATTATATACCCTATGTCACTTCGGCAATTAAGACGAATCGAATGACACCTCGTGTGTTAAAATCCGTCAAGCCGTTTAGGCTACAGAGCAAGCCCAGAAATAGACATACATACATACATACATACGCTCGAAAAACATAACCCTCCTTCTGACGCAGTCGGGTAAAAACATTACCACCAACTTGCGTGTATATCCATCAAATAAAGACCCGATATCGCGTCGTCGGCACTCAAAACGCTTCAAGAGTAAGATTTGTCACAGTATAAACATAGCAGTAAGAGTAGATAATCTTCATAGAATTAAATGCACGCCCTTAAAGGTTTTTTTGTTTTCAGAGCGTACAGAATGGGGTAGGGACAACTTAAACTTGCCAGTTAATATAAGGTGCATCGAGTTGAAATGTGATACACTTAATAGAATAACACGGCTAGTTTGGAAATCTCCATGCCCAAGCATGCGTACAATAACTCCTAAAATAGCGTCAAAGTTGAACTACTTACTTTTGTGGACATTTTGACTGTGTCCCATTCCCACGCCGCTATTCATCGCGAGCGCCAGGCCGCGGCCAATTACGCGCGCCTGACGCCTCACTTGACATGTTTCCATTCTCCTTGTTTTACTGGCCACGACATTGTGCTAATTAAAAATACTAATAAAAGAACAAGGACAGGAAAGGGTAACCACATGGCAAACTTAAGTTGATCAACAAGTCTAGCATGACCTATGTGTGCGTAAGGATCGTGCGGCGGTACGTGTCTCGACGTTTGAACGTTGTGAATCAGTGGCGTGTGGCACGTTTTGTTAAGCTTGTTGCTTGTTGGTCAGGCACGCCTTTAGCAGAGCTAGAAAGTAGTGATTGGAAAAAGATGTGGGCTAGTCACAATTTAATTTAATTGAGCCGACCATAAACTCTGAACAAATACCCATTGTTTGTTAAAGTATATTATTGCTGACACAATATTTCCCGATCACTATTTTCTGGCAATACTATTGTGTTTCTGTAATGCTTTCAGCGCCTCTATTCAACACGGTAAAAACAATATCGCATTTGATCTGTTATCGTATTGTCAACGTTTTGATAGCTCTTATTTTCTTGACAGTAATGGCGGCTGACGTCATAACAATACCATAACAGGCAAACTACGATATCGTTTTTACCGCCTAGAATAGAGGCGCAGCAGGCAGGTACATGAAGGTTGGGAGCATTAAAACAACTACAAACAGCAAACTGTTTTGCAATAATTTCAAAGGATTTCCAATTGATTACTAGAAAATCGCCTATATTGACGTTACCTAAACAATTTGGTTTCGAATAGTTTTTCTCAGTCCTTTCTCTTTTTACTTAACTGCCCAAGAAATATGGAATGTACCTTGTTCCTTTTCTGATGAAGCTTGAGTAGGGCAAAATAAAACATAATAGGCTTTAAAAAACATTTGTATTAAGACACTTGTTGCCGACTTTAGTTCTAAAATTGATAATAAAATCACAATCAACAGACCAGTCAAATGAGTCCAAACTCGACGTATCGACTATGTCACTGAGGATTTCCTATGGCCACCTTCTATCTCCATCATCATACCAGCTCGATGGAACCATATTACACTACACTACTATTGTATTGTCATCGGAGGTATGCAACATTTCAAGTCAATCCGACAAACAGTTATAAGTAAGTTCTTATCGACTTCTTAGGTTTATTACATTGTTTATTAGTTTGTTAGCTACAAGTATAGCTAGGGCTATTCAGCAATATTGTAAAATTGATATTTTTTTAATTATTGTCTAATACCAAAAACAACAACAAATTTAATTTTAACTTCATGGTCCATATTATACCACACACTGTATATATCAGCCATTGATAATGACAACGTGAATATATTAATCCTAGTGAGATGTGAGTAATATGTTTACATTTACAGGAACACAGGTTTAGCTTAAATAAAATCAGTCATCTTACGAGGAGTTCTCATGCAATTCAAAAGAGTTTCCATTTGTTTGGGTACTTCCTAGACTATTCACCCACATACAGGCTGCTCCAAAGGTATACATTTAAAATCTTTGATTTTTCTGTAATTACAGAACCGATACTTGTAATACTTTACAGTTTTGTTTTAGGTAGGCTAAATTAGCAGTTTTTGTTTTTGTCCAGACGATAAGGACTCCGTGTATTTTTATACATAGTCGGTTTTTATAAAAGGAAGAAAGAAAGAAAGAAAATTCATGTAGGTACTTCGCTTTATTTTAGAACAAAATAAGCTGAAACGGGTGGTTTACATTATCTCTAAGAGAATTTCAATTTGTACTAACTAATTAATAAGATAATAGGTGTGTAAAGTCAAATACTTACTTACATACGAAAGGATAAATATTGTCACAAAGAGCCATGATGTATTTTAAGGGTGCGTGTCAAGTTAATTAACATAGTATTATTTTAAGGGACGCTCCCTCGTGTTTAAAACCCGACGATACGTTATAATACCTTTAGAATACCTTGGGAATTAAACATACGACGACGACGACGTGCTAGCCTAGTTGGTAGTGACCCTGCCTACGAAGCTAGCGGTCCTGGGTTCAAATCCCGGTAAGGGCAGATATTTGTGTGATGAGCACGAGTATTTGTTCCCGAGTCGTGGATGTTTTCTATGTATTTAAGTATATATTTCTCTATATAAGTATTTATATCGTTTTCTAGTACCCATAGTACAAGCCTAGAGCTTAGTTTGGGACTGGGTCAATTTGTGTGAGATCGTCCCTTGATATTTATTTATTATTATTATTATTATATCACATGACCGAAGTTACACGTTAGAATATTAAGTAGCGGCAATTTATTTAAAAACTATTGTGGTCTACAATAATTTATTATCAATAAATTACGTAAAGTGCCTCTAAAATTGTCTTCTGGGTCGTTAATTTGGCCTCTAACCATTTTATGTTTGGCAGCACCCGTCCTTACCTCTGCAAATGGCTGTGATGAAATGCCTTTCTACCGCTAACATTCACGTGGAATCTGCTACCTACGTAGTTTTAGCGTAAATCCTTTATTACTACTGATTTATTCAGGTAGAGAAAGTTTCGGAAGAATGGTGAAAATCTAGCCGATTTAAATACCATCATGCCATACCGTAAAAAATAAATATTAAAGAAGTTGTGACCGCAAAACGAGCCTCATTCCGGCTAACTCTAGTGATTTTTGAATTGCGAGTAAAACACATGTCATGACATGTCTTTGATGTAAATGATCAAAAATGTATGTAACTATTACGGAACTTGAAAGATGTATACAGTGTGTGACATCCATAAGAACATACATTTTAAGTAACGATAGCTTTAAATGTTGTGAACCGTTAAAAAAAGGAATTAAGTTAATAGCTCCAATAAATTGTAATTCATTTTTAAAGGGTCCATTGAGCAGCAATGTACAACATTAAGTCTAACTTAAAAGCAAGTTAATTGAGGCATAATTGAGCTATGTTTGATACATTGCGTGGCGAATTAGTTAGTATGAATAAGTTAGAATACAAGTTTTTATGTTAATTAGGATGCATATTAACTGTTGTCAAAATATTATGTTTGTATGGATGTCACACGCTGTATATTTGGGTCATTATTTGGGCGTTTGTTCCGAATCACTTTCGTGGTCACATTTTTGTAGAAGTGGCTGTAGATTTCGATTTCGTTTCTGGTTAGGTATCTAAGTTTACCGGACATTCTAACAAATACCCAAAAACGGCATCAAAATATAAGCCCAATTGAAACGTTCGAATAATGACCCATTTTTTAGACTCATCGTTTTTAATTTACTTTATTTTTTGCTGATAATAATGTTGAATTGTTATTTCGTTGTGCTGAAATAAATGGTAAAGTTAAGTTCATTGTTTAAGCAATCATTTCCAAATTTGCCCAGCAATGGGACACTCATGTAGGTTAGGTAAAGTCATTGTTCTTTTTGAGCAATTCACTATAATGTCATGCTTTACGTTTTCATTAAAATTTTCAATCTATTCTCCAGTTAAATTGGAAAATTTGTGGCCGGACCATGTAAGTCCTGCAAAAAGATATGTTAAAACAGAGCATTATTTAGAACAGAATAAACGTAAACACAATCACAATGTCGCAGCAGGATTGAGAACGGGCCGTGGCTAATTGCTTGGTTCACGTCAGCGGGAACGCGTATGATTTAGGACAAATGGCTAGCTGGCTCATTCCGAATTAAGCGGTCCAATTTCAATTTGCGGCGATGCTATCAAGTGGGCTTGTGTTATGCCTGTTATTAGAGACGTTTGCGGGACATGGTGTTGTGTTCGTTGGTTTTAATTAATTAGCCAAGTTAAGTTGGAGCTGTTAAAATGATTTTCCAAGTATTTTTTTGACATATTATTATTACTGTTGATTAAATACTTTTTAAGTAAATGTGTTTTGGAATTATAACAACAACTTGCATGTTTTGTCGAAAATTGTTTTATTTTTTAACCGTTCATACAAAGCAATATTCAAAATATTATCATAAAATGAGACATATTTTTATGGATACTAATAAGTGTACCTAACTTTAAAATCCTCCAATAAAAGTTACTTACCCATATGTAAAACACTGCTGCATAAATTTAGTTTTGTACAGAGTTGCTGGGAAAACAACGGATCCCGGTTAATAATCAGACTTAGGCTCTGGTCCTACCGCCGACGATGAGCGGGAAGCGAGTACAGTCAGCGATCAACTATTCATATTATTGTTTCTCTTTTCTTGACACGTGATCTATACATTGTTTTGACAAACTAGTGGAAAGAGTTCTCGCCGGCAGTGTGAACAGCCAGCGATCAACTATTAATATACGTGTCTCTTTTTTACTGACAGGGGATCTTTGTTCATTTCTTGGCCGAGAAAATCACCGATAGCTAATCGCTTCCTCGCCCTTGGTGGGATCAGTGCTTTACACACAAATGAACGCTTAATATTTTGATATTAACTTCGTTAATTAGTGAATGTGTACATATTGCGTCCATTTTGCGTTTGTGCCTATTCATAAAACCTTGCCCAAATCACAGTTACGTTTACATGGGTTCTACATTAGTTCGCTGCCATATAGTATTTATTACAACGCTTTATTTCGCTCATTGCCGAAATATCAGAATTTTAAAATACCTGATTCTCAATATCTACTGGAATCCCAAAACTTAATTAAGGTATTGTTGATTATCCTCACCAAATATTTCGAAGCTGGTTGAGAATGTAATAACGAGAGGTAGTCTGGTATTTTAAAATTGTGGTATTTTGGGAGTGGGCACTTTATTTGACCTAGTAGATCAATTTGAGCGAGCTCGTTGAAGTTCCTTTGTTCATTCGAACGAATGCGGTGGTCTCCGACACGTTTTTTTTTTTCAAGGTTTCATACCAATTCTGTGTTTTAAGTTTAGTGACCTATTAGATTCATATTTAGATAACATCACCATACATAATATGATTTCCTCATGTTTTATTTTTGTTTCTCCTCATAGTATTTTTACGGATTGACGATTTCATGCATCAATTAAGTAAATATGAAAACGACAATTCCGTGTTTTTTTTCCATAAGTATAGAAACAATACTTTTAGTCCCATATCACACTTAACGCGTACAAGCACAGCTCGGGTCGGGTGCGTTATTTATGCGCGTGATTAAAATTTAGTAGTTTGTCATAAAACTTGGGGTTTATTATGGCTCTCCACATATTTGGCGATGGCCGGCGATCGTGAGGGACCCAGTTCTACATTAAATGGAGTACAACGCAAAACTTTGTAGCTCATGCTCGCCGGTCGCTCGGCATAAGCCGAAAATATGGCAGGCTCTTTAGGGCATAATCATATTAAGGTCAGAGTTTAGTTTCGCAAAGTAAGCGAGTGTTTACATTACACTATGCCGCAGCTGCTTATGATTCAATGAATGAAATTTATTGCGTATAGATAAGCGTTAAGTTTAGTGACAGTCACTTAGTTTAGCGTCTTTCAGCTCAGTAGGTTACGTGTCGCGCCGATTACTCGTCGACTTACTCGCTTAGTTCAGACTACGACACAGCACAAACAGTGACTCTAATGTGAACACGAAGTGAAGGTTGTGCAGGGTCCGCTAGAATCGGAACCACCATGTTATTATTTAACCTACTTAGTGCCAGCAGCAGTGTTCGTATTGTGGGTATAAGACAATCGGTGATTTTACTAACGTAGCATATAGCGACCCATCTTAGTCCAACGCATTTGTAGTCTTTGGATTATAGTCTTGATGTGATTGTAGTCTTGAGAATGCAAATGACTATGTGTCTCAAATCCCACTTAACCTCGTTAAGGCCCGCAAAGTCCTAAATTTAGGACATTTGTCAAAGTGACTTTTGATTTTAGTAGACCGACACGAGATTCTTCTTCAAACTAACGAAATTTGACGTGAGCCTTACGAGGTTAACATCAGGTGGCTTGTGAGCTCGATTGCCTTCTTTTAGCCATAAAAAAATTTGGGGCTATATGTTGGGTTACAGGTCAAAGTCTTGGAATCCGAGTGGGTGATGGGACTTGTGGACGTGGCGGACGGGCTGGTTCGCGCGCGGCATGATGGAGGCGCGGCGACTAGCCGCCGGCGGCGCCGAGTCTTCCACGCGCGTCCCCGGCATCACCGAGAAACGCCTAAAACAATGAACCAGGATGGTTACTGCAAAACTCTTGATTTAAAACTAAGGACGCCACATCTTTTCACTCGTCATTTGCAAATAAGTCGAAAAGAGGAATTGGTACTGAAACTGAACTGCCTTTTTATAAATCGAGCATCTTTCGGGACCGTCCGGATCGTTACCATCATTTTAGACCGCTTATTTTGCCGCTAAACAGCATGAATTATTTGTGCTGTTATGTGGTTTGATATCGGAAAAGATTATTCAGTGTAATAACTACCATAAAAGATTAGGTGGCATGTGTGCTCGTTTGCCTTATTGCCTTAAAAAAATTAAACAAATAGTTTAACTATATCGTCTTATTCAGTCAGTCTCCTTTTTGCAACTTCACTTCCAATTTTTCATTTTCTAATTCAATAACGCAACTACAGCGTATTCTTTGAATCTAAAAACGCTTTGTCACCTTTTAACGGGTTTTCATCACCATCATCGTCATGGCAACGGAAACTAGTCCACTGTTGGACTTAACCCTTCTACAAAGATCTAATAATAAAATAATAACCTTTTTTATTCTGAATATCAGAACCGCAAGAACGTCATAAGCTCTCCGGTAAGTCAGAAACTTGCAAAGCACTACAAAGTTGGCTACGCAATAAAATGAATTTCTTTCGAGTTCCTCGTAAATACTTGATTGCGAAGTTATTGGTTTTGTTCAGCAATCTATTATAAGAGAACTTTAAAGCTTTGTAACTTCAATTTAATAAACTTTGTCAAGCATTTGTAAGCGATCGCCGCAGCGAGAGGGGTTTTATGTAGAGGATGTTTTGAAACTTTAGAAGGGGTTGAAAACAACTATTTCCAGTTTAAATGAGTAGTCAATGTTAAAATCATTAACGTGAGTTTGAGATAATAACAGCAATAGCTGTTTTTATCTCAAACTCACGCTTAACTAAGTTAAAAAAGCTCCTTTAAATTATTTTGAAAACTATATAACAAGGTAAAACTTTCAACATTTTAACCCTGTTGCAAAGGTTGCCGTGGCCGATAAGAGCAGGCAAGATGGGTAAATTGTTAGTTACCTGGCAGCAGGGATGGTCGACATATTCCGGAAGAGATGCTTGGCGGCGGTGCGGAGGTCGTCGTCCTGCATCAGATTCACCATGGCTTTCTCTCGCTTCTCCAGTGCGGCATCTTCCATCAGCACTTCACCCTCAGTCACCACGTTTGCGCTCTAAAATAAAATAAAATAATCTTAGCATCCGTTTTTAACCCCCGACGCAAAAAAGAGGAGTTATAAATTTAACATGTGTGTGCCTCTCTATCTGTGTCTGTCTGTGGTTTCTTATCTCTGAAATGGTTTGACTAAATCGGACGCAGTAAATAACTTTAACAAAAAGAAGGCTTTATAAAAGACCCGACTTTTGCTGACCAACTTTAAATCGTTTTATATCGTAAATGATCATTCAAAATAAAAAATGATGAAAGAAACCTAAGGATGATTTTTATTTACTTATTCAACAATACCATTATATGTTTTTTTTTACAACGTGGCGTCTCGTTGTCGCCATATTGAATATGGATTATTGTAATGTCTTTAGTGACACGCACAAGATTAAGACCAATTGATTGAAATAAGAAACATCAAAATCGGTCCACACGTTTATTTTCTAGAGCGACACAAAGAAACAAACATACATATATAGGCTGATAAACACATTACCCTCCTCCTTCGGCAATCGGGTAAAAACAATCGAGTCGTTTTCGTCTTCCGTACCAAAAGTTTGACCCCTGGGTTATTAGCAGTATGCTAAAGGAGTTAAGAATGTAAACGAGCTAGCGGGTCACCAGATGGGAAGTGATCACCGCCGCCGATGGACACCAACACCTAATATTCCTAAAGTGCGTTATCTTCTTTAGATAGGCATTCTTCCTTGCGCCTTAGTTCCTCGACATGACTTGGGAGGAAAGTGAAGATGATTATGGTTCAAAATGGTAGGCTATATTACGAGGTTTACATGTAGTACGAAATATGAAATGAAATGAAATATATTTATTTGATACAGTGGCTTAACTGGCTAGTTTTATCTGAAATAAGTGTTTAATGTACATATTTTTATATCTATAAAACCCAGTCATCTGCACTAGGCTAAGGCTGTCTCGCAGAATGACTAATTTTAGTTTACCGTTTTTGAAATTACAGGAAACGATTATATTTTGTCACTACGACCCAGCGGGGTGTTTTTAGGACCGTACCACATTACACTGAAATCAGCGTCAGAGTTCATCATATTATGCTAAATGCGTTAAGTTTTTATACAAGAATGGTAAGAATGACATAAAGACCAACAATCTCTGTATTTTCAGTACCGTGGCAATGGAAGCACTGCACTGAGAGATAAAATGGGGAATAACTAACTTAACTTTCTGATGTCACTCTTGCTTTAACAAGTTAAAAGTTAGTGTCTCCTCTGACTAGTGATAAGCGAAGCGACGAATTATTTTAGTAAATTACTAACTTTGAATAGTGTTCCATCCGAATTTGTTTTTGTTTTTTTTCTATTTTGCATTATTTTCGAGAATGGTGAAATTGCCCGGGATACAATGAATATGTTATAGTATAATCTTTATCAGCTCAGACTTTTCAACGATATCTGCCTAAATATTACCATTCTGTCGCATTCGATTTTACAGTTAAAGTGAAACTTGACTGCTGACACTCATATAAATATCAGGGGGGGGACGATCTCACACTAATTTCGACGTCACAGAATCACCCATGGCAACATTATGCTACAATTGTATTTTTCTTCATTGTTTAATTTTGTTTTCTGTGTTGCCATTGTTTGTTTTATGTTCAATTTTTTTTCTTTTTTTTTCTTGTGATCGTCGAATAAATGTTTCTATTTCTATTTTCTATTAATTGTCCTTTTTCCATATGAAGATCTATGTTTGTAAAGGGTACGGGACCACGGTAGTTATACTTACATAGAAAATTAAATGATTAAATACGTAGCAAACATCCAAGACTCAGGAATAAAATGCCCGCGTTCATCACAAAAATATTTTCCTTTACCGGAGATCGAACCCGGGACCGAAAGCTAACCGCGCTGTTTAAATCATGTAATGGCTTATAAAAACTTAATTTCTCCTCAAAGTTCAACCTCCCGAGCTCGTAATTTTTTTTTAAACCCTGTATAAATCTATTGCGTTCCGAAGTCAAACAAGGAACCCTTAATAGTTTCGCCATGGCCGTCTGTCCGTCTGTCCGCGGTATAGCTCAAAGACTCATGGTGCTACAAAGCTATAATTTGTCATAGTAATAAATTAAGTGACGCCGACAAAGTTTTAAGATAAAATATTGGAAGAAAATCGGGTACAGTCACCAATATGTTATCCAACATTGGGCACAAACATATCTGACACGCTCTTATGCCTCTAGTAATAAAGACGTGTCAGATATTTTTGCATCTCATCTGGGCCGAGATGCTGTTCACAAGATACGTCAAAGTAAACGTCAAACCATAGAACACTGTCATTTTTGACGCATCTCGAGACGAGCATTAGGGGCCTTAAAAAACGTTATGTACATATTACTATCAATTTTTAAATTTGGGGAATCGTTTAGGCAATATTGAACTAGAAAAGTGTAATTTAGTGAAATAAATGTTTTCTATTCTATTCTAATTTTCGCTAGAGTTGCGTGTCATGTGAACTGTCAGCAGAACCACATAATTACAGAAATTACCAGAGAATGTCTGAATAATCGTACAACGAAGGATTGTTTTTAGTGACAACTTTAATTACGAAAGCAAAATACTATAATGCGAGAAGCTATTTCTTCTCATGAACGTTTGACCTGGCAGAAGGTAAAACCCAAACCAGTCTGCAGTATTCTCCAGCCTTTAATATCTAGGCAAACTTTGGGAAGTACTATTCCAGAGAAGTGAAGAGCTCGCCAATAACTGCCGACTCGGCTCGCCGACCGTGATCGATACGCGGCTTTACACGACGAGCCGGGTAAAAAAAAAAGCAAACATGACGAGCCGCGAGCCTGGCGTAAAACCGCGGTATTGCAATGGTTACACCGGCAAGCTTCACCGACGAGCCTTAAAACCTCGGTTTTATGCGCTTTACACACTGTCGCCGATCCGATTCACCGATCCGTTCTAACTGAGCAATTTGAACGCATTCGTTCTTATTTTGTTCTACAGGATCGTATCGGGGGATCGGATCGGCGACAGTGTTTTACTCGAGGGCTTTACTCCCAACGCACGGTACAGATTTACGAACCTTAAAATAGCACCGATTAAATATGAATAGAAAATTTGTTCGTACATGTTGTTTTTTGAGATAGTTTTTTGTTTGTAGTAACGGCTTCGGAATCCTACACTGAGCATGGTCCGACACGTTCTTGCCCGGTTTTTCCTTATACATTTCCTCAAAACGGACTAACATTAAATACCGAATATTCAACTGTAAATCCTGTCTAATTTCATATTCCTCGGCTTTATTTACTCATAACCGACTGGTTTTACTACAACGCTGCAGGCAATGTGCTGATGTAGTTGAAAAGGAATTGCAGCATAAAGTGCAGTCGCGCGTGGAAGTTGGCCGGACTCTTGTTGTGCATTGTGTTGTGAGCCTTTTACTAACTTCGTTTGTTTAAGCGAAGATTGAATAGAAAATTATGTACGAGTAACGAGCTAAAGTAATCACTAATCAGCATAAATATGCGTAAAGTAAAGTAAAGCGAACTGCATATTTTAAAGCATATTTAATTTACCGTCAGTACCTAAGGGTTGTATTGGTATAAAATACCATAAAATTTGTTAAATTTTAATTATGTTACCTATAAATATACTTTTGCTAAACTAACTAACAAACAATGCAATAAAATCTTGGAAGTCGATTTTAACTTATAATTGTCGGATTGACCTTAAAGTTCGTATACTTATGAAATTTCAATGGCAATCCCACTAATGTTATAAATGAGAAAGTTTGTGTGTGTGTGTGTGTGTGTGTGTGTGTGTGTGTGTGTGTTACTCCTTCACGCTGCAACGGCTAGTCGGAATTGGATCAAATTTGGAACGGATATAGCTTATACCCTGGATTAAAACATAGGTTACGTTTCATCCCGGAAAAATTAAAAGTTCCCGAGGGAATAACGATAATCAAAATCTACGCGGACGAAGTCGCAGGCAGAAACCTGTACAATAATATGGTACTATCGAACTGGTACGATGATGGAGACAGAAGGTGATCACACGAACTCCTGAATGGCTTATAGGCCTTAGAGTTTGTACTCATTTGACTGTTCTTTTAATAGTGAATTTATATCGATTATCAGTATAAGAAGTACAGTAGACAATGTAGTGTTTTTTTTTATAACTTATTAGTCACAAAAAGTAATAGTTACTTCAAGGTTACATCCACACAACGTGCGTACGTTTTTTATTTTTTTGACACATGTTATGGTGCTTGTGTGACATTCATTGCCATACTACACATGCTTACACACACGTCGTGTGCAAACACACGGCAATCTCTTTTTACCACCGACGCAAAAAAAGGGATTAAGTTTAAAGTGTGTATCCATGCGTCTTTGTATCAGTGTGTCTGTATATAGCATAGTAGCTCCCAAACGGATGAACCGTTTGTTAATGGATGGTTTTTAGCAAAGTCTGAAGAAAATCGGTTAGGTTATTTAAGAGTTATCAGCTCTGAAAGTAGGGGTTGCCATTAAATTGTTTTTAATAGGGTACTCGTAACCCATAATCTTATCGAAGTTCCCTTCATCAATTGTATCATTTCATCGAATTTAGTTTCATCAAACGCCTTTTTCTGCATAAACCATATTTTTTCCTGATATTTTAAACATTAATTACGACGGGTAGGTTAGGTCAAAATTAACTCAAGCAGCGAAAAATGACATTTCATGAAATGATAATTCTGCGTAATGGTAATCAGCCCAGTGAAACCCTGACTTACTATAGAACTGTGTCAAAAAAAAAATTTATGTCACTGTGACACCGTTATTTCGTGGGTCAGGGTTCCATTGGGCTAATAGTACATTCGTTGAAAGGCGTATCGATGGAATAATAGGTACTAGTTTAATAGCTATTAACATTAATTACCGTATCGAAGAACGCGGAGACGTCGTGGTATCCAAAGGTGCGGGCCATCGAGGCTGCCTCCAGCAGTGCTGCGCGGGCCTCGGGCCGGTTGTTCTGCATCACATGACCTCGAGCCAGCAGAAACGTGGAGTTGATGAGCCACACCCGCTGCCCAGAAGACCTGGCCTCTGAGTTAAAAAAGTTCTTGTCAATTAGGTGGATAACATGCCAACCAGCAAGAATCCTAGACTTCATGATCGTTTACCATCTAGTAGGTTCCTCTATGAAAAAACACACGTCGGTTAAGTACCACATTTAGACGCGAAATGAGGAGAAAAATCATTCTTACCTTAAAAATAAAGTTTATTTAAATTAAGTGCGAGTTTAACTTATGCACCGAGGGTTCCTTATGCAAAAAATCAATTTTTAATTTGATATAACTAACTACGAATTGCTTAGAGATCTTGTTTCTTGCCAAATTTCCGGATTCAAGGTCAACGAAAATTACACTAGGTATATGTATACGTTTTGTTACGTAAATGTGCGGTATAATTGGGTTTTTTTTTACTTAGAAGCTTAATTGACAACGCCAAAGGAATGTAAGCTTAAGTTTAGTCTGTGAGCACTTAGAAGGTGCTTCGAGTTTGTACTCACTCGTTGTTAATAGGAGCATATGAGAGATGCATGGTGCAAGTGAGAGATGAGTACCTTCTAAGAGCTATCGCTTTGTATTTGAGTGCAATCCACGCGTTCCAGTTCTAGCTACACGTGTCTGAATAAAGGGGGTCTTGAACGACAATCAGTCTGACAGAGAAAAATGATCTTAAATGGTCCCCCACAAGGTCTAAATTTTTATAAGTGATTGAGGCACACAAGCATGCGTTACCGGCCAATTAGGGAAATAAAACCTCTATTCTTGAAGGCACCCATATCATAAGTGGTTGGAAATGCCGACGAAGGGATGAAATACATACGTCAAAAAGGTCCAAAGATAAAAAAAAAACCTACATTATTATTAGCACAAACCTTTGCTAGATACAAGTATATGAATCAAGTATATCTCCACTAACTTTCCGGCATCAGCACCTGTTCAGCAAATGGGTCACTACTCGGGTAGTACGGCTAATGGCTCCAGGGGGTTTGCTCCTGTTTGAAGGTTTGGAGCTACGAGCTCGATAAAACAGTACAGCACTGCTGTTTTTTGGTAAAAACGGAGACCAGGGGCCCTAATATGACTACGTTTATAGCGTGATAAAGTTTGGATAAGGCATCCGTCACCTTCTGACACGTAAATAAGTACGAGAGTGATGGATGCTTTATCCACATTTGACACGCGATATAGAAGCAGCCATACTAGGCCCGCTGGACGAGGATTTAGTCTTCCGGAAACTCACACGAAGAACACACGACAGTGGAACGTCACACGGTAGCTTCTCCAGTCCAGCAAGTTTGCACCGCCGAAGTAAATGACAAGCGCCCTCAAATTAGTGGGAAACAAATCTACTCTCATTTGGCAAAGATCGAGCAATGTGTAGAATAACCTGCTTGGCACTTGATGGAGAAGAACCGCGCCTTGTGCGCTTGCTTGGTGTCGGAGTGCAGGCGCGCCAGCTCGTGCAGGATGTAGCAGCGCTCTGATGAGCGGATGCTCAAGGATAATGCGCGCTCCAGTTTGCGCAAGCGTTTCCTGTGGATTCATCATAATCGTCATCATCATTATCATTTCAGCCCACATCCACCCACTTCTGGGTAAAGGCTTTTTCATTTTCTCGCTACTTTGCTAAACACAATTAACTACAAATCGCTCTGTATGACTTAAGTGGGCAAAAGGTCATGTCCATGAAACAGAGAAACAATTGTATTTATTCATTTTTCATTAAATATGTCCTACACTTTAGGTTTGCCTGCAGAACTGCACAAATGGCGGATACCCTAATTTTAGCAGGGTAAAAAGTGTAGGTAATTTTAATAGATTCATTAAATTGTTCAATGTGCATGCAGAAATTAACGAATTTAACGTTTTTTGTCGTCTTCCGTTAAATTGGGTTTGTGTTAAAATACGGATTACTTAGTTAAAATTCTTTAATTTGTATATCATCGAGTTGTACTACTTGTACTCATAGGTCTAATCTATGGAATCTTACGTGGAAATTTACTTTAAATAAAAACAAAATATTCTTTAGCAGAAGATTATTTCACTAAAAATGTTATCGTTTTCATGAAACGAACTAATAACAGCTGTAGACGTAAAAAATTACGACGCTATTTTTGGTAGCTAGGCGTAAAAGGGGTCAGAATTTAGTAGTCGCTGGATTTGGGCGATTGATATTTGTAGCATTAGATGGTTATTTTTTTATTTCGTCTCTTAATCAATACAACGTTTTACATAATATTAAAATAACAGGATCTACGTTCCTATACCTACTGTTCGTTATGCCCTCCTGTATGTCTGTCCGCTTTTTATTTATTATTTATTGCCATCGACGGACAAACAGGCAGATGGCCCACCTGATGGAAAGTGGTCACCGCCGCTTATGGACATTTGCAACGCCGGAGGCGTCCTCGTCACAGATACAGACGTAATGCAGAGTCTATTAGGACAATGTGTCTGACACATTTTCTTTGTATGTATGTATCATAACATAAAAATAATACTTACCAATAAAACCTACATATATTTTTTTTGTTTTGTCGTACCCTAAGAGACTGCACTTATGTTATTTGCCACCGATGGTTAAAAAACAAATTACCTACATAAGTTCTATCTGCCACGGCTAATGGAAACACTCGTACCTTCTTTTTCACGCCAATCATGACACTGCAGTAAATAGCGAAAGTACGGAAAAAGAGGAAGACACATACTTTTTCTGTTTTTGCTCTAGTAGTCGTTAGAAGTTTTATTTACTTTGATAGATAGTTTAAAATTTTAATGAGATGAAATTCGAATGTTATTTTAAGTACATTACCACATAAACATTACAATTATAGTCCATTCTCAGTTTAGATTAATTTCGTAGCACCCGTAGCATCGCAGCGTCGTAGCATTGCGTAGCATTACGTAGTGGGGCTACACTTTCGTAGACCAATACTACATCACATCATCATCTTGCTATTGACATCTTAACTCCCCAGTGTCCAGGAAATCGTGGCGACCACTTAGATATAGTCCTTATTCTTACAATATAAATGAAAATCTATTTGTTTGTTCATTTGTTTCGCCTTTAAAATCCAAAGCTTCAACCGATTGACGTTAAAAATGTCCAATTATATTTTTTACTCCAGAGATGGACAAAGGCTACTTTTTCCCGGAAAATTGGTATTCGCGGGCAAAAACTAGTAATATTCATTTTTCTGTCGTGCTGACCTACCAAAAACCGCTTTGCAAGATTAGTAAGCAACATAACTTTTTTCAAGATAACTTTGAGTAATTGTAAAATTACTCCAAGAAACCATACTGCAAAAGTTTTTTATATAATATGTAAACAGAAATTCAAATACAATATTTACAAAATAGGAATGTACAAACGTGAAATTATCACTTTTAGTGATCACTTCTAGCTATCCTTATCGAATTTACCTTACCTTAGCTAAGGTATACATAATATGAACAGCAATCTCACTAACAGTACTCAACCGTAAGTGTTTTATTTTTAGTCTTCTTTAATGCTTTAACGACTTGAATTGAGTTTAGAAATGAACAGTCTTTTCATTAAAGTTTTCATCCATTTTACAGATTAAAGAAAAGGTATTTTTTGTTTATTTTCACTTCGGTGAGCGTTCTTAAAACGTTCGTCTCTAGCGTAAAAGACCGGTCTAAGAGGGCTAAGCCGATGCTTGAACCGATTGAGGATTCACTCCAAACGCGAACGCAAGGTAAAACAAGAGCGCAAAAATGCAGGTAAATGGGGGGTGATCCTTTTATTTCCTACGGCCGCACTCAGAGTCCTTTAATCGTCGATGATCCTGCAATACCGCGTAACTAACAAATTCAATAAGTTGTAAAATTTACCTTACTGACTTACTTGTTAAGGTGTATTTTGCATCTTACTTATTAAGGTGTATTTTGTATCTTGCTTATTTTGTTAGTTACGCGATTTTGCAGTATCCACTTCGTAATGACGATTAAGTCGTTCCTTAGTAACGGTTTTTATGCACAAGTTTGAAAAAGGAACGAGAAAATCGTCTCCAAAATGTCTCTGAGTACAGTGGTTTAGTCTTCCAGTTTTACTTGACTAAAATTTTGTGAGTCTGCCAAACACTTAATCAAGTTTTGTAAAACGAATAGCTCTTTTCAAATTAGTACTCAACTAGCGATGTCCATTAATATACATACTTGTAGTCATAGTAATATTTTATGTTCATAATCATTGAATAAATTAAAAACTTTTTCTTTCGCTAGCTTAAGTGGAGTTGAAGTATTAAAAAAGATATTGCAAAAAAATAAATAAAATTTAAGACATAGCATGAAGAAAAGTATGTAGTAAAATAATAGGGTAAGAATATTTTGGGTTTTTTCCCGATTTCAATTATAACTATTTGTAGTTAGTTCGTTATTAGTAGTTTTAAAGCATTTTTTTCTATACATATAAAAAGGCAAGAAATTAATTTGTACCAGTAAGTGACCAAATTTCAATAACGAATTTCTCTCCTGTGTGACAGACATATCTGATATATTTACTAATTCTTTCACTGAGGTTCTTCCATCAATGAATGAATTAGTAAATATAATTATGCCTGTTCATCAGTAAAACCAATAATCTGATTCACGTTTCAACATATGTACTTTACACAACAATGAACATGCTGGTACTCCAACAAAATGTACACAGCCCCAGGTTGGTTCATCTATACAGTCTATTATTGTTTCAGATATATATATGTGTAGATTAAGCAGATATAATTATACTAAATATTGAAATAGATACTCGTAGGATCCGACGCCAAACAAACGAGTTACTATATCGATACCCCGCAATGTACGAGTAATTATAATATATCTTGTTAAACACGCTCAGTGTTTGATATCAGCTATAGATAATGTTAGTTAATATGTCTTCTACCTACCTAGATTTCTACTATCATTATTCGCTCTGGAACTTTTAAATTTTCAGGAATGAAAAGTAGCCTATGTGTTAAACCAGGGTATAAGCTTTCTCCATTTCAAACTTCATCTACGAGTAATACTTCCAGCCGTTGCAACATGAACGAGTAACAAACAGACGGACGGAACATACATACATACATTAAAACTGATTGTTTCTGATAAGTAACTTTGATGTACAGATAGACACAGACAGACGGTCGGAACATACATACATACATACATTAAAACTGATAGTTTCTGATAAGTAACTGTGACATACAGATAGACACAGACAGACGGTCCGAACATACATACATACATACATTAAAACTGGTATTTTCTGATAAGTGACTGTGACGTACAGATAGACACAGGCAGACGGACAGAACATACATACATACATACATACATTAAAACTGATAGTTTCTAATAAGTAACTGTGATATACAGATAGACACAGACAGACGGACGGGACATACATACATACATTAAAACTGATAGTTTCTGATAAGTGACTGCGACATACAGATAGACACAGACGGTTGGAACATACATACATACATAAATGAATACTCTTTAGGTAAATGTAAAAAAAGTCAGTTTTATAATAGGTAGATTCTAAGAAAAAGTAAATGTGATATACCTACACAAAGACGGATAGACAGATAGACGGAGAGACAGGGACTCACAGATAGACAGACGAACAGATAGGTAGACAGGCACACAGACAGACAGACTAACTTTCGTATTTGTAGTATTAGTATGAATACCTACTAGAGTCAATGGTAAACCAACATACAACAGGAAATCATCCCAGACTGAGAAAAAATTTACTAGAGGGATATGTTCGCTTTTGTACTAATAAGTATTTAACATACATAAATACAAATACTAGTGCTTATGACACTAATATTTAACCATTCCGGGAATCTAGCCCGGGTCAGCTGGCATCGTAGGCAGGGTCACTCACTACCAAGTAGGCTAAGCGTTGTCTTATATAAAACTAAGTAACACTTATCATAAGTTGCTTCGGCTTTAACAGCTATTGCGGGTCCAAGTCGCTTCCTTGAGCTGGTTGTGGCTTATACATACAACCGCATTAACAATCACTAACTTTATATGTGAACACCTTTGTACTGTAATGCACAACAATATAAGTTCATAAATCAAAAATATTCTTCTTAAAGTGCCTCTCCAACTTAGTGAAGGTTGGCTATCAGCAATTAGAATTTGTCCCGTGGTGGTAAAACACAACATTAACAACTTGTAATACTTACAGCATTTATTATTGTAAACCACGATATAGCATTTCATTGTAGTAAGCAACAAATAATTTTCTTTCAATCCAATTTTGTTTTTAAATGGCATGACCAATGTCACAGCATGTCACAGTTAGTAACGTAAGCGACTATTACTGCCAGCGACATGACTTGTTTTGTCTGACAACCAGCACAGTGTATAATTTGATTGACAAAAGTTTGAAAATACAAAGGTTTGTTATAAAAATAAGATTTTAGTTGCAGGTTCCTATTTTATTTATTTATTTAGACTTCAAAAATGAAAGTACCGATTTATTTAGTTAAGATTTAAGCCATTTTTGCTTTATTTAAGTATTACAATAAGACAAAACCTCGGCCTTTCTGAGGCTCTGTGTAAAATGTAACAAAATGAAAGACGCAAATACGCAGCATGTAGGGTAGACCGGGGACAATTGAAACGATTTGACTTTGACTGCCTGGTGCCGTTTTATTTTTATAGTTAGAAAGATGTACTCCTTAAATATTTCAAGGTTCGTTATCTGGTTCCTAAATAAAGTATATTTGGTAGGTCTATCATTCATGGTTATTTTACAATAATGTAATAAAGAGAATGGGGGAATGTGGTTCAATTGACCTCACACCGTTGTCAATTGAAACACTATATAAGTCAATTGAAACACTGTAATATCTTTGACACAATGGAAGTAATGTTATCAGTCCTACTCGTTTTCATCGTTATATTGGCATAAAATACGACCATCAAAAGTTCGCAAGCATAACATAAACATATCGCCATTTATAAGCATCAGAAAATCTCGATCCACAACCGCAGATAAAAAAATATATATAACTCAGATTGACACAAGTAGGTACACATACCAGACCAATACCAAAGGGGGCACCTATACCAATGCTTCAATAATAATAATATGAATGTGAAAGCAACTCTGTCTATTTGTCTATTTATCCAAGTCGCGGGCTAAAGTTAGTTCACATTTATGTGCAAGTGTGTCAAATACAGAACCTCCTCATATTTAAAGTAGGGTACATTTGGGGACGATTGAAACGCAAGGACGATTGAAACGTTTCCATCGTCCACACGCAAGTTGTTTCTACCGTCCCCAAATTACAGTTTTTACTTCAAGGTCAAATATTACACATAAAAACCACTCGAACGCTGATGATTGGCAATAATAAACATTCGTTATTTTATCACAATCACGCTAAAATAGTTTAATCAGTTAAAATATAAGAACAACCAAAGTTATCAAGAAATATACAAGATGAGGAATAGTTACTTCTGACCGCGAAAAATTATAATTGCTCCGTGACACCGCTGCGTTGCTCGGTCACTCGTTTGCTATTGACCATAGATTAAAATATGGCTGACCGAGTGCTGAGTGTTGCGTCATACTCGTAGGTATTATAGTTTTCGAGAAATGGGACTTGTTTCAGTCATGACGTGTTTCAATTGTCCCCGGTCTACCCTACAGCCAAAGTAATAAATATATAAACCCAAGACGTCTAAATATCTACACGCATCTGTTATTACTAATGATAACATTTGTGTATAAATATATTTCACGCGATAATTGTGTTGGTTGGATATTTTGTGCTTTCGACTGTAGGTACGCTCTTTAAAGGAGGAATTTCACCGCGGCGTACGCACTCGTTTGCTTCGTATCTAAATGTTTGTAGATACTCCTACAGACTCCTACAGCGGCAAACGCACGAAAAGACGTCAGTGACACACGCCTAGAACCATTATTAATCCACGTAGCCTCTGCTCACGTGCAGAGTGTGCGTGCGTAGCGTGCGCCTCAGAGATTTAGAATAGAATAGAATATTCCGGCTGGATGCAGTTAGACAGTCCTTGTCTACTTTATTTGTTTTTGATTAGCTTATAAGTGGGGTCCAGACTTGTATCGTTATCAAGCACGCGTATAGTAACCCTAAGTATCCCCTCATTTTGGCGCATTGGTGTCACTAGCAGTCTTGTAAAAAAAAACACGTCAAAATTAACTTAGCAGTGGTAAAGTAAGTCGTAAAATAGGTATCAAAACACGTCCATGTCACAATACGGGTTTAAGGTACGAGGTGAGGCACGGAACGCGTTTTTTACACGACTCTGCTAGTTTGCGCATTTGTAATGCGCCAAAATGAGAGTCCATACATACCTACGAATAGAATAAGCGTGCTCAATTCAGAATGTTTGCTCGTGATCGCAGCGGAGACGAATCAAGTCAGTGCCCGGTTTTAAGCCGTATCGTAATACTGCCTTCCTAAGCAAAAATGCAATATCTAAGTGAATTCAATAGCCAAAGCAGATTCAACTCTGTTCGGTTTGTAACTAGTGCAATTTCTACAGGTGCTTAGTCTGAGATATCGCCATTAAGTTTAGTGGGGCAGAACAGCGTATCGTATCATTAGGTATTCCGTATCGGTAACTAAACGTTTCTATAGTTTAGACGTCGCATAATCTTTCCCTGCGATCTAACTTTTCGAGTGAAAAATGACGATCACCGATACACATAGGTGCTAATTGACGGAGATACGATTCGCTGAAATGATACAAGTGTGGACCCGGCTGAAGAGAGTAATCCCAGTTTACGGGGAAGCCATTTGATCAAAACCGTTTGACCGACTAAAAAATGGGCTATACTATAACCCAACATCGGGGCTATAACCGAACAATTATTGATGCTGATGAAGATAATATGATGATTCAATGAGTCAATCGAAAAATATTATTAAGTAGTTGGGTACCTACCTACGTGGCCTCCTAACCATTCGAAAATAATGTTTTGCAAGTGCTGGTCAATGTTGGAAACTTAAACCTTATCAAACGTTGGACGCACAGCCCACAATTAGCACAACGCAACGTCATGCTTATTTTTGTATTTAGTCTTTAATCTGTGTTTAGTGTTTTCTTTCTGTCTTTTGCAAAATGTCAGTGCTATGCAAATTAAAGATTAGTCTTTTCAAACCTACCTAGTACCTAGGCTAGGTTCTGAAAAGAAACTGCTCTATTAATAGCGCGAAAAGGGCGCGAACCACCATCAATATTATTTTTTATTTCTATTTTGCATCCCAAGTCTAAAGTCCAAAGAGGCCGTATGCCATATTAAATCCTAGCGAAAGGTACAGAGTGATGTCAGTCATATGTCTCTGTCCCTTTCGTTACCTAGTACTTGTAAGTTTTAAGAATTTGTAATACAGCCTCCAGGGATTCACCTTTTTTAATAACACGCCGGCACGCGTATGTGTGCAGGCCCAACTGTCAAGTGGGTGGTTTCCGGCACGCAATATCTTTTTTTTTGCTTACTTTTTTTCCGCTACTTTTACAGAGTTTTAATTAATCTCACCTGTAATTATTAATTAATTAATGATTTATCACATATGTCTCATTCGTGTACAAGTTGGGGCACAAACGGGCCATGTCCTTTGGCAATCTTAATAAATAGGATAAAATATGTCTAAAAAGTACAGATTAGTGTTTTTGTAGTCATTAGGGGATTTCTTCTCTGAAATTATAATATTTCGAAAATACACCGTGGCTTTAATAACCCGAAAGATTTAAGATAACGATACTAGAGCCTAATTAAAGTATATAAAGTTATGTAACATATAGTCCAAAATCTCATAATTAAGGAGATATAAATTATTTAAAACCAATCAAAAGTTGTAAAATCTCCAGTCTAAAACACCCTAAAGGCGTAAGCATGACGTAGCCACCTACTTCTTTCACGCGAAGACGCACTAACCAGTATGTTAGCCAATTTCATAAAGAAGTTTGGTATCTATCTACAAAAAGGTTTTACTATCGAAAGTATTTTAATCATGATAAAAGGATATAACATGCAACTAAAATACAGTGTAGTGCATCAAGCTGAATAATTATTTCTTTATCTTACACACTTTAATCTCAAATAGCTTTTCTGTTTCTATTTTATTTTACAGATTATTTCAATCAAAACATCAATGATTTAAAACGTAGGTACAGGTTAGCATGATCGCTGTTACAACAAAGTCCCTTTCACTCTATGGTATGAGGTAAAAACATAATTTAAATGGTATGATTTCCTTCGAATATTATCATACTTAACAATTAATGGCTGTAATTGTCAGTCAAAGGAAAAGATACCTAAAACACAAAGTTTCAATAATAATGTAAGTGCACTTTAATTTTGTAGCACCTAATGATTCTCTTAAACATATCGATCTTGAAGAAGTTGCAGACACATAAATTTTACAGTAGGTACCTGGATACATAATTATGTGTGGTATTTTGTGGTGCCAATAAATAAAAATAATTTCAACACAAACATCGTGCTAGACGTGTGCTAGACATAACTTGACACTTGTCATGGAACACAAGTCACGGCATTCGCCGTTCGTCGTATGATTTCGGAGCGATTCGTGAATTGTCATGCTCGCTCACTGTTCTTCACTTGAGTTTCTCAACTAAAGACTTGTTCACAAAGAAGCGGGCAATTAATATGATTTAATTTGTACTGAGATAGTAATTTAATTAAAACACATAATTAGACCCATGTTGATATAACATTATTTAATCGTATTGTCGTCAAAAATACGTGGTTTAAATCTTTCGGGTTATTAACGGCTACGGTGTATATTGATAATTAATGAATGACGATAAAAACACGCCATAAGTGGTATGCTCAAGAAAGCAGGATAGGCTTCCCCAATAACAACAGGGAATTAAGGTGCGACCCCACCGCTGCTTAAAATACGGCTACGGTATGGAATCGCAGTGATACATCGTATCCGTACCGTTTATATCGCATGCCCCCCACACCGCTGCTCAAAATACGGTGTCGTTGCGTAAACAAAAGACGGGGTCATTGTAACAACATGGCACCGTTTTTGACGCACCGTTAAGCAGCGATGTGGAGGGCATGCGTCAAAAACGGTACGCATACGATGCGTCACTGCGATTCCGTACCGTCACCGTTTTTTAAGCATTGGTGTGGGCGTACCTTTACCGATTACGCTCAGAAACCGATTAATATCGAATAGCGGACTAAAATGACTTATGGGTTCATCTATGTAACAGGAGAGCCTCTGTACAGTCGGCCAAACATGTGGTCTACCATCCTAAGGATAAATATTGTTTGTAATACATAAAACAATAAAGTCGATAAGTTGAATTAATCACTTTGAAGAGTCACCTTTAGCGTCATTATCATTTTATAGGAAGTTGTGTCAACATTGAAAAGCCACTAATTTTGCCTACTTTATGTATGTGTTTGAAAGGGGAGCCTGCCGTTTGGCCGAAATATGTTTGCCAAATGTATCGCTTCCCAAACGTTTCATATGCCAATCCATTTTTTTCCTGTAAATATTTCAGTACCATTGAGTAGAACCCTATAGGTTAGGTTAGATTAGTTTTTATAAAATCCTGAAATATTTACGGTTACAGAAAACAAAGTAGGTTGGCAAATGAAACGTTTGGGAAACGATACATCAAACATATTTCGCCGAAACAAAGGTAGCCCGTTAGAAAGACTATGCTGACCTGCGAAACCAAATAGCAGCATCTCATTATTAGATTCCTGTAGTAATTACAACCACATTACTAATAGGAGATAATTTAATCTTCTTTGGCAATCGAATCTGAGATAATGTTTATTGGCTTAGCAGGGTTATACCTTTACGGGGTGTCCCAGAAACCGACGTCAACCCGCCTAGGTCTGAAAGAGCAGCTAAACAGCTATTGATTTAATCCCTATGTATGTTCAGCGATTTTAGCTAGTTTCGGAAATTCTGATCATTTTAATATTAATAACAATAACAATAACTAGGTATCCCAATGTTTGCTTTTCACTTCGTCTGGAAAAACAACTTTATGTAAAAATATTTTTAAAAAACGGGCAAATAAGTTTAAATACTTCGCTGATTTTTAATGATTCTAATTATGTAATATACCACTGAAAAACTTATGAAACAAAACATGAAATTAATGATTTTTCATGACATGGACATAAGGGAAAATTACAAAAATTAAGATTAAAATGATCAATATCTCCGAAAGTAGTAAAATCGCTGAACATACATAGGGGTTAAATTGATAGCTTTTTAGCTGCTCTATCAGCCCTAGGCGGGTTGACGTCGGTTTCTGGGAAACCCTGTATAAATTACTTGGCATCTCGCGGCGGAGGTATCAGTCGCATTGGCAGCAAAGAGTCCATACTTGGCTCCCGAGAAATAGCGATTCCAAGGAGGATGAACGCTCTCTTCTCTCGATCTGCCTCGCTCATTCGGTCGGGGACACGTTTCTGTTAATAAAATGTTAAAAATTATTTGAATTGAAAACGAAATTTCCCGAAGATTACAACTTGACACATCGATTTTTCACCCCCTTAAACCCCTATATTTCAAATTTAATCGAAAATGTTGAGCCGTTTCCGAGATTCAGATTATATATATATATATATATATATATATATATATATATATATATATCTATAAGAATTGCTCGTTTAAAGGTATTAGATCATTGTCTCATGGCTCTAAAGCAGTGTGTGAAAACGCCTTTGGGCACAAGTCCCCTGTTTTTTTATTAATACTAACTGGGAGACTCGACATTGAATAATAATATTAATTACTTAGTACTTAAGTCGTTATCTAAAATGTGTAAGGATCAGAAATATCACTACATTGTTTTGATATTTTGCAATGTGTTTGCAGTTGCACACAGTACATACATTAAAAAATATCAAAATGTGCGTTTATTATACAATATATACTATTGTAAGGTCTCTTCATTCTTACCTGTCTTATATAGTAAACAACTTTCTAACCTCAAAATGAACCTTTTTAGGCCAAAACGACTATTTTAAACAAAATTAAGCAATAACAGACAATACATTGGCCAAATGATGTCCAAAATGTTTATTCAGTTTACTTTATTTACGACAAAAGAGCTGTTTTAGCCGAAAAAGGTTCATTTTGAGGTTAGAAAGTTGTTTACTACATAAGACGAGTAAGGAAGGACAGACCTTAGGTACCTAAGAAATAAATATGATAACACCAGTACCTACTTTGTCAGTACCTTTACAAACAGACGGGCTATAACACATAAAAGGTTAATTCTTGCTGAGATAATTCTTATGAAAATGTAATGTTTATTAAGAACAAGACCTACGCTCCTGTGTTTGTACTTTGTTAGGGACTTAATGAAGTCTGTTTATTGGAGCATGAATAAAATATTACGGTTTCGCCTTGTAGGTGTTGCTTGGCAATGAATCAGGTTAACGAATTCTTCTTTTATTTAACAAGAAACATACTAATTTAACTATTATTATTATGCTTAGTTCTGATTGTGTTTTATTGTGATATACTTTATCCCCCTTACTAATAAACGTTGAGTAACGGTGGTATAGCTATACAATGTTTTGTCCTTATCTGTCAAATTCAAATGTCACAATGACAGATAAGGACAAAACATTGTATAGCTATACCACCGTTACTCAACGTTTATTAGTAACGGGGTAAATCTGTATTGAATATACCAACAGTTGTTTTTGATCGTACGAGTATACTAACACAACCAAATAACTGTTTTTAATAAACTTATGTTATCGTTGATGGAATCATGGCTATTCTTGTAATTAGGTAATAGGCTAATGTAGAATGATATATTTTAATCTGTATAGACCTAATATCATAGGTACTTACTACAAGTTACATTACGATCACGTGACTTTTCGTATCACGTCATCTACCAGTGACGCGATTGGTTTAAAAACGAAATTAATAGAAACGCTAGTTAGCGTAGTGCATCTTGGCTGGCCACCCTGTTTTTCTGTTACTCCAATTCAATATAATACTTAGATAATGTAGGCTTGTATCAAAGGCCCTGACCTGGTCGAGGAAAGCCCACGCGATGATATCATGCAGCTCTTGGAGGTACTTCTCCTTCCCTGGTAGGAGGTTGGGGGGGCGGCGCGATATCTGCTCCAGCGCGAACTCAGCTTGTTCTAAACACCTAAAGCCCAATTTACATTGGTCAAGGCCAGTGGACAGTAGACAAGTGACAGTGGACAGTACAGTAGTGTAAACCGTTCGGACAGTAGCGAGTCAAGTTGCCTTGCCAGTGGATCTGAATATAATCGCTTCCTATTTTTCCACTCCACTGTCCTTGGCACTGTAATTGCCACTGTCCTTGACCAATTTAAATCGGGCTTAACGGTCATTAATTGTATGAATATAAGAGCTTATGTGATAGGTTAAGTTTAAGTGTTAAGTTAAGTTAGGTTAGATTACTCTACTACCTAAAAAGTAGGGTAATGCTTTTCCAATGCATGTCTGTATCCATGTTTATTTGTGACCTCCTGCAGGGCAAACCACATTGATGGATTATAGCGGCAACAGAAATACATCATCTGTGAAAATTTCAACTGTCTAGCTATCACGGTTCATGAGATACAGCCTACATGTCGTCAATAATTATAATATTAGTTATTATGTACCTATATGTTTTTCATTGGGCCAAATTCACATTAAAAAGAAAAATACTTTATTTTCTCTTTAAGAGCACCCGCGACGTTAAGACGAATCTAACGACCCCTCACTTGTCGAAATCGGGCGATCCGTTCAGGCTTTACAAGGGAACAAAGAACCATACGTACATACATACATACATACAGCTAAAAACCGTATTTATTAAGAAAAAACAAAAATCCCGCCTGCTTAAAGCTATGATTTTAACTGTAAAGTCCAAAACAAGTCTTTTTTCCTGTAGGTAGGGTGACGGCACCAATGATGGACACTATTAGCTGACAGGCACCAGTAATGGACACTTCACTCTGAATTCAAATTTCATACGCTCCTAAATTGATTGTTGCAAAAAAAAAACCTTTATCTTCTGTAAAATAAGAATCAAGTGTCCATTATTTGTGCCTTGTCCATTACTGGTTCCATCACCCTAATCATAATCTCTTGTAAGAAATACCTACTTGTCGCCGAGTAATTATAAAAGACCCTTCAGTACCCTATCTACAAATTTAAAAAAACTTGTAAACTGTAATGGTACTTACTTGTTTATGTCGTGTTTTTCATACAAGGCGCGCGCGTTGTTGACGAGACGCTGCGCGTCCACAGAGTTCTGCGACTGCGCACGTGCGAGCCGCTTCTTGCGCGCATGTCGCAGGCGCGCGCGCGACGCCGCCTCCTGCGGACTCGCTGCGTACATGGGCCGCCGCTCGCGCAGTACGCACTATCGACACAGTTGACCTTTTGAACGCCTTACGTCGAAAGGAGCGACCCTACTGAGAGCATTTGCGTGTAATGAGCATTCGGCGCTCGAATATTCACGCGAATGCTCTCAGTGTGGACGCTCTTGAATACAAAACGTGTCACTCACACGCCAAACATGTTTGCTATGCTATGGAAATTACACCTTATTGTTACCAAACAAAGTCTCTTTTAATCTTGAACTTGTGACGGCTGCAGTCGTCGTGGCGTCAGTGGCACGACTTTCAGTTGTCGTTCAAAATGTTAATGAGCCCTCCACATATTAAGAAAGCACAGGTGAACACGTGTACCTATAATACTACCTAGTCAAGATGCATAACGCTAAGTTAGCAATTTTCGAGAATTTACGAACTGTATTGACGTAAATTGATGACAGATCGTGTCGACCTTCGTCGCTTAAGGCCGCATTTACACTTGCAAGTTATTGGTGTAAATTTTGAGGCGCAATTATGGGGAAGACTGAGTGGCAAATGGGTGAATACCAAAAAGTTGGACCAAAGCTAAGCGTAGTTAACTATACAAACAACAAAGGCGAAAAAAGTTCCGCTGTGCGACGAAAACTATCCTTACAATTGTATGGATAATTTTCGTGCCACAACCGAAAAGTTTTATAGAAAAATTTATTGCGTGCGTTAGCGTGCCCATCTTTTTGGACCTTACCCAAATATCTGCATCTCTGTCTTACACATAGCTTTGTTTCAAAACTTACAGCAATAACTTGCAAGTGTAACTACGGCCTTATGTATCAAACATTTGGATTCAATAGAAAACAGAAACGTTAGTAGCGTTTACATCTTGGCTAGGCCTACTGTTCATTACTCGTAATAGTAATTTTCGCATTTCTATGAGAGACGAGTGCCAATATATTACCTACTGTCAGTTTCTAGTGCCAGTGAGAGTGAGTGAGAAATACAAACCCGAATGACGTTTTAACAATGATTGCGCTGTAGGTGGTTATGCGATAGAGGGCGATGCAAGATGTAGAGGAAAATTGAACAGGGAGATGAGGGGGATGCAATTATACCGAACTCTGACTATCGCCTCAACATCGATCGGTCGGCGATCACTCGCGAGTGGGTAGAGTTTATAGCATGCTGACAACGGCCGATAAATTTTAGCTATTTGTCTTTGTCTATAAAGTTTAAATTACAACGTAACGTTAGAGATAAAGACGGTAGGAAACGGTGTATATTTGTTGGCATGTCAAAATAAAAATATCTCTCAAAATTAAATAGGTACAAATTTATTTAAGGATTATTTTTGCGATAACAATCGTTTAATTATAACTGTGACGTTTTCTATCCTTTAATACGCTGTCGCAACGTATACGCAGTGTTACGTCTACTGCGTCACGTTTTAACGCGTCTATGACGCAGACCCGTGCGGTCACGCCCAAAGAACGCGTACATTCACAACACGGGATTGTTGAGCCACTTGCCACCGTTAGTATTTTGGCCGAGTGATGTAAAGCGGGCTTAGTTGGTTATACTCGTATATCCAGTATGTATTACTCGGCTAAATTATGAAGGATAGCAAGTGGCTTAACATTCCTGTGTTGTGACTGTACTTAATTACTTTTCATTAGGGTTCCGTACCTAAAGGGAGTCCAATGGGATCCTATTAACCGGTTTTTTACGATTTTGATGCAGCTCAATTTCAGCACATTTAGCTTCGGAATGATCGATCCTTAAGTTTATAAGCGATTAAAAGCTACTTCTTTACTCGAATTTATACTAAGTATCGAAATAATCGGGCATTTCAATGACTGAAACTTTCAAAGAATTTAATGAAACTTTAGAATGCAAGTCAAGGCAAATATACATGCGACGCGAGCCGGCTGCGCCCAAAAAACAGCCAGTATTAAGCAGACTCAATTTCTTGTAACGGATGTCTTCCCGTGCCAAAATGTTTTTGATTTTGCATCTATTGAAATAGCTTGGCAGCTTGCCGTGGAATTAGCTGGGGGATGTTACTGTGCCAGAACTATTTGATAGACCAGGGTAATAAAGCATGGTATATATAATACAAGTATAGATTGTTTTGATTCAAGACTAGCTTCTGCCCGCGACTTTGTCCATTTAAGTTTGTGTATGTGTGTGTGTTTGTAAGTGTGAGTTTTGTGTGTGTCTGTAAGTGTGAGTGTGTGAGTGTGTGTGTGTGTGAGTATAATAGAAGTAAGTATAGGTAATCGAAGCCACTTTTAGGTTACGACTGACACTTTAGCCGTGAGGACATTAATTCATTAATAACATGCTTACGAAATACATGCTTTGAAGACGAAAACGGGTCAATAACTGAGAAGCTTTGGTTGTAGGTGTTACATATGCGGTTCACAGTGCTATTACGGGCATAATTTGTCCTAGAAGGCAAGCTGGCCATCATTTTAGGGTTCCTGGAGCGAAACTTTGAGGCATTCAGGTATAGCTCAGAAAGCAAATCCGAGTTGTCAAGTTTACCATTAATAATGTCATGAAACCAAATCAGATCTAGAAGAGTCCTACGTTCGCTAAGCTTAAGAAAGTGGTAATGTTTTAGTCGTTCATAATATGTCTTATTAAAAATACGCGATTTATAATCAAGAAATTTTAGAAATTTTTGTTGTATGCGCTCTATTTTATCGTTATAAATAAGATATTGTGGTGACCAGATACAGCTGCTATATTCTAGTGTGCTACGAACTAAAGCATAGTATAAAGATTTAATGCAACCCATATCTGTAAACTGTTTGCTGTTACGAATAACAAAACCTAAATTCCTTAATGACTTATTAGTAATAAGATCGATATGTTCACTGAACGTCAGTTTGCTATCAAGAAGGATACCTAAATCCCTTATAGTAGTGGTTCTTTCCAGAAGTCCACCATTTATATTATATGAGTAGTTAATGGGTTTCCTTTTTCTAGTAAATGATATAACGTTACACTTATTAACGTTAACAGATATATTGTTATTTTTGTAGTAAATAGCTAGGTTATTTAGGTCACTTTGTAATCGATTACAGTCTTCGAGGTTTTTGATTCTATAATAAATTTTCGTATCATCAGCATAGAGTAGAAAAGATGATATTTTGAAACACGTGTAAATATCGTATAGATACGCATTATAGAGAAGGGGGCCCAGATGAGAGCCCTGAGGCACCCCTGATGTGATATTAATAAAACTTGATCTATAACCACCTACAATCACTGCCTGCGAACGGTTTTCCAGATAAGACTTGATCCAGCGTAGAAGATCCCCATGTATTCCCAGGTGTTCAAGCTTATGGAGCAGGATGATGTGATCAACACGATCAAAAGCCTTTTCAAAATCAGTGTAGATCACATCAACCTGCCCACCGCTATCCATATTCTTAAGGGTGTATTGTATAAACTGTGCAAGATTACTTGTTGCTGATAATGCATAAATTATGTGTGCAATTACATACATAACTTGATATACACCCATATTATCATAAGTTTTCTACAAAATGTGAGAAACCTGTGGTTGCCGTATCTTAATATTCTTAATGTACCTGTAACTGAATGCTTACCGCTTACTTGGTGACCGATACTTTAATGTCATGCAGTACTTTAATATTAACATTAAAATACAACCACAGATACAGGTTTCTTAATATAGGCCATTTGCTTATCGTTTCTGAACATATAGGGAAGTTACGATATGGATGTAGATAAAAGACATTAAATACTTTTCATCTCACAAATTTTAAAATATCCCAATCTATTTTACCATAAATAAAGATTGTTGTTTGTAACAAACCTACGTTAATAAGGTTTGTGTGAAGTACCTATTCGGCCCTTTTAACACTGAAGAAAACGTTCTCGTAAATGTAGGTAATGCGGTAAAAGTGAATAGCGTCATTATCTCTAATGAACTGTCTCTTGGCACTCGGTCGTAATTTTTTCCACGCCACTAAAGTAATAGTGTAGCCACTGACTTGGAAAAAGTAAATGGGATCAAATTATTTATTTCATCTCGCCGTATTCTATCTTTTGTTTTCGCTAAGAATTAACGTCTCGGTCATTGTAGAAGTCAGTGGCTCTATTCTACTTGTTAAAACCATATTGCTTTTGTCATTTTATCGTATTGTCAACGTTATGATAGCTCTTATTTACTTGACAATAATGGCGGCCAAGTTAAAAACAATACCTTAACATGTCAAAAGCAATATGTTTTCACCGTGTGGAATGGAACCCCATCCATTTGTGCATAAATATTGTCAAAGAAGATTAATCATACGTTTTGTGTAGCTGAGGTATTGACTGCACTAGCGAAATGTTGACCCTACTTAATCCATACTAATTTTTTTCTGTCAACCTTCCTTTTGACGTACGTTTAACCAACACAATCTTGCAATTAAAAAAATATTATTTACGATCAATATTAATGTATTTGTTTGTAAACAAATTCAAGAAAACGCGGCGTTACAACTATAGTAAAATTTTTGGAATATGGGATTTTAGGTAAAAAAAATCGATCTGTCTGTTAACTTCGGGAAAACTCGGTTTTGACTCGAGCGGCGTTCGGTTTGCCAGGCACATTTTTATTTAAATATTAACAAAATTAAACTTAAATTTTGAAATCATATTTATAATGAGGAGGTCCTGTTCTAGGTGATCTCAACTGACGCCGCGCGAACCACGCGCCGACATACGCATCTTATGGTCTAAGATCCGAATAGGTGAAGATTTGGATCGGGCTGTTTATTCGATGAAAAGTATTTTATCTCAAATTGAATACGCTAAATAATATGTGGCGCATAGGTAGGCTGAAAAAATTTAGTCCAGTACTTATATCATTAAAAAAATAATTAAAAATGAACTTTTTTTTAATATTGCAAATGTTTGTTTAATAGACAAATTACATACTAATCGAAAGTATAAAGTCTATAGAAACTAACGTTTGCATATTCTATAGGCTTCATACTTTCGATTGGTACGTAATTTGTCACTAAACAAGCTATTGTATGTTTTTAAAACAAAGTTAATTTTTAAATATTTAATTAATTATATATTGGACTGAAATTTTTCAGCCTACCTATTCGCCACATATTATTTAGCGTATTAAATTTGATATAAAATACTTTTCATCGAATAAACAGCCCGGTCCAAATCTTCTCCTATTCGGATCTCCTACTATTAACTTCAGTCATCTACAAAGAGATCCACTTTTTCACCCCATTTACATTGTAAAAGTGGATACATCTCTTTGAAATCAACGTACGAGTTTGTGTAGCATCGCCTCATGTAAACTTAACTAATTTGAATCAGGCTCAGAATTTGAGAGGCCGCAACGGAACTGTCAAAGTGACGTTGTAAGTTAATTCTTAAGAAGTATTTTACAATTTGAATCATTTCTTCACTTCATAAATTGGTTGACTGTATTTACTGGGTATATTTACCGGACCGCGAGTAGATACGTGCTACGCAAAACGATTAGTGCTTCGATTTATAATCACCGGTGTATGATAAAACTTTTCTATAGCGGCGTTTACACGTAAAGTTCGAACCGCGGGTAATGCCACGCGCCATTCCAATCTTTGTTTGTGCGGTCCGAACTTTACGTGTGCATGGCCGCTAATAACTTTGTGTTTGCTGTCATTCCATGTAGTTGTACGTAAGTAATAGGCTATTTGACAAAAATTAATATGCTGCTGTCGATTCAGATCTTTGTAAGAAAATGCAAATTTGAATGGATATGTAGGACCAACTGCAATCCAAGCACTGCAAAAGTCAAATTGGAGTCAAAGTCCAACATTTCTACTGAGCGTTAAAAACAACCCATACAAATTGATACTGAACTATGATATCACAAATCGGTAAACACTTTACCTACTAAATGTATGGTAAAAACAAGTAATATGTTATTTTAGTCGTGGAAAACTGCGATTAAGTACAATTTATTTTTAATTAAAAGATCCGATAATAATACCACTCTCTGATAATACCACAGAATTTTCTATCGGATGAAAAAGTCTTAAATCATTGTGATAATTTTTATCTGTTTTCTCTTTGTTATTATTATAGTAACTTATAGTAACTTATTATAACTTATTATAGTAACGATCAACATGATTCAACATCCCCATTAACGACCGTCAAGGACCGTCAAGGATCTCGGTGTTATCTTTGATTCCAGACTTACGTTTCATGATCATATTAGGAATGTAGCCGCTGAATGCTTTAAAAAGTTGGGTTTTATAACAAGAAATGCACGCGATTTTCGTGATCAAAGAGCCATTAAATTGCTTTACACATCTCTTATAAGAAGTAGACTCGAAGCGGCATCGATCATATGGAACCCCTATGAACGTACTTACTCCTTACTCATAGAAAAAGTTCAGAAAACTTTATTAAGGTTTTTGTATAAAAGAATTTACGGTTATTACCCTTTTTTATACCCCATCAAGTTTTTGCTAGGTACACTTGGCTTTCATTCCCTGGAAGTGAGGCGAAATAACAACCTACTGATTGCGGCCTGCAGCGTACTGCGCGGTGATACGGATTGTTCCGAGCTGGTGGCGCAGTTTGTTAGGTTGGCCGTTCCTGTTGTGCCTAAGAATTTTCTTAGAGCGCGGACTCCCAATCTCCTAGCACCTCCTAGAGCACGCACCGTGTCCCACAAAAAATCCCCGACCACGCGAGCACTGACGCTGCTTAACTCACTTCTGTCATTAGCACCTGAGTGCCATTTGTTTGCGAATCGATGGCGAAGTGTATGTCGTGAGTGCCTGAGGTATTGCGAGGCGATGGATGGCAGTGGCATTTGTTTTTGAAAGTCTGTGTATTAATTTTTTTGTATTTGTTTTTTCTCTAAGCTAGTTTTACTGAATTGTACAGCGTCTTGGTGTTAACTGTAAGGCTGTAAAATATTGTTTGAAAATAAATAAATTAATTAACATTTAAAATAAATATCTTATCTTGTCATATCTTATTGAATCGTTTTAGGAAGTACAAACGAAGTTCAACTTTATGGCTTAAAAAAAATCTGTAATAGGGATCCACAGTTTAACATGATATCTTCATTTTATAGTTCTATAATAATCATTTGGCATACTCATCATTTTGCATAATCATCATTTGGCATAATCATCTTTTGTATGCTAAAAGTTACACTTTTATCCGGCCTGCTAGTATTTATGTCTACCCCACAGATTAGGATTCTTTAACTCACTGGTAATTACTCCATACCCCTACCTAGCTCCACACACAACTAGTTTTGCATATTGACTACACTGGATGCCTGTCGACGCACTGCCTATCCAATTACCTGCCGTAATTACAGATTGATCGATCGATGAAAGTGAGTTGTGTCGCGTTAATGGGCAGTCCATAGTTGAATAACTAGGTTCGATTCCCAGTTCTGACGGTATAGTATCGCTGAGACCCACACAGAGAGAGGAGTTGTATTGAAGTTGTTAATAAATGAATCACTGTTTATAAATTATGTGTTTAATACTTTTCTAATAATAATATTACAGGAAGATAAGTAAGTAAAAATAAAATAATCATTTTAAAGAAGCACCAAGACACGAGATCCCGTGTCTGGTTCTATTGAAATTTTCTAGAGAATGAGCTTTAGAATCGATATCCGAATAGATCATAAACAATTTTGAATTTGGAAAGATTTAGATCGAAATTTAAGAGTGGCCAGGAACGCAAACAAAGGAGGTTGTAACCACCTCGTAACATAGTAAAGGTAAATTGGTTTTAGCACGTATATAAGTTCGAGTCTTACGTGTTTCTTTCATTGACTGTGTATGTGAAGTGTAACAAGTTTAGAGTGAAATTTTTAGATGACCCACTTATCTAGGGCAGATATTTTATTCATTTTAAGCGCATTTACCTATCCCATTATAGCATCGTTAGTTATTATTTTGTACGAGTATACAAGTAAAAAAATAATAACTAATGGAAAGCAAGATTTAAAAAAACCCGATTTCATTTTTTGATATTGTCGTCAACATAATGTTGTTTTTTTAATGTCATTATTAAACATCGGTTTCAACGTTCAACTTTCATGGCAGAGTACGATGTGCAGAAAAATAAATACAAACGAATACATTTAGTATTTTTAATCTTTATTTTTTATAAACAAAAAAAAAGACGCTAAAAATGTATTACGGGTTTTATTAAATTACTAATATTAGTTCCATGGATTTTGCTGTCAACGTCTGGTATAAATGTTATAATATATCCATTTTAAATGACTAAATGAATGTTCCACACTGACTAATATTTATTTTGTGTGACAATTAAATTGACATTCGTTAACTTTTGGCATATATTATTTTTCGAATGTAGGTTCTATGACATTATTTAGAATATACCTAAACTTTAAGCATAAGTCCGGTATAAATATTATGTACAGTTAGCTGCAGCATAGTAATATTAAAAAATGACGCAGGAAATAAATAAATAAATGATTCATCAAATATTCGAATGTATTTCTTTTTTTGCAACCCTTACCGGGTGCCATGAAAGTTGAACGTTGATACCGATGTTTAGTCATTATTCTTTTTATCCACATAACTTTGATTACAATATTATAGCCTATGTCACTCCCATAACCAAGACGACACCTCACTCTTTAAAATCGGTCAAGCCGTTTAGGCTTCAGGAGGTCACAATGAAACTGACATACCCACATACATACAATCATACATAAATAAGCGCGAAAAACATTACCCTCCTTCTGGGTCAGTCGTGTAAAAAAAAGACATTCGCAGCTTTAACATTCACATATAATATTTTCTATACCTATACGAATATTAGTAGTATAAGCCACAGGGATTATGACCAGGGACCGGAATTCTTCATAGCAAAAATCAAACTGTCATAGGGTTTGACAAAAGTGTTTTATCGACTATCGATAAATAAATGTCACTTAATGAGTCATTAACATGACATCGGTAGATGTAGATCGATCATTTCCCGCTCATAAATGGATCTTCAATAAATTAAGAAACCGATTTACTCCGAAAAACCAGGAACAAGAGACCATAGTCCATTCATTTTATAACATGGATACGCACTTAACTCAAGACAGTGACGAGGACCTCGAACACTTAATTCCAGTCACCAATAATTGAAGGCATTTTAAATATAATATATACACACTCTTTTGAGTAGGTTGTGTAACTGGCAATTAAGTGTACAAATGTGAAAAATAATAATTGGAACCAAATATATTACGATTGGTTGACGTATCCAGAAGTCTCGTTTACATTTAAAAAATGGGTGGAAATCATTTTAGTAACACGGCACGGAAATTACTTATGATAATCAAGCGACGTAAATGACATATGTGATGTGGGCACGATTTATTTTAATATGGAGATGCAGGTTGCTTATCAAAGAGGTCAAATGTTACAGAATAATCATATAAGTCGATATGCGAGAATATTCCGTAACATCGAACAGTTTGATTTTTGCTATGAAGAATTCCGGTCCTTGGATAATAATAGAATTGTATTGTATATATATTATAGCTGTTTATATGACGCGCTTAAGAGCTTAAGCGATCAGTTCGATGGATTGCCATGACTACTTGTAGTAGCTACTCGTTTATCTTAATGTCAATAAAAAGACGTCCACTCATGGACACGGCCGATGGGCTAAACGGCTAGTTAACTATATACGAGTAATAATGGGAAATTTATGGTCCACCTGCGATTCGAAAAAAATATATAAAATACATATTTTAAAAGTAACATGTCAACCACCATAAAAACGAGAGTCATGAACTCCAGCCTCTTACCATGTTTGACATACGGTTGCCAGACATGGAAATTTACAGCTAGAGTAAAAAATAAAATCAACACCTGTCAACGCGGAATAGAGCGGAGTATGCTCAACATAAAGAAAATTGATAAAATACGACACACGAAAATAAGGGCAATAACGAAAGCAACCAACGCCTTGAGCTATGCACAAAAATTAAAGTGGAAGTGGGCAGGTCACGTAGCGAGACTAAAAGACCAGCGATGGACCAAAAAAGTCACACTATGGATAGGACCGCAAGGGAAAAGAGGCAGAGGGAGACCTCTGACACGATGGGAAGACGATATCATAAGATCAGCCGGCCCAAACTGGACCCTAACAGCACAAGACAGAGACAGATGGACATCTTTGGAGGAGGCCTTCACCCGCTCGGGGGTTCTTGAATAAACTCTATTACTAACACACAAAAAATAAAAAATAATAATTTACTAACCACTATAAATAAGTACCATAAATAAGATCATACAACACTTAATAAAGTTAAAAAACAATATAAGTTAAATTGCATTACTAGCAACTATATTTTTTTGTAAATTTCAGGAAATAAAGGCTTTTTTATTTATTTATTATACATAATATGTAGGAATGCGTGAAACGGAGTGGCAGATGGCTTATGTTATGATAGTGAAACAGAAATAGTAAGATAGGCGTCTGAACGAGGGTGAAAGAGATGCATGTTTTTTTTTGCCAAAATGGCGATTCGAGCGCTCTACACTGTAAAGGACGCTGCGTTTGCTAAATTATTATTGCTATTTAAAATTAACGATTTTACGAAGAGTTCTCCGTTCCCAAATATATATATTATTTTAATATTTTTTCCCTTCTTTGTAGGGTGACGGAACCATTAATGGACAAAAACCAAATTATGGACAATTGATTTTACTTTACAGAAGATAAGGGTTATTCATTTGGTTTGCAACAATCAATTTACGACCGTATGAAATTTGAATTAAGACTTAAGTGTCCATTACTGGTGCATGTCAGCTAAAAGTGTCTAACACTGGAGCCATCATCCTAGTAGTTCATGTTTTGTGATATATTACTTAATCTAATTACGAGTACAAGAGCGTTGAAGATATTCTGGGGTCTTATTCTTATGTCTCCACACGGATTGTTATCATATTGTTTTAAACTCCCATTTCAGTACGCTTAAATAAGAACAAAGGATAGTTGACGATACGACAGCAAGAGGTGTAAAGTAAAAGGAAGTAAAATAAATATGAAATAAAGGTTGGCTCAAAGTGAAACAATGAAAAGTGAGCTTTAATTTGTGTTCTTTAAATTAGTCGCCTGTAGGGTGATGGAAGCAATAATGAGCAGGACCAATGATGGAGACTTGATTCTTATGTTACAGTAGATAAGGGTTATTCATTTGTTTTGAAACAATCAAATTATAACCTTATGATCTTTGAATTAAGACCTAAGTGTCCATTCAGCTCAAAGTGTCCAACATTGGTGCCGTCACCCTACCATTTTTTTGCCCAATAATAACAAAAGTTACTCACAAATAATTCTGACGATTAAAGAATCCGACTACAACATGGATTTAATAATTAAACTTTACCTGTCGATTCTCCAAGTCTGCCAGAGCACTATTAGCCAGTTCTTGTAGCTTGTCTGATCCCTTCTTGTTGGCAGACACCAAGCGCTCATCTTTGCAGAGCTTCACCAGGAAGTACTTGTCGTGAGCCATCCGTTGCAGGTACTTCGACGCCATAAGACGAGCCATATGTATGTTTTTTTGTTTCTCTACGCGTGATATGTCTTGAACCTACGAGAAAATAGTATTTCGTTTAATGAGGGTTACACTAAACTATAAATACTGTTGTGAGCTATTAAAGATACAAAAACTACATAATTATAAGATAGTTACGGTATTTTCTACTTCAGGGGCTCTATTCTATCCGGTAAACCAATATTGCTTTTGAATGTTATCGTATTATCAACGTTATGATAAATAGCTCTTCATGACACAACCTGCTAGCACTTCTGAATAGAACAAGTCATCTAATACTAGCTTCTGCCCGTGACTTCGTCTGCGTAGAATTAATATTTCGGGCACTAAAATATCGTACTTACAGAGTAGTTAAACACCCCATAAGGGATGATTTCCGCCATAAAACCTAACCTATGTGACAGAGTTACATGCAAAGTTTAATGGTTTTATCTTCGACAACGTCGTCCTTCCATATAAATTTCATTCACTATTTCAACCCCCTCAAGCCTTTTTTCGCCACAAAAGTTAACCTGGAAAAATGTACAGCTACCGCGGGACAGTTGAAAACGAGTTTTTACACGAACGAAGTCGTGGGCAGAAGCTACTTAGTTTATAATAATCAGTGATCGGAATAGGTAGAGCTAATTTGCCTAAACTTGACGCATATTCATTCATGCGTGAGAGAGATGGGAATACATTATTGAATGAACATGCATCAAGTTTAGGCAAATTAGCTCACCTATTTCCGATCACTGATAATAATAGTAAGGATGAATGTGTGTTAGTAGCAATGTTTTGTTTTTAATTATTATAGGAAATAATTTTAGTTAGCTGTATGATATTTAAGCAATAAATTTGGTGAGGGATTGACTATAAGTATACTTTATTTTCCACTAATAAACTGATGTCTCAATTGGACAATGTCCCAAAACTATTTTCTCCATTTTCACCGCAGTTTTGATACAAGTTCAACCAGGTCAGGTCTTTTTTTAGTTTTTATTTATTACGATAATGATGCTGTGTAATTGACCACTTGCAATTTGGGATAATCGCAATATGGACGAACTGCGTAATGGACGAACTGCGACATGGATAAACTCCGATATGGACAAACTGCGTAATGGACGAACGTCGTTATGGCCGAACTGCTATATGGACGAACTACGTTATGGACGAACTGCGTAGTGAATTAAAAAATACCTGATGGACGAACTGCGATATGGACGAACTGCGTAATGGATTAAAAAATACCTGATGGACGAACTGCGATATGGACGAACTGCGTATTAGACCAACGGCTAACAAATCGATGTTTGTAATTCTGTAGCTCTACCTACCCCACTCTGGGAACAAAGGCGTGAGATTATGTATGTATGTATGTACTTGACAGTAATGGCGGCCGAGTTAAAAACAATACGATAACATGTAATGTCAAAAGCGGCGAAATATGTTTGCCAAATTGTATCATTTCCCATCAGTTTCATTTACCAACCCGCTTTGTTTTCTGTTACCGAAAATATTTCAGGATTTTATAAAAACTAACCTAACCTAACCTATAGGGTTCTGCGGTACGCGATGGTACTGAAATAAATCCTGAAATATTAAACAGGAAAAAAAATGGGTCGGCAAATGAAACGGTTGGGAAACGACACATTTTGGCAACCATATTTTGGCCAAACGGCAGGCTCCCGTTAAAAGCAATATGGTTTTGCCGAGTAGAATACAGTCTCAGGTATGGTTTATATTCGTGCTTTCTCTATTTTGTATTGGTGGATTGACAAATAATACACAAACAATCATTTATAAATGATCCTTCAGAATACGATCCTTCTTTTTGGGCAGGCGTGTAACAAAGTTAACACAATTTATCGCCTACGCGTCGCCAGCGGGAGAAGTTCCCGTAGCAGATTATCGCTACAAAACGTAAAAAGCTGCTACGGGCTGCTACGAGTAAGGCAGGTAGCACACGGCGACTTTTTGTACCGATATAGTCGCGCGTTCGGTATCGCTGACACTTTCACAATTAGATAGCAAAATTGACAGCTACAAAAAGCCACCGTGTGCTACCTCCCTAATGCTCGTAACGTTTCTGGCGGTGACTCGTTTCTCTTGCCGCCGTACTCAGAGACATTTCAAAGATAATTCACTAGTTCCTTTTTACACTATTAGGAACGACTTAGCGCTTGTTTACGGAGACGCGGGGCGCTGCGCGGCGCGTCGGGCGTTTTTTCTACTTACAGACAGGCGGCGCGTACAGCGGCCCGCTTCACCACACGCGCAAGCACAAACATATGGATATGTACGATGTTGTTTATGAAGATGCGGGGCGTGACGCGGCGCGTGATGCGGGGCGTAAAGTAGCTGTGTCGCGGGCGCAGTGGCCGGTACCGCCGTTATTGACACGTGGGACGCTGCGCGCAACGCGGCGATGCCATCCGCGAGCTCCGCCGCAAGTAACGCTGTATTTGTAACCAACGCATGTAAAATCGACTCTCCATAAACCCTTTCATACAACACCATTTGTTTGAATTTATCATTAACTGACTCTCTCAAACGTTTCCTTTAATAACTTATTCTTGTTATTTTCCTTATAGAAGATACAATTGTTTTCAATTTCTTATATTGACTTCGTTTCGTTTGGAGCCAAAATGTGTGCAAAATAGCCGGTCATTTATTCTAATATAAAAAAGTAGAATTAGTAGCAAAACAAATGCTAGGCCCCTACTATGAAAATCGAAGTTCGAAGTAACGTAAGTTTCATCTCTTTTTGCCGATTAACATTAATTAACCCAGGAAGACGATTGAACTCTTTATTTTAGTGTTTATAGTAGTTATCCAGAGCAGGGCTCAGAAACCTGGTTAATTATTTTTATCAGATCGTCAGAAACGCCATACATTACAAAAAATATTATTAGCATTTTCATTTCAATTCCGCAACAGAATCGATATTATTTAGGTTTTGATCAAAAAGCTAAATAAAACTGTTCCTGCTCAAATTACCGGTGAATTTCGCTTTCTAATTTGTTCACATCCCCCACCACCATCACCCTTTTCTCGTCTTTCCTACCTTAATACCTAGCTCTTTTTTACCCCCGATGCAAAAAGAGGAGTGTTAAAAAATTTGACGTCTAACTATGTGTGTGTGTCTGTCTATTTATCTGTCTGTAGCACCGTAGCTCATAAACGGGTGAACCGATTTGCATGCATTTTTTTTATTTGAGAGCAGGTTTTCTAGCTTTAATTTTAGCTAGGTTTCTTGAAAATCGGTTAAGCCGTTTAAGACTTATCAGCTCTCAAAGAAGGGTCACCATTGTATCGGGATTTTTATCTTTTTAATCGTTATCACTTGCTCAGCTTGAATTCACGAAGCCCTTATCATTTTAAATTCCATATACCTGAAGAGTGGGCAACTGTAGCATGCGGCTACGGTGCGGGATCACGATGGGAGTAAGTTCGTCTCTGGACTCCATCTCCAGCTTGTCCAACCGCTGAAGGGTCATGGCGGCAGTTAGCACTTTTCCTGCACTGAATCCAGTACAATCTCGGACCTATAAAAAATATACTCGTGTAATTTCAAAAACGCTTTGTAATTTGTATTACATGTGTTATAATATACGTATTGTTAAAAAATATTAGACTTAATGCATGACACTTGACATTTTACTGGTTTAATTTTAGGGTATTAGCTTTAATGTGACTTTAATATACAAACACATTTGCATGTGTAGCCGGCGAGAGCGCTGAACAAATTTTATTACATAGTCGAGTATTGTAACCGCTTCTCAAGTGTATTTTTAAAATAAAAGGATTTGTCAGCTGTCTAGGGTTGAAATTTTGAAGTCACCTTTGCCCAGCCCAAATTACGTCGTTAGCCCAAACTAGAAATACAAAGAATGAATACGTATAAGTAGATAAAATATTGTATAGTATGATTCCATTCAATCAAATATATTCATGACTACGTTCACGTAAGTATAATTTGTTTGTCGGTGTTCCTTAGAAAAACTAAAATTTATTTTTCTATTTAAATATTAGTCTGCTTGATTAATTTTACCGTCAGATAACGAGGTGTCGATTTATAGCCAAAATAATAAAAATAAGATTGGCAAAACATTTTTTTTTACAAAAAGCAATATTTTAAAATAACATTATTTTAAAAAGTGTTATTTAATTATCGCAAATAGCAAATAATTAATTCAAGTTAAAAGACATAATATACGAGTAACATTATACGCAAATGTCAAATCATAACCCGATGTAACCAAACCTATACGCGGTTTGAATATCGGGCACTGGTGTAAGTTAGCACACGCCTATTTGTATAATTTTAATCCATTTTAATAATCTCTGGCCTTGGGTGATAAAAGGAAAGTATCTGAGAGCAGACGGTTTATTAAGCATTACGTACAATGTTAATTCTGAACCGTCCCGGCTCAGCAAAGTCTTCGGACCTCAAGCTCTAATAAATTTAATTGCTGATTCTCAGATTACGGCGATAGGTAGCGACAAGTTATTTAGAGTTCCACAACGATCTGCCGGGAGGATCGATCACCTAGAAAGTCCTTGCACATACACATGAATTAATGCCACCAAAAACAGCAAACAATTTTTTTATGTCAAGCTTTTTCGTTGCCAACTTTGCCTTACTGTTAACTAACTCACTATTAAGAGGATTGTGAAGCTGAAAATTTCCATGGAAAATGCGATAACGTCTGGAATCAAGTCCGATTTTTACGAGTTTTGAATATATTTTAATAATTATCTTGTTTGGCTCGTATGAAATGGTTATTCGCAACAACCACAACGTTGTGAAAGCAATTTTTTTTTTTATTTACTATAAATCTGCCAATTTTCAGCTTATTTTTTAACGACAAGTGATCAAAAATTGGACAGCAAAATTTCCACCGGAGTGTCAGGTGAACGAAACAAGTTTAAAAATAGTTTGTACAAATGTGTATCCCAGCCCAATCAAAACGTGTTGCCGAATCGCTACATTCGTTTTAATCAAAGCTCCTAGCTTCACAAACGAATGAAACCCGATATTGAGGTTTCCTAAATGAGTAACGTGTAAATTCTCGTGAATATTGCTTTAGTATTAATTGTTATTATTTACCAAGCAGCTATTTTCATTCACGGCAGCTCCGTATTTCTTTATTTCAATGGGGTAAGGGATCAAAGTGTATATCTTTATTGTCTGTCATCATAAAAAACTAGAACAGAAATCAGATTCTGATTTGACCAATACGTTTTGTAATGACTTATACGTCTTGTAACAGTAATTGACAATATAAGAATTACCAGATTGTTAAAACTGTAACAATTTAAAAGTCATAAGCGTAATTTTTCTTTAGCTAGGTACGATGAGTATAATAATATGCCGTTTATTCGGTACAACTCAAGATTAATTTAAAGATCTAGGTAGTTAGTAAAGCTTATTCGTTGTGTTAAAACTATTTTTTATGCTTTTATCGCGTTTGGTACGTATCATAGATTTTAATCCCGATATTTCGTTGCATTTCCATGTCTCTTCGGCACGGCATGATTCAGATGTTATAAGTCTATAAAAGTCAAATCATTTAGAAATTATTACTCTATGTTACAGTGCACGATTTTGTAGAATTCGGTTTGTGGCGACCGTTACAAATATAACGCCTAGCAACATAGGCTGGCAATCAGAGAGTTCGTAGAAGTTGTAATAAAGTTACAATGACAACAAACGTGAACTCGCGAAAGACCCGAGGGAGCAAGTCCCGGAGTTTACGCTTCGCATTTAAAAAGTAATATTTTCACCTTGGACTTTTTTTCACCCTTTTTGTGATCGTCTTGGGATATAAACGGGATTCACTTAAACATTGAGGTTTTATTGTAACAAATAGAAATGAGTATAATAGTTTGTGGGTTAAAAAGGGAGTCTTAATGTTGGTTGGTTTAAAAATATAGGTAATATTTATTCAAATGCCCAAAATTTGCATATTCCTTATTTAAATAGGCTGGAGCCAAAAGTTACCAAGGGAATTAAAACACCAATTTTGTACGGCCCTGAAGCCTTATAAATGTATAAATTAAATTATTTAATTAATACTGTTTAGCTTTACGTTAACAGATATTGAAACGATTATTATAAAATATTATCCTCTAGTGTGTGTGTTAGGCCTTTATAGTTAAATTGACTTTGATGAAATTTACTTATCCCAGAGTTAAAACGACAATTTGGAAGAATCAGATCAATATTTTCTATGATCTCTTTTACAGCGCTTCCAGTAATAGTATGGCGCCAAAGGCACGAGCCATTTTTGCATAAAACGTAATAGCATGAGTAAAAAGAAGCTTGAAAGTTAGGTTGTAAATAGCTGAATACGATGATTTTATAAAATTTATATTACCTAAGCTTCACTGGTTCAAGTATCAGTAATATAATTGTACAAATTAATTTTGACCTTTACGAAATAAATTGCATACGCATGGTATGTAACGATTGGAATACATTATTATTTAGTGTTATAAAGCTGCGCTTCTATTCTACCGGCTTAACCCATAATGCCTTTGTTATGTTTTAGTTAGAGTTAGGTCTTTTGGTGGCAAATCGTGGTTCTAGAATCCATGGAGTCGCTATTTCCTATTTATTATAATACATACCAATTTTATTTAGACCTTCAGTATTTTTATTTGAATATTTCAAATTCATTTATTAATTAAACCGCTAAACCAATTTAAATGAATTTTGGTATGGAGAATATCTCTGCTGTGAAAGCGTTACAAATAAGCAAATTTTGGACCCGATTCTACGTGCACATCGCTTCAATAGCCTAAAACTAAATTGTCTAATTTTTAGACTCAGTTTAGACGGCAGATTTAACAAGTGCTATTCCAGCATGTCAATACAATATTAAATAGGACCGCCTAAAATAAGAAGCGTCAGATTCAAATTAGCGCTGTCATTTGATTATGACAGCTGCTCGTAGAATAGCAGTGTTTTAGCGACACCTAAATAAAATTAGGAAGTTTAGAGGCCACTGTAGAATCGGGTCCATTAGTAGGTATGGAATAACCGAACTAAAAATGTATTTAGTTCATTTTGAAATATGACCATACTGAAGGTCAAAATCAAAGTGTCATGTTTTATAATAATTACGTAATAGCGAATCCATGGATTCTAGAACCACGATGCCACCCAAATCCTAACCCTAGAATAGTATTGTCAACGTTACGGTAACGATAACATGTCAAAGGAAATATGGTTTTACCCCAATGATATATTATAGTAAAAAGAGGTAGATATGTTATACGCACTTTGATAGTGGCACCCTAAAATCAAGCCAATTGGTACACCTTTACTTAGTCTTACGCCGTCAACGGAACCGTGAACTATTCTGCAGAGCGACATACACTCGTCTCTGTTTCGCTCCCGGAAATTAGTGTGTAATTACAATATTTACTGATCATCATCATCATCATGTCAGCCAAAAGACGTCCACTGCTGGACATAGGCCTCCCCCAAGGCTCTCCACTCAGACCGGTCTTGTGTTTTTCGCATCCACCGCGTTCCCGCGATCTTTACAAGGTACTTACTGATTATGTGTGCGTAAACCGGGCCATTTTTACACGCGGAATACCGTATAGGCAACATATCTACCTCTTTTTATATTATATCATTGTTTTACCAAGTGAAATAGAGGCCCTGACCATTAGTAGCTAAGCTGCAAATTATCAGCCTATCGGTAACATGAAAAAGGTACCGTTTCTTCAGCAATTCCCGCGATGTCGGCGAAGTCCGGTGGAATCTTCCTGAGGTACCTCCCGCGGTGAGCGAGCACGAGCGAGCGCTCGAACGAGCATTTCTCGTATTCTGTCTTAGCGCATATCTGCAGCGCCGTCAGGTTGTTCGGTTCCAACTCTGTAATAATAGATTTATTGTCATCATGACGTTCTTATACCGCATTTCCAGTTAAACAGAAATACATGCTTTAGAATTTTTTTGATTCAACAAATACCAAATCTAGAGAAGCCTACAAGAGATTGTGTCATATGAGAGAGAAGGGAGTGTATACCTAAATAAAGACTGATAGGAAGGTGAGGAAAAGAAAAAAACATGCTGCGCTGACCCCAAATGATTGCGATAAGGGCAAGAAATTGATAATGAATGCATTAATTCCAAAAATAATAACAATGTAACGGTTAACTTAACACGAAGTGCAATAACATTTACTTTACGGAAAGACACTACTTTAGCCAACAAGGTCGTGCGTGATTATCCCGAAGGTAGGGGTAAGCGCGGGACTTCCCTTCCCCGTTCCTTCGCTCACTCTTCGAAAATCGTTAATATTAGAATTTTGCATCTTGGCTAGGCCTATAAGATGGTCGTGCCCGAACGTATAGGTCGCTTCTCTATGACACATCGTAGACTACCTTCAACGCTGTTAGCCGATTCTACGGCGGTAAAGCCGCATACTGACAGAGCATGATTATGGTGCATGTCTGTGTACAAAGCTTTCCCAAATCGTGGTGGAAGCGCTTTTACAGGCCGCAGTCAGTTAATGACTATTAAGTCGTTCCTTAATGACGGTTTTCTTATGGAGCGTCCCTACTGAACATCGAGTGGTGTGTTGTGTAAGCTTTGCAACGCTCGGCTCAACGTCAACACCACTTGAATATTCGACGCCGATGTTCTCAGTGGGGACACACACGATTTCAAAAAAGAACGAGTTACTTGTCTATGTCTCTCATTTCTGTGCGCCTTTACGAATTTAAAATCAAACCTGCAGCTCGTGCGGCGTCGACGAGTGCGCCGGCATAGTGCGTCGCCTTCGACCGTGCCAAGCTCCGGCCAAGCAGTGAATGCACATCCTGGTTCTGTTGACAAGCACAGATTAAATTGTCGTCCTTGATATTATAAACGCCCTCAAGTGCATTCGTAATTATTTTTGATACATTTAATACGAATTTAAAAATGATTTTGCCGCTATTTTGCAATTTGAGGCGTTAGTGTATTATGTTAGGGCAAACCTTTTGAAATGAACAGTAATTTTCAACCAGCTGCTATAATTAACAACAATATCTTGAACAAACTTTAAATACAGAATTTAACTAACTTTAAATTCTATTAAATTCTGAACACGACTATTTCTCCTGCATAGTCACTTAAGTAACCTTTTTGTTTTGCCACATTTTGATTCAGGTGACATAAAAGGGACTAAGAAAAAAGTCAAATACTTTAAATTAGTTTTGAAGTACCGTAAACTCGGGTTACTTTAGCCCTAGGGGGTAACATTGCCCACCCTTAAAACTATAACTATTTTAGTGGTAATCATCTTGAATTGTTAACATAATTTTAGAACTATATAAGTAGCTTGGCCCTGATGTAACATTTAACGGAATAAATAAATTTTAATGATGGTTTTTGGGGTGGGCAATGTTACCCCCCAGGGCTAAAGTAACCCGAATTTACGGTATTACTTTACTCATTGTATTGACTTACGTTCCATTTTAGTGCCTCGCTGTATGATTGAACTGCTTTATCGAACAGCTCCAAACGTTGCAAGTAATGCCTAGAAATTGGTTAAATCTTAGTATTGTCTGCTAGATACCTGATGAAATACTGCTGAGCAGTCAACACCCGCTTAGGATACCTAGCATTGTATACGTGTTAGTAAATTTGGTGCGGAATCTAGTGACTTACCCACGGCTTCTATAAACTGTGACCGCGTTAAAAATGGCCCTTTCCTCTGGCACAAGAGCTTTGCGACCCATGACAAACCAAAAAAAATCTTACTCGATGACGTTCCTAAAAACTTGCAGTAGCGTTGTAAACTGTTGCATTTATAATCTAGCTGGCCGTGATTTACTTAAATTTCGAATAAGTGACATTACAAATTTTACAAAAGTTATACTGAGCTCGACTACGGAAACGCTGAAAGGACGGGCCAAATTTAAGTTACATAAATCTTGTCCGCTGCTGACAAAGTTCGTAAACTGCTTCTTGACTTAACCACTGATAAAGGAAATGAGTTCTTTTTAGAGGTTGCAAATTGTAGAAAACTACTTTGCAAGTAATTTACTTTATCGTCTTGATTTAACATGCATACTGCACGATTAGATAATTAACGTACCTATATGCTCAATATGATGATGATGAATTAGCTCAGGTAGCCGTTATCGAAAGTATCGACACTGATGAGAAGGACATCACCATCCCTCAACCTTTATTTAGCGATGTGTATTATACGATACATTCATTCAATTTCATCGTGAAATGGGCTTCCAATGTGCTTGAGGCAATCTAGATCTGTCGGTTCATTGAAAGAAAGGTTAAAGAAATTGTGGCTTAATCAACAAGATCAGTCTGAGTGTTGATTCCTACCTCTGTTGTAGGTTTTAGCTGCTGTTTACGTAGGTATATGGTAGTATATATTAGTATATTCTATTATCTATTTATGTATTTTATTAAAGAAGATATTTCATTTTCTTCCTCTTTCTCTGTTGTATGTACTATTTGTTATTTCCTGTAATTTTGTTAATTTGTATATCCTTCTGCATTGTCCTTGATTATTCTAATCCAGGGTTAACTGGAAGAGATCCCATATGGCATAAGTTCGCCTATGTACAATATCTATATTGATGCAAACATGTCTTGTAATTGTTTATGTGCAATAAAGAGTTTACATACATACATACAGACGATACATTCACTTTTTACAACAGATCAATTTTGTTATATTATTTTTTTGCTGGATTAAAATCCAAAGAGGCTTGAATCCATGACTTTTTAATTATCATAATCGTCATCACATAATTATAAGTACCTTCTTCCTCCTTTTTAGGGTTCCGTACAAAAAATGAAAAAAAACGGAACTCTTATAGGATCACTCGTGCGTCCGTCTGTCAGTCTGTCTGTCACAGCCAATTTGCTCCGAAACTACTGGACCGATTGAGTTGAAATTTGGTACACATATGTAAATTGATGTCACGATTTTCGGAGGACAAATTAGGAAATTAAAAAAAAGTTTTGCAATCCTTACCGTGTCATATTTCAAATGAGAGGGCTCGTTATAAGGATCTTAAATATGTTTTTGTAATTATTGTAAAATAAATAGTTTTGATTTTATTCATGAAAAAAGATGAAAATTGACCATCCCCCCCCTGATCTCCGAAACTACTGAGACTAATATTTAAAAAAAAGTACAAAATATAGTTCATTGCTTGTAGATTACAGGAACACCTATAAGAATTCTATCAACAAAAAAAAGTATTATGTACGGAACCCGCACTTGGCCGGTTTTTAATTATCAATACTAGCACACCGAAGCTTAAAATATTATGCTAACGCAACATTTACGCAGTGACGCGTCTATAGCATCACTTTATTAAACACTCTTTTACGCCAACCGGCGTAGTCACATCGAAATTGACGCTGTGTAATTACTTTTTGACGAAGCTCAGTTTACGCCGTTTCAACGTATTTTAAGCTTCGGTGTGGTCGATCCTTTTACACTGATATTTATTTAGATACTTCACGTTATTGCAATTATTCTCACTGAAATCTGAACTTCCACCTCCAATTCTCGTGTAATCACGAAACTGCAAGTGATTAACTAAACAGCTCCACTTAAGATAATTATTCAAGACAAGTAAGTAATTGACACGTTACGGTTATAACTTATCCTTATATCTAGTAAGTACGTATCTGTCGAAACTTCGCTATTCCCGGTACCATGTTTGAAACTAGGTCTCCGTATGGATAGCACTGGCCTTTATATTAGGTGTTTGAAGTTCTGTTTTGACTAGTACCCGCCTCTAGGAAGTTAGTTGACGTCTTGGCAAGTTCGACGGAGTTGAAACGTCTTGAATTAATTGGAATGACGGGACGACGCCCTAACTAAAGGATCGAGACGGTGCGCTGCTCAACTTCATAGTAAATTAGGTGTGTAATTAATAGTTACAAACATACAATATTATAAAATAGTAGAGACAAAAACAGAACACTTAGGTTTTAACATGCCTAAGTTATCGAATAAGTACGTAATCTTTTAAATAACGCAGAACCGATATACTTACCTAGTTAATTCAATAATATTACCACACAAAAAAAAACTGCTAAAATTTCAGTAAACTGTATAAATTATTTATAAAACATTTTAGTTTCTATCATCACAAAGCAACGTCGAGTTTTGTCTGTGAATAAGTAAACTGGCAGGAAAGTTTCGAAGTACAGTTTCAGTACACCCGGAAGGTAAAAAACCTTTTTAATTAAACTTGGGAAGAAAATAGTCGATTCCCGGCAAAGTTTGTTATGTAGCAAGGAATTGAAGTGAAGTCCCTGGAGAACTCGAAAAGGGGTGCCATTCCCTGTATGTGAAGACGGACCTTGATTAGGTTTTCGTCCTTCGACCGTTACTCCGCAGTAAAGGCAATATAATGAGGATTCGGGTGCGAAATGGACCGCACGCTGCGAACACACTTATTTACGTTTCCCATTATGTGTATCACTACCTGTATCTCCACAGTCCATGAGCAAAATATAACCTTACCCACGGGTAACTAAAAGAAACATTTTGTCTGGCAACCTAAAGGGTCTTCCAGACACCCCGGTTTATTGAATTTCGTATTATATTAGATCAACGAGGTCGTTACCCGGCATTCATTAGATTCCCATTTGACGCACATACCTACTTTACTTTAAGTAAGTGGGAATTTTGCTTTGCAATTTTCGCAATATAGAACACATTGAATATATCTTAGCTTGGAATTTTTAATACAGGCCGATTGGTTATTCGATACATTCCTTTTAAGGGGGCACAGTGGCGCCCTTTGATTAAATGAGCTCTATGTCCCCTAAAAGTAATGAATCAAAGAGCATAATATCACGTTGCGCGTTTAATCCTTGCTCGTGTAAAATAAAAATAAAACCACGTAGAAACCTCACAAAATCTAAAATAAAACCAACTTTAAGCGCATCACCCTCGTATTCAGGTTTTATAATATTTTGGAATAAGTTAAGTACCTATTTCAAGTGCCAGATTTTTTTATCTTTACATAATCCTGCTGTGGTTGGGTCAATCCATTATTATATACAAACAACTCACAACATTACATACTATAATTATACCTGTGACAGGTCATTATTTACACGAATCGCACTTGTTTCTTTAACTTTTCATGAATACTACAATAATACACGAACCTTGCCTCAATGATTTAAAATGATTAATCAATTGCCTTGCTTGCGATTAAAGTATATTTTTAGAATTATAAAATACGGCTGTGACAGAGATCTTTCAACACTGACCGGATTATAATATCTTATTATTTAATACGGTAAATAAAACGGGATCCCCTTGGAACGCATATTTTTTTTACGCATATTTACTTTTCGCATATTTTTTTTCGCATACGACTTTTTAGGCTTACGATGCAGAATTTAATAAACGTATTTTTTGTATGTATTAGGTTAGGTTTGGTTAGTTTAGTTTTTTATAATAATTAAAATAAAACCATTTCTATTGTAAAAACCGTTTTAGGTCAAACGATTTTATGCGTAAAGATACGTTGTGCGTAAAAAAATTAAGCGATCCAATAGAAATCCAAAAAAAACATCAATTCCAATATCTAGTAGCACTGCTGGATTTAATTCAGGGTCCATTTATTGTGTTCACAGTACATTTCACAACTGCTTTTATTCCACCTTGAGCCTAAACTACGCCTTCGCTTACACTAATGTTGCCAGCGCGGTCGCCCGCCACGGTAAAATATGACCCAATTTGAGGTATTTCGTTACGTATAAATTTTCAAGAAGTAGCTTCTCAGATGTAACACCTGCCGAGTTGTTTGCAGACTGTTCCTGTGACTAATGGTTGACGCTTTGACAAAGTACTGTTCACGTGAAGCTGAAAATAACAATTACAATCGTGGGTTTCGAGGCTCTATTCTAACCGGTAAAAACATATTGCTTGATGTTATCGTGTTGTCAACGTTGTGATAACTCTTATTTCTTCGACTTTGAAACCATCACTTTTATTGATACAGAGAAATATTAACAATGGGTGCCTGTCGTATCGCATAACGTGTTTTATCCTAAAAATGTTTGGCCGAGAATGTTTGGCATACTGTTGAATGGCATACTACCGGTTTGTCCTAATAATTTTTGCGTATACTCATTTAAGGTCCTAAAGCAAGTTTATCCTAATATTGATAACTCTAAAATCTAATTACCTAAAGCATAATATTCCTAACATGAATTGTCCTAAGAATTATTTTGCCTATTATTAAATTGGCTACAATTACAGCACCTAAACTAAACTATGGTAGGCGTGAAGTCAGAATCGTTACGTATTCTACCTTCAGGCAGGTCAGATTTCGGTTAGGTTCGGTACGACGACGAGCGAAGCGAGGAGTGTTAGGTAGAACTGTGACCCTAACGAGCGAGCGAAACACCAGAACCAACAAGGTTGATAAGGTTAGGTTTGTATATAAAACTTTTTTTTATATTTAATCAGAAATAGGTTTTTTTATAAGTACTATTAATAGGATTAGGAATATAACAATTATGCACATTAATCATTCGTCAGTTGAATCTTAGCCACATCAAACGATAGGACAAATAATATTTAGGAAAAACGATAAAAGGAGCAACAATTTCGGAGAATCAAAAATATGCGGAACAAAGTGTATGCCATACGTTATTAGGACAAAAGACGTTATGCGACACAACGATTGGAGTAATAATTGTATGCCATCCGATATAGACCCATTAACAATAAAACGAAGTAAAAATTATGAAAATTAAATGGCAAATTAATAAATGAAAACTAAACAAGAGAACAATTTGAGAAATTCACATTTACTTATTTCAACGGACTGTTTGACAGAAACGTACAAGTTTCTTCAAAACAAAACAGCTGTTACCCCCTTACTAATAAACGTTGAGTAACGATGGTATAGCTATACAATGTTTTGTCCTTATCTGTCAAATTCAAATGTCACATGACAGATAAGGACAAAACATTGTACCTATAGCTATATCACCGTTACTCGACGTTTATTGTAAGAAGGTTAATATATTGCAAATGTGTCTACGCAAAATTGAATTACAGTTGGAATGCTTGTGTGTGAATTATTATTATGTAAATATTCTATGAAATATTCATATTCCATTTCAATTTTCTCATTCACATTTAAAAATGCTGGTTCTGTTTGAAAGTTATTTAAAAAAAATAAGCATTTCAGCAAAAAATAAATCCTTGAATTTATTTAGTTTAAAAAACTCGGTGAATTCAATGAATGATGCTCGGTGATATGGAAAAAATCGTATTAACATAGAACTTTACGATATTTTTATCTTTTGTTAGGAATTTATTAGGGTTATTGTTTACTAATGTTAAAAGATCTTTAAGCTGCAGTTTATTTTTTATTTTTTACCGAGTTTCAGCAATCCTACTAATATTATAAATGCGAAAGTTTGTGTGTGTTACTTTGTTACTCCTTCACGCTGCAACGGCTGACGGATTTTGATGAAATGGACATAGCTTATACCCTGGATTAATACATACGCTACTTGTTATCCTGGAAACTTTAAAAGTTCCCGTGGGAATTACGATAATCGAATTGTACTCGGACGGAGTCACGGGCAGAAGCAAGTTAAATATAACAACCAGTGCTTAGAATACAAGAGGCAGCAGTCCCCTAGCAAAAGTTTTTTGCCTGCACAGTTTAGCACTTTGGTACCTTTTCGCATTAACGCCTTTGACAGATTGGTGCATCAGTTAAAACATAACGTTAATGTGACAAAGCACTAAAGAGTGCATCTTCTTACAGGCCGACCGTATCTCTATTTATTTTTACTATTATAGGTATATTAGTGTTGAAGTAACTGATAGATAATATCGCGAGTATTTATTCAGCAGACTTTCAAACTCGCAAACAATTGTCCCCTCTTTCCTCTATCGAGTCTTACTAGACTAATATTATTACTTTGCGCAATTAAATTGATTGAGTCTATTAGCGCAAAGCTCCGCAGGGTTTAGTATTATTAATTTAGAAAGTTTTAAGCTACGGGCGGGACGGTAATTATAAACAAAACAACATTTTAATTATTACTGCTCAGTTGCATTCAGCTAGATTTCTTGACTATTCAATAAGGGTATTTGTTATACTTTGTTATAATTAATCCTAGCCATAGGTCATACAAATTTATAGTTAGATATTCGCGCTGTCGAATGTTTATGATGCGACATTTAGTTTAAAACACATTACATAAAAATGCGAACTATTATGCCTGTTCTCGTGTTTTTTGTCTTAGTTATGTCCATTGCTAAACTGTTTTCATTCCACGACAGCGAGCCCCGCTTTTCAAATTTGCACGGTTGCGTCAATGAAATAATGGAAAGTTGGAACTTTACTGGCTAAATGATCGAAATAATGAAATCAATTTGAACGCACTGGTTCAACGCAAATAAGTATTTACGCAGTTTTTTTTTACTTACAACCAGCCTGACTCCTTGAACACGAATGTGCGTTACCTATAGGCACAGTACGCGAGCTTCCTATAAAACAACTTGAATGACCTAGAGAAATACCTACAAAAACCTCAGCGAACGCGGTAAAGTGGTTAAGTAAAGTTCAGTTTCAAAATTTTAGTGACAGTAGAATTGAATGCGTTAAACCATCAATATCTCTTAAAGTCGAGTACTTTTTATCAATAACAATTACCACTAACAATCATTTACGACTCTATTGTATAGTAAAAAATCAGGTCTTATGATTTATGGCTGTAAGTAGACTGAAAAATGCGTCATTTTGTTCTCATAAACAAACATTAGGTTTTGGATCAAATTATATTCTATTTCTTAGGATATTGGGGATAGCATTCCATAATGAATTTGATTAAACTCATAAAAAACGTCATCACTATGCGCATGTTCCGTTAAGATGAAGGTGTTCAAGGGTTTCTTTACGGGCCTTACCGACATATTAAAAGAGTAATAGCGGTCCCTTTATTTCAGAATATCATCAACTCAAACCTCGTGAACCTTATGTAGCTGATATAGGGTTCACAAGTAAACAGTTAAGTGAAGTTGACTGTAAGTACGTTTCTTAGAACGCCCCGTGGAGCGAAGCCTTTCAGACGCCCGACAAACGCTCTATTAGCGTCACCCTTTCAAACCTCTAATTATGATGATGCTGTCGTTATGTGACTTGTGTTCACGCTTTGAAACTGGGAATTCTAAGCGACAACCTGAATGTTTTTTGCTATTTAAATTATTTTGTTACGGATGTAAAGTGCAGTCGCAGCATGAAGGTATTTCTACAGTCCTGTTGCAAAATTATGGATTTTAAGTACCTAATATGTTTTTTTTTGTCATAGACAATACGAATGACCCCAGCCAGTTGTAACTGGGCTCCGAGGTTTATAGACCATTGAGGTAGATTAACGTACTGGTAAATTGAACGACGTACAATAAAATCAATGATTTAAAAGTAGGTACTCGGTCGTCTATTGCTGTCACACTCTCTCTGGCATCTGCCAGTATATTTTAAATCTAAGGGGATTGTGAAAACTATAGACAGTCAGGTACTAATAATACTCTGGTTTTACTGTAAAGTCGATGTCAATTATAACGGGCACAGATGTAGGTATACAAATTAGTACTTACTGTTCGACTCAAAATTTCATCAGTTTATTGTTTTTTTTTCAAATGTGCCCATTTCATTGACACCTACTTCAGTGATTAGTGCTACGGCTCGTAAAATATTACCATTAGTATTATTATTATAGAATTTTTCACTTTTTTAGTTTTTTTTTGGATTGTTTAACTTCTATGTTATCTTTATCAGGTGTAATTAATGTCACTTGGTACTGAATCTATGCGACAGTTCGTTGAAATTATAAGGGTGAGCATTTAATTGATGTGTCCTTTAAAACGGACAAAATCCGTTTAAGGGTTAAATTATAAATATCGGGTAGACAAAAATGACTATCGCCTCATGTTGGACCATGCTCAGTGAAGGGTTCCGAAGCCGTTACTACAAACAAATTAACTTTGCCGTTGGAAAACTGTTATTCACATACATCGACACAGGTCGCGGTCAGTTTACCAACACCGCAAATAAGTTTTCGGTAGGTATAAACATTTAAACCGTTTGTAACTCAAGAACCAATGAAGTCTACTTAGTCGTGATAGTTTTCCTATTAAATTCATTATATGTGCTGTCATTTAAGATATTTTTCAGATTTTTAGTATTTGTAGTTTTGGCTGTAGGGGGGGGACACTTGACTCTAATAAATATTAGCGCTTTAAAGCTTAATATTTCATAAACGGATACCTTAATCGAGAAATTGTTTTAACAAACCCAAATTTTTTAAAGACCTATCTAACGACACCCAACACAATGGGGTAGACGAGAAAAAAAAATACATCCCGACGTTACGTGTAGGGAAGGTACACTAAAAAAATATTTTTCAAGATTTTGTGTTAACACTTTTTTGGCGTGACTAATATGTATATTCATGCCAAATTACAGCTTTCTAGTACTAATAATCTCTGAGCTAGGCTGCGGACGGACGGACGGACGGACGGACATGGCGAAACTATAAGGGTTCCTAGTTTAACTACGGAACCCTAAAAACGAAGATTAAATTAAATCAAAATTACAAAACTGCAAATTGGAAATCCGAAGAACTTGTATCGGATGGTGCACGTAATTCGATAAGATAATGAGCCACTGGCTCGAAATCTTTGCAGATTACAACTTTGCCTCGCTCTCATAAATTATAACTTACCTATTTTCAAAGGAAACAAGCCTCGACGAAGTTTTAAATTACTAATCTTGTGTTTACTAAGAAATATTGCTTCTGTATCTAACAAAGCCCTTTGAATATTCCGTTAAAATTTTGTTAATTGTGTTTTTGAGTAGATGCAATATTTAGGTACCTTTTAAATTATGTCACCGCCTACCGAAACCTAAAACTCAGATTAATTTAGACCTGTACTAGACTAAACTGAAATGCAGTTTATTCCCGGAAACGTACCTTATTTTTACAGTTATAAGTGTTTATTATATAATCGTCGACGGCGGCAGCGCGTACTACAATTTAACTTTACTTACCTTGACGAAAAAATACGGACGATTATTAATTTTCAAGGGAAAATTACCACTATATTTCAGTTCAGAATAATAGTCAAAAACACAAGTCGTTTTTCGGTAGTAGATCACTACCAGCTAGCCAGATTTCAATCAGTTTTTGACGAGATTGTAAATCGTTTTAATAGCCTCTGATATTACCTCGAACCCGCAGACAAACAAATGTGCTGCGTCATTACAATGTACAATTTAAAAACCATTTCCAAGCGTAAGCCTTAATGACCTAGATTTAATTCGGCAATTTATGTGTTTTGTCATTGACACGTTTAACATAATTATGGACGTTACATGTCGCAACCTTGCAAAAGTTTTTTGATTTCCATAGGTTTTTTAAATCTTATCTTATAAAAAACATAAAAATGGGTCACTTTCATAGCACCAATTTAATACATTATAAAAATAGGGAATTTGTACGCTGTTACATCATCATACGTAAACATAAGGGCTGTTCATTCTTACTTGTCTTATATAGTAAACAACTTTCTAACCTCAAAATGAACCTTGTTTGGCTAAAACAACTATTTTAAACAAAATAAAGCAATCACACACAATACTTTGGCCAAGTGATGTCCAAAATACCTATTGAGTCAGTTTACTTTATTTAAGATAAAAGAGCTGTTTTAGGCAAAGAAATGTTCATTCTGAGGTAAGAAAGTTGTTTAGGTACTATATAAGACAAGTAAGAATGAACAGACCTTAGTATCTACTACTACAGATATTGGTTGCAGGGTTACTAGATAATAGGCATATTGTATGCATATTAATTAGAATTTACAACAGCTTACAGTGAAAGAAACATCATGAAAAATATATTTAGTACTAATTACTACACGCAATTAAATCGGTAAACATAATTTGTTTCAATATAATGAACAAGTCCCGTTTTAAATTTAATTATTTCAAAGAATCAAACAAGGTATAAGTAGGTGAAGGGAAATATGTATGTTTGTATGTATTTCAAAGCATCAATCCTTGACACTAGCCACTAAATTATCATCAGCGTATAATTTACTAAGTTCTGAATCAAAATCGTACCTTACTTACACCGACACTAATCTAATTAAAAACGAAGAGTGATGTTCAGTGTCATTACCCACACTTCCTTGATTTCTTGCCAAGTTTCCGCGTCGTAATTGCATAAATTAACCAAGATGCTATCAAAGGGAGCCGAGCCTGCCTCATTGAAGTGCCCGTTTCAATATAATGGCGGCCATGTCATCATGTTGATACATAGCAATTAATCAGGTGGCTATATTGGTATGCACGAGTTAGTCGCGCTTGCACCTGTATGATGCTATGACACAATGGTGCATTGATTGCTTCGGCAATATCTCAAATACAATTTAGGGCCTGTATTCCACTACATAGTTTCTATACCCCGTCGTATTTAGGCGATTTCGTAGCTGATACCGCAAAGGTTTTTATTGTTACGGTACTTTAAAATATTGGCCCTTTTGCCTGAAATAAAGTTATTCTATACTTTAGTCACAATTTTTTGACGTTATGACAATTTTCTTAGTGACAAGACAGTAGGTAAGAGTTGCTATAACAACAACGATACAATAATAAAATCAAGACAGGCTAAAACAAAGTAAAATAGAGGCCCTTACTCGTATATAGCCTGTATTATTCAAACAAACGATGTTGTTGTTTGTTGTTCTTTGAAACACATGTTCTGTAGCTTTTTTTGCCGCGACTCCCCATTGTGTATTAACTTATCGCGCAACATGGAACTCTTTCACTTCGTAGATAAAAATCTACATATTTATTTGCTAAGTAAACATGTACATTTCGCCTTCAGGCCTGTAGAACATGTTTTACACGGAGCTCAGCACTCTTTCCCCCTTTATTGCAATAAAATTTATCGGTCATTCTCCAGACAGCCATTTCTGTATGTCCTCGGGCTTAAAAAATATAAAACTATTGAATTTGGTATAATTTATATTTTTTGTTCCTAGAAGGTACTCGTATTGAGGTGTACATGAATTTTCAAGTAAATATTCAATACCTTTCTAGGAGAAAAAAAAAATCAATACCCCATTCTCCTAATTAACACCGCGCGTCCCACTTCCGAAATCACTAATATAACTATTTTCCCCGATCATATACAAGAGGAAAGATGAATGAAAGTATTTTTATTTAATGAAAGATAAGATATCCAAATTACAAAAAAAATACCAAATTTATTTAGTAATATATCACTAAGATATAAAATAAAGAAACTTTGTCCCGATACGTGTACTAATTCACGCGCCGCTTTCATTCTTGTCCGTGCAAGGCCATTGAAGAAATAGACAGACGTCTGTAATGCATTTTGCGTGAGCAGACACTCATGTCAAGACCCTCTTGAGAGAAAGACGTGTTAATGTTGTGTGGATCGCACATTACAAATGTAAGTATCTAATTCGCATGTTTTGGTTCTCGTAAATTCTAATTAACACGTTCACGTTTTTAAAATCAGCCAATAACTCTATAGCTCTGTAAATTATTGTATACATTAAGAACCTCAGTATTTAACAGTTACTGGATTATGTAGTTTATCACATGTACCTAAAAGAAGTTATATTTTTTTCATCAAGAATCCCTAATACACACGTCTAATTCACGGGCCAAAAATTACGCGTTAATTAGTTTAAGAGTAGTAAAAAAGGTTTTTGGTACATAAAAGTATTTTTTTTATAATTGCTCGCTTAAGCTAAACCAGTTTAAATTAATTTACAGGAATATTTTTTTTACAAAAATGTAATTCCCGGATTAAGTGACAACTGTAATTCTAATCATGTAAGGAAAATCCTAGGGACCCGGCATCATTCTTCATATTTGTATAAATTATGTATTAAAACCACCCGCAATAATTAAACTACATACTTAAAATTGAATGTCTGTATGTTATGTTACATAACTTATGTATGTAAAGCTTAAACGGCTCGACGGATTTTAGCATTATGAATTATGAGGTGTCCTTAGATTCAATAAAATTAACTAGTTTATTTATATCCTTTTAGTTCATCGGGTTTTTAAATTTTAAATTACTTTTTTTAAAGATAGATAGGGAATGTAAAAAGTAGGAGGAAGAAGTATTATTTTTTCTTTAGCAGATACGGCAATTTATTTGTTATCGTTTGTTCATAATACCTAAGGTATAATATAAAGTTATTAATTCTGATTTTTTTTATCGTTTTCATTGTTGATTATTGAACGATTATTTCAGTGAAATATTAGTTAGCTTATTATGTATGTATATCGTGATGGATATTTTATGTTCCTAATAGTTTCAACGTTGCAATATAATAAATATGATAAAATTAATAGACAGTCTGACAGTTTTTGTCTTATTTCCTAAAAATATATATATTTGGCATGAACATTTATCTAATAAACGCGTAGTTTTTTTAATTCGCAAGCAAGTAAACCTAATTAACGCATCGCTTTTCTAATTCGCGCGTCACGCAAATATTAAAACCCTTCTAGTTAATTAACCGCTAATAATAATTAAGTGCCCAATAAATATTAAAGTTTGAATGGTCGATATGTTACTACATTTTGCATAAATTTTATCAAAAACCAAGTGGAAAAAAAGGGCGGTGTTAATTAGACTGAGAACACAATTCTGGAGAATGACCGTTATAGCCAATGTTACTAGGGAGCGAGTAAGCCGTTCAACAGCGACTTTATATCGTTTGCTTCCATCCGAATGGATTACACACAGTTTATTATTTTGTTGAAATCTATACAATGTGACTTTCTTAGGGACCGAATGATATTTAGTACGTCGTCAAAATATTATGGCGGTAATTTGGTAATCATTTCAATTAATCTAACACCAACTGCTCGGGCGATTTCATATCCTAAATCTCATATTAAATTTATAGGTAGATAGATACTTCAACAAAAACTATGACTTTGACTTGAATTTCTTTTGTTAGTTTAAAGAAATTAGAGCAAGTCGTCGATACTTTAATAGTCGTTAATTAATTGAAAATTCATAAATCGAGCCTTAAGACGGGCTCATTGGCCTGTATTATATTTCCACGAAACGTATTTCTTTAGTCTAATAATTGTTTCGTAAAACGGAATATCCAAAATTCGGTAGATTGAGTTTCTTGGAAATGCGAGCAGGTGACTACCCAAATAAGTAAGAAAATTTCCCTTCCGATGGAAGTAAACCGCAAGGGTTCTAAGGGTCTAATAATGCGTCCCAAATGTATTCACGCATACTGATAACAAACACGTGGATACTTTGAGTTTCAAGACCGTGTAATAAGGTATCTTGGGGGATGAATACGAACGTTCCAGAAGATAAACGCTTCAGATAAGTTTAGGAACGTACAGGACAATAAAACAGACGCAGGTCTATCTCTCTAAGTCTAATCTGATGCAACATTCAGCAATCTACAGCAGCGTTTTTACTAAGACAAGCTGTTACATAAAAAATACTTTCCATGTTTCCTTTGTTCTTGTTTTATATTATTCTTCTTCTCTGTAACTGCTATGTATAAGGTATGTCGCCATGTTATCGTATGTAGGTACCTAAGTAGATTTACGTGTCTAGTATAAGATGAACAATCGTTGTCGTATTTATCGGTAGGTGATTCATCTTATTATCCTCGGTAACTTTTTTTACCGCTTCTTAATTCTGTGGCTTTAATTTTAATCAACGAAAGAAATCATAGCGTCTATCGCAATTGTATAGTTGTGAGATAAATGCCGTGATTATCAGTTCAATCAAGTTATCTGTAAGAAGAGAAAGTATCATGTGACTCCTTCCATACATTTTTTTTCTGGCATGGCGTTGAAAATAGCAGCACATAGAACCTGACGGTGAATAGGATCTAGTACTCGTAGTCATGCATTCTCATGATTGTAATCTCAAGACTGCACTCCTAAGACTGCAAATACTTAGCCAACCCTAAGTACTATTATAATATGTCATTTTACAGGTGGTTTATTATACACAACGAAACATAACAACATCTGCAATTCGAACACTGCTGTTTGGCGGTAATGACATTGTGGCAGCGATCCGGACGAACATATCATTATTACGTCCCGCAAATCACATCGTGTTTTTCGGAACAATGAGGACGTGATATTTAATCATCATACAGTTAAATCCCTTAAATTTCAATTTTATTTATGTAAAGCACATACCATAAGCATTTAGTTATCGACCCTAAATTTAAGGTATCGGTATTATTTACCTACATAAATAGGTAAGGACTGTTTGTAAACTGGGTTAAGGTTAGTGCCTATGTAGGGTATATGTTTTACGTGGGTGATTCAATTTATACCCAAGTTAATGTACAGAGTCAGTATAAACACAAGTGTCGCCTCGCAATTTCGCTAGATGTGAGAGTGAGTTACGTACATGGATGGCAATAACATAAACTTGTATTGTCGTGGAGGATATTTGGAAGACAAAGCGGCGCCACGCTAAATTGACACCGAAAACAAAGAAATAGCTACTCTTGCCATTTCAAAATAACATCTATTTACATAATTATATATATTTTTTACAGTCGTCCTTATAATATAAGTAATTGCACACTTTTGCGTCTTATCTTACTTTCAAGTAAATGCTTAAGAGCTATCAAAACTTTGACAATACGGTAGGTCAAACTGATTTGATTTTTACCTTGATGAATGGAGGCGCAGCGCAGTAATTCAAAAGTGACGTAGTAGTGACAAAGGGCTTAAAGAGGTGTGCAGCTACTAATACTCGTAAGGCAGGCCATACTTGCCATGGGTTTAACAGATTGTTTATTCATGTATCACGTGATGCGCTGGAACTCTTCAGCAGAGGCCTTCTTTGCGGAAGCGCTGTTATAGCTACACGGAAAAAAGCCCGAGCAAAATTATCATTTGATATAATAATTAGATATGTGCCGTTTTAGGAATTTTCGAGCACAGCGTTTCTTTATTGGTTTTTAGTACCAAAAAAACCGATTTGAGAAATAAAACTCTAACTTGAATCATAAATATCATCAAAGGGCATTCCATCGTAGGCCCAACCGACCAATCAGGAAACGGCCTCAGTCTTAACAGGTTAGCTGTCTAGGTACTGAGATTGCAGATTACTTTGGACCTTAGAGCCCGCAAAATACCTCAGTAGCCTATATATTCCGAATAATAGAAAAGTATAGCCAAGATACATTACGTTAACTAGTGTTTCTATTAGTTTGGTTTTTAAACCAATCGATCGCGTCGCTGGTAGATGACGTGATACGAAGAGTCACGTGATCTACCAGTAGTGACGCGATTCGCTTAAAAACGAATCGAGTAGAAACGTTAAACCTTGATTTTTAAAACGTCAGTCAGTCTGTCAATAACAACAACAATAAAAAAATGTTTGTTACTCCTGAAACGTCAGAATGTGACAGCAGTCAGATTTCTACGGAATTAAAAATCAAGGTTGAGTTAGTGTAATGCGTCTTGGCTAGGGCTTCTGATCAATTTATAGTTGATATACTAATGTTCATACCTCTTTAATTTCAAGCAACCGAGCAAATTACTGCTGGAACAATTTTGCCTTATGAAATCTGGATTTTACTTTCTCCTTTATAATACGTACCTACCAACTTTAAATTCTTCTCCTCTTCATTGCAGTAATACCTCGGAACTGCGTAACGCGAAGATAACGTACGAGTATTTATATTTATCTGGTCGGCGCCGCCGTTGGCTCCTAATGAAAATATTTCATTAGGTGTGTGTAGCCGTGTTTGCTGAGCCGTTTCCTTGACGAGGTAATTTTCTTTGTTCCATCACAACTTCGCGAAGTACGAACTGTTCGGGCTCTAAATACGAAAGAACAATAGTAATAAAAGAACTGTATAATTTTGTTTACATTATTATTCCCAGGGCCAGTTTTTATGTATTTAGGACGAGTTGATTTGGGCTAGATAAGTAAATACTCGTATTCAGATATTTTGTCTGATAATTTATGAAATAAACGAGTATGTACGTACCAGCTTTTCCTAATACAGCTATGAAGCTTATTCCAGCCTTGAAAATTCTTATCAATACGCGTATCATTAAAAGAAGCGGTACTTCATTACGTCGTCATTGGTTAACTTAAGCTGTTTCTCTGAGACGAAAATTATACTTCGTGTAATTGATTAACCTCTAAATAGGTATCATCAATAACTTACATACTTTAACATTTACAAAATAAGAATGCTACTAATTACTTTTCTTCGAGTTTCTCCATGTGTTTCTTAACTTTCGATGGACGGTGGCGTGCAGAGTAAATTAACCCCCGTGCATAAAAGTTACCTGAGTTAGAGGTTACTTTTCACAACAGCGGTATCTATACTATCTATGTTAATGTATCTTCATAATTATTTGAATGTTCTTCTACGGATTAAAATTAATAAATAAATATCGGAGGACATTCAGATTGACCTAGTCTTAAATAAAATTCAGCAGTGAACTCCACCCGATGTCGTCACCTTCTCATAGTACTAATCACTGACAGAGTCACGGAAGGATGACCCAGATGTTATGCATCATCATCATCATCACCATATCAGCCAAAGGATGTTCACTAGGTTTGGTATTATATTCACCAAGAATTTAAATGTTATATTTGCCGATGCCGATGATTCCATAATGATGAAAAATATGCACTTACCGGTCACCAAGTTGTGAGCTGATTGATATTTTGATAACGTTATTTTCGAAACCATAATTGTTTTTAACGATGACTCCGCTTTTTCTGCCAAGGAAATAAGACTAAATGGAATACAGCCGTATACTCATCGTAATCAGCTTTCTTAAAATGTTTAGCCATTCATATCCATATGACTAACGCATAATAAGTAATATTCTAAGTGTTGCCATCAACAGATATTGGCATCTTCTCTGCCCTCATTGGTAAAAGGTCGTATTTCTTATAGAACCGCGAATGTATTAGTGACCTTATGTCTTTAGACAGGGGGTTCAATTTGCTTTAAATATTAAATTGCGCATGCGTCCTTTTTATTTGGAAGTACGTACTGAATATTTAGCAGTTCACCTCCTACAACAAACAGGCACTGGTAGTAAATAAAGCCTCAAGATGCGCATTCATTACCATAATTACTGCCACTAAAGTATCCCTTCCTATCAGGTAAAAGCCTTTACCAATGTAAACACTCAACAAAATATGTTTCGGTCAAGATAGGTCGATATAATAAAATAAAAGGTCGATCTTATAATTTACTCACTTCACTCAGCTTTGGATATTATATTACCATGTTTACAGGGCGTCATTCCACAATGTCAAACAACATTGCTTGTGACCTTTTATCGTATTGCCAACCTTTTGATAGCTGTTATTTACTTGACAGTAATGGGGGCCGAGTTACAAACAATATCATAACACGTCAAAAGTAAAATTGTTTGACAATATAGAATAGAGGACTAGAGGCCCAGTTTATTTAATATGCATACATCGACTTCTATTATCTGACAGGAGTGATACGCCGAAGACAGCGGCAAATATAGTTCTAATTCAGCGCAGCTAAGTTATCTAAATTAGAATCAGTTTTCATTAAAAATATCAACTACAAATTAAAACACCCAAGTAAAGTCCCAAAAACTCTTTTCATTCTGCTGTTACTCGTAAAAAAATCATAAACTTCACATTTTCGCTTAATACCATTCGAGGCACGTACGCGAGCCGGATCACGTTCGTCTTTGTTTTTTTTTTACAAAATAATCTGTGATTTTTTTCGTGTAAACCCGCAACATATGGGCTTGATAAATCACCGACTCTCAGAAAGGCTGCTGAAAAAACGTGTCTATAAAAAATAGATCCTCGAATTTCTTCCGTTCGCCTTTCGTATTCGCAGATAAGTTGCCTTATTTTTGTAACATATATTTTTGCACATGGTAACTTGTATGCAGCGCGGGATACATATTTGATAGGGAAATCCGTATCATAGTATCAAGCACTCTAATAAATTAAACAACCGCCGAGACCCAAGACGTCGGGGAATCGTGGAAAAATTTAACCGCAGTATACCTCACTGTACAGGTTCTTTAGGTAGGTTACTCAAATGGTTTGTGGAAAAGCTTTAATGCACTGGGAAAGTCTTACTCAGAAAAGTAAAGTAGGTATGTAATGTAACTTTATCGTACTAAGATTTTTGTATTTAAAGAAACGTCTATTTAGACGTTTCCAAACAAAACACTGAAAAAAAAAATTGGTCGCTTGTAACAAGATTGTGATTGTTGTGCATAAGCGTCTTGATCCCATACGAGCCTGACAAGGCGATAGATACATCAACTAAGACGTTAGAGACATCAACTAAGATGATAGTTGAATCACTACAGAAATTGCTGTTGTTACTATCAGCTTTGGTTGATATAACCAATATCTTAACTATTGTGTTCATTTTCTTTCAACTAAGTGAAATTCTCTCTTTGTTGGCTCTCATTTTTTTGAGTGAAGGCCCTTTATACTTCATCGCGCTTCGTCGAAGATTATAATGATATTAAAAGAACAGAGGACATTCCTAAACAAATTGACCTAGTCCCAAACTTAGATTTAGGCTGGAATCATAGTGTACAAGAAAACATTAAAAACGCAAAAGCAATAAATAACCGCGCTCATTACACAAATATTTGTCCTCACCGGGGAACGATCCCAGGTCCGCTAGTTTCGTAGGCTAGAGTCACTAGGCTAACCCCGTCGTGCTTGGTCCCGTTGTAATGATATAAGTGAATAAATCTACGTAAAAATGCGCAGACGAGTTGAGCTCTGAACATTGTTCTCCACTTAAACCTGAACACATGCTGCTGGTTATACTTACATGTACCTACCTGTGTTTTGCCATAAGGATCAATACTACGGCATTTCCAAATAAATACTGACAGTATACACTGCGAAATCACCCGAAGATGTGGTCCGGATACGCCAAACTATAATTTCTAAATTCAGATCCGATTCAGTTCGGCGAATCCATGTATGCGCAACTGTAGGTATCTTGTTTTACTTGTAATACTTTACATTTACATGAATATGAATGGGTACACTTACACTACGAGTAACTTTTTTATATTTTAAGATTACTATTTCAAATCTCCATTAATTTCTTATAAGGGCGAACGGGGGTTGTATTCTACTCGGGTTTTTTAAACCTAATTGCTTTTAACTTGTTACCGTATTATTTCGGCCGCGATACTATCAAGTAGATAAGAGCTACTGCAACGTTGACCATACGATGAAATATCAAAAGTAAGTATCTTTATGTCGAATTTCACCAACTAATTAACCCGTAGTATGCTTTAGGCACGGATCCATGCTCAAAATTTGGATACCTTTTTGTACTTTTTTTAAGCTTAATTTTATGGACTATATCATAATCAGCAAGGATCGGAAAAACGCCCGTAATTTTGAAAACATAACCCTGTTCCGTACAGGAGAGACTTCCTTCTGATGTTAATTAAAAATATTATTAGGTATTTTACATTTATTATACCATTATTTATATGTATTCAGCAACAATATTATTAATGAATAAAACCATAATGGTTATGGGGAAAAAACACTTTCGTCAATCAAAAAGAATGCCTTTTTTTAAATTTTCGCCTGTTATTCCATAACGACGTGAATTTAGGACCTATTTATGAGTCGAAAATGTTTGTTCACAGTTTACGGAGGACATTGGGACAATCGTTGACATTGGTTTACTGTTTGTATGTGTGTTTGTGTTTTCTAATTAACATTTCGGTGTCATTCATTAATAAAATTGTCGCTAAGTACATATAAATTATTGTATAATAAATCTATAAAATACCTAATAATATTTTTAATTAATATCAAGGAAGTCTCTGCTATACGTAACAGGGTTATGTTTTCAAAATAACGGTCGTTTTTCCGATCCTTGATAATCAGAAGAGACTAGAACTTGGTACTTTTTTGACCTCATACGAGGGGTTAACAGACGATTATAGTGTTAACAGCTGTCAAAATGTATGAGTCGATTAACATTAATTATATACTATTTAACATCGTTTGATGGAATTAGTACTTAGTCTAGGTAGAAGATAACGCCTAACAAAATTAAACAAAATTCTTAACTATACTCTGATTATTCTAAGATCATGCCTGTGACGGCTCATATAAACACTTATTACGGGTGGCCTTCTGGTCGCATAACAACTATTGTCATAATTTCGATTGTCATAACACATTACGCATAAAGTTGATGATCATATTATTTTTTTGGCATAAATTGTACTATGGCATAATTGTTCACTGTCATAATTATACGAAGTCATAATTGGTTTAACCATAATGTAGAATGTCATACATTTATTTAGTCATAATATTGATAATTATATAATTATTTTTACTGCTACCAGAAAAGTAGGTAAGGTTGGAACTGCCACATAATAAAAACGAACTGCTACCAGAAAAGTAGGTTAGGTTAGGTTAGAATTGTGACCTTATCAAAAACTAACTGCTACGTTTGTAATAACAAATATCAATCAATAGATAGTCAATAATTCAGTTAAAATTGTTATGCCGATTGATAATTGTGCGTAAAGTTTTTATGCGCAATAAATGTATGACAATTATTATTTATGCTCTCAAACATTATGGTTAAAAATGTTATGCACATAATTGTATGACTATTTACAGTTATGCGTAATGACGAGTATGACGAATCCACGTATGCCTATCAAAAATATGATTTCAAACTTTATGCAACCCGACCCCTACCCACTTATTATACTTATTTCTTTAACTTTACATTATATATTATATTGGTACTGTACTGACCTCATCTCGAGTCAAACCTTCAAGCAAGAATTAAATTGTCTTTGGTATTTGGCTGGTTAGAAAGTAAAGGGCTAGTCAGTGTGGGGGTTGCTAGAGGGTGTTGACTTGGTTACCGTCGGGCTTGGAAAAAATGTATCTCTTAATATTTTTGTTTGCTTTTTTCTTTATAATAATAGTGTTGATACCACAAAATTTTCCTTTAAATAGATAGTAGTGTGTGATGTGTATAATTGTGTACGTTATAAAAGGGTGATCTATAGGAATATTGTAAGAAGACGTTAGAAGGCTCTCGTAAGTTTTCTCATGTAGACTAAGTTTACCCTAAAAGGTAAATATTGTAATCCTACCGTTCAATCATGTTCACGAGTAATTTGGTTAATGGATTGAGAATATGAATATTAAATTAGTGATTTCTCATAGGTATTTTAACTATTCATTCAAGTCTTATTTATTAGTATAGAGAAGCTTGGGGAAGAGTGTTCTGATTGAGAAGCTGAAAGACGAACGGAAGGGTGATATTCATCGTCTAGAAGGGGTTCCAAATGGTGATAATTTGTATATTTGAATGATTGTTGTGTTTCGGGGTATTATAACAGGGTAGGGAAAACTTTCGTAGTTTAGGGAATTTTAGTTGTAAATTTAATCTTTCTTTATTTTTAATGTACTTCTCACGGGTGCATCTTCCTGTGAGTCCTGTCATCTTCTATGGAGAATTTGGTTGGAGAAGTTGTCTTGAGAGTTCGGGTTGCGGCTGCGCGTCCTTGACGTCTCGACTGGAACCGAAGCTAAGTGTTGTCTTTTTAAGTGGTTATTTGATAAGTGCATCGTTGCACTCTATGTAGAAATGCAGTTGGTTACGAATGACATTTGATGTCATCACATTCAAAATATTTTGAATTATAGAAGTTTTCATTGCAATTTTTGACAACAAGATTATAAGATCATTCTTAACTGAGCTGTCCTTGTTAGAACATGTTTATTTGAATATCTTTCTTTGATTTAGTTTTTTTTTTATTTACGATTATTTTCAAAAAAAAAATTTTGAGTTTCGAAATTTTATTTTTTGAAAGGAACAAATTATTTAAAAAACAGAACAATTAAAAAAAAAATCTTAGAAACAAATCATAATTAGTACAACAGTGATATACGTTAGTCGGTGGATATCCAATTTAGTGATAAATTTCTTTGAATTATTTCACGGGATTTTAAATCTATTACGAGCTTTAAAATAATTAAAAGGTAAATAACATTATTATTTTATTGGTATTGTTTTTGTAATTTTTTTTTGAATCAAGGAATTCAAAGGATTATTAATATTTCAAGACAGATTTAATTCGTTTGGTTTTCTTGTGTACAATTTTAGGATTCCTTGTTTAATCTTCAGTTTATTTGGTAAACATTTTCTAAATTTTACCATGATGTTTGGTTAAGATTATTTTATTTCTTTCGGCTCTTATATTGGGGATTACAGTTTATACTTGTGTCCTAGCAATCTAAATTACAATTTATTCAATCTTTTCCATTTAAGCTACGGATATTTCCATCATATTCTATCCGAGTCGAAGAGGGTTTAGTGTCTTGGTGAAAGTTATCAGCGGGTCACAGACGTCGATGACATCTTACCGTCACTAAACATCTTGGACTAAGATAGCAAGCAGAGTTACTATACAGTGTATGCTCAGTTTCCATTCAGACTTCACAGACTGCTTCAGTGTGTTGATGATTCAAGGTTAATAGTTTCTGAATTCATCTTGGGGAAACGGGGGTCAGATTTGAGTCGCGTCAAGAGTTGATTTCACCTTTGGTCGAAAGACGTTAGTTAGTTGAGGTGACTTGCTGGCTGGGTTTTTATGATCTCATGTTGGCAAGGATGCCTGCGAGTTTAGCTCGGCAACTGCTTTCTACTCCCGGCTATCATGTCGGTTCGTGGGGACTCGACTAAGCGAAGCGAAAGCTGAGCGTGTGATATCCAGTGCCTTGACGGATTTGAAGGGGAGGAGACCACCCATATTCTGGGTTTACTTTGGTATATGTCACACTGAATTGCAGAGAACTCACACATTTCGTCGACCTGAAATATCCGAGGATACAAGAGGGGTAGTTTAGGTTAATAGTCTCTCCATCCAAATTAATAGGAGATAAAAATAAATCCTGTCTCTTGGAGTGACTATAATTTGTTGGGCCCTCTTCACTTTTGGTTACATGAACCAACCTAGACTGACTTGGCGACGTAATGGTAACGCTCCCCAGACAAGTTAGAGGCAGGCTGGCAGAGTGTGACCAGTTTGGAGTCGAGCACATGAGTAAGAGCGGGGCGGGGCTCTGCTTTTACCAGAAATCATACACTTGTCATACTGACTAATCCCTTCTTTATTTCAATTAGTACAACTATTTGAATCCCCTTATTCTTGAATATCTCTTTAATCAGAAGAATCTGCTATCCCTCAGTCTCACCTTAGGAACTTGGAACTACCAAAACATAAAAAACAAAACACAACGTAGGATCCTATTCGATTGACAATTTCTTTTGTCATCCGGCCTGTCAAAATAAATTAAATAAAAAATATTTTATATTTTTATAAGGTCTACCCCTCGGGGTCAGCACAATTCCTAGCGACGCCGTTCAGTAATTTAATTAATTAGTCGTCTATTTTAAACACATCGCTTGTGAGTCTAATTGCATACGAGTAATTATACAATATTTACACTATATCATTGAAATAAGTTTAAATAAAAAAATATTCGAAAAGGATCCCAATCACGACAAAATATTTCATATACACATTTATAATACACCAGATTCACAAAGTCCATAGGTACTCGTATTATTCCAAGTATTCACATCGATAATCAGGAAACCAAAATATGCGGCGTTTCTGTACGAACGAACGCATTAGGGCGACTCAGCTCGGTGAATAGCGGCATGTCTTACAAGTGACTCTTAAAAACGATGAGGATATTAATGTTGACATAGGGCCTGCCGGACGAGGAAACGCAAATAAGGCTGTTTGCCGAGGAACTACGCAAGTTTGCAGGGAGATTAGCTTTTGTATCAAGTGGGCTCGAGGATCGACCCCATGCCCTGGGAAGCACTCAAATCATTCCGTTTCATTTACCTAGTAGATAATGCTCGCGACCTTGTACGCGTAGAATTCATTCCCTGATAGTACCCCTTTTCACGTCGGGAGCAGATTTAGCAAAATCCTTCTTAGTGCATCCCTAGCACTCCAGTGTCCATAGCAGATTATGGCTACGTAGCGACAAAATGCAGCTACAGGCTACAGCGTAGCACTCGTAGCGTTGCTGGCACTGAATTATGTTATAGTACCCAATCTGCCCTCCAAATTTCAAGTCAATCCTGATACTTGTAGTAGGAGATCCGAATAGGAGACGATTTGCACCGGGCTGTTTATTCGATAAAAAGTATTTTATACCAAATTTAATATGCTAAGTATTATATGGCGAATAGGTAGGCTGAAAAACTTCAGTCCAGTATATAATTAATTAAAAATGTAAAAGTTAACATTGTTTTAAAAAATTGCAATAGCTTGTTTAATAGACAAATTACATACCAATCGAAACTATAAAGCCTATATAATATGCAAACGTCAGGTTGACTCTTTTTTCCCGTCAAACTATTGGGTAGGCAGGTACAAACATGTAAGTCGGTATTAATAATTTGCAGCAAACCTAACGTTTACATATTCTGTAGACCTCATGCTTTCGATTATTAGTTAATTGGTATATTTAACAAGCAATAGCAATTTAAAAAAAGTTCTGTTTTAATAAAAAAATTAATGATATAGGTACTGGACTGAAATTTTTCAGCCTACCTATTCGCCACATATTATTTAGCGTATTAAATTTTATATAAAATACTTTTCATCGAATAAACAGCCCGGTGCAAATCGTGACCTATTCGGATCTTAGACCATTGTTATCTCAGTGCAAATTATAACCTCAAACCCAAGAATAGGTTATAAATTGACTGAGATGACAGCTGTCATGATTGACTTCTTAAGGCTAAGGCCGCACAGATAGGAGGCTTTCTTAGCGCCTAGAGCCTAGCGTGTTACTTTTGTTCGTAGCGCGCAGTGCGGCCGGTTGAAAAGATTCTAGTAGATTTGTTTCACACTAGGCTCTAGGCGCTAAGCTAGCCTCCTATCTGTGCGGCCTTAGCCTAACGGCCGGGCGTTATAAGTTTAAGCTGAGCGATATCTGTCAGTCTGTCAGTCTATCACGAAAGAGTTTTATACGTTTATATAAACCAAATTATGCATGTATACTCAAAAATATAATTTAAGACCAAAATCTGACAGTTCCCATCTTGATTATTTCGTTATTTTATTTCATAAAAATATGAATGAGAACTCGTGTAACCAGTAATATTAGGGTAAGTTTTATTGATAAAAATACCTACACTTAAACCAAAATCACAGTGAATGTGCGCCGGTTGAGGTTAGGATTTTGATCTTAAATTCGATTTTTGAGTATAGGTAATAATTAGGCGATTCTCTTAGCCAGGTAATTTTTCAATTCGTCAATAAACTACTAACTGGTAAGCCTAAGTTATAAGAATAATAAATAGCAGGGGACGATGTCACACCAATTGACCCAGTCCTAAACTAAGCTGTAGACTTGTACTATGGGTACTAGATAACGATAAACATACTTACTTACAGAGAAATAAATAGTTAAATACATAAAAAACATCCGGGACTTAGGAACAAATACTCGCGCTCATCTCACAAATATCGGCCCTTACCGGGATTTGTATATTTGTAGGGTTTCATCGACGAAGCAGCTAGGCCAAAGCTTAGCTCTCCACGAAAGATCTGTCAAATTTTTTAAAGGAGGAATTCTGGCCGAGGGTTTTCATATTTCGGCGATTATATGGCCGCCGGCTAGCTGACACCGCGAAAGTGTATTAATAGTTTTGTTAATTTTAAATTATAATTTATTGTTATGTATGTCTGTAAGGTATTTGTAAATATGGGCCTTGTTGTCTGAAATAAAGTCATTAGGTATATTCTATTATATTCTTGCTTACATGCCTTCGAGCGCACGTGGCTACGTTTTACGTTGCTGGTGAATAATTCGTCGACACAGTCAGTTGAAAACTGGGAGAATAACTCTGTTTAACAAGATAAGTACCTAAAAAACGTTTCTCTTAGCAGGAATACAAAGAAACATTTTTTCAACTGATTACGCGTAATGCTTGTCCTTAACGACCTGGGTGACCTTAGGGGAAGGAAATCACGTTGAAGGTTGCAGGAGCCTTAAAGACAGGAAGAGGAGTAAAAAACTCCGCATCTTCCGGGAAGGACCTCGTAGGTCAAACAAATCTTTCCACGATTAAAATGCAGTTGAATTTTGTTCCAACATCAACATAATATTCGTTGTTATGTCAACTACTTTCTACGTCGAGCGCTCTTATAATAATTAATTTTACCGTTTGTTTACATTTTCGTCACGATCCTTAAATAAAAATGTTTGGTTTGCGGCGTCTGTTCTGCTATCAAAACGTAACCGTGTTTACTGAATAATTCTCTGCGGCACTTTCATTAAAAGTCCCTAAAAGAAAATCAAAACTAAAATAAACTCCGGAGAAAACAAATACAGCATACCAGGCATTTTGACCAAAATTGTTGTTGAAGGCGTTTTTCTCGGAAAAATCGTGATTATAGCGGCAATGCCGGTTTTATAATAAATTCGCGTTTTGCGTGCACATTTTGCGGAATTGAGGCACGGCTGTGTCATTATGTTAAGTACCAATCCTAAAGCGTTTTCGAGCAAAACAGCTTTTTGCCGAAAATAATCGGTTACGCTCGCGGAACAGCTGTTTTGATTTTAGATCTGATCTGATCTGATCTGTTTTATTGTTCCTTGTGCAATTAACTGTCGCAGGAAAAGGAATTACTATGAAAGTTCAAAAGTCCAATGAAAATTCGGCCTCGGTATACAGGGTGAATTTTTAATGAACGGTCAAATTTAGGGACAAGCTCTGTTGATAATACTGATTAACTTTTATTATGGACCCAACATCCAAATCGCGAAAAAAAAATCAGCTGTTCCATACATACTACGAGAGCTAAACAGCCAAAATGACGTATGGAACAGCTGTTTTTTTATTCGCGAATTGGATGTTGGGCCCATAATAATAGTTAATCAGTATGACCAACAGAATTAGTCCCCAAAATTTGGCCGGTTATTTAAATTTCACAATGTTTATTTTGGCAATATTTAACTTCTTTTATTTATTACATTTAAACGCAAGTATACATAATTACGTGATCAGCGTGGAAAATGAATACAAATTGTGTTGTCATTTACGCCCCAATACAAAACAAAATATAATTAGGGGAAATCCCATCTGGTATCCCCTAAGGCGAAGGATAACACATGTCTGTAATAAATAAGAGAAATGGCATGAGACGGGAGTCGAAGAAGAGGCCGGGGATGAGTATGATAAATAAGTCAATTATTTCACCTTACACCCGGAACCTTTTGCTGACGCAAAAAGTTCAGGAAATTGAACCTTACCGCTCAAAGTATTTTTAAATAAAGTTATACTCTACACCAAACACAACATGTTTAAATAACATTGCGTAAATTGTTTTATTTATGGAATAAAACACGGAACGTATCCAATGTTTTGTTATGATTTCAAACTTACTAGTGCTAACAACACGATAATCATCCTTCAAAATTGTGTCCAATATGTTTAATATATATAGGAAGTTTAAGGAGACATTTTTATGCACAAGTGTGAAGAAGGCAAAACTACAACATGAGGGAGTAGTAAAGTAAATGCTCATAATAGATACGTTTTTATTTCTTGCAACATTTCTCTTCAAGATTCTTTAAAATTAATAATCCAGTAAGTTCTATTATTATATTACAGATAACAGAAATCTATTTACATTTTTCTACGTTTACATTTATTGAGGGGTGGTAGGGCATTATTATATAAATATTAACATGAAATCCGTTAAAGCAATAACTGAAGATTTAGCTCGTAAAGCAACAGATTTTCTTAAATCGACATAAATTAACTAACTACAATATAGTACAAGAGGAATAACATATTCATTTAGCTCTTCAAACCTACTATAAGCACGTAGTAGCTAAGTCTGTTTATTCTAGTAAGATTAAAAATAAAATGATTTTGTCGACGTTGGCTTGGTCCCGAATCGTCTAATAAAAATAGATATGAAATGTCCCCGTTTATTCAGAGACCTAGGCAACTCGGCACGTCCTATCTGACAGCCGTGACTGCTATCACAACGTTACGTCTACTTTTACCTCTATTTAACTTCACAGTTCTGTAGCTAAATTTATGTCTTTCGTGAGAATTCAAATGATTATCTTCATTCGTTTGGTTTGGTTTCTTTTTCACTTTGATCCATCTATCATTTTTCCAGTCATATTTCTTTCCCATGTCTAATAAAATATCATTAAACTTTGGCCATCTTTTGTTAACTGTATCCGTCTTTTCAGTAGAGCTTATTCCTTTTACAGTATCAACTTTGGTGTTTGTGGTTTTGGAAAATGTATGTTCGAACGCCGGAGAGAGTTCATTTTTCGTTAATGTATTAGTGTCATTAAAAGCGCGCAGATTAACCGCGCGTATTTCATTTTCATTAGAATTAATCTCATTTGTCTTTCGTGAGGCAAAATAATGAGGTTTCTCGTCTTCATTGGAATAATACGCGTCTTTTGGCCACTTCTTGGAATATTCGTCGTAGAAGTCTTCTATCTCATCTTCAATGTTTTCTGGAAAAGAAACGAAATGTGGGTCAAGTTGTTTTAATGAATTTTTAATTTTGCTACTTACTTTAAGAGTTTTATTAAGTTTAGTTAATTAACCTTAAAGATGAAAAACTGTACCGTGATGGATGACCTCTAGTTACTAGTTACTAAGACTAATGGCCTGTTGTTTGATCAGTAGTTAACTCAACTAATTGTTAAAATTCTAAATAAAGAATCGAAAATTTGACACATTTCCTTGAGATTTAACCGTTAGTAACGATTTTTAACAATTACTTAGTTTAACTACTGATCAAACAACAGGCCCTAAGGGCGAGTTGTTTGATCAGTAGTTAATTGACCTAGAGGTTAAAATTTAAAAAAAAATGAAAAAAGTGACACGGTTGGTTCAGATTTAACAAATGGTTAAGATTTTTAAATATTAGTGTGTTTAACTACTTGATTAAAACAGGGCTCTTAGTTTCTTAAAGATATTTACGAATAAAGAGTACAGTTTTCACTATCGTAAATATAATCAAATGCAAATAAAAATATTTCTTTTACTCATTTTTTGTAAACCATAATCAGCAGCCAAAACAAGACAGTGTCCTGTCGCAGAAAGTCAGTGATTAAATTTGCCGATATTTATGTAAGTAATCACATTGGGGTTAATTCGGATCAGTGTTCTCTAATAGGGAATATATATCCTCCTACACACATACAACGAAACAGAGAGAGAGAGAGCGCTAGTGCACGGTGGACGTATAGTAGTTGTGTCGTCAGGAAAAAAATCGAATCATGCGTAAAAAGTTAAATTAATGGAACAAATTATACATAAAGGTGTTAATAAGTGAGTTATCTGTGCGGTAGTGTAATAATTGTGTAAAAAAGTGATCAAACTTAATTACAATCAACAACAATAATATCAAAACGAACGTTGGACCATTTAAATATCAACACAAAAGACCGCAAGTGCTAACTTCGGCGTACTTCGGAATAGTACGGGGCGCGATCGGGTCGGAGGGCATGGACAGAGCGCACCCACTAATGAGCCTTTAAGATAAGATACACAAGGTATTCATAAATTCAACACGCAAGGTCATGAAACATTGGTCCGATGGTATAGTGGCTCGAGGAATTGGATCTATTGCGCGCTGCACACCCGGGTTCGAATCTCGTACATGTGTACTGGTGATTAACATTTAGTTTTTTCTTTTTTTATTATTATTGCATTTTTACAAACAATAAATAGAAGTGAGTATGAATTAGCAATATTCGGGAAATATAAAGAGAAAATGTAATTATATTGTTTGTAAGCTATATGATAAAAATATAATAGCTTCTTCTAGACGGGACTCGCTATTGCCAAGATGTCTCAAAAACATCAATATTTTCTTCGAGCACTTGAGTATTTTACTTGCAGAATTGTCGAGGAAAAGAAACAAAAAGATTGTTATATGTGGAGACTGGAACATAGATACTATTAAGGTTAATAACTGTTCTCTGGAGCTAAATAGTATGTTGTACAATTTTGGTTTTAAATCTCACATTACAGATCCAACAAGATTGAACTCGTGTATTGATCATATAGCAAGTAACATAACTCGAACAAAATCAGAGCTTCACGAGTTAGGATTGTCCGACCATAATACGGGGCAATTCTTATTTATTCCAGTAAAGCACAAAACAGAAATTAAATATTGGTTTAAGCACAAACGGGACATGTCTAAAGAGAATATACATAATTTTTGCAAGTGCATTTCTTCGCTTTCATTTGCAGAAATTTATAATTTAAATGACACGGACTTGGCATTTGACTATTTTCACGATTTGTTTACTCTGTTTTTTAAACTTTGTTTTCCAATGATTCGTTTAAAAGTATTAAATAAACCAGTCAAAAACAAGTGGTTAACAAAGGGCTTGAAGAATAGTTGCCGGATTAAAAGAAGTCTTTATATGCGTTACATTAAAAGTCCAATCAACAAAAACGTAAATAAGTACAAGTACAAAAGATATAATTACATATTGCGAAGGTGTATGCAGACTGCTCAAAGAATCAATACCTCCAAGTATATTCATAATTCTAAAAATAAATGTATAGCGACGTGGAACATAATTAATGATACAGTTAATTCGAAAGTTACTAGGAATCAAATAAATAAAATTATTACAAACGACATAGTATATGATGATCCCGTTGATATCTGTAGAAAATTTAATAATTTTTTCATAGACATAGCTAATACAATATTTGGTAGTAATAGTAATAAAACCTGTTATCATTTACCAAATAGTACAAAATGTATACACACCATGTTTCTTTCGCCTATATCAGAAATACATTTGCGTAAAATTATATTAAACCTCAAAAAAACAGCTTCGACTGGTTATGATGAAGTAAGTGGGGAAATCTTAAAACTATGTGTAGACGCAATTGTAGCGCCACTTACTTATGTAATAAATCTTTCTTTGTCTCAAGGGAAATTTCCAAATAAACTTAAAAAGTCTGTAGTTAAACCATTATACAAAAAAGGATCAGAAACTAGTATGGATAACTATAGGCCAGTGACTCTGGTTCCAGTTATGTCTAAAATTTTCGAAAAGGTTATGTACGACAAAATCACGGACTTTATTGATAAGAATCATATCCTTCATCAAAATCAGTATGGTTTCCGAAAAAACAGATCTACGTCTTTAGCTTGCTTTTCACTTGTGAGGATGATTACAGAAAGTTTAAATGATAAAATTCCGATTGCTGTAGTGTTCTTAGATATGAGCAAGGCATTCGACTTTGTGTGCCATGAAACGTTACTGAGGAAGCTAGAACACTATGGCGTGCGAGGAAATGCATATGATTGGATCAAGAGCTACCTGGAAAATAGGTCTCAATGCACCGAAGTGATTAACTTTAGAGATAACGAGAAGAAACTGTTTAGGTCGGAATATAGTATAAATAATTACGGTGTGCCACAGGGCAGCATTTTGGGTCCTCTCTTGTTTTTAGCTTATATTAATGACCTCCCAAACAGCATAAAGCACCCCTGTATACTTTTCGCAGATGATACCACAATCGTGATTCAGAGTAAAGAAAGAAGTGTTTTAGAATCAATTATAAATGATGCTTTAGGGACTATAGTAAAGTGGCTCGAAAGTAATCATCTTAAAGTCAATATTGATAAAACAAATTTAATACAATTTCAGACGTGTAGTGGTAATGTAAGAGAACTAGTGGATGTTAAATATAATAATCAATTAGTTAACGAAGTTACTTCAACAAAATTTTTAGGAATAACAATTGATAAATGCTGTAATTGGAAAGAACATATTAATTTAGTCTGTAATAGAATTGATAAATTTATGTATGCGTTAGGTAGAATTAAACGTATAGCCTCACAAGAAGCAGCACTAATAACTTATCACGCCTACGTCTCGTCAAATCTCCGGTATGGTTTAATTCTATGGGGTAACTCCATTGACGTAGAGCGTGTTTTTAAAGCACAGAAAAAATGTATTCGAACCCTATGTGACGCTGGATATAGAGATTCGTGCAGGCCATTGTTTAAAAAACTGAACATTCTACCTCTTCCTTGTCTTTATATATATGAAGTATGTATATTTGCCAAGAAGCACCTTCACCTGTTTAAAACCAATGCTGAAGTCTACAGGCCTAACTCTAGAAGGGCGAATAAGTTATTTGTTCCAAGAGTAAACCTGGCAAAAGTAAAAAAAAATGCATTGTACTCTACGGTAAAGATTTTTAACAAATTGCCAGAAAGTATTAAAGAAAACAATAGTATGTATGTGTTTAGAGGCAAACTTCAAAAATATTTATTGGAACATTGCTTTTATACTGTTGGCGAATTCTTGGCAAAAGAATAGTTCTTAGATTTAAGTAGTACTTATGTAATTATTTAAATTATAGTTGAATATGTAATGCGATAATATATTAATGTAGGGAAATTAAATATTTTGAACAATTCAATTGCTATTGTATTAAGTTCAATTATTACTTTTCAATATACTTTGTATTTTTGAGAATAGAATTCAGTAGGGTTATTGCAATTTATATTTATATTTACATTTATACGTTGCATATGCGACAGAATATGAGAGCCCTGTTTTGTTTTTAAGACCATATATTTACTGTACCATGTTCTTTGTAAATAAATAAATACTTACTACTTACTTACTTACTTACAAAATTTGTCAATGGAATATGAATCTATTACGAATGACATATAGTCGATTTTCCAATTTCATCTTATGTCATAAAAACAAAAGAAATTACACTTTACCATAAGAATAAATAATAACTACAAGTAGAAGCGAAACTCCCGGCTCCGGACGCGCGCTCTTCGCGTTAGATACCTACCGCCTGGCGACACCTGAGGTGTCTAGTCGGTCAGGGGCGTCACACATGGAACCAACTATTAACCAAGATATTGATATTGTGTCTTGAAATGGTTTTCGTATTGTTGTTGCTTTTAGTGTTTATGGTTGAACTAAGATAGTGTTTTAAATAGTGAAAGACTATTTACGGCAAAATATATCTTAATATCATCAAAAGGTATTATTATCTAATTTAACGCAAATGTAAAAAATCATTTTGCAACAATGTTTACGTTGAAGTAAAACATTAATAAGTTAATAACATTTCGTGACTAAACTTGTATACTACATCCATAAATCGATTACAATATTTCGCAAGTGACAGCCCTAACTTTGGGCGCGGAAGACAGAGGGGCGTAGCGGGGTAAAGGGGGGAGTAGGTATTTAAAGCGCGGCATTTCGGACCTGCGTAAAGGAGATTCACTTTTACGTGTAGTTATTATTTATTCTTATGACTTTACTTTCTTTGCACTAGATCTTTATTTGAATGGCCGTATTTTGTACTAGTTTTCGTACAAGGAACCTCAGGAGGTTATGACTTTTTTCACAGCTTCAATGAAAGCTGATTCATGTAACAAACAGTTGGGAAAAACCATCTTTTGAATAGCTATAAAAACAACCAAGATATACGTCAACAAAGATTTGTTCCTATCTCTTTCTAGGAAAACATTATTTAACATGGAGTTTATATGGCCGACCTGTTACATGACGTCACAGTGCATTTCGGATATCTCTGTCTAATCACCGTCTAATAAACCGTTTAAATATAAAATGCTTGTATCATCTGGATTTCTTGGCCGATTTTAATTTTAATTTCATGTTTGGTGATCTCTTTTACGGTAATGCGATTTTTAAATCTATACATATTCCCTATTTTAAATATCTGTTAACTTAATTTATACTTAAACGTCAAACCTGTTTCTAGTCTAACAAGAATAAAGTTTGATATTTATAAAGTTAGGTTTAAAGATATTTAAAATAAACACTGATCTGATTAAACACTGATTTGCCCCATTGACGCTTTCGTTTCGATGACAGGGTTTTATGATGGCTTTATAATTAAAGTCATTGTCTGTTTAATTTTTAAACTTTTTCTCAGTGCACTACACTACTTAAGTAAGTCTTAAGCTAAGTTCTGCGAGTCAGTCAATTGGTTACTACGGATTTTATTTTACATGTAGTTACCTTTGTAGTTACGTAAAGCGATTTTTGCGTATAATTGGATAAGCAAACCGATATGCCCACTCATAAGGAACCAAATAATAATGTAGAAGACTGAAATACGAGTAATAAAATATCGTTGTCAATTCATAAATGTATTGACAGTTATATCTCGACGCTATCATTTCGTTTTCGTCAATGCCAATATTGAATTGAGTCTCAACGGTTTTTCCCTTTTGCTTTAAATGAAGCATATTGCCGGTGATAGTACAAAAAGGGGAACTAAAAAATCAATAAGGAGCAAGATGTGACGTTATCTATACAAAGGGACCTTATGGCGGATGGCGCTTACGCCGCACTGCGTCACGCGACGTTGTATTTATATCGGAGCATCTTTAATAGTGGCGGAAGCGCCATACGCCATAAGGTCCCTTTACATAGATAATGCCACAAATGCTAAATACTAAACGCTAATAGGTGCATATCGGGGTGCTATCACTACTATCTTAATCGCTGAAATATGTACAACCAATCATATTTTATTGTACGTACCAGCCATTTCTTCAAATTTAGCAATATCTTTTTGAAGGTTTTCTCTGTTTTTTTTCTTCCAACTGCCGTTTCCTTTATCTAAAACAGACAATTATTTTGCTTACAAGGGGCCCAGAGGCATTATTACAAATTAATCAATCTTGTCAATTTCCAGGCAGAAAATGAGTCAGAACTTTATGACGGCTATCAATATATCTCTTTTCCTGTCTTGAAACTAACATGTTTTCACTACTCATAACTCATAACACGGCCTCGATACTTCTAAATTTTAATTTTCACTAAAAGCTATATTCATAAACTGGCTGTTCCCGTGCCCAATTGTTGGGCAATAAACATTTTTTTTGGGTTAATATATAGCCTATGACACTCACAAATAACCTGGCTTTCTAATGGTAAATGAATTTTCAAAATCGGTTCAGTAGATCGGTTGATTACCCCCTACAACGTCACAAACTTAAGCTCTTTATAATAATTATTAATTCATAAATATTGAAGTTGATTCTAGTTTAGCAGAAAATAAGGTTTAAACGTCGTTTCTACCAAAATTGGATTCTCCAAAGAAGAGTTAATTCATGTTAAAATTATTATCGGCACATCCATTTGGGAGCTAAGATGCCACAGACAGACACACATACACGTAGATACACAAACTAAACTTATAAAACCACTCTTTTCTGTCGCGGATTAAAAATAGAATGAAAATATACTATTAATATTATAAAAGAAACCAATTTATCGTACCTATGCACGTGGTGAGTACAATAATCAGATAACAAGTGATGTGCACGAAAGCCTTCGACATTATCGCTTCCCAGGGCTTGCACCTGAAACAAATTAAACTTTAAAAACCAATTGCAACCAAGGGATTACCTGAGAACATGCAACCTTACAGAGTTTAGATTGCTTATTATTTATTCTAATGACGTACAGTCGAGTATATAAATATGTATACACTTTAGTACCTTGACACTTCAATCGTTGTGACAATTCATATATGGCAGTTTAAACAACACATTAAATAGACAAGGTACTAAGGTGTATACATATTTATGAACTCGACTGTACAGTCAAGCGAAACATACGGGAGCGGACATTTAATTAAAATTATTTTATGGCCTTTTATACTTAAATATTGTATCACAATTGTCAATTCATGATTTTGACAATAACTAATACCAAATTGTGTTTAACCAAAGGGTTCGGTTTAGATTTAAAAAAATGTCGTATGGTATAGATTTCCAGCTAATATACGAGCATACGTGAACCTTGAAACATTAAGTATAAATTCTATTTTGATACCCATACTATTTATAAGGTATGTGTAATGTAGTATCAAAATAAACTGTTTTAAACATTGACAAAAATATAAATATTCATGGGTATTAAAATTAACAGTTATCCGTTAATATAACACTTGCAATCGGGTTTTTCAAATGTTGCTTTTTAAACTGGAAACAAAACATTTCAAAACAAAGTAAACATACTCTAATAAATCGTTAAACAATTATAGCTAGGCCCTCGTTGTACTAAAAGTAAAATAGATTTTTTAGATTCAATCAATTGGTCATGCTTATTTTTCTCTGTCAGCCATTTGGGAGAGGAGCGATCACGCCGAAAATTGCGATCTCAGATTTTATCATTTATATGAGCAATTTACTGTCGGACTTCGGGTCGTTCAACGTCATACCTACTACTTTTTCTTATACGTATGCATTAAACACGTTTTAAGTCTCGACTGTGGAGCTGTGACATAAATTATAACAAAACTAATCAGTAAACTTGATTGATATTTATTTTGTACAAGAATTCAAATAGTCATTTAATCACGTTGTGTAATAAGTTTACGATGCATGTTTTATCAAAGTATAAGAATTAAATTGAGATTGGCAAAAATACACACTAAAACTTATACTATTCCTATGTATATCCTCGGCAAAAATCGTTTTTAACCCGAGCGACGCCGACAGTATCACGGGTATTTTAATAAAAACAACAAATTAAGAAGTCAGGATAACATTAATAACAATACAAAACTAGATGGTTTTTACCATTAACGATCGTCCTAAGAACCGTGCAAACTAGTTAATTGATAACATTATAGACGTTAAGACGATGAGAAATAAAAACATAAATATCATAAATATAAACTATAGATCCAAAACCAAACAGCACTCTGTTACCAACAGTTATTTACCAACAACCTTTTATTTAACTAGACAATGTTTGTTTGTTAGTTTCTCACTAATATAAGATTGGTTCAAATATTGCAAGTCAAAAAAAGCCCGTTCCCGCAACTGAAATTTGAATACAAGTAAACCCGATGTCAATTTTATATTTTGTTGTCCAAGATTTAATCTGATGATGGAGTCATAAGGTGGGAAGGAGACAGCACGATTTGTACTTAACGCAGACCTACCGACCTGTTAAAAACTGTGCAACCTACTAACTAAACGAATAGATACGTTAGTTAGCGTAGTGCATCTTGGCAGGGCCCTCTGGTTCGAGTAAGGGTCGCTCACTGAAAAACCTCTTGAAACACCTACGCGGCTTAATATTTGTGTTAGTATATGTTTAAAAAAAAACATGTGAAAAGTGTGGCATTGTGTAAAACAAATTGAGTTATAGTACCTACCTGATGAATCACGACGATCACGCATCTAGTATCTAGAGAGGCGATTTAGAATTGTCACCAAACCACACAAGCCGTTCAAGCACGACACAATGCCTTCTTAAGTCAAATTGGACTCCGGATAATGCCATAAGCTGCGCAAAGTCTTACCAAACTCATTTGATTTCCAATTTGTCAGAACCAGTATAATCTTATTCGTTTAGGGCCTCCGATATTGCCTAAATTGAACTGGGAAAAAATACCGAAACGAGTCTTGTTTCGATTCAGACGAGGAAAAATAATAATTCAAGAGCAAATTCAGTAGCAACTAGATTTACAAATTTGTCCGACAGAAGTTAGCCGGACTTTTAATTTATGTCGGCCTTTCGCGCCTTCCGGATTAAAATGTGGACTTTTCTTTCTCTTATTCTGTTCCTACACCTGCCGCGTCTTACCTAAATTGCCTTTTTAATAACGTTGTTATTTGCTTTAATTTATGAATTGGTATTAAAAATAGCATAAGCCGGAAATGACCTAATTTCTTTAAGGTCATCATAAGTCGATGCAAAGAAATATTACTAACCGTTCTATAATTGGCTAGTTTTTAAATGAGACTTAGATTTGTAAGCAGTAGAATTTTCAATGTTATTTACAAATGTTTTTTGTGGTTTCGCTTTCTCGGTTTTAATGCCAAAGTCAAAGCATCGCCGCCGAGGAAGGTGACCGACGAAGTCCAGACTGAGTAGGTGCGAGTAAATTAGTTCACGAAGCGTCCGGTAAAGCTTGCATCTTAGTTGCATCATGAATTTAAAGTGCTATTTAATAAGTAAATGGTTGCTGTGACTTGGTAGAGGCACGATTTCTAGATATCAATATACAGAAGTATAGTCGTACGTACAGGGTTGTTATACAGTTAAATTCGGAAGTATCTGTACGTTGTCGCAGTAATGTATTAAAGTGACTTTTTCATGGCATGGAGAATACAAACGAACACACAGGGCAGGTGATGGTAAGCGTGAACTCAACCCATAGACATTCGCTTTTCACAAAGCTACAATCTAAAGATTGCTATTCTAAAACTGTAAATGCGTAACCAACCCTGAGGATTAAGATGGTATGCCTCTACGAGAATGGTTTCAATTTAGTATATCATAGCTGCGACCGGGGTACGAAAATGAACTTATAATAGAAATGGAATTGACATGGGCGAATATTTGTGGCGTATGGTCGTTACGCCAAAAATATTCGCTCAACCGGGGTTTGCGGCATAATCTAGAAAATTCAAAATATTTCTTTAGTAAATTGACCACATGAGGGCTCTTTTACACGTCGGTAATATGGAGTGAATCTACCAGTTTTCATGGTTAAATGTTATATATGCATGTAGCATTTAAGAATCAAAACTATAAATACCGCCGGTAAAGAATTGTCAAATTATTAACCCTGATTAATTAAGCGTTATATTGTGATCGTTAAAATATCTCTAGTTCTATGACGCCCATTTGTCGTAAAATCTGTAATTTTACGAAGTATATGCTTTTAAGTTGTAGGTACTTGAAATCTTTATCTCATCTATCAATGCAATGGTTTATGTTGTGATTTCTTACAATTTTATTCAAATGTTATTTATTTTAATAGTTTCTCTTCACCGATTACGTAGATATTAAAGATATGTTTCTATACTAATGGGAATATGGTAGAACATTTTATTTATATCGGTTAATATTTTACCGTATTGACTTAAAGGTGCTGTGATTTCGAAGAAAAATAAAGAATATACTTAATAGAGACCTCATTTGGCATGGCGTAATAGACCCGTCGTGCTTAGTCATTGCCGGAAAGGACAACCGAAAAATGAACAGCTGTCTAATGAGTAATAATAAATAATTTTATTAATATTATGATCATTACAAACTACCCATAAATAATCAGTATAGGTGCAACTAAAACAGGAAATGCAACGAATTTGTCCAGTCTATAAAAAATAACACAAACCTGTTAATCCCAAGACAGCGCGAATGTAAAGTCAATCGTGAAAACGACGAATGTTCAAAGTAACGAATAAACCAGTGTTCAATCTTAGTCACTAAACTTTGTTCTACTTTGTTACGAATCTGATTCCGGTAACAAAACGCGCGTCGTCTCTTGCCGAGGGTACGTCGCAGACTAAACCGGTGAGAGGGTCGACAGAACCACCCTTTCCTCCATTGCTGACATTTTATCCCGCACCACATTTGAAAGCTTACATTGCGCGTTAAAAATGAAACAAACGTCAGACAGTGCACTGAGAAGCCGTAATAGATGTGAAATAGATAAACGTTCGTTTTTATTTTCGCGTGGTATAATGTCGCCCGCTTTTCCGACCACCCCACATTCTCCTATTTCCAAAGTGCTTAAGCTTGTATTGCGTCTGCTAGGAAGGTGGGCTTTTCAATCAGATGCGCTGTCCTACAGCCTGTGCGGACCGCTGCATGATTGTGTGCATCGCATTCACCTGGACGAAAGTTAATTAACTCTCTTCCAACAGAGGTTTAATTAAAACTTATGAATGCTTAGAACTCTCTTTTACCTCCTGTATGCTGAATGTACTACCGTGTTAGTTAATTAGGTTGAGGCGCGTGCGAAGGTTTTATGAAAAATGAAAATGGAATTTTGAATACTAATTGTATTACTTTTACTTGTCTTTCAGTTTATGCTTATTTTTAGGTCTTATGAATTATTATTTGTAGTACAATGAAATTATACATTTTGACTTGCATAAGTTCAAGTATCCGCCAAGCCAAATGAAATAAATTGGAGTGTTAATTCTAGAACTGGTTCTTTAACGGCTTTCAGTGAAGAGAAACCGCGTTGACTGCGTATTCAACCCTACAGTCTTTGTCAATTCCCAACCATTTCGGTAAGTAATTGGTGGTAAGATCTTAGTTGCTAATGAAAGTATGCAGAATCTTGGAATGGTGATATGATAATGGCAAAGTTAAACGTATTTTTAACCTGCCTTTGTTAATAATTGCCAGTAGTAACGCAGCTCGTTAAGCTTTTTAGTATCAGGATACACCGTAAAGTAAAGCTAATACCTGCTCGAAAATTTGTGAAATTAGTCATAACTGCCCATAGAAGTGTTGTACTTCAGTATATAGACATGATTCAATCCCATACACATATTATAAAATAAATATACATAATATTTTTATGTAAGTATATATAATGTAATGCGTTTTATAATATTGGAGCCGAGACTGATATAAAAGATACTAAAAATCGCCCTTGTATCAATATTTTAATGCGTCGGCTGCGATGGACTGAGAAGTTAAGTTCTTATAATATGTATTTATCACAAAATATGATTATTTTTAATAGATTTATCATAATAACACTTTCATGGGTAACTGCTCACCTAACAATATGTATGACTTTTATAAATAACAACTGAACTAAAATAATGTAAATTATATCAAAATTTTCAAATATGTTTACAGTCTATCAACCAGTTCCTGAATAAGAGTAATTACAGCAAAAACAGTAGGTAAGCTAAATATAAATATTAGACCTAATAAATGCATGATTTATAACGTTTAGTTAATCCAGTCGCAGCCATGCTGTCTGTCATCTTCTTAATCTCGGCTATTATTTTGTCATTTATGTCCGCTGACCGTTTATTATCTCGGGCACGAGGAATAAAACGAAATCATTAAGCGGTAGCCGTTTTAACAAAAATGTCCATTAGTAACCCTTTTCAAATTCTACGTAAGCTTCCGGCTTTGTTTTTTCGTGATATTTTTTCATGGCTTTTTTAGAGTTGACCGACTTTTGTCGCGATCCCGGCGGACGGTAAATTGTCCGTTGCGGTGGACCGAAACGTTTTATTATTACTATTAGTAATTTGCATTGCGGAAGGATTAGAGGATCAGTTAAATGGAAAAAGACACGAGGCATAAAATATGAATTCGCAGCAACGATTATTTTGGTTACATTGTTTTATACATAAGTCTTGCAAGCGAGCAAGCGAGACACGTTGGCATGCCGCCGTCAGCGTCGTCGCTTATGGGCGTAAACAAAACTAGAGACAATGCAAAAGCTTTGCGGGTTTCAGGAAATAATTTTGGCAGGAAGGGTGGAAAGGGTGAGAAAGACGGATTAAGTCATCTGGCCCTCCCTAATATCATCTTTTACCGACAGGTAGTTTCATTTAGACCTCGATCCTGTGGGATATGTAATCCATTCTTACGGCTGCGCTCAAAAGTCAGTTAAAGACAATTAAGTAGTTCCTTAGTGACGATTTTTCGTACATTAGCTGAGTACGGCGGTTAAACACTGAGTTGGCTGAATGTGCAAGTTTCCTAACGATATCTTTTGTTTTTCGTAGGAGCATTACCACATCGTTCTAATAATGTACTAAAGTTAGAAAAACTTATTGGTGCATGATGTGATGACCGTTCGGTTCTATATAAGTAAACAAACTAAGCATTACCAGCGGTATCTACTACTTACCTACTAATTTCAAGCCAATATTCGCTTATAGGACATTTAGAATTACAGACGCCAACTCTATTGCCCCTAGTAAAAGAGACGTGTCATATATGACAAAGTATCATTGCTGGGGGTCTGTATAATGTTTACTGCCTCACTCAAATGGACCCCATCTTGCTCCACTACTATCTAGCATTACAATAAACTCAACATAGCTAAGCTAATGTCAAATATATGGAGATCCTATACTAAGTGGACTGGCACACAATGCAGATTACCAGATTCGGCCGTTTGCCAGTTGGCACAGCGTCTTTGCCTCTTTATCCCAACATTATTAGGGCCTTAATTATATTGTAGGGGCTGCAGCCGAGCCTCCCCGGGCATACCTGCCCGCACGCAACGCTCCGTGAGTTGAATTTCGCACGTTATAAATCACTTCATTCTGACACGTGGCATAAGATACACCGTTATTTATTGGGAACGGAGGGTCATCGTTAGTCAGCTGTTTTATAAATACGAATAAGGTCATGTTTGTACTTTAATTATATTTGGCGTTTGATGACTGATAGTTCATTTATCAGCGCGGAAACATCGATCATTTCTGGCTTTTATGATAGGGTTTTAATTAAGTAAATTGCAATTTTCACTACCTTTATTATTTTTCTATGATAACGCTGGCTTATTATGAGGAGTTTTCATAATTCAGATATTTATTTATTTATTTATTTATGGATCCACGGAAAAGCAACAGCTTTATAAAAAAAAATAGAATAAGACCAACAACACATAGCCAATTACATAGCCAAGCATATTATAAGCATTTTATAAATTTTATTTATTTATTCATTAAATGAACATAATATTTATAGAATTCAACATTAAAACAATTAAAAGAACTAAACGTATTTAAATTAAAATTAAACTAAGCTACTCAAATATTAAAGATATAAATAATAATCACCACTATAAAAAGAACACCCCCTCTAGCAGGTCCGCTCGCGGCATGGTCCCTATGACATTATTAATTAATTAAATGGGTCATGACGTATATTTTTAAACTTAGACTGATACACACTGAAGTGGTTTTAAATTTAAAATTAAAATATCAAGGATAACTTGGTTTGATTGTTGTTTTCAGAAACTTCCAATTATTTAACTGTGATAGGTTCTAACATTACTATGAGCCAGCCGTGCAGAATATGGTTTTTATGTAATAGGTAATATTGTGGAATTGGTTCCCAGCTGCTCCATCCCTTAATATAATAAAATACTTATATTCTTAAAACCTGAATTTCAGTTACAACAATTTTTCACTTTCAAAACAAAATATTTAAATTTCACGTTTTACTTTCAGCCGTTTAGGATGTGCGTTGTCAGTTACTTAACTAATAAGTAACAAAACAAGTTTAAATATAGTGTATTTTAAAAAACGAAAACACCTTCACAGCAGAAACACTATTCGAGATTATTTACTCACACCTACAAGTCAAAATACTTCCCATTCAAAATAAAATTCGGTGAGAATACTTCGAATGAAGCCTCCGTCAGGGCAAGCTGGCTCACTTCGTGACGTATTAGTCACAGTTTGAAGTTTCCGCTACGTGTATGGAAAGAACATCATCCGGTGTCTGTGAAATTACTTGGGACTTTCGTGTCGTATAAGAAGACAAGGCTCCGCGAAAACTATCTCAGTTGGCACCATCTGTCTCACTATCGCGTTTCCACAAACGACCTAAGTTTGCGTTGAGACCCAGCCGGATTCGTTATTTCCTAGTTATTTAACTTAGTTTGCATCAAACTTTAGTTTAGTTTTACACAATGACTTAAAAGCGATTCACTTTTTAATAATTAATTGATTGGACAAATAAGTCAATACGGTGAGGTTAGTTGTAACAATACAGAATAATCAATTGTTACTGTTGCATGTCAACCATACCAAATTAAAATTATTAACGTTTGTCATAATTATTAACCAAACAATTACTAAAGCAAAACACAAAGGCTCATAATCTACGCCTCTCGTACCCACCGGCCGAAAATTCACCGTATAATTTGTTGTAATTAAACGCTCTTAAAACATTCTGCTTGATTACAAAAAGGGTTCCGTTTAACAATTGCTTTGGACTTTAGAATAATTTGCGAAACAAATAATCGATAAATCGCCTGCTTTAAAATAAAGCGAAATAAATGAATCAATTACAGCGAAGTTCCACCTAAGACAGCTGACAAAGGACTCCCCAGTTCGCGGCTTTTGAATAGGTATTTGCTGCTAATCACCCAACTTTTAATTAATGACATCACTCTGTGAATAAAATTTAGCCGACGCCGTAACGCTTACTTTAAAGTGGAACCGATTGTTCTATTCTTAACCCTTTAATCTTTGTCTATTGAAACTTCAAAGTGCTTTGAAGTTGTGATTTCTAAAGTCAAGCGTTCTAGATCCTTGGTGATTATCTTTATTGTACGGGACCAAAGAATGACGCACAGATAGAACAAATTGTTGACATTATTAAAAACTACAAATACTGTAGTAAATAATTATGCAGTGGACTTTATGTTACGTATATTCTTACCCACAAACACAATTCATAAACGCACAAATAACCCAATTTAGTTATAGTATTCTTTGTCCCTTTTGTCGAAAACATATATTATATATAATGACATACCTATAAGGAACATTATTTAAGCACACTATAGCTATTACGCGTTGTGGAATAAGAGGGTTAATCTTATATGTATAAAAGAAGAAACTGACTGACTGATTGATCAACGCCCAGCCAAAACCGCTGGACCCAGGAACTTGAAATCTGGAGGGAATATTCCTTCGATATCCTAGGGGTGCACTAAGAAGAAATTTTTGGAAATTCGTTCCCAAAGGCGTTAAAATAGGGGGTGTGGCGGGAACCTATCTACGCGTACGAAATCGCAGGCGTCCTCTATAATCGGTTTTATTACACGCTACGACCAGAGATAATAATATTTGAGAATGTTTTTCTTCCTGGTGAATTGTTTTGCATAACAACCTAATATTTCCCCCCACATTTTATTTTCTTGGGAAACCAGTTGTTTTAATAATTTCAATTTGACACAATGGCGTTAATATTATTTCAAAAATATGATGATGATATCATATCATATTTGCAAAAAGATGATCCAAATACATTCGATACTTACAATAACAATTCCAGAGCAATTTGCCGGACGTATTTTATACATCTCATCTAACTTGAATTCGCGTCCTCCCATGAGTGATCATTAGAGACAATTTCATCCACTAATACGTTTATGGCTACATTCCACATTTTGCCAATTATTTCCGCAATATGTGTTAATTAAGTTTGGTAACAGTATTATGGGTAACCTCTAACTGGTCGATTGATATCGATCATACATTAAAATTTACAATTTTGTTGGTCTTTGAGGAAAAATATTTGTCTTGTGTAGCTAATTATGTAAGAGCACTCAAGTTTTCTATTATATCTACTATAAGTTATGATTATTATAGCTATCTAGCTATTATGGATAATGGATAGAGTAATAAAGATGGTTTGGTCATAATGAAAGGATGGATGAAAGAAGAGTTACTATACAGCTATTGCGAACGAGAGTGAATGGAAATGTCGGTATGGGCCGCCCTAGACATATAGTGATCAAACTGCCAACATAAACCGACTTACGTGCATGAAGAGGATGAAAAAATCGTAAAGGAGGCGAAAGAGATATGTTTCGAGGTATTTAGGTATGTACATACCTATTTTGTACCTAAACTACCCATTTTCGTACACCTAGACATAACAATAAATCCTTTTTATTTGTGGCAGTATTCATTGTCAAAATAGGTATGTTATTAATCTCGTATTTTAGACATAGCAAACTGAAAGCATTTCCATTATTCTAAAAACTTTTTTTACGTAGAGCCAGAAATTTCCGATGGCACGGTTTTCGGCTCACCCGTTGAACACTAAAAATGAAAACAATACCGTCGTCTCGGCCCATAATTGAATTTCACTGGGGACTATATTTCTCGTTAGCCGCTGTCACACTGAATCATTTTGACATAACTCCGGTTGGGACGTCAATCTATTTTGAAACTTCATTTTCACGTTACAGATGGGTTTGGAGCACACCTCTGCGGTAGCTACGGGTTTATTCCGACAGGGCCTCAATTCTACTGGGTAAAAACCATATGACCTTTAACGTGTAATCGTATTGTTAACATTATGATAGCTCTTATGTACTTGACAGCAATGACAGCAATGGCGGCCGAGTTAAAAACATTACCATAACACGTAACATGAGGCTCAGGACCGAGATTCTAGGTGGTAAAAACCATATCGTCTTCCACTTCTGCTGCTGACCTACCTTGCAAAAGGTATCCGACATTTTTGATTTAAAATCCCAGTTTTCGGTCTCGGGGTAGTGCCGCAGCTTCTGCCATGTCCATAAAACAACTCAAATTTTGAATCTTTATCTGTTTTCAATAAAGATATTGTTTTTTTTTACACTATGTATTTTGCCATTATATTTTAACTCCTGAACTCTACAAAATCAGTGATAAACAGTGTGGAAACACAAATTGTCTAATCATAATAATTTTATCTCGGCACTCCAGCCGTTTCAAATATCCTTCCTTATTTGCAGGGAGTCGCACCGTCTCTAAATGTATTTAGGCAGCGTGCGTTCCCCGAGGCCTTCAAACAATAATTCCCTAATTCCCCAACTCACCCCTGGCGAGTTAATTCTCTTCTTCGAAGCAACCCCATAATCCGATTACAACATCGACTCCCACATAAATCTTGAACGTCTTGCGGTTTTATAATGAAGTTTAATTTACGACTCTGAAATATGACGCGTACTTAAAAGTGAACATCTTCGCTATTTATAGCGGTTTGAGGAAACTAGACCACTAATATATCGTTATTTTTCTCGTAAATTTTCTTCTGAAATTTTCTTATGAACTTATTTTACGAAATGTAGGTACCTTAGTTTTGGTAAATCCTTTGACTACTGAATTTGAACTTTATTTTTTTAGACATAATATTTTGTTTTACCTCATTTTGCCCTCTATATTGTAAAATCACTAACGTTGTAGTAGTTCTTAGTGTGTACTCAATCCGAACTTCTTCTTTGTCAAAATAATAATGCTTTAAACCACATTGGGAGAGGACTAGTTTGGCAAGAAGAGTAAGGCCGAATTTCACCAAACTGGAATAAGGTCTTATACCTAGATTACTTAAACGCCGAATTTGTATAGACTAATCTCGGAGTAAGTCTTATTCCAAGTTTGGTGAAATGCGAACTAAGAGCTTTACGATGTGTTAGTGTAAAGAAATATAAAAATATAAAATATAAATACTTTATTTACCAAAAGAGTTATAAACAAACATTTACAATTAAACGGTGGCTCCCACACTAGGCTGGGCCTGTAACGTGGGAGACGGAACTCACGAGAAGTAACTTTAATGTATGCGGCTAAAGAAAACCAGGAATGCAAATAGCAGTAACAGGTGACACATAAGCTTAAAATAAAGATGAAGATAAAAAATATAGTAATATTAGGTGTCATGTAGTGTGTAATGTTGTATGAGTGTGTAAGGATTATGATGTGTGTTTGTGTATGGCGAGGAAAAAGGGGTATTGAACATGAGGAGTGCAACAGCTCTTGGGATCGGTCGGTAACCGTGGCTACCGACCACTAAACTTAGATAAGCATTTTCTCAGACTCATCGTAAGACATAGACAGTAAAAGCTGTCTAATATCTTTTTTGACCTCAGATATCCGGCAGAGTTTCGAGTCACATTTCCTTTTCAGTACAGAATTGTAGACGAACGGAAAGATAAACGATTTAAACCGCCTAGCGAACCCAGACCTAACTTTAGGTATAGGGACCCTAAACTCCCCCACCATTATTAGTCTGTAGGTATAACTGACTGAAGTTGGAATTTAATAATTGATAGATCAGAGCCTAATATCATAACCATGTTATTGTTGACGTTGTTCACTCAATATTTAGTATAACTTGTCATAACGCCAACGTTTGATTATAATATGGATGAAAGATGGCCTGAGTAAGATGGGCTCAATAAATAAATAAATAAGCCCAAGGAGAGTAATGGCCCAGATTATGATGTGTACTTAAAACAAGAAAACGTTTCTTTGCTTTGTAAAGGATTAAAGATTATCTAACAACCTTAGTTCACCTTACATCAAAAAAACCTCTTGCCTTAAAATATTTTAATGGCAGCCCAACTAACTTTACTTTATAGCTTAAGTGAAATTTTAGTACAACCCTTTCAAAGGAGGCCTGGAAATGCAAGTTTCGTGTAAACCGCGGACTTGTGGGAGTTCTTTGTGCAAACATAACATCTGGGCAAAGATATACTCTTAAAGTTGGAACTTTTAAGTACGGAGAGGGTAATGCTGTACAAAGATTAACTGGCGAGTTGGAAGTCACATTATTGTATATAGCACTTACTAAATTAATACCATATATATGTGTATCCTTTTTACATATTTAGTATAAAACAAAGTCACTTTCCGTGTCTGTTTGTAAATCTGCTGCACCTCCTAAATCGAGCAATGGGTTTTGATGCGGAGTGTCACCATCAGTTAGATAATTTTTCATGGAAATGTTAAAAAAAAACTCTTTTATGTAGGTACGTGTGGTACAGAAAACTCGCATAAACCACAGTGAAGCGAGGGAGGGTCGCTAGCTCCTTATAATTTAGAATTCCGTTCTATATTTACTACTCTTGTATCCATTTTCGACTATCGTTTATCGTTATTCTCTCGGGATTATTTTGATCCCTGAACATTTTTGATCTGCGTATATTCATTGCTTTAGGAAAATAATAATTTGATCACTAGAAACATGATAAAGCTCTTTCTTTTTTCACTCTCATGGGCATCTATTTCGAGTGCAAAATAAATAAATTAACCCTTTTCGTTCAGCGCCCGCACGAGATTGTTATCGTATCGCTTAGTACCTTGTACGGTAATGTGGCTGTCCAAACCAAATTGATCTTAAAAACTTACGTATACGGTTTTCTTCCATTCATTATATTCAAACTATAACTTGGTAACAATAATCAAAACGACATACACGCCAGCCACCAATTGGTCTCTTTCGATTTCGTTGGCCATATCATCGGAGTTACTGATACTTCCAAGTGAATTTACATCACTTACTCGTGTATTGAATTACAGGTAATTCGATTCACTTATGCACTTATGCACACAATGTATTCCTTGAACTAGTAGCGAATAATTGAGAAAAGAAATTAAACGGTCCTCGGTTCGTTTTCTTTAATATTTTGATTTACATAACGACGATTCTGTTATGTTTAATCGGCTCTTAAATAACAACATTTTATAATGATGTTCACTAGAATTTTTATGTTAACAGATGTCAAAATGTATGAACTAACAGTCGATTAACATTGATTACCATTTAACATCGCTTGGTGAAATTAGTACTCAAAGAAACAAACAGAAATATTTATTTTCTGTTACCTTTGCGCGATTGTATTAAAAACTTATTACTTACTTTTAATGGCCTAATGAAATTGGTTTTCTCGAGAAAGTTTTAAGTGGCTTAATTTATAGGAGTTTTAGCCCTTTCATTCCTGTTATTTTTCTCAGCATATTTTTATAATTTGTTACTGATGTTCAACTTTGAATGTATAATAGCTTCGCAGCCCGACGCCTAGAAGTTTTCTGCGCTTCGAACTTTACCTGCAGCTGTATTCGTCACCGGATAGAATAACTATACCGCTCCAGTTTAAATTAATAATGTATACGAATAATTGAAACTTGACAGCCTTTTAGTTTTCATTTATAACACTAAAACTAATCAAGCGAGTTCCACGCGCGTAAATCTTTAAACCCAAACGTTGAGGGGTTTATAATTTACGAATAGTTCCCATTCATTCTTTGCAACACGACATGACGTAATCTGTGCCAAGTTACGTGCCATCTGTCCGTACGTTTGTTCGTACAATACAAAAAACTTTTAAAATCAATTACTTACCTATCTCAAGGTATTTAACATTTTACAAAATAGTATTCATGTACATCATTTGTGTAACCGCCAGCAAAAGTAATATACTTTGCTTGCAACGCGTACAGAACAATATTCCCCGTACCATATCAAACGCCCACTGGTTCTCAGGAAATGACGAGATACACGATTACCTCGATGTGCCAACGATTGAGACCGAAATAGAGAGATCCAGGGACGCATAATAATAAGCGCCTAGATAGGCTCCATCCCAATCCATTAGCAACACACCTCTTAGAACCTTGATCAGCTTGATCTATTATAATATTATTCACTTTCTTTTTCTTTTACTTAGGTTGCATTCGACCAAACTGGAATAAGGTCTTATACCTGGATTAAACGCCGAATTTGTATAGACTAATTTTGGAGTAAGTAAATAATTACGAAACATAAATGGATGGCACAAAAGGGCATCTTACAGGAGTGAAATAATATATTTTTCCCTAAGGATAAAAAACACATATGTATAACCCAACGAGAGCCCGAACAATGTTGTCGAGGTGGGTTGGTACTGAAAGTGGCTTTTAAGGGGCAATTTCGGAAAGCACTTCAAGTGATTGGTGAAATTCTGATTTCGTAGGTACTTTACGTTAATCTAAGAGCAAGTAGGTACTCCACTGTATAATATCGATAAAATCTTAAGCCAAATATTTCATTTCAGTCTTTGTACCTACAAAACTCAAGTGTTGTTATTAAGGAATTCACGCGTATGATTAGAAATTAAGGGTGAATTATTCGTTATATGATTTTTGAGTGGTTGATATAATTATAATCTAAACGTTCATTAACAATTTAATTATTATTGAAAGTAATGAAATGTTAAAACTGGTGACTGAGAGCGACTACTTTAACTGTTTTTGTAATAGCGATAAGGTAAATATTCTTAACTACAAGTATACTTACATACTCGTAATTGTACCAAATTTTAACACTGGTTTTATAAGTCTGTAACACAGACCTATATTGAATATATGTAGATTATAATATGAATATGGGTGCGGTTATTACGGACCCCTTACAGACCATGGGACCACGCTGCGCCTCAATTCATCAGTGAAAGTAGATTAACTGTGGCACGTAAAATAAATATCTTATAAATGTACACACACATCCTCGATACAGTTTTATAATAGTATATCTACATAGTTTAGAGATGGTATACAACCCAAGTTAACAAACACGCGAAGATTTTCACAAGCTTTTTACATACTTAACACGAGAAGGAAACACGTTCAAAATAAGTATAATGTTTTGTATTTCTTGTCCGATGGTAAGTCTTTATATCCTGTGTGGTCTAATACACACTGTTTCATTTTCTTAGCTCTTGCAACAACACTTCAAACATTGGAAAAACACCCAAAACAGGGAAAGTATCGGGGATAACGTTAATTGGAACGCGCTACCGAAATTGGCCAATGTCCTTAGGGTGACGTAGGATTAGCATAAGTAAATTGTTCGATACTTTTGGGGACGAACCCGTTCAAGCGCTGCTTATAACGCAACGCTCAGTTTACGGTTGCTCCTTTTACTTGCTAATGACCGCACTCGTAGTCAGTTAATGACGAATAAGTTGTTCCTTAGGGGTACCCTTCATCTGGCATATTTTTTAATCGTCATTTGGCATACTCATCATTTGGCATAGTCATCATTTGGCATAGTCATCATTTGGCATAATCATCTTTTAGCATACAGTCTTTTTTTCTGAAACCGTATACTTTTCAGGATTATTTAAAATATCATTGTATAGAACCCATTAGGTTAGGTGAGGTTTATTTTTTCAACAATCCTGAAAAGTATACTGTTTCACAAAAAAAGACTGTATGCTAAAAGATGATTATGCCAAAAGAAGTTATGCCAGATGAATGTAAACCGTTCCTTAGTGACGATTTTTATATACGAGTTTGATAAAGGAACGAATTGATTGTCTCTCAAAATGTCCCTTAGTACGGTGGTAAGAAATTGCTAAGATAGATACTTTTAACTAATTTACCTACTACGTAACTCTGTATAAATTACCTTATCTATGTGCAATCAGTTTTCGGCGTTTGTATTTTCGAACCAATACAACTTGGGGCCTTCAAAAAACGAGCCTACTCTTTTCTCAAAGGTCGGGCGCACGATTCCTCTCCTCTTGCGGCTGAATATGGATCGCGATGATCACTTACCATCAGGGGGCACGCTTGCACGTGTGCCTCCTTTTACACACAAAAAAAGGTTTAAAAATAATCCAAAAAATGGATCTATAAACAATTATTTAATTAAGTACAATGTAAGAGTTAATAAGATGTAAAATATATTAATAAGATTTGTTAGTTTACAGCGACAATGACGTATAAAATAATCTCTATTTTATCAATAAATGTCTCATTCTCATCGCATTTTGTCACCTTAACAGGTGAGAGCAAGTTTTAAAAATGATTACTTTAAAACCGTACAAAGTATTTGTTGGCTCCAAATAACCGTATCATCCGATGCAGCTAGTTTTATTACGACTTTAATGAATGGAACTTGTTCAAAGTTTCTTGTATCAAATTCACGACCTGAGGGCCTATTATGGTTGCGTTTTTCACTATGGATAAAACATCTGTCACTTTCAGACAACTACGTAAGTGCGAGAGAGACGAATGTTTTATCCACAGCGGTAAACGCGACCATAATACCACCCGCCTCGGGCTAGTACCTAGCGGACTGATAGTCTCCGATCGGAATGAGGTCAGCTCTAATGACGTTGTAGAACGAAACACTCTTTATACGATTTTTTTATTAAAACTGGTGCTTTTATTCGGACTGCGGTAACTGTAGAGTTACTGCATTACATACTCGTAGATAATTTCGAGGAACTTGAATGTTTAGCCGTATGGAAAAATTCGTATATTTGCCGGGTTAAACATTTTCCATGGCTAAATTTACGTATTAACTACCTCTATATGCCAAACATTCAAATTCCTCGATTGTACATACTTATATTTTGAATATATCGTGAAAAGTGAAGTACATACCTTTGAAAAAGGTAGTTTTTAGGTTCCATGCCCAGAGGGTGACCCTAATAATAAGCTGCGTTATCTGTCCATCCGTCCGTCCTACGCGATCCATTCGGCGAACTCCTAACAAAAAAGAAACAAATACTAAAATACTTAAACCCCGCCCCCCATACAAATCGTTTTTAAAGGTTATTTAGTATTTATTCTACAGTCAAACGGTAATACATATGTAGGTATTACTATAGTACAAAACCTAACTTAACCTAACCCAAAGAAAAACAACAAATAATGAAAACCGGCCAAGTCGGCATTACGGTTTTTATTTTATTGTTTTTACTATGCTTATTAGATTCACCTGGACGCAAATAAGTAAGTAGGTATGTAAACAAGTGTAGGAAGTCAATTTTATCCGCTTTGTTATCGTCGGGTTGACTAATTGAAATTTTGCATACTTATGCAGATTGACTTGAAATGTTTTAGTCTTATAATTTTATGTATATAGTCGACCAAGAAACTCTTTTACCACTTTGGATCTTAACGTCCTACAAAATAGAATCTAAAAGTGGCAAAGGACTTTCTTGGCCGACTATACCTATACAGATTTAAATATTTAATTGACCTCAGTTGTTTCGTTCCCCTTTTAACAGGCTTGAACTGAGTAAAATGTCGGCTGCGTTGTGGTCATGTCTCATTAAAATTTCAATTATTTGGTGAGTACAAAATAATGAAGTTCATTAAAACGAATTGTACAGTGATTTTAATTTCTTTATCCAATCGACGGTTTATCAAACGTATAACGGTACAACATCGCTAATAGGCGAATAATAATATGATTTATTCGGATGTAAAATAGCTAGAAATATCATAAATTGGCGATGCTAAACAACTGATTCAGGACAAAAATAATAATCCCTTTTTAGGTGGCGTAACCACCTCACACCCAAATTGGAAAATGTGAGATGTAAGAATAACCCATTGTACCTATTACATAATATTAAAACAAAATTGGTTAACTCACACGTCTTACTTATCCATAATTCCAAAATGACTGAAAATGAAATATTATTGATAGGCATTGGAATTTGAAATCCAGTTTTAAGTGAGGTGAAGGTTTTGTCCTCCCACGAGATAAATTTCGAACTATCATGAAAGTGACTGTAAATATGATGACTTTGGCAGGAAATAACAGAAGATAACTTATTTAGTGGCGTTTATCGGTTGTTCTTTACTTTAGTTTATTACCCTTTTACCAATCCATGGATCCTCTCGCTTAATTCAACATCTACACTTACACAAAGTATACTGCAAAACATACATGCAAAATCACATACATACTATATTGCACTCCAAATGCCCAAGTGCTTACAACCGCGTTGGTTATGTGGAATAGAAACTGTTTAAATATTCGTAAAGGCAAAAACTCGTAAATTCGCACGTAATATCGCACCCTCAACCCCTAAATCGGACAGCAAAGGCCAATAGTCTTAATAATTCAAAAGGGGCTATACATTTTGGTTTCGAGAGTTCATCAAATTGTAAAGTGCTCAAGCCTTAACTTTATGAGCATTTTGATGGAGGTACTAATAATTGACACTTTTATTGGCCTGCTGCCGGGCCCTTTTGCACGTACCTCAGCGTCCAATGAAATGAAAAATTTATACAGGGTACCTGCTCTTCACTAATGATCAAATCATTGCGTTTTTATCTGAGTTTAATTTGATTAAATTACAAACATACCTAATGTTACGTACTTGATAAAAACTTGAATTTGTATTGTGAACCATTATTGGTGGATGAAAGTATTAGTCTAGCAGTAGTTGGAAAAATTATAAACTGTAAGTAAATGGTTCATCCTCAATAATTCCAACCGTATTCAATCACTGGTAAGCAACATGTCTACGACACACGCAGGGTTGCAACCGAGCGCCATTTTCGCCGAAGCCAGCGAAAAAGAATCACCATTAACTTAATTGGCAAAAGGTCTGCCTTATCAGTTTTCCGCTTCGCCGACTGATTAACGATTTACGAAAATAGCTTTGGGTACGCCCTATCGGACAATATTTTCCGCTATCTCCAGCGCACGATGCTAACGCGACAAAATTTCGCATTCATGTTCAATTGCAATCTGATATTCGACCGCGAGCGGATCGACGGATAACTTCTTTATCGGGAATAACCGGAATATTCATTAGGCATAATCTTTTAGCAGCTTCAAATTATGTTGTGGTAATGGGCTTAACTGGGATTTCATAGCCAGCAACCAAATTCTGTTATAAATTGCACAAAATTACTACGTTGTTATTGTAGCCTGAGTGGATAATTGTGCCAAGATTCTAGACAAGCTTACACAGAACCAGCATGACAGTTAAATGGGTTTTCTCCCTGGAATGCTGTCTCTAATGTTTTGTTTAGATATAATTTTGCTATAAGTATTAAGTTTTAAAATTGTGCGTGTCTCTAATTTGAAATTATTTACAAAGGCTTCAGCAAAACTTATATTTATATTAAAAGTCAAGTCATTCTCAAAGGATATTAATTGGAAATTCATCATAGACTTGGGTTAGGAATCAAATCCTATACTATGAGACGAGCAATATTTGTATATATGTGGCATTATCTATGTAAAGGGACCTTATTTTCGATGGCGCTTACGCCGCAGTGCGTCACGCGACCTTGTATTTATATCGGAACATCTTTAACCCTTAATTTGGCAAAAATAAAAAAAGTCGGGAATTCAAACCCTTTTTGATTTTGAATCAGAAAAAAAATAAAAACACAAATCAAACAAAAAATGTGAACCTTATGGTATGTATGGTATGTCATACACTGCCAAATTAAGGGTTAATAATGGCGGAAGCGCCATCGACAATAAGGTCCCTTTTCATAGATAACGTCACATATGTACAGTCAAAGAATTAAATTTGTGACCCACCTTAGGTTCAAAGTCAATCTGACATTTTACAACAATAAGGTTGAGTTTCCTATAAGTTACAAATGACTTGGCATCTCTAATGATATTGACGACTTCAAGCATACTATTTTTGAAATGGGTCTCAAATTAACGTCCGTGACCGTACCTATACATATATCTGCAATCACGTTCTCAAAAACGGATGTAACGAAACGGTTTACAGAGGCGAAAAATCGACCTATCAAGTTGTCATCTTCACGAATTTGTTATCAACACGAGCGACGCTTTGTCTTCCAGGTACTAGTATCTTATATAACCAATGATGACCTACATACTGAAGGTACTCCTTGAGTTTAACAAATGGTTTTGAAGAAGCAAAGATTAGTCATACCAACATAATAATCTTCCATATCACGCTTACACTAACAGCTTGAATAATTTAAGAGCCGTAGAAAGCTGATGCCTCGTAGACTAAGTGCAGACGATGGTACAGATTATAGTATAGCCACAAGCACGGTAGACGTAAATCGATACTAGATCGACGCTAGTATTTTACTAGCATCTGCAATTTACTCTTACTCTTCTACCTCAACATAGCAAGCATGTACATTTTTGGGGTTTATTTTATTTAAACTGAGCACATTTTTGAGCTTCGATCAGCGTGAAGGCTCAGTTTCATTGCGCGATAGCATGCTTTTCGAGATACATTGCGTTGCTGCAATAGCTCTCGGCTCAACAATATTAAAACAACCCGTCAATGGATTGGTACCTGATTAATGCGGGCTTTCGACGAATGAAACGAAGCATAACATATAGTTGAAAAATATTTCTGTGACGTATTATCAAATGTTCTAGACCATTTATTTGAAATCGTAAATCATTAACCACGCGGTGAATTCAATTTGCAGTGCGATCGTGCTGTCCGGCAAATCGGAGCGAAAAGGTTCACGTTCGGGTTTTTACCCGTCGAGGATCCGCCGGTGACATATGGCGGCACTTATCCCTCCAAACTACTGTAATTCCAGCGATTTAATTTAGGGATTGAGTCAAAAATGAATTGTTACAGAGTCAGGAATTGGTTTGTTATTTGATTGCTTTATTAAAATTATACCTGTCAGTTCTGTCCAATCAATACAGACATGAGGCGCTTATACCAATTGCCGTACCGACACACTTTCTCGATGAGACTATACGTTAAAGTTGCTTTATCTTATGAAACCGGGTTTGCTATACTTGTAATTGTAACACGTATAGACACGCACACTACGTCGTCGCTTAGCGAGGACAGCTACGCACTCAGAGACAACGTGCACACACAAGTATGGCAAACTCGCTTTCGTGAAATAAAACAGCAGTAACGATACTATCTACTCGATCGAAGGTAAAAAATTGTGCTTGGGGTACAAACCCCGTGTATGTACTTAGTAATAGATATAGGTAAAAAACTTAAGTCGTATATTCGCGGAAAAAAGTACCCGATGTCCTTTCTCGGGGTTCAAGCTATCTGAATACTAAATTTCATTAAAATCGGTTTTGGGTTTAGCCGTTAAAGCGTAACAAACAGACAAAGTTATTTTCACATTCATAATATTTGTGAGCTCCGCCCCACTGTTAGGTAAAGGGAGCGTCATGATGGTCGAACTTGCATGTAGGTAGGCAAGGGTAGTCGGGTAAGGAGAACCAAAAGTCTGACCAAAAACCAAAAGATTGTTCACGAATTCTCGTTTACTTATTACTTCCTTAAGACGACGTTCCGCCGGGCACGTGAAGCCAAGGCCAGATGGAAAACTATTACGATCACGGCGTACTATGCTTCACGACCCAGTCTCAACCAACCAATTCTACCAACAAATCATGCAAAGCACATTTTATTAGGCTTAAAATACTTACACTACCGTGCCTTTACATATATGAGGTAGTAATGTATATTAAAAGAAACTCGACCCGTTTTTCAGTTTTTAATAGAACTCGGCATAGAAATAAAATTTTCACGGGACCACTCAAAACAGCTCTACATGCAAAAAGTGTTTTCGGAATGGCACCGAAACTTTACAACAAATTGTGAAAAAATATATCGAGCCTGGAAGACTTAGCGAGGTTCAAAAAATCTCTGTTTAATTTCGTAGGACAAAAAGCATACTACTCTTTGGTGGAATATTTATCTGGCACTTCCTGACTATAATATAATATTACCTTCGTGCCGTCCTATACCCATTGTACGAATTATTATAATTGTATTCTGTGCATGCGCTATCATGACCTGACATATTTGTATGCCTAGAGGCAAAATATAGTAATACTTTTAGCAAAATTTGTAACACCTAATAAACTATATTTACAAATAAATCATTTGAATTTGAATTTGAAATGTGAACCAAAGATCGAACAAGAGTGTCAAACATGGCGCACCTCCGGGATCTTACTCCCAAACACCACAGTAGTGCTAACGGATACTTCGTTCCTTTCACTCATCAATCGTACCGAAGTCGAGGAAAAGTGACGGAGCAAGCGATACGTTCTATGATTTTAAAGCAGAAGCCCAATGCGTACGTTACGTAAGCAAGACCATAAACAAACAGTATGACTAGCTCGCTCTCAAAATCACATTAGAACCACACGCGCCGTTATATATATATATATGTATACCTAGCTAGCGGTCCCTGTTTCGATTTGCGGTAAGGGCATATATTTATGTGATGAGCGCGAGTATTTGTTCCTGAGTCTTGGCTGATATTATCAAATAACTTTTTAATATCCTGCGTCACGTGGCGGCACATCCACTATGACAGTTTTATTGAAACGATACCCAAACGAAAAGATGTCGCCAGGTGATACTTTTATGACAATATGAAAAATTTCTTCGATTGGCTTTGCTTTGTTTTACACTACATACTACTTCCACACGCCATCTGTTAGTGATTGCGGCTAAGAAAATAATATGGCTACTGTTTTGACGAGTTTACAATACCTTTTAGTACCTACCTATAAAAAAACATCCAATAAAGATGTTGTTTTATTGCTAAATCTCAACATTTATCTCTGGTATTAGAAAACGAACGACAAAGCCGCAGGCCACTTTATAAGAACAATAATTTAACATAGGTATTTGTGACTAATCAAGCATCCCCCCTCCCTCCTCTCCGGTTACAAATGGCGCGTGTGTACGAAAGATTTCATTTTGCACCAAAGATAAAAGGCTTGTAATAAGAGAGGCGCATCTGGCGCTCTCCGTAGCACTTAGCTCTCTGATTACAAACAACACAACATTAATTATGTTTTTCCTCCAAAGATACTGTGGGAATTAAGACAGATTTTGGTAAATATATAAAATGCCGCTCATAACTTCGAGACACTGGTAAGTTTTACATTGCCAGGAACATATTGATAGCTAAGTAATTCATTCTTCTTCGTCTGATAACTATTAGTCCTGAATAAACTTTCAATTCGTTTTTTTATAAATGCCTTTATTTCCCCGTTTTCTAGAGTTTTATTCGTTTCTGCGGCGATGTTTTGTTAGAACAATCAAAGCACCGCATAACAAAGGGTATGAAAAAGGCAAAAGCGAGCTAGAATTGAAGTTGTTCTTGTTATATAAATCGAACGCCGATCGGTGCGCCCTCTGCGAGCAAATTGACGCATTTCCTGGGCTAGATATCTGCAGCTTACCCAAATTGAACTGCCAATCACTGTGTAACAAAGAACTCTAGAATTAACAGTTAAAAGAACTAGTGTACTATCACGCTCATTTTAAAAGCATTAGACAATAAAATATGTGGGTGCTTTGGTATTTACAGGAAATTCACTGTTTTCTTTAACGACGAATATCTATCTACCTACCCAAAGAAGTCCATAGTTTTCAGGGTGAATATAATGTACGTTTGTAAGTTTCTTTATTCTACTATAACTTCTGAATGCTTTAGCCGATTTCAAGGTATGTAAAACAATCTTTATGTCATCCCGAGAGCCATTTTCTTATGAAAGCTGACCAAACCGTGTGAAAAAGTGAACTAAAAAAGTTAAAACGAACTATGTGTAAATTATCCTTTTTGGTTTTGTAGAACATTTTTATGTCGGTCCCTCCAAAAGCGATTAAATTGTACCTATCTACATTTGGATGCAAGTGCGCAAAGTATGGTCACTTTACACGAGTTGCGGGATGAGTGAAAATGATTTTTTAATAAATTTTACGTAAATTTACAATGAAACAAATATAAAACAGTAATTAAAAGAGACAATTTTACTTAATTCTTAGTCTGATAAAATTTCAGTGCAATTTGAACATTTAAGGGTAAAAAATATTAAAGTAAAAAAACACTAGTGCGAAAAATCCAACTACCCGCAAGATATGCAGCTAAAAAAAGTAAAAACACTAGTTCGAAAAACTGTCCAACTCTCAGCACGATATACAGCTGCTCTACAAAAAGTACCCCATTTGAGCAACGGTACTTAGTAGTTTTCTAACAGCACATTAACACATTTTATTTTTCAATTTTTGCGTTCGCTTTTAAAAAGGGCCGGTGTGTTTTTTTTACACATAGGCTTAATACCAGTGCTGCAGCGACCGTGTTTACATACACAAGTCAAAAAAGTCTTGGGATACTCAGTATCCCTAGACAAATTTGATGTTTTGACTCAGTACTAATATGCCTATATCGAAATGTTCAAACTATCAAGGGATAAAAAATATACCTAGGCACTTTTGATGTGTGTATAATTGTATATTCTTTCAATAGTTATAATAACATTGACCTAGTCGTAGTGATCATTAAGGCATAGAAAAAAAAAATGTATCAATATTAACACATAAAAAAGACCTTACGTCTTTAAAACTGTTTACTGTTGCATTGAACGATTCAATCCACGTGTTCTAAACTGCACTTTATGCTACCGATATTGGTTTACAAAAGGAATTGTTATCAACTAATTGAGTTGGCTACTGGAATGGAAACAGGGATTATAATACGAATAATTTATTACTACAATTTACATGAATTTACTTTATTTAATTACGAATATCTAAATATAACTATAAAATGTGAACACTATATCCATATGAAATTAATTACAAGAATTAAATACTTTAAAGAGAGTGTAGGTGAATCACAAAGCAATAGTCAGATCTAGTGAACCCGTACAAGACTGCAAAGGGAAAAAAAGCTGGTCACGACGAGGCGAGCCCTTTTATAAACTCGCTGACAGGAACGTCTCCCTTCCTCCACGGTTGTAGGGGGGCGCTGTCTTCGACCGACGAGTTGACGTTCTCCATCAGCGTCGTTCAGAGATGGCGCTGGTGTTGATGTTTCGCACGCACCACCGCCTTGTGGGCTCGATTGCCAACAGAATGATACCTTTGAAGACTCCTCTCACTACCATACTTCAAGAAACAGCCTGGGCAGCAAGCGACCTGTGATCAGGAAATTCCTCATGCCGACCTTGTTAACAACCAAGCTTTAGTTGGAATTCCATTTGGAACGTAAAATATTTATATCTATGAATTCGTATTAAAAGTCTTACAAGTCCAAAGTAAAAAGCAGGCTTCATGGTGCATGATTTTTATTCATTATAATTTATAATTACTTAAACTTCTGATGTTCTTACTAAAAAGACGTTTCATTAATATCTTAGTTAAAGAAAGCCTAACTCGCTACCGAGTTGATAGACTTAAGTTTTAATTCACAAATTTGCGGAAAACTCACTAACTAAGTGGGGTGTAATGCTGAGAATCTTATTTAAGCACTTTGATAACGCTGAGCTCAGTTACTCAAGCAGAATTTAGTTATATTTACTATCTTTTTAGTAATATAAATTAAGTGTTAATACCATCACTTCATTAACGCATGTAATAATTATTAATTAAACCCGGAAGGGCTGGTCCATCTCAACTAACTGATATTGAATCCGTTTTTATGGTCTTTAGTAAAATGGCTGCTATGTTCTTATCATTTTACAAATATCTATTTATCAATAACATTTTAAAGCGACATACGAATTTTAACAAACCTCGTAAAATTATTCGGCTGAAATTACACATCGCAAATGGCGGTTTTCATATCAATTATTTAAATTGCAAAGCGATGGGAAAGGTCTTTCTTTTATGTCCCAATTCCCGCTCGTTAGAGATGGAATGAGCGTTCAGCAGATTTAAAGTGATTGGGATTTTTTATCACGATAAAAAGTTGGCTAACTTAATAACGTTTGATTTTCACCTGTAATTCTCATCCAATTGATGTGAAAGAACTTTACTGTGAATCGTTTATCTTACAAAACGCTTTGATGTTTTATGCTGATAGTCGATCATCTTGATTCGAGATATTTTTTGTATTAAATACCGTAAAGTTTCACATCTTCTTTTTTCCTTTATTCTACTTGGCAAAACCATATTACTTTTGACCTGTTATGGTATTGTTTTTACCTCGGCCATCTTAACTGTCAAGTAAATTAGCGCTAAGTATAGTAACAATTTATCGTTGACAATATGACACATCAAAAGCAAAGGTTTTGAAAGTAGAAAAAAAAGGCCCAGGGGACGATCTCACACAAATTGACCAAGTCCCAAACACAAGCTCGGACTATGGGTACTAGACAACGTAACACATACTGATAATAGAGAAATAAATTTATAAATTTACAGATTAAGACTTAGGAACAAATACTCTGCTCGCGTTCATCACTCAAATATTTTTGGCACGCTGCCATATTAGTTATTTTATTTTTATTTTATTTTATTCGGGTCTGACTAAAGCCAAGCGTTATACCATGTCTCAGAAATGCCTATGTCTAACCAAGGACGTTTCTGCAAAGGAAATGATAATGTGGAATAAATCTGGGTTAAAGTTTTGAAAATGACGTTTTATTCACTAAAGTTAAATTCGAAAGTTTGAGTTAAAGTCAATTTTACAGAAAAATCCAAGTACACGTACAATTTTCAAAAAAATTGCACATTTTTGGTCCTCAACCTACTCAAGAACAACTATTCCACTACCTACAAAACAAAAATCATAACTGTAAATGCAATTGTTTAGATTAAAATAGCAAAAATAGCTGGTAACAGAGAGAGCTAGTAAAACTTTATAAAAACTTATATGTATAACTTTGGAACAGTAGAAAATCGCTGCACATACTCGTACATGGGGGTGAAATCAATAGGTCTTGACGTCCTCTATCGACCTGCTTCGTTTGATCCACTCCTCCTGTTGCACCTGTATAGATACACCATATACCAGTAACTTCTACTAATACTCGTATAAATGTTTGAATAGCTGTATACTCGCCCGAAACTTGTCCTTTGAATGTATCTGTGGTAATAAATGAGTTAGTTATAAATTTGACAAAACATTAGCTGCGAACATTTCTGCAATTGAGTCTCGTGTTAAAGTTGTATCGTTGTTCAAGAGACAAAGTTTGCGGATTGCAAGTAACAGAAGAGCAGTAACACCCCTCGGGCGAAATTACAACATTACTATGTTCTGCGTCGGATATCGCGGAGTGTTCAAATTAGTTACTGTATTGGTTATAATTATATTACCAACTCATATTTACACAACAGTTACATATTTTTAAACATGTGTATACATAGTAGTTTAAAATTTGTAGGTAATTGATATATACATAATGAGAGGTCTTAAGACACGTGTGTGGTTTTATGAAACGAGTCAAAGGCAAGTTTCGTAATAAGATCACACCGAGTGTTTTAAAGCCTAATTAATTATGTACAGAGTTAAATACATTATTTTATCTACACATATTATTATAAATACTCTAAGATCAGAACACGAAGGAAAATGCTGCCGTCGTACCAAAGAAGGCGGCAAAGTGACTTTAGCGGCTTTTTAACTTTTTTATACAGGCATACTCAGCAAAAAATTCTGCGTCGAACGGTATTGAATTTTTCTTTCCAGTTAGTTCTCGAGATACACAGAAGTTAAGTGACACGTATTTTGCTTTTTGTTAGGATTTTTAATCAAAAAAGCCATGAACGGTATTTAATACGCTAAAAAGACGTTATATATCATTAGCTGCTTTATATCATGCTTAAAATATAACACTTTTCTAAGCTAAAAAGCGCTTATCGACTGTTTATACGTTAAAACGCGGTTAAGATCGAGTAACGAAGTTTTAACTAATGATCATAGCCGAATTTAGAAACTTAATTATAGTCTGAAAGGCGGTACTCTTTAAATTATACTCTATAATTTCGTTATGGGAGCTTAGCCGCCTTTTTCCCTATAACAAAAAATTGTATGACATCATACATACTAGTCAATAAAGCAGTGACTGCCTTTTTACTTTAGTATTGACAAAGGATTGTTTTATTGTTCAATAGTATTTTTAAGCCAGCTAAGTAGCAATACTAAGTTAAAGAGCGGCTAGGTTTTTATACTGCGCGTAGCCCCCCACCGCACAAACACCTCCTTTAAAATCGCCATAGATACCTGAGATTTTAATACCTCCAAATCTAGTAACTACCATTAAACTCTCGTTTGACCAGTAAAAAACCTAGTAACTCAACTTAACCATTTCAAAACCTAGCAAGTATTAGAGATTTGCTAGGTTTTTGCGTGGTCAAAGCACTTTACTAGGTTTTTGAACTGGTAAACGGAGCGCGGGCCACGCAGTTAAAGATTTAAATTTTCCTAAAGATTGTTAAAACAATTACCACATTAAAAACCTAGCAGGTGCTCTTGCTATATTTTGAAACAAGATTTTTACGTGGACTAACTTAGGTATTTTCAAAGTTAGTAAGGGGTATAAAACGTGTCATATAAAAATATTTTATCAAATTCAGACTTTTATACATTGCTCAATTAGTATTCAACTTAATTCATATTGTTTTTTTCCCTAAAAACTAAAACTTTATGAATTCTGAATAAATTTATGTTTTTGCGATCTCCTGTAAAATTTGATCCTTTTGATTTGATTATTAGGTTTTGATATGGGGCAGCCGTGCCGGATGACGCCCGGAGTGTTAGTGCGCGCGGCACTTTGCCCTTGGGCACAGATTATATTATACAAGTTACTCCGTAACAGATACACCAGTTGTATGGACGGAGGGTATTCCCACCGCTATCGATGCCTAACGCTACTATTGGTCGCGGGTGACGCAACGTCATTGGAATGTGCGCTAGGTTTGCCTCCGTTTTGTAAACGCTAGCTTCTTCTCGCGCCTTCTTTCCTTTGGTACTTTAGGTATTCAGGGGGCAAGGTGATTCCACAAAACAAACAACTGATTGAATTTGTATGTAAGTACAAACAATAAGTCAGACAATATTTAAAAGGCAAAAACATGCCGTAAAAGTTGACTCTCTAATCAATATAAGACCTAAAATATTTTTTTATTAACTGGACAATGTCATAGTTTATGTAGAAAACTAACTAGTAGGTACGATATCTTAGAGAGCCTAATAATGAATTCAACTGAACATTAAATATATTTATTTAAAAAAATCTTAGCCGGACTTGCACCAAACAAAGAAAGCTGAGAAAATACTAAGTAAAAAAATATAAAAACCTACTAACTACAATCCGAACCCGATCTGAACCAAATTTATATAACTAGGAACATTTGGGGGGTCCAAGCTTTCAAATAAAAACATATTTTTCGAAATCGGTTAATAAATGGCGGAGGTAAAAGCATAAAAAATCATTTTGATAATAAACCAGTCGACTTGAGATCATCCTCCTTCTTTTAAGTTAGTTGATAATAGGATATTAAAATCACGTCAAATACATATGCAAAAACTGCAAGTTTCGAATCGTCGTAGGTATATTTTTTAGTTCCATACTAAAAAAATACATAAAGTGAATAAATTCTAAAACGTATAAACAGACAATTTTTCATTAGTTTTTTTGACGGGTATATACATTGGTGCACCGCGCAATACGTCGGAAATTTTGTTTTTTTTGACATTACATAGTCGTTTGCGCGGGAAACTTTAATTTTAGGCAGAGCCGTCCGTGCGCAGCGAGGAGTAGTGGCAGCCGACTAGCGTTTGTGTCCTCAAGGATACACTTAGAGATCGGCATTTATCGCGCGGGCTTGAACGCGTGGGGATAGCCTGTCAAATCTTCAAATTTAGTTAGCGACAAATAATGTTTTGCTAGCTTCGTACCTAGGTCTAAGTAAAATTAAGGATTTATTATTTCGTTTTTTAATTTTAAAGACTGAACTCAGTTCAATAAGAATAATTTTGATTGAAAATGACAATTGTTCTGTGTTTTTACGTTTCAAAGAATAAAATGTTGTTTTTTTATAAAGTACGCCTTTTGATTTCTAGTCATTACTTTTTCTCAAACCGCATCCCTCTCCATAATTATTGTAGTCCTATAATAACCTAAAATGCCGTTATTTACAGATTGACGCACATGTTACGGCTTTTTTATGTATTAAAAGTAAATATTTGCGTTGCTTTATTAATTTGGTTTAAAAACTTAAATAATAACTAAGCTTTAAAACGGTTATGGTACTTTAACTTTATTTTTATTTATAAGCAACGTCCATCTTCTATAAGCAATAATAGACATTACAGCGGCTATCCGTAATAACGATTTTCTAGTGTATTACCCGCACCTAACGTTTATTTAAAATAATTAAACTATAAAAGTTATGTAGAATACTAAGCTTAAAAGTCGCTGGTGTTCAGCCAACGGCCTTTTAACTCATTATTATTTCTACAATAATATTTCCAAATTCTAAGCTATAACATAAAACCCTCTAAACTTATTACTATTTTTAACTATTGTACTACAAACATTGATAAACATAAAAACGTGATTATTTATCTAAATTTTAATGTAAACAGAATTTTGGTAAGTCAACTTATGCCTAAGATACAGGCATTTGAAATATTTAAAAGTTTTTGCCGTTTTTCTCGAAAGTTACTTTTGTCACTTTGCCGCCTTCTTTGGTATGACGGCAGTATGACCTGCATTGCTGCCAGTGCTTTCTATGTAATACTAGAATTCGGACCTATTTAAATTGTGTTGATTTTCGAATAGGTAGTATGTTCCAGAAACTCATAACCTTATCACATTTTATATCATTATAAGAACATTATGTTACAGCCGCCGGCACACCCACGCCCACCAAAACACCACCGCAGGTAAGAAAATTTAACAGAGTAGGTATCTATAATTGATTGTTGTACCTAATACCAACTGGTCATTGCCATGAAGTTATAGATAAAGGTGGAGGCCACACTCTCTAAACCAAAATGAAGCGTCTTGAATGTACTTTTTCGTCATTCTATCTCAAAAACTTTGGTACCCTTCTCTCTTTCTAACTACCCTAGTTAGAAAGAGAGGAGAGGACCAAAGTGTTTGAGATATAATGACTTCAAGGACGCTTCATTCGGCTTCAGAGAGTGTTGCCTCCACCTTTATCTATAACTACATTGTACAAGACTTATGATATGTTTGTAGATAACACGATGTAGGTACATGCTGGCCCAAAACAACACGCTTCTTTACGTAGTATAAAACAAAGTCGCTCCCGCTGTCGGTGCGCTTAGATCTTTCAAAGTACGCAACGGATTTTAATGCAGTTTTCAGCAATAAGTAGAGGAAGGAGGATTCAAGAGGAAGGTTTATGTGTGTCATAAATTCTGGATTACGAACGGGTTTTACAGACAACTCACATGAACCGAAGCGAAGCGAGGGCGGGTAGCTAGTAACAAATAAAAATAAGTGCGAGTCGGACTCGTGCACCGAGGGTTCCGTATTTAAAATAAAATGCCTGGTAACTGCAAAATAAAATACTCGTTTTGTTATGAACTTTATTTTAAATGCAATTAGGTCCATTTTATCTAGCCTACATTTTAACACAGATTTTCAAAGTTTTTTTGTTATTTCTTAAAACCTGTAAATATTGAACACTTCATTTTATTTTTCCCTTAAAATATAAGTAACTATGTACTATACGTCAGGATTTTTTTCAGATTTCTTGATTAACAAACTTAGGAGATAACGGGGGGGCTTACTGACCCACATTAGCAGATTTTATTTCGATTACCTGTAGTTACATTTTAACAACGAATCGTACATGTCGTAACGTTCGTATTGTTGTTTTCTACTTTTACTTATTTGACCATTACATATCGCCTAAAGAAGATAATGATATCAACACACCGAACTTTGCGAAATACTTATTAACTAAAATAAAGTTGTTTTTTTTTAGCCTATTTTAAAATGATTTTTTTTAAATATCAACTGATGTTATATTTTTGAAGAACCCGAAATAATGTTACATGTTGGCTAAGTATATTATTATATTTGCTATATTTAGAAAGACGAACAATGGCGCAAAACAATATATAAGTACTTTTTTGAGAAATATGGTCATCAACTCATCAGGACACTCTTTATCTTAATGTTTGCCCGCAACTTTAGACGAGAGTGTTTCCAAATCTACGACGGCACGCCCCACTAATCAAAATTAAAGTTGCATCAATTAACGTAGAATTGGGCAGGACTTCCCTGAAACCTTTCTCTTGTATCTAAAATTACGTCTCGAATGGTTAACAGCAGAGATAAATACACATAGATAACGCAAATGCATCTACTTCGCGTGTCCGAATCCGGACTCAAACTCCGACCAAGGTTGGCTACTGACGTTCCGCGCGCCTGTTGTTGCAGCCGGTTAGCCGTGAAAATTAAGAAAATGCCTCGTTGCGTGATAACAAACTGCAATAGCCCAAAAAAGCGACGACTTTGAATCGATTGCGTGGAAAACGGAAAATTCTCTTCTCTTGGTGTGTCCTAGGTGGTAGCAAAAAGTGACACGGTTTGTTTTCATATAGATTGAGGTGTTTACGTTATCTATGTTTATTTATATTTGTGGTTTTTTTTACACTTAAATATTTTTATGTGATTTTGTTAACTTTAAACTTCCAGCAAGTTTTAGATATTTAATCTCATCCGCACTGTATTCCTAAGTATTCTGTAAATTGTCTCCTTTATTCCGACCCTTCTAAACTCGATAAAACTTTCAAACAGTATTAAAGGTGTTACAAATTATGTCAACCCTGCAACGGAGTTGGGATTGAAGGAAGAGTCTTAAATCAAACCATTAATAATGTTGATGTCGGTGCTTAGACGGGAATCGACAAACTTTTGTGGCGAACTTCAGATTGCCGCGGTTACCGCGTGGCTGTCGCCAGGCACAGTTAATGAGATTTAGAAGGGCATTAAAGCTTTAAAGATCGGTTAATTATCTTTTCGATTAAATGCAGACTTAGGCAAAGTCTGAAATATACATACGCAATACACCTTTTAACAAATAAATAAATAAGTAATTTCAGACTTGTTATTTACTAACTGAATAACCACTGAATACAACCTCGTGGGTAGAGTTTACGAATAACGAATAACGAATGCAATATTAACTGAGGGCTCAGACAAGATGCACTACGCTAACTAACGTTTCTATTCGATTCGTTTTTAAACCAATCGCGTCTCTGGTAGACCACGTGACTTTTCGTATCACGATTCACGTCATCTTCCAGTGACGCGATTGGTTTAAAAACGAATCGAATAGAAACGTTAGTTAGCGTAGTGCATCTTGTCTGAGCCCTTTGGTCCGAACAAACATTTCATACGTTGGCATACAGATCGATTCCGATATTCGGATAGAAGTTTATTTTGTGGTTCTAATATATGTTGATTTAATTTAGCGTTTGCAGTTTTCTCGGTGATAATTCTATAAGTAAAAAGCTTCTATGCAGACTTTTTCACACTGACCTTTTTTCTCGCCATGGTCGCAGGCTTTTGCGGAATAAAATTATAAAATACATATGTGGAGGATGGGAGCATAATGAAATCCCTCGGTTCAGCAATATCGCGCTGTTGCGGCAGCAAATTGCACTTTTTTATGCGATCGCCAGCCGGTGCCGGCCGGACGCTAATTACAGTTTAAGCGGGCTGTACTGTACTGTAGCCGGAAAAAAAACCAGCCATTAATGCTGCCTTTTGCACTAATGAAGGATTAAAAAAATGCATTATCATGGCCTCCCTCGCTATATAGGGAGTCATTTGTGGGATCTTTAACATTAATCAAAAGGGGGCAGATGGTCAGCTAGATAGCAAGGCGTGAGACGAAAGAAAGGATAAGTACCCACGTAACTTAATTCTAAAGAATTTGAAAAACTGACGACTTATCTCAAAATAAATATTTACGAGTTAAGTCACTGTTTGGTGTTTTCGCTTTTAAGGTAAATGATATTTGGACTGTGCGTTCGGACCAATTCATCAGTTGTTCTGTAATTTTAAATATATTTTTTTTAGATTACAATCGTGTTTGACGTTCTTTGCATGTAAGTTTATAGACATCTAAAATAAAAGAACGCTGTTCCGAATCGACCTCAATATGAGTTTCTTAAGACTGTAAAATTTGCATGATCTTTAACCTATTTAAACCAACGTAGGTATACCGAGTCATGAAGGTTAATCAGCAGCACATAAATTCTTAAATGTGTTACAAAGAAGTTCGTGTTCATTGTATTTTCGTTGGTATGTCGAATCGGTAAACATAACCTTCGTGTTAATACCAACAACATTATTCCCTGTCCGTAAATCAGGCAGCACTTTCATAAGCGAGTGAAGTGGTGCGATAAAGTGAGACGCTTTCTTCGCTAGTAAATTGCCTCATATCGGATGTTGCCCGTCAAGGTGTTGAGATTTATACATTAAGGCTGCGTTTCGAGAAATGCGGGTGCGATCTTAGCGCTGCTTTTATGTATAAGCGCTTAAAGAATTTACTATTGTTGAAGAAACATACTCGTAAGCGTGACTAAGTAGTTATAATTAACTGGCTATCCACCCTGGCCTTGTACGGGTGAAAAATCTTAATCTTTCTCAAAAAATGGTCCGAAACTGCACCAATAAAAAATATGTTTAAAAAATGACTGACTGCTGAGTTTCTTGCGGTGTTTCTTCTCAGCAGTGGTCTCCTCTTGGGAAGCGCTGGTAGATTCTTGACGTGTAAAAGTGCCCGTGCGGCCTACTTACTGAATAAATATATTTTATATTTTTTTATCTTTTTTAATGTTTTTAAGAATAGTGCGCGATTACTGATTAGTGACTAAAATTTTAAGGATGCGATGTGCAATATAAAGTGACCAGTTAAGTGCAAAATGCACTCGCGTAGGAAGAGTAATATTTTATTTCTTTTTCTTTGGGCGTTTCCATCAAACTATCCCATCTGCGATTTTCGAAGCAATAGATAAAATGGTTAATCATTTTGTGTATACACTTATTCGTTTCACTTAAAACAATAAATCTTCACTGCTTTTAAAAAAAAAACCATATTTTATTACCATTATTAAAATTAATTTACAATCACCCCGAATCATGTTTAATTTCTCCGAAAACATACTTGTAAAGTTTCTAAAATATCTTTTAAACAACTAAAGGCAATACTATTGATCTGTATTTCTACTTTTTACTATGCGTATTATTGTTTGGTTCTAGTGTAAGTATTCGTAGGAAATGAATGGTTTTTCACTAAACGTTGCATATTTTGGTACATCGATTGTTCTACTGAACGTTACCGAAAACTAAAACCGACCGGTCTCTGCCAGTAAAAGACGTGTCAAAAAAAGGTTTTTAAAATATACAGTGCCTTTTTCCTCTCCCCTTTAACCATAGCCTTAAACGAGTCTTAAGACAAGATGTTTTGCGCTATTCCGGAGATTTACGAAGGAGAGATAGCGTCATATCTAACTGATTTTCTTTCCCAGCATTCACAAACAATTTCAACTTTATATAAATGAAGGAAGAGAACGGTTAACATAAGAGAGATAGTCTGTGTTATTTATGTAACCACCGCAAACTTTAGCTCGAGATACATGAAGCTGAAACAAGGCTCAGTGCCACCAATATAATAAGATTAATTGCTTGAATATCAATGTAGAATTCATTGTTCTCTCAATAGAATTAAATTTTGCTTTCGAGTGGTTAGACTCGTCCCCCGAATAGTAGTATCTATTATCAACAAGTATTGGAAGGCAAACCTTGAAGCCAGCTCTAGAAAATAAGCCAACTGAGATAGTAAGATAAATACGAATTTACGATAGGAAAGGATTATTCACTTCATCTGTATCATTCTACGTTGCCACAATCGACATACAATGACATGATTTGTCATTATTCCCAAATATTCTCTGGGCGTCTGAGCCACAACACACGCTGCGCTCCTACTTTTTTATGCCAAATAAATGGCGGTAGTCATTTTGTATTTCCCAGGGCCATTGTCCACTTGTTGTCCGGTCCCTGATGGATGGCCGTTGGAGCATCCGCCATGACGCCCCTAATCTCTTGAATATCCAATCCGTAAAGGTCGACCGCAATCCGAACTCCAGCAATTTACGGTAATTTATTCCGTGCAAACTGAAGCGTTTTCATATTTTCGCCTATAAAGGTGGTCTATCCCAATTTCATACGCCATAAATTTAAAAGATAAACCCTTCGTTTTTGGCCACTCTTCCAATGTGGGACCATTAAATTATTATGTATTCATGCGGTAAAGCTTTTTAAGAAATTGGTTTATAACGATCAATTTTATGTTAATGGATAATACTAAATTAATGTTTACGTAAGTTCGTGAATTGAGGTTCCTTCGCTTCTAGGGTTACTTACCCAACGGGATTCTACTTATTACTAAGCCTACCTACGGTATTCGTCTGTCCTACCTTTTGCTTTCAAGATCGGTTGAAATGTTCTCATATATTATGTATTATTGTGGCAGATCTTATGACAAAAGACGACCAAAATACCTGTTTGAAAAGCTGAAGTGGCGAAACCTCGACAACTCTGCGTGTCGCTCGATTAGTTGGCCTTTTGCGTATCCCCAAGCACAGTCCTGCTGCTTTCCGTGGTAGATTTAAATACGCTGCCACCAGGTGTTTGGAACAAATTAACGCCTCCTTTACGTAACCACATAACAACCAAAATGTAAAGTTGTTATAATTTTCGATTTTTTAGGGAAGACGTTGTTATATACTAAGGTGTTATTCTCTCCAAGGAACTCTATCGAACGGTCGATTGAGTAAGCGACGTCATACTTGCGAGCTCACTCGACGGATAAAGCAGGTAAGCTGAGAATACACCCCATAAATGTAGTTTTTGTGCTCTGACGGAATAACTTCAACTCGCCGGTTAATAATAGGCGCGTCGAGCTTAAGGACGAGTTGTTTAAGAGAATCATCAACCAGTTAGGATAATGTGTTAGGAGTAAATAGCTCTCCTCTCAATTTATCGATCTTATAAGCTGTCCCGACATGTCAGAGCGTACATTTTTTGCCGCGTGTTTCGTTGACAAAATCATCTCGGTAAAGTCTGTGCGTGGATCGATACCTAATTCTACCTTACATAATTTACAAGGGCGCGGGGTAACTTAAGCTTGCAAGATAATAATTCATTGACGAATTGAATTTTGCTTACTTACTGTGAATTATTGAAATATTTTAATAGGTAAGAAATCACGATTACGTCATTTTTATTTTCTAAATTACGTTAGCACGACATGGTTTCCGCGGAAAGCCATTTTGCTCAATGTGGAAATTTAATTAAAGTGAATATCTGAAATGCTTTGAATCCGCTTCGTTTTCTACTTAATATTCCTGACGCGTCTAACTACTCGTACGTACTTTTGAATTTATATGGCGTCATTATAATCTATTACCTACTTCTATGGACACTTATATAAATGTTAAAAAATAAATGTCACCACTTGAGTGCTCGTGCAGATTTGATCGACCTTATTTATAAACAAATTAGGGCTATCACTTGCAACTCTGGTTGCACATAGCACGTGAGCGGCTAAAGCTGCATTTCATCTGTCAAATTAATTAAGGGTCATACACACTCGCAAAAACAAAAGTTGTCTCTCCTGTGGTCAATAGTTAAGGGCTTGTGTGCATATAAGTTATGTTTTTATTTGCTAGGACTAAAGTAGACCAGACGCCGTTTATGGGGATGCGGGTTCAGCCAGCAAATTAGGCCTTAAAAACGTTAACTTCGGGTGTGTCCACAGGAAAGACTGTAACCTAAATCTGTGTATGACCCTTAAATGTGACGACCGAAAATAAGTTAGGTATCATTAAACCTTTTGAGAGAGATATTTACTTAAAACTTTATTTTAGTGAAGCCAGTTTACTCCTCTTTTTTCTCCAAACCGGTTTTTTGTATTACCTAACTATATTTTATTTATGTATGAAGGTACTGGCGTTATTTCCACACGGAGACCAATCAAAATTGTTATTTTGTTCTTTTCAGGAGTCTATACGGCTCGACAGATTATTTTTAAATTATGTTTTATCTACCCTTTGCTGGCGTATCCGTATTATGCTTGTGCATTGCTCAGGGAAGCAATTATTGACATAAACCGTAGTGAACAGTAGGTAAATAATTAAAACTTTAAATACACTTAAAACTCAAAAATGTTGTACATTTTTGAGGATTTAATGGAGACAAAGTTAACTTTGCGTAACGAGTATTTGTCATACAAACACTTAATTTTCGTCACAAAAAGGAAAAAAAAACTATTAAACTAACGTTTGCCTGTAATGCAACATCTAGTATCAATATACTCGATAGGGTCGCGTGGTCAAACCCGATAAGCACTTGACTTTGACTCTAACAAAAATTAGCGCTTTAAAGCTTAATATTTAATAAACGGATCCCTTAATCGAAAAATTGTTTCCTCAAACCAGCAATATTTTTGAAGACCTATCCAACGACAACCAACAATATGGGGTAGACGAGAAAAAAAAATACATCTCCACGTTACTTGTAGGAGAGAAACAATAAAAAAAAAGATTTTATCTTACCATTTTGTTGGCATGACTAATATGTATATTCATGCCAAATTACAGCTTTCAGCGTCCGTCCGTCTGTAAGCTAGGCTGCGGACGGATGGACGGACATGGCGAAACTATAAGGGTTCCTAGTTTGACTATGGAACCCTAAAAAGTAACGTTAGTTTTCTAATAATAGGTCCTTAAAAAGGAGTAAAAGGTTTTAAGAGATTAGGCCAAAATCAATAATGTTTTTTTCAGTTTAATGAAATAATTTATCTTTACCTAATTAGTTTTTCAAGACATACGATTCATATTGCAATACGTATAAGCTAACAGTTCAATTAAACAATCACTGTTCTTCTAAATTTAAGAAGCTAAATCCTACTAATTTAATTTTACTCTGTCCAATCTGCACTGCGCTTCTAATTACACATCATCATTCTGTACCCAACTAAAAGCTAAAATTGCTAATCAGTCTGGCTTGTAAGTTTCAAAGAGGACTGGATCTTCTCTGAATACGTTACGTCTAATCAAAGTGTTAATTAAAAGACAGTTCTAATTGCACTCCGCTGTGGAACACAGAGTAACGACAAAGAATAAATATAAAAGTATATGTCGTCTCCGTTCCTTTAGGAGTTCTGTTACCTTTTGCCGCTCGGGCCATAGTATAAATAGAAAAGTAGTTCATCTCCAGCCCTTTAGGAGTTTCTATTACCTATTGCCGCTGGAACCATAGTATAAATATAAATAGTAAATAAGTTCGTCTATGGCTTTAGGACTTTCTGTTACCTATTGCCGCTCGAGGGCTAAGGTTGAGTCGTTGTAGATCGCTTGATACCTACTTAATACGCTCGCAACCAAACGCGGCGATGGCGTGGCCGCGTCTTAACCGGCTTGATGCGTCCTGTTGAGTGTGCTGTGCTGTGTTGTGGTGGCTCGCGGCGCGTACGGTTGAGGCACACACGCAAGCCGCGTAATATACCATTGTTTGAAACTGAACTACTGTTTATACTGTGGTAAAGACGTACGAAGACAATAATGGCTTGTGAGGCGTCGTGTGACACTGGGAAGGGGTAGAAACAGCTCACTTAGATTTTCTAGGACCCAATTACCAAGACGCAATTAATTCGGTGCGATTCGGCAAACGCAGTGTAGGACGCCCTCAGGTGAGGTGGAGCTATGATCTCCGCAGGGTGGCTGGCAGTAGTTGGATGAGGGGAGTTAAGAATCGTGCTCATGGAGATACCTATGTCCAGCAGTGAACTGGGCGCGATGATGATGGTGATGAATAACTTTCACGGGTTGCTTGCGATGTTTGTTGGCTAAAATAGGCAATATTCATTAAAAAAGTCTAGTTTTGGCATAGTTATATAGTTATTTTATTAGCAAGTATAGGTAGTTATTACTACCATAATTTGACGACGATATTAGTCGTGTTTTTAATCACCTACTTTCTTAATGGTTTTTCCACTTTCAGTTGCTAGGTACTTAAATAACTCGACAGCAAAAGGCTGTTCTTTTTACCCGACTGCCAAGATGGGTTATTTTACTAGCCAGTGTTTTATTTTCACTCGCTAAGCTTTGTAATTTAGTATCATGCCACTGAATAAGTTCATGCAGACCGAAAGATACTTTGAATATAAATGTCCCGTCTAATGAAACTTGGCTAAACGGTACAGACTCGACAAATGCGCTTTAAAAAGTGGAGAGGAATCTAATTTGGCTCCCAGTTCACTACGTTCCTTGCGACTCGAGCAACGTGACAAGAAACTTTTCATTAGGTGAAGCTTTGACTCTGTTCTATCATGTTATTCTCTCAGGCAACCGCAGGGAGCTCGTCTTCGACCTCTTTAATGTATCCTTTACGATGTAGCGAATACTCAGAGGACATCGTATTTTGTCGGATGATTTCGAATTGTTTTGTTTTTCAGTTACATTAAGCGATTGTTGAAAACTGACAAAATAAGTGGAATTGACAAAAGTAGCCTTCAGCTAACGCCAATTACATTTGGTCAGTTTTCAAAAAAGCGTTATGTATTTTGTCTAGGCTCTCAGTAATGATAATGGTTTCAATACAAATTAAATACAATGCTATTTTAACTTTCATTTTCTGTCTCGATAATGTCCGCGAAGCTCCAAAACTCCAATTAATGTTGCACTATTGCGTAAGTAAAATTAGGTAGAGGGGCGCGCCATTATCTAGGTTTTTTTTTAACTTTAAATAAGACCTAAATTAAATATTTAGTACCAATTTCACCATACAATGTTAAATTTAATAAATGTTAAACGACTGTTCGTTCATACATTACGCTCTAATCGCCTATTAAGTGGTTAACATCGTTTGGTGAAATTGGTACCTACTAGGCCATTAGATAATAACACCGATGTTCTATTTAACTAATCAACAACTGCAAGTTTTACCAACCACGCAGGATAGAGTCAACCACATACATGCTATTAAATAATGTTGATTCTATTTAATAAGCTCTTCTGACTACCACGAGAGAATTTAATTAACCTTCGTATGAATTATTCGCACTTGCTGCGCTCTTAAGTTCGCAAATCCCCAGTTTTAATTATATGGAAGTCTGCTGAATCGGATTTTGCTGGTAAAAACCTGATTTTACCATGTGATTCTGAATCTGAAATAACATTTTAAAGGCTTGTTCTTGTAAATGTTTAATTTTTATCTAATGTTGTGAAATCAGTAATGGCGGGTTTTATTTTATAGTTAAATTCAAGTACAAAACGGTTTGTTATCTTATTTGTGGTAACCTTAAAATCTCAGTTGCATTTTATCGGTGAGATAATGATTAAAATATGTTGGTCTTTCAGTTTAAAATATTTTATTGACTGATAAATTAAATCTTCAATTTCAAAACATACACAATAAAACATAAGTAGGTAGGTAGTTAAACATACGTAAATAAACCTGTACAGTCGTTAAGACATTTTATGGTCATATTATACGTACGCGACCCACCAATGCAATTCATTTGCTATGCTGATTAAACGTTCCATTTTAGAAAAAGGTGACACAACTCAAAATATGACGCTAATCAATTAAATACTTGAATGCATTGTTGAACGGTTTCATTTCTAGGTAGTGGCATTTCTTCACACGCACTGCTCACACACAAGGTGCCACTTCCTTGTCAATGAAATAAAATAGTTTTCACACCACATGCTCGAAATTACCCAATTACTCGTATATATCATACAAACCTCACCTAAAGTAAGTCATTGTAGCCATCGGCTAACCAGCCGGTTATAATGAGATTTAAATTCGTATGAAAAATTGTTCCATAGAAACCTACAGCAAAAAGAACTTATTCTAAAATCGAACTGGCCACTACAAGCCAAGTACGCAAAACAAAGAAAATAAAACAGAAGGTGAGAAAAGTAGAGTATTCTCCTTAGGGATAAAGCTGTTTTCGTCTTGGGCGAGCTTGAATCCCTCGCTGCACTCAGGACTCCGTTTTAATTCCCTCGCTTCGCTCAGGAATTAAATCGTAACACCCTCGCTACGCTCGGGAGTTAAATCCCTCATTTGCTCAGGATTAAATATTGCGCCCGTGACATAAAACAGTGCTTTATCCCCTCGGTGTATAATCTACTATTATTTTCTACTTTTTAATACTATTTCAAAAAACAAAACCGGGTGTTCTAAACCTGGATAATGCTTCGGATGATGTTTTTGTATCCGTTACACGAAGATCGGATTAATCTATTATAAATTATAATATTGAAATTTACTAACCCTTATTATAATTAAAACCATTCTACTTATTTACCGCAAGCCCCGACTTTTTCAAGAAATTATATTCATTTTAAAGTACGCCAGTTAAATTAAGCTCGCAGCGGCCCTTTTCACTCAACTGTTTTAAATGCTCTCTCATCTTTAAAATATTACGCCGTTTCGTAGGTTAATGAGCAACCCGTTTGTTTTTTTAGCGCAGCCCGGTGAGGATTTTTTGAACTGAAGAATAATTGTGGGAAGAAAGAATAATTTACATTAAATAAAAATACGCGTGTTGCAACTGTTATTTTGCCAGGCTCATGCCGGATTTCACCACTAATTCAATGGACATTTAAAGGTTTAAGTTATTCCAACTATTAAAGTAAAATTTATGTAAGATTTATTGTCAGAAACTGTTAAGTCTATTTTGCATAAAAAACGAAGTTTTAGGCGCTAGATGTGTTGTCTTCTAAGAAAGGTCAAATCCTTGCCCATTGTATTAACATGTATAAGAGTTACCACTTTAAGCACGTCACAGACAGGAATAATAAATACAAAATAATACAAGGTAAAGCGAGACATCTTACCATAGTTATGTTTTATTGCATTATATTATGAGTGTTTTTTTTAAACTAAATGACTTAATTATTACAGCTTTACATAAATTTACATTATTTTACTAGGTACCTTAATATATAATACAAAATAATACAATGTATAGCGAGACCTCCTAACGATAGTATATTTGAGTGCATTAGCTGCTTAAGAGAATTGTGAGCAGGAGCTTAAATCGCGTAGCTGTGAAAAAAAAACCATACTAACTTAGCACCGGGCCATTACTTTGCCCACCTATAAAACCAAGTCCGATTAAGCTATTTTTGAATCTGTTATAGTTTTTTCCAGCCAGGTCTGTAAGTCTTTGTATTTTTCTTTCCGAAAAATCGGTTTAGTACCAATTTCACCATACGATGTTAAGCACTTAACGGACGATTGGAGCATTGACAGCTGTCAAAATGTATGAACTAACAGTCGATTAACATTGATTAAATTTAACATCGTATGGTGAAATTGGTACTTAAGTGGAGAGAAACGTTATCGCATTTTGTATGGAAATTTTTAGCTTCACAATTCTCCTAAGCAAGTATTATGAATTATGAAATATAATGAGTTATTTGAAAAATCTTGATAATACATTATGTAAATTTTACTATCCTTATACCTAACTAATATTATTAATGAAAAGGGGGTGTGTTTGTTGGTTCACAATTCAACGCCACACCGAAGTAACCTCAAGTTTGGTTCAGTTAGCTAGTTAGTAGCTAGGAGACCACTATAGGGTACTTTTAATGCAGAAAAATGTGACAGTTCCTGAGGGCTTAGAGATAAATGTCATATACAAGGACGGAGTCGCGGGCAAAAGCTAAAGGCGAGAAAAAAGAACAGTTGATTCATAATATATAACATGACCTCGTTATTTTAACTCATGTATAGCCAATACTGTATAGTATACCTACTCGTAGGTACAGTCAACAGCATAAATAAGTGATCATTTATGTACCCTGTCGCTTTCAATCGTTTCACAATTTTGTATGACATTTCAAACACTACGTTAAAGTGACAAGGTACATAAATTATCACTTATTTATGCTGTTGACTGTACATTTGTTATCTTTAATATTAGAAAGCAAAAATAATAAAATCCAATTGGTGTGTTAAAATAGTGTGAGAACCATTACTGAATTTTTGTGTTTTATTTTGCTATAAAACTAAATTTATGACATAGATTTAGTGTAACGTAGTAAATATAAAACATAAAAGAGAAATATGACATTTACGTCCATGCCAGAAATGCGTGTTTTGATCAAAACCTCTTCTATCCCTATTATATTTCTTAACTATAGCTGTTATGTAAGGTTTTAGCTTATTAGTAATTTTTATGCATATAATAATTTTATTTTATCTCGTCAATGCATTTTATATTGTGAAACGATAGTTATCAGCATAATAAATCAAGATACCTTATGGTTGATACAAACTCTATCATGTGAATCCTTATAAGAATCTTTACAAAAATACTAACAAAATGTAGCTCATGACAATGTTGAGTATAAATGTGGATGCTATACGAGTAGGGGAAGACCAAAGAAACGATGGATGGACTGTGTGAAAGATGATATGGCTAGAAAGAGAGTGACTGCCGAAATGACCAGTAATAGAGAAGTATGGAAGAAAAATACATGCTGCGCCGAACCTAAATAAGTTGGTATAAGTACAAAAATAATTGACATCCCCAAGTTTGTACCCGCCCTAATGTGACCTAAGCCTAAAACATCTCCTAAGACAGGTAACGAGCAACGTTGTGGTCAGTGTAGGACGGACCTATCTTGCCTTTACTTTCGCTAAGCTGATTACGTACCTGCCACAGAAAGCTTTGCATTTTCCAAGACCTTACTGTAGAAACAAGGTAGGTAGGTACTCATAGTAAGGAATAAAGTTAAAAACATGGATTACACGTTAGATTGTACACTCGATCTTTATTTTTTTTAAAAACACATGCAGAAGGTGAAAAATAAAATTTGCCAAAGCAGATTGAGCATTTTTAATCAACGAACCCAGTGATCCTAAATGCATTACTTTTCAAACATTTCTTACCTTGATCTAAGACTGGAAAATATATTTGATCCCAACGAAATGGATTTCATTGTACTCAAAAATCGTTTTTCGTGCGTACATAAATCACAAGATTAAAAATCAGCAAACGGGAAGGGGATCGGGTCAGCTATATATCACGGCGAAGGTTGGCCGCGATCGGAAACAAGAATGAGCCCGAGACAATTCTCGGCACCATCTGTGCGATCCCGTGACGCCTTCGATACTTCCATCAATGCCCATTCACATTTTCACAAGAATAGGAGTAGGAGATCGGGCCCATTGTATGTATCTATACTCTGGGTATAACGTACAAGAAAAAAAAATAGAATACAGGCATTACAACAACAAACAAAGGCGAACCGTCCATCGTTAATGTCCGTGGCACTGTTATGCCCTTTTCAAATATTCAAACCGAGGCTAGCTAGCTACGAGTAGCAATACAAAATGTGTCAAAATCTAATATTTAAAGTGACCTAATCTACCCGCGGTTTGGACATTGGTTCCCAGCATTGGGATATTGGCAGAGTGCATCCTGTAGAAGTAAATTTTGAATCAACTATCCTGTCTTTTAGTAAATAAAAGATTGGTATAAACGCAATTAACGCACGATACTCAGTTAAAAAATTAAGTTTCATTCTCTCGATAAAATGTTTAAAAAAAAAGGAAAACTTCAAATACAGAAAGAAAAAAAACCCACCCTATACATCTTTTCTTGTTAGCGGAACAGAAGGGTTCACACATTCGTATAACACATAAACACACACCTAATCATTTGACCCGAAGGCTGGTGTAATTTTCTTCTACGGCAACCAACATAGAGAGACACGGCCCTCTCCGCTGTGTCGCTTATTTGTTGATATTAAGGAGATCGAGCGCGAAAACTGTGGGTCTAGTGTAACTGGTAGTGTTATGCGACTGTTTGCGGACTATTGTGTTACAGGCACTTTTTATTACAAGCCCGTAAAGTAAAACAAACAGCTGGGCCACAAATTACGCGCAAACTCGTAGACGGCAATAAAAACAGAATTTATATTAACCACTCGAGGCGCCGACTGCTAAGTCTTACGGCCTGACTAAGCCCTTCTGTCGGGGGATAGTAAATGAATATCTGCGAAACATCCCATTAGCAATAAAATGGCGGAAATTATTAGGTATATTTAGTTAAGAGCCTACCAATCATGTAAAAACTTCAGATAAATGAATAAAATCACAGGCCACTCACACACAAATTTAGACAGTTGGTACTAGAAAACAATAAGCATGCATAATTAATTAACTATGTATAGAGAAATACATAGAAAATATCCAAGAACTTGGAACAAAACTTACGCTTGTCACAAAATACTTACTCTGTACGGGAATAAGTAGGCTAGTGTCCTAGAAAAATCTAATTAGTCCGTCATTTACACTATAAAATAATATTAACATCTTTTATCAATCAAACCAAAAATGACGAAGATAAAGTGAGTTCAAGTTTCGCGTAACGTCACGAGCCCCCACTCCCGAACCTTGATATTTGTCAATTTTGACCTTAAAAAGCAAGAATACGTGTTCTATATTTCTTGATAATCTTACTGACGGACTAATTAGTTTTTTTTTTACCCAGGACACACCCCTATTGAAACCGGAACCGCTAGATAAAAACTAAGCTTACCACGTCGTTAAAAGACAAGATAAGATAAGTAATGGAAAGCAAGCTTTAAAAAAACCCGCCTGTATTTGTAGATATAATGTCGTCAACATAATGTTTTTTTTATGTCATTATTCTTTTTATCCTCATTAGTTCATTACTTTGATTAAAATATTATAGTCTAAGTCGCTCCCACAACCAAGACGAATCTACGACACAGAAACCTTCAAAATCGTTCGAGCCTTTTAGGCTACATACATATGCGCGAAAAACATTACCCTCCTTCTGGGTTAGTCGGGTAAAAAGGATAATTCTCCTGTTTGTTTAGATTACAGCTAATTAGTTCAACACTGTCCGATACGGTACGAGCAAATAATGAATAACGCGAACTTCTTCCATACCTCAGTACAACAAAAGTTAGGCCGGTAACCCTCAGAAGCTCTTCAAAGTTGTGTAGAAGCAATTTTGCAAATCGCTTTAACAAATAGGTACGCACGACTCGAGTTCGAGAAAAGTTTAAACAAATGGCGCCTTAATGCCCTCTTAGCCAGAGTTTGTCGGAAATTGATCGCGAATTCCCTTATCAAAGAGCAGTATTAAAGAAAAAAGTTAGCAAATGTAAATACGCTTAGGGAACACTTACCCCGCGCACAGCGATTCTGAGATTAGAGGTTCTTCTACGTATGGTACCTCTTGAAACAATCTTTTACTATAAGGTACCAAATACTGAAAAACGGGACACTAAGATGACATGTTGTTCGTCTGTCCGTCCGTCCGTCCGTCCGTCCGTCCGTCCGTCCGTCCGTCCGTCCGTCTATCCGTCCGTCTGTCAGTCAAAACGTTTTGTCTAAAATGACTTAAGTTAACAGGCTGAAATTTGACAATATTTACTTTCGCAGCAAATCTTGGATAAACATATGATGTGAAAGCTCTTAAGGTAAACAGGATAATCATGTTATTTTTCGTTTTTTCGATTTGTTTATTTTTGAGATACCTACTTAATTAGGTAATTACCTAACGTAAAACGCGAAGGAAAACAGCTTTTTCTCCCCTTAGTTTCAGAAACAACCGAAGATTTAAAAAAATACTAAGTAATGTATAATCGTAAATATCAGAAAAAATAAAAGAATTGCTTTAACACTTATTGTTTTTTACAAAATTATAATAACTGTAAACAGGGTAAGCTTATTCCTGAGGTTGGTGAAGTTACGGCTCTGTTTGTATCATGCATGAGGCTTCTAAAGTATGAAGATACCAAATAACAGCAGAACTTTATTGTGTTTCTAATTAAAACCAATACGACTTAGATGCGGAACTCTCAGTGATCGAGTCCCACTCGCACTTGACCGGTTTTTTTTACCATTAGGTAAGTATTTATTTACTTATTTTATTTTTCTCAAACATGCAATGAAATATTGATGTTATGTTCCTTATAAATTATAATAGGCTGCGAAGTATGACGTTTCAGGTGCGGCTACGACAAGAGGTCGTTAATGGAATTTTATACAAATCGTGCAGGCCTAGGCCGGCAAAGTCCTCTTTTTTTAATTTCCATTCCACATACATTTGTGGCACAGGCATTATGAGATTCTGCCACTATGCGTATTAAAAAATATAACTTTGATTTTTTTGTTGTTTATTTCATTGCTTGTTTTAAAAAAGCTCTAAACATACCTCGGCGGGAAATATGGGGTTGCCCGCCTCAGACCTATCCGGCCTCGCTTTGCTCTGCCGTCTATACATAATGTCTTCGGCCGGCAACCCCGTTTGTCCCGGCCTCTGTAGTAATGTACTATAAGAGCCTTTAATGTCCCACTGCTGGTTAAAGGCCTCCCTCCCTTCTTTCCACGTAGCCCTATCTTGGGCAGTCTCCCAACAGTCTCGTCTAAATATTTATATGTAAGTATATTGGACGATAATTTATATTTTTCATATCAATCGGTCAAAGCATAGACCGTTAAATAAAAAATAAACGACGCGATTGGCTTAGTTGGTAGGGAAACCGCATGCGAAGCCAGCGGTCTTGGGTTCGAATCCTGGTAAGGGCAAATGTTTGTATTATAAGCACAAGTATTTGTTTCTAAATCTTTGATGCATTCTATGTATGCAGATGATTCTATGTATTAAAGCAGGTGTTTGCTAAGTGTGCATCGCAACGCCCCGGGGCGTCAGGGCGCTGTCCCAGGGGCGTCGCGAACCAGGGAGGGGTGTGATTCTCTCAACAACGACGGACGGGCGGACGAACGAGTGATTGTCCAAGCGGCCAGTTTAAGTAATCCCGTCAGAGTGAACAAAACACATTTTAGCGCGTGTATTCAATTTGGCAGCATGAGTTCTCGAACGTATAAGGCTGCCTAATTGACAATGCACGCACTAAAATGTGTTTTGTTCGCTCGGACGGGACTACTTAAACTCGCCGCTTCGATTCGCTCGTCCGTCTGATCGACCGCCGTTTTCTGAGAGAATAACACCCCAGTACGCTTATGTCGTCACCGGCACGTTACGTAATGAGTGCACGCAGGTGGGTATCTTCTTTTACATGTAGCTACTGTCAACCAATTTGATTCCTAGGCCACTATGGACTTTGTAAACGTGACGTTGTAACCCAAATCATAAGAAGTCTCTTGCATTTTGCTTGTCAACATCACTTTAACATAGTCCATAGTGGCCTAGAAATCAATTTGGTTGACTGTACGTAGAGACACAGTATAAAAGATTGGCAATTGAAAAATAAATACTTCAATTAATAAAAGTATTTATTTCTTTATAATGTACTAGCAACCCGCCCTCGCTTTGCTTCGGTGTATGCGGCCGTTTTTCTGTAACACCTGCAATTATTATTTAAACATAGAAACTCTGCTCTTGAATCACTCTATCTATTGATGAAAACCACAATAAAATTCGTTGCTTAGTTTGAAAGATCTAAATAGTAGGGGATCCGAATCGGGAACGACCTCCACCGGGCTGTTTATTCGATAAAACGTATTTTTTAGCAAATTTAATATGCTAAGTAATAAGTATATGGCGAATAGGTGGACTGAATGTCCTTATATGATAAAAATTAACTGAAAATTAACTTTTTTTAAATTGCTATTGCTTGTTAAAATAGACCAATTGCATACTAATCGAAAGCATGAAGCCTATAGAATATACAAACGGTAGGTTGACTATTTTTTCCCGTCACAACTATTGGATAGGTAGGTAAGTCGGTACTAATAATTTGCACTAAACCTAACGTTTGCATATTCTATAGGCTTCAAGGTTTCGATTAGTAGGTATGTAATTGGTGTATTTAACAAGCAATAGCAATTTAAAAAAAAAAAACAGTTTTTTTTAAATATGATGAATCGCCATCTATTACAAAGCATATTAAATTTGATATAAAATACTTTTTAAACAACCAAATAGAAATAATAAGGATTATTATCTTCTTCTCATAATTAATCTGTTAATTCTCCTTTTACATTTATATTGCCTCTGTTTATGAATCTTGAGAGGAAATTTCGTAATTTACGCATCCCCTGGTTATCCCCATAATTTATCCCTCACGTAATTTCTGAGTTATAGTAATTAAATTTCGTAATCCTCAAAGGATACGAGGTTTGGCGTTAACTTAGGTAACGTTTTAAATTGAATAAGTAGGTCCTTAGATTATGTTACGAGCGTAATTTATTTTATGTCCGTATCTTTGTACATCGTACCTAATTGCATATAAAAAAATACAGTCGACGTCGACTATAAATGATAAAAACGTAACTGAATTTTGTCATTTGTCAACTAAACTTTGAAATTGATTATAAAAACAGTATAGAAAAACAAATTAACTGTTAAAAATGTCAAATTTAAAATGTTATGCAAAACATAACTACCAAGCATGAAAATTCATGGTTCAAATAACAGTTTTAAAACCAAACGATAAACATTATATATTTATATGAAATATTCAGTTCATCTTTAGATAGTGTAAAACAGAGTCGCTTACGCTGTCTGTACGCTTAGATCTTATAAACTACGCAACGGATTTTAATTCAGTTATCAGCAATAGATAGAGTGATTCAAGAGGAAGGTTTATATGTTGAACTTCTGGATTATGAACGGGTTTTTCAGAAAACTCACATTAACCGAAGCGAAGCGAGGGCGGGTCGCTAGTTTGCTTATACAATTAGTCAAAAATATAACATTATACTACTTAACTCTAATAATCCTCTTAATTATTCCTATATTAGAGGAACTGGTTCATTTTGATTAAGAAACTTTAACGGTTGACAATGTTGACATCGAATACGATTCATCTAGAAGTTCGGTCACTTCGTCTATTACTTCCACTTGGTTACGATGTACAAGGCCCATGCTGGCTTTGGCGGCATGATACAGGGGCCTTCTTAAAACCTGCCAAAATGAAAAGGCAGTGAAAAACATAGTGCCTAGCCGATATGAAGTCAATCCTGACACCTGTCGTTCTAGTACAATAAGGGCCACTTGTACCAAAAACTTAACCCTGGGTATGACACTAACTCGAGTTAAAATGACAGTTTTCGTATGAATCTGACGTTTACTAACTCGGGTTAGTGTCTTAACAAAGGGTTCAATTTATGGTGCAAGTGGCCCTTAGAGGTATAACCTCAAAACCAAGATTAGGTTATAAATTGTACTCCATGACAGATGTCACGATTGACTTCTTATCGGCCGGGCACTATATTTATATGTCAGCTGTAACTGACTTTTATGGCCAGTTACTTGCCATAAAGAGCTCGTACGACCTCTGCAGGGCTAGCACAAGTTGCCCGCGACTTCTTTGTCGCTCGAATCTCCCTTCCTATCTAGTCCGTAACGATAGAGACGCACTGAGCGACAAGCGAGAAAATACAACTTGTGCTACCCGTGCTGCTAGCCATGCCAACGAGCAAACGCTGCTATAATTTCTATTTTCTATCGACTCGATAAGGCGGCAATATAAGCATCATCTGCTTGTGATCTGCCATCAGCTTACGTCAATCCTTTATATTCGATTTTCGAATATTGCTAACTTAGCGTTATGCCCCCAGGGCCAATATCAAAACAGAACAACAGATTCTGTGCCCTGTTCCGAGTTCAGACAAAAGGAAGCCCCCCATTGTGCGCTAGCCCACTAACAAATAGACATACGTTATTATCAACACACACTTGATAAAGTTCTACTAGGGCCTGTAAATAGTGTACATTGACTGAACCATTATGCAAATAATAATATTCGCAAAATAGTCACACGGCCGAATCGTAAAAATGTGTTATCGCTCAACCTTGATTTCAGGCCATAACACATTTTAGAGCAGGAATTAAATCTTAATGTAAAACTGGATCGCATTCCTTGTTCTCGATCTCGACCAATGTCTCCTACTTTTGCCAGACAATTCATCCTCAGAGAAATTTGTTCATGGTTATGTCCTCTGAAACTAAATTTTTCAAGGACGATAAAGACCTTATCTTCTTCCCCAAACAAGTCAAACTAGGAACCCTTATTGTTTCACCGTGTCCGTCCGCGGTCTTTCTCAGAGACTCTATGTAGGTACTACAAAGCTGTAATTTGGCATAGTTATATATTTCAATTACGCCGACAAAGTTGTAAAATAAAGTCTTGAAAAAAAAAATCTCCTACCTCCTATACATTACATTACCTCCCATACATTACATTACCTCCCATACAGTACATTAACTCCCATACATTTAAGCAAAGGTTTTTTTTTCATTATAATATAACATCGAGTCAGGTATCATTGGGTCCGTAGCTCAGAGGGCCCTGCCGAGATGCACTACGCTAACTAACGTTTCTATTCAATTCGTTTTTAAACCAATCGCGTCACTGATAATTGACGTGATACGAAAAGTCACGTCATCTACCAGTGACGCGATTGGTTTAAAAGCGAATCGAATAGAAACGCTAGTTAGCGTAATGCATCTTGGCAGGGCCCTCTGGAAATATTGAACTCGAAATTAAGTTGTAATTCTAATTACGTACGTACCCCATGCGTGCCCCTAAATTATATTCGTTCTTCATGCATCTACTTAAGATTGTTATCACGTAAGATATAACAAACTTAACACAGTTAATTAAGCCGTTCAAGCAACACTGCAATGAGCTCATCTAAGCCCCTAACTAAGCCCCGTAGCGGACTTGTATTTCTTAAAACAATTATCGGAGCGCCATAGCACGGGGCCAGGAAAGTTTTCGTAACGAATTAACATTGTTGTTGTTTTCTCAGTGGATTAGCTAAACTACTTCGTTAGAGATGTTCGTCTCCTCGCACTTTACTAACAAGCTTCGTTGCAACATGATATTAGCAGTCACCTGGAGGAGCTTTCAAAGTTCCTTTAACTAATTTTGATACTTACTTGTTTAAATAGTTATAGTATATGGTAAACGGCCGCACTCCGAGTCAGTCAATGATATTTTATATTAAGATTATATTAAGAGAAGTTATGCTCATACTAAACGCATTCAAAACCCGTGACCAATTACTGACAGAGACAAACACGGAAATCCATAGCGAACGCTATTGTTAGAAAGAGATAAATAGATAAAATGTAAGGGAATTTGCCTTCCTTTTTGCGGAACGTTTTTGCGCGCAGATGACGTATCTTTATAAAAGTATCATTGGAGTCAGTCAGTTAATTATAATCGGTCTTTCTTATTCTCATGTTTTTTTTTTGTAATAATTATGTAAGAATGGCATGTAATAAAATGAAAATGTTTTAATAAATATTATTGTAATTTACCTCTGTTATAACACCCACATACCGTCACGCCTTCATCCCAGAGTGGGGTAGGCAGAGCTATAGAATTACCAACAACCCTAAAAACTTGTTTTCAATCCTATAACCACATTTTAGGCTACGGTCGCGACAGAAAAAGTGATTAAGACCTGAGTGAGTATTTAGTACTCAGTAGATTTTTATTTGTTTTGCTGGTATCCTTTTTCTCATTATTTTAGAACATCAACACTGTATACCTACTTGTCAGATAAGCAAACGGTGTGAACAATGGAGATTGAAGAAAAAAATGTTATAAGTACAAATTTCAAAATCCGACAACCTTAACACGTCAAGACCGTCCCAACGATTTTTAATGTAAATACATGCATTTCATTATCGATTTGAATATATTATATTATACCTAAGATGTTTCAAATTTGAAGCAAATTTTTAGGTTAAGTCGACCACGGTTCAAAAATGTCACAACCGTGACCTAACCTCACGTTCACAACCATGGCACTTTTTGAACCATTGTCGTGACGTACTAAGACATGGTTGTGACATAATATTTGTATTAATTTGGATTGAGTATGTGATTAAGCTCATTAATATTTCGGCGCGCCGGTTGCAGTCTGTGCAACTTTCAACGACCACATGGGAGTAGTGAGATCTTAAATTATTAATTTAATTTAGTCACAGGCGTCACAACCATGTCAACGCATGTCACAACCATGAATACGTAATTTTTTCAATCCCTTAGAGTGCATTTTGCATATACTTTAAATATAAATTATAAAATTAATTAAAAGTCGTTGTTTTTATAAAAAAAATTTTTTTTGTGTTTTCTGAGAATTACCCTGATGACGATTAAGTCGGTTGATCGTGACGATTTTTCATACACAAGTTTGAAAAAGGAACGAGTTAATTGTCTCTGAAATCGTCAATAACTGGCCACTTAAGAAATTGACATTTAGTTACTAGCCATCAATTATACGAGGGTTCTCCCAGAAGTACCCGATCTGCGTCGCTATTTCCTAACGGACTCGCAATCGCAATTGGCTTTAAAGTTAAACAATTGTTTTTATTTTGTATGCAGACTCGCCTTCGGACTGTCAAAATGAAAACAATTGCGATTGCGAGTGCGTTAGGCAATAATTGCCCTCCTTATGAAAAGTGCAGTATCTCGATCAAAGCAGTTTTCGAGTAAAAGCGGTAAAATGATTGAGTTTTTATTTTACGCGTATCTCATAAACTATTTTAGTTACAGATATGAAACTTATATCAAAATAATCGTGAGCATGTACAGAATGGATATTTATTCATAAAATCTAAAAAGATATTAGTATGAAGTAAAATAACTTATAAATGCATTAATCGCTAGGTATACCTTTTATTTGAATGTGTCAATCCCTAACCATAACTGCAGTAAGTACTCGATTTGCTGCACTTACGATTAGGAAAAAGGTTTACTGCAGTGATTTCTACAGAATGATGAAAGGCGTTCCTAAACATAAACGCAGTATCTTCTATTTACACGCATTTCAAATGGTAAAAAAAGCTGGTTTGAAGAGGTTTTGTCCGTTCCTGGATTCGAAATGTATAAATTTAAAATAAACTTAGTCGCCAGACTTCATGGCTAAGACAGGGATGCGTTTTTTTTGTGACATCGTTTTCAAACACCATAGCCAAAATTAAATCTTTCCGGGACATTTTACCTGAAATTTTGATGTATTATATTGAATTGCATTAGATTAATTACTTTGAATTACTTATAAACAAAACATTTATTTTCATAAACAATTATTTTCAATTAAAATAAAATAAATAAATATCAGGGGACAACCTCACACAAATTAACCTCGTCTGACACTAAGCTTTAGGCTTGTACTATGGGTAATAGATAACGATAAACATACTTGTATAGAGAAATATAGACTTAAATACATAGAAAACATCCAAGACTCAGAAATGAATAATCGCGTTTATCACACAAATATCTGGGGTGTGTAAAGATTGGTATAAAAATAAATAATATAATTTCATTTGATATAATAATAATTGATATACATACATACATACATTAAATCACGCCTGTTTCCCAGAGGGGTAGGCAGAGACCACTTCTTTCCACCTGCTACGATCCTGACAAATAATATAATAATTGATATAATTTTAAAGGATATCATCACTCATTTTATATAAACATCATTTGGTATAAACATCATTTGATATAAAAATCGTATTGTATTATTTACCTAACCTAAACTATTTTTCCGGTAGCACTTTGTTATGTGCGGGAGTCGCAATTCTAACCTAACCTAACCTACATTTCTGGTAGCACTTAGTTTTGAGCACGGGCAAGGGGTTCAAGGGCCAGTGTGCCCAGGCCCTAACGAACCTACCCAAGTGGCTGTACGAGTTACGCCACCCCGTCCCCCATTTATCCTTTAGCCTGAGTAAATTTTGTGGGGTACCTAGTAAATTTATGATTATATCTCATACAAAAATGGTTATTCCAACTGTAATTTAGATGAAATTATTTTATATCATAAGTTAATTATAGTAAATATGCATTATACTTAAAGTATTTTATACAAAATATTATTAGATCAAATGATAATTATATAAAATAATAATTAAATCATATTTAAATATATTAATTGATGTTATATGATTCAATAATTATATCAAATGAGCGTTATAGCGACTGATATTATATGAAATATTTTTATATCTATCGTTACGCACCCAAATATCTGTCATCACCGGGATAAACAAGTTAGGGATTCAAAGATGACGTTTTTTGTAAGAGACTATAACACGGTTGTACAAATTCAGGTGTTTGTTTATACAGAACCAAAGGGAAAAATGTATGGAGGACTTAGTTTTGTCCTAAATATAAATGCAGTAACTCTGATATACTACACAAATTCTTAATAATGTTTACAAAATTATGATTATATTTCCTTAGCATAACCGCAGTAAAAGCCATTTTACTGCATTAATAACTATAGAACAACAACATTTAGCATTGTTCCTCCTAATCAAAAGCGCAGTAACTATACTACCTGCACTTATGACTAGGTGTACTCCATAATATTAAAGGAGGCTTTTCCTAATGATAAGTGAAGTAACTATAGATACTGCTCTTATGTTAAGCAATTACTAGAGTTGATATGAAACTATTTAAAAAACCTGTGCAGTATCTAAAGTTGCTGCACTTATGTTTAGGTAACTATTCTTAGAATTCACAGTTACTGCACTCTTCGTTACCGAAAACTGATGATCCCGATTTTTCCGAGAAACATGTCAAAGAAGGAATTGTAGAGCTCGTTTTGCTGATTACGAATATGTATTCAACTCAATTCTGACAAAAATACGAGTTACTGCACTTTTCGTAAGGAGGGAAGAGGTCCTCTGATTATGTAAATGGCTGTACAGGTGAAAAACTTACGTAAATGACCTCTTGCATGTAGTAGTAACACATCTGTATAGACCGTTCGACATTCTATATTTGAAATTTGACGTATATTCCATATAAGTTTTGTACACAACTACATGAAATAGGTCATTTGAATTAAGTTATTCACCTATAGATGTTTGAAAAAACTTATTGCGTTCGAAAGAATAATTAATTTGAATTTGAAAATGGAAAACAAACAACAAAAACAAAACAAAGCGCTCTCAATGCAGTTTTAAACATGGATAAAATTGGTCACCATTAATGTAATTTTCACAACACTGCTCGGAATCATGGCCATAGATGGTCTTGTTTGGGGTCACAAAACGTCACTTATAAGGACAGACCAAGAATGTTTTTGTCGGCGTGTTTGCTGATTGGTCGAGAACATTGTTGCCCAACTTTAAGAACCAATGAAAATCCATCAATCAATTTTTGTGTCATATCATAGCTCCTTAAAATGAAAAATTGAAATCGACCAATCAGAACACACCATTTTGTGTCTTAAAATATTAGGTGTATTTTCGCTAAAAGATACACAGACTAAAAACTGTCACTGCTTTTTTTTTAAAATGTAATTCAAACTGGGCCCCTAATCTCGAACCACTTGAGATGAAATTACATGGGAGCTATGGCGAAACAAATACAATTTTATATGGAGATCTCGCATGTTAGTTTATTAATCTCGAGTGCCACGAGAATAGGGGTCCAGATTTAAAAAACGTTATCTATGGTAAAATTGGCGGCGATGTCATATTAACATAATTGAAAATTTGAGTTTTGAATATGAATTTTTATTTTATTTCCTCTCAGTAGTTGTGAAAAGCACTATGTCTGCCTCGGTAGAAAGTGCAATTTATGGACTCGCACACTAGAGGGCCTCAACTACGTTTCGGCCCTCTATATGACTCGTCCAAAAATCGCGTACTTTCGATCCTCTGCAACAATGTACTATTTTTAAATACTTTTATCTGAAAGGTTTGACTCCAACGAATATTGAAATTGAATTGTATTCAACACTAGGAGAGTGCTCCATCGTTTACGATTCAAAAATATTGGGTTGAAGAATTTAAACGAGAGCGTACAAGCTGCCGAGACGAACATCGCAGTGGTCGACCAAATGATGTGACCCCGCCAGGAATGGGCAAGAAAATCTACAAAATAGTGTTGGATGATCGTCCTTTGAAAGTGTGCGACCTAGCAGATATAGTAGGCATCTCAAAAATTGGTGTACATCGCATACTGACTGAACATTTGGGCATAAAAAACTGTGTGCAAGATGGGTGCCGCGTTTGCTCACAATATAATAAAAACGGCGTCGTGAGGATTTCAGTAGAGTGTTTGGCGATGTTTCACTAAAATAAAGCCGAAATGGACGAAACATGGGTCCATTATTTCACACCCGAGACCAAAGAACAGTCAAAACAATGGACTCAAAGGGGAGAACCGTTTGCAAAGAACGCTAAGACGGTTCCATCTGCTAGCAAGGGCGTGGCATCAGTTTTTTGGGACGTGGGTGGAATAATTTTAGTTGATTATTTTCAAAAAGGTAAAGCAATCAATATGGCGAGTTTATGCGAACTTATTGCAGCGTTTGAGTGATGAAATAAAAAAAGCGGCCCAATTTGGCAAAGAAGAAAGTGTTGTTTCATCAAGGAACGTTGCGACACCCTAACAGGGTTCTTATTTAGACGTAAGTTCTTGTTATAAATGCAGTAAATAAATAAATACCCTATATGTCTTACTTAATTTTATATTTAAGTTTAGAAAAAACAGGGTTTGGTTTTATTGTACCCTCTGGGCAGGCAGCTAGCAATTTATTTTTGTACAGCTCTGCATAAATAAAGTTCTCAAAGTAATACAATCAAAAACAAAGTTGTATCATAATTCACAAGGTCCACACTCGTCTTGAATAATAATACGCCAAAATGAACTCGATGAACGGTGAATTTATATTTCTCGTGGAAACCCTAGGGGAAAACTCGTAAAACTAAAGCAAGCTAAAGTTGCAAATCTTTCAAATCAGTTAAAAGTATATTTTTATGTCATTAAAGATACCTTTAACAATTAAATTAATTTTGAGGGTTCCGTATCCAAAGGGCGTCTACAGGACCCTATTACTAAAGCTCTGCTGTCTGTCCGTCAGTCACAGGGCTGTATCTTTTGAACCATGACAGCTAGACACTTTACAATTAAATTTTGTAGTTTGTTATAATAACAAATTATAGTTAAAAAACCGGTTAAGTGCGAGTCGGACTCGCGCACCGAAGGTTCTGTATTTAAGATTTTCATACGATAACCCAGATGACACAGTTAACTCAATTCAAAATTTGGCCCACCGTTACTTGCATAAAGACCCTGTTTTTTGTGATTTAATTAAAAATGTATAGTTTTCTGATTTTTCCTATAGTTGTAGTATAAGACAGTGTTACTTGCCACAATTCATAGTTCCAAATCGGAAAATGTATTAACAGAATTCAAGAATAATACAATTAAAATTAAAAACTAAACGTAGGTATTTAAATTTAAATTAAACAAATACCCTATAAATTTTGATTCCGTTGAGAGTATCGAAATGTACGTTTTTGCGGCCTGAACGGCTATACCTTTTTTTTATCATCAACTTAGAAGTTTGATTTTTTACAGCTTCAAAGGACTGTAGACTTGAGTACCTATATGGTTTTAATTTCAACTGGATACCTCCACGCGTTCCCTAGATAAATGGTCTTAACTCATATATGCCCAGGCCTATGTTTTTAATTAGTTTCTTATATGCTGTCTGATTAATCAATGGGCAAATACAAGTACATGCAGACAATCGAGGGAAACGGTGCCACACCCTGACGCGCGACTAACAAAGCGTCTCCTATCACTAGATAGACATGCCCTACGAATAATTGTAGGAAACATCACTGGACAGGAAATTGCTCGCTTAACAAACATATGTTCTAGGTGTGACCGACAGCCCCCTATGCAGGGGATGCCTGGCGGCCGACGAAACAGCTCCCCACGTAATCCTGGAATGCGTAGGTGTAGCTGCTCAACGGACTGAAATCCTCAAGACACCGAGGTCACTCCGAGAAGCCTGTGGAGATACCAGGAGGATCCTGCGCTTCTGGTCGGAGTTAGGCTGGCTAGATTACTAGCTAGCACCCCCTACGCACAATGGCCCGACATACATGGGCTAAGTGCGGAAAAAGGAGTCCATCACCATAACCATAACCATGCTGTCTGATTTTAAAACAATCAACACCGTATATGCTCAGAATTATTTTTGGATGTTGTTCGTTTTCGAATCAGGGGGCAAATATGGGTTAACAGACAGACGGACGGACGGACGGACAAAGTGATCCTATAAGGGTTCCGTTTTTCCTTTAGAGGTACGAAACCGTAAAAATTAATATAGGAACAAGAAACGTTGTTTTTTGCTTGATCTTGATATTGTACGGGTGTACTGTAATGCGATAAGGTTCTATTATCAAAAGTAGACCTTATTACATTAAACTCTTTGTACAAATGTCCAATTTGATTTTAAATTTACAAATTTAAAATTAAATGGTTCGATAGAACAGCGGCGGCATTTTGAATTATATAAAGTAGGGAGTCGCCACTAAGCCATGGTGCTAAACACACATATTGTATTTTTAAACCTAATCAATAAAAAGAAGAGTTACTATTTAAAAGTGTTTACTTACGATAAAATCCCTCCTTTTATTATAGTACGCAATCCTTCATGTGAAAGTCTGTCTAGCACTTGGCTAGTTTTCACGTGCCAAATAGACACAAAACTGAAGGGTCTAGGAACAACCGCAATTCGTCCAAATCGTACACTTTGGGTAGATTGTCATTGTAGTTCAGCGCCTCACACACCCTGCACAAGTGCGATGACTGACTTTCAAAGTACCCATGCTCACCAATTACCTTGAAATTGTTCCTCCACAAATGGTATGATAATATTTTTGATGGATTTTTACTAATAGATATCATTTCTGATGCTAGGGATAGTGGAGATCTGAATTCATCAACATGTAAGAAAGAATTCGGTGGAAGCAATTTTTTGCAGTCTTCTATTGGAGGTCCCATGATTACAGGAATGGCGCCTTTGTCATAGGCGTGCTGATAAGCTTTTTCCGACAGATATTGTCGGCACATCGAGTTCTCGAATGATATGTAGAACAAATATTTAGCCATAGCTTTGCAATCTTGTTTAACGTGCCCTGGACAGCTGCAAAAAAATAAATAATATATGTGGCTACATCTTAGGTATACAAATAGAATAAAATAAATGTAGAGTGATCTTGCTTAATTATTGTTTGTATTATTACGCGGGCTCCAGACGTAAGTCAGTCAGTCAGTAGGTCGAGCCAGTACCAGTCGTCCAACGTTTGGATCGATATAATGAGTACAGCCCCCAACGTTGGCCCAAGCGTTGGCGGTTGAACGGCGCGAATTGATTTCTATCATAATTATTAGGATCTAGCTGATCCGACAGGCGTTGTTCTGTCCTGTATTTTTCGGACAACATTTTAATTTTTTCTATTCCTGAAAACATTTTACGAACTCTTAGAACATTAAAAAAATACCCAATTGGTGCAACCGGTGTCAACTCTCAGTAAAACGTAAAGTGATGCGCTAAAAGTAGCATTCATTTTTTTTTATAGATCAGTGGGGTTATTATGACATGGCTATGCAGATCATTTTACGGCGAGCGTAAAAGACAGAGCTATAGCAGCTATACCTCGGTCCTTTTCTCTCAGCTTAAACTGAACTGCATAGCTATGTCATAATAACCCCCCTGCGCCATCATTCACACGTTAGCAATTATTCCGTCAACATTGGATCCAGCATTGCTGCTAAGGTGTAGAGCCGGGTTCATTGTTCATTGTGTGATTGTTGATTTTTGAGAAAATATTGACTGTATTATGTTATGTCTTCCCGTGGATGTCGTAAAAGGCGACTAAGGAAATAAATAGGCTTGTAGTACTGTTAAGCTATAGGCTTGCAACCTGTCACTAATACGCTGTTAAACATCTTAGCCTAATTGTGCAAAATGTGGTTACAGAGTTCTGTTATCAACAAGTTGTTAGAGTTGTAGGTAATTCTGTAGCTCAGCCTACCCCACTCTGGGAACGGAGGCGTGAGTTTATGTATGTATGTATTGACTGTATTAATTTCCTGGAGCTACGTTCGGGACAGAGAAACTCCTATCACCACCCTTAAAGCTCTATCATTAGATAAGACACAATCGTTTAACAGGTTTACTTGAAGTCTATATCGGATGGCATACAATTATTAGTCCTATCGTTGTGTCGCATAACGTCTTTTGTCCTAATAACGTATGGCATACACTTTGTTCCGCATATTTTTGATTGTCCGAAATTGTTGCTCCTATTATCGTTTGTCCTAAATATTATTTGTCCTATCGTTTGATGTGGCTGAGATTCAACTGTCGAATGATTGACGTGCATAATTGTAATATTCCTAACTAAAAAAATGATTTATTTACAAACCTAACCTTGTCAACCTTGTTGGTTCTGGCGTTTCGCTCGCTCGTTAGGGTCACAGTTCTACCTAACAGTCCTCCGCGCTTCGCTCGTCGTCGTGCCTAACCTAACCGAAATCTGAGGGCCCTGCAAAGATGAACTACGCTAACTAACGTTTCTATTCGATTCGTTTTTAAACCAATCGCGTCACTGGTAGACCACGTGACTTTTCGTATCACGTCATCTCCCAGTGACGCGATTGGTTTAAAAACGAATCGAATAGAAACGTTAGTTAGCGTAGTGCATCTTTGCAGGGCCCTCTGACCTGCCTGAATGTAGAATACGTAACGATTCTGACTTCACGCCTACCATAGTTTAGTTTAGGTGCTGTAATTGTATCCAATTTAATATTAGGCAAAATATTTTTTAGGAAAATTCATGTTAGAAATATTATGCTTTAGGTAATTAGATTTTAGAGTTATCAATATTAGGACAAACTTGCTTTAGGACTTTAAATGAGTATGCGCAAAAATTATTAGGACTAACCGGTAGTATGCCATTCAACAGGACAAAAAACGTTATGCGATACGACAGGCACCCGTTTACTTGTGATCCCCAAATTACAGCCCGTTCCAATAATAATACCTACGATCAAATTAAGGCAAATATGGGCAATCAGGGGAAATAATTCGTATAGTTTTTTAAAGTAGTTCACTTATACCTTGCAGTATCCAGACGAACATACTAAAAGTCCTCAAGGGTGAGGGGTGTGCTGAAGGTGTAAGGGGGGTTAAAGGTATTTTGGGGACTTTTAGTATGTTTATCTGGATACCTGTCCTGTACTGTACCAATTTACAAGACTACACGAATTATTTTCCCTGATTTTAATAATTTTCTTGAATTAGTTATAAAGGAAACGGGTTCAAAGCTGACTCAGAGATTTGCAATATTGCACTAGCTAACAAAATACCGACTAAGTGTCAACCGAAACAAGTCGTAATACATTTTACTGTTTATATTGGTGTAACAAAATGGTATGTAGTAAATGTGTAGTACGGACAAACTTAGCTCTGCAGTATTCTGTCTACCTGTCTGGCCATCTGTCAAGGCCTTCTTCTACTGTACGCCTGACTTACCTGTCTGTAAGATTAAGATTACCACATTTTCCATAAACATGGATTTCAGTGAAATTTTGTATTGCTTTTAAATATTTCATTCTGAATTGGACACAATTTGACATAAGGGCCGCAGCCACAACAGTGTTCTGTTTCATTTCCCAGAAAGGAACAATATCTTGTAAATTGTCAATTGTTATGCTGTCAAATTTTGGAAACTCAAGAGGCACCGTGCGACCGTAAGGGACCGGAATATCAGCATCAGATCTGGAAAAGGTAATAATAATACTTATTAAAAATAAACTACAATGAAACAGACATGGTAAAAAAAATAAGATACAAGATTAGAGCAGAAATAGAATCGTTGCACTGTAGTGTGAAGTCAAATAGGATTCAGCTCAGCATGTGCTGCAGTCGGAGCCACAGAGCGGTGGTTTTCAGCTGAACCCTGGTGTTCACCTGTTCGTAGCTGAGCGCGACCGCGTGATGAGATAAAAATGTGTAGGTATAAATAAATATAGTGAATTTAATGTATATTATTGTGTGTAAATGTGCAAGAACAAGAAATAAATATAGCTACATATGAGAACCAAAATAACATGTGATGAACTTATTTATTGTAAATGAATAATGCATAATATTACGGCACTATCGACATTATCGCAAATACTTCTGCGCCTCTATTGTAGGCGGTAAAAAAATAAGAGCTATCAAAGCGTAACGAAACGTAAACGTAAACGATATCGTATTGTCAACGTTTTGATAGCTCTTATTTCCTTGACAGTAATGGTGGCTGACGTCATAACAATACCATAACAGGCAAACTACGATATCGTTTTTACCGCCTAGAATAGAGGCGCTGTAAGCCTTCAACAGTTCAGTTTTATGACTCATTAATGATTACAGTAGGTTTAATGCCTAGTTGTGCCAATAGTTTAACAAAGAAGACTAGGTTTAAGTAAAAACAATATGTCGCACCTTCAGAACAATAGTGACCTAATTAAAAAATTCAGCTTTTATACTTCAAGTCATAAATTTATTATCATAGCGACCTAACTCGAAATTTTAAATTTCTGAATTAGTTCACTATTGTTCTGAAGGTGCGATGTGTATCTAGACATAGTAAGTATGCTCACCTGTACATCATTGACCAATTAAAAACGCTATCTAGCATGAACAAGTTTGGCTGATTTTTAGCAAGAGAAAAGGTGTTTCGTGGGGATTCATCTGTTAGAAATATCCATATTTGATCAGGGTCACGTTTCTTCACATAGGGTATACTCCCCTTTTGCAAATGTATTATAACTGCATCAGCAACATCAAATTCTATTATATCCCCTGTAAACCTACAGTTCGACACGCTGCATCCACTTTTACTGCAAAAAAAATAAGGTTCAGAACAGGAAAACTACCTTGGAAGCATTAGGGCTTAGCTAAAGTAACATCGGAAATACTCCTAAATCAAAGCCTCCCAGACAGTAATTGTGAAGCTGTAAAATTCTATACGAAATGCGGTAACGTTCTCCCATTAAATCTATAGTCCGATTTTTACGATTCTAGAATGTTGTAGATATTATGAAAACATAGGTCTGTACATTTTCCTAAAAAAATAAAAAAAAATAAAAAACCCGCTTTCTAAAACGCATTAAATAATTTCATTTAAAATGGTACCTAATAAGTCCGTCAAACTGAAGTCGGATTTTGGTTAAAAATATTGTGGGACGCCGACTTCAGATTGACTGACCTATTACCATTTTAAATGAAGTTATTTTTTGCGTTTTAGAAGGCGGGGTTTTTTTTAATGATCATAATAATATTATGCTATTATGTAGTCCAGCTACTCAATTATTAGCAACTCGCTGAACCCATCGACATATCCTGACATGTTGACAATGGGACCAACTCGAAACATATGCTATAAAAAATCATTTTTTTTTAAATTGAACCCGACTAATTGAGAACCTCCTTCTTTTTGAAGTCGGATTAAAAACGAAAAAACATACAAACCTAACAAAATATTTGCTACCCTTTTCAAAGAAAATCTGCTTGAAGATGTCATTGTCAATAGACATGTCGAGTCATTTGTAATTGACAGGAAACTCAACCTTATTGCTGTAGAATGTCAGATTGACTTTGGACCTAAGGTGGGTCACAAATTAAATTCTTTGACTGAACAATAGGGAATATGCATGGTTTTTTAAATCGCATTACTCAACAAAATATGAAAATACCGTAAAAGAGATCACTAAAACTGAAATTAAAATTAAAATCGGTCAAGAAATACGGATGATACAAGCATTTTAAACTGCAAATTAGACAGAGAAATCCGATGTGCACCGGGAAGTCATCGTGCAGTTCGGCCATATAAACTGCACGAAAAATTCTATTTCGCTAGAACGAGATAGGAACAAATCTTTGTTAGCTTATATCTTGGTTATTTTTATAACTAATCAAAAATGTTTTTTCTCACCTGTTTGTAACATGAATCAGCTTTTATTGAAGCTGTAAAAAAAAACATGAATATTCCCCATCATTCAAAAATCGTGGAAATCGGACTCGATTTAGGGGGTGAGAAACGTACCGCCTGTAGCAAAATTTTTATGGAAAAAATTGACATCTACGCGATTTAAGCGTCGCTTCACAATTCACAGTCGTCCTAAGAAAAGTCTATTTAGTACTTAGGTAACACAATTTCAAGGGGCCCTCGTGAGATGTCTGTCTCAAGACGCAGTAAAGTAAGGCCAACGAAACGAGATAAAGAATGTAAACAAGCACTTCAATTCAAACCAATCGCGTCACGGGTAGATGTGATACGAAGAGTCACGTGATCTATCGGTGACGCGATTGGTTTGAATAGCGTTCGAAGTGACATGATTTTTGAAAGCTTGTTTACATTCTTTATCTCGTCTCGTTGGCCTTACTTTAGTCAAAGATGTCAGTCTAGTTTACATTACTTGTCATTTACTTTGACATATCTTGTCATCTTACATACCTACTCAAAATCAAGATTATTTTATTGGTACCGCCCAATTTAATTTTTTAGGGTTCCGTACCCAAAGCATTAGAACGGGACCCTATTACTAAGATTCCACTGTCCGTCTGTCTGTCACCAGGCTGTATCTCATGAACCGTGATAGCTACACAGTTGAAATTTTCACAGATGATGTATTTCTGCTCCCGCTATAACAACAAAAACTAAAAACATAATAAAATTTATATTTACGTGGGGCTCCCATACAACAAAAGTAATTTTTTTGCGGTTTTTTGCTTGATATTAATAACAGCAACGTGGTTTAGATAATGGTACGGAACCCTTCGTGCGCGAGTCCGACTCGCACTTGGACGGTTTTTCATCCATAATTAATCTCTACGCTTAAACCGCCACACTCAAAGACATAAAGAGACAACTAGGTACTTAAACCGTTCCGTTTGTAAACTTATGTATTAATCGTCATTATCTGACTCTGAGTGCGGCGGTAAGTATTTAATTAAAATCATTGCAGTCGCCGATTGAGCAATCAGAGGGTAAATTTAAGTAGCCTTACCCAAAACTGTGTCTTTTTTGGAGCCAGTCCCAGTGGGCCCATACCAAAACATTGAAGAAGTGGTCTTTTTCAATCAACTTTTGAACTATGACATCATTTTTACCAACATTCTTAAATAAATATGTCCCCAAATTTGATGTCACCCATGTCTGGAATTATTATTTTTAATTCACAAAAAACATCTTAAGTTTAATTAATTTTCTTCTCCGCAACCTATCAATTTAAAGCTGGGCATTCACGGACGCGCCGTTTGTCTCGACGACAGATGCAGTGTATACAACCAAGCCAAGATGCATTGCGCTAACGAATATTTCTATTCGTTTCGCTTTTAAACCAATCGCGTCACTGGTAGACCACGTGACTTTTTGTATCACGTCACGTAGGTACTTGTACTATTACTTATTCTGTGATCACGTCATCTACCAGTGACGCGCTTGGTTTAAAGACGAATCGAATAGAAACGTTAGTTAGCGTAATGCATCTTGGCAGGGCCCTGGATGGGCGTAATATTTTGACCACGTTCCCGGGCGCACCACGCCACGCCTCAACGGTGCGATATCACGGAGCAGACTGATTAGAAAATGGCAACCAGAAAACGCATTCACGACGACGCCATTTGGCTTGGCGCGGAGCCGTAACGTCTTCCAACGTTGAATTTCGACATTCACGATAATTCCATTCGCATTGCACGTTAGCGCGTCGCGCTGGCTTTCCGTCCATTTGGAATTCCAACGGACCGCGCCAAGTTCTTTTAAACGCTACATACAGTTTTGACATTCACGGATCGATTTTGGCGCGGCGCTGCACTATTCAGCTTGTTGGAGCGGTCGTGAATGCTCAGTTTAAGATTCTCAATACAACTTGAGTAAACGCTATGGATATTACTAAGCTATTATGTAACCCCACTTATTAATAATATGAAACTTAAGACATTTCAAGCTCGCCGCAAGCAAAACCGCGGGAAAGTCATTGTAATGGAACGTAACTTGTACAGACGCTATTAAATGAGCTGAGTGAGATATTTGACAGCTGTCAGTCAGGGTAGCGTCTGTACGGGTACAGACTGATCAAAATAATGAAACGAGAGACACTTTTAGATATAGTACGTGAAGGGAACCAAGAAGTTGGTTGTGTTTATTAAATAATAAATAAATATTGAAACAACACTGGGATTGCATTATTACTAAATACTACATGGCGCAGTCGATGCAGAACCTACAGTGAAAGTTCAATTAGAGTCTGTTACATGTCTGACGAAGAAAAAGGAGACTCAATAAGTGAATGTACGATGGCGAGTCCTGTTGAATACAAAATGCCAGCTCCTTTGCAGCTGGACTCTGTAGGAGATCTATATCAAAATTGGAGGAAATTTAAACAACAGTTGCGAATTTTCATATCAGCAGCGGGTTTGGAAAAAGTTAGTGATTCGAGGAAAGCTAACATCTTGCTTAATTGTATAGGGCAAGAAGCACAAGACCTATACTTTAATGTATTAAAGGTAGAAGATAAAACAACACCAAAATATGAAGAATTAATAACACTCTATGATGAATATTTTGAACCGAAACAAAACGAATTAATAAACACATTTCATTTTAACAATAGAGTTCAAGAAGAAGGGGAATCATTTGACAGTTTTTACTCAGAAATTCGAAAATTAGTGAAGAGTTGCAATTTCAAGGATATAGAGGACAGAATGTTGAGAGACAGAATTGTGATGGGTGTAAGGGACAAGAAAATGCAGCAGAAATTGTTAGAAACAAGCGATCTTACATTAGACAGGGCCGTCGACCGCTGTAGAGCAGCTGAGTTATCACAAGAACATGCTCGGGCTATGCAAAAGAATGAGGGAGTCCATGGATCATCAATGTTAGTGGATGTGCTGCACAGACAACAAAATGAAGCTAAGTATAAAAACAACATAAATAAATTAAACAGAAACACACCAATATACAACAGCAATTTCTATCATTGCCTCAAATGTGATAGGGATCATGGGCCGAGGGAGTGTCCAGCATATGGCAAACTATGCAAGAATTGTCAAAGAATGAATCATTTTGCAAAAGGTTGCAGAAACAAGCCGGTACATGTAATTCAAGAAGAAAAAGATGTACAACAGCATCAAATGAATAACAATGCTAATGATAACTTTGTACATGACATATGACTAGTAAAGGTTTGTCATTCATTAAGAAATAATATTAAAAACAACGAGTGGATGGTTACATTAAGAATAGAAAATAAAAAGTACCTCTTCAAATGTGACACAGGTGCGCAAGTAAATGTTCTTTGTCTTCGGGATTTAAAAAAGATTTTAAATGATGAAAATCCAATATGTTCTAGGACAACAATTCTTCTAGAAGCATTTGGTGGAACAACAATTAAACCAATAGGTACAATTAAATTAGGTATTACTCTCAATGATCATTTATTTGAAACAGAATTTATAATAATAAAAGAAAATGTTCGACCAATTTTAGGACTACAATCTTTAATTGATCTAAAGCTGCTCAATAACATTAATATTAATACTATTAACAGGAAAAATAAGGAGACTGTCATTAATAATTTTGCTGAAATGTTTCAGGGTGTTGGTGAATTTGAGTTACCACTGGAGCTGCATGTCCAACCTGGGGCAAAAGCTGTAGTAAAGCCACCTCGAAGAGTTCCTCATGCTTTGTTAGACCGTTTGAAGTTAAAATTAAAAAGTCTTGAGGAGCACCGAATTATTGAAAAGGTAGAACATCCCAAGTCGTTTGTTAGTAATATGGTAATAATAGAAAAAAGTGATGGAAGTCTAAGAATATGTTTGGATCCTAAGGAATTGAATGAAGTATTGGTAAGAGAACATTACTTAATACCAACTTTACAGGAAATTGTATCAAAACTAGCAAATAAAAAAGTTTTTTCTGTCCTAGACTTATCTGATGGATTTTATAATATTAGATTAACAGAAAATTCAACAGATCTCTGTAGTTTTAGTACGCCACTAGGTTGTTACAAGTTTCGTAGATTACCGTTCGGATTATCAGTGGCACCAGAGATATTTCAAAAGTATAGCGAGAGGACATTTGGAGATATTCCAGGAGTTGTGATTTATTGTGATGACCTTTTAATTTGTGCTGAAAATGAAGAAGAACATGATAAAATTCTAACTAAAGTTTTTGAAAGAGCTAAAGAAAACAATGTGCGATTTAACAAAAGAAAATTTCAGTACAAATTGGAAGAAGTCAAGTACTTTGGGCATGTTTTTTCAAAGGATGGCATGAGTGTTGATCCAGATCGCATAAAAGCAATATTAAATATGAAAAGTCCAAAGAGTAAAAAAGAATTACAAATATTTTTAGGGATGGTAAATTATTTAAGAACTTTTATAAATAAACTAGCAGATTTGGCAGCACCTTTACAGGCATTATTAAAAAAAGAGGTGACTTGGATATGGACCAACATTCATGAAGAAACTTTCATAAGTATAAAAAAGCAAATTAGTACTACACCAGTATTACAAAATTTTGACACCACAAAACAAGTAACTATTCAGTGTGATGCTAGTAAAGATGGTCTGGGTTGTTGCTTAATGCAAAATAACAAACCAGTAAGTTATGCTTCAAGAAGTTTGACAGCTTCAGAAAAGAATTTTTCTCAAATTGAAAAAGAGTTACTAAGTGTGGTATGGGCAACTAAAAAATTTCATTATTTTATTTATGGAAAGCAATGCACTATTTTAAATGATCACAAGCCATTAGAAACTTTATTAAAAAAAGGCATACATGAAATCCCATCCACAAGACTTCAGAGATTAAAATTAAAGTTATTAAAATATAATATTAAATTTAAATATTTAAAAGGAAAATTGATGCATATTGCAGATTTGTTATCACGTTCATATTTAGATGAAATTGATGAAGATCAGTCATATATGTATGAAGTCATCCACTGTATTGGACAGGCATCTTATTTGCAATGCACTGATGAACAAAAGAAAAACTTAATTATAGAAACTTTGAATGATCAAGAATTAAATATAATAAGCAGTTATAATCAGAATGGATGGCCAGAAAATTTAAAAAATGTACCAGATAATGTGAAGCCCTTTTATAAATTTAGGCAAGATATATCAGTAGATCAACAGTTAGTATTCTTTGCTCACAGATTACTAATTCCACAGTCGTTACGTTTAGTGTTTTTACAAAAATTACATGAGGGCCATATAGGAACAACCAAGATGAAACAAGTTGCTCGTAATCTTTACTACTGGCCACAAATTGATCATCATATTGAAAGCTTTGTTAAAAAATGTTATGTTTGTCAAATGTATCAAAATAATAATACAAAGGAACCTTTGCTGTCACATGAAATACCGAACTTGCCTTTCTCTAAAATAGGAACTGATATCATGGAATTTAAGAAGAAGAGTTATCTTGTTGTATATGATTATATGTCAAAATGGTTAGATATAAAACAACTTACTAACAAGTCTGCTCAAAGCATAACTAATGCATTAATTGATATTTTTATGTGTTTTGGAGTACCAATGGAAGTTGTGGCTGATCATGTTCCGTTTGATTCAGTAGTATGTAAAAACTTTGCTTCTGAATGGGGATTTAAGTTTTCTTATTCAAGTCCAAGATATCCACAGTCGAATGGAATGGCAGAGAGAGCAGTACAGATTGCGAAAAAAATGTTAACCAAGTGTTCAGAAGATAACACAGATTATAGAATAGCACTTCTACAATACAGATCATCTCCGGTATCAGGAACTAGCTTTTCTCCATCTCAGCTACTGATGAATCGTAATTTAAAAACTAAACTCCCATGCACACAATTACATTTACAGTCTAAAATAAATTCAGGAGTGAAGTTGGAATTTCAAAAACCTCAAAAAAGAAATGTAGTTAATTATAATGCAAATACAAAACAAAAATATAGTTTTCAGATGAATCAAATGGTATGGTTTAAGAAAGATCCATTATCAAATAAATGGTTGCTGGGAAAAATCGTCCAAATTAATAATTTTAGATCATATGTTGTTAAGGATACCAATAACTGTATGTATACAAGAACTTCTTATCACATTAGAGCTCAATAATTCGGTGCTTCCTGGTTTCTAGGTAGTGCAGCCCAGTGGTCTCAAAAGATGGTTATGTTTTTGTATGTATTTTTATATTATTTTTTATTTTAAGTTAAACTACTTGTGTTTAGATTAACAGACACGAGAAATTATGTTTTTTTTTTTTTTTAAGTTTTTTTTATAAGGAAAAGGGTATGATGTAATGGAACGTAACTTGTACAGACGCTATTAAATGAGCTGAGTGAGATATTTGACAGCTGTCAGTCAGGGTAGCGTCTGTACGGGTACAGACTGATCAAAATAATGAAACGAGAGACACTTTTAGATATAGTACGTGAAGGGAACCAAGAAGTTGGTTGTGTTTATTAAATAATAAATAAATATTGAAACAACACTGGGATTGCATTATTACTAAATACTACAGTCATAGTTATATTTAATCTATGAAGTGTTCTTCGTTATAGTCGCTCAAGTATTATAATCGAGATATCTTATCGCAACCCTTGAAATAAGTATCGTTGAGGAGTTCCGGTGTCTGTGGTCTTCGTCATCAGTACCAATTCACCAATGATACTTTCTGAATGCAAATGCAAGACTTATTACTAAAAATACTAAAATCGCTATACCGTCGGTTAAATGCGCAACCCTCGTAAGTCCATTTGGCTCAAGTTTACAGGAGACGCAAAAAACAAAATTACAGCATGTAGTTGCAGGGAAGCTTATTAATGTTATGTATTCATATAGGTAAAAAATAGTGAAGTTATCATATTTTTAGCTCAAAATACCTAAAATGTTTCTAAAACTATGAAATATCCCTGCTGTAAATTCGCTTCAATACAGAAAACCACGTATCTCCAAAATGAAATGTAAAGCAAAACTCGTAAGTCCATGCTGTCAAATCATATCAACACTAATTACTCCATACCTGGAGGGGAGTTACAAGTTTTTCTATTTGCAGATTTGTAGATTTTTTAAATAACGGTTTGTTTGACGTTTGAATGCAATATATAGATCGATGCGTTTGGTGATTGGCTACACGATTCAATAAAAAAAAACATTTTCGCAAAAAATGGACTTACGAGGTTTGCAAATTTAACCGACGATATGTATAAATAAATAAATAAATATCAAGGGACGATCTCACAAAAATTGACCTAGTCCCAAACTAAGGCCAGGTACGCACTGAGCGGCTAGCCGCTTGCGGTTGCGGCTAACCGCTCAGTGCGTTTAGGTTCCGGTTTTGCGGTTTCATACGTTTTGACCATTTCGCGTTCTAGCCGCATGCGGTCAACCGCATAGTGCGTACCTGCCCTAAGCCCTAGGCTTGTAGGTACAATGGCTACTCGACAACGATATAAGACTACTTACCTACTTATATAGATAAATAAATACTTAAATACATAGAAAACATCCAAGACTCAAAAGCAAATACTCGTGCTCACTTATTGCTCATCACACAAATATTTGCCCATACCGGGAATCGAACCCGGGACCACTAGCATCGTAGGCAGCGTCACTACCAACTAGGTTATCGCGTGCTATCGTATGCCTATGATATTTGAGGAGTCCCTTCATCTCCTGACGGATCCCCTCATCATATTCAGATTTGGTGATAACGGGACCACCTCGAAAGTATACCCTATCAAACAAAAAAGATTTTTTTAAATTGATCCACAATTGACAGAGAAATCGATAAACATGCATATTTATTGTATTCAGGATAACAACAGCCAATAATAAGTAAAATATACAGTTGTTTTGATATTTTGGATAGGCCAATAAAAGTTATCCACAAGTAGAAATCTATAAAACAAAACAATTACAACATAAATTGAACTAGTAACAATTATACTAAAAGAAATTATGATGTCAAAATGCCAGGTAGTTACAGATGGATATGCATATGTGTGTACACACATGTATTTATGTATACACACATGCAATTTATTTGTTGGTAAGTATTATTATTTTTAGCAAAACATATGTGTACACAATATTTACACAAAGTGCTAACTGTTATTCAAACTACTTACTATTTTTACTACCTACATATTTTATGCGCAATTTTAATACCTACTTTACCGTCATAAAATTCATGTAATTAATTAATTAATTACAGAAATACTAATTTTGTTTAAGGATGTAGAATAGGAATTCTGTTTGGTTTGTTTAACTCGCGTTAACCTACTTAACTAAACAAAAAATACGAGTAAGCTTAAAAAAAGTCACAACCAACGTGCCTACTCACTGCCGCTACACTCATACACCCACTATGTCGTGTTAGATAAATAATAATAATAACATATGGAAATATATGGAATTATATGGAAATATATGGAATTATATTGAAATGTATGGTTATATATGGAAATATATGGAATTATATGGAAAGTCATACATAATCTCACGCCTTCGTTCCCAGAGTGGGGTAGGCAGAGCTACAGAATTACAAACACCTCTAAAAAAAAAAAATGTTGATAATTCTATAACCACAATTTGCACAATTAGGCTAAGATGTTTACCAGCGTTTTAGTGACAGGTTGCAAGCCCATCGCCTAACAGTACTATAAGCCTTTATTCCCTTAGTCGTCTCTTACGACATCCACGGGAAGACATGGAGTGGCACTATTCTAACTCGGCAACCACACGAGGCATATATGGAAATATATGGAAATATATGGAATTATATGGAAATATATGGAAATATATGGAAATATATGGAAATATATGGAATTATATGGAAATATATGGGAATATATGGGGATATATGGAAATATATGGTTATATATATGGAAATATATGGAAATATATGGTCATTTAATGATTAATTTCGCTATTTGCTAAAAGATTTATAAATTTGGTTTTTGAATTTATGTTTGGATCAGGGATTGTATACCGGTATTATTTTCATACAAAAATACCGGTATTCAATTTCGGCATCTCGCTTATTATTGAATATTTTTGCTCTTCTATGAATTTATATAATAGAATAGTGTTATTATTTAGCTAAATTACAGTCGTATATATCAAGGAAATAATGCAAATTAAGGAAGATATTTCAATTTTAATTAATACCGGTATTGATCCCTGGTTTAGATGCAGCAAAAGGGATGGACCCTTCATTCAGCATTCTTTAAAGTAGGTACTATATAAATAGGGTATTCGCGAGGACCGAGTTTTTCCCGTAGTTAGTCTGATGGAATGGTTCGTGCAACATATTTGTGTATCGAGAGCGACGTCTTGGAGTGCGAAAAGAAAGGCCAGCTAATAGCTCGGGGCAATCAACACTGCCTCGGACTATGTCAAATAACAAACCCATGTCCATCAATTTACGCCTTTTTCAAGTGTAAGGAGGTTTAGTCTGCGGCAGTTATCCAGGTACGTGGGAGATGTTGCTCCAAATCTATACTTTTAGGGATCGGAAATTCGGATGCTTTTATACCTACAATTAGCAAATTTCCGGAAAAAACTCAGCAAGTATGGAGTCGGCTTCTTAAAAATATTATTTTAATTATTTAAGTTCCAGGAAATAGTGATAACTGTCAAAATATTTAGGTTATGACTATTTTCAGCAATCTTTTCACACGTTTTGTATGACTATGTATATTTGTTTTAATTTGGTGATTTAACAAAAATACTTCATTCATAAGAATAATACATGTAACTTAACAAATTTAATTTAGTTTGATGTTTCATAATAGTGTAGGTACTGTTAGTTAAACAAACCACATATTTTGTAAAAAGAAACAACTAAAATATGTTATTTAAATACTTTAAATACGTATGTGTATATGTATCCTAATTTCCGGTATTAAGGCAAATCCCGGGAAATTTATTAGAAAAATTAAATTGAGCCCGCCTTCATACTACTTAACATCAATACAACAACAAAAACAAAACGATAAAAGCATCCGAATTTCCGATCCCTTTATATGTGATAAGTTTTTTTTTTTGTATATAAAATAAAAATAACTACATACAGTGGAACATGGAACCTCCTACTTTTCTACAGCGTAAAACCGCAATTACTATTGATCAAGTAAAGAGCTTTCAAAACGTTGACAATACGATAACCCATCAAAAGCAATATTTTTTACGGTATATAATATAGGCCCAGGTATATAAAACAAACAAAAAGTAATGTTTACCTTACCTCTCGGAGCTTATAAAACTGTTCCACGATTTTTTCATGTGGCTCAAAAAATATTGTCGTTTTTATAAATTTCTCCAGTTCCATTATTCGATTTGTAGTTGTGTTATATTTATTTAAATAAACCGCCAAAGGGTCGTCCTCAAGCAAAACATGCAGTAAAATTATTGTAACAAAGACTGACAAACAACAGTAAAATAGCAGATACCGCCTGATTTTTGTCATGATTAATTGTATAATTCAATCAAGCTTATTTAAATTTCCCTTCCAATTGAATACCGATCACACTAGTCAGGTCTGCATCAAATATACAACTGAAGCCCCCTCGCCCGACTATAACCCGCCAAGATGGTATGCGATTTTCCCACGATAAAAAATGTGTCGTGGGAAGGTTACGTGTCAACTACAACAGGTCGGACTATAGCACTAAACGTGATGAGACATCGTACTGGTAAAATCAGTCATTGTTTTCAAAATATAAACATTCATTTCAATGCCGGATCAATTTAATGTTGCATAATAATCGCTGCGTATCCGTGACCTAACTGATAGGTAATCGCCATTCCATTTTATATTTCGCTCTGCTAGATCAAAACGGTAGTAACTCAAAACACAACTGTATTTTAAAATCAACTTTAATACAACTTCTATGAACTTGAAACAAAACTAGCAAGGATTTTGATACTGTTTTGATCTAGAAGTCCGATTTGTGAAACTGCAAATTAGGGGCCAAATCGAGATCCATAATAATAAGTTAGCATGTACTCGTAGTCAGCAACTATCGAAAATAAAAGTTATATTGATGTCAGCTCATGATCCTATGATCTCAGATCGCATCGACCGCTTATGTGAATTATTATACATTTCGAGTCGATAGAATACAGAAACGTTAGCAACCGTTGCTTCATGGCTAGGCCTAAATGGCCTCTATTGAGCACGGTAAAAACCATATCGTTATTAACCTGTTATCGTATTGTCAACGTTTTGATAGCTCCTATTTACTTAACAGTAATGGCGGCCGAGTTAAAAACCTTGCCATAAACAGGTCAAATACGATTTGTATTTTACCGCCTAGAATAGAAGCCCGATTTATTATCAGTATGTTTAAGGGCCTGCTGTTTGATCAGTATTTAAACTAACTAATCATTGAAAACCGTAACTAATGGTTAAATCTCAAGGAAATGTGTCAAATTTTTGATTCCTTTTTGTTTTTCTTTAAAGTTTTCAATACTTTTAGGAAACCCGAGGGTAACGCAATATTAACGTACCTATTTAGGAACTCATCTGATGACGGAGTCGGAAGGTGGCAACAGGACCTCTGCTGTAATACATGTAGACGTACCTAATGAATGGATATTCGTCAGTTTGATTTCTATTAGCTAATGATGTCTGTACAAAAAACGTTCAGTCACCAGCACTTGTCACAAAATGATATTCTTCTCTAAAACTTATTTCGCAGTGACAACATGTCCACTTGAATTTCACATTATTCGTTGTTTAAAATATTAACTAGGCAGAACGTGCGTCGGTCACATACAAATTTCGAGTTAAGGTAGGTATTATCATCACTTCTTCAATTAGTTTGATGTTGGTATTAATCTACTTGTAACGAGCAAGATTTTAATAACAACCAATGTTTTATAAAACATCAGATAACAATATTTTGCTATCACTCTTGGGGAATCAAATTGTTATGGAATATCTTCAATATCAAAGAAAACGTTTTAAGTATATTTGCATTGATTATTGGTCAAAACACTTTGCTATGAGACAATTTTCAAAGGATTGGTATGGACTGTTTTATTGATTTTGATGTTGACAACATAGTTGTAGGTACATTATGTCCAATGCATTTAACATACGAGTAGATGCAGACGTAAATATTAGTTGCATTCTGCATAAATAAGTATTACTTCAATAAATAAATTACCCAGCGCTTAAAAAATTGTATTATTTCACTGTAAAGTGCTAGGTCTTATACTTAGTACAGATGTATTTTAATTTTAATTTCATTTTCATTCATAATGACTAATTGATTTTTCGTTATAATTAATTTTGTAACTGTAATTTCAATAATTTGTCATATTTAATTACGAACTTTCGTGCACAATAACAATTGTATGTAGTAAATTGTAATAAATTAGCTTTACATCATATAATATAAACATTCGTCCGCATTTAGGTCAGTAACAACTGAATTATATGACGTGCACTAGGGAAGATCCGGACAGTTTTATGTAGTTCGTTATTTAATTGTATTATTAAAGAATTCGATGCCTGCTTTAGTCTGAAAAATGTTAAAGCCAAGTAAGGTACGAAATTTAGTGATCGGGCTATACCAGAGATTCATGAAAAGAGGTACAAATTGTATGAGTTATATGCTACTAGAGCTGTCGATCATAGGCCTGAGTTTCAAGAGTACGTCAAAAATTATTCTAAAGAGTCTATGCAGCTTTGTGCTGCCGCGAAGTCTGATTATTTTTCGAATAAAATTTGTAACTCTGACAACAAGACTGAAACCGTCTGGAATATAATCAACACTGAAAGTGGTAGAACTAGAATTAGAGACCCGCAATACAGCCTGTAAGTTGAAGATACTCTAGTAAACTCGGATCTCGATGTAGCTAAAGAATGTGAGCGGTTTTTTACGAACATACCTTTGGAGACCACTAAATATTTACTATCATCTCCTGATAAGAATGAAACATTATTAAGATCCAATATTAAAGAATGCACATTTTTTTTTAAATTCTATCATGTCACCTCAAAAGTTGTGATTAAAACGTTTAGGTCTCTTAATATCAAAAAGACTGAAGATATTTGGGGCCTCTCTGTTTCAGTACTACACTCCATTATAGATTCAATTGCGCCTTACCTAGCTACTATGTTTAACAAGTGTGTCGATGTTTGAGTATTTCCTGATCTGATGAAACACAGTAAGATCATTCCCTTGTTTAAATCAGGAGCAAAATCAGACCCCACACCTATTTCGATACTACGAGAATTAAGAAAAGTTTTTGAGAAATTAATTCTTAATCAAATATCCTCACACTTTAATCAATACAAGCTACTTCATAGCAGTCAATACGGATTTACCAGGGGACGGTCGAATGATGCCGGTTCTACTTTGTTGAAGCATATCTTTGATGCTTGGGAAAAATCACTGAATGTAATTAGAGTTTGTTGTGATCTTTCCAAAGCATTTGATTGTTTTGATCATGTTACGTTATTGCGGAAGTCAAGCTACTATGGCATCAAAAACATTGCACTAGATCTATTACATCTTACCTTGCTCACAGAACTCAGCGGGTAGACATTAACAACACACAATCTTCTGGGTCATCTGTTGCTATGGGAGTGCCTCAAGGCTTTATTCTAGGTCCGTTCTTGTTTTTAATCTATATTAACGATCTCCCATATTATTATTTAGTTTGCGAAAAACATGAAATAGTCTTGTTTGCTGACGATACTTCACTTATATTTAAAGCGGATAGGAAACAGGATAATTTTAATGACATAATGATGCATTACTGCTTCACTTCCGGGCGCTGTCAAAGCAACAACCGCAACATGTGCTACTGTGTATTCTTGTGAAACAATACCTAAAATACCAAAAACAGAAGAAGAAGTACAAAACTATCTTAGACACTTAAAAAACAGTCTGGAAATAAAAACATCACAATCAAGTGTTCAGGATTACTACAACCAGATAGAGAAGTCCATAATAAACAGTCTCAAAAATGCTAACGAGACCCATCATAAAAAAGAGAATAAAATCTTTAGCGAGAACACAATGCAATTAATCAAGCAACGTACAGATCTAATGTTCGCAGACAATAAAAGTAAAGAACTGAAGGGAAAGTTAAGCAATTTATTCAAACAAACAAAGAAATCTATACGAAAAGATTACAGTATGTACAGACAGGAAGTAATCACACGAAACTTGTCGAAATTCAGGAGCACGAAAAGAGCCTTAAAAGAACTAAATCTAAATAAAAAATGAATACAAAAACTCGAAAGTAACAAAGAAGAAACAAAATCAAGACAAGATGTCATTGACCATGCAACAAATTTCTACAAAGAGCTATACAGAAGACACGATTTCGATGACACAGTGGGAGAAACAGATGAAGATAGGCTAGATAACGCTAACACAAACAAAACAGTCGACCCGATCAAAGAAAAAGAAGTATACGAACAAATAAGAAAGCTTAAATCAGAAAAAAGCCCAGGCCCAGAAAACATGACTAGGGTTTGCAATATCCGTTCGTTTTCTAAATTCGAATAATATGAATAGTTCGATTTCCGATATTCGAATATTCGAATATTTCGGATAATTTGAATACTTATTGAAATAATGATTAAAAAGTTGTATAATAGTACATTGTGCATCAAGGGTAGTATGAAGGGAATTACTAACGAGAGTGTTAGAAGCCCGACGCCGAAGGCGGAGGGCTTTTAATGACTCGAGTTAGTAATCCCCTTACTGCCTGTGATACACACAATGGTTTTCATCACATTTTCGAGAAAAAAAAACAAAGAGAAAATTAAATAGTACATTTCTTTCGATTTGGCAGGTAACATATTGCCATGTATTACTTCAGCTGCATCTCTTAGTTGTGATAATTAATCTTGTGTCCGAATCCTGGGATGAAGAAGCCATTTTCATTTTTGTTTGTACCTATCTATTTTAAAATAAAACACTTTAACTCTGCAAAATATAAAGAAATAACTTTTGACGAACGGGAACGTAAATGGAAACGATATTTTTTTTGTGACCTCTACCACAGATAATAACTGCGTTTAGTTTCGACCTGGATTCGAGCCAGATTGAGAGCCAATTTGATAAAAATGTATAATTACTAAAATTAATGATAAATGTTGATATAAACTTGAAATAGGTATAAAAATAATGAAGTTTAATGAAGCGTATAGGTTTTGTGTAATGTAAGTTAGTCTATAGCTAATTTTTAAAGATGAAATTAGAAACCGATTTAATTTTTGGCAAAAAATTAAACCTCCTTAGTCAGAAATGATGTACGAAAGAGTTGCAAATTTTAAAAAGAAAGTCATTACTCCCTAGGGATGACAAACTCGCCATAATTCCCGCGGGAACAATTTAGGCCATTGTCCTTCTGTATACAGGCATGGAATAACACCATTTACGAGCAAGTGTGATGAAAACAAATATTTAAATATTTAAAAATACAGATAATTGCCTTAAATATAAAAGTATTCAAATCAAACATTATTACTCATTACACGACGGCACGACCATAAACAACTAACACTTACAACTGATAACGGTTCCCGTGGTCGTCTTGATCCTCCTTATGGCGGAGGATGAGGAGCCGGTTCCGGGCTGTGGGTTCCGACGGGAGGGTGGTGGTAAGTGGTTCCGTGTCTTGGAGACGGCGGTGACGAGCGGCATCTTTGTCCTGATGCTTGAGGCGTTTCAGAGTGTAATCCTCAGAGAGTAGCTGCCATTGCTAGATAATATCTCCGGTCAGCAGGGCCTGTTTTATAAAGATACAAATTTCAATTTACAGGTGAGGTTATTTCCATTTTACACAACCTCGACCAATGACGACCAGCCATTTGAGCAGTGTTGCCAGTTTAGACCTGTAAAAATGGTACTTGTAGCTTTATAAAACGTGCCCCTGGACTTCCTGCAATATAGGGGCTGTCAGGGCTATCTTCACCGTCTCGGTTCTGTCGTCTTGTGTTGTGGCTGCTGGGGCCGAAGCTGGGTTCGCCGGTTTGGCAGTGGATGCAGGGGCGGATGTGGCGACTTCAGCAGGGGGCTTAGGTCCTCTGTTTCGCGCTCCGCGCTTCTTTCCGCGGCGGTGGGAGGCTGCTTGGGGTCGTTTCCGGGGCCATTAGGGTAGCGCTGTCTTGCGCTGCCTCGATGGTCCGGTCGATGGTAGACTCGCTGCCTGGGCTTCGTGGGATGTAGTGAATTCTTAGCCCTCTGGTTTTCCTTCAACAGGACTGGGCAGGACACGCTAGTTGCGGTGTGTGCACCGCTGCAATTGGCTCATGTTGGTGGCTCCTCTCGGGGCCATTGTTTATGGGGCGTTGGCAGTTGTGAGAAGGGTGAGCGAAGTCTTGGCAGCGGTGGCAGTACGCAAGGCCTCGCTTACCCCTCCAGGATTCCACGATGACCCCCAGCATACAGAGTATGTCCATCACCATGAAAATCTTGGTGGCTGGCGCATCTTTTTTAGCCTGGGCCTAAAAGATGCACCCAGGTCTGTTCTGCAGGGCCCTTATAGGCCTGACGTACTCAACATCGAAGCCCTGGGCCGTCAAGTCATTGAGGATATCTACCGATAGTGTATCCACTGGTAGGCCCTTGATGGTCACCTTTTGGCAGCGCTCACTATGCAGGGAGAATGAGTGCCACGCCAACCTGGAGTCCTCCTTTTTCAAGGTCGGCGAGGTACCTCTGTACCACTCTGTACTCCTCCTCCTCTAACGGGGAGAAACACACCCCGTTTCCAAACGGGCAAGCGTTGGGGGCGCGTCCTAGGCGGTCCTTCGGGCCCGGAAATGGCGACCCTAATTGGAAATCCGCTGGACGACAAGCGGCGGGTATCTTTTCCTCTTGGGGGCTTGCGCTGGCACAAGTCCTGGACCCCCTTGTCCCTTGATAACGGTTGACTGACACAGGTGCACCAGTTTTTGTTTATTGTAATAGCAGGTAGCAGGAAGCGAGCGACCCAACTACTCACTGCTCGTCATTTTAATAAGTTTTAGTGAGCTAAATATGTTTGTTATTTTTTGTACTATTCAAAATATCCGAATTATTCGAATAAGTAACATTTCCGTATTCGAATTTAATTTGTGTCGGATATTCGAATAATATGAATATTCGAATATTCGAATTGCAAACCCTAACATGACCAACGAAGCCCTAAAACTAGGCGCACCAGTTTTACTCCACCATCTCACACAACTATTCAATACAATACTAGACTCAGAGACAGTACCAATCCAATGGTGTACATCCGACATTATCCTGCTGTATAAAAAAGGGACTCCATTGGACATAGGCAATTACAGGCCAATTAGCTTATTGGCAAGTACGTACAAACTCTTCTCATCAATTATGTTAACAAAAATATCCAGAACGATTGACGAATCACAGCAAAAAGGGCAGGCTGGCTTCCGGGCCGGTTTTAGCACAACTGATCACATTCACACCCTGGAGCAAATAATTGATAAATATAAAGAATTCAATAGAACTATATATGTGGGCTTTATCGACTACAGTATAGCATTCGATAGCTTAAGCCACAGGGCAATCTGGGATGCACTCAGGAGGAACAGCGATGACCAAAAATACATTAACATTATAAAATATATATATGCAAATAGCACCAGCAGAGTCAGACTAGAATAAAGAGGGGATCTAATAAGAGTAGAACGTGGGGTACGACAAGGAGACCCTCTGTCGCCGAAGATCTTTATTGCTGTCCAGGAATGCATTTTTCTGAAGCTGCAATGGGAAAAAAGGGGCATAAGACTAGACGGAAATTACCACAATCATCTCAGATTCGCAGACGATATAGCTATCATAGCAGAATCTGCCAAAGAACTCGAAGAGATGATAAGCCAGCTGAATCAAATCAGCGTAGGAGTTGGGTTGTACATGAACGCCAGCAAAACAAAAGTTATGACAAACAGCCATCAAGTCCCAATTGCCATCAAAGGTAAAACTATCGACTATGTAGATCACTACATCTACCTGGGAAAACAGATATTTTTCAAAAACACAAACAACGAGTAAGAAGTCGAAAGGCGAACCAACTAAACCTGGAAAAAAATCTGGTCATTTAAAGAAATACTTAATGGAAACTACAAAATCAAAATCAAAATCAAAATATTTATTCAGTAAATTGGCCACATACGGGTTCTTTTACACGTCGGTAATATACAGTGAATCTACTAGCGCTTCGGACAAGACCATCATTGCGGAGAAGAAGCGCCGCAAGAAACTCCAGCAGAAGGTCATTTTTTCAAACATAAAATACAATAATACTTAAAAGTAAGTTACATTACAAGGTAATAAAGCAACAAATATAAATTAGTAGAACTCATTATAAATTATTACAACATCAACCTGAAATAAGTAGTGATGGATTCGTGCCTCCTACCGAGTCTTCTCTATGCATGTTAAACATGGACCCTCACTGACAACATCAAACAAAAGATAAGATCCACACAAAGGGCCATGGAAAGAAGCATGCTGAAAATAAAAAGGAAACAAAAAATCAGAAGTGAAGACATACGGGACAAAACCAAAATACAAGATGCACTTACTCAAACTCTTTCATTAAAATGGCGATGGGCAGGACACTTAGCTCGACATAAGTACAAAAGGTGGACAATACTTACAACTAAATGGAAGGCTCCTATTGGAAAAAGAAAAGTTGGCAGACCCTATAAAAGATGGACAGACGACATAGTGGAGACGGCTGGTAAAGACTGGCTGAAAAAGGCGGGAGACAGAGAGACATGGAAAAAGCTGGAGGAGGCCTACACCCAGAGAGGGGTCCAAATCTATAGAAACTAACTACAACTAACTAAACTAAGAAAATACAACTAACAATACTAATAACTTGAATACTGTAAAATGGCATAATTTTGTAACACTTGTATTTGGAAATAAAAGGCTTTATTATTATTATTATAGATATTTATTTAATTTTCAGTACATTAGGTTTTTTATAACAAATATTCAAATATAAAAGTAAAATAACAATACTAATACAAAAAAATTGACATTATAAAAAACCTAACCTACGAGTGCCGCCGGCAGCGGGGCAGGGCTCAAGCTACCGGTGGTTAGGGCTGCAGAGAGAGGAACCTCCTCACAATACGTGCCGTGTCGAGGAGTACTGCCTTCTATATCTGGCCCTTGATCCAGCCATCTAGCGAGAGTCTCTTGAGGTGTTGGTCGAGACTCTTCGCTATAAGACCGTTTGCCGAAACAACTATCGGGACAATGATCGTCGAATCAACATCCCACATGGCGGTCACCTCATGAGCCAAGTCAAGGTACTTGCTGAGCTTGTCCTTCTCGGCCTTCACAAGGTTCTCGTCATGCGGGATGGTGATGTCGACGAGCACTGCCCGGCGTTGAGATCGATCTGTCAACACGATATCAGGCTTATTGGCAACAATAGTCCTGTCCGTGATGACAGATCGATCCCAATAGAGCGTAGCACGACCATTTTCGAGAACTGGCGCCGGTACGTACTTATAGTACGGCACTTCAGACTCAACAAGACCATATTGAAGAGCAAGTTGCTGATGGATAATCCTGGCTACGAGGTTATGTCTGTGCAAGTACTCGCCGTTAGCCAAATGCGAACAACCGGAAATTATATGTCTGAGGGACTCGCCGGGACAACGGCATGCTCGACAAATGTCGACCGTGCCATCCCTCAGAATATATTTCCGGTAATTGTTCGTCATTATGACCTCGTCAGCAATTGCACAGACAAAACCTTCGGTTTCCCCAAAGAGGTCACCAAATCGTAGCCAGTTCACAGACGCTAAAAAGTATACATCGGGCCTTGTTAGGGCCCGGTAGAAGCGTCCGTGTAGCTCCTTGCTCTTCCATACGTTCTTGCGGTCTTCAGTGCTCAACACCGTTGGTTTGCGCCAGTTCTCGTTTGCCAAGGAAAGAGGCGTGAGGCTCTTGTCTACTGCAACCACATCACGATGCATACCACACACATTGCTAAAGAAATAATCCCTGAGATGGCACACCTCGCGGTTGTGGAGATTCTTAGCATTTAACATGCCTCGACCTCCACATTTCCTCGGGATGTACAATCTCATAACAGATGAGCGTGGGTGCAACATGCGATGTGATTTAAGCAGTAGACGGACCCTCCTATCCAAGGCGTCCAGCTCAGTCTGAGTCCACCTTAGTATGCCAAAGGAGTATGTGAGCAGCGGCATCACCCAGCCATTGAAGGCGCGCACCTTATTGCCACCCGACAAAAGACTATTAAGAACTTTTGTCAAGCGGCAAAAGAAGCGCTCCTTCACTGACTGCTTGACATCGCCGTCCACAATACCCAAAGACTGTGACATACCAAGATATTTGTAGGCTTCAACTTCGGAGAGAGATCTGAGAGTCATTGTCTCAGAAAGCTGCAAATTCGACGAATTTACAACTATCCCTCGTTGAACATGCATGACCGCACACTTATCTACACCGAATTCCATCTTGATTGCATTACTGAACTCTTGTGTGATTTTCAATAATGCGATAAGATCTTGGCGCTTCGATGCAAACAGTTTGCGGTCATCCATGAACAATAAGTGAGAAATGACTTCAGCTTCTCTACGAAGTCGATAGCCAAGCCCAGAATCCGTCAGCATAGAGCTGAGGGGATTCAAGGCTAGGCAAAACCACAAAGGACTCAGACTGTCACCCTGGAAGATGTCTCTTTCAATCTTTATCAAGCTAGGCGAATCAGAGGGGACATCTCGAGCACCTGGTTGACGAAGGACTGTGACCCACTGCCTCATACACACACCTAAAAAGGACCTCAAAGTTGAATTCAAACATGAAACTGTATGTTTACTTTTTGTACTTTATCTTTATTAGTTCTTGTGTGTACAAGCCGCTTTTAAATTAGAGCACACTGTGATGTTTCTTGCCGGACAGCTATATCAATATTACTTTTATGTTGTCCGGCAGCATGAGCACGTCATGCTCGCTCAAAGGTCTTTGCTTACGGCGGCGTCGTTGATCGGGTCGCCACCTTCCCGAACATATGGTTGAGGGAGGCGATGGCTGAGATACCTATGCGTCATACTCGTGAACGGGTGCTGTCCGTGGGGTCCGATCTGTTCACGTCTGCAAGGACTTGTTGCTCAGTTAATTATTCCGTTATGGCTTTTGACATAGAAACCTCGTCGTGTTGTTCTCTTAGTCATTTTAGTTTAATGTAATTGACATGTAATGTTTTTAATGTTTACATTTGTAATGTTTTTATTTGTCCTAGTTCTAATAATTTATATTTGTTGCTTTATTACCTTGTAATGTAATTTACTTTTAAGTATTATTGTATTTTATGTTTGAAAAAATGACCTTCTGCTGGAGTTTCATGCGGCGCTTCTTCTCCGCAATGATGGTCTTGTCCGAAGCGCTAGTAGATTCACTCTATATTACCGACGTGTAAAAGAGCCCGTACGAGTATGTGGCCAATTTACATTTTGATTTTGCATTGATTCAATATGAATCACTTTCTATCATCAATAAAAAGTAAAATTATTTACACTTTAAAATATCTATGCCAAAGCTATTTTGTTCATTTTGTAACACAAATATTAACCACTAGCTTCTGCCAGCGACTTTGTCCGCGTAGAAGAAACCGTTCATTTTTCCGGGATAAAAGTAGCCTTTGTTACGCAGTGATAATGTTGCATTCTAATGGTGAAAGAACTTTTGAAATCGGTCCATTAGTTTTGAGTTTATTCGTTACAAACATACAAAAATACAAATCTTTTCTCTTTATAATTATTATAGTGTAGATTAAAAACCAAAATTATGTCATCGCAGGTCATCAGGTCACAGGCTACAGGCTGGGTATTGTTATAATAGAGCGTAGGTACCTACTTGAGCGTAGCACGATACTTAATAACAACATTTTTGTTATGTAATATGTCTTTATGTCTCTGTTGCAAAGGAGGCATATCAATAATAATATCGCACATGTGCTATTGTAAGTCATTGTATAACATTTTACTGCGTGTATGAGAAGACCAGAGTTAACAAATACATAAAGTTAAATTATTATGGGTGCCCCATAAGCAAAATAAATTATTTTAAGAGTTATTAATGTTATAATTACCACAGATTACTATACTCTTAATTACACACTTTAAAATATTGCGTACACATTTAGTACCTACCTACCCATACTTTTTAATTCGTGGCTAAAAATGACAACACATGGGAGCACGCGTATTACAACTTGATGAGAAATCCTTAATAGGGATTAATTGTCTATGGTAGGGAATCCCTTCTAAAAATAAAGTATTTGTATCACGTTGTAGGTACTGTAATGCGGTAAGGTTCTTATATTAAAAATGGACCTTATTGTATTAATCTCTTTGTAGAATACGAGTACGTCTCGTTTGCATTTAATTATTTAAATAAAAAAAAAACATCGACGCTTTGTTTTATATAATTTAAGTAGTCGTCGCCCCTAAGCCTCGGTGCATGGCACATCAAATATACCTATCGTTAAAACTAAGAAGATTAATAAAAGAAAAGTTGTTATTTAAAAGTTGTTTATTTCAGCATAAAACCCCACCTTTCACTACTGTGCCTACTTAGTAAAAAAATATTGCGAACTGGCACACCATGTATGTCATGTTTGTATATACTTACCTATATACCTACGAGTATGTAGGCTACATACAGTCATGGTAGCAATCAACCAATCAGCAAAGGTATGGAGAGCAATCATCATTAGTTAAATTAATTGTTGTAATCTGTTTTTACCGGAAGCCGTTTTGCATCAAGTTAAAGTACTCGAACATACCTATACTTATCATACCGGGTGACTTCAAATTAGTAATACAAAATCAATGTTTAACGCACATCTCCCTTAAACTAAACCCCTATCCTATGTCTCATGCTGCTAATTTAATTAAAAGTAAAAAAAAGTTTTAATTTCTACTATTTTTTGTGGCTTAATGCGGTTACCAGATAGTACCTACTAGTAGTTGACCTCGACCGCTCTGTAAAAAGTTAATCGACTGAGAAGAAGAAGAATGCCGTGCTGTTTTCACCATTAAGTTTTAATTAGATTAATAACATCAGGTGTAGTCTGGCCAAGCTAACTAATATAATAACCTGGCAACCGCGTGTAAAACTTAGCTGAAATATTTATTACCTAGCTGTCTTGAAGCCGGTTTTTACAAGTAGGTAGGTGTTATGCCAGGCGGCTTCCGTTATTACCCACTATTTATTGTGATAAAACTAAAAACAAAGATAATGTTGTTAGAATATTCAGCGTTAAACGGAGAAGTTTTTACAATATATGTAATGTAATGTAACTTATGAGGGCTAAAATTTCTATCCCTGAAAAAATGAAACAGCCCTTAAAATGATTGGAAATTACCGCCTCTATGTCCCTGTTCGATTTGATCCACACTTCCAAGTACACCATGTATAACAACAAATAAAATTAATTTAAAAAAAAAAGTTTAAAAAAACAAAAACCCTTTTTGAAGGCGGGTTTTTGTTTTTTTAAACTTTTATTTTATTTTATTCTTTTTACTGATCACTTCCCACTTCTCAATTAATAAGAAACAATAGAACATTTCAATTTCGCCGCAAGCAACGCCGTGGGAAAGTCATAGTCATATATTTAAACCTAAATAACTATGCTTCATCATAGTCGCTCAACTATCTTAATCGAAATATCTTGTCACCACCCTCGAAATATATACCGTTTAGGAGTTCCGGTGGCCATCTGTGGTCTTCATCATCAGTTTCACTTCACCAAATAGTGCTTTCCAAGACCAAATACACGAGTTACAATGAAAAATACCGAAATCGCTATAGGTGTGCCTATAAGTTTTGAAGAGTTCCGTCGATTCCTCATGGATTCCACCATCAGATCTTCATTTTTATAAGAATGGGACCAATCGGGAAGCACCAGCTTTCAAATAAAAAAAGAATCATCAAAATCGGTTCACCCAGTCGAAAGTTCTGAGGTAACAAACATTTAAAAAATACATACGAATTGAGAACCTCTTCCTTTTTTGAAGTCGGTTAAAAAACGGGCCCGCCACACCAAAATAGAACGGAACCGTTCGTGTACGAGTCCGATTCGCACTTTGCAGGCTTTTTACAACCGCAAATAACGGCCAGAACTCCTTTTGCTAGAAAGAGAGTTCCGCTTGTAATTTGTAACTTGTAGCTTCGTGAAACGGGCCACAGACCTTCATAACGTTATGAAAAATATCGTCATCATAATGCTATATTTCGTTAGTATTCATTTGTTTGCTTAATTATATCGATATTTTTTCATAACGTCACAACGAAATCAACATCGTAACAAAACCAAAATAACGTTATGAATTCCGCACTGCTGCTAATTTGTATCTCGTGCCGAGCGACATGATGCTAGATGAGTAGCAATGAAGGCCACCGCGGTATGCACGAACCAGCGAAATAAAGCTTAAGGCCCCCATACATGTAAAGGCGCCGATAGGTTCAGGCCGAACTGCGTCAGTTCCGCCTGACCGGATCGATTGCCCGTACATGTAAAGACTTTACAAGACACCATACAAGAAAACCGTTCAGGCGGACGGATGCGATTTGCCTTCAGGCCAAATTACACATACACGATGCTTTTTTGCATCCGGTCAGTTAGACCTGAAGGCAATCATGTATGGAGGCCTTTAGTAAAAGACGTATAATGTTATTATACCGTAATAGAAAATCATCGTCATTATTACACATCGATATTAAGTTTATATCGTTATAATAAATACCACTATGGAACCGAGATTTATAACGTTATAGTAACAGCGTAATAGCGCAAGAATAATGATATATTTATAACGTTATCGTAAAGTAGCCCTAGTTGAAGGTCTGGGCACGCAACCGTTGATACAACTCATTTGGTTGGTTGGAGGAGAGTTGGTCAAGTTAAGCTGGTAACTACCTTTAAACTTGGAAATAACCGAAGATACACATACGAGTAGACTTTATTGATTTAAAAAAATAACGCCACTGTGCACTTCAATCCTTGAAACTATGTCAAGGAGTAAGTAGACTGATAATAAGTTTAGTATTGACGTATTGATTAAAATAAGCCGAAGATAATGACGGTTTATCGTGGTAAATAATAGTGAACCTGATAAGCGTGAAGTAGAAAACGATTTCAAATGCGCTTTTTTTTATTACTAGTTTTTTACTACATGAGTTTGTGCAGAAATATTTTTTCTAGCGAGTTGCATTTTTCCAGAAAATAGAGTAACAATTTACTCATTTGGGAGTGGATTTAGTTTCTCTTTGTTATTATTATCAGATAATTAATCACATGGGGAAAAAACGTTTGCCATATAATTATGTAAATACTCCGTAAGCAAAAAGTTATAGCCTGACATATTGTATTAAGGATTTCAGTCTGGGGTTCAATTGGTGAAACTTTTTTGTAAGTTAGCGTTTTCAAACAATATAAAAATATAAAATATGATCAACTTACTTAATTTGACACGCCCGTACTAATAGCTCATATAAACACGTATTACTTGAGTTCGAGGATCATGCTACCGGATTCTAAATTTAAAGTAGGTATATAGTACTGTTTGACCTCCCTTTATTTCTTTAAGTTACTGAATAAATTATTTTAGTTTTCATTTTTAAGTGTGTTAGGGCCTGTTTTACAACCGATGAGTCAAGTTATCCGCCATTTAAAGTTGACTTTTTCCTTGTCTATTTTCAAGTGTAAGAAAGAGAAAGGGCTAAATTTATTCGTCAAATATGCTTTACTTGTCGATTGCGAGTTAATGAATATAACATACAAATGATTTATTTCTTAAATATGACTTGCACCAAAATGATCCTATCGCGCCTGTGGTTACGCGGCAACACTATGATCACTAAATGACTGTGTATTAATGTTAGGTGTGTCAATTACAAAGTGTTGCCGCAATATTTAATATTTTTGGCTCAACCACTGCCCTCTGTTATTAGAAACATCCCACAATAACTTTACATAAGATATTAAACGGTATCCCATAAAATATTCTCATAACTGTGTTCTTTCATGTCACTCAAACATGACATATTGGTATCACATGGATATTTTGTTGAGGTTTTTCATAGGTTTTTTAACGATTCCTATTTTCAAAATGGGTAAACCTATTAAAAGTGGAGTTCGAGAACTTATATTCAAGATGATAACTCATTTCCAAAATATAAAGAAGAAATCGAGTGTGTCCGTAAGCAAAAGGAGCAATGTTTACATTAAATTCTCAACTCTACGAGTAAATCCCCAGAAAATTCTTGATATTTTATTACTACTTTCTGTGTTATTATATATTGATACCACGAAATAATATTCTATTATGAAAAAATAACATATTAACTAAATGATTAGGCTAAGATGATGTTATTTTATTATAAACACGCGCGCGGCGCTCTACGTGTCTCGCCTGCACCACTCCGCAACAGTAGACGACGTGGTGGAGTACGTCCGTCAGAAGGTTGGATACAGCCTGACAGTGTTTCAGCTGCGGTCGCTTCGCTACGTGCACTTCAGTTCGTTTGTAGTGCGCGTGCCGCGGTTTATGCTGGGAACCGTCGAGTGCCCTGACTTCTGGCCGAGAGGTGTCGTGTTCCGGCGGTTTCGGGGCAACCTACCGGCAGCGACCATCGCGCCAATTTTGGCAAAACAGATACCCGCTGTTCGGTCACCTCGGTGTCAGTTTTAAATTTTATATTGTTATGTATATTAGTCTATAAGGTATTTGTAACTATGGGCCTCGTTGCCTATATTAATAAAATTTATTATTATTATTCTAGATATTTATTTAATTTTCTGTACATTAGGTTTTTTATAACAAATATTCAAATATAAAAGTAAAATAACAATACTAATACAAAAAAAATTACATTATAAAAAACCTAACCTACGAGTGCCGCCGGCGGCAGCGGGGCAAGGCTCAAGCTACCGGTGGTTAGGGCTGCAGAGAGAGGAACCTCCTCACAATACGTGCCGTGTCGAGGAGTACTGCCTTCTGTATCTGGCCCTTGATCCAGCCATCTAGCGAGAGTCTCTTGAGGTGTTGGTCGAGACTCTTCGCTATAAGACCGTTTGTCGAAACAACTATCGGGACAATGATCGTTGAGTCAACATCCCACATGGCGGTCACCTCGTGAGCCAAGTCAAGGTACTTGCTGAATTTGTCCTTCTCGGCCTTCACAAGGTTCTCGTCATGCGGGATGGTGATGTCGACGAGCACTGCCCGGCGTTGAGATCGATCTGTCAACACGATATCAGGCTTATTGGCAACAATAGTCCTGTCCGTGATGACAGATCGATCCCAATAGAGCGTAGCACGACCATTTTCGAGAACTGGCGCCGGTGCGTACTTATAGTACGGCACTTCAGACTCTACAAGACCATATTGAAGAGCAAGTTGCTGATGGATGATCCTGGGTACGAGGTTATGTCTGTGCAAGTACTCGCCGTTGGCCAAATGCAAACAACCGGAAATTATATGTCTGAGGGACTCGCCGGGGCAACGGCATGCTCGACAAATGTCAACCGTGCCATCCCTCAGAATATATTTCCGGTAATTGTTCGTCATTATGACCTCGTCAGCAATTGCACAGACAAAACCTTCGGTTTCCCCAAAGAGGTCACCAAATCGTAGCCAGTTCACAGACGCTAAAAAGTCTACGTCGGGCCTTGTTAGGGCCCGGTAGAAGCGTTCGTGTAGCTCCTTGCTCTTCCATACGTTCTTGCGGTCTTCAGTGCTCAACACCGTTGGTTTGCGCCAGTTCTCGTTTGCCAAGGAAAGAGGCGTGAGGCTCTTGTCTACTGCAACCACATCACGATGCATCCCACACTCATTGCTAAGGAAATAATCCCTGAGATTGCACACCTCGTGGTTGTGGAGATTCTTAGCATTTAACATGCCTCGTCCTCCACATTTCCTCGGGATGTACAATCTCATAACAGATGAGCGTGGGTGCAACATGCGATGTGATTTAAGCAGTAGACGGACCCTCCTATCCAGGGCGTCCAGCTCAGTCTGAGTCCACCTTAGTATGCCAAAGGAGTATGTGAGCAGCGGCATCACCCAGCCATTGAAGGCGCGCACCTTATTGCCACCCGACAAAAGACTATTAAGAACTTTTGTCAAGCGGCAGAAGAAGCGCTCCTTCACTGACTGCTTGACATCGCCTTCCCTATAAAGTTGAAAAAAGAATTGGTCTAGAGATATTTTGAATCCGTAATTCCGTTTTCATCACTTATAGGAAGTTTTTAAAATAGAATCAACATTTTAAATATGTACCTCCTTATTCATAAATGTCCATTAAACCTAATACGGTAATATTTATTCAAGCTGGTTAGTGCCTTCCCATAAGTTGAGACTTAAAGTTGGCGTTCCGGTCCTGTTGATGCGAAATCTGGACGCACCGAGACTCTGTAATGGCACACGACTGCAAATTACACACCTGGGACGCAATATTGTAAAAGCAATCATTATGACAGGAACGGCAAAGGGAGAAGATGTACTAATTCCCCGTATTCCAATAGTCCCTACCGATTTACCATTCCAGTTTAAAAGAGTCCAGGTCCCCCTAAAAGCAGCATTCGCGATGACAATAAATAAGGCACAAGGATGAAAGTTCAGGTGTACATTTAGTTAATAAAAAAACAAAAAAACCGCCTTCAAAAAGCAAAAAATAACTTCTTTAAAATGGTAGGTAAATAGGTCAGTCCAACTGAAGTCTGCTTTTGGTTAAAATATTGTTGGACGCCGACTTCAGTTGGACTGACCTATTTACCTACCATTTTAAAGAAGTTATTTTTTGCTTTTTGAAGGCGGTTTTTTTGTTTTTTTAAACATTTATTTTATTTTATACTTTTTAGTGATCCTATTTATGCTGTTACGTAGCTCCACTTCTAAATACTAATAAGAAACTATAGAACATTTCAAGCTCGCCGCAGACAACGCCGCGGGAATGTCATAGTCATATTTAAACCTAAATGTGCTTCGTCATAGTCGCTCAACTTCCTTTATCGAAATATCTTATCGCCACCCTTGAAATAGGTACCGTTAAGGAGTTCCGGTGGCCATCTGTGGTCTTCATCATCAGTTCCACTTCACCATATAGTACTTTTCAAAAGCAAATGCATGAGTTACAGTGAAAAATACCAAAATCGCTATAGGTCTGCCTATAATATTTGAGGAGTTCTCTTGATTTCTCCATGATCCCATTATCAGATCCTGACGTGGTGACAATGGGACCAACTAGAAAGTATACCTATTCGAACAACGAAAAAATTTTTCAAATCGGTCCAGTGTTCTTCGAGTAATCGGGGAACATACATAAAAAAAAAAAAAAAAAAAAAAAAAAAACCCGACGAATTGAGAACCTCCTCCTTTTTTTGAAGTCGGTTAAAAACTGTTTTTCCCATGGAAAACTATATGTGGCGTGCTCACGAGTCTCAAGTCCACAAAATCTTCACGTGTTAGCAAAGGACGGGAAAACAAAAAATGTAGTTTACAGAAACGTGATAAACTAAATTATATGTCGCAGTTACTAATAATTTATTTATCTGTTCATTAAACTCTGGTTGTACGCATTATTGATGATTACAAATCAAAACCATCATTTTCTTTTATTATTTAAAAGTAAGCAATGATAAAAAAATCTGCTTGGATAAAAATAAGCTACCCAAATTACTAATTCTACGCAGACGAAGTCGCGGGCAAAAGCTAGTTATTATTATAATACTGACTTCTGCCCGCGACTTCGTCTGCGCAAATTTCGATTACAGTTATTTCCTCGGGAATTTTCAAATATTCCGGGATTAAAAGCCTATGTGTTAATCCAAGGTATAAGCTATCTCCATTTCAATTTTCATCCAAATTCGTCAACCCGTTGCAGCGTGAAGGAGTAACAAACTAACACACACACACGCAAACATTCGCCTGTATAATAATATAGTAGGATTGTATTTTAACTTGTTTATTAATTTCTTTAAGGTGAATTATCTGAAGCTGTTCATACTACAACATGGACTTCATTCGCAAATTCTGTACAAAGTATAATAGAACTAGACAAATTGAACCTAACGTACGTTATAAATGTGCAAAGTAATGATGAGAGTTGAAAAAGGAAGGGTTCGGAGAAGTTGAAGTTCAGGAAGAAAAGTACAGTTAGAGTGGAATTTTTAGATTCAGATACCTATCCCATTTAGTGATTAAACATGTCAAAAATTGTTTTCTGTTTTATTACGTAAAAACAAAGAATTTGATTTCTGGACAGCTTTGGACTATGTCAAAGTGGCACTGTAGGTAAATAAAATCTTATAAAGTCTCTTACGTTTTGATTGATTAGGTACGTCATGACACAGTCTAAATTGTCCTGCGAACCAAATTCTTTAACAGTGCCTTATGCATGTAAGACCTCAACTTATAATTATCATACTTATGCGAAATACATTTTCGCCTGCGACCTTGTCCGTGTAGAATTGGTTCATCGCGTTTCATCGGGAACTGCCAAATTGTCCAGGATAAAAAGTAGGCTATGTCCTCTGGGACTCAAACTATCCCTATGCCAAAGTGCACCAGTTTATGAAAGCGATAACCATACTTTCGCATTTATAGTATACTAGCTTTTGCCCGCGACTTCGTCTGCGTAGAATTACTAATTTGGGTAGCTTATTTTTTATTCAAGCTGATTTTTTATCATTGCTTACTTTTAAATAATAAAAGAAAATGATGGTTTTGATTTGTAATCATTAATAATGCGTACAACCAGAATTTAATGAACAGATAAATAAATGACTAGTAACTGCGACACATAATTTAGTTAACCACGTTTCTGTAAACTACGTTTTTTGTTTTCCCGTCCTTTGCTAACACGTGAAGATTTTGTGGACTTGAAACTCGTGAGCACACCACATATAGTTGTCCATGGGAAAAACAGTTTTTAACTAAATGTACACCTGCAACTTTCAGTGTTTGTCCTTGTGCCTTATTTATTGTCATCGCGAATGCTGATTTTAGGGGGAACTGGACTCTTTTAAACTGGAATAGTAAATCGGTTGGGATTATTGGAATACGGGGAATTAGTATACCTTCTCCCTTTGCTGTTCCTGTCATAATAATTTCTTTTACAATATTGCGTCCCAGGTGTGTAATTTGCAGTCGTGTGCCATTACAGAGTCTCGGTGCGTCAAGATTTCGCATCAACAGGACTGGAACGCCAACTTTAAGTCTCAACTTATAGGGAGGCACTAACCAGCTTGAATAAATATTACCGTAGTAGGTTTGATGGACATTTATGAATAAGGGGGTACATATTTTAAATGTTGATTCCATCTTAAAAAATTCCTATAAGTGATGAAAACGGAATTACCGATTCAAAATATCTCTATATAGGGAATGATGATTTCCCGGATAAAGACTGCCCTATTATCTTCCATGGGCCACAAACTATCTCTATACCAAATATCATGAAAGTAAATCGGAAAAAGTAGACCATAAAAAAAAATGAACCCCCCCTCCCCTCCACCCATCACTCACGAGTAAGGGGATGATATTCGGGATGAAAATTATCGTATGCCCCTCCTCGGAACTACATATAAATATCCCTATATCAAATTTAATTTAAATCGGCTCAGCGGTTTTAATAGCTCCATGCAAATTTTAACCCTCCATTTCAACTCCTTAGGGGATTAATATTGGAAAAAAAAACTATTCTTTATCCTTTCCCGAGATTCAAACTATCCTTGCACCAATTTCATCTAAATCGGTTTAGCGGAATAAGTAGCTCCATACACAAATTTTAACCCCCCATTTCACCTCTTAGGGAGTTAATTTCGGGAAAAAACTATCCTATGTCCTTTTCCCAGAATTCAAACTATCTCTGCACTAAATTTCATCCATCTCAATCGGTTCAGCGGTTTAAGTATCTCCATACAAATTTTAACCCCCCATCTCACCCCCTTAGGGGATGAATTTCGGGAAAACAACTATCCAATCTCCTTTCCCAGGATTCAAACTATCTCTGCACTAAATTTCACCTAAATCGGTTCAGCGATTTAAGCGTGAAGAGGTAACAGACAGACAGACAGACAGACAGACAGACAGACAGATAGACAGACAGACAGACAAAAACACTTTCTCACTTATAATATTAGTATGGACTAGCTGTTGTCGCGACTCCATCCGCGCAGAAAAATAAAACAGTCTATGATACTCAGGGATAATGTAGCATTCTAAAGGAAAAAAAATAATATGATTCCATTCCAGTAGTTTTTGAGTTTATTCGTTACAAACATACAAAAAGACAAATCTTTCCTCTTTATAATGTTAGTGTAGAAGCAAGGACTCAGTATGCATATACATACCTCCATAGATAGAGTAAATAATATAAAACGCCGCGCGTAGTACATAATAATTACAGCTATACTTGTAAGTATCAAAACGTGTTGTGTGACTAAAAATCAGTATTGCCATAAACAAACTTATGATTTCTGCTGTTGTCACCTCATTGCAGAGTTATCGTGGGTTGATTCTAGGGTCTGGGTATTGACGAAGTGATATTGAAGCAATTTCATAATCGCCATTTACGGGCAGATGGCACTGCTGCCGCAGCTATAAGCAGCATAGACTTGAGCGTCCACCGTAAAAAAGTATAACCCCACCTGAGACCAAAATCCCACATTTTAACACACTGTATAACACGTTATTTAATAAATCTAGGTTGGCAACACTGGGGCCTGTCAAATTCCTCATTTTATTTGTTATGGAGTTCCCCTTTTCTTTGCCTGTGGCATTGCTAGTATCACAGTATTGCACTGCTCGCTCCTTTTCTATCACGAGTATAAATCAATATGCCATCCTGTTGTCAAGTGGAAAATATTTGATTTTATTCCATCCATTGCATCATTTGCGTTGTTGTTCATTATAAAGTTAGCTATATTCCCAGTAAAGTGCTGTTGCAGCAATAATACGGACAGAAGTTAAGTGCCTTGTTAGTTTACAACACAATTGAATAGTTAAATACCTACTCGTGCCTTTGTTTCGATATATAAATCGTTGTTTCTCATTGCTGCCGTGCTGAGTTACTTATTGTTTTTGTAAAGAATGGAGATAAATTCAGACATAACTACGCCGCAGGATGAAGTCCTCTTTGAAGCCCATGAGAATGCTCCTTTTGGCATTGAGACTGAATTGGAGAATGCTCCAGTTTTGCTGTCTCCTGTACAAATACAACAAGAATACTTTGAAAACCTACCAGACTGTGATTGGATAAAGTAAGTTTAGCTTTTGCTAGCCTCGTAATTAAGTTGCGGGCATTATATGACTCTTAAAAACATTGTGCCTATCAGTAGGTATTACGCATCCCGTCCTAAGCATATAAAATATTACATGTACCTAACTCCTATTATCAATTATTCTATTACTTGTATACATTCTAAGTAAAACTTACTATTTATTACATACTTTACTTAAACAACTATTGAGACATGTAAAGTACACTAAACTTGCTGTATTGAGTAGTAAGGTATTTTATTTTGTGTATTAACCTGGTAACAAGGGTGTCACTGAAAACTAGTATTGGTGCGAGATTTGTTGGGTATGAATTATTTTCATTATGATTGATTTGTAAGATTTTATGACTTCTATAGTAGGTACAGACTAAATGAATGTTATGAAATAAACTTTTTAAAAATTATGTGTTAGTGACCATGACAAAACTTGGAGATTATTTTTTAATGTATACATTATTAACACAAAAACGCCTTGCAAAGGAGATCCGAGGCAATGGAGTCATGCACATTCCATAATAAATGTTCCTACGAAAGACTAAAATAGCTGATGCTCCAAGAGTTCAATAACTCCTAAGAACTGCTACAATTAAATTTTAAATTAAATAAAATTAGTGTAAAATTAAATTAAATTAAGTTAATGTAAAATTAAATTAAATAAAATTAAAATTAATATTTAATTTTAAATGTTGGTTTCAGGTATGAGATGAGTAACAGAAATTACTTACTGCAGAATGTTGCATTTGCCTTATTTGGGAGTCCGAGCTCAGAAGGGGAGTTGACTAAAGTAGTAGATCCTAACAGTATTCACCTTGAAGGTTACACCCACAGGCAAAAGGAACAGGTCATGAAGGTGTATGAAAAATTGTGCGAACAAAGTGAGTATTTCATCATTATTTCACCAAAATTACTATTTATGATATATATGCAAGGTTGCTCTCATTTTTATCTCAATAATAATGATGAATGAATAAGTAGTACAATGATAAGGAAAGCCTATTAAATGTAAGGGGCCTTGTATTAGGGTGAGGCATGAATCTTGCTACGGAATGAATGTGAAAATCAATAATTTTTATTTTGATTTTATTCAAGCCGAGATCATGTGCCTAATTCTTAAAAAAGACTTTCATTAAGGTGTGTTATCTGCATCTAGAGATAACAAGGCAAACATTCACAAAATATTTAGGGGATTCCCCACAAATCATTCATTATTTTCGTATAGTGTATTAAAAAAAAACCCCCCAATTTTAAATGATAAAATTGAAATGTTCAAGACTAAATGTACTAAGATTGCTAATGATAATTAATTGAATATGAAAATGCATTGCATATTATACAACAAAACCAAAGTAAACTGCAGCAGTTCGTATCAACAATTTAATTAGCATCTGCCATCTTGTGGATAGCTAGTAAACTATTTTATAATTATTGTAAATATTGTATTTTTCTCATACAACATTTGCATATACATGTTAATTTTAGTACAACTTTTTGCTACTTGATGAACTATCCTTTTTTTTTCAGGTAAATACACACAGAATGATGAAGATGTTATACTGTCAGTGCTCTTAGTGGTGTGTGCGAGACCGAAGCCTATTAAGTTCTACAAGCTAGAGCCGTCCGACTATTGGCTGGATCTCCATCAAAGAAACGACATAGACACTTGGTGCACTGCCGTTTTCCGGGTTAGGAAATGTATTCCAACTACCGTTGGTGGTGAGTTAACATTATATTAATGAATAAAGCAAACAATTTATTTAATAAATATGTTATGTTTGAATTTCAATAATTTTAATTTGATGGAAATATTGGCGCCTATCTCCTTAATTTAAATGGTAACTAAAAAGAGGTTAAAAGTCAGGTTTTCATTCTATTCATTAGGAACCCATTTTAATATTTTTTTTAACCTTGTGTGCTACAATGTTTATTTTATAGCAAGGAGTCTATTTATGAATCTCACTGATGATTACATACATACATAACATCACGCCTGTGTCCCAGAGGGGTCGGCAGGGACCGCTTCTTTCCACCTGCACGGGTAGCACATGTTGTATTTTCTCGCTTGTCGCACGTCTCTATCGTTACAGACTAGAAAGAAAGGGAGATCCGAACGACAAACAAGTCGCGGACAACATGTGCTAGCCGTGGTGCTACGATCCTGACAAATGTCTTTCGCTTCTTCCACATCATCTTCTATCACTGATGATTAAAAATATTAATTTAAAATTAGCTCTGTGATTTCGTTGACAAGTGGGAGAGGGACTCGTATTTGATATTATAGGCGTGACAATTTTATTCACTGGTGAGATTCAAAAATTAAATAGAGAATAAAATTAAATTGAGAAATCTGTTACAAGGGCATTGGGTAATTTGTTTGAAGAATATTGTCTTTTTTTTTTCGGCGGCCACGGATGATTTTTACATAGTTATTTAGAGGACCTCTAAATACACATAGATATATATAATTTATGGCGGTAAATAATATCGGAGCGGAGATTTTAAAGATTTAAGTATTCAGTTTTTAATACAAAAGTACGCCCAAGTATGAATATTTAAATATCTCGGCTCGGCTCCGATGCACTTTAGAGTATTACATTACATAACAAAATATGTTTATTTTTAATCATTCTATCATAATTTACCACTTTTATGAATGGCTGCTCACCTTGAAAATATATGAATTTTACAAATGACAACACTTTTACCCAAACCCCTTTGCCATTTTGGTGTGTTTTAGTCACCAGTTGAGATACAAAAATCCAACCCCATTTAGCAAGAAACCTTATAAAAAGCATTTATTTTTTAGCCAAGTCATGCAAAGTGTTCATAGATGAAAACGCGAGAGTATATCATGACTGGGAGTCTTACTTACTGAACAACACGCAGCCGAAATGCGTTCTTATCGTACCTGAGGATGGAGAGTACAATGGGACCATTATTGAAGTAAGTGACTATAAAAACACATTTAATGAAAGTGAAAGTTAATTTGCCGTTTGTCTATTTGTTTGCAACGCGTCTATTGAAAAACTACTACAGAAATTTAGTATGGATAGCAGGAGTGAACCCATAAGCAGTGGTTGGAAATTTTCAAACAGACGGATTTTATAATAATTTTGACGATGCGATTCCTGAGTTGGTTACATTGGTAGTGTACCCCCGGAAACGGAAAATATTTATTATGTTTTATTCTTTTATACAAAGCTTGCATACTGTTAAAACGCCCATACGCGTTGAAGATACTGGGTGAAAGTATGGAAAACGTTTATATGCGGTGCCGGCAGTGAATGCAGGAAAATTAAGATCGTGCTGATTTTTATTGTTTTTGTATTATTTAGTGTTACCATGATATTATTTATTAATTTTTCCAGGGTGATGGAGCATTCGCTGTGAAACTGACCGTTGCGCCGTCTCCAAGCTTAGGCGTTAAGGCGAGAGTGCTCAGCTCTGTGGATACAGCCAGCACCGTCGCCTCTTTAGGAGCTATAGGTACAACATACATGATAGACATTGCCTTATTCGGTATTAATCTAAACGTGTACAGTGCAATTTGTCAAAAACGGAATTCGGGTTTGAACTTCTCTCGCCCTTGCACACTATCATGCGAGTCAGGTTTATCCTAACCCGAAAGTCTTATTAAGACATACTGTACTGTGCCTGCTTTATTTGTGACCCTCCACCTGATCTATCGGTATTCTCCCCGTTTCTATAAAACAGTCACAATCAGATAAGAGTGCAGCACAGCGATGGACAGATTAGCTAACAAATGTATTCACTGCTGGGATTGTTTTTCGAAGTTTTGCTCAGTGCCGCATCTTTTGATTTATGCGAAGGAGCTCGTATACTGTTAGAACGCACATATGCATTCAAGGCACTGGGTAGGGTCAGGTTAATGGTAGTACATATCCCGTCACGTAAAACGGCCGCTGAGTGACAATGTGTTTACGCATGGGTACAGTCGCCAACCAATAGCGTGCGCACATAAGCATACCGGCGGAGTGTTCCTCCACCCCTCCCTTCACAACACCAATTTCGTCGATAAATGCGTGACTGCACAGGTACATCGTCAGAGGCCTTTTTACGTGACGGGCACTATACTTTAGCTGATTTCATCTGTAAGTCAAAATCCGTATTTTACTTTGGTATTTTCAGGGGTACTTGGCGTAGCGGCCTTCACGCCCGTGGCGCCCGTGGTGATCGCGGGCGCGGCCGTGGCCACCGTGTCCACCTGCCTCTACGGGCTGGTGCGCTCCTCGCTGCACCTGCACGACCGGAGCTCACACGAGCAGGTAACTTACAGACTACTACTTACTAGGTACTGATCGAGAGAATGGCGGTCACCCGGCGACTTTGTGCAGCCATGCAATGGCAAAAAGGCTGCGATATAGTCGCGATGCTGTCGCTGGTGGTATACCCTCGCAGACTAAAAACACGACTCCATATCGCTACTATCACGATACAGCAACGATATAGAATCGATTCAGTCGCGATACAGTATCGATACAGTAGTCGAATCCCCCGGAGCCGGAGTTCGCACGTGCACGTGACTGTTTTAAATTATAGAGCGAGTGACGCGTGATCTAAATGTATTTGATAAAGTAAAGATTACTCTGGATTTTAGGAAAACAATTTCATCGGCGAGTTGAGACAAATTCAGAAATTTTGTTACTCAGGTCGAGTGGCATGGGAAGTAGCGAGGAAAGGAGGCCGAGACGTAGGGTGGCCACGTTACTCGTCCAGCCGCACGTCTTGCTCCTCGTCATGCCCACCGCTCCCTGTTTTGTTGGTTTTTTGGGCGCCACGAAAGTACCTAGGGCGAAGCGTCGGGAATAATTAAGCGAGTAGAGCAGTGTCTGGCTAGAGGGCGACTTCGCGGCAGCTCGAGGAGTAGAGCGATGAGCATATAGTGGCAAGGATACATTAGTCACGGAATATAAGGTTATATTGACGTTGGCAGACCATCAGCCCGTCGGACGCGGAGGCGCGCGGCAGCTGGCTCAACATCGCGGCGTCCAGCGTGGGGCTCGCGGCCGGCGCCGCCGCCAACCTGCTGTCGCGCTCGGCCGCCGCCGGCACTAACATGACCAAGGTAATACATCAACAGGGAATAAGTGTAATCAGGGCCTAACCTAGTTAGAATCGCTACCATTTTCTATTTTTATTCAGTGTACCAAAGTTTGATATAACTGAAAGCTTATTTATTTATACTTGACTCGCATCTATAGCAAAAAAAAACCTACTGCGTGATTTTAACTTCGACGATCTTGTAGTTGGCTACTCGTACCTAGATGGCGGCACCGCTGTCATGCGTACTATGTGTATTTGTTGTGTTCAGACTGGACAAGCACTCGCGGTGTCCGTGGAAGTCCTACGTCACGCCAATCTAGTGACGGGCGGCGCGGGCGTCGTCAACAGCCTCGTGCACATCATATTGAAGGTGAGTGTTCACAGGGTGCGCTATCGTTAAAGACTCGAGAGTCACCGAGTGACGTCTCGCGTCACTTTAAGTCCCTTCAACAACAAGACTAAAATGTCATATGGCAGTGCACTATCCAACCACGACATTGGCAGAATCATCAAAACATTGATGGGGCCATCATCTCCCAAATATTGAATTGAATTGACTATCCTGTTCAACGTCAATGATAGATACTTATGTATAGTCGAGGAATAAATTTGGATTTTAACGTCCTACAACTTTCTTGGTCGACTATACATTCGCCATCAATATAAAGTGCTCAAAAATATCTGAAAAAGTTGAGTTCAGGATTCTTTAAAACAATTTTGGGATACCTTAACTGTTGGTCAAGTGTAAATTGCTCATTAAATTTAATACAAGTGACCAAAATTTGTTTTAACAATAAAGTATCGAAAGCACAGTTTCTTTGTATCTCATTATAGTTTCGGATTTCCGTATACTGTCCCAGTTTCATTAAAACACACTGTCGATCTGATTTTTACCTAAAATCTGCTGCTCAATGTGGCAGTTGCCACTTGAGAATCTTATAATTCCACCTGTCACCATGTCAAATTAGCTTTATATACGGCACGAGCCATGGCATGTCTATCCTCGCCCAATACCAAGGACCCAAAACCTATTTTAGTAATATTGTATTTGCAACCTGTAGTATTAATTATAGGCCTGCGTTTATATTTGGCATTATATCCTCAAGCGAGGATTCAGTAGGCTATCACCACCTTTTAAACACCAAGGTCGAATGTAATTTTGCGGGGCCCAGGTGCCACGTCGTCATATATGCCGACACTAAATAATATATAGACCGTAGAACAACTCACTGGCCTCAATAGGCACTGGACAATTTTATTTAATGATAAGGTTGATAACTTTTCATTTTTCTTTTGGCCTCTCATAAACGTTTGTCAAACATTGAAATATCATTACAAAAAACCTTTTTTCTCAGTACAAGCACGGCGAGGAGCCTACGAAGCTCGAGCTGTTCCAGTTCACGGCGGCCACGCTGTTCTTCTGCCACGCCGTGATGTCCAACAGGACTGCCCAGAGCATAATCGAGGACGCGCAGGCCAAGACCATCAACGAGTACCGAGCCACGCTGAGAAGTAACAGGCACAGGTAATGGAATGACTTGAGTATGCTCCGTTGTATTTCACGTGTTTTTTTTGGCTTTTGGAGGTAATTGTGCCCACAGGCCACCTGATTGTAAGTGGAGGCTGAGACCCATAAATATTTGTTGTTTGTACAGTCAGCAGCAGAAGTAGCTACGCAACCGAAGAGGTCAAAATGATCTGCACTCGACTCTATTGTCAAGAGATTACGTCGTGTCTAGATCGTTTTTAGCATGTTACAAGTTTAGACTGCAAATGCGTTGCCACACCTGTGGACTAAGATAGAATGCCTCTATGCTAGTAATATCACCGGTTGTCGTATCCCCACACCGGAACAATAATTCGAACGCTGCTGCGTGGCGGTAGGTTGGTCTGCGAATTTTGAAAACGTTTGGCTCGTGCAACGATTTTGTAGGATAAAATGATGACATCATTTTATCCTACTGCAAAAAGCCTTACTATCAACTCTTTACATAGTATAAAGCGAATTCGCTTTCGGCCTCCGTCTGTTATATATCCGCTAACTCCTACACCATGCAACGGATTTTTATGTGATTTTCACCATCAGTTAGATAATTTTTCGCGGTAGTTTTTGGTGTATAATGAATTCTGGTTTATGTACGGGTGTTACAGAAAACCCAGATAAACCAAAGCGAAGTGAGGGCGAGTCGCTAGTAATGTTAACAGAAAACTTATTTTTGTTAGTTTCGTTTTCACGATTGTTCGGTACAGAGCTTCTAGTTTAGAAACTATACCTATAAAGCTCACAGGACAAAAGGAATTTACTTTGAATCCCAAAAATCTGCGCGGTATCATTTTAGGTATATTTAGCAAATAATGATTCCAACGTATCATATCTGGAGGAGCCCAACTTGTTATGTTTTGAAAATGATTTTTATTTTAATTTAAAACAAGTGACTGAAATATAATGATGTGATATATTTTTAGGATTGGCTTAGTAAGCCCTTTCATTAGATACCACACACGATAGGTTTCAGAACAATTATTTTTTCCTTATCAAAATAAAGATGACGTCATAACTCGTCTCCTTTTTTGTTTTTTTTTCGTGCTACGGGTCAAATTTATTCGTATGGCCTAAAGATCAATCGTTCCGATTTTCATGCTTTTAACAACATTTGCAGCATTTTACTGAATTTCGGGGTGTACCGCTAGCTCTATAATGTAAATTTTTATCTACATACATACTACCTTCACGCCTGTAATCCCAGAGTGTGGTAGGCAGAGCTACAGAATTACCTACTTGGTGATAAATTCTGTAACCACATTTTGAACAAATAGGCTAAGATGTTTACCTTTGTATGTTTATTACGATTAAGTACCTTATTGTTTCAGAAAAATCTTCGACAAGCTCAGCGCCGAATCTCGGAGAGTGGCAGGCCCTGTACAAGGCAATTCCGAAGTGATACGAGGCATCCAAAACATCGCCGATAAGGACCAATACTTCGCCGATGTGCTCCGAATCAACAAGGACGTCAACCAGCACAAGCTGCGGATATCCATGACAGCTGATGGCAAAGTCAACTTAAACGCGCAACATCGTTACAACCCGGCAGAATTGAGCCTCATGGACCAAAGTGGGCGCAGTCAGCTGTTCACTTCGCTAGGGCCCGACACGATGGCAGCTAGCAATGTACCTACAAAACTATCGGCACCGACAGTCGTCTCGAGAGGCTATATCGAAGAAGAAAATGAAAACAACGTTCTAGTGGGAATTCGCCCCGAAGAGATCCTACGCGTTGGCGCGCATTTAGTGCGCATTAGTGCTTCGGGCACTCACAACATAGCGAGACTATTGGAGAACCTAAGCCAAGAAATCTACGCTAACCTCATGACCGTTGCTTTCAACGTCCTATCAAATCTGTTACCTGGGGATATAGCTAAACTGCGGCTCCTAAGTCCGGATGAAGACTTAGTTGTACAAATTGTCAATTTTGTTTTCAATTATATGAAACACCAGAGACCTTTTGGTGTGGCTTGCGTCGAGAATGATAACAGCATTGCGTATGTATTAAAAGAGTTCTTCCAAGAAGGTATCGTGCGCCAGGAGGTCATTTTACGTTTGAAAGATCGTCTTATGACTTGGGTTGAAGATGAGATAAATACTAGACACGAAAGATACCCAAATAAGAAACGGATTATTTGTACAGAATGCCAAGGAATCAGATTCGTTTAGTCTGCTAAACGATGTTTTCAGCTTCGAAATACATATTTTCATGAAACCTTTTTGAATTAAGATATTATTTGTAGTATATTTGAGTCGTATTCTAGCGCAATCACGCACACATCAAAACGTTGTCAACGTTACTGTACATTAAATTGGGTGCCATAATTATAATTCAGTCTCAAATAAAAAAAAACCGCCATTAAAATAATAACATCGAGTTCTTTCAACATAGTAAAAATAAAAATTTGTCTAATCTACATTATATTTTGTGTTGTTCAATGTTGTAGTCCATAAAGACTCGCTACACCGTTATGTAGATAGAATAAAATAGTGGAGCTCGTATTTATGAATTTAAACACTACATAGGAAATAAACACAATTTATATCTCTTTATCCGCTTAAATCAAATTTTAGAGAATTTAGGCATTCACAAAATCATGAAAAATCTCATTATAATATCGTCCCTTTACTTTCTCAACCTCGTATCTGATCGAATAGGAAAAGCACTCATGTTCTCTATAGAATAAAGACTACTTTCCTATCTAAATATTCGATCAGATACGAGGTTGAGAAAGTAAAGTGACGATATGTCATTTTTACGCTTGAATTTCCAGCATTACAATTTTCTTGGCAACATTGTTGTGAAAGGAATCATGAATCATTGTTATTTCTCACACTCGTACTCATAATATATGAATAGCTTGTACGTGGTTTGATAACGAAACTCATTAGTCACAGTGATAATGGCATACGTTATATTTTATATACCATTTCTTGGTAATAGGTATGACTTGAACTGAACTAACAGATACATATCAAAAAGTCCAAACTATATTATTGTGCAATTTTATGATATTTACAACTTGCAAATACAACCGTAGCAAATATATTTTTACACATAATATGTATTTACCGTGAGCTTTTATATAATGTGAGTTTAGATCACTGTGATATTGTGATATTAAGAAGTTTATAAAACTAGCTTGGTTAGATAAATATAGTGTAAGTACAAACTAAATTGGTAGCAATTTCAAAGATATTAATGCAAATATATCACCATACAGAGCATATTTTTAACTGCATTGCTATGAATGCTTGCTTCATACACTGTAGTAAATTTACCGCATTATATTATTGGCTATTTTCTTGTGATAATTATGTTAGCATGAACGAGTATTAATGTGTATATCGTTAGTATTAGCAGCTTAGAGACAAAGATCATTTTGTCTAACGGATTCTTATGGCCTTTTGTTTGATCGGTAGTTAAACTAACTAATAGTCAAAAAACGTTACTAATGGTTAAAATCTCACGGAAATGTGTCAAACTTTCCATTCCTTTTTCGAATTTTAACAATTAGTTTATCTACTGATCAAACAACAGGACCCTGATGTCTTCCGAAAAATTCAAAAAGATATCTCAATGTCGTGCCTTTTTTATTACGGTACGTCATTGATTCTGTCGATAATTTTATTATATAAAAATGTTATAGAAAAAATAATACTGTTAAATGGTTTAATGTTTATTTAATTGAATAAAACATGTCTATGGGCCAGCTGAGTTATTAATTACAACAAAAATATGCTTAATGTCCCTAGTAAAGTGGAGACCTTAATACAGTAAAGTGCAAAAGTGTACACAAATAACTGAACTTGACTATACAGTATTAGTTATTGGGCGAAGAAGAGGTTCATAGTGCGTTAACATCTTCTTACTGCCCGATAGCTGGAGGTAGGAAAATAGTTTTCTCATCCTGGTCGGCGTTGCTAGAGGGATTGTATTCAAAGAATTTTGCTATGAAATACCTGGAATGGAATATACGTAAGGGTTACTGATTATCACCAAAAAACCGGTCGATTTTGAGTCGGACTCCGTTTCGAAGGTAATAAACTACCTAGAATGAGGTCCGAAAAAATATTTAAGGTCCATGTTGTGTTGCCTAAATTTTCTCCAAATTTCAGTGTATTTTTATCAAAAGCTTTTTTTTTATGTTTTGTTTTGTATTTTTGACAAGTTCATTTTAATTAAATAAATAAAAAATAAATAAATATCACGGGACAATCTCACACAAATTGACCTAGTCCCAAACTAAGCTATAGGCTTGTACTATGGGTACTAGACAACGATATAAATACTTATATAGAGGAATATATACTTAAATACATAGAAAACATCCACGACTCGGGAACAAATACTCGTGCTCATCACACAAGTATCTGCCCTTACCGGGATTTGAACCCAGGACCGCTAGCTTCGTAGGCAGGGTCACTACCAACTAGGCTAGCACGACGTCAAATTGTTGATTGTTTCGTATATTATAAATAAATATCTACAGGTCTAGATTTTCCCAGATTTTTTGGTACATAAACTTCGTAAAATAAGGGGGAATGGTTATTTTTTTGTAAATATTGAAATATTAAAAAATACAATATGAAGAATTAAAAATAATAATTGGGATGTGTCATTATTCAACAAGTAAAACGACCGTCTGCAAAATCCTAATTTCCCATTGAATGTTAAGTATGATTTAGTTGACGTATAGCCCCCCATACATGTACAGGCCGATCGGTTCAAGCCGAACTGCGTCAGTTCCGCCTGACCGGATCGAGTGGCCATACATGTAAAGACCGATGTGTTCAGGCCAAACTGCGTCAGTTCCGCCTGACCGGATCGAGTGGCCATACATGTAGAGGCCGATCGGTTTAGGCCGAACTGCGTCAGGTCCGCCTGACCGGGTTTATAAGGTTTATTTACCTAACCTTATTCTTATTGCAACACAGTTCAAATTAAATTGGTTTGATTATGTAAACGGCCCAATCGATTTTCATGAAACCTAGTAGTTACGAATCATCCGGAATAAACTACCTTGCTTTAAAAAAAAACACGTCCCAATCGATCTATGATGCCACAGACAGACACACACGTCGCACTTGTAACATTATAACATTATTTCATCGACACATCTTGCAACGAACGTATCATTACGCAGAATTTTCATTTCATCGAATGGCAGTTCTCGCTACATGAGTTTCGCATTGCATGAGTCGCAACTACGAGTTCGTAATTAATGTTGAAGATATCCTGAAAACATTGTTTAAAAGGAAATACCTTCGATGAAATGATACAGTTGTTGAAACACGCCTCATTTGTAGGGAGTTAAAAACGGACAGCGGAAACTTTGTTAGTTTCTGACAATCTTTGGTTTCGTTCTACTCGACATGGATGTGATAGTGTTGCAAGTCGTGTCCGTACCAGACGAGTATCTCGACGGTGACGAGCAGGGCCGCGGCGACGGTCTGCGCGGCCACGGCGGCGGGCTCGGTGGAGCCGCGCAGCGCCGCCGCCAGCATGGCGTCGCCCGCGTCCGACGCCACCTCCAGCGCCGCCACCAGCAGCGCCGGCGCCGCCAGCCAGCGCGCGCCGTGACGCCACCACGATTGCTACGAAACAACACGCAAACAATACCGTCTTTACCGTAAGGGCACACGTGCCCGGGGCCCCCATCCTCAGGGGGGCTCGAAGGACCCACAATCAGATCATAGTAGAAAAATGTTAGTACGCTTTCGCTTCGTAATTCGCTTTCTTTACTTTCCAAAAGGGTCCCAAATTCTTGTGTGCCTGAGGGCCCCAGCATTGTTTAAGACGGCCTTGCACACAAATACCGTGGAGTATTTGGTTATTGCAACTGACTTAAATTCCCTCTAAGACCACTGTTTTGAACAACGACCGGCGTGATGTTGTTCTTCGATACTAAGAAAAACAATATCACGCCTGTCGTTGTTCAAAACAGTGATCCCAGAGGGAGTTATTTATGTCAATTGCAATAAACAGTTGAAATTACAAGAGACCACCTTACATACTCTACTTATTCTATTAAATGAAGTTGATGAGAGCAAACAAAACTGTAGAATTACAAGAACGCAGAGAAGGATTTCTGGCTCGTACCTACTCTAGCGACTTGCCCTAGCTTCATCTATGTGTACTAAACATAGATGAAGAATAGGAAAGACCTTCCGGAAGACATCATCTAAAATTTGGAATAAAACAGCATTAAAATGGAGTTGGTGAGGACAAATCACTTACTTTTTAAGCGGGATCAAAACCATAGCCTGTATATTATAAAGCACTAAGGTACATATGACGTCATAAGTGTGGTCCCTAATTCCCTACCATGACAACATACTCTTGGAGAGAAAACGGGTACTAAATAGCACAAAAAGATGTTCGGACTTGGTAATATCGTGAGTAAATTAATCTGTACTGCTGCCCTGTGCCGTATTACTTTTATAGGTTAATTTTAAATTTTCAATAGGTTACCTTAGACATAACTGCAATTAGCAGCAATAGCGAGGAGGTTGCGGTCACAAACGCACTCAACTTTCCATATCCGATCACTAAGCGGATCGTAGGCTTCGTGATTCTGCAAGATAAATCGGGTTATTACAAGTTATAGGCGGTTTCGCAAAATAGAGCAAAAAATGTGGTGGTTCTTGTAGTTTTAATTTTTTTAGCAGGTAAAAACAAAGACGTTGTTCAGCTCCAGCTCTACGGGCTGGGAGGCGAAGTCACCGGCAGACATGGATACACCAATTGACTTTCACTTTCCACAACGCATTGCGACAGCGCCTTAGCTGGTGCTGGCAGTGTTAGGTTTTTTCGTAGTTAATTCTACGTACTACCTGGCGAAGCTGACATTGTTCTGTTTTTGGGCTTGGAGGTAAAGGCAGAGACAGGCATGGATACACCGAGTGACTTCCACTTTCCACAACGCGTTGCACGATGCCTTATTTGGTGCTGGCAGTATTGGTTTTTCTAGGAATTAATGAAAACGTACCGTCTAGCGAAGCTGACATTGTTGAGTTTCTGCGTGACCTCGTCGTCATCCAGCTCTAGCTCGACGGGCTGGGAAGCGAAGGCACAGGCAGACATGGATACACCGAGAAGCGCCACTATCAGCGCGCGGAGCCGCAAGCGATTGCTCTCAGAGCCGCTTGTCAGATTAATCTAAAACAGTGTAGCATGCATACCATTGACTAGTACGGTACGCCACGAAAGTGGTCTTGACAAGTTGACAAGTTCCTGTGAGATCTTATTATCGTTAAGGTTGACACTTGTCACTGTAATAATGTTATTGCAAGTGAAAATCGAACTTGTTTTATCATGACGTGCAAATGAACTTCAACCGTAGGGTGGTAGACCACATTTTTGGCCGACTGTACATCTATCATAGAACCCTGTAGGTATATTTGTTTTCACTTCTCATGCTCCAAAAGTCCGTCTTTATGTCGTGCGTAGGCGACATAAAGTCGCTTTTTATGCTCTAGTGCATAAAGTAAAATCCAAGCCAAGGCAATCGGTCCAACAGCCACACGAACAAATTTACCTTCATAGAATAACCACCTTATTTTATTTCGTTTCGTTAGTATTCTAAGACCAAGGCAAGGATACCAAAAGCCAAAGTACACAATAAAACTTCATGAAATAAACTTATAATTTTAATTTTGTCGCATTTATTATTATTATTATTATATTTGAGTAAATCAATATAATTATTTAAAGCATGACAATAAGTTATTATAGATATAAAAAACAAAGTGTTTTTATAACTGAGCGGTATGTAACGACGTAAGTCAGATGTCACGTACCTAATGAAAAAAAAAAAAATTTGCGGGTACCATACTTATTTTGTTTTGTCATTGTCAATATTTGTGTTACAATAATTTACATGCTGCTGTTTCATTTCCTCGCAATCGAAGTGAAAATTAGAGTGTACAACTCGTCCATAAAACCCATTTTACGCGAGACGTTTATCCATCCTAGCGAGCTTGCGAGCGTGCGTGCGTTTTATGCACTTGTTGTACAATCTACTATTAAACATTTTGAAAAGTTAATGGGTTCAGAGAAAAAATATTTTCGGACAAATGGAAATTCGAACAAACGAAACAGGGGACAAAAAAACGAAATATCGATAGGTTACCAGATTATCCCGATGAATCTATATTTATTTATATTTATATTTATAAGTACCCAAAACTTGAAACTATAATAATTACTTAATATCTCGGTTCCGACATTATTGAAAGCCAAACCATTCTTAGAACAAAATCAACCATAGCCGCTGAAAAAAAAATACAATTAAGTATGTACATACAAACTTACCCAATGCCTCTAATCTAGATAGTTCAACAACTTGCACAATCCCTGAATACTACGACGACCTGTTTGTACAGTCGTTCCTTTTAGGTCTTTACAAAAATTCGTTAAGGTAACCGAAAAATTGACCAGTTTGCTATTTTTTTTTTGATAGTATTTACCTCAGAGTTAATTTAATCAAATTAATTTATTTACTCGAATGCTCTAAAATTAAACATTTTATTTAGAGCCAATTAACTCGTTCCTTTTTCGAACATGTGTATGATAAATCTTCACGTGGTATATTAGTGCATGATTGACACAAAATGGTTCATACATAAGGGTGGGTTTAGACCAAGCGAACGAACAAGAATTCTGTCGCATTATCTCCTACGTTTTCTTTGTAAAAATAAAGCGAAAACATGTTCTAGAGCATTCACTCGTTTGGTCTAAAGCCACCCTAACACGTAGCACACTGGACTGTAGACTGGGGCTCTTCGTTGTTTGTAAAATCAAAATTTAACCTAGAGATTACGACGTCATGTTAAGATCAACACGCGGAAGTTAAAGTAAACAAAGCCTAATTCAATGCATCTTATTGAGTACATACAGTGAGTCTTGCTGCAACACATTGATGTTACATAGCAAGAGTTATCTTAGAATAACGACACCTAGTCCACGTACCGATGTGAATTGTGATGCCACTCAAACTAAACCAAATTCGGTCTATTCAGTACGACATATTTGTGCACTTGTGTGCGTGTTGTCGCGCGAATGTATGAGAAGATTACTCGTACATGCTACCATTTGTGGCTTCAAGTTTAACTCGTCGGCTGTATGAAACTATCGCTAAGTAGGTATAATGTCGCGATACTACTTTACAAAAACTCTTATCTGATATTTCGAGATGCATGAGTTTGAACTTAATTTTCTTCACGATTAAGGTTAAAATCATAAGTACGTCACGAAATATTTGATACGAGGTTTTTCCAAAGTAATGACGATGTGTTATTATTATCAGTGATCGGAATAGGTAGAGTATAATTTACCTAAAGTTCGCATAAGGACATAATATACAGTGGTTACAACAGGGTGAAATATTAATTTATTTTTATTGAATTCCGGCGTTCCGGTATTTTTAATGCTAAATAATACGTAATATTTACTCACGGTATGGGATATTTTATGTTAGTTTGTGATAAAAGGGGTCTGTATCTCATACCTTATATCTAATTATGTAATAGGTGGAGTATATTTACCTAAACTTCGTAGAACAGAGTCATAAACTGGAGACTTCCTTGCGACTACTAGTACCAGAAAAATACCGGATATCCGGAATTCAATAAAAATAAATTAATATTTCACCCGGTTGTAACAACTCTATATTATGTCCTTTTGCGAACTTTAGGTAAATATACTCTACCTATTCCGATCACTGGTTATTATTCTAAGAGGGTTATAAAATTCTTTTGTAAACAGATTTCAGGATACACCACATCTTAAATAATTGTATAAATAACTAGGATATACGTTGCTGATGTCTTACAAAATAAAACGTCCACAGTATAATTATTAAGTCTTACTTTTGTATTTAATTCATGTTTGCGCCGTAGTTGATCAATTAATGCATTGCTTTCAGTTTCCATGCTGCCTCAGTCTGCGCCGAATTGTATAGCCATTGTAACGGATTCAAATAAGTAGGTATATTTATTTACACAGCATCACACAAATTTTCTGCAATTGATTTGTATATAACTTCTACCTTCTCTATAAATGGCGGCCACGACGAGTGTATTTGATTTATCATTGTGTGACAATAAATTGCCGTCAATGTTTAAATTGACACTTGACTTTTACATTAAAAGACAATTTCAGTAAGAACGGCCTAGTTGCCTATTTGTTTATATAAAACCTATTTGCATGACGTTTTTCCATTTATGTTATAGCTTGGCAAAAAAGAGTTATGCCCGTTTGCACTAAACTTGGGTTAGGGTGCGGCTCCACTGAGGCGGAGACGAGCGGAGCGGGGCGGAGCTGTGCCAATATTAACCAATAGAATATAAACTAACGTGCGCAAGGTGCGCTCGACGTGACCGCATGCGCCTTCTATTGGTTAATATTGGCACAGCTCGTTCGTTCCCGCCTCAGTGGAGCCGCACCCTTAGGCTTGCCCTAGTTAAGATAGGTACACCTAATTTTAAGAGCAGCCTAGCTAAAAAGAGTATAGCTAGTAAGAGTGGAGTAAGGAATAGCTTAGGGTCAGTGCATGCTAATTTTTCGCTGGGAGTAGACTAAACAAGGTAGTCAAGAAATTACGCGATTCTTAGGTTTAGTGCAAACGGGCAGTAGGAAACATGAGGGCATAATTAATTCTGAGTAAAATAAAATTGGTAACATGATCCAAATTTTAACCGGAATTGCTGCTAAAGGATGGTGGTTACCACTACCACTTGACATTATTGTAGTTTCCGGTAGTTTCACCTGCTTTTTTAACCGACTTCAAAAAAAGGAGGTTCTCAATTCGTCGGGTTTTTATTTTTTTATTTTTTTATGTATGTTCCCCGATTATTGGCAAACTGTTGTACTTACCATAAGCTAGCGATACCAGCAGGCCTTTCGCGTAACTCACTCGCAATCGCGATCGGCTTCAAAACAAAACAATTAGTTTCATTTTGTATGCAGACAAGCCGTCGATTTTCAAAATGAAAACGATTGTGATTGCGACTGTGTTACACGAAAGGCCTGCAGGTTCGATAAAGGTAAATATCTACACACCACTCGATGTTCGCACCGAATGCTCATTACACGCGAATGCTCTCAGTGGGGACGCTCCTTACTAGCGTGTCTCCAGTAGTCTCGCTGTGGACACTCGCTGGTATAAGCCGCTGTTTAAATCCGAGAAAGCGCGCTCTACCACTTAATTTGAGTTTGCGCGTATGCAGGTAGTAGCGCGCAGGATAAAAAACACTATCTTTTTAACCGACTTCAAAAAAGAAGGAGGTTCCGGGTTCCAATGTTTGTATTTTTTACATGTATGTTCACAGATTTCTCCATCGATTGCGGACCGATATTAATTTGTTTTGTTTGATAGGGTAATACGTCCGAGGTTCCATTGTCACCAAATCAGCATCTGATGAGGGAATCTGTGAGAAATTAAGGGAACTCCTCAAATATTGTAGGCATATAGCGATTTTAGTATTTTCAGTAACTAACCCAGCATGTGCATTCAGAAAGTATATTTGGTGGAGTGGAACTTAATGATGAAGACCACAGATGGCCACCGAAACTCCTCAGCCGTCCTATTTCAAGGGTGGCGATAAGATATCTCAATTAAGATAGTTGAGAGACTATGACGAAACATTTAAACAATTTAAATATATTACCATGATTTTCCCGCGGCGTTGCTTGCGGCGAGCTTGAAATGTCCTATAGTTTTTATTAAGTGCAATGAGAAGCAGAAACAACATAACAGCATATATGATCACTACGCAGTATAAAATAAAAATGTTTTAAAAAACCTTGGACTGATCACCCGGCCGCCATTTAAAAGAAGTAATGCTTTGCGTTTTTAATTCGTTTTTTTGTCAAACATTTTTTATTTTGTACTGTGTAGTGATCATATATGCTGTTGTGTTGTTTCTACTTCTCAAACCTAAGTATTAGTTTAGGCCCTAGGCCTAGGTCAGGTTTCACCTTGGCATCTATTTATTTATATGCCGTATTGTTCCTTTTGAGGATGGTACGACACCCATGGAATGGCGTGGCAAGGCGTGGCGCTAAACACATTGTAACGACGGGGCGCCGCAGCGGACCAGGGGCTCTTCCAACGGCCAACAGCGTAGCAAGATATCATTCGATATGGACGGAAGCATTGATTGCTTATTTCCACCCAAATACAATTTTTCCTGGTTTGGTTTCTAATTCATAAGGTTCGCCGCTCCAATGTAGCGTCGCGCCACGCCTTGCAAATGCGGTTCGACCCTTAACTCATATAGTCTTTAATAATTGGCCAACTTTATAACCAATAGGTAACAAAATTCCGTATTCATAATTTGCAACATTTCATTGTCCCTCGCAGAAAAACTAAAAAGTAAAATATAGGTACTTTATTATAATCGATTATAAAATCATTTAAACAAAACGAATCATTACATAGTATGGTAAACTTCTGCAATAGGTACATTGTTTCTTATCTTGCATGGACTTATTCACAGTTAAATATATAGGGATTTATGTGTAAATCGATACTCGATGAAGCTCGCCCACACCTTTCCCTGTTTGTTTCAGCAAATAAATTACCTATTAAAGATCACATAGGAACAATTGTTCATTAAACACGCAAAATTCTTGCATCCAGTTGAAGCTCATCAGAAGAACTGAGAAGGAGATGGCCCCAAGTTTGGGAAGAGACGTGGCTTTGAAGGGACACAGCAATATTGCGGCCTTGTAAGTTCTGACGATAATCGCTATGAACTGGCACATTAAATGGGGCAGGAATAACGCCGGGTTGTCCTGAAATTAACAAATATGTAAGACTAGCGAACCGCCCGCGAATGTACCTAAGCGTAGAACCCTCTGTGCCGGACTGAGCCCATTTTAGGATGGAATGAGATCCAGTCATGGCGGCTCCCTTGTTTCCTCCTAATATATATAGTTTTTAAAATACTACTTGTTTTTTTTTTATTTCTAGTACGTCGTGCGACACTGCTCCGTTTGCCCTACGGCTCTGGCCCTGAGATTTCGATCATCGTGATTCCTTGGAAACTATTAAGTTTTACTACACCCTATCACTCTATCGCCCATGATGCTGAATCTTTACTATAAACAATCATGTCTTCTTGGAATGCCGTGTAGAGCAGTAGAGGGCTGCGGGTGATGAGAAGTAGAAGGCCAGCAGCCGGCGCGGTGCCCTAAGCTGTGTTTTTCTATCTTAGTCTTTTACTACTTTTAGTGAAGAGTATTATTTTCCATACCACGTCGGTAGTAATGGCCAACAATCATGCGGCCGGTATCAAGCTGAACATTAACGCATCCGCGTAATATCAAATTTAGTGGTCAGAAATTAAATTTCGTGAATTGATAACGCAGGCAGTAGGACGTTGCTGATGAGTACGACAACCGATATTCATGAAGTTTATCTTCAGTGCAATCTAGTATCAATCCCTAAATCCTTACCGTCAGGCACCCAACCAGAAGACAGACATACTGCACCAAGCTCATGGAAGAAGCGATTATTTTGAAATCGTGCAAAAGCATAGTATTTTCATTTGGATTCACACAATCTTTATTATAATTAGGCGGTGCTTTTCCTAGATGTGTCCTTAAAACATGAACGTTCATTAACTGAAACGAAAGGTGGAAAACTTAAAATAAATACAAGTATTGCAGTGAATAAAAGGACATATGCAGGTATGGCCTTACTAATCCTAGAGTTGCAAATAAGTATGTATAAGGTCGTCTGTACGAAAACGTATTGTGCCTACAAAAGAAGTTTGACCGCGTATAGTGGGGCTTCAGTACATAACTAAATATAAATGCGAATGGCAACTTCATCCTTGCCAAAGCCCCGCTGTGTTTTTTATTTAAAAATACTCTATATTGTGGTTATTAGATCACTTCGTAATCAAATCAGTCGATATAAAAAATCAATCAATATTTTGGAAAAATAAAAACAATAATCTTATAGAAAAAACTCTCAGATACAGGTACAACTGACAAATTGTGTTTTTCTTCTAAATACCTACTGTCAAAATAAATGATCAAATCACAAGCCTGAGCCATAAACATAGATCAAAATTAGGAATTTCTTTGGTTTGGGGCAAAATTCTTTTAAATCTGAGAATCTTAAGTAAATTGTTCATATTTTGTTACAATAGTAATATTACAGAACTACTGCATATTTAAAAAATTACAGGGTATCGCTATGCCTGTCACCGTCATAGTCAAAAGCTTTTTGAGTGATGACTTCATAGGTACATTTCCCCTTTTTTGCCATGAGGTGACTAGTTATCAACGTCACGCATTAAGTTCGTGAAAATTGTAAACAATGCTATTTATAATAATCATTAATAATTACGTATCTTCAATGAAAAGTTTCTTTGTAAAGCATTGGAAACAATGAAGTTGCCCTTCAGATTTGTGCTTGGTCCTCTGCTGAGGCTTCACTTCCGTACAGTAAACAAACTTTGTAACCACGATACATTTTTTTTCAGTCTGCAATACACATACTTGTTTGGGACTCTTGGACTGGTATGACCTATTATTGTAAAATAAAAACATAAATAGTAGATCAATTATCATTGTCATAAGTTTTATGTTATAAAAAATCTGACTGTTGAGTTACTTACGGCACTTCTCAACAACAGGCCTCTTGGGAAGCGCTAATCACGACTCGTACAAAATGCCCGTTCTCTGTTTCAGTTTATGAACGTTAAACATTTAAGGAAACATTTTGGGAACCCACCGATTACAAATAGTAAGGATATTTTAAACATAGGCCAAAACATGATGGTAGTGCATGACCTGAAGATAATAGCTACATCAATGGGCTTGATACAGTACATCTGCCTTCTGATTGGCTGTATTACGGTGAGTTACTTGAATAACATAGAGAAGACAAAATGAGTACGCATACTACAGTACTAGGCAGATAAGAAGTCGCTCCTGACACTGCACAACCAGGAAAATTCCAAATATTGATAACGTTAACAACAGTAGAACAACGCTGTGATAGGTAAAGAAAACTTAAGTAAAGCCCCTTGACCAACCCGCACCGGACCAGCGTGGTGGGCTTAACATCCAACTCCTCCTCATCATTGTATGTACATAGAATATAATATAAAGCCCCTTGTGCGTATAGCTGTGTACAAGACTAATATTAAATTAACATCAAATATAAGTAGAACAAACATACATGGAAGATACACATTTGTTACAATTCATTCTCTTGAATGAATTGTAACAAATGTTTAAATTTTAAGGGCTTTAAATTTTTGCCTATAATTACTATGCCTGTGCACGCAACAAATAAGTTCATCATTGTTTTACTGTGGTCAACATTATCAATATTCAGTAACTTCATGGTTGTGCATTGTGTCAGGATTGATTTCTTATCTGCCTTGTAGCATAAGAATAAACAATAACTACACGTAGAAGCGAAACTCCCGGCTCCCGACGCGCGCTCGGCGAGTTAGATACCTACCGCCTGGCGACACATGAGGTGTCTAGTCAGTCATGGGCGTCACACACGGAATATATATTAACCAAGATATTGATATTGTGTCTTGAATTGGTTTTCGTATTTGTGTTGATTTTAGTGTTTATGGTTGAACTAAGTTAGTGTTTTAAAAAGTGAACGACTATTTACGGCAAATTAATAAGAAATAATTGATTGAATAAAGGAGTTTTATGAGATAATCTTAATATCATCAAAAAGTAGATTTAATGCTAAGTTATAATTTGAAACAAATTGTGAATAAACCTACACGAGAAACTAATAGTTCCTCTTCTTGTATAGACCTTATATTTACGAATTCTAAAGGACATTGTATTGAAGTGACGGACTACGGCATATCGGACCATAAAGGTGTTATGTATAAAGTCCAAAGTCAAACCACGCAGAGACAACATAACCAAATCCAATGTTACATAACGAAAAGGGTGTTTAGTGATGAAAATATGACCTTTTTTAGGCAAGCACTAAATCAAATCAATTGGAATGATATACTTACTGACAATTTTGATATAAATACTAACTTCTCCTCATTTAGCAATATTTTACAGGATTCATTAAATAAGCATATACCGATAAAACGCTTAATATCAACGACATCAAACCGAGAAAAATCATGGCTTACGAAAGGTTTAAGAAAATCGTGCAAACACAAAAGGCAATTCAAAATTATGGTAAATATTAGTAGAAATAAAATTATTCGCGAACATTATAAAAATTATGAGAAAGTTCTCAAAAGTTGCATTAAAATGTCAAAAAGAATAAATTACGTCAGAAAAATGAAAAAATCAAAAAATAAAACTAAAACAATGTGGGATATTATTAACAACACAACTAAGAAACAAAAAGATCGTAGTTACAAAAATATGTCATTAAAAACAGCTGACACGGTCGTTACATCACCTCAGAAAGTAGCTAATCTGTTTAACGAATATTTCGCGTCGGTAGGTGAGACGAGCTCGGGATCTCAACCGGCTTCGCCGCGCGCGCACATACCCGTGCATACCCCCGTCGCGAATTCAATATTCATTCAGCCGGTAACCGCAGCCGAAATAATTAAAATAATAAGACGACTCAAAAATAAAAAAAGTTTCGGTACTGATGAAATTCCACCCTGTCTTATAAGACTATGTTCAGCAGAGTTAACACAACCACTAACACGATTAATTAACCAATCATTTGATGAAGGGATATTTCCCGAAATACTTAAAATTTCAAAAATTAAACCTGTTTTAAAACCGGGCGGTGACGCGAGTAATGCAAGCCAATATCGACCAATAGCGCTTTTACCGGCCGTATCTAAAATATTTGAAAAATGTATGTCAAATCGCGTTTTTAACTTTTTCGAGAAGTACAATATTCTAGACAAAGCCCAATACGGTTTTAGAAAACACCACTCAACCTCACAAGCGGTTTACCAATATATATCAAAAATCTTAAACCATATAAACAATAAAACCTATAGTGTAGGTCTACTTCTCGACATGACGAAGGCATATGAAAAAGTGTCTCACGAAATATTACTTGGTAAATTGTATGGCATGGGAATACGTGGATTGGCCCATAAATGGTTCCAATCTTACCTGCGGAACCGTAAACAATGTGTGCAAATAGACTACTTTAATAAAAAATCCAAAGAAGTAAATAAGGCTACCTCTGAAATGCGTTACACCACATGTTCGATTCCGCAGGGTAGTGTTTGTGGATGTTTGCTATTTCTAGCATATATAAACGACCTACCGAAAATTCTAAACACAAATACTACCTGCGTTATGTTTGCGGACGACGTCTCATTGTTGTTTGATTGTACAAATAGTGCCGAATGTAATCTACAGCTTAAATATAATTTTAACGTCATAAAGAGATGGCTAAATGACCATAAATTGGAAATGAATTCGAAAAAAACTAAAATTATACAGTTTAAACCTACACAAAAAAAGGCATTGGAATTAAAATTAGACATAGACACATTTAATATAGAAGAAGTTAATGAATTTAATTTATTAGGTATAAAAATTGACTCTGCTATAAATTGGAAAGCGCATATCCAAAATATTAAAACAAAATTGTCTAAATTCGTGTATGCGCTAAATGTACTAAAAATGAATACAAACTTTGAGTGTGCGTTATCTGCGTACTACGCATACGCACATGCGTGGCTCCGATATGGCGTGGTGCTGTGGGGAGACAGCTCTGAGGCCCGACAACTCTTTGTTATGCAAAAGAAGTGTATTCGGATCCTAGCCAACGTACGCATCCCCAATAGTTGTCGCCCGTATTTTATTAAATATAAATTGTTAACCTTGCCCTGTATCTATATAATGCAAGCAGCTCTTTTTACTCGTGAAAATCCACATTTATTCCAAGTGAAACGGGACTTACCGAAAACTAGAATGCAGTATAGGAACAAACTATTGCTACCAAAAACTAACTTAGCAATGTATAGGAATAGTCCTCATTATAAATGTATAATTATAGCTAATAAAGTTCCCGATTCGGTTAAACAAGAACCTTGCGACAACTTGTTTAAAAATAGGCTTAAGAAAATATTAATTGAGAAATGTTATTATACTGTTGAAGACTTTTTGAAAGATGACCAATTAAAATAATCGGATGATCAAACTTTGATAAGTGCATGTAGGTACCTTCTATAACTTAATTTATTATTTTATTTGATTTTATAATTTTATTTGATTTTATCTTAGTTTATATTGTGTGCCCTCTCAGGGCGTCATGGTCTGACCAAATAATGTAACACCTACACCTGCAAATGAAATGTACATGACTTTACAATGAATAAATAAATAAATAAAGTATTATTACCTAATTTAACGCAAAGTAAAAAAACTCATTTAGCAACAATGTTTCCATGTTAAAGTAAAACATTAATAATAATTCGTGACCGAACTTGTATGCCACATCCATAAACCGATTAAAATATTTCGCAAGTGACAGCTCTAACTTTGGGCGCGGAAGACAGAGGGGCGTAGCGGGGTGAAGGGGGAAGTAGGTATTTAAAGCGCGGCGTTTGGGGCCTGGTCAAAGGAGATTCGCTTCTACGTGTAGTTATTATTTATTCTTATGCTTGTAGTATACTTAGTGGTTGGTGGACTCCGATCCAAAGTTCATGGATGTTTTGATCATGACTGCAAATGGGTTACTAAGCTAGATAGACAGCCTTTAAGCAGGTTATTTCACCGGATGAGTGCCTAATGAATGATCTTATAGCCAGTAGCTTTGTTTACTCTGGATATATGGTGCCGGCTGAAGCATACCTTAAAAAAACATGGGTAGAACCTTACCTCCTTACCCTTTATCAAGTAGTTGAATAGATAGAATAACTTGAACACATTCTCCATTTCGTACCCGTAACATGCAGGCAGGTCTGACTCAATTGTATTATTTTTTAACTTAACGTATTTTATAAACGCATCAAAGTAGAGACTTTTATTATTATAAAGGTGACTCGCAGGCATAGTTGGTAGTGACCCTGCCTACGAAGTCAGCGGTCCTGGGTTTAAATCCCGGTAAGGGCAGATATTTTTGTGATGAGCGCCAATATTTGTTCCTGAGTCATGGATGTATTCTATATATTTAAGTATATATTTCTCTGTATAAGTATTTATATCGTTGTCTTGTACCCATAGTACAAGCCTAGAGCTTAGATTGGGGCTAGGTCAATTGGTGTAACATTGTCCCCTGATATATTTATATTTTTGTTTATAATATATTCATTTAAGACTTCCTACATTTAGTTATTTTTTTTAGTACAACCCCGCCCTATTCCTGCCTCACTTACTTGTTCAGTTTGTAGCCACCGTGTGCAGCATGTTCAATGCCCTGACGTTCCTCGTTCCTTTCAACATGAGGTCTATTTTTAAACTGGTACACATCACTTTCTCTGTCCTACTCATGGGCTTCAACTGGATGCAAGAATTTTGCGTGTTTCATGGATCTTTGTGCATATGCGACCTCTGAGACAGGTGTCGTTTCATTTTTAACTTTATGTCAATACGTATTTCGTAATTCTGTTTTGTATATTTTAATAATGTTAATGAATATATCCCTTAAAACCTAGTCTTTTTTATTCTAAATTGGTTGTTTCAGTTTATCTGTCGTTTAAATTAAGTATATTTTTGTTCATCTTATGTAAGAATTTTATTGGTACTTTAGTCTGAAAAATAATCAATGGTATTACGGCGATATCGCTACCTATGTCATGTCATGCTCCCTGGACACCCCACTGTCTGTTTTGTAATGTTTTAAAGCATAAACCTAATTTACACAATATGTACCGAATTTGTACATGCTTAAAAAGAAATGTACCTCAATAGATCGAGAGTACAAATTATATGAGTTTGGGGTTGCTGTGGAGTATCTACCCAGCAACCCCTAAGATTACTTTAAGAATTTGTCATTTATTAAAACATAACGCTGTTGTACCCAATATGTACTGAATTAGACCGCACTTTTTTTTTAATGTACCTCCATAGATCGAGAGAAGGTACAAATGATCTGAATTTGGGGTTGCCGTGGAGCATGTCGCCAGCAACCCCAAACATTGAATTTTCTGCTTCTTGCTGCTTTATGCACAAGTGTTTCAGTTCATTTGTACTCTCGATCTATGGAGGTGCATTTAAAAAGTGTGTACTAATTCAGTACATATTGCGTACAACAGCGTTATGTTTTAATAAATAACCAATTCTTAAATTAGTCTTAGGGGTTGCTGGGGAGATGCTCCACGGCAACCCCAAATTCAGATCATTTGTACCTTCTCTCGATCTATGGAGGTACATTAAAAAAAAAGTGCGGTCTAATTCAGTACATATTGGGTACAACAGCGTTATGTTTTAATAAATGACAAATTCTTAAAGTAATCTTAGGGGTTGCTGGGATCTATTGAGGTACATTTCTTTTAAAGTACGTACAAATTCGGTACATATTGTGTACATTAGTGTTATGCTTTAAAACAATACAAAGCAGACCGTGGGGTGTCCAGGGAGCATGACATGATAAGACTACTGGAAAAAGCCGAAAGGATTGTAGCATGACGATAATATCGTCGCGATACTCACTCGTTCCGCGGAGATGGCGCTTTAGTGCTCACTCGCATTTGCAATAAAATTGCATAATTTGAAGATGCAGCGCGAACGTGAAGTCAGACTGCATGTGGACTCGCATTTTTCATTCACACTATGCCTATAATGCGCCACTATGTTCGCTTAGGGTCTGGGATACTATTCTTCTCAGTAAAACCATATTGCCAGACATAGGAATCCAGGGGGAAACATTTTATGAAAGGTAGGGAGTTCCTATATCGATAAACTCAATTATTGGTACTTTTTCCATATACTAGTGATCGCCCCCAGCATTGTATGTACCTACTTCTTTTGTAAGTTTTGTTCTGAAGACGAGTATGAAGTTTACATAGCATTTAAAAAAAAAAATGCCCCTATTCTTCAGAAATTGAAATGCTATTTAGCCACCTGAAATGGATTTATCAGCCAAGACGGAGACGTTTAACGCCCGAAATTTGGAACAAATTCTGATTGTTTATTCTAACAATAGTAGATCTAAATGGGACAGTAATGAAGAAATAATTATGATAAGTAAATTTCAAAAATCTTTTTGAAAAAAGAAGAAGAGTTATGTTATTATTTTGTTTAATGTTTACACTTTAATCAAAAAATATTTTTAAAAACAAAACTTGGAGTGACCACTAGTATAGAACAAGCATCGATAATTCAGTTTATCGATATAGGAACTCACTACCTGTCATACGTTTTTGCCCCCTAAATTCCTATGTCTGCATATTACCCTTGACGCTTATTGTTTTTAACTTGGCTGCTATCACTCCAAGGTAAATAAGAGCTATTGTAACGATGAACAATATGGTTTTAGTGAGCAGAATTCCTCTGCTTTATACACAAGCTTTTGCCAATAATACCATTAGTATTACAGAGTAGTTTTACCAGTTGAACTACTGGGAATTTCCTTCCCAATACACTTAATGATAGGTTCGGTGCAGACTCGTCGTCACACCAGGCCGTCACAACACTGCTATTCGATGGAGGCAGGGCTCCTATTTCTAGGCGATTTAAAGATCATAATTTTAAAGGGCATCTAAAGATACCTAACGAACCTAACCTACCTACTTTTGCGGAACAAAAATGGTTTCTATGGAATTTCCGATGAAAGCGAATAGCATTGGTGTGACAACCTGGTGTGACCACGAGTCAGCACCTATAGGTCCGGTTCGTTTTTATATCAGACCCGAAGGGGCAAAACCACCCATAAATACTCCGTCGACCTCATAGCAGACAGTGTTCAGATAATAAAGTAGTGTACGTGTTTCTCTTTTGCAGTCAGTGGGTTCAATAAAGTCTATTGGGAAGGAAATTCACAGTAGTTCGACTGGTAAGACTACTGAGAAAAGCGGTGCTTTTGAAACCTTGTTGCTTGTTATGATTGCCCACCTTTAAGGTAGCCTTCCGAGATGGGCTGCAGACCGCTAACTGCAACTGCAAACTGCAAGCGACATCACTTGTTTCTATGAATCTCTATGAAATTGATTCCGAACGCGGTGACACTGCGGCCTGCTCATCTACACAGGCCAGCCGCAGTGTCGCCTGCAGTTGCGGTCTGCGGCCCGTCTCGGAAGGCTACCTTTACTGTCATGTTAAGTGGCTCTATTTTACTCGGTAAAACCACATTACTTTTGATATGTAATCATATTGTTAACGTTACGATAGTTCTTATTTCGGATGACGGATGGCTTCCGTCATCCAATTTCTCTATAGATCCGTATTTTCACGGATTCGGATCGGACATATTGCGGAACCGCTTTTACTTGACAGTAACAACGGTCGGGTTAAAACAATAAAAACAACACGATAACATGTCAAAAGCACTATAATTGTTTTACCTATTAGAATTAATTGTTCTAAGTTATCTTTACCCCCTTTTCCACTAGTCCCTCCCAATGTAACCCCCCCCCCCCCTACCTGCCTACCCGCACGAGATGCAAGTCATTCTTAGAGCAGATTTTCTAAAACGACCCTAAGAAAGATGTCATGCTCCCTGGACACCCCACTGTCGGTTTTGTAATGTTTTAAAGCATAACCCTAATGTACACAATATGTACCGAATTTGTACATACTTAAAAAGAAATGTACCTCAATAGATCGAGAGAACAAATTATATGAGATTGGGGTTGCTGTGGAGCATCTCCCCAGCAACCCCTAAGATTAATTTAAGAATTTTTCATTTATTAAAACATTACGCTGTTGTACGCAATATGTACTGAATTAGTACGCACTTATTTTTTAATGTACCTCCATATATCGAGAGTACAAATAATCTGAATTTGCGGTTGCTGTGGAGAATCTCCCCAGCAACCCCAAACATTGAATTTAAGAAATTATTATTTATTAAAACATTACGCTGTTGTACGCAATATGTACTGAATTAGTATACACTTTTTTTTAAATGCACATCCATAGATCGAGAGTACAAATGAACTGAAACACTTTCGCATTTGATTCTGATTTGCAAGCGTATGCTGTACTTTATAAAGAGAATAAAGCTTTTGCTCAACTTGTCGACAAAATAAAATCGACTTTTTCCATGTTGGTTATAAATATAATAACGATTTCTTAAATTCAATGTTTGGGGTTGCTGGCGAGATGCTCCACGGCAACCCCTAGTTTAGATCATTTGTACTCTCGATCTATGGAGGTACATTTAAAATAAAGTGCGTACTAATTGAGTACATATTGGGTACAACAGCGTTATGTTTTAATAAATAACAAATTCTTAAATTAATCTTTGGAGTTGCTGGGGAGATGCTCCACAGCAACCCCAATCTCATATAATTTGTTATCTCGATCTATTGAGGTACATTTCTTTTTAAGTATGTACAAATTCGGTACATATTGTGTACATTAGGGTTATGCTTTAAAACATTACAAAACCGACAGTGGGGTGTCATGGGAGCATGACATTAAGAAAGAATGAAAGCTTATTTTGGAATTTATATTTTATTATTGAACAACGGCAACACGAAAATAGTGAGTACCTAAACAGAGTTTCTTAATTCTTGCCACATTAATTTCAAGATTTACCTGACTGAATTCCAATTATATGATAACATTAAAAACAAAGAAGTACTGATCTCATGAATAATTAGATAGAAGCATTATTGTTCTTCTGAATTTTAAGACTTTGTAAATGGTTTACTTGGCATTCATTATTCAACTAAAAATTTAGAAATACTTACGTTTGAAACGTAGGTAGTTCAAACGCGAATTTTAGCTATCTTTAATCATACTAATAATCAATTACGTATGAAGATGTCACAGCCCTATTTGTATGCTACATTTTTCATATTTTTTATAGAAACTTCCTAATTATTTATAAGATCAATGCATAAAAATTAAAATTAAAACGGATTTAACAAAGATTCAAAGTCCGTAGATGTTACAGTAAGCCTCATTTCTATACATACCTGAACATTGACTTATAAAAGTATCTTGAATGGCAAAATGAGGTCGTAGTTTATGTAAGCCAGCTAACATCAAAGTTTCTAAAAACCGATGCAGTTTATCCGAAGCAGCGATAAAAACACCATCGGGGTCCATCGCGAGATGCGCTTCTTTCTTCTTTTGGGTTGCGTTACCATCAAAGTCCGAGGACAACGGTTCAGACATAGGATTGCCAAAATTATCAGTCATCACAGAAAAGTCGTAAAATATTACTATTTGTGGACTTTCAGCTTCAGTAGCATTTACCACATCCGTGAGATTCCTGTTAATTGGTGTCTGTTCAGTGAGGTCGCTTTCAGGCGCCGCAGTGTGATTGAATGGTCCCAGATTGGAATCGTTTGTTTTCGGACTCAAAGCATTCAAAAGAAATTGACCGTCGGTTGTGTTGGATTTTCCTAAATTAGGTGGTTTGTCAGGTACAGTATTTCCAGTAGGTATTTCGGATTTACCAGTTTCAAATTTAGCTAGATTTTTTGGCTTTAGTGGTAAAATTGGTACATCTAGACCGAAACTGTGTGGCGAAACAACATAAGACAAAAGATTATATAAAACTGCCAAAGTGTTAGTCAAAGATTGATCATTTAATTTATTTTTCAAGCATTTTTCTCTTGCTAGTTCGTCTGTATCTTTTGGAATTGCTTTCAGTACAATATTATAGTCAGTTTCTAGGAGCCCATCATTGTGGTTCTTTAAAATTGCTTTAATGCGTTGATTTAAGAGGTGTTTCTGGCTATATCTGTTATTTAATACGCTTAAATCCATACCAATACCGCCATGTTGCCATACATCAAATACCCTGGCATAAAATGGCAAATAAGATATGGGGATAGATCTCCACTTGTACCTTAGCGGCGTCATAGCCATGTATTTGGACAAACACATGATAGTGAAGTTAACGTTAGGATGTTCCCTTTGAAATTCTATTAGCCTTTGCTTATTGCTCTCGTCTAAGTCATTCCTTCTAAGGTAACCAAGGCCCCCATTGAAATATATCGGATTTCGTTGGTAATAAGGACTTCGCAAAGAGTCTTCAATCAGGAAGTAAATGTTAAATTGCAAAGAAGGATACTCTTGGGCCATTGTGGAAAGGAATTGTGAATAAGAATCGAACGGCCAGTAACGTCCTTTTTGAACAATTTGGTGATAGCATACTGTTCGACTGTTTCTTACCGATAAGGTTCTAAATCCCAAGGAGTAGCAAACCATAACAGTTATTCCGAATACGAAGAGCGTTATCCAATAAGCTGACACGACTTCTGGAACAATTGTGAGAAGCTTAGTGAACTGACATTTATTTTGTACGTGTAACCTTTTTAACACCAATGACTTGGTTTGGGGTTTAGGGTAGCTGTTGTACCACGGACCGTTTATGGTTTTTCGTTTTTTAGAAAAAATCTGTAGACTTTAGAATTGCCGCTTGTGAGAATATGTTAAGATATAGGTTTTTTTAGTTTAGATGGGACAGACGTCACTAAGTATTCAATAGTTATTTAATATCTGACATTGCTCAGTTTTATCACAAATTTACGACGCTAAATGAAAAAACTTTAAATCAAGTTCCAAATAGTCACTTTGTAACAGGCTTTATATTTTTCTTATTTGCTCGACCGGGTTACTATCAAAATTCCCTTTTCGCCAAATGATAATATAGCTGAAACGTCTGGATTGTGTAATGTCTTTGTTGCTATATAGACATGAACGCTAAATGTATCTTTAGCAAAACGTCTGGATCTTAGAATGTTACAATTTAAAATACACTAGTAGCGAAACGTGTTTATCTTAGAATGTCTTTATTACTTAATAGACATAAAAGCTAAATGGCCCGGTAGCGAAACGTTTGTATCTCAAAATGTCTTAATTACTAAATAGACATGAATGCCAAATGACCGGTTAGCAAAACGTCTGGATCTTAAAATTGCGTCTTGATAATTAAAATCTACAAATTTTACTTTCGACGGATTAAGTATTACTACTAACTCATTCTGTGGTCATGACAATTGACTAATTTTACTTTCGGCTAACTAGGTACCTATTGTAATTATACGGTCTTTTTTAATTTCCAGACGTTTTGCTACTAAGTCATTCTGTGTTCATGTCAATTAACTAATTTTACTTTCGGCTAATTAGGTATTCTAATTATACGGACTATTTATATTTTCCAACGTTTGGCTACTTGCTCATTCTAATTCTGAGCCGTCCTGATTATTTGACACTTTGCTGACTGAGCCTTCTACTTTCATGTCGTCCAGCTGAATTGACTCTTTGCTGACTGTGTATTGTACTTTTATGTCATCTACCTGAAATGGTCGTTTGGCGATAGAGACAATTCGATAGTAACCCGCTCGACCTAAAGCTCTATACTCTAGAGTTTCATTAGCAACTTCACTTTATGTTAACATTGAATGATTCAAATAACAAATATATTCGTCCTAAAGGAACATGGGAGATATTAAATAGGTATTGGCAACTGTCCGAGGTAAAACTATTTACAACAATTTCCCTAGTACCTACAGATAAATCTGTTACGACTTGAAGGTGTGAAGAAGAGCACCGTATATACCCGATAGGTGGGAACTAGGTGGGAACACGCTGCTATTCAGCAGGTTTGGGTAAGTTTTCCATTTGAGATGTTGGTGAAAAAAAGGTTAAAGTTGCCAAATAAGAACTATGCAATAGCTCTTACGTCGACCGGGCTCTCACTCCCTCTTATACGTTATTAGTAGGGCCCGGACAAGTTGTAGGGAGAGAACACCGCAGTTTATCGATGATATCGACAAATCGATACCTAGTTTATTTATTTGTCTGTATTAAACAAAACCACAAATTTTCCGATGATACATACTCTTTTCAGTGGTCGGTGATAAAAAAGGTCGAAATATCTGAAAGTTATAAAATAATATTTTCTGTTTTATTTCCTCGTAAGGCTCACGTCAAATTTAGTTCAAAAACGAATCTTGTGTCAGTCAAGTTACGAGGATATCAAAGGGTAGGCAGACAAGCCACACCTAACGTTAATGCCAGCCTTCCACTGCGAGCGGAGCGGGCTCCGTACGGACTCCGTTTAGCATATACAACGGTGACTTCAAGAGGTTTGCTGGCGGTGGAAACACTTGAAAGTCACCGTTGTAAGCTAAAACGAGTCCGTACGGAGAACGCTCCGCTCGCAGTCGAAGGCGGGCATAAATGGCCTCAGAGGGATCTACCTATTCTCAAGTTATAAAATATAAAGGTTTTCGTAATTATACTGATTGCAATAAAGTAATTAAAATGGATTAAACTTTCCGATACTTATTTCGAACTTTTTTCATCACCGACCGCCAAGAACAGTTGGAAAATTTGAGGTTTTATCATTGAGTACCGCACAAAAATGTTGTTATTTAAACTGTCCCAAATGACATTGACAACTGTACTTCGATGCAATGTTAATTTTTACCTTAAACATTCATGCAAAAAAGAACTCAATATACTAGCCGTCTAGTGTCAATTTTTCAAGCAAACGTTTCGAAATATTAAATTCCGGGCCCTAGTTATTAGGCTAGTCCAACTAACTAAACCTTTTTTAATGCCAACGACGAATATATTCGCACCACTGGTTCAACGCCAACGACAGATATTTCCCTCGTGGTTGCCAGCGTAAAATAACGTCTATCTCACTAGTCCCATTTTTTTCTCCCAAAGTCCCAGGTAGATTATGTTAGTTTTGCAGCAGACCCGAGGGGCAAAAATACCCAGAAAAAGGAGTTCCGCTAGCGGAGCTCCGTTGAAACTATCAAATTGATTTCTGAAATAAGGATAAATGCGAAAAGAGGCACAGCACGGCTAAAGAATAATCTGCTTATAGTGATGACGGTAATGGGACTATTGGGACAAAAATAAAAAATAACAATTAGTGTCACTTGTTTTTGTCCTGTGGGACTACTGGCACAGAATATATATAAAAAGCAGTAAAGAACCTATGAACAAACGTTCGACACGACGCACTTACACAGACGCACGCCTCTACGAGACCGCTAAGCGGACATGGCAGTGAGAGTGTCGCGTCGTCGAGACAAACGGTTTCCTTTGCATTTTATATTTCTTCTTTCTTTAGTTATTAGACTGATTGTTTCCAAAATCGATATCTGGGGATCGGTGTGGTCTCCGACAGGGAATCCGTTGACAGATTGAGAAAAAGTAGCCGCCATCTTGAATTTTTTAGATATTTCACTGATTGCTTTCAAAATTGATATCTGGGGATCTGTGTGGTCTCCTACAATAAATCCTTTGGCAGATTGAGAAAAAGTAGCCGTCATCTTAAACTTTCCAGTTTTGGGGCCGAATTCTTTCAAAGTCGATATTTGGGGATCTGTGTGGTCTCCTATAACTCACGAAATTGACTCACCTGTCATAGGATTTGCTGGCGGAGACCAAACAAATCCCGAGATATCGATTTTGAAAGCAATCAGTCGAATAACCAAAAAGTTCAAGATGGCGACTACTTTTTCTCATTCTGTCCACGGATTTATTGTCGGAGACCACCAAGTTCCCCAGATATCGATTTTGGAAGCGACGAATAACTAAAAAGCCCACTGTAGGCGGTAACTTTTTTATTTTGCCAACGGATTCGGTGTCGGACACCACATAGATCCCCAGATATCGATTTTGGAAGCAATCAGTCGAATAACTAAAAAGTTTAAGATGGCTGCTATTTTTTCACTTTCTGTCAACGGTTTCCTTGTCGGAGACTACACAGATCCCCAGATATAAATTTTTGAAGCAATCAGTCGAATGACTGAAAAGTTCAAGATGGCGGTGACTTTTTCTCCATCTGTTAACGGATTCGTTTTCGGAGACCACACAGATCCCCGGATATCGATTTTGGAAGCGATTGATTTAAAAAAAAACGTAGAAACGTTTCTTAGCATAATTTTTCTTGGCAAGGGCGTCAGATATCGATTTTCCTATAACTAGCTGAGATAATTACATTAAACAAAAACTTTTTTCAGTTTTACAAAAATTTAAAGTACACAACCCTTACGCTCATTTGGAGTGTAGGTATTTAACTCGAAAAGTAGGCCTAGCTATAGCTTTATAGACGGTACGAAATCGTCTCTAGTGGAATGGACGGGTAAAATAGACCGGAGCGTCTACGAGGCAAGGTTGAAATTCGCTCTTTTGTGTTTGACATAGGTAGTGTTGAAATGGTAGCCCTTTTGCACTGTAACGCTTACCAGGCCAGCGAGCGACAAGGATTCGCCTCAGCTCATGGGTTACTGCAGACGTTGGTGGCGGAGGTTGCCGCAAGCCGATTTCACCATCACCGTTCTCCACTTTAATGAGCGACTGACTATCGCCCACGGGTTTGTAAGGGGGCTCCATCCTAGATTTGCTGAAATTACCAATAAATGTGTAGTAGGTAGTCAAATAGTCTTTAAAGCTAATCACTCGCAATGCCTCAGCCAATGCCAGCCAATGACAGAGCGAATATCAAGGCATTAAGTCCGCCATTTGTACTTACTTTGTGTATTGCGTAATAAAGTTTAAATAAATAAATAAATAATGCCTAAAAACCAAAATTTTTGACCAATGTGTCCTTCCCGTCCTCACGTATGGATCGGAAACATGGACGCTCAAAAAGGCAAGTTACGTATGCACCAAATTAAAGTTGCACAAAGACCTATGGAGCAGTCCATGTTGGGAATTTCACTTCTGGATCACGTCCCGATTGTTGAGATTAGGCGCAGGACTAAAGTTGCGGATGTCAGCAAAAGAGTAACGCAACTGAAATAGAGATGGGCGGGACACTTGGCTAGGCGAAACTATGGGAGGTGGTCGAGGGCACTAACAAAGTGGTGGCCGAGATTAGGTCACAGATCAGTGGGCAGACCGGTATCCTGACTTTTTTCCAAATCATCATTTGACAAAATTATATCATTTTCCAAACTTTAATTTCGCAAAAATGTTATCGTGCTTAAACGATTACATATTACATAGGTTACATGGGCTTATTAAATAAGTTAGGATAGGTTAGATTAATGACAACAAAAAATAAAAATAAATGTGGCGGGAAGTACGTCTTTGCGAGCTGAAAGTTTATAAATGATATAAGTATTTTGTCAAATCATGATTTGGTAAAAGACCGGGCAAAGAGGCGTGAAAATGAAGAGGCCTTTACCCTGCAGCGGGTAGATGTGGTCTGAAATGATGATTTATTAGGTATCCTGATATGTTTTACGTATATAATATAAACTACCCGCTTAGTTGCAAACGCACTATACTCGTAAACCTATTTTAGTTCAAGGTCTGTTCATTCTTACTTGTCTTATATAGTAAACAACTGCCTAACCTCAAAATGAACCTTTTTTGGCTAAAACAGCTCTTTTATCGTAAATAAAGTAAACTAAGTAAGCATTTTGGACGTCACTTGGCCAATGTATTGTCTGCGATTGCTTTATTTTGTTTAATTTGCTGTTTTAGCCAAAAAAAGGTTTATTTTGAGGTTAGAACGTTGTTTCCTATTTAAGACAAGTAAGAATGAACAGGCCTTAAGTTTGCTTTCTCAATTTCTGTCAGATGAAAATGTCACATAAGGATAAAACATATTCTAAGCATACTAATTTTAGCTCTACCGTGATAGAGCTTTTGAACTATTCAGAATTGTTAAAAAACAAACCTAACCTGACCTATTTGGGTATATCATGGCATGTAATATTTACCTGAAAGGTTTACTGTTTTAGAAACAATGCCTTTATGGCAAATGAATATTATGGGAAGTGATACAATTACGGCAATTGAAATTCGAGCAAACGAAGTGATCCGGGTAATCTTTGTACCTACATACCATAGACACCTGCAGCTATATTCCTAGCTTGAAGCAATGTTCCAAGATTCTTCATAAATTATCAATAATAGGGCAGTAAGTTATCATAGTTTTCAAAATAATGTAGGTATATGGAAAATTCGGGTGCGTAACGGTCGGTATAACAACTTTTGATATATTTTACCTAGATATAACGATTAAGGCATATAATGCACTTTTGGTATAACAATATTTGTCATATTTTGATGTAATCTATCATCAGGTACAATGAACTTTTAATATAATAACTATTAATCCAACAGTAATATGGTATAACGTTTATGTGATATAACTGTGTTTGATATAACGCTCAGTGGGTATAATGTAGAACTGGTATAATCTGGAATACATACTACTATTATAATAACCTACCTATTCAGCGTTAAGGCAGGACTCCGTTAGGTACGACGACGAGCGAAGCGAGGAGGAGTGTTAGAAAGAACTGCGACCCTACAGCACCAGAACCGAGTTTTTTTTAATAATACTATACTACTACTATTCTATGATCCCTTGCAGATGTATACGTAGACGTTTTTATATCTTATAACACATTATATCACTAATACCTATATCATACGTTCATTATATTAGGTAAACATTATTATGCTTATTGAACAGTATTCACCATGAAAATATCTACTTTGTTGTTATATTAAATGTTTATTATGCCCCTTGAGTGATTATATACTATGAAATTATATCAAATGTTGTTGTTCTAGTGAACATTTGTTATTCCGATCATTAAACACCCGGAAAATTTGACTATTATTGCTAACTTTACGGCCATTCATTTTTCGATGCGACCTACCCCTGCGCCGTCTCCATGGGTACTGAAGCTAATTGAGAAAGCAAGATGAATCTGAACTAATCCGACAAATTACGATGTCGTATGCTTTTTCACTGTATCTGTAGTAACAGCTTGTAAATCTTTTTTTGTAATGAAATTTATTTTTTGTGGTAAAGGAAATCAAAGTACCTATCTACCTACTTAATACACCTAAATACTTAATTCAATAAATAAAGTAATGTTTGTAATAAAATAATACATACCTAAGTATATTAGTAAACGCAATTACATAACTTTTTCACAAGATAATATATAGGTACAACTAATTGGACAAAAAATATAATTACAAAAATAAAATAAATAAATAGTTAATTACACTCACCGCGTTCATTAGGTATTTATAATAACTTTATTTTTTCGTAGAATTATTTTACCGAGATACTATTGAAACATGGCGCTATGTCAAAGCAATGTCAGCCCAATTATTCGAACCTTGTTCTTATTTCAAAAGATGACAGCTGTTTATTTATTTTTTAAACATTTCCTTGTTAACCAAGTTTCTAAACATACCTTTTATTTAGTACATAAAGTCTTAGAGCATTTAAGGAAAGAGTCGCATTTGCCACATTTGTCCAAACAACGGTCACTGTTGTTTTATGTATGCCTAAGTTTATAATGTAATTAAAAGTAGGTGTACGTCTCTACCTTAAATTTGAACCTGACTATAACTCCGTGTAACGAGTTTTCGCAAATGTGTGCACATTTTAATACCTATAGCATTTTAATTTTATTTATTTATTTACAATCTTTAAGGCTAGGGGCTTTGATCAATCTTGATCACGGCAGCCCCGTTGGACAAGCTCTACAAAAATAAAATGCAAATAAATATCATTCAGAAAAAAAGGGAAGGACGAGGGGGAAGGACTACTTGTTCAAAAATCTATAAACTAATTTTGCAGCATCCGTCGCTGGCCCCGCCAAAATGGACTGAAACAGTCCGATGTTCAATATGTTCAAATTGAGCTGAACAAGTAATCCTTCCCTCATGGTTTGGGTCCGAACATATACCACTTGAAATGATATACATCTTCAGGCGATCCACATACCTCGCAATTAGGTGAATTTACTTTCTTCATCAGATGAAAAAACTTGTTTAGTGGATGGATGTCCGGACCGAAGTCTGTGCGCACACACAACCTGCGCCCTACTTAACCTAACATTATCGAACCATGGTACTCGAGGAGGCTCGCATTGAATGATTTTGTACCATATTGTTACATCCCGAGAGCGCTCGTTAAAATATTCTTTCCAGTGAAGTCGAGACAAGTTATAAAACTTCGGCACTACCTCAGAATAATCAGGATCAATAACCACATTAGCCCCTTCTGAAGCAGCCAAACCAGCCAGGCGGTCGGCCTCCTCGTTACCACTGAGACCAATATGCGAAGGACACATTGCACGCTCAGACATTTACCAGACGTAGTAAATTTATTAATCTGCTCGAGGATAGTAGGTATATGCAAGCGAGACACACTGCTGACCCCAGGCCTTCGATCAACAATGTTGGTAATTGTTGATCGAAGCCCGAGGCACACCGGTTGATATGTTGGATAGCACTTTTGCTATCTGTCAAAATCACACACTTTTGATCTTCCAACGTTTCGGCGTAAGATAGTGCTTCGGAGATAGCATAGAGTTCCGCTGACATAACTGAAACCTTGGACGTAATTTTGAACCCTACCCTTTCGCCATTGAGTGAGTCATAAAATGCTGCTCCTATTTTGTAGTTAGACTTGGAACCATTGCATCGGTAAAGAGTCTTAACCATCCAGAATACTTTTCCTGTAACTCCATAATTACACTAATACGCAAAGCAGAATTATTATAGCATCTTGATTTATTTATTATTTATTTATTTAGGTACATAAATAACATCTGCAAAAAGTTGCAACCGAAAACATGCTCGAGTTTTCTTTTTTAAATACTTTTTTAACGTGTTAGAAAGCGATGCACTTATAGCAATGACTTACTAAACAATGTCATTGGCTAATAAAGTCATAATTTTTGTACACAGAATTTAAACAAGTTACTTACCACATTTATGTGGCGGCCGCAGACCGGAAAGCGAAATGTTGGCAGGCCTTCCACAAGGTGGACCGACGATCTGGTGAAGATCGCGGGAAGCCCATGGATGCGAGTAGCACAAAACCGGCCGTCGTCAGCATCCTCGGGGAACGCCTATGTCCAGCAGTGGACGTCTTTCGGCTGATATCAGGACCTACCACATAAGTTGTAGGTACAAAAGCTGTACCAAATAAAAAAGTACCACGTAAAATATTATTCCATCTTTCTGCGAATTTCGGGTATGTCCCATTTGTTCCATGGAACTGCGAATTTTGTATTAAACATTACGTCATAGCTTATACAAAATGTAAAGTTCCACAAGACAAATGGGACGTATCCCGAATTTCTTGTGTTTGTTTTTTGACGTGAAGGCGTGAAACGTCATTAAAATCACTTCCATCACTTTCTGCCACATAAGTACGAGAGTGACGGATGCTTTATCCATATTTTATCACGCGATAAACGCAGCCATACCTACTAGGCCCGCAGGTGAGAATAGTGGACGGTAACGAAACGGTCTATATCTTCTTATCTTAATAATGACAAAACTATTAACCTTAGATATACATATAAATCTAGTGTCATTATTTAGCTTAAATATTATATACTTACTTAGTTAGCTTACTGTTATGATAAACTTGAGTTTGCGTCGGAGCCGAGCGGGTTTGCGGAGGCACTGCGCAGAATCGGTACTCTCGCCCATTTCGTTTAGTGTAACTCATAATTCAAACGTGAAACCGCGGTGATTCTTTCGTATTTTTTAAATCTTTATTTAGAAAGACGAATAAATACAACCGGCGAAGTGCGTGATGGACTTCGCACATTTAGGGTTCCGTACCAAATGCCCGCATTCCGTTGCTTTTGAAAAAAAATGATTTACTTATCAATAGCATACATTGGTATTAAATAATAAAATATACGTAATTATAAACATTATCACCAAATTTCAAGTTCATAGGTCAATGGGAAGTTAAAAAAATCTTCGGTTTTTTTTTTGTAAAAAATAGCTGACGTTGGTGGTTATCGAAACAAATAAGATATAAATAAAAAAAAATACAGTATTTATCTACTCAACGAGCGCTAAACAACGATACCCTACTCGATTGAAATGGTCAAAATGTTTTTTGCGCCCCCATTTATCTGTACCTATGGGAGGGAGGGATGATGTTAAAAACATTAAAATTATTTTTTAACAATTTGTATGGCTTTGGGTCAACAAGACGCTTAGTTATACTGTGAAAATTTGAAGACTAGCTCCAACCGTTTGGCTGTAAAACCTGTGTGACAGACGACGGACGGACAGACGGACACGTGAGTGATAATAGGATTCCGCTAGGATCCTTCGGTTACGGAATCCTTGAAAATGAAATTTGGACAATATTCACAGAAAAAAAAAATAGGAAGTGTACAAACATATAAAATTCAATTTATCAGATTCAGAGCCAGCCGAAAATATAAATTACGGCAATCGTCGGAAAAAGGCGGTTATGTGCCATGCAAAGGTACCTTAATGTCTGGCGCCGAGCGAGCCAGACAATTTCGGGAGCGTCTCAAAGCTAGTAAAATATGCTGTCGAGTATGAATCGAATTAAGTTGTATGGACTACCTATTAGGTGTCACTACTGAAATAAACTCGCTGGCATAGACGTTGCACGTTAGATCAACGGCCATGTGCCCCGACATAGCCCCACCCTTGCTTAAGGCATGCATGCATGCAAGGCTAACTATATAGGCACACCATGACATTGAGTTAGATATGAGACAATGACGCCAACTTAACTCGTTATTTCCTAATTCTCTATACTCTCGGTAGTCTCGGTAGAAGCGCTTTGAACCGGAATATTTTCGAGATCTGTGGTGTTGAAGTCACTAACGTTAGATTATGGACTATCCCCCTTACTTGTAAACGTGGAATAACCTTGGATTAGCTAAAACATGTTTTGCCCTTATCTGTCAAATTTAAATGTCACAATGACAGATAAGGACAAAACATCAGCTACTCCATGGTTATTCCACGTTTATAAGTAAAAACCCATCCTCAGCCTGGAATATATTTTTGACCCTTTCAGCGTTAAGACCCATTGGTCCGTGGGGTCCTAGCGCCCTAAGGGCTTGTTTACGGAGGCGTGCGGCTTGGCGTTGCGCGGCGCGTCGGGCGTTTTTTCCGTTTACAGAGAGGCGGCGCGTGCAGCGGACCGCGTCATCACACGCGCAAACACAAACATATGGCAATGTACGGTGTTGTTTATAAAGATGCGGGGCGTGATGCGGCGCGTGGTGATGGGCGTAGAGAGTAGCGATGTCCGCTACATCCGCGGCTGACTCTCGAGCGTGTAGCGGAGCGCGCGGCGGAGCAAAAGACTGTCAGAAGGTTCCGCCGCGGGCCCCGCTGCGGGCGTAGTGGCGGGAACCACCGTTATTGACGCGTACGAAACACCATGGAAGATCAAAGAGCAGCAAAAAAAAATACATACATGAAAAAAACAGGCTTAATCTACTTTTGTTAAAAAAAATGTATTAGTTAGGGCCGTAATAAATAATAAACTGATTGACTAACTCGCATAGCCACTCGTCTCAACACATATGAGGTCGAAAGAAGAAAGGGTAAGTAGGTTGATGATAAAAAAAAAACTGGATTCTGAGCTTCTTCCGGCGTTTCTTCTTAGCAGTAGTCTCCTCCTGAGAAGCGCTGGTAGATTTTGACGTGTAATAGTGCCCGTGCCGCCTCACAAAATTGACATCTTTATCTTTTTCTTTATGGTTGAATAAAAAGTATATTATAAGCTGTATTGTATAATTACTATACCGAGACCTTGAAATTATTGATTTGCTCGCGACACTCCGCTTTCGCGAACGGTTTAAGCATAGAATGAGTAATTTATGACAAATCAACGCGTAGTAGTAACGTCTCGTATCCCAAAGTTATATTTTACAAGATAAGATAAATTATTGTACTAGGTACTAAGCAATTTTCGACCGGAATATATGGTTACAAAAGAGTGAACGAATCAATGGTTTGAACCCTTCTAAGCCAGCGCTAACTCAGCGTGTTTTAGATCGAATGACATTGTTTTCAAGATTCACCGACCACCTTGACACAACTTTCATGCTTACTCAGTAATACCAAATAATGAACGTAGTGCGTCAGTACGTGAGGCGAATGCATTGTTGAATAAACATAAAGTTATCGCAGAAATTAAAACGTGCTAAGTTCAGTAAATTGTGTTACTCCGTGCATACTCACTCATATGTTGTCTTTCATGGTTTTTACGTGATCTGGTTCAGTGGAACAAGTGATGACAAGTGAACGGTTGGTTTCGCAGTGACATCTTTGTTTGGAGAAGATCGATATACAAAGGTAAACATACTTTTAGCACTTTAGTGATATACATAATTGCAAATTTATTTAAGTCACCTTTTTATAACCATATTAAACATGTTCGCGTTTACAAACATTTTTTTAATTAAAATAACAGCTTGATATTTACATTCTGTTTCCGATTAATTAACTTTAGAAGTAGAGAGACAGATAATTTAATTAAAATTAGGTCCTTTACCTTGCAACTCCTGTGAAAAGGTCCTGCGGATGAACGATGAATACACCGGCTGGGTGTTGTTAAAACTTACGTTCTCTTTCTTTCAAAGATATTTTTTGAATTGTAGGTGAGAGTAACCGTTGGCTGCGTACGGACTCAATAATTCTAAACAACAGAAAAACCCGAAATAACATTTAAGGAAGCCTCTAAATAAACTTTCTTGTTCCTGTCCTTACTTACCCCTTTACTGAATAAACATTGAGTAACGGTGGTATATAGCTTTACAATGTTTTGTCCTTATCTGTCAAATTCAAATGTCACAATGACAGATAAGGACAAAACATTGTATAGCTATACCACCGTTACTCAACGTTTATTAGTAAGGGGGTTGAACTTTTAAGTGTTCCGTACCCAAAGGGTGACAATGGGACCATAGGGTCCAATGTGGAGGCTTACTAATAGTAGTAAGCATTCACATTCCGTCTGTCTGTTCGTCTGTCTGTCATCAGGCTGTCTTATGAACCGTAATAGCTACACACTTTTAAATATCATACTGTGGATAGCCGTAAATAATATAATAATAAAAAACAATAAAAATTAAATAAATTTCAAAATAGGAGAGCGTCCCCAACCCAAAAACGTGTTTTTTTGGCTTTTTTTTTGCTTACAATGCGCAACAATCACTTAATAGTTGAACCGTACTTAACAGGACACATGAAATATTAAACAAATAACAAGAAAAAAAAAAGTATTAATTGTAAATAAAAGGGTACAAGAATAGTACGAAACCCTTTGTGTGCGAGTCCAACTCGCACTTGGCTGCTTTTTTACCATACCTCCTCTTACTAGCCGCTGAAACTTGGTTTAAGGGCCAGATACTTGTAGCAAAAATAAAAATCTACATTTAGTCTTGTGAACAGTTTATGTTAAAATCTATCTGTAAGTGTTTTTAATCTTGATTAATCGTTTTTAAATTAAGTTTCCTTCCTCCTTCTGAAGTACTTATTCTAAATAAACGAACGAGAAAAAATTTCGTATGATATACGAGGGGTGATCCAAAAGTTTTGAGAATCAGTAAGAACCATCTACATAATGATATTCTTTTAATGTGGACTATACCATGGCACTAATGAAACTTAAATTAGAGAAAAAAAATGTAAACATTATTCATTTGTTTCCCTGTGATAGCTAAACAAAAAACATCTGTATTAACAATTTTACAAGACGGCAAAAATAAGAGTTAGTTTTGTAATAATTTGGAGTTGTGTGGAAAAAGTTTTGGAACACTAATAAATAATATTGTTATTGAAAATGAAACCTTGATTTATCATTATAATTTAAAGGATAAATAAGTTATCATTGCAGTGGATTTTTCTATCTCCAGCTCTGTCACCAAAATTTAGGGTGGTTTTTTCGGCCTTTTCCAGGATTATTGAGGCCTACAAATAAATACTGCGACATTCTTTTTTAGCAATTGAGTTCAAATAATCTAGGAGAGTTATATGACATTATTGTATCCTAATTATGGCAAAATAATAAAAATAAGCTAAAGAAAAAAAATTACAAGTTTTCGGCAGGAATTGTGCTTCAGAGCCTTCTAATTGATAAGGGTGCTGCTCGTCGACCAAAGATCAGAACTGATAACCGCTCTCCCCGTTATTTAGCCCTAACTTTCGACTACTATTTCTCATTCACTAATGTTCAAAAACAACTACATAAAAATCACGAGCTGGTGATGACATAGTGAAGGTACAAAATTTGGCCTCCAAAAGTAAAATTATTTTTATAGTGGTAAAATAAAAAAATTGAATGACGTTAATAAGTGTTCGGAAATATAGAAAGTGTGCTCATTCCAATTTAAAAAAAAACGATTTACATATCTCCCATTTTTTATACCGATTATCGAAACTTTTGGATCACCCCTCGTATTACCTACCTAAAAATAATACCTTATCAATATTTATCAGCATGACATTGATGAGAACTTAGTATGTTCATGTTTTTGTGACGGGTTTCCGCTGTTTTCTGTTTCTGCCTGGCGCGAGCCAAGCGCTGGCTAGCCAGTTACTCATACTTCTTACTTTTAGATTTACATAGCTATTTTTTGCGATGTTATAATTGTTTTATAATTATATTAAAGTTATTTATATGCGATGTGCGTGTCCGTGAGCGGTTTCAAAAGCTTTGCTACTGCTAGTTAATTGAAGCTTCAAGAAAATAAATAAGTATGATATTTCTGATCGAAATATGCAGTTACTGATTTTCTATAATAAACACTTATCAAGAAAAGATGAGAACTAATATAATAAATTCTGTGTGTAATCTTATTAAATCTTGGAGTTTCATCTCTTTTCAGGTACTTATCATGGTCAAAACGGTAAGATGGATTTCCGTTCAAATATATTTTACCCCCTTACTAAAAAACGTTGATTAACGGTGGTATAACTATACAATTTTTGTCCTTAACTGCCAAATTCTAATGTCACAATGACAGATAAGGACAAAACATTGTATAGCTATACCACCGTTAGGGCCAGCGCAAACCGGCGGACGGCAGAGGATTTTCCCCTATAAATTTCGTCCGCCGCAATCCGCTGCGATGCTCCGAGGTCGGTTTCAAAGCATTGAAACTTATACCTTATTTCAATTGAAATAGCATTAAATATACATTGACAAATTTAATATCCTCTGCCGTCCCGTCCGCCGGTTTGCGCAGGCCATTACTCAACGTTTATTAGTACCTAAGGGGGTAGATGTTTAGACCTTGTGCAGTGTTGGTTCATATCAGTAACACCATAGCTGCTAACCTGCTGCTAAGCAGTAGTATTTGCGCTGTTGTGTTACATTCAGTGGTGAAATTTCCGGTGCAACTAGAAAAGAGGCATCCTATATTAGTTCTTAAGCTGAAATAATAGGCCTCCGAGCCCACTAAGAGTAGGGTGCCTTGTGTATTCATTGCCTTCTCCAAGCCATAATGGATTGTAAACACTATAAATAATTTTGAATTTCTCTTTGGTTTCAAAACTTTCCTAATTTTCCCAATTTACTAACTGCTTTTAATCACGCGCGAAACTGATATTAAATCTTTTTGGTCACAAATGACAACTAAATTTTTGTGACATTACCGATCAGCAAACTAACGACGTTTCAAATATTACATTTCGTTTGCAATTTCAAATATTTAAACTACGTTTAATAGATATTCGTGATAAGTTCAATTTATTATTGTTGGAGGTAAAGTTACCAATTTACGTTCTATTTTTATTATGATGGTAATTTTTTAAGCATTCGCTGTTCGTTTACTTAAAAAAAACTCTCTCTAACAAGATTGTGAATGTTGCGCTTTAAAAGGCACTAGCGACCCGCCCTCGCTTCGCTTCGGTTTATGTGAGTTTTCTGTAAAACTCGTTCATTTTCCAGAATTTATTATACATAGAAACCTTCCTCTTGAATCACTATCTATTGCTGAAAACTTCATTAAAATCCGTTAAGTAGTTTATAAGATCTAAGCGAACAGACAGCGGAAGCGACTTCATTTTATACTACGTAAAGGTAAAGATAAAGAAGATAAGCTTTATAAGTGAAAAATTGTATTATTTTTGTTTTTGGATTGGCTTTTTTGATTGTTTAAACATAAGTTAAATTAAAAAAATATAGGGAAATATCTCTGCCTTATAAAGGACGTCTTGATTCCATACGAGCCTTTAGATACACACAAGACATTAGATATAAACTAATATGTTAGTTGAATGACTAAAGAACTTGCTGTTGTTACTATCAGCCTTAGCTGATATAACTAATACAATACTATTGTACAAATTTTTTGTTAAGTAAGACAAAACCTCTTATCGTTGGCCCTATTTTTTTTGAATATTGAAACTTTGTTGGTAAACCTACCTAGATATTAAGGATTAAACTGCAACTACTTTGTTTGCATTATTTATTTCATTCACATGCCTTTTGGGTAGGTATTTAAAGTTAATCTTTTGTCCTTAGCAATGTTACTCAAAAGCCTTAACCCTTTGTCTCATAAAAAATCATGAAACCCATACACATTTTATTTATTGCTAATTATGACACAAGTTCTCTTGTGGCATTTCTCTTCTCTTTTCCGCTTCTCTTTCTATAACTTATGAAAAGTCTAATCTTACCAACAATGAGTAAACACACTTACTCAGTGACACTCGCAACGCTACTTAAGACGAATGTAACGAGACATCGTTTGTCAAGTTCACGTTCAATTATTTGATACATGGCTACTGTCCAGTGGGACAATTGCCAGTGTCAAGGTTGGAAGTAACAAGTGATCTGTGAAAATCTGTTTCCAAAAGCAGATGCTGATTCATCAGTTGGGGGATAATTGTATAATGTCATAAGCAATATTTAAAAAACGACTGACTGTTGTGTTTCTTGCGGCGTTTCTTCTCAGCAGTGGTCTCTTGCGAAGTGCTGGTAGATTTTTGACGTGTAAAAGTGCCCGTGCACTTACTGAATAAACATCAATTATCTTTTTTTTTAAATTAATAGATTATCTAAAATAACGAAAAATACTAAAAATAAAATAGCAATATACAACTTCATATTAAAGTACCTAATTAATATACTTAGCTAAAATAATATACTTACAAAGAAAGTATTTACAAACCTCATTTGTCGACATCGGGTGTCCGTTCAACTTCTACGAGAAACAAAGAACCATACAAACATACGAGCAGGTCAAAAACATTACCTATTCTCTTTCTTCGGCAGTAAGGTAAAAGTCAGCGCGGTTTTCACGAAGTAACAAGAGAACTTGGTCAGGCGCTTGTAAGGAACTTCTCCCTTTAAAACTACTATAACGCTCAATTAATAAAAATACTAACGTCTATGTACAACCATGGAGAACTAATAACGTCTGTGTAGAACTCGTTTAACGTTTGTCCCTCCAGAACTTATCAATTAATTTCCCGGAGTCAATTTTCTTTCCATGGGGCCAGGGTTCAATTTATACAGGGTGAAATCTAAATCGTGATCACAATGATCAACTCTGTGTTCTACCCGGGGATATGAACAAGTTTCACTATGGGACCAACTCTGAAATCAAGAAAAAAAAAACAGCTGCTTCATACATTTTGGTCGAGTAAGTATTGAACTTTTCTATGAAACAGCTGATTATTTTTTCGGGATTTCAGAGTTGGTCCCATAGTGAAAGTTGTTCATATTCGTGGGTAGACCACAGAGGTGATCATTGTGATCACGACTTAGATTTCACCCTGTATATCAAGTATTATCGAAATTTAGTGGTCTGGTTAGCTCTGAATGGGTAAGAAACTGTTGTTATCTATTTGGAATTTTTAATAGAGGGAGAGACGACGGCAGGAAGCGAATTTGTTTTATACTATAGGTATTAAGATTATCCAAAATTATGTTTAAAAATACACTGTATAATGTGACACTACGTCTCTATTACTGCTCTATTAGGCATTGGACGTGTCAGATATCCTTCAACGCAATGTACTATGCTGTAGTTTCCAACTTGTTTTTGTAACTGTGTATCTGTATATTTGTGTATCTGTGTATCTGTGTATCTACCTGTGGCATCGTAGCTCCCAAATGGATAGGCCGATTTGGATGAGATTTTTGTTAATAGAAAGCTAGATTAATCGGGGTGGTCTTAGTTACGTTTCACGAAAATTCTGGGGTCCTTGTGAAAAAGGGTACAAGTCGACTTAACTCGTAATAAAAAAGGGTATATACATGAACGGAGTATACTTGACCTAAACCCTTTTTCACTTGATCTTCAGAAGACTTGTACCCTTTTTAATTAGGACCCCAGAATTGGTTGGGCCATTTAAAAGTTATCACCTCTGAAAACAAGGGTAACTATTATATCGAGGTTTTTTAGGGTACCGAAGTCAAACTATAATTCTTGTCGCGATGACCGTCTGTCCGTCTGTCCGTCTGTCCGTCTGTCAGTTCAGAGACTCTGGTACCACAAAGCTGTAATTTTGCATAGTTACACATTTTAATTACGCTATAAAATAAAAACTTGAAAAACAATAGAAATCTGAAAAATATCTTAAATGAAAGCAGATATAATGAGATTAAAAGGAAAACCTATCACGACTAAGTAGACTCGATTGTTTCCTGCACGGGTAGCAAAAGTTTTTTTTTCTCGCTTGTCGCTCAGTGCGTCTCTATCGTTACTGACTAGATAAAAAGGGAGATCCGAGCGACAAACAAGTCTCGGGCAACCTGTGCTAGCCGTGCTGAGATACAGACGGCTAAAGTGTTTATATCGACTAAAAATCATCTCTAATGGCCTGTTGTTTGATCGGTAGTTAAATTGACATATGGTCAAAAAACGTTACTAATGGCCTGTTGTTTGATCGGTAGTTAAACTAACTAATTGTTAAAATTCGAAAATACACAATTCCTTGATATTTTAACCATTAGTAACGTTGTTTGACCACTAGTTAGTTTAACTACTGATCAATCAACACACCACCAAATAACTTTGAATATAAAATTAGTTCATACCTACGTGTTTTGAGATAGTTTTTAGCGTTTGTAGTAACCGATTGTGACACCTAGCATGGTCCGACATGCGTTTGCCCGGGTTTTTATTAATTAAATAGTATTTTACTTGAAACAGAGACACCAATGGCAAGTGATGAGTGAGTCGACCAGAGAGAACCGCCCGCTCCTGTGTGACGACGTCTCGGATGAGGAAGTGCACAGCTTCAGCCCGCACCAGCGCCGGCACGTCGGGTACAAGGGTAGAGCCAAGAGCAACATCAAAGGAGCTGCAGCTATTATAAAAAATTGGCCAGGTGAGATCCTTAACAGCTGAAATATGACTTAAAGAGGATTGTGAACCAACGCTTAAAATGCGTAGCTCTCAATTATTTTCCATGCAATCTTTTCTCCGGGCGATAAAGTTTCTCACCCCCTAAATCACGTCCGATTTCCACGATTATTTAATAATAATGTTGCAGTTATTGTGAAATTTTAGGTCTATACGTTTGTTTTTTAAATTTGTTTCAACCTAAGAAATATTTTCATGGTAAGGAACACACAACAGACATAATTTTTCACAACATTCCTATTCAAAAATCATAAAAATCGGACGAGGTTTAAGGGGAGACGAAAGCTTTAGCGTTTTGTATGGAAATTATCAGCCTGTTAATCCTGTTAAAATGGCTTTGCAAAAAAAACTGGTACTATTTTCAAATAGGTAATTGTAATTCTTTTTACACTACGTGTAAATAGGTAGGTGTTTGTTTTCTTTGCAAAGGGTGTAAAGTTTGTTTTTAACGCGTTTTTATGTAGGTAATTATCTGTTTAAAATTTATTTCATTTACTGACCAGGGGCTCTATTCTACTCGCTAAAACAATACTGCTTTTGACATTAATAATCAGCATATTGTTTTTCTCGGCATGACACCATTACTGTCGAGTAAGTAAGAGCTCTCGTAACGTTGACAATAAGATTACATGTCAAAAACAATGTGGTTAAACTCGGTAGAAAAGAACCCTAGTTACTGTCATACGCTTGATTTGATTTGGCAAACGAATTTATAGCTTGAGAAGTTACTTAAAAGAACCTCGCCGTGTTTCAGAGTTTTAGTGTTACTAATCTCTCGTTCTGACAACGGTGTATCCGTTTACTGTCACACGTCAAAATCAATCGTATGTCAAGTCAACAAGAGTTAAGAAGGCTGCAGTTTCGGGATTTAATTGGAAATTTAGCCTGATAATTCCAAAAAGAATTTACACCAATAATAAAAGAGTGTATACAGGATGTTTTGGAACTTGGTATAATATTACAGCATAAGAAAGCCCCTTTTATACCAGTCTAAAAAGCATTTTTAACTATTTAATACTTATGTTATTAATTCATGAGTTATTTAGATTTCTTGTTGCTGTTGCTTGTACACCTTTGGCTTTCATGCCATGGATAAACATAAGTATTATTTATTTTTCGTTCGTTCCCTAAATGCCAGAATCGCTAATTACTACATTGTCGATTAACATGATTTCTTAAATACCAAATTCCCAAAATACAAGATTTTCCTTTTATATCGCTTGCCAAAGCAACGTGTTCCCGAATCCCAATACACCATAAAACATTTTCAAAACACTGGGCCTGCAAAACAAAATGTTCTTAAAACACCCAGTTACTTAATTCCCAACACACAAGCTTCTTGCTTTTCAATGCTGATTATAGGTAACTATTTCATTTCCGAATGCCTAAACTCCTAAAACTATAGATTTTTACTTTATCAGATTACATAAGACCAGTTAAACATTAAAACCGGCTGTAAATATCAAAATTTTATTGTAAACTATAACTACTTTACGAGTATCATTCGCAGTTGGTAAATACAAACTATCAAAAAAAATAAGTTAAGAAATGAAAATCAAAATATAAAGTAATAAATGATCACCCGGCGAGATCAAGCTGTTTCAAGAAAATTGTGTTTTGCTAATCTGGTTTGTCAATTATTTCAGTGTTTTGAGATTAATGTGATTTCAAAATTTGATATTTTCGGTATAAGGTTTTATAGGGAAAATGGTGTTTTATAAAACTGATACAAAAAGGAACATAATATAAAGAAAATCTCGTAATCGGTATGTAAGTATCTTACAATAAAGGTATGTAGGCAACTTGGTATTTTGCAATTATGGTTTTAAGGGAACGAGCGTTATTTTTACCAAAACTTGGTATCTAACATTTAATAACCTAGAAATTATTACACCATACCTAATTCCAAAATACCAACACCTCTAAAATGTATACATACTTTCGGAGCATTAATACTTATATATTAAACAATTTTGACGCTTCTTACTAAAAATGATTTCTATAGTTCAAGGTGGCAAGTTTTGTCAAAAGTTAGTGCGTGTTAGGAAATTGTGTAAAAAGTACCACATAATTTGGGTGAAAATGTAGTTAGAGCTGCTTTTCCTGCAAGTGGCCTAGTTATGGGCCCTTAGGAAATAATTAAGTTATTACTTTTTTAATACTTAAGTATACCTATTATGTACGTGTATTGTACTTATAGCTCAGATTAGTAAATTAATATTCTTCTTTCTTTCAGATCATTTAACTTCATCCGTTACGTACTGGTGGGTAGGAATCGGTATGTTTGGCATGATAGTTTTCTTTATCTATAACAGCGTGATATACGCCATGCTTCCTTCGGCATATTCAAAGCCAGTGGAGCGGCAACATACAGTTAGTACAAACAATGTAATACCACAGAAACAGTCCTTACCTGATGTTTTTATTCCCGTTATTATTAACGACGAGAAGGAAGCAGATTTAAATAAATATTTACCCTATATAGAAATCATTTCCAATAAACACTTGCAATATAATTTCAACCTGATTTTGCTATATAATGATACAATTCACGAAAAACCAAATCCTCAAGCGCAGTTAAACAACGAAGAGGCATTGAACTCGCTCTGGACAGTAAACAATATTCATGACCTAGACGTAATTCCAAGTAAAAAAAAAACGAATATTGTTATTCAATATTTGAATCTATCGAGTTATTTGAACGCTTCTCCTTTAAGAAAAATTTGGAAGCATTTGCCATATCAATTGATAGAGTTTATGGTTCGAGCTGCTTCAATATGGGACAAAGGTGGTATAGCTTTTAATCCAGTTATATTAACACCAAGATCTCCACAAGCAATTTATATTGAAAAACTGCAAAATATTTTACAAACTTACCAACAAGTTCAAATAATAAACTCTACAACAGAAAATACAGAACAATATATACAAAAAACTGATCAGAAAAATAATAAGAAGGGTCATAAACATAAAAATAGAAAGAGGGTTAATAACATTCGAGACGTAATAGATGCTCTAGATATGGACGGAGGTTCACAAAGTCAATCTGAAGCCTTAAGTGAAGCTGAAAGTAGACAAGAATGGGCAAAAATTGAAATGAAACCCTTAGTAAACGAATTGATTATCATAGGCAATAGCGGTGAATTAAATTCTACTAATGCCAAAGCTATTCATAATAAGTCCCAAAATGATAAAGGAATGAAATCAATGCTAGAAAATGATGAAAATCATTTTGTACACAAGAACGTTACGGATCAATCATTTTTCTTGCCATTGTTTTTGGATTTTTTATTCCGTGACCCGGAAATTGCAATGCATGAAACAACGACGGAGCATATATCAAAAAGAAATTTAAAAGCCGGGCCCACTGATTCACCATACAAATTAGAAAACAAAGATACTATTATTAATCGTATGATTATTCCAGCGCCAACACTTTTTGATACTTCTGCAAAAATTAAAATGGAAGACAGAATTCAAAAAACGAACGAAGACGAAGATAAGTTAACCATTGATCTTAAGGGTAATTTGATATCTACCAGAACCACTTGCCACGCGTTTCTAGGAGCTGTATTTAGTAATGTGAAACATTGCACGGAAGAAGAATCTGTTAAAGATTTTATTATTTCGGAGCTCTCAAGGTTTTGTAAGGGACTGTTATCCACATGCAAAGGAATAGATGTGGTTTTAGTGTAAAGTTTATTTATTTAATAGTCGTTTATTCCTATTTTATTACTAGTTAGTTATTATTGTTACTTTCTTTTTTTAAATTGATTTGGCTATTTAATAAAATTCATTATTACTTAAAAATTAATATTTATTTCCTTTTAAACAGGTCGTGCTCAAAATATTGTCCTCTTTTGACAATATCTTGACCACAAGTTTACACTTGACTTAAAATTATGGCAGCTAAGTTTTATTGTCATTTTTCAACGTTACGAGACTAGACACACCAAACAAGCTTGCTATAGTGACAAAACATCATTGCTGAGAGATGATCTATTAAGTTTAACTTATTATTTCGATTATAATTACATCAATTTAATAATAATTATGTACAAAAGGTTAATACAATACGAAAAATTTAAAAATAAATTTATAGTTCTTACATTTCTTAAGATGCTTGGGTACATTCTTACAATTTTCGTATTGTATTAAGTTCTTAGTCTAAAAAATATTGCACAAATGCAAATACTTAAAAAGTAGATGATTTTTGAATGTAATGAATATTACGAATAAAAACTGATTATGTTACTGATTATGATTAAATTATATACCTATTTGTCGGGGAACTGTCAGCGGTGATGCTACTTTATTTCAAGCAAAGATTTTTTTTATTGTTAGATCTACACTAGACTAACATTAATTTGCCTGAAAAAATATAATAATTTGTAATAAAAACCAGAAAATAATACTTCCGTCATAAAAGAAAAGCGCGAATACTCGTACAGTACATAACACATGATCACATTAGTCACATGACAGCTGCGCTACATAGGTCTGTAGGCAAGGGTTTAACAATCTTTCTGGGATTTCAGGAGATTATTTGAATAATGAGGTATGTACACACAATTTCTCATCTTCTTAAGTACTGTATATGCTATATCCTATATTATTAAACGAGCAATATTTGTATACGTTATAATTTGTAATCACGTTTTCGAAAACGGCCGTAACGATTTCAATTAAATTTACAATATTATGTAGGGGTTCATGGGGCGAAAAATCGATCTTTGAAGTTGCTATTTTCGGGAAAAATCGTGCTCGGTCTTCCAGGACATTCTTATAATATGCGCAATCTCATTAGTCATTACTGTGAAGTTGATCTACATCGCTTTACATTGACAAGCATTTATTTTTGAAGCACACCTTTTGCTACATTAAAAATGCTAAAAATTTAGTATATACATATATTTAAAAACACTTAGGCCCTGTTGTTTGATCAGTAGTTAATTCAACTACTTGTTGAAATTCGAAAAAAAATAATCGAAAATTTGAAACATTTCCTTGATTTGAACCATTAGTAACGACTAACTTAACTACTGATCAAACAACAGGGCCTTAGTATCAAATTACTTTCATTGCGGAAATTAATATAGGTAGGTACATAAAAAAATAAAAACATACACATACAGTCGAACATAGCACCTCCTTTTTTGAAGTCTTTAAAAAATTACTCCCCATCCACAAATGGGAAGTTTTTATGGAGTACAATATGTCGAAAACGTCTTCGTGTGTAAAAAGAATACGAATATGTAAGTACGATTGAGAAAATATCAACAATTTTACTTTGCAATATTGTTTCTTTCTATTGGAATTTCACTTCGACCACTCCAGTCGTTTGCACTTAACTTACAATCTCTAACATTGGACTTTAATTCACATCTTCTGCTAATAGACCAGTAGACATATCCTTTGGGGCATTGGTGTACGTAGCCTCTTAACTTGCCGGATTTCGTATGGTCACATTTCAGGAAACCCGGAGAACACTCGCTTTTCTCGAAGGGGAAATGACCACTCGTAGAGCAGGCAAGTTTTTCTTTGCTAACAACAATCTGTAACATAATAAAATCGTTAATAGTGGAGTATTCGTATTACGAGTACCTAATTGCAACACTTATTTTAATTCAAAGTACTTACAGGCTCTTTAATATTTGTACCTAAACGTTTAACTCTTCTCCTTTCTGCTATTTCACCATCACATTTTTTGTCAGCCTTATCATTCTCTACGCATTGTGTCTGACTTTCATCATAAATGGTATTGTTAGGACATTTAAATACGGCAATAGCCAAGTCATGGCTATCGCTATCTTCAGTACATTGATAAAACATGTTGCAGTATTTAGGATGACGCCTAAATGAAGTTGGGCACACGTAAACATACTGATCATCTTCAGTTTCTGGGCATTTTTCTGAGGCAGAGGAACTTGATTCGGTCGTTGATTGTTGATCACTCTCAGCTGTAGTGCTGTCAGAACTTTGTTGAGTGGTGGAAGAATCTGTAGTTGAAGATTCTGTCGAATCTGTTGTTTGTTCTGTAGTGCCTGATTCTTGTGTAGTCGTTTCCTCCGTTGATGACTGGTCTGTTGAATTTTCAGTCGTTTGTCCGGATGTTGTTGGCTCTGTCGTTGATTGTTCAGTTGTTGCCTGTTCGCTAGAGGTGGATTGCTCAGTTGTGCTTTGTTCTGTAGTTGTAGTAGTTGATGGCTGTTCCGTAGTAGTTTGCTCAGAAGTAGTAGATTGCTGAGTGGTAGTTTGTTCAGAAGTAGTAGATTGTTGAGTGGTAGTTTGTTCTGAAGTAGTAGATTGTTGAGTGGTTGTTTGCTGTGAAGTAGTAGATTGTTCAGTGGTAGTTTGCTCTGAAGTAGTAGTTTGCTGAGTAGTAGTTTGTTCAGAAGTAGTAGTTTGTTGAGTGGTAGTTTGCTCTGAAGTAGTAGATTGTTGAGTGGTAGTTTTTTCAGACGTAGTAGATTGTTGAGTAGTAGTTTGTTCAGACGTTGCAGGTTGTTGTGTTGTGGTTTGTTCAGTTGTAGTCGAACTCTGTGTTGTACTTGATTCAGTAGTAGTTGCCTGCTGAGTAGTAGCCGGTTCCGTAGTAGTTGAAGATGCTTGAGTGGTCTGTTCAGTAGTTCCCTTTTCAGTCGTTGATTGTTCAGTTGTCGATGATTCTTGCATAGTCGATTCACCGGTAGTAGATTTTTCAGTGGTCGTGGTAGTGGATGTTGTCGATTCGTGTGATGTAGTTTGAGCTTGCGTACCGGAGCAGTCACGAGGTGGATATACAGAATCTTCGTGATTGCAAGTTTCTAGTTCGGGATCCCAAATAGTCCCTTCTCCACAGTCAAAATGATAAACTGAAAATCTTTGACCATTACTATCCCAGTCCACACACCTGTAGAATTTCTTGCAGTCATCAGGGTCAGCGTAAAAGCCAGCTTTAGTACAATTTACCTTTTTATTTTGAGGTTTTTGCGTTGAACTTTGTGAGCAGTTGGATGAATCTTGGCTTTCGGTTGAAGATGATGCTGGTGACTCAGAGCCCGTTGAAGACGCGTTAGTAGTTGTCGTAGATGCACTGCTCGACGATTCAGTAGTTGCCGATGAAGTATTAGCACAAGACGGGTTTTGTACATCGCGCGGATGATTACAGGCTAATATTTCTTGGTCCCAAATTGTGCCTTCTCCGCAAGTATAGTCATACTTTGTTAAACCACCTTTTCCATCATCCACGCATCTATAAAACTTTTGGCAATTACGACTGTCCCCAAAATAGCCTTCTTGTTCACATTTGTCATTACTCATTGGTTGTTTGTTTTCTCCTGATGATTCCGTTGTTGTTTTGGTAGTTCCTGTTGACTCTGTCGTTTGGGAAGGAGTTTCACCAGCGGTCGATGACTCTGACTGAGATTGATTTTGTGATCCTTGACAATTTTTCACTTCACTTATGTGATTACAACCTTGAATATCTGAATCCCATGCTGTGCCATCTCCGCAAGTAAAGTCATACATTGTAAATCCTCCTTTTCCATCATCGACACAGCGATAGAACTTCCTACAGTCTTGTTTATTAGGATAGAATCCTTCAGACTCACAATTATTTGATTCTGTTGCTCCTTCAGAATTCGGCATTTCATCACTTTCCTTTTCGGGATCATTTGATTGAGCAGTACCAGCAGTTGAAGAGGCTGTTGTGGTTGGTTGCTCTTCTTGATTACTTTGCGAAGCTGTGGTGGTTGAAACACTTTGAGCTCTACAATTATGAATATCGTTGTCATGATCACAAGCCTGTATTTCTTGCACCCAGATCGTACCTTCTCCACAAGTAAAATCATATTTGGTATACCCTCCTTTGTCATTGCTGACACACCGATAGAATTTTTTACAATCTTTTGAATTAGCATAAAAGCCATCCGATGTACATTGATCATTACTAGTGGACGTTGTACTAGTAGGAGGTGTTGTTTTGGAAGTGGATTCACTAGAAATTTCACTTTGTGTTGTTGTTTCTGGTTGTGATTGGGGTTTGTCTTGAGAAGTACTTTCAGAAGTTTGTGCACATTTAATTTGACTTGATTCGTGATTGCATGTTTGTGCTTGTTGATCCCAAATTGTTCCTTCTCCACAAGTAAAATCGTATTTAGTATATCCACCCTTGTTATCATTGACACACCGGTAAAAGTTCTTACAGTTTTCTGAATTGGCAAAAAATCCTTCAGACTCACATTTATTATTTGAACCGGTTTCTTGTTGATGTGATTCAGATTCTGCAGTAGTTCCTGATGATGTAGATACCTGAGATGTACTTTCAACGTTTGCGTCATTTTCATGGTTGTTGGCTTGGTTATCGGAAGTTGTTTCCGTACTACCAGTTGGTGCATTGCATTCATTTTTACCAGATTTAGCGTGGTTGCAAGCGTTAATTTCCGAATCCCACATTGTACCTTCCCCGCATGTAAAGTCGTACTTAGTGAATCCCCCTTGTTGGTTGTCAACGCATCTATAAAACTTTTTACAGTCTTTGGTATCTCCAAAGAAACCTTCCATCGAACATCTATCAGTAGTTGATGGTTTGACAGTATTTGTAAACGGCTTATCTGTAGTTACGTTGTTAGAATCCTGATTATTTTCATTTTTATCGACAAGAGTAGTTAATTGTGTAGTAGGGGAAGACTGTGTGGTTGTTTCGCTTAAACTTTGTTGTGTTGCAGTTTCACTTACTTTGCATGCATTCTGAGATGACGGGTGGTTACAAGATTCAATACTTTGATCCCAAATTGTACCCTCACCACACGCGAAGTCATATCGAATGTACCCTCCTTTGCCGTCGTCAACACATCTATGAAACTTTTTACAGTCATTTTTGTCTTCCTTAAATCCACTAGATTGGCAATAATACTCATTCGATGATGCTGGTTCAGATGAAGTATTTGTCACTGAATTGGATATTGTAGTTTGTTCTGGTTTGTCTGTATTATTGTCGCCTTGTGAAGGATATCCGCTGTCTACGTCTTCATCTTGCATTACATTGCTGGTATGCGTTGTTGTCGTTTCTTGATTATATTGGTCTGGAGATTTTCCGCCACATTTTTCTACAGCCCAGACATGGTTGCAAGCTTCCAGTTTGGGATCCCACACTGTCCCATCCCCACATGTGAATTCATATCGAGTATAACCTCCGTTACCATTATCCACACACCTATAAAATTTCTTGCAGTCGTCTTTGTCTCCAATGAATCCACTAGATGTGCAGTCACTTCCTTGTGAAATTGAATTATCTGGTTTTTGAGTTGTCGTGGTAGATGAAGCCGGTTCTGTTGTTGTCTGTGTAGAATTAACAGTAGTCGTTGGAGCTGAATCAGTAGTTGTTGTTTTTTCGGTGCTACCAGCATTCGAAGTACTTCCGCATTTCTTTACAGCCCATGCATGATTACATGCTTCTATCTCAGAATCCCATACCGTACCTTCTCCACATTTGTATTCATATTTTGTAAATCCACCCTTACCGTTATCGACGCATCTGTAAAATTTCTTACAATCTGCTGTATCGCCCACAAACCCGCTATTAGTGCATGTGTGTCCATCTCCGGTATTTGGTGTTTTTTGTGTTGTGCTAGAACTAGTTGTTGTTGTACCAACAGATTGAGTACTTGTTGATGGCTTTTCTTGGTTTGATGTAGAAGTAGATGTTTGTGGTTGATTTTGGTTATTGTACCCAACATCTTCGTCATCAGATGTAGTAGTTTCCATTGTACTAGAATGATGTGTGGGCTTAGTGGTGGTAGTTGTTTTCGTATCTTGAGACGTTTCGGATGGAGATTGATTTGTGCAGTCTTTAACAGCCCATGCATGGTTACAGGCTTCAGCATTCCGGTCCCATACGGTTCCTTCCCCGCAAGAAAATTCGTATTTAATGTAACCACCTCGTCCGTTATCAACGCATCTATAGAATTTTTTGCAATCTTTTGAATCTCCCATAAACCCACTTTCAACACAATCATTACTTCCGTTTCCATTAGCAGGCTTCTCATCATCCGGTTTTGTTTCTTCTTGCTGCGGCATAGCATTTGTATGGTCTGTAGTAGTTATTACTACTTGAGTTTGACTCTGACTGGACTTATTTGTGTGATCTATTTGCAATTGTGTTTGGACTCCATCATTGCCATGGCTGATCTGTGTCTGGGTCTGACTTACCGCTGCGCCATGTGATATTTGAGTTTGATTTTGTTTTAAATTCGAGGGATTGACGCGATCCCCATAATTTATTTGGGTTTGGTTTTGTATTACCGGCCCTGATGCTATTTGAGTTTGTATTTGGTTCACTTTGGAGCCGTAACTTATTTGTAATTGAGACTGAACGGCGGTCTTATTAGAATTTACTTCATTTTCTTCCATTGTATTAGGAGATTTATTCTCATCATCATCAGAGCTACCTCGACCACATCTTCTTTTTTTGACTGCCCAAGGATGATTACAGGCTTGAGTTTCATCATCCCAAATAGTTAACTCACTACATGAAAACTCGTATCTTATGTACCCACCCCGTCCATTGCCAACGCATCTATAAAATTTTCGGCAGTTCTCAGTATCACCCATGAATCCATCTGAAGAACACATATCATCCATTTTCGAACTTGGCTTATGAGTTACAGGAGAATTCTTAGTTTCAGGATGCTGTTTTATAGTAGTCGCCCACGGATAGGCAGTAGATACAATAGATGATTCAGAACTTTTTAGATCGGATGAAGGAGACCAGGGTCTCATCGTTGAAAACGAAAAAGTACCTCTGCTCTTTGTGGTTTGGTCTGTATATACTGGTTGTTTAGTACTGATTGGGGAAGGAACTTCATGACGTGATCCATCAATATCATTTTCAATGACTGGGTTTATTAAAGACGTCGCATAGCCGCCACAATTAACGCGCTTCGTACTTCTCGGATGGTTGCATATTTCATTATCAGGATCATATACTGTGCCAGGTCCACATTGGTACTAAAACCAAATAAATCATTAATGACATTTAAAATGTTTGTATTATCGCCGCTCACACAATACATGGTCGCTTGATTTTGATAGAAACTTACCCGAAAAACTGTATATTTGTTGTTGGATCCTTTCACACATCGATAGAAAACGGCACAATCTACAGGATCTGCCTGAAACCCTTCTTTTGGACACATAATTGGCTCAGGCTTAATCCCTGAATACAGTTTGACTATCCGCCCGCTAACTCTTCCATGACGTTCTCCTGACGATGAAACTGAAACACGGGCATTCAATATCAAATGAAGTTAACACCTAATTAAATACAGACTATTATTCAGTCAATGTAAACAGCTAATAAAGAATACCAACCATTGTTTGCAAGCGTCGTTTCACAGGAGATACATAACAGTAAGAGAGCGAAGAATGTTTTCATTTCGAAGCGTATCTCCATGTCGTTTTATTACAAATTCATCATCTTCGGAAAGGCTGTCAGCTGAAACAATAGAGCCAATTTTAGTTTTGAAATTTCTTGATTATGTATTATGATGATGACATAACATAAAATATAATATAACTGTACCTAGCGAATAAAATGTCGTCTTATGATTTATAGTTTATTACTTTTATATCCCGATATCAGTGAAGCAAATCTACTAAAAACACCAGGGTTGTTACAACGCATAATATATAGAATATGTGCAAACTATCGTTTGTGTACGATCTACAATAATATGTATTACTAGCGACCCGCCCTCGCTTCGCTTCGGTTAATGTGAGTTTCCTGCAACACCCGTACATAATACAGAATTGATTACCTATACATGAAAACCTCCCTCTTGAATCACTATCTATTGATGAAAACCGCATTAAAATGTAATGCGTAGTTTGAAAGACCTAAGCGTCCATGCAGAGGGACAGTAGGCGGAAAGTGAATTTGATTTATACTACGAGTATGTAAAGAAAAAAATCACATAAACCTATCACAAAATATCCTTTACAAAAGGGTAAAAACCGCACCAAAATTTTGTATGCAATTTAAAATAAGTGGACAGACAGACAGAATCAGCGACCCTATTCCATACTATGTATGATGATAATGATGGTGATGGTGATAATTTAATGTAACCTACACCCCACGCTTTAGGGTTCTGCGCCCAAGGACTGAACAATGCCCTTTTGCTGACGCTGCTGTCCGTCCGTACATCACGGATCTCTAGCTCGTAAATGGAATATGGAGGTCTGAAATTTGGATATTTCATGTGAAAAGTTGAGCCTAAACCGAATATTGCTTAAACATTAGTTTAAATAATTATTTTTGTTTTCTAATTACATTCAGGAATGTGGATAAGGGCGCGTTCACATAGAACGTCCGTTTTACAAAATCCGTTTAACGGATCTTTTCACCTTGTAATCTTCTTTTTTACTGGATCCAGAACACTGTTTTGGATGTGAACTCGCTCATACAACTACATACGCCATCAAGATCCGTTAAAACGGATCCTGTAAAATTGTTTTCTTACCCTAGCATAATGTGGTGTCATTATCTAGAGCTAATAAATAAGGTACGTACAGTAGAAATATTTTTAAATACGGTGCAAGAGGACTTAAAATATCTTTCGGTTTCGGGTTTAGTCGTTTAAACTAGAATAAAACCGTAGGAGAACGAGTGAGAGAGAAATACAAAACCGAGGGTCATAATACTGATTTTTAAAATGCTTATTAAAACGGTCAACTTAAGTCACATGCTGTCAATTTCTACCTTAGCAAATTAGAAAGCGACAGATATGTGTGTGTGTGTGTGTTTTATATAGTAAGATGATTCGAAAAGACAAAATATTTAGAAGAAATACAATGTATAACTCGTTTAAACACATTGTTAATCAAAAAAATATATGAACTCTTTCAAATACATTATTCCAATAAACAAACAGCCCCATTGGGTTCCTTAAGTTTACTCTTTGTCGACCGGTTAATGCGACATTAATTTAAATTAAACCTCGTGCGAATGAAAACAATTCGAGCCACTTAAGTCACAACTTAGTTCCGATCTTGGCAAAACACCTGAAACTGTATAGCAGACGTGAAGAGATTTAATTATTTTATTATTGTTAGGATGTTATTTTCCTTAGAAACCTTAATTGATGAACCTAGGCAATGCTAGATATGATTGTTCAGTTTCGAAGTTTATCTTATTAGAACTCAAAGTTCATCTTATATTTTCTGGTCGTTTTCTGGAAATTGAAGTTTATGAGTAGGTACAATTTAAAAAGATATAGTCTAAAACTATGTATTTGGTACTTAATTAAGCATATTTCAAGCGTAAAATGGTAAACAAATGGTTAATGTTTTTTTTATAGAGAATATATTACTTAATCGTAAGTAGTTTAAAATACTCCTATTTTTATTGTATGTACATTTTCTCTTTGGTCTTCGCAAAAAATGCACACAAAAACGATTGTAAATGTATGTAAAATTAGGTAATAAAGGCGTGTTAGTGGATTGAAACCGCTCATTGTGCAGATTTTTCGCTTGAACTTGGCCGAATTATATTCACTGCCGCCGACTTTGCCGATCGAAGGTGTTATGTAACGACAATACAAATTTGCAACGCTGTGTAGGTCAAGATCGGTGTATCGAGCCGCAATGTTAATGACCGCGGCTGACCCCACTCATGTTACTAAATTTACGACATAAATAACTTAAAACCTGCCAATTAGTCAGCTTTGGTTTTATGCAAATTATCTTGTGCTGCTCGCCGCCGGCATAATGTATGTTACGCAGCTGGGGGTTAACATTGATCATTAGTTAGTTCTTTAATATTTAGAGGGTCAAAAAATATTTCTGTCCAGCATTACTTTAATCAAGAAGAGAGATAAGTAATAGCGTTTTTTATTGTGGCATATTACGAAGCACTATCGAATTTTTAACCGACTTCAAAAAAAAGGAGGTTCTCAGTTTGACCTGTATGTATGTATGTTTGTATGTATGTACGTTTGTCCGCGATTATCTCGCGTTTGGCTAACCGATTTTGATGCGGTTTTCAGAAAAGTATTTGTTACACTTAGGAGAAGGTTTTAGTATTCTAACCGACTTAAGAAAAGGAGGTTCTCAGTTAATTTTATATATGATCAGTTGAGCACGCATAACTTTTTACAGAGTGGAACGATTTAAAAAAATCTTTTTTGTTTTGAGTATACTTTTAAGGTGGTCCCATTGTCACCAAATCTGAATCTGATGAGGGAATCCGTGAGAATCAGAGGGAACTCCTCAAATATAGGCATACATACAGCGATTTTAGTGATTTTAGTAACAAGTTTAGCATTTGCATTCAGAAAGTATCATTTGGTGAAGTAGAACTGATTTATTTATTTATTTATTTATTTATTAAGGATTTCCAACAGATAATACATCCAACTTATGCTTATATCTATTTTAAACATCTAACTCGATGCTTACCCAATTATAGGAAACCACATCTTACGCCAGTAAATGATGAAGAACACAAAATTAAATGGCTACCGGAACTCCTCAACGGTAGGCACCTATTTCAAGGGAGGCGAAAAGATACCTCGATATACATAACAGCTTATTATGATCACTAAAAAGTATCAAATAAAGTAAATGTTTTAAAAAACAAAAAACCGTCTTCAAAAACGCAAAAAATAATTTCTTTTAAAATGGTTGGTATAGGTCAGTCCAATTGAAGTCGGCGACTCACAATATTTTTACCCAAAAGCCGACTTCAGTTGGACTGACTTATACCGACCATTATAAAAGAAGTAATTTTTTGCGTTTTTGAAGGCGGTTTTTTTGTTTTTTTAAAACATTTATTAAGTACCTAGTTAAAATTTAGGTTGAAATGTACTTTAAGGAAATGAAGTTTTATATCACTAAAAAGTCGATGACCTTGTAAATAAAGAAAATACTTAGGTATTAATTTTATACTAAGATTTTATAGAATTAAATCTCTTCTTTTCATAACTACACTACCTACTCGAAATAATCGTTAGTTGCTGTTTTTTCTTCTATGGTTTTATGGCATTTTGTACCTACAGTCTGTGTTATTATACCGTAGTTCAAGATTTATTCCTTATTTTTTGAATGACAACAGTTCCATAATGCATACGTAAAATGCATGCACTTTATTCAAAAACCAAAAAAAAAATAACAAGCCGGCACCGACTGAATCAAAACTCAGCTTTAATTTTTAAATGGTTAGGGTGGTGGAGGGAGGTACTAATTGCATACACGTCTTCATGTCAGCGATCCGGTTTTCCCTCCTCATTCGTATTCAGCAAAAGGAAGTTTTTACTCACAGTCACAGGCCCTTCTCATAAAATGTATATCGAAAGTATTTCAGTGTTCCGCATCTAAATCTATATAAATAATAACTTTAACAAAAAGCAAGCTTTCAAAACCCGACTGTTGCTAACCAACTTTAAATCGTTAAAAATCCTAAATGATCATTCAAAATGAAAAATGATGAAAGAAACCTAAAGTTGATTTTTAAATCCCTATTCAATGATACCCCACTTGTCATACTTCGGCGACTTTTTTTATTTTATTTGCACAATGTGGCGTCTGGTTTCCGCCATATTGAATTTTAATTACTGTCATATCTTCAGTGACACTCACCAGATTAAAACAAGTCGATTGACGTAAGCATCATGAAAATCGGACAACGGGTTTAGTTTTATAGTGCCACAAAGGAACAAACATACATATATAGGCTGTGAAGCACATTACCCTCCTCCTTCGGCAGTCGGGTAAAAATGAATGTTTGTATGTGTTCCGAAACCATTGATCTTTGGAGGGTTCTTCTGTATATGCCCCGAGGGTTCCTCAACCAAGAAATCTATGAAAATGAACATATTTTTACTTTACGTTGCGCATTGCATTGCAACGCATGCTGTGTGCACCTAGTTATAAATAATGATACTAGATACCTATATGTACTAAACGAAACAAAACGTAATTCAAAGCAAATAACGGAAAATATCAGGATGATAAACATAATGATGTACATACGAAACATCTATAGTATAGTCACCAGCAATAATATATTATCCGACATTAGGCTCAAAAACATCTGACACGTGTATATTACCTAGACGTA